>OY728123.1:208566924-213366924 GCA_963277665.1 Viscum album
TGTCTCTCATCCCATAAGACCTCATAAATGTCCTCATAACTTACTATTTTCCCCAATATAACATTTTAAATGTAAAATTTATCAAACTCAACACATATTATTTCTATTTCTAACTATAGGGTGAAAAGTTAAAATACCTTAAAATAGTAAATAATTGTGAATTACATCATGTGTATCCCAAGCACAGTATGTGTACTCCAAAAAATTATAATTTTCATTGTACTTATAAATGAAAAATAAATACTAAGAATCTGTATGATTACTTTTCAGAATCCAACATGGGCACACTATTAATCTGATAACCAAGCTAACCCTCACATAACCCAAAGGTAATTCCCGATCCCCAAGGGGTGGTGACTAGAACTTGGCATCATTCGACTGAACGTGGAAATGGCTTTTCCACAATAATTTTGGAATTAAAAATAGAAAAATCAATATTCATAACAAAAGAAACAACACTAGGAGTAATTTACTGGAATACAATAGAGCATAAACAATCCCAAAGTACTAAAACCCAAGTCCCCATGGTCACAACTCACAACACCCAAGGTTCAACTACTGGATCCATGCACAATATATTTTTTATCTTACTTGAACATATAATGAGATAATCTACAATCACCTGAAGTAAAAAGTAGGGTGTGAGCTAAAAATCATAGTATGGTCTCACAAATGATTCCGTAATAGATGCTAAAAATGGATTAACCAAAGGTCCACCTTCAATTTTTAAAATAAACAAGTTTGGTATTTTCAAAGAATATTTTAAAAATCATGATATATAGTTCAAATGATGTAAGTAATTTAATAAAAGTATTTACAAGTGATGAAACATTTATAAAAAAGGTATTAAATAAAATATTTACATAAGACCGTTTATATAAATTCATAATCATTTAAATCAGTTTTACTACAGTGGTAATACATTTATATCTCAAAAATAAAACAAGTGAGAAACATAGTAATCTTCCAAATATGTATGATTGTATTTTTGGCTATAGGAATCAAGAATATCTAAGTATTATTAGCAATATGTGTATAAAAATATCCCCCTAACATTGGAAAAAGGTAACTCATCACTATCCCATTAAGGATGTGACCCACTATATCTATTATAGAATGTTGTAAGAGTGTAGAGTTTTCCCAAATAACTCACCAACCACCTAAGGATTCAATGTAATCTTAAAATAAATGATGGAAAATTTATTTTCATAATTCATAAAACAAAATTAAATCCCATTATTCCATTTCAATTCCAATTTTCCATTTTAACAAAAACGTGTTTTAATAAAAAAACATACCTCTTTAAGATGATATAACCATTGAGTTTATATAAAAAAAATTAATCCATTTTCATATGTTTAAAATAAATTCAAAACAAATTACATCAATTCCAAAAATTCATTTCCAAAATTAAATTCAAAAATTTAATTGAAATCATTTCTATCAAATTTCCATTTTAAATTTATTAATTTAAATAGAACAATATCCATAATCACACAACAATTAAATGGAATTGAGGTTCTTTTTCAATTATTAGGCCATAGAAAATTTAAAATATCAAAATTCAATATAATTGGATTATATTACTTCAATTAAAATCATATTTTAGAAATTGAATTTAAATTTTCAGCTGTAGAAAATCATGCAATTCAATGTTAATCAATTTGGATATACAGGATGGAAACACATACATTTGACTGGAACTCGACACTCGAAATAAGACCCTTCAAGGAGAATGGTCATGTATAAGACCTTGAAACTCAACATAGAGATGAATTACAACATCACAGAGCTTAGATCCATCAATTTATAGATGATCTATTTAAATAAAAAATGGTGATAAAGAGGTAAAGCTGAATAATGAAGGAGAACGCTTACTTGGGAATCACACTACAAGAACAATGATGATCGAATATCAAAATAAAGGATATGGGAGGGTTGGAGAGATTCATGATCACTTGGGGAGGGATTTGGGTTAAGGGAGAAGAAAATGGAGTGGAGGAGAAAAGAGATCTCAACCTCACTACCTATTTAATAACATAATTCGATGTATTACACATTCTGTAATACCCGTTCACATCGCGAAATAGTTAATATTAGAAACCCCAAAAAAAATGCGTCGCCTCGAATCAAAAAAATTCCATTAAATAACTGAAAATGCGTAATGTCTTGTCACAATGTTTAACCTTCATAGAATGAATCCTTTCAAAACAAGCCTCCAGAAACTATTACATGTCATGTAACATAGTTTCACAGCATTTCACCCTCATGTAGCCTATTAAAAATGATGATTAAATTTAGGAGTCCAAAAATTCTCTGACTTCCCAATTATAGGTATCCACCAAAGTAATACTCAGACCTACCCTATCAAAGAAAACTAAAATCCATGACAAGGTTAATGGAATTCCGATTAGATTAGTAATATGATTTCACTTTCTCCCCACCATAAAAACATTCTATCTCTAGACAACCTATGAAGAATATTCTATTATAGAAGGATGATGTCACTGCTCTTTGATTAGTTCCTCATGTTACCAAGTATCAGGATTATCAGAACCGTGCTTCCATATCACACAAACTAATGGTATCTTCCTCCAATGAAGTACATTGGTCTCATAATCAATTAACATGACTATTAGCTCATTAAAAGATAAATCTTGTTCAATATCATTATCAATCCATCTCAAAACATGATATGGACTAGATAAAAACTTTCTCAGTTGAGATACAAGTAATATGTTATCTATCAATGTCAGATGTGTAGGAAGTGTTAAATGGTATAAAATATTCCCCACATGTTCATCAACCTCAAAAGATCCCAAAAAATGTGGAGGAATATTCCCTTCCTCCCAATCTGTTGATGACCCAACTGGGTAAGACATTCAAGAACACCTAAACTCCAACTAAGAACACCAAAATTCTATGGCGATGATTAACATAAGAATTATACCAACTCTGTAATGTCTAGATAATCTAATGAATCAATTGAATCTTAGATATCATCTCTTTGACCAAACATGGTCCAACCAAGGAACTTTCACTAATCATTGACCAACACAACGAATATTTACAATCACAGACATACAAGGCCTCAATAGGAAGCATTTCGACCACTAACTGAAAACAGTTATTATAAGATGTCTCAACCAGCCCCAAATGATCATCCAAATCCAAACCAAAGTTGAGAACATAAGTGTGAATCTTATCATCATGAATCTGTATAGCTCTCTTTGTATGGCCATCTGAAAATGGATGGTAGGTTGTGCTAAAATGGACCTAAGATCCCAATGACTCCTGAAGACCTCTCCAAAATAATGAAGTAATACAAGGATCCCTATCAGAGACTATAGAAGATGGATCTCCATGAAAACAAATGATCTCTATCATGTTGAGATTTCATAACTCCTCAAATTTGGCTGTATCACAATTGTGAATGATATGAGATGACTATGTTATCATTTCGATCACAAATTATTCATTCTCGAGGTATGAGGATACCAAAAAAACACTTTAATTGAAATTTAATCCCACTTCCATGTAGGGACTAGAAGTGGTTGATGTAAAATCGAAGGTTTTTGATGCTCGTACTTCATATATTGGCATGTATAACAATGTGAGACAAACTCAATAATGATCTCTCTCTAAAGTATCCAGCAAAACTACTGCCACATTTCATGAAACATGTCAATGGTTCTTGGGTTCACAATCCATCGGGAATTATGAAAACCCCCATCATAGCCTTCCTTACTTCTAACAGCACAACGAAGCGATCTCGATATCATAAAACACCCTCTTTGGAGAACAAACACTATTCCACTACCTCCCGACCATAAAGACAGTCTATAATTCTATGTAATTAATCATCAAGTTCATGATCCTGAATAATCATTTTGAGAAGATTGGAAGTAAACTGATCGCTATTAAAGAAACTTCATACCCTTTCTTGTAAAATACAATATGAAACTGTGAATAAAGATCCATCATATTATACTCTTCCAAAGTTTCTTTAACTACATGAGTTGGAATATTCCCGCTCAACACATCTGAAATGACATTAACTTTCCTTGGGGTATAGGTGATGTCAATGTCAAATGAATGCAGGTATTACACCCAATGCCTCTAATAAATATTAGATTCTTTTTTATAGATGATATAACTCAATATTTTTTCATCTTCATAAATAGTAAACCTTTATATGAAAAGGTAGTTCCACAAACTCTTGGGTACATTCATAAAAACCAAAATTTCAAGGTCATGGGTAGGATAATTATTCCCTAGTGGCATAAGATGATGAAATCCATAATAAAATAATTGATCACCTTGTATAAGAATGCAACCCAAGCCTGAACATGATGCATCACAAATGACCACATATCCCTACCTGGCCTCTGGAAGATTCAACACTGGTGCAGTAGTCAAAACACATTTTTACTCAACAAAAGAACTCTAAAATTTATCATACCATGAAAATTTCACAACCTTCAGAGTCATAGTAGTTATCGGAGAATCAAAATTTGATAAGTCCTTCATGAACTATTGATAATACCCTTCTTAGCCCAAGAATATTCTAATCTCGAAAAAATTTCATGGTTTCTCCCAAGTCATAACAACCTTCACCTTAATTGGATCAAATAATACACCCTACATAGACACCACGTGTCCCATGAATTTCTCTTCCCAAATCAAGAAATCAAACATTGAAATCATGGAATATAGTTAGTGATTTCTCAGCAGACTCTGAATTATTCTTAGATGATGCACATGAACATCCTTAGACATTGAGTAAATGAAGATGTCATCCACAAAGACTAATATATAGGTATCTATATACTCATGGAATATCTTTTTCATTAGATCCATGAAATCTTCGAGATCATTTTTGATACCAAAGGAAAAACAAGGTACTCATAATGGTCATACCTTCTCTGAAATGCGGTTTTATGAATGTGAGTCTTTTACCCTCAACTTATGGTAACAAGATCATATTTTGATCATTAAAAACCACTTCCCCCATTTAAAATGATCAAACATATCATTAATTCACAGCAGGAAATACTTATTCATTAGAGTAACTTGATTGAGAAGTCAGTAATAAAAACATAAATAAAGGGAACCTCATCATTCTTAGTGAAGAGAACTAGAACTACCTAGGGTGAAGCACTCGAGAATATACTTCCTTCCTTAAGACAATCATCCAAATGGTAATTTAGCTCATTCATTTCAGCTGGTGTGATTCTATAAGATGTAATTGAATTTGGTTGAGTTTCAGACATTAATATAATAGGAAACTTGACCTCCCTTACCAGTGAAAATCTTACTAAATAAGAAGGAAAAAAATCTGGAAACTCGATGAAATTTTTTGGGAGATCACGAATCAAACATTCCCTCTCAAGATCAAAAGAAAACACTAAAATTAATTTCCCTAACTCAAGATGAGAAGGTCCAGATCTACTCGACAATGAGTCCCATTCTCCTTTAAAGATCAGATACACACCACTATGTGAAGTAAATTAGACCCATCGAAAATAAAATTCAATCCTGGATTTATGGGTAATGGGCCAAACCATCATGAATGTGATGTCATGATATTTTATGTTGAGGACCAAAAAACTCCAAGATAACTCGACATAGTATTGATAGATAAACCAAGAAGGACTAAAGACACCATGTTCTCTATTTGTACCAAGAGGTGTAGTAATATACATTTCACAAAACAAAGTATATATATTAATTTTTAGAAGATTAAAAATATTAGTTGAAATAAATGAGTGAGATACATCGGTAAAAAATAGATTAGTCACTAAAAATGAAGATATTGTAATGGCACCTCTCATAGTTTCTGGACCCACATATGCTTCATCAAGAGACACTTATTCTATGTGAAGTAGATTTGTTCCAAATTCATGTGGAAGCAACCCTTTTATACATGAAGAATTTGATTTCACCGCAGTTTTAGGAGGAGTTTATGATCCTATACCGCTAAGTGGAGTTGAAAAGTTATGGAACAATCTCTGTTGGTGTACTTAACATCTGTAGGAACTACAGTCCCCAGGTGCCTCAGTGAATACCCTCTTAGAATTTCCTTACATTCCACACTAATAGAAAATCAATGGACCTCCTCCTGGTGCTATAGGGGATTTGGAATAACCCTACCTTTTAGACCTTCCATGAGAATCATGACACTTCCATTTTCGATTTAAGGAACTAACACTACCACTGTGAGAAAAATAAATTCTAAATAACCCCAACCTTACAGCCAGGTCAATCTCAACAATTATCTCCCTATCCAACAAATCAAAATAAGTGGGTAACATTAGAAAGAAAACATGAGGATAGTTCTCTGATCAAATTACAAACTCATATAGTCCAGTCTTAATCCTATCATTAGATACAATCTTAGGCACAAACTACAATAACTCAGAAAAGTTATTTGAACACTTTGTCACAATTCGGTCGACCTAATCAATCATGAAAAACTCCACAGCCTTGGAAAAAATGATAGTCTCTGAATAAAACTATAAATTGAAAAGAACTTTTATGTATTTCCATGCTAATCCATCATGTTTCCTCTCCAGCACCATTGTATCCCACTATCTCATGTGTGGTCAATCCAACACGAAGGTTGAACACTTTACCTTGATATTTTTAGATGTCTCCAAGTAATAAAAAAGATGTTATATCTTTCTCAACCATTCCACAACATGTTGGAAATTAGTGGATCCTTTGAAAATGGGTGGCTTTTGGAAAAGTAACCCTTGATAATGATTTTTCAGAACATCCCCCCTAATGATCCAAAACTAGAGCCTGAATGGGAACTTGAGGTGGTTCCTATCCTAGAGCATGGACAGTGTGCACAATCACCTCCACTGGATTTGGGTCCACTGTAGGATTCTATCACTATGGGTTAGCAGTAGATTCCTCTAGGATTTGATTTTCACATCTTCTTGGAGTAAGTTTGCTGCACAACATCAGCAGACCACATTGTAGACATCATACAAACATTCAAACTAAGAATCAAGTGATATTACTCTCAATAGATGGAACAACTAGATTTGTACATCACTTCATCCAAATAACTATTTGTAAAAGACTATAATCAATCCACGTGACATACTTAACTAATAACCCCTAGATAATAAAGGTTCATGTTAGTGGGAGCTATCCAAGAAATAAATGGAAAATACCTCATAATTCCTAAGAAGATTTCAACTACATACCGACTTCATGAAAAAATATTGACACCCTAATGTGATACAAGTTTTTCACGAATCATCTCGGTGTACCCTGGTAACCTGATAATCAACCCGACCTTGAAATTGCCTTAAGGGCGTTCCTGTTCCCCATGGGTCAATTACTAGCACCTGGAATCACAAAATTTAAAGTGAGAATGGTTTTTTTTCAAGCATTATAGAAGAAAAAAAGTGGAATGTCAGTATGAAAAAAAAAGAAACTATGCTGGGAGTAAAGTACTAGAATACAACATGGCATAAACAAGGCCAACATACTAGAACCCAAGTCCCTAAGGACACAACTCACCACATCCAAGGTTTATCTGTTGGATCAACCTCTAATAGATCCTTTCCCCCAAATCAAACTTGGCATGGGATTATTTAGAAACACCCAAAGGAACAAGTAGGGTGTTATCTAAAAACCCCCATTGGATCTCACCAAGCATTACATAACAAATGCCAAAAATAGACTAACTAATTGAATGGTTTCAATTTTTAAAATAAACAGTTTTGTAATTTTCAAATAATATTACGAGAATCATGTTGTATATATCAAATGATTGAAACTAATTTAAGAAAAGGGTTTACAAGTGATGGAATATTTCTAAAACAATGTCTTAGATAAAACAGTTACATAATATTTTTTATGTAAATTTAGACCACATGTAAATTATTTTTACAAAATTGGCATACATTTATATCTCAAAAATAAAACATAAGAGAAAATTGGTTTTCTAGAAAATATGTATGATAGTATTTATAGCTATAAGACTCCACACTCTTTAATTGATATTGGTAATATATTTATACAAACATCCCCATGAAACTAGAAAAAGGAAACTCATCACCATCCCATCAGGGATGTGACCCACTGTAGCTATGTTTTATAATTTTGTAATATCGCAGATTATACCCAAATAACTCACCAACTACCCATGGAATTCATATTCTCTTACACTATCATTGAGGGAACAAAATTACAACTCCTTAAAATTCAATTAAATACAATTATTCCATTTAAATATCAATATTCTATTTAAAACCAAAACTTGTTTTATTGAAAACATTCCCCTCTAATAGGATAAAACCCCATGGTTTCTATAAAAACATTATAGGCACTTTCACAACATTGAAATCCATCCAAAACTAATTCCATCATTTTCAAAATTCATTTACAAAATTAAATTAAAAAACCTAATTGAAAACATTCCATCAAAATTATAATTTAAATAAAACCATTTAAATCAACTAATTTCCATAAACACGGGCCAGTTCAATGGAATTGGATTTTTCCCAATTATCAATCCAAAACCATTTCAAATATCTCAATTCACTATAATTGAATTTTATTACATAAATTTAATGAATGTTTAAATAACTGAATTTATATTTTCTTTTGAAACAAATAAATCAATTCAATGATAATCAATTTCTCTAAACATGATGGAATCACCTACCTTTTCCTGAATATCAACACACACAATAAAACATGTCAATGAGAATAGAGTTATAGAAGAATCCAAAACTCAACCAAGAGAATAGATCCAACATCATGGAACATAGACCCATCAATGTTAGGAGGATATATTATAATCCTAAAGGAGTAGAAAGGGATAATGATGAATAATAAACCATGACACTTTATTAGGAATCACAATGCAGGAGACACGATGATAGAACATCAAAATAAATTATTTGGGAGGGTTGGAAAGCTTCAAGATCAACCGGGGAAGGATTTACATAAAGGGAAAAGAAATTGGCATAGAGGAGAAAAGATATCTCATCCACCATGCCTATTTAAAAACTAAATTTGGGGTATTACATAGTGTTTAATACCATTTCACATTGTGAAATAATTAATATTCCAAACCACAAAAAAATGCATCAACTAAAATTAAAAATAGTCCTTTAAATAACTCATGATGGTTAATGTAACACCCAGAGATTTTATGAGATATATTTTTTTAATTACTTTGATGTCTTGTGTTGTACTCTACACAAATATTAGCTTGCACTATATGAAAAACTACATTAGCTTGCAGTATACACAACACTATTCTTGGCTTGTGTTGCACACAATTTCAAGTTCTTCCGAATAAAATTCATTTTACACAACACCGAGTATAGATTTTGATCTATGTATAAATTAAATATGTTTTGATTATGTAATATGCAACAAAAAATGAATCTTCCAATACATGTAACCCTGGCTTGGCTAGCATTACACGCAATAGCGACCTTCCTCGATAGCGTGTGTTGTACGCAATAGCGTATTTCACTAAACAACAATATATTGTTCTAGTATTATTAAGAACTAGATGTTATGAATAGTATTAACTACATTTTTAATTTTATAACATTATAATTCATCTTACACATTTTCCAGAATGAGGTATGAGAACAAAATCAAATTTTTGGATAAAATAATTATTTTTCAAAAAATGTTGTTTTGTCGCCTTTTGATGGCATACCCATTTTAAATATGGTTTTTGAAAAGTTTATAAGTTCAATTTTACAAAATAAACTTCTTCTTTTGAATCATGACAAAAAACATTACATTGGATAAAGTTTTTATATTTTTCTAACAACATTTTTATTTTGATGAATAGTAAAAACACGTTAAATTTTACTTAAAAACAACTTTTTTCGTCGAGATAATTTATATGGTTAATTATAATAGTAAATTGTTTTAAAGTATAAATAGAATATATTTTTACCATTTAATATAATATATGTCATTATCATTAATTTTACATTGAATTCGTAGGTAAAATCAATTCAATCTTTTGCAATTTGTTAAACAAAAACCCGTTTATTTCAATAACATGATTAATTTTAAATTAATTACTAAAACTTCTGTGTTTTAAATTTTTAAAAATGGATTCCATATTTTGAATAAGTAGGCCCAAATAATTTTAATAGTATACTTTTTATTTTTTGGCATTATGAATAGTTATTACGATAAATTTTATTTACCACAATTAAAGGTAAATTAGGTAATTAAGGGTAAAAATAATATTATAAAATTACCATAATACTTATCTTAATATAATTGGATGGTTATATTTCTTTCTAAAACATAACTAGGTCGAAATGGTATCTATTAAAACCCACTTATATGTGATTAATACCTTTAATTTATTTTATTTAAATTAAAGTGAAATATGTCTCACTCAAATTTTAATAATTAAATTATTTTTAATATATGGTTATACAGAATACAAATTCGGTTATAAATACTCATTTTAAATCTAAATTTTTTTTCTTTATCATGGTAATTTATTTTTAATTTTTAAGAAATATATAATTACCTTAATAGCTTATACATCAATGATGCATAAATTGTTTATTTAGTGAAAAATCAATAGTATAGTTTTATTCAAATAATAATACCAATAAAAGGCATAAAAACTTGACTATAACATATTTTTCGAGTATATATACACCATAAGAATCCAAGTGGATATTTTTGGCCCTTTTGGATCCTTATAAAATAGATTATGACATTTTATATTATTTTATTTTAATGATGTCAAAGTTGTCACATTCATAATTTATTAACCATATCATTTTAAAATTTGGGTGTTTTAGAAGATAAATTCGACTAAAATTATTATTATGAAATATATTAGATGTATCTTCATCATAGTATTTTATTTTTAATTTTTAGACAACAAATAAGTATATTAAATAATTATACAAAAATGTTGTAGTAATTATTTTATTAAGAGAAATATCAAATAAATGGTTTTAAAAATATTAAAATAAATATTATACGAAAAAATAATGTTCTCCAACAAATTTTTAGATGAATATGAAATTTGAGGAATCTATTAAATATTTTTTTTATAATATTTCTTCTGTGTGGATTTAATTTAAATTCAAATAATTGAATTGTGTCAAAATTGACACTATTGATATTTTATAAAAATAACATATTATTAAATTGTTTAAAAATCACAAAAATATTTAAAAATTAAAAATTAGAAATTATATGGTCTAAAATTTAATAATGTATCTAATTATGGAAAATTCACAACAAATAATTAAGTATTTATAAAAATTTAATAATTATAATATTGTTACCACAAATAACATTTAATAGATTAAAAAAGGATAAATCAAAATGACATGGTTTAAAATAAACATAAAACATATCTAAATTTTATTGGTTGATGATATTACAATTATATATCATCTCATATTATAATGGATTCATTTTTGGAAGTTTTTAAGTGGGGGTTGAATTTATTATAAATTAATATTTTTGAGGTTTCCAAAGGTGCCCCTCTCCTCCCTTATGAAAGGGAACCTCCTCACTCTCCACTTCACACCATTTTTGAGATTTAAAATTCGTCAAAACTATGCCCATTTCACTTACCCACTTCCATATAAACCTAGTGGAGGTCTCGGTATTCTTCAAATACCAACTTTAGTTCCCTAAGAGGAGGTTAAGAGGAGGCGCGTCGAAGAAGAGGTAATATCCTTTACAGATTCTTTCAAAATTATTACTTCTCCTACTTCCTCTATATGAGTTGTTTCATTATTAAGTAATAACTACAGTATAAATTGAATACTGATATGTTATTATGAATATTAAGCAACCATATTCTATCTTCTATCCATCCTATGAAAAAAATGAAATCATCATGTGTGCGTATGTACGGCTTACCGTCTCCACAACGTGGTGTAATCTTTTATTTCATCTCTAACATACTTGGATCGGTATAAGGATGGAATAAATGACTATATATGATTATTGTAAAGTGATATCAATTCTAAAATATTATATACCATACACTTCAATACAATTCCACAATCATGGGAATGATATCATCGCTTGTGCGTACGTACGGCCTACCGTCTCCACGATGTGATGCGACTCATTCTACATGATCTTCATTGAATAATGATTATATAAATTAATTGAATGAATAAATATGATATATATTACACTAATAAAATTATTTAAATTATGTATCTATAACCTAAAAATAGGAATAAGAATTTATTCGACAAAACACGCATAAGAACATAAAGCAATGAACACCCGGATAACAAGTAGCAATGAAATATTATTAATAAAGAGATAATAATATGACCATATATGATATCATAAAAATGAATACGATTCTGTAATAAGTCAATAACATTATTTAAATCATTATACACGAGGTTCAGATACGTACAAATCATATCAGAACTAAGGTAAGGGATAATTTTGCAATCTCATTTTTTTGTGAGATTGTTTATACGTAAGTATTTTCTAGGGATATATTTATCATCTACTTCCTTGTTTTATAAATTTTTCTTCATAAAGTATTTAATATTCTTCAATGTATTTTTAAAGTCATATTTACCCTGTTTTGACTTTTACTATGATGTATGGAAAGAATATTTCTTTTGTTTACCATACGAGGTACTTTTTGACTTTTCCGGAAAAAGTACAAGAATATTGTTTTTTAACTTATAAGGCATGAAAATATTTTTACGTTTTTCATAACCCCTTATTTCCATGAATAATACTCTACAAGATTTCATTATTATTTTAAACAAAAATCTTTTCTTTTAAAATTTCACAGCATTTTGAAAAAAAGAAAATGATTTTTGAATAAGAAAGGATATTTTCCCCAAGAATTAATTTCGAGTGTTTTATCAAGACTATTTTCCATCTAAGATGACATTCCTTAATATGGTCATGTTTCAAGTATAATTTCCCTATTAATTGCGTGGTTTGATTTTGTTTAAGATGAAATTATATCCATTTGGTATATGTATTATGTTGTAATGGGATGATATTTGTGAAACCCATTTTATTCGTTGGGTTATGATGCATGATTTATGTTTATTTTGTGGCACAAGAAAACATGATTTCATTATGAGATTGGTGGGACCAATATCTCCCTCCAATGAATTGGGTAAAGATTTATATCTCATGATATAGACATAGCTGGAGCAGAAAGTAAATCTGGTTCGGTAATATAGGGTTGGAACGGAAAGTAATCCCGGTTCAGTAAAGGTCTTTGTCCACTATGATGGTCTTGGTAGCAATGCCTTGGCTACTATGGAAATCATATAATGTTCTTAATGGTTTTCCACAATTCCATGTTTTATTCCCATGTTATTTAACATGATTAATGTTCCTTTATGATCTATGCCTTACGTACTGCCAATATTTATTTCATGACTCAAGATTTTGATGTTTAAACCTTCTGTTCATGTTTTTAAGTTCAAATTTATATGGTTTGTTTTATTTTCTCCATGCTTACCCTTACAAAGCATTTGAGCTCACCCTTTTTATGTTTTCTTTTACCTATGATATAAATAAAGGTTTTAGGTAAGAAAACAAAAGGGGAAGATTTTTATTGGAGATGTTGAAGATCTTTCAACATGATTAGAAGTTTATGTTCCAAGTTTCCAAATACATCAAACTAATAAGGTCATTGGGCATATATTTGTGTCATGTATTAAGTTTTCTTCAAAATTAACGTAATGTCCATGTACGTCAAGCTTTGGGTCTCTACAGTTGGTATCAGAGTGAAGGTTTAGTTAACCTTTGGAAACTAAGATGCAAAAACTTTAGTGAGATCCCTAGAGATATTTATAAGGTATGTCTAGGGATGACCCTAAGGTTAAGTATATGTATAGGTTATAGTCCTAGAATTACGGTAATGATCATAGAATTAAACCTAATATCATAGATATTGAAGGTACTACCCCTTTATTATGTTGTTTTCCTAGAATGATTTTTCCTCTCACACTATTATTTTTGGGATTTAGAAGATGGATGGAAGCCAAAGGATCCATTTTGAAAAATGTTATGGACAATGAGATGGTTTTCCTCCCGAACAACCAAATGTTATGGGAAATGGAGTGAAAAATCGTATTGCTATACTTACACAAGCTATGAATCATTCTGGACTTCCAAATGAGCAGAGAAGGTAGAAATATTCTATTGAGTCCTTTATGAGGAAATGTCCACCTTCATTCAATGGGTATTCTGGTCCACTTATTGCTGAATAGTGGATTAGTAAAATTGAAAAGATAATTTCTATACATTTTTGTTCAGAACATTAAAAATTTATTCTGGCTATTTACCGTTTAGAAGGTGAAGCAGACCAGTGGTGGACTCTAATTAAGAATACAAATCCCCAAGATAAAATTAAATCCATGGAATGGGACGAAATCAAGAACTTGTTTTTCAATATGTACATACCTCATATTCTTCGAACAAAGATGGAAAAGGAGTTCCTTGAGCTTAAGAAAAAGGATGATGAATCTGTTGGTATATACGAAGAAGATTTTATAAGGCTTGGAAGGTATGCATCTGGCTTTATCATCCAACCTGAAAGTAAAGTTGGTCGATTCATTAGTGTCTTAAAACCAAGTCTTCAAAGGGAATTAGCTATAAGAGACTTAAGTATCTATGAAGAAGTTGTGTGTTGTGCTATCAAGGTAGAACTAGAAGTTGTTTTTACATATCCATCTCATGGTTTTGACAAGAAACGAAAGATGGAGTTCAAGGAAAAATCTCAAAACAATGGTGAAAAGAAAACAAATATTTCGTTATGCTCAAAGTGTGGAATGAAGCATGGTGGAGATTGTCTTAAAGGGACTAGAAAATGTTTTAATTGTGGAAAAGAAGGTCATCATGAAGCTAAGTGTCGAAGTAATGGAAAAAAGGTATCTAATGATGTGAATAGAGAAAAAACTACAGAGAATGCACCACCAACACTTCAATGCTACAAGTGCATGGAAATGGGGAATTATGTTAACCAACGCCCTAATCCAAGGTTTAATGATGATCTACATCAAAAAATTATTAAGTCAAAGGAAAAATTGGAGTCACATGCAATCACTATTGGTGATGTTGAATATGACAATGAAGTTGTGGAATTATTAAGTGTTTATGTAACGGGATTCCAAAATAGTGTTGTGGAATCTCATTTATAGTATCATGGAATATTGGAATATCTATGTATTGGTTTTCAAGAATTTTATGGTACAGGTTACCATGAAAAGTGATTGAAATAATTTTTTAAAGTAGATTATATGCTCATAATGAATGGATAAGGAGAAAATAATAAGGTTGACAGTATTAATGAGCTCATGATTGATGTAAGGACAAAGTGATATCATGGTTTGATTATATAGAATTTTGGGGATTTTTGTATGTGCAATGAGTTAACTTTTGACAAAATTCACATTTTCACTAAGGTTATATGGAAATTCATGTTTCAATAGAATACATAATTAAGGTATTCAGATGTTTGGAATGTGACCAACAGGATATATCTCATAACATATCGGGGATAAATGATGGTATTCACGTGCTTGTTATATGACCTTTATAGTAATCATTCTCTTTATACTATGAGTTTGGAAAGAAGTTTTGAAGATAAGTCATAAGATTTGAATGAATTAAGATGTACATTAGATAGTATTGATTAAGGTTAAAAAAATTATGATTTTATTTCTGGAATGTTATAATAGTATAATTTTAGAAAATGGACAACCCGTAGGACGGGCGACAACTCGTCGTGTCGGACAAGGATGCAGGAATCGAACCCACAAATGAAGTGCAACATGACTTTATTGCCTACCATTGGCCTATAGGACGTCCCTGGTTAGTAGAAACTAGTTTTATTTTATTAAGAGGTATGATAGATGAAGTATAAGTCCATTTTTAGAACCATATACGATTAATCTCACCATAGATGGACTTATATATATAAATTTTGCTAACCTTATGCTTGAGATAGATGGGATGACCTATATTTCTATCGCATGATCTACTAACACTTCACGAAAGACAAATTCAACTTCATTTCATTAAGATATGAAGAGGAAATTTTTCGAGGAATAACCAACGGTGAGATAGTACCAAAATCAAGTAAGTATTTCTTCTAATTCAAAATTTTCAACATAGGGAAATTATATTGAAAACCAAAATTTTGTCCTAGTACCCTCATATTTGATGAATCAGATGGTACCTTAAATCATCAAAAATGTATGGCTTAGTGATTGTTGGATTTTTCATAGTCATGTTCTCTACCACTCTCCATCAGAACTTGATGGTCAGATTTCTCTTCCGTTTACATGTTTCCACCTATGTTATCCTATGTGGAAACCTAGTGATGAGTTACTTTGGTTATACATTATGTTTCTATTGTTACTTTGTAAAATGAAGTTTTAGTATTCCTTTTTACGATGTGGGTTTCTATGAAATAAGCTTTCATGTATTAAACCATTTATAACCCTGAAAATTTTCAATGGAAAAATTCATTTTAAGGGGGGTAGAATGTAACACCCCAAGATTTAATGAGATATATTATTTTTAATTTATTTAATGTCTTGTGTTGTAAGCTACACCAATATTAGCTTGGACTATACACAACACCGTATTATCTTGCAGTATACGCAACACTATACTTGGCTTGTGTTGCATACAATTTCAAGTTCTTTCAAATAAAATTCATTTTACACAAAATAGAGTATAGAGTTTTATCTACGTATAAATGAACTATGTTTTGATTATGTAATATGAAAAACCAAAGGAATATTTCACTACACGCAACTCTGACTTGGCTTGCATTACACGCAATAACGACCTTCCTCGATAGCGTGTGTTGTACACAATATCGTGTTTCACTAAACAAAAATATATTGTTCTAATATTATTAATAACTAGACGTTATAAATATTATTAACTAATTTTTTAATTTTATAACATTATAATTCATATTACACATTTTCTAGAATGAGGTATGAGAAAAAATGCAGTTTTGCTGCCTTTTGATGGCGCACCCATTTTAAATATAATTTTTGAAAAGTATATAGGTTAAATTTTACAAAATAAACTTCTTCTTTTGAATAAGGATATAATAATTTACATTGTATAATGTTTTGATATTTTTATGACAACATTCTTATTTCGTTGAATAGTAAAACATGCTCAATTTTACTTAAAAACAACTTTTTTTATCGAGTTAATTTATATGGTTAAATTATAATATTAAATTGTTTTAAAGTATAAATATAATATATTTTTACAATTTAATTTAATTTTTGTCATTATCATTAACTTCACATTGAATTCGTAGGTAAAATCAATTCAATCGTTTGCAATATTTTAAACAAAAACCCATTTATTTCAACAATGGTATTAATTTTAAATTAATTACTGAAACATCTGTGGCTTGAAATTGGAAAAATGGATTCTATATTTGTAATAAGTAGATCGAACCTTTTTTAATAGGCTTCTTTTTATATTTGGGCATTATGAATAGTAACTATAGAAAATTTTATTTACCATAGTTAAAGGTAAATTAGGTAATTAAGGGTAAAAAAAATATTAATAATTACCCTAACACTTGTCTTAATATAATTGGATGGTTATATTTCTTCATTAAATATACCTATGTTGAAATGGTATCTATTAAAACCTAGTTTTATGTGATTAAGACCTTTAATTTATTTTATTTAAATGAAAGTGAAATATGTCTCACTCAAACTTCAATAATTAAATTATTTTTAATATAAGGTTATTCATAATATAAATTCGGTTATAAATAATCATTTGAAATATAAAATGTTTTTCTTTATCATGGTAATTTATTTTTAATTTTTCAGTAATATATAATTACCTTAATAGATTATACATTAATGATGCAGAAATTATTTATTTAGTGAAAAATCAATAATATAGTTTTTATTCAAATAATAATACCTATAAAAGGCCCAAACACTTGACTATAGATTATTGGTAGAGTATATATACCCCATAAGAATCCAAGTGGAGACTTTTGGACCATTTGAATCCTTATAAAATCGATTATGACATTAATATTATTTTATTTTAAATGATGTCGAAGATGTCACCTTCATAATTTATTAAACATTTTATTTTACTAATTGGGTGTTTTAGAAGATAAATTCGACTAAAAGTATTATTATGAAAGCTATTAGATGTATCTTAGTCATAGTATTTTATTTTTAATATTTATGCAACAAATAAGTATATTAAATACTTATAAAAAAATGTTATAGTAATTATTTTTATTAAGAGTAATATCAAATAAATGTTTTAAATTTTTTTAAAATAAATATTATATGAACAAATTAATGTGCTACAAAAAAATTTAAGATGAATTTGAAAATTTAGGAATATATTAAATAGTTTTGTTCGGATACATATTCTGTGTGGAATTAATTTAAATTCAAATAATTGAATAGTGTCAAAATTGACACTATTGATATTTTATAAAAAATAACATATTATTAAATTTTTTAAAAATCACAAAAATATTTAAAAATTACAAATTACAAATAATATGGTCTAAAATGTAATAATTTATCTAATTATGGAAAATTCACAACAAATATCTAATTATTTATAACAATTTAATAATTAGAATTTTATTACCACAAATAAAATTTAATAGATTAAATAAGGATATATCAAAATGATAAGGTTTAAAATAAACATAAAACATGTCAAAATTTTATTGGTACAATCCAATATCGTCTCAGATTCGAATTTAGTCATTTTTGGTAGTTTTTAAGTGGGTTTTTAATTTATTATAAATTAATATTTTTGAGGTTTCCAAAGGTGCCCCTCTCCTCCCTTATAAAAGGGCACCTCCTCACTCTCCACTTAACACCATTTTTTAGCTTTCAAATTAAACAAAACCCTTCCCATTTCACTTCCCCACTTACCTATAAAACTATTAGAGGTCCTAGATTTCTTTAAAGACCAAATTTAGTTCCCTAAGAGGAGGTTAAGAGGAGGCGCATCGAAGAAGAGGTAATATCCTTTACCGATTCTTTCAAACTTATTTCTTCTCCTACTTCCTCTATATGAATTTTTTCATTATAATGCAATAACTCCATTATCACTTGTATAATGATATTTTATTAAGAATATGAAACAACCATATTCTATCTTCTATCGATCCTATGAAAAAAATGAAATCACCAAGTGTGTGTACGTACGGCTTATCGTCTCCACGCCGTGGTGTAATCTTTTATTTCATCACTAACATACATGGATGGGTATAAGGAGGGAAGAAATAAATATATATGATTATTTTAAAGTGATATTGATTCTTAAATAGTATACACCATACACTTTAATAAAATTCCACAATCATGGGAATGATTTCATCTCTCGTGCGTACGTACGACCTACCATCTCCACGATGTGATGCAACTCATTCTACATGATCTTCATTGAATAATGTTTATATAAATGAATTGAATGAATAAATATGATATATATTACACTAATACCATTCTTTAAATTATGTATCTATAACCTAAAAAGATTAATTAGAATTTATTCGACAAAACACGCATAAGAACATAAAGCAGTGAACACCCGAATAACAAGTAGCAATGAAATATTACTAATTAGAAGATAATAATATGAACATATATGATATCATAACATTGAATATGATTCTTGAATAATTCAATGACATTATTTAAATCATTATACATGAGTTTCAGATACATACAAATCATATCAAACCTAAGGTAAGGGATAATTTTTCAATCTCATTTTTATCTGAGATTGTTTATACGTAAGTATTTTTTAGGAATATATTTATCATCCACTTACATGTTTTATAAAAATGTTTTCATAAATTATTTAATATGATTACATGTATGTTTAAAGTCATTTCTACCCCTTTTAGACTTTTACTATGTGCTATGGAAGGAATATTTCTTTTGTTTACTATACGAGGTACTTTTTGACTTTTCCGACAAAAGTACAAGAAGTTTGTTTTTTTAACTTATACGACATGAACCAATTTTTACGTTTTCATAACCCCTTATTTCCATGAATCATAATCTACAAGATTTAATGATTATTTTCAACAAAAATCTATTGTTTTAAAATTGAATGACATTTTGAAAAAAAAGAAATGATTTTTGAAGAAGAAAGGATATTTTCCTGAAGAATTCATTTAAAGTGTTTTATCAAGACTATTTTCCATATAAGATGACATTCTTTAATATGTTCATGTTTCAAGTATAATGTACCTATTATTTACATGCTTCAATTTTGTTTATGATGAAATTATATCCATTTTTTATATAGATTATGTTATGATGGGATGATATTTATGAAACCCATTTTATTGTTTGGGTTATGATGAATGATTTATGTTTATTTTGTGTCACAACAAAGAATGATTTCATTATGAGATGGGTGGGACCTATATCTCTCTCCAATGCAATTGGGTAAAGATTTATATCTCATTAGATATACATGGCTGGAATGGAATGTAAATCAGGTTCAGCAATAGAGGGCTGGAACGGCATGTAAACCCAGTTTAGTAATGGACATTGTCCACTATGATGGTCTTGAAAACAATGCCTTGGCTACTATGGAAATCATATCATGTGATTAATGGTTTTCTAAAATTACATGTTTTATTCCCATGTTATTTATCATGATTAATTATCCTTTTTGATCTATGCCTTATGTACTGCCAATATTTATTTCACGACTCAAGTTTTTTATGTTTAAACATTATGATCATGTTTTTAAGTTGAAATGTATATGATTTTTTTATTTTCTCCATGCTTACCCTTACTGAGAATTTGAGCTCAAACTTTTTATGTTTTCTTTTACCTATGATATAAAGAAAGTTTTTAGGTAAGTAAACAAAAGGGAAAGATATTTATGGGAGATGTTGAAGATCTTCAAACATGATTATAAGTTTATGTTACAAGTTTCCAAAGACACTAAACTAATACTGTCTTTGGGCATCTGTTCATGTCATGTATTATTTCCTCCAAAAAATTAATGTAATTTCCATGTATGTAAAGCTTTGTGTCTTAAAATTTAATGTCTAGTCACAATTTGTGAACTTTACAACGTGAATCGTTTCACGACTTACCTCCAGAAACCATTACATGTCATGTAACCCATTTACACGTCGTGTAACCCTCCGAAAACCATAAGAAAATGATGGTTAAATATTAGGGTCCCAAAATTCATTAACTTAATCGATATAGGTATCAAAACAATTCATTCAAAACTATTCTAAGTCATAAAAAATTAAAATCCATGACAAGGTTAAAGGTATGACTGTTAGACCAGTAATGGGATGTTATATTACTATTACAGAAAAAGGGAATACATTCTGCTTGGCCTTTTCATTATACACGGCCAGGACAAACCTGTTGTTTTTACATGAACTAATATATAACCATGTCCCCATTACATGGGTTTCATGTCCTTGCACCCATATATACAACCATATATGACTAGACAACATGTAATCTGATTACACAGTGTGTAGCCCCTAAAACATCATATGTATACGTGCTCAACTACATGTCCAAGTACCACTACATGAACTATAATCAATGTACTCACATGAAGTTTAAAAAACTCATCTACACCATATATAATTAACATAAATTGTGTGTTCATGGAAACACATTAAGTGAGATCGAGATTTCTGAATTGGGAACCCATGAAAGCATCCTAAAACCCATGTTTTTTGGATATTAAGAAATGATCAACCATTAGTGTGTCCAAAAAAACATAAAATGGATCTAAAAATATAAATTTGTAAATATATGGGGTTTTATAGAAAAAACATAAAAACTACCCACCTTTGGGAAGAATATTTTGAAGATATACCCATAACCATGTTCCGTTTTTGAAACAAGTTAATTTGAATCTTCTCAATCTCTATAATGGAACTTCCATTCTCCTATACCTCCATCTATCCCACTATCTATCCCAATATTATCTTGGTTGTGGGATGGAGAAGCCCCATTATGCCACACAAAAGTATCTAGGGAAATTAGAAAGAAAATTTAAAAAAATGGTGGAAATTAAATGAAAAATAACAGGATTCCCAACTACATCACTCGATGTGGGTTCATGTAATGACTAGGAAAAACCTATTTTTTAGACTCAACAATGGATTAATAATCTACATCTGATGTTTCTATCAAAAACTATCACTGAATTAATAAGCCTAAAGAAATTAATATCTATTAAATTAAATATTAAATACTAATTATTATGTGAATAGTCATATGGCTCAGAATTTCACAAAACTCTTGTTATTGGTTAAAATCAACATTCAATTATAAATAAAGAGGGAAGAAAAATTATCCGAGATCATATTATACTGATTAAAGACTATTTTTCCCATAATGAGAAGGAAACATAGAAAATTATAATTTCTAATCATTTCAATGTTTGAAAAGATGGGTATTTACATGAAAACCCATTAATAATATATGGAAAATATTGTCTAATATCAATTATGTGTATAAAAAAAATCAAAGAGGTGAAAATTTATATGATACATACCAATATAAATGAATTATTAATGTATTCCAATGACAAAAATTAATAATTTAAAATGATGATTTATTGAGGATGTTGAATATATTTGTGGAATTGGTTTTGAACAAAAAGGTCTTGAGACTATGAAGAAAGTTTTAATGTGATTTCCATCATTATATATTATAAAAGTGTTGAATCTAAGACAGTTAATCTTCATGGATTTTTTATTCAATGACACGGAATATAGTTTTGT
Source organism: Viscum album (assembly GCA_963277665.1). Classification (NCBI taxonomy): domain Eukaryota; kingdom Viridiplantae; phylum Streptophyta; class Magnoliopsida; order Santalales; family Viscaceae; genus Viscum; species Viscum album. Next base: position 208,589,729 of record OY728123.1, read on the forward strand.
TTAATATTTTTTTTAAATCATAGGGGATTATGTTATAAAAATCTATAAAAAGTATATTAATGTATATGAAAAAATGGAATCATTCAATAAAAAGACATAGATGATGACAAGATTGATTAATTTTATTCACTGCAATAAAAATTTAATAAATTATAGAAAGAATATTTTTAATCTGATATATCATTTATATTTTTTATTTTTGGAAAGGTTAGATATTTATTAGAAAATATTCCATGGAAACAATATGATTATGATATATATTTTGACTATTAATAAAAAATGATTGTATACTAAAATGATAAATATTGAAATACATCTGATAAAACATTTTAGTAGAAATGTATTGTAACAAATTATGAATATGGTGATGAAATATTTCTAAATTATAGTTATACAATATTGAAATATGGTTATAAGGATTATATGATAGACTTAGTAGAAAAGGATCAATAATAAAAACAAGGGAAAGTCCAAATTGAATAATATTATAGTCTCAGAAATAATATTGATAGAAATAGTGATTAATTATTCATTAAAATAAAGAAGAATAAATATATTAATGATTTATTGAAGTAATACATGTAAATTAATTACCAACTTTAAGAAAAAATATCTTTGTTTGAGATAGTTTTGTTAGATCATGATGTGGTATAAGAGAAATCGATAGATGTTTTTTTAAAGTCAAATAATAGTAGATAAGAAAAATAGGGTGATAAGTAGCATTAATTATTTTATATATAATTAGGGAAATATTTTTGAATAACTTGAGGTGGAATTATTCCACATGTTGGATGTTTTTAAACAAAATGAAAGTTAATAAGATCTATGAACAAACTACAAATTTGGGAATTTTTTGATGGAAGAGGAAAAGTAATTAAATATAGATACACTATAATTTTTAAAGAATTTTACTGAGAAATGGGCCAATTTTATGGGAAATAATATAAATTGATTTTATTTTGAATAATAAATATAAGGTACTAGATTTATAAGGCTCACTATATTGTGTTTTCTTAGGCTTAGAGGGGTCAAGTGGTTCATACAGTGTTTTCACTCTTTATTTTCCTATGTATATTATCATTATCAGTTTACTTATAGTGAGAGTGGTAATTATTTTATATATTCATTTATTTAATTTTTGTATCAAATAGTTTTCTTTATATGATAAATGAGTTCCTTCATGCAGTCAGTTGTTTCCTTCATGTGGTTAGTTGTTTCCCTATTGTGGTCGGATGTCCCCTTCATGCTGTTAGTTGGTTATTCATCTGATTAGTTGGTTTTTTATATAGGTTTCTATTTTTTTCATGTGGTTAGTTAGTTTATATAGATATTAGTTTTAATGGACTAATTAAATAAGAATGTTTTTAAATCATTCTCATGATAGCTTACGTACTTAGTGAAATTTCTAGTTTTCCATTTTTTTTCCAGAAAGGCATAAATATTACTTTTTTTCATATTTAATTAGAATTGTTATTTTAATGAAAAATTTAAACATGTGTTATAATTAATATTAATATAATTTAATTATTAAAATTATATACCCTTTATAAGGTTTCTTCCATGTGAATTTAATGAGATCCATAATAATTTTTAATTACCGTTTAACCTAAGATTTAAAATCCTGATGATCATGTATAATTAAATATTAAATTAATAACTTTACATAATTAATTAATACACTCATTCTATTTAAATTGGAGGTTTAATATATTTTAAATTGGATTTATGTAACCCTTATACCATTGGTTGGAGATCCTCTTATTGTGAGTCAATCATATGTATACTACCCCTATTTTCAAGATTTAAGTTGCATTAAGCTTCTTTCTTTGAGGTAGGTGTTCTTTTCACTTATCAATTATCTATGAATGTGAGATAATATCATGATATTTTTTTAACTAAATGGGATTGAATATAAATGGTTAATAATGTTAAAATGGGATTTTGTGTTTAATGGTTCTTTAAATTAACTAGATTTTTTTACAGAATGAATAAAAAATAAAATCACAAGAGGTAGAATATTGATAATATAATATTTATGAATAAATTAGTATTTAATTGTTTTTGTAGTTATATAATAAAAATGAATTATATTATTCATTTAATTGGAAATTTTATTCTGATGATTAATATTTTATATATGGAATTATAAACTCTAACGTTGTAATGTTAATATAATATGAACAATAAATCAGTACTACTTCGAGTGAAATAAATAATCTCAAATCTGGGAAATATTCAAGATTGGGAAAATAATAATTTCCTTAATAAGTATTATAGAAATTATTAATTGAAATATAAATTATATATACAATTCTAGGTGATATTAATTAAATGGGATTGTTTACATATTTATTATAATTTATTTTTATGGGGTTTGTAGTCGCATGATGTCTTTGATTTTAATCATGAATCATTATGTTATTATTAATTGTGTGATATATATTTAGTATTTATTTGGTTATTTTTTTAGAATGAAGTAATTATTAACACTATAAAAAATATAATTCCATGGAGTTTTATGAATTAATGGAAGATTCATGATCATAATTTTTGTCATCCTGGATTTGAATAAATTTGGGACTAATGTTTGGGGATGATAAGGATTAATTTATTATTTTGTAGTTAATATATTGCCGATTCTATGACCATAGGCTATATTCATGTGTGAATAATTATATATTGTAAATGTAAATTTACTCTAAGGATTTATAGCCTAGTTTTTGACTATTGATAACAATGTTGGAGATGGGAATCATTGATGAAAATGGGTTGGATTCTCATCATATGTTGATGATGATTGGAGATTGATGGGATGGTAACCCAGGTTATAGTGAAATAATTATTTATTACATAATTGTTTAGGATGATGGGGATACTATGATAGGAGATGTTGGTGATGATAGGGAAGATGGATACTATTCGAAATGGTTTGGGATTGACAGCTGGTTGATCAAAATAACATTAGAGCATGGTATAATTTCCGATATTCATAATTTTCTAATGAAACATATTTGATAGCCAAATGTAATTTATATGATCAATTCTAACTAAATTATAGATTTTTATTATATGAAATACATGTGAATAATTTAATATGGTAGATTAATCTAATTCACATAGTATCTAGATATTACGAAATGATAGATCGATTAATAAATGAATTTGATTGGTTCATCATGATCTCAAGTAATGATAAAATGATTGAGAATATATCATATAATTAATATTGTAATAAATAGTTATATTGAAATATTAATAGGTTAATGTACCACTACATGTTTTTTTTGTGAAATACAGTTTTTCGAATTAATTATTTTATTTTTATATTATTCATTTCACCCAACATTGAATACATCATCTACACTTAGTTATTCTTACATTATATGGTACAAAATGTTACAATTTTATTATATGATACCCCATGATATGTTTACTCTACATGAAACACTAGCTTGGGTTGTTCTACCCGCAACACCGACTTGGTGGGCATTACACGCAACACTATGTTTCTATGAAACATCATTTTATTTTTATAATTATTTAAACAAGATAATTATAAATTAGATGTTAAATTTAGTAATATTATTAGTAACAACTAATTCTCAAATATTATTTACAATTTTTATAATGCAAAATATATTTTTTTTGTAAATTCATTAACTGTTTTAATATAATCTTTTCTCAAAAGGACTTCTTTTTATATCATTCTATGATAAAAAAAATTTACTTTTAGAAACTATTAGAAACTTAATTTCATAAAAGAAATATTATTTTTTATTTAATATTTTTTAAATTATCTTAGGGTGAATTTTTGGTATTTTTCTGAGGAAAATCATTTGTAGAAGAATAGTGAAAAATTATGAATTTTAATACGAAACTAAATTTTATTATAATTTTTTATAGTTAAACTATATTTTCTATTGGTTTTAAAGTCACATTACATCAATTATACATCTATTAGTCCAATTTAGTTCATTAAAAGGTTTTTATATTTAAATTATATATATAATTATAATTAACTTTTGAATATTCTCACATTAAAAACAAGCTTTCCCACTACGTCTGTCAGATTAGCAGAAAAAATTGTTTTTTTGCATATGTCAATTGAATTTTGAATAATGGAAATATATGGCTGGAATTATTGTGATATTTTTAGTCTAATAATATGAACTCATTTTTGGCAAATAATATTAGTAAAAGTGATTAACAATAATTACAACGATTAAGGTAAAATTAATCTTAATAAGCGAATAAAACATAATATTAAGTTACCAAATGACCTATAAAATTGTCAAAAACGAATATTATGGCCTTATTTTGGACATATAAATTAAATTATTAAATTAGTTGGGTTATTGATGTCATTTTTTACTTAAAAAATGGGTACAACTAACTTGTTTTAGAAAATTCCATGTGTGTCCCCTCCCTTCACTAAAAAAGGCCACCACCTATCCACCTTCCATGCAAACCTAAAACAAATTGTTTTATAAAATATATAACAAATAAACTTTTAAAAATCCTTCCTTTCATCTTTGAGGCCTCCCTTTGGTCAGAAATCCACCCAACTAACCCTTTGGTGCAAACAAAAATGATTTACCCAAAGAAGAGGTAACATAATTCCTCAAACTCCTTTCGATTATTTTTCATTCTACATCACCTGAATTACTATTGTTCAAGGATAATATAATAAAACAATTATCCTAAATATAATAACAATTTTTTATTCTAAGTTCTTTACCTGCACTTACACAAAAATCCATCTAATGGGTAATGAACTTATGGTTCTTGTGAACGATGAACTGGTGTAGTACAAAATGATGTTACTCATTTTATCTTTATCACCACAAATGGTAAGGAATTATGATGTAAAATTTGTTTTTATATGATATATATGATATATATTATTTACTTATACATAGGTATTTATTATATAAATCCTAGCTTTATGGTTTCCATTTTGCATATATATGATAATTTTGTTTGGGGAAGTGTCGACTACTGCCCTGTAAGGCGATATGATTTGTTCACAAACTACATGGAATGTATTAAGGATGTTTTTAGAGAAATTATATGATAAATATTAAGTATTAATTATAATTTATATAAATTATATTTATGTATATATATTTCAATTATTTTTTCATTCAATATTACAAAAAAACGGTATCATCATTCATGTGTACGTACGATGTACCATCTCTATGAATGGTGTATTCCATTTACATATATCTATATTCTATATATTATTATAAATAAAAATAAACTTATTATAAATTATTTTTTTATCATAGTTTACAATTTTGAAATAATGATATAATTATGAGGACAAAAAACATAACATATTAAGACACATGTGAAAAACAATGCAAATATTACTCAAAGAAAAACCTTAACATCAAATTATTTATAAGATGGTAATATAAAGTCAAAATAAATAAAATATATTTTAAAAAATTATAATATTATTCCATAAATTATTTATAATAAACATATATTTATTATACAGCAGGTTTGTATGAGTGTGAAGAGAATCATGATATAAGGTTTGGAAATTTCATCTAAATTTTTATTTTCGTGAGATTCATGTATTATTCCCTAATCAATTATTATTTTTATTATTTATTATAAAAATTGATTTATTTTAATATTATTAAAATTAAATTTATATATATCTACATATCCATTTTATGATCTTCCTTTCATGGTGTTTATGTTTAAAAAGTTACCAAATTGGTAATGTAATTTTGTCTCAATTTTCCATCGTTGAGACACATGTCAGGTTATGAACCTATATTTTTCTGTGAGGTGGATATAATACCATTGAAATTTTATATCATAAATATATTAATTTTTATGTTATTTTACATTTCAATTAATTTTATTATTTTTATCAAGTTATGATTCAATGTTACCAAATTGGTAACGGTTTATACCTACAATCTCACTACATATCAAGATTATTTACAATTATGCTCCAATTGATGGAATATTATAATAAATATATCAAGTACATTAATTTTTTTATTACCGTGTGGTTATTAAGGTTATATACAATTAATTTTAACATATTTCCTATCTTTTGAATATAGGATGACCAAGAATGTGTTTTTTATAAAAGAATGACATTACCCATCTCTTCGGTCGAAAATCTATGTTCCTTCAAAACCATGATTTCTAAAAGAGTTTAAAAAATTATTTTAATATAAATATATGATAATTAACATAATTTTTTACCAATATTTTACCTTATTAAGAAAATAGTTTTTAAAAAAGTAATCATCATTTTGTCTTCCAGATGAGGTAATTTTCTAAACTTTTTACAGTTCAAAAGGAATGTTCAATAGGTACGGATTAACCAACTGTCTTGACCATAATTCCCATGATGATTACCTTAAATAATACAAAGTTATTTTTTAGAATGTTTTTTTCACAAATAATCTTTAAATTTATTGGTTTTAAAGTGGATTTCAATTAAAAACGTTTTAAAATATTTTTTATGTTTAACAATTATTTTAAATAATTTTGAAAACATCATTTAAATTTTTTCAAAATGTATTTTTCAAATAAAAGTATTTAAATAAGGTAGGATTAGGGTAGTCATGGGCTAGACACTGGTGATTTAGGTCATGGTATAGTGGTATTAGAGCATTAAATTATATGTTATGATCATATTCATTGAGATTGGTTTCGGAAAATAGAGTTATGTTTTCAAGTTTTTCTTTTTGGATAGGGACTATAATGTTTGTGTGGATCCCAATGTCTCTATACACCAAGACTCTGACCACCTTCCTATTGACTTATTACATGTAACATTGGTTTAATGGAAAATATTGGTATATTAATTATATAGAAATGCGTTTTACGTTATGTTTACTTCTGGGTTCATCTCCCGAGATACACTCTTTGACCATGGAATATATTGTTTATTTTAGGATTCCAATGTGCTGAAATATATAATGGATTCAACCATGTTATCATGAGGATGATCCACCATGTTAAAAGGATTCATTACAGGGGAATGTATTTGTGATAGAACCTATGGGTGTTTTTCCAACTATACCACCACCCGTTGAGAAGTAGTTAGTACTAGAAATTACAATAGAGGATACACATAAGATGAGTGAACTACGTGAGTTCTAGAGGTAGCGAACACCCATTCTTTTAGGTGACATTGACCCCCATTTGGATGAGGACTAGATAGAGTTAGTCACTAACATATTAATTCCTATGAGGATTCCTTTAGATCAGATGGTGGACCTCGCAATGAGCCTTCTTCAGGATAATATTGGGAAATACTGGAGTATAGTGACTCAATAAAATGATGAGATAATAATATCATATTAAAACCTCGAGTGTCTCTTAAGGGTGATATTTTATCTATCCACATTTTAATAAGTGCACATAGAGGGGTTTCTGCATCTATAGAAGGGAATTTTCATGGTGGAGGAGTATCTAGCGAGGTTTATTGATCTCTCATGAAACTCCATGGATATGATTTATGATCCTTATTTCATATAATGGAACATTAAGAAGGGATTACGAAAAGGTAGTGTGGATTCAATGATATCCATAATTAATTCCACTTATGCTCGAGTGACTAAGGGATCCTTAGTGGTAGTGGGATTCTTCGATGATTAGGTTCCAATAGTGGGTGTAACTGGTGGGAAACCAGAAGCTGAGACTGCGACAGGAGAAAGCTGATGGAAGTCACATCAATCCAAGCATGTAATAATATAAGGGAAAGAATCCTAAGACACTTGATTAGTGGCCCATGGATCTTAGGATGGATCAAATCAGCCGAGGGAGTGGTGGTTTTTCTAGTGAAATGTTAGGGGCATCTGGTTTAGGATTTTCCAACCCACCATACAGCTAGTTGAGATACGGTCAAGGGAACGATGTGGGGGGAAAATAAGAAGAAAGGTGGTCCCCATGGTGGTTGATGAGTATGATGGAATAGATGAGAATAATGAAGTAGTTTGAGGATTGACCTGTTACCAACATTACCCCTAGGTGGTCCACATCATTCTTTTTGAGATGGTGTTATATGATGAATCTAGCTGCATGGTATGGAGATTTACGACCACCGGGATCGATGGAAGAAGTAACGTATAATATTTGTATTTTATAACTTCTCTAAATAATCTATTGGCACAAGCTTGAGTCATTTAATTCATTTCAATTCTTTGGTTTGAGACTCAAAGCTTATGGTTGACCCTTTACCTCGACCATTATGGCTGGCGACTCTGACTGGTGGTGACTTAGTGATTTCATACTTATGTTGATAGTCTATTCTGATGGTTGGAGAGAATATATTTTTATAGTATCTGTATGTAGAAACGATGAGGCCTTATGATATCATCTTATGTGTAGACTGGTTATCCATAGTTCATGCTTGGGATGAATTTTTTATGTATAGAATATGGAATTTCTATAATGATAGGATGAGGTATTCCATTGGGAATGAAAAGTAAAACTTGGGGAAACATGATGAGTTCAGGAATAGTTTAGGGTATTTAATTACTCTCCAATTAGATATAATTACTATTGGAGTAGTGGATTCCATGGGATACCAAATCCAATATGGTGGTGGCAGAATATGATGCCATATTTCCCAATGGTGTTCCCATCTTGCCTTTATTCCATGATCTAAAATTATTTATTATAGTGGAAACTAGGATGTCCTAGATATCTCTACCAGTGCATCCAATAATTTACCCAGATCATGATGATTCGAGATCGCAATTGAATGACTTATAAGAGAAGTGTTTTGTTAGACCTAGTCTTTACATTGGTTATCCCTGGTGTTTTTTACCAAGAAGGTAGACCGGTTCTTGAGATTATGTGTGAACAACTAGCAATGGAACTAGGTGTCCATGATGAACAATTTTCCACTAATGAGGATTGATGAACACATTGATTATTTGATATGGTTGGAAAGGTTCTAGATGATTGACCTAATATCAAGATATCACCATTTACAAGTATATGAAGAGGTTATACCAAAGATGAAATTCAGATGTCACTATGATGCAAGTGAGTACATGGTGATTCCCTTTTGAATGAATAACACCCCAACCATGTTCGTGGGACTCATTAACTGTATCATTTATCCATTCACAGATTGATTCATAATATTCTTCATCGATTATATACTAGTGTACTAATCCTCTGAGGAGGATCATGCATGATACTCTAAGACTATCATGGACACACTCCGAGACTGGTGTCTTTATGGGAAGCTCTCAAAGTGTGATTTTTAATTTGATAGTTCCACTTCATGGGAAATTTATTCTATGAGGTAGGAGTGGTGGTGGACCCTATGATAGTTGAGGTAGTTATTACCTGGGAGCCACCAAAGTGTGTTACTAAGGTGCATAGTTTCCTTGGATTGGTAGGGTACTATTACAGGTTTGAACATGATTTAGCTAGAGTGACAACACCCTTGATAGATTTGACCTATAAGGGGAAGCATTTTATGTGGATTAAATGGTTCCTGTAGTTATTTTCAGAGGTGAGGCATAGGTTGACAACCAATCCAATATTGAGTTTCCATTGGATGGTGTCACATATATAGTGTTCTGTGATACATCATGGACAAGTCATGGTTGTTTTGGGTTGAAAATAAAAACTATGATCGAAAATGGTTCATGAATTTTGATACCACATGAGCAGAACTATGCAACCCATGATCTTGAGTTATAAATTCTAGTCATTGCACTAGAGATATGAAGACACTACCTATTATTAGTAGGGTGTATCATCTACTCTAATCACAAAAGTCTCAAGAATATCTTCTAAAAAATGGATCTTTACCTGAGATATATGTGATGGCTAGATTTACTCTAGGAATATAACTTTGTGATTTTCCATACACATGGGATGGGGATCATAGTGGAAGACTCTCTCAATAGGAAAACAGTGTTCACAATTGTTGTCTATGGTGTCATATTTGTAACCATCATTATATTTTTCCTTATTAGAAAATGATGGTACATTGTATATTCTTTATGTGGTTGTTAACCCACCACATTTATAGTGTTTCAAGGATTATCATCATAGATATCTAATTTTTTGACCTTAGATACTCAGATATCCACAGGCCTTGATCCTTACGTATATTCTAAGGGTGGAGAGCACACTATCCTTTTTAAAGGAAGTACAATGATACCTTTGACATTTTGGCATGTGGTGATGTGGGAGTTTCATAAATCCCCTTTAGTGGTTCATCTAAGTGTAGAAAAGTTGTACTTGGACCTCCTATGTCAGTTATTATTCCCATTTATGAAGTGTTGTGTTTTATTGTTAATTTATTTAGGTCACCATTGTTAGTAAGTGAAGTCCTATAAGTTGGTCCTAGAAAGTTCATATCAACCTCTTAGGGTTCCAGAGTAGATGTGTACTGATATATCCATGGAATTCAAGATGGTGTTACCACTTACGTATAGGGGAAATGATGTTATCTGGTTGATTGTAGGATGACTTACCAAGATGTCCCACATCCTTACTGTTTGAAATTAGTGTTTAGTAGAGTTATTTGGGTGCCCCTATGTGTAGGAGGTAGTCCATCTCCATGGAGTAACCTAAATGATCATTTCATACTGTGACATTTTCTTCAGACCACAATTACAAAGTGGATTTAAGGAGTCCATTGGGAATCAATTTTAGTTGATCATAGTTTTGCACCCCCAAATTGATAGTTAGACTAACTGAACCATTTAGATCATGGAGTACATTTTGTGGGATTTCATTTTCGAATTTTTATATAGTTTGGTGGATCACATGACCTCAATGGAGTTTTCTTACAGCTATAGATACTATTACACCATTAGTATAGAACCATTCAAGGCCTTGTATGGGTGACCTTGTTGGTCACCACATTGATGTACTAATATATGGGAGTTAGAACTCAGGGTACCAAAGATGGGGATAAACAAATACACTTTTAATATCATCTAGGATCTAATGAGGGCTACATAAAGATTCCATAAGTCTCATGCAGATCAATGATGGAGACCTCTAGAGTTTGATGAGGGATATCATGTGTTCCTAGGAATATCACCTTGATGTGATTTGCTTATATTTTCCAAAGGTGGCCATTATATCTGAGATTCATTGGCCCTTTAGAGATAATGTGTAGAGTTGGAATAGTGGATTTATACATATCATTACCAGTGTAGCTAGAATAGGTACATGAAATCTTATACGTGTTGTAGGTGAGAATGTAAAGGCATAACTAGTCGCATGTTATATATTGGAGTGAGATAGAAATCAAGGATCAATGTATATTTGTTTAGTACCTTGTAAAGATTGAGGATCATTAATAGTGGATCGTCCTTGGGTGATCAATTCCCTTAGTGTGTGTCAGATGGTAGCACAAAAATATTCAGAAGATCACCTTGAAGCGAGAGACCTATATGTGATCACAGGGCTATCATTGTTTTGTATATTCCTATTAATCCAGCTTTCTAGGACATAATTTCCTATGGTTAGGAGTTTTTAACAAATTTAATTTTATATTTACTATATTTGGATTTTATATGTGATATTTTTAAAACAATGGACTTATACAGAATGAGATTATGGGGACCAATGCACCATAAATAAATGTGTGAAATTTATTAAATATATTAAATGTCATGTAATTTATTTTTTATTTAAAATGTTGTGAAACTCCCAAGAAGTAGACCATATAAAAAACATGAGATAACCTTTGAGATTGGAGTTCATGTTTTTTACTAGGCGAGATAAAACCTATGATAGTGTGTGGGGTTGGTGATAATGTTCACACAGCTCAGAATTAATAAAATTAATAAACTTATTTATTTTATTTTCAATTTGGAAGTGACCTATCTTATCCCCTATTTAAAAAAAATTTATGGATAATTTGAAGGGTCCGCCTTATGAACCTACATATTTGAGACGATCCTTTGGGAGACAATTGGAGGATATCTTGGAAAATGAATCTAGATCAAATCTAGATGGAGGATCATTACACCATATGAGTTCATGGATCTCACCAATTATAGAAAAATAATTCATTTCTTTATCATTGATCCCTCTAAAATCTAGGTATAATGCCGGTTAGTGATTTTAATAAGGTTCTTTTTTTTGGTCGTACGTGGATCAATTCCACGATCAAGAATTAATTCATTTAATGATAATAGATTAAATTGAAGGGTTTAATCTGTTCATTGTGTTTATCAAACTCTTAACCAATTTGTTTGATTGATAAAGGATCTGGACGAAATGAACAAAGGCTAATGTTCATTTCATACATTTTGTGGATTATGGAATTCTTCCCTCATTTTTTCATGCCTTCATTACATGATTTTTTATGGATATTGGTTCATCAAATACCCAATATTTGATAATTATTTGACCATTATTCATGGAAATGGATCGATATTGTGGTTTCATTTCATGATAAATGGTACAATCGAGGAGTTTCATTGGAGGAGGATGTTCGAAGGAAGATCAAAACAAATTAATGACCTCTTTTTTTCTCGGTTTTGATGTGTGGTGACAGATGGATTGAAGGGGAGTGGGGGGGGGGGTTGAGGGTATCTTAACCCAATTACAATATATAAATTATTCATCATTCATTCAACCCTTGATCTATAATCAACGGTGGGGGTTAAAGAGGTGATTTTATCAAGTGACATGGGGGAAGAACACTAATGTTTTGTATGGTCTCGGGTTATGCGACGTGTAATTCATCATTACACATCGTGTAGGACCCCTCTATGTGGCGCTATGGTATCCAAAAAGAGATAAATATCACATGACCTGTGACCTGATTAAACACCATGTAACCATTCACTAGAGGATTAGTGTATACCATAGAGGGTACATGGACATGGCTAAGTGTACACGGGATTAGACTCGCCATGTAATCTAACATGAAGATGCTTAGGTGTACACGGGCAAGGCTAATGGTAGATGGGAATGGCTAAGAGAAACATATAGTGTGTTAGAGATATCTACATGTTTTTTACTGTAACTACATGACATGCTTATGGATATTTACATGTCATTTTAGGTAGTACCACATAGGCATATGAAGTTTAGTGATGCATTCCATGTACTCTTCATGTCTTCTGTTTCAAATAGGGTTTTTTGAGTGGATATTACCCCTTGGTCATTAAATTCATGATTACAGTGCATAATTAGATCCTTAGCTATGGATTTAGATCCCCATTAGAGGATTAGCCACAAATAATGTTTTTGGTTTCCCTATGTGAGACTGGAGTATGATCATCTATCATCATTATACACTAAGTGAGGTTTGTATAAAAGGAGTGTCCTCTATGTGCAAATAATTCATCCACTATCTAGTAGGGTTTTGTTATTAGGGATTGAATTATGTTTTTCATAAGATCAACTACGTAGAATATTGATCTATATTGGGTATGTGGTGTACCCCAAAGGTCCGGGTCATGACCCCATATTTTAATATTAGTTTCATATGAGAACAGTCTGATTTATTAAGTGGAACCAATGATCATTAACTATTGGAAGAGTGCCTCCAATGATTTAATGTCACATGGAGTGTAATCACTTATAATGAGCATTGCTTCATGTAGAATCCTATAGTTGGAAGTTTATTGTGATTCTTTTGGGGGAGTATGTACTTCTGGAGTATGTTCTAGTTTGAAAGTTTCTATTCCATTCTGTATTAGTATTATGAGACGTACATTATATATTATTCATGTTTTATGATTTTGGTGTCTCAAATTGGGTATTTTTATACTCACCACTGCATGTACTCTTCCCACATGTTTTTTGTCTTATGTCGGAGATAGACCTTTTGATGGTGTCCTTGGAGGACATGGAGCGGGTGGAGAAAAGCTTGATCTGGAAAGAAAATGGGATTTTGAGGTGATTTAATTTTTCATATTCCTCTCCAATGGATTATTTTGGAAAATCTTATGTTTTTGGTTGACCTTGTATTTGTACCCATTTTCTCTTTTAGTTAATTACTATCATACTTTGATTATGGGATTGTTGATGTATGAATATAATGGTTTCATTTTTTTTACATTACAATATTTTTTGGTCTTAGAGCTGTGTGCATGTGTGTACTAGTGTATTAGGATAATACCTCCAATTTTTGGATGTTCATACCCAATGATGGTGGACATACCCTAGAATATTTGAAGTAGGCCTGAGTTAGTCATGTGTTAGACCTTAGTGGGTTAGGTCATTATAGTAAGCCTATAAAATAGTGCATGGCCATCTGTCTAACAACATATGGGTTAAATTTGAAGGAGTCCTCATTTCGGTGAATGTTTGAACAATAGTAGTTATGTTTCCCTATGATGAAAGTGTGGAAATAATTTATATTAATTCCCCCTTCTCAAATTCAAGTAGAACTAGATAGCACCCGATCATCCCTCCCATGTTCTAGTAATAGCTCTAAAAAATGAATTTTATTATGATTGAGACATTAAAAAAAATCATCATCCCATCCTTCCTCTAATGTAGACACAAGGAAGGATAGGTCTGTATCAGGAGATTCCTAACCATGAAAGCATTACATGTTGATATTATTCATTGTGTTTAGATCATTTTCCATATGAAGTTGTTTGTTATGGAGCCTTACCTGCACTCTTCCATGTATGGGTTTGTTCCATGAGGACCACACCATTGGGAGGATGATAGGATCATAAGGTAACCAAATTGAGATGAAAAGAGTTGTGTATCACTTCTAATTGAAGTATGGTCAACATGATGTGTTGAGTGTTATGAAATATCCTAGAAAATATTATAAACCTTGGTGTTCGATAAACTTATAGATCATAAAAATCAGATAAGCATTTTTCAAGATACATTGCATCTTACTATTACCCTTATCATTGTTACACAAGGTGAATTTATTATTGATGAATCAAAGTAAAGTTATTCCAGTAAACAAAATGGTGAATGAAAAATATTTCATTACTTTAATTAAATACACACCTCCACATTATTTCACTGAGAGATAAAGAATGAAATTGATGTTTCCACCAATATAACATGAAAAATTCCTTAGGTAAAAATAAGAAATATAATGTCACAACTCCTACCTCATTAGAGACTCTCATTTTCCATAAAAAGAGATAAAATAATAAAATAATCCTCGAATAACCTTTATTTTGATAAATTGGTCAGATTTGGAACCCTTCTCCATCATGATACTAACTTCCCAAAAGATCCAAATATGATGGCCAGTAAGGTCCCCATGAAATAAATAACAGATACCCAGCCTACTATAAATCATTGAGATCTTGGAGGGGTAATGTTTACATTTAAGCACTTTGACATTTGAGTGGTAATTTTTATGAAACAAATTGGAAATGATGTCTTCTTCACCCTGTCCCCAATTCGATAGGCATTACATGTTAGTAGACCTAGATGTAGAAAACTGCGACGTAATATCCCTTAATTAAAGAGGATTATTGGCCATATTATTCATATACTAAGAACATATACATACATCATGTGCTGTATAATAATTCAACATAAAAAAACAATGGATCCTAAAAATACTCCCATTAAGGAATAAGAGTATCCAGGTGTTTGAATGTGTTGGAGTGGGGAATAGGAGAGACACTAGAGGATATTTGGACTGAGTACTAGATACCTTTCAATGGAAGAAAAAGAGGAGGTAAATAATTTACACATAGAAGAACATATTTAGAGTTTGGGTGAGTCTGGAAAAGAGGGAGGATTAGGATCTAGAGAGGGTTTCCTGGGAATCTGTTGAAAAGATTCCATATCCAAAAATGAATACACCCTTGATTAGAAAAGGATTCTGGATAAGGAGAATAACAAGAGGATAGTGGAGCATAAATGGGTGAATAAAGAGATAGTTATATTTGATAATACCTTCAACAAATCTGAAAACATACAATGATTAGGAATCCTACAAGGATCATTGATTCTATGACCACATATGATTTGGAATGGATGCTTCCATTATATGATAATCCATAATACTGAAGAAATATTTCCACCTTGCTAAATGTGAGTGACTTTGATGTTGACAAGATGAACTAATCCTTGTGTGATAAGTGTAGAATAGGAACTTCCACCAAGATACTGAAGCACCAACATGAAGAAGGATGTGAAAAGGAGTTCATAAGAAGAAAAAAAGATCATATGTTCACAAAAAAACATCATTCCATTTTTGATACCCCATATAAAAGATAGATTGAGGAATAGGAGAGGGAGGCTGAGAAAATAAAGATAAACCCCCTCCAGTGGGGAATATAGTTCGTTGTGAACATCAATTGATGAGTGAGAGAGTGTGAAATACCACATGATTGGAACACGAGGTCCATGATAATAAGACATCACAATGTATTAATTGGAAGTGAGCACTACATAAGAATCATTCTGGTAGATAAGTGAAACCCTTTTTGGAGAAAAAAACCCCAAGCATGAATGAATGATTCAAACACCGGGAGAGACGATAATTCCATTCCAAAGTTAACCAAAGACATCCATTAGTGAAAATCAATATCAGTACAAATGTATTCATTGGAAAATCAAGCATTTGGGAACCATCCAACAAGAATGACCTAGTCACCTCTATTTTTATTTCAGTTATTATCGGTAGTGACATAGATTGAGAGACTTAGGAACCAAAGAGAGGATTCATCATCAATGATCCATCATAACATGGGGGAGGAGATAGAGGTATCCCAATCAGTGAAGTTGAAGGTTTTTCCAATAAAAACCCCCTATAAATTGATTTCGTGGGGGTTTTCGAAGAAGGAATGGATGCCAATATCTCGGGTATGGGAGGAAGCTAACAAAATAGTGAATGTTTTTTGAAAAATGGTGGTGCATGTAGCATGTTCTTAGGTTCCATATCATAAATTCAATATCAATATAATTAATTGTTTAATTTAACCCAAATAGTAACAAGGGAGAAACACTCACTGATTCATGTCCAATCACTGCAAACATGATGGAAAATATTATAGTTTATCAACTCATTCTTTTAATTTAATTTAAAAAAACCTCATAAAAAATTCCACTTGTGCACTAATTCCATGTAAAAATGGATGGAACCCTAGAATATTTCACTAATAGATTTACATTTGACCAAACTATTAGTGAGGGAATGATATCATTATCTAATGAAATAATCTATTCACCACATGAAAAAGAGGTATCATATTATCCTGAATCAAAAGTGATTTAGTGGAATTAGTGTCAAACCCTAGCCTAAAATTGATACAAATAGAGTCTAAAATGGGTATGAAAATAATAATTATAAGAAAAAATATATCCTATAATATACTATATGATATCCTTTAAATAATTTATCTATAAGGGTGATTAAATATGGGAATACATGTAGATTAATCTTACACCCCAAATGGTGCTATATGAATCCCAATATTCTGCTAAATTTGAGAAGTGAAAACATAAAATTAATTTTACTTACAATGATAATAATTCATGGGTATAGGAATGTCATTATGAGACCCCTCACAATAATGATTTATCTATATCTGCAAAGAGGTCCATACATCCCTTCGTACCTCTATCATAGAATGACCACTATGGGTCGTGATGTTACTATACTCAGGTATAGGTTTAACACCAATTGTATCACAATAATTGAGTGACCCATCTCGGTCACGGTGTGTTGATACTTTATTATAATAGGCCTAAGTATTCATCTCATGAACTTCATTCTATGTGGTGCAGCCTTAGTAGTCCAATCTTGGTCACCACTTGTGGAATGAAATTAATGTGTGACCTCGTGGTCGTGTCTTGTCCAAAATTTTCATTTATGAAAATACAAATGCATACATAATTATTTTTAAAATATTATGAATGGGTACTCATCATGGATAAATATCATCATTAATAGTGAAAAACACATTTATAATATATTTTATTTATCCAAGAAGATATGGGATATCCCAACATACCATAATAATAATTATTTGAAAAGTGAACACTTTAGTTATCCACATGACATAGTTTTACGTCTTATCTATAACCAATGATCATCAAAGTGGTATCTATGACCCACATAAATGTTCACACAAGATATCAGAACGCTATTTGGGCAATGAAACAGGTCATAAAACAAAATTTAGAGATAGTTTCACCCTAAAAATTTTAGTAAGAGTCCAAATTCTCAAAAAATTACCATTTCTAGGTAAAACATTCAAATACCTGCTAAATTTTACACTTCATTATGAAAATTTCTTTTAAAATTTCCTCACAACAACACATATCATCCATGTTAATTCTTAGTGGATATTAAACCATTAATCCGGAGCTACATTGATTATCAATTAACTACAAATTAATCATGTTCTATGTGTAAGAATTAATCTGTGTTCAATGGAACAACTCCAAATGTCGTGATTCATTATTCATCATGATTTTCTATATTATCTCTTCACCACATCCAATAATGAAATAATTTTCATCCATAAGATAAAAAATTGTGACAAATAAATTCATCCATGAAATTATATTGTTCACATCATAAGAATACTTTCATAAAGACCAATTTTTGGTAAATATACTCATAATTATTGTGTTCCCACTAGATAAATTACATAAAATACTCATACACAACCACTAATGTGATATCACATCACCAAATAAAAATTACATAATCACTAAAGGAATATCGAAATCATAAAAACACACAAACCTATGTTTTAACCCCACACTTGGACCGATCCCATGACATTATGATTGACCAGCCACACTGGCTAGCATACTATCTCTATGAGAACTAGTGATCCTCTAATTTGAATCATTATCATATCTCATAAAATTCTTCCTAAGCATGTTTCAAACACTCTAACTTCAACAATAATCACCACCAAATTTGGAATATTGTTCTCCATAAGAAACAATGAAAAATTGAATCCTCTATCCCACATAATTTCTAGTACCATCTAAAATATTCAGTCACTAATCTCACCACATCCATGACCCATTTAAATATGTGTATCATACATCTAGGGTAGATCTGATCCTCCCCAAAATATTATTTTTCATATTATTGAGCCAATAAAATATAATTCAAGATCCCCATTGTCCATATTTTCCCCATCAATAAACTTTAATAATAGAGTATGACCATCTCATTCATATGAGAGTGTATAAATGACACATTAGTTCTTGTATGTTCTAAAATATCTAGGAATTAAATCCTAAATATCATAAAATTAAAACCATAATGGGGGTTAAACCATCAAAAAAACCAATGGTGTGATACATAAAATATGGATCCCCTTAAACCACTCTATGATCATAACACCCAATGAGTTCCATCACCACAGATAGGTCTCTATTCACTAAAAAATTCTCACACAACATGATAATCCCTATCATGAACTACAGTAGATAAACCATACCATGATACTCTATTACATCCATGGTGTAACCATATGTCACATCTGAGACACCACTAATACTCATTAAAAAATAAAGAAACCATATCTATATGAATCCCAATGATCAAATCACTTATGAACCTATTTAATATCACTCACAGATGAAAAAAATTAAATTGGAAACATTGATAGGAAATACACACCTACCATAAAAATGATGATTTCCCCAAAAATACATTCCAACACTCATTCTCTTCTACCAAGGTAGAGTGGACCTCTAAAACCCCCCTCATGGGTTGTTATCCACTATCCATATTGATATCATCTATAACCAATAGGTGTATTATCCAATAAAATATGATCAAACTACATCAATCATGATATTTGAGTTTTACACCACAATTACTAGTATCACACACCTAATGAACTCAAAATTTTTCCATAACATATAAATATAACCTCTACAAATTTATAAATTGTTCTTACCTTCTAAAAGTAATGAGGTATATCACCCATGTCTATGCCTACTATTCAATCATACACAAGGCAGGCGTCATTCCCAGAAACATTAATGTATACCAATGCCCTATCGGACCTAGATTCAACTATATGGGATCATAATCCACTATCTCATGAGAAAAAATAGTTAGAATCAATAGGTCTAGATATCCAATTGACCCTCCTGCTAGACTGAACACAATTCATGGTATGAGGGTTATGATATTGCAATCATCAGGGAAACAACTGACCAGTACAAATGACATCACCTTGGATTACACCCCATATATCAAAACATCATCTGACCATTTCATGTTCCAACAAACCCACTATATGGATTTAATTTATACGTATTAGGTTTCATATACCTAATCTAAACACCCACTGTGTGGAGAAAATTCCCATCATAATCCCAAATACAATAATACCCTCGCTAGGATCAAAGCCACATCCCCATTTATATAATATCAAATAAGACGATTTTTTTTATAAGTAAAATCATTGGAAATGTAGTTCAATTATATAAAATTTTACAAATAAGATATAAAGGAAAACATGATATAAATTCATTTTGAGACTTTAATTAAATGCACCTATTTTCATAACTACTATAAAGTAATATTATGTTAATATAATCCTTCCACTATACATCAGATGTATAGAGTGATTTTATTTACATCATTAGTGATCATCCAATAACATGATACCAACAATCTATCATTGAAATGTGTTACCATGGATTATCTAATTAGAATACCTATAATAGGGTATATATTAAAAACATATTAATTATTTTTAACACTTTATATCATTGAACCCTATATCTACTGTGACATCAATGACATTAAATTACATGTATTCCATGTGAATCCATCATGAAAAATTTAGTGAATGTATAAAATCCACATTCCATTACTATGAGAGAGAAAAATCTAAAAAAATATAAAATAAAATCATAATAATTGAATAAATATTTCAACAATAATTTTGGTAAAAGGGAAAAACATTACCATAACATCATTAATATGTACATACCATCATAAAAATGTACACAACTCACCATTATGTGGTCCATAACAAGCTACATAACATTTTTATTCACTTCCCAAAAAATCCAAAAATTTTAAAACATGAAAAAACACACTAATACCTATTTTAAATGACACCAAAAAAAGACCACTCACATTTTCATGTATGGTATATTACATGGTCTATGGAGTTCTTCCCCATACCCAAGATACAATTGACTAATAAAGAATGTATAAGTTGTTACCATAGGGAGAATATACCCTAAAATCAATGATATAAATTAATGAAAAATAAATAAAAAACAACCATTATTATAAAAAGATTATTTAGAAAAAATGGACATTTACATTGTATAAAAAATGAAATTATATCATATAAGAAAACAACCCAAATTATTTCCCATTTTGATAATCCATAAAAAAATAAAATTAATAAAAGGATGTTTTGATACATTCCACCTCCTAATTTATTTTATAATTATTTATTATCGATGTTGAATATAAAAATGTGGGACTCTACCTACATGGTCCCATGATTATGAGATCTACTGAGATATTAAATTTCTTGGGGAAGAAAAGTAGGTTGTCACTTAAAATTCACTAGAAACCACAAATAATTCTCATAACATAAGAAATAAATATTATGTATACACAATATATATTATTAGATTAATAATAAATGTTAATTATTAATAAATTATCATTTCCCATCCTTGAGTTCTAGGGCAATAAATGGGGTCTAGCATACCTACTTTATCTAGAGTTAGTTGGCATTGAGAGTAATGAAAACTCGTATGGGATGAAATCCCACCCATGAATTTTTTTCCATAGTATCAATAGGGTTTGGTTCTAACCCTCAGAATCATATAGTATATACATGGGGAATTGCGCCCCATGATTAAATAATATACCAAATATGGGGGAATAAAACCCCACCTTGGATTTAATTCATACATAGCAGTTCTGGGGGGGTTAATATACACTACCAAAATTAATCATATCCATCCACCAAGGGGTTGAATCACCCACTACGAACTATCTCTTTAGGGGGGATAATTTCATCCCAAATAATCTTATATCCAACATCTGAGGGTTCTAATCCCCTATGAGGAACTATCCCATCAGGTGGTACTAGAAACCCTCCATATAATCATATATCCATTACATATGTTTCATATCCCCTACATGGAACAACATAATATAGGGGGGATAACTCCCCTCATTAGAATCACATTTACATCACCTTGGGATTGCATCCTCTATATGAAACCATTATATATCACCCAGCAAAAGGCTTCATGTCCTGTACTGAGAATTATAGAATTATGGGTGAATGATTCCATTCCTTGGAATCATATATCCAACACACAAGAATTATCTCACCATAAATAATCACATATCAATCATAGTCCTCACATGGATGTCCACTATCCTAAACCAGACACACAATCCCTAGGTTTTCCTCTCAAGAACATAATTTATTCTTTATATAGCAAGAATAATGGTCCGTAAAATTTCAACACTCCCAAAACTTCCTTATTTGGGGTTAAAATAATATCAAGGAACCCAACAAGGTCCCCTTAGACACATAAAATTCAAGGTACCCTATGCGGTTTACATTATCTCTTTTTTATCTCTTGTACCGTTCCTATCACATAGAGGACATAACATATATCAGCGTAACCAATATTACATTATGGAATCATCTACATCATCGGTAATAAAATATGTGCATCTAACTAAATTTAATTATTAAATCCAATATCACATCCATCACTAGTAGGTCAATTAATCACACTTAACCCTTGCATAATTCTTACCTTGGGTATGTAAACCTAGTTACTAACATACCCATGGGAGAGGAACAATGTACCTCCTATGTAGTCAACCTCCCCAAAGCCTATAAGGAATATAAATTGTTTATATGTCCTATAACTAGGCCGATTGTTTATATTAATAACTCTATATCATAGGTAGAGGGTTATGGGAACCTATTACAAGTCTCTTATTTCTTCTTGAACTCATTTAATTAAACTAAATATCATTGATTTATAGTGGAAAAGGGAACATAAAATATATTCAATGTTATTCAATGAAACAAGTCCATTATTGTTTTAGGTAAATTTGAAAAGGCTGATAAACCACATATCAAATGATCTATTGACAAAAAACATGTAATTTATGGAAATGTTCATGGATCAACTACCTAATAAAATTTTATAATCATAATGAAATTGCCTTCACCCATACCTAAGCCTATATCAACTCCCAATCCCCTCTCAAAAAACAAAATATCAATATAATTAATTAATATAATTTTATAAATATTTATTTATTTTAATCAAAATATTTGTTATACCTGAAAAAATAATGAGTGTTATTTACTTATCTAAACCTTGAGTAACGACATTAAAACATCTCATGGAATGAATCAGATATTCCGAAAAGAAAAATTACCTTCACATGATGTCTATCGGAAAATAAATTCCATAACAAAATGGTGAACATGTCAGATGTAATAACTAGGGAACATATGTTAAACAAACAGTGTGTAACAATAGGTGATCATCATCCAAGGAAATAAAAATTCATCTTTATGAAGAAAACATATTATATTAGTGTGATTACCCTATGATCTAGTGGAATTAGTGTTGATCCATAACCTAAAATCATCTCAATCCTAACCTATAAGGGTTGATATTAATATAAGGTTAAATATGATGAAATCATATATAGTGTATCAGGTCATTACCAAAAAAATCTTTCCACTCTAAGGGGGGATTAATGGGGGATCAAGAATGCCTAAAACTATGGTTCTACTATATTGTGAGATGACCTATATGGGTTGCACCATTATTACCCTTATATTGAGGATTAATACATGGACAAACACCATAATTTCATAACAACGCTAGGTCAAAATGTGATTATCCTTTCCTAGGAAAGGCCTCAGAAATCATTAAATTGCCTCCCCTCCTTTTCTAGTGAGACCTCCATGATCCAATCCGCAACACCCATCATGAAAATTTTTTGTGGTGTGGGAATACTGATCATTGTGGGACTTTATTTTTCCTCCACCGAAAATAAAATTTATATGATTGGTTTTCAAATACACTAGAAATAGGGACTCGTTATTGTATGATACACTTATTCATAGTATGATTAATATATGTAATATATTATCGGTATCCAAAACCCTTCATTAAATCTAGCCATACCACAACACTATCTATTCACCACATAAACCCTATGTTTGGATCCACAGTTGGGATTTGAAATCACCTATCATAGTGTGATAAGATATATTAAACCAATAATCAATACTTGTCTCATCCTAACCCCACACTAATGATTTATGAAGAACCTAAATCACATTTTCAACATCTAATGATGTCAAAAAATATCACCTAGTTACTTTCCACCTCTCCTAATTTCAATACATGTCCAAATTCTAAAAATTCCCTTGCTCCAAGAAAAACAATATTATACTCTCTACAAATTTATAAATCATTAAAATACTAGTTTTTAAATCATAAAAATGATGTGGGTGTTCAGGAAGAAATATTATCAATAATGGAAGGTGATTTGGGGGAAATTTATTTATTTTTTCAATATTTTGGTACAATTTATAACAATTTAAATCAAGGATACATTTTCTCCATTGGAAAGGATTTCATGAATTTATTATTCTTAGTAATTTAATTTTAAACATGGTTTAATATATTACAAATATATAAAATGATGAAAATATTTAATGGATTTCTTATGGTGGAAGTATACAGTGAAAAATAGGTGGATTATCAAATTGGTGGTGGTGAAGGTATAGTATGTGTAATACCCCAAGCTTCCACGACACGCTTCTCTTTGAATAATACAATAGCATGTGTTGTACGCAACTTCGAGTTCAAACACACCACAAACAACCAAACTAGTCATTATGAATATTAATACCCACTTTTTGAAGTTTTATAAATTTTATCTTTCAAAATGGAGTTCATTTGTAGATTCAGTGTATTGAAATTAGCTTAGGGTGAATTTTTGGTTTTTTTCTAAAAACATTCAATTTTTGATGAACAGTAAAAAACACTGCATTGTTATTTAAAACCGACTTTTTATTTAAATAATTATTTATTTTATTTAAATTTATTTTAGGTCAAAATAGATAAATAATACCTATACAGGTTCAATGTAATTCATTGGAGTCATTTTATAATATGTTTAGATATATAAAAATTTTATTGAACTTTTTACAGTCTTTTACCCACCTCCTAGGAGCATTTGAAAATTTTCATAAAACATAATTTTACCACTTATGTGAATTTAATTTAAAAATTCTAAGAGGCACAGTTTATATCAGTAAGTAAAATGTGGTTCAATAAGATGAAAATATTTTTTGGTGAATAGTAACATTTAACTTTTATTCACCACGGTTAATAGTAAATAGGGTAATTAAAGGTAAAAATGATATTATAATTACCATAAAACATGTCCTTATTATATTTAATAAGTGAAATTAGACCAAAAGAAACCTTAGGAATAAAATATTATCCTTCAGGTCCACTTGGATTAGATTAGGACATTTATTATGATTTAATTTAATGAAGAGTTAAAAGTGTTAAAATCAAGTTTTTATAACTAATACATTTTTAATATAGGGTAATACATAAGATAAATTAGACTATAAATATTCATTATAAAGATAATAAATTTACTAAATTATGTTATTTTATTTATAATTTTTAGACATTAAATAATTAAATTTATAAATGACATGATGATGATGCAATAATTACCTTATTAATGAATGATTAAAATAATTGATATTAAAAATATCCAAATAAATGTAATTTGAGACTTTTGATGAATTAAACTAATTTTATAGGTTACTATGACATGTTAAGGTTGATTAAATGAATTTTTTTCAAAGTAATCATGATTTTATGACTTAAAAAAAACATAATACCAAATAGTGTCAAAATTGACATAAAATAGTTTTTAAAACAAATATTATTTTATTAATTGATATAATATTACAAAAAATCTAAGGATCAGAAAAATGACTTATATAATGATAGGTATATCATTAATGAACCACTTGAGGTTCTCTTTAAATATTATATGAATTTTATTAACCAATTACTATAATAATACAAGAATACATGGTAAAAGTTAAACTATTCAACTAAGAGTTAAATATAAAAGATAAGGTTAATATGGTGACCCAAACTTGTCTAAATCTTATTGGTTGAGAGTTTTATACCCTTCCCAACATTAGCCTCGAAATAAATAATTTTGGAGCCATTAGAAACCTAAAATGATTTTATTATAAAATAATATTTCAAGCTTTTTCTAAAGTGACCCTCGCCTCTCTTATAAAAGGGAACTTCCCCTTCTCTCAAATTAACACCTCCAAAGCCTTTTGGATCAGCCAAACCCTACCAAAATATACTCTAAACTATACTCCCTTCTACATAGAGGCCTTAGTTTTTTCAAAAATCCAACCTAAGGGTCCCTTTTGATTAAATCAAAAGGAAGAACCGGAAGAATAGGCAAATATTTCATCACCTCTTTCAAGTTCGTTTATTCTTCCACTTCCTCTTTCTTTGTTGTTCCCATTATAAAATAATAACAGTAGTATCTTCTACACACTGTGATATTATTATAAAAAAGGTACAACAATATTCTGCAATGACTAGGAATTTCCATGAAAAATTATTTTTAATTAAATGGGAATTTTATGAGTCCGCAAAAATTGACGGCGTGTGATTCCAAGGCCCAGAGTTCCCGGAATGAATTTCTGAAAATTATTTTGGGTACATTCAGTAAACAGGTGAGTTTGATTCTCTAATTTTTGAACCGGTGCTCAGAATTGAAATTTGAGGGCACCGTTGAACTTGTAGCGCCGATATTCTCTTAATGAGACCTTCACCTCGACCACTGTAATTCCAGGGTGGAAGTTCTCTTTTCACATATTCGTGAAAGAATAAAATAAAAATAAAATTTTGTAACATGTTTATTTTTATTTGAAACACTTTGTGGATGTTGAGAGGTGAGGACCATGAGAATAAAACCTCCCCTTGAGGTTATGGAGGTGGGGACCACCGTACCTAAAACCTCCCATGAGAGGTTATGGTGGTGGGGACCACATGAGATTAAATCCCCCTTGAACCTACCACTTAAATGTGGTGAAGTCTCTTGAACATCCCCTGGATTAATTATTCCACCCCCTTAATTAATTATGCCACCACCTTTAATTAATTTAGATATCTTAATTTGTTCCAAAAATTTAAAATTGGAAAAATATATTTTATTATGTTGGCTCCTCTTTTCTTGGGAGGGGATTTTTGGTTGGCAAAAGAGAAGGGGGAGAAATTGGGAGAAAGATCTCCAATGAAGAAAACACTCCGGAATTGAAGAACATGGACGACGTTCCAACTGCCTTCGGAAGCGTGACCGCGGAAGCGATGATCGTTGGAACTATCTTCTCCTTCACCGTTTCCATCTCATGAACTCCATAAACAATCCTCCAAGGTAGGGGTCGTTATTGAATTCATGAATTTTCTCGGTTAAATTCCTCATTCTTGGAAAGCATTGTGAATGTGGATCAACCAAAATGAGTTGATCCGCGATTCATATTAAATTTTAGAGTTTTTCGTTTTTGATTCCGGATTTGTTGAGCCACTTTCTGCCGCTCTAACGTGGAGGGTGCGGGCCAAACAAACATGGAATTACCCCTCTGTCATTATTATTTTTATTTGTGTGTCCATCTTGATGGTGACAGTGACCAGTGCTAGCGTTTGGCACCAGTGGAATATGAGAATGGTGGTAGGCACCATGACCGGCCGCGACGAAGGTGACAACGAAAGGTGGTCGGTCAAGCCGGTCATCGGTGAAGGCACGGTGCCCAGCCGCTTCATAGCCTACACTACCCTACGGACTCCATTCCCCACGGTGCACTGCCACCAGCGGCCTCCGCGCCCCGCGGTGCTCCGCCGCTCACGGCCTCCGTGCCCCTCGGCCCTTCGCCGCCTGTGGCCTCACCGACCAGCGACCTCCCATGCCGTCCAGTGGCCCTCTGCGGCCCCCTTGCGGCCTCCGCGCCCCTCGCGGGCTGGGCCACCCAATGCGGGCTGGGTTGGACCCAGCGGGCCGGGCCGGAACCAGTGGGTTGGGTAGGGTCAACCGGAACTGGGTCGACCCAGGCCGGGTTGGTCTGACCAGGTCGGACGGGACCCAGACACACTTTGACCCATTCACGTTCTTTTAGCCATATCTATAGCACCGAACATCCGTTTGACGAACCATAATCAGTGCCAGAAACCATGGATAGAGATGGTCCCTTTGGAATACACCAATATAATTTTTGGATAACGTTGTGGAATGTTTGGGTTGGATCGAGCATGAATCCAATCAGGCCCTCGGGACTAAAAGGCTAATAACTCACAGACCGAGCGTTTGAATGATGTGACGACTATTACGTCAAGAGACCTATGACGTGGTGGTCCTTTTAGATATTTATTCATGGGACTTCGTGGCATTTGGAGTATTGACCAGTGGCTTGGGGAGCGGACCCTTCCGGAGATGAGAAAGCCTAGTGCGGGAACCCTGTAGCTGGCTGTGACAAGAAGAATGAAGAGAGATCCTGTGTTGGTCAGCATTGAGCGATCCTGTGTTGTTCAGTACGTAGAGATCCTGTGTGGGTTAGCACCAAGCGATCCTGTGTGGTTCAGCACCTAGCGATCCCGTGTGGGTCAGCACCGAGTGATCCTGTGTGGGTCAACACCGAGCGATCCTATGTGGGTCTGCCTCTTAACAGAGTAAGATGATTCAGTAGTTACATCTAATCATCTCTATTAATGTAATTTATGTATACCTGGTGTGAGGTGAGTATGTACCTTGTGGTACATTCCATCATGGTAATACCTTGGTGGTATTATTCTGTGTGGCATACCTGTGTGGTACTTACCTTCGTGATTTTCCTTCCTTTGTGAAAGAGTTGAGCTTTGGGCTTTGAGTTGGACTCTGTGTTTTCCTCGTTATTGTGATGGGTTTACTTGATAACTTATGTATATGTATTGGAATATACCTAAGTAGGGTTTACAGTTGATTTCATTTTTTGTGGTTATCCTTGGTGGATTTTGTGAGACCTTGAGGGTCTCGGGGTCCCTACTGAGTATCGTTATACTCACCCATGCATGGGCTATGCCCGCACTTCGTTGTGTTTGGTGTAGATGACAGATAGCGCTGATTGAGGATGATGCTACCATGACTGGAGGTAGATCAAAAGTGGACCTTAGACGAGACCTAATTCAGAGACGACTGATCGAGAGCTATACCTACACCTCAAGTAGGATCCTTGGAGGATGATCATAGGAGCTGTTCCAGTTTACTTGTACTTTTAGTTTCATGTACTTTTCAACTGGGCTTATATTCTGGCACCTTTTACTTACTGCACTCACTCTGTTTACTATTCAGTTTACTTGATTTTGTATCTTTCTATGTGATTGGTTGCGTGTGCTTAAAGGTTATGAAGGCAATGCCTTCCCAGTTTTAGGGAATACGCCTTTGGTGGTAGGTGACAGCCCCTAACCTAGGGAATTCAGGCTTGGGGTAGTCATGGCATGAGGCCTGGGGGACGATTCATGACAAATTTGTATCAGAGGAGTCAGTTATACTATAGAACATAGGACTCTGGTATTTTTAATGACAATAGTGTTAATTATAGTGAGTGTGGTTATCAGTTTAGGGAATCCAGTGTTGGTGTGACAACCGATGTATCCATACACCAGGACCCTAAATTCTGATTTCTGACTCAGTGCATGAAAACACTGATTCCGTGTGTGTTTTCAAGAGTTTTCATTTTGATATATTGAGTCATCTCACCAGGTATAACATATTGACCATTTCATATATGTTTCTTTTCAGGATGCCTCCATGCAGATAGCCAGCTAGGGTTCTGAGTGTAGTACGCACTGATAGCCCACCGAGCCATGAGGCGTTGATGCAGGGCCCTTTTCTAGTAGAGGAACCCGTAGTACCATTACCAATTGGTCCACTGATTCCACCAGCCCCAGCAGCAGAGGATGCACGCCACTTGAGCATGTTGCATGACTTCCAGCGCTAGAGACCACCTAAGTTCAGGGGAGAGATGGACCCACAGGTGACTGAGGATTGGATGGAGGCTGTGGTGAGAGTCTTTTGACTCGTAGGGACACCAGCTGATCTCATGGTGATATTTGTTGCCGGTCTTCTACAAGAAGCATCAGGAAGATGGTGGAGTTTGATTCTCCAGGCTCATGACGTGGTGACGCTTCTCTGGGCAGACTTCAAGAGCCTGTTTTGGGTAGAGTTTGTCCCAGCGACTCTCCGTATAGTGTGCGTACAGGAGATACTTCATCTACAATAGGGAAACATGAATATAGATCAGTACTCAGTGAGGTTCGCTGACCTCTCATGTTACTCCACAGATATGGTGCGAGACCCATTCTTCAGGGCCTGAACCTTCGAGCAGGGACTCAGGCGACAGATCAGGGATTCGATGATCTCACTCAGCATCCCGAAGCAGGTGAGGGTGTTACAGAGAGCCCTCTTAGTGGAGAGTTTCCTTGCTGAGCAGTTTCCAAAAGAAAGACCCACCACCAGTCTTCATGTAGCGGAGTCTTCTGCAGCTGGAAGCAGGTAGATGACATAGAGGTCCAAGAAGACCAGACCTATAGGTGGAAGATCGTAGGATTTAGAGTCGGTTTTTCAGGGCACCCGAGGCAGATCCAGTTATTCCAAGAGTGGGCAGTGTTATACATGCAGCGGGCATGGTCACACGGCTCATGACTGTCCAACCCTCTGTACGGATTATCAGAAGACGGTCAAAGGACTACCCAGGAAGAGATAGAGGTTCGGTTGAGGAGGTCCGTAGGGAGAAGGCAGACGTGGCAGAGGAGCTGGCCATGCAGGTGGCGGTGGGAGACGATTCTAGATGTTTCTGCCACCACCACCAGGAGGTCCTCCCTGACTGCAGGGAGCTAGTGGACAGGGGAGAGCTCATCTCTAGGCATCTGAGGCTTACGATCATGGTGCTCTGGAGATGATACGAGGTATAATCTGTGTCTACTCCACCTTAGCTGAAGTACTTATATACATAGGTTCCAGTCATTCTTTTATTGGCCCTGCCCTCGTTCGGAGCTTGGAGATTCCGATGGATCTGTTGGCTCGATCCTTACGGCTAGAGACTCCTATGGGAGTGGATTCGATGATTACGCACTAGTTCTGGTAGAGCGAGCTTACTCTAGGAGGTGAGAGATTTGGGTGGGATCTCCTAGTAGCACCATAGAGGCCTTATGACTTCATCTTGGTAATGGAATGTTTATCTATAGTCCATGCTCAAATTGATAGCATTAGGTTCAAAGAGTGGTGTTTCCGCATGGATGGGACCAGTTTTAACTTCACTGGTGAGAAGGGAGCCTTTACAGCACAGGATGGACTTACTCAGAGGAGAGTCCAGCCGATCACTCATAAGTTGGATAGCCTTACCCTCAGAGTAGTTGATGTGGAGAGTCCGATTTATCCTGTAGTGGTGGACTAATACGCGGATGTCTTCCCTGATGAAGTTCTGGGTCTACCTCCTCGTAGAGAGGTGGAATTATACACTGACATGTACCCCGGGACAACACCGATATCTACACCAGCATATCGGATGGCTCCTACAGAGCTTCGTGAGTAGTGGGTACATCTAGAGGACTTGCAGGGGAAGGTATTCATTTGGACCAATGTATCTCATTTGGAATCCTTGATTTTGTTCACCAAGAAGGAAAATGGGAGCTTGAGACTTTGTGTTGACTACCAGTGCCTGAACCTGGTGATCGTGAAGAACAAGTACCCACTCTCAAGGATTTATGACCTCTTTGATCAGTTAAAGGGAGCACGGTGGTTCTCGAAGATAGACCTTAGATCAGGATATCACCAACTCAGAGTATGAGATGAGGATGTGCAGAAGATGGATTTTAGATGTTAGTACGACCACTACGAGTTCTTGGTTATGCCATTTGGTGTAACCAACACTCCAGTAGTGTTCATGGGACTCATGAACAGGATCATTCAGCCATACCTTGATCACTTTGTAGTAGCCTTAATTGATTACATTATAATATAATCGGCTACTGAGGAGGAGCATGCCTATCATTTCCGGGTAGTAATGGATACACTTCAAGAGCACTAGCTTTATGGTAAGCTCTCAAAGTGCTAGTTCTGGATTGGAGAGGTTCACTTTTTAGGACATGTCATATCGGAGGCTTGATTTGTAGTGGATCCAGTAAATATTGAGGTGATATATTCTTAGGAGCCACCCAGGAGTGTGATGAAGATACAGAGTTTCCTGGGTTTTTTCAGATACTACCAGAGATTTGTGACAGATTTCTCCAGAGTTTCAGCACCACTTGCATCATTGATGAAGATGTGGAAACCGTTCATGTGTTTAGAGAGATTCCAGTAGTTTTTTAGGAGCTGAGGCAGAGGCTGACTAGTGCCCCATATTGAGGCTACCAGAGGAGGGCGTAGGGTAGGTTGTGTACTGTGACACATCATAGATGGGACTCGGATGTGTCCTGATGCAGGAGCGAGCAGTGATCATAAATGGTTCTCGATAGTTGATACAACATGAGCAGAACTATGCTACCCATGAAATGGAGTTAGCAGTAGTGGTCTTCACCTTGAAATTGTGGTGACACAATTTGATGCCAGAGCACTTTAAAGTCTACTCAGATCACAAGAGTCTTAGGTATATATTCACTCAGAAATACCTGAACCTGAGACAAAAAATTTGTCTTGAGTTCCTCCATGACTATGAATTCGAGATAGTATATACTCCTAGGAAGGGGGCGTTGTAGTAGATGCACTCAATAGGAGGTATGGTATATAGTTTCCAGGTGAGGGGACAGAGCAATTGGCCGCTATGCAGATATCCTTTGTGGAACGTGATGGATCAGTTTTCATTCAGTCTCTTATAGTCACTCCACCACTTCTTCAGCGTGTCAGGGAGGCGCAACATGGGGACGCTGACTATGAGGCTCGACATGCTCATATATCCACAGGGTAGACACCTGATGGATTTTCTGAAGGTGGGGAGAACGTCATCCTCTTCAGAGGATGTACCATGGTACCAGTGTTGATTCGGGAGGAAGTGATTAGGGAGTTCCACACATCCCCTCAAGCGGTACATCCAGGAGTGGAGAAGATATAGCAGGACCTTTGACGATAGCATTGGTGGCCGGGAATGATGAAAGGAGTAGTAGAGTTTGTATCTCGTTGCCTCACTTGTCATTAAGTGAAGGCATAGCATCAGGTACCAACAGGCTTGGTTCATCCTTTTAAGGTCCCAGAGTGGAAGTGAGATAGGATATCCATGGACTTCGTGATAGGACTTCCACATACATCCAGGGGTTATGACTTGATTTGGGTGATCGTCAACCAACTCAACAATTCGGCCCACTTCCTACCGATCAGATAGCAGGGTTCAGTAGAGAACTTGGGACGCCTCTATGTACTAGAGATTGTGCGGTTACATGGAGTAACCTTGATGAGTGTCTCCGATCTTGATGCACATTTTACTTCCTGGCTATGGAATGGGATGCAGAAGGCTTTCGGGATGTAGCTTTGTTTGAGTACCGTCTTCCATCCTCAGACAGATGGTTAGACTGACCAGACCATTTAGACTCTCGAGGACATGATGTGTACTTGTGTCCTTGGCTTTGGTCACAGCTGGGAGGATCACTTTCCTTTGGTGGAGTTTGCGTACAACAATAGCTATAACTCCACCATTAGGATGGAAGATTTTGAGGCGTTGTACGTGCGACCTTGAAAATCACCATTGTGCTGGACTGCCCTAGGGGAGTCAGCACTAGTGGGACCAAAGATGGTACAGGCTACCAAAGAGAAGGGGAATATTATCCAGGAGCAGATGAAGACTGAACAGAGCAGTCATAAGTTGTATACTGATTGGAGACAAAGACCTCTGGAGTTCGAGGATGGAAACCACGTCTTTCTACGGGTCTCACCCTGATGAGGTTTACGAAGATTTGGCTGTGGCAGAAAGTTATCTCTGAGATTCATAAGACTATTTCAGGTCCTCAGTAGAGTTGGCGAGGTGGCATACCGCTTAGCTCTTCCACCTCAGTTACACTGGTTTCATGACGTCTTCCACGTATCCCAACTGAGGAGATACGTGCAAGGCACTTCCCACATCATCGAACATGGATAGTTGGACATCGATGATGGGGAAACATTTGCAGAGGTTCCAGTAGAGATTGAGGATCGACAGGAGCGGGTCCCCCATGGGCAGTCGATACCTCTGGTGTGTGTTTGTTGGCAGCACTGGAACCTCCAAGAGAGCACATGGGAGTGTGAGGCTTAGATTCATGCTCAGTACCCCCACTTTTTCCCTTAGTTTGAGTTGTGTATTATAGTGATGCAAAGCCCTAAGGTGGGTAGAATGTAAAGACCCGAAATTTCCATGTAGATTTTTCTAATTAAATTTCAATTTTAAGAGCCCGCGAAAAATGACGGCGAGTGATTCTGAGGTCCGGATTTCTTGAAATGAATTTCTGAACTTTATTTCGAGTACGTTCAGTAAACGTGTGAGCGATATTTTCTAACTTTTGAACCAGTGCTCTGAATTGAAATCTGAGAGCACCGTTGAACTTGCAGCACTGATATTCACTTAAGGAGACCGTCAACTCGACCGCAGTAGGTCGAGGGTGGAAGTTATCTTTTCACATATTTTTGAAAGAATAAAATAAAAATAAAATTGTGTAACATTTTTATTTTTATTTGAATCTCCTTGTAGATGTTGGGAGGTGGGGACCACTAGAATTAAACCTCCCCTTGAGTTTATGGAGGTGGGGACCATCGAACCTAAATCCTTCCATTAGGGGTTATGGTGTTGGGGACCACCCGAGATTAAAACCTCTTTGAACCCCCCACTAAAATGTAGGTATGTCTCTTGAACTTCCCCTTGATTAAATATTCCACCCCCCCCCCCCCTTAATTAAATATACCATCCCATTTAATTAATTAAGCTAACTTAATTTGTGCCAGAAATTTAAAATTGGACAAACATATTTTATTATGTTGGAACCTCTTTTATTAGGAGGAGTTTTTTGGTTGGTGAAAGTGTAGGGGGATAACTTGGGATAAATCTCTCCAATGAAAAATGCACTCCGGAATTGAAGAACATGGAAAACATTCCAACTGACTTCGGAAGTGTGACCGCGGAAGCGATGATCATTTCCACACTCTTCTCATTCACCATTTCCATCTCATGAACTCCATAAACAATAATCCAAGGTAGGTGTTTTTATTGAATTCATGAATTTTCTTGGTTAAATTCATCGTTCTTGGAAAGCATGGAGAACCCTGATCAACCAGAACGAGTTGATCCATGATTCATATTAAATTATAGTGTTTGTCATTCTTGATTCCTGATTTGTTGAGCCTCTTGCTACCACTCTAATGTGGAGGGTATGGGCCAAAAAATCATGGCCCGACCCATAATACCATCTTCTTTTTATTTGTGTGTTCATTAAGATGGTGACGGCGACTGGTGTCGGTGTTTGGAACTAGTGGAATACGAGAACGGAAGTTGGTACCATGACCGGCCGTGAGGAAGGAGACAACAAAGGGCGGCCAGTCAAGCTAGCCACCAGTGAAGGCGCGACGCCCTGTCGCTTCACAGCCTCTGTCCCCCATGGTACTCCGCCGAACGTGGCCTCCTTGCCCCGTAGTCATCCTCTTCTTGCAGCCTACCATGCCTCCCCGTAGCCTCACCGACCCACGGCCTGTCGCGCGGCCCAGCGGCCCACCGCGGCCCCACGGCCTCACCACCCAGTGGGCCTCCGCGGCCTCCTCACAGGACAGGATGCCTAGCGCCGGCCAAGACGCCCTACGCTGGCTTGGATGGACACAGAGGTTCGGTCTGGGTTGACCGGAATAGAGTCAGCCTAGCCCGGGTCGGGCCAAGTCGGTTCGACTGGGTTGGACCGGACCCAGACCCACTTCGACCCATTTATGCTCTTTCGTCCATGTCTTTGTCACCGATCATCTGTTTGGTGAACCGTCAGAGTCACCAGAAACCTGGGAGCAAGGAGGTCCCTTTGGTATACCCCACCGAAGTTATGAAGAAATTTGGGGAATGGTCGGGTTGGATCTAGCACGAATCCAACCGAGCCCTTCGGATTAAAAGGCTAATAACTCTTAAACCGGACGTCTGAACGACGCGCTGACTGTTATGTTGAGACCCCAAGGACGTGGCAGTCCTTTGTGATATTTCTTAGTGGGACTTTATGGCAGTTGGAGTATCGACCAGTGGATTGGGGAGAGGACCCTCCTGGAGAGGAGCAAGCCCAGTGTGGGAACCCAATAGCTGGCTGTGATGAGAAGAATGAAGAGTGATCCTGTGTAGGTAAGCACCGATTGATCCAGCATGGGTCACCACCGAGCGATCATGTGTTGGTCAGCACCGAGCGATCCTCTGTGGGTCAACACCTAGCGATACTGTGTGGTTCATCACCGAGCGATCCTTTGTGGGTTAACACCGAGCGATCCTATGTGGGTATGCGTCTTAACATTGTAATATGATTCCATAGTTACATCTAATCATCTCTACTACTGTACTTAAGTTATACCTGGTGTGAGATAAGTCTGTACCTTGTGGTACATTCTTTTGTGGTAATACCCTGGTGGTATTCTTTTATGTGACGTACCTGTGTGGTACTTGTCGTCGTGATTTTCCTTCCATTGAGGACCAGTTGAGCTTTAGGCTTTGAGTGGGACTTTATGTTTTCCTCATGATTGAGATGGGTTGACTTGATAACTTAGGTATATGTTTGGGCATATACCTAAGTAGGGTTTTTAGTTGATTTCATGTGGTGTGGTTATCCTTGGTGGATTTTATGAGACCTTGAGGGTCTTGGGGTCCCTACTGAGTATCGTTATACTCACCCCTACATGGGTTATTCCCACACTTCGTTGTGTTTGGTGAAGACGACGGACATCACTGCCTGAGGATGAGGGTACTCGGACTGGAGGTAGCTCGGAGGTGGACATTAGACAAGGCATACCGCAGAGACGACCGATCGAGAGTTGTACCTACCCTTTAGGTAGGATCCTTGGAGGATGATCACATGAGTTGTTATAATTCACTTGTACATTCAGTTTCTTGTAATTTTCAGTTGGGATTGTATTCTATCCCCTTTTACTTACTACACTCACTCTGTTTAATATTCAGTTTACTTGAGTTTGTATCTTACTGTGTGCTTGGTTGTGTGTTCTTACATGTTATAAAGGCAATGTCTTCCCAGTTTTAGTGAATACACCTTCGGTGCTAGTTGCCAACCCCTATCCTATGGAATGTGGGCTTGGGTTAGTCACGAAATGGGGCCTGGGGGATGGGTTGTGACATTTTCATTATTCTATTCATCATATGAAAGAAAAAGTCACCATACGTGCGTATGTATGGCTTACCATCTCCACGTTGTGGTGTAGTTGTTATTTAATACATTATTTTTTTGGATGGGTATAATAATTATGTATAATTTATGTAAATAATAAATATAACATGTTAATGATTCAATATATATTATATACTATCTATTTACATACGATTTTAATATCAAAATGATGATATTGTCACTCATGTGTACGTACAGATTACCGTCTCCATGAACGCGATGAGATTCATTTCCCCATCATAACCATTCAAGAATAATTTTATTTTGATGACTAAAAATAATGTTTAAAGAAATTAATATCATTCTAGATAAGAATCAAATAAATCCTATCCATATCAAACATGGCTTATGTAACTAAGAATATAAAGGAAAACGAATCAGTTAACACCCGAATCAATGATAATACTAAAATATTATTAAAAAATAAATATTAGAAGATCATATATGATATCATATTTATGTATATGGTTATTGTATAATTTAATAATAATGATTTAACTATTATAAAAGAGGTTAACGTACCCTCGACAGAATAAAAGTACAAGGTAAGGGTTAATTTCACAATCTCTTTATTATCTAAATTTGTTTTTACGTAAGTATCTACTGGGACCTCTTTATCATCCACATCCGTGTTTCTTAAAAATGAATTTCAAAACATTTTTACTATTTACCATAAAATGGGTTAAAGTAATTTATACCCTTATTTTTCCTTATTTTTTTTGAAAGGAATCTTTCTATCATTTTCCAAACGTGGTACTTTATGACCTTTTAGACAAAATTAAGGTAAGAATGTATTTTTTAACTTATAAAGTGGGTGCAGCTATTTTCTTCCATTGTAATACCTTATAAGCATCCCTTACAAGATTAGAAGAATATTTTCAAAATAATTTTTTTCTTTTATAATTTGGTTACTTTTAAATTATTTCAAAATAGAAAGAAGTATTTCTTTAAAATATTTTTCATATCATCTATGTCAACATCCTTTGATGGATTTTAAACTTGTTTGAAGTTGATTTATTATGATAAGAATATTCCATATTGTATTTATGGTTTTGTGATAGGTTAGAATATGGATGTGTTATTTTTATACCATTCATAATTTATGGTTAAAGTATTGACATTTCTTATGTTAGTTCTAATACGAATGTTTATGTTATGTTTCAACATTTTCATATAAGGAATGTATTGGACATAGTAAGTGATGGGGGGAGCCTGCTATATCTCCTCGATGCATCGGTAGGTCTAACGAGACAATTAGATATGGAATTGGCCGAGGCCTTTCCCAATTTTATATATGGTTTTGGACAAGGCCTTATTCATTTTTAGACGTCTTGGCCGAGGCCTTGATGAAATGTTTCAGAATGTACCACATTATACATTCCCTCGTCATAAAAATAAAATTAATGGTTCATGTGGTTATTCGACTAGTATAATACCCATGAATATGTTTTATTATGGAATTATTTACTCATCTCATGTTCCTGCCATATAGTGTTCATGTTTATTAGTTGTAAAGTCATGTGCTTTCAATTATTCAACATGCCTAATGTTTATGTAATCTTCTGCTGTATTGATTACTCTTACTGAGTGTTTGAGCTCAACCCTTTATTATGTTTCATTTTCCCAGGATATGAATAACATAGTTATGATTGACTTTTAAGAATACTCTTGGAGGCTTGGATTAGTGTTTTATTTATTTTCAAGTTGTAATTTTGAACTTATGTATGTATCTATTACTTCGAATTATACTAAACTAATTGGTCTTTCGAGACTTGATCTTTTGTGATCTTGAAAATGTTATATAATAAAGCACCGACTCTGGGTAATTGGGGTTGGGGATACAGTTGGTATCAGAGGAAGTTTAGTAAAAACCTTGGAAACTAGATTTAGATAAACTCTGATTTGAGAACATTACCCTAAGATAGACTATGAGGATTATTATAGAAGAAATTACTAGAATTTTGGTAATGTAGAGATTTTGTGTATTTTCCAAGCAATAAGTCCATGTCTGGATATGTGCAGGTAGAGGAAGATCTGGCATAGATGTACCTTAGAGTGAAAACTCTGATAAAGAGTTTCGGGCTTGACTCGGGGTATCATGGTACACAACAACGAGCCTTGCTACACTCTTGGACAGGACACTTCTGGGGGATATGCTTATGATAATTCACATTTTCTTTACAAAGCATTATGAAGGATTTATGAGTATATATCTCCTCAAATAAAACATTTTTATGATTATGGATTATATCCATAAACTGTTAAATTTATGTCAAGTATTTTACAAGTCAGGAATTATGTATTTCTATTCGTAAACTAATCTAGTGTATTTCATTTTTTAGAAATGTAGCCTAGTGGAAAGAATTGAAACCGTATCAACACACTTAATTCATATAGGGATTTCCCTCTTAATCAAGATAATTATAGTGGAGATGGTGATACAACTGGTGCTGATCAACTTATCACCATACTGGGACAACTCACATTGGTTATAAATAATAACCTTACCCGTATGGAGAACCCTGATCCACAATGTGGAGGATCAATGTTAGACCGATTCATGAGGAAAAAAACACAAAAATTCAACGGTTCTACAAATATATTTGTATTTGAGAAATGGATAAGTTTGTTAATGAAAATATCTCATGATTTGGGGATTAGTAAAAGGGAAAAAGTTTTCCTGGTAGTTTATCTCCTCACGGGAGATGCAGATCAATGTCGGTCATTAATTCGAAAAAACAAAGGAGGATAAACAAGTATCATGTATGTAATGGGGGGAGTTTAAAGGGATTTTCATAGATAAATACTTTCCTCATGACCATCGAGTGGATATGGAAAGGGAATTTCTGAGTCAAAGGCAATAAGAGGATGTGAATGTCATAAAGTATGAAGATACACTTACATGGTTAGCAAGGCTTGCTGCATATTATATATGTAACCCAAGAAGTAATATTGATAGTTTTTTTTGATGGTTTAAAACCATTTATCTATTGAGAATTAGTCATGAAATAATTATCATTGTACGAAGATATTGTCTCATGTGCTATCAGGACAGAAAAGGAATTCTCTAAGTCTTACAACTTTAATGAAAAGAAAGAGAAGAAGAGATCTGCTGAACACTATGGGAAAGGAAATAAGTAATCATTGAAGAAGGGAAGAGTTGAATTTCCACCCTGTGATAATTATGGAAGGAAGCACCCTGGTACCTATCTAAAAGGAAAAGGAGTATGCTATAAATGTGGAAATAAATTCCATCTTTCTAGTGATTGTGAGGGGAAGAAATAATCTACCAATGTTCAATGCTACAATTGTAGGGAGATGGGACATTATGCACATGAATTTCCAAAGCACCAAGGAAACTTACCTCAGAAAAGGCCAAGGGGGGAAGGAAAAGCTTATGCAATCACTACTGCTGAGGTTGAAGCTCTGAAAGACATGGTAGAAGGTAATTTAATGGTTTCCTTGAGTTTAGCAAATGGTTTATTTGATTATGGATCATTGCATTGTTTTATATCTTCCCTGTTTGCTAAGAAAAATATTTATTTTCAATTTGATTTAACAAGGGAGTTGTCAGTTAAAACTCCTAAGGGAAGTATCATTGCAACAATGTTTTGTGAATCAATTCCAATTAGGGCATATTAATGTTCTCTATCTGTTAATATCATCGTCATACCCATGATTAAATTTGATATAATCCACGGAATGGATTGTCTCTTAGATTGTGATGTGATAATTTACTATAATAAGAAGGAGGTTACAAATTTCAATGATGATAAGGAGTACCTTATCTTTAGAGAAAAAACGTTACCAACAGATTCTTATATAGATCAAACCCTAGTAGCTCAATTAAATGAAATTATTTGGGAAGAAGATAGTGAAATAACTATGGGTGAGGAAAAGAATGTTCAAATAGATTATGTACCTTTTATGAAAGAATATGTTGATGTGTCTTCAGAGGATTTACCTAGACATCATCCAGAATGGTAAATTGGGTTTTCCATTGATTTAATTCCTGGTTCAAGGCCCATATCAAAGACCCATTATAGAATGGACACTGTAGATTTAGTGGAACTAAAGAAACAACTAGAGTAATTAAGTAATAAGGTATTTATTATCCCTAGTGTTTCTCCATTGGGATCTCATGTTCTTTTTGTTAAGAAGAAAGATGGATATATGAGGTTGTGCATTGACTACATGGAGATCAATTATATAACAATAAATAACAAGTATCCCCTACCACGTTTTGATGATTTATTCGACCAACATCATGGAACTCAATATTTTTCAAAGATTGACCTATGATCTGGATACCATCAGTTGTGTGTGAAGAAGGAAGACATTCTGAAATCATCATTTCGAACTAGGTACAGACATTATGAGTTTTCAATAATTCCATTTGGGATGACTAATGCACCCTATGTTTTCATGGATCTAACGAACCGAGTTTTCAAGGAATATATTTATGACTTTTTAGTGGTATTTATTGATGATATCATGGTATACTCCACAATCTATGAAGATCATTAAAATTACATGCGCATTATCCTAAGGACTCTTAGAAGAAATGAATTATATGGTAAGTTTAGAAAGTGTGAATTATGGAAATAGTAGATTTATTTTATTGGCCATATTGTTTCTAATGATGGAATCTCTGTTGATCCTTCAAAGAAAAAGACAATCCAGGAATGGCCAGCACCAATGATTATAACTTAGGTATGCAATTTTATTGGTTTTGTAGGTTATTATCGGTGTTTTGTCCAGAATTTTTCCCGATTGGATAACCCATTAACCAAGATCACATTTAAAGGGGTCAAATTTGTTTGGAAAAAAGAGTGTGAAGAATTTTTTGAATAACTGAAGAGAATATTAGTCAATGATTTTATCTTTACTCTACCATCGGGGAATGATGGGTTTGTTATTTATAGTGATCCATCAAAAAAAGGACATAGTTGTGTCCTTATGAAGAACGACAGAGTTATTGAATATGCATCATGACAACAAAAAATTCATGAACAAAACTATCCCACTCATGATCTTGAATTAGCAGCTTCAATATTTTCATTTAATATTTAGAGATACTATCTTTATGGTGAAAAATGTGAGATATATATCGATCATAAGAGCTTGAGTTATATTTTCTCAAAAAAACAACTCAACATGTGGAAAAGGAGATGGCTCGAGATACTCATGGATTATGATGGAACTATAAAATATCACACAGGGAAGACAAATAAGGTGGAAGATGCTTTGAGCAGAAAGGATTATGGAGGTTTGAACAAGATGAGAGTTGAAAGGGATCCTATATACATGGATCTAGTAAATGTGGATATGGGAATAACCATGGAAGGTGAAACATAAATGCTTTTTCAAATGGTTTCCAAACAATATTTAATAGAATGGATAAAAATTCATCATATTGATGATGAGTAATGTCAAAAGAAAATTAAAGCTGTTAACTATGGGAGATTGATCAACTTCGTATATTAAGATGGGATTTTGAAATTTGTGAAGAGACTTTGTGTTCCAGATATACCTGATCTGAAAAGGGAATTGTTAGATGATGCTTATATCTCCAATTTCCCTATACACCCTGGTAACACTAAGATGTATAGATATTTGAAAGAACATTTTCGGTGGGACAACATGAAAAGAGAGATTAATGATTTTGTGTCGAGATGTGTGGCTTGACAACAAGTTAAAGCTAGAAGATAACATCCTAGAGGAGTCATGCAACCTCTTCCCATAACAGAGTGGAAATGGGATGATATTACGATTGAAGTTTTCATGGGGCTACCAAATACTCTTAGAAGGAATGATGCAACATGGGTCATTGTTGATCTTCTAACAAAGTTAGCACATTTTCTTGCTAAAAGATAAGATTTACCACTTGAACATTCTGCAAGCCTATATATTAATGATGCTTTAAGACTTAATGGAGTACCCCAATCGATTATTTCTGATCGTGATCCCTATTTTACATCAAGATTCTGGAAA
Organism: Viscum album; assembly: GCA_963277665.1. Taxonomy (NCBI): domain Eukaryota; kingdom Viridiplantae; phylum Streptophyta; class Magnoliopsida; order Santalales; family Viscaceae; genus Viscum; species Viscum album. Next base: position 208,633,106 of record OY728123.1, read on the forward strand.
ATTATTCAGAAAGCCCTGGATATTGAACTGCGTTTGAGCACTACCTACCACCCTCAAACTGATGGACAATCAGAACGGACTATTCAAACCTTAGAAGACATGTTGGTATCTTTCTCACATGACTTTAAAGTTATGTGGGATCAATATTTACCTCTATTATAATTTTCCTATAACAATAGATTCCATTCATGTATTCAGAATGCCCTGGATATTTAACTTTGTTTGAGCACTACCTACCACCCTCAAACTGATGGAAAATCAGAAAAGACTATTCAAACCTTAGAAGACATGTCGGGATCTTTCTCACATGACTTTAAAGGTATGTGGGATCAATATTTACCTCTATTATAATTTTCCTATAACAATATATTCCATTCATGTATTCAAATGGAACCATTTGAAGCGTTATTTGGAAAGAGATGTCGCACACAAACATGTTGGGATGATGTTGGTGAACGAAAACTTGTAGGCCCAAAACATGTTGAGGAAAAGATGAAAAAGGTGAAGGTTATCCAAACCCACATCAAAGCAGCCCAATGTAGGATAAAATGATATGAAGATAACTGAAGGAATGATTTGGAATTCTAGGCAGGAGATCATGTTTTCTTTAAGGTACCTCCATGGAAGGGAGTTATACGATTCGGTAAGAAGGGTAAATTATATCTGAGGTACATCGGACCTTTCAAAACTCTAAAACGAATTGGTTTTGTAGTTTACCATTTGGAAATGCTACCAAGTCTCTCCAAAGTTCATGATGTGTTTAATGTATCACTATTGAGAAAATACAAGCCTGACCCAACACATGTAATCACCTATGAAGAAATAGAACTGGAACCTGATCTGTCTTATTGTGAAGAGTCTGTCAAGATTCTGGACACCAGAGAACAAGTGTTGAGAAACTGGACGACTCGTCTGGTTGAAGTTCTATGGAGAAACCATAAGATGGAAGAGGTGACATGTGAACCTGAGGAACATATGATGAAGAACTACCCGAGTCTTTTTATGCAGTGATATTCTAGAAATTTTGAGGATGAAATTATTTGATGGAGAGATGAATGTATCACCCCAATCTTCCATGGTGTGTTTCTCATTGAATAATACAATTGCGTGGGTTGTACGCAACTTCGAGTTCAAACACACCACATCCAACCAAAATAGTCATTATGAATAGTAATACCCACTTTTTGAAATTTTATAAATTTTATCTTTCAAAATGGACTTCATTTTTCGATTCGGAATATCGAAATTAGCTTAGAGTGAATTTTTGGTATTTTTTTGAAAACATTCAATTTTTGATGAATAGTGAAAAACATTGTGTTATTGTTTAAAACCGAATTTTTATTTAAATAATTATTTATTTTATTTAAATTTATTTTTAGGTTAGAATAGATACATAATACCTATATAATTTCAATTAAATTCATTGGATTCATTTTATAATAAGTTTAGATATATAAAAAGTTTATTGAACTTTTTATTGTCTTTTACCCACCTCCTAGGAGCATTTGCAAATTTGCATAATACAGAATTTTACCACTTCTGTGAATTAAATTTAGAAAATATGTGAGACATATTTGATATCAATAAGTAAAACGTTGTTAAATAAGATGAAAATAATATTTTGTGAATAGTAACTTTAAACTTTTATTTACCATGGTTAAAAGTTAATAGGGTAATTAAATAAAAAAATGATATTATAATTACCCTAAGACATGTCCTAATTCTATTGGATAATTGTAATTCGACCAAAAACATCCTTAGGAATAAAATATGATCCTTTAGGTCCACTTAGATTAGATTGGGACATTTATTATTATTTAATTTAAAGAGGAGTTAAAAGTGTTCAACTAAAGTTTTTACAACTAAAACATTTTTAATACAGGGTTATACATAAGATAAATTTTACTATAAATATTCCTTAGAAAGCTAAAAATATTTCCTACATAATTGTATTTTATTTATAATTTTTAAACATTAAATAATTAAATTTGTTTATGACACAATGATGATATAGTAATTACCTTCAGTACGGGAAAACTGACTTTTTGTGATGGGCCTTTTGTGATGGGAATAAATCACGTCGCAAATGGTCCGTCCAAGAGGTTTTTTGCGACGGGGGGAATGACCCTCGCAAATAACCAACTATTTGCGACGGGATTTCGTCTCCCGTCGCAAATAGTTTCGCATGGATAGCGCGCCAAACCGCGCGAAGGTTATTTGCGATGGTGGGATCCCACCGTCGCAAGTAGTTAAGTATTTGCGATGGGGCCCATCGCAAATAACCAGTGGCAGTTTATAGCTATTTGCAATGAGATTTCATCTCCCGTCACAAATAGTTTTGCTCGGAAAGCCTACCAAACCGCACGAAGGATATTTGAGATGGTGGGATGCCACCGTCGCAAATAGTTAAGTATTTGCAATAGGGCCCGTCACAAATAACAGGCAGCGGTTTATAGATTTTGGCGACAGGATGTCATCCCGTCGCAAAAGGTGTGTCGGTAGGGACTATTTGGGACGTTTCATGTCGCAAATAACTTGTTAACGGCCGACAATAATTAATGGGGGCGTAGGTATTTGCGACGGGTCTCGTCACAAAAGATACTATTTTCGACGGGTATCCCGTCACAAATAATCCCGTCACAAATAATCTAACCTATATATACCCCCATCTACTTTTCCTCTCATTCCTCTCAAATTTTAGATCATGTTCCTCCCTAAACTTGGATTTTAGAGAGATAATTTTTCTAAGTTATTTTTTTTGTTCACGAAGAAGTTGTGAAGCCGTCTGCATCAATAGAAAATCAGTCTTAAAGGTATTTAAGTTTTTTTTAATTATTATTTATTTCATTTTTTATGTAATTTTTTTTATTGATTAGTTGTAATTAAATTAAATTTAAATTGTTTTGTCATTAGTATTTATTTTTACTAATAAATTGAAATTTTTAGTATTAATTTTTAATAATTATTAGTAATTATTAATTATTAACGATAATTAGTAATGTATATAATTAATATGTAGTAATTAATAATAATTGGAAATAATTATCAGTAAATAGTAATAAATAGGAATAATTAGTAATAAATATGAATAATTAGTAATAATTAGGAATAATTAGTAATAATTAGGAATAATTAGGAATAAATATTAATAATTAGTAATAATTAGGAATAATTAGGAATAATTAGCAATAATTAAGAATAATTAGAAATAATTAGTAATAATTAGCAATAATTAGAAATAATTAACAATAATTAGTAATAAATTGTAATAATTAGTAATAAATTGTAATAATTAGTAATAAATTATAATAATTAGTAATACATTGTAATAATTTGTAATAAAATATAATAATTAGTAATAAATACTAATAAATACTAATAATTATTAATAAATACTAATAATTAGCAATAAATACTAATAATTAGGAATAAATAGAAATAATTAAGAATAACTAGCAATGACTAGCAATAATTAGTAATAATTAGCAATAATTAGTAATAGTTAGCAATAATTAGGAATAATTAGAAATAATTAGAAATAATTAGCAATAATTAGCAATAATTAGCAATAAATAGCCATAATTAGTAATAAATAACAATAAATAGTAACAAATAAGAATATTTACTAATAAATAGGAATAATTAGTTATAATTAGGAATAATTAATAATAATTTGGAATAATTAATAATAATTAGTATTAAATTGTAATAGTTAGTAATAAATTGTAATAGTTAGTAATAAATTGTAATAATTAGTAATAAATTGTAATAATTAGTAATAAATACTTATAATTACTAATAATTACTAATAAATACTACTAATTTGCAAAAATTAGCAAAAAATTGGAATAATTAGAAATAATTATCAATAAATAGAAATAAATAGTAATAATTAGTAATAATTTGGAATAATGAGGAATAATTAGTAATAATTAGCGATAATTAGCAATAATTAGTAATAAAGAGAAATAATTAGTAATAAATAATAATAAAGAAAAATAATTAGCAATACGTAGTAATAATTAAGAATAATTGTTAATAATTAGGAATAATTATGAATAATTAGAAATAAATACTTATAATTAGTAATACTTACTAATAATTAGTAATAATTTGCAATAATTAGGAATAATTAGCAATAATTAGGAATAATTAGCAAATAATTAGTAATACTTTATGAATAATTACCAATATTTAGAAATAATTAGCAATAATTAGCAAAAAATTGTAATAATTAGTAATAAATTGTATTAATTAGTAATAAATTGTAATAATTAGTAATAAATTGTAATAATTAGTAAAAAATACTAATAATTAGTAATAACTACTTATAAATACTAACAATTAGTAATAATTAGCAATAATTTATCTTTAATTAGAAATAATTAGCAATAATAAGAAATAATTAGCAATAATTAGCAATAATTAGCAATAATTAGCAAATATTGGCAATAATTATGAATAATTAGCAATAATTGGCCATAATTAGAAATAATTAGCAATAATTAGCAATAATTCGTAATAAATAGAAATAAATTTTAATAAATAGGAATAATTAGTTACAATTATGAATAATTAGTAATAATTAGGATTAAATACTAATAATTAGTAATATTTACTAAAATTTAGGAATAAATACTAATAATTAGTAATATTTAGCAATAATTAGTAATACTTAGAAATAATTAGGAATAATTAGCAATAATTAGGAATAATTAGCTATAATTAGTAATAATTACTAATAAATACTAATAATTAGTAATAATTACTAATAAATACTAATAATTACGAATAACTAGTAATAATTTTCGATAATTAGGAATAATTAGCAATAATTAGCAACAATTAGCAATAATTAGAAATAATTAGCAATAAATAGGAATAAATTATAATAATTAGCAATAATTAGGAATAATTAGGAATAATTATAACTAATTAGGAATAATTAGAACTAATTAACAATAATTAGTAATAAATAGAAATAATTAGCAATAATTAGGAATATTTAGCAATAATTTGGAATAATTAGCAATAATTAGGAATAATTAGTAATAATTAGGAATAAATTGTAATAATTATTAATAAATTGTAATAGTTAGTAATAATTAGTAATAAATAGTAATAAATAGTAATAAATAGTTATAAATAGTAATAATTAGTAATAAATAGTAATAGCTAGTAACAAAAATTAATAATTAGTTATAAATAAGAATAATTAGTAATTAATAAGAATAATTATTAATAAATAGGAATAATTAGCAATAAATAGTAATAAATAGTAAAAATCAGTAATAAATAGTAATAATTAGTTAAGAACAGTTAGAAAGAAATGCTAATAAATTTTAATAAATTCTAAGAACCTGGCACAATTCCCAGGGGATTGACGACACACCTTTTACTCGATGAATTTTCTATTTTCAACTCTCACCGACTCAAATCAATATGAAAATTATGCTGCTACACAGGCATATTCAATCTTGTATACACGAGATTGGATATGCATTCATAGGATCATATTTTTTATAATGTTTTCAGGCGGTGGAAGTTGGAATAAGACGATTCATCGATGAAAAGGGGGCTCTTTTGTCAGACAGCTCCTCCACCTCCTCCAAAAGATAACCCCCATTGATTTTTTATGTAAAAAACATTTGAATTTAAATTTTTTGTAATATGAACTATTTAAAGATTCTGTCTTTTATATCGGTGTGATAATTACATAATTTAATTTTTAATATTTTATGATTTTTTTTAATATTGATAATTTTAATTTTTTTAATTTTTTTTATTATTTTAATAATATTAATATTATTGTTTCATTAAACATAATTTTATTAAATATATTTTTTCTGTATTATGTTTTTTAATATTTGTTTATTTTAATAATAATAATAATAATAATATTTTATGATTTTTTTATATTTTTTTGTGAATATTCAGAATTTTAATATTTTTTAATTTATTATTATTTTAATAATATTAAAATTAATTTTTCAATAGTCATATAAATCTTTTATGATTTTTTTATATTTTTTTGTGAATATTGAGAATATTAATATTTTTTTATTATTTTAATAATATTAAAATTTATTTTTCAATAATCATAATAACATTTTATGATGTTTTTATATTTTTTGTAAATATTGAGAATTTTAATATTTTTTATTTTTTTATTATTTTAATAATATTAAAATTAATTTTTCAACAATCATAATTTTATTAAAGTTATTTTTGAAAAAAATATTTATTATTTGCGACGGGATCTGTTGCGACGGGCTCATCACAAATAGTCTAAAAAAATATTTTCAAAAAACATTTGCGACGGGATTACGGGCTCATCGCAAAAAAGTATTTGAGACGGCGTTTTCTACAACGGGCTATTTGTGACGAGGCCCCGTCGCTAAAGCTTATTTACGACGGGATCCCGTCGCAAATAACAAGAATTCCAGTAGTGCTTATTAATGAAATATTAAAATAATTGATATTATAAATATCCAAATAAATCTAATTTGAGAATTTTGATGACTTCCACTAATTTTATGGGTTACTATGACATGTTAGGGTTAATTAAATAAATTGTTTTCTATGTAATCATGTTGTTATGACTTTAACAAAAACAAAATACCAAATAGTGTCAAAATTGACATAAAATAGTTTTTTAAAAAATATTATATTATTAATTGATATAATATTCCTAGAAATCTAAGGCTAATTGAAATGCCTTATATAATGATAGGTATATCATTAATGAACCACTTGAGATTCTCTTGTCATTTTATAGTAAGTTTATTAACCAATTATTATAATAATTCAAGAATACATTGTAAAAGTTAAACTATTTAACTAAGAGTTAAATCTAAAACATAAGGTTAATATGGTGACCCAAAACTGTCTAAATCTTATTGGTTGAGAGGTTTTCGACCCATCCCCACAATATCCTCTAAATAAATCATTTTGGAGCCATTATAAACTGAAAATTATTTTATTATAAAATAATATTTCAAGCTTTTCCTAAAGTGACCCTCACCTCTCTCATAAAAGGGCACTCCCCCTTCTCTCAAAATCACACCTCCAAATCCTTTTGGCTTAGTCAAAACCATCCCAAATATCCTTTAACATATACCACATTCAACCTATAGGCATTAGATTGATCATAAATCTAACCTAAGGATCCATTTTGATAAAATCAAAAGGAAGACCCCGAAGAAGAGGTAAATGTTTTATCACCCATTTCAAGTTATTTTCTTCTTCCACTTCTTCTTTCTTTGTTGTTTCAATTCTAAAATAATATATCCAGTATATTCTACATACTGTGATGTTATTATGAAAATGTTACAACCATATTCAATATTATATCCATCATATGAATGACAATTTCACCATATGTGTGTACGTACGACTTACCGTATCCACGTCGTGGTGTAGTTGTTATTCAACACATTATTTTTTTGGATGAGAATAATAATGATGTGTAATTGATGTAAATAATAATTACAACATGTTAATGATTCTGTATATATGATATACCATATATTTACATATGATTTTAATATCAAATTAATGATATTGTCGCTCGTCCGTATATACAGATTACCGTCTCCATGAATTCGATGAGATTCATTTCCCCCTCATAACCATTTAAGAATAATTTTCTTTTGATTATTAAAAATAATATTTAATGAGATTAATATCATTATATATATGAATCAAATACATTGTATCCATAACAAACATGTCTTATGTAACTAAGCATATAAAGGAAAATGAATCAGTTAACACCCGAAACAATGATAACACTAAAATATTATAAACAACGTAATATTAGAAGATCATATATGATATTATATTTATGTATATGGTTATTGTATAATTTTTTAACCATGATTTATCTATTATACAGGAGGTTAACGTACCCTCAACCAAGGAAAAGTACAAGGTAAGTGTTAATTTCACAATATCTTTATTATCTGAGGTTGTTTTGACGTAAATATCTATCGTGGCCTCTTTGTCATCCACGTCCGTGTTTCTTAAAAATGTAATAAAAACACTATTAATAATTACTATACTATGGGATAAATTCATTTATACCCTTGTTTTACCTTATATGTTTTGAAATGAATATTTCGGTCGTTTTCCAAACAAGGTACATTATGACCTTTTTAACAAAATTAAGGTAAGAATGTATTTTTTTTAACTTATACGATGGGTGTAGCTATTGTCGGCCGTTATAACACCTTCAATGATTCAATAACAAGATTATAAGAATATTTTCAAAATAAATGTTTTCTTTTATAATTATGTGACTTTTAAAAGATTTCAAAATAGAAAGAGGTATTTCATTCAAATAGTTTTCATTTCATTTTTGTCAAAATTGTTTGATGGATTTTAAACTTGTTTGAAGTTTATTTATTATGATAAAAATATTCAATATTTAATTTAAGGATTTGTGATAGGTTTGACTATGGATGTGTTATTTTTATACCATTCATAGTTTATGGTTAAAGTATTGACATTTCTAATGTTATTCCTAATATGAATGTTTATGTTATGTTTCAACCTTTTCATATAAGGAATGTATTGGACATAGTGAGTGACAGGTGGAGCCCGCTATAGCTCCTTGATGCATCAGTAGGTCTCATGATGCAATTAGACGTGTAATTGGACAAGGCCTTTCCAAATTTTATATATGGTTTTGGCTGAGGCCTTAATCATTTTAGATGTCTTGGATGAGGCCTTGACAAAATGTTTCACAATGTCCCGCGTTATACATTCTGTCATTATGAAAATAATATTGATGGTTCATGTAGTTATTCGACTTGTAGAATACACATGACTATGTTTTATTATGGAATTATTTACTTAGATAATATTCATGCCATATAGTGTTCATGTTTATTATTTGTAAAGGCATGTGTTTTCAATTATTCAACATGCATAATTTTTATGTTATCTTCCTCTGTATTGCTTACTCTTACTGAGAGTTTGAGCTCACCCCTTTCATATGATTCATTTTCCTAGGATATGAAGAATTTAGTTATGAGTGACATGCACGTATAATCTTTGAGGCTTGGATTATTGTTGTATTTATTTTAATGTTGTAATTTTGAAATTATGTATGTATCTAGTACATCCAAGGCTACTAAACTATTCGGTCTTTCGAGACATGATCTTTGGTGTTCATGCCAATGTTATGTAATAAAGCACTGATTTAGGGTAACTGGGATCTAGGCGTTTTAGTATGATATTTGAATAAATGTTAATTTGGTAAGATTATAGGACCACAAACATGGAATTCCCATTTATATTGTTATTTAAAGAAAATAGAATTTTCAATTGGCGTGTTTAATCACAACCTCTATATGGTGATATCAATGTAAGAGAATAATATGGAACTTGTGTACATTGATGATATAATAACTAGAATAAATATAAAAGTATCAGTTATTGATTTTTTAAAATTAATTTGATAAATTATTATGATATCAATGATAGGTGATCTTATATTAGTATTCTATAAATCTATCAAATGATTGAGTTTAATATTTTCTCAGAAGAAAATATTTTAAAGAGTTTCTAAAAATGATTTATATGTCTGAATAATGTACAAAGAAGTATATATAATTATGTGTAAAATAATATTTATGTATTCTCAACCAACTATTGATTTTTGAGGGATAATTAATGTTATAAAAATTAATAATTTATTGCATACCCATATACATACTTAGTTAGATATATTGATAAAATAAATATCTCATGTGGTGGAGCACAAGTCGTGAAAAATAATTTTATCGCATGGAGTAATAAAAAATAAGAATGGAATTCAAGTTGAATAGTTAAAGTAAATTATATTTTGGGAAAAGGAATATAATAAATTGATTTAGATTAAAAGAAAATTAAATAATCTTCGATAATTTATGTAATTTACTATTGTTCTATAATATAAAAAAATGTGAAATTACCCTAATATATATTTTTTTATATAATTACATTGAAAAACATTGTGAGATGAAATAATTTTATAAATCAAAAGGTGGAGTTATGTAATTTAATGGGGTCACATTGGAATAAATGAAGATGTGTAAGAAAAATTCACAAAACCATTTCCCAATCTATCTTTTTAAATGAATCACATGAATCTCAATGTTTGACTACCTCCCAAAGAAATTTTTTTAGAATAATATATCCCCCAAAATATGTCAATTATTTAAATTTATTTTAAAAATTTACATGGAATTAAAATTTTCATTTTTTAGTATGTGGTATTTATTAGAGAAATCACAGCACTACTCTCAATGAGTGGTATAATAATAGTACCCTTATTTCAGGGTGATGAATTTTTTTAAGTCATTATCTAAAAAATTAATTCTTCCAGATCAATTATGTTGTTTAATAACAACACTTTTCTATCAACTTACAGAAACATGATGTTTTTTTGTTCTATTTTTATATAGGCTTAACTTATGATTCACTTTCTATTCAAATATGATTCTGATCCATGTAATTTATTGAGAATTAAAAAAAGACCTATATAATATCAAATAATGATATAGTTGAACCACACATTTTTCTAGAGTTTTGGATTATTCCTGAAGAACTCAAAGTATTATATTACATTATAACATATAAATTGAGGTGATAACTTTAAGTAATAGATACAATATTCTATATTATGGAATAATTTCCATCATGATTTTTACAATACCACAATGTTTAATATATTTCATTAGTATGAGATTTCAAGAGTGTTCATAGAGATTCTTTTTGAAATTAATTTATTTTAAATTCTATATTATTTATTATTATGATATTTTAATTTAAATAACCTAGGATTAATGAGATTATTGGGAATTTTATATGTGTTATTATAAAATTTTAGTTTCAAATATTCTCTGTATAATACTTAAAATTTATTAGGTGGCTAGATATAGGCTTAGGGATTGTTCTTACTACTGCTGAAATATATCGATGAAGAATGGGGATAAGAGTGGAAACTTTAAATCAATTTTATTGATGGAGTTATAGGATATCATTATTTATATTACATATATTTGGTTAGTGATAATTTTTCATATACTGAATAAAAGTTATGTGTTCCCTAGATAAGAATTATTGATTTCATTTCATAATATTTTTGATGAAGATTAATTCTTTTTATCCAAAAATCCATTGCATTGACGAATATATATTATTTTTATTGATATTGTTTTATTTAAATTGTTTAATTTCTAGTTTAAAAGTTGTTTAATGTCCAATATATTTGATTAACACTTTACTTTGATCATTTTTATATTTTTAGCTTTAGAATTGTTTTTTATTGATTGGGAAAAATTAGATTATTTATTTTGACATCAAATCACCCTCTCTTGAATCTACCATATATTAGAAAAAATTTAATATCAGATAATAAATCTATTTTTTTCTAATACATTTAGTTTATATGATTTACTGTATAAAATTTTCCATACACGATTGTATCATTAGGGAAAGTATATTTTTATATGGTATGTTTTCTTATTGGAACATTAGAGAATTTAAATACAATTTTGACACCGATATTGAATGATTATGAAAATGAGTATTTGTGTGATGTGATAATGTGTCCTCTCATCATCCATAGTATTGAAAATTATATGATATGGAAAAAGGAAATTTCTAACTTCACTCATGATATGATGTTTGAATATGAAGTTAACTATGATGTATGAAAAAATTTCATATGTTTTATGGTGAATCAAATTTATAGTTATATATCTTCTTATGAGAAAATTAATTAAATATATAGAAATATGGATAACAATCCCTTTCAAACTTCTAAATTCATGGGTACTGCATGATCTACATTTTTGAGGATTATAATGTTTTTTTATTTTATTGGGAATTTCTTTTTAAATAAATCTACATTTTTTTATTGTAGTTAATTTTTTAAAATATATTATGGGGATGGATGTTATAGATTGGTAGATTTTAATGAATAATATTGACATACTCCCAAACTAGTGGGAATCTATGTTAAAATAATAGATGTTATAAAATTTCATACTATAATTATTCTGGATGACTGTATTGGAACTATAATGTAGTATGATAATTATTTTTTTCATGGAACTATGAAAAAAACAAAATAATGGAGGAGTTATGTTTTATTATACTACATTCATAGTTATTAATAACAATATAAATACATTGAATAAATTTTCTAATCATTGTAAAAATAGTATTATTTTGGAAATTTGTGAAGGTGAATTTCTTTTACATTCATGGAATATTAATAGGATTATTGGGATAATTAATTTTTTTGGAATAATAATAATAATAATGAATAACCAAACAAACATGAGAAATATAGATGAAGGGAGGAGTAAAGGGGTTATTGTAATGAAAATTTTTATTATTTTAAGAATCATGGAAAAATGATATGGTAATGTATATGATTTAAATAGAAATATAGATATTCTAAAAGATCTTGAAAATGGAAAGGGGGAATGTTTTAAAGGAGTTGGACAAAAAATGTTGTAATAAAGATCCAAATTCTAAAATATCATCAGAAAGTGACGATATATAGAAGAACACTACATTTTCTACAAAAGTAACTCATAATTAATAATTTTTTTTCAAAGGAAATTGTTTTTTTAATTTTTATTTGTACTATATGAATACTTATTCATAAAATGATTAAGATGATGAAATATCATTTTTAGAAAAGGATTAATATATTAATTTACAAAAGTATATGTATAAAAAAGTATAAAATATAATATTATCATTCTAACAGAGATCATTATATAGTTTATTGTATATTTTACATCCATTATTTTGTGTTGGATGTTAAATTGATTTTAATTTCAACTTTTGATAATCAAAATGATGTTTTAAAACCAAAATATCATGTTATTAGTATCAATAAGCTACATTAATGTTTTACATAATTAAGTTACTGTTTTTGTCTATTTTTATGTAGTGTAAAATGTAAAAAATATATTACAATGTCTGTTATAAAAATTCTATAAATTCAATTTTCTACGAAAATAAATGTTTTTTAAGAGTGTACCATTTTAAATTAATGGACAAAAAAGTTATGATTGGAAAAATCATACATCCTTTAAAAATTTTCAAATATTCAAAATAGGGGGGATAATATATCAAAATAACTATCCATTGTTCATCATTATGAGATCCCATATATGTGCATTATGGTGGATTTTTTCTAATATTACCAAACTCAACCAAGTATCAATATAAACTTTTTAATTCCATTTTGGGAAGGAATGTCAGGTATAAGTTGTAGAAAGTCTTTGTACTACATATTTTTTGAAATTTATTTTAGGGACATACTTCTTCCAAAATTCAATTAATAATGGATTAAAAAACATAAAATATGTATAAAACACTTGGATGAAAGAGGATCTAATTTTTCTGGTGTTATCCTAAATGACCTACTCTATGAAATCATGGGATTATAGTAATATGAATATATGTATCCTATGTTACATGTCTTTATAAATGATGTAAATTTTATTCACATTAAAATGAGATAATTTTCCTATTTTATTATAATTTTTGATAATGTTGTTGATATTATAAAAACCTTTAAAATATAAGATATTTAGAAAAATTAAACATGAAATGGTTATGAATTGTATTAACTAATAATTTTCTAGTTATTTTTTAAAATTTTCTTCATATCAGGAAAATACTTAAGAAGGGAAGGGGTAAATCCTTTATTTTTGTTGATTTTTATTTATACATTTAGTTGATATTTTATATATTATAAATTAAATTTCAATAAATCTTACACATTATATATTTCAGAACTATAAAATTCTAGAAGGTACATTTTTTTACTTCATGATTTTTATCTCCGATAATTATTTGTAAAGGCCCCCAATTTTAAATACTTTTTAATATTACATAGATTTATTTTTTTATTGTATCATTAATATTAGAATTAGTGTTTAATATTTTCTATCTTATTTTATTTTAATCTTATAAAATGATTTCAGATATACACTATTCTTCTTTAGTGCCTAATTATTCCATTGTTCCCCTTGTAGTTAAATTACATATTAAATATGCATAAATAAATTTCTATTAACTTGATTATTCCTTTTGGAACCAAGTTATTAAATTTTGGGTGTTATTACATAACCCATTAAAATTTTTCCCTCATAAAATGAACAAAAAAATATTAGATGACGGGTGGTTATAGAATACAATTTAAATGGGAGAAGTGTTTCTAAAATAGGGAGAACATATAATTCATTTTATATATATGGAGAGGTATTATTTTGGGTATTATGAAGAGTTATTTAATTGACATTATTTAAAATAATCATAGATTTTTATCATGTTTTTTGATAATAAAAATGTGGGTGACAATTTACTTTTATTCCTAAAATGAATTATTTTTGATCCATTATAATATTGAATCAAAACACACTCTTTGTATACTTATATATACATGAGGTTTTTTTGTTTCATTTTTGTATGTACTAACTTTTGATTCACATATTATGATGATCTTATTGTGATAAATGTAATTTATAGAGCACTGTGACATCACAAAAATGACATCAATGGAATGTGAAGTTGATCCTTTGGATTTGGTTGGAGGTGATATCTATACCGAACAAACACATTTTAATTTGTTACTTCAAGTAATTAATATTGATACTAAGTATTTTTTGAATAGGTTCTAAATGATTGATTCTAGAATACATTATTTAGATTAATGTACATTACTTAAGTGTTTAATATACTCAGTTAGTATGAGTTTTCCAATGTTTTATTTGAATTGAAATTTGTGAAAACATTATTACATAAGATTTATGATTTATCTTTAAAATAATTTAATTTTTATCGTGTATGATCAAATGGACTCTATGAATAAGAATATTTCTTCTTCTAGGTATCCAGTATAATGATGTTTATGGATAGAACATAATACCATTTATGTGATCAAATAAGATATTATGGACAGATAATAATGGTGCTTAAAGCTATCAATGAAGTCTACATATTAAATTTCTATTTCCAAATTTTTTTGATCAGTAGATATATATGGTATTATAACCATTATAATATATATTTGAATACATATAATCCATTCATTATAAATAACATTTGAAGATTTAATTTTATTGGGATTATTTATATCCATTATTAAAATCATTTAGAGGAGTTTAAAGATTTTCCTCAGGAACTTCAATGATTATTTTATTTATATTTTTATTATTCTGATTAGTTTATTTACCTTGGATAAGTGTAAAATTATGAGTTATTTATTTTCTATTTCAATTTTATCATTAAACTATGATACATTTTTATATATTTTATCTTATGCACTGTTGATTATCCTAAGTTATAAATACTATTTATTTTCATGAAACATCAATTAAACCATTTCTTTAAACTACAATGTATGAGATAAAAAATGATACATTCAAGGGGGATTTTTTATTAGATTAAATAGTATATATAACTAATTAAAAATAACATAATTTATTTATGGTTACTTGGGAGACTTCAAAAAATTCACAGTTAAAAACTGGATAACTAGATTTATATATTAATAGAAAACATAAACATGTATCTCTCAAACTCTTCTTATCAATGTATTTTCATTGTAATACTATATAATTATACTTAGAAATTTTTATTTATAAATAAAAAATTAATCAAATAGTTATAGAGTGATATATGATTTTTTGTACATTTAATATAGTTTTTTAGAGCATAAAGAATATTGAATTTTACATTGGATTACCAACAGACACATAGAGGAGAATATTGGATCCTACATTATTCAAGAGGAGAATTATATAATAAGAATTTATTTTTTTGAGAGTTATCAATAGTTTTTTTATGGGAAATATGTAAAATTGGAAGTATTATAACATTTTATAATCTTGGTATATATTTTGGGACATTTGTAGGAACATTGAATACAATTTTGCGTTTAATGAAAAAATATAAACTAAAAATATTACTCATGTGGAAATTAATATTAGTGAATTTAGTGATGAGAAATATATTCTAGTATAATAAAATCATATCAAGTGGAAATAGATTTCATGTAAATTCATAATTAGATGACATTATTCAATTTTGGTCTCTATAACCGATAAGTCTTATCGTAAATGGTAACTACAATGAAGAAGGATTTTTATCAAAAGGGAAATAATTCCACAATACATTAATATTATGATGTAATACATGGATTATAAGAATGGTTTCTTGTTGATGTTCAGTGAACATTATGACAAGATGATATTCCCAAAAGATATAATGGATATGATGGGTTTTGTTATAAAGTATTATATTGTATGGGGATATAATAAAGTAGGTATTTGTGCTACATCCCATGTAACTCATATTTTCCAACTACTAATATCATAAATAGTTTTATAATATAAAATTCTACTATCATCATAGTTTTAGGTGGTTGAATGATAATATTTTTCAATTGAGAATAACATTCATATAATTTAGCAATAAACTAACATTTTTTATATTATGAGACATATGGTAGGGTTGAAATTGGATAATAATTTGATTCATTTATAAAAAAGAATGACCTGAAAACATATGATTGAATTCATGTCTACTCAAGGAGTTCCTAAAGGGAATTATAATGTAATTTTACCAATATATAAAAATTGATGATTCAATTTAGAGACATAGAAAAAGCACTCATAATTGTAGTTATCTTCTTCTACCCCCATTACAATGTGAAATGCAAGCATGTTGTTGGACTTGGTGAATTAGAAAAATTTGATAGTACAATGATTTTAGGATTATTCTATGTATTTAACATTAATAAATATTCTAATTACATATTATTGATTAATTGGAAATACTATAATATAATAACGTCCTAGATTATATGTCTCTTTGACAATGTCATAATATTTCCCTCCTATGATAAGAATCTTGAGGTTCAGTGGTGATATTATTTTATAATGTAATATGATTAGATACGCACTATAGTGGGACACGTAGTACCTATATTTTTAGAAGTGATTACTCATAAGCTAATGAGTCTTCTTCTCATGAAGATCACACATGGTAATATCCATGATGGGAGATTATATGAACAGACCCACTAGTAGGAATTCTACATATACTAGTGTCAAAAGATATTCATATATGTGAACATGTGTTATTGTCAATTGACATTAATAATATCATTATATCATGTCATGAATCGTAGACATAGATTTTCTGATGAAAACTCTGATTCCATATGTTTGTTTCAAGGTAGGGTATATTGGGTTCATCACAATTGACTTTCCATTAATGGATAAGTAGACGAAGGATTTTTACCTTCCATAATTATGGAAATTGATATCACGACGCTTTGATTAGAATAATATAGTCATGAGATATTCTTTGGCCATGGTGAAAATAAATATTTATTTTGGATATTAAGAAAACAATTGTCGAGTATATGCGTTGGTTAAATTGATGTGAAACCTACGTAATGATATATTGTGATAAAGGGACAATATTACATAGGTAGAATCCATAGGTGGTTTTCCTTATTTAAACATTATTTTATTTCATATGGATTTATTTTCATTCTTATAGACAACAATATTTGACTTGTGGTGATCCCTTCTAAATCCAAAGAGAAATAATCCTCGAGGGAAACACAATATGTGTCTCTGTTGATCTCAATAAAATTCTATATGATTTTATTTCGATGATTAAATATTATTATCAAGTTTAAGGGATAATTTAATTGTATTTATATTGATCAAAAATATTTATTGATGAATGTATGATTTAAATTAAATATTTATTCATGTGTTTAATAAATGATAGAGGAGTTCGAAAGGACTAAGACTGTGGTCGGTGAAAAATCATAAATAACATGCCAGTTAAATAATATTTCTTGTTTTGCAAGTTGGTGTCCACCCAAAAAACATTATTACGATGAATGAGGTTCTTTAAAAGTTATAATATTATTTAAAAGACATTATTAAGTTAAATAATTATTTTATCATAAACCCTAGCTATATTAATAGATTCTTATGTCTATTTACTAGTTCGTGTAATCTAAAATAGATATTTGTTGGACTTATAGAATTATATCTAGAATTATATTTCCATATTCCCCTAAATAATGATAATTTAAATAGATATACCTTTAATACTGATCGATGATAGATAAAAAATAGTGATGCTAGACAATCGCTTCACTATTTTTGCACCTAGAGATCGATTGGCATTACATAGAGATAAAATGAAAAAATGTGGATCTCTGCTTGAGGGATTCAGTTCTTCGATCCTTATAACAAAACAATGTAAAACAAAACGTATCTTTTAGATGACCGACATATAACTAAAATAATGAATCCTAAAATGAGGCATTTCATTCTTTAGATATTAAATAAATTATTTATAAATTTTACATGAAAGATCTAATATCAGGGTTTCTAGAAACAATATATTAATAGAAATTTTAATATATTTCAAACAACTACAAATTTTCACGATACTTGGAAATGAAAAGTGTTAACATTGGGGTAACTGTTAAATTAATAATGATTTATGTTATAGTCAATCCACTAAATATAATGGTTGAATTTTCATTTCATATTATTAATTTCTTAACCTATTTTGAATTATCGTATTATCAATATATTAATCATATAAATTCACTGTTTCAATTTTTTAATTGTATATAAACAGATGAAGAATGATCAGATATACCATCGAGAATTGTCAAAAAATGGTCTGGTAATACATGTTTACAAGGAGTCTAGCCGCAGTATAGGTTGTGTATCATAGTAGGCTGCACCTGAACATGCCATGGGATAAATAGAATTTCACAATGTTATTACACATGGTGTAGGATCCATGTTGACTGAACAACCAGGAACATGATTTTTAGATTATATAGTGTGTATATGGTGTACACAATATATAGACTACATGGGTTAAGAACACAAATCGTGCAATTCATGTGGTCATTAGACATGGTAAAATTGCATGAGCCTGAAAAGCTAGACCATTTATTATATACACAATGCATATAAAGTGTGTATATTCTATAGTTAATGAATTCCTACATTTGATATACATGATTAGTACTCAATATTTTTATCTTGACACAATAAATTAGAGACACTCAACATGTATCTGGAAGCACATGTCAGGTAGTCTCTTTCCTGAGAACAAGTTGAGTCTTTACATAGGTTGCATGGAAACAAATAAAATTTATAAAAAATTTATATAGTTGTCCAGTACATGTCTTGTGATCCTATTTAGATAAACATTTAAAACCCATGAAAGTATATCAAGAATATGTAAATTGGATAGAAAACATGTATTTTCATGTAGACAATGTATAGTATGGACGATTCATCATACTGAATCCCCAGGCATGTGGAAAGGATACATAAAAATATAGGTACATGGTGTGTAGATGGAGAGTACATGTTGGGTATTCTCAAAATCACTGAATGAATTAACATACATTAAAATGAAAATTTCATCATTAAAACCTTATTGGTTTTGTTACGACCCGTCCCCCAGGGCCTGTATCATGACTACCCTAAGCCCGTCTTCCATAGGCCAGGGGTTGGTGACTAGCACCAAAGGCATAATTCCCTAAAACTGGGAAGGCATTTCCTTTATAAAATGTAAACACACACAAAAAGAGTACAAGCATAATAAAACACTAAGAAAAGATGAATAAAAAGTGTGTTGAAAGTACAAATGGACCGGAAATACAAGCCCAAAAAAGGTACAACTACACCTGAATGAAAGTACAACTGATTAGAAAAATAGCTGAAAGGTGAAAGAATCTCCTATATCGTCCTCCGGGTTCCAACCTGAAGGGTAAGTACAATTGGTCTCCTCAGCACTCCATGTCTGTCAGACTCCACCGTGAACCGAAACGTTGTAAGTTCCACCTCCGGGTACCGTCCATCCTGGAGCTCTCGGCCTCCGTCAGCGTTGTCTATCGTCTGCATCCCACACAACGAGATGCGGACGTATCCTGCGTAGGGGTGAGTATAATGATACTCAGAAGGGACCCCGAGACCCTCAAGGTCTCACAAAATCCAACAAGGATAAACCATAAATTATGATTTCAAAGGATAACCATTACTTATGTATATGCCCATACATATACCTAAGTTATCAAGTAACCCATCTCAATCATGAAGAAAACACAAAAGGTCATTGACTCAGCTCAAACCACGATTTTCATTCACGATGTCGAAACCAAGGCTGCTAGAGAACTCCTCCTCTGTCGAGTACAGTGGGCCTGCCGCTACAACCATGTTCTTCCCACTAACCATGGACTGCTGAAGTACTCCACCTGTCGAGTACTGTGGGCCTGCTGCAACAACCAAGCGCTTAACACAATGGGTCTGCTGCTACAACCAAGCGCCCCCCCCCCCCCATAACCTACCGAGGTACTCCTTCTGTCGAGTACCACGTGTCTACCACGACAACCAAGAACTCCTCCGTCGTGGGTTTGCTGCTACAACCAAGTGCTCCCCAGTGGGCCATCCGAATCACTCTGAATCGACCGATCAGCAGTTGTCACATTTCATCCATCTTCTTTGTAATATTCTCACTCGTCACCAGGAGGGTCTGCTCCACGAGCCTCAATATGATACTCCAAGTGTCCCGAAGTGTCACGTAGAAGTATCACAAAGGACGACCTCGTCATAGGGGTCAAAAATGCAACAGAAGGCGCGTCAATCGGATGCCCGGTCTGTGAGTTATTGGCTTTTCTGTTCCAGGGGCCCAGTTGGTTTTTAAGCTAAAACCAACCGGACCATACTCCTATCTCATCTGAATCCCACGTGGAGTTTTCCAAAAGAATCATCTTGTAGCACCCCGACCCCGGTAGCCAAAAGCCGGTGCTCTGGTTATGGTGTGTAATTTATTTCATACAAACGAAATAAATAAATTACACATCAAAACATAACAGGAGGAACTTTCTAGTTTAGATCCTGGAGAATCAGAGAAAACAGCTTTGCTTCTTTATTGCTGAGCTAAGAACAAAAATCCAAGACTTGGAAAGGCTCTATCAAACTGTAATTTTTTTAACAAAAAAGTAGGGTGAGAATTGAAATACTCAGTAAGGGGTTTTTGAAAATACTTAAATACAACTTTTGAAAACTACTTTGAAAATGACTACTTCAAACAATTCCCTTAAAATTTCATAACATTTCAAGAGTGAAATAAACAATTAACCACTTCTTGCATAGGTATTTTCAGGATAGCTACCAAAAGTACATAATGAACATGCTTGTGAAAAAAGGCATGAATTCTATGGAAAGCATAACATGCAAGACATGTAATTACTACAGAGCATACATTATATCAGAGTTGCGCTTAAACAATTTCCATCAAAAATTGTCTTAAAAGAGTGCACAAAATTAAAATGTAATACTGACACATGCTTAAATATTTTGAAATGGTAAACTGATCCTTAATATCTTTACATATGACAAGTTCACTTGAATCTCATACTCATAGGTATGTTCTTAAATCAAGGATATCCCTCTAGTCGGAATAATCACTTGAACTTACAATTAATGGGATCATACAAATATTCATAGATAATGGTTCTTAAACCAAGGATATTTCTCTAGTCGAAATAATCACCTGGACTTATAATTACTAGGATCATATTGTGGGAATACATAATTCCAGACTATCTTACCACTTGGTCAAGGCTCCATGCCAAAACCACTTACTTACGGGTAAAAACCCAACTTAGTTTGTCTCATTAGATCTACCGACGCATCAAGAGGCTGTAGCGGGCCTCACCCATCACTTAATAAGTCCAATGCATCCCTCATATGTCTAGTAAGGTCTGATATTAAAAGTGTCCCATACCACTGTGAATATTTAATTTCATTTCATATTACCCAAGGTGCCACATACCACTTTGGGTAATACCATTTTCATTTCTCATTACCCAAGGTGTCCCATACCACTTTGGGTAATTTTGTTCTTAGTTCATTATCATGTTGAGTCATATGCATGAATAATAATATGAATAAGGTAACTATTATAAAATTGGTTTACAAATACATGATACGACAGATAAAATTGAAAATATGGAATAAAAGCAGCCATGGTTTAGTAAGCATACTATATGCATAGAACAATTATTTAAGCACATAAAATGATGAATGTATGAGATTTGCCACTAGTGGTATTAAATGATGAGTCTCTAAAATTCCAGTACATGGAAATGAACTACTTAAAGAAAATACTTGGAATTAATTATTTTTATTCATAGGTCATTGTACTTTCAACAAAACTCCAACCACTAATAATCACGGCGGTACGCTTGGTATAAAAATAATAAACATTTGGAATATTTAAAATTCCAATACTTGGAAATAAACTACTTTTAAAAAAACTTGGCATTAATTATTGTTCTTCACATGTCATAGAATTTGCAGTTAAACTCTGATCACTAATAATCACTACAGCGATTTTGGTATAAAAAAAATAGAGGATTTCTACATATTAACATAACCCTTAAATCCCTATCCTTTTAATACAAGTTTAAAACAAGCATAATCATATCCTTAAAAAAACATAAATCATTTTGAGGGTGACATTTTTAATTAGTCAAGTACATTGGTGTACTCATAGACACAAAAATATAAAATAGCATAGGCAAGCACTAAAATCCTACATGCATAAAAATATTAATAACCATTTCTTGAAACTAGGGTTTCAGATATTAATCTTAAAAACACATACATACATACAGATATATACACAAAGTATATGTAGGTTTTCTCATAAATTAAACATGCTTCTCTTAAAATATGAAAAACTCTAACTACTTATCATTTATTCAGGTCAAAAAATCAAAACCTTATGGGGGTTTAAATATTCATAAAACTATAAATACATAAATATATAAAAACATTGTTTTTAACTATAACATAATTGTACTTAAACCAAAGACCAAGTACACATCAAAAATGTTCTTCAATGATAAGTATTCATCTCTTAAAAATAAAAACTGATTTCTATTCCAATACACAACCTTATATAAATATATAGTTGTATATATATATATACGACTTACATAAAATCATACATGTTAGGAATTGAATTTAGAAAGTCCCTTTTAAAAAGTATAATTCTTAGTATAAAAATACTGAATAATCTAGGATACCCTAAAAAAAATTGGGTTTGAGTTATAAATATATATATATATATACATATATATATATATATATATTCAAAACTATATATACACAATACACTTAATCCTGAGTTTTAGGTTTGTAAAACAGGATCGTTAAACTAACTTAAAAAGGATAACCCTTTTTATATCACGATGGAAACACCCTTTAAAATTCTTCAAACCCTAAGGGTTTGTATTGTATATACATATATATACTGTGTATATCGAGGGTATAATAGTATAGGTTTCATAAAACATGAAAACACCCTTAGAGTACTCTGCTTAAACCAAGGGGTTTGCATGGTAAATATATGCATATAACCATAAATAGTATATGAATATACATACATATATATACCGTGTATATATAGGTTTCTCTTAAACCGGAACAAAACCCAAAAGCACTCTTACCTTGCTGTGGAGGACACTCGGATCAGAGGAGCCCGATGGTTTAGCTGGAGAGACTATGAGTAGATTAGGAGTCCGAGGGAGATCATGGGGAGAGTGTTTATATAGAGGATTTCGGTGCAACTAAAAGGATTAGATCTAGGAGTTAGGCCGAGCCTACAGTGTCCTAGGAAGGTGGGGTACGCAAGGTCAAACGTAACAGTGGAGAAGGTGACCGCAGCGTCCTGGGTGAACCAGTGTGCTGGTTAGCGGGACCCCGACGTGTGGTAGAAGTCGACCGAGTTCGTGGAGAAAGAAAAAAAAGAACAATGGCTGGGATCCGACTTGGCAAGATCGGATGGACGAGGTTAAAAGGGATGAAACAAGTATTTTAAAAAAATGATCAACGGCTGAGCTTAATCCTACCTTTGATCGGACGGATGAGGACTGTGTGGGGTCAGGGTTAAACGCAAGAGGCCTGGGTCACGTGATTGGTAGAAAAAAAATAATTAGAGAAAAAAACAGTATAATAAATGTTAAAATTAGACAGTATACTACTTCCCCCTTTAAAAAACAATATAAATCTTGAACATTATAATTTGAATTTGTGTACAATTTAATAACTACTTTTAACTCATAATTTTCAAATCCAAAAATCCCAATTTAGTTTATGTAAAAAAACGATAATATTTGATATTATTTTTTTTTTATTTTTTTAAAAGATATATACTTCATACTAAACTTTTATAACTACTGGGATCTTATAACCTTTAAAATCTACGATCCAATTAATAACATACTTCACTAGTTGATTTATAAAATTCTATTTTAAAAGACCAATAGTTTTTCCCTAATTCAAAGCACATAGTTTTAGAGATCCAAAAAGATATATTTTTCAATTATTACAAATACCCCTTTTAGACATGACTTTCGACACATATAAAATACTATGTTTTCCACCATATAGATATCATCAATATTTTGAAAAAAAATCAAAATAGATTCATTTTCAAGAATAATATTTTATTTTAAAATTAATATACTCGAAGATATAATTCTAATATTTTGTACATATTAAAATATTGAAATACCATAAGATTATAAGAGCGTTATAAGGACCAAATTTTTATAAAATGATTCACTTTATCCATAGAAACCAAACGGTCATATAACGGTCATATTCCCTTAGAGGACCATTATAAAAACAAGGGGTGGGGTGTTTAACATTTTCAAAACACCTGACCCTAGGTGGATAGCTCTCCTCATTCCATTGGTGCTGAGTTCGTGCACTGTGGTTCTGGTGATTACGTTTTTCACACTGTCGGACCCAGAAGATGAATACTATCTGATTACTGGAGTTGTGGTTCGAAGTAGTTTGGTTGTGGCCATGTTGAGCATTGCACATGGTGTTCTTGGTTAGTTTGAGTCTTTGTAATAATGTAACATTTTAATATATACCAGTTCCCTTTGTTTTTCATATATTTATTTTCAATTATTTTATTGGCATAAAATAAAAACCATTTAGAAAAGAAGCATCATTATAAAACATATCATTGTTCACATAATCATGTTCATAAATCCTAGGGCATCACATTATCTCCCTCTTAAAATAATTGCGTCCTCGCAATTCGATCAGCGTACATACACTGACTTATTCACACGACTTCCCAGACACCCTTGGTGATGTCCCTCTACCTCCACCACCCATGGAAGAAGGTACTATTAAACTCTATCCCCAGGGAAGAACAAAGCTTGTGGGTCTCCTCTTCCCAAATACATTCTTGGCAAAGTAGATCGTGGTTAAAACCAAGATCCCGTTTGATACATGTGGTTTTCCAGAGATGGGCACGAGTGACATCAAGCTCTACGCCATCCGCTTGGATTTGGTTCCTAAAGATCTCTCGAACCACTTCATATTTTAAGGATTCGATGAAAGACCCAAAATCACAGAGGTCCCCAAGCATGATGAAACATAAGATTTGGTACATAAAAACTGCGGAAGTCCAACTCCTTTGCAGCTTATCTAAAGGCCGTGAAGGCCAACCATTTATTATTCATGGTGAAACACAGGAAGATTCCCTTGTAGTACTTCCCTTTCTTTTTATAATTAGCGAACAATGCATTGGACATTTGGTTATACACAACTTCCGACCCCCAGAATATTCTAAGGACATTCGAGCTTTCTGATATTTCATAGAGGGTTTTGCACATGAGTCGTATGTTAACAAAAGGTTGTTAACTTGTTGAGCAGGATTTTGCTACAATAGTCTCCATGATCTCTGTAGGGAGATTCAAGAGTCTAGGTGTGGTTCGCTGTCTTTCCATCTGAGAAGTTTAAGAACAAACCCTACTTAGTAAAACATTATTAATGTATTTGTGTTGTCTTAATTTTCCAGGGTTTCCTAAACCATTCCTCTGATACCAACTATAGCACCCCGACCCCGGTAGCCTGAAGCCGGTGCTCTGGTTATGGTGTGTAATTTATTTCATACAAATGAAACAAATAAGTTACACATAATAACATAGCCGGAGGAACTTTCTGGTGTAGATCCTGGAGAATCAGAGACAACAACTTTTCTTCTATATTGCTGAGCTAAGAATAAAAATCCAAGACTTGGAAAGGCTCTATCAATCAGAAAAATTTTTAACAAAAATTCAGGGTGAGCATTGAAATACTCAGCAAGTGTTTTTTTAAAATACTTAAATACAGCTTTCGAAAACTACTTTGAAAATGCTTACTTCAAATAATTCCCTTAAAATTTCATAACATTTCAAGAGCAAAATAAACAATTAACCACTTCATACGCAGGTATTTTCAGGATAGCTACCAAAAGTATATAATGAACATGCTTGTGAAAAAAGGCATGAATTCTAAGGAAACAATAACATGCATGACATGTAAGTACTACTGAGCATAAATTATATCAGAGTTGCGCTTAAACAATTTCCATCACAACTTGTCTTAAAAGAGTGCACATAATTAAAATGTAATACTGGAACATGATTAAATATTTTGAAATGGTAAACTGATCCTTAATATCTTAACATATGCCAAGTTCACTTGAATTTCATACTCATAGGTAAGTTCTTAAATCAAGGATATCCCTCTAGTCGGAATAATCACATGAACTTACAATTACTAGGATCATACTGATATTCATAGGTAATGGTTCTTAAACCAAGGATATTTCTCTAGTCAAAATAATCACTTGGACTTATAATTACTAGGTTCATATTATGGGAATACATAATGCCAGACTATCTTACCACTTGGTCAAGGATCCATGCCAAAACCACTTACTTACGGGTAAAAACCCAACTTAGTTTGTCTCATGAGACCTACCGATGCATCGAGAGGCTGTAGTGGGCCTCACCTGTCACTTAATAAGTCCAATGCATCCCTCATATGTCCAGTAAGGTCTGATATTCAATGTGTCCCATAACACATTGAATATTTAATTTCATTTCATATTACCCACGGTGTCCCATACCACTTTGGGTAATACCATTTTCATTTCTCATTACCCAAGGTGACCCATACCACTATGGGTAATTTTGTTGAGTCATATGCATGAATAATAATATGAATATGGTAACTATTATATAATTGGTTTACAAATACATGATACGACAGATAAAATTGAAAATATGGAATGAAAGTAGGAATGGTTCAGTAAGCATACTATGTGCATAGAACAATTATTTCAGCACATAAAATGATGAATGTATGAGATTTTCTACTAGGGGTATTAAATGATGAGTCTCTAAAATTCCAGTACATGGAAATGAACTACTTAAAGAAAATACATGGCATAAATTATTGTTCTTCACAGGTCATTGTACTTGCAACCAAACTCCAACCACTAATAATCACTACGGCATGCTTGGTATAAAAATAATAAACATTTGCAGTCTTCAAAATTACAACACTTGGAAATAAACTACTTTTTAAAAAAAACTTGGCATTAATTATTGTTCTTCACAGGTCATAGAATTTGCTGTTAAACTCTGATCACTAATAATCACTACAGCGAGTTTGGTACAAAAACAATAGAGGATTTCTACATATTAACATAACCCTTAAATCCCTATCCTTTTAATACATGTTTAAAACAGTCATAAGCATATCGTTTAAAACACATAAATCATTTCGAGGGTGACATTTTTAAGAGGTCAAGTTAATTGGTGTACTCTTAGATAGAAAAATATAAAACAGCATAGGCAAGCACTAAAATCCTACATGCATAAAAATATTAACAACCATTTCTTGAAACTAGGGTTTCTGATGTTAATCGTAAAAACACATACATACATAGGGATATATACACAAAGTATATATGTAGGTTTTCTCATAAATTAAACATGGTTCACTTAAAATATGAAAAACTCTAACTACTTATCATTTATTCAGTTTAAAAAATCAAAACCTTATGGGGGTTTAAATGTTCATGAAACTATAAATACATAAATATATAACAACTTTGTTTTTAACTATAACGTAATTGTACATAAACCAAAGACCAAGTTCGCATCAAAAATATTCTTCAAAGATAAGTATTCATATCTTAAAAATCAAAACTGATTTCAATTCCAATACAAAACCTTATATAAATATATAGTTATATATATATATATATATACAGCTTACATAAAATCATACATGTTAGGAATTGATTTTAGAAAGACCCTTTTCAAAAGTATAATTATTAGTATAAAAATACTGAATAATCTTGGATACCCTAAAAAAATTGGGTTTGAGTTATAAATAAATATATATATATGTATATATATATTCAAAACCGTATATACACAATACACTTAAACCTGAGTTTTAGGTTTGTAAAACAGGATCGTTAAAACTAACTTAAAATGGATAACCCTTTTTATATCACGATGGAAAAACCCTTGAAAATTTTTCAAAACTGAAGGGTTTGTGTTGTATATACATATATATACTGTATATATCGAGGGTATAATAGAATAGGTTTCATAAAACAAGAATTCACCCTTAGAGTACTCTACTTAAACTGAGGGGTTTGCATTGTAAATATATGCATATAACCATAAATCGTATATGAATATACATACATATATATACTGAGTATATATAGGTTTCTCTTATACCGGAACAAAATCTAAAAGCACCCTTACCTTGCTGTGGAGGAGACTCGGATCAGAAGAGCCCGCTGGTTTAGCTGGAGAGACCCTGAGCAGATTGGGAGTCCGAGGGAGATCGTGGGGAGCAGGTTTATATATAGGAT
Organism: Viscum album; assembly: GCA_963277665.1. Lineage (NCBI taxonomy): Eukaryota > Viridiplantae > Streptophyta > Magnoliopsida > Santalales > Viscaceae > Viscum > Viscum album. The sequence continues at coordinate 208,661,936 of OY728123.1, forward strand.
TTCGGTGCACCAAAAAGGATTAGATCCATGAGTTAGGTCAACCCTACGGTGTCCAAGGAAGGTGGGGTGAACAAGGTCAAACGTAACAGTGGAGAAGGTGACCGCGGTGTCCTGGGTGAACCAGTGTGCTGGTTAGCGGGACCCCAACGTGAGGTGGAAGACGACCGAGTTTGCGGAGAAAGAAAAAAAGAACGAAGGCTGGGATCTGACTTGGCGAGATCGGATGGACGAGGTTAAAAGGGATGAAACAAGAATTTTTAAAATAATATCAATGGCTGAGCTTAGTCCTTTATTCGATTAGATGGATGAGGACTGTGCGGGGTCGGGGTTAAACGCAAGAGGCCTGGGTCGCGTGATTGGCAGAAAAAAAATTAGAGGAAAAAAACAGTATAATAAATGTTAAAATTAGATAGTATACTAATTCCCCCTTAAAAAAACAATATAAATCTTGAACATTATAATTTGAATTTGTATACAATTTAATAACTACTTTTAACTCATAATTTTCAATTACAAAAATCCCAATTTAGTTTATGTAAAAAAAATTCTATTTGATATATTTTTTATTTTTTTTTTAAAAGATATATACTTCATACTTAACTTTTATAACTACTTGGATCTTATAACCTTTAAAATATAAGATCAAATTTATAACATACTCCACTAGTTGATTTCTAAAAGTCTATTTTAAAAGACCAATAGTTTTTTCCTAATTCAAAGCACATAGTTTTAGAGATCCAAAAAGATATATTTTTCAATTATTACAAATACCCCTTTTAGACATGACGTTCGACACATTTAAAATACTACATTTTCCACCATATAGATATCATCAAGATTTTGAAAAGAAAATCAAAATAGATTCATTTTCAAGAATAATATTTTATTTTAAAATTAATATACTTGAAGATATAATTCTAATATTTTGTACATATTAAAATATTGAAATACAATAAGATTATAAGAGATTTATAAGGACCAAATTTTTATAAAAAGATGCACTTTATACATGGAAACCCAACGGTCATATTCCCTTAGAGGGCGATTATAAAAATAGGGGGTTGGGTGTTTTACATTTTCAAAACACCTGACCCTAGGCAGATGGATCTCCTCATTCCATTGGTGCTGAGTTCATGCGCTTTCGTTCTGCAGATTATGTTTTTCACACTGTCGGACCCAGAAGATGAATACTATCCGATTACTGGAGTTGTGGTTCATAACAGTCTGGTTGTGGAAATGTTGAGCCTTGAACATGGTGTTCTTGGTTAGTTTGAGTCTTTGTAATAATGTAACATTTTAATATATACCAGTTCCCTTTGTTTTTCATCTATTTAGTTTAAATTCTTTTATTAGTATAAAAGAAAAACCATTTAAAAAAAGAAACATAATTATAAAAAATATCATTGTTCACTTAATCAATTTCATAAATCCTCGGTCGTCACACGTATCATCAAAAGGAATCCAACATAGTTGACGACACGTCAATCGGACGTCTGGTCCTTAAGTTATAAGTGATTCCGCTCCGAGGGCCTGGTTGGTTTCGGGTTCAAACAAACCAAGCCATACCCAAACTTCTCCAAAACCTTTAGTGTAATATAACAAAACGTCTATCTCGATCCAAGGATTCCTACACAAGTGACGGTGCGTCGATCAGAGGTTTGTAGCACATGTTATGTGCGAATAACCGAAAACGGTCCGTAGAGGGGGGGGGGGGGGGTTGGGGCCCAGTCCGACCCGGCCCAACCCACACTGGGAAGGCCCGAACCGGGGCGAACTGACCCGGATCTGGGTCCGGCCCGGCGACTATTGCCTGGCCCATGCAAGGGCAGACCGACATGCACGGCAGGCAGCCCGGTGGCCGAGCAGGGGGGGGGGGGATATGGCCTCCCCTAGTTTTTCGTAACGGTGGCGTCAGGCTAGCACCGCCCTGCCTTCCTCGATCTAGCACGGCGTGGGATCTGCTCCACCACCACTGCGGCAGACTTCCACCAGTGGCGCGCTCGGGCGTCGCCGCCGTGATATTCCGTGGGCCCCCATAGTCGTTCCCGTGGTCCGTTTTAGCTCCAGTCTGCGCCTATGGTCTCCTCGGGTCCCTCTCTACACTGAGATGGCCTCAAATCAATGTTTCCCTTCCATTCATCCGTTGCCAAACATTCTGCGCATCATGAATAAGTTGGTGGTGGGTCCGTACTTGTTCATTATCCCATTCCCACCATGTTAGTGTTTCAAACAATCACTCAACAAATAAACACCCAGGTTTGAGGGTATAAATCACATATATGAAATTATACAATATCCCCCTATATTGATTATGACGTTGAACATCATCGAGCCATGAAAAGAGAATTCGAAGATGACGTCGTGTGCGTCCGAGGAGAAACCACAGTCGACGTTCCTCGTGGACGATGTCTTCTCCCATGTTGTGGAGGATGAAGAATGGATGAAGTTCGTCATGGAGAGAACTCCATTCTTCGTGGAAGGATGAATATCTCTTCTAATTCAAAATGTTCCACCATAATACTTTCCAACCAAATATAAAAATAAGGCTTCCCCCAATTTAATAGATTTTCCAACCAATTCAAAATAATTCAAAAAGAATTAGAGAAGTAAATTCATTAATTGATCATTAAATGAAAACCATGTTGGAAATAATTATTGGAGAGAGAGATGGAGGAGAAGAGTCACAATTAAGGAGGGGAGTTAAATGGGGGGTTTCAAGGGAGATGAGGGGAGGTGATAAGTTAGGGGCTTTTGTGGACCCCACCACCCTTAGTTATATCCTCCCATGGGAAGTTATGTGGGGTGTGGGCCCCACCTACAAATTCCTTTTGGAGGAAATAACTTCCACATAAAATAAAATTGTAACACAAAAATTTTATTTAATTCTTAATGAATCCCCAAAATTTAACTACCACATATGACAAAACGCAACTACGGTAAAGGTCCCCTTAGGTGAATACCAGCGTTGTGAGTTCATTGGTGTCCTCAGATTTTAATTCTGAGCACCAGTTAAAAAGATAGAAAAACCCGCACGTACGTTTACTGAACGTACCCAAACAAAACATTAGAAATGGATTTCGGGCACACCTGGCTTTGGAATCAGGTGCCGTCTGAAATCGCAGACTCGTAAAATTCCAAAGTATTTAAGAAAAAATTTTCCTTGAACTTTTCAGGTCTTTAATTTACTCCCACATTAGGGATTTACGCCCCCATAAAGCTATAACACACACTAGGGAAACAAATGGGGGTACTAAACACGCAACTGAGCCCCCCTCTCCCATGTGCTCTCCTGGAGGTTCCCATGTTGCCAGCGAACGCGCACCAGAGGAATCAACTATCCATGTAGGACCTGCTCCTATTGATCCTCAATCTCTATCAGGGCCTTTGTGAATGTCACCCCACCATCTATGTCCATCTCCCCATGGTCGATGATGTGCGGCGGGTCGTGCACGTATCTCCTCAGCTGAGATATGTGGAAGACGTCGTGCACCCGGTGCAACTGAGGTGGAAGGGCCAGGCGGTAAGCCACCTTTCCTATGCTGTTGAGGACCTGGAAAGGTCCGATGAAATGCGGAGATATCTTGACTCCCCGGCCAAATCTCTGTAGACCTCGTCGAGGTGAGACCCGTAGGAAGATGTGGTCGCCATCCTCGAACTCCAGTGGTCTCTATATACTATGAGCATAGGACTTCTGTCTGCTCTATGTAGCCTTAATATTCTCTTGGATGATCTTCACCTTCTCCATCATAGCCTGAACCATCTATGGTCCTACAAGTGCCAACTTCCCAGGGGAAGTCCAGCACAGAGGTGATCTGTAAGGTCGGTCGTATAGAGCCTCGTATGGTGCCATCCCGATGGTGGAGTGGTAGCTGTTGTTGTACGCAAACTCCACCAAGGGTAAATGGTCCTCCAAGTTGTGACCAAAGTCAAGGACACATACACGGATCATTTCCTTGAGTGTATGAATGGTCCTCTCGGTCTGACCATCCGTCTGAGGATAGATGGTGGCGCTCAGATTTAGTTGCGTCCCAAATGCCTCATGTAACCCCTTCCAAGGCCAGAAAATGAAACAAGCATCTCAATCGGAGATTATAGTCGATGTCACACCATGAAGAAGTACAATCTCTTGAACGTAGAGGCATTCCAAGCTCTCTACTGAGCCTTTCTCTCTAATCTTTAGAAATTGTGCCGACTTGGTGAGTCGGTCTACGATCACCCAGATAGAGTCGTGTCCTCTGGATGTACGTGGAAGCCCCATCACGAATTCCTTGTATATCCGGTTCCACTTCCACTTTGGGACCTCTAAGGGCTGTACCAAGACTGCTAGTACCTGGTGATCTGCCTTCACTTGCTGACAAGTGAGGCATTGTGATACAAACTCTACTACAACATTCTTCATACTTGGCCACCAATGCTGCCGTTTGAGGTCCTGATACATCTTCTCCACTCCTGGATGTACCGCTAGAGGTGAAGTGTAAAACTCCCTCAATACTTCCTCCTGAAGTGAAACTGGTACCATAGCACATCCTACAAGAGATACTTAGATTTCTCCTTTTCCAAAAAGATAAATCTGCTCTCATCCCCTGGATGAACCACACCAATTTCCTAATACAGTCAATCCTGACTTGAACGGTGCTAATTCATTCCATGGAAGAAGTCGTAAGGCCCCAAAGCTACTAATAAAAGATCCAACTGTTACTCTCACCTCCAAGGGTCGAGTCACAATGTCGGCAGTAGTGTGTGGTCACTAGGTCTCCTCCAGTAGAAATCTCAAAAGTGAGGGTCAAGTCAACGATTTTAACCAGAACCACTTAGTATCAACCACATAAAAAAGGACAGGGAAGAAAATGTCATAAGAACAAGTGTCTTTTATTACTACAGCTCAAAGTACAAAGACACAACACATCCACAAACAATAACATCAATGAAGCTATAATCATCATAAACAAAGGCCTCCATGACTAGAGCTAGTCCTGCTCCTGTCCGCTTGCTGCTCGACCAGCTCCTCTGCCACGTTCGCCTGCTCCCAGCGAACCTCTACGGTCGAACCTCTACCTCTGCCTGGAAGGTCCCTCTACTACATGCTGCTCATTTTCAGGATGGGTCGGGCAGTCTCGATCCATGTGACCCTACCCGCCGCATGCATAGAACTTCCTACTACTCATATAGATGGCTCTATTTTTTGTGCCTCGCACAACCAAACCTGTATCCTGAGGTCGTCCACCTATTGGCCTAGTATGCTTGGACTTCAGTGTCATCTGTCTACTGCAGGATGCAGAAGACTCCACTATGGTTGGAAAGCCCTTTGGAAAGAGTAGTATCTCCTAAGCCTGCATAGAGCAAAGAGTCGCTGGTACAAACTCTCCCCCTAAAAGACCCTCGAAGTATCCCCAGGTGAGAGTCACCTCATCATAAAACTGGAGCATCAGACTCCACCACCTCAAATTTTATCACTAAAAGAGACTAACATCTAGGTACACCATCAAGTCAGTGGGTGTCCTAACTGTGTTGAAAACTCGTGCTATAACATCCAGCCAGTACCCGACCATCTGAAAATCTGTCTCGCATCGAAAAGTCGGAGGCCTCTGTCGTAGGAACCCATGCAACGCACTCAAGTGGAATTCACCCTCTACTACTGGGGCTGGTGGTATCGATGGCCCAGTGGGTAGTGGTACCACTAGTGCCTTCCTTGTGATGGGGCCCTGCACTGAGGCCTCACTGCTCAGTGGGCTACCATAACGATCTTCACTCGAAACTCGCACAGACTGACTAGGTGAAGACATCCTGAAGAAGACACAGGTGTTACACAGTCAAAATATTATTCCTGGTGAGTTGACCTGGTTTGAGCTGACATAAAGGAAAATTTTTGATACACACACGCAATCAGTGTTTTCGTGCACTAAGTCGGAAATCAGTAGTCTGGGTCCTGCTGTACGGATACATCGGCCGCCTCACCAACACGGGACTCCCTGAATTGAATACCACACTTGGTACTATTAACACTATTGCTTCACATAAAGAATGATCAGAGTCATGAGTTTCGCAGTAGAACCGACTCCTCTGATACCAATTTGTCACAACCCGTCCCCCGGGGCCCGTAACGTGACTACCCAAATCCCGCCTTCCATAGGCCAGGGACTGGAGACTAGCCCCAAAGGTGTAATTCCCTAAAACTGGGAAGGAATTGCCTTTATAAAACCTAAACACACACAATAAGATTACCAGAAGAAGCAAACACTAAAAAAAGATGAATAACACGTGTGCTGAAAGTACAAAGGGACCGGAAATACAATCCCAAGAAAAGGTACAACTACAACTGAAAGAATTTACAACAGAATAGACAAACAACTGAGAGGTGAAAGCATCTCCAGGATCTTCCTCTAGGTTCCTACCTGAAGGTTAAGAATAGTTGGTCTCATCAGCACTCCACGTCCATCAGAATCCACCGTGAACCGAACCGTCATAAGGTCCACCTCTGGGTACCATCCATCATGGAGCTCTCGGCCTCCATCAATGTTGTCCATCGTCTACAACCAACACAACGAAGTGCGGGCATAGCTCGTGTAGGGGTGTGTATAACGATACTCAGTAGGGACCCCGAGACCCTCAAGGTCTCACAAAATCCAACAAGGATAAACCAAAAAGTATGATTTCAACAGATAACCATTACATAGGTATATGCCCATAAATATACCTAAGTTATCATGTAACCCATCTCAATCATGAATAAAACACGAAAAGGTCATTGACTCAGCTCAAACCAGGATTATCATTCACGATGTCGAAACCACGACTGTTGGAGAACTCCTCCTATGTCGAGTACAGTGGTCCTGACACTACAACCAAGCGCTTCCTATTAACCTTGGACTGCTAAAGTACTCCACATGTCGAGTACTATGGGCCTACTACTACAACCAAGCGCTTCCCACCATGGGTCTGCTACAACAACCAGGCGCTCCCCCTCATAGCCTACAGAGGTACTCCTTCTGTCGAGTACCGCGGGTTTTCCGCTACAACCAAGCAATCCTCCACTGTGGGTCTACTGCTACAACCATGCGCTCCCCATTGGGCTATCAAAATCACTCTGATTCGATCGATCAGTAGTCGTCAAGTCTCAGACAGCTACTAGATCTCAACAATCTGCTCGCTCGTTACCAGGAGGGTCTGCTCCAAAGGCCTCAATCCGATACTCCAAGTGTCACGAAGTCTCACATAGAAGTATAAAAAAGGACCGCCTCATCATAGGGGTCTCAACGCAAAATACGACACGTCAATCGGACTCCCGTTCTATGAGTTATTGGCTTTTCTGTTTCAGGGGCCCAGTTGGTTTTTAAGCTAAATCCAACCCGACCATACTCTAATCTCATCCAATTCACGCGTGGTGTATTCCAAAATAACCGTCTCATCAAAAGGAAACTAATGTAGTTGACGACATGTCAATCGGATGTCCGATCTTTATGTTATAAGTGTTTCCGCTCCGAGGGACTGGTTGGTTTCGGGTTCAAACCAACCCGGCCGTACACAAACTTTGCCAAAACCTTGAGTGTAATATACCGAAACGACCGTCTCGATCTAAGGATTCCTACGTAACTGATGGCATGTAGATCAGAGATTCGTAGCTCATGTTATGGGAAAATAAACGATAATAGTCCGAAGAGGGGGGTATGGGCTCGGTGTGACCCGGCCCAACCCGCCCTGGGTCGGCCAGAACCTAGTCGACCCGACCCGTATCTGGGTCTGGCCCTACCCGGCCTGGCGGTTACAGCCTGGCCCGCGTGAGGGCGGCTCAGCCCATGCGGAGGATGGGCTGGCCCGCGCGCAAGCGGTCCGTTCTTTTGGCCGGTCGTGGCTCGGCCAGGCTGGCCGAGCGGGGGGGGGGGGGGGGGGCTCCCCCAGTTTTTCTTAACGGTGATGCTAGGCCGGCGCCACCCTGCCTTCCCGGATCCTGCACAGCACAAGATCTACGCCACCGCCACCGCGACCAGTGCCGCAGCGGACTTCCGTCGGCGACTCTCTAGGGCGCCACCACCTCCGGTCGCCGGCACCACCGCACCGGCGACCCGCACCGCTCCGATATTTCACGGGCCGCCGGTGTCATTCCTGTAGTCTGTTTTAGCTCCCTTCTGAGCCTACAGCCTCCTCGAGTCCCTCTCTACACTGCGATAGCCTCAAATCAAAATTTCCCTTTCGTTCATCCATCGCCAAACATTCCACGCATCACGAACAAGTTAGCGGTGGGTCCGGACTTGTTCGTTAGCCCGTACCCACCACGTTAGTGGTTCAAATAATCACCCAAAAAATAAATGCCCAGGTTCGAGGGTATAAATCACATATATGAAATTATAAAATATCCCCCTACCTCGATTATGATGTTTCACGCCGTCGAGCCGTGGAAAGAGAATTCAAAGACGACATCGGGTGCGTCCGAGGAGAAACCATAGTCGACGTTCCACGCAGAAGATGTCTTCTCCCATGTCGCGGAGGAAGATGAAAGGATTAATTTCATCGTGGGGGAGAACGTCGTTCTTCCTAGAAGGATGAAGCTCTCTTCTAATTCCAAAGGTTGCACCAAAATATTTTCCAAGCAAATTTTAAAATAAGGCTTCCCCCAATTTGAAATATTTTCCAACCAATTCAAAAAAATTGAAAAAGAATTAGAGAAGTCAATTCATTAATTGACCATTAAATGAAAACCATGTTGGAAAAATTTATGGGAGGGAGAGATGGAGGTGAAGAGTCACAATTAAAGAGGGGAGTTAAATGGGGTGTTTCAAGGTATTTGAGGGGAGGTGATAAGTTAGGGGCTCGCGTGGGCCCCACCACCCTTAGTTATATCCTCCCATGAAAAGTTAGGTGGGGTGTGGGTCCCACCTCCAACTTCCTTTTGGAGGAAATAACTTCCACTTAAAATAAAATTGTAACACAACAATTTAATTTAATTTTTAATGAATCCCCAAAATGTAACTACCACATACGACAAAATGAAACTACGGTAAAGGTCCCCTTAGGCGAATACCGGCACTGCAAGTTCATCAGTATCCTCAGATTTCAATTCTGTGCACCAGTTCAAAAGATAGAATAACCCACACATACATTTACTAAATGTACCTGAACAAAACTTCAGAAATTGATTCCGAGCACACCGGGCCTCAAAATCAGATGTCGTTAGAAACTGCAGACTCGTAAAATACCAAAGTATTTAAGATAAAATTTTCCATGAAACTTCCGAGTCTTTACAGGTTTTATTTTCATATTATGTTATTGAATATTTAATAATGTTTCATGGAATTTGAAATTAATAGTTAATTTCTTGTAATAAAATTTTAAATATTAGTTTTTATATTTATTTTCAATTAATGCATTAATGATGGATAAATCCAAATTAATTTTCATTATAATTAATGTCTAAGGGATTTAATTCATTAATTACTTAATCAATTCATGAAAATTTATTTCAATAATAATTTATTGATAAAGAAATGAATGATTTCCATATAAATTTTAATGTGCATTTTATGTATAATAATTCATGAGATAGACAAATACATGTGTATATGATTCCATTTATTTAATATTATTTATTTCATGGATTTTTAATTAATTATTCTTAAATTAAATTTTATATTTGTAGACGCCGGAAAAGTCCGTTGTTCCCAAACGAAGCTCCGGATGCGGAAAGCGAGGTCATATTTGGAGTCGGAAGAATGTTTCGGAGGGCCCGGAGGCCTTGCGCGGAATTTCAGAGGTCTGCGCGCAAAGATGATGATCCGCGCGCAAAACCTCCGGGATGCGCGCAACTCCCTTGCGCGCCGTGCCCGATTCCGCGCCCGCGAGGAGAATTCCGCGCTCGCGCCTTGGATTCCGCGCCTGGGGTTGCCTATAAATACTAGGCGACCCCCAACGTTTCAAAGGTTGCTGGAAGTCAAACGGTCTCCCGCGCGCGCAATTCAACCCCTTCCGCGCGCAATGCCGATCTTCAGGTAACCTCCTTTCTTTCGCGCAATAGAGCCTTGGGGTCCGCCTTCGCGCGCAATCCCCTTGGCTCATTTCCTTCGAATAAATTTCAACCCGAAGGCCTTTGCGCGCAAAAGAAGCCTCTTGCGCGCAATTGCCCCCCCGGGTGCGCGCAATCCAGCCCGATTGCGCGCACCCCCCATTTTCAAAGTGGCCATTCGTTAGAGAATGAGCCGTTGCCCCCGCGCGCTACCCGAATCCCGGTGCGCGCAATCCCAATCATCCGTGCGCAAAGCGCTGGCCCAATTTCGCGCCAGCCCGCCATTTTGCGCGCCGACCCGCGGTTTTGCGCGCAAAGCTCCTCTTTTGCGCGCAATCTGCCAGGGTCGCCTCCCTTGACCCCCTGCGGGTACCCGCCTGCGTGGCGCCCGATGGTCTTCATCGCAGGTGCCCGCACCGTGCGCTGTCTTCCCGTGCAGCCTTCCAGGCTCGTGCGAAGTGACACGGACCCGTCGGCGGCAATCATTCGTCCAGCATGACGTTAAACTGCATATTCGTCATGCATGACGTTAAACTACACATATGTCCAGCATGACGTTAAACTGCATATACGTCCTGCATGACGTTAAACTGCGCATTCGTCCAGCATGACGTTAAACTACCCATACGTCCAGCATGACGTTAAACTGCACATTCGTCCAAGCTGCACGACGCTAAACTGCCTAGCCCCCCATCGTCCGCGCTGCAAGACGTTAAACTGCCAAGTGTTTCGTCCTCAACACACGACGTTAAACTGTACTTCGTCCGGCAAGACGTTAAACCGTCCGTTTCGTCCTCAACACACGACGTTAAACTGTACTTCGTCCGGCAAGACGTTAAACCGTCCGCTTCGTCCTAAACACACGACGTTAAACTGTACTTCGTCCGGCAAGACGTTAAACCGTCCGCAACCTGATCCCGTGCTCCGCACGCAGGGTCCCCCCCGGTTTGGATGTGGCCCCCACCCGCTCGTCTCTGCAGGGATGTCGGGATTGTTCCCCTTTTAGGACGATTTAATGGGAGTGGCTTTTCCCTACGGGGGCAGGGTATTACAAACCCCTAGTTTCTCGTGGGAGGCTGCACATGTGTATCTCCATTGCGCCTCCCCACTGCCGAAGCCAGTAGAGGGTGTGACTGGGATCGAGGTGTCTTCTGCTTTCGGTCCAAGTCCCTTCCAACTGAGTTTTGCCGCAGCCGGGCTATCTCAAGTGCGTAAGTCCTGACAGAATGAACTACGTGGACTTTGATCCCTGTCTTCTATACAGGGTACGTAGGAAGCCTCCCTGAGGTCCAAGCCCGCCACCTGGTCGTCTCGGTCGTATTTACGTCGGTTCGTCCATCAGTGGACCCCTCCAGGGTTCACGCTTGCGTCGATTCACCTATGAATCCGCCCCTGTGGGAGACTGCCCGTGTGTATCTCCACTGTGCCTCCCCACAACCCCTTTTTCCATTTCTCTTTTTATCGTCCAGCATGACGTGAAACTGTGATCCACCCGGCCGTTCCATCCCCCTCTGTGCGAGGTGGTTCGGTTCAATCCTCCGCCCGGCGGCCTCGACCTCTTCGTGAGTCGGCTTGCCGACGTCCAGCATGACGTTAAACTGTATACCCGAACTACGTTGACTTTGATCCGTGCTAACGCGCGGTACGTAGGAAGCCTCTACGGGGTCCAAGCTCTTCACTCCATCATCCATCCTGATCCTTACCCGGGCCGCCACATCCCGGTGGGGTCATGCCACTTCACTCCACTCCATATCATTTGGGAAGCCGCCCATGTGCTGGCCCCAGCGTCGGAGGTTCCCCGCAAGGGGTTCTGTCATCCGATCCACTTTTCGTGTTGATCGGTCCGATGCCGTCCCCGCTGGACGTTAAACTCGCGGCATACCCCGTGTTAAACATGGGAAGCTGAGGAAAACCTCAGGTGACACAGTTCCCCGCACCCAGTACGGGATGCCTCAGGCCATCATGCCTTCGAGAAGCCCTATTAGGGATGGAAGACAGACGTGCAGAGCCGCAGTGCTACGACACGCCCCTAGCACCCAGAGCCACCCGGCCTTCTCACCGCAGGTTGCTGCCCCGCCCAGACTCCTTGGAGCGTCTGGGCGGAAGCAGCGTAATTAACCGGTGTCCATGAAGATATGGCGCCGGGAACGAGATTCACGAACATTCTTAAGTTTATGAGGGAGACCCGGATTAGGCGACAAGCTCCGAGGAGACGTCCAAGGAAGGAGGAGCCGACATCCCATCATCCCGGTTTCGATCAAGGAGCAGACGCCCCCGAATAAGGGACGAATGCCGCCCGCCCTTGGAAAGCGGGACTGCGGGACCACAAGCAGCGCGCCCATCCCCTCGGGTTGACGGGTGCACGCGCGAACGCGTCCTGGCGGAACAGCGTAACCCGACGCACATCCGCACCGAAACAGAAAAATGGTGAACCCGACGTGAATCTCTTCTCCTCGATACGAAGACCGATGGCTTTCAGAGGTGTTGGAAGACCGGCGTGTTGCCCGGCCAAGCATTCAGTCTTACCCGCCGGGGGCTGGGGAAGGGACATCGGGCACTCCGTCTCGCAACGTCGAGGGCCTGGGTTCCCCCCACGGAAGGCGTCGTGGCGCTAATGGTTGGTTGTCGATTCCTTTTTCCTGTCAGTGTTAATGGGTCATTCTCCCTGCTTTCAGAAATCAGGTCGCCCGATCCAGTGCCCGATCGCCACCCGCCCACTGGCGCAGAGGTAGGGGAAACACCGACGCGGCTACTCCGCGCGGTCCCTCCCGTTCCACAGCCGTCCCAGCAGCCGCAATTGCGGGACGACCACGCCCTCTCTCCCCCTCGGAGGTCATCCAGAGAAGGGTGATCAACACCCTGGTGCGGAGATACGAGGAAGAGGGAGTCATCCCCACTAGGGAAATGGCTCGCCTAGACCTTGAGGAGGCTGCGCCTCGCCACCACCGCCGCCCCCGAGGGCCGCGCAGGGAGGCACCGCTGCCTACCTCAACATCCAATCGCTTCGGGAGTTTATCCCCGGAGCGCTCTGACAGTTCCCTTCCCTACGCGGATGAGGTGGAAGAGGCCTGGGATCACCCTATCCGGGATTCTCTCTAGGGATCTACGGTAAGGACTCCCGCCAGGCCACGACGACACCGCCGCCAGGCCTCTCCAGTCGAAGAGCGGGCTCTCCACCTGCCCGCGCCGCTCATCCCGACTCGTCTGTCTCGACGCCAACGTCGGGCACGAGCGGAAGAGGATGCCCACCTTGGGGCTCTAGCAACAGCGGCCGCACTGGCCCAAGCCACTGCTAGGTCCAGTCGCCAGGCCTCTGCGCATCCTGAGCAGGGGAACTCCTATGCCCGACCCGGATCGAGGCCCCGACCGCCCCAAAGGCAGGTTGGGTCGACTCTCCCGGTTGCCGGCGCTGGCAGTAGCCACCGCAGACCACCTCGCGGTAGCGCTATTCACCGGCAGGATCTACTCTGTGTGGCCGATCCAGGAGGCATGGGTCATCCCACCTTCCGATCCCGGCCCGGAGTCCTGCCCGGAATCATCTCTCCCCGCATCCCCTTTGATATCTGTCCCGGTGCCCCTCGCACCTTGGTTACCAGTCCTCTTGGCCCCAGCACCAGTGCGGCCGGAGGACGCCAGGACAGTGATCAGCCCTGCCCCGAAGAACCACCCAGGGGCAGGAAGGCAAGGCGTCGATGCCGAGGGAAGAATGTTACGGAATTCCGGACAGAGATCCGACCGGTTCGCTTCTCTGACTCAGAGGCAGAGTACGATTCGGCGACAGAGCCCCTTCCCCAATCCCGCCAGTCAAGGGCAGGGGTAGGAATGCGGCACGTCAGCCTCGTGCTCCCCGAGAGCGAGATCGATATGATCCCCGCTTCTCTCCGAAGGTATATCCGGAGTAGTGAGGGCCTGGTAGACCCCCAAGGATCAAGCTTGCGGTTGGTACCGGCCCCTCCGGAAGCGCCTTCCGTCTCGGTCGGAGAAGCCGGAGATTTTTTCTGGGGACCGACGGTCGAACCACGATCTGGTGCACCCTCGGCGAGCACCGATGCTACGGCAGGATGTTCGCTCGCCGGCCTGTCCTATCGTGATGTGGTAGCCAGGGCACCGCCACCCTCAGGGGGCGGCCCGGGATATGGAGGCCAATCGGCCTGTTCGCCGTATTCACCGCCGGCCAGCCCGTCAGCCCGGCGGCCCGCCTCGGCACCACTGCCGGTTCCCCGTCCGTTCCCAGCCATTGAAGAGGACCAGGGAGACCTGGGTCCCGAGTTTGAGTCGTGGAGCTTCTGGACCGTCCTTGCAGAGGGCCACTTCCCTGAGAAGTTTTGGCCAGTCGCAGGACCGGGCTTTGATGCACCCGAATCGCTCACCCCGGATGAGTTCGAATGCTTCCGCCGAACTCTCCGGGAGACTCACTCCCATCTTCACTGCCTACAAATGCCATACCCCGGGTGTTAAGCGCACCTGGAGGATATTGGTGAGCAGTGCCGTCAAATTGACCTGGTCATGCTCCCCGCGGTTCGGCACCCCGGGTCATTTGAGCGCCACGAGGCCCTCCAACAACGATGCGTTGAGTGCTTTCAAGTACTCCGCAAAGTTGTCGAGGAAGCCACTCCCCACGTGTATATCCGTGGATGGGGGCAGTACGCTGCCCTACGCTTCAGTGTGATTCGCCGACAGCCCGATTCGCTGGGTGGCCCTGAGGGTATATCCCCAGGGACAGAAACCGTCAATATGGCTGACCTGTCGGGAGGGGGGAACGACTTGGAACTTCTCGACGGGGGCTTCCCCCCCGAAGACAAGCCTTCTTCAGATCCATCGGTGAGAGTTACTCGTCATCAGAGGAACCTCCTGGGGCTCCCCGCACCCACTGAAGCACTGACGTTGAGCCGAAACGTCAGCAAAGGAAAAGAGCACAGCGAGGCTATAAAGCCCGCCGACCCATCTGCCTCCATGCAGAGGGCAGAGGAGGATCCCGAGAAGGCTACGCTACGTCAGCAGCTCGCCGAACAGAAGAAGCTGGTTGACCAGCTCCTCGCCGAGCGCGCTGCAGAACGGCGGCCTGACTACGGTGATCCCAGGCCAGGACAGCAGGGACCGGAACAACCGCTCCTCGATGAGACTCTCCCGGGCAACCGTGATTACGCCGTGTTCACCGACAGGAGAGAGGCCATTGCCTATGGCAAGAGGGCGCGGTATGTTTCGCCACACCCTCCCGAGCGGCGTGACTACCTGAGAGATCCCGCTCGGATTCCTCCCGCTGCCCCAAGGGCCGCTCCGCCCGCCATCCCACGAGCTGCCGAGTTCGACGACCCAGTCGACGACC
This sequence comes from Viscum album, assembly GCA_963277665.1. Taxonomy (NCBI): domain Eukaryota; kingdom Viridiplantae; phylum Streptophyta; class Magnoliopsida; order Santalales; family Viscaceae; genus Viscum; species Viscum album. The sequence continues at coordinate 208,677,256 of OY728123.1, forward strand.
CGATTGAAGGGCCATGCAATGCGCTCGTGGTTAGAGATCCTCGCCAGGACTGGAACCCATGTCCGGACGATCCGATGGCGGCACTCATCGCTCGCTTGGAGGCCTTGGAGACTCGGCAGGTGGCGATCCCACCGGACGGCAAGCCCTACCCAGCATGGGTGGATGACATGCCGGCGCCTCCGGGATTCGGGAATCCCACTTTCGCCCCCTTCAACGGGACTGGAGATCCGCCACAGCATTTAGCCCACTTCAACTCGAGGTGCGGGCCTATGTTGGGGACTCCGGCGCAGCAGGAGGCCGCTAAGCTTCGCTGCTTTGATCAGACACTGGAAGGGCCAACATTTGTCTGGTACAGCCAGCTCCCCGTCGGGTCGGTAACCAGCTGGGAGGACCTCCGTTGACAGTTCCTCTACCAGTTCAGTTCCACGACCCGGAAGACAAGTATCACAGACCTCTTCAAGTGCAAGCAGAGGCCTGATGAGCGAGTCGCGGACTTCGTCGCCCGATGGAAGGGTCTCACGTATTCCCTTGACATGCCATTGACTCAGGAGCAGTTGCTGACAATGTGCGTCGGGAACGTCAAGACCGAGCTGGTCCCTTCCCTGATTACTCAGAATTACCCCGGAGGGTTCAGGGACTTCTCAGACAAAGCTCAACGTCTTGAGGAAGCCCTGCAACAGGCCAGCCAGGCACACCCGCTGCCTCCTATGATTCCTGCAAGGAGAGTCAGTAGGGCTGAGCCCACTGCTGTTGCCCAGATAGAGGCCCCCAGGCCGTTGGAGCTGCTGCCGGCGAGGCCAGCTCCACAGCCTCACAGGAATCCGCCTCCACGGGCTCAGTTCCCGGCCCAGCAGCGGCAGCCTCAGAACCGGTCGGCCCCTCCGCGTAATGTACCGCCGCAACCCAGGCGAGATAATCAGGGTCCACCTCCTCGGCAGGCCCCTCCAGCCCCTCGTCAAGACCACGCTCCCAGGGGCCCGCGACACCTGACTTACTCATTCCACGAGGATCAGGTCCCCGGTTATTTCCGGAGCGCCCTGGAGCAGAGGATTGTGCGACTGCCTGAGTGTTGGAAGCCAGAGGAGGCACATCTTACGAATAACCCCCGCTACTGCCCCTACCATCGGGCCCTGGGGCACACCATCCAGCGGTGCTATGTGTTTAAGGATTGGCTCCAAGACCAGATTAACAACAATGTAATCAGGTTGGGCCCAGCTCCAGCACAAGTGGCGGGCGTGTTCGTGGGATCAGATGACGATAGTGGCAACGAGGACGAATGGCAGCTGGTCTCCGACCGCGGATCCCAGAAGTACAATAACTGGATGGCCCGCAAGACGACCATTCGCGCCCATGGAATCATCCGTGCGCGCTTGAATCAGCCTGAGCCCCCAGAATCCGCGGGTGCTGCTTCGGCATCGTCGTCCCAGCCTGCCTCTTCCAAGAGGAGCAAACGGCGGCAGCGCAAGAAGGAAGAGCGCGCCCCGCCAGTTCCGCCACTATCCCGCACTCTCGGCGATTTCATGCCCCCGGAGATGGGGGTCCCTCCTCGGATCCGCCCGGTGATGGATGATTCGTCCGATGACGGTATTGGGTACGCTTCGGTTAATACCGTCGAGCTGGTAAATCCCTTTTCGGTTCCCGACGTTGAAGAACACCAGGTGGACCTCCCTAGTGTCCCCGGTCGTCGCTACCGTCGGAAGAACCGCAGCAACAGGAGTCGCCGGGGCACAGCCGTTGGTACCTCCAGCCAGGCCGTGCACTCCACTGAGACTAGGCAGCAGGCTCAAAATCGAGCTCAGCGCGTGCAGCCCCCCCATCCGGGGATGACGGATTCGCCTCCGCCACTGTTTGTGGTGTGGGACCAGGCAGAACCGCCTCAGCCGCGTCGCGACCAGCTCCGCCCTGCCACAAGTCCATCCCGGCCTCCTGACTCCAGTACGGTGACCATTTCCCGGACTGTGACCAGTGAACAGCGAGATGCGCCAAGTACCAGTCGGCCGCCGATCCAACCGGCAAGGCCCGTCATGCCACCAACCGCAGAGCAACCTCCTGCAACCAGGGGCTCGCGCTTGGCCAAAAAGTATGATGTCCTGAAGCACTTGGCTGACATCCCATCAAGGCTCTCCATCCTAGAGGCTCTGCGCATGTCATCTGAGATGCGCGAGGCACTCGCTGAAGCCCTGAAAAGCCCCCTCCAGTTTGAGACATAGGTTGCGGCTGCAGAGGCCTTTCACGCCGAAACGATCGAGGACGCCGAATGTCAGGCAGTTATCTCGTTCTCTGGTAAGGATGAAGACCCTCCTATACAGGGACACATTCGTCCGCTGTATGTCACTGGCCAGTTCAATGGCCTTGAAGTCCGGCGCTGTCTTGTCGACACGGGGTCCGGGATTAACCTGATTCCAACTCGGACGCTCCGGAGATTGGGGTTGTCTGAGGATGACTTGATTCCCTCCGACCTCAGGATCCAGGGGTACGACCGCACCGAGCAAACCCCGGTCGGCAAGATACGTTTGAAGACCCAGTTCGGTGACTTGGTTGCCAACACCGAATTCATGGTAGTCTCTCAGGACACTGCGTATAACGCATTGATGGGCAGGCCATGGCTTCACCTTCACGCGGCGGTTCCCTCGTCATACCACCAATGCCTCAAATACTCCCTTAATGGTCGAGTAGGCGTGCTTCAAGGAGATGCCTCTCCTTTTGCCTCATGTGAAGCCCGCTATCTGGATGCGTACTATTACAAGAGCAAGGATAAGCAGATCCTGGCAGGTGAGGTTGAGCCTGTCGCTGTTGCAAGTGATCCCTGGGCAAGTCTGGATGACGCTTACGTCCTCCCGATTCAACGGTTGGACGTTGCCATGGTCTCAACGGCCCGCGAGTCTCCTAATGAGATGGCCGCGACCGCCCGTGCCAGCACCAGTGGCCCAGCAGGATCTGGTAGCCCCAATGCAGTTTCCAACGCAGTCTCTCCCGTGGATGATCCCTCCCCGAGTGGAGAGGATATGGAAGATGCACCCCCAGCCTTTGAGGAGGGCGTCCCCGCCACGGTCGATGAGTTAATACAGGTGAACCTTGGAACCGAGACCGATCCAAGACCCACATTGGTTAGTGCCGCCATGCCCTCTGAGGAGCGGCAGCAGTACGTGGACTTTCTCAGGCAGCACCGTGATGTGTTCGCTTGGGGCTATGACGAGATGCCGGGGCTAGATCCTCAGGTAGCCGTCCACCGCCTTGGTCTCCCGGCGAACCATCGCGGGTTCAAGCAGCCTCCCAGGAAGATGCACCCATCCCACGGTGCCATGGTTGAGGCCGAAGTTGACAAGCTTATCAAAGCCAACTTCGTGAGGGAAGTTCAGTACCCCAAATGGCTGGCCAACATTGTGCCGGTCAGGAAGAAGAACGGGCAGATCAGAGTCTGCATCGACTTCCGCGATCTCAACCGCCACTGCCCGAAGGATGATTTTCCCCTTCCAGTGACAGAGCTGTTGATTGATGCCACGGCAGGGTTCCAAGCCCTCTCCTTCATGGATGGATACTCCGGATACAACCAAATTCGGATGGCCCCTGAGGATGAGGAGTTCACTACCTTCAGGGCCCCCCAAGGTACCTTTTGCTACCGGGTCATGCCTTTCGGCCTGAAGAATGGAGGTGCCACCTATCAACGGGCGATGCACCGCATATTCAAGCCAATCCTCGGCACACTGGTGGAATGCTACGTCGAAGACTTGGTGGTCAAATCGCGCCAGCGTCAGGACCATCTCAAAGATCTTGAGAAAGTGTTCAGCTTCCTCCGGTCTCGCTGCCTGAAGATGAACCCGTTGAAGTGTGCCTTTGGGGTCACCTCCGGAAAGTTCCTTGGATTTGTGGTAAGATACCGGGGTATTGAGATCGACCCAGAGAAAATCAAGGCGATTAGCCAGATGCCTCCCCCAGGTACCGTCCGGGAACTGCAAGGGTTCCAAGGCCACTTAGCCTATATACGCCGATTCATCGCGAATCTGGCCGGCAAGTGTAAGCCCTTTTCATGGCTCATGAAGAAATGTGCCACCTATGTATGGGATAAAGAGTGTCAGACCGCTTTCGAGGAAATCAAGCAGTACCTGCTTCAATCTCCGGTCCTGATGCCGCCCGTATCCGGAAAGCCGCTGGTCCTTTATGTGACCGCCCTGGAACGGTCCCTGGGTGCCCTTCTCGCCCAGAAGAACAACGAGGGAACAGAGAATAGCCTCTATTACCTCAGTCGCATGCTCCTCGATGCGGAAGTTAGGTATTCCCCCATCGAGAAGAGCTGCCTGGCGCTCGTATTTGCCGTACAGAAATTACGGCACTACTTGCAGCACCATGAGGTACAGTTGGTTTCTCGGGTAGACCCGTTGAAATATATCCTGAGCCGACCTATGTTGACTGGCCGTCTAGCGCGGTGGGCTGTGATTCTCCAGCAGTTCGACATCAGGTATGTGTCTCAGAAGGCCATCAAAGGGCAAGCATTGGCAGACTTTCTGGCAGCTCACCCGACCTCCGCGGATCAGCCGCTGGATCTAGGCTTTCCTGATGAGACCATTCTCTCGGTTGATCGAGCCGATCCATGCTGGCAGATGCACTTTGACGGTGCCTCCCGGAGCCCCACCGGTAGAAGACTCGATAATCCTAAGCTCAACAGAGTAGGCTTGGGTATCGTCTTCATTACCCCGGAGCGAGCCGTGCTGCCATACTCTTTCCTGTTGTCAGAGGGCTGTACCAACAATGAGGCGGAATACCATGCCCTCATCACCGGCCTCGAGTTGGCTCTCGAGATCGACGTGCCCCGTCTGTGCGTGAAAGGGGACTCCGAGCTGGTCGTTAAGCAGATCAATGGCGACTACGTTGTCAGGAAGCCGGAACTTGTGCCATTGTTGGAGTGCACCCTCCTTCTGATGGCCCGGTTCCCTTCTCGGCCGGAAATTGTCCATGTTCCCCGGTCGCAGAACGGTCGAGCAGATGCTTTGGCCAGCCTCGCTGCGTCACTTGCGGAGCCTGAATAGGACAACCTGATCGTCCGCGTGACGCGCCGCAGGCTCATCGCTCCCGTTATCCCGGAAGAAGATCGCGGCCCGTTGGTAAGTAACCTCACCACGGTTGCCCCTATGCCCGGAGCCCCGAGTACCCCAGATATAACAGTCGGATCAGCCCCTGATTGGAGGACGCCTTTGGTTGAGTACCTCCAACATGGCATTCTTCCATCGGATCGGGCCGAGCGCGAGCGAGTTCGATGCCGCGCATCGCAGTTCGTCCTCCAGAGCAGTCCCGGCCTGGAGCAGATCCTCTACAAACGCGGATTTGATGGTGTTCTCCTCCGTTGCCTTCAGGGAGTTGAGATCCCACGAGTCATGCAAGAGGTTCATGCTGGTTCATGTGGCGCCCACCAGACTGGGCCGAAGCTGTCCCACCAGATTCGGAGGTTAGGATACTTCTGGCCCTCCATGATCCATGACTGCATCGAGTATGCCAGGAGGTGCCATGCGTGCCAGGTTCATGCGAACTTTGTGCATCAGCCGCCGGAGCCTCTCCATACCACTAGGTATTCCTGGCCCTTTGCAGTCTGGGGACTGGACGTTGTGGGACCTTACCTGCCGGCGACAGCTCGCCAGTGCCGGTTCATTCTGACCGCCACGGACTTCTTCTCCAAATGGGCAGAAGCGATTCCGCTCAGAGAGGTCAAATCCTGTTCGATCGCTGACTTCGTGACCTCCAACATCATCTATCGATTTGGAGTGCCTCACACTATCCTCACGGATAACGGAACCAATTTCCGAGCAGCCGAGTTGAAGAAGTTGTACGCCAAGTATAACATTCGCTCGAACCATACATCTCGCTATCATGCGCAGGCGAATGGACAGATCGAGGCGTTCAACAAAACCCTCTCTAACATTCTGCAAAAGATGGTTGGTCAGAACAAGAAGAGTTGGCCGGACAAGCTCCCCAACGCCCTCTGGGCTTATCGGACGACGACTCGCAATTCCACCCAGATGACCCCTTATTCCCTGGTGTATGGAGCTGAGGCCGTCCTACCCATCGAGATCCAGTTGCCGTCCTTGCGCACTGCGGTCTACGACCAGCAAGCGCCGGACAGAGTTGCTGAAGCCCGTCTAGTCGAGTTGGAAGCACTGGATGAGAATAGACTTCGCGCTTTGCACAACTTGGAGAGGCATCAAAGCAGAATGGCTCGAGCTTTCAATAAGAAGGTTCACCTCCGCTCCTTCCTGCAGGGTGATCTAGTGCTAGCCCTAAGAGCACCAATGATCCCCGGCAGGAAGCCGCCCAAGTTGGAGCCCAAGTGGGAGGGACCTTTTGTTGTCCACAAGGTCTATCCCAATGGCGCGTACTCCCTAGCGACTATGGATGGTGAGCGTGTCACTCCTCCCACCAACGCTAGGTTCCTCAAGCAGTACTTTGTCTGAGTGTGCATACGTCCAGCATGACGTTAAACTGCACATTCGTCCAGCATGACGTTAAACTGCACATACGTCCAGCATGACGTTAAACTGCACATTTGTCCAGCATGACGTTAAACTGCACATACGTCCAGCATGACGTTAAACTGCACATTCGTCCCGCATGACGCTAAACTGCACTTCGTCCTGCAAGACGTTAAACTGCACCACGTCCTGCACGACGTTAAACTGCATTTGTCCAAGCTACAAGACGTTAAACTGTTTAGCATTCGTCCAACATGACGTTAAACTGTACCTCGTCCAGGTTACAAGACGTTAAACTGTTCAGCATTCGTCCGCGCTGCAAGACGTTAAACTGCCAAGTGCTTCGTCCCGCATGACGCTAAACTGCACTACGTCCGAGCTACAAGACGTTAAACTGTTCAGCATTCGTCCTGCATGACGTAAAACTGCCCCTCAAGAACTACGTGCGGCTTGATTCCCATCCTTATGGGATACGTAGGACCGCCTGAACATTCATGTTTCAGGCCCAGCCCCATCCTTCGGGAATTTCCATCTCATCCTGGGCCCTTGGTCCAGTTGCCTCTGGGTATGTGGCGTATGGTGTGTGCGCGGGGGATTCTGTCCTCATTCACGTCGGTTTTCTCGCCACGCTGTACGCCCCCCACGTTTGGGGATGCCTTCTGCTCCCCCCTTCTTTTTCCCTCATCGTCCTGCATGACGTTAAACTGCCTTTCAAGAACTACGTATGGCTTGATTCCCATCCTTATGGGATACGTAGGACCGCCTGGACATTCATGTTTCAGGCCCAGCCCCATTTCCCGGGAATCTCTATCCCGCGTTGGGCCTCTGGCCCCAGTTCCCCTCCTTTTTTGTGCGAGGCGTACCGCGTGAGCGGGGGATTATGTCCTCATTCACGTCGGTCTACTGGCCGTGCCGTACGCCTCCCCCGTGTGTGGGACTACCTCACACCCCTCATCGTCCTGCATGACGTTAAACTTCCTCTCAAGAACTACGTATGGCTTGATTCCCATCCTTATGGGATACGTAGGACCGCCTGGACGCTTGTGTTTCAGGTCCAGCCCCGTCTCTCGGTTGATCATGGGGATCTGCCCTCTTTTGGTTGCTCTCAGGGTGAGTCCTCCGACCCTTTCCGGAGATCTGTTAACATGTTTTGGGTACTTCGGTCTATGACTCGTAGTGTCAGATTCAACCCCGACAAGTCCTGTGTTGCTTGTCAGGCCTCGCGCTTCCTCTTATTCGAGCCTTCACTCAAAGGGATCCTCGTTAGCGGTTTGGGTACGATGCCTCAGTGCTCTCCCACCACTCCGGGTCGATTTACCGGCGGGTCTTGGGCCGCAAATCGATATGAATCCTGCGATTGAGCGGTTGATGCTCGTTTGCTTGCCCCGTCTTAGGCTGACGCGATCGGATGTTGTGTTGCGAATGCGTCAGCAACATCCTTGATCGCCATGTCGGCTCTTTCAGGCTCTGAACATTGGTTGCGCAGTCCTCATCACACTCCGCCTTTATGCGTTGTAGTGGAATCTGGACACTCTTTTCATACTGACCTTCAGTACACCTTTACACGTTAGGCAGACCAACCAAGGTAATGATGTCGTTCGAGGCTCCCATGATCTGAGCACCAAGGATATATGCGGATGTTCTCCCCAAGGGCCATGCGTAGCTGGACCCTCGTCCCCATAAGGAGGGAGGAGTCGCTCGAACAATCGCGTTCTGAGCCCAGTATGTCTGGAGGCTAGCATCTCTGCCCCTCGGGTGATGGACATACGCAGACCCCCATCCCAAGACTCTTCTCCTGGAATCGTGCGTGACCGCAGGGCTGGGTATGTTCCCACCTCCGCCGTGTCCGCCGTACCGTGGTAAGCGGATTCCTCCATGGTCCGAACCACACGACCTTAAACTGTGTTGTCTGGTCCTACCACACGACCATAAACTGTGATCGTCTTGGCCGCCCGACGAGAAAACGGCACTGCATCGTGATGTTCCCCTCAGGGGACACTCATGTTGGGCGCTGGTTAATAACCACGCCATTCATCAATGCCTTCCGTGGCTTGATTATTGTGGCGACGCCAGAGATTTCTCAATCACAGGCATGTCGCCGCACAAAGAAAAACCATTCATCTTTAAGGACAAACAAGAAATATCAAATGCCGCTCCTTCTGTGTGCGAGGGTCAGACCCGCACTCTTCCCCGCGCTGGTGCCCGATTGTGTTGCGCCGCGCTTCAAGAACTACGTGTGGCTTGATTCCCATCCTTATGGGATACGTAGGAACGCCCGGATGTTTGAAACTTCGGGTCCAGCCCCCCACCTCTTAGAGATTCCCCCTTCTCTGGGGAATCCGCCGCCTTCAGGTCACCCTCAAGGCGTGTTCCCCGACCCCTTGCAGTGGTCCACCGGTGTCAAGAGTACTCTGGTTTATTGCCAGGAGGGTCAGGATCCGCTTGGTCAGGTTTCCTCCGCTTTTCAGGCTTCGTGCTCCCTTTCATTCGGACCCATCGTCTACGCCCTGGGTGGAGCCCCCGTGAACAGTTCAGACACAATGCCTCAGTGCTCTCCCACCGACTCGGGCCGGTACCCCCAATGGCCTCGGGCAGCAAATCGATATGAATCCTGCGATTGAGCGGTCGATGCTCGTTTGCTGCCTCATTCCACCAACGGTTAGTGCGATGTTGATGCTGCTTTTCCGCCACGGTCGGCAGTACTCTCATATCGTCATGCCGGTGCTCCCGGTCCTCGAGTGAATGGCCGCATGATTCACATTTCCCACCTCCCATTCTGACCAGGCGAAAACTCGACACTCTTGACACTATCCCTCAGTGCATCTTCGCATATCCAGGGGATATGACCACGATGTGGCGTGCTTTGAGCTCCTTATGGTACGAGCTCTAAGACCTTAAACTAAGATCTCTCCTTATGGTCCGAGCTCTAAGACCTTAAACTAAGATCTCTCCTTATGGTCCGAGCTCTAAGACCTTAAACTAAGATCTCTCCTTATGGTCCGAGCTCTAAGACCTTAAACTAAGATCTCTCTTTATGGTCCGATCTCTAAGACCTTAAACTAAGATCTCTCCTTATGGTCCGAGCTCTAAGACCTTAAACTAAGATCTAGCCCTTATGGTCCGAGCTCTAAGACCTTAAACTAAGATCTACCCTTATGGTCCGAGCTCTACGACCTTAAACTAAGATCTCCCCTAAACGGGATTCTACGTCCTGCATGACGTTAAACTGCACTCACAGAACTACGTGTGGCTTGATCTCCAGCCTGATGGAGTACGTAGGAACGCCCGGGCGTCTCAACTCGGGTCCAGCCTCAGGGGTCGTTAAGTCCCGCCCCTCCTCGTCGCCGGCCGTCTGGCCTGACTTCGGGTAGAGTGGTGCAGTTGTGATATTCTCCCCGATTCAGCTCGGGATGCCCCATCGCAAGGATGGGAAGCGACGGTTTCCTCGTCAGAGAGGTGCTGTCTGAGAATTGAGGTGACTCACGGCCAGATTAGTGCATCCGCCTAATACGTTTTCCCCACGGTGGCGCAATTTTGAGAGCGTTGGATTCTGTCCGAACAAATCGTCACTTCGCCCCACGCTTCGCATGCCCTGTTGATCTGGATTTTCCACCCTTGTGTCTGAAGGAACCCCAAAGCGGTATTCATGATGACATGTGGTCCGCCTCCTGCAATATGAATGATGGCCTTTTTCGGTCCGTCTATTGCAGTTGTTATGGTCGATCCACTGTCCGCCTACCGTCTTGGGCATTTCCTGGAAGGCCGACCGTTGTGGATGTCTGGATTCGGGACACGCGATTCACCCTTTCTCATTTCCCTATGTTCGGATAAAATCTCAACGCCCCTAGCATTGTCCCGCTCGTGTGTTGGAACAGGTTGGGGGAATGGTACATTGATTAGGTCTGAGGTCTCCTTTCCTAGGAATGACCTCCCTCTTTTCTCCAGAAATCCAGGCCCAATTATGGATGCCTGATGCTTGGTTAACACTCCCGCAAGACAGTGAATTGTGGTTGAGCATATTAAACCAAAAGATGCAGATAAATATATTGATTCATACAGATGGATCAAAGTAGCGGAAGCAAATGTTTTGGGAATGGAAAAACAAAGCCCTTAGGGATTAGCATGCTGAATGAGTCTTTCTAATGCCGCTACCCTTTGGCTGGTGGCCTCCAGAGCTGCTTCTCGCTCTCTGCGTGCCCTCTCTTCGTCGGCGGTCGCAGCACGCAGTTCGTCGATTCTGGCCTGTGCGCGCTCCCGCTCGACCTGAATTGTGACCATCTGTTGGCCCGCCTCCGTCAGTTGTACTTGGGCGTCAACCAGCTGAGCTGCTAGTTGCTCCACAAGCTCGGTACACGTCGCGACGAAGGCCTCCTTCTCTGCCGCCTGCCCTTCGAGGCACCGGACTTCCTGCTCCGCCGCGAGGAGCGCCCGCGTGCTCTCCGACATGTCCCGACTTTGTGTGACGTCGGCACGCCGGTAGCTCTCGCGCATCTTTTCGGCCATGAAATCACGGACCGTCAGATGGAGGCGTTGAGCATCAGCTCCCCCGGCACACAGGAAGCGCAGCCAGGTCTGAAGTGATCCCATGCGCCCCAGCCACTCCGATGGGTCTCGCTTGAGGAAGCGCTGGATGCACTTCCACCCCCTACGGCGCGTTATCCGGCTCTCCTCGACCGCCTCCGTGTCTGAGTCGTCCATCTCCTCGGGATCGGCAGGCCGGTAGGCAGGGAAGGCAGCCAGCAGGTCTGCTGCAGGGTCCGCCCCTGGGAGGTCCTCACGAGGGATAGGTTCCCCAACATCCGGGCGACCTTCTTCTCTCTCCCCAGTGGCGCTGACACCCTCGTCAGCCCCCAACCTCTCTCCGATGTCAGCACCGCCGATGTCCGGAGCCCCTTGATCAGCAGTTGGTGGGGCCGGCTCGGTTTGGGAAGTCTGTTCCGGAGCAGGCGGCGTGTCCACCACTGGTCCACTCGTAGATGGCCCGGGTTCGGCAACCCGACGAGCCTCCAATGTTGAGATCACTGCGCGGGGCATGCCATGGTTAGTCACGGATCGTCAACGGCAAGCACCAGCAGTAAAGTAGGGAGACTTACGGGAGTTCGGAGCGTCATCTTCCGCTACCCCGGTCGCCGCAGGAACAGTTGCAGCAGGGGACCCCTTAGCGCTTGTCAATTCAATGATAGGTGTCTGGCCCCCGCCTTGTCCTGCTGGCGCCCCTCCTACTCCCGCTGAGGACGCCTGACCAACATCCGTGCGCTCCTGAGAAAGATGGAGAAATGGGTTAGAAGCTGCATAAGAGAATGGATGAAGCAGATTGAGTAGGGATAGAAGCGGACCTCGAGGAGCTCAGTGACATCAACGTCGTCAGAGCCGGCCACCTCGCCGCTCTCCCGCGGACTCCCCTGATGGGATCTTCCCTCGGAGCCTTCATCCTCCCCCATTTCCTCCTCTTCCTCGGAGTCGTTGCTACTGTCGTCTTCTTCCGGCGGCATCTGTTCCGGAGCGGGCTCGAGACCGAGCATCACCTTCACCAGAAGGGATGGCTCCGCGCGCTGACCATGTTGGCGCGCGTACTCGTCCATGGCCGTCAGATACGCATACTGCCGGTTGAAGTCCACCCTGTCGGCAATGTGGAGGCGCCCGACCTCTGGCAGATGGATTCCTTCTCTGAGAATCTTTCGCCAGATGGCGTCGGTCCCCAGTGACTGCCGCAGGGTCATCCAGGCCGACCACAGCGCCGGGAAGACTGCATCGTGGGAGGGTTCGAGCAGACGTCTCACCTGCTTCCCGGGCCTCTCTTCGACCGCCGCATGTGCCCCATCTCTGGGCGCCGAGGTCGTAGCGGCAGCTCGCGATGTGCCCGCCGCCGAAGTCCCTGCTCGCGCCGGCCCCGCTGCTTGGCGCGCCTCCGTTCTCCCCCGTGTGGCGGCGCCTCGCCTCCTCCCTTGACGCCCGGTCTCCGCACGGGTAGCCTCGAGCCGCCGAACTAGCTTCCGCAAGAGCCCCTCGGGGTACGCGATGGCCCAGTGTTCGGCGTACTCGGTTGCCAAGCCTGCGTCAACTCCGGTAGGAGGGAGAGTGATGACGTCGCCAGAGCCGAAAGCGGCAAACATCAGCCACATCTGGCGAAGGACGCCGGGGTTCGTCTCCTCCCGGACAGCAGTGAATACCCTCTTCGGCATCCGTTGAAGGCACCCGAACTGCCTGGCGAACCGGGTCGGCACGTAAGGCTCGCAGATCACCTTCCCGTCGATCCGAGCCACGAGCACCCCGCCCCGCATGTTCAGGAAGTATTCATGCTGCTCCAGCGGACCCTGCCCATTGTCGATCATCTGGCTGACGGGAGTGGGGAACGGACTGAAGTTGAAGTTGGCATGATTGCCAATCCGAATCCTCACACCCTCCTCACTTAGGGTCATCGGAGCGACCCCCACGATGTTCAGCATGGAGGGTCGCAGGCCGTTGCCCGGAGGAATGATGGCGTTCGGAAACGTGTACCCACCGAGGTGAGCAGCCACCCAGCCGTGGAAGAACTGAAAGGGCCCACAGATCCTTCGTGGCGACCCCCCTCGTGAGATGCGTCCCAGGATGGCATACAGCCTCGCCAGCACTGGGACCCCGAGGTTGTATCTCTTGTTGGCGGCCATAGCGCCTGCCACCGCCAGTGTCGCCGGGCGAACGCCCATTCTCGCGTCCCGCACTGGCAGGAGCCACCCACTCAGAAAGGCGGCCAGGAACGCCGCGTACCGGACGTTTGGGTCCCGGGCCTCGATGACGCGGGTACCCCCATGAGCGGTAGTCGCCCGTCTCCAGGACCCGCCAGTACGACCCGTTCCGGCTCCTCTGAGCTGCGGTAGAGCACCGCTTCCCCCTGCCTGGCATCTTGACCGCCGGGTCATGCTCCAAGAACTGGCCGAACCATTCCTTGTAGGCTATGTCCTTCTGGAAGTCTTTGATCCCGAGCCGCTGCGTAGCCAGGTCAAGCAGATGCCAGGTCGGGATGGGAGTCCGTGACCTGTCCTCCCAGGTGTTCTTCGGTGGCAGGAACTCATCGTATTGGTAGCCCTCCAGCGGGATACCTCCGATGCAGTGGATGTCCCAGAGACCGATACCGACCTCCCCATGGTGAAGATGGAAGGTGTTGGTATCCGGAGACCAGCGGGTGAACAGCTCCGGCCCGAGCTCGGACTGCTGGTAGAAATGGAACTGCGACGTCCACACCGCCTCGAACAGGCCGATGTACCGCAGCTCCTCTGCGAAGTGATCGCAAGTGTGGCGTACCCAGAACGCCCAGGCCCACTCGCTGGTGAAATTGCCCCCAGACCGCAAGTCCCAGTCCTTCAGCCAGCCCTTGGTGTCGTCCGTGACGCTCTGGCGATATATGCTCGAGTAGAGGGCTGGAGAATTCTCCGCAGTAGGCTCACCCCCATCAATGGTTCGCGTCCTCGGGTTCAGGACATAGACATCCAAGTGTCTGGTCTCCCTGGCAGGATGCCCATTGTTGGTGATGTTATAGCGGAGAAGCTCGTCCTCCCGGGTCACCCAGGTCCGCGGCGCATCAATCTCGAACCCTGGCACCGGAACCTCATCTAGGATGCCGAAGTTCCAGAGTGGCAGGTTGTCCGACAGTGGATATGTATTCTGGGCCGGCGTCAGTAAGTCGAACAAGGATTGATTGTTGGAAACAATCTCCTTGGCTCCGTAAACCTCCTCGTTCGTCGCCATCTCAGCCCTGCGAGTGGCGGCATCCCCCTCATTTCCTCTGTGCGCGGCCATCTCAGAAGTTTCGGGAGTCGTGCGGGTTAAGGGATGAAGCCGTGCGGGATCGGACGAGGCTGGTAGAGAAGTTTGAAGGTTGGCGCGCAATCCAAGTGGACGGCGCGCAATTAGGAAGACTGTCGCGCAAAGTTCCGGGTTTTCGCGCAAAGACAGGCGAAATCCGGACGGTTTTGCGCGCCGATCGGGCGAATTTCACGCCGAAGAAGGCAATTTCGCGCACGAGAGCGTTGGAGCTTATCGCGCGGAAGGCCTGAGTACGGAACGCGGGACCCAGGGCCCCTATTTATAGGCGAGGCCGGGGTCCGCGCTGCGCGGAAAGCGCTTTGCGCGACCGCAGCGGCGAATTTCGCGACCGGCGCCCCTTTTTGCGCGCCTAAGTCCCGCGCCGCCCAGGACTTCGGCATTCCGGCGTCTCCCTCGGAACCCGATCGTTGCGACCTCTCGCCGATCAGATTCCGAGGGGGGGCTTTTGTAGACGCCGGAAAAGTCCGTTGTTCCCAAACGAAGCTCCGGATGCGGAAAGCGAGGTCATATTTGGAGTCGGAAGAATGTTTCGGAGGGCCCGGAGGCCTTGCACGGAATTTCAGAGGTCTACGCGCAAAGATGATGATCCGCGCGCAAAACCCCCGGGATGCGCGCAACTCCCTTGCGCGCCGTGCCCGATTCCGCGCCCGCGAGGAGAATTCCGCGCTCGCGCCTTGGATTCCGCGCCCGGGGTTGCCTATAAATACTAGGCGACCGCCAACGTTTCAAAGGTTGCTGGAAGTCGAACGGTCTCCCGCGCGCGCAATTCAACCCCTTCCGCGCGCAATGCCGATCTTCAGGTAACCTCCTTTCTTTCGCGCAATAGAGCCTTGGGGTCCGCCTTCGCGCGCAATCCCCTTGGCTCATTTCCTTCGAATAAATTTCAACCCGAAGGCCTTTGCGCGCAAAAGAAGCCTCTTGCGCGCAATTGCCCCCCCGGGTACGCGCAATCCAGCCCGATTGCGCGCACCCCCCATTTTCAAAGTGGCCATTCGTTAGAGAATGAGCCGTTGCCCCCGCGCGCTACCCGAAGCCCGGTGCGCGCAATCCCAATCATCCGCGCGCAAAGCGCTGGCCCAATTTCGCGCCAGCCCGCCATTTTGCGCGCCGACCCGCGGTTTTGCGCGCAAAGCTCCTCTTTTGCGCGCAATCTGCCAGGGTCGCCTCCCTTGACCCCCTGCGGGTACCCGCCTGTGTGGCGCCCGATGGTCTTCATCGCAGGTGCCCGCACCGTGCGCTATCTTCCCGTGCAGCCTTCCAGGCTCGTGCGAAGTGACACGGACCCGTCGGCGGCAATCATTCGTCCAGCATGACGTTAAACTGCATATTCGTCCTGCATGACGTTAAACTACACATATGTCCAGCATGACGTTAAACTGCATATACGTCCTGCATGACGTTAAACTGCGCATTCGTCCAGCATGACGTTAAACTGCCCATACGTCCAGCATGACGTTAAACTGCACATTCGTCCAAGCTGCACGACGCTAAACTGCCTAGCCCCCCATCGTCCGCGCTGCAAGACGTTAAACTGCCAAGTGTTTCGTCCTCAACACACGACGTTAAACTGTACTTCGTCCGGCAAGACGTTAAACCGTCCGTTTCGTCCTCAACACACGACGTTAAACTGTACTTCGTCCGGCAAGACGTTAAACCGTCCGCTTCGTCCTCAACACACGACGTTAAACTGTACTTCGTCCGGCAAGACGTTAAACCGTCCGCAACCTGATCCCGTGCTCCGCACGCAGGGTCCCCCCCGGTTTGGATGTGGCCCCCACCCGCTCGTCTCTGCAGGGATGTCGGGATTGTTCCCCTTTTGGGACGATTTAATGGGAGTGGCTTTTCCCTACAGGGGCAGGGTATTACAAACCCCTAGTTTCTCGTGGGAGGCTGCACATGTGTATCTCCATTGCGCCTCCCCACTGCCGAAGCCAGTAGAGGGTGTGACTGGGATCGAGGTGTCTTCTGCTTTCGGTCCAAGTCCCTTCCAACTGAGTTTTGCCGCAGCCGGGCTGTCTCAAGTGCGTAAGTCCTGACAGAATGAACTACGTGGACTTTGATCACTGTCTTCTATACAGGGTACGTAGGAAGCCTCCCTGAGGTCCAAGCCCGCCACCTGGTCGTCCCGGTCATATTTACGTCGGTTCGTCCATCAGTGGACCCCTCCAGGGTTCACGCTTGCGTCGATTCACCTATGAATCCACCCCTGTGGGAGACTGCCCGTGTGTATCTCCACTGTGCCTCCCCACAGCCCCTTTTTCCATTTCTCTTTTTATCGTCCAGCATGACTTGAAACTGTGATCCACCCGGCCGTTCCATCCCCCTCTGTGCGAGGTGGTTCGGTTCAATCCTCCGCCCGGCGGCCTCGACCTCTTCGTGAGTCGGCTTGCCGACGTCCAGCATGACGTTAAACTGTATACCCGAACTACGTTGACTTTGATCCGTGCTAACGCGCGGTACGTAGGAAGCCTCTACGGGGTCGAAGCTCTTCACTCCATCATCCATCCTGATCCTTACCCGGGCCGCCACATCCCGGTGGGGTCATGCCACTTCACTCCACTCCATATCATTTGGGAAGCCGCCCATGTGCTGGCCCCAGCGTCGGAGGTTCCCCCGAAAGGGGTTCTGTCATCCGATCCACTTTTCGTGTTGATCGGTCCGATGCCGTCCCCGCTGGACGTTAAACTCGCGGCATACCCCGTGTTAAACATGGGAAGCTGAGGAAAACCTCAGGTGACACAGTTCCCCGCACCCAGTACGGGATGCCTCAGGCCATCATGCCTTCGAGAATCCCTATTAGGGACGGAAGACAGACGTGCAGAGCCGCAGTGCTACGACACGCCCCTAGCACCCAGAGCCACCCGGCCTTCTCACCGCAGGTTGCTGCCCCGCCCAGACTCCTTGGAGCGTCCAGGCGGAAGCAGCGTAATTAACCGGTGTCCATGAAGATATGGCGCCGGGAACGAGATTCACGAACATTCTTAAGTCTATGAGGGAGACCCGGATTAGGCGACAAGCTCCGAGGAGACGTCCAAGGAAGGAGGAGCCGACATCCCATCATCCCGGTTTCGATCAAGGAGCAGACGCCCCCGAATAAGGGACGAATGCCGCCCGCCCTTGGAAAGCGGGACTGCGGGACCACAAGCCGCGCGCCCATCCCCTCGGGTTGACGGGTGCACGCGCGAACGCGTCCTGGCGGAACAGCGTAACCCGACGCACATCCGCACCGAAACAATATCATATTAGTCACTCCTTCCAATAATATAATGTGTGATATGAAAGTCTAATTATATTTATGTAATATACCTTTAACCAATCCATTAACCCTCACACGTATGTGAGTTATAAATACTTGTAATTTTTGGATTTTCCTAAGGGATATGGATTAGGTTCAAGATAGAACTGTAATAATTCCATCAGAGGTTTTATACAACTGGACTGGTGAAATGTTGTAACTCATTTCAATATTGAAAACAGGATTTATTTCCCATAGGTAATATGGTGATTAGATTTCCTCTCATTAAATCTACCATTGGGTACAACTTATGAATGGAACATTTTTTTCTATATAAGAAATTATTTATTTTACTAAAACCAGAACATGATCACATAAATAAATGAATTTATGTGTGAAATGGAATTTAAATAAATATATTATGTGTAAATTATTTATCTATAATGTTTAAATAAATATGTAATTTCCACTTAATATTAATAAGATACATAAAGGATAAAATAAATTAATATTTATTATTAATAAATTAATATTTATTATTAATAAATTAATATTTATTATTAATAAATTAAAATTTATTATTAATAAATTAAAATACATAAATTAAATATTAATTCTGACTTTTTCATCAATCACCGGAGTACAAATAAAATACTTAGAAGTAGAGTTTGACCAATCCACATTAGGAAACCTACTTTCAATATAGATTTCTTATGAATTTTATGGGTTATATTACCATATTACATAAATATAATAATCCCTCTTTAGAATTTATGTAACTTTAAGGAAAGTGTTGAAAAAATACAAGTTAGTATTTTAGGAGAGGGGAGTCCACTAAACGGATCAAGGAATTGGAATCCCCCAATTGTGAATGACTGAACTACCTAAATACTATTATTTATCTTAACCAAACCTAATTTGGGTTATGTTAAGGGGCATATGAATCCCTTCAATTATAATTTCTTATAAAAATGAAATTATGAGTTCAACGATAATGGATTTTGGGAGATGATAAAATAGATATATATTTTATAAAAATAAATTAATCTATTATTTTTGACATAATTTATAATCAATAAAATTTAAAATAATATTCTATTTAATTGTATAAAAAAATTTCAAGATCATCAACAACATTATCCATACATTCAATATTATAGAAAGTCACCTTCCAAATAGGAAGTGAATAACTAGAGTGTTTAGACATCCTTATGTTGTACTATACCAGGAATATAAATCATTCATTATGGAATAATAAAGTACTAATCCTCTAACCCATGAGGTGTGTAATAAAGAGTTCATTGTCTCTGAAAATCATTTAATTTATGTGGTTTACATTCTATGTTTTATTATTTATTCTATGTCTTGTGATATCATGAAGTCTCATGAAAACATGGAAGTTTATAGCATTGTTTATTACCTCCCAGGCATTTACTAGGAGATATCTAGATAGGAACAGTTTTGAGATTTTTGAGGTTCTTTTTAATGGAAATATAATCGAGGGGTCCATGACTTTTCCTAATGTAGTTAAGCTCACATACACATTGAGCACATAAAAGATCAAGGGTTTAAAATCTCGGAATATTGGGAACCAATATTATTCATTTATTCCTCCCTAATAGCTTCTCCATAGTCTCTATAAATTTTAATATGAAAAATATGTTTATGTCTCTTCTAGATCATAATAATCACCTTAAAAGAAGTCAATAAGGATATGAAGTAAGAAAATTCATAGGTCCTTATTGTTAACAAAAAGAATGGGAAAGAAGAGATCTCTGAGTCCAATGATTTTATCACTCCATTTTAACAAGTGTAAGACCAAGGGGTAGGAAGTGGAACATTATTATGACTATTTATTTGGTGGGAAGAAGGGACAGTATAATAAAAACATCACCTATCCAAATAATCTAGTGGAAGATTCAAGTTCATTATTATTGAGTTAAAGTTATCTATTTCTTCAAATTGGGTATTTGATACAAATTGTGGTTATCACATATGTATTAAAATATAGTAACCATGTACATCCAAGAAAATTAACCGAGGAGAGTCATATATTCGAGCATCCAATAGTTATTAACTTACTACTTTAGCTATCAGGGAGAACCACAAAACATTTTACACTGGCAGAATCTTGGTTTTGAAGAGTTGTTGTTATGTTTCTCCTATTACCAAAATCATTATATCTATATCCAAACACGGTAAGGATTCATTTTTTTCATGTTCTAACATTAATGTTTCTTATTTTATAAATAAATAATTTTCCAGGGTAACACATTTTTAAATAACAATCTTTATGTGTTGAATTACACAAGCCTTGTAATAGAAATAAATAAAAAAACACTTAACATTCCTCATATCACGCCCAACTATGAAATCCCCAGATATGTCATGTAAAACATAACCATTACTAATTATAAAGTGATGGATATTTATATTTTTTAAAACTAAAACTACTTGGTCTATATCATACATGTTTAGAAGGTAAAATGACGAAATATCCATTTAGTTGATGAGGTGAAAGGGACTAATAGATTCTTCATTACGTTATTAAAGTTGTTTGGGGAAGATTTTATATTGGGGATAGGGGTGGTGAATCCTAATAAAATTTAATGAATATTTTAATAGATTTGAATATGTATAATTAATGAGGTGTAGGATTGATTATTTTGATATATTTATTGAATACAAGAATGAAGTTGAGAAATATCTTGGTATGAATGTTATGAAAATCTTCTCAAAATGTGGTGGAGAATATCTTAATCATGTTGTCATTGGGATCCTATCACAACACACTCCTATATAAACACCTCATACAAATGGTGTAGGTGAATAGAGGAGACACACATGGTCAGACATGGTGATATTCAATCATGGCCCATGAGAGTCTTTCATTATCATTTTAGGGATACTCATTACAAATAGCAAACATACTGAACAAATTCCCTTATGAAGCTATATATGGTATACCATATAAATGATATAATAGAAAGAAACCAGTGTTTTCATACAAAAACGTGTAGGGTGGAGAATTATTTGTTATGGCCTATTCATATACAAACATTTACCACAAGGTACAATATCTATATTTATAGGATACCCTACATAAACTAGGAGATATCACTGATATGACCTATCATAGAAAATGGTAATAGTGTAAAAACACCATATTCTATGCTTGTGATCACCTCTATAAATGGGATATTCAGGAGTTGGATGGACTTCGATGATGTTAAGGATCAAGGTACACAATAGTTGGAAGAGGAAAAGATTCGAAAAATCCCTATGGATGAAGAAACTATTACAAGTGAAGAAATACTATGTATGATTAAAATAGAGGATAGATAACTATAACAGTATGGTTTTATAGTAACCTATTATGGTCACTTGTTATTAGTTGATAATAATCATCCTCAATCCTATAATGTCACAGTAAGTGGAATAAAAATTTCCTTGTTGAAAGAAGCCATGAATTGATAATTGGATTCCTTATTCCAAAACCATGTTTTTAAATTTGTTGATACTCTGGTGGATATAAATAACATTGGATGAAAATGGGTATTCATGAAGTATATGAACACAAAATTATAACTCAGTACCGATAAGCAATGACTGGTTGAAAATGTTTTTTAATATATTTATGGAATTGAATGTGGAAAAACCTTTTCACGTGTTTCACTGCTGAAATCCATAAAAAATATACTTCTATTATAGATTACCATGACTCTAAGAATTGGTAAATGGATTTTTAAAAAACAACCCATAATAGGAACAATCATGTCGATGTATATATGACGCAACCTGAAGGGTTTGTGACTCTAATAGATTCAAAAAAGATATTGAAATTGAAAAATAAAATAAATTTATGGATTAAACAAATCATCCCAGTCGTGGGAAAATCATTTTGATGAAGTTATAAAAGAATTTGGGTTCATATAGTATAAATGTGATCATTTTTCCTACAAATTGTTTTTTTGGGATTGTAGTAGATATCATAATAGTATAAGATGGAGATATGTTACTCTTTAGACCTGAATTACCAGACTTATAGTCTGTTATGGAGTTTCTTATTAAATTAATCTTTATAGATGAATTGTTAGAGGTGTCACTTATCCTTCATATCAATATCTATCTGGATAGATACAAGAGGTTCATATGACTAATTCAATATAAAAACACTAACAATATAATGATGATATCTAGTATAGAACTATCCAAGAGGGGATTGTTTCTAGAATCACTTAGTATTAATAATTCCAGTAAAATTAATCCTCAGTCACTTGGGGAAAGAAATAATATGGTAATAATACCATACACAACAATGATAGGTTCATTCATGCGTGATATGATACACATTGGGATATATATTTTCTATGTAATAAGTGTGGTGGGAAGATATCCAGGTGACCACGGTGATAGAAATTTTATGGTAGTCAAGACTATCCTCATGAATTTGAGTTGTTCTAAGGATATGTTCTTGGAAAATAGAGGAGATAGGGAACTAGTCATCAGAGGATATGCAGATTATAGTTTCCAAACTGACCGATATTATATGATGTCAGAAACAGGACACATCATCCCATTGAATGACTGTGCTATGAGATGGAAGAGAACAAAGTTGGTTGTTGTTACAGATTCTATAATAGAGTCTATGCATATTGTGGATTCTAATATTACTAATGAAGTAGCATGGATACACAAATTCATTTAAAATCTTAAGCTGATACCTATATATTAAGTTCCTATAAAACATCATTGTAATATAACTACAATGGTGGATATTGAAAAAGTCCACAACCAAATCAACAGATAAAAAATATAAATTACAAGTATCATGTCTTGAAGGAGGTTCAATAGAGAGTTATGGTAATCGTAAGTATTTCCAAATAACATAACATGGTTATCCATTTGACTAAATCCTCTACACAACATAAAAATTATTATTATGTGAGGTCGAGTAGACTGAAATTCATATGTAGCTGGCTCTGGTCAATGTAGAAGTTTTTAATATATGGTTACCTATACTAAAAAATTGAGTTTAGCAATATTATTTATTAATGTTTTCTAGATAGTGAGGATAATTTAGCATCATTTTATGAAAATGTTTCTTATTTAGCCATTTTTTCCAAATACATTGCTAATTTAGCCACGTTTTATGGAAACATTCCTAATATAGTCACATTTTTTGAAAAGGTCACTAATATATCGTTACTTTCTGAAAACATGTCTAAAATTTCCTGGTTTTCAAAAAATATCGATAATTTATCCATGATGTCCATAAAACATCAACAATTTAGAAACGTTTTTTTGAAAAAACTCTCTAATTTAGCCACAATTTCAAGAGAAGGTGGATAAATTAGTGAGTTTTTCTAAAAACATCACTAAATTTAAATATTTTAATTTTCTAAAACCTATTTTTTTTATTTTTACCACTAATCCAGAACATTTTTAATTATATATAAGAATAATTATATAAATTTACATATATATATATATATCTAAAATTTTACATTTATATTTATATATATCTATATAATTTTTTTGTTCTCATATACAAATACATTAATAAATAAATAAATAAATAAATATTTATATATTTATATATTTATTAAAACACACATACAGACTGATATATATATTTATATATATATCTTAGGATGCAGATCAATTATACACACTTATGTGGGTCTAAAAAAAGTCTCCAGTTTGAGCCTCACCAATTTCTTTTTTGCATTTGGGTTTTTCATGTTTTTATTAGTAATTCAGTTCATGTACCCACGTCAATGTAAATACAAATTTATATATATATTAATATATAAAAACAAACATGTATATATAAACTTATATATATATATGTATATAAATAGACATGAATATAGAAATATATATATATATATATATAAACATACATTTTCTAAATTTAGCCATGTTTTTAAGAAAACATGACTATTATAGTGAAATTCATATCACTGTTTTAAAATTTGGATAATTATATATATATATATATATATATTTTTACTTTTATTAAATTACATATACATAAAAATTTAAAACTATATTTATAATTATATATTTGTATACATACACATATATATTTACAGACACACACATACACATATATATAAACATATATATATATATTAACATATATAAACACACTCATATATATATAAACACACACATATATATAAACTTATAAACACACACACACACATATATATCAAGATATATATATATATATATATATTTATATATATTTATATACATAAACACACATATATATATTAATATTTGTATATACAGATAAGTGTATAAATATGTGTAAATTAGAATAAATAATAATAAATATATTATATTTTAATAATGTAGTATATTAATATATATATATATATAGAGAATATATTATCGATTTTTGATTCCCATGAATCCCTTGGTTCATGCTTCGTATCCATGCCAAGAAAAGTTCCTCAAAGGTAGGTTCTGGATTATTGCATTCTCCTTCGACATGGGGGATAAAAATTCCCCATGGTAGGGCTAGCCATGTGGACTATATCTTCCACCGCTTAAGTGGGGAGAGTACGTATGAAGAAAGATGTTATCTTATTGTGATTAAAAAGACCTCACATAAAAAATATTAATTTAAAAAATATTATTTAAAAAAATATAAAATATTAGTATCTTATAACTCAAATACCGACATTATTGAAAAAAATGATAAATTAGGTGTTAGTAATTAAGAATGATTGTAAACGTTGCTAATTAGGGATGTTTTGAAATGTTTCTAATAAATCATTTATCGATGTTTCTTAAAAACATTGATAAATTATTTTTCACTAATTAATGATGTTTATAAATTTCACTAGTTATCGATAGTAATAAAAGTTACCATTTAGAGACATTTATAAATGTGTCCAATTATCAATATTTAATTTTTTTTATAATTAGCGACATCTCATCCTGCAATGTTTCTTTACAAACATCAATAAATAAAATAAAATCAATTTAACATGAAACTAATGAAAAAAGGTCACTAAATAATATTTTTATGTAGATATAGGACAAAATTTTTAACATTGATTAAATTTTTATTCGATTTAATGAATATTAATTAAACATCCTATTACATATTTTTCAGTGATCTACATGAATCTAATGTAAAAATTTCCTAGCGTATACATCGTAGTAATAGGGTCATAGTTGTTCCCCTCTCTGATGAGAACCTTAATGTGCTATGATGATATTATTAAATAATTTAATAATGAAAGATAAAATAATATCATGGGAAATATATAACATTTAATTTAATCTGTGATTTATCATAAATAGATGATGCTTCTTTGTATGATGTTTTCACTTGGTAATCTTCAGGACTGGATATTATGAGAACAGAATGACAAGTATGAGTTCCACATGTTATTATGTCATCAATTTTTCATATATGTGATCATGTGTAATGGTCCATGGACATTTATATTATCATTAATTAATTTATTGATAGGGGAACTTAGATTTTATGATGAAATCCACGATACCATATTTTTGTGTTGATATTAAGTGCATTGTGTGTGTTATGATTGGCATGTCATTAATTGATAAGTCATGTAAGTATTTTTCCCTTCCATATTTATGGATGTTGATATCTCGAAAATTTGATTGGAATATAACCGCCACCCTAAATTCCATGGCCATGGTGTAATGACGTGTTTATTTCAGATATCAAATGAAAGACTTATCATGCATATTGGTTGGTGACATGAATGTGAAACCTTCCCTATGAGATATTGTGATAAAGGTATTCTATTACATAGTGATATTCCATATGTCGTTTTCATCATTAAGTCATTATGTTCATTCTATTCGGTTCTTTGACCTCTTTCTAGATAGTCATATTGGACTGTAGGAAAACTTGTCCAATTCCAATGATAAATGATCCTAGAGGGCCAGAACCTAAGTATTTCTAACGATCAGGATTATATATTATTTTATTTTAATTATATAAATATATATTATTCTCAAGAATGATGGATAATATTATTTACATATTATTAGTCAAAAATATTTTTTTATCAGTTAAATATTTAAATCAATTATTTTTTTTGGGTTCTTAATAAATTCTATAGGAGTTTGAATGGATAAAGTCAATATCGAGTGATAAATGTAAATTAAATATATGTTTACATAATATTTGTTGTTTTGAAAGTTTCCACACACCAAAAAACAATTATTATCATCATTATTATTAATGGGTTTTCTTAAATGTTGTAGTATTACTTATGTGTTGGCATGAAATTAAATAATTATTTTAACCTAATTTATATCTATATAAATAGATTGTTATGTCTATTCTGTAGCGTGTAAAATAAATAATAGATAATTTCTACACATAATTAATTCTCTCTCGACTCCACTTTCTATTTTCCTCTGAATAATGAGAAATGAATGAAGTGTCCCTTTATGATCAAAGGACAAGTAATCAACATGAAAAATGAAATTCAATCAATTCACCATGCTTGAACTCGAACATCCATTGGGATTACTCAGAGATCTAAAGAGAACGTATAATCACCACAAGAGGAAATCTATCCTTAGATCATAAAAGTGAAACAAAGAAAAACAAAAAGGGTATTTTTAGAAGTTATAAATCAATATAAAAGAATGAATAATTTGATCAGTTCTTAGTTTCCTACAATATTAGATAAAATATTTGTAAATTTTATATGCAGTATCCTTTCATGGGGATTTTGAAAACACAATATTAAAAAATTTCTAATATATCACCCACCACTGAATTCTTTCACTACTCCCAAAACCAGCACATATAATTGAAGGTGGATGATCCAAATTGACTATTTTGAAATTATGATCAAATAATAGATACCTTTAGAGGAGGAATATCTTTTGGAACACATTATAGTGATCTTAAACATTAATGGATGATGATAAATGATGTGAACACCATTAGGGAATGGTACATCATTTTTAATTTTATAGTTTACATGATTTAAGTTATCAACCATGGTAATTCTTAAATTTGGGTATATATTGATTCTAATAAATTTATTATGTGTATTTAGATCCAATAAAACCCATCAAGGAAAACCATGCAAAACTTAGATGATTAAATAAGGATGTAACTCATAGTTTTAGATTTTGGTCAGGAATAATTACATAATATGACCTATAAATTTTAATGTAAATTTAAATTACAAGGTGATTGGGTTGGTGACAAAACATTTGAATGATTAGGCTATAATATACTTCTATGAGTTGGTCCAACAAATGTAATTTCTCAATAATTAATTATTTTTAAAATAATTGATAGAGATAAAAAAATCCTTGGAATTTTGGAAAACATTGTTTTTTTGAAATGAAATTCACATCAGGATTTAATTTTTTGATTGACCTAAAAATATATGGTCATTATATCATACTATTTGGATTAATAATGTCATTTGGAAAAATAATACAAATTTTATATGTTTTTTTCCCTAATATGGATACATTGGATAAGATATTGATTTATTTAATTTGAACATGGAGAATGTTTTTTATTCCAATAATATTATCACATGTGGAATATAAATGGAAAGATGTTTGGAAATTTAATTTTTAGATATTGAATATGCAATATGGAATAACATTAAATATATGATGACATAATTTGTTGATTAAAAATTATAAAATTCATAATTATATCGATTACTCTATAGTGGATGACTTTAAACATAATTAAGAAATTGGATATGTTTGTAAAGCATCAATTAAAGGGATGTATCCACACTAGAATATTTTTTTGATGATTCTTTCAATATTTATTATTATATACCAACATATTGATATTTTTTAAAACTCCATAATAGTATATATTTTTGGATTGTATGAAGAAAGGAGTGAACCTGAAAATTTAAAATGAGATTAACTAAATCTTTTATAACCATGACATGGTGATTTACGTGGTACATCGAAATATCATTAATGTAAACCCCATGTATGAAGTATATTTTGGGTTAAACTAGGATTATTGATTCACCATGTTCAAATTCACAATTTTAATATCAATGATGTTTTATTGGGGTTTGATATGTTCTAGTAAATCTTGATAATATGAGGAAAAACACCATTTGATGAAGAAAATTTAGGAAACACAATTCAACACATCTTAGGGTATTTTAGTTCCTATGGTTATGACATAAGAATATTTATAGGTACCATTTTAAAGCCAAATAAAATGAGTTTACATGCAAAATACATCACTAGAAGTTAATATTATCTACTAAACTGATGACCCAATCTTATTTCATGTGCAAGATAAACTGAGAAAAAATTATATAAAGTCTGATATTTGAATGTCACTATACATTACTTTTTAAATGTTTTTTACTTTTAAACAACACACACTATAAACCCATTATTCTTGTAATTCAAATTCTATCCCCCAATTTCACAATGTCATATAAAATATCATAGAAAACTTTCATAATCACCCCATAAATCAATGGTCATGATATAAACACATCCAAATCACTATTATTTCACTTGTAGCAGTGTATAAAGTGGAAAAAAATAAAATGAAAAGGTAAATATATATATTATATATTAACTCACACATATACCAAAAACTCCTTAATAATTTCACTTATTAGAAATCTACACCATAATAGTCTATTTTGAATTTGTTCTGGGACACCCTTAGGACCTCATATTTTCATCCATCGAACCATGATTGCAACCTGAAAAAGAAAAAAGAACCTCTATTGGGATAAAACTAAAAATTAATAAGGTATATTAAATAGTATGTAAAATCATTAGGGTTTTTTATAAAAAATGGATTTTTGTATTAAATAATCAAATAAGTAAGAAATTATTAATTACTTCTGTCCTAAATAACAATACTACGATTTTTTTGGAAACATTAAATTCATACACTATGAATAATCCCATTCACATATGGTACTTTTAAATTAATTTCACAAATAAACAAATATTTGGTTAGAATCCAAAAATATATTCCATAATTTCTCATATAATATCTATCATTAGCTTCTGTTAAATAACTATTGATCCCAAATAATCTTTATCCACTAACAATATATTAATAATAAAATAAATGTTTTTATTATATGATTAGTTATTTCCAAAGAACTATATATAAGGATTACTTCAATGAATTGGTGACATCAAAGAATTTATATTTTAAAACACCTCATCCAAATTATTTTCAAATCATCCATAGTTTAACCCCATGAAAAGATAAATCCATGGTATTGAAGTTTGTTATCCTCAACCATACTCTTGTACATGGATATAGTCCTCATAGTTGTGATGATGAACAATGGGTGGTAGTTAGATTGGTACAGACCCAATAATTGTCACTGAATAACATCAAATACATGATATACACAATATATAAATAATTTAAAAATGAATATATAGTTGATGAGAAATTCATATCATAACGACGAGTTAAAATTCTCAATTCCTTGCCCTATTATTGTTTCTCTATTACAAAATTGTATTCACCTTAATCATTCCTTAGAAACTTACTTTTAATCATATAATGTCTCTATAAATATAAAATATACTACAATAAGTATACATAACATTAAAGATCTATACATCACATTGTAAGAATGATATTTCTCCTTGATAATGATAGAGCGAAACAGAGTATGATACAACTATTTATATTAATATCAAACAAGATTAATATATATATAGGTCATTCCTCACACAACCTCATAATCGTCTATCTCAATTACCTCAAAATTGTTTATTTTTTCTCATCTATAACAACAAATATATTGAATTTATGTATTCCCTATCCTTGAACAAGAATAGGTTAAGATGATGGTGGACCCAAAAGAATCTGTAGGACTATATCGGCTACACCAACTATAGGTCATTCAAAAGTAAATCTAACTTCCTATTTATACTACTATAATTTTTCATCCTATAAATGATGAAAATTCAATATAGAACTGAAAAATTGATATAGGATTTAATTATCAATCACACCTATCTTAGTATTCTTACTCTTACATAGGATACTTAGACATATATTTTTTTAATGTCACGAGCGAAAAAAGCATAAAAATAGGGGTTTAACCATTCCAAGTCCTTTAATATATAACTATCCCATAAATATGATGTCACATTGAAATTTGGGTAATTTAGTTTCAAAAAAAAACTCCTAATGGGAAAAACAAAAAAAAACATCTTTATCACCTTGAACAATTATTTTTTGTACCCACTCTACAAGGGACCTGGTTCTTGAGATCGTGATCTCTTCTATCTATACTCAATCTAATAACTAAGACTATGTATTCGGATTCAACATCCCATAACTCCATTAAATATTGGATTAAGACACCCACATAAAGTGGTATTTCCTCATATCCTCATCCTTTATAATGTATATAGAATAATGGATAGAGCTACAAATATATCTCCCAATTGCGTGCATGTGATCAATCACCTTCATGATGGTTAGTAACACCAAATAATACATAATCCTTAAGGTATATCTATTATACTCGCTTATAACATATTGCCTAAACATGTTCTATGAAATTAGATACTCATTTCAATTACCAGGATAAAACTACCACTGCAACCAAGTTATCCCCTGCTAGTATTCTAAATGATAATTGTACTAAGTACTTAGCAAGAATATAAAAAAATAAAAACATAATATCTTACTCTATGATCTAATACT
The DNA here is from genome assembly GCA_963277665.1 of Viscum album. Lineage (NCBI taxonomy): Eukaryota > Viridiplantae > Streptophyta > Magnoliopsida > Santalales > Viscaceae > Viscum > Viscum album. Next base: position 208,707,464 of record OY728123.1, read on the forward strand.
TCTTCTCTAGTAAATATTTATATCTCCTCTATGTAGGTAATAAGTTTCCATATAAATTTATTAATTTGGTACTCTATTCCCCTATATAAGATGAAATATTTTCATTGAAGCATCACAATTAAACCGATTCCTATTATCCCTAATATTTATATCAAATACAAAAACGTGAAAAATTATCTATATAAATTACAATAAATACATAATCAACTTATGTTCAAGGATATTAACATAGATTAATATATAATTTTAATTATTAAACTCACCCAATGTGTATCGTTTTTTATTACCTAACATGAGTGACCATCATAAGCTAAGGAAACTATATTATCTATGATCATATACATACTATTTAACCTTCACAAAATATAATCAATACATATAAACAGTTAATATATTATTAATGTCCATGTTTTTAATGTTATTGAACACCCATACCTACTCTTTCAAGATCCGTTCCCACTAATACCCTATAATGAAATAGAGATGAGAATGAGAGTGACCCATGATACCCACACCCTTTTTGGACTTGGGCTAAAATCTTTATGTAAGGGTATAGATCACACAAATAGGAAGAAATCCCCTCTAGAGGATACATAATATTTCAATAAGAATATATTCTCACTCTAAATAATGAACAAAAATAAAATGTATGATCAACCGGTATCATAGTAAAAAAAAGAATTTAACGTATATGAAAATTATATTCTACATATTGAAAATACGAAAAAAATCTCAAAAAATCGAAAATACTAAATATTAATATTTTTCTATAAATTTTTATTACATTTTAAAAATATATTTGATCCAAATAAAAGTAATTTACAAAATTGACCTAGATCAACTACATCACTAAAGAAAACCTAGAGAATTGTTGGGAAAAGTAGATTCCAATAATATATATCACTAAAAAAATATTAAAATTTTTTATTCATAATTAAATTAATAGTTTAATAGTCATGAGTTATAGGGATTCCATCATTCAATTTTCACTAATTAACAAACTAAGATAACTACAAACTATGATACATCCAATATTAGATGACTGTAATATTTAATCTATAACCTTGCCTATATAAAATATATATATCCATTATTAAAAATAATTATTCTCCCTAAATTTTAATTGCAATTTTATTTTAAAACACTCCATCAAAATTAATAAGTATTTTACCAAAACGACTCTCATCAGATAGTTCCATGCTTTATAATGACCAATGCATTTAAACTAACCAAATATTTTGAATTTCAATATAAAAGGGGTGAGGGTGTCATAACTATAAATATATTCGTCAATTATTCAATGAAATTTCAAAATATAAGGAAATATATTAATGGATCCCCATAAACTAAATCCTAAATATTATTTAAATTTTATCTAGTGAATAATACTTTGGTGTCATCCCCAAGATATATGAACATATAATTACTCATCGTTAGTCGCATTGGATTCCTGTCATTGAGAATATAACAAGTTCTTATTTCTTTATTATATACTTAATATTTTATTGAAATATTTATCAATGTGATATCATCTGCATTATTTTCATGGATTCATTCTTTTTCGTTGATTTATATTTAACCAACATGAATTAAGGCTCGATAATAAATAAGTGAAGTGTCCTATGTATGAGGTAGGTAGTCTATGGGTTTTACCTTAAACCATCATTTTTTCGTAAATTATTCCATTGTGTCTCATTCCATATTCTCCATGTGTGACCAATTAAATTAAAAACTAAATATGTATATTCTAATATATAAATTTATAAAGATGATGTTCTTTAATTTAATCAGTTAGAGGTTGTTACCCTCAACATGAACCACCATATTTGGTATATTTAATTAATGTCCTTGACCTATTCTCATGTTGGTAATTAACTAACTCACATTGTTTTTTTTAAATTCATAAAATTATAATTCCTTGCTTAATATTGATCATATTTTTAGGTGTGATGAATAATCACTCTATTAATGGATAAATAATTTGATTTAGATAAACTTTCTATGAAAATCGTGCCCACATATTATAATAAATAAATTTTGAATAGTGTTTTATGCCCTACTAAAATGGGGAAATAATTTGGACATATTTGAACTAGTTAACTTAATTTTTATGGACATGAATATAATAATTATATATAATTAATCTATTGATGGAATGGGTATTCACATGGACAATTTTAAAAATAATTATGTAGGTTTATTAATTATGGTCTAATGTGCCTTGAGTGAGGATGAGTCCCCCTTTACAAAATGAATAGGAGGTATCATAGGTAAGGTTGGGTTACCTTATACTAGAATTTAATAATATTTACCTGGTTAGGGTTGTCGACAAGGAATTTGAAACCCACATGGTTAAGGATGTTAGACATGGTGTTTCAAATCGTTTGGATTATTTCACATGATGTTTCATGCCCCCCCATTTAAGAGTTTGGCCATGATCCTTCCCATTATTGAACATGATACATGTAATGGTTTACTATATTATTTATGATACTTAGAATTTATTCTTATATTAAACATGATACATTGGTAGGGTGTCCTTTATTACTCTTATGATATTAGTATGATTATTTATGGATGCTTGGGTTACACAATAGGTCCTGGCTAGTAATAAGTGTATATATATATATGTAACTATGTAGATATAATATATATATATATACCTATATATGTGTTTGATGAAACATTTTCATAGTTTTTCTGATTTAGGCTAGTGTTTGTATGGTCAACTAGGTGTCCATGGGAAACATGATCTCAACTTGATTACATTTTTTATTCATTATCTTTTTAATATTCATTAACCCTATTGTATTTTATAAAAAAATAATATATGTTATTAGAAACTATTGGTGGTGTGTCACGACCCGTCCTCGGGGCCCGTGCCGTGACAACCCCAAGCCCGCCTTCCATAGGCCAGGGGCTGGCGACTAGCACCAAGATGTAAATCCCAACAAAAGAGAAGGCATTGCCTTTGAAAAGTAAACAAGCACCACAGAGTAAGAAAGCGGAAAAAGTAAACACTAATTAAAAACTGTACAAGCTGTGCAGGAAGTAAAAGGGGTCGGAAATACAAGCCCAACTGTAAAGTACAACTGAAAGGAAAAATAGTAACTGAAAGGAAAAACTGCAGCGTCGAGCCGTCCTATGGAAGTCCCACCTGAAGGGTGGGTACAGATAGCCTCCACTGCTCCTCGGGTCCACCTGACCGCTCCGAGTATGTCTGCCCAGTGGTCCACCTCCAGGTACCGTCCTGCTCCGCATGCCTCCACCACGGTCAGCGCTGTCCGTCGTCTGCAACCAACACAACGTAGTGCGGGCGTAGCCCATGAAGGGGTGACTATAAGCTACTCAGTAGGGACCCCGAGACCCCCGAAGGTCTCCCGAAATCCACAAAGGAAAGATACAATCACGAAGTAACATCTGACACGGCTTAGGTATATTCTCATACATATACCTAAGTCATAAATTCCCGTTCGGCTCCAACGTCCGAGCCCAAGCACAACCTAGTCCACACAGGAAAGAAAAACGTATACCCACACAGGATAGCTCAACACAATCCACAAAGGAGAGTAAACAGAAATCCACACAAGATAGCTCAACACAATCCATACAGGAGAGTAAACAGTAAATCCACATAGGATAGCTCAACACAGTCCACAAAGTAGAGTAACACAAGATTCAGCTCACACAGGTATACTTCTTCGGATGACGACAAAGATGATCACTGGTCCATCTAAGTCGTCGGGCCCACGAAGGATCGATAGGTAACTAACCCCCGCAATGACCCACACAGGATCGGGCCCACACAGGACCTGTAGGCGCTGGCTCACACAGAACCGCTGAGCGCGGACCCACACAGGATCGGACCCACACAGGATCGGGCCCACACAGGACCGGGCCCACACAGGACCGGGCCCACACAGGACCTGTAGCATTGATCCAGGGAGGATCGTTGAGTGCAGTAGTCGTCGCAGTCCACTGAGAATCTCTGCACAGTCGTCGCCGCAGTCCACTGAGGATCTCTACACGGTCGTCGTCGGAGTCCACAGAGGATCTCTGCACAGTCGTCGCCGCAGTCCACTGAGGATCTCTGCACGGTCGTCATCGGAGTCCACGAAGGATCTCTGCACAGTCGTCGCTGTCGAAGAAACAGTCGCAGCCAGTGCTAGGGTTCCTGCACACAGCAAGCTCGTTCGGGAGGGTCCGCTCCATGAGCCGAGAGGCTGATACATCAACTGACACAAAGTACTAAGTTGATGTATCCAAAAGTTCCATATCGTCAACAGGAACTCAACGTCGCAGACGGCGCGTCAATCGGACGCCCGGTCTGAGAGTTATTGGCTTTTTCGTCCCAGGGGCCCGGTTGGTTTTTAAGGAAAAACCAACCCGACCGTACTCCACCTGCGTTCAAACCTTGGGCGGAGTATGCCAAAAGATTCGTCTCACAAAGAGGAACTCAACAAAGCTGACGTCACGTCAATCAGACATCCGTAGCTCAAGATATGGGCGTTTCCGCTCCGAGGGCCCGGTTGGTTTCGTGTACGAACCAACCCGGCCAAACTCAAAGTATTCCGAAACCTTGAGTGCGATATACCAAAACGACCGTCTCGATCAAAGGATCGCGTTGCCACTGACAGCGGGTTGTTTGGAGGCCCGTATCTCATGTTACAGGCGTTTGAACGAAGACCGTCGGAAGACGGGGGTCCGGGCCCGGGCCGACCAGGCCCGACCCCCCCCCCCCGGGAGTCGGCCGAACCGGGTCGACCCGAACCGGGTCAATCCGACCCGGTCCGAGCGGCCGAACGGCCAAGGCGCCGCGGGGCGCTGCCCCCGCGGCCTGGTGGTGCCGCGGCCCCCCGCGTGGGGCCGCGCTGAGTCAAGGACGCGACTTCAGTCGCGTCCGAAGGCACTGGACCCGCGCGGCCGCGGGTCCGCGGGTGCCGCCGCCGAGTTCCGCGGGCCACCTGGATCGCTCCGTTGGTCCGATTTTGTTCCCTCCTGCGCCGCTGCTCCTCCCGGGACTCGTTCTTCACTGCGGGATCGTCAAACATCCGTTGCGGCACGTTCTGTCGTCACCCGTCAAATCCGCACAAGAACGAAGAACGGCGGAGGGTTGTTGGGCCGTGTTCGTTTGGCCCGCACCCTTCGCGTTAGATATAAACACTGGAAGGAATTTAAGTTCAACACATGAACTCATATCCGAAACAATTCTTAATGAAATAAAATTGTTTCATAAACGGGAATAATAAAAAGGGGGTAATTCCCAAAATAAATCCCTACCTCGTTGGTCGTCGCGCGCGAGCGTTCTTTGCGGAAAAGCTAGTCGCGGAAGGTGGAGATCGTCGCGTCGTCGTGGGAAGGCGTCGCGTCGTCGCGGAATCCAGTGTTGAGTCGACGAACTCAACGCACCATGAAACAGCAGATTTAATTTAATTAATTAAATCTGTGTTGGGTTAAGAACCATGAAGGAGATAAAAAGGAAGGTCCGATACTCTTACCTCAAGCAGCCGATCGAAGATCCGTCGCGGAGGAAGAGACGTCGCAGAAGAACGTTGTCAGCGTTGCGGATCACGGCGTCGCGTCTTCGATTTCCGGGTTCGGCGTTCTTCGCGTTCTTCGCATTCTTTGCGTTCTTCGCGAAGGAGGAAGAAGAAACAAGGATTCTATCCCAACGAGTAATCCTCCAAAAGATTTTGGTTGGTCTTATTTTATTATTATTCCAACACACGAAAACGGGTAAGAAACGACCCATCAATTCGTTGAATTAATTCAATGAAAGAAACAGATCATTTAATTCACGAAATAAACCTCCCAATTAAATGGTCTGTTAAGATTTTAAGAAACGTGTCAGTTGACTTTCAAAATGACGGGTTTTCACGGGTGCATTTCTTAGCGGAAAGAAACGGCGGGGCTCGTGCGGGCCCCACCTCACAAATATCCTACCAAGGGGGTAGGATATTTCTGGATAGCATCCTATACGGTTTAACTTAGTTCAAGCCGCCTTTAAGTGGCTTCAAGTGGCTTAAGTGAAATAAAATAAAGTTGTTGTAAAATTATTTTATTTCTTAACATTAAGCCCGAAATTTAAAAACCGCACCCGAGCAAACGAAACTCCGGAAGAGGCGTTTCTAAGCGAATATCGGCGCTGCGATTTCATCGGAGCCCTCAGAATTCGATTCCGGGCACCGGTTGAAAAGCTAGAAAAACCCGCTCGTCCGTTCACTGAACGTACCCGAGCCAAAACTTCGGAAAATGATTCCGGGCACACCGGGCCTCGGAATCAGGTGCCGTCAGAGACTGCGCTCTTGTAAAATTCCAAAGAAAATTAAGAAAAAAAATTCCTTGAAATGTACGGGTCTTTACATTACTTCCACCTCAGGGCTTTACGTCCCCATAAAGTTACATAAAAAACTAGGGAAACAAATGTGGGTACTGAGCACGCATCTGAGCCTCCCGCTCCCATGTGCTCTCCTGGAGGTTCCCGTGCTGCCATCTGATGTGCACAAGAGGAATCGATCACCCACGTAGGACCCGCTCCTTTCGATCCTCTATCTCCACTGGGACCTCCGCAAAAGTCTCCCCATCATCCACGTCTAGGTCCCCATAGTCAATGATGTGTGTTGGGTCGTGCACGTATCTCCTCAGCTGGGATACGTGGAAGACGTCGTGCACCCGGTGCAACTGAGGTGGTAGAGCCAGGCGATAAGCCACCTCGCCAATCCTGCTGAGGACCTGGAAAGGCCCGATGAAGCATGGAGACAACTTGCCGGCTGGACCAAATCTCCGCAAACCACGTAGAGGTGAGACACGCAAGAAGACGTGGTCGCCATCCTTGAACTCTAGTGGCCTCCACCTCCTGTCAGCATATGACTTCTGCCGGCTCTGTGCTGTCCTCATCCACTCCTGGATGACCTGGACCTTCTCTGTCGTGGCTCGGACCATCTCTGGTCCCACAAGTGATGACTCCCCAGGGTCTGTCCAGCACAAAGGAGATCTGCAAGGCCTACCGTACAATGCCTCGTAGGGTGCCATCCCGATGTTGGAGTGGTAGTTGTTGTTGTACGCGAACTCCACCAAGGGTAGGTGGTCCTCCCAGCTGCAACCAAAGTCGAGGACACATGCACAGAGCATTTCCTCGAGGGTCTGAATGGTCCTCTCCGTCTGACCATCCGTCTGAGGGTGAAAGGCGGTGCTCAGACGTAGCTGCATCCCGAACGCCTCCTGCAACCCCTTCCAAAGCCGGGAAGTAAAGCGAGCGTCCCGATTAGAGACAATAGTCGATGGCACACCGTGAAGCCGTACAATCTCCGGAACGTAGAGATGCCCCAAGCTCTCCACCGAGCCCTGCTCTCGAATGGGTAAGAAGTGTGCCGACTTGGTGAGTCGGTCAACAATCACCCAAATGGAGTCGTGATCTCTGGATGTGCGTGGAAGTCCAGTCACAAAGTCCATAGATATCCCGTCCCACTTCCACTCTGGGACCTCCAAGGGCTGTACCAAGCCTACTGGTACCTGATGCTCTGCCTTCACCTGCTGGCAGGTGAGGCATCGAGAAACGAACTCTGCCACATCCTTCTTCATGCCCGGCCACCAGTGCTGTCGCCTGAGATCCTGGTACATCTTCGCCACTCTAGGATGTACCACCAAAAGAGAATTGTGAAACTCTCTCAGCACCTCCTCTCGTAAAGTGACTGGTACCAAGGTGCGTCCTCTGAAAAGGACGTCGTGCTCTGCTCCAAGGGAGAAAACATCAGGTGCCTGTCCCGAGGATATCTGTGTACACCGTGTCTCACAGTCAGCATCCTCACGCTGTTCCTCTCTGACCTGCCGTAGAAGTGGAGGAGAGACTGTGAGAGACTGAAGGAAGGCTGCTCCATCTCTATCCACGAAGGATATCTGCAAGGCAGCTAGCTGCTCTGTCGCCTCCTCAAGTAGCTGGATGCCCATCCTCCTGCTAAGGGCATCGGCTACCATGTTCTCCTTCCCAGGAGTATAGAATATCTCAAAGTCATAGTCCTGGAGGAACTCGAGCCATCGCCACTGTCTCAGGTTCAGGTCCTTCTGAGAGAAGATGTACCTGAGACTATGGTGGTCAGAAAAGATTGTGAAGCGCTCGCCCATCAGATAGTGCCGCCATGTCTTTAGGGCGAAGACCACTGCTGCTAACTCCAGGTCATGGGTAGCGTAGTTCTTCTCATGCGGCCTCAACTGACGTGATCCGTAGGAAATCACGGCCCGCTCCTGCATCAGGACACACCCGAGCCCGGCCCCTGATGCATCGCAGTAGACTACGTATCCAACTCCCTCCTCAGGCAACCTCAAGATAGGTGCGCTGGTCAACCTCTGCCTCAGCTCCTGGAAGCTCTGATGACATCTGTCTGACCACACGAAGGGTTTCCCCTTCTTCATCAACGCTGAGAGTGGGGCCGCAACTCTGGCGAAGTTTGGCACAAATCTCCGATAGTATCCGGCTAGGCCCAAGAAACTCCGGACCTCTGTCACGCTCTTGGGTGGCTCCCAAGCTAGCACTGCCTCGATCTTCGCGGGATCCACTACAACTCCCGCCTTAGAAATGACGTGCCCCAAGAAGTGGACCTCACGTAACCAGAACTGACACTTCGAGAGATTTCCATAAATCTGGTGCTCTCGGAGTGTGTCTAGTACAACACGCAAGTGGTAGGTGTGCTCCTCCTCGGTGGTCGAGTACACCAAGATGTCGTCGATGAAGACTACGACAAATCGATCGAGGTATGGCTGGAAGATCCTGTTCATGAGGCTCATGAACACTGCTGGAGCGTTGGTCACGCCGAAAGGCATAACCAAGAACTCATAGTGGCCATACCGACACCTGAAGGCCGTCTTCTGCACATCCTCGTCTCGAACTCTGAGTTGATGATAGCCTGACCTGAGGTCTATCTTCGAGAACCACCGTGCTCCCTTGAGCTGATCGAAGAGGTCATCAATCCTGGGTAGCGGATACTTGTTCCTCACTGTCACCTGGTTCAGGTGACGATAATTGACACACAGTCTCAAGCTATCGTCCGCCTTTTTGGCGAAAAAAATCGGGGAAGCCCAGGGTGAAACACTGGGTCAGATGAACCCCTTGCCCTGCAAGTCCTCCAACTGTACCCGCAGCTCTCAAAGCTTAGTGGGGGCCATCCGATATGCTGGGGTGGATATCGAGGCTATCCCGGGGTACAGGTCAATATAAAATTCTACCTCTCTGCGAGGAGGTAGTCCTGGAATGTCTTCGGGAAATACATCCGCGTACTGATCCACCACTGCAGGAAAACTGGGACTCCGCATGTCAACTGCTCCCAGGATGAGGCTAGCCAACTGATGAGTGATGGGCTGACCTCTCCTCTGCGTGAGTCCATCCTGTGCGGCTAAGGCTCCCTTTTCACTGGTGAAGGTGAACCTGCTCCCATCGGTGCGCACACATCACACCTTGCGCCTAATGCAGTCAATCTGAGCATGGACCGTAGATAACCAATCCATGCCCAAGATGACGTCGTAAGGCCTCGACACCACTACAAGAAGATCCCAGTCAAAGCTCTCGCCTCCTAGAGTAAGCTCACACTGCCGGCACCAGTGCGTAATCATCGAGTCTGCTCCCGTAGGAGTCTCTAGCCGTAAGGATTGAGCCAACGGCTCTATCGGAATCTCCGAGCTCCAAACAAGGGCAGTGGCTATGAAAGAGTGACTCGCTCCAGTTTCTATCAGAACTGCAGCAAGGGTGGAATAGACACAGATCGTACCTCGAATAATCTCTGGCGCGCCGTGGTCATAGGCCTCTGCTGCCTGGAGCTACGCCTGTCTCTGCCCGCCAGCTCCCATGGTCAGGGCGGGCCTCCTGGTGGTGGTGGTGGCAGAGCCTCAAAGCATCGCCCACCACCTGCTGCTCGGCCAGCTCCTCTGCCTCATCCGCCTCCTCCCTACAGACTGCCACGGTCGACCCTCTGCCTCTGCCTGGGTGGTCCCTCCACCGTCTGCTGCCCCTCGGTACGACGGGTCTGCCAGTCACGAGCCATGTGGCCCTGCCCGCCACACTCGTAGCACTTTCTGCCTCTCGGAAGGCTGGATCCGCACTGTGTGCCCCGCACCGCTGAGCCAGTGTCCCAAGGTCATCTGCTGGAAGGCCTGGTCTTCCTGGAACCCTGAGTCATCCATCGGCTACCTGCTGCCGAAGACTCCGTTATCTGCCGCCCTGCGGTAGGTCTCGCTGTGGACTCAGCCAGGAAGCTCTCGATCAGGAGGGCTCGCTCCAGTACTCCTGCCTGGGTCGGGATGCTGAGGGAGATCAGCGATGCCCTGATCTCGTGTCTCAATCCCTGCTCGAAGGTCAGGGCCTGGAAGAAGGGGTCCCGTACCATGTCGGTCGAGTAGCGAGAAAGATCGGTGAACCTCGCCGCGTACTGAGCGACCGTCAAGCTGCCCTGCCGCAGCTGAAGAAGCTCCTGAATGCGCACCGCACGGAGGGTGGCCGGGATGAACTCTGAGAGGAAGAGGCTCTTGAAGTCCGTCCAGATGAGGGTGGCCTCATCGTGTACCTGGAGCATCATGCTCCACCATCACCCTGCTGCTGCGTGCAGTAGGCTCTCCGCGAGGATCACCATGAGGTCTGCTGGTGTCCTCACTAGCCTGAAAACTCGGACGACCACCTCCAGCCAGTCCTCTGCTGCCTGGGGGTCCGAATCCCCACGGAACCTGGGTGGTCGCTGGCGCTGGAACTCGTGCAGAGCTCCGAGGCATCGTGCGTCGTCAGCTTCCAGTGCTGGAAGCATCGGGGGCTCGGCGGGTAAAGGTACCGCCGGTGCCTCTGCTATCAACGGGCCCTGTACCGAGGCCTCGTCGCTCGGCGGGCTGTCGTCGCGCTCTACTCTAGGAACCCTAGCCGGCTGCTGTCGTCATGCCATCCTGAAAAGGAAACAAGTGTGCCACAGTCAGAACGGTATACCTGGTGAGCTGACACAAGTAATCACGAAGAAAACTTGAAACATACATGCAATCAATGTCTTCGTGCATTAAGTCGGAAATCAGAAGTCAGGGTCCTGGTGTAGGGATACGTCGGCCGCCGCACCAACACTAGACTCCCTGGACTGATAACCACACTCAATACGCTAAACACTATTGCTTCACACAGAAGAAAGATCAGAGTCTGCGGTAGAACCGACCACCTCTGATACCAATTTTTCACGACCCGTCCTCGGGGCCCGTGCCGTGACTACCCCAAGCCCGCCTTCCATAGGCCAGGGGCTGGCGACTAGCACCAAGGCGTAAATCCCAAAAAAAGGGAAGGCATTGCCTTTGAAAAGTAAACAAGCACCACAGAGTAAGCAAGCCGAAAAAGTAAACACTAAGTAAAAACTGTACAAGCTGTGCTGGAAGTAAAAGGGGCCAGAAATACAAGCCCAACTGTAAAGTACAACTGAAAGGAAAAACAACAACTGAATGGAAAAAACGCAGCGTCGAGCAGTCCTCTGGAAGTCCCACCTGAAGGGTGGGTACAGATAGCCTCCACTGCTCCTCCGGTCCACCTGACCGCTCCGAGTACGTTCACCCAGTGGTCCACCTCCAGGTACCGTCCTGCTCCGCACGCCTCCACAACGGTCAGCGATGCCCATCGTCTGCAACCAACACAACGTAGTGCGGGCGTAGCCCGTGCAGGGGTGAGTATAAGCTACTCAGTAGGGACCCTGAGACCCCCGAAGGTCTCCCGAAATCCACAAAGGAAAGATACAATCACGAAGTAACATCTGACACGGCTTAGGTATATTCCCATACATATACCTAAGTCATCAATTCCCATTCGGCTCCAATGTCCGAGTCCATGCACATCCCAGTCCACACAGGAAAGCAAAACATATACCCACACAGGATAACTCAACACAATCCACAAAGAAGAGTAAACAGTAAATCCACACAGGATAGCTCAACACAATCCACACAGGAGAGTAAATAGTAAATCCACACAGGATAGCTCAACACAATCCACAAAGGAGAGTAACACAAGATTCATCTCACATAGGTATACTTTTCGGATGGCGATAAAGATGACCACTGATCCATCTAAGTCGTCGGACCCATGAAGGATCGATAGGTAACTAACCCCCGCAATGACCCACACAGGATCGGGCCCATACAGGACCTGTAGGCGCTGGCTCACACAGAACCACTGAGCGCAGACCCACACAGGATCGGACCCACACAGGATCGGGCCCACACAGGACCGGGCCCACACAGGACCTGTAGCACTAATCCACGGAGGATCGCTGAGTGCCGTAGTCATCGCAGTCCACTGAGGATCTCTGCACAGTCGTCGCCGCAGTCCACTGAGGATCTCTGCACGGTCGTCGTCAGAGTCCACGGAGGATCTCTGCACCGTCGTCGCCACAGTCCACTGAGGATCTCTGCACAGTCGTCATCGGAGTCCACGGAGGATCTCTGCACAGTCGTCGCTGTCGAAGAAACAGTCGCAGCAAGCGCTAGGGTTCCCGCACACAGCAAGCTCGTTCGGGAGGGTCCGCTCCACGAGCCGAGAGGCTGATACATCAACTGACACAAAGTCCGAAGGTGATGTATCCAAAAGTTCCGTATCGTCAACAGGAACTCAACGTCGCAGACGGCGCGTCAGTCGGACGCCCGGTCTGAGAGTTATTGGCCTTTTCGTCCCAGGGGCCCGGTTGGTTTTTAAGGCAAAACCAACCCGACCGTACTCCACCTGCGTCCAAACCTCGGTCGGAGTATGCCAAAAGATCTGTCTCACAAAGAGGAACTCAACAAAGTTGACGGAACATCAATCGGACGTCCGTAGCTCAAGATATGGGTGTTTCCGCTCCGAGGGCCCGGTTGGTTTCGTGTACGAACCAACCCGGCCGAACTCAAAGTATTCCGAAACCTTGAGTGCGATATACCAAAACGACCGTCTCGATCCAAGGATCGCGTTTCCGCTGACAGCGGGTCATTTGGAGGCTCGTAGGTCAAGTTACGGGCGTTTGAACGAAGACCGTCCGAAGATGGGGGTCCGGGCCCGGGCCGACCCGGCCCGACCCCCCCCCCCCGGGAGTCGGCCGAACCGGGTCGAGCCGACCCGGTCCGGTCCGGCTCGGGCGTGGCCCGGCCGGTGAGACCGGCCTGGCCCGATTCGGCCGAGCGGCCGAACGGCCAAGGCGCCGCGGGGCGCCGCCCCCGCGGCCTGGTGGAGCCGCGGCCCCCCGCGTAGGGCCGCGCTGAGTCAAGGACGCGGCTTCAGCCGCGTCCGAAGGCACCAGACCCGCGCGGCCGCTGGTCCGCGTGGGCCACCGCCGCGGCTTCAGCCGCGGCGACCTGTCCGGCAGCGCGCCGGGGCGCCGTCGCTCCCGGCTGCCGGCGCCGCCGCGCCGACGACCCGCGCCGCCGGCGAATTCCGCGGGCCACCGGGATCGCTCCTGTGGTCCGATTTTGTTCCCGCCTGCGCCGCTGCTCCTCCCGGGACTCGTTCTTCACTGCGGGATCGTCAAACATCTGTTGCGGCACGTTCCGTCGTCGCCTGTCAAATCCGCACAAGAACGAAGAACGACGGAGGGTTGTCGGACCGTGTTCGTTTGGCCCGCACCCTCCGCGTTAGATATAAACAACGGGAGGAATTTAAGTTCAACACATGAACGCATATCCGAAACAATTCTTAATGAAATAAAATTGTTTCATAAATGGGAATAATAAAAAGGGGGTAATTCCCAAAATAAATCCCTACCTCGTTGGTTGTCGCGCGCGAGCGTTCTTCGCGGAAAAGCTCGTCGCGGAAGGTGGAGATCGTCGCGTCGTCGCGGGAAGGCGTCGCATCGTCACGGAATCCGGCGTTGAGTCGGCGAACTCAATGCACCATGAAACAGAAGATTTAATTTAATTAATTAAATCCGTGTTGGGTTAAGAACCACGAAGGAGATAAAAAGGAAGGTCCGATACTCTTACCTCAAGCAGCCGATCAATGATCCGTCGCGGAGGAAGAGACGTCGCAGAAGAACGTTGTCGGCGTTGCGGATCACGGCGTCGCGTCATCGATTTCCGGGTTCGGCGTTCTTCGTGTTCTTCGCGTTCTTTTCCTTCTTCGCGAAGGAGGAAGAAGAAACAAGGATTCTGTCCCAATGAGTAATCCTCCAAAAGATTTTGGTTGGTCTTATTTTATTATTATGCCAACACACGAAAACGGGTAAGAAACGACCCATCAATTCGTTGAATTAATTCAATGAAAGAAACAACTTATTTAATTCACAAAATAAACCGGCCAATTAAATGGTCTACTAAGATTTTAAGAAAAGCGTCAGTTGACTTTCAAAATGACGGGTTTTCACGGGTGCGTTTCTTATCGGAAAGAAACAGCGGTGCTCGTGCGGGCCCCACCTCACAAATATCCTACCAAGGGGGTAGGATATTTCTGGATAACATCCTATCCGGTTTAACTCAGTTCAAGCCACCTTTAAGTGGCTTTAAGTGTCTTCAAAGTGGCTTAAGTGAAATAAAATAAAGTTGTCGCAAAATTATTTTATTTCTTAACTTTAAGCCCGAAATTTAAAAACCACACCCGAGAAAATGCAACTCCGGAAGAGGCGTTTCTAAGCGAATACCGGCACTGCGATTTCATCGGATCCCTCAGAATTCGATTCCGAGCACCGGTTCAAAAGTTAGAAAAACCCGCTCGTCCGTTCAATGAACGTACCCGAACCAAAACTTCGGAAAATGATTCCAGGCACACCGGGCCTCGGAATCAGGTGCCGTCAGAGACTGCGCTCTTGTAAATTTCCAAAGAAAATTAAGAAAAAAAAATTCCTTGAAATTTACGGGTCTTTATATGGTGTACTACTGATTTTATCTCACACCCTATTCTGGTGTCCAATTGGTACCCAGAAAGACCTCACGGTTGCACGATCATGTTCTAGGTTTCGATCTCATATTATCAATCCTTTTATCATTTACCCTTGGACATGTGTGTTTAAGAGAATATAAGTTGGAACTCTATTAGGATGGTAATGGATATATCCGTCAGGTATTTTATTCTTATAATTACTTATTTTTAAATTATTACCTATTGAATGTATTATGATTTTATATAGTATCAACACAAGGAAATGCATGGTTTTTTAATTGGTGTTTTCTAGCTTGCCTAATTCATTCAACAACATTTATTTTATTTTTAAACATTAGTTGAATTATTATATATTTAAAATTGTGATATTATTTTCATAAGGTTATATTATCCCCACCGTAACATCATCAGTCACTCATTACAAGTCAAGAATCACTGCTATAAAAGGAGGAATTCTTGTGGCCATGTGACCAACCATATTGGGGTACCCACTCAGTATATTCGGGGTCAGGATTTTACAAAGTGGTATTAGATCCTTATATTCCTTTGTATTACTATTTTTATGTTATAAAAGTGAAAATGAGGGTTTATTCGCTAGTTTAATTGTTGTTTCTATGAGTGATCAAAGAAAACACTGGAAAAAGAATATGTTTGCAATGATAGGACTATTGTCGGTGATGTTCATTACTGTAGTTGGTTATTATTTTCCCTCAAGTGATTAGTGCGATTTTTTAATATTATTGATTTCGGAGATTTATTTAATTTTATGCATCTACTGGCATGGGAAAAAAATTATTATCACATGAATCATTATATATCATAGAGATTCATATTTCATGCATATGTCATGTCATATAAATTGCACTACATTACATCCAGATACATGTTGGATGTGCTTGGGGTGATTATATGGAATGTTGTGTGATTATTAACATTTATAACAATGGAAAATGTTTATTTAATTTATTATTATGGTTTTTAAAAAAAATCATGGGTGATTTACTAGAATTATTTCCATTGTAACATTCTGGTGTGATTATTTTCCATACAAAACGTTATTCCATGCTTGAGTGAAGCAATGTCTAGTATAGTCCAATCCTTTTCTACTACTTGATACAATGACTAATTTTTTATTTGATACATGATTGGTTATTAATGTGGTGTAAATAATACTAAATTATGTTTTATCATATAGATTTAGGGTTTAACCTTTACTAACTAACCCTGACAAGTCAAAAAATGAATCTTCAGTTTCATGGGTTGAAACCATAAATGGTTTTAATTAAATGGGAGGCCACATAGAAATTTTTAATAGTATGGGACTTTATAAATTATAATGTGTTACCAATATAATTGAACCATATTAGAATGAATTTTAATATTTTTAAAAAAAGATAAAAACATTATCGCAACCATATGAACACCAATTGACTCTTATAGAGGAAAAAAACAATATAATTTAGAATGGGTTGTTAACTAAAATATAAATGGTGTATGTGTATGTTTAGGATTGTAATTATTATATAAAATTATTATATTTAAACATTTAAATCAGAATAGAAATTATAAGGGGTTGTACAATTATATGTCAGTTGTGACAACATATATCAGTAAATTCCTAAATGAACAACTTGAACCAAGTTGGAATGTTAGGGCATGATTCTTTTGAAATAAACCCACTAATGTTGTTTTAAAAAATTTGGTTAAAATTACAGGACCATTATAGGGTGTTTTATTTTATATTTGACTTTTTATTTAATCCCATGGTGTTATACTCATACTATATGGAATGATTATTTTAAATTTCATGTTCTAATTATATGGTTTACATATTAACATATTGTGGAAACATACTGAGATGACCCCATTTAATTAATAAATATAGGTTCTAGAGTTTTTAACTAGTATTATATGAGCTATTTCTTTATTAAAATTATATTTATAAAATAGCGATATTTTTCCTCTATAACTTGGAATTGAAATTTAATTTAACTAAGAAAAACTGCGGAATTTTTTGATTACTAATCTAGATAATTTGGAAAATTATGATAGGTTATCAACGAAATGAATAATTCTCAAAATGATGTTTCGATATAACTTTCCTATGTTTCCAAGTGGTTTTAGTTATATATTGTACTAATTATATTTTATTATCATAAGTAGTACATGGAATCTCATTACATGAGCCTCTATAGTGTTTAAAATAATGGTTAATAAGTGGTATTTCTTGAATGAAACCCTAAATTGGTGTTCATAGTTTGACCCTCATTTATGTTTGGTTTATAGATTTTCTCTTGAGTTTCCTTGAATTATAATGTTGAAATTACCCATGGATCTCATGCCCTTACCGTTATATTGATCTAGAGTATAGGCCGTTAAGCCTGATAAGCTTTTATGTTATGATCATGTTTTATATTTGATGCCTCTAAGGGTGGGTTGACCTGTTTAGGTAGTTCTCTTAGAATTTATAACATTGCTAAATGCTATTTAATAATTTATAACATGAGGTTCCATTCATCCCATGTTAGACTCAATGTTATTATATCTACACTATGGTTTTATGGGTGGTCATGATTTTAATTTAATATTGATAAGGGGGAGAATATAGTGATTCTCATATTCAAATTATTAAAAATTAATAGTTCATCATTGGTCTCATGTTTAGTCATTTAACTCTTATTATTTAGTGATGGATGATTTAGATGTTTGTTATAAAGTGTAATAGTTGTGTGATATAAATAGATATGGGAGAAATATTTTATATGGGACATCACATATAGGGATGAATAGAGATGATGGTCCTATAGACAATATTAATGGGTGTGTTGCTATAATGATGGATTCTTAGGGTAGTACATATTGATACACAAGGTACCCATCATGTTGTTTAAATGGTGAAATTAAACACATGAGTTTAGTGGTAATTTTTAAACCTTATGTTGTTACACTATTTTAACTAGTTATCACTATAGAGTGACCCATTAATTAAAAAAATATGACTTTTCACAATGCTTGGGATAATTTTTTGAATGGATTAGGTATTGTAGCACTGCCGATGAGTTTATTTTTTTGTATTCCGAATATGAATGATGCGGATCAGAATATATGGGGAGAGAATCACGATTACATAACTAGTGAATCTATTCTACTTTCCTAGTAAGTGGTTTCTTTCTCTTATTTTTCATGTTAGAACATAGTAAAAACATTTTTTCCAACTCAAAAACCATTGTTTTCTAGTGAATGGAGAATGCACAGCATAAATGTTTATGTTCTCAATAAGAAATGAGTAGTACACTCCTAATGTGTGGATCATTATATTGATACATTTATCATATCCTTCAATGAAGATGGTGCACAACTGAAAAGGGACCATTGGATATTGTCATGAAATCTTTTCATATACAGTGAGGCTAGTAGTTCAAGTTTTAGTCCATCGAAATATACTTTATATAATACCATATTATTTATTTGGATCATGTATTTATGATATATTCACGATCAGGGTGAATGATTGACCTATGGGGTTGAAATACTTTAGATGTGTGTCATTTCTTGCAAGGCATCAAAGATATTAAATTTTTTGCTGGATAAAAAATCCTTTTATGAAACCATGATATGTGGTTTGACTAAAGTGGGTTTCTTAATCAATTACAAAATTCCATGCTATTTAGGGTATCATAGTTTGTTAATGATGACACATCTACTGGTGAAATCAACCCCTTTCAAAATAAGTCAGCTATATGTGGTTAGAATATTATTCATACCTATATTTGGTTATGGTGGGTTGGATGCCATATCAAGAAATTCATCATTGATATTATTGGAGTGTATTAAGTCTTATTGGTAATGGTAATATCCTTTTAGTATAAGATAAACATAGGGATGATCATGTAACATATGTTGATATCATCTAGGGTATACTAAGATATATATATATATATATATATATATATATGAAAACATAAAAAATTAAGTTAATCGCCTTATTATCTCAATAAATGGACTATTTTCGAGTTCTTATCAGGGAGAATGAGTAATCATAGATTCATGGACTATCCTGAGTGGTATTGGGATTCCCATATAGGATGACCCTAGATAGACTGATGGATAACATCAAGTTGCTTTTACTCTATCACTAATTGGGATTCCACTATTGCGATTAGTCATTTTTATTGATACATAGACATCTTGGATTTGTAATGATTACTCACATGTAAAATCAATAAAATATTCTACCTTGGAAGATATCCCTTGACTCTGGTAGTTTCATTCCAATTCTACCCTAGACACAAAATTTGGATCTATTGGTAAAAATTGTGTGTGATGATCCAAGGATGATGGATTAGATATGAACCTATGTTCATATTCTAGGATGACTACAAATTATGGTTTTTGTAAGAGGAATCACAAGAATCTCATTACAAGATTCAGTTATCATTGTTGAAAAAATATAAAGGTGCCCTTTATGAATGAATTTTAATAAGTCTTTATATTCATGGGCTTCAAATATAATGAGTTTTTAGTAACAATAAAATGGCAGAATCCAAAATTTCTTCTCATATTTGGTTAAAATGTGGTTTCTGATGATCTTATTATTGAATATCATCTGGATGATATGGGTTCCATCAAATGGTCAATATAGTATTTTCATGGAGATTCATGTGTGACTAGGATTAATTTGACCAATTGGGAGCAGAGCATTAAATTTGTTGAAAATTTGGTCAGGGGGCCTCTTTAGATTACTATGTTCTTATATGATTAGGTAATTGTGATGCTGGGATCACCATGGTTTGAAATTATGTATTAAAAATAGATCATATGTTGTGGAGTTCCATAGGAGATATTATCAAATAGATGAAGAAGATATTGTGTCTTTATTTAAATGGGATTGGGTAATAATTGTCTCATTAAATCATTTTTTGGTATGAGCAAAAAATTGAGTTCGATTTCTTATGTATCGTGTGTTTGAGGTAATTCTTATAAGAGTGTTCATCATTTAATATTTTATGTGGCCATTTCAGCTAAAATTACATGATCAATTTAAGTTGGGTGATGCTTCAAAATGTTCTCATGGAATCATGTGGATGATAATTTTTACTTTGGGGAGATTATAATATATGGTGTTTTGGAAGAATTTGATATTTCAAAAGGAGATTTATCTTTTTCGGTAGACATGCCAATTTATAAAAAAAATTATAATTTAAATAAAATAATTTTAGAATATAAAATTGTATTTTTTTTAGATTGGTTTTATGTCCTAATATGTTTCATGGCTGTACCATTGAGTTTTAGGAGCATCGAGCATTGAAATCGCAGTTTCGGAAAGCCAAAGGGAGGCACACAATTAGTGCATAGTTAAAGATAAATTAGACCCTCAATTGTGAAATTCATGGAGGGTTCCTAAATGGTGGTACATGGTATTCCAAACAATTCATCCAATCAATCAAGACCATGTGAGACATCGACAAATTATTGAAAATCCAAAAACACCAGTTGAACATTATTAGAGGAACCATTCACCAAGATACGTGCTTAGTGCCACATATGATGTGAGATCCTATGATCGTTACACAATTTAGATAAACTATAAACCTAATTAATGGGTTGGAATTATAATTTTTTTCTACCTCCTTATATATTTTCTCCTCAATTTGCATCCTCATTCTCCTATTCATAGGTGACCGGTCAAGCTCCCTCTCCTCCCTGGCTAGGTCTCCATGGATTTCCCATGTCTTGATATTAGAATCAACCACTACCTATCATATTGGAAGCCCCTTCATGAGAATAAAAATCCCCATTCCTAGTTTAAAAATTTCTTTTGACATATTGAATTATATTTCAATAATTGAATATTGAATATTCCTATGTATGAGGTTGGTGGTTTATGATTGTTCACTTGAATTCCTATTGTTTTTTAAATTACATAATCTTTAATCGTGCTGCATTCTATATTCATTAAATCTTAAAATATAAACTAAATATGATCATGCTAATAAATTAATTTAGAAATCGATTATTCTTTAATTTACAAAATTTTTGGTTGTTACCCTCAACATGAACCACCCCATTCGATGCATTGATTTTATATTCCATTCCTATGCATGTTAAGGGGATGAAATCATCCGAAATGCGTGTCATTTAAATACTTATAATTATAATCCCTTGAATAATCTAGATTACCATTATATTTGTATAGAAAATGGATGTTATAGGGTATAAATAAATTGATTTAGATTACTTCTGTATGATATCTATGCCAATTTTTTTTAATAAAACCACATTTTTGGTGATCTGTATTATATAATAAAATAGAGATATCAAATGGGGATATTTTATTTAGTAAATTTCATTCTGATTGACATGTACATATATATTATTTGAAATTGAACTAATGATGGTATGAATATTCTCATATCCAATTTTAAAATAATAAAGGTAATGTATTAATTAAAGTATGGAATGCCTTGAGCGAGGCTAGGTTCCTATTTATGGAACACATCGTCTAAAGTATCATAGTAAAAGAGGGGTTACCATATGATAGACTATTATGTAGGGACCTTGGTAAGGGTTTTGGAAATGGAATTCTAATCTCGCATGTTCATGGATGTTGTAAATAGTGTTTCACATCACATGGGATGTTAGGAATTTCATTTCATTCCCCATCGATTAAGAGGTTGGGAATGAACATTTTAATTATTAATCATGATACATGGTGTGGTTTCCTATATTATTTATGATACTCAACTTGGTTTACTATATTTCATGAATGATAAAAATATGGTGGTAAATATTTCTAATATTGAATATTTGGTTATAGAGACTATGTTTTTTATACAACATATATTGTCCTTGGATTCATTGTACTCATGCATTTGGTAGAAATAATAATTAGGAAAGGTAATTAAAGAGATGAAATCCACAATTTGAATATACAGAAAAAGGAAGATTATATTATTTAGAATACATTTTCAGATTATGTGACTAGAATGTTCGTTATTGGTAAAATTATTTGTCTAATCCTCAAATATAATTTTCTTATACTTATGGTGTTATGAATATTTAAAAATTATAGAAGGAAGAGTGGTAATTAATTACTAAAGTCACTCTAAAATACATCTGTAAGATCTATCCATGGATTCATGACAATGGTTGTTCCCCTAATATTATAGGGGTCACTAATATTATACATAATTTTGAACAAAATTATGGAAATTATGATATGTTCCTAAATTAATTATCTTTTTAAAATTAAAATACTTCGACTAATGATATTAAATATGACAAATTTTAATTTATTGAATTTTTACTAATGGAAGGGATTAAACAAAAAAATTAGTGTAATAATACTTTTTAATTATATAGCCATTTTCAAAAGAAACTGTAATATATTCAAGTTCTTAAAAGACATATGAATAATTAATAATGGTGAAATAACAAGTAGTAACCTTTTCCAAATTGGTTATCCTTGTAACTCTTTTTATCTGAGTGAAAAACTAGAAAATAATTTTTTATATAGAAACATTTCCAATATAGTCAATGTAATTTCAAGAAAATATTGGAATAGATTCTATTTAGAGACATAAACTAATTAAAATAAAAAATAAATATTGTTTTCGATACTTTTTTGAAGGGTAAAAGGGTATATAGAAGTAAAAAATAGTAAAAATCCTTTCTTTTAATCCACATAAACTGTCACATCATGATTTATATGTTCCAATGATGAATTAATAGACTAAGGGTGATATTTATTTTATTACATTAATTAAATATTTCACTTGTATGAATAATGTGATATTTTTTTAAATAGATGCCAGAGATTATAGAGAGGATAAAAATACTAATAAACCAAGAATAAAAAGATCTATCATTCTATATCAAGATGTTTACAACTAATAATGGATCATAGTTTTCCAATGATTTCATTGATTGAAATCTTATTAAACATGATATTAAAAGACAATATATATTTTTAATACACTATAATGTAATAGAGTTATAAAAATGGAATCTTGGAGGAAATAGAATTAACCCTTCTTATTGAATTCAAAACATTGAAAATTTGTTTAGAGAGAATTTTTGAGGAAAATTGTGTATATTAAAAATAAATGGTTATTGAGGCTTAACTAAAACATGATTTCTTATAAAATGGTTCGCATGAAAAAAATTGGAATCATTCAAAATTCATGGAAATTCAGGAATTATGGGAAAAATTCATATATAAAAATATTAGATTAAAACTTTTATTAATTAAATTTTATGTGAAATCAATCCACTAAAGGGGGAAAATCCATAATAAAACTGAATATAAGTTGATATATTTCTATGATTAAAAATGAAAATTTATATAATATTAGTTTTAAAGTGGAAATTGAATTTTGTTTCATTGAATTGTTGGAATTAAGGATATATAATTATCCAAAGGTAAGTGAAAATGAATAATTTTGTGAATGGAATCATGATAATACTAATTATGATTTTTCCAATGATGGTTGAGATATTAATAAAAGTGGGAATGTGAAGTTACAAAGGATATAGAAACATATTGAACATGAGTTTAGAGAAAACCCCTATTGAGGAGAAGAAAAAAATATTTTGATAATTAAATACACCTTGTTTCTCATGTTGAACCATAGATAATTACTAAGGTTCCTGTTGTAGACCTATGATAATCAATGTTTCTATGTGTTTTATTCATTACAACCCATTGTTTTTTGAATTATTCACTTCCATTTACCTACTTTCATGAATAATGTTGAGCTTTATTCTAACCATATTAATGGTTTCCTGTGATGAGGGTGTTATCAATGGGGTAAATGAAGAAGACAAAAATTATAAGATATTTTGAAGACTTGTGTGATCCTAAGATATTTATCATGATTATACAGATAGACCAGATGAAACTATAGATGAAAGAGGACTATTGAGAGAGTTACATAATAGAATAATTTCACATATATGTTCCATGAACATTTATATCATGATATATTTATGGTGGAATTTGTTTGTAAGTGTTTCAGTGCATTTAAGATGTTTTTATAATAAAATAATGGGATGTTTGAAGACTCAAACAAATCAGGATTTGTGCAAACATAGAGATTCTAAGTTACCACTATATTTTCTTGAATAGTATAATTTTCATTCAAGGAAAACTATTTTAAAACATGTGAAATGTTCCATGAAGTGGTGTTTTGAGGTATTCTCAATAATAATTGGACATTTAAGTAGTTCAAAAACCATTCCAATTAAGAATAGTCGTATTTTCATGAATAGTGGTGCAATTTTATGATTATAGTGAGTTCCCTAAAATGTAATGATTGAGAGGATATATTTTTTGGGAGTTTAAAAGAGGGTCAAAAGATGTCACATTTTTAGAAAACGTTGAGTTTCATTAAATTGGTGTTTGATGTTTCAAGAAAGGTTAGTGTGATGCATGGATGGTATGTGGTGGCTCGAAATTTTCCTATAAATACTATATTCATAGATATGAAGTTATAGATGGTAAAATATGAATATTATTTGGAGAAAAACTCTCAATAAAATAAATTTATAGGTTTTTTGAATGGAGTTATGTGGATAACATTGTTTCATGACTGAATTCTATAAATCATTGACTTTTAAGAATATAATTTTTTTTTTGAAATTTTATTTTATTTGAATTTTATTTTTCATTAATTGAAAAACATTAATACATTCATGTATAGAGAATTATAAGGTCATAAATTCATGAAAATTTGAAATTTGAAAATATAATTATTAAGTTAAAGGTTGAGAAGATTCAAACAAATTCTCTAAGTGGACTAAAAGATCATTGTTCCTCAAAAAAAGGAGAGATACAAAAAAAAGAGAATTAATAAATCAAATAATTTTAATAGTACTAAAGGACATTGGAAGTCATTAGTCATCTCTAAAGGAAGAATTTATTACTTTACGACTTGTTAATTATTGAAAGGGAAGTTACTGTACTGATGATATTTGAAGTCATTTTATGAAATAGAATTGTAAATTTAAATGTGAACATATTAATGTAATAGAAATAAGGAATTGGTGCCATGCGTTGGACTATGTGTTCAATGTATTTCCTTATTAAACTAGTGATAAAAGGAATAATAGAAAGGGAGAGACCCATATCTGGTAGTTATTTGACCCTAAAGCATTGAAACTCTGTATCCATAGTCATAGAAGTAATGTGGAATAATTCTACCACCAAAGGTGACATAGTGGATTCTGGTACTTTGAAAAATTGTCATTGATTTCGCCTTTGACATTCTCAATGTGGGTGAAGAAGTAAAATTCATGTATCCCATTTAAAAGGCTTACTTATATTCTATAGGATGACAATTAGTATTTTTGGGTCAAGCTATCATCGATGATATCTGATTAAGTCTAATATAATCACATCATCAATCATATCATCATTAACAGATGAATAAAAGAGTGATTGTACTATAAGTTAAGGTTTATATTAATTATTAATGTGATATTTTCATCATATATTAGGGAAATGAAATTGATTTTCATGCATTGATTCACATGCCCTTCTCATGGAATCTATCACTAACTTCCATTGTGTGGAAATAATTGCTATCAATGAAAAGTCTTATCATGATAGATTTATTTTACCTATATTTATCTAGATAGGTTTCGTATAAAAATAAAATTATTCCTGCATGAAATGTGATAGAAAATGATTATGAATAATATAAATATATCCAATGGAATGTTATAAAATGGAATATTCATTGAGAAATTGTTTATCATTTTTAAGTAGGCTAATTTCATTCAATCAATAAGAATATAAAAAATTAGATTGCACATCATCATATTAATACAATGATATTGAATGAAATTTTGGGGATCCTTATATACCAATTGATGTTTAAACTGTTGAAAACGATGAGATATTAATATATATAATTATGGAATCTATAGAATATATGAGTAACTTCTATAGAGGATAATAATAGAAAATAATTAGTTAAAAAAGAATAAGGAGTCTCACAGGGTCCATATTGATCTGTGGTAAATTTAGGTAATCAAACATAAAATCCTTATTCAAAGAATAATATTTGTGTATATAAATATAATTATGGAGAATTATTATTAATATAATGAATTAGATAATATTTGTTTTAAAAAATTGAATAATTATAAATCTTGTTCCAAGGAGTAGGGCTTTGATACAAAATAGGCTCAAATTATAAGTGGAAATATGTTTTTTTACTATACACATGGAATAGTTAGTTAAGAAGAACCAATGTTTTAGGAAATTTAATGTGGAATATAATGCTGGAATGGTAAAAATGGGTACAAATACTAAAGGCCAATGCGACCTACAAGAAAAACATCCACAAGAGTAAGAAGAGAAAAAGACCACAAAGATTGAGTAAAGGCTAAAATTATCTCCCTCAAAATAGAAACTAAAGAGATTTCAAATAATATAATGTTATAAATCTCATGATTAAGGGATATGAATTCCCAACTAAATTATAAGGATTTGATTACCGTGGAGATTGAAGGGGGGATTTAAATCACATAATAGAAGAAGATTATACCTCCCATAGAAAATTCAATAGATGATGTCCACACATATAAATATCTTGATTTTGTGATAGAGAATAATATATTTACTAAATATTTAATATAATATTATAAAAAATTGTGATATTTTTAGTGACATTGTCATGGAATAACGGGATATATCATCAGTAGTTTTCTAGATTCCCAAGGTATAAAAGGTAAAACTGAAATGTAATACAAAAACATGCCTACTGAGGTGTTATTATATAAGGTATAGTATAAATGAAAGGTAATTTATTTTTTCTACACCTTTTTATATTGATATGTACTTCTATATTTTGGCCAATGATTATTTTATTAGGATTTACACTATTCATATAACTAATGGATAAAATGTTTTCTTAAATTTTTTTTAATATGCTAGAAAATTGACTTTCTACATTGGGGTAGAATAATGAATCTCAATAATAATTAAACTAATAAACAATATATTTTAACTCATGGTATCCATCCCATAAACAAATATAACAAATCCATAGGGTTAATAAAGATGAAACTTTATCTGTGTGAATGGTAGATGAACTTATTAAGAAATATCATCAACGGAATAAAACATATTAGGTTTATCTATACCTATCATGGATAATATAAATGATATTGGACAATGTGTTTTCCCAAAAAAATACCATAAGGAAATTAAAAAAGGGAACTATGGGATTTTATAGGAAAAGGAAAAATAGTGCATTAAAATAATTTCCCAAAAAAATCATTAATGAAAAGTTTCTAGAAAATTATAATGATTATTTGAAAAAAAAAATTACTCTAGAAGTTACTAGTGTTATGAAAACCTCAAAAAATAAGGCATGGGTTGTAAATGATATTGAGTCATGCAGGGTTAAACAATATTGTAAGAAAACATGGAATATAAGGGTCTAATCTTGGACCTATCAAGAGATCATTGTTGGTAAAATTACATAAGAATGATAATGTTATGAGTTAGATCCAGAATAAAAATATAATACCCAACCATGAATGTATAATTCTATATAAAGTTTTTAATATTATTTTTGGTTAAGTGGCATCACTAAAAGGAAATAAAATTTTAAGGATTTGAAAAATGTTAACATGAAGGGAAATCTGGTAGAAGTGGATGTTAAGGAGGTGATTTCTATTCATTATAAAATCTATAAAGGGGTAATGGAAGGTGTTATGGTGAATGTTTAATCCACTAAAATATCATCATTTCTTTTCATGAGTAAGTGAATCACCCTCTCTTCTAATATGCTTAAATGAAATTAACTATAGTTGATGTGTTTTATGTTTTTTGTAACATATAGTATATTTGATGAATTATTTTTAGGTATAATATGGATTTATTTCAAATTCATGTGCCTAGACGACATGGGAACTTGAGGATCGGTGTTCCCAAAACATATTTTTGAAAAAAATTTATAATTTTTCATAATACACAAGCTTGGTTTTCCTAAAAAGTTTAAAAACTATTAAATGGGTTCTCAGATAAAAAATAATAGGGCTACATTGTTCTAACAATTCTGGATTTACCCTAAGTGAGAATTAAGTTTAGTCGGCATAGGTCATATGTTGAAAAGGTCATAGATGGAATAGTCATAAATAAAATAATTTAATAAAGAAGTTATTTTGATGCAAAAACTATCTTTTTTTAATTATATGTTCAGGAATTCCGGATTGACATCATAACTCGGAAATTTCTCTAGGGATGTAGATAAAGAACCATTAGATAAACCATTGGTAGAAGATGAGAGATCGATCGATCAATGAATCATGGTTTCAATGTCCTTACCAGTGATGATAATGGTGATAGGTTCTTCATCATAAATCTAATTGAATCAAAGTAAGGCATGTTGTTTTGAGTTATTTTACCCGTTATTGAATTCTATGATGAATTTAGACCAATAAAAAAATAGATTGTCATTTGGATCATTAATTGTTTCGGGATGGGATATTATCTGCAGGATTATAATGTGATTGATCTATATTCCTCTTTGTTAATATTTGTAATTGAAATTTATTGAGGATGTCATGAACAATGTACATGGTTCGTTTCCTAGGGTTTATATTGGATATTTTACCCCTATGTTCATCGTTTTCTTCTTTATTGGATCACTATGGTCATGGATCGACATTCTCAGGGTGGATCTAAATGTGATTGTACCCCCATATTGAAGGGAAATCAACAAAAGAGGAAAAATAAGTATGGATTGGGACCTGAGGAACTGAGATCTGTGACTATCTTGAATTTTGTGCATTGGAGGAGGCGTAGTGATCCATGGAAGGGACCACCAGTATGACACCGGTAACTAGTAGTGATGACTAAAGTATATATAAGTGCACGACGGTGCGACCTAGATGGAGACACCATATAGAATAGGGTAGGTCCACAAGATACATCAATGACTACTATTTTGGATGACACCGATGGTCACATGTATTAGATTCCATAGAACCGCGGTGAATGTGGGTCCATGGAAGAACATGGAACCACTGCGGAACGCGTGGCATGGGCCGAGCCAAACGGGTCAGACCTAGGTAAGACTCTGGGGTGACGGGGCCACATTCAACTGTGCAGTCAACCATGAGACAAGGTATCTCCTGCTACCATGCAGCCATCGTAGCTAGAGGGGCGGTCAAATGTGGTGGTCGGTCTACGGGTGGCATGTCAAGGAAGTCAATCGGGTGGATATTGGACCCACCTTATGGCCGGTCTACATGCATAGTGACCACCATTAAAATTCTAGACATCCATAACATCCAAACCGAGCAACCAATTGAAGATCCATATACGGAATTCATACCATGACATTGAGATGGTCCTTTCGATTCATTTAGGGATATTTTAGTTTTAAATAGTATTGGTTGAGAGAATTTCCATGGTTATTTCCTTGAGGGCTCAATACAACATCAATTACACAAAAATGTATTGTAATCCCCTCTAGAGACCGATTCCTAGATGGAGTACATTATCCATATGAGGGAATGGAGTGAGATCCTCTATCACCCCTAGTGGAGTTCTGTGGAATCAATGTAACTCCTGTGATCAGGGAATTCTTCCTCCATCTAGAAGGCCACATTAGTAGGGTTAGTGTTATTCCACGGTGTATGTGGGAAGGATCCTCTACATAGAAGTTTGGTCCAGAATTGGTATGTGGTATTCCCCAGTGTGTCTGGGAAGGATCTCCTCTCCATGTTTCATAGTATTCCTTGACTAACGATTACTCTTTTGGATGGGCCTAAATGAGCTAGACAACTTCATGAGTGTCTCTGATTATATCATGGCTCATGGTGTGAGTTCCCCTGTAACTGGAATTGTTCGTGCAGAATCCTGTTGCAAGTATTTGGTTTTTTCTTACCTCTAGACAATGTGTCTTGGATTGAGTATATCTGAATGTTTTTGTTATATGTGTTGTAGATATATACCTTAGTAGTGATTAATATACATTATTTTTTGGTATTCATTTTTGTAATTACTTTTTGGTGTTACTTTTTGTTATTATTTTTGGGTTTCCTTTGTGTTTTTGGGGTGTCCTAATGAGTATTGATATACTTACCCCTATAAGGGCATTTCCCATTTGTGTTGTGTCTGTGAAGATGATTAAAATTTTGGTTTAGTCCTAGGTACACTATGAACAGGTTGTGCTTTGTGAGACCATAAATACCAAGAAGTGTTCATGAAACTTTTCTTACAATAGTCCTAGTACCTCATTTAATAGAGGTTGTACTTGTGGTTATAGACGATTTTTTGTGGTCTTGAATTTCGCCCTATTTAATTTCTAGTACTTTCTCTTTTATTCTCTAGTTGTGGGATATATTGGTTTTCATGAATTTTTTTATTATTTTATTTACATTCTAGGATTTCTTTCTTGGATATGTATGCATTCGTACAATTACATTAACTTAATTCCTCCCATTTGTTGGATATGGGTACTCAGTTCCAGTCAGAATCCCCTAACCTATTGTAGGTGGTCATATGTTAGTTAGAGCATGGTCCCCTCTAGGATGTGTTGTGATAGAGTTTCATTATAGGTTGTAGGGTTCAACATTAAGACTTGGAGTTTGTGAGATTTGTTGGGGGAAACAATGTTAAGTGTTTCTAGTTCAGATTTCAGGCTAAAGACTCTAGTGTTGGTGCAGCAGCCAATATATCTGTACACCATGACATTTATTACCTTCTTTTCTACTCGATATATAAAAACAATGGTTGTGGGGGGAAAAGATACATGAATCATATCAGAATGGTTTTGTTTTCCAAGTCCCTACTGATTCAACTCTCAAGATATACTCAATTGATTGTGGTACATCTTGTTTTTTTACATGATCCATCCACGTGGAGAGACATCTAGGATTCTTCCATGTGATCACAAGGACGATCAACTTAGTGAAGAGGCATTGGTACAGGGTCATGTACTGGAGATACAACCTCCAAGTGGTTTACTATCTTTAATACCACTCTTCAAGTAGTAGAAACCCCCAACACTACTAGATGAGGATGAATATAGGTTTAGTGTGCTGTAAGAGTTTGATTGGAAGTGAGATAGCAGGTTTCAGGGTGAGCCAAACCCCCATATGGTCGATGATTGACTAGAGGTTGTCACCTAGGTTTTTACCTTATGAGGTTGTCGACTGACCAGATGGAAGTCCTTGTTGCATGTATTCTTTAGGGCTATGTAGGGTGATGGTGGATCATAGTGACTTAGTCACACTATGAGACAACACTCTCATGGACAGGCATCGAGTATCCCTTTAGATAGGAGTTCTATTTGGCCACGTTATGATTAGTATGAATACATGAGCTTCTTCAACTGTAGTAGGGAAGTATGACAAGGGTGGTGTTTTTGGTAATGTTTACTAATATTTTTTGCTACATCAAGGAAATGTTGTAGGACCAGTTATTCAGGGCTCGAACCATCGAGTAAGTATTTCATCGGAAAATCAGGAAATCAATAGTCTCCCTTATAATTTCGTACTATGATGGGGTACATGAGAGAGCCCTACTGGAGGATATATTTCTTGAGGAGCATACACTGGTTGTGGGAGAAAACATTGGGCACTAGGTATTTGAGTCCTCGACATATGGTAGCCAATGATATTTCTAGGGTTCCAAGCAGGTTGGTAAATTTAGCAGGCGATCCTATAATTCAGGGTTAGTGGTGTAGGGATCTGAGGGTGGCTTGAATTAGTTAGGGGAGATTCAGTGTTACTCATGAAGTGGTCTGGATATCAATCATAAGATTTACTAAACCATCATACAAATGATCGAGAGATGGTCGAGGGACCACCAAGGCTGAGGAAGAGACATGATCATGGTGGTCCATAGGGGGGAGGACATGGAAGAGGAGTAGGTAGGCCAGAATGAGGTGGTTGGATGCTAGACCTTTTACCACATCCACCCCAATGTGGTACATGTTAGGCTCATGGAGCTAGTGGATTTGGATGAGGCCAGTTGTAGGGAATAGATTATTATAAAAATGAGGCTCCAAGGATGAATTGAGGTTTTATCTATTTCATTTCCACCTTATATTTAGTTTTGATAGACACATCTTCTAGTCATTCCATTCATTTCATGAATTTTGTTTGGGAATTGGAGATTTTGGTTTGTTCATTGATTTGATACTTATGCCTAGATACTTCTATAAGAGAATATTCGATGATCACACACTAGTAATGATAGTGTGACCAAACCCTCATAGGGGATATTTTTGGTCGGGATCTCTTGGTAGTGTCGTCGAGGCCTTATGACACCATTCTTTGTATGAACTGGTTATACATAGTTCCTCTATAGATTGACTATATTAGGCGTATAGTGCAGTGTGTCCATATTTATGGAACCACGTTTTAATTTTTTAGTTTAAAAGAAACAAATTTTGTGTAAGATAGACTCACACATTGGATGGTGCAGCCAGTAAATCATTAGTTGGATATCATGAACCTCGAGGCAATGGATGATATGAGTCCTTAGTTTCCTACAGTGGTAGTGGATTATGAGGACATTTTTGATGAGGATGTTCCAATATTACCTCCTTAAAAATAGATATATTTCTTCATTGATATATACCTAGGCACTATATCGATGTCTACACCTGCATATCAGATGGAACCAATAGAGCTTCGTGAGATAAGGCTAGAGTTGGAGGACTTGAAGAGGAATGGATTTATGATACCGATTGTTTCACCTTGGGGAGTGCCAATTTTTTTCCAAAAAGGAAGACATGAGCATGAGGTTATGTGTTGATTTCTGGTGCTTACACACTATGACCATAAATAATATGTATCCACTACTAGGGATCGATGATATTTTTGATTAGTTGAAAGGGGAACAATGGATATTGAAAATTGACCTCAGATTAGGCTGTCACTAGCAGCGAGTTCAAGATGATGATATACTCAAGAAGGAAATCCGATGTCGTTCTAGTCACAATGAGTACATGGCGATGTCATTTGGCATGATGAATTCCCCAACAGTGTTCATGGGACTCATGAACCTAATCATTCAAACATACTTATACCGGCACGTGGTGGTCTTCACTGATGATATCCTATTGTACTCAGCATCTTTGTAGGAGCACACGACACATTGATGATGCTACTAGACACACTCTGAGAGAATCAAAATTATGGAAAGCTCTCGAAGTGTCAGTTCTACAATCTAGAGGTACATTTTTTGGGATATGTCCTTTTAGAGGCCGGAGTTGTATTGGATCCAACAAATATTGGGGAGGTTCTTACTTTGGATCCACCCAAGTGTGTTACCGAGTTGCGGAGTTTCCATGGGTTTTCAAGGTACCATCGTTGGTTGGTACCTGAATTCTCTGAGGAGGTAGGATCCTTGACATATTTTAAATGAAGAGGAAACCTTTTGTGTGGAAAAAAAGATCCAGTATAGTTTATAATAGTTGAGGAAGAGATTGAAGAGAGATTCCATCATGAGATTTCCAGAGGAGGGTACTCAGTACATAATGTACTACAATGCATCAAGAACTAGGATTGGATGTGTCATGATTCATAGGAAGGTGGTGATTGCCTATGGTTCATGCCAATGCAGACCACACTTGTATAAATACACAATCCATGATCGTGAGTTAGCAGTGGTATTCATCGCATTGAAGATGTGGGGATAATACCTGATGGGTGTATGGTTTATAATGTACACTAGTCACAAGAGTCTCAAGTATGTCTTATCTTAGAAGGATCTAAACATTAGACCTAGGTGATTGATAGAGTTCCTCCTATACTATGACATTGAAATCATCTATACTCCTATGAAGGGGAACGTGGTGGAATATACTCTCAATATGAGATCTAGTTTGCATATGTTGAGAAAGGCGTCAGATCAGTTGGCGTCATTACTGATATAATGTGTTCAAGGAGATAGAGCCTCTCACCACCATTTGATGGTTGGAACATCTCTAATATTACAGTGAATATGTGAGGCACAACTTTGGGAAACCGACTACAAGGACCTATATGCTCATTTGTCTATAGGGGATGCTCTTAATAGATATTCAATAGGCGGGGAGAATTTCATCCTACTCATTGGGCGTACAGTAGTGTCAGTGGTGTTACGGGAGGAGGTTCTAAGAGTGTTTCACAAATCACATTTAATAGTACATCCAGGTGTGGAATATTTGTACCATGAACTCTAACAATAGTTTTGGAGGCCATGAATGAAGAAGGGAGTTATAGATATTATCTCTCAATGCCTTAATTAATAGAAAGTGAAGGATGACCACCAAGTTCCAGTGGGTGTTACTCAACCCCTTGTGGTTTCAGAGAGGAATTTAGATGGGATATTGGTGTACTTTAGGATGGTTTTACCACGTAAATCTAGGGGAAATGATTCTATCTAGGTGATTGTTGAACAACTCACCTTTTCAGCCAACTTCCTAGCTATCTAGGAGAAGAGTTCAGTAGAGAGATTGAGACACCTCTACGTGTAGGAGATAATTCTACACCATGGAGTTCCATTAATGATAGTTTTATATCATGATTCTCCCTTTACATCTCGATTGTTTAATGGGTTGGATGAGGTGTTTGGGTACCAGTTATTCTCTAGCATAGTGTTCCACCAACAGAAGGACGACCAAATTGAGCTGACCATTCTAGTTCTGGAGGACATGTTATAGGATTTCTTGTCATACTTTGGCGATAGTTGAGAGGTTAATATAACCCTGGTGGTGGTTTGATACAACAAAAAATACCATTCCACTATTGGTATGTCACCATTAGAGGCCTTGTACGAGAGACCCTATAGGTCACCCCTTTTATGGATTGACCCTAGGGAGTCAGCACTCATGGGCCTAGAATTGGGGGAAAGTAAAAAAAAGAAGGTTAAGATTATCCAAGAGAATATAAAGATTTGAAAAGCCATTATAATTCATATTCTGATAGGAGACCTAGGAATTTGGAGTTCTAGGAAGGATCCCATGTGTTCCTTCAGTTCTCACCTCGATGTGGATTACAGATATTTGGATGGGATTTCAATCTATGTACAAGGTTCATCGACCCTTTAAATATATATCATAGATTTAGTGGGGGTGGTATACCAATTTTCTTAATCATCTTAGTTATAGTAGATACATTATTTCTTCCAAAAGTCACAGTTGAGGAGGAATGTGCATGACACATCACACATCATCTACAAGGGAGATTTTGTTGTATAGGATATAGTGACTTCTACTGAGTACCCAATAGAGACTGAGGATCAAAATGAGAGGATCCTTTATGGATGAGTGATTCCTTTAGTTCGTGTCTGATGGAATCATGGTAATTTCCCAGAGAGCACATGGGGGTGGGAGGCTCAGATTCATGCTCTGCACCCTCATCTTTTTGAGTAGCTCTTATTTTGGCTTTAAGGGACATAAATCCCCATTGTGGGGAGAATGTATCATCTATTAATTACCATATATTATTTTTATATATTATAAGGATTTATTTGGAGACTACAACCTAAGACGACATGCAATTTTGTGGCCCATTGTACCTAGAACAAATGTTTGAAAAGTATTAAAATTTTTAATAGCACATGCGTGCAGTTTTCCTGAAAAAGTGGCATATCTCTTAGATGTGTGCATGTATCAAAAATAAATTGAAACCATTGAACTAAAAATTGAGGCTTTACCCAAGATGTAAAATAAATTTATCCTGAATGGGTCATCTATATAAAAATTCATAGAGGACATGACCATAAATAAAATAATTTAATAAAGAAATTATTTCGATGCAATGAATTTATATTTTTCACGTCATTCTTAGGAATGCTGGGTTAGAATCATAATCATGGAATTCCTCTAGAGATGTGGATAAAGAACCTATGGATATACCATTGGATGACAATGATGGATCTATCAAGCGATGCACCTCGGATTCGACGATCCATTCCAACGATAACAATGATGTTGCGTTCTTCAACATCAATCGAACTGAATCGAGGTTGGGCGTGTTGTTTTTTGTTTTTTCCCCGTTATTGAATTCTGTGATGAATGTAGAATAATTAACAAATATATTCTCCTACGGAGCAGACATTGTTGAAATATGGGTTACTATCTATGGGATTATAAGGATATTGATCTTTATTCCTCTTTAGTTATCATTATAATGGAAACTGATTGAGGTCGGCATGAACAAAGCCTGAGGTTCATTCCTTAGATATTATCTTTGTTTTTTTCTTCCTCTGTGCTTTTCTTCTTCGTCACTGGACCTCTGTAGTCATGGATCAACCTTTATGGGTTACATAGAACATTATAGGACCCTAAGAATTAATGAAAATCAACAAAAGAGGATGGATCAGTGTAGATCATGACCATATGAACTAAGGTCTATGGAATTTTTCAATTATTGGCATCGAAGGAGGTAAGGATGTATGTAGTAGCAGCAACCCTGTGTGACACAGCCATCGACTGTGTAGATCAGAGGCCTCAGAACCAAAAAAGAATGTGGGGCACGCCTAGTGGGTTGGGCCAAGTTGGTCAGGATGAGTTGATTAGACCAGTGTCAGACCCAAGGGTGACCAAGCTGGAGCCCAACCACGATCGACCATAGCGGTCGACCGAGGTAGCCACATTAGGTAGATCGACTACTGTAGTTGGTCTTCAAGCATCCAGTCTAGGAATTCAACCACACAATTAATCCGACTGACCGTGTGGTTGGTCTACATGCCCAGTTACCCCCACTGAAATATAAAATAACCATAAGTTCTAAACAGAGCATCCAATCGAGGAGTTGTCTATGGTGTTGAGACCCTAATTTTAAGATTATCATTTTGAGATAGGTGGTGAGTGTTTATTTTAGACCAGTAAAGAATTAGAGAGTTCCTTTGGCAATTTATTTGATGGTTTAGTATGAAATTAAATCCACATCACTATATTATAATCCCCTCGAGAGGCCAAGTATGAGATAGAGTTTGGTATTCCTCAGTGGGACTAGAGTGAGATCCACTTGCACAACTAGTAGTGTTTGGAGGAATCAACATAACCATCAAAAGAAGAGTGTTTCTCCTCTATCTAGAGGTCCACATCATTATGGTTAGTGGTATTCCCTATTGTATCTGGGAAGGATCTTCTACGTTGTGGGTTGATCAAGATTAGTTATGTGTTATTCCTCAGTGTTTCTGGGAAAGATCCCCTCTATGTGTATCATAGTCTTCCTTGACCAATTTGTTATCTTTGGTCAGGCCCCAAAAGAACTATACCTTATCATGTGTTTGTCCAATGATATCATGGATCGAGGCATGATTTCTCTGAGAATGAGCAGGCATCGAGCATAATCATTTGGCTGGTA
The DNA here is from genome assembly GCA_963277665.1 of Viscum album. NCBI lineage: Eukaryota > Viridiplantae > Streptophyta > Magnoliopsida > Santalales > Viscaceae > Viscum > Viscum album. Next base: position 208,744,635 of record OY728123.1, read on the forward strand.
TTTGGTTGTGGTAAACCTCGAGACCGTGTGTCCTGGATTTATTACATCTGGATGTTCTTGTTATACGTGTTGAAGACATATAAATGTGTGTATATGACTATAAATTCATTTTTTTTATTCCTTTATTGTTTCCTTTTTGGTTTTAGGGTTTCTTACCAAGTATTTTTATACTCACCCCTACACGGAATTTTACCACACATGTCATTTTTTGTGCAAACAATCGACCTTTGAATAGATTCCTATGAAGCCCAGGTGGTGCTTTGTGAGACAAGACATACTGAGCTGTGTTCATTGGGATTTTTAGACAACTATCCCAATACCTATTTTCTTACTTGTAGGACTAGTTTTTATAGAATCTATTTCATGGGATTTTATTTGGCCCTATTCAGTTTCCATTACATTCACTATTGTACTCTAGTTGTGGGATAGAGTGGTTTGCATGAATTTTTTTCTTAATGTTTTTACATTTTAGAATATGTGTCTTGGATATGTATGCATGAATATAGGTACTTGAGGCTAATGCCTCCCATTTTTCGGATATGTCTACCCAGTGCTAGTCACCAGCACCTGGCCTATTGGTAATGGGCTTGGGGTAGTCATGGAATGGCCCCCTCTATGACGAGTCATGAAATATTTAGGTAGATAATATTAATTCATATGTTTCACCAAAAGATACAATATTATTTTATAACATGATCCACAATTACAATTGATAAATAAATAATTGATGTAGGGAAAATAAGTTGAAATGATTAGAATTGAGAGATAGATATTGGAATTATAATTCATGTCAGTATATTTCATGAGATCTTTCTTTCCTTAGAGTTATGTTTTGAAGATTGAATAATGGATAATTATTAATTGAATGAGATATTATTACTTATTTTATATAATCTAACATGTAATATCGTAATATTTTTCTCATCCTATAAAAAAATGGAATATAATGATAATTATGATTGAAATATAAATTCTTTATTTTGAGAGGATATTGAAAAAATTAGGGGGATTTTTTAAATATAGAGTGGAAATATGGTACCCTATAAAATAATGTACACAATGAGGATGAGATATGTAATAATTTACCATGAACATTTCAAGTAGTGGTCTTGAAATATGAATAAATTATTAATCCTTTCAATACATGGTATGAAGTATAGTTTCTTGAAAGCTATTCATATAATAACAAAATTTTTTATCGAGAAAGACTAAATCAATTTTATCATTTATAAAGTTTGTGTATTTGATAATTGGTAGTAAATTTTTTCTTTCATCTTGGTTTAGTAAATAGATAATATTATTAAATAAGTATAGAATATTTAATTAAAGAACGTTAAAGTTATATTCTTTCTTGATATGTATTTTTTTAGTACAATTGATATTGAAGGTGTTGTTAAATATATATCTTATTTCCAACAACGATTATCAATAAAACAATCATAGTTTTTTTATTAATATTTTTCATGTGGTAATTCCACTAACTAAAAATCAATGTGAATAAATCTATAACTGAAAATTATTATTTAGTTGGATAGAGGGCCCATACCAATAGTCACAATTTAAAAAAGTTAAAGTATGAGAAGAGAATTACAGTGTCTAATAAATGGACCACTGAAATGGAGTTGTTTTAGTGTTTCATATTAGTGGGGGAGAAAGACTCTCATTATTAGATATAAGGTCTATATCCACAAAGTGGGATAAAAACAATTCCCTATGTATACCATTGAAAAATGATATATATTTTAATAATGTAAAGAATCACCTCTATGTTATATAACATAGAAATAATATTTTTTAAAAAATAAAAATGAAAGTATGAAAATATTAACATTTTTAGATGTGATAGAACTATTTCCTAAGGTATAATTTTACCATAGACACCATATTTGATAAATGTTGTACCATATATTCAATGGATTTTATGTTCATAGATTAGAGGAATGTATCATGAATCAGTGTATCTTCTTTCCTAACACTCTAGTTGGGAGTAAAACTTTGATGAGGTAATAACCATCATAGAGTTGAATATATTATTTAATATAATAAATATAAATTAAAGGAGTAAAATCTGAGTTTTTGATTCATGTAATAATTAATTGTTATAAAATTTATGGTCTTATGATGATCCATACATAGTAAAACAATATTCTATATTTTTTTATTGATTTATGGGAATTTTTTGAATCATCACGGAAGAGTAATTGTTACTCGTCATCATTTTTTATCGAGGATATTTCAATATGTTACATCAATAAAGTGGAAAAGGTTTCCTAAAGGTGTTTCTAAAAAAATCACAATTTGGTGCTTATTTTACCACAATAAGATTTGATGTTTTTATGTGTAGGATTAATTTTCAAAGATGGATTGTTTGATCCATTTTTACTATTTATAAAATGTCATGAAACATGTTGTAATGGTTTTCCACCATGTCAAAAATTTCAGGCCATGTTGTTATTCCAGATTAATGGAAGGTGAAGAACTAAATTGGATAATTTCATGGAGGCTATTCTTATCCAAGGATGTTGCTCATGGATATAATGAATGAAAGGAATAGTGTATACTTGTAATAGGAGAATTGAGATAGATATTCACCATAAATAGTTTATGGGGAACTTCCAATACCATGAATGCTGGGATATATTTATGAAGTAATGGTTTTGGATGTGTCTGAGTGCATGTGGGAGATTTCATTGATAGAAATATATGGAAGAAGACTCATGTTTCTGAAAATATGAATGCACATTGCGATTATGAGCCAACTCAATAAAATATGGTGTTTAAAATTTTTTTTATAACAATTAAAATGTTATACGACTTTTTTGAAATTTTTACAAAATTATTCTTTCAAGGTTGCCTCATCATTATTAGGAAAACAAAACAGTTTTAACAAATTCATTTAGTTTTGAGAAATTTGGTGTTTGGAAAACATAGACATAATGGGATAATGATAGAGAGTTTCATGAAGATGAAATTATAGAGGTGAAATGCCTATTTTTGGAAATTATGTGAAGGTATAACATTTCATGGAGTTTCCAGATGGATGAGTTATGTGAATTAGATGCTCAAAGTTTCATTAAATGACATTGGTTGGTGTTAATGTTTTATGAGGGGTTGGTAATTTCATATAAATACCTGATCCCTATAGAATGTGATAAGGAATTTATACGAGAAGTTATATTGGGAGAAAAAACTCTATAAATTCTCCAATGTAATAATTAACATGAATAAAAATATGCCAACAACTGTGTTCCATTACTGAATTCCAAGAATCACCATGTTCCATTAACATACCATTTGGGTGATTTTTATTTCTAAATGATATCTTCCATGAATTAATTACATTGAAAAGGTGTATGGGTAGAGATATAAATATCTACACTTTCATAAAATCCTAGGTTATGTTAAATATAATATTTCATGAATGTTCGAGATGTTTCATGAAAAAATTGGAAGTTTCATGAAAGTTAAAATTTTCATGAAAAGAGAAGAATTGTGAGAAAGTGTGTTTTATAGATTCAAAATAAGTGAGTAGTATATAAAGTGATTGAAACTCGTTATATACAATTCTAAAGGAAGAAAATATTCATTGAAAACTAGTTCAATGGAAAATTATATAATTCTAAAATGCTTTAGTTCTGAGTCTATTTTTCATAGACTAGTTAGATGATCAATCAGTATATATTGAGAAAATAAAGAACCAAACAGTGATTTCAATCATTCTCTTTTGTGCGAGAGTGATTTTCCATATAAAGTAGTGAGTAATCGGAGAGGAAATGGGAGATACCCTTGGGTGTTATGGATCAATAAATTAATCATGTAAGTTTAGTAACCCTATGAATAGGATTGACCAATCCTAAATCCACCATAGAAATATACTTAGTGGATTATTATATATTGACACATTTACATTTAATAATCCATTGACTATCCCTATGTGGGTGAAAAATGTAAAATATTTCTGTTTTCTGTGAATTCTACACTTATATTCTATAGTGTTAAAAACATTTTATATGGGTTTTGTGTTCATCGATCATATTTGAACAATGTTAAGGCATGAACATCATAAATCAAATCATCACTAGTCGGTGACCAAAATAGTAAACCTACTAAAAACTGAGGTAATCATTGTTAAGGGAAGTTAAGGTTTTTAGTTATGTTGAGAAAATGATAATTTTTTATTTACCCCGATTCACCCATCCCTCTCTAAGAATATCTCACTAGTTTTAGTTATAGGGAAATCTTATATTAATCGTATTGATTAAATAATTTCAATAATTTACCAGATTGATCAAACTGAAAAGAATATTACATTGTATTCTTTTTTAGGACCATAATAGAAATAATTTTATTAGAATAACTTCATAATTCATAAACAATATGAATGATAAGGGTGATATTTAAATAAATAAGGCTATATTGGGTGTTAATGGTAACTCATGTTTGGATGGTATGTACTTTGAATAAATATTTTATCATTTTACAAGAATTGTGACAATGAGGATATTAATATAGTTGTTGTATATAAGAGTTATAATTTTTGTAAAATGTTTGTGAAATATTCATTATAAAATAGAGATCATGAAGAAGAATAATTTATTGTAACTTAGGATATATTCATCAGTGGTAATGATGGTATTATAGTGTTTTATTTTAAGAAATAATTTTATGGATTGAAACATTCCCTAAAGCACATAATTCTATGCTATTAAGATTCTTTAAAAAGTGGAAATTCAAAAAAAAATCTATGAAAAAAATATATTTGTAAAATTGATCATCAAAAGTTCTCTAAATTTAATTTTTATGTTAATGAAGTAATTTTTACATGTAACAAATAGTATTCTAATGATTAGTTTTTTAAAAATAAATATTCATTTTGATATTTCATTTCTAAGTGATATTTTTTTCCTGGAATAGATGTTATACAAAATTCGAAGTATATTTTCTTATCATAGGATAAATACAATAATGAATTATTGATCAAATTTAGCATGTAAGACTCTATATATGTATAAACACTCACAAAAGTTTGTGTAAAACTCAGTGATGACAAATATGAGAGAATTTTAATGCAAAAGAACATTCTAAAGATGATTAGAGGATAAAATTATCATATATAATCAAGAACATACATTTTTTATAAATTAACTTTTTGTTTTCGATAATATTCTTATTAAAATTATTCATATATAATTATTTCTAATAGAATAGTATAATATATCAAAGTAAATTTTAGTTATTGCATGATCTAAAATTGAAGTGAATAATCGAATCTAGTGGCATTCATTGCGGCTGATTATCCTAAAGATAATAGTTATGGGAAATCTAAATTATTGAAAAATTATTTTGGGTTTATAATTGTGGGATGTTTTATTGTAAAAATCATCTCTTATATTGATAAGTTTCAAGTCCTAGTATATTTTTTCATGTACATGCATGTACAATAATTATATAAAAGAATTAGAGGTTAGATAATTTGAATAAGAAAGTGGATAGGATATAGATAATTTCCAATGATAATTAAATTATAATTAATCATGAAAAGAATCATGTAAAACACTTTAAATCCAAATATATTTCTTACAAATAATTTTTCAATAATTATAAGGTTAACAATGAATTTTTGAGGGTATAATGTTTTTTAACAAATATTATATTGTAGAAATTTTTAATATAGTTATTATAACCTATTGATTTTAATAGTTATGAATGGAAACAAATTGTTTTTTTCACTCTTACTTAAGGAATATATGGTATCCCCATAGATCCATTATATTTTGTTGTAAAATAAAGATAAAGAATATAACTCAACTAACACACGTTTTATTGAATATAAATATACTTTTCTTGACAAAAATAATTTTATTATAGGACTTTATTGAGGGAGAAGAAATCAAATTCCTAAGTTAAACATTTCTTGTCACTATGAAATGAAATAATTTAAAAACATTACTTTTTCTAGAATTTTTATTTTAGGGTATTTCAATTTTTGATGTTTGTGATTTTATAAAACATGATGAGTTTTTTATTTTTAAAACAAATATAATTGGAGTAGTTTAAGAACCCTTGGAATTATTGATTGGATGTTGTATTATTTCTAAATTATGTGTAATAATATTTGGTTAATTATTGATAATTTGTTAATGATGAAATATTAGGTTTAACTATCTAAAAGTTTTTTTTATAAAAGATGGAAACTAAAAGGAGAACCTAATGAAGATGAATTGTTTATCTAGTGTGATGTATATCTATAAGATGAAGTACAAAAAATACCTACTTAGTATATTTTAATTAGTAATGGAATAAAATAATACAAAAGTTAATTCCAAATGTGAACCTTTACTTTCACCAATATAACTAATTTATTTTAGGTATAAATATAAAAAAAGTAAAACTCCCATGATTATGTGGCTTAGTTTCATTAGAATACGAGGTTCATATTAAAACTTAACGGACAAAAAACCTCACATCCTAATATTCTTCAGCGTAATGATATCCATAAAATTTATTTCACTAAACCACATGGGATAGCATAGTGAAGACATAAAGAAAGGGGTGAGCTAAATTCCTTTTAAGAGAATAATCATGATTTGAAAAACTATCATCATGTCAAAGGTATAAAATGATATCATAAAAGGGATGGATCATGAGTAATCACATGGGAAAATAAAATAAAGAACATAATATAATATGATCATGGTAAAATAGTAAAATGGGTAGTTACACGAAACCCTACATAAACATGAATCATGCATAACTGCCTAAACAATATCACATAGAAGACAAAGCCCCTAACAGATTAGGTATACTCCCTAATCCCATTCATTAAATCTCACAAGTCTAATACATAAAATAATTAATTGAATAACTATATAGTTACAACCACCATAACATATTCATTATTTATGTGTTCCAAATAAAAAAAATCACTCATAAGGAATATCATAATAATTTTCCTTGGAATGAAATTCAATAAAAAAGTCCTTCCTCATATAATAACAGAATTAAATTTCATAATAAACCAATTTGAGCATAAGTAAAGTATTACCACATCAAAGGAAGGTACAATAATCTGGGTATATATATGATAAACATATATACTTAATTTTTAATCATTACATAACATTCATTAGTGAAATAATCCGAGTAAGAGAGTGAATGGTCATAACCCAAAGGAAATGACAGTCTAAAGAGATCCCTTTCCTCGATCTCAAATCATCACATGTGCTATTTATCATCCTTAATGATAAAATTATGTTAATTTTTTACTATCTCATGAACTTTTTTATCTATATTGTTCTTTTCATTTTATTTATTAACATTTTATATTCATTTAGTTATTATTTTAGTTTCAAGTCGGGTGTTTTTATAATGTTTGGCTCATATATCCAAAATATCCTTAAAATATTTAATATGGTAATAAATATTATTAAGTAATCATATAAAGAGTGAAAGTAATTTCATAATTATAACATTTATACATAAATAATTTTTTATCCAGTAAATAAGGACAGTTATGATAAAAAAACTACGGTATAATCCTGGATATGGTATGTTTTACATACACATGAGTACCACATACATTTGTCATAAATTATTATATAAATCATGTAAGAGTTAATTTTTATTTCTTTAATAATAATTATTTCATAATTAACATATAATTTAATTAAGTTAATTTACTTATACCATCCATGTGATGGGTTAATAAAAAATTAATTGCATCACTTCATGAGATAGTAGTCTGTCATACTCATGAATGGCATTATCTTTTTTAATGGATGTCATGGTAATAAAGTAGATGAAATATAAATTTTATAAAATTGATAATATTTCATGAATATCATATATATTCACTAAAAACTTAATCATTAAAATTTGTGTGATGTGATGATGGAAAATTAATTACATCGGTCCCTGAGTCGGTATCCACTATAGAAACGAACAACAGATCCGCCTCCCATTTAGGGAGTTGGAGATTGAATTCGGTTATTGATAAAATATTTAAAAATAATAATATATGAGATATACTAATTTTAATATATTGAAATTATTTAGAATAATTTTATGTATTTTTGTGAAGAAATAAAAGAATTAATCTTATTTGGGATGGATTCCTCTTCTTCGAACCACCTCTTTAGGATTGTAAATAAATCCTATATGGATTATATTTATGATAAAAAAATCCTCAATATAGTTCTATGGAAATTAAGGATGGATTTTGTTCACTTATATAATTATCCAATGGGGTTTGGATACCTGGAATGGATATAATATGCTCTCCCTTTTATAATTTAGGAGGAGAAGAATTCATTTAAATACAAAAAAATTAAATAATGGGATGTTATTGTCAATAAAAGTGCCTAAAAAATTGGAAAATATAGGATTGGAGGAGATATAGTGTCAATAGAAAACTATACCCTTAATGATAAATTTTTTAAACAATTTATTTCATTTAATCATTTATTTTAACTCCCCTGATATCTCGATTTTGAAAGTAACTTTGTTAACATTTTTTTAATTTTTTAACTATTAATTAAAAAAACAAAATTACCATGAACTTATTTTAAAATATTAATTATTATGATTCCATATATGATATCAATTTTTTCAAATTTTATTAATCGAATAAGCATAATTTGACCAAAAATTAAACCTACGGACATGTTAAAAAACATTTTTTCATGAAATGTAGTTTTCAAAAATATGATGATATTAAAATATCTATATAAAATTTAATAATAAGTTATTTAATTTCATTTAATGTTAATATATATATATAATATTAAATTTATGTAAAATTTTCATCCTTTGGGGTTATTTTAATTAGTTAAAATGGAGACTCATTATGCATTTTAAAATACTTTTCTGGAAATATGTGTTATAAAGCCATAAAATTAAATTATACTACAATACATTATAATTATTATTTAAATTTATTTAATTGGATAAAAAATAAAATAAATTCCTTTAAATCACATTAAATTAATTACATAGTTTATTAAAAATATATGAAAGCTATACAAAAAGTATGCATTCTTTCACTATTCACTAAAACATAATTATTTACCGAAAATTTAAAAAAACACACGAATGTTTATATTTATATTTTTATTCCAAAAATGATGTTAAAATATTAAAATATCATTTATAGAATTTCGAAAACATAATTATAATATTTTTCAAAAATTGTAATAATTTTTATTTCATGAAGAAACATATTTTACTGAAGAATAAATTCCTATTAGAAATTAATCTCTTAATTCATAAGAATTTATATAATATGTAAAAAATATATCTATTTTATAAATTAGATAAACCTATTCATACCAAATAATTTAATTCCTTCCATATAATTGTCATATTTAAATAGTTCAGGTTCATTTTGGTAAAATTTGGTGTGTCACATATGCTATCAAACTTATTTTTTCCTTTAAAAATATTTTCATGTTAAATTAATATCCCCATAAAGAATTTATCCATAAAAAACATTATATGAAATACTATGCTGAAAAAACATGAGGGTAATTATACGTCATCACCACTTCAAGTTCCCATGTTTCTTCCTCAAACAGTTGGTATATCCACAATACTTTAAATAGAGAATCTTTTTGGTTTCATGTTACATTTCTATATGATCGAAGATTTTGACAAGATGATCCTCATATGAATGTTCATTCTCCAATGGTACCATATCATTATTCAGTAAATGTGAGGGGTTCGGTATATACTTCCATGTGTGGGATACATGAAACACATTGGGTACTTTAAATAGGATTGGTGGGAGTTCTAGTCGATAAGACACTAATCCAATGGAATCGATGATCTCAATGAGGATGATGTGCCTTGGACTATTCTATCACAACTTTCAAAACCATATGAATTACTACATGGTAATATAACGAATAAAAAATTATCTCACACCTAAAAATCCATGGCTCTGTTACGATTTTCTAAATATATTTTTTGTAGACATTCCATGGATTGCATGTGACTTGGAATGGTTTTAACATTTTATGTAATATATTGGACAATCTAATGTCCCATTTTAATCTTCTATCTAACATCATCCCAACATATTAGAGTCCAAAAATACATCCCTTAATGAACCTCATTAGCTATCAATTGAATTCTTCAATAGATGTAGTTATAATAACTCTATACTAGGGGAATATTTTCACACCAATATCTTTGGAAATCTATTGATAAATACCTCAATATATCCTTTGGAGATTGTATGGTTCTCTTTGAATTACCATAAATATGAGGGTTATAAGTAGTAATGAAACTGATATTATAATGATTCACATGCTTGTGGAATCTCTAGAACCATGATGTAAATCTTAGATCTATATCAAATATAATAGATAGTGGAACCCATAGGAATCATTCCATTTACCTTATTTTTATCTCAGTGAGTAGGTCAAGAGATAAATCTTCCTTGATATAAATTAAATGTTCCTACATTATAAGGTGATTGACAACTAGTTATAAGAAATTATTTCCTTTATGTTTCCTAGGGATTCCTATAATTAAATCCTTTGTTATTTTTTCCATTTAAATAATGTTATATGAAATAGTTGATTTGTCCCCTTAGACTTCTATAATTTAACATTAACATATTGGCATACCAATATTTGAGACAAAATTTCCATAATCTCAATCTGCATGTTATCTCACATGATTATTTTCTTTAGATATATATAAATCATAATGCCTCTCAGATTAATATAGAAGTAAGAGGTAGTCAAATCATCCAAGAGATCCAATTTTAGCTTTGATTGTTATGGGAAACATATCTGGGTTCAAAACCTTATAACTATGCCTACAGAAAAGTTAAACACTTGGATATTTGATAAATTTATCTATAGTACCTCATCATCTTCCAAGTCCACATAGAACCTTGTAGAAGTGGTTCTTTGGGAGTTATTTGATTAAGTTAGGATAAATGTTCTTTTACTATTGCTGTATCCACCATTTTCCTGTGTATGAATATTTGACCATTCTCAATTATCATCATTGATAAAATTGTAGGATAATCTCTATATAAAGAATATACCAATTCGTTTTCATCAACATATTGGGAATGGACTGAGTAGTTGAGGTCCTTCAACTGCTCTAACCATATTCTCCGGTTCATATTATGATCCTTCTATGTGAATATATATTTGATGATCTTGTGATATGTATATATTTTACACTTCACCCCATAGAGATAATTTCACCAGTTCTTCAATTAAATGATAAAGATATCAATCTCCAGGGTGTGTGTAGATATTATTATAATTAAATTATATTGACTTGATTTATATTCTACCACTTTAACATTCTATTTTAGGAAAATACCCAAAATCTTCTTTGAAGAATCGCTATAATCAATGAAAATATCCCCACTTGAGGGAAGAAAGAGGGCTTGTTTAGTGATAACCATCTCTTTCAACTCATTAATGATCTCCTCATAATAACTAGTCTTGAAATTATTTACTCCATACTATGTTATCATGGTTACTAGGTTGGAAAACCCAATTTTGGTTTAAAAAATCATTATTAATACTCAGATAATCTACATAAACTATAGATTTGTGTTATATATATTCATCCAGTCCATTATTAAATTTACATTGGCTAAATAGAGTCAATATATAACCAGATAATTTTGATAATTTTCCTAAATAATGATAATTTACTTCTCCATAACTCACATTTACTATAGATTTCATATAGATTCACCTTTTATAAATCCATTAGTATAGTACTCAAACACTCCTCATGACCCTCCTTGATTTTAAAATATATTAGAATATCACCTATAAATTATAATAAAAATTGTTGAGGTATTCTCTAAAGAAAATATTTATTATGTTCATGATTATGTTTTTGAGATTTATTGATTCTAAAAATCATCACAATGAACTGATAGTTTCCATAAGTTATTCAATATATAGTTGTTGGAATGTATTCCATATGCACCCATAATTATTGGTATCCTAACCAAAGGTCCATGTTAGAGTAACACTAGGATTCCTAAAATTGATATAATATTTCATTTATCCATGGAAGGGGATGAATTTTTTTTATCATGGGTCTTTCGAGTTCATGATAATCAATAGAGAGGTGCATTGACCTATAATTTTTCGTGACGAAGAGGACTGGCGCATCCCACGGTGAAGAAATCAGGCATATAAAACTAGTTTCCAGATTATATTACAACTTCTTATTTATATATTCCAACTCAACGGAGGAAATCCATTTTGGGTTATTTTACATGGGTAGTGATATAGTTATAAGATTTATTTATAACAAAATCTATCAGGAAAGAAGAAGAAATGGAAACTCCTTTGAGAATACATTAGTATAATCCCTCACAAGGGGAAAGTCTTCAAGAATGATTCTATCATTTGAATCAATCATTAAAGAAAAGTATTCCTTCTCATAAGGAATTATTTTCCTTATGTGAATACCAAATTAAATAGTAGATTCACCCCCTCTATATAATTTTATTAAATCCCTGGATAACATTGTATTTGTAGAGTGATCTCCTTATCTTGGTAGTTGATATTTTTTTATAAGGATATCCAATCCACGATAAAAATACCATCAATCTCTACTAATGGAATTAAGAATAAATTTTCAAGAAGATTATATAAATAAACATTGACTAGGGAATATTTATAAACATTATATGAAACCAATTCTTGGTTTTTTAATCTCATATAATGCTTGACACAGATGTTTTGAGTTGGTAATTGATTAGTTCTACTAAACTAGAAATATATCAACGAATGAATAGAACTAGAATGAAAAATTATGTTTTTCTTTATTAATTAATAACAACATTACCATTTCCCACATCATTGATGGGATCCACCTCAGTTGTAGTGATAACATATACTCTCCCTTTCCCTTATTCATTTTAGTTTATTATAATCAATTGTCTCCAATAACCCTTGGCTTAGGGAATTGGCTTGCATAACTACAATGTTCATTATAAATTAAAACACTAAATATCATAGTGGGGGTTGATTTAAACATTATTTTACTCTTATAAATTATTTTATTTCCATGTTTCAATCCATAATTTATTATACTAGTGACCCTATTTTCCAAATTTGATGTATCTCATAGTTCCCATCAGTCAGATTTTATGATGTATTTTCCCATACATTTTTCAAGTGGGATTTTGGGTTCTCTATTATCTATGGGATTCATATGTTCATAATCCCAATCAAAATTAATTTTTTCATTTTTCATCTCCAATCCAACGATACATCTAGGAGACACTAATATTTACTTTATATTTGATGGAACAATTGAAAATATCATCATAGATGTAAATGTGATAAAAATAAAACAAATCTAATAGAATTTTCTTAAACCCTATATGAATTGGTAAAACATAATTTTATGTTGATGAAAAATATGGAGGTGTATCTTGAAATAAATGTGATGTTTTTTAAGAAACTCAATATTGTAATCTTACATTTTATTTATAACAAGAAAATTCATCTCCATTTTATGAAGAAATGTTCTAGAAAATTATTTTAAAAAATATTTTCTTGAAGTCTTCACATTAAATGGAATCAATATACTCTTTGGACATTGTGTTTATGATCAGTTTCCATTGAGGTTGTACTTCTCCCTCATAAAATAAACCTTAATATTTTTATCATGATATATACATTTGATGGTAGATAATACCATATAAATATAGAGAATGAATTTTTCAGCAATAATTGGATTAAAATATAAACTAGAGATAGGTTAACATTTTATCATTACAAATGCGACCTGATATTTCTTCTTATTTGGATCATGAGTTTATTCTACATGATTCATTTTATTATTCATAATTTGAGATAGTTTTTCTATCTATTTCATGATTTATTATCTTCTATATTTATACAGTTATGCATATAATTTTTTAAATTTTCTCTTTTCCTATCATGTTGGTTGTTGGAATAGGTTATCCGATTTCAATATATTAAGTGCTAAAAATGAAATTGAGATAATAATGTAACATGAAAAATGGAAACATAAAATCATAGAAGGAATCATTTATAAATGATAATCATATCCTAAAATTTCAGTCTATAAGTATCAATATAGGATTTACATTTGGAAATTCCTTTTAAGGTTTTTTAACATAAAATTTTGGAGTCATTTTTAGTTTTTTTAATGATTTTGGTATGTTCCAAGTTATATCCCCTAGGATTTCGAAACCTAGTTTGTAGAAATTCCCCTTTCCATGCACTGAGTGAAAAATGAGTCCAACATCATATGTTATTTTTGGATTTATTACACTTAGGTAATAATTTTCCTAAGCCACATCATACAGTAATAATAAATTAATATAATTTCTCATAAACCACTTGATCTAAAATTAACCAATATTCTAGGATATTTTCCTTTAATTATAATCTTACACAATCTTATTTATGGGCTTCTCAATAATTTTTTCCACCTAGTTTACAAAGGGAAACTAAACCTTTTCTATGATACCCACTATAGGGACCCATGACTTTTTCAAATATTTTTATATGATTTTTAAGCATAGATTTCTAATAAGTACAACTCAAAAGATCAATAGTCCTTCTTCTATTGGAAGACTAAGTTCATATTAAATTAACAGGAGCTTAAAACATGGTATTCATATTTTATTCTCTATAATTAGGTCTTAAAATCAATTTATTCTCCTAAAACAATAAGAGATAAAAAGGAGAATATAAAATTAATGATTTGGTCTAATAATACCATTAATGTAATAAACATTATCAGGAAAAAAAACATGTGATTCAAAAGTATAAAAAGATTAAAAAAAAAATATGGATCATGATTAATAAATTTGAATAATAAAAATAACAACCCGGTATCATAATATCATGTTAATATAGTAATTATGGTATAATCCTTAAACATGACATAAACATGAGTTCAATCTAACATCCTAGACAAAATCACAAGGCGGAAAAAGTCCCTTAATAGATTATATTTACTCCCTAATCCAACACCTGATGACACGTGAAACTAAGGCTTTAACCAAGGAATTAAAGAGAAATAATTGAACACCCATAATAACATATCAATGATTTATTTGTTCAACATAAATGAAACCAATCATAAGTCATTACATAATAATTACCCATGGGATGAAAATGGATTGCGTAATCTTAAATCACACCATAATCAAATAAAATTTCATAATGAAAGAATTTTCATGTAACATATTTATAACCAAATAAAATTAATTTAGACTAATCTTATAATAATTTTTAGATACATACATATATATATATATATAATTTTGAAACATTAAATAATATTCTAGAGAGATATAAAGAGTGTAAGAGTGAGATTGGTCATTACCCAAAGGTAATAGTGGTCTAGAGAGATCCCTTACCTCGAGATAGATTCAATATGTGTGTTATTTATCATTTTAAATAATAATTTTATGTTAAATATTTACAATATTAAGATATTTTCCATGTTTATTATTACTTTTATTAAGTTTAATATCATTTTATGTTTACTTACTTATTCATTTTGGTTCAAGTAAGATGTTTTGACATTGTTCGGTTCATATATCAAAAATCTATTTAAAAATATGTCTAAGGTCAAATATATTATTAATTAATATTCTATAGATTAATAATGGAGACATAAATATATTTTTTACACATCAATTATTATTTTTCAAAAAATAATGAATAATTGTAATGAAAAAATAACTTCATTACAATCATGGAAAAACTAATATATATGTACACATGAGTAATGTATCAATTTTTAATGATCATTATATAAAGATGGTAAATTTTATTTTATAATTACATAAGTTTCATTATATCATAAATATCATACAATTTACTTAAATACACTTAAATATAAAATCAATTTTATGTAGTAATTAAAATTGAATGACATTGCTTCATAAGGTGGTATTCTATTGTACACATGAACAATATTATAGTTATCAATGTACGATAAGGTAATACATTATATTAAATATTACATTTATATAATAAATAATATATCATTAATATCATATATAATCATTAAATACATCATCCTAAATGCCCATGTGATGTAAATATGGAATGTGGATTACATTGGTCTATGAGGCAGTAGTCTTTCGTACACATGGACGATGGTTTCATTTTCCATCTGATTGATATGGAGGTGGAGTTAGGTTATTTTTAAGGACCCATCCACTATAATTACATATTCTATAGTTTTAAATTGCAACTCACTTTATTAAAATCCAAAGGATAATTTAGGAATAGTGTTTTAGAGAAATAAGACAAACTATTACATCGTAAATCCCTACATTGAAAGTGTAAACTTATACAAAATATTGATTTTCTATAAAAACATTTAAAATAAAATAAATTATACCATTTATAAATCTTCATAATTTTCTTATTAGAATCATAATTTTATTGAATATCCTTAAAAACAACAGATTTTATTTTAAAGGAAAATAGGATATACACAATAAAGAATTGTATGGGACATAAAATAAAGGAAGCCACTAGTCCAGTGAAAATCCATAAAAATATTTTTATAAAAACATACATTTTTACCATGAAAATGGAATAATAATTAAAAAAAAGATCACTATATTAAATTTTTAATAATAAATGATTTCCATGAAAACTCAATAACAAGAATATAATTTTATTTAGGTAACTTGGGACATCATTTTCCATATCAATTATAAAAATTTAATAAAAAATATCATCAACTTCCATCTCCAGATTACCCAATTCATTAGAGGTTATAATGTAACCACCCATCCTTGATTTATCATATAGCTACCCATCGTTGGTTATTAATGTAACCACCTATCCTTGTTTTTTATAAGAATAATCTATCATTAGTTTATTACAGAACTACACATCATCATAAAAATTCCCAATAATGATTTCATAAATTTCGATCAAGAAAAATTTCATCATAAAAATATTCTTAAGAAAATAACATTTTCATTTTGAAATTACTTATTTTTTGAAAAACATATCACATAAAAAGGAAGATATTTTCATCAAAAATATACTTGTAAATAGATAATGTAATCTGGAACGAATAATTGTGTTATGAAATCTGTAAAATCAGATCATTCTAAATAAGATAAAAAAACATCCCTCCCCGAATTTTAAAAAAAATTAAAGAGTAACATTAAAAAATGATTTTTAAAAAGAATGTCCCATACCTTAGGTCTAATTTTTAACATATGTTTTATTTATTCCTAAATAAAAAACACAGTTCAACAATTTAAATTCTTAAGAACCTTTTCATGTTTATTATTCCTTTACTGTCTCTTCTTTCTATGACATATACAATTACTTAATCACATAAGTTCAGGTCAAATGTTTTGATGATATTCGATAGTTATGTACTAAATGACTTAGGTATGTTGACTATGGTAAAATTAGTAATTATTATACAATATATAGAATAATATTCGTGAAGAAATTAAAATTTATATAAATAAATTATACATTCTTATTCAATAATTAAAAAATTTTATGAAAAATAAAATTCATTAAAATCTTGGTGATGGTAAGTCAAACATACACATGAGTAACATTTTTATTTTTGAATGATAATTATGGAATGAAGGTAAATATTATTTTATCATTAAATAATGATCATAATATCATATATATAATATTAATACTTTATATATATATATATATCATCTATGTGATATAGTGATTGAAAACAAATCATATCGCATCATGGAGGTGGTCGTCCACACATACGCACGAAGGACATTATCAATTTTTTGTGAATGTAATGTTAAGAACATAATAGATGTATTACACTTTATTAATGTTAAATATTTAATTAATTTCATAGATAAATATTAAATACAAATTTATAACAATTCATGATAGATAGTGATGGAAGATGAATTAGATTGGTTTGTGTGGCAGCAGTCCTCTGTACCCACGAACGATGAATTATTTCCACATTTGATGCAATAGGAGATTGATATGAGTCATTATAATTTCATAATAACATATTTTTATGTTAATTATACTATGTTTATTATCTTATAACGTTTTAATATGTTTTTAGGGATTATTATTAAATAAAAACTAGAATTGTCAATTAAAAATGATACTTATTCTTGAGAAAATATGCTTTTTCATATCACCTTAATACTGCTAAGGATGGTGTTATTCCAAAATAAATCACTAAAATGAGGGAATGGATGTTGTAATGTTATTATTTAAGTAATTTTCATAAAAAATAGGTTATTAAGTGGGAATAAATGAGAATAAGATGTTACCTTTTATAAGAGAGTGGAGGGGAACTCATGGAATTTCAAAAAATATTAAAAGTAATTTGAATTCTTTTTTAATTTAAAAATATTAAAAATTGTTTTATTGTTAATATACCATGATTATGGTTATAAATATCTCAAAATATAAATATTATATAGGGTTTTATAATATTTATAACTTTATATCTTGGTATTAACCCTTATTTGACCCCTTCAACTCCTACCATATCAACATGGTTTTTAACACTTTACGAGTCAATAGAGTTAACAAAAAATGAAAAAAGACATAAAAATCAATGATCATTAATATATTAATCATTACCATAGTCATTGTTCTTCGCAAAATATTTTAGTAGTTTTATATGATTTAATAAAAAATTTCATACTTTAAAATATCCATAATTTGAATTTTAAGAACTATTCATTGCATTGAATTTAAAAATATCATGATAAAAATAATGGTTCAAATAAAACATATTATTACATAACTAAAATATGAATTACATATTTAAATTTCATATATTAAATTTTGTATCTCAATTTATATTTCCTATATTATTTTTCATATCATTTCTTTTATTTTCCATTAAGTGAAAAATTACTAAGTTAGTATTGAGTAAGAATATAAAATAATTATTTAATCATTTAAAAATAAAAAAATATTAAAATAATAATTATATATAGTTTATCTATAAAAATAATATTTTATATTAGATCATATATTTTGGATAAAATTATATTAAAAATATTACCCTTGTTAATGCCAAGTATGGTATATCTTTCACATTTCATTAAATAAAATTTTAAACGGTTATAATCTCATCCAGGTGGCCCAAGAAGGTCAAAAATTTTACCCATGAATTATTATGGTCTAGAGAAACTCTTAAAATTTGATTTATCTAAGTATTGACCTCATTTAATAGTTATTATTATTTTATTTTAAAATAAATTACTTGATTTACCCTTTACTGGGGTAAAAAAAATTTCTATAGATAATAATCATATTAAAGAAAAATAAATGTGAAATATTTACTAAATTTTTACCCACAGATCAATATTACGGAATTTATTTTCTAAAATTTTAAATATATATTTTTTAAAATTTAATTTAAAATTAAACTATAAAAACACAATTAAAAATATTTTATTTTCAAAGAAAATGACATTTTAAAATATAAAATTTTTCTATAGTAAAATCAAGGATAAAATCCATTTCAAAAATCATAGTTGTATTATTTTAAATCATATTGGAATAATTATAATATAATACTTATTAAAACATAATTTTACATAATAAATACTTTAAAATTAATGATAAATATCTAATTAAATCATTATTTTCACTATTCCTTGAAAAATAAATAATTTCATAGAATTGTCAAAAAATTATTTGGAGAAAATTATACATTATGATTTCTACAAAAAAATCATTTTTGTTAAATAAATTTTCCCAAACTTTTAAAAATGAAAATTCCCACTCCTAAAAATAAGAAAAAACATATTTTGGAAAAATACCCCAATTTCTAAGAATAAAATGATTTTATTATAATTTTTTTTACTATTTTATAAGAAAATACCAAAAAACTTATTGAGTTGGACTTTTATTTTTATTTCATTAATCATTTATTCATATTCATACATCCTAATTTAAAAACTCTTTTATAGTGGTCACATTTAAATAATAATATTCAGTTGTTCATTTGTAATCAATGTGGTGTATCTTATACGCTATCAAATATAGTGTTTCATAAAAAAATATCATGACGTTATATTACGCCATGAAATTTATTCCTTGCAATTTGATTTCAAGGTTTTTAAACTGGGTTTGAATTCTCAAAATACATTTGTTAAAATCCCACATCGTAAGGAGGATTAATAAAACATCTACTCTATATGAGATAAAAGGGATGTATGGAGGTCATATACAGTATCAAAATCTAGGATTTAGAATAAGAAAACAATATTTGGATGTGAAAACATGCACTTATAAGGGTAAAATAAATCCCCTAAACTAATATATACTGATAAAGAACATGATATTGAGAATGATAAGCATCAAAAAATCATAAATGTGTGATGGGTTAAGATACCATTAATCTCTCAATAATAAAAGTAAATTAAACAATTTTTTTGATTAAACATATTTTTTTTAAGATTGGGAAATTGTTTTACTACAAAAACTGTTAATATAAGGAAATATACTTACTTGATAAGAATATTTTCATCCTTCAAATCAATTTCCACACAAAACTATTGTTCTTTTTTCAAATGATGAGTAATCAAGAGGGATTTTTTCATTCATAAAGAACTAGAATCAACATCTATAGATTCTAAAACACAAAAAAATATAACAATATATTAATCCTAAATCAATAAATTAATTAAAAATATATTGGTTTTTACATTATAAAATAATTCCCCAACATGAGTAAACCTTTATACTATAAAAATCTACCATAGTATCCATAATTAACCAATAATAAAAAAAGTTAATTATAGACCACTCAACAAATTCTTATCCATAAAATTACTTAAAAATTTCCTATACTAAGATTTAATAATATAAATATGATGTATTTCATCACATGAGTTTATTGGAAAAATTCAATATATGTTTTAATACAATATCAGACTGTCTTAAAGTCTCAATACATAATGTATATACCCAAATCATATAATCACAATGATATTTTAGTCATTTCTATGAGTAACCTAAATCACTATAAACAAATTATAAAATCACATATTCTACCAAAAGATAATTAATATTTTATTAGGTTCCCAATGTAGTGATCTTTTGATGAAATAACATTGATCAAAAATTCCCTTTTTGAAAAAAAATGTGCCAAAATTGTAACAACACATAACTACCTCAAAAGTTGATATCATACAAACCATAAAAGATAGAAAAATATTTAAACTTTTTAACCAACATATATAATGGAATTATTACTCTAGTATCATTTTTCTTATGTTATACCAAATAGTTATTTGTACAACAAATATTTACCAAAACTAAATAAATTTCTCCCAAAAAATTATCACCTTTTCACTACAAAACTTTTCAATGGTTTCTATTCTCACATAAATCATATATGAAATTTCAAAAAAAAAATAATGCATAATATTTTTTAAGTGTTTTATTATTCTCATAGTATTGATAAAATACAACTATATATTAGTTCTAAAAATATAATTCATAAACACATATTTCCTTTAACTTCCTAAAACATTAACCATATTTCGTCATCTTATTCATTAATAAATCAATCCTAAAATCAATGATATGAGTTATATACACATGATTCAAAAATATCAATCCCAAAATGATTTAAAATTAAAATGCAATAAAATAATTATACCATAAGTCCATACATTCATATTTCCTTCACATTCCCTTCATCTTCTGACATGATTCCCAAAATACATATTGTAAATTGTCTTATCCTTTTTGGAACTTCAATTTTTTGAGATAATTGTAAATTTTTTTACTTATAAATCAAATAAAAAATATACCATTACCCATAAAATTTTTATAGATCTGAAAATGTCTTGGATAAATTAAATAGTTTCTTACATGTGATATGAATACTCAAAAAGATGTAAAATTCATTTGAAAAAGCTTTTTAAAAAAGAGTGCTAATGAAATAATGTAGAATGTTAAATTTGTTTTTTAAATTTCAACTTCCTTTTATATTGATAAATGATCCTTAACATAATTAATGAATGAAATGAATGATCTAATTTTAAATTGGATACGTTCATTGAAAATACATTACCCCTTTAAATACCATAATATTTTAACATACATATCATTTATTCATAATTTGATTACCCTTCTAAATAAAATCTCCTAAAATATCAAAATTCACCATAAATTTTAATAAAAAATCACCAAAAGGGGTTTATATGGACTGTAACTTATGATCAACAATGAAATTATACACCCATTATTATAACGATAATTCTAATGAAAAGTCCAAAAGACAACATCATAGTCTCCAAAATTTTAAAATATTGATACACCATTTTTCCCTTGTAAGACATTGAAATATATATATATATACATACATACATATAAAGTTACTTAGATGGCATGAGATTCCGAGGTCTAATGTTCCAGGAATGAATTTAATAAAAATATTAGATATATTTTATATTGTGTGTTCACATATTCTTATAGAAAAAAAGATAACTCTTAAGCAGAATCTCAAATCAAACATCTGAGACCATGTTTGAGTCCAAAAAATAGTTTTTACCCTAAAAATGTTATAATATGGGTCAACAAGAGGAATTTATAATCCTCCATCATTGGTGGTATGTTCAGTGAAATAAATAAATAAATAGATAAATAAATAAATAAATAAATATTTCATTTTAATAGAGTGAAATGATATATATTAATTTTGTCATTCCAAATTCTATTGGGTTATCCACATAAACCCAAAGGGAATTCAAGATGTTATTTTTCTTCATTCATAGGAAAATATCATTGAATGATGATGAATCACTGGATAAGAGATGATCCAGACATAGTGAACACGACGACTCCTCTCAATCATTGGTAGATGATTTATTCAATGATGAATGATCCAATAACTAGGTATGACTCTTAAATTTATGATCTATGGAATATTTATTAAATTTATTGAGCATATAATTCCCTTCTATTGATCTTCAACAGTTGAATCATTTTCATGCACCATATTATAGAATTAAAGTTTTTATTTTCAAACATTTGTAGCCTCAGATTCCCATTCATGGTCATTAGAAAAGAACTATATTAAAACAATTTATAAGACATTTTTCTTGTTCATTTCCACTCAATTGTTTTTTTGTTAATATTTGGACCATGAATTCCATGTTCTATATTTTTGGTTGGTACCGAGTCCAATTGGATCTTCATAGTAACTATGGTTTCATGAGAAATGGGAATATTAAAAAATGTACACAAATATTATATTGCTACAATGAATAGTTAAAATTTTAGATGATAAGAGATTGAATCTTCACCATTTAAAGGAACTCATGCATACAGGTTAAATGATGATTCACCAAGGATCCATTAGAATACTTTTTTTAATCAGACGATAGCTGGAAAAGGTAAATTTTCCATAGATCCAGTATTTCTAGTTAGAGATTGAACCAGAATAGAAGTGACATTGCTTGAATTTAGGCACAAGAAGTGGATATAAGAATTCATAAAAATTCTAACTACATGTTGTGTACATGGATGAAAAAATGGCTTTTTACCTTCAAAAGTGACAACAAGGGTATTAGAATAGTTAAGGATGGCATGTTGTGTATCCCCTCCCACTCGATGTGTAAAACTTTTATGGATGGCCATCCACTTTATAGGATCACACATGTAGGATCCTGTGTGGAAGTATATAGATAATTACATGGAATTTTAACCAGGTACACTAACATGACTAGATCATATGAGGGGAACCCCATGGGAGGAAACATTTCATGTAAAAAAGTACAATGACACAGGTTTATTACGCAAATATTGGTTTATGTAAATGGAAACAACCATTAACACAAGACCTGATCCTAATAAGTGATGACATGCCTTGTATTCCTCCTACATGATATACACTACTACCTAGGTTTGGAGCCATGTTTGAACCAGGAACACAACCAGGTAGTGGAGTATGACCCCGTGGTTCCATTTTAGGAAACATAAAGGTTTTGTATCTCCTTTATTTTAACTCATAATTTTTCTAAAGAGTATCCTATCCTATGTTTCCTTCCTCATATTAAACAATGTTTCCCATGGAAGTGGATTTGGAAATATGATGTGAAATGCTATGGTAATAATACTTTTTTAGGAGACCCTAGATGGTGGTAGTGATTAGGTAGAATCACTAGAGACTACTATGTTTTACACTCTAATAGATCTAGGTATTGGAGTCCTTGAACATTAGAGTGGAAATCCCCATTAGAGTGGAAACGTGTCCTATAAATCTACATTCATAGGGGAACCCCTCTAAATAGCATGGCATTTTTCCTCTCTGAACATATTGGAACCCCCATTTTGTACTAGGGTACGAGTCCTCAACATTCAAATGGAACACAATATTCAAAAGGGCGTGGTTCCTCGATGACTAGAATAGAAACTCTGTAATCTACTAAGGTGTGAGGCCTTGACCTTTTGATTGGAATCCCATCAATAGAAGTGTGGTACCCCCACCTCATTGAGTGGAACCACCCTATCAGCACATGGATCATTTCCTTGTCAACATATAGTTGAAACCCCCATCAGTATGGGTGATGGTCCTCTATGGATACATATAGAGTGGAACCCCCTAACATAATAGGGTGATGGTCCTCTAATTCGATTTTATACACCCATGAATATGAAACACAGTGACAAAGAAAGGTTTTACTTTCATAGATACTTCTAGGGAGACACGTGATATGTTGGGAATTAATGATGGACTTTTGGTACTGTTGGTGACTATTATTATTATTGGGATGAGCTAGGAGATGGCGATCCCCTTACACTCTTGTTTGGGATTCTATTGACTGAGCATATATAAAATATTATTAATACCCACCTCGGATTTTATTACTCTCATTCCATGGGAGAATAATACATGTGGTGTATTCGTTGTTCATTCCGTATTTATATCATAATTTTTAGGTGAATCTACACTACTACTATTAGTGGAAAATAAACGATGAGTAGTTCATGTACTAAACATGTAGATTACCCTATGTTTATAAAAGGGTAATTTTATTTTTTGGGGTTGATATTTTTCCTCTGACACTATATTATATATACAAATTTTTTATTAATTTTAATTGTTTTACTTCACCCCTTCAAATTTCTGGGTATCCTACTAGGTAGGTTTATACTCACCCCTTCATGGGATTCTCCCACACGTGTTGTGTCTTATGAAGATGGAAGACAGGTCGGTGGTGAATTTATAGGATCATAGTGATACATGGTACTTTAGACTACATATAGTGGTCAAGGATTTTGATTTAGGAGATGTGATCTCTCAACAGTTTACTTTTCTAGTTTTTCATGTTGGGACATATTTCTGGTTGGGAATTTATTTTTCCAACTTTATTGTTCAGTTTTTACTACCATATTCATGTACTATATAGAGTTTATTCACTCATGGGTTTTCCATAATATTTGAACTTCTTTAACTTCTACTACATCTTCTTTCATCGAGATAGATGTGTGTATATATACAGGTATATAGGCTAAGTCCTCCCCATGTGAGTTATGCCTTTAGCACTGTTTACCAGCCCCTGGACATTTGGGTGTGGGCTTGGGGTAGTTGTGTCTTGATCCCAAACATGGTTCAGGTCATGAAATAATGGTATAAAAGGTGGATGAATTCTTGAGAAGATGTTTTTACTAGATTCCTTAAGAGGATTTGGTTGGGTTAACGGAAATAGTGTCAATGTGTTTTGAGTCTATCTCTCAATCCAGGGAATCCAATGATGTTTTGGGTAGCTGGCATAAACATTCACTATTCTCATGACTATATACATGTCGACCTGGTTTACCGAATCATTTTTTTTCATGGATCAATGGTACATTAACCATAAAGGATTGATTCTTTCACCTCTATTCTTGATTTATCTCCCCATTTTTTCTATAAATATTTTCTCATCTCACTGTAGTAGATCATGATAAATATTAGGATGCCTAAATGATGAAAACCATCCATGATACCAGTTCCAGATCATAATGATTATATGATTAGATATGAGGCCTCAGTTCAGGGTCGATCCTATTACCCCCTTCATCCATGTGGGTAGATAACAACACCTCCACCCATCGAGTAGAAAATTGTTCTAGTAGAGTATGATGAGGATGTTTTCAGGCTTAGTGCACTCCATGAGTTCAATATCTAGAGGCCACCAAAGTTTCATGGTGAGACAGATCCTCAGTAAGTATAATATTGGATAGAGTATGTGGTTCATTTCATCAGTATTATTTGGATCTCTATGAATCATGTGGTTGTATTTGCCTCTGGCCTTTTTCAACAAGGGATATGGGTGCTGGTGGAGATTTGTTTCACAAATACACGATGAGTAAACACTCTTGTGGAAATACTTCAGGTGTTTATTCCATAAGGGGTACTAACCCTCAATCATATGATCACCTTAGATCTAAGAGAATTTGGAGCTACATCAAGGAGGGATAAATGTGTCTGATTATACAGATATGTTTAAATACCTTATATGGTACTCCTTTGACATGATCTAGTATAGATATTTCTATGCATGGAAGTTTGAGTAGGTAATCCATAGAGAGATTCATGCCAGTATGGTTCCCTTATGAATCCCCACCTATGTCGGGGTGTTGGAGTACAAACTACCATATGATATCTTTTTTCAGAGGGATTCAAGACAGTTGTAACTAGTATTGGACACTATAGAGATGAGTCACCTACAATACCCTGTAGAATCCGGGAACCATGATATTGACATAGGAGAACTCATCATGATTAGACTTAGGAACATGGTCTTCATAAGTGAAGAGAACTAGGTAATCTTATATAGGGGTAGTTCTTACTTGGCATGGTTGAGGTCACATGTAATTAGACAACCCAACTAGAGGCGCCGAGAATTATATGTATATAGTCGATGGACCACTATCGTAGAGGTACCTCCAAGATCATTTATCTCTTAGGTGAGGAAATGGTGGTCCCTAGGATGGTAGAGATGGAAGAGAAGCATGAGGAGCTATGGTTGGTGGACAGAACTATGAGATCCTTCCACCCCCACCATTAGACACTCAATGACAAGCTCTAAGATCTAGAAGCTAGAGACATTGATAATTATAGGATTTAGAGGATTATGATCTCAATCTGCCTCAGATGATCTGAGGGACAATCTATGTGTTTTATAATCTTTATTAATTATTATTAGACACATTTTATTGTAATTAATTCATCTCTTTATTCATTGTGTGAGAGATGGATCTCCAAATTCATGAAATAGATGAGAAACATTGTCTAGACATTCATATAGGGAACACTTCTTCTGTTTCTTTTATATTCTATTAGTGAGAAAAACTGCTTGGTGGGAAGAGTTTAAAATGTGACCTCATTGGTGTCGCAATGGAACCATTTGACATCTTCTTGGGTATATACTGTTTATCCATGGTCAGAGCCCAGATTTACTATCAATGGATACAAGTAAGATCCCTACACACTGATATGATGATATTCTACTTTTCAAGAGAGTGAGAGATAGATCTCATGGTAGAGAAAATGTTTTATGTGATCAGTAGGTTTCAACACTTCACCCATAAGATAGTGACTATATTTATTAGTGTAGTATTCTATTTAGGCATCTAGATTTATATATTAATTGAGGATTGCATGGACTTGTTCCTAAAGGAGGTTACATGACTACCTCTAAGGAGGGATATTCATTTTTTCAATACCATTCATCCCTCCACCACTTCAATATTTTTTATAGAATATCAGATATCTCCAACCCAGATATGGTTGCTAATATTATAGTTGGAGTACCCCTAAGAGAAGGGTTTCATAAAAACTGTTATATCCCCCTGGGAATATATGGTTTTATTTTTGAAAAAATGAAGATAAGACATTCTTTATTTTTTGGGATTATCATCACCTAAACAAGGACACAATAATGAAAAATTACCCCTTACTGAGGATTGATGGCATCTTTGAACAGCTGTGAGGCACAATATAATTCTAGAATATTGATCTCAAGTTCAAAGACCACCAGTTGAGGTTTTTTAAGGATGATATTAAAAATTTGGAATTCCAATGTCGCTATGAACACTATGAGTTCCTAGTGATACCCTTTGGTGTGACTAATTTCCCCATCTTGTTTATGGATCTAATGATCTAGGTATTCCAGCTATACATAGACCAGTTTGTTGTCATCTTCATTGACAACATGATCATCTAATCTTATTTATAGTATAATCTTACAGATGACTTGACGATAGTCCTAGATCATATTTTAGATAACCCATTTTTTGGAAATCTATATATATATATATATATATATATTTGATTTATGGATACATAAGTATCACGTTCTTAGGAATGTCATTAATAAGGATATTTTAGCCATGGACCCACGAATTATTGATGCAGTGAATTATTAAGATCCATCCTTGTATGTGTCCTAGGTGAGGAGATTTATTTTCTGGGAGAGTTACTATATGAGGTTTTTGGTAGACTACTCCAGAATCACAGACCCTGTGACCACCAAGACATGGAAATGTAATCCCTATACCTGGTTTGAGAACTACAAGAGGGTCATACATGAGTTAATTTTGTGGTGGATGGGTGCCCATGTGTTGAGAATTCTAGAGGATGGTGTGAAGTATGTAGTGTATTGAGAAACCTTGTGATAAGGACGTGGATTCATATTGATGGAGCGGAATGTAGTTATAACATATGGGTAATGGCAGTTAAGTCCCCATGAGAAGAACGACAATACTAATGAACAATAGCTTGATGTGGTAGTCTTCACCCTGATAAATTGGATGCACTTCCTTCTGGGTGGGAGTATTGTGGTTCACTCCGACCATAAGAGTCTCAGGTACGTCCTCACACAAAGAGACATGAACCTAAGAAAATGATGTTTGTTTGAGTTCCTTGATGACTATGACTTCGAGATAGTATATACTTAAGCAAAGGGAAACATTGTAGTATATTCACTTAGAATTGTTTCAAATTCTCTATTAGTGAAGGAGGATTCATATCATTTGGCCCCCTTATAGCTGACCCTGGTGGAGCTAGAGGGTATAACTTTTCTATAGTTAATAGTGATGAATAATATTCTTATTGATCATGTGAGAGAGTATGAAATTATAAAAATATATAGAAATGTTTTATATGATTAGATATCAATATGTGAGTCAATAGATGAATATTCTAAAGAGGGAATCATGTCACCCTATTCAAGGGATAGACGCTAGTACGAGTCACATTGTGGGAGGAGGTGAAGTGAGAGATAAAATATTCTCCAGTAGTTATAAATCATGTTATGGTGAAGTTGTAAAAAATCTTTTGATGGTAGTTTTGGTGGTCCATAATGAGTATAATTGTATCTCGGATAGACTATTCATGCCTCACCTATCAGCAGGTGAAGGATGAGAACCATGTTTCTCTAGTCTTATTGCATTCCCTTGACATCCTAGAGTGGAATTGGGATTGAATATCCATGGAAAGTTTTTCCAGGATTCTATGAAGTGTGAATTTTTGCAACTCCATCAAGGTGATTGTTTACAGACTCATGAAGTTTATGCAATTCCATGATATCAAGGAGTGGAGTTCAGTAGAGATTTTTGAGAAGTATTATCTATGATAAATTTTTCGGATTCATGGGGTTCCTATGATGAATTTATATGACCATGACATGTGGTTTACAACATGTTTGTGGAGAGGAATACATGAGGGTTTTGGGAACCAAATGTGGAAGTGTATATCCTTTAACCCCCAGAACTATGGAAAAAATTAGCATATTATCCAGGTGGTGGAGGATATTATAAGGTCTTATGTGTTATTCTTCAGATGGAGATGGGAGGATCACTTAACTTAGGTAGAGTTTATGTACAAAAACAACAACCACTCTACCATCGACATGTCACATTTTTAGGCCTTGTATGAGAGGCCATGAATGTAACCCTTATGTTGGACATAGATCGGTGAGACATTTATTGTGTGCCTAACTATTGTGTAGGTGAAAACATTGAAATTCTAGGTCATTCGTGAGCCAATGAGGAAGGCCAATAGAATAAAGAAATATTATGTAGATCAATATTATATAAACATGGAGTTCAATCAGTGATAAAACGACTTCCTCATATTCTCCTGAAGATGAGGATTGTGGTGGTTCAACCATGTAGGTGTGATGTCCCCAAGGTTCATTGGGGAATTTGAGATCATGTAGAGGGTTTGTGAGGTTTCTTACCACCCCACCCTACCACAAAAACTGAAGCGGGTGCCCGATGTCTTAAATGTGTCATAACTAAGGTGATACATGAATGAACCCACACACGTCATAGATTGGGGTGATCTGGACCTTAAGGATGTATCCACATTTTTCGATAACCCTATGGAGATCAAGGATCGACAAGAGAGAACCTTGTGTGGATGGATCATACCCTTGGATCATGTATTGTGGTAGTACGAGAATGTACAGGATTGTTCCCATGAATGTGAGATCCATGTGAGGGATCAGTATCATGAGTTATATGTTTAGTTTTTCTTTTTTGGTATGAGAATATTGAAGGATGGAATTATGTAGAGACTCGATTGTTTACTTGTAAGTCTTCAAAATACTTCTATATATATTTTCATATCTAGGAGATGAGATGGCATTAGATATCAAGGCCTAGTGTGCTGGTAATTAATTTTTTTAATATTAAATATATTTTTATTTTGAACATGTTGAGATTAATAAATATAAATAGATAAATCTAAAAGGAATATTGGATTATAATTTAAATAAAATGGTTTATTTCAGAACATGATTTTTACCCTAGGCGGGAAATAAAATGGGAATACACGAGAAGTTCAAACTCTTCACTCATTGGTTGTATGTTCAGTGAATCAATTAATTCATTAATTAATTTTAACACTGTCAAATTTTCTATAAGACTAATGGAATGGATAATTCTACAGGTTAACACATATAATCCCATGGATAATTCAAAAATTTCTCCTTCCATCTCCACTAGTAAATCTCACTAGATGATGAAGAAATTCCAGATCAGAGCTGATCAGGATGTAACTAGTGCAAAACTATTCATAATCATTAGAAGATGTTCTCTTTGATGATGAATGATCAAATATCAAGGTCGGACTCATAAATTTGTTATTTACATCATTTTGGTTAAATTGATTACTAAAATTTAACCCTTCTATATATTTGTGCCAATTACAGACTTTTCATGCACCCATGTAATGATTTAAATTGTTTATTTTCAATGTTTGCTAACACATGATTCCCATTCTTGATAAATGGGAAATAACTCTAGAAAGAAATGTTTAAAAAAAAATTATTTTTCTTTCCCCCTCGTTTTATTCGTATTCATCGCTGGTTGGACCCCCTGGTCCATGTTTGACATTTTTGGGAGGTACCAAGCATGATCAGGCCCCCAAAATCACAACAGTTTAACAATTAAAGGGAGAATCAATGAAAAAAGCATATATCTAAGATAGTTTCAAAGTAAAGACAAATATTTTGTTGATTTAATATCAAATCTTTACCAAATGGAGGAACTCGTGCATACTAGTTGAATGAAGATTCACTAAGTATCTAATGGAATATGTTTTCAATTGGATAACGGATGGAAATTGAAGATCCATCGTAGATCCAGTTTTTTTTAGAAAATTATAGGGTTGAAATCAAAACATCATTGCTTAAATTGATTCACCAAATGTAAAAATGATAATCTATAAAAAAACACATCAACATGACATGTACATGGAAGAACACATGATTTTTAGCCCCTCAATGGTAGTGGCTACAAATTTGGAAATGATAAGGATGACACAACATGTATCCCTCTATCACATCGTGTACCCCTTCTCTGTATGGGAAGACTATGTTGTGGATCATATGGGTGGGATCCTGTGTGGGAGAATATAGAATGATATAAAATTGTGTACCTAAGAACATGGATATGGATAGATATCATGGGCAGGACACCATGTAAAGAAACATGCATTGCACTAATGTACATAGACACATGGTCAATACATGTACACGAGATCCGGTAGAAGACACAACCAATAGAATATGACCCAATCCTGGTTATCCTGGACCTATCGTGTAGTGCACCTACATTTCCTATACAACTA
The DNA here is from genome assembly GCA_963277665.1 of Viscum album. Lineage (NCBI taxonomy): Eukaryota > Viridiplantae > Streptophyta > Magnoliopsida > Santalales > Viscaceae > Viscum > Viscum album. Next base: position 208,776,753 of record OY728123.1, read on the forward strand.
CATGGGTTAGGAGATGTGTACCATCCAGGAAAATGACTAGGAAGTGGTGTGGGACCACAAACTGTGTGGCTCACAGGTCATGTACCGCTTTGTTCCATTTCAGTAAAGTTCACTATTCTATATCTCCTTAGTATAAACTCGAATTTAGGACAAAGGGTAGCCTATCCGGAGTGTTAATCCATTTATAACACAATAGTTATGTCTATTTTTTCTTTCAAGATACGATGTGAATTGTTATGGGAATGATTCTTGTAGAGGAGACCCCTGATGATGATAGTGATAAGGAAGAATCACCAGATACTATTGACTTGTACCCCTTATTAGATCTAGGAAGTGGATTCTCTGACCGTTAGGGTGGAAACCCCATTAGCATGGGTGCAGGTCCTCTATAGATTCCTTCTGAGTGGAACCCCCTATCGGGTAGGGCGTAAGTCCTTGATGACCAGTTTTTTACCCCATATTGTACCAGGGTGCATGTCATTGACTTGTTAGTGGAACCCCTAATTAGATAGTGTTCTGGTCCTCTATGACTAGAGTGGAACCCCCTCGGTCACACTAGGGTGAGGGTCCTCAACCCTTATAATAGAACCCCCATTAGCATGGGCATGAGTCCTCTACCTCACCGAGTGGAACCCCTATCAGTATAGGTGGTCGATCCTCATGATATTGGAGTGTAAATCCCCATTGTTATAGGAATGGGTCCTATAAGAATACTTATAGAGTGGAAATACCCTGATGTAATAGGGCGCGAGTGCTCTACATAGATTTTGTTCCCCACGACTATAAGGCATAGTGATGAGGCATGGTTTGACTTGGACAGTAACTTATGGATGGATGTGTGAGATGTCAGGCTTCATTTATAGAATTTTTTAACTATTGGTGATAATTAAAATTCTTGGTATGAGTTTTAAATGTATATCCCCATACTCTCTCTTTTGATCTTTTTTTGACTGATTATATATATATATACTTATATATCCACACCTTGGATTTGGTAACTCTCTTTACATGGGAGTTGAAGACACACAAAGAATACCATGTGAATTTGGTGTTTATTTTCTCATGGTTGGATGAATTTAATCTCGCACAATAGTTTGAAAAGACTCTATGATTAGTTCATCTACTCACTGTCTTGAGCCCTATGTGTTGGTCCAAGGTTACATAAACTATTCGTCGGTTGAAGATGTTATCTCTAATTGTATCTTAAGCCTACTACCTTTTTATTCCTCTTGTTTCTCTAACTAATCCCCCATTATATTTTGGGGAATCCTATAGGTTATATATATAATCACCCCTAAATGGTTGTTTCCCACACATTCCATGTCTTTTTCAGATGAACGATAGGTCAGCGGTAACATAGAGGGGTGTCTGGATACATGGTACATTGTAACGAAAATTATTGTCGCAACATGGTATTCTATAGTTGGTCTTTCTCATCAGTTTAAATTTTTGGTTTTTCATATTCTGAAATATTACTTGTTGGTCATGTATTTTGGAACGTTACTTTTTTAGTTTTTTCTACTATACTCCGGTACAATCTAGAGGTTTTTCATGCATTTTTGTTTAATTAAATTTTATATTATTTTAATTCTACTCCATCCATGATTATTCATCATGATTAGTGTTTGTGTGCATACATGTACTTAATCAATGAGATTCCTTTTTTAGTTATGCATTTTATTCTTGTCAACATTCCTAGCCTATATGGGAAGGATTGTGGTAGTTGTGGTTTGATCCCTAGAATGGGCTGGTTTGTGACATTAAAACCATCCTCTTATACCTAATATAAGGACCCAGCCATATGAATTAAATAATGTAGATTTTCTGAATGAGATTTCATATTATTACAACCTCAATGATCCTTTACATTTATGGTTTTATATAATTAAGGAAAACTCGTACATAATAAACCCATACATTACACAGGTACACTTATAATTAGTATCCATTTTTTCTACTGATTTTAAAAAAACATTATTCCATTCACGATAAATCCTTCAATCATTCTCCTTGCACTCATCAATTTCTTAGATCCCCCTAAACATCAATGAATTACATTAAAAAAAATTAATGAGATAAAAATATATTTATGGTACATAAAATAAAGAAAACTATTAGTCCTATGAAAACCCATAAAAAGATTTTCTTAAATGAACACATTTCCCCCCCAAAAAGGAATCATGCATTTTAAAATATCATTATCACAACTTTTAAAAATAAATGATTTCATTAAAAACTCATCATAAAGCATATAATTTTTATCAGTTTACTAAGTACATCATTTCACAAATCATACATAAAAATTTAAGAACCGATATGGTGAAGTTTAACCTCCAGAGTACCCAATGAATTGGAGGTTATAACGTAACCACATGCACATGGTAAATCACATAACCACATGTCATTAGTTAATAATTTAACCACATATCCTTGGTTTATCCTAGATCCACCTTTCATTGGTTTATAATAGATTAAAAAATCATCATAAAGAACTCCCAAAATCCATATCATTAACATAAAACTTCAAAACAAGAATCATTAAAATATTCTTATGGAAAATATCCTTTTCATTTTGAAAAAACTTTTTTAGATGATCATCTCACATATAATGGAATAAAATTTATTTCAAAATAACCAAGTTAAATTTTAAAGGAAACATAAAATAAATAAGGAATCCTTAAATCATGAAAAAAATCCTCGCATGCCATATATGTTGAAAATTCATTTTCTCCTTTTGAATAAAAATGGAAAGGGAACCATAAAAGTGTATTTTTAAAAATAAATCTTCTTATCATATGTATGACTTGTAATGAATGTTTTTTTCTTCCTAAAAAATAAAAATAGGTAAATTTTTAACACTCCTAAAAATATTTTCATATGTATTATTCCTTTTAGATCACTTATTTAAATGTTATATACAATTTAAAAATCACTAATGTTCACATTGGATGTTTTGAATATATTCTTGGTTCATAATATAGATGTAAGTGTATATGAGATGTCACAATTCCATAGGGTCGAATTGTATATTTAGTAACCTTGTATTTAAACTCTTAATAATGAACTTAGTTTAAGAGGTTTTAAATTAATACAATTCACAACAAATAAAAATGTCCAATTAGGTCTTGGATCTGATGGAGATGACATGATGTAATACCACAATTAAAAAAACAATTGTATTTGAATTGAATACAACAACCAGAGTAATACAAAAGTAACTGATTCTACCATGCATCATATAGGATCACTTAATATAATATGGAATGAATGTATCATAATTGAAACAATTAAAATAGGAAAAAAATTGAGTAGAAAGAAGAAAAAAAAAATTATTCCCTTTATATTAAAAATAACATCGGAAATGTAAAGGTATTGCAATTCACATATCCCAAATATTTGGGTATCATTTAACCTTGGATAAAAGGTATTTTATAGAACCACCCTAGTAATCGCTCGATACGATGATCGGGACAACTTTATTCATATCCCCGGAATCCCTCGATCGATAAGGTAATTGTCACATCAATCTTTCAAACACAAGAAATACCTCGATATTATGATCGGAATCATGACTTCCTATCCCCGAAATCCCTCAATCATTATCACAATGATCAGTCAGACAAAGAAAAACAAATCACTTATTGAAATACAAGAACTTGGAAGAATCCATTCACATCTTGTATCATCATGAATTTCTAACGACGCAAGAGATAACTCACATTGTGTCTCTCTAGAATAAGATAGAAGAAAAAGATAATTTTTTGGTTTGAATGACCTATTATTTATAAGCCTCAACATAAAACGGCCATATTTCTTCTAAAAATTCACAAGGACTTGGACACCTGGCATTATAATGGTCAAAACAAACTGAATACACAAAATCGTTTTGATTGGAATATTACTAACTCAACGATATTATTTTTGTTAGTAAAAAATAAGTAGAAAAATATGAAGGAATGATTAAGTTGAAACATGTATGTGGTATTGGAGTATGAAAAGTGTTCAATGAATTTATTGAGTACGATAAATGACTAGGTTAGGTTGTGTGTTTTAATTACGATTCATATAGTGGTTATAGTAGATATCATGATTACGATATAGTTACAATGATTAACATAGATAAGACTCACATCCTGGTTACGATTCATAAAATGGTTACGATGCAAGATGTAATTATGATGTATAACCTCTCTATCATGCATGGTTAAATTACAATACTTAACTTGGGTACAGTGCATAATTAAGATATAATACTTGACCTGGTTACTATGCATGATTACGATACTATACTTAACTTGGAAATGTTGCATGATTATGATACAATACAGAACATGGTTACAATGCATTATTATGATTCATAATATGAATGTGATTCATAACTTCATTACGATGCATGATTATGAAAATATCAAATGTGGTTAAAATTGTAAAACAATTTATGTGGTTACAATGAGAAAAAAATGTGTGATTACAATTGAAAGAAAACAAAATATAATTTTAATGTAGAACAACATCATGTGTGGTTATGTTGGAAAAAGAGATCTGTGATTACTATTGTAAAACGAAATAATATGATTAGGAAATATGTGATTAAAATAAATTTGATTATGATGATAATATAACATATATTAAAATGATAAGTAATTTGTGACTTCTAGAACAAATAGACCAATGGGTAATTCAAATCATGTTTTGAATAAAAAATATCACCATTATTGGAAAACACATATCAAAACAAATAATAAAGACTTATCTCACCTAATTTTAGTAACTCGTCTAAAAGTAATGTTATATATGACTAATTACACCCCAAGTTTAATCAAATAAATAGGGATTATATTATCTTTAATTTTACATTTGATTCATCCAACTTAATAAGGTATTAATCCAATTATTATTTTCCAAAAAATTCCCCACATTTGTGCTTTTCAAAAATAATAAGGGAAAAAATTCATTTCCTTCAAATGTTTAGAGAAACAGAGTATGAAAAAATAGATATTATTTGGAATGAAAAAAAAAATTATTACATCAAGTGTTCTAAAAATCATTCTTTCACTTTTTTTTCTAAGAGATTGAACATAAAATGCTTCATCTTATTGAACTCTTTTCTATCCTTTATCAGATTTTAAAGGGATTCTTGTTGATCCTTCAATAATGAATCCTATTTTTCAATAACCATTTCATGTTTTAGTAACGTTTTTTATAGAGGCCGATTGATTTCTTCCTTAGCATTAAGATTTGTTTCCTGAGAATTGAAATCCTCCATTATAACTTTGTATCCCTTCTCTATAATTACAACTCTATTTGAGAGAAAAACAACCTCATTACATTCATTCTCCAATTTTTCTTTTAGATGACCAAGATATTCAGAAGCTATTCCTTTTGAGGAACCCAGTATTTGAATGACTTAATTTTTTTTAATAAAATCACAAACAAACATTTGATATAGAGAATTGAGATCATTTACCTTATTCACCAATTCATACTACTTTTTCAGCTGATTCTTGAGACTATCATCAATGTTCTACGACCACTTGAAAACCTTAGTACAATCCATGTTGTTCTTAGTACCATGTTCCTTGAATATCTTGAAATCTTCTTCATTATTTGGAAACATGTCCCTCAAAATCATGATAGAGTCTGTTCTTTCATTTTGACTATTTGAAAGGATTTCCAGACTGGCATAAAATTTTGTAATGAACAGTATCATCTATTACAATATATTCAAATATTTTTTTATGTACTTAACTCCCTTTACTATAATTGTTATTTCATAATCCATATCATTGTTGTATTCATGGAGATCACCCAAATGGGTATCATTACTGATAAATTGAGAAGGATGATTCCGGTTCCTTTCAGATTATTATTCTTGTTCTTTATCTTAAATAAGAATGACTTTCTTGAATGAAGCCCTTTGAGACACTTCCTTAGATGGGTGAGGATCTAGAGAAAGAAATTTGAATTATGGAACTTCTGAGGATTTTGTTGAAAGGGTTCTCTTTTTTTCATCCTCTTCCATTTCTACTCTTATTCTTATTGACCTTGGTATTCTTCACCTTGTTCTTATTACCCTTATCTTTATTGTTCTTATTATTCTTCATATTCTTGGATAAGAGACTGTATAGCTCATTATTCAAACGCTTGTATTTTTTTCCCTTCTCAACTAAATTTGGTTGAGTCCGAAAAGGTTACTCCCTTATTAAAAAACCATTTTTTGTTTACTCAAATATCTTGAGAATAATATAATTGTCAATAAATTGAGCCTTTCTCTTATTCATTATCTTCTTCCTTTATTATTCTTTCAATGTTTTTTCTAATATTATTTTCATTCTAAAGGCTTCGGCTAGATCCAAACCAAACTGAGGATCCCCTTCTATACTTTCATCCTTTTTCATTATCCACTCAGTGGAAACCTCATCAAATAAAACCTTTTTTTCTTTGACATCATGGTATTTTTAGTCTTAACTACTTTAATTTTAGTTAAGGATGATTTGGAGGGATTAGAAGGCTTTTCACTACCTTCAGAAAATTATTTTCCTTTCTCAGCATCTAGATCTTTCTCAAACTTCTTAGATCCAATATTGAATGATATCTTAAGTCTCTTTATCATATCCTTACTAATGTAATGTTATTTTAAAGATGTCATATTTGACTTGATTGATTCATTGCATAAAATCAAGCATTATTTCAAAAAAACTCAAGATTGTGGAAAAAATGATTAGCTGAGATTTTATGGAACTGGATTTAACCTTCGTAATTGTCCTGAAAATGAATCCAATTAGTTTGAACTTCCTTATATTCATCAAACATTCAAGAACATAAAAATATGAAACATTAAATGTATCCTTGTCACCCATTCTCGGTACTAAAAAACCTTGCATGTAGAGGGATATGAGTCGATTATCTCCTGATTAATGACTTACCTTTCTCTTGTCCTCATGAATCTAAAAAATTGATTCTTCATCTTCTCTATTATTAAAAGTCCCATCAAATTCTGGTAAATTATATGAATTACATGTGGAATCAATTTCAGATGTCACAACTAGAAATGTAGCTTCTTGTTTTATAGATGTTGTATACTTCTTATCATGTATCATAAAAGAAATATTGAGACTATTATCTATATCCACTGTTTTGTAAAATTACAGCACTTCCTAACAACACAAAAAATCTAGATCTAAATACAGTATTTCAATAAAAATGGATTCCCATCCTTGTAAAATAATTATATTTTTCAACGATGATTCAAAAGTCTCATAGAAGTCTCAAGAGACTAACCTTTCACCTAAAAAGTTCATGGAAGAGAAATATTTATGGAACATTTTCTTTAGAGATGAAGTATTCGAATCAGAAAAGTGTGACTAATTTGAACCTTGAAGATTTTCCAGGTTAAGAAAGTTGAGTAGATCTCTAATTATGAAACCTGATGTAAAAAGTGATTAAAAAACACTCTGGGTATTTATATAACATCATGACATAGTATAAAATAAGGGGAGTTTGATGTGGTATAGGTTGGTAGGGGTTATTTTAAAAAATAAATTTACAGTCATGGTTAGATCTAAAAAATCCAATAATTGAGAATGATTTCGAACTATTGAGGTTTTCCTTAGAAAAAAATCATATCCAGACTGAAACTAATTATGAGTTAATAGAAAGAAATGAGGAACAACTTTTTGAATAACAAAAATAGGGCATTAGAAATTGTAAGTGATATGTATACTCCCCATTTGAAAAAGAGTAACTTAATGTAAGGAGATAGTTTAAAAATTAAATAGATGTTAATGATTACATTACGGTGATCTTTCCCAGTTTCTATTTAATGTATTCAAATCTATCACAATATAATTGTTTTGTGAAAATATCAGCAAGTTGTTCTTTGTTTATGATAAATTGTAAAAATAATTCTCCTTTTTTGTGTGTTGACTAAGAATGTGATACCTATTGTCTATGAGTTTTGAAAGTGAGTGATGTGTATGGATTTTACTAAAAGTAATGGCACTAGTATTATCACATATTACTTGAGTTTTGGAAAAACTCATGCCATAGTAATTTAGTGTTTGTTTCATCCACAACACATGAGAATAAAAACTTCTATCTTTTCCATATTCAACTTCATCAGGGGAATGTTCTACTGAATGTTTTTTTTTCATGACCAAGAAACTATTGAATCTCCTAAGAAATGACATGTTTCGGTTTTACTTTTTCTATACATTCTACATCCACCAAAGTCAACATCTGAAAAGATTTTTAAACCCAAATAATTTCTAGAAGAATAAAATAGTCATAAATCCGTAGTTCCCTTGATGTAGAAAAAATTCATTTTCATTACTTTTAAATCAAATTATTTTGTACTAGATTGATATATTGCACATAAGAATACAAAAAACCTATGTATGGACAACATGCTGTTAATTATAGAAAACTTCATATCATACCTCAAAATGTTTTTTGATCCACTGGTTTCCCAGCTCTATCAAGATCAATTGTATTTGAGATACCAATTGGAGTTCTTATACTTTTAGTGTTGTCATATCCATAATTTTTAAGTAAATATTTGATATACTTATTTTGGGATATATAGGTTCCTTCTGGTTTCTAAGAGATTTTAAAAACTAAAAATAATGTTAACTCACCCATAATACTAATTTCAAACTATGATTTCAGAAGATTCACAAAATAATCAGTTAGGGATTGCTGAGATGATCCAAATATAATGTCACAAACATAGATTCTAACAATAAAAATGTTTTTTCATTCCATTTTTATAGAAATATTTGGATCTGAAGAACATTTTTCATAATTATCATGTAAAATAAATCATGTTATTATATCATAGCAAGCAATAGGTGCTTGTTTAAGGAAATAAAAATCTTTGGTAATTTAAAAAACATGATCAGAATTTTTTCAATCTACAATACTAAAAGGTCATTCGACAAAAGCATATTCTTGTACAAAAACATTAATAAAATCACATTTTACATTCATTTGAATTTTTTTTAATTTAATGAATGATTAAAAGGATAATAGAATATGAATAGATTCACTTCTAGATACCCGAGTGTAGGTTTATTCATAGTCGATTCCCTCTTGTTTATTATATCCTTTAGTAACAAGTCTTTATTTATTTCTTATAATGACTCCATTTTCATCAAAAAAATTTCTAAAACCCCATTTTACAAAAATTACATTTTTTTCATTAGGTCATTCAACCGTGGTCTAGACTTGATTCCTTTAAAATTCATTTACTTTATATTTCATTACTTTAATCCAATCCTCGTCACCTAAGGATTCATTCGATGTTTTTGGTGTAAATTGAGATAGAAAAGAAAGATATTATATTTCATTTATAAATTAATTTCTAGTTTTTATGGGTTGATTTACGTCACCAATGATATTACCAATGGGATGATTCCTAATAATCAATTGATTTCGGGTTTGTAAAACCATCTCATTAACATAAGACAGAATATATTCTGGGGTAAATATTTCAGAAATATTTTCTTGAGTATTTTCTTTCTTAGAAGAGATTTCAATCAAGGGATGATAATCAATTTGTGATAAAACATCTTTTGATGTATGTAGGGGTTGTTTAAAAAAGGATTTATTTCATCAAATATAAAAAACACTGTTTCTTTAACAGTACAATAGTTTTTAATAAAGACTCTATAATCCTCAGTAGTTGTGGAATAACCTAGAAATATTCCTTCATCAGATTTTGGTGTGATTTTATGTATATTATCTTTAGTATTAAATATGAATACTTTTCATCCAAATACTCTGAAGTAAGAAACATTAGGTTTTTGGCCAGGCCAAAATTCATAAGGTGTTTTATTAAGAGAAGGTCTAGTTAATACTCGATTTATAGTATAACATGGAAAACTAATAGCTTTAGCCAAAAAATTATTAGTAATTGAGTATTCAGTCAACATGGTTCTTTTCATTTCCTGAAGAATGAGATTTCCTCATTCAACAACACCATTAAAATGAGGGGTTCTTGGAGATGAAAAGCTATGAGTAATACCATTATTTCTAAAAAGGGATTCAAAATATGAATTTTGAAATTATCTAACATGATCTCTATGAATAGTTATCAGTGGTATATTTTTATCATTTTTATCTTTGTATATAAAAGTTTTGAAATAGAAAAGGATTTAGATTTCTTTTCTATGAAATATACCCATGTAAATCTACTTTAGTCATCAACTAAAACAAATACATAGTATTTTCCTCCAATGGTTTTGGTTTGTCTAGGATCGAAAAGATCTATGTAAACTAGCTATAATGAATTAGAAGTTAAAACATCAGTAATTTATTTAATTATAGTTTTATGTTTCTTTCCATATTGATAGGTGTTAAAAACTTTTGAAGAATCATACCTTAGTTCTGGTAGATCCTTAACTAGTCATTTCTTGGAGAGTTTACAAAGGTTCCTAAGGTTACAGTGTCATAACCTTATATACCATAAACATGGTTTGTCTTCTAGTGCACTTAAGAAAGGTAAGTCTTTGCTCATAATGTCTTCTATGTTACGTGTGTATGCTTTTCCATGCCTATGGGAAGAAATATTGTATTCAACCTTTGAATTGTGAACTAAAAATTTATTAATCCTAAAATTTACATGTTAACCTTCATCACGTAAGTTAATTTTCTTATAAGGTTGTTCTCAAGACCTTTAAAAAAAACATTTGAAATTAAAACTTTTCCTAAAAGAACAATATTACTTATACCAATGATCTTACCCTTAGAATTATCTCTTTGGTTCACCCTTATAACTTTCATTTCGATTATCTTTTCAAAGAAATATTTATTTCCAATCATATGTTGAGAACAACCACTATCCATGTAAAAAATATTATTGTTGTTATTACACTATTTGATTTCTTAAAAAAGGAACAATTATTTTTTCAGAACCCAATATTTTCTGGATCCGGAAATGTTAGATAAAATTATTTTAGGAATCTACATCTGTTTTAAAAAATGAGCTATATGAAATCATAAATATTGGGTTTTATTAAGATAAAAATTCTTCTTATAATTTCCATGATATTGACATTTGGTGAAAAAAGGATCACTTTGGGGAAAAAATAGTTATGACTAAAAATAGGGTTTCAATGATTATAACTAATTATATAACTATTCCTTAGAGAGTGAATATTAGAATACATTTTATCAAATTCATTCATTCGAGTAATGAAATTTGATAACAGTTTTTTAAGAGAAAACATTTAAAATTTTAGTCTAGTGACTAAATAATCATTCTCCCAAAAAAAAAATTTCGAAAGTTTTTTAGTTTCAAAAACATTTTTCATTAAAAAAAGTTGTTGAAAATCCTTAAAAATTTTACCGTTCTCAGAACTTGCTTCAATAAGGTTTTTTTAAATATTTTCAAAATTTGGATTTTTCTTATCAATATCTACTGAATGATATAATACTTCTGTTGTGAGAATATATATTCTATAATTTTCCTTCTAATAATTTTTATTGAGTTTTGAATTTTCATTCTCCAGTAATTTAGAAAATCCAGATAATTCTTCAAAAGAAGATAAATTGTCCTCTAGTGAGGAAGATTCTTTATCCAAATAGTAATAATATTTCTCATCAAGGTAATTAGTATTTAAAGATACATTTTTAAGATATTCTTCATTTGTAACTTATCCATAATGCATCGATTTCAAATAGGTAGTCGTGCTATTAATCTAATATTATTCTCACATGTAGATTCATATTTAGAAGATTCGTCGATGAATCGCCACCAAATTCACTACAAGTATCATTTACTTTCAAGACATTAATAGTCTTTGAATCTTAATACCTTTTCATGATTCTTTTATAATTTTTGTACATCATGTATTTTATTTTTAGAAAAAGAAAATATATTCTAATATGTCCTCCCCTTTTACATTCATAAAAAATTACTTCGGAGTCTTTCTTGTCCTTTCTATCTTTCATTTAGAACCTTCACTTAAAATCTTTCATTCCAACAACATTGTTCATTCTTTGAGCAATATTTTCTAATAAATTCCTTGAATGATCACTTTCACTAGATTCTGATGTAACAACTTTCTAATATTTGGATATTGTTATTATTTTTGATGTATTGGAATTAGATGTAGTAGTAAAAGCGACACTTCTATTACCATTCGTCTTTTTATTAAAATTTTCATCTCTTTTCAATCTTGTCTTGTCCTGTAAGAGATTACCAAATAATTCATCAAGAGTGATTTGGGTAACAGTCATATTCTCATCAATAGATGTCATTTTTTATTCCCACTCATTTGGAATTATATTAATTATCTTTTACAAAAATAATTCTTCATAAAGACCCTTTTCACCCATGGATTTTAGGCTGTTTAATATTATCATAAATATTTTTTTAACCTTGCATATCAGTTCTCCATTAGGAAAAATAAACTCATAATATTCAGCTTGGACAATGGATATTATATTTTATATAACTTTAGATGTACCAAAATGTGTGACTTAAATTTCATCCAGATATAGTTGGATGCTTCGCATGATGAAATCTAACTATATATATTTGTGGTCATAGAGGAAAGAAAAGTGTTGTGTACCTTGTAATTCTGTTGATATTCTAGTTTCTCTTGGTTGGGGAAGGTTCTGACTTCATTTTATGCTATTTTTTAATCTCTATTAATCATAAAAAACGTTTTCCACTCTAGTATTAATAAAAAATGTCTTCATTCGATCTCTCCAGTACTCATAAAAATTCATATAGAAAATAGGTGGTCTAGTAAAGTTTACGTTGTTAATTGATCTAATATTGATTCCTTTAATAATATAAAAAATAATTTTCCACTCCACATGTTAGTGTTGTAAGATAATATAAACAAAATATTTGTAAACGAAATTAAATTTTCTTACATAAAGAAATATATAATGCAATATAATTTAGTGGAAACCCAGTTTGATACCAATTGTCGGATCGTAATAAAGATGTAATTTTATATGAGATGACAAAATACAAGAGGGGGGTGAATTGTATGTTTAAAAAATTTATCTAATCTCTTAAGAAATAACATATTTTAAGAGGTCTTAAAATAATACAATTCGCAACCAATACAAATGACAATACATGTCTTGGATATGATGGATATTATATGATGTAATACCACAAGTAAAGAAAAATAATTGTATTTGAATTTAATACAATAACCATAGTAATAAAAAATTAAATGATTATACCATACAATATATATAATCACATAATACAATATGTAATGAATGTATCAAAATTGAAACAATTACAATAAAAAATAATTTGAATAGAATGAAGAAAAAATATGAATCCATTTCTATTGAAAATGTTACCAGAAATGTAAAGGTATCACAATTTTTTTATCCCAAAGAGTAGGTTATCATTTCACCTAGGATAAAAGGTATGTCTTACCACTACCCTGGTAATCCCTCAATACGATGATTTTCATGACTTTCTTCCTATCCTCATATTCCCTCAATTAATAAGTTAATCGACACCTCTATCTTTAAAACACTTGAAATCCATTTATATAATGATCGATATCCCGTTTTCATATCCCAGGAAGCCCTCGATTATTCTCACAATGATCAGTCGCAGAAAGAAAAACAATGAACATATAGAAATATAAGAACATGGAACAAGCTGTTCGCGTCTTTTATCTTCATGGATTTCATACGAAGAAATAGAGAAGTCACACTATCTCTCTATAAAACATGATAAAATCAAAATCTATTTTGGTTGGTTGGAATGACCACCTATTTATAGGCCTCAGTTTCAAAAAATCATATTTCCTCCAATAGTCGTATTTCATTGAAAACATTAGAGAGACTTTGAGTCCTAGAATTATAATGGTAAAAAAACAGAATAAAATATATAATTTTGATTTTTATGTCACTAACTCAATGAAATAATTTTTATTAGAAAACAATAAATACCAAATTATTAAGGAATGATAATGTTGAAACATGTATGTGGTATTGGAGTTAGAAATGAGTTCAATGAATTTCATGAGTATGATAAATTACTAGGTTATAAAGTGTATCATTATTACGATGAATATCATTGTTATAGTACATATCATGATTACGAAACAATTACAATTCTTAACATATATAATAATCATATCGTGGTTTCGATTCATAAAATGTTTACGATGTATGATGTGATTACGATGTATAACCTACTTACGATGCTTGGTTATGATACAATACTTAACCTAGTTACGATGAATGATTAAAATATAATACTTAACCTGGTTCTGATATATGATTATGATATAGTATTTAACCTGGTTATAATGCATGATTATGAAACAATACATAACTTGGTTACGAAGCATGATTACGACGCATAATATTAATAGGATTCATAATCTGGTTACGATGAATGATTACAAAAGTTCGAATGTGGTTACAATTTCAAAATAATTTATGTGGTTATGATGAGAAATATTATATGTGATTATGATTGAAAACAAACAACATATAATTATAATGTAGAACAACAACATGTGTGGTTTTGATGGAAAAATTGATCTGTGATTATGATTATAAAACAATTGTATATGATTATGATATATGTGATTATGATAATAAAACAACATATATGAAAACCATAAGTAATTTATGATTTCCAAAACAAAAAGATCAATGGGAAAGTCGAAACAAGTTTTGACTCAACAAATATTATGTACTTATGTTCACTATGATCAGTGTGGTCATTAATTGACCATATCCTTATGAATATCCATGACATAGTTATTATTTATTAATTAGTTAATTTTTTAAAATTTAACTATTTCATATGGTTAGGAATAATAAACTACAATATAATCATTGAGTCGGTAGGCCATACATACACATCACTAAAGTTTTCATTTTTTAGTAGTCATTAAAGAAATAAGGAAAATTTATTTTAACTTCACATGATGAAAATAAAAGCATATATATAGAATGACTTATTAAAATTATATATATATATATATATATATTCCATGATATATGTTGATGAAAAACAAATCAGATCTCTTTATAGAGGTGGTAGTCCATAGGTACGCATGAACGATATCACATTTTTTTCATTGAAATATTTTAATTTAATTGATAAATTATCCATTATGTATGATAATTATTTAATTAATATATATTATATAAATATTAATTCTATCATTAAAACAAATCTTGATAGATGGTGATGGAAAATTAATTACATCGGTTCACAAGGTGATAGTCCACCATACACATGAATAATGAATTCCAACCCCATTTTATGGATGACTTGAGGGATATGGTTAAGTACCCTAACATAATAATATATCATCATTTTAATGATACTTGATTTTAAATTCTACCACTGTTAAATTATGTTTTAAGGATGTGGAATTATAAACAAAAAATAACTGATTGGTTAAATACGATACATCTTCTTCGGACAATATCCTTTCATTAAAACCTTATGGCCACCAAGTATTATGTTATTCATAAAAATGTATACAATGTGGGTTGATATTAAATGAATTTATATTTGTTTGTAATTAATAAACCAAATATGTGTTTATCTGTGAATAAATGGTAATAATGAGGTTCCCATTTATAAGTTGGGGGAGGGGAACTCTTGGAATTTTAAAAAATATTAACTTTATATAAATTACTTTTAATATAAAAATCGATATAAATCAATTTATTTATAAATATAATATGTCTATTCATCTAAATACCAATATAAAATAAAAATTATATATGTTTTTACAATATTTCAACACATATCGTTTTGTTTCAACCCCTATTTAAAAACATTAACTACTACAATAACAACATAGTTTTTTAATTTTTTATGGTCAATATGTTTATATTAAATTTATAGAAGACCTATAAGTGGAATATGTATGATTATTTAAAACTTAACCAAATGTATTCTCATAATATAATATTTCTAGGAATTTTATATTATTTAATAAAATATTGTTGTCTATAAAATATCTATAACGTCAATTTTAAGAACAATTCATTACTACGATGTTAATATTATCATAATAAAACTTATAATTTGATAAAAATATTTTATTATATACCAAAAATGTTTGGGTAATCAATAAAATTATTACACATCATTAATTATAAAAAATTATATTTGTCTTAATATTTTTGATATTATTTATTTGATTCCTCCATTAAGTGAAAAAAGACCATGTCTGTGTTGAGTAAGAATTTATGTCAAATATTTAATAAAAAAATTAAACTAAATTAATATTATTAATATAATTTATTAATATATTAAAATAATTTATATATCCAAACATATCCTTTAGATTACACATTTTTAAAAATATTACTCTTCTTAGAAACAAGATCTTGACATATTTTTATTTCATTAAATAAAATAATATAATTATAAAAATCACATCCAAGTTTCCCAAAAAGATAATAAGATAATCCCATGGATTATTTTTTATTAGAAATAATAAATGAATATGTTTTTGGAATGTTTTTGGTTTATTTAATAGTTCTTTTCATTTATTTTTAACTTAAATTGCCTCATTTTCCCTTTACAGTTGTAAAAAAACTACAAATGTTACTATTTATATTGACCAAAAAATGAAGGTGACATATTTCCAAGATTTTCACTATCTGATTAAAAATATTTAATCCCTTTCTCAAAAATTATAATAATATAATTTGAATAATTATATATAAAAATAAATCAGAAAAATGAAAAAAATAGTTTTTTGGAAAATATTCACTTTAAAATATAAAAAGTTTTTATACTAAATTAATGTATTAAATCCATTTATAAAGAATAGTTGTATTATTTTAAATGAAATATAAAAATTTAAAATTTAAAACTAATAAATAAATAAATTTACTAGTACTGACTTTAAAATAAAATACATCTTTCAATAAAAATCTATATTTTCAATTTAACATGGAAAATTAATATTTTCTAAAAATTATCAAAAGATAATTGAAATATAATTTTTACATGATGAACTATAAAACTGAAAGAATAATCCACAAATAACATTTCAAAAAATTATATAAATTATTGTATTCCCTCAAAAAATAATAAAAAGGGAAACATTGAAGAAAATATATTTCATCGAATAATAAAATGACTTAACTGAAAAATGTTTGATTGTTGTTCTATGCACTTAAAAAGCATTCATATTTTGTTTTAATGTTATATTTATTTCATAAATATTTTATTCCTCTTTATACCTATAAAATTTTACATATTTTTTATAACAATCACATTTAAATTATACTATTTAGTTGCACGTTTAAGCTCGATGTGATATATCTCATAGACTATCCAACATAGTGTTTCTGTTTTAAATATCAGGATGTAACATTACTGTACTAACATAAAAATATTATTTTATTATAGATATTTATGTTTCTATATATTCATGATTAATAAATTTTTGAATGAATTGGAATAATAAATTGAACCAAGATGCTCAGTTAAGAATGAAACAACTTCTTCAGAACACCTCTTTAGGATTATGCATAAAGCCTCCCTAAATTGTATCTATAATCAATTCAAGGAATATAGTACATGGAAATAGAAGTATATTATTTAAATAGGAATTTTTTACAATATAATTTCATTTTAAAAGATGGAAATGAGGGGAATGGGTGCCTTTTTTTAAGGGAGGAGGAGTGGAATTCTGGTAAATACCCACAACTATTAAATAATGGGAAGTCACTCTTAAGAGAAGATCTTCAAAAACTAAAAACTAAGTTTTATGTGTTATATAATTATAATAAATTCCTATAATATTTAAAATAATGTTATATGAAGCATGTTATCAATTTTCTTCTTAAGCTTAACCCCTTTGTAAATCAGTTTTAAAATTAATCAACGAAAAAAATATTTTTCTTTAACTATTAGATATGAAAGAATTAATTTT
Source organism: Viscum album (assembly GCA_963277665.1). Taxonomy (NCBI): domain Eukaryota; kingdom Viridiplantae; phylum Streptophyta; class Magnoliopsida; order Santalales; family Viscaceae; genus Viscum; species Viscum album. The sequence goes on from OY728123.1 coordinate 208,794,662, forward strand.
AACATATTATATAATATTAATCAGAGTAAATAAAAAATGAAATCCAATTTATTAATCTAAATTTACATAATTGGTTGAATTTCATTTAAAATTAAATGTTTATATATGTCAAAAAAATGTTTTTTTTCAAGAAATTCATTTTTCAAGTATATGATGAACATATAATAACTATATGAAAATTAAAAATAATTCTATTAATTTTAATGAATATATATATATAGAGAGATAGATATAAAATGTAAATTAAAATTCAATTACTCCTCATTAGGGGATATTTTCATATGTTAAAATTTGAAAACAATGTGCTCTTTAATATAGTTTCTAGAAAAATGTTTTTCTAAGCCAAAAAATAATATTATATTAAATTAATTTATAAATAAAATTTTAATGTAATTATGTCACGACCCCCTCCCACCAAAGATGCCCCTCCTGAGCTGGGAATGGCGAAAGGGAGATAATTACCCCTGAGCCCCACCTCCAGTAGGCCCCGGGTTGGTGACTAGCACCAAGGGTATGAGTTTTCACAAATATGGGAGGCATTACCCTTTTTATTATTTAGGATTGGGAAATAGGACAAGTCAACCACCAAAAAAAAGAAAAGAACAAGTGTATATAAACAAACCCAAACCAAGCCCGTATGCATGTTTAAACAATTTTATAACAAGGTACAAGGAATCTCAAAAGTACAATACCAAAAGAAAACAAGAGAACAACAACTGCAACAACTCCAACTGCCTAACTAGTAGGGTCCCGCATGGCCCTGGTAGTCCTCTTGGAAACATGAAAGTAAACGTAGGGTGAGCATACAAGTATACTCAGTAGGTAAACCTAAATCTCTCGAGCACAAGTGGTGAGACATCCTAATGTCCTATGAGAACAATAGAAGAAACCTAACAAGGAAAACTATCCACCCAATCTCACCAGCCACACCCACCAAAACACAATCACAGCAGGTAGTAGTAGTAGTATAAGAACAAGAGCATTGGGTACCCCGCACCATTTCCCATTAGTTAGTTGAACGTCCTGAAACTGTCACACTCTCCCCGCCCGCACACATCTGGGACTCACAACCACGCACCCCGCCCGAACACACCTGGGCCTCACAACCACACATCCCGACCGCACACACCTGGGCCTCACCACCACGTATCCCGCCCGCACACACCTGGGCCTCACAACCACAACCACATCCCCGCCTGAAGACACCTGGGCCTCATCCCGAAGATTCTTAGGAATAATAATAGTAACAGAACCCTCGCCCGAAGACACCTGGGCCTGAAATCGAAACCTACCTGAAGAGTCTTGGGTGTAAGGTCGCCTCAAGCCATTATAGCCTATAAGCCTGCTCGAAGAGTCTTGGGCCTAATCACCCCAATCGAAACCTACCCGAAGAGTCTTGGGTGTAAGGTCTCCTCAAGCCATCGCAACCTAGGGTGGAAGGAGCAGGAAGGAGCTAGTAACTATGGGAAAACATCCTCTCCCATGAAACGGGAGTGTTCGACACTAAGTGATCAACATGGGTGTGGTGTGATAAAACACAAAAGATACAGATATATATATATATAGCAACCACTCAGCCCAACCTATGGATTCTAAAAAGAGAAACTGAGCACGTTCCTTGGCACTGCTACCACAAAGCATGCATACAACAGACAACCCCAACCCCATTAAGGTTTTCACATTATAGCAGAATTAGTTTATTTAGTTCCTTAACTACTAGGAAACTATCCACAACCAACCACAACGATTGTTCGTAAGCATATCCCTACCATCCACAAAGCAAGTTAGGAAAACACCGTAACACGACAAGTCCCTTCTTATTAACCAACCAACCCATTTATTATTATTTTCGTTTAATTACCAAGCCCCACCATTCATTAACTCTTCCACTTTTATTTATTATTCACCACCCATAGTTTGTTCACATTCAAACCCATCCATGAAGCCCCGCTACCGACCACCATAACCACAACCACACTGAACATCATTATCCCTTTAATACCATTTATTGCAGCCCCGCTGCCCATCACCATTAAACATTCACACCTTCCCACAACCAAGCCAACCGCAGCCCCGCTGCTCACCCATTTCACAACGACCCACAAAACACCCCCATCACATGCCACGTAACCAAGCCAACACCCACATGTTCATTATTCCATTTTGGTTCAACTGGGGTGATCACACAAGGGATCCAGATTTTCATTTAAACAGTAAACTTTACGTGATTAACCAATTTCCACATTCCATGAAGTTTCCATTTACAAAAATGGTCTAGAAGATAGGGCAATATTTAATTGCGCAAGAAAAGGCCCCCAACGACCGTTATTTTCAGTAGGCATAAGCCTATTCATTTCACAACATAATATCACAGGATATAAAGTAAAATCAATCACAAACATCCCAACCCCGTTATATAAGCCAGTTATTATCTTTATTAAACCCGTTCAAAAGTGTTTCACGTAAACAAGAGAACACCCACCCCGCATGATGCACAAATTAGAGAGACGAAGGTAATATCCCTACCCCAACAGGTTCTTGATCGCAACGTTCCTCCGGATCAACTTTAGAAGACATTCGTCAGTGTCCTGGAAAAACCTCCTTGGGTGGAAAGAAAGAGTCTAAGGAAAGACAATGGATCCAAGCTCGGAAGTTCTGCCTCGTCGTTACGATCCCGTGGCCACAAACGGATCGTAAATCGGAGCTCGAATGAAAAGGTTAGGGAAGGAAGAGCCTTCGAGTCTCTTGAGAGAGATCTGCTCAGAGGAGAGGGGAGGAGAGGTGTGAGTTGAAAGGATGAGGGGACCCCTCCTTTTATAGATGTGAAAAGAAAAAGTACACGGCGTGTACTTATGGTACACAGCATGCACTCAGCCGTTTTCACACGGTCTCCACACGGCCTCCAACGCGGCTCCGCAGTCGTTGACTGGTCAACAAACGGTTTGAAGGTAACGTATACGTGGGGAAGGAATACACGACGCGTATTTTAGACACACAGAGTGTACTCATTTATTGTACACGGCAAGGACATGGCTCCAACACGGTACACGGCCGTTGAATGGTACCACGTACGCGGGGAAGGACTACACGACGTGTAGAACTGGACACATGGCGTGCACCCATTACTCCACCCAGTAAGGACACGGCCTGCAACACGGGGTATACCCGGGAAGGGGTTACACGACGTGTACTCAAACTACACAGCGTGTAGTTTGAAAATTCTGGAAGGTGTGGAAAAAGTCCATTTTACCCTGAAGAATACTTCTTGACCTTCTTTTTGACAAAGGAATTGGACAGAGAGGTCCGGGCCATTACATCAGATACCTCTTAAAACATTCTCATCCCCGAGAATTCAAAAGCCAACCCAGAGGAACCCAACAAGATACCTATTAGAGTTCTCGTTATAATAGGAACCCAACCAACAACCCTAATTATAGGTGTTAGGAATTCCTTCTTCTATGTTGAGATATTATCCGCTTTAGGTGGCACTGACTCGCCTGCACGGGTTTAATCTCATTCTCATTAATGCGTCTCGATTAAGGATTGGGTCTTCCCACTTTCATACATTAGGATTTTCAACTCGAACTGCCCCCCAACACCAGACAACCAACACACTTCCCGAACACATGGTTTTGGGAAAATCCTTATCCTATGTCGAGATATTATCCGCTTTAGGTGGCACTGACTCACTTGCACAGGTTTAATCGCATCCTCATTAATGTGAATCGATTAATGATCACGTTTTCCCCCTTCCCACACATTTGTACATGTTACAGATTACTAGGGAAAAAGGAAACAAAAGGTCTCACAACTGACAAGCCAAGAATTCCATATATCAAAGGTACATAGTAAAACATCAACACAAAGCTCAGAAGAACGAGGAAAAACACAAGTAAAAACAACTCCGGGTACTAAGCGTGCATCTCGGTCTCCAGCTCCCAAGTGCTCTCCTCGAGGCCGCCATGCCTCCACAACACACAAACCAAGGGAATGGTTCATCCATGGAGCACCTTCTCTTTACGATCCTCGATTCTGACTGGTCGTTCCTCGAGGTTCACGTCATCTCCCATATCTAACTCTCCCCAGTCGATAACGTGGGAGTCGTCGTGTAAGTACTGACGAAGGTGGGAGACGTGGAATACGTCATGAACTTTCTCCAACTGAGGTGGCAGGGCTAGCTGATATGCCACCTCACCGACTCGCCTCAGCACATCAAAAGGTCAGATGAACCTAGGGGGGAGCTTGCTCCCCTTCCCAAACCTCCGCTGCCCCCGTTGAGGGGAAATCTTCAAGAACACATGGTCTCCCACCTCGAACTCCAAGGGCCTCCTTCGACGATCAGCATAATACTTCGGTCGGTCCTGAGTCGCCTTCATCCTCTCACATACAAGCTGGACATTCTCCGTGGTGCTCTATACTACCTCTGGCCCAAGAGCACCTGTCTCACCAACCTCTTCCCAACAAATGGGTGAACGACATGGCCTTCCATACAAAGCCTCAAATGGTTCCATGACGATAGTAGAGTGGAAGCTGTTGTTGTAGGCAAACTCTACTAAAGGCAATTGTCATACCCATGATCCACTGAAATCCAGAATGCATTCTCGCAGCATATCCTCCAACGTCTGGATAGTCCGCTCCTTCTGCGCATCGGTCTGGGGGTGGAAGGTTGTGTTAAGGCGTAGCTGAGTGCCAAAACCATGTTGTAGCCCTCTCCAGACTCGTGAGGTAAACCAAGTATCCCGATCTGAGACGATAGTCCTCAAAACTCCATGCAAATGCACCACCTCATCTACGTACCTCTGAGCTAAGGTACTCACCGGGACCAACTCCTTGATTGCTAAGAAGTGATCAGATTTCGTCAGACGATCCACCACTACCCATATAGAATCATAACCACCCTGATCTCTGGGTAGTCCTGTGACGAAGTCCATTGAGATGTCATCCCACTTCCACTCGGGGACATCTAAAGGATGCAATAAACCACCGGGAACACGGTGTTCAGCCTTCACTTGCTGACACACTAGGCACTTAGCCACAAACTCCGCCACTGCCTGTTTAACCCCGGGCCACCAAAACTGATCCCTCAGGCCTTGGTACATTTTTGAAACTCCTGTATGTACTGCCAAGGCTGAGATATGGAACTCACGGAGAACTTTTTCACGCATCGCCTCTGGGACAAACAACCTTCCATGGAAAAGCATCTGATGTCGGCTGTCCTCTGACCATCCCTCTGGAGCATTCCCCTGATCGACACGATCCCGCATCACCTCTACCTCGAAGTCCCCCCACTGAGACTCTTCCACCTGCTGCGACAAGGAGGACTGCACCATCATCTAGAACAAACAGCCTCTAACACCTTCTTCCCTTGCATCTAAGTGCAGGGCATCCAGCTCTCCCATCGCCTTCCAAGCATCAGCGGATTCCCGAACCACTTCCTTATGCGACTTATTGCTCAGGGCATCATCCACAACATTTCCTTTACCTTCAGTGTAAGAGATATCGAAGTCATAGTCTTGGAGAAACTCGACCCATCTCAACTTCTGTAAGTTCAGGTCACGCTGGGAGAAGATATAACACAGACTCTTGTGATCTGAGAAGACCACAAAGTGCTCCCCAAAGAGGTAATGTCGCCACAACTTCAATGCGAACACTACTGCTACAAGCTCCAGGTCATGGGTGGAATAGTTACGCTCATGAGGGCGCAACTTCCTAGACCCATAACAAATCACACCCTTCTTATGCATCAGCACGCACCCCAGACCAAGGCCAGAAGCATCACAAAACACTTCATACAGAAACCCTTCCTCTGGAAACCTGAGCATGAGAGAACTAACCAACTTCTCCTTCAGGTAGTCGAAATATTTCTGGCACTGATCGCTCTATAGGAAGACCTGATTCTTCCTAGTCAAAGTTGTCAATGGAGAAACAACTCGAGAGAAGTCCGAAACGGACCTCTGATAGTAACCTGCTATCCCCAGGAATCTATGATATTCTGCCACGCTCTTGGGTGCTGCCCAAGAAACAACTGCCTCCACCTTTGACAGGTCCACCGATACTCCATGCTGAGACACCACGTGCCCAAGGAAGTGTACTTCTTGTGTCAAGAACTTACACTTCGACAATTTCCCGTAAAGCTGGTGGTGTCGAAGGACTTCCAAGACTTCCCTGAGATGCTCAACATGCTCCTCCTCTAATGTTGATTAGATCAGGATTTCATCGATAAACACAACGAAGAACTGGTCCAGAAACTCTCGGAAGACAAAGATCATAAGTCCCATGAACACAACCGGTGCATTCGTAACTCCAAACGGCATCACTACGAACTCGAAGTGCCCATACCTTCACCTGAAAGTTGTCTTAGAGATGTCACTGTCCTTCACCCTCAGCTGATGATATCCCAATCGTAGATCAATTTTATAAAACCAACCTTCTCCCCTCAGCTGTTCGAAGAGATCATCTATCCTTGGAAGGGGGTAACGGTTCTTGACTGTTACCTGGTTCAGCCTTCGGTAGTCTATGCATAGCCTGAGACCACCATCTGCCTTCTTCACGAACAAACCTGGAGCACCCCATGGCGACACGCTGGGTCAAAAAAAACCCTTCTCCATCAGATCTGCAATCGGAATCCGCAACTCCCACAACTCCGAAGGTGCCATCCTATAAGGGGCCATCGAAATCGGACGGGCACCAAGTTGTAAGTCTATCCCGAACTCAACATCACGTCAGGGGGGGGGGGGGTAGAGTCACAACCTCCTCAGGAAAAACATCGAAGATCTCCCCAACAACTTCTGGGACATAAATCATCTCTTTATCAGCTGGAACCACTGATAACCCTCCCAACAAGGAAAGGAGAGGCTCCACATGCCGGCTTCCCACCTGATAGCTCCTCTCACCAACAAAAGATATGCACTGCCAATCCATGTCGGAGAACATGACTCTTCTCCGGAAGCAGTCGATAATGGCACTAATAGAAAACAACCAGTCGATGCCTAGGTTGACATCATATGGCTGCATTTGTAATAGAAGAAGGTCTCCACTAGATCGATGTGGTCCCAACGTCAGCCCAGATCCCCGGCAAACAAAAGATACGCTGGTCTGGCCTCCAATTGGTGTACTCAGCACCAGTTGTACAGAAAGTCTCTCTACATCTAGTCCCAAAGCATGGGATAGACTAGGTGCAACAAAGGAGTGTGAGGCTCCTTAATCGAACAAAGCAGAAACAAGAGTGATGAACAAACAAATCGTACCTCGCACCACCTCTGGTCCTGCTGGAGCTGCCAACTCTGCTGCGTGCAACTGTCCATGCCTAGCTCCTTTTCCTCTCTGATGTTGTCCACTTCCCCGACCACGCCCTGGTCGAGGTCCCTGATGAGCACCCTGATGTCGGCCTCCTCCCGCAAGGTCTTACCTCGGAGGAGCATGGTCCTGCTGCTGCTGGAAGGGCCTCACCGGTAACTGGTGCTGCTGCAGTGGGCGCTGAACCTGCCCACCTCCACCATACGGAGCTTGGGTCAGGCACCGACTCTGAACGTTCCTGAAACCTCCACAAGAAAAACACCTTGGTCCTAGGCTCGTGGAAAAGGGACGAGGACCAGAAGATCTGAACTGGAACTGCTGGGGCCTGCTCCCCACTGGCCTAAACCTGTAAGGTCCTGTTGCAGGAGACCTACTGCTGACTGCCTTCCCCTTCGATGAACCTAGCTAGAACACCTCACATGGTGCACCTCCCAGAGAGTGCATCCTCTCTACGACCTCTACCTTCTTCTGCACCGCCAAGTACGTCAGAAGGGTGAAGGGGGTGACAGCATACTGGAGCGAAGGATGAAGCGCCTCCTCCAAACGTCTTGCCCGAGACTCCTCATCTGGAAAGAGATCCGGAGCAAAGCATAGGAGATCCTTGAACTTGATCCCCAGCTCTCGTACCGACATACTCCCCTATTGAACAGAGATTAACTCCTGCCGCTTATCTTCCTTGATCATGGAAGAATGGAATTCCTCTCGAAATTCATTCTCAAAGTCAGCCCATGGAACCTCTGCCTCTATCCTCTCTCTGAGGTAGAGAATCCACCACTATCGTGCCGCACCTCTCAGCTGACTGACTGCAAGGGGAACCCAATACTCCCTCAGAGCACGGATCAAGGTAAAAGTGATCCCTAGCTCTTCAATCCACCCCTCTGTCTTCATATATGAATTATTACCCTCGTACATCTTGAGGGTCTGCTGATGGAAGGAACGGAGAGTCTTCTGCCACTGGCTATCTTCCTCCTCTCGGTCAATCCTCAACTGGTCAACTGCCTGAATCTGCTGGGCCTCGACTGTCTGAGTCACCCGGGGACGACGTCCAGGTGCCATAGCTGTACGGTAAACAAGGATCGCCTAAGCCCAAGTTGTAAGGAAAAAATTCAAGGTTTCATTTTATCATTTTATTTCAATTTCTTTCCCAGAACACCCAAATCAAGTAAAACACAATCATAATGATGCATGTACCTTCCCTAGGGACTCTACCCTGCAATCAATGTAGTCTCACTTGGACGTTCGGTGGGTTCTGAGTCCTTGCATCGGATCACAGGGGGCCCTAAAATCCCGTGTCCTAGCCGGTCATACCTGGCCTATGTCACGCACCAAGATTAAATAACACAGTTGCCCTACCATCCCATGTAATCCTCACTGTGCCTAACTCCAGACTCCATCCTATCTCTCAACCATCAGCTCTGATACCATTCTATCACGACCCCCTCCCACAAAAGATGCCCCTCCTGAGATGGCAATGGCGAAAGGGAGATAATGACCCCCGAGTCCCGCCTCCAGTAGGCCCCGGGTTGGCGACTAGCACCAAGGGTATGAGTTTTCACAAATATGGGAGGCATTACCCTTTTTATTATTTAGGATCGGGAAATAGGACAAGTCAACCACCAAAAAAAAAAGAACAAGTGTATATAAACAAACCCAAACCAAGCCCGCATGCATGTTTAAACAATTTTATAACAAGGTACAAGGAAACTCAAAAGTACAATACCAAAAGAAAACAGGAGAACAAAAACTGCAACAACTCCAACTGCCAGACTAGTAGGGTCCCGCACGACCCTGGTAGTCCTCCTAGAAACCTGAAAGTAAACGTAGGGTGAGCATACAAGTATACTCAGTAGGGAAACTTAAAGCTCTCGTGCACAATTGGGGAGACATCCTAATGTCCTGCGAGAACAAAAGAAGAAACCAAACAAGGAAAATTGTCCACCCAATCTCACCAGTTACACTCACCAAAACACAATCACAGCAGGTATCAGTAGTATAAGAACAAGAGTATTGGGTACCCCACACCATTTCCCATTAGTTAGCAGAACGCCCTGACATTGTCACACTCTCCCCGCCCGCACACACCTGGGCCTCACAACCACAAATCCCGCCCGCACACACCTAGGCCTCACCACCACGTATCCCGCCAGCACACACCTGGGCCTCACAACCACAACCACATCCCCACCCAAAGACACCTGGGCCTCATCCCGAAGATTCTTGGGAATATTAATAGTAACAGAACTCTCGCCCGAAGACACCTGGGCCTGAAATTGAAACCTACCTGAAGAGTCTTAGGTGTAAGGTCGCCTCAATCCATTATAGCCTATAAGACTGCCCGAAGAGTCTTGGGCCTAATCACCCCAATCGAAACCTACCTGAAGAGTCTTTGGTGTAAGGTCGCCTAAAGCCATCACAACCTAGGTGAGAAGGAGCAGGAAGGAGCTAGTAACTATGGGAAAACACCCTCTCCCATGAAATGGGAGTGTTCGGCACTAAGTGCTCAACATGGGTGCGGTGCGATAAAACACAAAAGATACATATATATATATATATATATATATATATATATATATATAACAACCACCCATCCCAACCTATGGCTTCTAAAAAGAGAAACTGAGCACGTGCCTCGGCACTGCTACCACGAAGCATGCATACAAAAGACAACCCCAACCCCATTAAGGTTTTCACATTTCAGCAGAATTAGTTTATTTAGTTCCTTAAATACTGAGAAACTATCCACAACCAACCACAATGATCGTTCGTAAGCATATCCCTAACATCCACAAAGAAAGTTAGGAAAACAAAGAAACACGAAAAGTCCCTTCTTATTAACCGACCAACCCATTTATTATTATTTCTGTTTCATTACCAAGCCCCACCATTCATTAACTCTTCCAATTTTATTTATTATTCACAACCCATAGTTCGTTCACATTGAAACCCATCCCTGCAGCCCCACTGCCAACCACCATAACCACAACCACACCGAACATCATTATCCCTTTAATAACATTAATTACAGCCCTGCTGCCCATCACCATTAAACATTCACACCTTCCCACAACCAATCCAACCGCAGCCCTGCTACTCACCCATTTCACAACAACCCACAAAACACCCCCATCACATGCCACGTAACCAAGCCAACACCCACATGTTCATTTTTCCATTTTGGTTCAACCGGGGTGATCACACAAGGGTTCCAGATTTTCATTTAAACATCCAAATTTACGTGATTAACCAATTTCCACATTCCACGAAGTTTGCATTTACAAAAATGTTCTAGAAGATAGGGAAACATTTAATTGCACAAGAAAAGGCCCCCAATGACCGTTATTTTCAGTAGGCATAAGCCTATTCATTTCACAACATAATATCACAGGATATAAAGTAACAGCAATCACAAACTTCCCAACCCCATTATATAAGACAGTTATTATCATTATTAAACCGGTTCAAAAGTGTTTCACATAAACAAGAGAACACCCACCCCGCATGATTCACAAATTAGAGAGATGAAGGTAAGATCCCTACCTCAACAGGATCTTGATCGCAACGCTCCTCTGGATCAACTTTAGAAGACGTTCGTCAGTGTCCCGGAAAAACATCCTTGGGTGGAAAGGAAGAGTTGAAGGAAAGACAACGGATCCAAGCTCGGAAGTTCCGCCTCGTCGTTACGATCTCGTGGCCGCTGACGGATCGTAAATCGGAGCTCGGACGAAAAGGTTATGGAAGGAAGAGCCTTCGAGTCTCTTGAGAGATCTCTGCTCAGAGGAGAGGGGAGGAGAGGTGTGAGTTGAAAGGAGGAGGGGAACCCTCCTTTTATAGGCGTGAAAAGAAAAAGTACATGGCATGTACTTATGGTACAGGGAGTGTACTTGGCCGTTTTCACACGGTCTCCACACGGCCTCCAATGCGGCTCTGCGACCGTTGACTGGTCAACACACAGTTTGAAGGTAACGCATACACGGGGAAGGACTACATGACGTGTAGTTTAGACACATGACGTGTACTCATTTATTGCACACGACAAGGAAATGGATCCAACACGGTACACGACCGTTGACTGGTAACGCGTATACGGGGAAGGACTACATGGCACGTAGAACTGGACACACGGCGAGCACCCATTACTCCACCCAGAAAGGACACTACCTACAACACGGGGAATACCCGGGAAGGGGGTACACGACGTGTACTCAAACTACACGGCGTGTAGTTTCAAAATTTTGGAAGGTGTGGAGAAATCCATTTTACCCTCCAGAATACTTCTTGACCTTCTTTTTGACAAAGGAATGGGCCGGAGAGGTCTGAGCCATTACAAATTAATAGGTTGAAATAAAACTAATTAATAATTTTCTTACATTGACATCATACTAAATTAATTATATTGTTAATTAAATATAAAAATATATTATACCAAAAATTGGTATTTTTCACTATTGACACAAAAATCAATCATTTCTGAAAAATAAAAAATATTCACCCTATATTAATAATGATATGATGATTTAAAAAAATTTCCATTTTTTAAAAAAAATTATAATATTTCGAAAAATATTTATAATATTTTCTCCCAAAATATATTAAATTCAATTGGGAAGAAAAATAATTTTTTTGAAGAATAATTCTATTTAATAAAAAATGAGAACTTATTTCCTAAGAATTTATAAATTGGGTAAAAAATGTAAATATATTTAATATAATAAAAAAACTACACAAGGATTCTAATTATATTTCAGGGCTATAAGAATCATATAAAAATTTTCATGTTTCATTTTTGTTCAGTGTCATGTGTCGCATACGCTACTCAATATAGTTTTTCATTTTAAAAACACAGGGTGTTACTATTATATAAATGTATGGTTCCATAAGATTACACATGTAATTATCTAATGATATTTCCAAATATGATCATGGATAATTTTTCAAAATTTTAAAAGGAATAATAAATATATATTTTCTAATTTTCATGAATCATTTACTTTTGTAATGTGTACAAGAATGTAGATGAAAATGAATGTGGAAAAAATTTCCAAACTTTCTTTATCAAGAACTAACTAGGGATATCACTATGACATGAACCAAATATGGTCATTATCAAGGTCTAAAAGTAGTTTCGATAGATAATGGGATGTCAACTAGTTCTTGGGAATCAATAAAAAACCATGGGAGATGTATTTCAAAATCAATATTTCAAGAAGTTCCAATCTGAGTACCCATCATTTCCTAGCTGATGTTTGTGGTCATACACTCACATATGTAGAACCAAAAAATAACTCATCAACATGGAATAATATAAATAAAAGGTCATGAATATAACAACAACCAAATATATCAATATAAATCATCGCCCATAACATAACCAAAAAGAGTGTTAAAAAATACACCTACAAAATTAACAAGATATAAAGTCATATTTTTAATGTAAAGGTATTACAAACAAACAAAACCAAAATATATATAGACAATACTACCAATTGTTTTTTTATATGAGGGTCAGATTCCACCATGTCACCTCCTACATTCTAAACTCACATAAAAATAATACCAACTAACTCAATGTCATGCATTTCCATTTCTTGTTTCTATCAATATAAGGTCTGTATACACCTAGTAAAAGTTTGAAGGGTGAAATCAAGACAAGATAAATAGGATTCTAGAGAATTTCTCTTGAGAATTCTTATTTATATATTCCATAAAATTATATTTTTAATATAATAGATAAGAAAATATTTTTTTAATATTTTAAATCCATGTAACACATAATATGATTAATAATTTGCAGTAAATTTTAGGTAGAAAACGTATTTAAAACAAGAACCATGGGATAAACCCTGATGTTTGCTTTGGAAAAAACACCATATGATCCTCTTTCTATATTAATGATTGAATCGGTCATATCAATACAAGAGAAAATATGGGGTACTATACTATATCATAGTTGTAAATCAAATCCACATGAAAGTTTCATTTAGTTAGTGTAGCATAACCCAAGGATAGGTCAAATTTACCAATTCCTATAAGTACGTATCATGGTGTTTTAACCTTAGAAACCATGTTCTAATTTTCTACCCCCATTAAAACATTTACAATTTCATTATTTAAACAAATTTATAATAAAAGGGTAATTTTATCAATCAAAATACATGAAACCACATATTTTATAACCCAAATATGGGTTTCAATTCAAATTAGTTAACATTATCAAGTGATATAAATTAAATAATAATTAGTATCCATATATTTTATTTTATAGATTGTATAACAAGATTTAAAAAATTGGAAACTCTCCTTTTAATGTAACTAATAAGTTAAGGTTTATAAATAAATAAAAATTCCTGAATCTATAAACATTAATTTAGTATAACTACATTTCAATAGTGGGGATCCACTTAGAATTGAGAATAAATAACATTAAAATATAAGAGGAGGCCTTCTCATCAAATTACACACAATTAAATTTGAATAAATAAAACCCAAGTCCACTATTACCTTTATTATGATATAAAAACGAAGTATAAGAGTAATAGATGATGGAAGGAATAAATAATCCACATAAAAGATATTTTAGAGAAGAAACTATGAAAAAATCCACATGGAATAAAAAGATATGGGAGTATTAACATGGTATTCTCTAGGAGATCTTGGAGAGTTTAATTTCATTATAATAACGATTTAGGGAGTTAAAAATAATAGGTATGAACTAATGAAATTATATTTTCAGTGAACATAGGAAGGTAACAAGGTCTAGGCCCATGTTATTCTGAACTATGTTCCAACCACGTTTATTGAAAAAGAGTAAAATTAAAGAGCTTGAAAATTTTAAAACCTCGATGTAAACTATGAAAACTCCATTGATATATATTATAGGTTATACATTGCAAGATAAAATGTTATACAGTAACCAAGAACAAACTATGTCATATTCACAACATCACTAAATTATAAATATTTTTAATAAAATGTTTAAAAAATGAAGTAAAATGACAAAAATAATAAAAAAATGAAATTTTTTCAAGAAAAATTAATTTTTACGTGAAAATTTCTTATGATATATCACATTATAACCATAGAAATATAGGTAAAAATAGATAAAAGAATATTTTCAGAAGTTTCTAACTCATAATTTTTCATAATCCCATCTCTCGTGAGAAACATCTACATCATTTCATAACACCAAAAAACTGGTATTGATGTCCCATGAGGTGATTTATACTCAGATTTAAAAATATAAAATTTTCATTCATCAGTGAAATCATTTGAATCCATATATTACTCTTCACAATTCTAAACATTTGAGGTATCCATTTATTACTTATTCAATTAGGAAACAGCGATGACATCATGAATAAATGTAAAAAATGGAGGCAACAGAAATTGATACAAAACCATTATGATTCTCTCTGTGGTATTGATGTGTCCCACATACCTCGAGGGAATATTTACCTACTTATTGATCCTTCAGTATCCCAAAAAAGGTGATATATTTAATATCACTCTCTCAAAAACTAAAAACTATATATTGATAAAATCTGGATCAATGTAAGGATTACGTAGACTATTAAAAATAAAAAAATCACAATTAAATCTCAAAAATCATACCCATCACGTATTTGATAATATCTATTCCCATTATATAGTGGGGAGATTGATGTGGATGATCATACCAACTAAAAAAAATTTCCATCCAATTAGAAGATTAGTAAGTGTTATTATATGTGAACTCAACCAATTTCAGAATCGATATCCTATAAAGAAATATTTGGTTCCAGAAGCTGAAGGATGATCCAATTTATTATAATTCAAAAGCTATGTTTTCATGATTAATATTATAATAAAAATTCAAAAGAAAATTTTTATGAGGATTATCTTGAGTCATCATGTTATGAATGTTTAATCCATGAGTAGAAGAAATAAAATAAGGTAGAATTCCATAGAAATAGTGAGTCATAATGAAAATCATACAACCACTTACCTGGGAATTCATTTCAATTTCATTCATTTTTCGAATAGAATTTCTAATACCCATGGGTGGAAAACTAGTTCGTGGTAATCAATAAACTAGCATTGGTATTGTAAAATGTGTCGTGGATATGTTCCAATGAGTCATAGATGTAAGATGATGTGATTTACGAAGAAATTTTATTGAGAAGATATGCAATGTATATGCTAATTAGTATAAGTCTACAAAATTTCACATGTAGGGTCAAGAGTAGTTGGTTCTATAAGTTTACATTAACAATAAATCTATGAGATATCCAAAACTGTGTTTCAATAAGCTTCATGATTTTAAATATCCAGAAGAAATAGATATTGTGGATTCCCTAGAAGCATAATATTTTGAATGTTGTTTCTATAATGATATTTAATTTAATTATGAGGAAGTCAATGGAATTAGTAATTGATAATCATTTTTTATAATTTAAATGTACTATAATAATATAATATTGAAATCAGTAATAACTGTTGTTAATGGGGTTAATGTCTATAAATATATTTAGAATAATTATTTAGAATAATTATATTAAATACATAAAGTGAATGTATAATTGGAAGAAGTATGTTCTAGATGAATATAAATTCTATAATAATTGTAACACCCCAAGCTTCCATGGTACGCTCCTCTCTGAATAATAGAGTAGTGTGTGTTGTACGTAACCTCGAGTTCTAAAACACCGTGACCAATAAAAGTATTAGTGATGAATATTAATACCCACTTTTTGAAATTATATAAATTTTATATTTCAAAATGGACTTCATTTTTGGATTCGGAATATCGAAATTAGCCTATGTTGAATTTTAGGTATTTTTCTGAGAACTTCCAATTTTTGATGAATAGTGAAAAATACTTAAAAACAGATTTTTTAATAAAAGTAATTTATAGTGATACATTATAAAATTGAGTGGATATAAAGTATAATTAGAATTTATTTTTACCATTTTATCCAATGGTTGTCATTAGAATAAATTTTACTTTGAAATTGGACATAAACAATTGTCAATCTTTTGATATACATTATTTCTTAAAAACACGCTATTTGTTGTGACATCGGGAATTAATTATTAAATTAATTAATGAAACGTATATGTTTTGAATTTTTTAAAATAGACATCATTTTTTAATTAGGAATATCAAATATAGCTTAGGGTTATTTTTTGGTGTTGTTCTAAAAAACATCGATTTTTGATGAATAGTGAAACCACTAAGTGGTAGTTAAAAAACTTCTTTTTCGTTTAAATGAAATTTTACCACCTCTATGATTTGAATTTCCAAAATCCGACATACATCATTTTCATTAGGAAGTAAAATTTGGTTCAATGGGATTAAAATAATTTTGTGAATAGTAACTTTTAAGTTCTATTAATCGCGATTAAAGGTAATTAGTGTAACTTAAGGTAAATATAATGTTATAATAATATGAAATTATCTTTACACTTGTCTTACCCTTAATGGGTGAGTCATGGCTGACCAAGACAATCCATGGGTCAACTTGGGGACCCCATGGAGCCACTTGGGTAAGAAAATGACATTAATAACTTTTTATTTAAAGTAAAAATAAAATTGTCAAAAACATGTATTGTTTTACTAAAACAATTATTACATGGGGATATATAAGTTATATTTTTGACTATAAATATTCATTGTAAATATAAAAATATTTCCTACATCATGATATTTTTTATATAATTTTTAGACATTAAATAAATTAAAATATTTATGACACCATGATGATGCAGCGATTACGTCATTAATTAACGATTTAAATAAAATGAAAAGAAAATGTAAAATATAAGAGTTACACATTTCAAAAACCTATTGTATGAGTATATTTAGAACCCTTATCACCTTATCTTCTAAATATATAATTGTGGGACCTTTGAAATCTGAAAATCATTTCATAATAATGTAACATTTCATGAGTTTCCAAGAGTACCCCTCCTCTCCTCTTATAAAAGGCCCCCACCACTACCACCTTATTCACACCTTCAAATCCATTTGGCTCGGCCAAAATCTGCCCAAATACTCTCTCAAATTCCCTCTCTTATTCCTAGAAGCCTCACTTTGGGAATAATTCTTCCCAAGGAAGCCTTTGGCTCAAATCAAAAAGAGTTACCCGATTTTAAGGTAATGTCTTATCTTATGTTATTTTGTTTTATTTTGCTTCTCCAACCCCATAAACTCTTTTTATTAATTTATTTTGTAAAAACAACAGCATATTCAATATACTAGGATGTTTTTATGAGAAGGATTTTATTTACACTTACACACACCTCCGTCTAATGGTTAAAGAACATACTGTTTCTATGGGTGGTGAAATAATGCCTCAAAAAATGATGATTGTTCAATATTATTTTAACACCTATAATGGTGGACATTAAGATGAAAATATTTCTATATTTGATATATATTATGTTTATGTTTTACTTATTCTTCTTTATTTCTCATTTATGGTATACCTTTATGATTTCAATTATGGGTAAACGTGATAATTTCATTTTAGGAAGTGCGGACTATCGCCGCCTCAAAGTGATTTGAATCGTTAATGCCATATGTGGGACGTATAAAGGATGGAGTAAATGATATTATATATGATAATATATTGGAATTATAATAAACCTTTATATCATTATGATTTCATTCAATTAAATACTAAAATTGAAATGAAAGTAGCTTTCATGCGTACGTACGGCTTACCGTCTCCATGAACGGTGTATTTCATTTCGTACCTCTAAATGTTACGTAATATTATGAATGAATGTATATACTGTATATATATGATATATATGATATCTAAATCATGAATATAATTTTGGATATAATGGATATTTTACCACATGAACAACTTGTAATTATAAGAAGTTTATTTTTGACTCAAGTACCAAAGATCGACAAAATGACCGTTATTAACATAAATAATTACATAATGTTCATAACATGGTAATAAGTGATATTAAAGGAATAATAAACATGAAAAGGGTTCTTAAGCAATTATAAATTAACTCTAGTTTATTATTTAGGAGGTTAAAGAACGGTCGAGTCAAGTTGGATACGAGGTAAGGGAACTTCTTAACCCAATTTCCGTTCTTTGGGTTAATCTCCTACTTTCAAATTATGTCATTATATTATTATGTCCTATCTTGTATTTTTACTTTCTTTATGTGTAATTATAGTGAATACACATAATAGATCTATTTTATTTAAAAAAATGATCTTTGTAGGGGACCTCGTCTCAATCTCCTTTCATTGAGGCATATTTGGTTTTATACACAAATTTCATTTATATGGTGTATAAACCCCTTTGAATTTTACTTTTATTCAAAATGAATCTTTTTATACAAAGCGTTTTTACTAAACTAAGAATGAAATGTGTTTTTTTACGTATGCGGCGACAACGACTTCTCTGCCACCATGACCATTATTTGATTTTAGGCTTCCCCTACAAGCCATAACTTTTTTAAATGAAAAATAATTACAATGTTTTAATTTTCTTTTATTTTGGTATTGAAAATGGTTTTCAAAGTTTTTTTTATATAAATGTGTTGTATTGATATCTTTTGATTGAAATTTGGAAATGTTATGTTTCCTTTATGCATGTTTTATGTGATACGATTATGTTATGGATTATGATATGTTTAAACCTGTTCATTTGAGGAATGCATTGGACTTAATAAGTGACGGGTGGAGCCTGTTATAGCTCCTCGATGCATCGATAGGTCTCATGAGACAAACTAGTGTCTTGGAATGAGGCCTTAACAAAATATTATTTGTAGTCCTGGCACGAGGCCTTGGCTACGTTGTTATGATAGTCTGGAATTATACATTCCATCATTATGAAAGTGGTTATTGATATTGCATGTGATTATCCGACTAGTAGAATATCCATGTGAAGAAGTAAATGGAATTATTTCATTTTATTTTGCCATATTATGCTAAATTTCAAGATTAAAAGGATTTTATTGCAGTTATACAATGCCTTAAATGTTTATTTTTATTTATGAAAGCTTATGCAATAATTTTATCCTTACTGAGCATCTAAGCTCACCCCTTTCAATGTTTTAATATTTTCTAGGATGTGAAGATGTATTTTACGAATGACCTGTAGGGATAGTCTGAAGGGGATATGAGTGTGGAAAATGGAGACTATGTTATTGTAGTTTTTCACTTTATGATGTAATGTATCATTTGTGAATGTATCTAGTGTTTCCAAGGCTACTAAACTAATTGGCCTTTTGAGACTTGATCGTTTGTGATCATGCTAATGTTACGTAGTAATGCACTGACTCTAGGTAATTGGGTTCGGGGCGTTACAGTTGGTATCAAAGGCAGTTTTGTATTAACCTTGGAAGCTAGATTTAGATAAACTCTGATTAGAGCACATAGCCCTTAGATAGACTTTGAGGATTAGTATATAAGAACTTCCTAGAAATTTAGTATTATAGATATTTTGTGAGTTTTCCGAGCAATACATACCTGTCTGGATACGAGCAGGTAGAGGTGGCTCTGGCACAGATGTAGCTAGGGGTAAAACCTGAAAACACCACTTTGATCTAGACTCGAACGGGAACTGGTGCATGACAACAGGCCTTACTGCACTTTTGGTTACGACACTCCCAGCGGATATTCTTAGGATAATTCTCATTTTATTTACAAACCATTATGAAGGGTTTATGAGTATATACTTCCTCAATGAAAACATTTTTATGATTATAGTTCAATTTATGTTAGGTGTTTTACAAGTATGGAATTATATATTTTGATTCATAAACTAATCTAGTTTATGACATTGTTTAGAAATGGAACCTAGTGGGAGGAATGGAAACTGTATCAATGCATGCACTCCGTGTAGGGATTTCAATCCTGATCAAGATAATTATTGTGGAGATGGAGATACAACTGGTGCTGATCAACTTATTACCATACTGGGACAACTCACTCCGGTTATGAATAATAAACATACTCGAATGGAGCACCCTGATCCGCAACATGTAGGATCAATGTTATATCGTTTCATGAGGCAACAACCGCCAACATTTAATGGGGGTACAAATCCATTAGTAGCCGAGCAATGGATAAACTCCCTAGAGAAAATATTCCATGACTTGGGGAGTAGCGAAAGGGAGAAGGTTGTCATGGAAGTTTACCGCCTCACTGGAGATGTCGATCAATGGTGGTCACTGATTCAAAACACAAAGGAAGATGATGAAGTATCAATTATGGAATGGAGAGAGTTCAAAGAGCTTTTCTTAGAAAAATACTTTCCACATGACCATCGAGCATATATGGAAAGGCGATTTCTGAGTCTGAGGCAGAAGGAGGATGAGAATGTCGCAAAGTATGAGGCTAACTTTACAATGTTAGCAAGGCATGCTACAGATTATATATGTAACCCAAGAAGTAATATTGATCATTTCTTTTATGGGTTAAAACCATTTCTTCGTCGAACTTTAGTATCACAATCCTTATCATCATACGAAGATATAGTCTCTTGTGATATCAAGATAGAAAAGGAATTCTCTAAATCTTATGACAATAAAGTAAAGCAAGAGAAGAAGAGAATGGTGGAGCAAGAGATAGATAAAGGGAAAAAGGGAAAGAAGGGTTTTCCATTATGCGATAATTGTGGTAAGAATCACCCCTTTATTTTCCTAAAAGGAATATGAGTTTGTTATAAATGTGGAGAAAAAGGTCACCAGGCTCGTGATTGCATGGGAAAGAAATATGCTATCAATGTTGAATGCTACAATTGTAGGGAAATGGGGCATTATGCAAATGAATGTCCTAATCGTCAGGGAAACTTATCTCAGAAAAGGCCAAGGAATAAAGGACAATGTTATGTTGTTACTACAGTTGAAGTGGAATAATTAATGTATTGGTGCTTTTGGACTCAAGGATTATATTCTGGTTATAAGAATAATGTGATATATATAAGGATTGTACTGCAGTACTTTTTGCTTTCATTAAGGTTTTAATATGATGAAGGTAATAATATTTTTATATGTGACAATAAGAGAAACATTACTTTGTTTGAGGAATCTGATGATACAATTGATTTTGGAATTTAGAGACCTTTTAGAGAAAGTCTGGACGGAGGTATTTGGGATAACTATAAAGGTTGGAATAGATTAAGTTAAACTTTGGATAGTATTTTTTAAGTTTAAAACATTTATGAAGATTATTTCTGGAATATTATAATACTATAGTTTTAGGAAAAGGACAACCTGCAGGTTAGGGGATAACCCGTCATGTTGGACAAAGCTGTAAGAATCGAACCCACAACCATAGTGTGAAAGGCCTTTATTACCTAACACTAGCGTACAGGAAGTCCTTGGTTATTACAAAAAAGTTTTCCTAATCAAAATGGTATGTGTTAATATTTGGAACCTTATACAATTATGATAAATAGAATATTTTTGAGTTCTATTACCTTTTAGAATGAAAGACGGGTTTGTGGTAAAAATTTATTAACGAATGAAAGTCTACATGACAAGTAAGTATATTTACTTACGTTCTTAGTAAATCTCCTAAATAAATTCCTCAACTTTATGAAAGGTAACTTAAAACAAAAACATTGTCGGTTAACTTTTCCAACTGGGGATTCAATGACCATTTAACCAATCACAAGTTTGTGATTTTCTTATGGTTAACTTTCTCCTAATCCTGTTTTCTACAACTCTTCATCAGACCTTGATGGTTTGTTTTTCTTCCATATCCATATTTTCATATAATCCTAGTATGTGCTATCTCGGGTGACCTTTGTACTTCTATTTCTTTCTTTTAAAGTTATATTTTTATTAACCTTATTTCCGATGTGGGTTTTCCACAATGGTATTTTCTATTTTCAACCTTTTATTTTAAAAGAAAAATTTTAAATTGCGAGGATGCAATTTATTGAAGGAGGGGAGAATGTAACACCCCAAGCGTCCATGGTACGCTCCTCTTTGAATAATAGAGCAGCGTGTGTTGTATGCAACCTCAAGTTCTAACACACCGCAACCAATAAAAGTAGCAATTATGAATAGTAATACACACTTTTTGAAATTATATAAATTTTATATTTCAAAATGGACTTCATTTTTGGATTCGGAATATCAAAATTAGCCTATGTTGAATTTTTGGTATTTTTCTAAGAACTTCCAATTTTTGATGAATAGTGAAAAATACATAAAAACAACTTTTTTAATCAAAGTAATTTATAGTGATAAATTATAAAATTGAGTGGTTATAAAGTATAATTAGAATATATTTTTACCATTTTATCCAATGGTGGTCATTATAATTAATTTAACTTTGAAATTGGACATAAAAATTTGTCAAACTTTTGATATATATTGTTTCTTAAAAACACGCTATTTGTTCGGACTGCAGGAAATAATTATTAAATTGATTAATTCAACTTATATGTTTTGAATTTTGTAAAATAGACATAATTTTTTAATTAGGAATATCAAATATATCTTAGGGTTAATTTTTGGTGTTGTTCTGAAAAACTTCGATTTTTTATGAATAGTGAAACCACTAAGTGGAAATTAAAAAACTGATTTTTTGTTTAAATGAAATTTTACCACCTCTGTTATTTGAATTTACAAAATCCGACATAAATCATTTTCATTATGAATTAAAATGTTTTTCAATGGGATTAAAATATTTTTTGGTGAATAGTAACTTTTTAAGTTCTATTAATCACTATTAAAGGTAATTAGTGTAACTTAATGTAAATATAATGTTATAATGATATGAAATTACCTTTACACTTGTCCTAACCATATTTAGTGGGTCATGGACGACCAATATAATACATGGTTCAACTTGGGGACCCCATGGAACCACTTGGGTAAGAAAATTACATTAATAACTTTTTATTTAAAGTAAAAATAAAATTGTCACAAACATGTATTGTTTCACTAAAACAATTATTACATGGGGTTATATAAGTAAACTTTTAGAATATAAATATTCATTGGAAATATAAAAATATTTCCTACATCATGATATTTTTTATATAATTTTTAGACATTAAATAAATTAAAATATTTATGACACCATGATGATACAACGATTACCTCATTAATTAACGATTTAAATAAAATGAAAAGATAATGTAAAATCGAAGACTTGCACTTGTAAAAAACCAATTGTATTAGTATATTTAGAACCCTTATCACCTTATATTCGAAATATATAATTTTGGGACCTTTGAAATCCTAAAATCATTTCATAATAATGTAACATTTCATGAGTTTCCAAGAGTGCCCCTCCTCTCCTATTATAAAAGGCCCCCACCACTACCACCTTATTCACACCTTCAAAGCCATTTTTCTCGGCCAAAATCTGCCCAAAAACTATATCAACTTTCCTCCATTACTCCTAGAAGCCTCACTTAGAGCATAATTCTTCCCAAGGAAGCCTTTGGCTCAAATCAAAAAGAGTTACCCGATTTTAAGGTAATGTCTTCTCTTATGTTATTTTGTTTTATTTTGATTCTCCAACCCCTTAAAATCTTTTTATTCCTTTATTTTGTAACAACACCAGTATCTTAAATATACTAGTATGTTTTTATGAGAAGTAATTTATTTACACTTACACACACCTCCGTCTAATGGTTAAGGAACATACTGTTTCTGTGGGTGGAGAAATACTGCCTCACGAAATGATGATTGTTCAATATTCTTTTAACACCTCTAATGGTGGACATTAAGATGAAACTATTTCTATATATGATATATATTATGTTTATGTTTTCTTTATGCTTATTTATTTCTCATTTATGGTATACCTTTATGATTTCCATTATGGGTAAACGCGATAATTTCATTTTAGGAGGTGCGGACTACCGCCCCCCTCAAAGTGATTTGAATCGTTAATGTAATATGTGGGAAGTATAAAGGATGGAGTAAATGATATTATATATGATATTATACTGTAATTATAATAAAACTTTATATCATTATGATTTAATTCAATTAAATACGAAATAGAAATGAAATTAGCGTTCATGCGTACGTACGACTTACCGTCTCCATGAACGGTGCATTTCATTTATTACCTCTAAATGTTACGTAATATTATGAATGAATGTATATACTGGATATATATGATATATATGATATCTACATAATTAATATAATTCTAGATATAATGCATATTTTACCACATGAACAACTTGTAATTATAAGAAGTTTATTTTTGACTCAAGTACCAAAGATCGACCAAATGACCGTAATTAACATAAATAATTACATAATGTTAATAACATGGTAATAAGTGATATTAAAGGAATAATAAACTTGAAAAAGGTTCTTAAGAAATTATACATTAACTCTAGTTTATTATTCAGGAGGTTAAAGAATTGTCGAGTCAAGTCGGACACGAGGTAAGGGAACTTCTTAACCCAATTTCCGTTCTTTGAGTTAATCTCCTACATAAAAATTATGTCATTATATTATTATGTCCTATCATGTATTTGTACATTATTTATGTGTACTTATAGTGAATACACATAATAGATCTATTTTATTTAAAAAATGATCTTTGTAGGGGACTTCATCTCAATCTTCTTTCATTGAGGCGTATTTGGTTTTATACATAACTTTCCTTTATACAGTGTATAAACCCCTTTGAATTTTACTTTTATTCAAAAGGAATCTTTTTATATGAATCATTTTTACTAAACGACAAAAGGAATGTGTTTTTGTACGTATGCGTCGACAACGACTTCTCCGCCGCCGTGACCATTATTTGATTTTCAGCTTCCTCTACAATCCATAACTTTTTTAAATTAAAAATAATTACAATGTTTTGATTTTCATTTATATTGGTATTGAAAATGGTTTTGAAAGTGTTTTTTATATCAATATGTTGTATTGATATCTTGTGATTGAAATTTGGAAATGTTATGTTTCCTTTATGCATGTTTTATGTGATACGATTATGTTATGGATTATGATATGTTTAAACCAGTTCATATGAGGAATGCATTGGACTTAATAAGTGATGGGTGGAGCCCGTTATAGCTCTTGATGCATCGGTAGGTCTCATGAGACAAACTAATGTCTTGGCATGAGGCCTTGACAAAATCTTATTTGTAGTCTTGGCACGAGGCCTTGGCTACATTGTTATGATAGTCTAGAATTATGCATTCCATCATTATGAAAGTGGTTATTGATATTGAATGTGATTATTCGACTAGTAGAATATCCATGTGAATAAGTAAATGGAATTATTTCATTTTATTTTGCCATATTATGCTAAAGTTCAAGATTAAAAGGAGTTTATTTCAGTTATACAATGCCTTAAATGTTTATGTTTATTTATAAAAGATTCTACAATAATGTTATCCTTACTGAGCATCTAAGATCACCCCTTTCAATGTTTTAATATTTTCCAGGATGTAAAGAAGTATTTTAGGAATGACATGTAGGGATAGTCTAAAGGGGATATGATTTTAGAAAATGGAGACTATGTTATTGTAGTTTTCACTTTATGATGTAATGTAACATTTATGAATGTATCTAGTGTTTCCAAGGCTACTAAACTAATCGGTCTTTCGAGAATTGACCTTTTGTGATCATGCCAATTTTACATAATAATGCACCGACTCTAGGAAACTGGGGTCGCGACGTTACAAGAAGATTAAGAATAAGTTGTTTTGGAATGATGGGTGATATATATGGAAGATGAAGTGATATTATTTTTTTATTGAAGAAGTATAAAATATATGGAAGTACTGAAGAAGCATGAGAATACATTTTATATAAAATTATAAATTTATCATGTGTTGGGACCCAAAAATGGGTTATATGGAGATAGAAAATTACTTTGTATCTTAAAACAATGTTAGTTAGAGTTTAAATAATTTCCTGAATCTATAAAATAATAACTCAAGAAGCTCAGAAACCGCGTCTGATTAACATCAATAGTAACAAAGGATATGTAATAGAAAATAAATGTTTTCAAAACATCATCCTAATGATGTGTACGAATTAATTATTGAATTGTAAAAATATATTTGATTATTTAGGGTTGTTATTCATGAATAAAATATCATGATTTTGAAGTGTGATTCAAGAAATATTTTTTAAAAGTGTAAAAGGAGGAATATCAATAAATGACAAAGAATATTTCTTGGTGGATATTAATTTAAAGTAAGAGATAACTATTATTGAATATGTATTATATGAAACTTCATTTTTAACTGAAATAAAGGTAAATTACAATGTGAGAACATAAAAAATATTTTATATCCCTATTTCACTAAAACAACAAACCCCACAATAGGTATAAAAGGAGGATTACGGAGTCAAAAAAACATACTAATCAAGTTTTGAGAGATCGGCCTATTTCTATTGAAAATATAGATATTCATAGAGAAATAATTTATTATTTAGGATATTTACTAATAAATTCCCCTAATCGACCAACACCTATATATCTTCAAGCTATCAATATTATTAATGTAGTGAAATATTCCAATATCCAGAGGTTGAGTTTATAGAAACTACTATTTTAGATTTTATTATTTATAAAGTTGGTGTTATTGTTATAGTTGTGATGTATTAATTAAAATTTCATTAATTCCCAAGATAAAGAAAATTCATTCAGTGAACATGTAATATATAGATAGATTACAATTCCAATTCAATTTGGAATACATTGAAAACTAAATGGATCTTGCATAATCATAGTTCATACACTACTATTATGGTATAATGAATGGTTAAGGTTCACACATTCTGGCCATTTTTAATAACATTATTATATTAATGATAAAATCATGGTCATAGAATTGTCTTCATAACAATAAAGACATAGTCACCCATATTAGTAGTGAAACTTTTAAAATTCCTATTTGACTTATGTTCTATTATATTTCATGTCATGTTAGTTTTGTTACATAATGATTTAATGGACCTAGAATATAAAAAACAAATGAAACATTATTAAATTTAATTATAAAAATAGAACAATTTATTCTACCTCCCTCTTTGTGATATATAATATTCAGGGGAACATCGAACATGATCATGAATTGAAACATATCTACTCATAAAAAATGATTCATATAATGAATCATTTTTTTGTTAAAAATGTATATAACATTGAGAATCCATCTATGAAAATATATTTTCCCATGAAAATTTTTACAATCATGTCCTCATATGGGATGGTAGAAATATTGAATTCCAAGAGAGAGAGTTTTTTTAGGAAATCAGAAAATACTTCATAAACTAGAGTCATTGTACCACAACCCCCATCCAAATTATGAATATATTTGGAAACATTAGTTCCCATATTAAATAATGTCAGGGTTCCTAATATCTATTCCTATTTTCTATATAATATTGTATTTCAAGTTTATATACACTGATGTATAATTAGTTTATACAATTTAACCCACAATCCTCATTGTTAAAGACATATTCTCCAATGCATCAGATCCTATAAATGAAATATAACAATATATTACCATCCAGTTAAATATAAAAATAATGAATAAATTTAATATTATAAGTGAAAATATTTAGTTTGGGAAAATTAACTTTAGATTATAGGCACTATAATCAATGATATTTAGTAAGACATGAAGAAGCTATTGAAAAATGGAAGACTAAAATCCCCTATTTCGCACTAGGAAAACACATGTACTTTATAAAAATTAAAAAAAAAATACACAATAATACTAATAATCTTCTTACCTAATAAAATGAACCACACCATGGTAGCATACTAACCATATCAGGTAAAATATCCCAGTACATTAAAAAAATTTAAAAAATATTTTTTTAATCCAATAAGATCAAAAGATATATCCAATTTTTCTAGCACTTATCACATAATATATTGTCACTATGTACATAAAAATTCATGACTATATAATAAATAAATATCCACCTTCTCTTAATTTTTGGTCACTCAGGAACCAAAAAAACCCTGATTATGTAGGCTATAAACCATTACATCTCTTATTAATTTATCAATACTGATAAATCCTTGTAATCACAATATGAATGCATAAATAATTTAATTTCCAAAAAAAATCATATGTCACCTTTATAAGGGAATAAAATACTTAAAACATCACATCACTCTTTTTAATAACTAATCCCCTAAATATTACTCTCTAGACACAAACTATCCCACTTAACCCTAATTAGATTTAAACTCTGGGATAAATAATGAAACATAATTCCTCTCCTTAAAATTATCACTCTAGGAGAGAGATAAATAATTCATGAATCACATTAAACCAAGAATATAATAAATAAACAAAATCATTATTTAATTATGAGTCATATCACATGATGTAATGTCAATCATCACTCCATTATAAATTTTATTTTCACCCAAGACATAAAACTAGTTTGGTTTCCCATCATGGGTTTGGTTCCCCTTTATAACTAACTACAACTATTTGATATATTTGATATAAGTCACTAAAATAAAAAGTGAATACATGTCATATTTGAATTATGGTTTTATGTAGATATAAAAACACTCAGATAAACCCCTATGCCTTATACGCTTATTTCATAGTCACATAGAATAAATTAGTTAAGCAATATAATATAGTTGAAACATCACAGCCACATTCAAGGAATGGATTCAATAAATTTTACATTAAAAATCATTTACACATATTTAATATATTTTGGAGGTCTCAAAAGAGGTATGGGATCCATTTTTGATGAAATGGTCATGTGATGGAGGCTAGTGTTCATAGTATGATTTCTCACCATAAATCCATTGGTAAACAACATAGTTCTAATTACCCAATTCTAATAGATGACCCTATAGAAATACAGTGTATTGATTCCATATTTCTTGTGGAAATATTGTCTCTTAATTTGTTTTTAATTAATTACATAAAATTATTTTTATTTAAAAAAACACTTTCATATTTCTTATTGATTTATATCTCTAATAAGATTGAATCTCTTCCATCAGGGAAACAGTATTCATTTAATATTTTATAGGGGATTACTACAAGAGTTTATAAAACCCATCGTCACTTTTTTCTTATTATCCACAAATTTTATATCATATAGTAATTCATGATTCAAAATTTAGGTTTTTTCATAAGGTAAATAATTTTCAACTTTGTGGGTCAATATTCATGACAACTTTGATGACTCAGACTCCACTAGAATGATGTAGGTGATTCTTGACATTCCCATAATGTCTATTCTTGTTTTAATATTCCATCAGATGTGAAGTACCTCTATATTTGAGATATTAAAAAAAACTCTTCATAAATGTATTCATTTTACCAGTATGAGTAGGGTAATGATTTTTAGTGTCATAAATGACCCTCTACATATTATGTGTTTACATCATCAATTTTTATAGGGCTGTGATTGATTATTAATTGGGATAACCATTTTACCCAGAGCCTAGTGATGGGTTTCTTATGTTATATTTTGGTACGCTGGACCTAATTACCGACATTTAAGCTCCATTGATTATCGATTAGGGTGTATATCCTAGGGTGTTTCATGGAATTATTTCGTTCTGATCCTTTGATAAATTATAACCAATTTGGATTAGTGTTAATATTTATGGTAGTGTTTCTCCCTTGTGATTATGTTGATGAAGGGGAATGTACCATGTGAAAAATTATTGAAAATTTTTTGGTTAGTGAGGAATGAACTAAAAATGAGTAATATTGGTGTTGATATTATTACAATTCATAAATAAATTTTTTAATCATGTTTTGATTCAAAACTAAATGAATTCATATGAAGGTTCATGAAACCTAAGGATTATGACTAGTGTATAAATAGGATTATCTTATAGTAGTTCTATCATTATATGGAGTACAATTATGATTGTGGTGATGAGTTCCCTCTAGGTTGGGGAACTTTTACCCATTTTCCCCATATTGAATATGGGTATGATTTAGATTATTAATATTTATGTTCATACTATTCCTAATACATTTCTCAATTGGTCACCATTATAATGTCAAGGACAAAAAACCCGAACGAATGAGGACTTAATGATTGGAGATGTTTCTCCCCTTCTTGATATGATGTTATTACATGGTTGAGATTCCATGGGGTGAGACCTTATTATTCTACTATCATGATTCCCGTGGGGTAAGAGCAAATATATTTAGGCCTCTTCCCAAATTTAATAGTTATTATGGTTTTGCTGTCGAGATACCATTGAGTTCAGATCCACATGTTCATGAACCCCCATCTCATTAGATTCCTTGTCGTTTTATATTGGATCAAGAAGATATAGATTTGTGATCCTATGTTCAAGGGTTTCCTTTCCATTTTACATTTATTCTTATATATTAGTTGAGATAAATTATTTTGTTGCCGTAATTTCATGTGACATTTAATCGGAAAAACCTTCATATTTATTATGATATGTTCATTGACAACCCAACAATGTATGGAGATGGTATGGTTGCAACCCAGTGGGTGACTTATCATATAAGGACATAAAATTTATTACAATTATTATTATTTCATTATCATTATTGAATCTAACTATATACACCACATTTTAGAGTATTTTAATAGACATCAACGGAAATGGACTAATGAATTATAATTACACTCCACTCAAGCACCCTGATACCCTTATAGTCTTTATGATTCATATTCTATGAAGGGAAACGTAGCCATTTTTATCCTATCGAGTGGTCAATCATAGAAAGTTTTCTTTTATGGGATAAACCATGTATATAAGACTAGTTTTTCCATTTTTACTATAAATTTGTTTAATTTTGAGAATTATTTTCATGATATTACTCTATCATGTCAAATTAAATCTATATTACTATATAAAATTTTATTTTCACATTTTATTATTTCATGGGTGATTTTATTACTATTTTATCGAAATAATCATGTTGTTTCTATTTTTTATGCTTCTAAATTTTAATTAATATCTATAAATATTTCTTCTTTTTTGATTGATGGATATATATACATGGAATGGAGTAGTCTCTCCACATTATACAATAACCCTCTATATTGGTTGTTTTTTTTCTGGTGCATAAGGAGGTTCATGCCAACGAGCTCGTACCTAAGTGGTAAGGGCTCATTCTTGGCATCCAAGAGACCCAGGATCAAAACTGGGTAGAGAAGAATTTTCACGTCCTATAGCAGGAATTGTTCGGTATTGTAGCTGCCGAAACTATTCACCCAATTTGGGCCTTCGGGCCACCATTTGGGACTACGAGTCTCAAGGGCTTTTGGGTCATCAAGGCCTTTGGACCACAGGGCCTTTGGGCCACAAAGACCATAGAGTAACCTAGATCAGACAGAGAAGGCCCCATAAGAGGATCATAGAAACAAGAGTAGCAGTCACAAGAAGCATAGCTAACCGGATTGGAAGAATGATAGGGTTTGGAAACCGCCCTCACGACCAGGCACCGTGTAACTTTGTATGGGGAAATGCTAGCCGATCATCAATGCAAGGTGGGGAGCTAGGAGATCAATGATGCCGAATCTGTGGAGGGTCAGTTCTAGTGGGTTAGGCCTATGGGTTATGTAATGGGAATATATGCCTTTGGGCCTTCGGGTCATGTATTTCGGGTCATGTTGGGCTTTCTGCCTTGAGCCTATGAGTCATGTACGGGTTATCTTCAACCCTTAAAAGGGGGATTATCCATAATAAAATAAAAAGAAGGCTTTTAAGCCATTCGGGATGCATTAGGAGTCTCACATAACCCTGTGGAACTTAGTTTGTTTATATTTGTGGTGTGCCACTTTACTGATGATACAAAGTGGTATCAGATCAATTATTTTATTTTTAATACTTTTTAGGACATGAAAGGATATAATATGTTAATTGATTCATATAATGACCTTTTTCCTCGGAATATCTAACCCATGTATCTGGAATACTCAAATTACTATGGATAAGACTATTTTTATAAGATTTTTTATTTATAGTTTGAGTTGTTTTTTCAAATATAATACTTTATTATTTAGGATTTAGTATATTTTAATATTATAATTAGATAGAAAAAAGTTTGTGTACCTGTATTATCATTGTCATATAAAATTCCTATGATATTTATATACTAGAATATATTTGAGAACCCAATTTATGATATGAGATTTAGTTACTTAATGTGTTAGAAAAATATTAAATATAATTTTATTAAAAAACTTGATGGTGTTTCTCAACTTAATCATTCATTTAATATGTTATTTATTTATATTCACAATTTAGATAATACTTTTTTCATATTTTACCATGAATTTAGAGTGGGTAGTCAGGGCTAGAGATATTTATTGAGAATATGTTATAATCCTATTATGTCATGTTCTGTGAATAAAATAATGGAATGATCTTAGATGTATTTATATCCTATATTTTATTCTGTAAATTTATATATATGTAATTTCATTTAATATGTTTGGTAATGTAGTGACATTCATCTACGATATAAAAATTTAGATCCATGGTGGAGGAATTAGCATGCCACATAATTTATTTTATGGGAGATCCCAATTAGACACATGTATTATATTAAAAAATATCTTTATAGGAGAATATGATATTTAATTTGGACTAGGGGATAGGGATCTCTACGATGTGAGCCTTCAAGGAATCATAATTACAGATAGTTTAAATTTCACCATCCACCTTAATTTTCTTGATAGGTTGGACCTCAAACTGTAGATTTTTTGGATTGAGTCTATTTTGGATATATTATATCATTTAAACATAACTTTTTAGATATGTGTGATTCTTGATATTTATAAGACTCGAGGACCATCATGGTGATAGTGGGGGTGTATTTCCCTAGATTGTAAAAAATGGGTTGTACAATGATGTTTAGGCCCAAATTTTAGGAATTTTTTATTCAAATCCTTATATACTATAGTTATTTAATTTTTATGAATATGATATAAGGAAACATGTAATTATTTGAATATGGTTATCATTTTACTATTTTTCATCACTTTTATCCCACATTTGCAAGTAATGAGATCTCCAGGGTCCACAATTTTGAGAATGGATGGAGAATTTCAATATGTTAATTAGTGATTTTTTTTGGGATTATGTATTTATATGAATTTTTGAATCAATATATTACCACAAAGAGGAAAATTTAGGGGGATAGACATTCTATGTATCTGTGTTCATATACTGGGTTTTGGAAGTGGATATTTAGTAATGATGAAGTAGTATATTGATGATTCTCACTAATTTAGGGATTGGTAAACCTATCATGTGCATATATATTCTTCCTCTAGATGTATAACAAATCCTCATACTTGTAATCACTACATTATATTGGGTTATACATTACCAAAATATTAGTGATCACCGATAGAGTTTCACTATTTATGGAAATTCTAGCATCTACATATGTTTTTCTATAGTTATTCTTAGTTATATAGTGGTTGTGGTGATGGATAGGATTATAGTTTACTAGTATAATAAGGTTTAGTAGCATTTGTTGGTAGAAAGTGGCCTTCTAATATGTCATGGTTTATAAGAGGTTGTGGTTCCAAGGGTTACTAGAGGTAGTAGAGTGGAGATCATTAGGGTAGGAAGACTGCTGGAGTTCATAGATGTGGATAAGGGTCATTCCAAATCCACATAATAAAACCATAACCTATAGACCCTAAATGTGTTTCTTATGGTATTCAATGTATGGTAATTTAGTAATCTACAGAATACATATTTGTATTTGATAGTTTTGAATCACATTGGTTTATATCAAGTTAGTATTATTGGGATTTTGGATTGACCATACTATACCTATATGCTGTTAATATATTTACAAATTCATAGTGATTTGATCTAAGGATATTCAACGACATTATGAGTTTTCCCTCATGTTAAGTGGGAATTGAAATCTCTGTAACTTCATCGTATTAGTGATGTGTGAATTATATGTGATTTTTTGTATGGACTGGTCATCTCGGTATCAGGAACACATTTACTATTATCATTAGAGTCTATATTCTAAATTAATTTATTACAATGAATAGATTTATACAAGTGACTGTGATTTATAGGTAGGAAATTTGGGATATTACTATTGGAATCTAATAATTCTGACAACCCAGTTGGATTGTACTATTATGGGTGGTTAGGAGAAGGTATGCACACACATTCCTCTTATCATTGACTAGTTCCATGATGTATTTTATGATTAATTCTTCATTTTTCTACCTAAGAGATACATCATGTTTCTGATGGATCATATATTTTGTGTAGAAACTATATCAATTCATCTTTAGGGGATAACTCAAATATATATTTAATATTAGAAGTTGTAGTTGGAGGATTTAGAGTAGAATGGCAATATTTTTCCAAACACATCCAATTTGTGTTTTAATTTTTTTTTCAATAAGGGTGATTTATTATTTTTATTATTATTATTTATGTATTATATGAGGATGAGTAAGGTTATAATAATGAAATTGTATCCTATTAATTCAATTGAAGATAATTTTTATCATCTTAGGGGAGGAAATTAGTTCTCTATGTTTAATTTGAGACTTGATTATCCTCAGTTATGTGAGATGCATTATGATAATAATAATACAATTTTTAAGATACGTTATGTCATATATGTGTGTCTTGTTATGACCTTTATAGTGGAGAAATATCTATCCATGTTTATGACCCTAATAAATAAGGATTTCTATCCATATTTGGAATCAATTATAGTGGTATTTGTTGGTAATATTTGGGATACTCTAAGTCAATGGATTACTTTGATGGGAATTTATAGATTTTAATATGAATACTGAAATAAAAGTCTCTTTAAAACAACACTTCAATCTACTAGGTCATGATAAGTTAGTTTTATTTCATGGGTAATTTAATATCTGATGTATGAAATATCATTGAAATCTCTTTAGGATATGGTTGTGGTATCTTAGGAATGAACAAATAAAATTTTTTGGATTCATATATTATATGGTTTGGAATGTTTTTATAAGATATTCATTTTGGAATTCCCTACCATGATAGTGTCAATGATGGATCTAACAAATAAGAGATGATGTTTGAGTGGTTTGGGCTTTATAAAATCCTTCCAGGATTTGAAGGAATGTTGACATATGACCCAATTTTGAACATAAATTAATTAAGTATGAAGTGTACACTATATTATTAAAAATTAGAAGTTAGTCTGGGAGAAATTATTTTACATCATTGGAAGGTTTTTCATTATATATTTAGTAAGTTGAGGATGCATGATAGGAATTCTCATAATAAAAAATAAGATATTATAGTAATAGAAAATGAATTCAGTTGTTTCTACGTTGCTATATAATAGGAGAGAGGTTTCTTTATATATTTAAACTATAAGCTCCTAATTTAAAACTTTATAAATAATGACATGAACATTTTGTTGTGGAGACAGATTTAATATTTTCAATGTAGTGATATTGAGATGGTGCGTGTCTCTAGGAAGGGTAATGTTTTCATAGATGGATTGAGTAAAAAGACAAATATTTGGGTGAATATTATAAACTAGTATATGATGAGTATCTCCTTTGTGATGTGAATTGAAATTTATGATAATAATTTTAGAATAATGATTAAATATGAATGTATGGAATCCTAACTAGTAAAAATAGTGATAGAGAGAATTTTTCATGTGACTCAAATTTCATATTGGTGAGGGATAATATATTTTTTTGAAAGTCCCCAAATAATTGGTCCCCTCATTCTGATTAAGTTTATTATATCCATATGATGTTTTTTTAATTAAAACTTTGTAGGATTAGTTTATATGGGATTCAAAAGTTTCCTTAATTTTTATTTACCTGGGGGATAAACATTATGTACCAAGATATTGTAGGTAGTACTGGTGGGCTGAGATAAATTGGTAGATAGAAAATTTCATTTCACAAGGATTTACCTTTAAATAAGTAAATTCCAAAAACCAACATCCCATAGGTATTCCCTAGTCACTATAAATTCCCTAGTGGAGTTGGGATCATGTGACAATGGGTTTTGTGATGGGTTTATCATGTACATCCAATGGTGGTGATGTGATATTTGTTATTATGGAAAATTCATAAAGGTAACCCATTTAATGACAATTTCGGATAGATACCTCATTAGTGAGTTTAGAGTTTTGTCTATTTTTCAGATTGTGAATTTTCAGTGTTCATTCGAATATAAAATCTGATAGTTATTCTTTTTTTATGTCTTTTTTATATTAGAGTCCAAAACAATGGTCGATAAGAAATTTTATTTGATAATTATATGTCATCCCAAAAACTGATAGGAGGTCTGAGAATACATTTTTAATTTGAGGGGAAATAATAAGATATAATATCCATGATATTTTTATTTAATGTTCGGGTCATCTTTCTATATCCAAATTTTATATAAAAAATCAAAGGCAATTAAGTCTGATTTTACTTTTGATGCCATGTATGGTTTATCATTTTGATATCCCATATGTGGTCTGGATTTCAAAAAATAAATAGTCATCTTCTTGAGTATCCCATTGGATAAATTGGATCATATATAGTTGATGTCAAAGATATTATGTAATGAGAAATTTAGGTAGAGATTTTATACAAACCAATAATATATTCCACAGTATTTCAAGGTTGGAGACCATGTTTTCCATGGGGTTCCACCACGACCAGTGAATTTTCATATTCAGAGTTAGAGGAATTTAACACCATGGTATGTGGGACTATTCAATAACTTTATGGGTGTTTCATTTATCTCATCTCTTATGATATCATCCAAAACATTATCATGTGATCAATATCAAGGATGTTTAGTTGGATTTTAATGTTTTGTTTGAAAACCAACGGGTTCATATTGTGCATCAATGAATACTATATTAATGGGAAACAATTTCCCCTCATTTTAGTATAGTTTTATCAAGATATTAAATAATATATGTTTAGGAAGTGATGATTTTATGTAAATATATAATGTTAAGGGGTTTTCACCAATGAGGATTTGTGATGCATCTTAGGGATGAGCCACTCTATGGTGGGGAATTTGAATCATCTTGAATAATTTTATTGTTTGGAAATAATCTATTTAAATATGAGACACATGTATAAAAAACATTATTTGGATTTAAATTGGTCCTAGAAGGTATTATATTGATTTTTGATTGAAAATTTATCACTGTAGATGAATATGTTCAGGAGAATATTCCCCAAAAGAACCTTGATGGGTATCCACTAGAATTATGGTGGCCCTTCAGTAGCACTATGTTAGTGTATAATGCACTTGAGTCCAGGTGCAAGTCCCCCAGAGTTATGGTGGTATATAGAAATTCATTATTAATTAATTGTTTAAAATTAATAATAATTTGTTTTAGAGTGGGTTTTATCCCCCTTTTCACCCTAAAATATTATATAAAACCTCTCCCATATCATTTATTAGATTTTCCCTCTTCCAATAATGAATTATTTACATTTGTGATTCGATATTCAGGTCATTTATTGAATGTGAGTACAATATGTGTGTTTAACACATAAATTAAATATTTTTCGTTTATCCCTCATTGTTAATCATTGTTTTGGTGATTTCTCCCAAATTTGTGGGGATTCCCCATGGTTTTTGATTT
This sequence comes from Viscum album, assembly GCA_963277665.1. NCBI lineage: Eukaryota > Viridiplantae > Streptophyta > Magnoliopsida > Santalales > Viscaceae > Viscum > Viscum album. The sequence continues at coordinate 208,832,503 of OY728123.1, forward strand.
CTCTTATTTGAGATTGAATCAAATGGAGATATATAACTAGTAAGACACCATTATAATAAGGTTGGTGTCACATAACCTTTCTATAAGGGTTATTCATAGTTTCTTATGTTGTGTGTTATGAAGTCTCAATAACGTTGAGTTAATGACCTAAAATTAAATTTAAATACATTCCTTTTGACCGTATTAGTAGAAGGGAATTCAGGACATGACCATATATTGACTACATGATATAATGATATTATTTTATTATAATACATTGCCATGATATTTAAATTTATAGTTTTATATATATATGAAAAAATTAACTAATAATAATCATTCCCTTTGAACAAGTTTTAATTTTTAGGCTATGAGAAAAAATACATAATCCATAATGAATTTTCAACATATATTACAAATATTCCACATAGGAATATTTTATAGATATTATATAGTTTTCTTATCATTATATCCTTAGGAATTAAAGCATGGTAAAGTGGTAAGATCAAATTCATAAAAGGGTAATAAAAAGCATTACAATTAAAATATCATAAATGGGAATAAGATGAGAATATGGGTATAATAAATTTTTTTAACAAATATATAATTTAAATCAAGGAATGTGTCTTGGAAAAACATAAGATAAAAATCAAGAGAATTTGAAAACATTATTCAATAAACATGAGTCAAAAGAGAATAAATCTATTTTTAGAATATGTATAAAACTAATGAATCATTAAAATGTGGTATAAAATAATAAAAGAGAATATTATGTACAAATATCTTCATATCACATTCTCATAATAACTTTTGAACAAAACTTCTTTTTATCCCATTCCCATGACAAACTTGTGAACAAATAATATTCCCTATATGTCTCTCAAAATGATTTTTAACAAAGCTTCCTACATCTAATTCACACAACATTTCATAATATCATTTAATATAAAACCTTAAATAATTAATTATATGGTGATATAATATCACATACTTCATCAAAAATATATATAATTTCCACATAAAATCAATAATTCCTCATTTCATAAATAACTTATGAAATAAGAATAGATTTCTTAAACCATTCCAAAATATACAATAGGATGAAATGAAGAAATTAATGTACATAAAAACTCACATTTTGAAGAAAAAAATCATATATTAATCACATATAAAGGTAGATAAAACATCACATTATGAGTGAAAAAACATATAGGGTAAATATAAGTGAAAATACCAAAGGTTGCACAAAAACCATTAAAATAATTGATATATAAATTACATTCATGAAAAAAAATTAATGGAAGTAGAGGCCATTAAAAATACATATTATAATGAGATTTAAATTGTTGATACATGAAAATGAATATGGGATTTCAAATTAAATGTCTATTGGAAGATAACTCATTTAATTATTAAGGAAATAAAAAACAATTGAATATTTTAAAATGATTATTTCAAAAACCCAAATTAGAATTTTTTATTAAAATTGAAATATTAGAATGGTTTAATGGAAATATGGTTTCCACATTAACAATAATATATATATTTATTTATTTAAAAATGGTAAAAAAATTTGGATTAATAAACATGGAGTAGGGGGAAACTATCTTTAATGGAGTTGATATTTTTTATAAAAATAACTAATAATTTATGAGAATGAAATTCATTGATAAAAAAATATTAAGAAATATTTTTATTCTCTATAGCTAAAATATGGAATATATCATGAAATATTAAATTGAAAAAATTATTAAATCATGGGAAAATTATTTATAGGGAATAATATTTTAAATAATAGTAGAGAAATATATGTTCCCCAAATCCCATATAAATCTCATAGTTCTTGAAGAGAGAGAAATTTAGAAAGGGGTTATATTGTAGAGATTTTTATCACTAGAAAACATTGATAAATTACCATAAAATATAATCAAAGGTCAGAATATTCAAAACATATATGAAATAAGTGCAAGAAAAAAATATAAATCAACAAATGAGAATTGAGTTTCCAAAAACAAATACATATATGGAAATATAAGAATAAGTATATTAAAATGATATATAATTTAATATATCCTGATATGAGATTATTAAATATTATTTAATATCTTATGGAAGTTAATACATTATATAAATTAAATTGTGGCCCATAATATGAAACATGTCTAATGGATTTGAAAACGAGGCAATGAAACCCTTATAACATATTTATTATTTCAATCAAAACATCATAAAAATGAGACAGACATAAATTGAACCAAAATTAAACAAATAGTGTATATTTCATGAAATGACATATTTACTGTGATATATATACAAGAAATTTAATTATATTAGGTGCATAATACAAAAAAGGTCTCAAATAGTGGAATTATAGGCAAAAAACATACATTGGAGTTATTTTAATATGAAATTAAACTAATATTAGTTCCCTAAGTGGAGGTCCTGGCCTTCTTCAAAGACCAATATTAGTTCCCTAAGTGGTGGATTCAAAGAGGCGTTTTAAAGAAGAGGTAATATCCATTACTGATCTTTTCAATTTCTTTCTTCTTCAACATCTTCTTCTTTAGTTGATTCATGATAAAGTAATAAAATCAGTATTACTTACATACTGATATGTTATTATAAATATGAAACAACCCTAATTCACCTACTATCCATCCTACGGAAAAATGAAATCACCGCGCGTGCGTACGTACAGAATACCGTCTCCACGCCGTGGTGTAATCTATTTTCCACCGTTACCTTACAAGGATGGATATAATGGTGTAATGAGTAACTATATATGATTATTATAAAGTGGTATTGATACTGAAATAGTATAAATACACTTAAATACAATTCCATGATCATGGGAACAATATCATCGCTCGTGCGTACGTACGGAATACCGTCTCCACGATGTGATGCGACTCGTTCTACATGATAATCCTTACATAGTAATTATATAAATGAATTGAATGAATAAATATGATATATGTTACACTAATACCATTCTGTATATAAGGTATCTATAACCTTAAAAGAAGAATAAGAATTTATTCGGCAAAACACGCATAAGAACAAAAGGCAATAAAGACCTGAGTAACAAGTAACAATGAAATATTACTAATAAGAAGCTAAGAATATGACCATATATGATATCATATCAATATGTATGATTCTGGAATAAGTAAATAACATTATTTAAACCATTATACAGGAACTTCGGACACGTACAAAGCAAATCGGACCTAAGGTAAGGGAAATATCACAATCTCATTTTTATCCGAGATTGTTTATACTTTGAAATTTACTGGGGTGTATTTTATCATCCACATCCATGTTTCCTCAATATGTAATATTATTTCCATCCACCTAGAATTTTTTAAATCCAATTTTACCCTTTGGTGAGTTTTTAGTAAAATATATGAAAGGAATCTTTTTTCATTTTTCGTACGAGGTACTTTTTGACTTTTCCGAAAAAAGTACGAAGAATGTTTTTTTTTAACTTAAACGGCACGAATGGATTTTTACGGTTTTATAAAGCCTTATTTTCATGAAGCTTCGTCCAAAAGATTTCACGACTATTTTTAATAAAATATCTTTCTTTTAAAATTTCATGATGTTTTGTGAAAAGAAATTGATTTTGAAGAAGAAAGGATATTTTCCTCAAGAATTCATTTCAAGTGTTTTATCAAAATTATTTTCCATCTAAGATAATAAAGGGTTCTGTTTCTATCCATCTTTTTACATTGATTTGACTATGTTGTGATGGAATTATGTTTATGAATTCCTTTATCTTATATGAATGGTTTTATGATGTCATGTTGTTTAAGAATCCCATTTTTATTACATGGGTTATGAAATGATGTATGATTTATGATTTTGTCGCCCACATAAGAATGGTATCATTATGAGATGGGTGGGACCTATATCTCCCTCCAATGCATTGGGTAAAGATTTTATATCTCATGAGATAGACATGGCTGGAATGGTAGGTTATACCGGTTCAGTGAAACAGGACTGAAACGAGGGTCACTCGATTCAGAAATGGACTTTGTCCACTAAGATAGTCTTGGCAATGAGTCTTGACTAACAAGAAATGATTCTCTATGATTATGTGTGTATGCCACAATGTTTAATGTTTTAAGTTATGATTATTGTGAATACATTTCACTACCATGAGTTATCCCAGGTTATGAAATTATGATCTCTTTTGCAGGTTAAGATTTCCAAAAGTTATGTTCTTATGAATATGATGTGATTGATTTTTCTTTTTTTTACCCTTAGTGAGCATTTGAGCTCACCCTTTTATGTTTTCTTTTCCCCAGGATATAAAGAAAGGTTTTAGGTAAGAAAAAGGGAAGATCTTTATGGGAGATATTGAAGATCTTTCACCACGATTAGAAGATTACGTTCCAAGTTTCCAAAGACACTAAACTATTACGGTCCTTGTGTGTGTGTTTTTTTTATGTACTAAGTATTCCGCAAAAGTAATGTAATGTCCATGTACGTCAAGATACGGGTCTCTACAGTTGGTATCAGAGGAAAGGTTTATTCAACCTTTGGAAACTAGGATGCGAAAACGTTAGTAAGATCCCTAGAGATATTTCTATGGTATGTCTAGGGATGTCCCTAAGGATAAGTATACGTATAGGATATAGTCCTAAAACTACGGTAACGATCTTAGAATTTAACCTAAGATGTTAGATATTGAGGGTGCTCCCCCTTTACTATGTTGTTTTCCCTAGCATGATTTTTGCCTCTCACACTATTCTTTTTGGGTTTTAGAAAATGGCAGGAAACATGAAGATTCATGATAATGGAGGATATGACGGACAATGGAATGATTTTCTTCATGAGAAACCAAATGAAACGGGATTTGGAAGTCCAAACATCATTATTATGCCGAATCAGCAATCTCATAATATGATCAATAAAGTAAAATTTGGTAAGTTTCCTGACACGGCTAATAAGAGAAAGATGGAGTTTCATGATGATCATAGAGGAAAGAAAGTTCAATTTCCCCTATATAAATCATGTGGGAAGAGGCATCAAAGAGAATGTTTCAAAGGAACTGGAAGATGCTTTGGGTGTGGAAAAGAAGGACACAAATCCAGTAAGTGCAAAGGAAAAGGATCAGTTAACACTAGGGATGAGGATAATGGTATTGCTACGACATCAACAATGGTTAAATGTTTTAAATGTGGAATGTACGGGCATTATGCAAACCAATGCTCTAAGGGAAAGTCTCATGAAGAGAATCAGTATGGTCGTATGGGTAGTATTTATGTTGATGATGATGAAGAGACTACAAATGATATGTGAGATGAAAGAATTGTTGAAGCCCGGTCAATGGTGTAAGAATGTAGTGGAATGATGACATGTTTATCATGTGTAATGTTGTATAAGTAATTTCATGGTACTATGGAATAAAGAGACATCTAAGGATTGTTACACTGTTGTCTTTCCTTGAGTTTTGAAAGTGTATGATTAATGGTACCAGTATCCATGAAAGGTTATTCAGATATTTTTGGAATGTAGATGATATGCGCATAATGAAGGGATAAGACGATAATGAGATGATTGATTGTATTCATGAGCTCATGATTGATATAAGGACTAAGTGATATCATGGTTTGAGTATATAGAATTTTGAGGATTTTGGTATGTGGAAAGTGTTAACTTTTAACTGCATTCATGTTTTCACTAAGGTTCAATGGGTATTCATTCTTCAAGAGAATACATGATTTAGGTATTCACATGTTTGTAATTTGACCAATAAGATATATCTTATGATATATGGGGGATAAATGATGGCATTCACATGATTATTCTGTGACATTTCAAGTAATCATTTTCTTTATACTATGAGCTTGGACCGAAGTATTTTAGATAAGCCTAAAGATTAGAATGGATTTTGTTGGACATAAGTTAGGATAAAACGTTTTTCGATATTATTGATGGGATGTTATAGTAATATAGCTTTAGAAAAAGGACAACCTGCAGGACGGGTGACAACCCATCGCGTCGGACAAGGCTGTGGGAATCGAACCCACAACCGAAGTGCCACTGGCCTTTATCGCCTACCACTGGCCTACAGGAAGTCCCTGTTTAGTAGAAACTAGTTTTATTATATTAAGCAGTATGATATATGAAGTATAAGTCCATTTTAAGAACCATATATGATTAATCTCACTACATAATGACTTATGTATATTTAATAACTTTTGCTAACCTTTTGTTTGAGACAGATGGAATGACCCGTCATTCTATCACATGATCTGCTAACACTTCACGAATAACAAATTCAACTTCATTTATTTAAGAGATGAAGTGGAAATTGTTCAAGGCACGAACAACAGTGAGATTGTACCAAAATAATGTAAGTATTTATTCTAATTCAAATTCTTCAACTTTAGGGAAACGATCTTGAAAACCAAAAATGTTGTCCTAGTGCTCTTATATCTGATTAATCAGATGGTACCTTAGATCGTCACAAATTTATGGATTTGTGATTGCTGGCTTTTCCATATCCATGTTCTCTACCACTCTCCATCAGAACATGATGGTTAGATTTCTCTTCCATATCCATATTTTCACCTATGTGGAAACCCAGTGATTAGTTTATTTGGGTAACCGTTACGTTTCATACTTTCGTTTTTAAAGATTGGTTTTGGTATTCCTTTTTATGTTGTGGGTTTCGATTAAAGAAACTTTCAAATAGTAAACCATTTATAACCCCGACAAATTTCGAGGGCGAAATTCATATTAAGGGGGGTAGAATGTAACACCCCGAAATTTTATGAAAAATATTCTTTTTAATTTCATTAATGTCTTGTGTTGTACACTACAACAAAAGGAGCTTGCACAACATGCATCCTTGACTTGCCTTGCATTACACGCAATCACGACCTTCCTCGATAGCGTGTACAGTACGCAATAACGAGTTTCACTAAACAACAATATGCTATTAAAATATTATTAAAACTAGCCGTTATGAATAGTAATAACCACTTTTTGAAATTTTGTAAATTTTATTTTTCAAAATGGAATTCATTTTTGGATTCGTAATATCGAAATTAGCTTAGGGTGAAATTTTGGTACTTTTCGGATAACTTTCATATTCTAATGAATAGTGAAAATTACTAAATTTTAATTAAAAACAACTTTTTTAATCGAAATAATTAATAGTGATAAATTATTAATTTTAGTGGTTTTAAAGTATATTTAGAATATATTTTTACAATTTAATACAATGATAGTCATTGGATGTAATTTCACATTTAAACCAGTTATAAACAAGTTTCAATCTTTTGATAGTTATTATCTCTTAAAAACACGCTATTTGTTTTGATGACGGGAATTAATTTTTAAATTAGTTAATGAAACTGATATGTTTTGAATTTGGTAAAATAGACATCATTTTTGAGTTCAAAATATCAAATATAGCTTAGGCCTAATTTTTTGTATTTTTCTGAAAACTTTCAATTTTTGATGAATAGTGAAACCACTAAGTGGTAGGTTAAAAACTGAATTTTGCATAAAACTTAATTTTACCGCTTCTGTGAATGGAATTTCGAAAATCCGAGAGACACGGTTAATATCAAGGACTAAAATGTGGTTCAATGAAATGAAAATAATTTTTGGTGAATAGTAACTTTTTACTTTTTTTTACCACGGTTAAAAGTAAATAGGGTAATTAAGGGTAAAGATGATATTATTATTACCCTAACACATGTCCTAATTCTATTGGATAAGTGTAATTCGACCAAAAACAAACTTAGGAATAAAATATGACCATTTAGGCCCACTTGGATTAGATTAGGACATTTATTATTAATTTATTTAAAGAAGGGTCAAAAGAGTTAAAATCAATGTTTATTTACTAAAACATTTTTAATATGGGGTTATACATAAGATAAATTCGACTATAAATATTCATTAGAAATATAAAAATATTTCCTACATAATGGTATTTTATTTGTAATTTTTAGACATTAAATAATTTAATTTATGTATGACACAACGATGATGTAGTAATTATCTTATTAATGAAATATTGACATAATTGATGTTATAAATACCCAAATAAAAATAATTTGAGACTTTTTATGAATTCCACTAATTTTATAGGTTACTATGATATATTAGTGTTGATTGGATAAACTTGGTTCGAACATATAATTCTGTTATGACTTTCACAAAAATCATATATCAAATAGTGTCAAAATTGACACAAAATAGTTTTTAAATCAAATATTATATTATTAATTGTTATTTTATTGCTAAAAATCTAAGGTTCGGCCAAATGACTTAGATAAAGATATATATATTAATAATAAACAATGTGGGGTTCGTTTGGCATGTTATAGTAAGTGTATTAACCATATAGTGTAAGAAAACAAAAAGACACGGTAAAAGTTAAATTATTTAACATAGAGCTAAATCTAATTGATAAGATTAAAATAATAACCTAAACTTGTCTAAATCTTATTTGTTGATATTATTTCTACCCATACCCACTTTAGCTTCGAAATAAGACCCTTTGGAACCATTATAAACCGATTTTGACTTTAATATAAAATAATATTTTGAGATATTCCTAAGGTGCCCCTCTCCTCCCTTATAAAAGGACACCTCCTCCTCCTCCTCATCACACCAATTTGAGCACCCAAGCTCATCCATCCCCTGCCACAATTCCTTCTCCACTTCCCTAGAATAATCCTAGAGGTCCTGGCCTTCTTCAAAGACCAATATTAGTTCCCTAAGTGGAGTATTCAAAGAGGCGTTTCAAAGAAGAGGTAATATCCATTACTGATCTTTTCAATTTCTTTCTTCTTCAACTTCTTCTTCTTTAGTTTTTTCATGATAAAGTAATAAAATAAGTATTAATTACATACTGATATGTTATTATAAATATGAAACAACCCTAATTCACCTTCTATCCATCCTACGGAAAAATGAAATCACTGCGCGTGCGTACGTACAGAATACCGTCTCCACGCCGTGGTGTAATCTATTTTCCACAATTACCTTACATGGATGGGTATAATGGTGTAATGAGTAACTATATATGATTATTATAAAGTGGTATTGATACTGAAATAGTATAAATACACTTAAATACAATTCCATGATCATGGGAACAATATCATCGCTCGTGCGTACGTACGGAATACCGTCTCCACGATGTGATGCGACTCGTTCTACATGATCATCATTACATAGTAATTATATAAATGAATTGAATGAATAAATATGATATATGTTACACTAATACCATTATGTATATAAGTTATCTATAACCTTAAAAGAAGAATAAGAATTTATTCGGCAAAACACGCATAAGAACAAAATGCAATAAAGACCCGAGTAACAAGTAACAATGAAATATTACTAATAAGAAGCTAAGAATATGACCATATATGATATCATATCAATATGTATGATTCTGGAATAATTTAATAACATTATTTAAACCATTATACAGGAACTTCGGACACGTACAAAGAAAATCGGACCTAAGGTAAGGGAAATATCACAATCTCATTTTTATCCGAGATTGTTTATACTTTGAAATTTATTGGGTGTATTTTATCATCCACATCCATGTTTCCTCAATATGTAATATTATTTCCATCCACCTAAAATTTTTTAAATCCAATTTTACCCTTTGGTGAGTTTTTAGTAAAATATATGAAAGGAATCTTTTTTCATTTTTCGTACGAGGTACTTTTTGACTTTTCCGACAAAAGTACGAAGAATGTTTTTTTTAACTTAGACGGCACGAACGGATTTTTACGGTTTTATAAAGCCTTATTTTCATGAATCTTCCTCCAAAAGATTTCATGACTATTTTTGATAAAATATCTTTCTTTTAAAATTGCATGATGTTTTGTGAAAATAAATTGATTTTTAAGAAGAAAGGATATTTTCCTCAAGAATTCATTTCAAGTGTTTTATCAAAATTTTTTCCATATAAGATAATAAAGGGTTCTGTTTATATCCATATTTTTACATTGATTTGACTATGTTGTGATGGAATTATGTTTTTGAATTCTTTTATCTTATATGAATGGTTTTATGATGTCATGTTGTTTAAGAATCCCATTTTTATTACATGGGTTATGAAATGATGTATGATTTATGATTTTGTGGCACACATAAGAATGGTATCATTATGAGATGGGTGGGACCTATATCTCCCTCCAATGCATTGGGTAAATATTTTATATCTCATGAGATAGACATGGGTGGAATGGTAGGTTATACCGGTTCAGTGAAACAGGACTGAAACGAGGGTCACTCGATTCAGAAATGGACTTTGTCCACTAAGAAAGTCTTGGCAATGAGTCTTGACTAACAAGAAATGATTATCTATGATTATGTGTGTATGCCACAAAGTTTAATGTTTTAAGTTATGATTATTGTGAATACATTTCACTGCCATGAGTTATCCCAGGTTATGAAATTATGATCTCTTTTGCAGGTTAAGATTTCCAAAAGTTATGTTCTTATGAATATGATATGATTGATTTTTCTTTTGTTTACCCTTACTGAGCATTTGATCTCACCCTTTTATGTTTTCTTTTCCCCAGGATATAAAGAATGGTTTTAGGTAAAAAAAAGGGAAGATCTTTATGGGAGATATTGGAGATCTTTCACCATGATTAGAATATTACGTTCCGAGTTTCCAAAGACACCAAACTATTACGGTCCTTGTGTGTGTGTTTTTGTTATGTACTAAGTATTCCGAAAAAGTATTGTAATGTCCATATACGTCAAGATACGGGTATCTACATTTAGTCTCATGAAATGAAAATAATAGATAAATTAAAAAAATGAAATTTATAATGTTTTGAAAATAACATTTTAATATTAGTTCACAAAATAAGAAAAATTAATTTTAGAACATCAATGTTTTTATCAAAAAAAATTGTTTGTAAGACTTATTTATTAAAATTATCAATTTACGTGGAAATAATTGGATTATTATAAACAATAAATCATGTGTGGTGTTCTAAGTTATCGAAAACAAAATATCATTATGAAAATACATGATTCAAAGGAAGACCAAAATAATTTTTTAATAATATATTTTTATTTTGTTCAAAAAATTATTCAAATATATTTTATAAGTTAAAATAATATTATTCAATTTACAAAATTTATTATCAAAATATATATTTTAATATTTAATTTTATTAACCCTCTAGAATACATCTAGATAACAATATAATTATCAAAATTTCATTTTAGAAAAAATGGTATTTTTTGACTAAAACAATTAAACATTCATACATTTTATTTTTGTTCAATGGAAATATTTTTTTATCTTAAAAAATTATAATTCTATAATTTCTAAATTTGTATTTTAAAAAAAATAAATATTATAAAGAAAACAAACATTTTCAGAAATTATACTTTTCATTATTAATTCATAAAACATTATTTATCCTCAGAAGGTAATATTATTCTATGGTTTAAAAAATTATTATTTTTTATTATCGCATCATTAAAAATGTTCATATAATATGTTCTGGGTATTTACAATGGGTATAATTTTTAATAAAATATATCTAAAATAACTGATTCTTTTCAAGGTCTAGTATTTGAGGTCATTACATTATACCTACATAAATAAATATCTCCCTAATTATTCCAATTATTTACTACTAATAAAGATTTATAGAGACATTAAAAGTAAATATAAAACATATAATTGAATTTATAACATACTATGTTAATCTAGATCAATAGACTTATATTTTTCATAATCAAAATTATTTAATAATCATCAATGTTATGTACATGACCTAAAAAAATATTCTAATTAACATTCCATTCAAAATGTAACCTAGACATATAAGGAATAAAAATATAAAAAACAATATATTCTTCCAAAAATATGTAAATCAAAAATACACTAATTGTATTGAAAATCAGTTCAAAAAAATCACACACTCGCATATATATACATATACAAATATCCTAAAAAAATAACATGATTCAATTATCATTCCCAATGTCACAAATAATATGTTGTATACATCTTACATAACCACACCATACAATATTAGTTCATATTAAATCATATTTATTGATTTTATTTAATATAAATTTGAATATATTTAAATTAGTACAACTAAAGAACACTCATTTTATGATTCCGTGATCCCTCATTACTGTTATAATATAATATAATACCATTATTAAATATACTTATCTAATAAAAATATCCATGTCTCTCAAATTTGTTTCTATTATGGTATGAACCTCACTAAATTAAGGAAAATTATGAAACTCACCATTTCTATCATAACTAGAATATTATATTATTTAAACCATTTATATATGCTACTATATTCATTTATATAACATTGTGTGTTTTCGATACATAACTTATTAAGTTGATCTTTGCGACCTTTCCTCAACCAAACACTAAAACCATAATGGTTATCAAAATATTGAAAATATTAATATGAAAACCTCAATGGAAAGATGACTTCTACAATAAAATCTCTATTTTTTTAACATATAATAATATTTTTTTAACCTATGACTCTATTTATCCATTAAATAGTGCTAAATTGCAACATTCCTATAAAGTTATCTTAATCAAATTTTATATTAATATTTTCAAATATTTCATTGAATATGTGAATTAAATAAATCCAATACCTTGAAAGTTTTTAGTATCTAGACAGTAATTTCATTTCTAGGAAAGCTACATAATCCCTACATTGCCAAAATATTATGATATTTTTCTAATATGTGGATTATATATAGGGGTTCCCTTATGGTTCTCTTGTCCTGAACATTAGAATATTACCTCAACTAACATAAAGTGTTATATGTACCATCGAAATTATAATAATCCCTAACATATATGCCTTTGATTAAACATGATACTTCTAAATTATCCTCAATAAATAAAATCCTAATATCTAATTTTATCTATACCCTACCTTGATTCCAACTGGGACAAAAATAAAAAATAATATTTAGAAAATGCATGAAAAAAAAAAGAAAATATTTCATTAAAATACATTGACAATAACTTCTATGTTTAGAGTTTAAGATAAATAAGAATAGACATTATCTAGAAATCACAATCCCTTTTCCATGATGGAAATTTTTCCATTATAAGAGATACTCCTAAAACCAAAATGATTCTTCAATATCTCCCATGAAATATCCAAATATTTAACTCTTTATGAAATTAAATTTTTTTCTTATCATCGTAAGATTGGAAATGGAAGCATAAGAAATTAGTGTTCTCAAATTGCTTGGTATGGGTAAATTGAAGCAATATCATCAAATCCGACAAGTGAGAATAATATGAGAATAATTTTATAATAAATAGATTTCATATCCAAAAAAGTGCACTTCATAAATCATTGCACTGAACATGACAAAACACAATAAATAAATCAAAATAGTGTGTAAAAATGCATCAATGAATAGAATCCAGAATATAATAACATAATTATAATAATAATCAAAGAAATCTAGTAAATTTCAAAAATTACACAGTCAAAAGAATATAAAATATTGTGAAACAAATCCCACAACACATTTACACAAAAAATGGGAAAAAATAATCCAACATATCATTCATATAATAAAGTTTTAAACAAATCATCCCACATCATATTCACATGATAAATTTTTGAACAACTCTTCACCCATTAAATCATGAAAATTTTCATCATTTCCTATGACACCAAAACTTAAAAAATATGTCAATATTGGATGCCACCAATTATCACTCCTAAATTTGAGTTACATATAAATGAAACCATTCATAATATCAAATAGAACCCTAGGAAAATTCATATTTTTTATTGAATCATTCAAAAAAATTACAGATCACGAACATCAAAATTCATAGGAAATCAAAAATTTCAGGTTAAAAAATAAATAATATTCAGTGATTAAAACCTTATATCATTAATGATAAATAATGGGGGTTATATATAAGATAAAATAAAAAAACATTTAGAAAAAAAATTTAAAAATTGAAGTAAAAAAACACTTTTATAAAACATTTTAGTTAACATAAATATAATGATTTTGAAAATGTTATTATAAATAGATAAAGATAAAATATATTTGAAAATATATAACCATTACCAAATGAAATGTGTATTATAAGATAAATATTATTATTTTTTAATTATTGGAAGACATTTTGAAAATTTTAAATTTCCCATGTTGAAATACCTCATCATAAAATAGGTAATTAAATATAAATTATAATATATGTGTTGAGAGATTTGGGTGTCACATGAATGAAACTATATATGGGTTTCAAAATAAGAATGGAAAAAATTGTAATAATGAACATTTAATGTAGGAAAACCATATTTAAAGGTGATGATATTTTTTCAAAGAGTCATTTTAACTTTAAAATAGTTAAATTTAACAATAATGAATTTTTGAGTTAAAAAATCACCATAACATTAATAAAAAGTGTTAATATTTCAGTAAATATTATTGTGTAGAATTTATCAATCATAGAAAAATGGTTCTCAAAGAAAAATATGTTAACACAATGAAATGAAATTCTAGTAAAAAATACCTTACAAATTCCAAAATTGGGAACCAAGGGAAATTTTTGTATGGGTTATGTGGTATAAATTTAAATCCTTAGAAAATTTAGTGAAAATAATATTAAATATAATAATTTGGAATAATTTAACCAAATTATATTAAATAATTTCAATAAGATAAATCATAACTCAATGAATGAGAATTGAGTTTCAAAAACACTTACAGCAATATAAATGTAAGAAAAATAGATTCACAACTAAATTTAAAGTCAAGTATCATGAAATGAGATATGTTTATTAAAAATTGTGGTAATTGTGTATTTAATACACCTTATTAAGTAAATTAAGGTCTTCAATATGAAACATGTTTTGTGGATTTCAAAATAATACAACGGAACCCTTACAAAATGGTGAGTATTTATATAAAAATCTCATGAAGGAGAGAGAGATTTAAACTCAACACACACTAAAATTAATATAGGGTATTTCGTGTCATATAATTTATTTTGTAAAGTATATAAACGACTTAGAATTAAGTATGATCTAAACTGAAAAACTCTCTAAAATAGATGAATTTGAGAAAACAAACCTTAATTGGATATTATGCTTACTCTGCCTTACTATAACTTCATTTATAATGACAATAAATAATGTCAGTAATTAATTTATCACCTTATTAAAATTTATTACACATTATAAACATTATTTATAGTCCTTTATTACAAATATAATAAGTAGTTAATATTATTTTTAGTAATGGATGTGATAATGTTTGATAGTTTGTCTCGTTTAAATATCACCGCAACCAAGTGGATTATTTCATAGTGGTTTCTGGTTCATCATTACACAAATATAAATCATATAATAATTCCAATTTTAAAATTATCCCTTAAGTCTAATTTTAATTTTTTAATATAAATAACTTTAGTTTTTAAAAATGGTAAACATGATAAACTACCTTTGACATTTTTAACAGTGAAATTGTGGTATATTAATAAATATTTAAAATATTAATGACACATGATATTAATAATTAAGAAATTATAAATTAATTATTAATACACTATAAAACCAATATATTAAATCTCATAATCATTTGGGAATTCAACTTTATAACATCATTCATATAGGTCATAAAACCAACCAAAATTGTAATGTTTTATAATGTTTTCACGTGTAGGAGAATGTAATTAGTAAATGATTGTATGGAATATTAAGAATACTAAAAATTTAATAGTTATAAAACATAATTTTAAAATCAATTATTTGAACTAGAAAATTAGGTTAGTGATGAAAAACAATTAATCATTCATGGAGGTGGTAGTTTGTTATATATTAGATTAACAATCCCATTTTCTAAATGAAAAAATGGAATAAAGTTATATGAAAAATTATCATCATAAAATTTTATTTATAAAATTGAAAACATATTTATTCATCAAATACATCATTCATAAAATATTGCATAGGATTTCATGAAAAATGATAAACACTGATTCATAGAGGTGGTAATCTATATGTTTACATGATCGATGTTTTCATGTTTTCCTAGTGGACGGAAAGGATTAAATATTTTTTTAGAATTAATATAATGAAATACGTGTATAATAATGATACTTTTTTTTATTATTATAATTTTAGATAAGCTAATGGTAATAATAATTAATAAGTACATACTAAGAATAAGTGGATACTCACATAGGGGAGATGAATTTCCAATATAAATTATCCATTTAAATGAAGAAATTATGCTTTATAAATTTGAAGAGAGGATATTAGAAGTGGAAGAGGGTTCTTGGAGGATTAATTTGGTAGATTTTGAATGATAAATTATAAGGGAAGGTTATACATGAAGTGGTGGATGTTTTATCTATTATAAGTAAAGATAAGGGTAGTTTTAAAATTTTACCTTATATTTTAAACAATATATAGTCAATATTCAAATTTTATTGTCTTACAAATGAAAAAAGAATGGTATATGTCAATGGGTCAATAGTTTCATCATAAAATATTTTTTTGAGAGAGCCTATTTTGGTTACATTTTTTATTTTAATGTTTTAACTCTTATATTAGATTACATTTACCATGGTAATTAAATTTTCACCTATAGTAAATAATATTTAAAAAATTAATATTTAAATATTTGAATAATTTTATCTATATAATTTCATATTTGGAAATAGTCTCATAAAAAAATCTAAGCGATTTAAAAGTTTATTTCATCATCCTAACACATAACTTGTAAAAATAGTTTTTATAAATAGTGTGATTTTATGTTTAAGACATCGTTATTATAATTTAATTTTAATATAAAATATATCGGTTGATTAAAAAACAAATAAATTGAATTTTGATTTAATTTATATTAAAATAGAATTAAACACTGTAAATACATGATTTATATAAAGACCTAAAAAGTTTTTATTAAAGTAACATGTTACTTTAGTTATTGTATTTTTTGACATTAGTTATATATGATAAAAAATTAAATTTAATGTTCATAATTTTAGTCATTAAAAAATAATTTATTACATAATAGGTTTTGTAATATTCAATAATAAACTTACATAATTATAATGTCATAAAAAATATTATTCAAAAAAAATCCACTGATGAAATAAAAACTTCATTCTATGTATGTTTTCATGTGATTAATTAAAAAATGAATTTTGTTTTATAAAATTTAATTACTTAAAATATTAAATTTATCTTCTAAAATAAATTATATAATATAGAGAAAATCTCATTTATTGAAAATATAGTTTTTCATTTTTAACTCATATTAGTCATTTAACTTCCAAAGATTATAACTATTAATTTTTTTCAATCTTATTATTATTTATTCCATCATTTTTAATTTCTTTAATTTATTTGTGGTTTGTTTTTATTTGGTATAGTGTGTAACACAAGTTGTTAAACCTAAAATAAATTCTTAAAAGGTATATAATTTTCATTCATTACAAGTAGGATGATAATGTTTATGTCCATGAAGGACCATTTACATAATTTACCTTATTTTTGTATCTACTAATGTCCATGAATTTGATTTTAATGTGGGATAAACCTTTTAATTAGATCCAAATAATGGGTTTATTTGGTTATTTTTTTGGTATGATGGACTTAGTTAGATCCCTTTAGCCACTATTGAGTATGAAACACTACATATATCCAAGGAGATACCTTGGATTAACATTAATGTGACCAATAGAGCTTCCATCCATTTTGTAATAGAGTTTTACGTGAAGCTAAAGTATCTAATAATTTGTATGATAATTAAAGGGCATAAACCAGAGGTTAAATTAAAGAAAATGTCATATCATGTTTTTGAAAACCCAGAACAAATTTATAGAGGTATATAATATATGGGTAGAGTTAAATGATATGTTTGATTATATGAACTATAAAAACATAACAGGATCAAAAGTGGGGTTAATAAATAGGATGGATCTGTCCAAAATTGAACCAGGCTACCCTTCATATGGTTTTGTTGTTATGATATCATAATAAGTTAGGTCCATATTTCCTTGTTTTCCCTTATTCTAATATGTGTTGGGATCAACAAAGTTATGATATGAGATAGTAATAAACCTAAGTCACTTTACTATTCAACGCTATAGTTGTTCAATTTTCTAGATACCCGTTATGTGTGAACACAGTGATGGAGAATCTTCTCACATTCATAAAGTTATGAAATTATATAATCATGATTCCAAGGGATGAGGTTATATAGTTTAATCGTCGAGATACCCATGGTTTGAGAGATATAAACAAGGGTCACATCTCTTTTTTATCATTTATTGTGGTTTTTTTATTGAGATACTATTTTTTTGATCTATCTATCCACAAGACTTCTTCTTATTGATATTACAGTAGTCTGAGTTGGGATCATGGTTCCATAGGTATATGGTAATATGGGAATGGGTTGACAACCATTTTTCTTTGAATTTTTCTCATGTGTTTGAGATACCTTGATTTATGACCACACATGCATTCGAATACACTACCTCATTAGACATAGGATTTATTATGATATTCTAAGAGACACCTAGACCTTGGATGGAATCAGACTATTTTAACCCCTAGTGGTTGGATGAGTACTGAAGGGTGTTAATTTTATTAAACTTTTTAAAATTAGATTATAATCATATAATATCACTACATGAATACATTTTATTCAATAATTATATATCACTATTTATTTTATATTATATATTGAACCATAATTGGGTTCCACGGTACCCATGTAGTTATTAGGATTTTAGATCTAGAATGGGTAAAGGTCTATAATTCTGACTATTTAGTGATAGATCTTTGTAAGAGAATGTAGATGGGACCATTAATTCACTATTGATTTTGTTTTTAGTTTCATAAAAAATTACTTTTGAGAATTCAGATATTTGATATTCCCTCTTCAAATCACGTTACATAAAAATGACCATAGGTTATTATAAGTTCACATTTTTCTATAGAATGGGACTTATTATTATTATTATTATTATCATTTATCTCTGATATAATTATTTATTGTTCTTTAATTTTTATGATGAATGTTTATATATTTTTATTAAACTATAATTTGTTGTCATCTATAATAGAGTTGGTATAGTATTCCCATGTATATGTATACCGTTAGCACTAGTTAGTTACCTCTATAATACTATAATGACCAGAATATTTATAAATAAATGTCCCCTTAGAATTTAAATTATATGTCTAATTATCGATTATGGTTATTGAAAACTTGTGAAATTGATTAGTTTTCTTATTTACTATTGGATTCTAAATTCAATTAATCATTATTACTAAAGATAATTTTTTTGTTTAACAATGATCAATTGATTTGTACAAATATAGGTTTTTAACAATCTAAATTGACACATAAAAAGTATGTGTTGGACTTCACTAGTAGAATCGCACCCTATGAATTTCATTTATATGTTCTTATTATGCAGATTTAATCACTATATTTTTCCCATGATCAATACCAAGACGATATCCATAAACTCTATCCTGATTGAGTCCTTTTATGATAGAAGTTCAAGATCATCGAGATCACATCCCAAACCTTGTACGTTGAGCAACCCCATGAAAGTATCATTGTTACTGACCTTACCATTTGGGACGTTTTTGGTGTGAAAAAAGGATATTTATGAATACCATAATAATATTAATATTTATAATACCTTTTTTAAATAATAATATTAATATTTTCTTCTTATCATTGCAATATGAATGACTTCTTTATAAAATAAAACAGAAATATTTTTTTAGTTATTATTCAATTTCAATTAAGATGTTTATTTTGATGAATTAATGGATTTTTTAAATAAATATTATTTTAATAAAATATTATTATTTGATAATTTTTATTAAATATAAATGATCATATAATATTCCATGACGTCAAATTTAATTTTTAATATGGGTTCAAAAACTATTAATGTCAAAAAAACCTAGAATTTCTCAACAAATGTAGATTATTATTTAAAAAGGGAAAATACATATATTTATAGTTTTTTTTGGATAAAACTAATATTATTTTGGGAATCATAATTTATAAATTATCCAACAGTGAACTTTTCATAATTTTCTGAGATAATATAATTATCAGGTTGAAACTAAATACTGTATAAATATATGGTCTATATTATAACTACATAATAACCCAAAGGTGGTATAATAAAAAACAATAAATTGTATACATGACCAAATATATGTGTTCAATTTAAACTTTTGTGATTTTTTTATTAGATTAATTTTATAAATCCATTGTTAACCCTCAAAAACCATTAGTATATTTCAATGTTTTAAAATAATTTCATTAAGAGTATGACTCACTTCTACATAACATAAAGTGATATATTGTTATGTTCAGCCCTTTTAAATATTAAATAATTTAAACCACTCCCTTTTTTCATAATCCATGGGGTGAAATAAAGAAATATTTTTAATTTTTGTTATTTTATTATATAGTTTTCAAATCCAATGTTTGATAAATGAAAAATAATTCCACACTCATTTCTTAAATAAACCCACCAAAGATCCAATTTTACATCACTAAAAATTATTGGATAATATCATTACTATTTCATACCCCTAATAGATTCCTCCAATGTTTCCTCAAGTTATTCCATCCTAATACTATGTTTTAACACTCTCAAGGTAAGGAATCCTTTTCTTATCCTCTTTTTTCATGTTTCCTCATTATATTATGCCTTCTTTTTCTATTTCCTATTTTTCAATAAAAATTTACATCTCCTTTTTACTATCCATTTGATGCAAAAATGTTGAGAGTCCATTTTCTATAATATCATCACATTTTTTTAATCATTGTGTAATGTTGTTGTCCTACAGATATTTCACAGCAATTTTTTCATTCCTTGAAATTGTGTAGTCAATACACATATTCATTCCGTGTCAAGGGTGTTCACATTTTCAACATATCACTAATTATTGGTGACTAAAATGTACTTATTACACACTCTTTAATCATAAAATAAATTATTATGATTGATGAGTCCATGTTGTATTATATATGTCTCACACTTAAGCTTGAAAATGAAATGAATGTGATGAGCGCTCCATGAATTATATAGCACTCTAATGAATTGGGTGATTTATTATTCTCATGAGACATCATGAAAGGTAGTAGGAATTTAAACTAATATATAATGGGATTTTTTTAGTCATTATGTCTGGGAATTTAGGCTTAAACTATATTTATTTTATAGTATTTTATATTATTTCCACATATCCCATGATTCCTTTATGATTATCATGTTATATCATGCCTCATTGTTCATGTTTATGATTCTAACTCCTTTTCAAACACATTCATATTAAAATTATATAACATGTATTAATTTAATAATGTTATTGATTGTTTATTCATTTACCGACCATTATTTATAACCCCTTTCTTATATATGTCCCAAGGTTCTCCAATACATTTTTTAGTATGAGATTATTAAGGAATATTTCAATAAAGATGATTTATTACTTGTTTTATGTTTTATGTAATGTACATAATTCCAAATAAAAATATAATTCTTGAACCTCTGGGTTGAATTACGTGTAATATTATGTAATAAATCATGTATTATTGTGAAATAATTAGTAGGTTTGTTAAAGTTGTTATCAACAGAAATGTTTTGTTATTTTTGGTATTATGATTAGAAAAATATAGATAATGAATTTGGGATAATACTATCTATAGGAAAAATTTACTAAAATTTGTTAAGTATATATTAAGTAGTTTATCCACAAAATAAATCCCCTACTGGATACTAAATTTTAGTGTGGGTCAAACACAACTGTATATAGGGAAAATATTTAAAAAAATAATGTTCTGTTAGGTTCGACTGAAAAATTGTTCATGATAACGAGCCATTTTCACATATGGTTTGAAACTCTCAGGGGATATTATTTGGTAAATTAATAATCTCAATAAAAACTAAAATTTAGGGAACAAAAATTACTCATAAGAAAATATTTTATGGGATATAACATAGATAACATAGTTTAAATTCTAAAAATTAATAAGTTAAGGAAATACCTGAAATTTATATATTATCCTTTAATGTCATCAGTTTCAGGTTTATGTGTTTAATATTTTAAAAATACTCATCCCTAATTTTTCTTTTATTATAGAAAGGGGTCATAAATAGGATTAAGTGAGTAAAAAAGCATTTTGAAGTTTAATGTGATGACTTCCCAAATGAGATGCCCAATTAGATGGGATCTCAATTACGACATGTTGTGATTATGATAAAACAAAAATATAAAATCACAATTAACAACTAGAAATTAGATAAAGTCCAAAATACTTTAAGGTATAGTAATATATCATCTCATATAATATTATCCTACAAATTTGATAAAGGAAAGAATATGCAATCTCTTATATGAAACTATTTTGGAAAGGGGTACAAAGGGAAATGTCACAAAGGTAATGGGATATGTTTTAACATGGAAAGATAAGGATTAATATATCCAATTTCCTTAAAAATGGATTATATGATATATGGAAATAATGATAAATTTAAGGTTCCATATACAGTTTTATTTCCATGATGTGGAAAATATGGGCATTATCCTAGATAATGATTTTTGCAGGGGATGAGAATCCTGATGAGAATAAATAATATCAATGATCAAGGGAACATGAAAATTCCAATGTTTATAAGGATTATGAAGACTAATGTACATGTAATCACTAAATTAGAGTAGTTAATATCATATTGGATTTCAATTCATTCCCAATTATCATATATTTCACATTTTCTAAGAACATCGAGTCACCACCGAAAATGATTTTCTATCATCAAGGGGAACATATATTATTATAATATCATGTGTTGATATTTGTGGGATGGTTCCTCATGAAAATATTATTAGTCTCCATCTAGTGAAATTTTATATTATTCAAGTCATTGAATCGAATTCCTATTATAAAGAAAACATAAATTCTTGGGACAAGGAATCCACCCTCGATACCACGAATCAACCTCTGATTATGTACTAGTAAAAGGTGATGGATGATTATTTCTTCACTAACATATCAACCATGGATAATATTTCCCTTCATGAAATCATCTCTACCTCAAATTTTTAAGTGTAAAAAAATAATATTACTTGAATACATTACCATTTTGAGGGAATATTCTTATGTGTATCTTGAATAATATCCTGTTATTCCTCCTAGTAGATAGGTTGAATTTTAAATCAATATTATACATAGATTGTTAACATTATCCAAGAATCGGTATTGAATGACTATTTTAAAACACGAGGTGCTGAAGAAACAACTACAAGATAATCTAGATAAAGGGTTCATACACCCATGTTGTTCACCATAGGGCTCACCAATCCAATTTTTCAAGAAGAATGATGGGTCAATGTGCATTTTCATTTGTTATCATGATCTAAACAATATTTCAATAATGAAAAATTATCCTCTTCCAAATATTGATGAATTATTAAATCATCTACATGGATCATAATAATTCTCCATGGTGGATCTATGATGGGGTATTACCATGTTAGGGTGGAGAAGTAGGATTGAAAAAAGACTATTTTTCTTACCAGGTCTGGGCACTATGATTTCATAGAGATGCATTTCTGACTCACTATTTTTCCAATAAATATCATAGACTTGATAAATAGAGTCTTTCGAGATTAACTCATCAAATTTTTTGTATAATTTATAAATGATATTCTAATATTCTCCATAATAAAGGAGGATCTTTAGGAACATATGATCAATTTTCTAAAAACCATATGAAATAATATAGTTTGTTCCAATTAAACCACATGTTTGTTCTTGTTGAAATAAGTATCATTATTGTGGAATATTATCACATGTAGTGGGATATATATGTACCCTTAAAATTTAATTGAGTGATGCTTGAGGCCAAAATCTGGGAATTATATCTGTAGTTCACATAGATTAGATGGGTATAATATTCAATTGGTGAAAAATTTATCATTATTTTCAAACCCACTAACCAAGAATACTCATAAGGGAGTCAACTATTCTTTGAATGATGAATATTAAAAAATATTAATGTATATTTAATATATGCTTATCAAAAAACCTATAATCACGCTACTAATAAGGGTTTAGCTTTTCTTGGTATTCAACGATTCTTTGAATAAGGCCCTAGGATGTGTGTAAATGAAAAAAGAAAATGTGACAGACTATACTTCAAGGAATTTGATAGTTCATGAAAATTACTACCCAATGTATGATCTAGAGTTATTTGTAGTGATATTCTCTTTGAAAATATGGTGGAGTTATCTCTTTGGGTAGAATTGTGAAATATATATGGATCACAAAACCTTCATGTATATATTCACATAGAAAGAGCTGAATATACTTCTATGAATATGATTAAAGCTGATCACTATCTATTTCTGCTCAATTCATTACCATCTTGTGAAATTGAATAAAGTGGTAGACACTATATGTAGAATAGATCAAAAAATTCTTTCATTGATTAGAATTTAAAGGGATATGATGTTCTTATATTTGAAAACAATGGACATGTGAATAACAAAAGAAGGAACATCAGAAATCCTTTACAAATAATTGCTCAAAATTATCTTCTATAAAATATAAATTATGATAGAAGAGATGATATGGGAATTCTGAAAAAAGTGGATGTTTTAAGAAAAGATAAATCCTTCTATTTCAATGTTAATGAAGAATTATTTCTCATATTTGGGTCATAACTATGTGTAGCACACAATTTTTAGTTAAAGAATGAGATATTGGATGATGCACATAGCTCAACATTGTCCATATGCCCAGGAATCAAAAGGTTGTATCAAAATCACTAATAGAACATTTTGGGGGATACTATTTAAAAGGATACAATTGAATATGCATCAATTTTTCTTGAATTTTGGCAAGTGAAGGTAGAAAGGGAAACATCCAAGTGAATGATACAACCATTACCCATAAATACATGGAAATTTGAAAACATCACTATTAAAATTTTAAGTTGTATTCCAAATAATTAAATAGGAAATAATTCTACATGGCTTGTAGTTACTGCAAAAATATTGATTACATCTTTGAAATTCGAGAGGACATCGTACTTAATAAAATTTCAGTGATATACACTAGATAAATGGGGAGGCTATATGGAACACCATTATCGATTTATGATGATCTGTTTCCATGATTTATATCTGTGTTCTATAAGTATATATATCATTTTATAATAACTATGTTGACATTAAACACAACTTATAACCCTCAAACTGATTTCCAATCTGATCAGTCTATCCACGAACTTTAGGAAATTTTAAGATAATGCTCAGTTGACTAAAAAAGAGGATGGGATCAACATATTCTCCTAGTTTATTTCTCATACAATATCAATTTTGAATCAAGAATCCAAATGGATCCATCTGAATCCCTCTATGGTAATAATAATAGAAAATTGTCTTGTTAGAATGATGTTGGGGAACACAAACATCATGTTCCTTAAATGGTAGAGGAAATGGTGGAAAAGATAAAGACCATTCAACAACACATAATGGCTACTCATAATCTAAAAAAGAGCTTTGTTAATAGTCATTCATAAGACCTAGATATTTATGTTTGAAACATGGTATTTATATACATATATCAATGTAATAAATAAATGTGATTTATAAAGTAGAAAAATGATATTTCAAGATACAATATCACGTTTTAGATCCATTATCTAATCAGAAAGGTGTCTTATCAACTAGAACACCCACCTAACATATATCAGGTTCATGATGTGTTCAAAATATACCTGTTGAGGAAGTACACACCAAAACCCTCACTTTCACTCAATCTAGAGGCGGTACCATTATGGAATGACCTTTCCTATGATGATAATCTGGTGAAGAACCTAGATCGTTGAGTCAAATTTATACAGAATAAGACAGTGCACCGGGACAAAGTACAGTGGAGAGAATTATATTTTGATGAGGAAACATGTGAACCTATGGAAGTGATGAAATGGAATTACCCTCATTTTTTAATGATTAAAATTAAAATTGTAAGGGAGAAATTTCTATGTAGGGGAATATTGTAACAACCCTGCAATTATAAATAAAATTATAGTTATTATTTAAATTAAATTCCTTGTTATGTATTATTTTTATATAAAAAACGTGTAATTAATTTTATTACTATATCCTATCATATTGAAATGTCCATTAAGAAACATTACCATTGATAATATATGTATTGAATTGTAATCCCATTATTATTATAAATATAGGGTTTTATCAAATTTGATAGATAGAGATAGAGGAAAATATAAGAATCAACTAGTTGGATCATACCCTATGAATCCCATTTATCGATGTTTTTGAGCAAGATAGTGTCACCAAGATTTGACCTTGACCATTCCTATATCAGATCCAACAAATAAATCATGAGAAAAACTTTTTATGGGATAATGTCATGTTCATCAATATCACGATCCAAACAATGTATGTTGAGCCACCCCCTGAAAGATACTCCATTGAACAACTTACAGATATGGAATTTTCTTGGGTATTAAAGGTATATTTATCAATACCATAATAATTTCGATATGTAAATTTTATTTTCAATTGAATAATGTTCATATTTTATTCATATCTTTACATTATAAATGATTATTATTTTTATAAAATAAAATAAAAAATGTATTTTTATTTAGTATCCAATTTGAATTATGATATTTATTTTGATGAATTAATATATTTTTTAAATAAAAAATATTTACTTAAAATATTATTAATAAATATTTTTATTAAATATAAATGATAATATAATTTTTATTAATTCAAATGTAATTTTAATAAGGGTTCCAATGATGGTAATGTTAAAAATCATATCATTACTCAATCAATTTTGATTATTATTTGAAAAATAAAAATAAAAAAAATTATTTTTTTTTGGAAAAAATTAATATTAATTTGGATTCATAATTTAAAAATTATCCATATGTGAACTTGTCATAAATTTCAACGACAATATAATTTTTGGGTAAAAATTAAATAGCATATAAATATATGATGTTTATTATAACATCTCATTATCCAAAAAGTGATTTCCTAAATACTATAAAGTGTATCCATGACCAAATTTATGTTTTCCTTTTAAAATAATTTTATTTTATGCATAATTTTTTAATTTTATAAATCCTTTTTGAATCCTCCAAAACCATTAATATATTTTAATGTTTTAAAATAATTTCATTAAGAATATTACTCACTTCCACATCAGAAATGGTGTTATTTTTTTAATATAGGACCAACGACTTATAAAATAATGAAAAACATTTCCTTTGGTAGAAGTCATTGGAAAAACCCATGGTAAGGTTTTTGGTTTTGCCTATTTTATTATATATATTCTAATACCATTGTTTGAGAACTAATATAGAGTCCCCAACTCTTTTCCTATATAAACCCACACAACAAACTATTTCTCTTCACTAAAAATAAAATGACCCATAATTTACATATATAAATATTACTTCAAAATTGAAGAACATTAATAACAAAATTTAACAAATCCATGACATGAAGTATATTTATAGTGTCTTTAGAAACTGTGAAACATAAACAACTGGTTCATAAGATATCTTCATTGTCTCCCAATAATTTCATCATAATAATACCCCTTTTGACATATCTTATTTAATACCCTTTTCATGAATTAGGGAAAATAATTATATGAAAGGGTGAGATCAAATGATCAGTAAGGGTAAAAAATGAAGATATCTATCAAATCATAATCATAAGACATACAAACATAACATTTGAAAATTGTATTTTTCATATGAAGGAACGGGATATTATTCCACAGTATAAATCATAAAATTTCATAAGAATCAATGAACATAGTCCCACAATTTATTAAATAAGAAAATAATTTTCTTTGAAGATAGATAATCCTAGAAAATTAGTTTGTATTAGTCAAGGCTCATTTCCAAGACCTTCATAGTGGACAATATCAATTACTGAACCAAGTTCACTCACTGTTCCATCACTGCACTACTGAACTAATATAATCTCCAGTTCCAACCATGTCTATATCATGTGATATAAATCATTACATAATGCATTGTAGGTATATATAGGTCCCACCCATATCATAATGAAATCATTCTTACATCTTCCTAAAAACATAATTCATTCATCATATCATAACCCAAGGAATAAAACAGGTTTATTAAACATCATTCCATCAAAACATAATCCATAGAAAACAAATGGATTTCATAAATATAATTTCATCATAAAAAAACCGTAGGAATAATAGAAATATTACACATTAAATAGAACCCTACTAAATAATTTCATCTTATATGGAAAATAATTTTGATACAATAATTGAAAATAATTCTTGAGGAAAATATACATTCTTCTTTAAAAAAAAAATCTTTTATCAAAATTCCACACAATAATAGAAGAAAATAATTTAATTAAAAATTAAAATGAAATATTATTAAGTATGATTCATGGTAATAATATGTTATATAAATATAAAAATCCATTCATGTCATATAAGTTAAAATAAAAAATATATCTCATACTTTTTAAGAAAGTCAAAAATTATCTCATACAGAAAATGAAAAAATATTCATTTCATACAATTTAAAAAGAATTCACCAATGGGAACCATTAAATTAAAAAAAATAGAATAATATAATGATTATTTTTGAATAAATATTTTGGAAACATGGACTTAGATGGAAAATATACCACATTAAATAATTATGAAGAAACAATCTTGGATAATGATGAGATTGAAAAATTATCCTTTACGACAGTTTTTATATCCTTAATATACATCCAATAGTTTTTTATAATGATTTAAATAATGTCATTTAATTATTCCAGAATCATATTCATTTTTTTGATATCATATATCATCATATTATCATCCATTTATTAATAACATTCAATTATTACTTATTATTCGTGTATTAATTGCATCATTTTCATATACATGTTTTTTCAAATAAGTTCTGGATCTCTTTAATAATTCATAATTATGTAATTAAAAATTGATATGAACATAATATATACCATATTTATTCATTCATTAAATTTATATAATCATTCTTTAATGAATTTCATGTAGAATGAATAACATCACATCATGGAGAGGGTAGGTTGTACGTACGCATGAGCG
Source organism: Viscum album (assembly GCA_963277665.1). NCBI lineage: Eukaryota > Viridiplantae > Streptophyta > Magnoliopsida > Santalales > Viscaceae > Viscum > Viscum album. The sequence goes on from OY728123.1 coordinate 208,861,693, forward strand.
ACAATATCATTCCCATAATTTCTGAATAAATATCATGTTATTATAATAGTATATATTTATTATTTATCTCATTATACCAATCCATGTAAGGTGGGGGTGAAAAATAGATTTCACCACGGTGCGGAGATGGTATGCCATACATACGAACGCATGGTGATTTCATTTTTCATATGATGGATAGAAGGAGTAATTTTTTTGTTTCATAATAACAATAAAATCTCAGTAAACAATTGATCCTATAGATATTAATTTCTAACGAAACAAATCATGAATAGGATGTTGACTAAGAACAATGTTTGAAACAATCGGTAGAGTAGATTATATCTTCTTCGATGTGATTTCTATAAATATCCTCTTAGAGTGATAAAGTTGGTATTTGAAGATAAAAACCCTATAGAATGTAACTATGGAATTCGATACAAGAAATAGGTAGGGTATGTCCAATCTAGAAGGCACAATTTGAATTGAATAGGTGAGGGAGGAGGTGTACTTTTATAATTGAGGTGAAGGGAACTTTTGGAAACTCTATAAATAATAATATATAATAAAATAAAACCATAAACAAAAACCACAAAAATGTACCAATTTAAAAGATGATATGATATTGGGTTGTAATATCATCAAAAAAACTTTTTTGACAATTATTTCTATCAATTTAAACCTTAGTTTTTTAATTAACACGTAGTTCCTCTATTTAAATTTTAGCTAGCATAACAAATATATAAATATTAATTTTGTGAAATATTTACATATATGACTTCAATTAGACCATAAATAAACACCTTAGAAAATTTTAGACCATATCATAATTATTCTGTATTTTTAATTTTTTTTATTTTCTAATTATTTAATAAAACATTATTTTGATAAACAATCAATAGTGTCGATTTTGACACCATTCAATTCATTGATTTTTAAAAACAATTAGATAATAGGTTAACATAAAATAATTTATTTTATTATATTCATAAGTGTACACAGTCCTCAAAAAAATTATTGGGTATATTAATTATCCAAAATTATATTTATTTTGGAATTTTAATACCATTTACTTGTTATATCTATTAATAAAATAATTACTATATTTTTTTGTAATTATTTAATATACTTATTTATTGAATAAAAATAAAAATTAAATTATAATGATTAAAATAATTCTGCTATATTTTGTAATAATACTTTTAGTAAAACATATCTTCAATAAAAGCCTACACTAAAAATTATATAATTTTGAAAACATGAATGTGACTACGTTAAAATCACTTTAATAAAAATAGTATATGTGTCTTAGATCTATTATATGACGATTAAAATGAACAATAAATCAACCCATGGATGGTTATGGTAGATATATACTCGACCAATAATATTTTTTTAAGTGTTTGGTATTTTTATTGGTTATTATCATGTTAATAATAAATATTTTATTGATTTCTCACCAATTAAATAATTTATGGATTGATAATGTATAAGTCATTAAGGTTGTAATTTATTTATTAAAAATTACAAATAAATTATCATGATGAATAAAAATATTTTATCTTTAAAATTATTATTTATAATCAAATTTATCTTCTGTATAGTCATACATTAAAATTGATATAGTTGTAATACATATTTAATTTTTATTTAAATAAAATAAATTAAATGCTTTAATCTCATCCAAGTGGCTTACAAAGGACACCATTTGGACTTAAGGATTATATTGGTCGAAAAAAATCATCCAATTATATTAAGAGAAGTTTTATAGTGATTTTATAATAATATGTTTACCCTTAGTTACCTGATTTACCATTTTTACCATATTAATAAAAATTACCTAATATACTATTCATAATGACCAAAAATAAAATATACCTATTTACATAATTTGGATCTACTGGTTATATATAATTAATCAATTTTTTGAAATTAAAAAAGCGGATGTTGTAGTAATTTAAAATTAACCTCATTGCCAGAAAATGGGAACAAGTTTTAAAACATAAAACATTGCAAAGGATTGAAATGTTTTTACATCTAAATTCAATGAAAAATTAATTCTAATGAAATTCAATATATTTAATGATAAAAATATATTATATTTATACATTAAAACCATTGAATAAAATAATTTAAGTATATAAATTGTTTTCATGAAAAAAGTTGTTTTCAATTAAAATTTACCGTATTTGTACTATTCATTAGAATTTGAATGTTATTAGAAAAACATAAAAAAATCATCAAAATTAAATTTATATATCCCAAATCCAAGTAACATGTTTATTTTTCCATATAAAATTTATTAATCTATCAAAATAGTAATTTAAAATTGGTTCTCCATGAAAAGGAAGAAGATTTCCCTTTTGAAAAATATCAGTTTTTATACATCAGTGGTTTATTCATACCCTATGAAAAAATTATATATTAGATGAATATAAAAAATATTTTCTTATGTATATAATATATATATTTCATTTTCTAATAGTAATTCACTGAATTTATTAATACCAAAATAAACATATAAAATTGATTTATAATTTGTCATAAATAATTGGTAGATAATGGATTCACCATACATTTTCATAAGTTAGTTATATTTATTCCTAGTGACTAAATGGCTTGGTTAAAATGGTCCTTTTATACTAAGGGTGTATGAAAATTTTACTAAACTCACGATTTTGTGAAATGAAAGTTATTGAAGAATTAAAATTATTTAATGATGATATTTCATAAAGACATCAAGGTGTTACATTTAAACCCCATTAAACTGATTTTTCCCTTGAAATTCATTATTTGGAAATAAATAAATTAGGATTATTATACCTCATCACATCCTCAAGTTCCCACATATCATCCCTAAATTATTGGTTCCATTATACATTGATATCTAGGTATGTGTTCTTGTTTCGTAGAGGTTTTTTATTATGAAAAATAATCTCCATTGGTTTTTCATTATAAGAAAGATCTTCCTCCAGTATTAGAATATCTGAGTTTAGAGCATGTGAAGGATCATGTATATACTTTTCAAAAGATATATTTGGAATATATCATGAATGTTAGAGGGATTATATGGAAGCACCAATCAATATGATACCCTCCTAACACGATCCATAATTTCAAAAGGACTGATATACCTAGGTATCAACATCCCCTTCTTTCCAAATCTCATTAAACTCTTCGAGGGAGATATTATTAGAGTCACAATGTCACAAACATAAAACCCTAGGTCTTTTCTTCAGTTTTTGATATAACATTTTTGTCAACTTTGAGCTTCTCTTATGTGTTGTCGAATAGATCTGACATTTGCTACTATTTCATTTACAAGATCAGGTCCTAATAGATTTATTTTCTGGACATTATCCTAGAAAGTGGGAGTTATTAACTTATTTCGATACAGGTTTCCATAACGATCCATCAGAATATGAGAGTGAAAGAGATTTTGTATGAAAATTATTCCAGAGGTAGGTTTTGATCCCAACCACATTTGTAATCCAAAGATAAATATCTCAAAATGAAATCTAGTGTTTGATTTATCCTCTCATATTGATTTCTGTCCATGGATGATAAGTAGTGCTAAAATATGTCTCTGTATTTAGATCATACTGAGGATATATCCAAAAGATAAATGTAATCCTCAGATCCCGATCAGATATAATGGAACGTGGTACTCCAACCAATTTTACCACAGCATTTACATATATCCTGGAAATGTGATAATGAGATAAATCCTATATAATAGAAATGAAGTGTGATGAATTTGTGAGGAGATAAACTATATCCCATATAGTTCTATGGCCTTTATATTTTTTGGGAATTCAAATGAAAATTTCAATAGTTATGTTTTCCCATTTCCATTCTAGTATGGGTCATTGTTGTAACCTCCCCTTAGACATCTATCTCTTATCCTTAAGATGGTGACAAACCAAGCACTGAGAGACATATTCAGTAATATCTATTTTCATTCCATCCCACCAGAAATACTCTTTTAGGTCCCCATACATCTTTGTTCTTACATGGTGAGTAGATAATGAAGAAATATGTGCCTCATCCAATATATCATTATTTTGTTATACTATTAGAGGAATAAAAACCTGATTATGGAACCTTTTTAAATCCATCATAATAAAGATTGAATTCAGGAATAGTTCTCACCTTCTTTTGTAGCTCTACCTCTTTCTTCCACAACTCCTTAATAATTAATTTTATAGCTGGTTCAAAATTCATTTGTGAAAGATAATATTTATCACCATAATTTAAAATTTCAGGATCCTACATTTGTGAATCCACAAATATTGGATCGTTTTTTATCCTCATCGTGGATAGGCTAATATGGTCTTTTCAATTTAAAGCATCTCCCACCTTGTTCCCTTTCCCAGGGTGGTAATGTATTGAGAATTTTCTATTATTAATAAACTCATACCATCGTATTTGGTTCATATTTAAATCATTATGTGTGAAAATATACTTTAAAATTTTAAGACCTATATTAATATCACAACTTTTTCCATAATTATAATTCCTATATATCTTTAATGCAAGGATTAACATAAATCATCCCAAATCATGAGTCGGGTAATTTTTCTCATTGATTTTAAAATTTTTGTGGGGTATAAGCTATCGCCATATAATATTTCATGAGAACAAATCCCAACCCCCTTTTGGAAGAATCACTATAGTTCACAAACCTTTCTCTACTACAAGGAAGTGTGAACATAGGTGCACTAGATAACTATATATTGAGATCTTTGAAATTTTCTTTACATTCCTATAACCATACCGACATAACACCTTTTCATGTTAACTTCTTGAGTGGATTAGATAATCATGAAAAATCTTTCCATAAACGTCGAAAATATCCATCCAAACCAAGAAATCCACAGATCTCAGTTACCATAATTTGTCTCAACCAATATTCAAAAAATTATATTTTTTATGGATCCATATATATCCCCTCTTTTTAGATTATTTGACCAAAAAATGAAACATTTTGAAGACAAAATTAATACTTCGTGAATTTTACATAACGATTCTCCATTATTAGGGAATTTAGTACAATTATAAAGTTATATTCATGTTCTTACATACTATTCTAATAGAAAAGAATACCATATATAAATAATACCACAAACTGATTATGATAGTTTCTTTAGACTCTATTTATTATATCCCTGGAGATAGAAGAGGAAATAGTATGAACAAAAGGAATAACTATAAATTCATAGTGTCTATATCTTTTATGGAATGTTGTATTTTATATATCCTCCTTCTTGAACCTTAATTGATGATATCTTGAATTATTAACAATCATGGAAAATTATTGAGCTCTATTTATTTGTTCAAATATTTCATCAATTCAAGGATATGATATTTTTTCTTGATAGTGATCTTGTTACATTCTCAATAATCAATAAAAAGTCTATTTGATCAATATTTATTCTTAAAAAGTAGAACAAGTTCACCCCAAGGTGACGCACTAGGGGGTATTAATCCATTATCAAGATTCTTTTTGATTTTATTCTTTAATTCCTACAACTCAATTGGGACCATTATATAAGGTGTATTAGAAATAGTTATAGAACTCGGTATGAGTTATTTTGAAAAATCAGCCTCGTGATTTGGTGGGAGAACATACAATTATTTTAAAAATACATTATAAAAATCTTTTGAAATGTTGTATTATTAATTATGAGTTTCTCCCCAACCGTTTTTGATATATAACTATCATTTATAGGAATCAAGGCTTATAAGGAAGGAGAAATTTCCACTGGAAGGTCATACTGATACTTGCATTAATATATTATCATAGATTGAACTAGAATGTTAAATGTGGATTCCCATGGAAATTCCCACAAGATACATATAGATAAATTCAATACATTCCAAGAACCACATAAAATTCCACTATAGTAAGGATGGAAATATTTTCAAAAATCACCTTCCCATAAACATCAACCGGAAAAAATTATAAACTTTTCACGTGACCATTGTGCCATTGTGAGTTGTCACATCTATCTAAATATCTAATTTTTGATGTAACATGTTTGATACCCTTAGAAAATTAATTATTAATAAAAGAGTGGGTGGATCCAGAATCAAATAAAACATTTTCTACTTTAGATTTGATGGTAAGTGTACCTTTTACCACGTCATTATTATACTCCACATCACCAATAGTGATGGCATGTGACATGCCTTTGCCTTTGGCCTTATTCTATTGCTTAAATCTATCATCATTAACAACCCTTGAATTAAAAAAATTATAGGAATAATTATCCATTTCCTTTCACTTGTAATATTGAAGTGTAGAAGGTGAATTCTAGGTATCCTTTTCTCTATTGGCATTATTTGACATATTTTCCCCATCACTTCTTCATTAGACACCCCGATGACCTTATATCCCACACATAAAATATTTTCTAGAACGTTTAAGATAATTTACTCCATGTTTCATTGAACACATTAATCATAATAGAAAAATAATATTCTTTTCAGTGTGGTCTTTAAATTTTCTATTAAATTCCATTTTCCTATACTTATAAAACCCTAAGTACTGATGGGTTACTCCAATCTCCATATCAACCTTGAGAGCACATAAAATAATTTTCTAATGGTAATGAGGTCCCTTATGGATAATTACCTTTATAGAAATTATTGTAGGCCACTAAAGAATCAATCAATTTTACTCTCAGGCTGGATAATAATTATATAAGAGTAAAATGAAAGTCATGAAAAAATTTCTTAATAGGCACCAACAAGTTCATCATCCGTTTTCATAATCTCAAAGAAATCCATCTCCATATTTTTTCTAAGAATAAAAATATTTTACATATTGAATAGTATGTTCTTCAACTCATCCCATTTTATGGATAAAATTTCATCTCATTTCCTCATATTCATTATAAGGTTCCTCCAATGATCAGATTTACCTTCCAAATGATAGACTGTTAAGATAACTATACATGTTCTCAACACTGGAGAACTAAAAATATATTTTCATTTCTCCTGATCAATTATTCATACACTACTGGATTAGGAGAATCATTTAAATATGGTCGGTGATGCCTCATGAAGGACTTAACAGAATGTTGTTCCCTCTTTTTATTATTTGGAAGTCCTGTAGGATATATAGCTTGAGAAATTTTTATGATCATAGCTACATGATTTGGGATTTTAGATCCCTTTAAATTTAGTTTCTTAGGAGGCCAATAATTCTATTCCCCATCTTAGTAATCATTAATTTAGTTCTTATAGGTTATATCCATTAACAAAAACCAGGAAGCATAATTTGAGAAACAACCACCGTAATGGTAAAACCGCATAATAAAGAATAAATTTTCAATTTAGGATATTTAGGTTTTATTATAGTTTATTCATGACCATTTCTAAAATAAAACAATTTTAACCTATAATTCAACATATCCTTGGGATTCTTTATATGGTTTTCTCATCCTAGAATCTAATGTTTAGCTATATGATTCTTCTAATACCAACTTTAATGACTCTTACATCACATAAATTGATATTACATAAAAATTGAATAATATAAATTAAAAAATATAACAAATCCATGATAGTTTCATATAAGTATAATCTCTTTAGAAACATGGAAACATAAACAACTAGTTCATAAGACATATTTATTATCTCACACTTATTTCATCATAACAGGATCCCTTTTTAACATATCTTTTTTAATACCCTTCTTCCTGGGCTAGGGAAATGAACCATATGAAAGGGTGATCTCAAATGATAAATAAGGGTAAAAAAGGGATATAATTATCAAATCAGTGTCATAATACATATGAACATAACATTTTAAAATCATATTTTGCATATGATGCTTCATGATATTATTCCATGATATTAATCATAAAAGTTCATACGAATCAATGAACGCAATACCAAAAGTAATAAAATAAGACATTAAATTTTTTGGCATACACATTAGAATATAAAATCATTTCATTTTAGTCAAGGCTCATTAACATGACCATCGTAGTGGACAAAGCCAATTACTGAACCAAGTTCACTCCTCATTCCATCCCAGTACTATTGAACTGAGATCATTTCCTACCCCATCAAATTATATCACATGAGATATAATTATTTACAAAATTAATTAGAAGGATATACAAATCTAATCAAACCCATAATGAAATCATGTCTGTGTGTTTCACAAAAATATAAATCATTCATCATAGTATAACCCAATGAATAAAATGGGGTTCTTAAGTATTGTTCTATCAAAACACAATCCATATAAAAAAATGGATTTCATAAATATAAGTTCATAATAAATAAAATAAAAACATAGGAATAATAGGGATAGTATACTTGATAAAAAACTCTATTAAATAATGTCATCTTATATGGAAAATATATTTTATAAATCACATGAAAATAATTTAGGAAGAAAATATCCATTCATCTTCAAAAAAATATTTCTTTTCTCTAAAATTCCCCACAATTTTTTTAAAGAAAATAATTTAATTGAAAATAAATATGAACTATTGTAAAGGAATATTAATTTAAATAAGCCATTACAAAAATGTAAAAATATGTTCATGTCATATAATCTAAAATAGGAAATTATGCCCATATTTTTTCGAAAAGTCAGAAAGTACCTTATTCCTAAAATGAATAAATATTTCTTTCATACCATTTAAGAAAAATTAAACAATGAGTAAAACCGACATTAAAAAATTGTATAAGTATTGAAGGAATATTTTGGAATATATATTTATGAAACATGGAAGTGGATTATAAATATACCCTAGTCAATATTTCTGAATTAATAATCATAGTTATTAATGAGATTGAAAAATTATCCCATACCATAGGTATGATATCCCTTGTATGTATCTAAACCTCTAGTATAATGATTTAAATAACTTTTGTGACTTAATCCATAATCTTAGTAATTTTTATGGAATCATATATGATAAAATTATCATCCTTTTATTAATAACATTTCATTATTACTTGTTATTCGGTTATTAACTGCTTCATTTTTTATACATATTTCATCGAAAAAGATAATATTATAATTGTTAGGTCATATTGATATCATTAAAAAATTATATGAACATAATATATACCATATTTAATAATTATTTACAAATATATAATCATGATTTAATGAAAATCGTGTAGAATGAATCACATCGCATCGCATCGTGGAGGCGATAGGTCGTACGTACGAATGAGCGACGATATCATTAGCATAATTTTTGAAAAGTATTTAAGTGGATAGTGTATAATATATCAGAATAAATATCATGTTATAATAATAACATATTTTTATTATTTTCATCATTATACCCATCTAAGTAAGGTGGAGTTCAAAATTAGATTACACCACGGCGTGAAGACGGTAAGCCATATGTACGCTCACATGATGATTTCGTTCTTCATAAAAAGGATATATGGTTCAAAATGGGTGTTTTATAATCATAATAACATCTCATTATATAATTGGTATTGGAGTTATAACTTTAAAATGAATCAACTAATGAATACGAAGTATAAAAAGAAATAATTTTTAAATAATTGGTAGACGTGATTACTATTCTTCGAATTGCTGCCTCTAAATTTCCACTTAAAGCACTAGATTTGGCCTGTAAAGTTTACGAGACACACTATAATGTAACTAGGTAAGTTGATAAGAGAAATGGTAAGGGTATGGACAATCGTTAAGGCTAAAATTGAAGTGAATAGGTTATGGAGGAGGTGCCCTTTTATAACTAAGGTGAGGGGAAATTTTGGAAACTCCATAAATAATAATTTATAATAAAATAAAACCCTACCCCAAAACCATATAAATGTCACAATTTCTAAGATGAGATGAGATAGTGTTGTAATATCATCATAAAATAAATATTTGAAATGTTTTTCAGTCAATTTAAGCCTTAATATTTTAATTAACACTTAGTTATTCAATTGGATTGTTAACTAGGTTAACAAATATTTAAATTTTAAATGGGTGAAATAATTACTTATTTTATTTCAATTAGACACTAAATAAATACCGTACTACATTTTAGAGCATATAATAAAAATTCTATATTTTTTCAAATGTTTTATTATTATTAAATAAATAAATTAAAAATTATTTTTCTAAAGAAACATTAATGTCAATTTTGACACTATTCAATCCACTGATTTTTAAAAATATTACAGTAATAGGTTAACTTAAAAAAACTATTTTATTATACTACTAAGAGTTTAAGTTCCTCGATTTTTTTGTAAATATTAATTATCCAAAATTATATATTTTTTTATAATTTAATATCATTTATTTTTTATCACTGTTAATAAAATAATTACTACATTAAGTTAATTTAATTGATTAAAAAACTTATTTATTGAAAAAAAATTATAATAAAATACTATGATTAAGAATATTCTACTATATTTCATAATAACACTTGTAGTTGAATTTATCTTCTAGAACATCCTACATTAAAAATATTATAATTTTAAAAACATGAATTTGACAACATTCAAATCACTTTGAAAGAATATATGTATAATAATCTCTAATATAAGGACACAAATGGTTAATAAATCGGCCCTTGGATGGTTATATTCTAGATATACTGGAAAAATACAATTTTATCTTGTTTATACGCCTTTTGTTTCTTATTATCATTTTATTGATTATTATTTTATTGATTTCAAATCAATTAAAGAATATATTAATCGATAAAGTATTTGTCATTATGGTAATTATATCAATCCTAAAAATTAAAAATAAATTATCATGACAAATAAATACATTTGTTATTTCAAATTAGTATTTATAATTGAATTTATCTTATTTATAACCTTATTTTAAAAATGATATCCTAATTAAAATTTGAGTAATACATAATTAATTTTTCAATAAATAAAATAAATTAGATGTCCTAATCTCATCCAAGTAGCTATCGAAGGACCCCATTTAGACCCAAGGACAGTTTAGGTTGAAACACATGCATCCAATGATATTAAGGCAAGAGTTAGGGTTATTTTATAACAGTATTACTTACCCTTAATTACCTGATTTACCCTTTTACCGTATTAAAAAAAATTACTGATGTTATTATTCATAATGCCCAAAAAAATTAAGCTATTTACATAATATATTCCTACAGATTTCAAACCAGGAATCGATTTTTTAAAATTCTAAACACATACGATTAAGTAATTTAAAATTAATATTGTTTTCAAAAAGAGAGAATGGGTGTTAAAAGTTAAAACATTACAAAAGATTGAAATGTTTTTACATCTGAAATCAATTTATAATTAATGATGATGAAATTAATTATATTTAATCCTAAAATATGTATTTTATTTATAAATTAAAACTATTTTATTTTATAATTTAACCATATATATTTTATCAATGAAAAAAAATTGTCTCAAATTAAATTTCAGTGTATTTTTACTAATCATCAAAATATGAAAGTTATCAGAAAAATATAAAAAATTAATCCAAAGAAAATGTTTATTTTTTCATATAAAAATTATTAATATGATATAATCTTAATTTAAAAATGGTTCACCTTTAAAAGTTATAAAATTTCCCTTTTGATAAATATAGGTTTTTATACATCAAATAGGGTTTATTAATACCCAATGAGAAAAAAATATATTGAATAAATATTAGAAAATTTTTATTAAGTATATAACATATAAAATTTCAATAAATTCATTTAATAATAGTAATTCACCGAATTTATTAATACAAAAAAACAAATATATAATTGATTTATAATTTTTTCATAAATAATTTATAGCCACTAGATTCACCATACATTTTCTTAAGTTACTGAAATTTATTCCCACTAACCTAAAAACTATCTTAAAATAGATAATTTATATTAAGGGTGTCTCGAGGTTTATTTAAACTCACAATTTCATTTAATTAAGGCTATTAAATAAATAAAATTATTTAATGAAAATACACAATAAAAAACTAACTGTTGAAGATAATCCTTTGAGAATTCTATGACAATTCCCTCCAATCTCTATAGTCCTTCCAAAATTACACAATTATTCCAAGAAGCTCCAATAATGTATTTTTAATAACACACTCACGGTAATAGATTCATTTACTCTCCTCTCAATTAATGTTTTTTTCTTTATATTATGACTTCAATTTTTAATTACTATTGTTGGGATATGTTTTTCCATGTTCCAATTATTTTTCATTTTATTTCCAAATTATTAGAGAACCCTTTCATACTTATTTACCCATTTTATGAATATTTAAGTAATGTCATTATGATATATAAATTTCACCATGATTATTCCATGACGAGATATTGTGCACTGAAAACCAGTACCCATTTCATATAAAGGATTTTATAATTTATGATTATATACTTCCTTATTGTGGAAATACATAAACGTATTCCACACTAATTTATTATTGAATAAATAAGGATGTTAAATGAATCCACTTTTTATAATCTATATGTAAAACTTAAGCATTAGAATAAAATGAATGTGATGGGTGCACCTAGAATTACATAGCACTCCAATGCATTGGGGAATGTTTTAGTGTCCTGATACATTATGTAGGGGATTAGGGAATGAACCTAATCTATCATGGGACTCTTTAAATCAAATTTTATTATATGTTATCCTTAAACTATGTTTATGATTCACTATTTTATGTTGTTTCCACATTTCCCATGTTTAAATTATTTTACCATGATATATAATGTCTCATTGTTCATTTTTATTATTATCACTCCTTTTATTCCCCATTGATATAATTTTTTTAAAAAATATAATACATTCTTCATTTTATGACATGATTATTCCATTATTGGGCATTAAATCTCACACCTTTTTTTATATATATCATTGGGTTATCTAATGTAGTTTATAGTGTAGTAATTCTAAGGATGATTTCAATAAATATAATATATTCTCTATTTTATGTTGTTATGTAATGTACTGAACCCCCAAAGACACCATACCTCTCAATCGTCTAGTTTTTTTAAGTGTAATATTATGAAATAAATAACATATTAATTAAAAATAATGATTTGGGTTGTCATAAATAAAGGGAGTCTGGATTGAGGTATGTGGAACCCATTTTAGTAATGGTAATGGTGATAAATTCCTATGGTGATAAAATAGTATCCTTGGAAACATATATAAATCCCTGGAAAATGAAAACGACCTTGTACAAAGTATTATTATAATCAAATACAAGAATTATTTCACATTGATTAATATTAAATCACTAGAAATATAATAAAATTATTCCCCATAAATAATATTGGTTTATTAATAAAATAGAAAGTTAAAAATAGAAAAAATAATAAAAACATAGTTTGAAAGGAACCGTCAAGATCTGTATAGATAATAATAAAGAGGGAATTATTTGTCTTCCATTTAAGTGTTTTCCTCTTTGAAAAACCTCACCTCTAGTTAGATATAATTATCTCTATTTAAAAAATTTGTAGTCACATCAATAGGACCATAGGTATTTACAGTGTTCACTGCTAACTAAGATTACATAGTTCATAGAATTGTTAGGAAATAATCCATTTCCACACATCCATGTGAAAAAACTAGTTTATAGAAATCATGGTATATCCATCACTTGAATATCAATATAATATTTTCATACTTCATAGTCTTCTTAAATGGATAATATTCTAAATTAATTTTTTTGAAAACTCAAAAGGATCATTCACCATGTGGATTAAGTATATTGTCCTAGTGTTTCTTGAATTTGTAAAACATTCTTTCTTATATGCTCTTGTTTCTCATTAATTTTTTTCACAAAAAAAAATATGAATCTTTATATAAAATTCATTGTCTACTTATACTAATCTGAAATTCTCTTTTTTTTTACCCTACTTCTTGGAGTAATCATTTGGTACCCCAATTTCTAATTCCATTTCCATTTGGTACCCTCGGTTTAGTAGCCCTTTTATCTTGTATCATCCATATGATACCCTATGTATGATATATTTTTGTATGGTTCTTTGTTAATAATATTTATCATGGTACTTAATCAGAACCTTAAATCATAAAAAACTAGCATGATAGTGAAAAAACACTAAAATTCCATCAATTCCACTTTATATTATCATCGTTTCCTTGAAAAAAAAGATGGTGTGATTTCATGAAATTGAAAATCAAAATTTAAATTTAAATTACTAATTTAGTATTCCATCAGTTTTCCACATTAAAACAACTCATTAAATTATAAGGAAAATTGTTTTAAAATTACACTCAAATATCAATATCAAAAATATCTTCAAATATTCCAAAAAAATTGGATAGACTCAGGATGTCTATTGTATGATATATGGGTTATTGAACATCATATTTAGTATCATGAAAATGTATGAATTTATAAAACTTTTTTAATGATCATATATTAATAATTTGATTAAACTTTTAAGGAAATCCTCTATTTGATAATGTTTGTAACCATGTTATTTTATAGTTCCCCCTCCATCAGGTAGTCTTCTTATTTATCTGCACACTATAATTTACATTGCAATGAACCAGAATTTTATCAATGAAGTTTCACTTCTTATAATTTTTTGATATAGAATATAAAAAATATATCACATAGAAAACATAATAAAAGCATTATTAAGATTGAAACAAGTGTATTTCAAAGAAATTAAATAACCTATAAAAATTGAATATTAACATATTTTTTGAATAGTAATATTGTCTTTATAAATAGTAATATGCCCAATAGAATAGTAACGTCACCAATGAATGTATAAATTAAAATTATGTTACCTATAGATGAAAATATTATATATTTATATCATTGAGTTATTATATAAATTATTTAAAAAATGATAAATTAAGTGTTGGTATTTTTTTGAAACATAAATGCATATTTACAATATAATAATTAATGTTACTATTAAAAAGAATAATTATTTTCATAAAATAGAATTATGAATTAATATTTTTTTTATAATTACAAGATAATTTTATGAGACCTTAATTAATTTTTCAGGGTGTCATAAAAATAATTACAATATTAAAATCAGTATTTTTCAAATAAATGAGGATTTTAATTAAAAAATAAACTCCTCATAATTATAACATTATTTTCATAAAATATAGTCGTTTTTTGAATTCCAGAAGATTCCAAAAACATAGGGATAAATTTTGCAACTTTTATAAAATAGTTTAAATTTTGGTCAATAGTGGAATATGGTAATTTAATGTATTTAACAAATAGATGAATGATTGATCCATTGATGATGTATGAATGGTTTAAGGATATATTTTTAAACTCTAATAAACCACTAACTATATTTTATCTTGGTAATGAACACTATTTTTATTCATGAGCCAATATAATAAACAAATTAATAAAATAATAAAAACCACCTCACACTATAAATACCACCCCTCACCATCCCTTTCCTTACACCTAAAAATCATTGAATCTAGTCTATATTTTCCAAAATTCATTTACCAAGACTCATTCCCATTTTTATGATCTTCTCGTCCCAACAAAAGACCGAACCTTGGTGACTGGTGGAGGTTCTCAAGGATACGTTGTACAAGAGGTAAACACCTCAATATTTCTCTTTAAAATTCATTATTTATTATAACTCATCCTTCCATCCACAATAAAAATTTACATGATTACTCCAGTATCATATATAAAATCTAATTTTATTTTTAATGGGATATACCTCATAAAATACCTTATCTTAATATTTTAATATAAAAATTAAAACATTATTTGTATAGTGTTGATTCGGCGCCTTCATGGATGATGAGTTTTCGTTTTCCATTACCACCATAAAGGATGGAAATAAAACCATTATTTTGATTAAAAATTACTGAAAAAAAGTATATTATATCTTGTTTCATATTATGAAATTATTATATATATAATAATATTAAATAATAAAACAAAATAGGTTTGTGCTGATCCAAAAACCACAAAATAAAAAAAATCATTTTTCATTAATGTTTTCCAATTGAATCATTCTAATATATAGAAAAAATTATATATTGAACCATTTAAAATTATATAATTTATTATTACCATATCAATTCACTTCTGGATTTTATCTTTCATTTTATAATAACTAACATTATTAAACTCAAGGGAACTGATTACTAAATCATGAAACGAATGCTCCTAGAACAATCAAATTCAATATTATAACACATTAAAATATACATAAGTGAACATATCGGAATTATAGTTAATAAAATAAATGTATAAATAATCTGAATTAATGAACTAATTAATGTAATTTGGCTATCCATGACATTAATTGATTGTGAAAAACACTTTTGGACATAAGGTATGGGATTATCTATAGGCGTCATTTTCTCCATCAGGTTACACTTTCACTCTATTTATCTCAAAGTAATTCATCATTATTCTTATTTAATTCTCATAAATTATATGTTTTTCCCAACCATATTTATCTTGATCAATGGATCTATATTTTATAGGGAAATATATGTTTTTCGAGGATCCATTTTCAATTCCTCCCAATAAGCAGCACCGATTAAAGGAACTTCCCAATTTCATACCCATTTTCAATCACACTCAAAAAAAATTTAATCATAAAAGATTTGTATAAAATAACTCATTTTTTCATAAAAAATATTATAGTTCATTTATGGGTTTTATACAAACAATTATCCATTTTTTCCAATTTTAATTCTCCTTATTATTTTCCATAAACCCCTATCTTGTGGCTCATTTCTATTGTTTCTTAAACAATATTTTTACATGTCTTCACTTTTTTGGATTACATTTATCATGATATATGACTATTTTACCTTATTAATGTCTAAGTGTTATTTATATTCATTCATTATTATACACCATTATGATACACCCCTTTGTTATGATTTATAACATGTTCTTCACAACCATTTCATTTCATGGATAACCCTTATGTTTATTCCTTTGGATTGATTCTTCATGTGGAACACATATGGATGAAAATATTATAATGGTCTCACCTAGATAAAAATATAATTCCTTGGGTAATTTTTAGTCTCATGAGATGTCATTTTGGGATAGGGAGTAATCCAAATTCCTTTATGGGAATTTTTCCACCTTGTGACATAGTCTTGGTAGTTAGACATGACAAGTGGATATGTAATGATGTATTTTTCAAGAACATTCCAATTTTTACATGATTACATGATCCAATATTCTATATATTATTCAAAAAAAGGTTATTTTTGTTCCATTTATTTTTCATTTCATCTAACTCATGGGTTATTATTTATTCTCATGGTCATTCCTTTATTAGGATTTTTAACTCCTCCATTTTTTTGTGCATTCCACAGGTTATCCTATGATGATATAATATAACAATATAAGTTAGAATCTCATTAAGTAAGACTAATTCAAGTATTTTTTACTCTAGTTACATGTTATATGTTTTATATAACTAATATTTTAAAGGAACCATACATTACGGTCATTGGTTTTAATTTGATGGTTAATATTTATTAAAATCATGTAATAATATGTGAAAACTGGTAGGGTAAATGTAGTTGGTATCATATCACGGTCTAGTTATTTTTTAATATTATGACTAGAAAACATTTTTTTTGAACCTAGGGGGTAATTCTATCATCATGAATAACTTATATTGAAAATTAGGGTATCAGATGATAGGATATACATTTCATTTTAATGTTTATCCTTCTTTGTAGAATGGTTCCTTCTTTTCATGATTATAATATAATTATTCAAGACCCTCTAATTTTACAGTATTGTACATATTTAATAGATATAAATAGTATAATCCATTCCAAAAATTAATGTTATAGTAAATATAATAATTTTCCAAATAAAATACAAAATATTATGGGAAAGAAAGATCAAAACATCAAGATATTACTAGAATAACTATCTAATTTTATGAATAATAACATGAAACATGTGGAAATACATCTTCATAATTAAGGTAATGTTTTAGTTGATATAATTATGAAAAAATTCCTCTCATATTTAATGTATCTTCTAATCCCATCATCATGGAATAATTGATTAGCTACATTGGGAAGATATTATCTATACTCCATTATTTTGAAGAAGATAAATTAGTGATGGTAGTCTATCATTTTGAAGGGGAATCAAATCAGTGATGGACATCAATCAAAAACAGAAAGTCTAAGGAGGAATTTGATTCCATTCAATATTAATATTTAAGTAAAAAAGTTAAATTAATATTTTCTTTGAAAACTCCATCTTATGATGGAAAGAGAGTTATTTATATTGATGAAAATAAAAGATGAGTCTCTCAGGTCATGTGAGGAAAACATTAATAAGATTGAATGATATGACTCAAGATTTTTCTAGAAAACTTAATGAATAGTGGATTTATTATTTATAATAATAAATATGAGTCTATGAAAATCATTGGTGATTCAAGACTTTGATAGCTATGGGAAGATTGTATTTTATTACCTTAAGGTTGAAATGGAGATATGATACTCACAGAGATCTTGTGGGTGTATAGATAAGAAAAGAAAGAAATAGATTTTAATATGGGAGAATAAATAGATAAATTCCTAGACAAAAAAACCCAACATATCACGTGTCAACTATGTGGGAAGAAGCATCCAGGAAACTACCTACAGAGTACTATGAGATGATTCAAATGAGAAAGATATGGGAATTAGGCTAATTATTTCTTGAGGTGATATGAGTAAACTCACAAATTTGGAATGAAAAAGTAATCTTCATATCAATAATCGTCCTATATTTTATTGTTTTACTATAGGGAGCATGATAATTATCAAAGACAATTTTATAATCCAATAGTTGTCTGCAATCAACAAAAAACAACATCCATAACAATAAATAAGGGAATATTTTATCACTAATACTGAGGTGAATCCTTCCAATGATTTGGTGATAGGTATAATGGTTATTAATTAAAGAATATAGAATGTTCTATTTGATTCTAGTTTTACACATTCATTCATATCACGCATGTTTTGTATAATTATTCAGACACCCCATAAAAAATTTGGTGTTTGATTTATCTCAGAGAACCGTAAATGGGGAAATTTTAGAATCCCAATTATATAATTCCCCCCAAGTTTATTTTTGTGAGATGAACCTATTATAAAATATTTTTATACATCCTCTAGTGGAGTTTTACGTTATATTTGCCAATTATTTTCTATAATTGGATAAATACAACATTAACTATCATGAAAGGGAGATAACTATTCACATCCCAATGTATCCTAAAATTTTTTACATGTGTGTTGTGGTGTATTAATATCCTTTGGAATATCCCTCTCATGAATGTATATTATAGTCTTATGAGAAATAATATATATCTCAGATGGTTGAGAAAAAAGGGAGAATCATGCATTAAGACATACCCATTGTAAGGGAATACACTAATGTGTTACCTAAAGAATTGCATATCCTTCATCCAGAAAGATAGGTTGAGTTATCAATTGAACTTATTCCTATATATATTCTTATATCAAATAATCCTTAATGAATGGACACCATTGAGTTGGAAGTACCAATGAATAAGTTACAACAGAATCTAGATAGGGGTTTTATATGCCTTTTTGATTCACCATGGGGCACGCTTGTCCCCTTCACAAAAATTATATATGGATCAGAATTCCTTGGTATTGATTATCTTGTTCTCAAAAAAATCTCAATAATGAACAAATATACCCTACCAAAGATATATGAATTTTTTGATAAGCCACATGGGTCCAAGAATCTATCTAAGGTCAACCATTGGTCGGGATATCACCAATTAAAGGTTGGGAAGTAAGATATTCCCAAGGAAATAATTACAATAAGGTATTACCACTATGAGTTCACAATGAAACCCCTAAAACTCACAAATTCTCGATAAATATTCATATACATAATTAATAGAGTCATTATAGACTCCCTCACCAAATTTGTGGTAGTCATTATCGATGAAATTATGATATTTTCAAAGAGGATTTAGAAACATGAAGACCATTTGAATACTATGATAATGAATTTTTGAAAGGAGAAACATGAAAAAAAGTATAGTAAATATGATTTATGAATGGAGGAAGTATTATCCTTGGGGCATGTTATCACTGTAAAAGGAATATATATGGACTCTTATAAGACAATGGTAATCAAAGTGTGTCCCAGAATAATATCTATAACAGTGATACATAGTTTCAATGGTCTAGTTGGGTATATATGATGATTTGTGAGGAACTTATCATGATTTTCAAACCAATTCAATAAGATAACTCTTAAGGGAGTACAATTGGTTGGACCAGTGAATGTTGTGACTGCTTCAAATAGTTGAAAAAGAGGTTTATCACTACACTTGTAATCACACTACCAACATGTGGGTAAATCTTTGTGGTGAAAAATGATTCATCACATAAGGGATTCAGATATGTACTAATAAAAAATGATAAATTAATAGCCCACATCTCAAGGTATTATAAATTTCACAAGGTAAAATATCCCAAACATGATATAGAGTTTCCATCTGTGATCTTTTCATTGATAATATAATGACATTATATTTATGAGGAGAAGTGTTAGACATATACTTGTCAAAATATACTCAAATATATATTCACACAAAAAGAGATTATCATGAACCATAAAAGATGGTTAGATCTATCAATGAATTATGACTACTCAATCCACTACCTTCTAAGTAAGGAAAATAATGTGTTAGATGCACTTTGTAGAAAAGATCCTGTAACATTATCAATATTTAGAATAGATAAGGATCAAATATGTTTAGAATTAAAAAAGGAGGGCCATTAGAATCATTAATTAATGTACATAATTATTCATTTCACAAATGATTGATCAACCATCCATTATGGTGAAAATAAATCATTCTAAAATATATTATGTGGAATTTCAGAATTGGTGGAAGTTATAAGACAAAGAATATCCTCATAGTTCAAATTTTAGGAGGAAGGCATCATAATATTTGGATCATGACTGTATGTACCATCCAATATAGATATAAAAATATCTTTTAAATGACACACATATCTCAATCTTCTTGATTCAATCAAGGAAAAAAGATGTACTGTGATCTTTGATATCACTATTTGTAGTAAAATATTAAAATAAAGATGATTGAAAATACATCAATGTGTCTGATTTTTTAGAAAATGAGAGATAAAAGGAAAATTTGTATAGGGAAAATAAAACCATTACCCATAAAAAATAGAAGTGTAAAAATATCACTATGGACTTTGTAAATGAATGTTCGATGAAATATAGAAGAAACAATTATATATGGTTATTTTTGACTACATTACAATGATATATCACTAAATTGGTATTTGAGATTATTTCTTGCTCAACTAACATGCACATATATACATCATAAAAATGGTATGGATTAATGAACTACAATTATCAATTGTATCTGACCGTGATTTGATATTTTCTTCCATGTTCTAGAAAAGTATCCAACATTCTCTAAACACATAGCTAAATATCAGTACAAATTATCATCCTTAATTGGATAGCTAGTTTGTGTGGGATATTTATAAATTAAAAGACATGTTGAGGGAATTTACTATGGACTAAAATGGAGGATGGGACCAGCATCTACCTCTAGTCGAGCTATATTACAAAAATAGTTTCAACTCAATCTTTCAAATGGATACATATGAATCCCTTCATGTGAAAGGATGTATAAAATCATCATGCCGAGTTGAAGTCAGTTAACAGAATTTCCTATGACCTAAAATGGTTTAAAAAATGATATAAAATGTGAATACCATTTAGTAGCCCATTAAGGAAGAATAAATTCTTCAAATGATCTATGCCAAAAATCTTCAATAAGACCTATATTTTAACGATTGAGAAATGTTACTCCTCTACATATCTACATGGAATAGATTTATGAGATTTTAAAAGAAAGGAAAGCTATGTCCAAGGTACATAAACCCCTTGGATATTCACAATTGTGTTAGACTTGTGGCCTATCAACTAGAACATCCACCAAACCATGTCTCAATTACATAATGTAATAAACTTATCCAACTTGATTAAGTACATACCATATCCCTCACATATAATGAATTCATAGGTGGTATATTTGGAAAATTATCTCTCTTATGAGGAGCTTTAAGTAAATATTTTGGACCGTAGAGATAATTTTATATAGAAGAATACTACTCACCTGGTCAAATTTCTATAACAACAACCATAGATATGAAGAGGAAACATGGGAACATGAGTAAGAAATGATATATAAGTACCTTCATCCATTTTCACCATAGTATGTAAAAAATAAATTTTGAGGGAGAAATTTCATAAGCGTGGAAGAATATAACCACCCAAAATTCTAGCAGGGATTTTTACCATCTTATTATTATATTATTTTGTATAAAATATATATATCACATAGAAAACCTAATAAAAAAATTTAATAATTAAATAAGTGGTATTCATATAAATTAAGAAACCTATACAGATAGAATAATATCTTGATCATTGGAATAGTAATATAACCATTAGGTATATTGATATGGCCAATAGAATATTAATCTCACCAATTAACTTATAAATGAATTTTATGTATCATTTAGATGAAAATATGATATATTTATAACTTGGAAGAGTTGAATAAATGTTTTAAAAATTATAAATTAAGTGATGGTATTTTTGTGAAACGTAAATATTTATTTACAAATTAATAATTAATGTAATGATTTAAATGAAAATTGATATTCATAAATTACAGTCGTAAATTCATATTTTATTCTAACATAATTATAATACAATTTTATGAGTCCTTAATTATTTTTTCAAAGTGTCATAAAATCAGTTTTAAGATTGAAATCAGTATTTTTTTTTAAATGATGATTTTATTAAAAAATTTAATTTCTCATATTTAGATAATTATCATTATAAAATTGGGTTCAATTTTTATTCTACATGTCTTATAATGGTTAGGGTGATTTTTAGGGACATTTCTGAAATAGCTAAATTTATTGTGACTAGTGAAATATGATAATTTACAATATTTAACAAATACATGATTTATTGAGTCGTGGGTAATGTATGCATGAGGTAATAACACATCGGTTTTATCTACCCTAAACCATTTACCATATTTATCCAGGTTAATGAACATTACTTATAGTCTTTACCCAAAATGATAAACAAAAGAACAAAATAATCAAAAACAGCCTTCCCCTTCAACTATAAATACCACATGTAACCACCCCTTCTAATAACTCTTAAACATACAAGAATCATGTATAAATTTTCACCATTACCCTTACTAGTAAAACTACACATGTATAAGATCTCAAGGACTCAACAGATGGCCAAAACCTAGTGCCTTACGGTGGTTCTCATGGAGATGTTATGCATGAGGTTAAATCCTATATCATTATCTTTTAAATTATTTATTTCTTCTACCTCATTATTACATCTAAAAGCCAAATTTAAATGATAACTTCAATATCATATATATATAAATTAATCTTATTGTCTTAATTTAATAATCATAATCAAATCCCTTATATTCTTCATTTATTCTAAAAATGAAAACAACATTCGTGAGGTGTTGATTCACTGCCTCTATAGACGATAAGTTTTGATTTTTTTTATTAATTTTATAAAGGATGGTCATAGAAGTATAATTATGGTTAAAATATATTGAAACATGTATATTTTATCTTGTTTCGTGTTGTGAAACAATTATATATACATAATAATAAATAATAAATCAAAATTAGATCATACTGACTGAAAAACGACCAATGTGAACTAATCAGTTTTTATTTACATTTTATGAAATTAATGATAATGATATCTAAAAAATTATATATAGAACCATTTAAAATTATGTAATTATATTAATTAATTATTATTTCACTTCTATATTTTTTCAACCATTTGAAAATAAATCACATAATTAAACTCAAGGGAACTGATCATAAAGTCCTGAAATAACTCCAACATAAAAACAATAATGAATTTAATAATGAATCAAACATGTCATAAATGAATAAAATTACAATAAATAAAATAAATGTATAAAATTTTTATAATTAATTAATTAATGGATATAATTTTGTTACCCATGAAATAAAATGAAGG
This sequence comes from Viscum album, assembly GCA_963277665.1. NCBI lineage: Eukaryota > Viridiplantae > Streptophyta > Magnoliopsida > Santalales > Viscaceae > Viscum > Viscum album. Next base: position 208,885,766 of record OY728123.1, read on the forward strand.
TGCAGAACAATTTCATACATAAGGTAATTGATTCTTTCTGAACCTCTATTTTTTCCTTTAGGTTATGATTTTTCTCTCCTAAACTGAGTATAATAATTAATTATTCTTATTTAATACTCATAAATTCTCTATGTATGTTCCAAAAATTTCTACCAAGATGAATTCTTCTATCATTGGTTGAAAAATACATGTTTTATAAGGTTCCATTTTCAATTTCACGGAATAAGAAAGCCTAACAAAATAGAACTTCCCATTTCATTAACCATTTTCAAGTACACTCAACTTTCTATTTTAAGAGAAAAATATTTTTCTAAATTCAATATATTTATCATATAAAACTACCTTAGTTAATTTATATTTTTATTCTACACATTTTCATCTTTAAATACTATTTATTATTATCCATTAACCGCACTAAATTGGATCATTTATAATGTTACATAAAAAATATTTTTACATGATTTCACCTTAGTTTTATATCATTTGTCATGATATATAACTATTTTAACATATAAATTTCCAATTATGATTTAAATCTATTCTATCTTGTACCCCATTATGATACACCCATTAGTTATGATTTATGATATGATTACAACACTCATTTCACTCCATGGGTAATACTTTTTTATTACTTATGATTTATCCTTCATATTGAACAGATATGAATGAACATATATTAATGGGTGTTCCTAGATATCACTAAAATTAATTGTGTAATTTTAAGTCTCATGGGATGTCATGTTTGGATAGGAAGTAAACATAATTCCTTTGTGGGACTTTTTCCACCATGTGATATAGTCTTGGAAGTTAACATTGAATCATGTTATATGTTACTTACACATTAATATGTTTACATTTATATATTAACGCATGTTCTATATATTATCTTCAATATGTTTATTCATGTGTATTTCCTTTTTTTATGCCATCATGTTATTCTTTCTTACCCATGTGATATTCGTTATTCCAATATTTATTCCCTTAATGTGTTTCTTATTCAATCCCTTTTTTCTATTCAATCCTTGGTTTTCCAATTCATATGTAAGAACTCAATGAAAGTTAAAAGGTAATTTTGGATGATTAATATGAATATTTTTTATTATACATCAATGTTTTCATTTTTATATAAACAATATTCAAAATGCATTAGACTTTATATTCCTTTGTGTTTATTTTATGGTTAATTATACATAAAATCATGTAATAATAACTAAAAATTTATAGTGTCTCTATATACATGATACATGTGTCTATATAACTTCATGTTAATCTATCTGATGGATTTTCAAGGTGACTTTTCTGAGAAATATCTTTGTGATTATTATACTCATAAACTTCTTCATACATCCACTAAATGAAAGTCACTATATGATGGAAATTATGAGAAACCTATATTTGATGATTTTTTATGGAGGTATTGATTTAATGCCTCTCATCAAAAACCTCTTCCAGACGTCCTTTCTAAAAAACCTATGTATAATTCCTTTGATTAGAAACATATGTCTGATACATCTATAAACATTCATCATTTCATGGAATCGATTTATAAGAACCACATTCCTTAAATTACATTAAATAAAAATCCTTATATATAATAATGATTAATTTTATTTATTAATTATTTTTGGTACATTAAGTAACAAATAAAAATCAAATGATTTAATTTCTTTTAACATCCCTCTCAGATTGAACAGATAACATAACAAGAAAATCATTTTCTTATATCTTCCATTTAATCTCCTTATTTCATTAGAATATATCTGATTAATTCTATCTTTTATACCTATAATTATCTATCCAAAAACATTTTAATTAATTTTTAATATTTACAAGTGATTTATATGGATACAACATATTACATGGAATCCAACTTTCTATTCAAAAAAACATTACCTATTTAATTCATCACCCCTGACATTATTTTCATCCTAGGAATAGAAATAAAAAAAATATCTAGACCTCCTAAAATGGATCACTATTATAAAAAATAAAAGATTATGTGGGTGAAATCTATATAGGAAACAAGAATCCATAATTCATAATACATTGATTTTCATAAATTAGTGTTTAAATTTTATTCTAATAAAAATCCAAAACCTTAAGCATAAATATGGAAAAACAAAAAAAACATCAATATATAATTAACAACTTCTTACATACAATTCAAGAAACTTTTAAAATAGTACAAAATACAAATATCATAGCTTAACACTATTAAAAACCACATAAATATATGATATCAATTGAAACATAAATCACATGTCATCGGATAGATTTATGATTTATTAATTTTACACATGTTGAAAACAAAATTAAATGAAAAGAAGATAATTTGGAAGAAAAATAATTTTTCATTTAAGAGAGTGAGGTGGAATTCACATAATTAAACTTAACTTCCATAGTGTTTTCTTTGATAATGACAAAGTGAAGATATGAGAAAAATAAACCTTTGTAATGATAAACTCCAAATTTAGTTCATTTCATTCCACATATTTTTTGATATATTTATATTTAATATAAATGTTCAAAGATATAGAATGTTTCACAAGATTCATTATATGATTGATAGAATAATGGTTATTTGTTCCAAAGATAAAGAGAATATTCACCGCAATCAAAAAATCTTACATATCTGTCTTCATCCAAATTAATTTTATTTTAGATTGTATATAAGAAACATACTCATCTTCTACAATGTCAAGAATTAATGAACTTTATTTCTCTATATTGAAACTCACTCTTATTTATCCCAAAAAAAGTTCTACCAAATACGGACCCCTATAATTGATACCACATTCATAGTTTATATATATATAGATAAATAAATTGAACATAACCATGTAGTAATACATTATCCATTAATTTTTACATCTTTTAATGTATCTAATAATTCTATTTTATAGAAAAAATGGGCTATTTTTAGTAAATTGTAATCAGGAACATGGGGTAACAAAATTAACTAATCTTATCTAGAGGCTGTTAAATACAAAAATAATCCAATAATATTCCTATATTATTGATGACCAATACTAATTCTAATTTCATATTCAAATAAATTGTTTCCACAAATATAGGTGCGAGGTCAGGTTTGGAATCCATCATTATAAATATTATTTACGTGATATATTTTTCTTATGTTAAGAAAATGTGATATTTCTCTTTGTAAAATTTGATACATATCTTGGTATAGATATTCCAAACAAAAAAGTCATTTCATAATAAAAACCCTCAAAATAATATTCATTATTCTCTTTAAATTTGATGTCATTAATATAAACAACCATGATGAGGTAAACATCATGATGTAATTTTATATAGAGGTCATCGTAAACTCTTCCCGTTCAAAAATTCACTTTCTTTATGGATGTATCCATCATAGAATACAAAGATATCATGTCATATATCATCCATTATAGTTCCATATTCATCTTAGAAACATTTTTTCCATATTGAAAAAGTAATAAGACACATAGATTCAAAATATAAACATCTCACTCCAAATCTCAATTTAGAAATTTAGTCTTGACATCCATTTGAAATTCCATATATCATCTTTTATAAGAAACGGAAAGAATGATTCTGATGGTTTAACTTTCTTCTACATAGTGAAGGTATCATCAAAATAAATGCATTCAACTTATACATAACAAATAATAACATGAAATTATTTGTTTCATACAAATTAATATATTTCATTCATTATTTTTACAATAACCCACATGGTTACAATTAAATAATACTCTTCCAAATTGGATACAAGTTTTCATATTTCATTTTTCCCAATATGATCTTGTTTCTCATTCATGTAATCAATAAATTATTTATTCTATAAATATTCTACAATAACTCTTGGAATAACATATAAAAAACAATGACATATGTCAAACTATATTTCATATTATTATGGTACAAACCATGCATCATTGATGTATAAAGATATTGTAGACCTCAAATTCCTTCCTCAACCTTGTAGTTTATGAACCAAATTATACCTCCTCATATGAAATTAATACATCAATATCATAATAATATAATTTTTCTATGATTTAACTATTTTCAGAAAAGTTTTCAAGTTGTTTACATAAATGAGATCCATCTTCACTTCCTCTTATACCTACTTCTAACTATAAAAAATGTATATCAAAAATCATTCATGCACATTCAAATATATAGCGTAAAAGAACCATCATGATTCCATTGTAGAACACCTCTATCATCTACCAATTAGAGGGTACCCATGGAAGATACCATCAACCCCTCTATAATATATCTTCCCAAGATTCCCTCCATGGACATTGATAAATCAATCGAATATAAAGAATCATAAATTTCTTAAAGATGGACAATATTTATAATACTTCTCATAGGGATCCATATAAGTATATTTCATGTAAAAATAATTCTTCTGATTGTGAAATTCATATCTGATAGCTTTTCTTCAAATGAAATGTGGATTTTTATATTAAATTATTATAGATTGAACTATCGCCTCTAGATTTTTTTAACTTTTTTAGTAACACCATTTTTAAATGGTGTGTATGGTGCACTTAGATTATGATTAATTCTAAGCCTTTTATGATATAATTTAAATATCCAATTTTTTTATTCGGAATCTTTATCTATTATAATTTTTTCATGGAATATCAAAATATCTTTTAAGGTCCTGCTTGAAAACTCATAAAATTATGAGATAATTTGTTTTTTGTTTAAAAAACAGAATACATGTAATGTAAGTGAAATCATAAATTAATTAAAAAAATTATTATCTCCAATTTTCAATTACATTCTCATGGGTACACACTTTTTAGAATGAATATTCTCTAATGGACGAGTTGAATGTATCTCAACCTTATTATGTACTGATTATGGAATCATTCATTTCAAGCATATTGAACCACCCTAGTTTCTTTATATTATAATATCTGTAACATCTGGAATATTTTATTTATTTATCACCTTATTAATATTTCTCTAACACATATTTCCATGAATTTATACATAATTGATTTTTATATATCAATCCTAGAATGAATATACTATGTGAATCTCCAACATCAAACAAATTTCCCTTTTTTTATTTGACCTTATTATAACATTCCTTTGTTCAGACCATTTAAAAGAAAAATTATATATTATTTATAACTTTTTTTAGAAATCACCAAGCATTGAACCCCTCAACAAATTGTGGTACAGTATATTGAAAAATAAGGGACATATGGAATTTATTTTTTATTCACCAATAATATAATATTTAATGCCTTTAATATTGAGTTACCTTCCATATCCAAATGTAATTTTCCAATTATTTTAGTGTTTCAAAATTGTTAACAATTTCAAACCACTGGTCATATATTAATATCACTAAAATTACAATAGTCATGGTTTCTCTCCTTTTTTTCCTTTGAAAGTAGTTTTGACGACAAAGTCCTTTTATTTTTCTTCTTCCTCCATCTCCCATGCCTCATGATATTACCATTATCAAACCATTAGCATACATCCATTATAGATTTTTAGGTGTTGTCACATATTTTGAAAAAAAATTGGATTTTCAAAACTATTCTCATATTTCAAAATGTATTTTTTTAGGTTGTCTTCATTTAGTGGATTGGATCCCAATCAAGATATACCTCCAATACGTTCGAGATTCATTATAAAGATGAGGTTTAATTCATCACATTTTCATTATATGAAAAAAGCCTCCAAAATTCCATTAATAACCTAGATTTTTTTACATTTAATGATTCTTTATTGTTTTTTAATTGTTCATATTTCTTCAGATCCTTGTACAATTTCTATTATTTAACCATATTCCAAATACATTATTTCAATAATATTTTATTTATAATCTTCACCATACTTTCCTTTTCTTGTAATTTAGTGTTTTCTTTTCATCACATTTAAAATTATCATCATTTACACTCTCAATATGAAACTTCTATATATCATCATTAGAGGAGTTTTTATCTTCATTATAACTATCATCATCTTTATCACATATATATAAATGTTTTCCATTTTTATTCTTAGAGAACTTCATATTTTTATATTTTTTAATTGAAATATGATATTTATTTCTTCATCATTAGATATATTCATGTATTTCCATATTCTTCATCATTATCTTCATATTCCAAAACCCTAGGATATTTTTTAAACAAAACTTATGATGTATCTGTAGTTTAATACAATCAATTTTAACATTCCTGTAAGCTTCCATGTTACTCTCATTTATAGAAATAAAAAAATGAATTCATCAAAATTCCAACTCACCTCATCATTAGTTTTATATTCACTAATTTATTCCCTTTTAAATTTAATAGAAATTCCTATATTTAGATATTTCATAGAGACATATCAATAATTATTTTCCATGTTTATGATATCTTTTTCTATTCGTGAATCACATGTTCTAAGAATAATATATAATTCACCCAACGACAGAGTCTTAAAATCTTTATTTTCTAAGGATAGTACTTTAGAATCAAGTTTATCATTATGTATTCATATAATATATTCAATAATAGTAAAATTTTATAACATCTCACCTAATACACTTACGGTGCATAAAATGTCAATATCACATGTAAATAATCCAACAATAGATTCATCATCTTCGATTTTTAAGATCTTTATAATTAAATTTACAGATCTAAATCATTGTTTTCTCTACATTTATGTTTCCTTTATAAATATGTTTTCTCATTTCCCATATGACATTACATATTCCAATACCTTTAACCCAGGGAAATTAACATCCAGAGAGAGAAGTATATAATTTCATGCAATACCAAATGTCTAAAAACGTTTTCTATAAGTTTAATTTTAAGGAGAACCTTCAGCACGGAAAGTGTAGACATTTAAAAAAGTGTTATGAACGTCGTAAAACTCAGATAAAATATAGTGTATCAATTTTAATTTTTTATATGATAATTCTTCCAATCATAGATAGGAATCCACGTACTATTAATAGTGTTCCAAAGATCCATGGAAGTCTCCATTTTCATAAAACTCTTAACAACCAGTATTCAATGAAGTAACTTGTTCCCTAATAACAACTGTAGAGAATAGATAGTATTTATATAACCAATGTTGGGGGTCCAAATTAATATTATTCCTTTTTATTTTTCTTATATTTAAATTAAACCTTCACCTTCAGTTAGAGAGAATTAACTTTAAAAAAAATAGAAATACTCAACCACATGAACACAATATTTTATAGGGTTCATTACTAAATAATAGTATCTATTCCTTGGTATTCTTGATAAAGATTCTAATACCACACATGTACTAGAAAAATATTTCAATATGGATGACACAAAAAGGGTATATAAATAATTTTTATTGCATTATATTCATTTGATAGTTTATGTTATTCTTTCAAAAGTGACATACTACAAAAATTCTAATGAAAGAATTTATTCCTCCCCAAAAAACATTAATATGTTTTCAATATTCTTGAATTCATCAATCATACCTTTATAAATGTTCTTATTATTTATATTTGATTTCATGTAAAATAAAAGGAATGAACTTATGTGAAAAAAATAATTATAAAAACCAATTTTTTTGGACAATATCTCTATCTAATACCCTATATATAGTACTCTTAATTTGGTATACTCTATTTGATACCTTTTATTTTTAGTAACCTATATTCAAAACCCTATATTTGGTACACTGTCAATTTTTATCCTATGTCTCATACCCTCTATCCCATACCTCTATAACTGATGTTTCAAAATTAAATATCGATCATTAACTTTAGTCAGAACCACAATTCTAAAATAAATATCAATATAGTAAAAATACAACAAAATGTGATTTCAATCCCATTTATATAGAAATAGTTTTTCTAAAAAATGGGGGGATTAAAATTTCAAATTCATGCTCTGAATTTGAAATATCACTTGAGTCATCCTTTAGTTGACCACCTTCTATAAATTAATTATATTTGAATTAATAATATTCATAATAACATTTTCATATCATGGGGTAAAAAAATCATAAAATGTTCCTAAAATTTTTGGTAGACTCAAGATCATCCTTCTTGAATTTTGGGGTTCTATACATCCCAATATGCATTATCAAAACGTATGACATAACAAAAAACTATATCCCAAAAGATTCATCTTATAAGACTTCATAAGAACTCATATGATTGGTAATTTTCATATAATTATTATTTTTTATATTCTTATCTATGTTATGGTGTTCATATATATCATTATTCGATGATTTATAGATTTTATATATCTAGAGTTATCTGAGTTACTATGTTATATTTATCATTATGATAAATTCACTAAAATATTATATTTTATGATTGTTTTTAGAATATTATGAAAGATACAACATTTCAAAAACCATTATCTTATGAACTTGATCGAAAAACTATATCGGATGATTGTGTTTAGAAAACATTATGTGCTACCTCCCTTAAAAATCTACTATCGAAATCCCATTCCTGGAAACATCGGGTCTAATTAAACTGATTGGAATCATTTTTTTGATGAAAACATTAAATTTCTTCACCTAGTAGTATTTTTATGGATGACCAAAATTCCTTAAATTACTTCTACTGAAAATACATAGATTGAATCAAAAGTACCTTGAAGTAATAATGATGATTTTTATGTAAAAGAATATAGAATCATCAATTTATTTACATTATGTTATCATTTATTTATGATGGAAATATAAATACATTTATGAAATCATGTAATTATATGATTTATCTGATCACCTCAACCCATTAGTCTTCATCTGATTATTACTTTATAGAATACCCATACTTCTCGTTATAGAATATTTGTAATGAATTATAAAAATTCCCAGCTGATTTATGTATTGTAAAAAAATACCACACATGGAAATCCATCATTCAATTAAAAAAACCGAATTTTTTTCAATATGTGTGTGTTCATCCTTACATCATGAAATCCACTATTATTAAAGAATTAAGAATAAGAATAGAGATGATGTAGAAATAATAAAAATAATAAGGGAGTTTGAAATATAAATATTTACTCCCCTGTGATACTTTTAAAATAAAATGATAGATAGGGATTTGGGATTGGTATTAAATATATAATACAATTAAATTAATTATTAAAATTATAGAACTTGAGCCACTATTCATCTAGTGGATCTCAACAATAGTTGAATGGGGATATATAGTTCTTAGTGGATTGGTACTTCATGATCCCATCAGTATTCTCATCGGATCCCACTTGTATTCTAGTGGGGGATTTTACATATTAAATACTATTTAACATTCTAAATAAAATTCCTTAATTTTAGTCAATTTTAACTAATTTTCCACATTTAAATGAATCCATTTTATTTTACATACAAGACCAAAAGGTTTTATCTTCAATCCAAAAATAGAAATTCAAATTTCCAATGTTCTAAACCTATTATGTCTCATTAGTTAAAAAATCCATTGTTTCCTACAAGAATTTATTGGTACAAACCTCTCATTAGGAAAAAACCCTCCTTGAGAAACATTCATGTTTATTACTCCTAACTTAACACATTTAGTTGTGGGAGACACAATATGTTTACCCAATTACCCAGAAGGTATAATCATGATATACACATCAACTACCCACAATTTAATTCTCTATAAATACTCTATATCCTATATATAATAATCCTTATATTATCCATTAAAAAATTTCCTAATAAAAAATCATTTATGTGTGTCTTAGTGCACATATATATAGTCAACATATAATTTTCTAATAAATTTCCCCTAAATTCAACAACTCCCTTCCCATCAAAATACTAATAGATTCCTTTTTATATAAATAACAATACTATTAATTTGGAAACACATCCAAACAACCTACTATTGATTAAAATCATATAACATTAAACGTTGCTTGGATAAAATAAATAACTATTCACTCAGAGTTACACGAGAGAAACTATTAAACAAATTCACATTATCAATATCTTTAGTTTTTAAATGGGAAACACTTTATGCTTCAAAAATTTAATAATATTACCCTAGAAATACCTCAATACAAAATAATATTTTTATCTCATTCTTTATAATAACTTTCTTCTTGGATTCTATACCATTTATTTTTAAAATTAATGAAATTATTATAATAATTGGAGAGAAATTCGTGATTATGTTTCTTTCATGACATGTATTATCATTTTAAGGCTAAATGTGGTGATTTATGTTAAAATAAAATTTATTATTTTGATTTCATCACATATTGTTCTTAAAAATTACTTTTCTAATATTTGAACTAAATCCTTAATTCGAGTCATTTTGGAACATATTTGAAACATCCCATTTGAAAAAACAAATTATTTATATATTTATTGTTAGAGGGGATTACAAAACAAAAAAACACACATACCTAGGATCTCCAATAAATCAGGCCTCATTATTATTTATTATGAATGTAATGAACCAACTTTAAAAAATTTAATATATATATTTTTCTTGAAGTATCATGCTCATTGTAACACCCCAAGATTTTACGAAAAATATTCTTTTTAATTTCATTAATGTCTTTTGTTGTACGCTACACCAAAAGGATCTTGCATAACACGCATCCCTGACTTTTCTTGCATTACACACAAGCGCGACCTTCCATGATATCGTGTGTTGTACGCAATACCGAGTTTCGCTAAACAACGATATGCTATTAAAATATTATTAAAACAAGCTGTTATGAATAGTAATACCCAATTTTTGAAATTTTATAAATATTATTTTTGAAAATGGACTTCATTTTTGGATTCGAAATATCGAAATTAGCCTAGGGTGAAATTTTGGTATTTTTCTGAAAACTTTCAATTTTTGATGAATAGTGAAAACACTGGGTTACTATTTAAAAACCGACTTTTTATTTAAATAATTATTTATTTTATTTAAATTTATTTTAGGTCATAATTGATACATAATACATATATAAGTTCAATGTAATTCATTGGATTAATTTTATAATAATTATATATATATAAAAATTTCATTGAACTTTTCACTGTCTTTTACCCACCTCCTAGAAGAATTTGCAAATTTACATAAAACTTAATTTTACCGCTTTTGTGAATGGAATTTCAAAAATACTAGAGACAAAATTGACTTCAGTAAGTAAAATGTGGTTCAATGAGATGAAAATAATTTTTGGTGAATAGTAACTTTTTACTTTTTTTACCACGGTTAAAAGTAAATGAGGTAATTAAGGGTAAAAATGATATTATTATTACCCTCACACATGTACTAATTCTATTGGATAAGTGTAATTAGACCAAAAACAAACTTATGAATAAAATATGGCAATTTAGACCCACTTGGATTAGATTAGGACATTTATTATTAATTTATTTAAAGAAGGGTTAAAATAGTTAAAATCAAAGTTTAATAAGTAAATCATTTTTAATATAGGGTTATACATAAGATAAATTAGACTATAAATATTCATTAGAAATATAAAAATATTTCCTACATAATGGTATTTTATTTGTAATCTTTAGAAATTAAATAATTTAATTTATTTATGACATAAAGATGATGTAGTAATTATCTTATTAATGAAATATTGACATAAGTGATGTTATAAATACCCAAATAAATGTAATTTTAGACTTTTTATGAATTCCACTAATTTTATAGGTTAATATTACATTTTAGTATTCATTTAATCAAATTTTTTCAAACTAATAATTCTTTTATGATTTTCACAAAAATCAATTACTATATAGTGTCAAAATTGACATAAAATAGTTTTTAAAACAAATATTATAGTATTAATTGTTATTTTATTCCTAAAAATATAAGGTTCTGCCAAATGTCTTAGATAAGGTTATATATATTAATAATAAACAACTTGGGCTACTTTTGTCTTCTTATAGTATTTTTATTAACCTTATAGTGTAAGAACACAAAAAGACACGGTAAAAGTAAAATTATCTAACTTAATGTTAAATCTAAATGATAAGGTTAAAATAGTAAACTAAACTTGTCCAAATTCTATTGGATGAGAGTATTTAGACCCATACCCACCATAGCTACGAAATAAATCAATTTGGAGCTATTTAAAAACGAATATGGATTTATAATAAAATAATATTTTTAGTTTTTCCAAAGGTGCCCCTCTCCTCCCTTATAAAAGGGCACCTCCTCCCTCTCTTCCTCAAACCACATTGAGCCTTCAAACTCAACCAACCCCTACCAATTTGTTCTCTCAACTTCCCTAGAGATATCATAGAGGTTCTGGTCTTCTTCAAAGACCAATTTTAGTGCCCTAAAAGGAGATCTCAAAGAAGCGCTTCAAAGAAGAGGTAATTTCCATTACCGATTCTTTCAACTTTATTTCTTCTTCCACTTCTTCTTCTTTAGTTGTTTCATTATGAAGTAATAACATAAGTATCACTAATATACTGATATGTTATTATATGTATGAAACAACCCTATTTCACCATCTATCCATCCTACGGAAAATGAATTCATCGCGCGTGCGTACGTACGGAATACCGTCTCCACGCCGTGGTGTAATCTATTTTCCACCACCACCTTACTTGGATGGGTATAATGGTGTAAAGAATGAATAAATATTATTATTGTAAAGTGATATTTATTCTGAAATAGTATAAAAACACTCCAATACAATTCCACGATCATGGTAACGATATCATCGCTCGTGCGTACGTACGGAATATCGTCTCCACAACGTGATGTGACTCGTTCTACAAGATTTTCATTACATAATTATTACATAAATGAATTGATTGAATGAATATGATATATATTACACTAATACCATTCTGGAAATGAGTTATCTATAACCTAAAAGAAGAATAAGATTTTATTCAACAAAACACGCATAAGAACAAAAAGCAATAAACACCCGAATAACAAGTAACAATGAAATATTACTAATAAGAACCTGAATATGACCATATATGATATCATAAAAATGAGCATGATTCTGTAATAAGTCAATGACATTATTTAAATCATTATACAGGAGGTTCGGATACTTACGAAGCAAATCGGACCTAAGGTAAGGGAAAATATCACAATCTCATTTTATCCGAGATTTTTTATACTTTGGTATTTACTGGGGTGTATTTTATCATCCACATCCATGTTTCCTCAATATGTAATATTGTTTCCATCCACCTACAATTTTTTAAATACAATTTTACCCTTCGGTGAGTTTTTAGTAAATGATATGAAAGGAATCATTTGTCATTTTTCGTACGAGGTACTTTTTTGACTTTTCCGACAAAAGTACGAGAAGAATGTTTTTTTAACTTATACGGCATGAATGGATTTTTAAAACATTATTTCCAAGAAGCTTTATTTACACGTTTTCAAGTTTATTTTTAATTAACTTCTTTTAGTTTAAAATTTTATGACATGTTATGAAAGGAAAAAAAATGTTTTTGAAGTAGAAAGGATATTTTTCTCAAGAATGGAGTTCAAGTGTTTTATCAAAATTATTTTCCATCTAAGATAATAAACAGTTCTGTTTCTATCCCTATTATTACATTGATTTGATTATGTTGTGATGGAATTATTTTTAGGAATTCCTTTATCTTATATGAATTGTTTTATGATGTCACGATGTTTAAGAATCCCATTTTTATAACATGGGTTATGATATGATGTATGGTTTATGATTTTGTGGCATACATAAGAATGGTATCATTATGAGATGGGTGGGACCAATATCTCCCTCCAATGCATTGGGTAAAGATCTTATATCTCATGAGATAGACATGGCTGGAATGGCAGGTTAAACCGGTTCGGTGAAACAGGACTGAAATGAGGAATGAACTCGATTTAGAAATGGACTTTGTCCACTAAGATAGTCTTGGAAATGAGTCTTGACTAATAAGAAATGATTATCTATGATTATGTGTGTATTCCACAAAGAATCATGTTTTATTTTATGATTATTGTGATTAAATTTCACTACCATGATTTATCCCATGTTGTGAAATTATGATCTCTTTTTCAGGGTAAGATTTACAAATTTTTATGTTCTTATAAATATGATGTGATTGATATTTATTTTGTTTACCCTTACTGAGCATTTGATCTCACCCTTTTATGTTTTCTTTTCCCCAGGATATAAAGAAATGTTTTAGGTAAGAAAAAAAAGGGGAAGATCTTTATGGGAGATATTGAAGATATTTCAACATGATTAGAAGATTATGTTCCAAGTTTCCAAAGACACTAAACTATTACGGTCCTTGTGTGTGTGTTTTTGTTATGTATTAAGTATTCCGCTAAAGTAATTTAATGTCCATGTACGTCAAGCTTAGGTTCTCTACACTCATGATGACTTTTAGACCTATATAAATGTGGCATTAATGATATTGATGAGATAGCATGAAGGGTAGAGTGAGAAAACTATATTATGTTGTGACATAAGTATTTATAAAATTCCACCCCCATTAAAAGTCATAAAATTGTGTTAGTATTATGAACACATGTGAATCCCTAGATTCAATGAATTATTAAATCATGTTATCCTCTAAACCACCATGGTAGGGTACCCCTTCACCAAATATAGATATTTATATGGGAATAGGGTTGAATTTTAGGTTTTTTTCACACACAAATCTATTTATAGTTTCCGACCACATAATTTCATTCATGTCACGCTTAAAAATTCCTTACATATCACAATACAACATTGAACTAGTCTCATTTTATGGAAAATCACATGAAGTTGTAACCCTCTATCCTACATCTAAATTCAATGATAACAGGAGTCCAATTAATATATTCCATAATTTCCATCCCGATTTTAATCCCACACAACCATTGGTTCCACTATGTCCCCATGCTAAACTGTCTTCGTATAGTAGTACTATAACATTGAAACATTTTAAATGATTGTAAACATTAATTATAAATATTTTAGAAAATAAACAATGGAAATAAAGGTGGGGGATATATATTTTCACTACCTATGTCATGAAATAGGACAATGATAGAACAAAATATGTATTTTGTATTTGAGGTTGTGGGAGAAGTAATATTTAAATTTTGTTATGTTATATACTCATACAATGATTAAAGACAATAGAGCATGTGATAGGAAAATATAGATTATAATGAGCCATAAATTCATACATTAAAATTAGATCATAATTAATGGATATTAATTAAAAAATTGATCAATTCCATGACAAGACCATATAGGTATAGTGTCTTTTGGAACTGGGAAACATAAACAATTGGTTTATAATACATATTCATTTTCTATCACTGATTTCATCATTAATAGAATCCCTTTTAACATATCTTATTGAATGCCTTTCTTCATGACCTGGGGAAAATATGAATGGGTTAGCTCAAATTCTCAATAAGGGTTAAAAAGGGAGATATCAATCATATCATAATTATAATAAATAGGAACATAAAATTTGAAAATCATTTCTCCATATGATGGATCGTGATATTATTCCCTGATATAAATCTTAAATGTTCATAAGAATAAATGAACATAATCCCAAAATCACTACAAAAAACATTATTTTTTTGGGAATACACATAATCATAGAAAATCATTTCATATTAGTCAAGGATCATTGCCCAGACCATCATAGTAGAAAATTTCCATTACTGAATTGAGTTCACTCAGCATTCTCGCCATGTACTACTAAATTAGGACCATTTACCATTCCAGTGATTTCTATATCATGATATAAAAATATAATTCCAATGCATTGGAGGGATATATATGTCCCAACCAACTCAAATTAAAATAATATTTAAATTTTCCACAAAAACATAAATCATGAATCATAATATAACCCAAAAAATAAAATGGGTTCCTTAAATATCATTCTATCGTAAAATAATCCATATAAAACAAATGGATTACATAAATAGATGTTCATAATCAATGAAATAAAATAATAGGAATAATCGGGTTATTATACATGAACTATAACCCTATTAAATAATGTCAACATCTATGGAAAATTATTTTGATAAAACACATGAAATTAATCATTTATTAAAATATCTTTTTTTCTTTAAAAACGTTTTTTTTTTCAAAAATTATTAACAATTTTGGAACAAAATAATATAATTGAAAATAAACATGAAATCATGTAAAGGAAGATTCATGGAAATAAGGCATTATGAAAATGTAAAAATCTTTTCATGACATATAAGTTAAAAGAGAACATTCTTCTCATACATTTTTTGAAAAGTCAAAAAGTACCCTATTACTGTCACGACCCGTCCCAGTGGGGCCCGCACCGTGACTCCCCAAGCCCTCCTCCAATAGGTCAGGGGATGGTGACTAGCACCGAGTAGGTATATCACTAACATGGGAGGAATTGCATATGTACCTATACACACACACATCTCTAAGCCCACAAAATGCTGAAATGTAAAAACCACTAAGGAAAAAGAATGCATGCATACAACTAAACCTAATCTACAGAGTACGACGAAAGGTAGAGTAATATAAAAAGTAAACTGGTCTAGAATACAATCCCACCAAAAACAAGAGTCTGAAAACTAAAAAGTACAACATGTAAGCACAAAAGGTACTGGGACTGCCACTCGTAGCCGTAAGAACGCCTTAGCCTGTAAGGAACTTAGAAATCTTGGTCCTGTCCGGGTCTGCCCTAGACTCTGTCAAAAGGTTGCTCGTCTGTACAACACACCAGACGTGCGGGAAAAGCCCGTGCAGGGGTGAGTATAACAATAATCAGTAGAGGACCCTGAAAACCACAAAGCAGTACACAAAGTAAAGGTACAGTCAGCTATGCACAGTATATGTCTACAGAATATATAGAACAAACCAGATATACTCAAAACCCAGACCCATGGTCTAGAGACAAGTCACACAACTGCATACCCCTGTTAGGGATTTTGTTTGAAGATTTCGTGATGCACTCGTTCTGGGAGAACACACTCCACGAGTCTTATAGCTCTGATGACGCCCATTCGAGAAGGGCTGTTCATCGGGAACCGTAAAGAGAGATAGCTACACTCATTACGGGTGACACATTCCTAAGTGAAAAGGTTACGGTAGATAAAAGCACTCATTACGGGAGACACACTCTTGAGTGGGAAGGATCATGATTCACAGATGAGGATTACTTCTAGGGCCATGGCGGATACCACGACTCATCCAGAATTCACCTTCTAGGTATAGGATCAATGCCTGGTAGAGTTGGTCACGTCGATGCCTGACTCTACTGAGGGTCTGGAATGGATGGAGGATCTTGATCTGGGCCGCTCATATGGATGCCAGCCTCTATCACAGAATGTTCTGCTGAAGGGATCATAATCCTGAAAAACGAAATGATACATGACCTTCAGGGAAAGAGAATAAGGGGAACCAACCTAAACGAAAGATGTCCAAGGTATGATGAATGAAAGGACCATTCAGTTTTCCAAAAAGTACATGGCATGTAAAAAGGTTACACACCGTGTTGTCTGACCCCGGGTACTGCCCGTGTACAACGGCTCATGTCGTGATGTTAGTCGTATAAGAAAAACTAAGTACACGGCATGTAGTACGGTGTACACTCCTTGTCTGGGTAACTGGGGTTGGCTCCGTGTACTCTGGCCATGTGCCCGTACACGGTCATCAACCCGTGTACTCCAACCCGTGTAATCTTCAAATGGGGTGACCCACGTTACTAGCCTCGCCTGGCCGTGTGATGGAGTACACGGCCGTGTACTCCATCCCGTGTCCACATATCCCCAAGATACACGCCGAGCTCTGTGTAGCCGATTCTATCACGCTGTACATGCCGTGTTGCCTGAAGCCGTGTAGCTCATCCCGTGTCCGTGTACTACCCAATGTACACGCCGAGCTTCGGGGAAAGTCCAACATGCCATGTGATCGGTGTCACACGCCGTTTCATTCATCTCTGACCCCGAAACCCTAGCCGCCGTCACCAGTACAACACGGTGTGTTCTTCGGAAGTACACGCCGTGTATTCTGGAAATTTCCTGAAACACGAACCTCCGCCGTTGCGCCTCCAATGATGATCCGTTCATCGATCGGGATGCCCGATCGCCACGAAACCTTCACGTTTTGGTCGCCCTGTCACCACGAAGCCGCTTCTGGTGTTTTCAGACCTCCGATCGGCTCTGAACCCGTGTTTTGATCTTTCCGCACGAAGAACGCTCGGGGAACGCCCTTTCCCATTCCGGTCTGATTCTTCTCCCACCATTGTCGCCGCTCTTCTAGAAGGTCGTTGTGGTGTCGAACCTTCGATTTGGGATCGTTGCATCACAGAACGAATGTGCAACTATCCATTTTCCATCACCCGGCGAAGAACGCGAAGAACGCGCGAGAAGGAATGGGGGAGGAAATCCAATAAACAAATAAAGGAATGAACCTCCTCTATCGTTCGTCACGACATTGATCAACTCCCATTAATAGGTTTAAATGGAGCAGAGATCAACATAAAATAAAAGCATGGATCAATTCCCCAAAATCATCCCAATGAAAACCCTCCCGAAAGAACCTATGAATCTGCGGATCAACTTGTTCTTGGTTGATACGTGTTCGTCGTTTAAACTCAAAAACGGGGAAAATAAATTGAAATAAAAAACCCCTACCTTTCGAAAGGATCGATCGTTGATGAAGGCTCCATACTACCATTGTCATTGAGATACTTCAATGTCGGCGCAGCAATCCTCAATTTCGATCCATCATTGTTCGTCACCGATAATTCTCTCCAAAGCCTCACGGATTCGGCAGAGGTTCCTCTCAAACGTTGCCAACGATCAAAAATTGTTCAACCCATTAAAAAGGGAAACAAGATTGGAACTTAATTATGTGGCAGTATTAATGACGTCGACTTTCCATTTTTAAGTCATTATGATGCGCAATTAATTTTGGAAACAGTTGTGTTGTTTCCGCGCTGCAACAGATGTTTCATTAAATGAAATAAAATATACTTGTTAAATTATTTTATTTTATTTTACTTAAAATGTCTGAAAATAAACTTTCTCCCTCGCCCCACACCAGTCGAGTTTAAGCTCGTTCTTAGGTAAATTCATTTTCCCAGATGCCACGGTGCCCTCATATTTTTAATCCGGACATCCGTTTAGAAACTACCACAACCGCGCACAAGCACTGACTCACTTAACTAAAAAAGTTCAAACCACCATTTCGGGCTCACTGGACCTCATAATGATGTTCCGTCTTCGGGCCCGGACTCGAAATAATTCCATATAATATTTAAATTAATAAACAGAAAAATCCTAGATATTACAATTACGAAAAAGAAAAACAATTCCTTTCATACTGTTTAAGAAAAACTACCAATGGGTAAAATTGAATTGAAAAAAATAAATAAGTATAGAAATAATATTTTGGAATACATATTTGGGATTCATGGATGTGGATGATAAATATAACCTAGTGAATATTTGGGAATAAACAATCATGGAAAATAATGAGATTTCAAAATTATCACTTACCTTCAGTTTAATTTCCTTTGTAAGTATGAGAAAATCATGTATAATGTTTTTAATAATTTCGTTGACTTATTATAAGATTATAGTAATTTTTACGATATCATATATGATCATATTATCATTTTTTTATTAATAAAATTTCATTATTACTTGTTATTCATGTATTAACAGCTTCATTTACATATGCTTGTTTTGTCAAATAAGTTTCGGTCATCCTTCTTAGGTCATAATTATAAAATTAAAAAATGATATGAACATAATATATACCATATTTATTCATTTTTATATTTATATAATCATTCTTTAATTATGATCATGTTGAATGAATCACATCACATCTTGGAGAGCGTATTTCATACATACGCATGAGAGACGATATAATTCACATAATTGTTGAATTTAATTGAAGTGGATGGTGTATGATATTTCATAAAAATTATTATTTTATAATAATCATATATTGTTATTATTTCAATCATTATACCCATCGAAGTATGGAGGTGGTTTAAAAAAGATTGCACCACAACGTGGTTACGGTAAGTCATACGTACACACGTATGGTGATTTGTTTTTCCAAGGATGGATAGAAGGTGAAATATGGTTGTTTCATAATAATAATAACTTATAATTATATAATTTCTACTGAATTAATTACTTTATAATGAAACAACTCATTAATATGAAGTATAATAAGAACAATGTTTGAAATAATTAGTTGAGGATATTACCTATTCATCAATGTTTCCCTCTAAATGTCATGTAAAATCACTAATGTTTGTCTTTGAAAAAGAGAAGAACCTATATAATATTACGAGATAATTTTATAGTGGAAATTTTTATAGGATTAAGGATCTTAAAGGGTCAAAGTGATGTGAAGATGGGAGGGAGGTGGCTCCCTTTTATAATTTAGGTGAGGGGTACTTTTGTAAACTCCATAAATTGTATATTATAATAAAATAATACACTAGCCATAAAACTCAGAAATGTCCCAATTTGATATATTATTTGATATAGATTTTTAATATCATAAACCAATAAATTTTTAACAAATTTTTCTATCAATTTAAACCTTAATATTTTTATTAACACTTTGTTATTAAATTTTATTTTGTATTAGGGTAAAAAATATTTAAATATTAAAAGGGTGGAATATTTAATTATTTGATGTCATATAGAAAATTAATTAATACCTTAGAACATTATAGACTATATCATAATTATTAAATATTTTTATAAATGTTTTATGATTTTTAAATAATTTAATAACACATTTTATTAAGAAGAAAACAATAATCTCAATTTTGACACTATTTAATTCATTAATTTTTAAAAATATAGAGATAACATGTAAATTTCAATAACAAAATTTAATATATTTATAAGAGGTAAAGGTCATCTAAAAGATTTATCAAACATATTATTTATCCCAAATTTTATTTAGTTTTATATTTTAATAACATTTATTTGTTACCTCAATTAACAAAATAATTAATTCATCAATTTTATTTAATTATTTAATATAATTTTTTATTGAATAAAAATAAAGAATAATTAAAATTTTTGTGATAAATATACTATATTTCATAATATTACATGTATTATAATTTAATTTCTCGAAAATCCATGATAAAAAATGTTATAAATTTCAAAACAATAATGTGATAACTTTAACATCACTTGAAATAAAATATTATAAGTGTCATGATATCCTCTATAAGTATCCAAATGGTCAATAAATCTACCCTTGGATTTTAATGGTAGATATATACTCTATCATTAAGATATTGTCAATTTTTTTATTTTTAATGACTATTATCATTTTAATAATTATTATTTTATTGATTTCTCATCAATTAAATAATTTATGCATCGATAATTTATAACTATTTAAGGTAATTATTTATTTCCCTAAAATTATAAATATATTATCATTATAAAGATAAAAATTATATATTTTAATTGTGTTTTTTAATATAAATTATCTTATGGGTAACTTTATTTTAAGAATGATATAGTTATTAAAATCTGTGTAAGGTATATTTAATTTTTTTAATAAAATAAATTAAATGCCCTAATCTCATCCAAATACCTTACAAAGGAAACTATTTCAACCGAAGGATGATTTAGATCGAAACAAATTCTAACAATGATATTTAAATAAGTGTTAGGGTAATTTTATAATAGTATTATTACACTAAATTACCTTATTTACCCTTTCAGCATATTAATAAAAATTACTAAAGTTACTATACATAATGACCAAAAAAATAAAATAAATATATTAAAATAATTTAGAACTTCTGATTCAAAATCTGGAAACCATTTTTCAAAAATCAAAACACAAATGTCTCAGTAATTAATTTAAAATTAATCGTGTTTTCGGAAATAGATAACATGTTTTAAAAGTTAAAACATTACAAAAGATTAAAATGTTATTACATATGAATTAAATTAAAAATTCATAATAATTAAATAATTTATATTGAATGATAAAAATATATTATATTTAGTCTTTTAATCCATTCAATATTACAATTTATCTATAAAAATTATTTTGAAGAAAAAACATGTTTTCAATTAAAATTTATTTCATTTTTACTATTCATAAAAATTTGAATGTTATCAGAAAAATATTAAAAATTCATTAAATGTAAATTTTAATATCTCACATCAAAAGACCATGTTTTTGTTTTCATATCAAAGTTATTAATGTGTCAAAATCTTAATTTAAAATGGGTTCTCTATTAAAATCTAGAAAATTACCCTTTTGAAAAATATAGGTTTTTATACATCAAATTGGGTTCATTCATACCCTATGACAAAAATATATATTGGATAAATATCAGAAATATTTTATTAATTATATAGCATATATATTTCATTTATTTCATTTACTAATATTAATTCACTAAATTTGATAATACAGAAAAAATAAATATATAATTGATTTATAATTTTTACATAATTAATTGGTAGATAATGGATTCACCGTATATTTTCAAAAGTTAGTTATATTTTTCATGATAACCTAAGGACTGTGAAATTGTTCTTTTTATATTAAGTTCATATCACAGTTATTTTTCAGTCACGATTGTGTGCAATGAATGATATTGAAGAGTTTAAATTATTTAACAAAAATATTTCATAAAAACATATGGGTGTTACAGAGAGTGTGCTTACCACAAAAAAATCATGTATCTAATAAACATTACGTTGCATAAAAATTTTATTCAACCTATGTAAAACCAATAATCAACTATACTCAACCAACATATTCCATGAAGACCAATAATATACCATAGAGAAGTGACATCCTCCTATAATTAAAAACATAAGAATCTAAAGAGGATATAATGATCATTTTCATGCCCAATTTTTAAATATTAAGAACCACTTATCTGATGTTTTCTTCCATTTTTGTTCAACATGCATTACCAACACAAAATTAAATAAATAAAAATGTTTAATGTTATCATAATGTAGATAGTAAACCCTGCCAGCGGTTTATATTCCCCTAGACAAGATGGTGGCTAAGATACAATGCTCTCCACATAACAATTATATCTCATATTACCATTCTATAAAAAATGAATAACACTTATTCATAATGTCATCACCGTATTTATGGAAAATTATATAAGTTTATTAGAATTGGGAGGAGAAAATGAATATAATATGAAATACACATGTATTATATGAAAATATATGGGGACCAATAATATAAATTTACCCAGCTTCCTATCCAAATAATTTATGGTTTTAATCAGATACCATCTCATAAGATGGTTGGGAGAGATGAATAATAAGTATGATAATATATATTGATGATGAAATTCATGGTTGGATAATATATATAATTTTCAATTTTAATAAGTGGATATCATATACATTATCGTTACCATGGGTTATTGATTCATGAAACAAACTATAAGATTTTTAGATATGGATATTTAGACATAGAGAAGGAAACACAGAATACATTTTGAAATATTTGAATTAAAAAAGAGTAAAAGGTGAATATAAGTTAGGAAATAGGACTTGTAGATACCATGAAGAGCTATCATCAAATAAAATGATACTAGGGGATCACATCACTAGTCAGGTTGTAGTGATAATGTATTTTATAGAACATGGATCCACATTCTATTCATCTTCTACATTGTATTTTTTTAAACTAAATATACATTATATAAACTAATATAATATTATTATTTGTTATTTTTTCATCATATAGTTATAGATCTTTACATGGAAGTGGGTAGATTCACAATGAGTGTGAGTGAAGTAGTAGAAGAGGAAACTCGAATTGAAACATCTCGGCCAGGCTTACCCTCGAACCGGTAGATAGACCAGTGGGTCACGTGGCCTCAACTACATCTCCCTGTACACTAGAGGATGCTGACTAGAAGCGATGGTCTCAGAATGTGATAGTGGTGATACTATACCCTCATATCAGAGTTTAAAAAGTATAAAATAGAAATAATAGTAGAAGCAGTAGATAAATAAAAGACAATATAAAATTATAGTAAATATCCACATAATAAAAGAAGCCAATTACAGTTTATGCAATAGCTGAATGCATGTCCTATTAATGATAAATATTTGAAGTAGTAAAAAAACAAAATGATTTCCATAATTGAAAAATACATGACTCAAATAAAGAAAAGAAATATGACGTCTTAAAGAAATCCCCTAGATCATCATTAGCCTCATCTTAGTCCTTTTCTCCTAACTCTAGGTATGAGAATATATTAATAAAAAAAGTCAAAGGTCTGTAGCCATGTAAAAAATAAGGGTATACTCAGGTACCCCTATAAAATGCTATCCGGAGTAGGGTGTCATATATAAATCTCAGTAGGCCAACACCACTGATGTCTATACCTATCCAAATAGTGTAATATAAATTTATCAATGTGAATATATGAAGTATTAATGAAAAAATTGACTAAATAATTAACATGTATCCTAGTTCCAAAGGGAGACCTAACAACGATACATGCTTTAGCGCATGGTTGGTATGTATAATTAAATCACCATGTAAATATATATATGTGTGTGTGTGTGTGTGTGTGTGTGTGTCTGTATATGTATAGGTTATCAATAGGATGAGGTAAGAATTCCTCTCGCCCCTTCGTGTGTGTGTGTGTGTGTGTGGAGGTTATCATTTCCATGAGGTAAGCAAACCTCTCATCCAAGGGAGATTATGTAAATGGAACGAGGTAAAAACACCTCTCATCTATATGAGATTATATGAATGGCATGATGTAAGAATGAATCTCATCCATAGTATAATATATAATTGGAACGAGGTAACAATGCCTCTCATCCCTAGGAGATTATTTAAAGGGAATGGGGTATGAATTCCTCCCATAAATGGGATATTATATAAAATACAATATGTATTAATGCTTCGCGTCTATTGGATATTACATAAATGGAATGGGGTATGAATTTCTCCCTTCTATAATCATTTATAGAAGATGGAATGGGTTTATAATGTCTCACATCCATAGTCATTTACATAGATGTCTTGTGGTATGAATTCCTCCAATCCATAATAATTTACAACATATCTTTTTTGTAATCATAATTAATATAATGGATAAGGAAATAACTCTAATTCATATCAAATATAAATACCCTATTCATAATTATCCATATAGACCATATCTATATAAGTGGCATAATCATGGTCATAACTATACTTAAGCTAAATAATCTTAAACATTTCAACTTAGTCATAAATATGGGCTTGGCAAAATTCAAAAACATACCATGAGGTAAGAACTCATCATACATTTCATTAGTTATAGTCAATTTCCAATATTATGGAACCCATTTCATGTAAATCCTTTAATTCAAGGAAATAATTTCATTTGGTCTAAACCATTTATTCAAAGAATGCTATTTTGTGTGAGTCAGCCAACTCATGTTCATCTCACCCAATTTTTATAAACATGGAAAATTGTTTTAAGGGTGAAGTGCCATGGTCATTATATAAAGATGGTGGCACAATCTTATTTATACAATCCCAACCAAATTCAATCACCTTATCCAAAACAAGGACTCAAACAAGGAAAGGTAATGCCATGTATAATCCTAATCACCATGTCCAAGGAAAGGGGGGAATGGAAAACAACCCAATTACTCACTTGGGTAATTCCATGTCTATGTGGACCACTTACCCATGGGGTGTCTTGGGCTCATTGAAAGACACATAAGGCTAGGGTTTCATCATTTAAAGAGGCAATCCATTTAGTTTATAAAATAAGCCAAATCCCTAAACATGTAATTTCTAACCAAGGAAACTCTATAAAGTATAAATCAACACAATAATTCCAATCCATCTAAAAGGGAATAACTACCACTGTGGATTTTCACTGACAGCGCACCTCCTTTTCAGGAGTTTTATTAGAAAACCATGAATTGTTTTTCAACCAAAGCATTTATCAAAACTAATAAATTATTCAATAAATTCAGTTAAATATAAAAAAGTGGAATTATGAAGGTAGATAAATGAAATTTAATGAATTATTGAATTATATAGGCCATGAGAGGGAGCCTACCTCAATGTGGAACCAAACCGAACAATCAACTCTTAGAGAATTCTAACTAAGAGATAATGCTACCCTTTTTCACGCACATAAATTCATATATATATATATATATATCCTTAATCTAATTCTCCATGAGGGAACAACTAAATTGATGATATTTATATATTTATATATATACCTGCCAATGTATGTGAGTGCATACCTCTAAATATGATCAAAATTACCGAAATAATAATCTAGAGACTCAAAACACCTTAAGGTCCAAAATTAAAGTGGTGTGAAACAAAGAAGAAGGTTTAAACCCTCACATAAAATGGTTTCAATAGACTAATTCAACCCACACTGCATCACCTATGGTGGAATTTTCTAGAACACACATGAGCACATCATGATAGACCCTTCATATTCCCTTGAACCAGAAAAGAAAACAAAAATTGACATACCCCTTTAACATGGGTTTCAACTGAATCCTGTAGGGAAATGGAACGGCCAAAATCGGCCAAGTTGAAGAAGGAGAAGGTACCATAGATCAATTACATGAAGATTTGTAGAAAAATCATGAAGAAAACACAATGAAATGGAGGATAGATAGGGATCCAGGAGGAGGGGTCGAGTGCGCGAGAGGGGGGATCTCCCTTGAGGTGTGTCATGTGGTTCTGGAGAGAGTGGGTTGAGGGAGAGTATTCTTAATTTTAATTTTAATTTTATTTTAATTTAATATAGAGAAAAATACATTTTTTAAATAGGTATCAGGGAAGGATTTAGGATGCATGGTTTAGTAAACTGTGTGCCCTCTGCTAGGAACTCTATGTACTTCACGCAAGCTAGGTGCCTAGTTTGGAAAACCATATGCACTACCACTACCCCTTTGAGCTAGGATGCAGGGTCTACGGTAATGGGCTACATGGTTTCAGACAAACTGTACACCCTCTATAGTTTTCTAAAAACATTATTTTCTAGGTTCAATGCTCCCAAAACTCCTCTATCCACCTGAGAAACACAAATGGGTTTCACCCAAGTCCAAAAAAATTACTTAGGTGTTTTCCAATTCCCGGAATTGTGTTCCAAGTCTCTGTTTTACAAACAACCCATTCAGTAATTGAAAAAGTTTAAATTCCTTTACATCTTAGTCCAGTTCAAAAATCAAATCATTACAAGGTTCCCCATCAGAACTTCTCATCCACGAGAAGCCTTCAGGAACAACGTAACACATCACCTGACCAACATGGGTCATGATTCTTCATTCAAAGGGTAGGATTACGTTTCCAAACGTCCAATGCACCATCAACCACCCAATTAAACACATGTCACTCAAACCACCAAGACTCAAACCAATGCTCATTTTCCAACCAAAACACTAAGAAGTCACATACTTGATCCTATGAAATGATTCTGTCATTGTATCATTAATCATTCAGCCAAAGTCACTTCCAACATTAGTCTTTAATGTTATGTGGTCAATTCCAAACTTCTAATAAACCACCAATGGAATTTACTTACAAGAATTCCTCTAAGAGTTATAATTATGCTCCTGGAGTGATTTCCAAAATGGTTAAAATGATCGATACCCATCGAACTCAAATCCTTGGTCGATCCATCTATTTATGCAAAGAACTGTCAAACACCAACCATAGTAATCTTCAACTAACGATGTGCCTTAAAATGATTCTTCACCTACCACAACCAGTAATCAAAAAACGAAAGATTCAAGCTACTATGACCGTCTAATTTAGAAGTCTCCAGACTTATGTGGATGATTATTTTCTAAGATTAATTGTGATGACTTCTCCCAAGGCATCTCACATTTACAAAAAAACACACAACAAACAGGCCCACCAAAGCATACACATGATTTCTGATGACGTTTCTAAGATCAAAACACATAGGAAACCACACATCCCACATGCAACTTCTTAAGATAACTACCCAAAAAAGACTAACAGCTTTAAATTTATATCATGGAATTAGACCAATGATATCTTAGTTCATCTAGAATAAAGAAACATCATAGACATTCTTGTAAATTATCATAATTAACTAAGAGGAATTTTAATGGATTCCAATCAAAGACACCTGACTACTAGATGGAAGAAGGGTAGAACCACAATTGGTTGACTACAACGAGGAAACTTGGCTTCACTTTCCAATGAGTCATCATTCAAACCGATCAACACTTCTTTTCTAGTCATGGATATTCCATGATCGCTCTATATTTCACCACCAAAGTCTATCCAAGACTATCGGTGTTTTCTCATAGGTTAGAAATGAAAAACCACCCCATATTCTCACTACCAAGATTGCACTAATATGATTTAGTACTTTAAAACCTCAAAGGCATTCAAGGAATCTAACCATTTCCAAATGGTCCTATTAGGTGTTCCATCTACATGGAAGGACATGTAACCACTAAAAATGACATGAAACTCCGCATATCCATGATCACAACATCAAAAAATTAGATAAGGAAACCAAATAAAACACATAATATCATGTAAAAACAACCATGTCTCGAGATAATTCTCCCAAACATTGGGACGAACCTATTTATTTAACACCCAGGCCAATCTACCATGAGATGACTAGTGATCGTACTCATAGGAATAATACCCAAAAAATTTAACGAATTCAACTAGTTCGTTACCACATTTAACACTCGACAACACAACTTATATCAATGCATACTATCTGAGGAAAAGAGAAGGGGTAAAACAACCTAAAAAGCAGCCGACCATGCCTTAGGAACATCTAGACAACAGAAAACGATCATTACCTGGTGCTCAAGACCATGACTTGGGGAAGAAAGTGTGAACACCCTTCCAAAAAAGGATATCATTGTAATATTAATGTAATAAAAGGAAAAAATACAGCCTAATGGAAAAAAAATCAGAAAAATTAAAACATTATAAATGAATTCATGTTCTAAGGGTGCTACCTACCACATACTAGCCCCCGCCCCCAAAGAATAAGGTCCAACCAAAGCATTGTTTCATGCCAGCTGAAGTCACTTTGCTCAAAATAATAATATTTCAAGTCATTACTAATATCAAAACAACATATAGAGAATAATAACATTTCTATTCCATGGTATTTCAATCGGATAATCAATTACCCTTTCATGATGGTCTCAAACCAAGTACAACTCTATAGGTTCCATTACCAAACAAATTTCATTTAAACACATTTAATCATTAACAAAATTAAAATATTCAATTCAGAAACAAAAATTACGCTTTAAAAAATGAAGTGGAACTTTATTTCTAACCATTTTCTCATAGAAAAATAGGAATGTTTCATCAACATCTTTGTTAACACGTAAGGAAACCGAGAAGGTTCAATTGTTCCATCTAGGGTTTTCTATTAAACAACCCAATAGAAGTTGATCTATTAATTTTAGATCAAAATTAATCAGCTTACACATAATAATAATTTTAGAAAGCATAATTTCCTTACATTTAACATGGGTTTCCATTTCCCAATCCATGATGCACCCCTAAAATCAATAAATTGAAATTTGGTTTCCATTTATCAGAACAATTTACATTTAAGAATTTTATCTTTGTCAAAAAAAAGGTCCAACACATTGGTGGACATCTACCAACCTATAAATAACCCATACACTTTATATTTTGTCATGTGACTCCCATTTAATAAAAAATATTGTGTCACAATTGTATTTAGTATCCTTTTATAAAGGTTCAAATACATAGGTTACCACTTTTTAGTTATAAGGTGCCCATACCCCTTATAACTGAAAATTGTCTTCCAACGTAATCACAACTAGATTACATTTATCAAATCTAGACAAGCATGATGTCGTAAGCAGTAAACAAAAAAACATGCTATAACATAAAAGCATGTAATGTGAAGAGTAAAGTAAAACTAATGAAACAAATGATCTAAAAACTAGTAAATTGTTAATGTTATACTAATAGAAAATCGCGCTTAAGAATTATCTAAGTAGATACAAAAATAAACATGTTATTAGAACACCTTTCATGATATAAATATCATAGTAAAAATTCCATATGGAAAAGTAGTCTACATATGCAACTACATGGCATTTCACATGCATGGGATTTCACATGCATGACATGTGAGATTCCTATATGCCTGTGATAATGCATCTAATTCTACTCCATTTCGATATCCATACAAGGGTAAAAAATTATAAAATTCATAAATAATAATCTGCAGAAATTATAGCAATCACTCTAGGTGAAATAATATCAATTGTAACATAAAATATCATGAACAACAATTCCCTTCCCTAGTAAATTGGCCATTTCCTGAATATGGGGTGATTAGTCCCAAGCATGTCTATTAACCAAGTGTCAATACATTCCTAATATCTTCTCTACCAACCCAAAATAGTAAGAAATATGATATGAAACAACCTCTAATACTGCTTTATAATTTCCTAACCTGGATTACTCTCAAACCTATTGTCAGACCGGTGGGTCACATGGCCTCAAGCACGTCTCCCAGTGGGCCAGAGGATGCTGACTAGCAGCGAGGGTCTCTGGAGGTTATAGTGGGTAGACTATACCCTCATATATGAGTTCAAATAGTAGAAAAAATCATGAATAGAGGAATTAGTAGATAAATCAAAGAGAACAGTAGAATTCGTATAATATCAATATAATAAAATAATCTAAATCCATATTATCCAACAAATGAATGCATGTCCTGTTAATTATACATATATGAAGTAGTAAAAAAACAGAATGATTTTCACAATATAATAATAACTTAATAAAATAAGTACAATAACAAAAAATTACTAAGGAAATCCACATGACCATATTGAGCTCCAGCTCATTCTTTTTCTCTAACTCTAGGTACGAGCATACAGAAAAAAGGTCCAAGGTCCATAGTCTTGTGAACAATAATGGTCTACAAAGTTACCCCAGTGCAATGTCAGCCCGAGTAGGATGTGAGATATAAATCTCATGTAGGATGAAACCACTGGTGTCCAGACCTATGCAAATAGTGTAATATAAATTTAACATTGTGAATTTTTGATGTATTAATGAAAAAATTAAATAAATAATTAATCGTTATCCTGGTTCCTAAAGGAAACCTGACGAAAATATCTGCTTAAGCACATGGTTTGTATGTATGATCAAGTAACCATGTATATATAGATCTATATAGGATATCATTGCGATGAGGTAAGCATGACTATCATCCATTCATATATATATATATATATAGTATTTGTTCTAGGCATGAGGTTCACATTCCTCTAATCAAAGGGAGATAATTAAAATGGAATGATGTACGAATGCCTCTCATCTATACGATATTATATAAATTGCACGAGGTAATAATTCCACTAATCTATATGAGATTATATAAATTGAATTGGGTATGAATGCCTCCCATCCATATGAAATTAAATAAATGGAACAAGGTAAGAATTCATCTCGTCCAAAGGGGATTATACAATTAGCATGATGTAACAATGCCTCTCATCCATATGAGATTATATAAACAGAATGGGTTATGAATTCCTACCATCCATGTGATATTATATAAATGACAAGGGGTATGAATGCATCTCATCCATAGGAGATTATATAAATAGAATGGGGTATGAATTCCTCCCTTGCATAATCATTTACAAAATATGGCATATGGTAAGAATGACTCCCATACATAGTCATTTACATAGATGGTATGTGGTATGAATTCCGCCTTTCCATAATAATTTGTAGTAGATCATGGACATAATCATAATTAATATAATTAATAAGGAAATACCTCTTATGCATATCAAATAGAAATCCCATATTTATTATCATCCATATAGACCATATCTATATAAGTGGCATAATCACAATCCCAACTGTACATAAGGTATAAAATCTTATACATTTAAACAAAGACATCAACATGGTCTTGGTAACATTTAAAATGTACCATGGGGATATAACTCCACATGTATTTTATTAGTTACACTCAATTTCCATTCTCATGGAATCCATTCCAAATAAATACTTCAATCAAAACCAACAATTTCATTTGGTCTAAACCATTTATTAAAATCATTCTAATTTTTGTGAGTGAACCCACTCAAGGTAATATCACCCAATTTTCTTAAACATGTAAAACTGGTTTAACGTTAAAGTGTCATCATCATTCCAAAAAGTGGTTTGAACTAACTCATTTAGATTATCCTAAATATATTCAAACACCATGACCAAAAAAAATGACTCAACCAAGGCATGCCAATACCATGTATAAACCTAAGGGACATGTTTAAGGAAAGGGGTCCATGGAGAAAAACATCATTACACACTTGAGTAATTACATGTCTAAGCAGACCTCCCACCCATGGGGTGTCTTGGGATATTTTAAATACACATGAGGAAAGGGCCGCTTCATTTAAAGAGGAAATCCATTCAGTTTATAAAATAGGTTGAAGCACTAAACATGTCATTTTACATCAAGGAAACTGCAAAAAGTAAACATCAATGCACTAATTCCATGAATGATAAAAGATCATAACTACCACTATGAGATTTCAAAGACAGCACACCTCCATTGGAGTGCTTTTATTAGAAAACAATGACATATTTATCATCTAAAACATTTATCAGATGTAATAACTTGTTCAAGAAATGAAGATAAATATACACAAGTGGAATCAAGAAGGTAGCCAAATAAAATTTATGGAATTTTAAAAATTAAATATTCAAGGAGAGTGACCCTACCTCAAATTGGAAGAAAACCTGACAATCAAATCATTGATCATTTTAACTAGGAGCTGATGCTACCCTTTTTCACACACATACATTCATATAAATATATATATACTTAATCTAATGAACGTGATTCCCTGTGACATGAGGGAACATGTACAAGGAATATATTTATATATTTATATCTATAAATACCCAAGTCTATGAGAAAATACCTTCAAAGACAATCAATACTACGTAAAAAATATATAGACTCAAAATAACATATGGTCCAAAATTAAAGTGGAGTTAAAAAAATAAGAAGGTGTAAAACCTCACCTCTGATGGTGATGATAGAACGATTCAACTCGAACTACTTTTTCTATGGTGGAGGTTTCTGAAACACACATAAACACATACCGGTAGACCATTTTCATGACCTATAACCAGAAATGAATTAAAAATTTAGATACGCCTTTAAATAGGGATTCAGTTGAATCCCGTAGAGTGACAGAACGACCGAAATTGGACATGTAAAAGAATGGGAAGGTACCAGATATCCATACCTTTCTAATCCGTGGAATAATAGTGAGGAAAACACATTGTAATGGAAGATGAAGTGGGATCTAGGAGGTGGGGTCGAGTGATTAAGAGGGGGGAACTCCCTTGGGGTGCGTCACATGGTTCTAGATAGAGAGGGGTTTTAAAGAGTATATTTATGTTTTTATTTTATTTTATTTTATTTTGATTAAAATAAAAATCATTTTTAAAAAATATTTGTGTGCACAGTTTGGGCTGCACGATTTAGAAAACTATGCGCCAACCAAGTTCCCTATACTTGTCACTCTAGTACTCCACACATGCTAGGTTTATGGTATGGAATACCATGCACATCCTGTGTGAACCATCACTTCCCCTTTGATCTAGGATGCTTGGTGTTCTACAATTGGCCATACGATTTCAAAAAAAATATGAAACTACTATAGTTTTTCAAAAACAATGTTTCATGGGTCCTCCTATCCTAAAGCAATTTGATCCACCCGAGAAACATGATGTGGAATAAAAAAAGTACAAAAAATCACATAGTATTTTTCAAACTCTCCAAATTGAGTTATGAATATCGGTGTAAAAATGACATGTTCAATAATTGATAATATTCAAATTCTTTTTCAATTTAGTCTGGTTCAAAAGACGGATCATTACGTGAATGATCCAATATGAATCAATACACAAACATTACATAGTTATCAATGAGTATAGGGTAAATAATAACGTTTAACAATTACTAATCTATTTTTTATATTTATCATTCATCTTGCTGAGCATAGTTTTGTGGAGTGACAACCTATATAATATTTATTTGAAAACTACAATAGTTTGGTTAGAGAAAACTAAAAATTAAGAACCCAAATAGATATATAATGTGGAAGCACATTAATAAGGAACTAAAACATATTTCTTATTTTGAGGAGATTTGGGAATAACTATGAGGATAAGATATTCATTATAATGACCTAAGGGTTTCTTGAATGAGTATCTCTTAGGAAATATATGTGGTTTCCATTTTCAGGTGTTGAAATAATTAGGAGGAATCTTATGATTTATTGTATTCCATTAGTAACATCCCATCCCTTCCCATTGTCTTGAGACATGATGGGTGTCATACTAGCCTTAGGTGACATCCACAGGACACTAAATGATTAAAATTAATTTCAATGGATTCATAAACAATTAGGGGACGACACATCCTTTAATGATAAACATCCAAACCTAGAGACAAAAAAATACCATTAAATGTTACATATGTAAAAAAATAAAACTAAAACCAAAATCAAACCAAAAACTATATTATAGTACAAAGTGGAAATTAAGGTACATAAACAAAATAGTAAAAAGGATATAAAACCAAATGACAAAAAAGGAATTAACATGAAACTCCCAACTAGACCGAATGTCCAATCCACATGTCTAGAAAAATGTATCAATAATAATAAATAATGAGTTTGGATCCCTTGACTTTACTTATGTCTTGATATATCACATCTGTAAATAAACCAAATTTACCAAGTATCGGGTGAGTATATAGATCATTATGTTTTCCCCTGTTTTCCCCACCAAAATGTTTTCCATGGAATGAAACTCAACAATTCTTTTTAACATTTCACATTTACATTTTAAATAAACATTAAATTTCCCCTCAACCACACATAAAAACATGCATGAAAACCAAAATCTCTATATACTCATGAGTGGTGAGTCATTCTTTCACAAACACATCACAAGTTGAACCTTTTTAGTGGGGAAATCCGCATCCTAAACCATCCAATTATTTAATGCAGATACTTCACACCCATATATGTCTTAATTTATCATTAACACTTTCCAAGCATGTATTCCAAATACAATGACAAACCAAATCATGATAATCCATTTAAATATAAAATTTATTTATTTAAAACCATTCTAAAAACAATTTACAGGTATATGAAAAAAAACCATAATTTTCAAAACATCTTTTTAAAGTCATGAACGAGTATCACATTCCACAAAATAAAATAATTTCTACAATTTGAAAGAAAACACCACTAAAGAGATTTCAATCAAATCACAAATGGTTTTCAAATCCCTTTTATAAATTCAAATAAATTTTAATCCAATAAATAATTTTATAATGAAGATGGGTCAATAGTAAATCCACCTACCTCTTGAAATTGGGATAAAATTATGAATGACACAAGAACATAAAAAATCAGGCATATAAATCATAAAACCACTCATAGATATCATTTCCCTCAATATAAAAAATCATATCACATCATAACTACCATCACACTGGATAGATAAATAACTGAAATATTATATCTACAATTCTAAGAAGGGTATTAAGAATGATCGTAAGGAATTAAATGATGAACAATCACTTACAAACAAATAAATCATCATACACTCTTAGATTCACCTAGGAACCTGTAACACCTAGATGTTGTTATTAAATATTTTCTTTAAATAATTTTTATTCTTTAGTAGATTTATTTTCATGCAATCGTGAGTTAAAATGAACCGTCAGATGACTTTATTATAAAATTACCTTTATAGCCTGGCTATTAGGTTAGCTGGAATAATTATATCTAACTCATGAAAATTTATTGTGAATTATTTTGCTATCAATTATTTATGAACTATATAAATCAATTATATATTTTTATTTTTGAGTTAATTAATTTTTTTAATGAAATAAAATATTTTTTATATTAATCCAAAGGATATTTTACTGATAGGATATGAATAAAACCCTATTGGATGTATTAAAACATATTTAAAAAAAAGTTTAATTTTACACATTTGAATGTAGAACCCCTTTAAAATTAAGAATTTGAAAAATTAATAATTTTTATATGAAAACATAAACATGTTATTTTGAAGAGGGATATAAAAATTTACTTTGGATATATTTCTTATATTTTTCTCATAACATTCATGTTTTTTAATGAATCGTAAAAATACGCTAATTTTTAACTAAAAAAACCTTTTTCATCTAGAATATTTATGTTCCTAAATTATAATATTGAAAGGTTTTAATGAATAAATAGAATATATTTTTATCATTTAATATAATTTATGTCCTTATTATTAATTTTACATTGAATTCCTCGGTAAATGATTTAAATATTTTGCAATGTTTAAACTTTTAAAACTAATTTCCTCATTTCAACTAAGTGAAAAAATTTAAATTAACTAATATAATTTTTTTATAAAAATGTATTCAATATTTGGAATCAATAGGTATAAATTATTTTAATAGGATAATTTTATTTTTGGGAATTAATAGTAGTAACATTTGTAATTATTTTTATTACAATAGTTAATGGTAAATTGGGCAATTAAGGGTAAACATAATATTATAAAATTACCTTAACACCTATAAAAATCCTATTGGATAACTAAATTGAACCCTTATCATCTATGTTTATAAATGGAGTCACTTTATGGCCACTTACCAATGAATATGACACGAATGTAATAAAAACTAATGAATGTGAAAAAATGTCACAATCTCATTTTATATAAGTATAATAATTTTAATATATGGGTAAATAGTAGATAATATCGACTTTATAGAGTCTCTGGAACTCTAGAAGAGTTACCCATATCATATAAAATTTATTTATAATTTTTATATATTAAATAATAATCATTAATAATGACAGAATAATGATGTAAAAATGATTTTTTTAATATAAATACCAAATAAATGGTTTTAAAAATATTAAAATAAACATATTTTAAACTAATTATTGTAATGAAATAATTCTATAGGTGAATATGACATTTTAAGAGTGTATTAAATATCTATTTTCTAATTTATATTCATTTTGGATTTTATTTGAAGTCAAATAAATAAATATTCTAAAAATTAAAACTATTGATATTTTATAAAAATAACATTTTATTAAATAATTTAAAAGTCATAAAAATATTTACAAACTACAATGTGATAATTAGAATGTATAAAATTTCATAAAATATCCATTTATGGTCAATTAACACCATATAATTAAATATTTTTAACCATGAAATATTTAGAATTTCATTACCATAATTAAACTTTAATGCAAGAACTAAAGGTGAATTAAAAAGATATGGTTTAAATTTATGATATATGTTGTAAAACATTTATTGGATGATGATATTACAACCCTCTCTCATATAGTCTTTAAAATTTTGACTCTTTGTAGGTTTTTGGGTATGGTTTTATTTTATTATAAATTCTTATTTATGGAGTTTCCAAAAGTGCCACTCACCACAATTATAAAAGGGAAACTCCTCCCTCACCTCTTCACTACATTTTGGGCCTTCAAACTCGAACATCCACTTCCCACTTTCCTTTTAAACGTCTCTAATTTAATTATAGTAGTTATGGTCATCATCAAAGACCAACTATAGTTCTCTAAGTAGAGATTTAGAGGAGGTACATCGAAGAAGAGGTAATATCATTTACCGATTCTTTCAAACACCATTCTTCTTATACTTCAACTTCATTATTTATTTAAATATAAAGTAATAAATCTGTATCACTCATATACTGATATTTTATTATATATACAAAACAACCATATTCCACCTTACACCCATCCTATGAAAAATTAAATCACCATGCGTGCGTACGTACGACTTACCATCTCCATGTCGGGGTGTAATTCATTTTTCACCACCACCTTACATGGATGGATATAATGATGGATTTAATAAATATATATATAAATGATAAAAAAAAATTTCTTAAATAATCTACACCATCCAATTCAATACCATTCAACAATTGCGGTAATGACATCACCACTCATGCATACGTACATCTTACCATATCCACGGTGCGATGTGATTCATTCTACATAATCTTTATTAAAGCATGATTATATATATGAATTGAATTAATAACTATTATATGTATTATACTAATACCATGATGTAAATTATATTAAAATAACCTAAATAGATTAATAATAACTTATCTGAAAAAATATGCATAAGAACATAAAGCAATTAATACCCGAATAATGAGTAAAAATGAAATGTTACTAATAATAGGATGAAAATATGATAATAAATATTATCATAAAAATTTTTATGATTATTTAATAAATCATTAAAATTATTTAAATCATTATATAGTAGGTTCGAATATATATGAATCTTATCAGACCAAAGTTAAGGGATAACTTTTTGA
This sequence comes from Viscum album, assembly GCA_963277665.1. Classification (NCBI taxonomy): domain Eukaryota; kingdom Viridiplantae; phylum Streptophyta; class Magnoliopsida; order Santalales; family Viscaceae; genus Viscum; species Viscum album. The sequence continues at coordinate 208,924,181 of OY728123.1, forward strand.
CTCTCATTTTTATTTGAGATTGTGTATTATTACGTATTTACTGGTGTATAATTATAATCCATGCCCATGTTTCATAAATATGTATTTCAAAATATTCTTTATATCCTTATATCATTGTGAGAAGTAAATTTTACCCATTTTTAATTTTTTACTCAATGGTATGAAGGAATTTTTTTTTCATTTTCGGTATGAGGAACTTTATGACATTTCCCCCAAAAATATGAGAAGAATGTTTTTTAAATTTTACGACATGAATGGATTTGGATTATTTAATAATTAATTATTTACTTTAATATTAAGCTAAAATATTATAATTTTATTTTTAAATTAAATTATTTATACTAAAATTTTGTGTCATTATAAGGAAGGAAAACATTTTTGAAGAAGCAAAGCTATATTCCTCAGGAATTAATTTCATGTGTCTTCTCAAAGTAATTTTCCATATATGATGACAATATTTAAATGGGGTTATATTTATAAACATGTTATTACTATGATTTTACTATGTTTATTATTTAATGTTACTTAATAAATAAATTTATTTTATATCAATTATGATTGAATGATGTTTAAGAAACCCATTTTATTTCATGGGTTATGATATGGTGAAAGTTTTTATATTTTTTTGAAACACATAAGAATGTTTTCATTATGAGATGGGTGGGACATATATCTGCCTCCAATTAATTGGGATAATACTTATACCTCATGACATAGACATGAATATAATGGAAAGTAAATCCGGTTCAGTAATATAGGGGTAGAATGAGAGTGAGCTCAGTTCAGTAAAGGAATATGTCCGCTATGATGGTATCAACAATGAGTCATAACTAATATGAAATGATTTTATATTCTTATGTTTGTATGCCAAAAAGATTCATGTATTATGTTATGACTATTAGGATTACATTTCACTTTTTTGATTTATCCCATGACATGACATTATGATCTTTTATATTTAGGATAATATTTTCACATGTTATGTTCTTATGATTACAAAATGTTTGATATTTCCCTTGTTTACCATTACTTAGAATATGATATCACCCTTTCATATGTTTATTTTCCCCAGGTCATGAAGAAGGGTATTATGTAAGATATGTCAAAATGGATTCTAGTTTTGAAAAAATAAGTGGGAGGTAATTTGGATGTTTTGTGAACCAGTTGTTCATGATTCCATGTTTCTAAAGACAATAAACATATACGTTCCTAGAATGGATTTGTTCTGTTATGTATTAAAAATATTTAAATATTGGCATAATATGTATATGTAATGTATGGTCTATTATAGTTGGTATTAAAGGAAAGGAATAATTATCCTTTGTAAACTAGGAAGAGAGAACCTTAGTAATAACCCTAAGGATATGTCTAAGTATAGGTTAAAATCACATCCCAATGTTTTAAATATGTTCATGAATAACCTCGGATAAAATCTAAAGTGTCCTTAATTAAAATTTTATTCTTGAATTATTTGTTATTCCCATTATTATTAGTATTTCTTACAATATTCTTCTTGTTTATAGTTAATGGATTGAACCCAATGTAACTTTGTTAATGCTAAATGCAATGGGAAATGCAATGATTTCCCCCCTTAGAAAAAAAATGTTATGGGAGATAGAATAAAAAATATTGTAGCCATGCTCACACGACTTTCTCAAGCAATAAATCTTGCAGTACTTCCAAACGAGAAAATAAGGGAGAAAAATTATGTTGAGTCCTTCAAGAGATAGTTTCCACATTCATTCAGTGGGTCTTACGATCCATTAGTGGAAGAAAAATGGGTCAGTACCACTAAAAATATATTTTTAGGTCTAAAATGTTCTGAACATGATAAATTAAACATAACAATCTAGCATTTGGAAGACGAAGCTGATAAATGGTGGGATCTTATAAAAAATATGAGGAAAAGAGATGAAATTGAGTCCATGGAATGGGACGAGTTAAAGAACTTATTATTTAATAAGTAATTTCCTTGTGTTATTCGAACAAAGATGGAGAAGGAGTTCCTTGAACTTTATAAAATGGATGATGAATCTGTTGGTACCCACGATAAAAATTTTACAATACTTACATGGCATGCTTCTGAAATTATTATCCAACCTGAGAGTAAAATTGATGGATTCTTTAGTGTCTTAAATCCAAGTCTCCAAAGTGAATTATCCATAAGGGACTTCAATAGCTATGAGGAAATTGTTTGATGTGCTCTTACGGTTTATATGGAGATTTGAGTAAACTATCTGTCATATGGGTTTGATAAGAATAGAAAAATGGAATTCCAAGGAAATTCTGAAGACCACACTGGAACGAATAGGAGTTTCCCCCTTATGCTCAAAGTGTGAAAATAAACATGGATGGAATTGTCTTAAAGGTACTAGTAAATGTTTTAAGTGTGGAAAAAATTTTATTAGGTAGTTTAATGTCGAATTGATGGGAAAATATATAAAATGATGAAAATAAAGAAAAGGATACACATAATGCACCTCCTAGACTTCAATGATACAATTGCAAGGAAATGGGGAATTATGCCAATTAATGACCTAATAAAGCATTATTGATGATGGTCGATGTCAACAAACTCTTAAGGCCAAAGATAATGGAATATCACATTCAATCACTATTAGTGACATGGAGTATGATAATGAAGAGGTGAAAGGTACAAATACCATGAACTCTAATGTAGAAAATTATTTATTTGATACTGGATCCACCCACTCTTTTAATTATGAAGAATATTCAAGTGGTATCATCTTATTACCTCAGCAATTAGATGTTGAGTTAGCTTTGAAAACATATAATGTCACAACATCCACATTGAAAGTATATAATTATTCTTTGGTTCAAGTTATTGAGAAAGTGATTCATTCAAATCTTGTGATCCTTCCTATAGTGGAATTTGATGTGATTATTGGCAGTAATTGTATTTATCTATATGGATCTCATATAAATTTCAAAGGAAGGGAAGTCAAATTTCATATTCCAGATCAATATATAATCATCTATCGATGCTCGAATGAATATAAACATCTATTAGAAATTTCTTCCATCTTATTGGTTAGGATTCCAATAAATAAAGATTATTTATCTCAAATGGTTGGGGATGAAATCATGATTAAGAATACTCCTATTATATGGGAGTTTGATGATGTCTACATGGTGTAATTTCTAGATCTTCCACCAAACCGTGAAGTGTATTTTTCAATTGAACACATACGAGGTGTTATGCCTATTTAAAAGAAACCTTATAGAATGTTTCCAATTGAGTTGTAGGAATTGAAGAAGAAAATTCAATATAATCTTGATAAGGGATTCATACTCCCTAGTGTGTCACCTTGGGGAACACCTGTTCTATTTGCTAAGAAGAAAGATGGATCAATGAGACTCTATATTGATTATCATGAGGATAACAAGATCACTATCAAGAAAAAATATCCTCTTCCCTGCATTGACGACTTATTTGACCAACTATGGGGAGCTCAATACTTTCCCATGATTGATCCTCATTTTTGATATCATCAATTCAGGTTCAAAAGGAGGATATACCCAAGATGTAATTCAGTACAAGGTATGGACACTATAAATTTACTATGATTCCTTTTTGTCTTACTAATTCCCCCACTATATTCATGGATCTATTGAAATGTTTTTTTGGAGACTATGTAGATCAGTTTTTGGTAATAATTTTAGAAGATACTATTTTCTATTCAAAGAGAAATAAAGAACATGAAGATCACTTGATAAATTTACTAATGAACATGATAAAGGAGAAGATTTATTCTATATTTACCAATAGTGAATTTTGGATTCAGAATGTTTCATATTTGGGTCACATAATCTCACGATAGGGGATATGTATAGATCCATAAAAAGTAGAAGTTTTTTAAAGATTGTTTAGGCCAACAACAATAACTGAGATCTGATGTTTTCTTGTCTTGGATGGATATTATCAAAATTTTGTTATTGTTTTTTTGGACTATCTAATCTACTCACCAAGTTGACTCGGAAAGGAGTTATGTTTGTTTTGAAGGAGGAATGTGAAGTGAATTTCAAAGAACTAAAAAGATATTCAGCCACTGCACTTGTGTCCACACTGCCTTGTAGTAGAGAAAGGATTTTGATATATATTGATTCATCCAATAAGGTATTCTGATGTGTTATCATGAAAAATGATATGGTGGTAGATTATGTCTCATGGAAGTTGAGAATTCATGAGCAAAATTACTCAACTCAAGATTTGGAGTTAGCTGCTGTAATTTTGGAATTAATGATATGGTGGAATTATATTTATGGTGAAAGACGTGATATTAATACTAATCCTAAAAGTTTAAAGTATATTTTCACACAAATGGTTCTGAATATGAACCAAAGATAATGGTTGTAGTTGATTAATGATTACGAATTCTCAATACATTAACACCATGGGAAAGCGGACAAGGTGGAAGATGCTTTTAGTTGAAATTACCATTCAAGAATATTAATGAAGAGAATCAAGAAATATCCAATATTTATGGATTTTCAAAGGATGAATCATGAAATATTAATGGAAGTAGAGAAATATTATATTTCTCAAATGAATTTTCAACCATCTATATATGTGAAGATTAAATAGTCACAAAAGGAAGATGTAGAATTACAAAATAAGTGGATAAATGTTCTTAAATTCAACCTTGGTTGTCATGAAATAATAAGGTTTAGGAACCAAGTTTGTATTCCTTGCATACCAGAATTAAAGAATGATCTATTGGATGAGGCTAATAGTTCTTCGTTCTATATTTCCCCTAGAGGCACATAGATGTACAAATACTTAAAGGAGTACTTATGGTGGGATGGAATGAAAAGATATGTCACTGAATATGTCTCTCGATACTTAGTTTGTCAGCAAGTTAAGGTTGAGAGACAGACATATAAGGGGACGATACAACAATTACCCATAACAGAATGGTAATGGGAAAACATCACTATATACTTTGTCATCAGACTACCCAAAATATCCTAAGGCAATAATTATATATGGGTTATAGTTGATCGCCTTACGAATTCAGCACACTTCATTGCTATTAGAGAGTATCTATCTCTTGATCAACTATCAAGTATATATGTAAATTAAGTTGTATGATTTTATGGAGTACCAATTTCCTTTATATATGATCGGTATCTGAGGTTTAACTCAATGTTCGGGATAAGTCTTCAAAATGCTATGGATATAGAGTTATGTTTTATCACTACTTATCATCCTCAGAAAAATGGTCAATATGAGATGACAATTCAAAATCTAGAAGACATGTTGAGAGCATTCTCTCTGTATTTTAATGGTGATTGGGATCAACACCTACCTTTGGTGGAATTTTTATACAATAATAAATTTCACTCTAGTATTTAGATGGGTCCTTATGAGTCCCTTTATAGAAATAAGTGCATAAATCTAAACTACAGGGATGAAGTTGGGAAAATAAAGATATTAGGACCTGCTATTGTTGATGAAATGGTAAAAAAGGTCAAATCTATTCAACAACACATAAAAGCATATCAGTGTAGAAAAAAAAGTTTATTCCCACAATCGAATAAAAGAACTAGAGTTTGAAGTGGGTTATAAGGTGTTCTTATGGATATATCTCTAGAAGAGAGTAATGAGATTTGGAAATAATGGAAAGTTGAGCCCAAGGTATATCTGTCCTTTAGAAACTCTAGATCATGTTGGGAAGGTAACTTACTGATTGTAACTTCCTTGGAATCTCTCTCATGTTCATGATGTCTTCCATGTATCACTCCTGAGAAAGTACATACCTGACCCATCACATGTATAGTGCTCAGAAGTCGCACCACTAGTGCATGATCTTTCTTATAAAGAACAACCTATAGTGATTCTGGATCATAGTGAAAATGTTCTATGAAGTATGACCACTCGCATGATTAAAGTTTTATAGAGGAACCAACAATTTTATCAAGATACATGGGAACATGAGGATGTGATGAGAAATATGTATCCTTATCTATTTATTTCAAGTGATGAATTTTGAGGGAGAAATTCAGTTTAAGGGGGTAGAATTAACACGTGTATGTTTTATGAAATACTTTATTTAAATAATTTTTATTCTTAAGTACCTTTCTTTTCACACACTCATTAATTTAAAAGAACTATGAGATTCCCTTATTATAAAATTACCGTTGTAGACTAAGGACTAGGATAGCAGGAATAATTATATCTAATTTATGAAAATTCATTATGAATTATTTTCCTATCAATTATTTATGAAAATTATTAATCAATTAGATATTTTTATTATTTATTAAATTAATTTTGGTAATGAAATAAAATATTTTTGATATTTATCAAATGGATATTTTATTCATAGTGTATGAATATAATCATATTTGATGTATAAAACCTATTTTTTTTTAAAAAGTTAAATTTCATAATTTTGAATGAAGAACCCCTATTAAATTAATAATTTGACTCGTTAATAATTTATATATGACAAAAAACATTTTATATTTTAGTTGGATATAAAAATTTACGTTGAATAAATTTATGATATTTTTCTGATAATTTTCATGTTTTGATGAATTGTAAAAATACGCTAAATATTAACTAAAAACAACTTTTTTCATCAAGATAATTTATATGGTTAAATTAAATTCTTGAATGTATTTAAACTATAATTGAATATATTTTTATCATGTAATATAATTTATATCAATGTCATTAATTTTATATTCAATTCATAGCTAAAAACATTTCAATCTTTTGTAATGTTTTAACTTTTAAAATTAGTTTCCTCATTCAACAATGGGATTAATTTTAAATTAATTACTGTAAATTTTTTTTTTGAATTTTTGAAAATTGATTCAATATTTGGAATAATTTGGTATAAATTATGTTAATAGGCTACATTTATTTTTGGGCATTATGAATAGTAACTTTGGTAAATATTTTTATTACCATGGATAATGGTAAATTAGGTAATAAAGGGTGAAAATAATTTTATAAAATTACCTTCACACCTATAAAAATTATATTGGATGACTAAATTAGTCCCTTATCATCTATATTTTGAAATTTAATCACTTTAAGTGCACTTACCTATGAATATGACGTGAATATAATAAAAAATAAAGAATGTGAGAAAATGTCACAATCTCATTTTATATAAGTATATTAATTTTAATATATGGATCACTGGGAGATAATATCGACTATATATAATCTCTGGAAATATATAATAATTTAATACATCATATAAATTTCTTCATAATTTTTAGAGATTGAATACTTATCATTAATAATGGCGCAATAGTGATGTAAAAATTATTTTACTAATACAAATATCAAATAAATGGTTTTAAAAATATTATAATAAATATCATATAATATATTTAATGGACTCCACAAATATTATATGTGAATATTACATTTTATGAGTGTATTAAATATTTTTTATTTAATTTTTATTCTGTTTGGATATTATTTGACGACAAATAAATGAATAGTGTCAAAATTGACATTATTGATATTTTATAAAAATAACATTTTAGTAAATTATTTAAAATTCATAAAAATATTTAAAAATTTCGAAGTGAAAATTATAAGGTCTAAAATGTCATTAAATATCCATTTATGGTCAATTAACAATGTAGAGGTAAACATTTATAACAATTAAATATTTTCAATGGTATTACCACAATTAAAATTTAATAGAATAAAAAAGTATCAATTAAAAAGATATGGTTTAAACTGAAAAAATATGTTGTAATTTTTTTGGATGATGGAATTACAACCATATATCATCCCATCTTCTAATTTGGGACACTATTCAGGTTTTTTGTAGGGTTTTATTTTATTATAAATTATTATTTTTGTAGATTCCAAAAGTGCCCCTAACCTCAATTATCAAAGGGAACCTACTCCTTCACCTCTTCACATCATTTTGAGTCTTATAGATCACACATACCATGCCCTTTGTACTTCAAAACCTCTCTATTTTTATTCTATAGGTTTTTTTCATCCTCTACAACCAAATCTAGTGCTCTATAAGGAGATTTAGATGAGGCACATCGAAGAAGATGTAATATCATTTACCGATTCGTTTAAAATTATTTCTTCTTATACTTCCTCTTCATTAGTTGTTTAATTATAATGTATTAACATCATTATCACTCATATACTGATATTTTATAATAAATATGAAAAAAACCATATTCCAAATTCTACCCATCCTATGAAAAATGAAATGACCACTCGTGCATACGTATGACTTATCATCTCCACATCGTGTTGTAATCCATTTTTCATCACCACATTACATGGATGGGTATAATGATGGAATTAATATATATATATATATATGTGTGTGTGTGTGTGTGTGTGTGTGATTGATATAAAATTAATTTTATTCTTAGATATTATACACCATCCACTTCAATACCGTTCAACAATTAGGGGAATGGTATCATTGCTTGTGTGTACATACAGTTTACCGTCTCCACAGTGAGATGCAATTCATTCTAAATACTAAACATTAAATAATGATAATATAAATGAATTTAATGAATAAATATTATATATATTATATTAATACCATTCTTTAAATGATATAACTATAACCTAGAAATAGTAATAATAATTTATTCGATAAAACATGCGTAGGAACAAAAAGCTGTTAATACCCGAATAACGAGTAACAATGAAATGTTACTAACAAATGGATTAAAATATGATCAGAAATGTTATCATAAAAATGATTATAATTTTGGAATAAATTATTAATATTATTTAAATAATTATATAGTAGGTTCATAAACATATGAAGCATATCTGACCCAATGTAAGGGATAACCTTGCAAATCTCATTTTTATCTGAGAATGCTTATTAGTAAGTATTTATTGGGGTATAATTATCATCCACATCCATGATTACTATATATATTTTTCATAGTATTCATTATATATTTCTATCATTGTTAAAATTCAATTTTTCCCTTTTGTTAAATTTTTACTAAATAGTATGAATGGAATCTTTTTTCATTTTTGGTACAATGTACTTTTGTAGTATTCCAGGAAGAGTAAGAGGTGAATGTTTTTAACTTGTATGACATGAATGGATTTTATTATTTCATAATAAATTATTTCCTTGAAGAATCCCCTAAAATAATATAACTTTATTTTCATATAACATGATTTATTTTAAAATTGTGTGGCGTTTTGAGGAAGGAAAACATTTTTGAAAAAGAAAGTATATTTTCCTCATGAATTATTTACAAGTGTTTTATCAAAATTATTTTCCATCTATGATGACACTATATAAATAAAGTTATATTGATAAACATGTTATCACTGTTATTTTTATATGTTTATGATGGAATTTAATTTATGAAATCCATTTATTTTATATCAATTATGATTGAATGATTTTTAAGAAACCCATTTGATTTCATGGGTTATGCTATGGTGAATGGTTTTATGTTTTTGTGGAACATGTAATAATGGTTTCATTATGAGATGTGTGGGACTTATATCTTCATATATTACATTGGTTAAAGACTTATATTTCATGATATAGACATTACTGTAATGGAAGGTAAATATGGCTTAGTAATAAAGGGATGGAATGAGAAGTGAACTCGGTTCAGTAAGGGGATTTTTCTGCAATAATGGTCTCGTCAATTATCCTTGACTAATATGAAAATACTTTCTTTTATTATGTGTGTATATGAAAAAATTCCATGTCTTATGTTATAAATACTGGGATTACATTTCAATTTTATTATTTATCCAATGACCTGATATTCTGATATTTTATATGCAGTATAAGATTTTCAAATGTTATGTTCTTATGATTATGATATGATTGATATTTACCTTGTTTACCCTTACTGAGCATTTGATCTCACCCATTCACATGTTTATTTTTCCCAGGTCATGAATATGGGTATTAAGAAAGATATTTCAAAATGAATTCTATTTATGAAGATATAAGAGGGAGATAATGTGGTTGTTTTATGAACCATTTGTTTGTGTTTCCATGTTTCTAAAGACACTAACATATACTGTCCTAGAATGGTTTTTTATGTTATGTAACAAATATTCTTCATTGTTGATGTAATATCTATATTTAATGTATGGGACATAATAGAATCTCTCTCAGATAATAATTAATAGTCTCCACAACATTGGTATGGAGAGGAATTTTTTTGACCTATTTAGGGGGAAACGAGTTGTTTTAGGATGAAAATTGGGTTGGATCCGTAACGTTGAGATTAAATTTTTCACAATACATGGTTAGGAAAATTGCGCACTAACCTTGAAAAATCCACTACTTCCAAACACACCATGCACATTTTTTTGGATGGTTAGACAAATTATGAACCAACCTTTCTATTCCCCATAATATATCCATGAATGATTTGTCCAAGGAATCATCACAGTTTGGCCAAACCATGCACCTAACCAGTTCCCATTTTTTTATTTTCATGATTTTTAAAAGTTGATTCATTGTGTCAACTAACTATTCTCAAACTCTAAACCTATATAAAATCCCAAAAAAAATATTCTATAACTCATATAAACCTCGATGAAAATATCCCAATCAGATTATATACCTAACATGAGTAAATAAAAGTTCAAATACTTGAAACCAAGGGTTCTATATTCTCCCAACCTGTCAAATTTACATCCTTAGAATGAATAAAATTCGAGTTTACCTTAGAGATTTCTACCCATTTCTCAACCATTTCTTTCTCATTCTTTATCATTTCATTTTTATTACGATCTTGTTTCCATAAAATCAACACTATACTAATGACTTTACCAAGAAATAGATTATATTGCATATCCTCAATTTGTATCGAAACATGAAAAAACATATTATCCGACTCTATGTGAATGTGATCCCATCAAATCATGTGGTCACTGTAATGGCAATTCATCCTCAGTTTAAATATTTGAAACACATTATACAAAAAATTAATCCTTGGTGCCAAAACAAACTGATATTCCACATCACCACCACATTTAAGTATCTCAATAGCACATATTTATCAAGGATATAACATTCTATACTTAACAAAATGATGATGTACAATTATTGGTTCTGAAATGAAAATTTTCGTTGAAAATGATAGGTATATTATTTCTAAATACATTGGGATATCTCCATCCCTTATTATGTCAATTGAATATTTTATATCATCTCCTGCACAAGGCATGGTCTAACTGGTGAAGTATCACCTATTTCCATGAAAAAAAGTGGGAAAGGACCTTGATTATAATAAAATACTACAAAAAGATCAATATGTGTTGATTCCGGACAACTATTTGTAAAAAATAACATTATTAAAATAATTCTATACTCACATGAGCCAATAAAATCTACTATAAAATCCCAAATCATGTCTTCATATGTTTGTATAATTCGTTCATATTTTCCATATATTTGAGGATGATATGTCATGGTCATTGTCAACTGAGTCTGAAGAACCTACTGTAATGATTTTTAAAATGAGACACAAAACATGGATAATTGTCTAATACTATAGAAACTTGTATGCCATTTATTTTTAAAACTTCTCATATATAGATTCCTTATATGTCTTCCCCCATATTAGATTCGGGAATAGGGATGAAATGGGTGAAAATTGTGAGTTGATCCACTATCAACCATATGGATTCACATTTCCAAACCATCCTTGGTATATTAATTAAAAACTCCATAGTTACAAACTCCCATTTATATAAGGGAATTTGTATGGTACGAAATATACCAGCTAGCTACTAGTCTTATTCCTTAACTTGCTGACATTTGATGTATTTCAAAAGGAACTCAACATCTATTTTTTCATGAAATCCTTCAAAAACTATTAATTTAGTTTAATATAAGTATTTTATTAATCTAGGATGAATATACAATATTTAATGTTGGAAATCATGAAGAATTTGTTCCGAAAATTCCTAAGATACAGCTATCTGATATCAAAACGGTGGCATATATTTATGTCAATATTCCATCCCAAAATGGTCTCACCACCTTTCAGTTTTTCCCACATAGAAACACATTTAGAATTAAATGTATTCACCTCTTTTAACCTATTATCCAAATCGATAACAACATAAAATGGGAATAAAACTCCCACACAATCTCATTATTCCCAATATATGTGAATTTAGTCTTTCACCAACATTATTTAACATTAATCTGAAGCCTCTTTCACCAACTGGCTATATTACTTCCTACTTAATGCATCTACCTCCATATTTCCATTACCAACTGTATACATCAATTTGAATCCAAACATTTTAATTTTCTCCATCAATCTTATTTGTCTCATGTTCAAATATATTTGTGAGATAATTTGTTTCAAGCTCTTTTGATTCATAATCACCATAAATTTCTCAGCAAAGAGGTAATGATGCCATGTCTTCAAATCCTGGACTACATTAACTATTTCCAAATTGTGTGTTGGGTAGTTTTTATCATTTAAACATAACTATTTTTGTCCATATATAACAACATGATCACCCTACATGATAACACACACCAAACTAAATCCTTAAGAATAAAAAACACCACATAACATTGTCCCAATTCTAGAAATATCATGACATGTACTATTGTATGGAAAAATTTATTCACGTGAAATAATTTTTAAAATTCATAAGTCCATTAAAATTGATCAATTTTCCATATAAAATATATCATTAGTAAATCTAGTCCTGAAAAGATATGAGAAAATGTTTGTAATCACCTTAGAGGTAAAATAAACTATGTATCTCCAATTCATTCTTTAGAAGCTTCCAAGACATCATAGCGTCTATCAATTCTGGACCAAGAAAACACTTTTTTCAGAGATAACATTTCCAATTCAATGTTCCAATTGTATATATAAATCAATAATTTGATTTTTTGAATATAGGTGATGAACTCTCACGATACACAAAACTGTCACCATTTGTTCCACTTGCTCAGACTTTGTCATAGAATACACAAGTATGTCATCCACAAACACCACCACAAAATCATCCAAAAAGTATTGAAATATCTGATTCATCCATTACATGAAGAAATATGGTGCATTTTTAATACGAGAAAGAATAACCACAAACTCATAATATCCATATGTACTTTCGAAAGTTGTTCTCAGAATATCCCTATTCTATACCCACAATTGGTGATACCCTAAATGGAATTCAATTTAAGGGAACCAATGGTCTCCTATCAATTGATAAAAAAGTTCATATATGTGTCGATTATGATACAAATGATTTATTTTAACTTTATTATCCTTACAAAATTCCACAAAAAAATTAAGAGTTACATTCTCTTATTTAAAAAAATGAACTACGGTTTCCCACAGGGATGTACAAAGAATAATTAACCCTTTTCATTCAAACTCTTCCAATGGGACTTTAAATTCCATTTATTCTATTGGTTGCATCCAATAAGAGGGAAGTGAGATATTAATATTCCCTAGAATGAGATCACTCATAAAATCCACTTGTCTTGTGGGTGGTACCACAAAAATGTTTTTAGGAAAACATCATAAAACTGGTCAACATTGAATGAATATCCACTATTCTTGATCACATCCACATATTCCAAGGTCAATGATTACAAACAATATGAGATAGTTGTAACTAATACTTCCAATATTTATGTTCCACTTTCCTTTATATTTCAATCTCCTCTAATGAGATACCCAATTCAATCATCATTTGTAACACATACCCTTCATATATATTATTCAATGTGATTTTTAAATTTGTCAACCAATCCATACGCATGATTAATATATATACATCCATGTAAAGAATAAAGAATTACCAAATCATGTAATCCCCATCAATAGTTATGGACCGTAATTTTCACATAAAGGCTATACATTCTTTTTTTTCTAGGAGGGTTTTGATGTTTCAAAATAGAAGGAAGTATCTATATATTAAAACCAAAAAGATTTCTAACATAAGATGTAATAAACTAATTTGTTGAATCAGTACCAAATAAATTTTATTGAAGGTTAAAATTCAAAATAATTTTACCTTTCACCATAAAAGTTATATATATATCATCCATGATCATTTTAATATCTCCATACTATTTATTTGTATCTATAAAATGATCTTTACTACCATATTTAGATTCCACTAGTTTAGGATTCATGTTATTCCAAAAAACACCATGGATTACTCTATTATTTTGATGATAATTATTCTTCTACACTAATCTCATAAAATCATATGACATTTCTGAATCGTGAGATGTATCGCCAATATCCAACCATGGATCACTTGGACACTAAAATTGATGACGTTCAATCTAGTTAAAATAAAACATTTCTAAAGCGGTACTTTAAAAATTCAATTCATGTGATCAAAAGGAACACACTAAAAACATCACAAAATAGTATTTGGTTTGGGAAGAAGATTCAGTGATACAACCATCTGATTCTGAGTTATACCACCACCCTGGAAATAAGTTTCCATTTTACACTCCTTAAAATTTGAGTTCCCACCAGTTACCATAGGTATCGACATGATTCCTCTGATTGTATTTATTAATATATCACTTTATTCCATTGTTTCTTTATTTAAAATATCTGTATAATCCAATGTAAATTCCAAAAAAACCTTGATGGGATCTTTGGCCTCAACTGAGATTCCAAAATTCATTCCCTGAAGAAAACACATGTAGAAATATTAAGTGAAAATTAGACTAAATTAATTAATTAATCCACATACTCTATCACTATGATGTTATCTTTATTTAATCAGTAGAAATAAATTGTTCTTCTAGTCATGAATGTATGAGGATAGAATATATTGTTAAAAAATTTATCAAAAATAATCCCACATCATTTCCTATTCAAATTTATCATGAAGTGTTGAATACCACCATTGGAATTCAAGATATTACAACATGTATGTTAATTACATTAGGATTAGCTCCACTGGTGTGCCCAAGAAAACAATGATTTGATTCACCATACACATCAATACATCTGATTTTTTCATAACTAAATCACAACGAAAGATGGGTGGATTATAATTTTGGAAACGAACATAATGATCAACTTGTAATAGTTTTCCCTTATGTACCCTATATCAATGTCTTTAAAACCCTTTAAAATGCATTTAATTATCTCTACATCATCTAGACCCCATGATGACGGTGTTATAACTCATATAAGTGTATCAAGACAACCATTTTACTAAATTCTATACTAATATGATGTTTATCATAAATAGGTTAGTTATGCCTTTTATTGCTCTAAATTTCATGTTCGCATAATCTAACTCCTTACTACCATCCCAACTCAGTGACTAACAATAATTATTTTCCCACTCTAGGATAAAAAAAACTAACCCCATTTTCCCATATTGAAAAACAAATCTGCCAAGAAGAATATTATTGGTAACATCCCTCCCCTCCATATTGTCTTGATAAGTGAAAAGTGTGTTACTAGTATTAGGTGGCATCCCCAAACCACTAAATGATAGAAATATATGATAATGTATTCATAAAAAATTGGGGGATTGTTATTCATTTAATTAAAAACACCCAAACCTGGAGACCAAAACAAAATATACTATATAAATCATGAGTTATAAAATGGAAATAAAAAAATATAGCCAAAAATTATATCAAAGTAAAAAAAATATGAAATAAAGATACAGATCCAATAAAGTAAAAAAATCAAAACCCAAAGACAATGATGATATGATCCATACACTCCCAAACAACTCCAAAATCCAATCCACATGAACATATAAACTAATTAAGAAGCATCAATAAATAATTTGGATACCTTTCCATTACTTCGGTCTCGATATATCAAATTTGTAACTACATCAACAATCCCAATAATGGGTGGTTATAACACTCAGTAGGTTTTCCCTGATGAATTCCAAACTCACACCACTAGGATAGGACATTTTAGTGCATTTATATTAAATAGTTTAAAATAATTTAATGTGGTTAACATCAAGGAAAAATAGTTTCCCCACCAAATAGTTTTCCAAGGAAAGAAACTAAACATGTATTTAAAACATTTCACATTTCCATTTTTCATACTCATTCCATTTGAAAACTTCCACACATCTACACATCCATGAAAACTAGGGACCTCAAAATAAAAGTTGGTGTCAAGTCATCCATTCACTAAGACACAACTTTGTGATCTATTTATTTAACGGATACATCACAAACTTATTCATCCAATTTATTATGGGGGAAACCTTGAGCTCATATCTACCCAAAATTCACATAAATACACACTAAACATGTACTCAAAATACCAAGACAAACCAAATCATTTCAAGAAGTTTAAATAAAATTTTTCTTTAATTGAAAAACTTTCAAAATATTATTCCATGTATCAAAAACAAAATAATAATTTTAAAAACATCATTTTAAAATCATGAACTAAGAGAACATTACATTATGAAAAAAAAATCTACAATTTCTAAGAAAACATTTGTAACGTATAGACCATGGATCTACTAAAACCATTCCACAAGCTGGTGGGTCAAATGGCCTCAAGCATGCCACCAAATATTCAATAGGAAATTTAATAGTGTCTAGGGTGTAAATTTGGTATGGTGGGGATAGTATACCATCATATTATAGTGGCATAGTTTATATGACATTAAACTGATAATAGCGTAGAATAGATAAGAATAAACAATAATGATTGGACCAGAAACCATCCTTAGTGGAAAGAAGAATATAACAAATATAGTAAACAAGTGGGGAAGTATAAATAACAAAGAAAATGAATAATTAAATTCAAATTCAAATAATAATAGTAACATATATTATGTTATGTCATGCTGATATAAAAAAGTGAGAAAAGCGGTTCTACATATACAAAATTCTATAAAAGCTACAAAAGGAAAGAAATACATATCAAAAATTGTCTCGATAATATTCTCGGTCTTCTTATCCCATGATCTGACTAGGATTAATGAATATCAAGAATATATACCAGGGTGTTTTCCCTTATCCATACATATAGACAAGTAATATACTTGGGTACCAAGGGTGGCCCGAGTAGGGTGTGATATAAATTCCCTATATTCCAGAACCAATGGTGTCTAAGGTTAATTCATGTAGTGTACAAAACAATGCGGTTTCAACATATAAATAAATAATTCATAATGGTGAATAAATAATAAATAGCCTTCCGTAGTTCCTAAAGGTCACCTGGGGGTTATACCCGATTCATCTCAGGCAAGAATGAAATTCTTATTAGTAACCATATATATAGTAATAATATATATATAGTATAGTTATATATTATATCCACCAATATTAAGTGGTTATTTTAGGACATAAGTATCTATATACATATATACTAGGTGTTGGCGATACCATGGTCAAACTCAGTCATCTAGAACCAATATGAACGATCCTATAAGATCAAGCAATGGTGTATGACCTACATATTAGGATGAGTGAAATAATCATTCTCATTACATGATATGGTGAGTGATTCATCGTTTCAATAACCAAAACAAGTTATATGGTTCGTCATGACCACGTTCCAAATAGTTTCAATGGTGTGAGACATCATCCTCAACACCCTATATTAGTGGGAGGGGAATGTCATTCCCAAAAATTCCATGAATCATCGTTCCAAAACCTATATCAATGGTGTAAAAATAATTTTATTAATATCCATAAACGATCAGTTCTCCTTAATTATATTCATCAAAACCAATCATAACCAAAGGAATTTAAAATTCACATAAAGCATACAAATAATAATGTATCCATTATTGTTCCCATTCCACCAATTTACATTTAATAATTTAGTTCATTCAACTAATTCTGAAAGTTAACCCATTATAAATTTATCCATTCAGTTTAATATAATCAATTTTTATAAATAGAAATGTAAATTTAGTTTCATTGTTCAATAAAGATCATTCATGGTGCCATTATCAAACCTAAAACTACCCACATGGGAAATTCCATTTACAATTCAAGCCTAGAAATTAGTATGTGCTTTGAATTAAAACAAATTTACATGAAATATGTAATTTTCAATGACAACCAAAGAAAAACACTGAAGTTGGTGGTCTAGTCACATAATTAGTTAATAATAAATGGGAAATTAAATCCATCACACCCAAGGGGTGTAAACAATTACATCCAACATCCTCATATTACTTAGAATGGACCAATGGGAAAATATAAAAGAGTGTACGTCAATTTAGAATGAAAGGACTCATTTTGAAATAACATGGTTGAAATACCAGTGTGTGGAATAATGGTGAGGCTATCAAAACATCATAAAATATATAGAAAATAACTAGAACACCTACTTTAGGATCATTGATGACTCCTCATCTATTTGCATCCTAATATTCTAAGTAGATTGGATGAAATCAATGAAACGGTAACACTCCATAAAAATAGAGGGAATTAACTTGCACCAAAATATCTCAATATATATGAAGATGAAAAAATAATTTAACATAGATGAATGTAGATCATACCTCATGCTATTTAATTCTTCTAGATAATATTAATTTTATGTTGGATCAAGGAGATATCTCAATGAACATATTGAGAGGAGGAAGAATCTACGGGAGAGAATCCAAGGGGGTGTCCACTAGAAATGAGAGGAAAAATAAAATAAATGAGTTTTTAATCCATTAATGGAAATTTGGACATCCCACTCTAAAAAAAAAGTGCACATGATTTGGAAGAAATTTTTGGTCAAACTATGCACAAACCATACTAATCCCACTGTCCAAGAAGATACCTTTCACAGTTAATGCACATAGTTTCCCTACCAATTTGAAACCCACAAAAATTCCTATATTAATTATTTTTGAAATATCACATGACCACCCACCTTGGGATGTATATTTTAAGAAAAATAATGAATCCCTTGCTATTCAAAATTGTTCCCTCATGGTTACCCCACTTGGTTTGTACTAACCTATGGTAATCGTGAGGCCTACCATGTTTTTCCATTCATGAACATTAGGATCCATAAAATCTCCATACCCTCCTAGGACAAAAATTATTATGTAGTGATTTTCTAACATGAATAAAAAAATCTTAAAACTGAAAAAAAAACGAGTCGTAACATCATGAGATGACAGGTCATTACAACCTCTCCTCCATAACGCAGCTCAACCATGAGTTAAACTTCTAATTGTAATGGGATATTAAATGAAAAGAGTTACATACACTAATATTGTAAATTATATTCCCACTCCATGGTATCCTCCCATACTCGATTTTGTATTCATAGAAACCATACTAGTGGAATTGGCCTGCCTCATAGTGTTATAGCATGCTGGTCAACAATATGAACTAGATACGCCTTGATGGAAGTGACCATATATAAATACACTTCAAAATGATGAAATAAATATGAGGATTCTGGATAATATTAGTGAAATTGAGATATATGAAATAAATCATACAGAGACACATATCACTGAGGATATGCTAATTGGTATTCAACTAGTCTGATCTATTTCACAATATCAAAGGGCCTAATGTATCTTGGAAAGATCTTACCCTGCATCCAAATATGTATTTATCCCTAACTTTGATATACTATCAATATATATATATATATATATAACATTCAACATGAGAGTTCTCCATCATCATTTGGCATAAGAATGCGATCTGGACTAAGTCATCATCATGTGAATTCTAGTCAACTAGACCTACTCTATAGGCTCCTCAATAAGACATGGTTTAATAAAAGAATCCTCCCATACCTCTATACTTTATAATTATGTCATCAAGGGGTATGTGTTTACCCCATAAAACCCCAAATTCAAGGAAACAAGAATGAAGAATTTCCTATAACACTTGAGTTTTATAATATATGTATCCATCGGTCTAATGGTGAAATGACATGCTTAGAAGCACATGTATACCTAATACCTTATGCATCCCCTTCTAGAACCATTATGTAAATAGAGTGTCTCTGTGTGAAATAATAGACCTAGGATCACCATGAATATTTACAACTTCACTGATATATATCCTCAATTTAACATTTACTGAGAAGGTCTCTTGCACAAGTAATAGGTTACCTTTATTTTTGGGCATTATGAATATTTACTTTTGTAAATATTTTTATTTCCATGGATAAGGGTAAATCGGGTAATTAATAGTAAAAATATATTTATAAAATTATCTTTACACCTATAAAAAATTATTTTGGATGAATAAATTAGACCCATATCATCTATTTTTCAAAATGGAATCACATTATGGCCACTTACTTATGAATATGATGTGAGTGTAACAAAAAATAATGAATGTGATAAAATGTCACAATCTCATTTTATATAATTATATTAATTTTAATATATATGGATAACTAGGGGTAATATTGACTATATATAGTCTCAAGAAATCTATAATAATTTAATACATCATATAAATTTATTTATAATTTTTAGAGACTAAATAATTACCATTAACGATGACACAATAGTGGTGTAAAAATATTTTTATTAATAGAAATATATAATAAAAAGTTTTAAAAATATTATAATAAATATCATTTTAACTATTAAATGTTATCCATGATTTTTATAGGTTAATATTAAATTTTAGGAGTGTATTAAATAATTTTTTTTCAATTTATATTCTGTTTGGATTTTATTTAACGTCAAATAAATGAATAGTGTCCAAATTGAAACTATTGATATTTTATAAAAATTACATTTTATTAAAATATTTAAAATTCATAAAACTATTTAAAAATTAAAAAGTGTTAATTATATGGTCTAAAATATCATTAAATATCCATTTATGGTCAATTAACACTATAAAGGTAAATATTTATAACCATTAAATATTTTCAATGGTATTACCACAATTAAAATTTAATAGAATAACAAAGTGTCAATTAAAAAGATTTGTTTTAAATTGAAAAAAATGTTGTAAATTTTTTAGGATGATGGGATTATAACCCTATCTCATCCCATCATATAATTTGGCTCACTGTTCATGTTTTTTTGTAGTGTTTTATTTTATTATAAATTATTATTTATGTAGTTTCCAAAAGTGACCCACACCTCAATTATAAAAGGGAACCTACTCCCTCACCTATTAACATCATTTTTAGTCTTTAGTATCAACCATACCCTACTGTTTTCCTTCTCAACTTCCCTATTTTTATTCTAGAGGTTTTGGTCATCTTCTAAGACCAACTCTAGTGCTTTATGAGGAGATTTAGAGGAGGCACATCGAAGAAGATGTAATATCATTTACCGATTTGTTCAAAATTCTTTCTTCTTCTCCTTACTCTTCATTAGTTGTTTAATTATAATGTATTAACATTATTATCACTCATATACTTTTATTTTATTATAAATATGAAAAAACCATATTCCACCTTTTACCCATCCTATGAAAAATGAAATCACCACTCGTGCATATGCATGACTTACCATCTCCACGTCGTGGTGTAATACGTTTTTCACCACCACATTACATGGATGTGTATAATGATGTAATTAAAATATATTTATATATTATTGATATAAAATTATTTTTATTCTTATATACTATACACCATCCACTTAAATAACATTCAATAGTTATGGGAATGATATCATTGCTCATGCGTACGTATGGATTACCATCTCCACGGTTTGATGTGATTCATTCTACATAATCAACATTGAAGAATGATTATATAAATTAATTTAATAAATATATATTATATATATTATATTAATAACATTCAGTAAATGATATAACTATATCCTAAAATAGGAATGATAAATTATCCAACAAAACATGTGTAAGAAGATAAAGCAATTAATACCCGAATAACGAGTAACAATGAAATGTTACTAACAAACAGATTAAAATATGATCATAAATGATATCATAAGAATGATTAAAATTATATAAAAAAATTAATAACATTATTTAAATAATTATATAGGAGTTTCAGATACATATGAATCATATCAAACCTAATGTAAGGGATAACTTTGCAAATCACATTTTTATCTAAGAATGTTCATTAATAAGTATTTACTGCGGTATAATTATCATCCAAAACCATGTTTCCTAAATATCAATTTCATAATATTCTTTATATCTTTCTATCACTGTTAAAAGTCAATTTAAACCTTTGTTAAATTTTTACTAAATGGTATGAATGTAATCTTTTTTCAATTTCGATATGATATTTTTTTTACAATTACAGGAAATTTAAGAGAAAAATATTTTTAACTTATATGACATGAACATATTTTTATGATTTCATAATAAATTATTTCTTTGAAGAATACCATAAAATATTATAATTTAATTTTAACATTAAATGATTATTTTAAAATTGTGTGGTATTTTGTTGGAGGAAATTTTTTTAAAAAGAAAGTATATTTTCCTCAAGAATTAATTTCAACTACTTTATCAAAATTTTTATCCATCGATAATGACACCATATAAATAAAGTAATATTGATAAACTTGTTATCACTATTGTTTTAATGTGTTTATGTTGGAATTTTATTTAGAAAATCTATTTATTTTATATTAAATATTGTTGAATAACGTTTAAGAAACCCATTTTATTTCAAGGGTTTAGCTATAATGAATGTTTTTATGTTTTTGTGGAACACATAATAATGGTTTCATTATAAGATAGATGTGACCTATATCTAAATATATTAAATTGGGTAAATACTTATATCTCATGAGATAGACATGATTCTAATGTAAGGTAAGTATGGTTTAGTAATAGAGGTATGGAATGAGAAGTGAACTCGGTTCAGTAAGGGACTTTGTCTGCTATGATGGTATCTTCAATGATCCTTGACTAATATGAAAATATTTTCTTTGATTATGTGTGTATATGACAAAATTTCATGTCTTATGTTATGAATATTTTGATTGCATTTCACTTTTATGATTTATCCAAGGACATGATATTATGATATTTTATATGCATTATAATATTTTCAACTGTTATGTTCTTATGATTATGATACGATTGATATTTTACTTATTTACCATTACTAACCATTTGAGCTCACCCTTTTATATGTTTATTTTCCCAAGGTCATAAAGAAGGGTATTAATTAATATATGTAAAAAGTAAGTCTATTTTTGAAGATATTATAGGGATATAATGTGGATGTTTTATGAACCAGTTGTTTATGTTTCCATGTTTCTAAGGACACTAACCTATATGGTTCTATAATGGTTTTGTTTTGTTATGTAATAAATAGTCTTCAATGTTGATGTAATATCTATGTGTAATGTATGGTTTAAAATATAATCTCTCTAGGATAAGAATTAAGAGTCTCCACAACATTTGTAGGGAGAAGAATTTTTGTTTTGACCTCTTTAGGGGGAAACAAGTTGTTTTAGGATGAAAATTGGGTTGGATACCTAACGTTGAGATCGCATTTTTCACAATGCATGGTTAGGAAAATTGTGCACTAATCGTGAACAAGCCACTACTTCCAAACACACCTTGAAAATTTTTCATGGATGTTTGAAAAACTATGAACCAACCATTCTATTCCCCTCGATATATCCATGGATGTTTTCTCTTAGCAATCATCATGGTTTGGAAAAACCATGGACCTACCTAGTTCCCATTTTTTTAATTGCATGATTTTTGAAAAGGTGTTTCATTGTGTCAACTAACTATTCTCAAACACTAAACCTATATAAAATCGCAAAAAGTATTCTATAACTCATATAAACCTCTATGAACATATATGAATGAGATTATATACATAAAATAAAAAAATAAATGGTTAAATACTTGAAACCAAGGGTTCTATATTCTTCCAACCAATCAAATTTACATCCTCTGAAAGAATAAAATTCGATTTGACCTTAGATATTTCTATCCATTTCTCATACATTTCCTTCTCATTCTCAAGGATCTCATTTTTAATACAATCATGTTTATATAAAATCCAAAATATTCCAATTATTTTAACATGAATGACATTATCTTGCATATCCTCAATTTGTATCGAAACATGAACAAACATATTATCTGACTCTAGGTCAATGTGAGCCCATCGAATCATGTGGTCAGTGTAATCGTTATTCATCATCAATTTAAATACATTAAACACATTATACACTGAACTAATCTTTGGTTATAAAACCAATCGATATTCCATATCACAACCCTATTTAAGTATCTCAAGATCACATATGTATCAATGATATGACATTCTCTACTTACCAAAATGATGATTTAAAAGCATTGGTTCTCAAATAAAAATTTCCTTTGAATATGATATGTATATTATTTCTAAATAAATTGAGATGTATCCATCCCTAAATATGTCAATTTAATATTTTATGTTTTCTCTTGCACAAGGCATGGTCCAACTGGTGATATATCACCTATTTCCATGAAAAAAAAGTAGGTAAGGACCCATATTCCCAAACAATACTGCAAAAAGATCCAAAAGTGTTGAGTTCAGAAAACTATTTGTAAAAAAGAACATTATTAATATAATTTTCTACTCCCTTGAGCCACATTAATACATTACCCAATCCCTAATCATGTATTCATATGTTTGTATAATTCTTTCATATTTTACATTTATTTTAGGATGATATGTCATGGTCATTGTCGACTAAGTTTGAAGGACATAATGTAATGATTTTTAATATGAGACACAAACCATGGAGATTGGTCTAATACTATAGAAACATGTATGAAATTTCTTTTTACATCTTCTCAAATATAAATTCCTGATATGTCTTCCACCTTATTAGATTCAGGAATAGGGATGAAATTAGAGAACATTGTGAGTTGATCCACTATCAACCATATGGAGTCGCATTTCGGAACCATACTTGGTAGACTTATTAAAAAATCCATAGTTAAATACTCCCATTTACACAAGGGAATTTGTATGTAAGGAAACATAACATCTATCCACTAGTCATATTCCTTAACCTACTGACATTTGAGGCATCTCAAAAGAAACTCAACCACTATTTTTTCATGCAACCCATCCAAAATTATTCTTTCAGTTTCATATACTTAATTTTTAATCTAGGATGAATAGACCATATTTATTGTTGACAATGATGAATAATTTGTTCCGGAAATTCCAAATATACAAATATCAGATATCGGAACCGTGTCATATATTTATGTCAAGATTCTATCCTAAAATGGTCTCACCACGATTGAGTTTTGACCACATATAAACACATTTATAATCAAATGTATGGGCCTATTTTACCCTATTATCCAAATAGAGAACAAAATAAACTAAGAAGAATACTCCCACAGTACCTCGGTCTTCACAATCTATGTGAATTTAGTCTTTCACCGACATTAGTTACCATTGATCTAAAGCCTCATTCACCAACTGACTATATGACTTCTTGCTTAATGCATCTTCCACCATATTTCCATTACCAAGTGTATACATCAATTTAAATTCAAACATTTGAAGTTACTCCATCAATATTATTTGTCAAATATTTGAATAAATTTGTGAGATAATTTGATTCAAGCTCTTATAACCCATAATCAACATAAAGTTCTCACAAAAGAGGTAATTATTCCATGTATTCAAATCATGGACTACATTAACTATTACCAAATTGAGTGTTGGGAAGTTTTTCTCATGTAAACATAACTATGTTTTGCCATATAAGACAACATGATCACCCTAAATGATAACACACACCAAGATCTGTGCAAATGTATGGAAAAATTTATGCACGTGAAATAATTTTTAAAATTCATAATTCCATTGAAATAGATCAATTTTCCATATAAAATATATCATTAGTAAATAAAGTCATGAAAAGATATGAAAAAAAATGTTTGTAACAACCTTCCAGGTAAAATAAACTGTGTATCTCAAATTAATTCATTGGAAGCTTCCAAGATATCGTAGCCTCTATCAATTCTGGTCCCAGAAAACACTTTTTTTCAGAGATAAAATTTCCAATTCAAAGTTCCACTTGTATATATAAATGAATCATTTTATTTTTGTAATATAGGTGATGACCCTTCAATATAAACAAAACTATCAACAAGTGTTCCACTTGCTCCTAATGTTTCATAGAATACACAAGTATGTCATCCACAAACAACACCACAAAAACATTGGGAAACTATTGAAATATATGATTCATTAGTTACATACAGAAATATGGTGCATTTTTAATACCATAAAGCATATCCACAAACTCATAATATCTATATGTACTTCAGAAAGTTGTTCTTTTAATATCCCTGTTCTAAACCCACAATTGTTGACATCCTAAATAGAAGTCAATTTAAGGGAACCACTGGTCCCCTATCAATTGATAAAAAATTTCATCTATGTGTGTATTAGGATATAAATAATTTATTTTAACTTTTTTTGCCTTACAAGAACCCACATAAAACTGAAGATTTCCATTGTCCTATTTAAAAAAATGAACTACTATTTCCCACATGGATTTACAAAGAATAATTAACCCTTTTCATTCCAACTCTTCCAATTGGACTTAAAATTCCATTTATTAAATGGTTACATGCAATAAGAGGGAAGTGAGATATTAATGTTCACTAGTATGATATCAGTCAAAAAATCTACTTGTCTTGTGGGTGGTACCACTAAGAGATTTTTGGGAAAATATCATAAAGCTGGTCAACATTTAATGGAAGGCCACTATTATCATTCACATCAACAGATTCCAAAGTCAAATATTTCAACTGATATGAGACAATTGTAACTAATAGTTCCAATATTTATGTTCCACATTCCTTTATATTTCAATCTTCTCTAATGAGATACCCAATTCAATCATCATTTGTAAATCATATCCATCATATATATTAGTCAATGTGATTTTTAAATATTTTCAACCAATCCATACCCATGATTAAGACATATACATCAATTTTTATCATAAAGAAGTCCCAAATCATGTAATCTCCATTGATAGTTATAGACCATACTTTTCACATAAATTCTCTACAATATTTTTTAGGATGAGTTTGATGTTTCAAAATAGAATGAAGCATCTAAATATGAAAACCAAAAAGATCTGTAACATAAGATGTAATAAAATAATTTGATGTATGTTACCAAATAAATTTTAATGAAGGTTGGAATTCAAAATAATTGTACTTGTCACCTGAAAAGGTATATATTTATCATCCATGATCATTTTAATAGCTCTATACTATTTATATGTATTTATAAATTGATCTTTATTACAATATTTAGATTTTCCTAGTTTAGGATTCATGTTATTCCAATAATCATCATGGATCTTCAATTATTTTGATGATAATTATTATTCTACACTAATCTCATCAGATCATACACCATTTTTGAATCATGAGATTTGTCCCCAATATCCGACAATGGAGCACTTTGACACTAAAATTGATGATGTTAAATCTAGTTGAAATAATGAAATACTAAATTTTGTACTTCAAAAAATCTCTTCATATGCTCAAAAGGACCACACTAAAACCATCACGAAATAATATTTGTTTTAGGAAGAAGATTTGTTGATATAACCATCTGATTCTAAGTTATACCATCACCTTGGAAATAAGTGTCCCTCTTACACTCCTTCCTAAAATTTTATTTCCCACCAGTTCCCATAGGTATAAACATGCATCCCCTGATTTAATTATTGGATATATCACTTTATTCCAGGGTTTCTCTATTAACCATATCTATATAATCCAATATAAAATCCACAAAAACCATTGATCGGATCTTTTTACTCAACTGAGATTCCAAAATTCATTCTTTGAAGAAAAAAAATGCAGAAACATTAGGTGAAAATCAGAATTAATTAATTAATTTAGCCACATACTCTGTCACTATGATCTTATCTTTCTTTAATCTATTGAAATATATTTTTATTGTTATCCTAAATATACTATGATAGAATATATTGTTAAAAAATTCATCAAAAATCATCCCATGTCATTTCTTGTTCAAATTTATCATGAAGTGTTGAATCCCACCAATGGAGTTCAAGATATTCCAACATGTATTTTAATAACAATAGGATTAGTTCCACTGGTGTGCCCAAGAAAACAATGATTTGATTCAGGATACCAAACAATACATCTGATTTTTCCATAACTGAATCACAACCAAATATAGGTGGGTTATAATTTTGGAAATGAACACAATGATCCACTTGAAATAGTTTATCCCTTATATACTCTATATACATGTCTTTAAAACCCTTTAAAATACATTTCATTCTCTCCTTATTAGATAGACCCCATGAAGATGGTGTTATAACTCGTATAAGTGTATCAAGAAAATGATTTTACTAAATTCAATAATAATCTGATCTTTATCATAAATAGGTTTTCAATTCCTTTTACTACTCTAAATTTCTTGTTCTCATAATCTAACTCCTTGAAACCATCCTAACTCTGTGACTAACAAGAATTATTTCCCAACTCTATGGACGAAAAAACTAACACCATTTTCCCAAAATGAATTACAAATCAGCCATGATGAATACTCTTTGTAACATCTCCTCTTTCTTATTGTCTTTAGAAGTGAAAAGTGTGTTACTAGTATTAGGTGTCATCCCAAAAACACAAAAATCCTAGGAATATATGATAATGGATTCATAAAAAATTGGGGGATTATATTCCATTTAATTAAAAACATCCTAAACTACATACTAAAACATAATCTACTATATGAAGCATGAGTTATAAAATAGAAATCAAAAAAATATAACCAATGACTATATCAAAGTAAAAAAGATGAAATAATGATACAAATCCAATAGAGTAAAAAAATCAAAACCCAAATACAACAAAGATATAGGACATAAACTCCCAAAAAACTCCAAGATCCAATCCACATGATCATCTAAACGAATCAGGAAGCATAAAACATAATTTTGATACATTTCCATTACTTGTGTCTCGATATATCAAATTTGAAACTACGTCAACGAACAAAAATTAGGGGTGGTTATAACACTCAGTAGGTTTTCCCTAATGAATTCCCAACGCACACCACTAGGATAGGACATTTTAGCATATTTATATTAAATAGTTTAAAATAATTTTTTGTGGTTAACGTGAAGGAAAAAAAATTTCCCAACCAAATAGTTTTCCAAGGAAAGAAACTCAAAAATTATTTAAAACATTTCACATTTTCATTTTTCATACTCATTCCATTTGAAAACATCCACACATTTCCATATCCATGAAAACCAGGGACCTCCCTATAAAAGGGGGTGGTGATTCATCCATTAACTAAGATATAACTTTTTGAACTTTTTATTTAAGTGATACATCACAAACTTATTCATCTAATTTATTATGGGGGAATCCTCGGGCCCTTATCTGTCCAAAATTCACATAAACACACACTAAACATATACTCAAAATTCAAAGATAAAACAAATCATGTCCAGAATCTTAAATCAAAATTTTATTTTATTGAAAACATTTGTAAATATTATTACATGTATCAAAAATAATATTTAAAACCATCATTTTAAAACCATGAACTAAGAGAACATTCCATTATGAAAACAAATTTCCATAATTTCTAAGAAAACATATGTAACGTATGGACCATGGATCTACTGAAACACTACCAAAATCTGGATGGCCACATGGATTCAAGAGTTCCACCACAGATTCTATAGGACATTGAATAGTATCTAGGGTGTAAATACTTTATGATGGGGATATTATACCATAATATTAATGTGGCATAGTCGATATGAAATTAAAGATATAATAGCTAAGAATAGATAAGAATACACAATAATGATTGGACCAGTAACAATCCTTAATGTAAATAAGAATAGAACAGATATAGTAAACAAGAGGTGAAGAAAAAATAACAAAAAATTAATAATTATATCAAAATACAAATAAGAATAGTAACATATATAATGTCATGTCATGCTGAAATACAAAAGTGAGAAAAGGGGTTATGTATATACAAAATTCTATAAAAGCTACAAAAAGTTATAAATACACATCCCAAATTGTCTCAAGAATATTTGATGCCCTCTTATACCATGATCTAACTTGGATTAATGAAAATGAATAATCTATACTAGGGTGTTTTCCCTTATACATACCTATAGACAAGTAATATAGTTGGGTTCCAAGGGTGGCTCGAGTATGGTGTGAGAATAATTCCCAGTATTCCAGAAACAATAGTGTCCAAGATTAATCCACGTAGTGTACAAAAAAATGTGGTGTCCTCATATAAATAAATAATTCATAATGGTGAAAAAATAATCAACTGCCTGCCCTAGTTCATAAAGGTCACTTGGGGATTATACCCTCTTCATCTCATGTAATAATGAAATTATAATCAGTAACCATATATATAGTAATAATATATATATATATAGTATATTTATATTCTGTATCCACCTATATTAATAGGTTATTTGATGACATAAGTATCCATATACATATATACTAGGTGTTGGATAAAACGTGGTCGAACTCAGTCATCTGTAACCGGTATGAACGATCCTATAAGATCAAGAAATAGTGTAAAACCTACATCTCTGGATGAGTGAAATAAGTCATTCTAATCACATGATATGGTGAGTGATTCATCATTTCAATAACCAAAACCAGGTACATGGTGCATCATGACCACTGTTCAAATAGTCTCAATGATGTGAGACGTCATGCTCAACACCCTATGTTAGGGGGAGTGGAACTTCATTCCCAACAAGTCCCTTAATCATCATTCCAAAACATATATCAATGGTGAAATCATAATTTTATTAATATCCATAAATGATCACCTGTCATTCATTATATGAATCAATACCAAAAATAACCAAAGGAATTTAAAATTCACCAAAGGAATATAGATAATCATGAATCAATTAGTGTTACCCTTCCACCAATTTACATTTAATCAATTAGTTCATTCAATTCATTTTGAAAGTTAACTCATTATAAATTTAGCCATTAAATTTAATACAACCAATTTTTATAAATAAAAAATTTAAATTTAGTTTCATGGTTCAATAAAGAACATTCATAGTTCCATTATCAAACTGGAAACTACCCACATGGGAAATTCTATTTACAAGTCAAGACAAGAAATTGGGAAGTACATTGATTTAATAAAAATTTCCATAAAATAGGTAAATTTCAATTACAACCAAATAAAAACATTGGAAGTGGTATTATAGTCACATAGTTAGTTAATAATAAATGGTAAATTAAAGCCATCACACCCATGGGCTGTCAAGAATTACATCCAACATCCTCTAATTACCTATAATGTACCAATGGGATAAAATAAATGAAGGTACATCAATTTATAATCAAATGAATCATTTTTAAATAACTTGGTATAAAGTCCAGTGTGTGGCATAATGGCGAGGCTATGAAAACATCATAAAATATACATAAAATAACATGAAAACCTAGATTAGGATCATTGATGAATCATCATCTATTAGAATCCTCATATTCAAAGTATATTGGATGAAAACAACAAAACGGTAACACTCCATAAAAATAGTGGGAAATAAATTTCTCCAAAATAGCACAACAGATATGAATATTAACAAATAATTGAACATAGAGGAATGGAGATCATACCTCAGGCCGTCTAATGCTTCTAGGGAATCTTTATTTGGAGTTGGATCAAGGAGATATATCGATGAATATATTGAGAGGATTAAGAATCTACGGGAGATAATCCATGCCGGATTTCCACTAGAAATGGGAGGAAAAATAAAAGAAATGAGTTTTTAAGTCATTAATAAAAATTTGTATATCCCACCCTCAAAAAAAAGTTCACATGATTTGGAAGCATGGTTTGGTTAAACTGTTCACAAACCGGGATAAGCCCACTGCCCAAGAAGATACCATGCACATTTAATGCACATAATTTCCCTAACCATGTTAAATCCATGAAAATTCCTATATTAATGATTTTTGAAATATCACATGATCACCCACCTTGGGATGCAGGTTTCAATAAAAACTATGTATCCCTTGCTATTCAAAAGTGTGCCCTCGTGGTTACCCCGTATGTCTTGTACTAACTTATGGTAATCGTGATGCCTACCATGTTTTTTCATTCCTGAACACTGGGCTCCATAAATTCTCCATACCCTCCTAGGATAAAAATTATTATGTAGTGATTGTCTAACATGATGAACAAAAAATTAAAACATTAAAAAAACGAGGCATAACATCATGAAACGATAGGTCATTACAACCTCACCTCTATAATGAAACTCAACCATGAATTGAGCTTCTAATTGTAGTGGGATGTAGAATGAAAAGAGTTCCCTCTACTAAGATCATATATTTTCTTCCCACTACATGGTATCCTCCCATACTCGGTCGTGCGGTCATAGAAACCATACTAGTGGAACTGAACTTCCTCAGAGTGTCATAGCATATTGGTCAATAGTAGGAACTAGATACTCCTTGATGGAAGTGTTGATATCTAACTCAACATAAAAAATTATGAAATAAATATGATGAGTCTGGGTAATATTAGTGAAATTGAGATATATGAAAGACATTCCACAAATACATATATCACTGAGGATATGCTAACTGGTATTCCAATAGTCTGATCTATTTCACAATCTCAAAGGGCATAATGAATCTAGGAAAGAGCTTACCCTGCATCCAAATACATATATGTCCCTACCTTTTATAGACTCTCAATATATATATATATATATATAACCTTGAACATGATAGCTCATCACTGTAATTTGGAATAAGAATGCTATCTGGACTCAGTTATCATCCTATGAATTCTAGTCAACTAGACCTACTCTATAGGCTCCTCAATGAGACATGGTTTAACAAAATCTTCCTCTGATACCTCTAGATATAATATAGGTGAATAGAATGGGTTATCATATAAGGCCTTATAAGAAGACATCTAAATGGAACACTAAAATGTTTTATTGTAATAAATGTCCTCAAGGGGTATGTGTTTACACCATAAACCCCCAATATCAAGGAAACATGGAAGAATATTTTCCTATAACAGTTGAGTTTTACAATATGTGTATCCATCAGTCTAATGTTGAAAGGTTTATCTTAGAAGCACATGCATACCTAGTACCTTCTTAATCCCCTTATAGAACCATTATGTAAAGAGAGTGTCTATGTAAGAAATAATAGACCTAGGAGTACTATGAATATGTAAAAATTCACTGATGTATAGCCTCAATTTCTCATTTACAGAGAAGTTCTCTTACACAGGTAAAAAGTGTGTGACCTTCTTCTAATGAATAGTGATTATGAAAACAGTATCATTTAAACAAGGGTATCTAGGTAACCCAATCAATAATTCCATTGATACTTCATTCTTTTTCACTACATAAAGGATAATTACTATAAAATTCATGTCTGTCAAAGATGTTCTTCCTTCATATACTAATATTTGTAACATAGAGTGATAAACCAATAAATATCATATTTCATAGTAGGCCAAAAATACATGAAATGAAAATTTCAAAACATCTCTGTGACACCATGATGTACTACCTAACATAAGTCATACAATTCCTGAAATATATCCTCCATAATGTAATCTAGGACCCATTGATTCCCATGAAAACATAATGTGTCATTCCCATCCATGGTCCAACTTGAAGATGAATCATCATCCGAGACACTTTCCCTTATGAAAGGCCCTCGAAATCAGATAGATTCCTTATTCTCACTCACTCTAGAATAGTAGAGGTGTATGTTAAAGGTATGAGGATAGTCTATCCATTATTCTCACGAACCTCAATCTGCATCTCTGAAAACCAATCCATTTGCTGCCACTCGATGCTAGTTTCCGAAACCACTTGTCCCTGAGTATTCTAGATCAAATAATTTAATACAACATTGCCTTTTCATGTCATATAAGAAAGATTAAAATTTAATGATTTTAGGTATTCAACCCACCTATACTTATTATGATTAAAATATCCCTATGTGAATATGTACATGAATATTTTGTCAATGGTGAACAATATAAGACCAAAAGAATCACTGAAAGGCATGAGAAATATAGGGTGAAGCATATATAATACCAAACAAGTCTCAAGAATCATTGGATATCAAAAAAAATCATGGGATTATCCTAATAAACTATATCTCTCACCCTATCTGGGTCTACTAAAACTTCTGAATTTGAGATGATATGACTAAGGAAGTTTACTTTGTCAATCTGGAAGTGGAATTTACTATTCTTATCATAGAGATAATTCTATCTTATTGTATTCATTATGATCTAAAGATGATTTCAATGGTCATGTCGATAATGAGAATACACTTATATGTCTTCAACAAAAACTATCATGAAGGAATCTAGATACAGGTTGAATACTAGATTCGTTATAGACATTAAGATATGAGGTGTGTTCATGAGATCGAATGACATGAAACGGTACTCATATTGGCCATACCAACCCCTAAAAGGTGTGTGAGGTATGTTTAAGGATTATACATGTACCTAATTATATCCAACCCTAAAATCAATCATTCAAAACACTATTTATCCTCAAATCTAATCAAAGAGGTTTACTATTTGAAGAAGTTGATACTGGTTCTTTCCCATTATCTACTTCAACAGTCTATAATCCTCTCAATGTGTGAGGGTACCATCCACCTTTTTTGAAAATAGGCCTGGTGAACCCCAAGGAGAATTATTGGGGTTTATAGATCATTTTTACTCTCGATCCTCTATCTATTTCATGAAACTCCGTAAGCTCAGTAAGGTCCATCCTTCAATTAGGAACTTTCACTATTGCGGATCCTTTCAATAGATCAATGGAAGAATATACCCCTCGCATTTAAGGTAGTCTAGAAAATTAATTTGGGAATAAAACCATAAATGATCCAATATTGGATAAAAGATTGAGGTTGGTAACCCATGATCATCCTAGA
Organism: Viscum album; assembly: GCA_963277665.1. NCBI lineage: Eukaryota > Viridiplantae > Streptophyta > Magnoliopsida > Santalales > Viscaceae > Viscum > Viscum album. The sequence continues at coordinate 208,959,064 of OY728123.1, forward strand.
AAATACTGGAAATATATATTTCCAGACTACCCACCCATTTATGTTTGGGTGTCGCATGAGTCGAACTAACATATGATTCTACATAATATACGTAACTACCACCTCTAGTGATGTAACTATCATCATATGGTGATAGGAATACATATGAACATGATTGGAAACTAACATTTTTCATCCCAATAATTAAATCAATGCCCATAATGTCATGTATGAAAAGATTCTATCTGAAGAGGTATGTTCCAATCTCAACAACACGTTAATTACACCAGCATACAAACTATGATTGGATACCAAATGGAATATTGAGAATCATCACGCCATAGAAGAGTTGGGTCCTTAGGTATAGACTCTATGTGATTACCTAATATATAAAAGAGTGGGAATCACTTGTGAAAAATAAAGTAATAACTAATGTGGAGGTTACTAGAATAGAACCTCATACAGTAGAAGGTTTGGCACTCTACTCCTCTATCATGAGATTCACTACATTATTGTTAGCTACACCATGGCCTTGGTTTAAAGCGTAACTTACCTGAGGAAGGTAGCTCTTCTAGTGTTAAGAATTATGATTCGGACTAACTCTACCCTACCCAACACGTCATCTTGAATGGCCAGTGGCATTCCATATGTCTACCTAATGAGATTTTATTGGACCTATTGTGGAATGTGGAGTAGGTGTAGATCCCCAATCCCTAGGAACTGGTGGTATGGTTCTTCGGAAGCATTGGATATTCCCCATCCTATCGTTGCATCTACATTCCACTAGATCTTAATAACACAGAGTTTTTGTACATATCGGCATCATACACTTGTGACATATTTTGAGACTCTCTGTATGAGGATCCTAACTACTTTTACCTCTAGAAGAAACTTTAATGTGATGCTTGTACCCACTAGAAGAAACACTGGGAGGCCTTGGTGCAGAACCTTCCTAACTCGCACTATATGATTCACATAGATTATTCTCTTTAATAATGGACAAGTTGACTATCTTAGATGTGTTCATTATCCTAATGTCACTAAACTATGACTAGATGGTGTATACCATCCCAGCCTCCAATCCCATTGAGTTCACAAGATGATCACCCACTAGATTAAGAGATAAACACTACAGATTAGTAAAAGGATAATATTATTCCATAACAGACATTCCTCCCTACTATAGGTTCATAAACTATCTAGCCTGATCATACCTCATAGTTTGTAGAATGAAAATGTCTTTGATGATAATTTATAAATCCACCCAGATCATATATCTATACCGATCTTATAATGTAATATAATCCCAAAGTCTATTGGAAGAATTGAATAGCATATAACCATAAATAATTGACCTACTCTTTGGAGGTTTCTCTAGATGCTAAAATCTAGTATGAATTTCATGGATACAGGACTCAAATTCATATTGTCCTCCATACCAAAAAAAGGTGCTAGGATACCTCTATTGGAACTCCAGAGTCAACTATTCCATACTCAGGTTAGATCACGCACCACCTTGCATAGATTGTAACATACAGTGAAATATCTCCTGAAATAAGGCATTAGTGCCCATTTGAGGAATAAGAAGAGATTCCATAAGTAGAACAATATGAGGGATCATCGGTGTCTCAATTCCCAAAAAAAAATAGGTTTGTGGTCATCAACACCTTCATGGAATATGAGTAGAGGAAATCATAGAGGAATGTTGATAAAATCCAAAATGAATTATTTAGAATAGATTCTTAACAATAAAAAGATCACATATTGAAAACTAAGATAGGTTCATAAAATAATAATAAAAATATTTCACCTCACTTTCTATTATACATTCTCGGTATATATGGTAATGAAGATACCCTAATAGGACATAGAAATATATGAGGCACCCCACTACCCACTACATAGGATGGGTTTATTTCTAGGTCTCGTGTTACCTGTATAAGATAACCATTTCATTCTAAAAGTGTTTTGAATTTTAACATGTTTTAACATTTTCATTTAAATATATTTCAATGTATTAATTAGATTTACAAACATTTATAATCTATAAGGGACCATACTACTCTTAAACCTAATTATAGATTCCACTTAACCCAATACATATCATGTTCCATCCCATGTGACCAATTGTCCATGGATCAATATTCCATAACTAACTACTCATGGAGTATACTTTAACCAATACTAGAAAAAACTATTAGGTTAAGGTGGGGACCTTATTTTCCAATTATGTATTCTTATTATTTCATGAAATTTTATCACATCTCACTACATATCGATCATGTAACTAATAAAATGTGACAAGAAAATTCTCCTTGTATATAAACATGTAATTTTATTCTTTTTGTGCCTATAATTATGCATGTAATGAAACACCCTCATTTCTATAGGTTATTTTAAATGAAATATAATGGAAATAAAATCAATTATAATATCATCATAAGACATGTGATTCAACCAACGGTGAAGTCGTATTGTCCATAACAGGCATAATCAATACCAAAAATTACAAATCCCATGTAATTTGGGTTTCCATTGTACATCGGTTAGCTATTCCCAATAGCAGGCTCGTTAAAAAATTCCATAAACTCTTAGTCTCCTTTAGTATACCCTAAAAGTAAGACAAAGTAAAAGAAAAACTATGAAACAACTTTTTAATATTCCGAACCAGGATCCACCTAACCAGTTCCCCAATCATGTGGGTCACATAGACTCAAGCATCCATCCTCATATTCCAGAGGCTACCGACAAGTAGTTAGGTTATAACAGTGGTACTATGGGGAGATTATACCCTCATATCAAAGTGGAACCGTAGATATAGCAATAAATATAAAATAACAAAATCCTATATAAGAAGACACAATATTGAATGGATGATACACCTGCCTCAACAGAATGAATAATATAGTAGATATTATAAACAAGTGAGGAATCCAAAATAACTGATCATATAAATAATAATTTCAAATGTAAAAGAGGTGGTGTTATATTCATGATGGTATGGCATGATTATATACAAAAGGAAAACTATGGATATATATATACAAAAAACTATACAAAACTATAAAAAGTAAAAAAAATAATACTCCACTAGCATCTCAAGAATATGATTAACCATTTTATCTGATCCACCAACTAAAATTAAATTATATCATGAATCTGTAGCAGGGTGTTTTCTATTATCCATACCTAAAAAAATAATCCACTTGGCTTCCAAAGATGACCTGAGTCGTGTGTCAGAAATAATCCCAGTAGGAAACCACCAACAGTGTATAGAACTAATCCCTATTGTATATATATGAATATATTGTGCATGTATAAATAAATTATCATCAATTCATAATAAACAAACACCTTCCTACTTAGGTTCCTATAGGACACCTGGAGGATTTACCTACACCATCTCATGAAAGAATGAATGTCTGATCTATAACCATATATATATTAATAGTAATATATATAGTATAGTTATATAATCTATCAACCTATATGAACTGGGTACGTGGGGAAGTAAGCGTCCATATAACAAGATTCTAGGTGTTATATGGGTAAGTTTAGAAATATATCATCCATAACTAGTCTAAACGATCCTATAAGATCAGGAAAGGGAACAATCCCTTCATATCATAATGAATTAGAGACATAATGCTCATCACTAGAGATTGTGGGTGAGTCATCATGTCAAAAACTGAAACATGGAATGTGGTGCATCAATCCCACCATCCAAACAGAGTTAATGGTGTTAGACATAATGATCAAAACCAGATGTAAGGAAGAGTGGAACATCATTCCCAAAAGTCCCTTAACTATCATTCTACACCCAATACCAATGGTTTAATCATAATTATAATAATTGAAATGATGTATTACCTCTCATGTATTATATTATTGAAGCCCAAATACAAGAAAGGAAAATTAAAATTCAAAACATTTATTTAGACAAGAAATAATCAATTTGAGGGGCCTTTCCACCTATTTAAATTTAATCAATTAAATCATTAAAATCAGTATGAATGGAAAACCTTCATGATGTAATCTGTTCTTTTGAATAAAATCCATTTGATTAATAAAAACAAGGAAATTTAATTCTATGGTTCAATGAATCGCTATTAAAGATCCACTATCAAAGATGAAATTACATTTAAAGGAAATTACATTTATAAGTAATGCTAAGAACATAAGAGGTACACTAGCTCAGTAAAAATTTATATAAAAGAGGAAAATTTAAATTAAATCCCAGTACAAACACTTAATAGGTATTTGATTCATTTATTCAATTAATACAAAAGGGAAAATTTAATATAGAATTCCCAAGGGGTGTCTACAATTGAGGAAAATATCCTATAACAAACTATAAAGGCTCAATGTGAGAATAAAATTGTGCATAAATCAATATAGAAACTAAGGAATCATTATAGGAAACAAGAATCATATGATTCCACATGGATTCATGACGTGTCTATTAACACAACATAACATTTAATGAAAAAAACTATACCACCTATAATATGTTTATTTATAACTTATCAGTGTTAGAGACCTCAGTTTCAATGTTTATTGGATGAAATTGATGAAACAGTCCAAAACAATAAAAATACGGTTAATGGGAATTCACCGAAATAGAAAAACAAACATGAAGATGAATGAAGAATGAATGTTTGTGGAATACATATCTAGCTTCAAGATATCCAATGCATCTAATGGATCTATATTTGGATTCCAAATATTGGAGAAATCTCAAAACCTAGATTGAGAGGAGGAAGAATATATAGGTGAGAAACCAAGAGGTTCATCCATTGGAAAGAGGAGCAGAAAGAAGAGAAATGGGTAATTATGTGATTAATAGAAATTTGGATATTTGTTGACGCCAAATTATGGATAGGGAAATGAGTGGTAACTTTTAAAGAAACTAAAAGCATGTTGAGAATCAGCAGATAATTCCGCGACACCATAGGGAGTTTCATGCAAGAATTAATGGGTGTGCGTAAGATTCCATGCGGTGTAAAAACCCTTTCCCACCAAATGTGACATAAAATGATGGTTTCCACAACATTCAACTGAAAACCAAAAAAGGCACCGGTGCGAAGGGATAATGATGGGCACAAAGGATTCCCCACAGTGCACAAACCATTGCGCTCTCAATGTGACATAAAATGAATGTTTCCATGGTAACCATTTGAAAACCTGCCAAGTCACTGACGCAAAGAGAAAATGGTGGGGGCATAAGATTCCCCACGGTGCGAAAACCCTTGCGCTCCCAATGCGATGTCAAATAAAGGTTTCTGAAAAAACCATATGAAAACACACCATGGAACTAGCATGAAGGGAGAATGGTGGGCATGCAAGATTACCCATGCTGCATAAACCCTTGAATTCCCAACGAAACGTCAAATGATGGTCTTCATGGTGACCATTTGAAAACCTACCAAGGAACTAGCATGAAGGGAGAAATGTGGGAACGAATGATTCCCCATAGCCTGTAAACCATTTCACACCCATTACAACCTCAAATCAAGGTTTCCACAGTGACCATCTGAAAACCCACCAAGGAACTGGCACAAAGGTAGAATGGTTGGTGCACATGTATCCCTACAGTGTGCAATCCATTACATGCCCAATGCGACCTCAATCGGTCTTATGAATGATGATCCTCCTGCACAGCACGACTGAAGGTTTTGGCTATAAATAGAAGTGTTACCCCAAACCTTCGGTGACAGTTACGGAAGAAGAACTGATGCTCTGCTTCTCCAAAGACAACCCTACCATGACTACATAAAAAACACATGGAATCAAGGTATTGGATCTTGCGCAACAGGTATCCCAGAGGTCCTCCTTTAGGTGGGCCCACTTCGGTTTGATCCTAGCCCGTTTCCTTTTACCCAAAGGCATTTTCACGCAAAATATCTCTCTTGTGTGCAAGTTTCTCCTTTATTAGGAACTGTTTTGCGTACATCTATTTGTTTTGAACGCAACTGCACCATCTAACACAAAGCCTCTCATCTTGTGTTATCCCCTTTATCATGGGTTCCACGTGTCATCCTCACAATAAGGAACCATGTATGATGCCCTCTTATGTGTGAATCTCTTTTTGTGAAAATGTTTATCCTGTATACACCTTTAGGTTTGTATGAAGTGATTTCAAGGTCCATTGGGTGGTGCTTGGTTTAGTGTTTCATAACCTCATGCTTCATGGCATAGGCATGCTAATGAATATTGCTTCTTCACATAGCCATGCTAATGTGATCCCATCAATGGATCACTCTATAACACCACTGCCCCATAGGATTTCTAATGCCCTTCCTTCCCCAAGGGTGGGTGGGTATCAGTTATGTATTTTATAGTGGTGTGGAGTGAGCCTACCTTGTCTGAGATGTAGGATGTTAAACTACATATCACCATCATCCACGGCACATGACATTAAATTATGGCCTCACACCATGAAAAATACATTGGTAGCCCCATCTCAGACATTCTTCACGCCCACTGTTCTCCACAAGAGTGAGATTATTTCTTATATGGAATGAGATCCTCTTTTCTGGAGTGGAATTTTTCAGCGAGTAAGGGAAACCATCTTGGTGTAAACCCCTAGACTTGTTCACAGGAGGTAGCATCCCTACTCCTCACCTCTTCTCTCATGCAAAATACTAGAGGAGAGATGGGCACATGGACCTTCGTTGCCTCATCGCTCTCCCTCCAGTATTTTTTTTCATTGGGCCTCTATCCTGGAGTACGTCCTAATCTCCATATCATTGGGACTCTAATCAAGCATAATCCCTTGTTTCCTCTTTGGGAAGCTAAACACGCCTAATCCTCATTCTATTCCTCACAGAGGAACCTTTCACGACGTGATCATCAGGTCTTTGATACATCTTGTTCCTCACACCGAGCATGACTCCAATGGGCTTAGTGTAAGCACTGACCATGACATCCTCCTTGGGATTCCTTAGTGTGTAACCACCAAGCCCCCTTCCAAACTACGTGGACATTGATCTTGTTTTTTCCAAGAAAGGTATGTAGGAAGCCTCCCTGAGGTTCAATGCCAACACCTAAATGTACCAACCCCTTCACGTTGGTTCACCCTCATCCTGCACGACATTAAACTGTATCCTACCATCTGAACTACATGGAATTTGATCCTTACCCCTTTCCAAGCATGGTACATAGAAATCCTCCATGAGGTTCAATCCCAACACCTATCGGTCCTAACCATTCCACGATGGTTCTACCTCGTCCCTCATGATGTTAAATTGTATTACCCTTTAATCTCACACATCATCAAACTGTATCCATTTGAACTTCATGGTTTTGATAGCTTTCTCCTAGGAAGGGTACATATGAATCCTCCGTGAAGTTCAACCCCATCCAGCGGTAATCTGTTTTATTCCATGACCAATGGTAATTCATAGTTATATCCAACTAAAGGTAAGACATTCTCATTCCCTTCGATGGGACCCACATCTCTGGTCTGTCAATGTGGCATAATATAAACTCATGGGATGATAACCATGCATAGGATCCAACATGGCATTGGCTCACTGTCTTCTACACACACCCTGATTCCTTCCCCCATCCTGAACTACATAGACTTTGATTCCCTGCCACATAGATATTTAGGAATCCTCCCTAATGTTCAATCCCATCACCCATGTCTCATACTGGTCTCTCCCTTAAGACTATGTGTTTGGGGAAGGTCATTCCCCAACCTAGAGGTCTCAATTCCTCCGGGTCCAATCCATGAGTCAATTCTCATGGGCCTCCTCCTCTGGTGTCCCATCGTCCCACTAAACTATGTGGACTTTGAATCCCTACCATGGGGATTTGTAGGAATCCTCTCAGAGGTTCAATCCCAATACTACCATCATCTTCCCATCGGTTCCATCTCATTTTCCACCCATATCATTAAACTCTCCATCATATATCCTGATTCATACCCAGGCCACCACATCCCAGTGTGATCATGTCATGAATCCCATCGCTGCTCCTTCTGGAACCCAGGCAGCAAAACAAGAATAATCCCGCACAAACCATAACCACCCAACCATGAGATATCCTTTTGTGATGTGTTGCAAACCATGTGTAAGCCCCAACATTTCTCCAGATCATTGTCCTCTTCACACACCCTGATTCATCAACCCTTCAAACTACGCGGGATTTGATCCCTCTCTCTTGAGATTGGGTAGATGGGAAACCTTCTTGAGGTTCATGCCTAGCTAATGACAAACCATGGAGTCCCCTTTACATGGACCCAATCATCCTCGGATCTTCCTTCATTGGATTTTTTGATCCGCCCATCTAGTATAACCTTGTGGTGCTCCCTCCTGAGGCTGCAACCATCTGATCCAATCCCATCAGTGTTCTAATCAGTCTGATCTATCTCTGTTAGGCATTAAACCCGCAAAATACCCTATTCTAAAAATTATAAACTAAGAAAAACCTCAGAGACATGCCTGTGACATTTAATTCCCTGCAGTCGATGTGGAATGCCTTAGGATTCTGTGACATCATGAATTACAATCATAAGGGAAATAATCCCAGACATATCAATGTTCTTGTATCTAGACACACCAGCAATTTCCAACGTGACTACTCCCCAGATTTAAGGTTTCTTCCATGACATGAACCATTGTAATTTCTTGAAAGAAGCACTGTAATTAACTGGTATCCATGAAGATATAGCACTAGGAAGGAGTTTATTGACCAAAACCCTAATCTTTAGAGAGACCTGGACTAGGATATGAATTACAAGGAGGAATCCATGGAAGGAGTAATTGACTTCCCATCATCTTATTTCGATCAATGAGAAAACATCCCTAAATAAGCGATGGATTTCACCTGCCTTTGGAAAGCAGGAATGTAGGGAAAAATCAAAACATCCTCGAAGAACTAATGTGCACCCCAGAGAAAGAATCAAAAACAAAAATTATGAATCCAACAATAAGTTATTCTCCTCAATGTCGATATTACTACAATTTAAGACATCAGTGGATAAGGGAGTCACTAGATCCATCCATCTGGAACCAAGTCCTACCTAGAAAATAGTGGGCCTACCATGAAACTAACCAAAAATTGGTGTAGTTGAATGTGGTACATAATAGTCTATGACATTTTTAGCATGGATCCTTTTCACCAACAATGGGATACGGGATGGTGTGTGGCGCTGGTCTTTTCTTTCCTTCATTCAGCACAAATGGTTGAATCTCCCTTCTATGAAGGACCCAAGATATGATAGGAAACCAATCACCACCCACCCACTGATGTAGGGGTTAGGACAACGTCAACGTGGAAATCCTGTGTGGCCTCATCTATCCTATGATGGTCCACACATCCATGGATGATGGGTTCCCAATTCCTAGTCTCCCATGTGAACATGTCCAAAGAAGGGTGATTAACGAACTTTTCTGATGATACGAGGAAGAGGGGATTATCTCAACCCAGTATATGGCCCAATAAGTCCTAGTTGATTATGTTCCTCATCATTTCCACTTCCCCCAAGTTCTTCATAGGGATCCACTGCTCCCCACTCAGACCTACAATCTATTCGGGAGCCTCTCCCTGGAGCGCTTTGACGACTCGCTCCCCTACTCTAATGAGGTGAGGGAAGTTTGGGCCAACCCAATTGTGATTCCTTCACAGGGGCCACCAAGGAGGGATCCAACCAGGCCATGTCAGCACAGACACCCAGCCCCACATGTTGAAGAGCAGGTGAGTTATGACCCTACACCACCGACCCCAGTCCAGTTAACCTGACGCCAATGTCAGGCACAAGCTGAGGAGGGCGCTTGCGAGTGGGTGTCATTATCGACACCTACAACGTTCCACTGTCGGAACATACCCTAAATGAACTATTTATACTAGACAAGGGAAGTTATATTACTATCTTTGATCAAGGCCCCAACCCCCCCCCCCCCCCATGATAAGGTTGGGGAAACTCTCCTGGTCACTGACATTGGTGGCGTGCGTCGCAGGCGGACCCGCAGAAATGAACCCCAGCACGGAGGTCCTCCCTGTGCCACCACCAATAAGGGAGGATGTTTGTACTTCTCCCAAGATTGGAATGGAGGTCCTCCCAATGCCACCATCAGTCCTAGAGAAGTGATTCCCCACCACACTCACATCCATCATGGAGGCTTTCCTCGCACCTGTAATCCCAAGTATGGAGTTGTTCCTCCTATTTTAGGCTGCTGAAGAAAATAAATTCCTCTCCAGGTCAACCATCAGCATGGGGGTATTCCACATTTTCTTAAAAAATCTATTAAGGTCCACTTCATCCCAATAATTAGATAAGTGGAGGTCTACTTTGCTTCATTGGCACCCAGCACGAAGGTCTTCCCTGTGTTTAGTTTGACCAGTATGAAGGCCCCCTCATATAATCACTACTAAGGGAATCATATATGGAGATATTGACCATGATACTACGAGTTCCATGAGAGGTCCTACCTTCTCCATTACATCCCATGGAGATTCCCTCCACGCATCAGCCAGCGGACACAGAGGTCCTCCTTCTGTTCCCTTTGAAATTTTTCCAGGTGCACCTTGCACCCTAGCTCACCCAGGTGGATGTCCTCTCTGCCCCAGCATTAGTTCGGCTAAAGGTCCTCCTTGAGTCGAAATCCTAATCTATCCTAAAGAACCATCCTTGGGAAAGAGGTTGGTTCACTTCTTCCATAAGAAGAGTACCAAGATGTTTTAGAATGCAATTAAGCCCTTATGCTCCTCAGATTCTGAGGAGCACTGCGATTCAATAATGGAACCCTCACCCCAATCTTCTGTGTTAAGGGTCGAGGCGGGAATAAGGAATATAATCCTCATCCTTCTAGAATTTGAGTTCCACTGGATTCCCTTATCCCTCTGAAGATACATCTAGGAGGAGGAAAATTTGGAATCTTTCTTGGGTCTGGTTTTACGATCCCCCTATCGACAACATGGATATTTTCTACCTCAACCAGAGATCACATATATTATTTCTGGGGATGGATAGAGGATGGACATCATCCTATCCCACAATCAGTAACCAAATTCACTAATTATGATGTTGTGATTGCTAGTCCATATTACTGGGATTTGGTGGTGCAGTCATTGCATTCTTCAAAAGACAACACAAGATACGGCGTCATGTCTGCTCTTTCGTTGTATTCTCCATTGGCCAGCCTACCATCTCAATAGTCCACTTCAATTTCATTCTCGTTCCCTCATCCACCCCCAATTGATGAATGGGGAAACTAATGGCCAGATCCTAAGTTTGAGCTGAGGAACTCCCGGGACATCCTTGCAGCAGACCATTTCCTAGAGACGTTCTGGCCAGTTCCAACCCCGAGCTTCTATGTGCCGAAATTTTTTACCCATGAGTAAGTCGTGTGTTTTCTCCAACATATCAGGGAAACTAACTTCTATATATGTTATCATATATTGGAATACCTAATGATTCAGGCACACTTTGATGATATTGTCCAGCAATGCCACATGGTCGACTTGGTGGTTCTCTTTGTGAACCAGCGTCCGGAGTCGCTCATTCGTCATCACACCCTTCAGTAGTTGTTCATCCAGAGCATTAAAGTTATCTACATGATTATCAAGGATTAATCCCCCCACCTTTAGGTTCGCTAATGGGGGTATTAATTTGCCCGTAATTTCAGTTCTATCCAGCGCCATCCTGAATTTCCAAGACACATCGAGGATATTCCTTCAGGATTAGTTGCAGTTAACATTGTAGACCTATCATTAAGAGAGGACAAACTAGATATCCTTGAAGTAAACTTACTACCCAAGGGATTTCAACACCTATTGGATCCATTGGGAAGAATAACCCCCCCCCCCCATCAATAAATCTTACTAGGTATTCATGTACCTTCTGAGTCATTAGACCTCAGTCGGAATCCCAATAAGGGAAAAGGGAATCTTGGGGCCACAAAGCCCACCGACCCATCTGGGTCATTGCAGAAGATGGAGGATGATCCTGAAAAGGCCATGTTGTGTTAATAGTTCATGGAGCATAAGAAGATAGTCTATTACCTACTTACTGAACGTGATATGGAGTGGAAACCAGATTACGGTGATCCTTGACCAAGGCAGCAGGGGAAGGTAGAACTCCCCCCAATGAGTTCCCTCTGGGTGACCCTGACCATGCTACCCAAATAGATAGGGTATAAGCCAAATATTATGTCAATAGTTTGTGGTATTTATCGCCAAATCCACCGGAGATGAGTGATAATCTTTGGTACCCAGATTAGTTTCTCCCAGCCTCTCCACAGGTTGTTCCCACAGTAGTCCTGCAGGTCATCACACCAGTCGCTCCATGAGCCATGGGGTCTGATTATCATGTTAAAGAACCTTCCAATGAAATAGTGGTTAGGTATCCTATCTAGTACAGGAATACCCACCCAGATGATCTAATGTAAGTCCTAATCTCCTGCCTCGAGGCTTTGGAAACTTGACGGGTTTCAATTCCTCCTGATGGAAATACATATCCGACATGGGTGGATGATATGTAGGCATCCACTGGTCACGAAAACCCTAACTTGTACCCCTTTAATGGGAAAGTCGATCCACTGGAGCATCTGGCCCACTTCATATGAAGGTGTGGACCCATGCTGGGAACTCCAGTGCCGTAGGAGGCCTCCAAACCCCATTGTTTCGTAGAATCATCGGAAGGTCCCGCGTTTGTTGTAAAGACCCATAAAATTCAAGGGATTTTTTTTTATTTTCTTTGGGATTTTACAAGAACGTAGTTTCTGACGGCGCATGATTCCGAGACCCGGTGTGCCCGGAATTAATTTCCAATGTTAGGCTCAGGTACGTTCAGTGAACAAATGAGCGGGTTTTTCTAACTTTTAAATCGGTGCTCGGAATTGAAATATGAGGGCACCGATGAACTCACAGCATCGGTAATTTCTTAAGAAGACCTTTTTCGAAGGTGCGATTGCTCAAGAGGAGTTTTTTAAAATTTGAGGTGTAATTGAAGAATACATAAAATTTGTAATCCAATTTTATTTTTCTTTCTAAGTGGTTAAAACCTTTGAGTGGAAGTTGGGGTAACCACCCAACTTCCCTTGGGAGGTTATGAGGGTGGTGGGGCCCACACTAACCCCAACCCTTCATATTCCCTAAACTCCTATAACTCTCCTTTTAAATGACAGGAATTAAATTAAGTGATTTAATTCAATGTTTGAAATTCAAAATTATTAAGACTTGAGTAATAAAATAAGACTAGACACTTATTTTATAATTGTTGGGTTTTATTGTATTGAGATATTGGGAGAAAAAGATAAGTCTTGAGGTTCTTCATTCTTCATCAAATAATGCGAAGAACGCACCACCGCCGATGAAGAACGCCGACCTCCGACGGCGGACGACGGCGAGAGACGCGTTCCTCGGAGATCAACAAACGCCAATAACCCTCTCCTTCCGCGACGCCTTCTTCCACGACGTGCAATTCTGTGACGAACCTTTGTTGAAACTACGCTCAAGGTAGGGGATTTTATTGTTGTTGATATTCATGATTTCTTCTGTCGACGTTACTCATTCAATTGGACCGCTTGCTATCGATTAATGGGAGGGGGTCGGACCGCAAAAACCCCGTCGACCCTCCTCCCTTATTTTTTTGTGTTGTTACGGTACGAAGGAAAGTGACGCGGTGCCGTCGCACCGCGTGGGAACGTGCGGCAAGGATGCGCGGCACCGTCGCGCCTTGAAATTGAAATCGAACCAAGCCGCGGCGTCGTCACGCCGCACCGGAAAAACCCGAAGACAACGCGGCCGGAGCGGGGCCGTGACAGAGGGGCGTGGCGCCGTCACACCACGCTGGACGAACCAAGGCCACGGCGGAGCAGGGACCGGCGGCCGGTTCCGGGCCGCTGGTGTCGGAGCAGGGGGACCGGCCCATGCCGGTCCCATGGCGGCAGTAGCCGGCCGGCCGGAGTGGGCCAGACGGATAGGGGAGGAGCTGGGGGTTACGACCCCCAGCTGGCCGGACAAGCAGCGACCCCCCACATGGGGGTCGCGGTTACGAAACATGGGGGCAGTGCCCCCCCCCCATCCGCTCGGCCGAAATGGCCGAGCCACCTGGCCAGCGCGCTGGGACGCCCAGGCCGGGCCAGGCCACGCCGAGGCCGGGCCGGACCGCGCCAGCCGGGCCGGGTCGGTCTGGGCCCGAAACCCCCACTTCCGGACCTCTTTCGGTCTTTTTCCCATAACATGGGATACAGACCTTCGATTGACACATCGTCAGATGCGATGCGATCCTTGGATCCACATGGTCATTTCTGTATATTACACTCAGGGTTTCGGAGAACTTTGGGTACGGCCGAGTTGGTTCGAACACGAAACTAACCGGGCCCTCGAAGCGGAAACGCATATAACCTGAGCTCCGGACGTCTGAATGATGTGACCTCGACTTTGTTGGATTCCTCTTAGTGAGACAGACTTTTTGGCTTACTCCGCTCAAGGTTTGGATGCAGTCGTAGTGTGTTCAGGTCGGTTTTGACTTAAAAACCAACCGGGCTCCTAGAACGAAAAAGCCAATAACTCTCAGACCGGGCGTCTGATTGACGCGTCGTCTGTCACGTTGAGTTCCTCTTGTCGAGACAGAACTTTTGGCATACTACACCTGAGTTTTGGACACAGTTGGATATTGGCTGGGTTGTATTGAACCCAAAATCCAACTAGGCCCCTAGAACGGAAAAGCTCTTAACTTTCAGATCGGATGTCCGTTTGACGAACCATCAGCGGCGTTAGTGATCACGTTGAGAAACGGTCCCTATGAGTATACCCCATGAGAGTTCGGGGTACAGTTGAGATACGGCCGGGTTGGTTCGCACACGAAACCAACCGGGCCCCTGGGATGAAAAGTCTAATAACTCACAGACCAGACGTCCGATTGACGCGCCGTCTGTTGTGTTGAGACCCCTATGACGAGGCGGACCTTTGAGATAATTCTTCATTGGACTTTTTGATACTTGGAGTATCGACCAGTAGCTCATGGAGCGGACCCTCCCAGAGACGAGAGTACGGAGTACGGAGACTGTGTAGCCGACTGAGACCTGACGACTACTTGACCGACTCGACTTGGAGTGAGTCTACTAGCCCAGTGGATGGGCACTACTTTGTTTGGATGCAGACCCATGGCGGACGGAGCACTACTGAGTTTGGGTGCAGACCCTCGGTACTCATCCGGAGATTACCTCTGCAGGCTATTAGGGGGTGTACACTACTGTGTTTGGGTGGCATACCCCAGTGGGAAGCACTACTGTTTTTGGGTGGCTGACACGCGGTACTCGATAGGAGGAGTACCTCAGCAGTCTTAGGTTTGTGAGCAGTACCTCGGAGTCGTGACAGGACCACTGTACACTCCAAATACGGGGCTCTTCAGCAGTTACAGTTTCGATAATGAAAATACTGGTTTGAGCTGAGTCTATGATCTTTGTGTGTACCTCATGATTGAGATGGGTCACTTGATAACTTAGGTATATGTATGGGCATATACCTGTGTAGTGGTTATCCGATGATTTCATAATCTTTGTATTTCCCCTTGATTGAGATGAGTTACTTGATAACTTAGGTATATGTATGGGTATATACCTATGTAGAGGTTATCTATTGAGATATTGCTTTGTGGTTATCCTTGTTGGAATTAGTGAGACCTTGAGGGTCTTGGGGTCCCTACTGAGTATCGTTATACTCACCCATGCACGGGCTATGCCCACACCTCATTGTGTTGGTTGCAGATGACGGGCAGCGCTGACAGAGGCTGAGTGTTTGAGGACTGGACGGTACCCGGAGGTGGATCTCACGGCGAGTTAGTATCCAGGGGTGGACTTCACGACATGATGATACTCGGAGGAGGTTGACGGGAGAGAGCATTGTGGAGGCTATCTGTACCTACCCTTCAGGTAGGATGCATGGTGGACGATCCAAGAGCTGTGCTATCTGTACATACCCTTCAGGTAGGATTCGAGGTGGATGACACAGGAGCTGTTTCTATTCCTCAAGCTATTTTTCTTTTCTGTTGTAATTTCGTTCAGTTGTAGCTGGACTTTTCAGTTGGGTTTTTATTCTGGCCCTTTTACTTTTCAACTCTTCATTTGTACTTAGTGTTTACTTCCTCTTGTACTCTTTGGTGTTTTGCATACTTTTATAAAGGCAATGTCTTCCCAGTTATTGGGATTTATGCCTTTGGTGCTAGTCACCAGCCCTTGGCCTATGGAAGGTGGGCTTGGGGTAGTCACAGCACGGGCCCTGAGGACGGGTCGTGACAAATTGGTATCAGGGGATTCGGTTCTACCGCAGAACTTATAACTCTGATATTCCCTTTCTGTGAAGGAATAGTGTTAAGGGTACCAGGTGTGGTTTTCAGTTCAGGGACTCCAGTGTTGGTGCGGTGGCTGACGTGTCCATACACCAGGACCCTGACTACTGATTTCCAACTTTGTGCACGAAAACACTGATTGTGTGTGTGTTTCCAAGAGTTTTAAAGTCAGCTCAAACAAGGTCAGCTCACTAGGTATAAAACGTTGACCGTGTAGCATCTGTTCAGGATGTCTCCACGCAGACAGTTATTTGGAGTTCCGAGAGAGTACGCGATGACGGCCCACCGAGCGATGAGGCTCCGGTGCGGGGCCCTTTTTCTATATTGTCACCCTCGGGTGGTGTACCAGCAGCACCACCACCTATTGGGAAGCAGATTCCACCAGTCGTACTAGCGAACTATGCATGCTGGCAGAGCGCATTGCACAATTTCCAGCAGCAGATGCCTTCGAGGTTACGAGGCGAGGCAGATTCCCAGACAGCAGAGCATTGGCTGGAGGCGATTTCTAGAGTTTTTCGCCTAGCTGAGACATCAGTAGAGTTGATGGCCGACTTGGCTACTAGTTTTTTCCAGTGAATGGCCATGAGGATAGTCTACATAGTGATGAGGCTTCGGTATGTGGACCGATGCCTGAGATAGTGCCTTTGGGTAGTGTTCCAGCTATACATCACTACCTGTTGGTCAGCAGTTACAACCGGCGGTGCCGATAGGTGACACATGTAGGCTTACTGCCTTACACGTGTTCCAACATTAGATACCCTCAAGTTATGAGGCGAGCCCGGCTCACAGGAAGCTGAGAACTGGCTTGAGGAGGTGGCTAAGAGTTTTATTGAGCTTATACAGCTTCGGCAGGACGATGTTTCAGTAGCTGAGTATTCATTGAGACGTACCAATCGTTCTTGGTACTTGATGACTACGACATAATCAATGCTTTAGAGCTCAGACCTCAGAGTGAGGTGTGTTTATAGGATATCCGAGTAAGCACTCTTTCCTCTGCATTCCTACTTATGTTAGGGTGCTAGAGAGAATCTTTGTGGTTGAAAGTCCTTTGGCTGATCGGTTATAGCCAGTGAGTGTTAGCAGTGGGAAGATGCGAATTGACATCAATCTCAGAGACTTGGACGTGTAAATTGTTTCAAGAAGAGGAAGTTTCAAGGAAAGATGAATCTGTAGAGCAGTAGATGTGGAATCAGAGCTAGGATATCAGCATGTGGTGGTGTACTTTTCAACATGTTACAATCACCCGCCTTTGTAGTCCCCGCTAGGCTCAGGGAGCTGGAGGGTAGGGAAAGAGAGTAGCTGCATGCGGTCAAGGAGTGTGACCTAATGTCTCTAAGAATGATTCTAGGGATAGTCTGTGTCCACTAATATCTTCCATATTAACAGACGTTGAAATGAATCATTCCTTCCTTCCACGAATTTTGTCCCAGACCTAGAGTTTCCGATAAGCCATAGACTTGACCCTCATGTCTAGAGATACCTTGGAAGGAGACTCGATAATCACACTTACGCCGATAGTGTGATCTGACCCACGAGGCGAGAGTTTCATTTGGAATCTCATGGTGGAATCTTTGAGGCCTTACGATGTTGTTCTGAGTATGGATTGGATCCACAGTTCATACACGGATTGACTGTATTAGGAAAAAAGGTTTTGGTTTATCTACAACGTAGGGATAGGGTTTTCCTTGGTCAGTGAAAAGGAAATCCCAGGTAGCACAGGATGGAATCATGCATAAGAGGGTGCATTCGATCACTCATGAGAGGTACAAACTTACTTTTGTGCCAGAATTCTCCAGAGTTGTGGCACCACTTCCAGCAGAGCATTCAGGAGCTGGGATGACCTGTGCGCCCAACCTGTGGGCGTTGGTTACATAGTTCACTGCGACACATTAGGGACCAGACTCTGGTGTGTCCTGATGTAGGAGTGGGTAGTGATCTCCTATGGATCACGGCAGATGAGACTGCACAGAGCTAACAGGAAGCCTCTAGAGTTCAAGGATGGAGACCACGTCCTTATACGGGTCTCACCTCGACGAGGTTTACGGAGATGTGGCCAAGGCGGCAAGTAATATCCGAGGTTCAGCGGACCTTTTCAGGTCCTAAGCTGGGTAGGCGAGGTGGTTTACCACTTGACCCATTCACCTCAGTTGCACTGGGTGCACGATGACTTCCACGTATCTCAACTGAGGAGATACGTGCTTGACCTGATGCATGTCATCGACCATGGGGAACTGGACTTTGGCGACGGGCTGACTTTTTCGGGGTTCCAGTAGAGGTTGAGGATCGATAGGAGTGGATCCTATGAGGACGATCGATTCCTTGGGTGCGTTTTCACTGGCAGTACGGGAACCTCCAGGTGAGAACATGGGAGCGAAAGGCTCAGGTGCATGCTCAGTACCGCTTTTGTATCCCTAGTTTTTGTTAAAGCTTTACAAGGATGTAAATCCCTAAGGTGGGAGTAATGTAAAGACCCATAAAATTCAAGGGAATTTTTTTGTTAATTTCCTTTTGGATTTTATAAGAACACATTTTCTGACGGCGCCTGATTCTGAGGCCCGATGTTCCCAGAATTAATTTCCGAAGTTAGGATCGGGTACGTTCAGTGAACGAACGAGCGGGTTTTTCTAACTTTTAAACCGGTGCTCAGAATTGGAATCTGAGGGCACCGATGAACTCGCAGCGCCGGTAATTGCTTAAGAAGACCTTTTCTGAAGGTGCGATTTCTCGGGAGGAGTTGTTGAAAATTTGAGGTGTAAGTGAATAATAAATAAAATTTGTAAACCATTTTTATTTTTCTTTCTAAGTGGTTAAAACCATTGAGTGGAAGTTGGGGTAACCACCCAACATCCCCTGGGAGGTTATGATGGTGGTGGGTCCCACATGAACCCCACATCTTCACATTCCCTAAACACCTATAACTCTCCTTTTAAATGACATGAATTAAATTAAGTGATTTAATTCAATGTTTGAAATTAAAAATTCTTAAGACTAGACACTTATTTTATTATTGTTGGATTTTGTTGTATTGAGACTTTGGGAGAAAAAGAGAAGTCTTGAGGTTCTTCGTTCTTCATCGCAGAAAGCGAAGAACGCACCACCGCTGACGAAGAACGCCGACCTCCGATGGCGGACGACGGTGAGAGACTCCTTCCTCGGAGATCAACAAAAACCAATGACCCTCTCCGTCCGCGATGCCTTCTTCCACGACGTGCAATTCCACGACGAACCTCCGTTCAAACTATGCTCGAGGTAGGGGATTTTATTGTTGTTGATATTTGTGATTTCTTCTATCGATGTTACTCGTTCAATTGGACCGCTTGCTATCGATTAACGGGAGGGGGTCGGACCGCACAAACACGGCCGAACCTCCTCCCTTATTTTTTTGTATTGTTACGATTCTAAGGAAAGTGACGCGGAGCCGTTGCACCACGCGAGAACGTGTGGTAAGGATGGGTGGGGTCGTCGTGCCGCGCAATTTAAATTGAACCAAGTCGCGGTGCCGTCGCGCCGCGCCAGAAAAAACCCGAAGACACCGCGGCCAGAGTGGGGCTGTGGCGGAGGGGCGCGGTGGAGCAGGGACCGGCGGCCAGTTCCGGGCCACCGGCGTCGGAGCAGGGGGACCGGCCCATGCCGGTCCTGTGGCGGCAGTAGCCGGCCGGCCGGAGCGAGCCGGGAAGACATGGGAGGAGCCATGGGTTACAACCCCCGGCTGGCCGGACAAGCAGCGGCCCCCCACATGGGGGTCGCGGTTATGAAACAGGGGGGCATCGCCCCCCCCCCCCCCCATCCGCTCGCCCGAAACGGCCGAGCCACCTGGCCAGCGTGCCGGGCAGCCCAGGCCGGGCCGGACCGTGCCAGCTGGGCCGGGCCGCGCCAGCCGGGCCGGGCCACGCCCAAGCTGGCCGGACTCAGACCCAGGTCGGGTCGACCCGATTTGGGCCGACCCAGGGGGTCTCGGGCCGGGTCGGTCCGGGCCCGAAACCCCCACTTCCGAACCTCTTTCGGTCTTTTGGCCATAACATGGGCTATGGAACTCTGATTGACGCACCGTCAACTGTGATGCGATACTTGGATCCACACAGTTGTTTCGGTATATTACACTCATGGTTTTGGAGAACTTTGTGTACGACTGAGTTGGTTCGAACACGAAACCAACCGGGCCCTCGGAGCAGAAACACTTATAACTTGATCTCCGAACGTCCGAATGGCGTGTCGTCGACTTTTTTGGATACATCTTAGTGAGACAAACTTTTTGGCTTACTCCGCTCGAGGTTTGGACGCAGTCGGAGTGCAGTCTGGCCGGTTTTGACTTAAAAACCAACCGTGCACCTGGAACGAAAAGGCCAATAACTCTCAGACCGGACGCCCGATTGACGCGCCGTCTATCATGTTGAGTTCCTCTTGTCGAGACGGAACTTTTGGCATACTTTGCCTGAGTTTTGGACGCACTTGGATAGTGTTCAGGTTGTATTGAACCCAAAATCCAACCGGGCCCCTCGAACGAAAAAGCTGTTAACTTTCAGACCGGACATCTGTTTGATGAACCATCAGCGGCGTTGGTGATCACGTTGAGAAACGGTCCCTATGAGTATAGCCTATGAGATTTCGGGGTACAGTTGAGATACCGCCGGGTTGGTTCACACACGAATCCAACCGGGCCCCTAGGATGAAAAGGCTAATAACTCACAGACCGGACGTCTGATTGACGCGTCGTCTGTTGTGTTGAGACCCCTATGACGAGGTGGACCTTTGAGATACTTCTTTGTGGGACTTTGTGATACTTGGAGTATCGAACAGTAGCTCGTGGAGCGGACCCTCCCGGAGACGAGCGTACGGAGTACGGAGACCGTGTAGCCGGCTGAGACCCGATGACTGCTTGACCGACTTGACTTGGAGTGAGTCGACTAGCCCAGTGGACGGAGCACTACTTTGTTTGGGTGCAGACCCATGGCGGACGGAGCACTACTGAGTTTGGGTGCAGACCCACGGTACTCGTCCGGAGAGTACCTCTATAGGCTATTAGGGGGTGTGCACTACTGTGTTTGGGTGGTAGGCCCTGGCAGGAAGCACTACTGTGTTTGGGTGGCTGACCCGCGGTACTCGACAGGAGGAGTACCTCAGCATTCTTAGGTTAGTGAGCAGTACCTCGGAGCCGTGACAGGACCACTGTGCACTCTAGGACGGGGCTCTTCAGCAGTTACGGTTTCAATAATGAAAATCCTGGTTTGAGTTGAGTCTATGATCTTTGTGTTTACCTCATGATTGAGATGGTTCACTTGATAACTTTGGTATATGTATGGGCATATACCTGGGTAGTGTTTATCCGTTGATTTCATAATCTTTGTGTTTCCTCATGATTGAGATGGGTTACGTGATAACTTAGGTATATGTATGGGTATATACCTAAGTAGAGGTTATCTATTGAGATCTTTCTTTGTGGTTATCCTTGTTAGAATTAGTGAGACCTTGAGGGTATCGGGGTCCCTACTGAGTATTGTTATACTCACCCCTGCACGGGCTATGCCCGCACCTCATTTTGTTGGTTGCAGACGATGGGAAGTGCTGACAGAGGCTGAGTGTTTGAGGACTGGACGGTACCCGGAGGTGGATCTCACGACGAGTCAGTATCCAGATGTGGACTTCACGACGTGGCGATAGTCGGAGGTGGTTGACGGGCAAGAGCGTTGTGGAGGCTATCTGTACCTACCCTTCAGGTAGGATGCGTGGTGGACGATCTAGGAGTTGCGCTATATGTACCTACCCTTCAGGTAGGATCCGAGGTGGACGACCTAGGAGTTGTTTCTATTCTTCCAGCTGTTTGTCTTTTCTGTTTTACTTTTGTTCAGTTTTAGCTGTACTTTTCAGTTGGGTTTGTGTTCTGGCCTTTTACTTTTCAGCACTTCTTTTGTACATAGTGTTTACTTCTACTTGAACTCTGTGGTGTTTTTCTTACTTTTATAAAGGCAATGCCTTCCCAGTTATCGGGATTTACGCCTTTGGTGCTAGTCTCCAGCCCCCGACCTATGGAAGGCGGGCTTGGGGTAGTCACAGCACGGGCCTCGAGGACGGGTCGTGACATTTGTCTCATACAACTAGCTACCCATTGGTGATGTAGCTAGCTGGGAAGATCTTCATAGGAATTTTCATTACCAGTTTAGTTCTACCACTGTGAAGATGGGTATTTTTTACCTCTTAAAGTGTAAGAAAAGGTCTGACGAGTGTGTCGAGGACTTTGTTGCCTAGTGGAAAGGCCTCACCTTTTCACTGGATATGTCGCTAAATCAGGAATAGCTGCTAACAATGTGTGTGGGGAATGTAAAAACTAAACTGTTCCCCTCTCTCATCACCCATAATTACCTTTGGGGATTCTAGGATTTCTCTCATAAGGCCCAGCATCAAGAGGTAGTCTAGCATCAGGCCAAACATGCATGTCCATTACCTCTTGTAGTTCCAATGAAAGGGGGTGCTAAGGCCAATCCTGCCGAGGTATCCCAAATAGAGGCCCCCAAGCAGATGGAGTTTTTACCAATGATGCCACCTCCACATCCCCATAGAGGATCTCTACATTAAGTGAAGCCTATGGCCTAATAGTGACCACCATAGAATCAGCATGCGCCCCTAGGTAATGTGCCCCCACCACCTAAGGGATATAACCATGTTCCACATCCTCGGTAGGCTCCTCTATCCCCCCTGTCAGGGCCCGGCTCCTAGAGAACCCTTCATGAATAGAGGAAACCTGACCTACTCATTCAATGAGGTTCAGGTCCCCTTTTATTTCTAAAGTTCCTTAGAATTGGGAATTTTACTATTTCTAGGATGCAAGAGGCCCAAAGAGGAAGACCTCCCTAATCTCCTTAATTACTGCCCCTATCACTAGATCCTAGGGAACACCCTCAAGCAGTGTTATGTGTTTAAATAATGGCTCCAAGACCATGTTGATAACAACATCTTCATGTTTGGTTTGGCCCCAACATAGGTGGCATGTGTGTTCATACATCCTGACAGTGAAAATGACAGTGAAGGTGAGTGGTGGTAGTTTCCAAATCACGGGTCCCAAAAATATGATGACTCGAAGGCCTGTAAGATGGTTGGTCGTGCCCATGGTATTATGTTCACATGTTTGAATCAAACCAATCCTTTAGAAGTAACCTCCTCACCCGCATCTACTACTTCTACGTCAATGTCCTAGTCAACCTCTTCCCAGAAGGGAAATAATTGGTAGCGTAAGGGAAAGGAAAGTCCCCCAACGATGTCGTTGTCGTTGTAACAACAAAAACATTTATTAATGAAAAATATTCTTGATTGTATTAAATGTATCATTATATAAAATGGTTATATAAAACATATATGCTTCATTGGTTTTATGTTTTTGAATTTTAAAATACTGTTAAGAACTATTACCATTTCTAATATAGCTTTTGAGTGGTGATCACATTAATATTATAAATATATGGCTTTAACAAATCCAAGTTACTTAGAAAAAGGAAGATATATCCTAATTCAGTACTATTGATTCATATTAAGCCCATTTTGCAGAGCTCGGAAAGGATGTGGTGTCACTGGGCTTCACCCTATACAAATTCCATGTCGAGCTTCAACACGTTATGCTTGAACGGAACAACCAATGCGAGATGTGGAAGTTGATAGATATTACCACCCGAGCAATGTTATCCGAGCCACCCAAGAGTATGTTACCATCTCATACCTTAACTTTATGTAGTTTGTGGGTTTTATAAGGGTTTACGTAACAATACTATATCAATATGATTATGTTCATTAGTTTTGTATAGAATAGAAAATATACATTCATTTTATTATTGTTACTTTGTAAATAGTTTTTAAAGTACAAATACTATTTTTAGTTAATATTCAATTAAGAAATCTATTTTTGATGAATTAATGGATTTCTTAATGAAATAATATTTTAATAACATTTTTTTACTAAATTAATTACTATTAAATATAAATGATCATATAATATTTATTAATACAATTGTTATTTTTATTGTGGTTTAAAAACTTTTTTTGTCAAAACCCATGAATTTTCGATAAATGTCAGTTTTTATATAAAATTAAAAATTCATATATATAGAAAATTATTTATATAAAATAAATAATATTTTTGGATTCATAACATCAAAATTATTCAACGGTTATTTTTTCATAATTTTCTGAGACAGTCGAATTTTTGGGAAAAAATTTAGTACCATTTAAATATATAATGTGTTTTATGAGATCCTAATGACCCAATAGTGATGTAATAAAATACTATAAAAAAAAATTTAAGACAATATATGTTTTACCTTTAAAATAATGTGATTCTAGATTTGTTTGATTAATTTTTTTTTGTGCCTTAGTGTACCCTCCAAGACTTATAAAACATTTTAAATTTTAATTTGATTTCCTTGAGAGTGTGACTCACCTCCACATAAGAAAGAAAAATATTTTAATAAGTTCGGAAATTTTTCCTTACAAAATAATTCTTTTCACTCCACTTGGGAAAAAACCATGGAAATAAACCATGATTTGGTTTGTGATTTTGATTATTTTAATGTGTGGTGTCCAAAACCTAAATAATATATAATTATCTATCCTTTCCTATATAAACCCACTCAATCACCCATTCATGTTCACTCAAGACCATTAGAGCTTGACCAAAATCTTCCCCCATCTCTCTATAATAATTTGAAGGCACCCCAAGTTCCCTACAATCCTCTCTCAAGCCACTCCCATGCCTTTGGGATCACACTTCCAAGTAAGGGATTTATTCCTTTTTCATTTTTGTCCAAATTTATTTATATTTTTATACCATTTTATTTTCAATTAAAAATTTTGGGGTGTTATTTCTCACCTCACCCTTACTGAACTCATTATTTTTTAATGATGAGGGATCTATTTATCTCTCATTAATGGCTCTCATGTACATCTGTTACCATGCCAAAATTCCGTAAGGAATTTCTCTCTTCCCATTTAAATTCAATCAATTATTTTATAGTATGCATATAAATTACATTACATATATTAGAAATATTTCTATATTACCCCCTTAACTTCCATTTCATGTAAATTTGATGAGATACCCCTTTATCTCTCATCAACCATTTTTTATGAATTCCAATGTCACGCTGTTATGCTGCCAAAAATGCACTATGATTCACCAAGTCAAAGTCATTGTGTATTGAATAGCATCCCAGTGCTCTATCAAGGGTATTCACCTTTATGGAAAATTACATATTTATTAGATAGATTCATTTATTAATTCCACATTCATTTATCGTGGAATAAATTATGATGTTTAATGAATCCATGTTGTATTATCTATGTGGAACACATATGAATAAAATGAAATGTTTATAAAGGGTGTGCCCTGGTAGCACTTCAATGCATTGGGTCAATATTAGTATCATGATACTTAAAGTGAAATGAGGGTTTACTCATGATAATTCGAGTAAAATGAGTGTTTACTCATGATAACACAAGTGCAATGGGGTTTTACTCATTCTCCATGTGCAATGAACCTTGGCTCATGCTAATATCATGTTAAAGGTTGTTTCCACATTTCAATGTTATGATGATCATTATATATAATGACTTTATGTTCATATTTATCTTGTGGTCTATTTATTTTCCTATTTCCTACAAGGTACTATATTATTCATGTTATTCCTCTGTTACTCCCTTATTGGGCTTTATAACTCACCCTTATCTTATGCATGTCCTCAGGTTATCCAAGGCCATTCCAAGTATGAAGGAATGTGGTGGTCATATAAAATATGTTTTTAATAATGATTTAGGGTTTTATGTTATAAGTTTTTATTTATTATTTCTAATTCTTCAAGACATTAGACCTCTCGATCCTCAGAGATGTCTTAAGTCCATGTTTATGTAATAAATCATGTTTAAGTGTGTAATAACGAGCAGGGTTATTATAGTTGGTATTAGAGTATTTGTTTAGTTTTTTGTGGCATTAGGATTATAAAACCCTAGTGAAAGAATTAGGGGTAAGAATAATTATAATAAAAACTTCCCTAAATTTTGGTGAGTATTGAGTAAGTTATTTATCAAAAAAATACAAACATGTTTGGATACGAGCTGGTAGAGGAGGCTCTGGCACAAATGTATCTTGGGGTAAAAACCAAAGACATTGTTTGAGATAGAATCTAATGGGAAATGGTGCAAAACAATGAGCCTTTCTTCAAACATCATTACATAACTCCCATGGGATATTCTTTGGTAAATTCATAAGCTTAGTATGAACCATTTAAAGGGAATTAAATATAATTCCCCTAAAAATATATGTTGGTAAGTATATCATTGATAACATAGATAAGATACGGAAATAAATTTAATTTATGTGTTTTCCTTTTTTTCATTGAAATACCCTTTATGTGTTACCCCTAAAATTCCTTTTATTCCATCCAATGGCCAATAATAGGAGGACACAAGCTTACAACCGATGTGAAGATCAATCTGATGACTGTTCTAATGAGCTTCCCAATCTGATGGGAGTGGGAATCACAAAATTTGTCATGATACACTATTAGTTTACTCATGTTTCGAATAGAAAAATGTGTCAAGGGGAATTTTAACCCCCCCCCCCCCCAAGAAAGAAAATGTCACAATCGAGATCATCATGAGACAAAAGGCCTCCTAGTTTTAGTGGATCATCTGATCCCTCAATAGCTAAACAATAGATCAACTCCATTTAGAAGATCATATCCAACCTTAAATGTTATGAACAAGAGAAGGTACATCTGACTGCTTATCATATAAAGGGTGAATATAGTAACTACTAGACATTGATAAAAAATACAGTGCCTGAAGAGGATATCAAGGCATTGGAATGAAAGGATTTATTAAAAATGTTTTTCGATAAATATTTTACTCACACCCTATGACTTATGATGGAAAGGGACTTCCTTGACCTTGATAAAAAAGACAATGAACCCATTGGAGCTTATGTGGAAAACTTCACAAGGCTTACATGATATGATTTTGGCTTTTTCATTACCCCCGAATAAAAGGTTGACCCCTTATTTGGTAGGAAAAAACCTATCCTAAGGAAATCCCTAGCGATCCATGACATCGAGACCAATGAAGAAATTTCATGATATGACCTCAAATTTGAAATGGAGATCAGTGAATCTCAGGATTATCATGGGGATAAGAAGAAAAGGTGGACTTTAATTCTTTTTCTCTGATGGATAAATCCAATGGTTCTTTTAAATTCCCGCACCCCTCTTGCCAAATGTGCGGAAAGATGAACCACCAATATTTACTGAAGAGGATGAGGAAATGATTTTTGTCGGGAAGGGAAGGGAACCTGACTATTAATTGGAGAGAAGAAAAACCCGATGCTGCGACATAGGAGAGGAACACTCCTTTTTACCCTCAACAAATTGTTCATTTTCTTTAACTACAAAGAACCAGTGAACTTTTCAAACCAGTTCCTTAATCCAAGGGTTTTTGGATGAAACCAACAACCTCTAAGGTAGAAAGGGAGATTTTTTCAATCACTGTCATTAAAGAGAACCCTGAAAATGATGTGGTGATAGGTATGTTATTTATTAATTCATGAATAATTAATGTAATTTTTTATTCTAGTTCTACGCATTATTTTATATCCCGAAAGTTTAGTATAAAAATTCCAACACCACCACAAATAATGGAAGTAAAGTTATCAATAAGAATAGAAAATTGGGAAATATTTTCATCCCATGAATATAACTCCTCCCCTGTCATAATTTGTGGTTTGAACTTCCCAGTGAACCTCATCATACTACCTATGGTGGAATTTTATGCAATTCATGTCAGGGATTGTATTTCCCTATATATATCCAACATAAATTACCATGAGAGGTAAATCACTCTCAATTTGGAGAATAGACCCCTGATTATGTACAAGTGAAATGAGGAGGATGAATCGTCCATATCACCATCGTCTCGAGTGTGGATATTACTTCCCTATGATAACACCTATCATGATCAGATAATTGATTTTAAGGAAGCAACTATCCTTGAAGACATGCCTATTATGAGGGAATTCACTGAAGTGTTTCCCGATGAATTACATGGTCTTCCTCATAGAAGATATGTTGAAATATAAATTGATATTATATATGGGGAATTGAAAATATCCAAGACTCTATATAGAATAGATTTTATGGAGATTAATGAGATGAAGAAACAACTATAGTAGAATCTGGATAAAGGGTTTATATGACTAAGTGCTGCACCATGGAGTGCACCAGTCCAGTTTGTCAAGAAGAAGGATGGGTCAATGCGCCTTTAAATTGATTGTCGTGAATTCAAAAAAAACATGATAAAGAATAGGTATCCTATGCAATGAATTGAAAACTTTTTCAATCAGCTAAGTGAAGAAAAATACTTCTCTAAGGTGGATTTTTGGTGGTATATTACCAAGTAAGGGTGAAGAAGGAGGATATCCGCAAGACTTCTTTTTGAAAAAGGTACATGAAATTTGAATTCACAGTAATGCCTTTTGGACTCACTAATTCTCCATAAATATTCATGTTCTTGGTGAATAGAGTCTTTAGATATTACCTCGAAATGTTTTTTGTAGTCTTTATAGATGATATTCTAATATACTTCAAAACCATGGAGGAGCATGAGGAGAATCTAAGAACTATACTAGAGACCTTGAGAAAGGATAAGCTTTATGTAATGTACATCAAGTGTGTGTTCTTTGTGAATAAATTGTCATTATTGTGTCATATCATCACAATAAATTGGATATCTGAGGATCCCTCCAAGACAGCTCCAATTGAGGGATGGATAAGGCCAACATCAGTGACGTATATTTGTAGCGTCTTGTAGTTAGCTGGATGTTATCACTGATTTGTGAGAAATTTATCACGATTTTCAAAACCTCTTACCAACCTAACTCAGAAGAAAGTCTAGTTTTCATGGATTGGTGAATGTGAAGAGAGATTCAAGGAGTTGAAAAAGAGGATTATAAATGCGCCTTTTCTCACACTACCCATAAGTGGAGAAATTTTTTTGGTATTTAGTGATGCTTCAAAGAACGGATTGGGATGTGTGTTGAAGAAAAATGAAAAATCAATTGCATATTTTTCAATGATATTGATTTTTTAGAAGAAACAATATCCAACACATGATCTATAGATGGATTCACTAATATTTACTTTGAAAATTTGGAGACAATACCTATTTGGAGAGAAGTGTGAAATATACACGGATCAAAAAAATCTCAAGTATATATCCACATTGAAAGAGTTTAACATTCAATAATGATGATGGTTAGAGGTGATAGAATACTATGAATACTCAATCCATTAGCACCATGGGAAAGAGAACAAGGTGGGGGTTGATCTAAGTAGAAAGGACCCAGTTATTCTTTCATGAATGCGAATTGAAAAAGATCCAATCTTCTTAGATTTGATGAAGATTGACATGTGAATCAAAAAGAAGGTAACATCATCAATCCATTCACAAATGATTTCTCAACCATCTCTTTTGGAAAGGATAAAGGATGATTAAAAGGATGGTGTGGGAATTAAGAAGAAAGTAAAAACTATCAAAAAAAGATAAATCCTTGGACTTCAATGTTAATGAAGAGGGAATTGTGAGATTTGGAAAAATACTATGTGTTATATCAAATCCAGAGTTAAAGAATGAACGTTTGGATGATTCACCAAGTTCCAATTTCTCTATTCACCCAGGAAACAAAAAGATATATCGAGATCTCTAAGAGAATTATTGGTAGGATAACATGAATAATCAAATTGCTGATTATACATCATTGTGCATGGTATTTTAGCAAGTGAAGGTTGAGAGGTAGAAGTCTATGGGGATGATGAAACCATTACTCATACCAACATATAAATGAAAAAACATAACCATGTAATTTTTCACTGGGTGTCCAAATACATTCAAAAGAAACAATGCTATATGGGTTGATGTGGATTGTATTACAAATATTGCACACTTCATTTCAATTCAAGAGGATTTCTCATTGGATCAACTGGAACAGATATTAATCAGAGAAGTGGTAGGGATTCATCTAGTACCATTATCTATTTTATCTGATTGAGATCTAAGATTCACCTCTATGTTATGGAAGAGTCGTCAATATGCTCTGAATAATGAGATAAACTTCAGAACGTCTTATAATCATCAAAATGATGGATAATCTCAGGATTCTATCCAAACACTTGAGGACATGTTGAGAGCATGCACAATGGTATTTAAAGAATTATGGTATTTACATCTTCTTCTGGTTGATTTCTTTTACAATAACAATTTTCACTAAAGTATCCAAAGGGATCCTTATGAATACCTTTATGGGAAGAGGTGTAGAACACCGACATATTGGGATGATGTTGGGGAGAGAAAACTCCTAGGTCCATAAATGGTCTAGGAAATGGTGGAGAAGGATAAGACCATCCAATACCACATTAAAGATTCTCTGAGTCGAAAAAAGAGATATGCTTATAATCGACGATGAGACCTAGAGTTTGATGTTAGAGACATTGTTTCCTCTTCATATCGCTATAGAATAGAGTTATGAGATTTGGGAAGAAGGTGAATCTTAGTCCAAAGTACATCAACCCTTTTTAAATCCTTGATCGCATCGAAGCAGTCGTCTATCGACTAGCACTCCCACTGAACCTGTCTTGAGTACATGATGTATTCCATGCATCACTCTTAAGGAAGTACATACCAAATCCATCACATGTACTCAATCTAGAGGTGGTACCATTGGAGAGTGACCTATATTATTAAGAGAAGTTTGTGAAGATCATATATCATACATAAAAAGTTCTACGAATAAGAAAATACCCCTCGTCAATGTGTTTTGGAGAAACCCCATGTTTGAAGAAGAAACGTGGGAATCAGAGGTAGTGATGAAGAGAAGATACACTCATCTCTTTTAGTGTGGTAAAAGGAGATTTGAAGGGAAATAATTTTTAACTAGGGGGGAGATTGTAATTAATTGAAATTTTATTAAGGAAAATTACTCTCGACTTGAATGAATGTATTATTATGTAAAATGGTTATGCAAAACAAATTCACTTATTTTTATTATGTTTTTGGATTTTAAAATACTTTTATTAATTGTTACCATTACTAATATAGACGTTGAACAGTGATCACATGATTAGTATAAATATAGGGCTTTAAAATATCCAATTAATTTAGACAAAGGAAGTGATGACCACATCCAGTAGAATTTCTCCATACGAAGCCTGTTTTTTAGAGCTCTGAAAGGAGGTGGAATCACTGGTATTATCTCTTGACCAAGCCCAAGCTGATCCTCGACATGTTAATCTTGAACGAAACTACCTATAATAGATGTGGTAGTTGATATAGATTACCACTCGAGCGATGTTATTTGAGCCACCCTGAGAGTCTGTCACCATCGCACACCTTACCCTTATGTCATATGTGGGCATTATAAGGGGTTTTGTAACTAGAACCTAGCAATATGATTATGTGTATTAGTTTTTTATATAATAATGCATATACATTCGTTTTATTATTGTTACATTGTAAATAGTTGTTAAATCACAAATAGTATTTTTATTTAATATTAAATTAAGTAATCTATTTTGATGAATTAATAGATTTTTGAATTAAATAATTTTAAATAAAATATTATCACTATATTAATTTTTATTAAATATTAATCATCATATAATTTTTATGAATACAATTGTAATTATCATTATGCTTTGAAAGCTGTATGGTCAAAAACCTTGAATTTTTGATAAATTTTGATTTTTATTTTAAAAGTAAAAATTCAAATATTTAGATCATTTTTTAGATAAAATTAATATTATTTTTGGATTTGTGATTTCAAAATTAGTCAATCGTGAATTTTTCATAATTTTTGGAGACAATCAAATTTTTTGGTAAAAATTAAGTACAATTTAAATATATAATGTTTTTATGACATCATAATTACCCAATAAGGATGAAATAAAATACTATAAAAACGCTTTTCAGCCAATAAATGTAATAACTTTAAAATATTGTTATTTTATATTTGTTTGATTAATTTTAGGGTGCCTTAGTGGACCCTCCAGGACTTATAAAACATTTTAATTTTTAAAATGCTTTCATTGAGAGTGTGACTCATCTCCACAAAAGAAAACCTAATATTTTAATATGTTCAGCCATTTTCCATATAAATTAATTTTTCCACTCTCATTTGGAAAAAACCATGTGCAACAACCATGGGTTTGTTTGTGGTTTTGATTAGTTTAATGTGTGGTGTCCCAAACCTAAATAATAAAGAATTCACTCTCCTTTCCTATATAAACCCACTCAATCTCCCATTCCTCTTATCTCAAAACCTTTGGATCTAGACCAACCTATTACATCCTCTTTCTACAATCCTCCCATGGTTCCCCATTCTCTCTATAAGCCTCTCTCATTCCACTCCCAATCCATGGGGTTCACACTTCTAAGTAAGGGATTTTTTCCTTTCTCATTTTTGTCCAAATTTCTTTATGTCATTATACCCTTTTATTTTATATTAAAAATGTTGGGGTATGATTTATAAACTCCCTCTTACATCCTTAATTATGATTTACTTATGAGAGACCTCTTTCTCTCTCATTAATCCCTCTGATGTACACCTATTACCTTGCTGAAATTCCTTAAGGAATTTCTCTCCTCCCATTTACAATCAAGAAAGTATTTTATATTATGCATATAAATTCCAATAAATATGATGGGACATGTGTTTATATGAACCCCTTACTTTAAATTTCACGTAAATATGATGAGATACCCCTTTATCTCTCATCAACCATTTTTATGAATTCCTATGTCACACTATTATGCTGTCGAAATTGCACTTTGATTCTCCAAGCCAGTGTCATTGTGTAGTGAATACCATGCCGATTTATCTATCATGGATATTCATCATTATTCACATTAACTTATTGTTTATATAGTTTCATTTTTTAATTCCACATTCCTTTATCGTGGAATAAATGATGATGTTTAATGAATCCATGTTGTATGATCTATGTGGTACACATATGCATGAAATGAAATGTTTATAAAGGGTGCACCCTGATCGCGCTCTAATTCATTGGGTAATGATTAGTATCATGATATGTAAAGATAAGTGAGGGTTTAATCATGCTAATTTAAGTTCAATTAGTTTTTAATTATTCTAACCAAGTTAAATGAGGGTTTACACATGCTCCATGTGCAATGAGCCTTGGCTCATGCTAATATCATATTCAATGTGGTTTCCATGTTTCCATTTTATGATAATCATGCTATATCATGACTTTATGTTCATGTTTCTCTTATTCTCCATTGATATTCCTATTTCCTAACATGTACTATATTATTCATGTTATTGCCTTGTTTACTCCCTTACTTGGCATTATAGCTCACCCTTTTCTTACGCATATCCTCGGGTTATCCCAAGCAATGCTAGGTACGAAGGAATACTATGGTCATATTAAAGAATTTTTCAAGAAAGATGTTTGGTTTTATGTTCTATGTAGTTATTTAATGTTCCTAATTTCCCAAGACACTAGAACTCTTATTACACAGTCCTTTCTTAAGTGAAATTTTATGTAATAAATCATGTTTAACTGTGTAATAAAGAGTATGGTTGTTATAGTAATCTCATACCCTCGGAAACTTCTTGCCCCTAGATATGGAGATTACCCCCAGGATCCATCCAGTGGTGGATGATTCTTCATGTGACGACCATGGGTGCGCTTCCGTTAATACCATGGAGCTAGTAAACCCTTGTATGGTTCCTGATGTCGAGGAACGCCATATGGATCCTCCTAACATCTCGAACCGTCGCCAGCGTCGATAGAACTGTGGATATATTGATCGATAGAATTTCTAAGTAAAAACATCCATCCAGGTTCTTCATTCCACCCAAATAAGACAGCAGTACCAACACAGAGCTCAGCACATGGAGCCTTCTCATCTGGTATCACCAGGTCCACCTTCGTCGACGTTTGTGCAACTTGACTAGGAGGAACCACTGTGACCACACCATGATATGCCACATTCTATTATTCCCTAGCCTCATTATTCTATCACTCATCCAATATTCACTCCACGAAGTTTGAATAGTGGGAAGTGGGACATTACCAACACCAGTCGGCTACCAATTCAGCTATAAGGGCCCGTCGAACCTCCTATCATAGAATGACCTCCTATCAGCATAAGTTCACGCTTAGCATAGAAGTATGATATTCTTAAACATATTTCCATCATTCCTACATGTCCCTCTATCTTCGTGGACCTTTTCCTTCTAGGAAGATATGTGTGGAGCTCTTGCTAAGGATTTTATAATCCCCCTCTAGTTCGAGATGGAGGTAGCAGCCGTAGAAGCCTTCCGTGCTAAGGCAGCCGAGCATGCGGATTGTTAGGACATTATATATTTCTCTGGAGAAGATGAGGGTTATCCCATAAAGGTGAATATCCTACCATAGTACATCACTATCCATTTAAATGGAATGGTGGTTTCTCTATCTTGTTATCATAGGTTCTAGGATAAACCTTATCCTGACCTGGACACTCCAAATGATGGGGTTGAACGAGGATGATATGAGCCCCTCTAAAAAAAAAATCATGGTTATGATAGGATGGAACTGACACCGATTGGAAGGATCCACCTAAAGAACAAGTTCAGTGTCCTGATAACCAGAAATGAGTTCATGGTTGTCTCACTCGACACCACCTACAATGCGTTGATGGGTAGGCCATGGCTCCACCTGCACGCGGTGGTCCCCTCATCGTATCACCAATTCCTTAAGTATCCTTTTAATGGTTGAGTAGGCATACTCGATGGTGATGAATCTCCCTTTGAATTATGTGAATCCCGCTATCCAGATTCTGAATATTACAAGAGAAATGATATGTAGATTTAGTCTAGTGAGGTTGAACCCGCTACAGCTGTGACAGACCCACTGATAGGCCCAGATGATACCTACATATTCTCGATCCGTCGATTGGAGGCCATGACTTCAGATTTGAGTCAATTATTTGTTGTCTCTGGAGTGAGGGGGTACCACATTCCCATGTCTATGTGACATTGGGAGATAACCATATATTAATATAAAAATCCATCTTTGGTGATCCTAGAGCCTCCTACCCCCATATGGTATCATGATGTATTCCCCATGGCCATCATAATATGTCATACTTTCTGGTTTCGTTGGGATGGGATAAACTGGCTCAAACTGAAATGCCACTATTGCTTTGATATTATTAAGTGTGGCCCCTTGGGTCGAAGTCAAGTTGGGATCTGGTTGAGAACTTTCATTGCTATGGTTTCGGTTGTACATGAGTCCCCTGATGTATTTTCCATCACCACTAAGGCTGGAACCATTATCCAGTCAGGTAAAATTGACTCGGAAGAATTGTCTCTTACTAAGGATCCTTCCTCCATAAGTGAAGAAGTGGATTTAGATGATTATCCTCCCTCTTTTGAATAGGTTGTCTCCACAATGGTCGATGAATTGGTACAGCTGAACCTCAGTAATGAGATAGATCTGAAACCCACGTTGATCAGCACCTCTATGCCTGTCTAAGAGAATCCATGATACGTGAACATCCGTAAATAGAATTGTGATGTATTTTCCTAGATTTATGATGAGATTCATGGACTAGATCCTCATGTCATCGTCCACCACCTTGGTCATCCGGAAAATATTCAAAGATTCAAGAATCCACCTAAAAATATACATCCTTATCACGGTTCCATGGTTGAGTCTAAGGTTGATAAGTTCATTAGAGCCAAAATCATCAAGGAGGTCTAGTACCGTAGATGGTTAGCCAATATTTTTCCTTTCAGGAAGAAGAATGGATAGATCATAGTCTTCATCGATTTATAGGATCTCAACCATCATTGTTCGAAGGATTATTTTCCCCTTCCTATGACATAACTGTTGATTGAATCCATCACTGGGCTCTAGGATCACTCATTCATGGATGGGTATTCCAGGTATAACCAAATTCGAATGGCCCCCGAGGATGAAGATTCTACTACCTTCAAGGAACCACAAGGTACATTCTTCCACCAAGTGATGCCTTTTGGTTTAATGATTGTAGGTTTCACCTATCATCATTCCATACATCACATATTTAAGTTGATCCTCAGGACACTAGTGGAATTCTACATGGACAATCTATTATTCAAATCTCTCCATCTATAGGACCATATCAAATACCTTGATAATGTGTTTGAATTTATCCAATCCTGGCATTTGAAGATGAACCCCTTGAAGTGCGCCTTTGGGGTGACTTCCAGAATGTTTTCGGCTTCATTTTTAGATACAGATTCATCGAGATCGATCTAAAGAAAATCAAGACCATCATTTAGATGTCTCTTTAGAGAAACATTTAGCTACTTCGAGGCTTTCAATGACCCTTATCCTTTAAATGTTGTTTCATCGTGAATATTATTGAAAAGTGTAAGCCCTTTTCCAGGATCATGTAGAACAGTGTCTATTATCATTGGGATGAGGAGTGTCAGACTACTTCTGAGGAAATCAAGCAGTACCTATTACAACCTCTGGTCTGGATTCCGCCCATTTTCAGAAATCCCCTGGACCTTTATGTGACTGCCTGGGAATGATCTCTTGGTGTTATACTCTCCCATAAGTGCAATGATGGAATTGAGAAATTTCTATACTACATCATCTGCATGTTCCTCGATATAGAGGCCAGATATTCCCCTATCGAGAAAATCTGCCTTGTGATGGTATTCGTAGTGCATAAATTGTGACACAACTTGTAACATCCTGATATATATATTGTCCCGAGTGGATCCATTAAAGTACATCCTAAACCTCCCCATGTTGGAATGCCTTCTAGATTAGTGGGTAGTGATCCTCCAGTAGTTCCACCTCAGGTCTTTCCCTCAGAAGGCCATTAAGGGATAGGAATTGGAAGACTTTCTTTCCACCCATCCAACTCCTTCGGACTAGTCTCTCAATCGTTATTTTCCCAATGAGGTAATCCTCTCAATAGACCAAGATATTCCATGTGGTAAAATTCACATTTATGGTGCTTCCCAAATCCCTACTGAGAGAGGACTCAATGACCCCAAACACAATAGAGTGGGCCTGGGTATCATATTCATTATACCATCCCAAGATGTTATTCCATATTCAATGATGTTGTCAGAAGGATGTACCAACAATGAGGCAGAGTATTAGGCTCTCATTATTGGCCTTGAGTTTGCCATAGAGATTGATGCTCCCCACATACATGTGAAAGGGTACTCTAAACTAGTCATCAAATAGATCAGCAGTGACTACGTCGTCAGGAATCCAGATCATGTACCGCTATTGGAACGTACTCAATAGTTTATGGCCCTTTTCCCATCTTGACCATAATTTACTCATTTCCCTCATTCGCAAAATTATCGAGCCAACTACTTGTCTGTTTTGGCTTAATATCTTATAGAACATGACCAGAATGATTTAATTATCCATGTATCACATCAGAGGGTCATCTATGACATCCCACCTTTTTAATACATAACTTTTCATTACATTTTACAAATAGAGGATCTTTAAAGTCTAGTGTCATGGAAATCAGGAACATAAAACATGAGAACAACATAAAACACTATTCTAAACCACTTGTAAGGCTTCATTATAAGCTCATCCTATGTATATTTACTGCATCTCATAACCTGGAGATAGACATCATAGGAAAGGGTAATCAGAAGGCCTAGTAAGGGTAAATAAGGGAGTCAATGTACTCATGATATCAATAAGAACTTGAAAAAAAACATGAAGACCAGAGAAATGGAAGAATAGAAATATAATAAAGAAAAGAACATGGAACATAACTTGAATATTTGGATACAACATTTCATTTAAACATTCATGAACATATCACCAAGATCCATCCCCAAGGCGTCATAAGTATTACCAAGGTTATTCACAAAGGTAACGTAAAACTTGTCATCTCTAGAGATTAAATATTTACCCAATGCATTGGAGAACTATCAGGGTGCACCCTTAATATTTATTTACTTACATGTGATCCACCTAGATAATAATAAATCATTTAATAAATAACCCATGGAGAATATAAGAAATGGGCTTCATTTCAAGATTGTGACGTTTTAAAATATCTTAAAAAAGATCATTATGTCATTTATAACCCATGGAATGGGAGTGAGGGTTATATGTATATCAATTCCAGATTAAAATAAATTACCTTTATATATTTATGAACACCCAATGAAACTTAATAGTTTTGGGTATTCAAATAAATAAAACAATATAATTTTTGGAGAGAAAGAGATAGAAATTTTGAGGCGAAATTTCTGCAGCATAACGACTATATAACATGGTTTTACAAAACTTTGGAAAGGGAGGGTACAAGAGTAGCCCGCTAAAAAATAACTTATAATAAAATATAAATATATAAAAACATGGAGATAAGAACATGGTATGTAAATTTGAATTACATACCACATGAAAATGAAACATGAAAGAAAATAGAATACGCGATTCCTTTTACGAGAAATTCAGCAGCCTAACGGTGTCACTTAAAATTCAGAAAACAAATTGATTAGAGAAGAAATGGTCTCTCATCGTTTGGAAATAAAATGGATGGTAATAAGAACATATAATAACATACCCTCAACATAAATAGATAGAAAATATAAGACACAACATAAAGAAAGTAATGACTTAAAAGAGGAGGGTGAAAGATTCCCTTACCTTGAAGAGTAACTTCTAAAGCTTGAAGTTCGGGACCTTGGGAGGCTTGAGGGCACCGTCGAAAGACTCCTTGGGAGGTAAAGAGACCAGAAACTCATTTGGGTGGATTTTTTAATGAAATTAATGAGGTAAAGTCTTGGTATTTATAGGATAAATGAGGGGACAAATCATTAATTTCCAAGGGACACCTCATCGGTGGTATTGGAAAAACCATGGGATTTCCCAAGGTATTTGCCTATGGTATTGGCCAATTGGGAAACCTAATACATTATCTTACTATTCATAAGTCTACCAAAATTATTTCATAATTATTACATCCTTAATTATGTCATTAAACGCCTGAAACTCAAAAACTATATTTTCACTATTCACAGAAAATTCCACTTTCTCAGAAAAATCCAAAAATTTCACCATAACCAAATATCGATGATCTGATTTAAAAATAAACTCCATTTTATGAAAATAATTTTCTAAATATTTTTTATTTAATTTTTAAATAAAAATCACTATTCACCCGAAAAAACTAGTACTAAACCAATAATTTCTGAAACAATTATTTACCTATTTTATTGAGTCACATTACTTTATCAAGGTGACTAAATTATATTAATACTTTCTTAAGTGAAGTTACTTAATCCATTTGGTAACATTACTAATCATAAGCATAAAATCACTATTCATAATTTACTATTCACCAAAAATTAAGTTGATCTTATTAGACTCTAAATTTCATACTGAACACAGCTGTAGAAGACCATTTTTTGAAAATCATTACTCATTATTAATTATTTATGGTTTACATTAATATTTTAAAATATCATTTTTCTAGAATTCATCAATAATATGCATACTATATTTATCTAGACATTTGAAAATTCACAAACTTCACCATAAGAAGACAACACAATTTTTATTTAAATCAAAGGATTACACAATGTAGTAATGGTCTCGTTACATATCCCCTTATAACACCAGTATAGGACCTAAGATTAAGGTGTGCTAGGGTGATAGAATCTTGGGGCGACTTGGTCAACATTTCCCAAGTAGTGATTTCTATCAGCTTAAACTTCTCGCGAAGGCGATTCCATTCCAGCTTCACACGGTGAAGGTCAACTTGGGTTTGGTCCAGAGCAAAGACCAAAGGTACTAAGTCCTTCCCGAGTTCCGTAAGTTGGGCTTCGATCGGCCCAAGACTACTGGGTGGGGCCATCAAATCTTCTTTCTTTATTAATTAATCAAGATCACTTGTATTTATAGACAATAAACGCAACATTTAGTTTCCAACGGTTATATTGACCATCTATCATATAACAGTAGAAACCCAACAGTCTTATTTTAATTATACTAATTTTATTAACTGAAATAGTTTAGTTGAGTATAAAATAAAATAACCCACAAAGTTAGGAAACAAAATTTATTCAAAATTTCGGGTCGTTACAATCTTCCCCCGTTAAGAAATTGTATCCTCGCAATTTTAAAATTGGGATTGGAAATTTCATTGAAAGTCCCACATCAAAAAAAGAGTCAGTAGAACTATTTCTTTAAAATAAAGGGAAGTACAAAGGTCACCCAAGTTAACCCATACTAGGATTCCATGTAAGAAAACATGGATATGGAAGAGAAAACAAAGGGTCAAGTTCTGATGGAGAGTGATAGAAAACATGATTATGATAAAATTAACCACAAGAAGATCACAAACATAAGATGTGTTAAACGGTCTTTGATTACCCAGTAGGAAACTTAAACCAACAACATTTTTGTTTTACATTCCTTTTCATAATTTTGAGGAATTAATTTACTACATAGAATAAAAACATAAGTAAATATACCTACCTTCAAGTAGAGTTTCATCCTTTAATAATTTTATACCAAGACTAATCTTTTCTCCAAACAATGATCATTTAAAAATACTTGGTCTCATCAAAAGCACAAGAATCATATTCTATAGAATCACATAATCCACAAAAGAAGAACAATATATTTCCCTTGTCTTTAGTCATCAACTAAAACTAAAATGGTTTGTATGAGAGAATATAATCCCCAATATGGATAATCCTTTATAAAAAGAAGTATGACTACTAATCTCCAAAATTCAACAAAAGTACCCAAAGTTCCAGAAATACCCTTCAATACACAATCATCCTTAAAATTATTCAGAATAATCCAAACTAAGATTGGAACCCAAAACTCAAAAG
This sequence comes from Viscum album, assembly GCA_963277665.1. Classification (NCBI taxonomy): domain Eukaryota; kingdom Viridiplantae; phylum Streptophyta; class Magnoliopsida; order Santalales; family Viscaceae; genus Viscum; species Viscum album. The sequence continues at coordinate 209,000,256 of OY728123.1, forward strand.
GATTTAATCACATAGTCTTCCCCAATAGATCTTACCATTTATCTCCAAATAACATTGACTACTATTAAAGTCTCATACTAAAGTGTAATTAACCTATTCACATATTCTCTATACTAGGTTCATCGTTTTCCAGAAATAACCCAAATCACCATATGTCCACAAAAAATACATAAAAAAATAAACCATTCCTCGTCAATTTAAATCCTATAGTATTTTACTTCCCTTAGGCATATAGTACTCCAAATGAAAAAACATCATCCAAAATAACCTTTATCATTTAATCACAAAATCATTTATATCCATTTGATAAAACATAAGTTTCCAAAATCAACTTATTCTTGATCCATAAAAATAGCAGGTGAATTAGTCAGTCCTAAGGGCATAACAACAAAATCATAATGTCCATATCCTGATTGGAAGGCAGTTTTTAGAATATCATCATTCTTCACCCTCAATTGATGATAACCATAATGAAGATCAATCTTAGAGAAGAATCGAGTCCCACGAAGTTGGTCAAATAAGTCATCAATTCTTGGAAGAAAGTTTTTTTTTCTTTACATTGAACCCATTCATTTCTCTATAATCAATGCATAGCTGCATTTATCCATACTTCTTCTTTACAAGGAGGATTGGTTCTCCCCAAGGAGACACACTTGGTCAGATAAACCCATTCATAAAAATATCTTGTACTTGTTTCTTTAATTCCACTATCTCCATTTTCATTCCTATATGGGATCTTTGACATCGGATGAGATCCAGGTACGAGTTCAATGGGGAACTCTACCTCTCTTTCTGGGGGTGGTCTGGGTAAATCCTCAGGAAATAAGTCAACGTATTCCTAGACGATGGGGACATTTTCTAAAAGAATAAATCCTTAGTGATAAACTTATTTCGTTTATGAATCTTTTATATAAAAAGGATTTTATGTCTTAAAACTTCATTCTTAGACAAATATATTTTTCTATTATTCCATCATAATGATTCATAAAAAGCTTTCGATTAACCAAACATATCCCCCGGGAGTTTCGTAACCAAGAGTGTAGCAAGGCCCATTTTCGTGTACCAGTTCCCATTCGAGTCTAGCTCAAGGCAGTGTTTTCGAGTTTTACCCCTATGTAAATCTGTGTCAGAGCCACCTCTACATGCTCATATCCAGACTGGGATGTATTTTCTTAAACCACTTACTCAATACTCACCAAAATACTAGGAAGCTTTCCTATATTTAAAAATTTTCTATTCGGTTCTTCCTAAAGTTTTCATATCATAATTTCCATAAATAACTAAACTATCCTTTTATACCAACTATGACATCCCGCCTTTTTAATACATAACTTTTCATTACATTTTACAAACAGCGGATCTTTAAAGTTTAGTGTCTTGGAAATCAGGAACATAGAACATGAGAACAATATAAAACATTATTCTAAACCACTTGTATGTCTTAATCATAGTTTAATCCTATTTAAATTTACTGCATATCATAACCTGGAGAAAGACATCAAAGGAAAGGGTGACCCGAAGGCCCAGTAAGGGTAAACAAGGGAGTCAATGTACTCGTGATATTAATAAGAACTTGAATTAAAACATGAAGACATGAGCAATGGGAGAATAGGAATATAAAAAAGAAAATAACTTGGAACATAACTTGCATATGTGGCTACAACATTTCATTTAGACATTCATGAACATATCACCAAGTTCCATCCCCAAGGTGTCATAAAAATTACCAAGGTTATTCACCAAGGTATCGTAAAACTTATCATCTCTAGAGACTAAATTTTTACCCAATTCATTGGAGTGCTATTAGGGTGAACCATTAATATGTATTTACATAAATTTGATCCACATATATCATAATCAAACATTTCATAAATAAACCATGGAGAATATAAGAAATGGGTATCATTTCAAGATCGTGACGTTTTAAAATATCATAAAAAAATATCATTATGTAATTTATAACCCATGGAAAGGGAGTGAGGGTTATATGTATGTCAATTACAGAATAAAATAAATTATATTTATATATTTATGAACACCCAAAGAAATTAAATAGGTCTGGGTATTCACATAAATAAAATAAGAGAATTTCTGGAGAGAAAGAGATAGAAATTTTGAGGTGCAATTTCTGCAGCATAACGGCTATATAACATGGTTTTAGAAAAAATTGGAAAGAGAGGGTACAAGAGTAAACCACTAATAAATAACTTATAATATAGTATAAATATAGAACAACTTGGAGATAAGAACATGGTATGGAAATTTGAATGACAAACCACATGGAGAGGAAACATGAAAGAAATAAGAAGATGTGATTCCTTTTACGAGAAATTCGGCAGCCTAACGACATCACTTAAAAATTTAGAAAACAAATTTATTAGAGAAGAAAGGGTATATCTTAATTTTTAAATAAAATTTAAAGTAATAAGAACATATAATAACATACCCTCAACATAAAGAGATGGAAAATATAAGACACAACATAAAGGAAGTCATGACTTAAAAGAGGAGGGTGAAAGATTCCCTTACCTTGAAGAGTAAATTCGAAATCATGAAGGTTGGGACCTTGGGAGGATTGAGGGAACCTTGGGAAGACTCCTTTGGAGTTAAATATACCATTAAATTGTTGGGGAGGATTTTGAAATGAAATGAATGAGGGAAAGGGTTGGTATTTATAGAAGAAGTGAGGGGACAAAGCATTAATTGTCAAGGGACACCTCATCGAGGGTATTGGAAAAAACATGGGCTTGACCTTTGTATTTTCCCATGGTATAGGCCACTTAGGACACATAATAACTTATATTACTATTCATAAGTTGAACAGAATTATTTCATAATTATTACATCCTTAATGATGTCATTAAACACCCGAAACTCAAAAACTGTATTTTCACTATTCACCGAAAATTCAACTTTCTCAGAAAAATCCCAAAATTTCACCTTAACCAAATATCGATGCTTTGATTTTAAAATGAACTCCATTTTATGAAAATAATTTTCTAAATATTTTAAATTTAATTTTTATATAAAAAACACTATTCACCCGAAAAAACTTATACTAAACCAATAATTTCTGAAATAGTTATTTACCTATTTTATTGAATCACATTACTTAATCAAGGTTCCTAAATTATATTAATACTTTCTTAAGTGAAGTTATGTAATCCATTTGGTGACATTACAATTCATAATCATAAAATCACTATTCATAATTTACTATTCACCAAAAATTTAGTTGATCATATTAGACTCTAAATTTCATACTGAACACAGCTGTAGAAGACCATTTTTTAAAAATCATTACACATTATTAATTTTTTAAGGTTTATATAAATATTTTAAAATATACTTTTTCTATAATTCATCAATAATATGCATAATATATTTATCCGGAAATTTGAAAATTCACAAACTTCACCATAAGAAGACATCACAATTTTTATTTAAATCAAAGGATTACACAAGGCAGTTATGGTCTTGTTACATAACCCCCTATAACACCAGCATAGGACCTAATATTAAGGTGTGCTAGGGTGATATAAATCTTGGGGCGGCTCGGTCAACATTTCCCAAGTAGTGATTTCTATCAGCTTGAACTTCTCGTGAATGCGATTCCATTCCATATTCACACGATGAAGTTCGCCTTGGGTTTGGTCCGAAGCAAAGCCCAAAGGTGCTACCACCTTCTTGAGTTCTGTTAGATGGGCCTAGATCTTCCCAAGACTACTGGGTGGGGCCATCGAATCTTCTTTCTATATTAATTAACCAATATCACTTGTATTTATAGACAATAAATGCAACATTTAGTTTCCAATGGTCATATTTACCAATGGTCATATTACAGTCAAAACCCAATGGTCTTATTTTAATTATAATTATTTTTTTAAATGAAATGGTTTTGTTGAGTATAAAATAAAATAACACACAATGTTAGGAAACAAAACTTATTCAAAATTTCGGGTCATTACATCATCACTCATGTTACTCCACCCAGTGATGATAGCCCTCAGGTAATCCACCTTACCGCCAGAGAATATGCATTAGGACCCCTAGGTCCCCCCACTATAGTGTTGGATGTGACTCCTGGTTGGAGGACCCCCTCTATTAAGTACCTCCTGTATTGTAATCTCCTAGAAGATTGATCCGAGCATGAGCGAATCTGACGGCATGCATTGAAGTTAACCCTAAATAGTGGTCCCGATGTTGATTAGATCCTCTACAGATGTGGGTTTGATTGAATTCTCCTCTATTTCATTCAGGGAGGTCAGATTCCTCAGGTCATGCAGGAGGTTCATATTGCTTCCTATGGGGCTCATCGGATAGGTACGAAACAATCCCACCAGATCCTAAGATAGGGTTATTTTGGCCCACCATGATCGGTGAAAGTATCAAGTATTCTAGGAGGTTCCATACGTATGAAATCGAGGCTAAGTTTGTGCAATGGCCGCCATAGCCACTCCACACTACCATGTAATCTTGGACCATTGTGGTCTGGGGACTGAATGTCGGGGGAAACTATCCACCGGTGATAGCTCACCAGTGTAGATTCATCCTAAATGCTCTGGATTTTATTTCCATGTGGGAAAAGGCAATTCCATTCAAGGAGGTCAATGCCCATTCTATCGTTGAATTTTTGATCTCTAATATCATCTACTTATTCTGAGTCCCTCACGCCATCCTCACCAATAATGGAACCAACTTCGGGGCTTCCGAACCGATGAATTCTTACACCAAGTACAATATCCATTCTAACCATACCTCCCACTATAATGCACAAGAAAATGGACAGATCGAGGCATTGAATAAAACTCTCTCTAATATTCTGTAGAATATGGCTGGATAGAACAAGAAGAGTTGGCCGGAAAAACTCCCCAACACTCTCTGAACCTATGGGAAGTTGACTCGTAATTCCCCACAGGTGACCCCATATTCACTGGTGCACAGAACAGAGGCAGTACTTCTCATCAAGATTCAGTTTCCATCATTATTCATAGTTTTCTACAAGAAGAATACACCAGATAAGGTAGCTCATTTTTTTCTTGCTTCACTGGAAGTGCTCGACGAGAATAGGCTTTGCGCCCTGCACAATATGGGGAGGCATTTGAATTAGATAGCTGGAGCTTTTAACAAGAAAGTTTGCCTCCACTATTTCTTACAAGGTGACATGGTGTTGGACCTTGGGATGCCAATGATACCTCATAGGAAACCATCCAAATTGGAGTCCAAATGGGAAGAACCTTACATCATTCAAAATGTTTACCCCAATGGTGTGTACTTGTTAGGTCCACAAGGTTGAATACCATGAGAGGGGGGATGAATCAGGGTATGAATAATTTAAAATTAATGCCCGTTCTGATCTTGTTTCGCTGTTAAGAAAAACACTATTCTCTCTATCCTATTGTACAATATAAATAGACAGTAAAGCAAGGATAGGACACATAAATTTTTACTTGGTTCACCGCTAAGGGCTACGTCTAAGGAGCATACGCCGAAAGTTTGTCAGTCATCACAAATTCCACTAAACTTCACTAGCTATGGATTACAAGGTTTGGGCACAGTCACTCTATCCCAGGCTCACTGCCTTTACAAGGTTTAGGGTCAGCTCACTGCTTTCCCAAGGGTCACTCCCTGTTTCTCTCTCTCTGGCTCACTACTGGTGGAGATGATCACCTTCTTCCTCTTCCTTTGCTTACTTCTCTGGAAAGGATCCACTCACAGTTTATAGATTTGTAGGTCTCTTCATTTGCATGAAGGAATGCATCTTCCTCTGTATTTATATGCTCTGTTGAAGTCCAACATTCACCCGTAGATGAATCTCAGTTTGCACTGAAGGTATCGGGCAATCTTCCAGCTTTCACGCATCCCAAAAACACTGTCGTGAGACAACATTACTTGGCGTGCAAGTCTAACACGGCGTGCAAGTATCAGCGTGCAAGTCTAACACGGCGTGCAAGTATCAGCGTGCAGGTCACAACTGGCACATAGTTCTACCTCAACCACCTACGTGACACAACCTTCTTTAACTCCAAACCTGCGCGAATCACTTCCTTTTACGCCCAAACCAATATTGGCGCGCAACTACCAACTGGCGCGCAACTTCAAACACTGGCGCACAAGTACACCTGCACGACCACAAACCACTTACGCGACTTCCACACCTATGCAACAGGACCTCTAATTTTTCAAAGTGTTGAACTCCATTAAAAATGAGGAGGGGTGGTCCAGTATTTATAGGCTTTTTGAACACCCTGTGCGATGGTGCGCAACTCTACCTTCGGCGCACAAGTCTCGGCGCGCAAGTCTCTTCCCCTGCAAGTCACTTGCGCGACCCACTTCCAAACTTGTGCGAACCTCTTTCCTTTGCCATATTTTGATCTTTTGATCTTGAAAAACCACAAGCGCACAAGTTCTCAATCTTCCAAGGCATCGGCGTGCAAGTCACCTGCATGAAAACACCAATACCAGTGCGACCCTTATCCCTATTCCATATTTTGATGATCTGATCTAGAAAAAACTTATGGCGCACAAGTTTCCAAGACTTCAAGTACACGGCGTGCAAGTCCCTTTGCCAAAAACACTTTTCTTCATTTGTTGATTCTCAGGCCCAAAAATTTGGAAAACACTGGAAAACGGCGCCACCTTGTATCTGTTCTATTTGTACCACCTTCAGATCATTCATTCCTTTGTTGAATTTCTTGAATCAAACATTGATCGTTAACTACAGCTCTTGAAATCGACATGAAACCATGAAAACCCCTTTGTCAACAAATTTTAATGTCATTGTTCTGCTTTTTCAACAATTACCACATAGATTTCTACTTTCTCAACAAACACAATCACCTCAAAAATGCTTCAATGACACCTTGAGGGATTTTTCCCTAACCGTAATCCCTAGTTACCTCGGATGGTTAGGGTATAAATCCCCCCACCAATGAAAAATTACTCAAGAAATACTTATCCAGAATAAACCAATCCTACATGACCATAAATTGTGACATCTTTACTGCATGAAGTTAAAATACGTGATCTGTCTGAGATGAAGGACGTAAAAATACTCAGCACTTGTCCTACATGTCATTCAATTATATGTATCCCTACATGAAGTTAATCTTTATATGGTCCATCGTGACCTTAAACATTTCATTCCTAATTGCATGATGTTAAATTGTGTGATATGTTCAGGATAAAGGATATAAAAATACCCAGCACTCATCCTGCATGATGATAAACTAGAAAATAGTCTAAGATATATAGCTTTAAACTATTATCTCCTCTCATTCTCATCCCATATGATGTTAAACTGCACAACACCATCAATAACTATGTATGTCTTGATTCCCAACCCCATGTGATATGTAGGAATACTTAGACACCTCGTCTTAGAGTCCAGCCCCCAAATTCTTCGCATCGACTTCCCCTGGGTATAACTATCTTGGAGGACTGCACATGGTGTCATGTGGACTTTATTTTCCCCCATTTATGATGGGTATGCGATGATCGCACCATGTTCCACTCTCATTATTATATCCTCCCACATCCTTACCACATGACATTAAACCACATGGCCCTTTAAGAACTACATACAGGTTGATTCCCATCTTCATGGAATATATAGGAATGCCCGAACATTTTATCTTTAGGCCATGCCTCGAACAGCAAGATCTCCACTTGGGTTCGGCCCTTAGTCTGGATGCTTCTCAAAAAACATGGGGTGGTTAATGATTTGTTTTCCTTAATTCACATCAGGTTTATCATGACTTCACCATATACCCCCCTCATTTGAGATCTCTAACTATTTCTCCCTTTCCACCATGACGTTAGACCACGGGCATGTTCACACTTCATGTGCCCCCTTAATTTGGGCCTCCTTCAGCATCCACACCTAAAATATCCCTTGACCGGAATGGATGCTCAGAATTATGGATCACCTACCATTTCATGCCAATGCCATGGATGATATTGAAGAACACTTTGATACAGGTCCTACTTTTTGAATATGGTCAGCAGTCGATTATCCTTTGTTTTTCCCATTTGAGATAACATGATATAGATGTTGTGATTCAAATACGGTGAACAACCATCCTCCATCATTATCGCCACCCCTATATGTTCCAAATGTTACGTAATGTGATTAAATTTGTCCTACTATCCCTTTGAACATCAGCGTTCCTCAAGTAGGGATGTTGGTGTTGGTGGGGTCGACCCCAACCAATCTCTTTCCTTTATTATTGTGACCTTATATTCTAGGGAGATCCTGATCCCAACCCTTATTTCACACACCAAGCATTGATCAAGTGGTCTTAGGAGATTTCTTAAAGACATACCCCTATAAAGGGTCATTCAACCATGGTATGAGCTCTATGACCATAAAATAAGATCACCATCATCCTCATTGTATGATGATAAACTGCGTAATCTGTCTATCATTGAGGAATGTAAAACAACTTAGCACTCAACCTATGTGATGATAAATTGAAAACTGGATGTGACTTTCTGTTCGTGGCCCAACCTTAGGTCTGTCGATCTCTTCGGCCCCCAAGCCTAAGTTCTCACTTAGGATTGTGCAGTGCGGTGTAAACTCTATGTCCTCATTCACGTTGGACTATTTTTTCTGTGTCGCATACATCCCCTTGAGAAAACCTTCCTATATTCATCTTTACCACATGAATTTAAACTGTATTCCATTTCAGAACTATGTGTGGCTTTACTCTTTCCCCTACAGGATACGTAGGAACATTTATACATTTCATCTTCAGGTCCATCCAGGCTTCTTAGAAACCCCCTCACTTCTCTAGCCCCATGGATTGGGTCCTCCGGGAGGGGGGTATGTGGTGTGGTAGGGGCTTATGTCCTCATTCACGTCGATTTTGTAATAGCTACACCACGTATCTCTCCATCTTGAGAGCTATTCCTCCCCCTATTATCCACTCATTTTTTCAATTCGACGGATATTTAATTGGGGCCATTTATCCCCTTTGGTAATTCACCAACATGTCATGGAGCACTCTAGTTCAGGACTGACAGTGTTGGGTTCTATGTAGACATGTTCCCATCCATTTTTCATGCTTCATGTTCTGATTTTATTTGGACATTAATAATATTTCACATCTAAATGGATCCCCAAACGACATGGATACCAAGTCTCAAGGCTCTCCCACTATCTTGGGACAACATCCCTGAGGATTCTGGATGAAAATTTGATACAAGTCCCACATTTCGAATATGGTTAGAATTCGACTCTCATTTGTTATTCCCATTTCAGGTCAAGTGATATGGATGTTTCATTTCGATAATGGTCAACAATAATCCTCCATCATTGTGCCACCCCCATTATGCCCTAAATATTGGTTGCATGATCCACATCCTTTTCCACTCCATCACATCCAAGTGGAATATTGACACACTTGGTTCTATCCCTCAGTGTTCATTTCCACATTTTGGGGACAAATCCATAGTGATGCGTCATTAGAGGCTCCGCACCATTTCCCCCTTTTCCTATATTACACATGTTGTGAAGACCTTATCCTCCCTTGTTTCCCACATCGAGCGCAGCTCACATGTGATTAGTGATTTGGTCAAGGTTTTTGCTGATTTGGATGAGTCACACATCATGGTCTGAGCTCTATGACCATAAACTAAGATTTATCTACATCCATTCCACAAGAAGATAAATAGTACAATATCATTAAGAACTACGTATGACTAGATACCCATCATTATGGGGCACGTAAGGGAGCCTAGGAATTTTGTCTTCAGGTCTAGCTCATTTTCCACTTGTTATATCTTATTTTAGGCCCTTTTGGACCTGATTTTTATAGGATTGTGTGGTGTATTGTATGTGAGCTTATGTACTCATTTATGTCAAGTTTGAAATATCTGCACCACTTACCCCCCTTTTAGGAGTTAGTCTCTCCTGCCACTTATCTTGCATGATGTTAAACTGCACCCTCCAAACTATGTAGGGTTTGATTCCCATCCTCATTGGATACGTAGGAACACCCAGAAATTTCATCATCGAGTCCAGCCCCATATCCTTCGATATACTTGGCCTGAGGTTTCTCCCCTGGAATTGTGTGTGGTGTGGTGTTGACCTTGTACTCATTCACACCGGGTATGAATTATCACACGTTGCAAAGACCATCTAAAAAATTAGTTATTCTGTATGTGTCCATGCCATAAGACTTTAAGGAATGTTGCCTAGCCCCACATGACTTCAATTTTTTGTGTCTTTGCTGCAAGATGCTATGATACATGGGTTGGTCTATCATACGACCCTAAACTATGACATTATCGTCCTAGCCACATGATGAAAAACGTCACCACATTATGGCATCCTCAGTCATGGGGGTATCATATTTGGTATCGGTTCTCCATCATGCCATTTTTCAAGGCCTACATGTTGATTGATTCCTATAGATATTCCTAGATTTTTCATCCTCGGTTTTTTTCTTAACAAAAAAACACATCCCTCCTAAAGATAAAACTAGATCTATCAAATGTCCCTTCTTTTGGTGTATGGGCCAGACCTGCACGACGGAATTCTTAGTGAATTTGGTACCATACCATGAAGCATCTAGAACTAAATATGGATTTATTCCCATCATAATGGGATATTTATGAATTCTTGGGAACTTTTCCCTTGGCCGAGACCAACATCCTCTTTTGGTCCCTTGACCTTAAAAATCTCCACTGGGATCATATGGTGTGATACAAACTCCTGGTGTCATCCTTCACGTCGATTTTTTCAATAGTCGAACCATGTCTACCATGATCCATTCCATTACGGTCTGAGATCTAAGACTGTAAAAATAATATAATGTTGTCCTTGTCACATGACATTAAACTGCAAAGAACTCTCAGAACTACATCTAGCTTGATTCCCATCCTGATGGGATATGTAGGAACGCCCAGGCATTTCTTCTTCGGGTCCAGCCCCAGGAATGTCAAATCCTATCTTCTTTCTAGACACTTGGACATAACTCTATTAGGATCATGTATTCCTAAGTGCCTTGTGGGTCCTCATCCACGTCGATTTTTTCAACAACCACACAATGTGTCTCTCATGTCCTCGAAAAGGAATTTGACTCCCTTTATCTGACACGTCTCTTTGACATACACAAATTCATCATTGAAAAGAGCCCAATGTGTGGAGTTTTCAGATGAACATTCCCTCGTTTCGTATCCTTGCATCATTAGCTCTTAATTTTTATATTCATCCCCTTCCATGTATAGTGGGGACCTCTTACAGCCTGGTCTCGTGCCACATTGTCTTACCTACCGTCTTGGGTCAATGTCTAGAAGACCTCAGATGTCATTTTGCGACAGGTCCCATGTTTCAAGCATGGTCAGTGGTCGAACCTCATTTGTATGTCCCCATACTAGGCTAACACAAAACGGGTGTCGTGTTTCGAACATGGTCAACAGATATACTCTATCGTCATTCCACTATCATTGTGATCTAGATATCGGGGAAAATTATTCACATGTTTCCACTCCCTTAAGTTCAAGTGGAATTCTAACGCACTCATTTTTACCCCTCTGTGCATCTATTTCCATCAATTAGGTGGGTTAGTAATGGTGGAATGTTACTCATTTATCATTCCATTGCTCATAATGTGTGCCTCCCTATACTAGAAAAACCCCATCACTACTCCTTATTTCCCACATCGAGCGTGACTCGTGTTAGCTTAGTAGTTTTGGTGGGATGTGTACTAGTGCAGCCATACCACACATTCCTTTTATCCTGCAGGATGTTAAAATAAAATAGAAGAACTACATATGGATTGATTCCCATCTGAATGGGGTAAGTAGGAACACCCGAGAACTTTTCTTTTGGCCCACCCCAAGTTAGGGCACCTTTGGTGTATGGCCTAAATGAATCCCATCAGGAAAATGTGGTGTGGTGGGGACTCTTACGACCCTCATTCATGTCAGGTTATGTACTGAACCGTTCCTCTCTAGTTGGATACACATGCCATCAATGAATGAATTTATAGTGCATCCCAACCCCAAACAATTTCAGGATGCTCCGGATAATTATGCGATGCATCAGCTTCCTCACCAAAGTGGATTTCCACTGCCAACATTGGTCTCTAAGCACATTGTGTTTAAGAACTACATTTGTGTTGATTATAATCCTTATGTGATACGTAGTTCTGCCTAGGAATTTTTCCTTGGGCCCATCCCTTGGGTCGTTAAGCCTTTTGGCCCCTCAGCCCTAATCACGGTCCAGTCGTTATGATCGTAAAGTATGATCCTATAGTCTGCGCAACAAGACTTTAAATGGTTATCCTTGGTCCATGTAGCATGACCTAAAAACTAAGTGCACCATCCCCACTGTATGACGTTAAACTAAATTTCTGTCATATTCATTAGTATGGAATAAAACTACAGTTCATTCTAATTCCTCACTAGAGAGTTCTTGTCTGGAAGTAGGTATGATCCCTGATCATACTAATGCGTTCACCTAATGTGGTTTCATCATGGTGGTGTAATGTCAATAGTGTCACTCCATTCGAAAAAACCATCACACCACCATCCATACATTGAATGACCTTTATTTGGATCATTGTCTGCATTCATGCCTAAAGGAACCCCCTAACAGTATGGATGCTCGACCTATGGCTCGCCTACCGTTCGGGACTAATGTTCTGGAAGACTAATGGGTGACATTCCGAGTGAGGCCATGTGTTTCTAACATAGTTAGCGGTCGGCACTTGTTTTTTATCCACACTTCATGCTACCACAATAAGTATATTGTGTTTCGAACACGATCAAAAATCATCCTCCATTTTCATGATACCCCTATAGTGTTCTTTATTTTGGTTATAGTGATTCACACTTTCATATTCCTTCTGTTCAGATTGATTCAATCACACTTGATGTCATACCACGTGTGCACTAGGGAACGTTGAGAAAGTAGTAATTCAGCAGTTTTGAGGACCCTATTTTCTAATCAAGGCTCCCCTTACAATTTCAAAAACTCTGGGCAATCATCCAGACCTATGTTTTTCGAAGTTTAAAGGATTCCCTCATACACAAAGTGAACTATTGTGTAGTCTTCTATTGTTTCTCAATCTAAGAGTGACCCACATGTTCTTTAGGATGGAGTGCTAGTTACTTCACGATTGTGGTCATAATTCATTGAAATAAATAATTAAACAAATAATTTGTCAATGTATACAGTTCAGAATAAAAAAGAAACAAAGAAGGATATGTTTATGAGTTTTTCCATAATGGGGTCATTAAGGATCAACACCTTTGATAGATTTCTCCAATGTTTCCACCTTCTTGCTCGTAGTCTATAAGGCTACCTCAGACTCCCCTGAGATACCTCTCTTAAATAGCAGCTGCAGATCATAAATCATTAGCATTGGCCTGCACTCATCCCTTCTCATCTTGGTGCTCAATCATTTGGTGAATCGCCTGCACTACCTGCTCCTGGGAATCATCCAATTGGGTCCTCAACTATTCAATGAGTTTAGAATGTCTTGTGGTAAATGTTTTTGTTTTTTTAACTTTATCTTCAAGGAATTAGACTTCATACTCAGCCATAAGAAATTCATGGGTATACTCTGACTCAATTAGGCACCAGGAAATATAGGAGTGTTCACTACTCTCCTATATTTTCTTATCCATATATTTTAGATAATTATATGAATATGGTAAGAATCAAACACTCCAGCACAAAGAAAGTGTATCCAGGTGCTAAGTGAGCCCATCCGGATTAACCATTCGGCCTGCGACTGACTCAGAATGAATTTGATGCACTTACACACCTTTTTCTATGTCATGTGGATCTCCTCGGTCGCGTCTGGGTCAAATTTATTCATATCCTCAGGGTCCATGGGCCTATACTCAGGAAAATTTGCCAAGAGTTCAGCAGAAGGCTCCTCTTCTGGTATTCTTTATTCTTCAGTGACTTCACCCTCTCCGACCTAGAGCTCCTCCCTTGCATCATTATCACCAATGATTTCAGCCTCCGGCTCACCAAGCACGGGGGAGCGGCCAACTTGGATATTTGGCTCTGCAGAAGCTGGTGTAATTAGTGACAGGGCCCTAGAAGATGTTCCGGACTCAACTATTTTCCAATCCTCCAACCATGCAATCCTTGCATTGGGAATCAATAACTTGTTCATCTGAGTTTCCTAATAAAAGATAAGAGCCAATGAAGATAAAAATATACAAGATCCAGGCACAATGGTATCCAGTTCATGCGTCATGGTGGGAGCTGCCATCATAGGAAAGCCCTCCAAACTTGTTATCTCGATCTCCATCCCAAATCCTTCGGAATGGTAGGAATTTCAAGAACGATGGTGGCCACCATTTCATCCCCTCCTTTCAGCTCATCACTGCCTACTATAACCATAGCTGGCTCGCAACCTTCCTTGGTTTGGAATACTGGCTTCTGAGGATGTTATCTGATGCACCTGATTTTTGTATACATTTTCATATATATTATTGAAAATAAAAACATTTTTTCAGAAAATATCTGTTGTTTCATGAACATATCTTTGATTTTGGTGATTTTGTTTACTTTCAGGAGCTTTCTGGCTAAAATACAAAAAATCAAGGGAAGTCTGTGGAAATTTTAAAACTACAAGGTGTGTACTTTTTATACATGCTATGTACATCCAGACAGGGACACGGATCGAAGGAGGGAGTACACGCCCATGTCATCAGGCAGAAGCTACACGTCGTGTGAGGCGGTGTTACACGTCGTGTACTATATTCTAGAAGCGGTTGTTTCCAAGAAGAGTCTACACGCACATGTAGCTGTTGAAGGAGACATGGCGTGTTCCATTTCTACATGTCGTGTCTGCTATTCTAGAAGGGGTTGATTGCCAAAATTTTTATACTACACGCCATTTATGGAGGTGCTACACGCCGTGTAAACTCAACTACCAGGCGGTGCCATGTTCAAAGTCAAATACGGCGTGTTAGGCCGCCTACCAGTGGAGAAAATGAAGCCCAAAGACCGTTGACGGAAGTACACGGCATGTACTTTCTATACACGTTGTGTACTTTATTATTCTATAAATATAGTCCTTGGCCTTTGGATTTGGGGGTGTAAAAATCATTGGAGGATGGGAGACGTTCTGCTGCTGCCACTCCCCAACCACCGTGGTGCCGTAGTTCCACCATTCCACCTACCGACACCACTCCTCGATGCTTACACAATGAATTCATCAAGTATCAAGTGTGTTGTTCTTATTATGTTTTCCATGTGTAACTAAACCACTTGTGTTGGGGTTGTGGGTGATTCAGGATGGTATTATGTTGTATTGATTTAGATAGTTGTGTTCATTCTTCTTAATTTTCCTTACTCTTAAATCATTGTTAAATATTACTGAGAATTCTGAGCCGGACCAAGGGAATAATTCTCAGCGATATAAAAGAAGAGTAATGATGAAAGATTTCATGACCATTGAAAAGGTTTCACCGATTCATAAATGGACATAACCAAATTAATAATCGAGAAACACTGACTACCGGACCGAGGAGTCAATTTCTTCAATTCCAAACTAGAGGAACTAGAACAAAGAAAATCTTGTGTTAATAGGAAATCCATAATGTTGAATTATCATGAACAACACAACCATATAAGCAATCCGCATAAGAACTCCTTAATCACCACAACCCCAATACACTTTTCCTTCTGTTAAAACACTTTTAACCACTTGTTGTTTCCTTTGAGTTGTTAATCATTTTCTTAAAGTAAACAAAACAGTTTCGCTCAATCCAAACCTAGAAATCCACTCTAAATTTTGCATGTTTCACTAAATTAATTATAAACTCAACTAAACCAACGCACTTCCAAAATTCCCTGTTAATTGACCCTGCACTTAAACTATACTAAAGTTTTAAGAATGGGTAATAATTAATTTGGGACGCTGAAAAAATATACCTTCGGCCACAACGACAGTCACCAAATTTTGGCACTATTGCTGGGGACTCTTTTGGTTTCAATGCCACAATTTGGTTGTGTTAATAATTGATTAAGTGAAAATAAAAATAAAAAATTCTAAAAAAATTCTGTTCTCATCCCATTTCAATTTTCTCTTCTATTTTCCCTTTTATGCCTGGTATTTTTGTTGTGGATGTGTAGGACCATAGGTGAATGAATAGACGGCCCAATCGGTCCAGAAGCACCAAGTCATCAGAACATGTTCCGCTTGATCCGGAAATCGAACGGACCCTGCTTCATCGTCAACGTGCACTGAAAGAAACACACCAATAGAAACCCTCTACCATGGCAAACCCGGAAGAGGGGGCACCCGCCGTGGATGCTACGGCTGAGCATCAGTACCAGGATCAGCAGCCTCCTGTTGCTGGTCTACCGGAGCAGGATCCTGGAGGCTTCATGGAATTCCTTCCGAGGGATTACCAATGGCCACCGTAGCAACCTCCACCGGCATACGGCCAACTACAACAACCGCAACAACTCTTCCAACGGCCCTATTTCACCCCTCAGGATCCGTAGTATCTGCAACCTACACCCCCTCAGTAGCCACCTCCAAGACGTACTCTAATTGAGTACGGACTTCCTTTAATCCATGGAGCTGATAATGGCATCGTCTGTCCTCCGGTCCAGGCCCAGCACTTCGATATCAAGATTGAAATCATGCAGTTGATCCAGAACACTGTCCAATTTGGAGGCCTACCCAGTGAAGACCCAAACGCCCATCTCTCCAACTTTATAGAGATCTGCGATACATTTCGTTACCATGGCGTGTCTGAGGATGCCATCTGCCTTCGCCTATTTCCCTTTTCTCTACGGGTCAAGGTGAAAGACTGGATCAAGGGGCTACCAAAAAGATCTATCCTCACCTGGGAGGAGCTAGCCTAGGCGTTCCTGTCCAAATACTTCCCACCATCGAAGACGGTGATGCAACAGAATGAGATCCAAAACTTCTAGCAGCATGACTCTGAGTCGTTGTACAAGTCTAGGGAACGTTTCAAAGAGATGCTACAAAAATGCCCACACCACGGACTCCCACTCTGAATGCAAGTCCAGACCTTCTACGGAGGACTCGCAACAAATACCTAGTCCATGGTGGATGTTGTTGCTAGAGGTACGGTGATGATAAAATCTCTTGAATAACTTTTTGAACTACTTGAAGATATGTCTGCCAACAGCTTCCAGGGGCACTCCGAGCGGGGGACTCAAAAAAGAGGTATGCATAGTATTGACGCTACCACCATGCTCGCTGCTTAGTTGGATGCAGTGTCCAAGAAAATTGACGCATTTAATCTCAAAGGAGCATCTCAAGTTCATGCGGTGAACCATCCAGCATGTGGCGACTGTGGTAACAACCACAATCTAGGAGAATTCCCGAGACTTTCATCTGACCCTTCGACAAGCTAGGTGAGCTTTGTTGCTCAAAATTGAGGGTCGAATCAATATAAACAGTACTGAAACCTTGCATGAAGAGATAATCAGAACCATGTATGGGGTCAACAACAGCAAAACTCTCTGCCCCAGCGACCGCCCGACTACAATCAGCCTTAGTACCAAAATCAGTTTCCGAGACAGCAGTTCCAGTAGGGTTCCTATCAGCAGAAAGGGTACTGGAACTCTCGCTCATAGCAACAAAGGTAGCAACCACCTCCACCACCTGCCCAGCCACCTCAGCAAGAGAACTCATCAAGGTTAGAAGACCTGATGAATAAATTCATATCAACTGCTAAAACGAAATTCCAGAACTTGGAGGCTTCCATTCGAAGCCTCTAGAATCAAATTGGCCAGATAGCAAACCAACTATCAGGGAGGCAGCCCGGTACACTACTAGGAAACACGGAGAAGAACCCGTGGGAGGAGGCCAATGCTATCACCTTGCGTAGCGGGAAAGTGTTGAAACAGAAGGAACCAACCCACCAGTCAACTACACCTCCATCCCCTGTTGATAAAGAAGGTTTAGTTTCAGATCCCTCTTCATCTGAAGATCCATCACCAGAGGCTCAATTAGGAAAAGGAAAAGAATTCGTCAAACCATTTGTGCCTGCATTACCTTTCCCAGAAAGAATAAAGCAGAGAAAGTTGGACCACCAATTTGGTAAATTTATGGAGGTGTCCAGAAATCTCCACATCAACATCCCATTTGTGGAGGCCCTGACACAAATACCTACATATGACAAATTCATGAAGGACATCCCTTCCAATAGGTGGAATATGGATGATCTGGGCGTTATTGCACTGACAAAGGAGTGCTCCGCAATCGTTCAACATTCCATCCCTCCAAAGCTCTAGGATCCAAGTAGTTTTACTATTCCCTGAACAATTAGACCCTGTGAATTGGGAAAAGTCTTATGCGACTTGGGAGAAAGTGTAAAACTCATGCCATTCAAGGTTTTCTAAAAGCTCAGGCTCCATGATTTGAAGCCGACCTGATTAGCCCTTCAACTTGTTGATCGATCCATTAAGTATCCGAAGGGGCTACTGGAAGATGTACTGGTGAAAGTGGGATGATTGATCCTACCTATTGACTTCATTATCCTGGACATGGAGGAGGACCAAGAGGCACCAATTATATTTGGAAGACCTTTCCTAGCCACTGGGAAGGCACTCATTGACGTGCACCAGGGAGAGTTGATTTTCCAGGTAGGGGATGAAAGAGTCTCCTAAAATGTTTTAAAGGCTTTCAAACAGGCATCGATACCCGAGAAGGAGGACTACTACAAAGTGACTAACTTGGATGAACAACTGTGTGGACAAGAAGATGATCTGGTATGCTCTTCCATTTCTGATGATAAGAATTTTTAAGACATACCTACTGATGATGAGCCAGAGGACCTCAAATTCATTGAAGGCCAGGGTGGCCACTACTGGAAACGAGTAGTCATTCTTGACATCTTAGAAATGAAAGAAGTAAAACCATTAGTGCCTTCAGTTCTTCAGGCACCTGAACTAGAGCTAAAGCCTCTCCCATCTTCCTTAAAGTATGGTTATTTGGGATATCTTCATACTTTTCCCATTATACTTAGTGTTGCCCTATCACAGGAACAGGAGGAAGAACTTCTTTATGTTTTGAAATGGAGAAAACAAGAAATTGGATGGATAGTTATAGATTTCAAGGGTATCATCCCCACTATTTGCACCCATAAGGTACTACTCGAAGAAGGAGCCAAGCCATCCAGGAAACCACAGCGGTGTCTGGACCCTCCCATTAAAGAAGTCTTCAATAAATAAGTGATCAAACTAATGGATGCAGGTATCATTTATCCAATTTCAGATAGCTCGTGGGTAAGTCCTTTGCAAGTGGTTCCTAAGAAGGGAGGTATCATTGTGGTATCCAATGCCAAGAATGTGATCATCCCTACTCGCACTGTCATGGGATGGAGATTCTGTGTTGATTATAGGAAGCTCAATGATTCCATGATGAAAGATCATTTTCCCCTACCTTTCATGGATCAGATTCTAAAAAGACTAGCAGGGAATGACTATTATTGTTTCCTTGATGGATACTCTGGTTATAATCAGATCTCTATTTCCCAAGAAGATCAGGAGAAAGGCTCCTCCACTTGCCCATTAGGTATGTTTGCCTACCACAGAATGTATTTTGGTATGTGTAATGATCCCACTACATTCCAGTGATGCATGTTGGCTATTTTCCATGACATGGTAGAGAAAATCTTGGAAGTCTTCATGGATGATTTTTCCATTTATGGGAAGTCATTCACCACCATTTTAGGGCACCTGGAGCTTGTACTAGAGCGATGTGAAAACACTAACCTAGTTTTAAACTGGGAAAAGTGTTATTTTATGGTGAAAAGTGGCATAGTTCTTGGCCACAGAATTTCAGAAAAAGGGATAGAGGTGGACCCAGCAAAAATAGAAGTAATATAACGACCTCCTATCCCAACATCTGTCAGATCCATCCGAAGCTTCCTAGGGCATGTGGGTTTTTACAAGCGGGTTGTCCACGATTTTTCAAAAATAGCCCAGCCACTCACCAATCTCCTCACCAAGGATGCCATATTCGAATTCACTGAGGCATGCACCTCAGCTTTTGAGCACCTAATGCAGCGCCTGATGGAGTCTCTAGTCCTGATTGCTCCCAACTGGGAGACATAGTTTGAAGTCATGTGCGATGCAAGTGATTATGTAGTGGGAGTTGTCCTGGGTCAGCAGCTGGATAGAATTTTCCGAACCATCTACAATGCCAGCAGGACACTCAATGAGGCCCAAATGAACTACACCACTACCAAAAAGGAGATGATGGAAGTGGTATTCATGTTTGAAAGGTTTCATTCATGCCTTGTGTTGTCTAAAGTTATCGTTTATACTGACCATGCAACACTTAAGTACCTGTTAAACAAAAAGGATTCAAATCCTCGATTGATCCGATGGGTCCTTCTCTTACAAGAATTTGATTTAGAGATTCGTGATAAAAAGGGGAGCGAGAACATGGTTGCTGATCATTTATCCTATCTAGATTTTCCCCACTTGGAGAAGGAAGAGGATCAAGAAATAAGGTAGGATTTTGCTGATGAACATATCTTTTCAATTATTGAGTCCCCTAGGCCATGTTTTGCTGATATTGATAACTTTTTAGTTACAGGTGCCATCAACCCTGACCTCTCCTTCCAGAAGAAAAATATATTCCTCTTTGATGTAAAGCGATAATTCTGGGAAGACCCACTCCTATTCCGATCCTGTGGGGATGGGGTGATCCGATGGTGCATTCCAGAGACAGAGGTTCAAGGGGTGCTGTAATTTTGTCACACCTCTCTCGTTGGAGGACATCATGGGCCAGACCTTACCATTGCGAAGATTTTGCAGTCCTGTTTTTTCTGGCCCACCATGCACAAAGATTCTCGAGCCTTCATTGTCCGCTGTGATCCATGCCAACGTACTAGTAATATGGGACGTAGATCCGAGATGCCCCAGCACCCCATCCTGGAGGTCGATATCTTTGATGTCTAGAGCATCGACTTCATGGGTCCATTTCCTCTTTCTTTCGGGCATACTTATATCCTAGTCTGTGTTGATTATGTTTCCAAATGGGTGGAATCTACTGCTACGACACACGACATAGCCTAAGTGGTCGTGAGCATTCTCAAGAAGAACATTTTTAGCAGGTTCGGCGTTCCTCAGGTGCTGATCAGTGATAGAGGGACTAATTTTGAAAACACTTTAATTAAAGGAGTGCTCTCAAAATATAGGGTAAAGCATCACATGGGTACACCATACCATCCCCAATCAAGTGGACAGGTGGAGCTCTCCAAACGTGAGCTCAAACAAATTTTGGAAAAAACGGGGAATACCTCACGGAAGGACTGGTCCAAAAAGCTTGATGACACCTTGTGGGCCTATCGCACCACTTTCAAGACACCACTGGGGATGCCACCATTTCGTCTCGTCTATGGAAAACCCTGCCATCTTCTAGTGGAGCTAGAACATAAAGCATATTGGGCCATCAAGTCCCCAAATTTTAATCTGAACGAAGCTGTAGAGATGCATAAGTTCCAGCTGACGGAACTCGATGAAATCAGAAGAGAGGCGTATGAGAACGCCCGACTGTACAATGAGAGGAAAAAATCCATCCACGACTGGATGATTTCTCGAAAAAAATTTCAACCCCGTGATCAGGTACTCCTCTTCAACTCTTGTCTTTGCCTTTTTCCAGGAAAACTCAAATCAAGGTGGTCGGGACCATTCAATGTTATACGAGTACTTCCACACAGAGCAGTGGATATTGCTAAGGAGGATGGTCATCCGTTCAAGGTGAACGACCAACGCTTAAAGATTTACCATCCCATAAAATATCCAATGGGACCAAACTTCCCCACACCTTATAGGTAAGTCAAGGTAAGTAGGTCGAGTCAACGACTTAAAAAAAAGGCGCTTCCTGGGAGGTAACCCAGAGGTTACACGTCGTGTCCCACTTATATACACGGTGTGTACTTATCTTTTTAATTTATAATCTTAATAGTATAAATCTATATAATAACAAATAAATAACTAGGGATGATGCCGGTGCCGATGGTAAAGTCATTAGAGTTTATTCGAGCAGTCCCCGGTTCGAATCCTCCTGACCTACCTTCGGTATGGGGTTCCTCCTTTTATTTACATGTCGTGTGTGGTATTTTTCATATATATATATATATGTGTGTGTTTAAATATAATAAAACCCATGATGGGGATGTACTGGTTAGATAGAATCATAACTCGGTTCCAAAAGGCCCAGGTTCGAATCCAGAAAACCATCCCATTTCCATCATTTGTTCTTTTAATAAAACCGCACGATGTGCATTTCGATATATGCTGTGTGCGCCATATTTTTTTCAATATAAATTAAAAATGTTTTTAAAATAAGAAATAACATGCGGGTGAAGTCAGAGGATTGGCGAAGTCTCGATACCGGGTTCAAAAGGGCCGGGTTCGAATTGCGCTAATCTCTCTACTTCATCCCCATCCTTTCCTAAATAAGAACCACATGTTGTGCATTTCTTTCTTTCCTTGTGTATAGGCCATATAGATTAACTATATATAAATGATTAATACGGGTAACAGTACAACCTTCGCTCCAGTGGATGAGGGCTTCCATTCGGAACGGCCGATCGCCGGTTCGAACCTCGCCCCCAGCACCGGACCAAAGGTTGTACTTCTCTTTTTTCCGATTTTATGTTACATGGCGGGTATATCCCGATATACATCATGTATAGGTTTATTTGTAATATACTTTGTAGATATACTATTTTATTTTAATTATTAATAATTATTATTATATAGTTTACTATAATAAATATACATTTATATATATTGATTTAAAAAAAATTGGGAATACACGGCGTGTAGTCCAGACGTACATGCAGTGTACCGCAGCTATATAAGTCGCGGTCCACCCGGCTTGAGCCCGTGTCACGCGGCCTCCCCATTTCTTCCCCTTTATTCCCATTTCTTCTCCCGAATGACACCCAGACCCCCATTGCTAGATCCGTCATTTTGGTGTGTTTCAAGCTCTGATTTCTCTTAAATTATGATCCTCGGTCAAGGTACGCCCTTATTTACCCTCTATTTCAAAATCTTCGACTCGTTTAGGGTGATTTTTGGATATGCCGATCGTTCGGCTTCTGCGAGTACACGACCACGATATAATGAACACACTCGGTGTACTTCTGTACATGGACACACACCAAACACATTGAAATTTGAATATACACGGTGTGTATGTTCATTACACACCGTGTCCTTTTCATCGTGCCCAAGTACCCCTTTGCACACGTCCTCGCACACCATTTTCACGTACATGGCGTGTGTGTTTAGAACACGTCGTGTATACCCTTTCCTTTGGCACCTCCGTGTGTGGCACATAACACGACCTCTCACCCCATGTTCGAAAACACGGCGTGTGTGTTCGGTACACGCCGTGTTTTTTATTTCTTTCGGTTAGCCCGTGTCTCGCCCCCTACATGACCATTTACCTCGAGTGGAAGCCACACTGTGTCTTTAACCTACACGACATGTAGTTTTTCCTTGAACTGATAAAAACATGGTTATGTCCTTTGTAACACAATCCCACCTACACTTTGAGTGAACACGGCGTGTATGTTCGGTACACACCGTGTACTTTTACATGGTCTATTTTTCACCCTCGGCGTGTCTATCCAGAGCACACGGGCTAGTCTACATTTTCCACTACACGTTGTGTACTTTGGATGTACATGTCGTGTACTTTTATTTTCCAATTTTCACACATTTTCTTTGTTTTATTTTCTTTTCTTTTATTTTTCTTTTGTTTGGTTCTTTCTTTCTTTATTTTTTATTTTTTTTATTTCCAGGTTATGGCGGATCAAGATCCTTCCCTAGGGAAGTGGCCGGCCTCCGCCATTGAGGGAGAGGGGTCCATTTTTTGGAGGATTCGACTCCACCAACCGACGTAGCCAGACCCCGATACTCCGGTCTTCGAGCTCCCTCCATTGGCCATTCTGCCGCCACTCGCTCCCTCAGCGGAGGCCGGGCCTACTTCTGCTACACCTCCTCCTTCCAGCACCGAGTTTCTGAGCACCACCATTTTTTTCTCCACCAGTTGCCGCTCTACCTACGCAATCTTCATCAGCAGCTGGTCCCTCTTCAAGCACACCATCCACCGATCCACCCTCTACTTCAGCAGATCCACCCACAGAGCCAGCCCCTGTTGCTGCACCGGCACCGGGGTCGGGACCTGTAGGTGTTCCCTATCCCTGCACGGTATTCCTCGTCACTGATCTCGCATATGACAGGGTCCGACGATTCTCTCTCCGACCGATATCGTTGATTGGCTGATACCTCGACAGAAGCATTCCGCAGCAGCTCGGTATTTGGGAGGACTTGGAGGATCTTCTCGGGCACACCCCACTCCTAGCTATTTTCCAGGTCATCACTCCTATATTTCATGATTTATTTTTCTAGTTTGCGGCCTCATTTGAGTTTGATGGAGCAGAGTACCGGGAGACACCTAGTGATGCAGTGCCCGTGGCACGGTTCCGGCTAGGCGGCCGACGTTTCTCCCTCACCATGACTGAGTTTGGTCAAGGGTGTGGCTTCTACCCCCATCACATCACCCCACCTCCAGTTTCTACCCTATCCAAGCCTGAGTGCTTTGAGCTCGTTGCTATGTAGCGGGAGATCGTTGGGCCTGACCACCAGTACTCCCCCACTTCCCAAAAGAGAACCCTTATCGATGACCCCATTGATACACCCAATTTGTGTATACATTTCCATATATATAATTGAAGATAAAAACATGTTTTCATCAAATATATGTTTTTTTATGAACATATTCTTTGATTTTGGTGATTCTGTTTACTTTCAGGAGGTTTCTGGCTAAATACACGAATCAAGGGATGCATGTGAAAATTTTGAAACTACATGGTATTTACTTTTATACACGCCGTGTACATCCAGACAGGGACATGGACCGAAGGAGGGAGTACATGACCATGTCACCAGGCAGAAGATACATGCCGTGTGAGGTGGTGTTACATGCCATGTACTACTTTCTAGAAGCGGTGATTGCTGAGAAAAGTACACACGCCCATGTGGCCGTTGAAGGAAACACGACGTGTTTGAATTTCTACACGCCGTGTCTACTATTCTAGAAGGGGCTGGTGGCCAAACATATGATACTACATGTCGTGTATGGCGGCGATACACGCCGTGTACACCCAATCACCAGGCGTCGCCGTGTTCAACAGTCAAAGATGGTGTGTTAGGCCACCTACCAGTGGAGAAATTGGCGCCAAAGCGCGTTGATGAAATGTACACGGCGTGTACTTTCTATACACGATGTGTACTTTATTTTTCTATAAAAAGAAGCCTTGGCCTACGGATTTGGGAGTT
This sequence comes from Viscum album, assembly GCA_963277665.1. Taxonomy (NCBI): domain Eukaryota; kingdom Viridiplantae; phylum Streptophyta; class Magnoliopsida; order Santalales; family Viscaceae; genus Viscum; species Viscum album. The sequence goes on from OY728123.1 coordinate 209,025,580, forward strand.
TGAAACATTTTGTGGAGAGAAGAAGCTCTGTTGCTACCATTCCCGAGCCACTGTGGTGCCATAGTTTAACTATTCCACCTTCCGACACCCTACCTCAACGCTTACACGATGAATCCGTCAGGTATCACGTGTGTCCTTTATCCTACACATTCTATGTGTAACTAAACCCCTCGTGTTGGGGCTGTGGATGAAGGGATCATAATTTTCATGTTGTTTTATATAGTTGTGTTTTATCGTTGTAATTCATCTTACTCTTCTTAATCTACTGTTATATATAACTGAGAATTCTCTGCTGGACCAAGGGAAGAATTCTCAGTGATACAAAAGAAAAGTAATGGTGAAAACATCCATGACCATTGGAAGGTTTTCACCGATTCAAATAATGGACTGAACGTAATAAAGAATTAAGAACAATGACTACCGGACCAAGGAGTCAACTTCTCTAATTCCAAACAAGAGGAAACGGACCAAGGAAATCTTGTAACTAAATGAAATCTAGAATGAATGAATTATTATGAACAAAAAAACCATTTAAACAATATATATAGGAACTCCTTAATCACCACATTCCCGAAATGATTTTTCTTCCCATTTTCAAAAACTCTTTAAATTTACCCGTTGTTTTCTTTCAAACTGTATTCATTTCTTCAAAGTAAAACAATTTAGTTTCAACCAAAAACCAAAATCAACTCAATACACTCTAAATTCTCCATACTTCACCTAATTAAGTATTAACTCAATTGAATTCACGCACACCACGGTTCTCTGAGGATCGACCCCGAACTTATGCTATACTAAAGTTCTAAGAACAGGTAATTAATTTGGGACGCATATAACTTCAATCAACGACAAGCGAGACCAAATTATGGCACCATTTCCGGGGATCACCATTTGGTTTTAGTGCTAAGATTTAAATTGTTTTAATATTTGATTTAAGTGAAAATAAAAACAAAAAATTATCAAAAATCTCTTTTCTGATCCCATTTCAAATTTTCTCTTTTATTTTTTCCCTTTTACACCTAGTTTTTATTTTTGTGTTGTGCATAGCTTAAAGTGTATGTTTAGATGTTTTACACGATCCAGAAGCACCGGGTCATTAGAATTAGTTCCGCTTGACCCATAAATCGAACGGACCTTGCTTCATCATCGGCGTACATGGACAGAAACTTACAACCATCAACCACAACCCATGGAGAACAAGGAAGAGAGAGCACCAGCCGTAGATGTTGCGACTAAACATCAGTACCAGGATCAGTAGTCTCCCACTACTGGTCTACCGGAGCAACCTCCTAGAGCCTTCATGGAATTACTCCCAAGGGATTACCAACTGCCACCACAGAAACTCTTCCAACGGCCATACTTTTCCCCTCATGAGCAGTTTATGCAAGCTCCACCCCATCAACAACAACCTCCAAGACGTACCCTTATGGAGTACGGACTTCCATCGATTCACGGAGCTGATACGGGCATTGTTCGTCCCCCGGTCCAGACCCAGTACTTCGAGATCAAGCCTGCTATCATGCAGTTGATCCAGAACACAGTCCAATTTGGAGGCCTGGCCAGTGAGGACCCGAATGCCCATCTCTCCAACTTTCTGGAGATCTGCGACACCTTTCGGTACCATGGCGTGTCCGAGTACGTCATCCGCCTTTGCTTATTCCCCCTTTCTCTACAGGACAAGGCGAAGGACTGGATCAAGGGGCTGCCACAATGATCTATCCTCACCTGGGAGGAGCTAACCTAGGAGTTCCTGTCCATGTACTTCCCGCCATCCAAGACGGTGACACTTTGGAATGAGATCCATAACTTCTAGCAGCACGACTCCGAGTCGTTGTACGAGTCCTGGGAACGCTTCAAGGAGATGTTACGAAAATTCCCCCATCACGAACTCCCACTCTGAATGCAAGTCTAGACCTTCTACGAAGGACTTACCATAAATACCAAGTTCGTGGTGGACGCTGCTGCTGGAGGTACGGTGATGTGGAAATACCCCGAAGAACTATTCGAACTACTGGAAGACATGTCAGCCAATAGCTTCCAGTGGCTCTCTGAGCGGGGGACTCAAAAGCGAGGTACTCACTACATTGACGCTACCACTATGTTAGCTGCTCAGTTGGATTAGGTGTCCAAGAAAATTGACACATTGAACCTCAAAGGAGAATCTCAAGTTCATGCGGCGAACCATCCATCATGTGGCGAATGTGGTGATAAACACATCACAAGAGAATGCCCAGTTTGGCTGGAGGCCCCTCGACGAGCGAGGTGAGTTATGTTGCCCAAAATTGAGGGCCCAACCAGTACTAGTAGTACCAGAACCCGGCATGGCGAGATCAACAGAACACTGGCTGGGGCCAACAACAGCAAAATCCTCCGCCCCAGCAACCACCCAACTACAACCAGCCTCCATATAAGAACCAATATCAAAGGCCTCAATAACCCCATCAGGGTCTTTATCAGCAAAAAGGGTATCAAAACCCTCGTCCACAACAGCCACCTCCTCCACCGGCTCAACAACCACCTCAACAGGAGAACACCTCAAGGTTAGAGGATTTGATGACTAAATTCATATCTACTACTGAGAATCAGTTCCAAAATCAGGAAGATTCAATTCGAGGCTTGGAGAATCAGATTGTACATCTGGAAAATCAACTCTCAGGGAGGCAACCCGGTACACTACCGAGGAACACCGAAAAGAACCCAAGGGAGGAGGCCAATGCTATCATGCTCCGGAATGGAAAAGAGCTCCACCAGAACCAATCCGCACAGCAAGGTGCATCCACACCCACTGTTGATGAAAAAGGTACCAATACTGACCCCTCCTCACCCAAAATCCCACAGAAGGAGGATTTACAAAATAAAGAAAAGGAAGTAATCCAACCATTCAAGCCTGCCTTACCCTTTCCAGAAAGATTGAAGCAGAGGAAGCTAGACCACCAGTTCATCCAATTCATGGATGTTTTCAAGAAGCTACATATCAACATACCATTTGTGGAGGCCCTGACACAAATTCCAACATACGCCAAATTCATGAAGGAAATCCTCTCGAATAAGAGGAAGATGGAGGATTTGGGTGTTATTGCACTAATGAAGGAGTGCTCCACAGTGGTTCAACATTCCATTCCTCCCAAACTCCAAGATCCAGGTAGTTTCACCATTCCTTGTACTATTGGATCCTGTGAGTTTGGGAAGGCCCTCTGCGACTTAGGGTCCAGCGTGAACCTCATACCCCTCGGAGTTTTCAAGAATCTGGGACTCAACGAGCTCAAGCCTACCCATGTAGCCCTTCAACTTGCTGATCGATCCATCAAACACCCGAAGGGACTACTAGAGGAAGTACTGGTCAAGGTGGGTAGGCTGATCCTTCCCACTGATTTCATCATCCTCGACATGGTGGATGAGCAGGAATCACCTCTTATACTTGGAATACCTTTCTTGGCAACTGGGAAGGTACTAATTGATGTGCACCAAGGGGAGCTTATTTTTCGGGTAGGTGATGAAAGGGTTTCCTACAACGTCCTCAAGGATGTCAAACATGATTCCTTGTCAGAGTATGAGGACTATTATGCAGTGTCCTCCATGGTTAATCATTTTAGAGATAAAGGGGATGATCTGGTATCTTCTTTTATTTCGAATAATTTAACCATTCCAGATACTCTATTAGAAGAAGCGCTAGAAGGCTTGCAATTCATAGAAGGCCAGGGCAGCCACTATTGGCATCGTGCAGTTGTTCCTGATAGTTTGTAACAGGACAAGGTCCAGCCACTTGTGCCTTCGATTTTAAAGGCTCCTGAACTCGAACTGAAGCCTCTTCCATCTTCTCTCATGTATGGGTATTTAGGACCCAATCAAACATTTCCTGTTATACTTAATGCAGAACTATCACAGGAGTAGGAAGATGCACTTCTGCAGGTTCTCAAACAGAGGAACCATGCTATTGGGTGGACAGTCGCTGATCTGAAGGGAATCAGCCCTACCATTTTCACTCACAAGGTGCTACTTGAATAGGGTTCCAAGCAATCTCGGTAACCACAACAGCGCTTGAATCCCTCCATGAAGGAAGCTGTAAAGAAGGACATGATCAAATTATTGGATGCATGCATCATCTATCCCATCTCGGATAGTCCGTGGGTGAGTCCTCTCCAAGTGGTACCCAAAAAGGGGGGTATCACTGTGATTTCAAATGAAAAGAATGAGCTCATCCCTACACGCACTATCACGGGCTGGCGAGTCTGTGTAGATTATCGAAAGCTAAACGATGCCAAAAGAAAGGATCACTTCCCCTTGCCATTCATGGATCAAATTCTAGAGAGGCTAGTAGGGCACAACTTCTATTGCTTCATCGACAGTTTTTCCGGTTACAACCAAATCTCCATTGCTCCATAGTATCAGGAAAAGAGTGCATTCACATGCCCCTACGACACATTTTCTTATCGAAGGATGCCTTTCGGCATGTGTAATTCCCCCGCCACCTTCTAGCGCTATATGCTGGCCATCTTCCACGACACGGCGGAACGAATCATGGAGGTATTAATGGATTATTTTTCTTTTTACGGAAAATCATTCACCATTTGTTTACGGCACCTAGAACTAGTTTTGGAATGATGTGAGCACACTAACCTAGTCTTGAACTAGGAAAAGTGTATTTTCATGGTGCAAAGTGGCATAGTACTTGGCCACATAATTTCATTGAAGGGGATAGAGGTGGACCTGGAGACGATTGAAGTCATTTCACAACTACCAATACCAACTTTCGTCTGTGCCATCCGCAGCTTCCTAGGGCATGTAGGTTTTTACAGGCGGTTTGTCCGCGACTTCTCCAAAATAGCCCAACCCCTCACCAATCATCTAACAAAGGATTCCATATTTGTGTTCTATGACCAATGTGTCAGATATTTTGAGCATCTAAAGTAGCCCCTTGTGGAATCTCCAGTTATGATTTCTCCAAACTGGGAGGAACAATTTGAGGTAATGTGCGATGCGAGCGACTATGCAGTGGGAGCAGTCTTTGGCCAGTGACTTGACCAGATTTTCTGACCTATATATTATGCTAGTAGGATGCTTAACGAGGCACTGATTAACTACACCACCATAGAAAAGGAGATTCTCTCAGTGGTTTTTGCATTTGACAGGTTTCGTTCTTACTTAGTGTTTTCTAAAGTTATTGTTTATACTGACCATGCAGCACTAAAGTACCTACTCAACAAGAAAGACGCGAAGCCCCGATTGATCAGCTAGGTAATCCTCCTACAAGAATTCGATCTTGAGATCCGAGATAAGAAAGGGAGTGAGAACTTCATTGCTGATCATATCTCCTGCCTCGAGCTGCCTCACTTGGAGAAGGATGAAGATCGAGAGATCAGGGAGGATTTTCCTGATGGGAACCTCTTTTCGATCAGTGAAACACCTCAACCATGGTATGATGATATCGCTAATTTTCTTGTTACAGGTTTCATTCACCCCGACCTCTCTTTCTAGCAAAGGAAAAGATTTTTATCTGATGTGGAAATGTAATTCTGGGAGGATACTCTTCTATTCTGATCATGTGTAAATGGAGTGATTCGCCATTGCATCCTGGAGAATGAAGTTCATGGTGTCCTGGAGTTCTGTCACGCCTCACCAGTAGGAGGACATCATGGGTCAGACCGTACCATAGCTAAGATCATGCAGTCTGGATTTTTCTGGCCCACCATGCATAGAGATACCTGGGCCTTTGTTTCCTATTGTGATCGGTTCCAGAGGACAGGTAATGTGGGACGTAGAGTCGAGATGCCTCAGCTCCCCATCCTGAAGTACGAGATTTTTGACATCTCGGGCATAGATTTCATGGGTCCTTTTCCCCCATATTTTGGGAACACTTACATCCTGGTCTATGTCGACTACGTCTCCAAATGGGTGGAAGCTACTGCTACAGCTCACGACATAGCCAAGGTAGTCATAAATTTCTTAAAGAAAAATATTTTTAGCAGGTTTGGAGTTCCACATGTACTGATCAGCGATAGAGGGACCCACTTCGACAATACACTGATGAGAGGAATACTGTCGAAGTATGGAATAAAGCATCAGATGTGGACACCATATCATCCCCAGTCCAGTGGACAGGTAGAGCTCTCTAATCGTGAGCTCAAGCAGATCCTGGAGAAAACAGTGAACACTTCACGGAAAGACTGGTCCAAGAAGTTAGATGATGCCTTGTGGGCATATCAGACTACTTTCAAAACACCACTGGGAATGTCCCTGTTCCACCTTGCCTATGGCAAGCCCTGCCATTTTCCAGTAGAATTGGAACACAAAGCCTATTGGGCTGTCAAAGCCCTAAATTTTGATCTAAAGGCAGCTGACGAGAAATGGAAGTTCCAACTGTCGGAACTAGATGAGATCTAATTAGAGGCATACGAGAACGCCAAGTTGTACAAGGAGAAGACAAGAGCCATTCATGATCGGATGATATCACGAAAAGCTTTCCAACCCGGTGATCAGGTACTTCTCTTTAATTCTCGTCTTCGCTTATTTCCAGGAAGTTAAAGTCACGCTGGTTGGGACCATTCCACGTTATCCGCATATTCCATCATGGATCGGTAGAAATTTCTGGAGAAGATGGTCAACCATTCAAGGTAAACAGGCAGCGCTTGAATTCTTACCATCCTACAGACAACGTGGTGGGAACGTTGTCCACCATACACCTCAGGTAAGCAAAGTAAGTAGGTCGAGCCAACAACCTAAAACAAAGGCGCTTCTTGGGAGGCAACCCAGAGGTTACACGCCGTGTCCCATTTATATACACGACGTTTACTAATCCTTTTTCATTTATAATCTTAATAGTATAAATCTGTATAGTAAAAAATAAATAACCAGGGATGATGCTAGTGCTGATGGCAAAGTCACTGGATTTTATTCGAACCGTCCTCGGTTCGAATCCTCCTGACCTACCTTCGGCACGGGGTTCCTCCTTTTAATTACACGACATGTGTGGTATTTTAAATATATATATATATAAATTTGTTTAATAAAACCCATGGTGGGGATGGACCGTTTGGCTAGAATCGTAATCCGGTTTCAAAAGACCTGGGTTCGAATCTAGACAATCGTCCCATTTCCATCATTTGTTCTTTTAATAAAACCACACGACGTGTACTTCGATATACGATGTGTGCGCCATGATTTTTCAAAATATAAATTAAAAACGTTTTAAAAATATGAAATTACATGCGGGTGAAGTTGGCGGATTGGAAAAGTCTCGGCACCAGGTTCACAAGACCTGGTTTCGAATTGCGCTAATCTCCCTGCTTCACCCCCATCCTTTCCTAAATAAAAACCACACGTCGTTCTTTTCTTTCTTTCCGTGTGTATAGAGCATATAGAATAAATATATATATATAATAAATATGAACAGCAGAACAACCTTTTCTCCAGTGGTTGAGGGTGTCCGTTTAGAATGACCGATCGCCGGTTCGAATCCTGCCCCAAGCACCGGACCAAAGGTTGTACAACTATTTTTCTCAATTTACAATACACGGCGTGTATTTCCCGATATATGTCGTGTATTGGTTTATGTATAATAGAATTTGTAGATATATCTATTTTTAATTATTAATAATAATTATTATATAGTTTACTATAATAATTATATTTATTTATATAATTAAAAAAAATCGGGATACACGGCGTGTACCAAAAATACATGTCGTGTACCGCGGCTATATAAGTCGATGGCCACCCGGATTGAGGTCGTGTTGCATGGCCGCCCCATTCTTCCCCTTTCTTCTTGTTTCTTCTCCTGAACACCATCCGGACCACCTTTTCCAGATCCATTGATTTGGGCATTTCAAGTTCTAATTATTCTCACATTGTGATCCTTAGTCCAGGTATGCCGTTCTGCACCCTCTATTTCCAGTTTTTAGAATCGTTTAGGGTGTTTATAGGATCAGCCGTCCATTCGGCTCCCGCCTATACATAGACAAAAAATGAAGAACACACGTCGCGTACATCTGTACATGGCCACACACAAAATATTTCGAAATTTGAATATACATGGTGTGTATGTTCGGTACCCACTGTGTTCTTTTTTTCGTCATGCCCGAGTACTCCTATGCACACGGCCTTTCACCCCATGTTATGGAACACGGCGTGTATGTTTGGTACATGCCGTGTCATTTATATCTGTATTCGGACCATGTATCCCCCTCTACACGGCGTGTATTGTTTTCTTTGAACTGATAACAACATGGATGTGTCATTTATATTACACGGCCACCTGCACTTTGAAGGGAACACAGCGTGTATGTTCGGTACACGCCGTGTCCTGTTACATGGTCTGTTTCCACCCTCGGCGTGTCTTTCTAGAGAACACGGGATACTCTATATTCTGACTACACGTCGTGTACTCTGGAGTACACGCCGTGTACTTTTATTTTCCAGTATTCTCACATTTTCTTTGATTTATTTTCTTCCTTTTTATTTTTATTTTGTTTTTTTTACTTTTTCTTTCTATTTCAGGTTATGGCAGGTCATGATCCTTCCCCAGGGAAGTGACCAGCCTCCGCCACCGAGGGCAAGAGGCCCATATATCGTCGGATCTGACTCCGACCACCTATGAAGCTGGACCCCGACGCTCCATTCTTTGAGCTCCCACCATTGGCCATTCTGCCGCCACTCACTCCCTCAGATGAGGTCGAGCCTACTTCTGCTGCACCAGCTGCAGCTTTCCCTATACTATCATCCTCAGCAGTTGGTCCCTCTTCGAGCACACCTTCCACCGAACCACCTTCTACTTCGGCAGATCCACCTCAAGAGCTAGACGTTGCTACTGCATCGGTACCTGGTCCGGGACCTGCAGGTGCTCCCTATCCCTGCATGGTCTTCCCGGTCACCGACCTCACATACAACAGGTTCTGAAGCTTCCCTCATCGGCCGATACTATTGAGTGGCTGGTACCTTGATAGTAGCATTCTTCAGTGGCTCGTTATTTGGGAGGAGTTTGAGGTGATTCTCAGGCACACCGCACTCCTTGAGATTTTCCAGGTCATCACTCCTGTGTTTTGAGATTTATTTTTGGAGTTTGCGGCTTCCTTTGAGTTCGATGGAGCGGACTACCGGGAGACACCTGGAGATGCAGTACCCGTAGTCTGATTCCGGCTAGGCGGCCGACGTTTCTCTATTACTATGACAGAGTTTGGCCGAGGGTGCGGCTTCTACCCCCATCCTATCACACCACCCCCATTTCTGACTTGACCCGGCCCGAGCGATCTGACCTTATTGCCATGTGGCGGGAGATCGCTGGTCCAGACCACCGGTACTCCCCCACGTCCCAGAAGATCACTCTTATAGCTGACCATGTCCTTCGCTTCACCCACCGGTGCTTCAGCGCCATCCTTTTTCCCCTCCATGATGATATGGGGGTCATGACCGGCCGTGACATGGAGCTTCTTACCTGCATCATCTGGCACGCCTACCCGGACCTCCCCTATCTTGCCACCTCTTATTTTCACTCAATGTTTACCAGCCGTCAGGGCAACCTGAATGGTGTGTTTTACACCACTCGTCTTTCCCACCACTTGGGGGTATTCGAGCCTTCTTTACCTCATGACTTGTTAGGTTCACCCCCACGGATGGACTTTCTCATGCTCATTCGCATGGGATTTGTCCGGAAGCAGGGGTGCCAACATCTTTGATCAGGCTCGAGTCCCGCCACCTACTGACCCCCCTGCCCCAGCTGCTGACCCCGCTCCTCCTTCCCCACCCCCTCCAGCTTCTCCACCTCACCCACCTCCTACTGACCCCACTTCTTCTGACCTTCCTTCTTCTGTCCCATCCCCCATCCCACCTACCCCCACACCCTCGTTTGATCCGACCCTTTCCCTCCACCCAGCCACGATGGAGCAGAAGTTATCCTGTATTATCAACTGACAGGACACCATTGCATGCCATTTGATTCGTCTGGATGGCCACCAGGACCAGATGGAGCATCTGTTGGTGCATATTTCTTAGTATCTTGGTGTTCCACTGCCTCAGCCACCAGCCTCTGCCTCCGTTCCTGGCTCTTCTGCCGTTGCCCCACCACCATCTCCTACGCAGGCCACAAATTCCGTTCTGATGACTATGGTGAGCTCTACTGTTGTGACTTCTACCGGGCCAGGGCTTGCTGTTGAGCTTTCGATCCCGATTCTAGCACCTGCGGCTCCTACTTCTTCATCTTCCCTTCCCGATGCCGAGTTAGAGCCTCACCCTTCCACGCCTCCTGCGCCGTCTCTACTGGCCGATTATGTATAGGATGATGCCTCCCCTGAGGCGAACCCATGATAATGACATTTTTCTTTATCTTATATATCTCTTTTGTCATTTTCTGTGTTGTGATGTTATGAATGTTTGCAGTTTTTCTTTCTCTCGACAGTCATAGGTACGGGCATGGAGCACCTTGGGCATCACTTTTCATGAGGGGAGTATTTTTCAATTTTTATTTTATTTCTTTTTGGATTTACTTCTGCTACTACTTTCCTTCGTTTTTCCCCCATATCACCCCCTTTCCCACCCTTTACCTTAGTATTGCACTTGGTGGGCCATGTTCCTTCTTCAGTGTGGGGGAGCGTATATCTCTTTTACCTTAGTCTTTTCCCTTAAACTAATCTAGGAGACATCATTATTAGATTCTATATTTGAAAATTTAACGAAATTTTGGTTAATAATTCTTATAAATTCTAGAGTCATCCGTAGAAACTTTTGAAAAGGTTACATGCTTATTTTAGTTTTTAAGTATTTTAAAATGATTGCGGATATAGTTTCAATTGCAACTTTTCTTCCTTGATTAAATTACATTGATTAGGCTAATCATTTATATTCATGTCATGACCTGATTGTCCCTTTATTAATTTTCCACTCCTGAGAGGTATTCTAAACACTTTTTCGTATTTCTTCTCTAATACCCTATTTCTTGAGAGATTCTTAAGATATAAATCACTACCAGAATTTGAAAGTTTTTCTTTTCGAAACATTAAGATATTTTTGAATTAATTTAACATGATTGAGGCACTAGATTGTTTTCACCCCTTTATCTTGAGACCTACCCTACATTTAATCTTAGTTAAGCCCATAGAAGTCATGAACAACCTTTATAGGAAGCCACATTACAAGCCTATTTCCCTTCCTACCCTATTTCTTTTTAAACATTGCATGATTATTCATTTGAGCTTTTAAGGGGGAGTTGGCAATACATGGCATTTTGTTTTGTGTACAGCCATGAAATAAAGTGTGGGGGAGTGCCTCTTGATTATTTGGGGCCGAATGGGTTCCAAATATCTACTCATTGTATTCATAATTGTTTCCCATGTGTTTTGTTAACTATAAAAAATCAAAAAAACAACAACAACAACAACAAACAACAAGGGGACCATATGCTTATTTGCCCATGAACCATACTTGCCTAAGGAAGATGGTGACGATTACAAAAGCATTTGACAGAGCTTGTGAAGGATGAATTTTCAGTGTGTTTTACTTTGAATATCATGCAATGTTGTTTAAAGGAATTATCCTTCCTTTTTCAAGCCTCAGAATTTATTTTCATATCTGAACCTACCAAACCTTAGCCACAGAGACATCTGATCCTATTTGATAAAGCCCTCGTGATTTTTGTAATTCAATTTTTATGATGTAGAGAACAAGATATCTTGAAAAACTATGGATAGAGTGTATATACCTTAGATTGAGCATAACTTTGATTAAAAACATCTTGAGTGTGGAGTGTGATTTTAACTGGTAAGGTAAATCATCAAGTGGCATGCTTATTTTTGAAAGGTTGAAAAATATGTTGAAAGAGGATGAGAGTAATTTATTACATTATATATAAGGCATGATTTTAATATCATATGAATTGAATTTGTTTATGCCTTTTAGAATTTTTCCCCAATAAATTTATCAGTTATACATTTGATTAATTAAATGCCTTCCTTTTAATGTATAGGCTCTTTTAATTAGATGTTGATATTTTGCATGAGGGCATGAAAAAGACTATGTGTGGGGGAATTTGATACACCCAATTTGTGTATGAATTTCCATATATATAATTGAATATAAAAACATGTTTTCAACAAATATTTGTTGTTTTATGAACATATTCATTGATTTTGGTGATTCTGTTTACTTTTTGGAGGTTTCTGGCTAAATACATGAATCAAGGGATGCATGTGAAAATTTTGAAACTACATGGCGTGTACTTTTATACACGCCGTGTACATCCAGACAGGGACACAAACCAAAGGAGGGAGTACGTGCCCATGTCACCAGGCAGAAGATACACGTTGTGTGAGGTGATGTTAAATTCCATGTACTACTTTATAGAAGCGGTGATTGTTGAGAAAAGTCCACACGCCCATGTGGCCGTTGAAGGAAACACGGCGTGTTTGAATTTCTACATGTCGTTTCTACTATTCTAGAAGGGGTTGGCAGCCAAACGTATGATACTATATGCCATTTATGGAGGCTATACACGCCGTGTGCACCCAATCACCAGGCGGCGCCGTGTTCAACGGTCAAAGATGGTGTGTTAGGCCACCTGATAGTGGAGAAATTGGTGCCAAAGCGTGTTGATGAAAAGTACACGGCGTGTACTTTCTATACACGCCATGTACTTTATTTTTCTATAAAAAGAAGCCTTGGCCTACGGATTTGGGAGTTCGAAACATTTGGAGGAGAGAAGAAGCTTTGTTTCTACCATTCCCGAGCCACCATGGTGCCATAGTTCCACTATTCCACCTTCCGACACCCTACCTCAACGCTTACACGATGAATCCGTCAAGTATCACGTGTGTCGTTTATCCTCCACTTTCTATGTATAACTAAACCCCTCGTGTTGGGGTTATGGATGAAGGGATCATAATTTTCATGTTGTTTTATATAGTTTTGTTTTATCGTTGTAATTCATCTTACTCTTCTTTATCTACTGTTATATATAACTGAGAAATATGAGCCGGACCAAGGGAAGAATTCTCAGCAATACAAAAGAAAAGTAACGGTGAAAACATCCATGACCATTGGAAGGTTTTCACCGATTAAAATAATGGACTGAACGTAACAAAGAATTAAGAACAATTACTACCGGACCAAGGAGTCAACTACTCTAATTCCAAACAAGAGGAACCAAACCAAGGAAATCTTGTAACTAAATGAAATCCAGAATGATAGAATTATTATGAACAAAAAAACCATTTAAACAATCTGCATAAGAACTCCTTAATCACCACAACCCTGACACAACTTTTCATCCCATTTTCAAAAACTCTTTAAATTTTCCAGTTGTTTTCTTTCAAACTGTATTCATTTCTTCAAAGTAAAACAATTTAGTTTCAACCAAAAACCAAAATCAACTCAATCCACTCTAAATTCTGCATACTTCACCTAATTAAGTACTAACTCAATTGAATTCACGCACACCACGGTTCCCTGACGATCAACCCCAAACTTATGCTATACTAAAGTTCTAAGAACGGGTAATTAATTTGGGACACATATAACTTCAATCAAAGATAAGTGAGACCACCATCAACCGCTTCGCCCACCGGTGCTTCAGCATCATCCTTTTCCCCCACCATGAGGATATGGGGGTCATGACCGGCCGTGACATGGATCCCCTTACCTGTGTCATCCGGCATGACTACCTGGACCTCCCCTATCTCACCGCCTCCTATTTCCACTCCATGTTTACCGGCTGTCAGGGAAACCTGAACGACGAGTTTTACACTACCCATCTCACCCACCACCTTGGGGTATCCGTGCCCTCTTTTCCTCATGACCTATTAGGTTCACCCCAGTGGATGAACTTTCTAATTCTCATTCACATGGGGATGGTCCGGAAGAAGAGGGTGCCTACATCCTTTCCCAGGCTCGCCTCCAGCCACCCACTGACCCTCCTACCCCAGCTGATGCACATGCTCCTCCTTCCCCACCCCCACCAGCTTCTCCACCTAACCCACATCCTATTGACCCCACTTCTTCTGGCCTTCCTTCTTCTGACCCACCCCCAGCCCCACCTACCCCCGAACCCTCGGTCGATCTTGCCCTTTCCCACTGCCTAGCTGCGATAGAGTAGGTCTTGGGTAGCTTCGACAACGGACAGGATCATATGGAGCAGTAGTTGGTTCGTATCATCGGCCGCCAGGACACTATTGCGCGGCATTTGATTCATCTCGAAAACCACCAAGACCGCATAGAGCAGTTGTTGGAACATATTTCTCAGAATCTTGGTCTTTCGTTGCCTCCGCTGCCCTGCTGACCCTCCTGGACCTTGTCCTGGTGCTCCACCGCCCTTCACTATGCAGGTCACGGACTCTGTTCAGCCGTCTATTATCGGCCTTACTGCTACTTCTCCTGCAGCCACCACTACTTCCAGTCCGGGGAGTGTTACTGAGCTTCATTTTCCGGATCCCATGCATGTGTCTCCTACTTCTCCATCTTCCCATCCTGCCACCGAGTCCGCGCCTTCCGCTTCCACGCCTCTTGCGCCATCTCTTGCAGCTGATCTTTTCTTAGATGGTGCCTCTTCTGAGGCGACCCCATGACTGGTTTTGGGACATATGCTTTTCATTGTATATATATTTGTGATCTCTTCTGCCTGTGTTTATTATTCCTGCTTCCAGAATTTATTTTTCCCCATCACAGGTACTCTGGAACATTTTGGGCTATGATTTTACTTCACATACCATTTTCCTTCGCCTAGACATGAGGGGAGTTTTCTTTTTCATTTGTTTTTCTTTTATTTCATTTTCTTACTCTTTCGTTAATTTCCCTCGGTCTGGTCCACTTTTTGTGTCCCCACTTTACCTTGTTCTTTATTGGGCACTTGGTGGACCATGTGCGATTTTCAGTGTGGTGGAGTATCTCTCTCTATTTCACCTTAGTCTTTTCCCTCGAACTAATCTAGGAGACATCATTATTAGATTATATATTTGAAAAATTGAGGAAATTTTTGGTTAATCATATTTATCAATGCTCAAGTAGTCAGTAGGAACTTTTTGAAGGTTGCATGCTTATTCTGATTCTTAAGTGTTTTAAAATGATTGCTGATATAGTTTCAATTGCAACTTTTAATCCTTTATTAATTACATTGATTAGGCTAATCATTTATATGCATGACATGACCTGATTATCCCTTTATTATTTTTCCACTCCTGAGAGGTATTCTAAACACTTTTTCGTATTTCTTTTCTAAATACCCTCTTTCTTGAGAGATTCTTAGGATATGCATCACTACCAGAATTTGCAAGTTTTATTTTCAAAACATGATGAATTTTTGAATTACTTTAAAATGATTGAGGCACTAGATTGTTTTCACCCCTTTATCTTGAGACCTACCCTACATTTAATCTTAGTTAAGCCCATATAAGCCATGAACAACCTTTATAAGAAGCTACGTTACAAGCCTATTTCCCTTCCTACCCTATTTCTTTTTGACCATTGCATGATTATTAATTTTGAAGCTTTAAAGAGGGAGTTGGAAATACATGGAATATTTTTATGCACAATCATGAAATAAAGTGTGGGGGAGTGCCTCTTGACTATTTGGGGAAGAAAGGGTTCCAAACAATTATTTGTTGTATTCATAAGTGCTTCCCTTGAGTTGTTCTTAAAAAACCCAAAGAGAAGGGAACCTTGTACTCATTTGATTTAGGAACCCTACTTGACTAAGGGAAAAGGTGGTGATTACAACAACATTCGATTGAGCTTGTGAAGTATACATTTTCATTGAACTTTACATTGAATATCATGCAATGTTGTTTAAAGGAATTAGCCTTACTTTTTTAAGCCTCAGAATTTATTTTTCACACCTGAACCTACCAACCCTTATCCATAGAGACATCTGAACCTTATTGATAAAGCCCTCATGATTTTGGTAAGTGAGTTTTTTCTGAAGTAGAAAACAAGATAACTTGAAAACTTATGGATAGATTGTATATATCTTTGATTGAGAATAACTATGAATAAAAAAACTTGAGTGTGGACTATGATTTTAACTGGTAAGGTAAATCATCAAGTGGCATGCTTATTTTTGAACGGTTGAAAAATGTGTTGAAAGAGGATGAGAGTAGTTAATTGAATTATATATGAGGCATGATTTTAATATCTTATGAATTGAATTTGTTTGTGCCTTTTATAATTTTCCTCAATAACTTTATCATTTATAATTTTGATTAATTGAATGCCTTCCTTTTAAGAGTATAGGCTCTTCTAATTTGATGTTGAGATTTTTTTGAGGGAAAGCAAACGACTAAGTGTGGGGGAATTTGATGCACCTGATTTTTGTATACAATTTCATATATATTATTGAAAATAAAAACATGTTTTCAGAAAATATCTATTGTTTCATGAACATATTATTTGATTTTGGTGATTCTGTTTACTTTCAGGAGCTTTCTGGCTAAAATAAACAAATCAAGGAAAATCTGTGGAAATTTTAAAACTACATGGAGTGTACTTTTTATACACGCCGTCTACATCCAGACAGGGACACGTATCGAAGGAGGGAGTACACACCCATGTCACTAGGAAGATGCTACACACCGTGTGAGGTGGCGTTAAATGTTGTGTACTACTTTCTAGAAGCGGTTGTTTCCAAGAAGAGTCTACATGCCCATGTGGCCGTTAAAGGAGACACGGCGTGTTCCATTTATACACGCTGTGTCTGCTATTCTTGAAGGGGTTGGTGGAAAAAAAATTATACTACACACTGTGTATAGCAGCGCTACACACCGTGTACACTCAACTACTAGGCATCGCTATGTTAAAAGTCAAAGATGGCGTGTTAGTCTGCCTACCAACGGAGAAAATAAATCCCAAAGTGCGTTGACGGAAGTACACAACATGTACTTTATATACACGTCGTGTACTTTATTTTTCTATAAATAGAGGCCTTGGACTTTAGATTTGGTGGTGAAAAAACCATTGGATTAGGGGAGACGTTCTGCTACTGCCATTCCCAAACAACCGTGGTGTCGTAGTTCCACCATTCCACCTACCGACACCACTCCTCGAAGCTTACACAATGAATTCATCGGGTATCGAGTGTGTTGTTCCTATTATGTTTTCTATGTGTAACTAAACCCCTTGTGTTGGGGTTGTGGGTGATAAAGGATGTTATTATGTTGTATTGATTTAGATAGTTGTGTTCATTCTTCTTAATTTTCCTTACTCCTCTAAAATCATTGTTAAATATTACTGAGAATTCTGAGCCGGACCAAGGGAAGAATTCTTAGTGATATAAAAGAAGAGTAATGGTGAAAGATTTCATGACCATTGAAAAGGTTTCATCGATTCATAAATGGGCTAGACCAAATTAAGAATTGAGAAACACTGACTACCAGACCAAGGAGTCAATTTCTTCAATTCCAAACAAGAGGAACCAGACCAAGGAAATCTTGTGATAAAAGGAAATCCAGAATGTTGAATTATCATGAACAACACAACCATATAAGAAATCCACATAAGAACTCCTTAATCACCACAGCCCCAATACACTTTTCTTTCTGTTAAAACACCTTTAAACCACTTGTTGTTTCCTTTGAGTTGTTAATCATTTTTTTAATGTAAAAAAAATATTTTCACTCAATCCAAACCAACCAATCCAATTTAAATTTTGCATGTTTCAATAAATTAATTATAAACACTACTGAACCAATGAAATGCCAAAGTTCCCTGTGGATCGACCCTGCAATTCAACTATACTAAAGTTTTAAGAATGGGTAATTATTAATTTGGGACGCTAAAAAAATATACCTTCGGCCATAACGACAGTCACCATTATCTTACATCCATGGTTATATCTTCGTCCCCTACGGGGAAGGAATCCGGACTATCATCGTCAATGTTTTCTCAATATGGAAAAAATATGGTCAGTAGCTTAGAATTGAGAAAAAAGAAAGGCCAGAGGAGGTAAGATCTAAACAACTCACCTCGATCTGCTCAGCCAGTTCTGCATTGGATCCTTCATTTTTTTCTCTCTCATGTGGGCTTCGCTGGAGAGTATGTGTTTTTGAATGTCCTTCACCACTGAGACCTTCAGCATATTCCACCTCCTCATCCTCTTAATTTATGTATTCTCAATATTCTTCCTCCTCTTTCTCTTCCTCTTCTTCTTCCTCTAAATATTCATCTTCAGATGGCGTCTTAATGGGTAATGTTTTTGGCCAAGCATCACTTTATCTAAGAGATGCGACTCTTCATACTGACCTCACTGAAATGTGTACATATCCATGGCTTTAGTTATGCATGCCAAAGATGAAAGTTTACCCTATCCACCACCTGGATGCACCCTATGTCTGGAATGTTGATCCCGACACGCACGAGTATCCTCCATATCTCTTCGGTAGACATAGATTGTCGCAGTGTCCTCCAGGAAGACCATAGAGATAGGAAGATAGCATCTGAAGTAAACATTAGGAGGTGCCTGATCTGATTTTTAGGAAGTTCACTAGCTGGCCCACGAGGCTAACCATGGTACCACCACTCCTCAGAAGGAGGAGGCTCGTTTTCGCCTTATGATGCTCCTACCAACAAGTTCCATCCCATGGAATTATACCCACCTTTCATGTTTTTTGTCTCACCTCCCCTACAACACCCTGTTTGCCTCCTATTTCTCAAAGCTCCACACTAGCCACTTAGATTTTCTGGATGCGTTTCTGTAGAATTTCTTTGGGGTATGTTTTTATCCAATGGACGGTGTACTCTATAGACATGAAAACACTGACATCGGTAGGGGGAAGAGTGATTACTTCACCCAGTCCTGTAGTCATGAACATGAGCCTCCATTGGCGTATAATTAAAGGATTTTTCAATTCCCAAACTGATGTGTATAGCTTCTTTGACATCCGCTGCATGCACCCGAAATGACTAAAAAACCTGGTCGACACCTACGGTTCGCAAAAGAATTTTCCATAAATCCAGGCTACCAGCACACTGCCCCTGATGCATTTCAGGTATTCTATCTGCACCAATCGGCTACACCCATCATCTAACATCTGACAAAATAGGGTCCAGAATGGGTGAAAGTAGAAATCGGTATGGCTGCTGATCTTGAGATTGATCCCTTCTTCTTGTCAGTGGGTGGATTCCAGCAATGTTCAAGAGGGATGGCTACATACTGCCACCTGGAGGGAGAATTGAATTTGGGAAGTCATACCTGCCTCATTGGGATGAGTCCCAGCTATGAAGGATATGGAATGGGTCACATATTCTTCTAGGTATACATACCCTCGAGATGCATCCCAGAATGCTATATAGTCTGGCTAGTATGTGCACCCCTAGATTAACCTTGTTCTTTGCCACCATGATCCGAGCAATCACTTGCATCCTTGGTCAGACCCCCATCCTCATGTCCCTCACGGGAAATATCCACCCAATCCATAATACAATAAGGAACCTAACATATATTACATTCAGGTCCTGAATTTAGTTTATTTCGAACCACCCATGATCAAAACTCTCTTGCTTTTAGGACCATCCAATATGATCCCACTTTTCCCCTTTGTGATGTGTTCAGACATTGCTTCTTTTAGCCTGGAATTTTAACAGATTTTTCCTACATCAAAAACAGACTAAAACATCCCATATAAGATATTCCCTTTCGAAAATATTTTATTTTCAACTTCTCCTTAGCCATTTCCAGATGATGTCACCTCAAGAGAGGGGTGCACGTCTTATCCCTGAAGACGTTCTCTGTTGGGGGGAACTCGTCATATTAGTACCCCTTTAAGGGGATTCCACTAATGTAATGGAAATCCCGTATACTGATACCTACCTCACCATGGAGGAGGTAGAAGGTGATGGTATCAGGAGACAACCAGCTAAATAGCTATGGTACCGGGTCCTTCTGTCGGTAGAAGTGAAATTGTGATGTCCTAACAGCTTCAAGAAGCCTGACAGACTATAGCTCTGCCCCAAAATCCTCGCATTTATGGCATACCCAGTACGCCCATGACCATTCACTTGTGAAATCCCCCCTAGACCTGATGTCCCATTCTTTCCAACCCTTTGTCTCATCAGTAATGCTTCTTCTAAAAGTTCTCTCACAATGAGCAGGAGATTCCTCGGGATCTGGGTCACTTCTTACAATAGTCCTAGTCTTTGGATTTCCATACGTAAATGGTTGTGAACTATTTTTCCATTGTAGTATGGTCATTTTTCCTGATTTTGAACTGTGGGAGACTATCCTCACATGTCACCCATGACCGCATTGTATCTGTTTCGAAGACTAACATCGACAGCTCCTCCAAAAAGCTAAAGTTCCATATTGGAATAATATCACTCAGAACGTAATCCTTTTGAGCTTTTGTAATCATTACAAAAAGCATTTTATTATCAGACACAACCCTCCTCCTGTAAATAATCTGGGGGTTTGTGATCATCTGAGTCCTCCTTACAGCTGCAATAGCCTCCCTTTGAACATCAGTCTGTTGAGCAGCCATTTCTGTTGGGTTTTTAGAAACTCAAAGTGTTGTACGTGAAATAATGGGGGATTGGGGCACAAGAAATCATGTTTCACACATGAATATAACTAAAAACAAGGTACATAAAAAAATGGATGGAAGCATGAATATTCTCGGGGTGCACGTAGAACTTTGAATCGGTTGTGAGAACCTGGGCATGGCTGTGGACATTTTTCGCGCACGAGAGAAAATCACCTATCATACGGAATTGTCAAAGTGGGGTCTTAGGGGCCCTCAGTGTATTTATAGGCATAAATGTCACTTTTTTCATGCACATAATTGATTTTCGCACCAAAATTCCATTTTTTCCCCACAACGACTGTGCGCTTCTCTGATTTTCAGTGTGACCCTCATAATCAAACCTTTAGGTCCTCCTTCAGCTCTAATTATGAGGGTTTTATTTATTGATGCTTAATTTATGATAGGGTCATGAGTGGGAACTTTTAAATAATCTAAATGCATGTTTAGAATTAATGGATAATTCTGTGACACTAGATGGAGTTTCACGCAATAATTAAGGTGTGTGTGCATGATTCCTCATGGCACGCAAACCCCTGCCTGACCAATGCGAAGTAAAATGAAGGTTTCTATGGAGACCATATGAAAACATGACATGGTACTTGCGTGAAGGGAGAAATGTGGGCACACAATATTCCCCGTGGCATGCAAACCCTTGAGCCTCTTTTATTCGGGAAGATCATTCCCTAACCCAAAGTTTCCACTTCCTCTGTTTCCCATCCATGCATCCATTCTCATGGGCTACCTCCGCAGGTGTCCCATTGCACCACAGAACAACATAGACTGTTATTACCTTCCAATAGGATATGTATGAATACTCTCTGATGTTCAATCCCAATACTACCATCACCTTCACAAAAGTTCCATATCATTTTACACTCATGTCATTAAATTATCCATTTTACATCCTGATTCTTACTCGGACTACCACATCTCAGTGAGATCATGTCATTCATCCCATCACTACTCTTTGTGGCTCCCCAGAAGAAAACCACGCATAATCCCCACACAATTCATAACCATATAACCAAAAGAGCCCCTATTGATATGGGAAGCTAACCATGCATAAGTCCCAACTTGTATCTGAGTTACTTTCCTCTGCACACACCCCGATTAATCACCACATTGAACAACATGGGTTTTGATCCTTGTCTCTCGAGATAGGTTACATAGGAAACCTCCCCGAGGTTCAACCCCAGCAAATGGAAAACCCTAGTTTCCCCTTTATTGGGACCCAAGCATCCTCATATCCATATTTATGGGACATTTTGATCCTCCCATTCAATAGGAATCTCAAGTGTTACCTCTTGGGGATACACATATATGATCCACTCCCATTAGTGTTTGGATCAGTCTGATCCATCTCTTATAGACATTAAACTCGATACATACCCTATTTTAAACATGGGATGCTATGGAAAACCTTAAATAAATGCTTATGGAATATAATTCCCCACACTATACATGATATTCCTTAACCTTCTATGCCCTCAAGAAGCTCTATCATAAGATAAAGAAACCAAGATGCATCAATGTTCTAGGGTCCAGACATTCCGGCGATGTCAAACATGACTACTCCATCGATCAAAGTTTTTTTCCCTAACATGAACCCTTGGAATGTCCTGATAGAATCAGTGTAATTAACAGGTGTCCAAGAAGATATCGCATCATGATAGAGTTTCATAGAAAATCATTAATCATTTTGGGAGACCCATACTAGGTGATGCCTTTCAAGGAGGAATCCATAGAAGGAGGAACCAACATCCCATCATCCTATTTCGATCAAGGAGAAAAATTCCCTGATTAACTGATAGACATTGCACACCTTTAGAAAGTGGTAATACAGGGCAATAATCACCACATCCTCGACGGATGAATACGCACCCCAATAAAAGTGTCAGAAAAAATATTTCACCCATAACAACAAGGATGGACGGTCTGGCCAAACTGTGCACAAATTGTGATAATCCCACTCTCCAACGAGAGATCTTGCATGATTGAGGTACATATTTTCCCTACCAATGTGAAAACTACTAAAGAGGCTCTATCAAAGATGTATGAAATCTCAAAAGTTCTTTCACCTCAGGCCTCACAATTTTTAAAAAATTGTATGACCCCTTCCATTCAAAAGGGGCCCAAATAATCTACCTTCCATGGTTTGTACTAACCATGCACTAACCATGGATACCACATTATTTTCAATTTTTTAGAACTATGGGCTCTGAACAATTTTTATACTCCCATTTTACCTTCCATAGGACATAGTTCAGGTCTAAAACAATTAAAAAAAGATAAAAATTGAAAAACAAATGAGATATACTTTCTTGAAAATATGGGTTGTTAAATAATCACTAAATAGATTTCCCGCAAATAACACAAGGGTTTCACAACCATTTTAAAAAATTAAAATCAATTTTAAACTAAAACATAATTTTATAATTAATAGGAGTTTTGATTGAAGCCACCAACCATAATAACATTGGTGAAAATATAGAACGACACAACAACTTCAAATACCCAGCTTGATACTCTTAAAAACCACCCTTAGATATCATTCCATTCAATAAAATAAATCATACCTCATCATTATTAACATCACACAACATTTATATTTCTCCAAAATATTATATATATGATTCAAATATTTTGAATAAGAATAAAACTGAGGGAAAAATGAAGAATGACCACATATCAAAAAATACAACCTCTAACGCACTGATATTCTCCTGGGAATCTCTCTTAGGTTGAATGGAATGGTCTCTACAGACAATTTATGGTTTCAAATTCATGTTATGACCTCTTTAGGTGGAAAATTAGTGGTTTATGAGGTAACTCATATTATTTCCATAAATTTTGGGTCTAAATTTCATCAATTCAAAGCTATGGAACATAATTTGGAAAAATATGATCTTAATGTGCAAGATCTACAACCTCAAAACACACTTATCAATGTTGGATCACATTTTTATAAAATACAATATCCAATCATGTTATTACAACTTTTCCAACCATTCACTGTTTCTCCATGGAATACGAATGGTTTGGCCAAACTATGTGCCTAATTGTGGCCCTAACAATTGACCACTATTTCATTTACATGGTTTCTTAAGATGTGTATGGTGGAGTTTACTAATTGCGCTCAACCATGAACCTCAAAAACAGTACCCAAAAAATGAAAAAACTCATTCACACCTCTTAAAACCTAACAAAATCACATTACATGTCTAAAATATATAAATAAAGGCTTGGGTACATAAAACCTGGGTACGATACCATTTCCCCTTTAACTATAAACCACTTCAAGTAGATGTTAAACCCTATTTACCAAATATAATATTGGTATACAATATCATTATTATCCACACATATCATACACACATATCATCACCCAAATTTTAAAATAGTTCATAAATCATAATACTAATAATGCATTCGAATCAACTATGGTCCACATGAAAATGAACCATCCCCACCAATATTATTCTATGATTATAATATAAAATTATAGAATAATGTGTACATAAAACTAAATATTTTTGTTATATATTTTGGAAATAATATATATATAATGAATTTTAGATTAATTATATATTTATGGAAAAATAAAAAAAGTATAACAGAAAATACAAAAAGGTAATAAAAATTCAAAAAATATAAGATTCGATATTATATTTTCCAATAAATTTATTATTATATCCTATTGATAATATTAATATTTATTATTTCATTCTAACAATTAATCAATATAATTCTAGTATTTCAAATTGAGATACTATAATTTTTAGAAATAGACATCCACGTGTGGAGGGATAATCGAGATAAAATTTTTGTATATGTTTAAATTGCGGACATCTATTTTGGTATAGTGATTTATTAGTTCTAAGGAACCCAATGAAAAAGGATTTCCAAAATTTGTAAAAATAATAAAAATGATAAAAGGTTGAAGAGGAAAATATTATGGTGGATATAAGCTTTGAAAAATTGTAAATACATAATAATAACCCTGATAAGTCACCATCTACCTTCCTATACATTAAAAATGATTATGTCATTAATTTATTTGTGTAATCTTTTTTACATTAAAGTGGATATAGGGAAATACAAGGTTCTATTGATTCGTATCAATTTTCAGTTTCTACGATGAAGATGTCTAAGATAACCACTGGATGTTTCATTTTGAGTATAAGAGGAGAAATAATGGCTAATTCAGAGAAATTGACACACAAATTCTTATTGGGGAAAATTTAATAATAAATCATATATAAAGATTATAAATCGATCACTTTTGGGGAGGAACCCCAATATTTAATAGAGTTTCCTTTATTTTCATTTGATAAATTTCTATAGATTAGTTAATTTTTTTATAACAAAAATATTTATCACTAGAAACTCCATTATATTTTTTAATACCCTATTGTATCTTAAATTATGATAGGGAATAAATCCCTAACCACAATATATAGGATGAGGTAAATATAGTTTGTGAGTCTCTTTATTTATCTATTATCATATAATGTTCACCCTGCAAGATTTTAATTTTAATTAATTCATTTCTGACCTCAATTATTACTTTTTATTTGATTTTTAGTAGACTAATTTTCTGGGGGATTTTACATATAGATACCCACTTGAGCAATCATACATTTTAGGACCTATGAGACATATTTCATTTTATTATATTAAATTGTTTAGTTTTTATAAACTATTTTTTTAATATGTTTTAATTAAAAGTAGTATTTGAATTATTAAATTATAAATATGGATTGGAGTTTAAACTAATAAAAATAGTAAGTTGGTGATATTTTATAGTGATGAAATTGTAATAATTCGATTTAAAAGATAAAAGAATATTTGAATTTATCAATGTAGCATATAGATGAAAAAAACATAATGTCATATTATAAAATAGGAATTTGGGATCATGTTAAACTAAATAATCGTTTATAAAATTGGGTGAACAAAAATTAATATAATGAAATGGAGTTAAATAATATCAATATATTGGTTTCCTATATAGCTTCCATTTATTGAATATCACATTTAGTCTCATGGGGTGACTTCTTTTCATATTTCGTAGTTCTGTATTATCAAAACTCATGCTTGAATAAAAATTTATTTGAGGTCCTACTATCCATTGTTACATCCATTCCCCAGTTATTACACAAATTATAAATGGATTCTGACTATTTATAATGGTTTAGAACTATATAAAAATAATTTTACATATATATGTTGTTTCAATAAATTAGCCTGAACAAAAAAAAGAAAAAATATAAATATAAAAACACTTCTGTATGTTTATACTCAATTACAAGAGATAATAAAACACAATCATTTTCATTTCATATGAGATGATTTATGTTCTCATTTTCAATTAAAAATTTTAGTGTAAATTTATAATGTATTATCATATAATTAAACTTTTAATTTTATTTAGAGGGCTGATCGAATAAAAATATTTACTCATTTTAATATTAAATATTAATGAAAATATATTATTTACTATCTCAATTTGACAATAATGATAATCATAGTAATAGAGATATTTCTTTTGTGATGATGTTAAGGTTTATTTTATAGACAATTGTGGTTTAAGTGTAAGAGTGTGAAAATAACTAAAATGTGTCAGGTTTTTCACATCATATTAAAGATAATTGAAGGTATTTCTTATGAAAAAAATATTTATTATATTTATTTTATAACTTTTTTTATATATTCATTTAAGGGAGAATATACATAAATTCTTAATTTAAATCATTTTATGATCATTTATTGAATATCAATTTTGATCATATATTTTCATACGAAAATACATGTATAATTGTGGTTTTTATATTTTAACATATTTATATTATGTTACATCATACATTCATTAAATTTGTAATAATTATTTTAAAAAAAATATTTAATTAATTATTTTATAAAAATTAAATAATATAAATGCGGATAATGAAAAAAGAGTTCATTAATTTCATTAAAAATATGGAAAATCCAAAACAAAACATAACGTATTACGAATCCAAGGACAAGAGAGTGATATTGAATGAATATTGTTCATTTATTCATATAATATGATTAAAAAACAACAATAAACAAAGGAAAAAATTAGGGAATCAATATTCCAATGATCTCCTGCGTATAAACATACAATTTTGTCAACATTGCAGGCCATCAACATCGATACACTTGACAATAATGGTCAACCAGTATGGCTAATTAAGTTTACATTTGAAAAAATATAAGTATGTAAACCATTCATTTAATTTTAAAACTATTTATTGAGGATAAAATAATATGTTTGGTTACAATAACACCATGAAGTTTTTTGATATATTTTATTTAAATAAATTTAATTCCTTCATTTTTTTTCAACACAAGCAACATCATGTTTAAATGAACCGTAATATAGTATACCATTATAAACTATCCATTAAATTATTCGAATAAATAAAAATAATTTTTTTTAAAAAATAATAATAGAGGTTTTATATAATTAATATTTATTGGAAAATAATTACTCAACTTTTAATAATGTCCTTATATGCTTCAAAATTACATTTTCCACAAAAGGGTTTTTATTTCCATTTTTTAGAAACTAATATAATTAATTATTACAATATTTATAAAATCTATTCGACTAAATTAACATCATTTTTTGAAATTACCCTTTAAAAATTAGATTATAGTGAATTTTATAGAATTTTTTAAAAGTATTTATTTATTGATTAGTATGGATAAATATAGATTTCTATTGAAAACTATTTTTCATTTAAAGAATTTAAAATGTTAAATTTTACTTAATTTTTTTAAATGATTATTTAGTTCATATATATTATTAAAAATAAATCTAATTTCATTTTAAGGAATTTTATTTTGAATTTTGGTAGGAAAACGTTTTATACTAGATAAAACATTTTTTTTAGAAAACTAATTTTTTGTCAAACTTTGCGAGCTAATTATTAATTAAATTATTTCACTTGTATGAATATAATTTGATTAAATGGAATCCATATTTGGAATTATATTAAACATATTTTTTAATGAGTCCACTTTTCTAACACCCTAATTTATTTAGGACTAGTGAACTATATTCGATATCATATGCGACGCACAATATTGATATTAAATGAACCATGAAATATTACAATTTAAATATCATTATTATTAACTAGCCATTAAATATGATGGTATTAACAGTACTAAAGAATTTATGATATATATATATAAATTTCTGAGTAAATATAAATTTATTAATAAATGAATATTAAATAATCATTAAATTTTTAGTATTATAATTTTATTCATAAAAAATATGTATTCCTCAAAATGTTTTTTATTTATTCTTTTGAGAAAATTATATAATTTATATCTATATATTTTCGAAAAAAATATTTCACAAGACTAAATTAGTCTTTTTGAAACACAATTTCAAAATAAAATTAGGGTGATATTTTGGGAAATTTTAGAAAATATTACATGTAGTATATTGTGGAAAAAAATAATTACTATAAAATTATAATTTATTTTTAATAAATTAAGGAATTTTATTATCCCATAATGTTATAAAATTTATTTAAATTATAATATGTATTATTTCATATTATTTAATCTAATTAATTAAATTTTAAACATAATTATATTACATTTTAGTGTCAGTATGTTTATCAGTTTAAAAATGTGTTTTTCAAAAAACAATTTAACGTACACATTGTTTCTACATTTTAGATGATAAAAAATTGATATTTAGGAATTATTTAAATTAAATTTATATACTATATAACATTAATTATTAATATAAATTCATATAATGATTATTATTTGTTATAGAGAAAATATAAAATCATATTATGATCGAAAAATACATTTCTTTGAAAATCCGCATTTTCATGGAATCTATGGAATTTATATTAAATCATATTATGAAAATTATAATAATTTATATCTATAAAGTGGATAAATATTTATAATCATAATAATTTATTTTATATAATAAGTTAAACATAATATTTTCCATGATTAATAGAGAAATTACTAAAAATATTTTACTCCGGTTAAAAAACTTCTTCCTATAGTATAAATTTAATTTTTTAAATTTGCTGAGTTTTGGAATTATTAAAATTGATATCCAAGGGGGGGTAATTAAGAATGATATAAACACATTTTTATATATAAATTCCTTGAAATTTATTATATTGTTACTACTGAAGATGAGGAAACATCATATGGTATATGAATGGTATAGATTATTTGAACATTAATGTTTGGTGAATGGAATTTTTAAATTTATATCAATGATTTTAAAATGAAACTTTTTTAAATGTTTTGTAATGGAAATTTTGAAAAAAAATCAAATGTAATGTTCTATATTAACATATAGAGCAGGAAACAGATTATCTCACCTCTATAATTGTTACTTGATTTCAAGATTTCGTCATAATAATACATGTTTTCTTAAAATAAATACACACTTTCCAACCTTGGAATGTGTTTTCAAATTTCAGAATATAAGGACAGGGATCCTTTATTTTTTTATGAAGGATATATTGTGGAATAAGATTGAAAATCAGGGTTAATGGATTATGAAAAACTTTATGTTATTATGGGGTCTACATAAAGGGGTTCAAGAGTAATGATGTAGTGGTCGATTAAAGGATGATCATATCATCAAATGAATTAATACCCTTTTGTTGGTTTATATGATGGAAGTAATTTTGGATCATTTTATGGGTTTTTGTATATGGTTATGTTATAAGTGACCCTTTTCTTAACATATATAAGTGTTATTTGGCATGAAATTATCATCTAATTTTATGGAAACATATTTAAGGGTATTATAAAATTTAGGGTTTCTATGATATATGTGGATTAATATTAATTTTGAAGATGTTCACAATATTTATAGGAATGAAAAAATAATCATTTCAGTTTGTTTTGAGAAAAAGGAAAACATGTCACATATTGTAAGTCAATGGGGATTAAACCCATATTTTATGGATTAAAATAATCAAGCCCCAACCACTATCCTATACAGTCTCTTGGATAGTATGAAATCGTTTTTTCCCTAAAAAAATTTGAATGATATTTAATATATTAAATTTGTGAGTATATGTTTTAAGCTATAGATAACCATGGGATTGAAAAGATATTTGATTATTAGTTTATTAATGATATTTTAGAATAATTTCATGATTTTTGGGAAATTACATGTTTAATATAAATAAAAAAATTGTGTTACTTTGTTTAAGGAATCAACATTGAATTATGTTTTTTACTGTGTATTTTTGGTAAATAAATTAATTTATATAAATTATTTCTATATATTATAAATTATATAATTATGGAATATACATTTTGGGTACCTAACATTAAAATTTATTGGTGTTATTTTGGGAAAAATGTTAAATCAATCTCAGAATAATATGTGATTAAATGATTTTAATTTTTGGGGTTCAATCTTATTTTGGAATAATTTTTAAAAATATAAATTTATTAATTTTAAATGATATAAGATTAAAATTGGGTGTTATTATTGTGGCCTTGGATATTAATTTTTTATTTATTCATATGAAGGTTTATTCATTTGGGAAATTATCTTAACTTATTCTAACCAATTTAGATTTGGTTAATGTCTAAAAATTGGATGAATAGCATATTATCCTTTTATGGTTGTGTGATACATTAATAGATTATTTTAGTGATTCTCTCATGAAAATTTAACCTTGAATACTAATTGTTTGTAGAAAGATATGTGGTTGTGGTTGAAATTGAATAAAGGGTGAAATTCAACATATAAAGTAGGTAAATTTCTTAATGTTCTTAGTGTATATGGTAATTAATTTATCAAACCTAAGAAAATAGTCGTTAAAATAAAAATGTTATCCTTATTTGAAAAATTAAAATGAAAAGATTTTCTTTTTCACACCACTTGGGTTTACAGTTTTGTGGTTGTTAACATTCTCATGACCATTCAGTTTCTTGTGATCAATTATCAATATTACTCTCCATCATTATTTGGGTATAAATTTTTTCATCCATCTCCATGTATTAATTTACCAAAAATTATCTCATAATTATATATTTAGTTTTTATCTATTGGATATAAACTTCATACATCCCTCATTATATTTTTATGTAGATGTTTTATTAACACTTTTTAGGATCTAGGATCTCAAAAATGGAATTTTGATGTATGAATCCATTTTTTACCATGTTTGCATTGTAATTTTGGTGACAAAATTTAGTAATGAGGGGAGAATGTCACACCATAGTAATTTATTAAAATTTAAATAATACTATTATCGAGGGCGTATGTGACACACAACACTGAGCCTAAATGGACTATAAAATATTATTTTTTAAATATTATAATTATAAACTAGAATTTAAATGGGTGGGTATGAATATTATTAAATACATTATGAATATATATATATATAAATTTATTATATAATATAATTTTATTGATAAATTCATAATAAATAATCAACAAATTTTTAGAAGAGTTATTTTATTCTAAAAAATGTGATTTCCTCAAAAACGTTTTTTATATATATTTTTAGAAAATATTATAATTAAATTCCCGTGATGTTTGAAAATTAATATATTAAAATTGGTTTAATTTCTTAAAAAATCATTTTAAAATTAATATGGGGTATTTTTTTGGATTTTTTGGAAAATGTTAATTTTTTAGTAAATAGTAAAAAAATACTATCTTTTGTAAAACCATCATCTTTTTGCAATAAATTTTTTAATTTAAATGTACCATTATGATTTGAATTTTATTTCATGTATAATTTATATTATTTAGATATATTTAAACTAATTAATTAAATTTGAGTCAATGTTAGATTATATTTTAGAATATAATTATTTTTGGGATTAAACAGGGTTCTTCAAAAAACTATTTTAATGTTCATAATGTTTTTGAATTTTAATTAATTAAAAACCAACTAACGAGGAATGATTTAAATTTATATTATATATTAAATATTTATGAATATTAATTTAATTGAATCTAATTTTTATTACTTATCACATAGTAAATATAAATTCTCTTAAAATTTAAAATATTGTTGATGGAAAAAACATCTTTTTCATCACATCTTCATGTTTATTTTAAATTACATTCATAAAATTTTTTAAATTGAATATGTAAAAATTTATTCCATATTTATAATCATCATAATTTATAATATTTCTTAATTTCAATAGATGTGTTTTTCATAATGAATATTTAAACAGTAAAAATATTTTAATGTGGTTAAGGTGAAAATGGGTTTACTTGGGGTTAACCTAAATGATTAATTGTAAAAACAAAAACAACATTTATTAAATTTACATTATGGAAATATTTAGATTCTATTTCATATATTTATTCAAAATTGTCCACTTTATATCCTTTTTCATATGAAAAATGGGGTCATAACATTTCATTTTCAAATATTTCAAGTGTGTCCTCTACACATCAAATAAAATGAACGCCACTCAACACCTCTTCAATAAATAAAAGCATTTTTAGGAAAGAAATAAAGAATAACCTTATTAATTAAATCCCAATAAAATTTATCCCATGGATCGATAATCAATCCATCCTAGGAAGGATTTTGGTTACAACCTATAGAGGTCTCTCGAAGAATATGTTACATTCCAAACCGAACATTTTTATCTTATTTCTTCTTCCATGACCCTAAATCATATTAAATTATCTTGATATAATAAATAATATTTATCCAATATATTTATTTATTATTATGTTAATTTAATAAATTAAATCCATCTACTCTTCTGTCAAATAAGATACTAAACCAATATTTATGTGCATAGTAGTCTACCACTTCATAGATATATGTAATTCATTTTCCCTCATCGAATATCATGGGTAGTTATAATGATGAATTTTAACATTATATAAGATATTTATAAAATAACTATACATACCTATTTAAAATATTACAAATAACTTCTTAATTTCAATACCATGGGGGATACAATAATGTCACCCGTGTGTACAGTAGACTGCCTCCATGTGAAGAGATGTGATTTTCTTCTCAAAAACATTTAATGGATAAAAAAATGATAATTTTATCACTATATGTGATATATATGAATAAAATTATGATATTCATGAAATATTTACCATTATTAAAATATAATACATCATATATATTTATTCTTTCCATTCACATAAAAATGATAATATCGTTCATGGGTATGTGTGGACTACTACCTCCATGAAATGATGTGATTCTCTTTTCATCAAAAAATAATATGGATAAAATATATTTGTGTGATTTTATGTATTTTTATTAAAATTATACTATATTTGTGATATTATTATCATTCTATAAATGTAAAAGAATTCTTATCCACTTTCCATAATAATTGTTGAAAAATGGAAATGTTACTCTTGCATATTCATGACCCACATTCTACATGATTGTATTATTGTTCATTTTCGAAAAACATATACCATTGTTGGATCCAAAATTATTATTTATTTATAAATATGATAATTATTTAAATGATATTATTCTATAAATGATGGAATAATGACCCATCCAATGCTTTTTTTAAAATAATGAATCGACCATCCTTAAAACACTATACATGGACTTAACAGATTATGTTTTTAAATGTACCATTAAAATTTAATTATATGAATTATTTATTTATATGTTATTAAAACTAAAAAAATTATTTATAAATAAAATAATTGATATATGTTTATTATATAAGAGTGGAAGGTCATACATAGATAGTCTGGACTCGAGGTAAGGGACTTCATCTCAATTACCATTTATTAAGGAATATATTAATGTTATGCACATATATTGTTTTATGAGATGTATATAAAGGCCCAATTGACTTGTTATATCATTAGTTTATCTATTCCCATTATATTTAATGTTTTTCAATGTTACTAATTCATGGTGTAATGATTAAAATGTTACCAAGTTGGTAAGTGTCATTTCTTTTAATAATACACTTTTAAAGTTCCCATAAACCCATTTGTCTTACAAGTAAATGTATTTAAAATGGCATTAGGAATATAATTATATGATATGTATTTTTTAGTGAATTTAAGTCTTAAATTAATATCAATTATTTTCAATAAAAAACTATTTTACATGTTTTTATTGAACATTTTGAAAAAAAGACAAATGGAAATTTCTGTATTCATATATACAAAGAAAATGAATTTTCTAACCAAAATAACTATTACTTGATTTCAAAATTAGATCATAAGAATTAATTTTTTCTTAAAATAAATAGCATCTTTCCCCTTTTCAGCGTATACTATTTTTCTAATTTAGTTTTTAAAAGGAATGCGAATTTCAATATTCAAAATGGTTTTTCTTATGGGTTCAAAAGATTCATTCAAATTTTTTTTGAAAAATGGTATGAATATAAATGTTTTTAATAATGATATGTTACTTTATAATATTATATTTAAAATGTATGGGCATTAAATAGCTTATAAAATGGTTTGATAACCATTTTAGCTCACATGTGATGCCGATATATCTTAAATGGAGTGTTGATCCCAAATATTGCTCATAGAATATGTGTGATCCCAATATAGCTTATATGAAGGTTGAACCCCATTATTGATCTCAAATTAATTGGGTAATGATAATTTAATATATATAATTATATTTTAATTATATAATATGGTTATTCCAATATCAGGGGTTTTGAAATGTTTTTATGAACACGATGATCTATGTTTCCAAAATTTGTTTTTATATTAATTAAATGGTTTTAAAGGATTTTTTTAAAACTTTATACGGTTTTCATGTTGAAATTTTTTATTTAATTAATTAAAATAAAATTAATGGTAATGGAAAAATGTCCTTCTTTTTTCATGTTCTTAATTGGACTAATATATATATTCTTTTTTATGTCTCGTGCTGAGATTTTTTGTTCCCATATCATGTTTAAAAATGTTTTTCATAGGTTTTATGGTTGGGTAATAATAAGTAATAATTCAATTTAAATGTCATTAAGATTTATAATGGAATAAAATTATGTTTTTTTTATTTTTTTATTGTAGAAAAAAATGACACATTTTATAAGTGTTCACTATGAATATATATGGGTTTGTTATGTATGAATTATGACATAACTATCAAAATAATGAAATCTAAAATATATTTTGGAAAATAAAGTAAATTTTTGAATAAAGTATCTAAAATATGTAATTTTAAATTCTCACACCTTAAAACTATCATTTTATTTCATAATGAATCTGAAACATTATAACGATTGGTCATTATGAGTAATGTTAACATGATTTTAATAGGGGAATTAAACACAAATATATGGGTATGATTTCCAATTAAACAAATATAAATATTATTTTATAGAGATATTTAGACCATATCATATCATAATTTAAAATATCATTCCATTTGGTAGAATTTTTTAA
The DNA here is from genome assembly GCA_963277665.1 of Viscum album. NCBI lineage: Eukaryota > Viridiplantae > Streptophyta > Magnoliopsida > Santalales > Viscaceae > Viscum > Viscum album. The sequence continues at coordinate 209,060,488 of OY728123.1, forward strand.
TAATTAATTTATTATATTTTATTCCTTTGGGAAATCCCAAGTGTGACCTTTCCTCGACAAATAGAATTACACCCCACATTTTTCTTAGCGATACAATTCATTTTCAACCACCAAATTTAATTGATTGTTATTATGATGGGCTTAATATTTATATATTATATTTATGATATAATTATGCATATGAAATTATAATATCATATCTTCCTTCGTACCTTCTAATCTGTGGGAAAATGATATCATCGATCGTGTGTATGTGTTGACCAGCACATCCACAAAGTAACGTGATTCATTTTCCATTATCTATTTACATGGATAGTAAAAAATATTTAATAAATATATATGATATATGATATATAATAACTATTATATAAAATTTGAATTATTATTTATCATTATTTTATTCCATGCTTTGAAAAAATGAAAATTTCATTCATGTATATATATGACTTAACATCCCCATGAATGGTGAAATTAATTTTATTATATATATTACATTTATGGATGATCTTCAATAAGTATTATATGAATATATATAATATTTATATCTTAATGAGAACTATGGATATGATTTAATAATGATCTATGTACATGGACTGTAATTTATAAAATGAAATTATGATAAAAAACAAAAATTTTAACACCCCAAATTGATAATTTTGTTAAGTGGAAAAAATATTTCATTAAATTTTATAAGATGGTCATATATGAAATTATAAGTATATATTTGATTCATGTATATAATTATAAAAATGATAAATTTATTAGATAGTATGTCGGAGTTCCTTCGAAATAAGACAAATTTGAGGGATTATATTTATGTTACAATGTTATTGTTTATCAGGATTGATTATGATTATGATTTAGATGATGAAATTTTGTGATAGATCACTCAAGAATATTATTAGTCGTATTATCCTATTTATTATTATCTATATTACATATTTTCCTTAAACTTCTATCTCTTTATGTGATCAAGAGACTGAAATAATGTTTTTTTAATAACCAACATTATTTATCTATTTGCTCAGAAATTATTCTTCCTCTATTTCCATGTTTCCTAAAAATTAATTCAACCATGTTTTTAACATTTTCTTATGATTTGATAAATTCATTTTTACCTATGATAGGAGTTTTAAAAAATGGTTTAAAATTATTTTCCATTTTTTCTGAAGGATGTACTTTTGACTATCTATTCAAGATTTGACATGAATCAATGTTTTTATATACATAATAGAAACAGGATTTCACACCAATATAAATGATAATTTATTTTAATCTTTCATTACAAATTTTCAGTATTCATTTCTAAGAAAAAATTTTCAATAATATTTTTGTATTTTTTTTGTAATTTAATGAAATGATTTCAAAATGAAAAGTTCTCTCCTAAAATTGTTCCCATTTAATCATTTAATGGAAGTATTCATCAATGATAAAATGATTTGTTTTAAAATATTATTAACTAAGTATTAAATTAGTTACACCATCCTTATTATGTATTTATATGGGTTATGTTTGTGAGATTATAATTAAAACTATTTATTTTATATTGGTTATGATATTATGACTTTTTCAAATGATTATGAAACTCATTTTATTTCAATGTGTTGTGTTATGATTACTATTTTGGGATATTGTGGAACAAATATGAATAGATTATTATTATGTGTTGGATGGTCCATGAATTATTTCTTCCTCTAATATTTTTTGGTAAATATGGATATCTCATGAGATATTAAGGGATAAAATGGGGAGTTAACCCAATTCAGTAACGAACTCTGTCTACTATGATCTTCCTCAGAGTTAACCATGAATATTGAATGGGGATTAAAACCAATCCACTGTAATAGTTTTGGTTTTGAACCTTGACTAACGAATGTGGATTAAACCTAATACACTATTACTGTCTTGGATGTGATCCTTTTCTGCTAAGGATTGTTTTTTCAATTCTTATGTGTATGAAAATAACAGCAGACTTGTGCCAATTTTATTCTCTTATAGAACATGTTTTTTTATTAATTTGTGATTCATAACATTTAATAAAAAAATCATTATTCCATGACATAATATTATGATCGATGATATACAAGGAATAATTTTCAAATATTTATCTCTTGTTCTCATAATATTATACTTTTGTTATACTTATGTGCCCATTAATATATCCCATGTTTAACGTTAATGAGAATATAATAGCACACATTATTATGATTTCTTTTGATAGGATATGAATAAAGGATTAAGTATGGAATTACCATGAAGAGTAATATGTGTGAAGATCTATATAGGATATGTTGAAGATATTTTATGAAATAAGATTAATGTTTAACTAGCCTCCAAATATAATAAATATCTATAAGATAAGAGAATGTACTTAGGAAATTTATTTAATATTCATCTAAAAAGATGTAATATTTATATAGGAAAACTATGGTTCACTATATTTGGTATCAGTAGATAGGTTTTTTAATAATTATATAATTGGATTAGAGGACCTAGGTGAAAACCCTAGGTATAATTCTATGTATAGAAAAATATCCTATTGTTTTTTAAGGACATGACTATATTATTTACCTTGTAATAAATCCATGTTTGGATACTACAAGTGGATATGGTACTGTTATAGATTCATTTAAGGGTAATAAAATGGAAAAGAATTGGTCTAGTATATATTATCCATAATTCTAATCCATGGTGAGGGTTCCCTTGTTACTCACATGGTTTGACACTTCTACAATTTATTCTTGGGTTAATTATAATTTTATTTATGAACCAATATAAAGGATTTTTATATATGATTCCCATGAGTGTCCTTGATTAAAACTGTGTTGTTGTCTAATTAAAATAAGGTGTCATGATTTTGGCAACCTATAAATTATTTTTTATGATTATGTGGTTTGAAACAATGTTTATTTATTGCGATACTAATTATTTTTTTTCTGTAAAATACTAGACATAAAAGAACCATGTTAAAGATGAATGTGATAAAAAAATGTAATGAATTTCCTCTTATGAAATCCAATGGAGTATGAGTTAAAATAATATATCTGATTACTATGTTTATTAAACATTATCAATCTATGAGTCATACAAAGATTTTAAATATGAAATAGAGGTAACATTATTCTTCTGATTCCATCATGAGGCAACATCCACCTTCGTATTGTGGTTCTACTGATCCACTAGTTGATGAAAAATGGATTAGTTGGGATGAGATGATACTTTCTATTCCCTAATGTTTAGGTTAAGAAAATTAATTTGTTCATATTTATCATTTAGAGGGAGAGTCAGCACAATGGTGTAATCTTATCATGAACACGAGGAAACTGGAATAAATTTAATAAACAGGGTTGGATGATTTTAAAATATTTTTCTTAAAAAATTACCTTCCTCATATTAATAATATGAAAATCTAGATATAAATCCTTCAGATAAAAAAGGATTATGAATCCATTAGTACCTATGATGATACTTTTAAAAGAAGTATTATTTATGATTCTGGTATTATCATCCCACCAGAATGAAAGAATAATAAATTATTAAATGGCTTAAAACTAGGTCTCTAAAGAGGTTTAACCATAAGATAAATTACTATATTTGAATATTTCAGCCTTGTTCGCTCTTGATGTTTTCTATTTCCCGTAATAAGAATTTACATGTTGAGGATATTTACTTATGAATTTTATTTTATCATATGAAAATAAATTTATAATTCAAATTAAATTTTAAAAACCATACAGATAAGAAGATGATATTCCATTTACTCTTAAATTGTGGAAGTAAAAAAGGTGTAAATTATCTTATAAGAAATTTTTAATGTTTTAATTGTTGAAAGGATGGTCATAGAGAAATGAAATTCCGAAATGATGTGAAGAATAAGTTAAGTAATGATAAAAAACGAACCATAGAATGAAATAACCACACTCTAGTGATTCAAATACAAGGAGTATGAGAGTTATTCTGAAAAATACTATAATATTAAGGTTAATGGTGATTATATAATTCAAGAACCTTTTATTCCCCAATAAAATGGATAATCTCATGGGATCATTATTTTTGATGTTGGGTACAATTATAAATTTTTGAAAGGTACACTTATCATTGAATTTAGAACAACTATTTTATTATTTGAATCTATGTCTACTAACTCTTTTATATATGAAGAATTTGATAAGGGAAATTTAATACCACCACAACAATTATATTTCCAATTAGTAGTGAAAACTATTATTGGTAGGTTTCTCTCAGGTCAATTATATGATTATTCTATCGTTGATGTTTTGGAAAATATGATTCCAAAAATTCTTATTTTTATCCCTCTACTTTAGTATGATGATATTTTGGGCACTTATTTTCTTTCATTACATAAATTTCAGATCAATATTTTAGGAAGGGAAGTTTAATTTTATATTCCAAACCAACATTTTATCTTTTATTAGTGAGATGACAATAATGAACATCAAATATAAATTCCATCAATTGTATGAGACTTTACATCAATTAAAAAAGGAAGTTTATCTAATTTATTTGAGGATTAACTGGAAATGGATTATATTCTTATTGTGTGGGAGTTTGATGATATCATTTAGGAATAATTACATTATATTCCACAAAATGATTAATATGTGTTATCAATATGACTCATACTAGTTACAGTACTTGTATGAATGAATCTACCTATAATTTCCCTGATTTTTTTGTAGGATTTAAAGAATATACTATTAGATAATAATGATAAGGGATTAATTTATCCATGTTAATTATTATGGGGTGTACCTATTCATTTTATTAAGAAGAAATACGGATCGATTCATTCTATATTAATTTTTTGTAACACAACAAAATCAAAATCAATAATAATTATCCCATACCAAGTATTGATGATTTTTTCAATCAAATATGTGGAGATCAATATATTTATAATTTTGATAATCAATTTGGGTACAATAAGTTGGGGTTAAAAATTGAATAAATACCCAAAACAACCTTCCATATGTGGTATTGAAACAATTAATTTTTTTTATATCCATTTTTTCTTACTAATTCCCCCAATATCATCATTAATTTAATTAATAGACTATTTAAATATTACTGTGATCAATTTTTGGTAGTATACATAGATTATATTATTATATATTCAAATATAAATGATGATAATAGTGATAAGTTGATTATTTTACTGAATAAAATAAGGAAGGATAATTTTTATTAAAAAAATTTCAAGTATTCAATTTCATCTACAAAAATTTTCATTTTTGGGTTATATAATCTCAAGTGATGGTATATCAATGTAGCTATCAAAGAATAATGTTATTAAATATTTTCCCACAAAAACACTTTGATTAAGAAACATATTTTTACTATTTGAATGGATATTATCAATGAATTGTGGAGAATTTATAATAGATTATTTATCCACTCACCAAGTGAACACGGAAGGGATATATATTCCTTTTGATAAATGATTGTTATAAAAATTTCTTGGAACCAAAGAGAAGGATAATTATCACACTTATTCTTATATTTCCCTGCTAGGGAGGAGGGTTTTTAGTTGAAATAAATTTATCAAATAAGGTACTCATATGTTTCATAATTTAAAATGATGTGGTTTTTAATTATAATTCATCACTACTAAAGTTTCCTAAGGCAATTTACTTAAATCCTTATTTCGAGTTAGCTATAGATTTTTTTCATCAATTATAATGTGACATTATCATTATAGGTAAATTTTCCATATATATATATATATATCTAATATTTTTAATCTATATCTACATTAAAAATAATAGAAAATGTTCAAAATAATATGGTTGGAGTTGATTAATATTTATGACCACTCAAAATAGAACCACCTAGGAAAAGAGGATAACGAGGAATATTCTTTGAGTTCATGTGATCATAAAAGGTTATCTATGATGATGATCTCAAATGATCTAATATTTCAACATTTTCAAAGCATGGATCATGAAATATTAATGGAATGTTGTAATCTTATCTTTATCAGATGAGTATTCATCCAAACATCCAAACAATGATTAAAAAGGAATAGATGGAATATATGTAGCTCCAAAAATTAAATAATTTATTTTGAGTTAAACCTTAATTTTGATTGAATGATATGGTTTAGGAACCATTTATTTTTCCCATCTACAGTAGATATGAAGAATGATATTTTGTATTAATCTCATAGTTTGTCATTCTATATTCATTATACTTGTATGAAGATGTATAGTGATATGATGGATTATTTATTGTGGGGTAAAATGAAAATATTTTTTTCAAATTATGTGTCTTGGTGTTAGGTATGTAATAATGTTATTTTTGAGAGTGATTCCTCTAAGGGGATGTTACAATCATTACCAATACCATAATATAAATTGGAAACATCATCATGAATTTTTTCATCATACTTCCAAAAAACATATATATCCAGAATTATATTTTGCATATAGTAGATATCCCAATGAAGTAATCACACTTAATTATTATATTATATGATTGATATCATGATAATATTTGAAGATTATAGATTATGTAATTGGTAAGGTTTTATTGAGTACTACAATATTTTTTACTTGATCATGATTAATGGGTTACATAAAAGTTTAGGAAAGTAATTCATCATGTTCTAGATTTAGAGTTTCATTTAGGAATTTTATATCATTATCATTCATAAAATTAGTAAGACAGAACCATTCAAACCCTAGATTATATTTTATGATATCTATTTATTTGTTTCAATATTTTTTGTGATCAACCTCTTCCTTTAGTCATGTTTTCTTATAAAAATATCTTTCACTCAAGAATTATAATGAATCATTATAAATTTATCTACGGAATGAAGTGCATAACTCTTACAAGATAAAGAGAAGATATGGAATGAAAGATATTTGGACATGAAATAGCTAAGAAAATGGTGGAAATGCCTGATCCATTCAACAACACAATATGTAAGCTCAATGTTTGTAGAAAATTTTTGTTAGTAATAATCATAGAAATCAAGATTTATATATTAGTGAAAATGTATTCTAATTTATTTCTCTATGTAATAAGGTTTGTACATTGAAAAATAATATAATTTAGAGACCTTCATATATTGGATTCTTATTCATTCTTGGTCAAGTAGAGATGACATATTATCACTTAGTACTAGCACTAAAACTCACTGATGTTCACAATTTTTTCAATGAATCTATCATGGGGAAGTACAAACCTGATCCATCACATGAACTGAACTCATTGGTTGTACTATTTGATCATGAGCTTCCACTGAATTAATATGAGTACAAATGTTGGATTGTATAGATAATATACTATTGAATAATACAACTCACCTAGTTAAAGTACTATAGGGGAATTGAAAATTCAAATAACCTTTACGGGGATATGATTATTTGATAAAACCAAATAATGCTAATTTATTTTTGTTGGAGTGATATAATTTTGTGGTAAAAAATAATTTTAATATGTGTATAATATAGCACTCTATGATTTTATGTTATATTTTTTTATGCAACATAATTTTTTAAATGAAATGTGATACACACAACCCTATTTTAAAATGACCTATAAAATTTTATATTATTATAAAATAGTTTACAAATACTTAGAATGAATAGAAATAACCCCATTTAAAGTATATGTATATTGGTATTGATTAAGAAAAAATAGTGATAAAAATTTATTCAATTTATTTAATGTCTTTATATGGTTTAGAAATAAAATTTCCCACAAAATATTGTTTGTTAGACTTTATTAAAAAGTTAATTTAATTTATTTTTTTCTTCCTTTAAAAAAATTATTTGAAAAAATAAATATTATTTATAAAATTAATCATGAGAAATTTATCCTAGAGTTATTTTTTAGAGTTGTTTGAATAGAATTACATTTCAATAAATAATGAAAAATACATATTTTTAATTAGAAATATTTTTCATTTAGACAATTTAAATAGTTAAAAGTTATTTTCAAATCGTTTAAAAAGATAAATTACTTTATTAATATTATTAATAATCCAATTAAGTTATTTAGAATTAATTTCATTTTTATTTTGTTATAAAACTTCTCATACCTAAAAATAATTTTTTAAAAACTACATTTTTCATATTTTGTGGGTTTGATTTTACATTAAATAATTCGAAATATATGACTTGAATATGAAAGAATGATATCCATATTTTGAATCATAATTTCATAATTTTTTAATTATTCTACATTAATGTTTTTCATAACTAATAGTAAATATAGTAAACATTTTTCACCATGGTTATGATTAAAATTACATTACTAGGGATTTAAAAAAGGTTACATTTCCAATTAAACACGAATAAAAACAATTTTCTGGAAACATATCATCCTTATCATATCATTTATTTTCATCTCATATAATTTGAAATAATTTTTAATTATATTTAATGTATTATATTTTAATCTTTTATGAAACCCCAAATGTGTCCTCTTAACCATTTATAAATGGTCACCCCTCCTTCCTATTCATTACCCCACATTGGTAATTCTTGGTCTCCTATTCTCTAGACAATTTTCTTCCCAACATCACTAACCATTAATTTTTATTTTTCATTTAAAATACCATTTCAATCATCTCTAAGAGAGTATTTAAAGGAGGAAAATTAATGATTAGTTGTCTTACAAAACCACTTTCTATTTATTTCTTCTTCTACCTCCTATAAATATGTGGAATTCATCATAAAATGATATATTTAGTGTCCTAAATTTTATGAAATATTATTGTGATCATTAAACCACCATTATAATAAATATATTATATAAAATGGGAAGTGAAACTATCCCACGTGCATATGTTTAGACTACAACCTCCACATAGTGATACAATTAATTTTCCATCCCTATATACCATCTATGGTCATTTTGATGGTTTTAATGTTTATATATGATATTAATGATATGATAAATATTTGTGAAATATAATATCATATATTCTATCTCAACATCCAATATGTTGGAAAATGATAATGTCACTCTTGCATATGTGTGGACTACCGCCTTCACAAAGCGATTTGGTTAATTTTCCATTTCTACTTTACATGAATATTAAGAAACTATTATTTAATAAGTATATATGATATATATTATATAATAATTTTTATATAATGGAGAATTATTATATAACATTCCTTCATTCCATCCATTGAAAAATGAAAACTATTTTCATGAATATACTTGGTCTACCGTCTCTATGAATGATGTAATTCATTTTCCTATCTCTATAATTTATGGTTATTTTAAATATGTTTGTAATGAATATATTTTATATTTATATGATTATAAAAAATGTATAGATTATGGATCCTTGATCAATGTACATGGACCAGAACTTCCAAACCAAACTTCTCACGAAAAAATAAATAGTTAACAATAGTAAATGATAGTTTTTGTAAGGGATTATTAATAAATGGGTGTTGAAATGTTATAATAGGATGATATAAAATATTATATGTATGAAAATTATTTTATTATAGATTTAAAATAAATTTTAATTTATTATATTGGATTATATATTTCATTTGATGTTAGTAGAACATGATTTATGTTATTTATTTTACAATCTCAGTATTTATTTCGATTTATTATGATTAAGTTTTTCATGATGAAATTTTATGAAAAATCTATCAAAAATAAAATGAAATTTTGAATAATATTTTTATGGATATTATATATTTTCCTTTAGTTTTTATCTCTTTAAAAGCTAAAAATTAGGGTAAAACCATTTATAAATGAAAAACCTACTTTATCTCTGTCCTCAATCAAAATTTATTTTCCTTACATGTATATGGTTTCTAAAAAAATAAATAATGTTTTTAATATTATACATTTAATTTTTAATGCTATTTTTAAAAAATATTTATTTTTTTAAATTGGTATAAAATGAATCTTTATTTCATATGTCAAAAGAGGTACCATTCATTTTTTACAAATTATGTGAAAGGAATAACTATTTTAACATACCCTCTTTAAAGTAATTTCCTAACATCATAAACACACAATGATTTAATGATTCCATTAAAGGAGTCCATAATTATTTTTAAAGAAACTGTTTTACAAAATATTTTCGATTTCATTATATTTTAAAGATGTGGTTTCAAAATGAGAAGGGTATTTTCTGTAATAAAAAATAAATTTTATATTTCATAATAATCATTCATATAGATTTTTATACATTTTTGTTACATGTAATTTTTTGTTGATAACATTAAATGATAATATCCTTTTTCTATCTCTTTATGGTTGGTTGTGAAATGATTTTTTTAAAACCATTTATTTTTTATGTGTCATTTTATAATGAAATGTCAAAATATTTATGAAACCCATTCCCTTTTCAATGTTTATGAAATGATCAATATTTTATGATATCGAGGAAAATATATGAATAGATTATGATTATGTGATTGGTGGGTCGGTTATTATGTATCCCTCTAATAAATTTAGGGAATATAGATATCTCATGAAATAATAAGGATTAGGATGGAGAGTGAACCCAGTTCATTAAGTGAAATTTTCCACCATGATATTCTTGGAAGTGAACAATTACTACAGAATGGGGAGTGAACCTAATCCATTATGATAATATTTGGAGTAAACCATGACTACATAATGGAGTGTAAACCAAATTTACTATAATGGTCTTCACAATGAGACATTACTAATAGATAATTTATTTTTCCATAATTTTATTCTTGGAATAAACATATGTCTTATGCCAATGGTATTCTCTCATGGATTATGATATTTGAATACATTATGACTCATTTATTATTATCTAGAAATATTTATACCATGAGAGAATATTATGATATATGATGTGAATTTTATCGTTTTTGAGTGTTAATATCTTGCCCGGATACCCTTATGATACTGTTTTTTTAATTAGTATTTAATATCTCCCCTGTTAACCCTTAATGAGCAACATATGCAACACTTTATCAGGTATCATTTTCCCATGATATGATTAATGGTTTATGTAGGTCATGTGTATTAGTATCACAATATGTGAGTATATTTATGGGATATGTTGATGATCTTTCAGTAAATAAGAATATTGTGTATCTATTATATAAATACACTGAAAACATATAGAATTTTAGCTTATATTTATGAAATTTATTGAATATTCAACTAAAATGATGTAATATTTAAGTGTGAAATGCATTGGATGATAAAATGAAACTATATTATAAAGGAAGATGAAATGCCTTAACAACATTATATTCTATAGACAATGAAATATATTTCAAAAACACAACCCAAGTTCGATTATAATGATTTCCATGATTTAAATGTAGATAGAAACCACATGCCAATATTATATGCATAAACATACAAGAAAACATAAAAATAATTATGCTCCATGCATAAAAATTACTTCCCAAATTAAAATCTCATTCATCCATGATCATCAATGATTATTATAGCTATCATAATATGCATGGGAAATTCAATAAAAGGATAAGAAGAAGATGTCAAATTGTAGAGAATATCTCCAATTCATATTATTCATAAAAATAGACTCTGGGGTCCGAATATATATTTTTACCCACCTTACTAAACAAAATATGAATGGTTCTAACTAGATAGCCACATGGAAGATGATCCAGGAGAGATGAATAATAAATAGTATAAGGGTCATGGTGGATTATTTTCCTACTTTAGTATGCATGAAATCATCTACACAGTTTGATAAATAATTATTATTCCTAGTTCCATGTTGATTTGATCTAGGAATCCCAACCATGTATGGTTAAGAGATGAATATTTAAAAGAAAAAAGGCATAGAGGAAGGGAGCCTCCATTAATTCACTCAGTTGAATTGAGATAAAATATTATATACATTAGGAAGAAGACTTCTCAAGACCATTATGTGAATTCTAAGAGTAATATAATATTGTATGTGCACATCATAATTCAAGTGGAGTTGTTAGAGTCCTCATGAGATCACTGATCGTTCTTCATCCTTACCATTTCCTTTTATAATTTCCAATTGTGATGTCTCGGTTTTTTTTTGAATTATCTATATGGTATTTTTTAAATAAATATTTTTTTGACATCATTAATGTTTTTTATATGATTTTTCCATAATTATAAATGCATATTAAATATTGGTGGATAGAATCCATGCATATGTGAGATAATAAGTGAATATGGAATCTTATTTGATCAAATAAACATATACACACTTCCGATAAGTAGTGATCTATGTATGTGGGGGTAAATACTATGAATAAGATAACAATAATCACATGATGTTATATACTATTCAAAATGGTGAGGTTTGTGTAGTAGGGTGAAAGACTACAAAATGTTTGATTGATGAGAACAATAATTAGGTCTTGAGACCTCATGTTGGGAACCAAAATAATGAGAGATAGTGGTATCACATAACAATGTGAAAATGATAAGTCATTTATTCAATTGGGGAGAGTTAGTGATCCTTAGGTGAACCTGTATAATCATGGGAAATATATAGGGGTAATTTAAAATAGTATATCTAATAGAATAGTGGTGGATTATCATCTCAGTTGTAGGGATAATATGGATGTTTAGTATTCTTTTTTCAATTTCATTTCCCATATAAGTGGGAAACACTTAAAGTAGAATTAATCACATTGGATTAAAGCTCTTGGTTTGGTAAACCATCTTTTGAACATGTCCACTTCTATTCCACACACATATCTTAAACCCCATTATACAACATTTTAGTTAACACCAATCAAATAACACTTGTGGTCCAACTTATATCTCTTTAGAGATGACACATTACTCATCAGTATTGTGTTACAATAACCATAGGAAAATGTTGAGGAATGTGTATTGATGTGCCTATTTTTAACATGTATTTTCACATCATTTTTTATAATTAATTTATTTTTTATTAATAAAATAATGTTTTTTGTTTATTTATTAACAATTATTACCATTTTCTACTATATTTTTGAAATAATTATTTTTTTATTGATTGCATTTTTTATATTTTAGTCATTCTATGTAATTTTAAAATTAATTTATTAATTTTGTTTTAAATTTCATTTTTTAATCATCAATTGTTTTATCAATTTTTAGTTTTACATTTTATTTTCTATTCATTCATATATTTTTTTAATTCTTTCATGAATAAAATATAATAATAAATTTTATTGAATGATTTCAATAATGTAAATTTTAGGTAATAGTTTACATTAATTCCCTTTCCAATTTCTTAATTTATCTCGATTTTATTTATTTTAATTTAAATTTGTAATTAAAAATTATAACATCATTTTTTCATTTTATTATCATTGGTATTTCAAAGATATAAATTTTAGTTTTTTTTAATAAAAATATATTAACTGTTTGGATCATTTTTTTATAATTAAGTAATTATTATGTATTAATTTTTTTTCTTAATTTGACACATAGTTAATTTATTCTTTTTTTATTTAGTAATTGTTAACCTAAATTATTACTATTTTATTTTTTTATTTTTAAATTATTTTTATTATAATTTTTATTTTTTATTTTATTTATTTAGGCTCATCCTTCGCCTAGTAGGTTGCAGTGGTATCACACTACTACTATCAGGTCCAGCATCTACTAGGTGGTGTGACTTCCAGGTTTCCCCATTCTCTTATACACTTCCAACCTCTCTATTGAGCCATAACTTGAAACAAAGAGTGCTTATTCCAGTCCCCTCCGAAACATTGAGCATTCACTACCCCATAACAATAATCCACTACTAAATTAAGAAGTGCCAAAAAATTACAGATTTATTAATATCTATTCAAATTGATATTTAAATCAATATCAATCGCTATAATTTTTCCCCACTATTGAAAAATAGGTAATAAATAATTCCATGGAATAGATTCGAAGATGTAATCGCCGCCACTTGATCCAATATTCCACTAAAACTTTCATCTTGATTCCACTGAAGGTTGAGCTACCTTGCCAAGTTTAGTACAAGAGGCCTCTTGATTATGTTGAGTGAGCACCCACCACCATTTTAAAACCTAACATGCAAATAAGAAAGAAGAAAAAATAAATAATAATAATAATATAAAAAAATATAAATATAACATCATATATATATATATCCAATAATGTTATTATTATTAATAGATATATATATTATAAATAATAAGTATACTAAAATATATATATATATATAACTAAAATTAAATTATGTAACACATATATAATAATATATAAAAGTAAATAAATATTATATATATATATATCAAATAACATTTCAAATATTATTAATAGGTATATGTCTGTATATATATAAAAATATAAATATATATTTTTTATATTTTTTATATTTTTTTATATTTATAAAAGAAATATTAATATATATTAATAATAATAATTACATTTTTAAAACCGTCTGACACCCCATCTTTCTTTCTATTGTGGAAAATTGTGTACGAAATCATGGGCACATATGATGATTGTGGGAAAAATTTAAGTGATGTGCGGGTCATGGAGAGGGTTTAATTATACGCAATGGGTCCTCTAGAAGCTCATGATGAGATATTCAAGGGATACAATGTGGATTTCTTTCATATTAGTATCTTTTTCCACTATTTTCAAATTCATTGAATAATAAGGGGGACATCATATACTCCCAAAAAAACATAACACAAGGACAATCTTAGTACCTAGAGATGGTTAAACCACTTCTCTTATTCTTTCCAGTTTTATTTTTTTTCATTTTTATTTTCATATTTTAAAATATTGGGTTTCTCCCTCTTTTTTTACTTGAATTGGGAAGTTTTTTTATTCTTCCTATTCATTGTAAAGACCCGCAAATTTCAAGGAAATTTTTTTCTTAATTTTCTTTGGAATTTTACAAGAGCGCAGTTTCTGACGGCACCTGATTCCGAGGCCCGGTGTGCCCGGAATCATTTTCCGAAGTTTTGGCTCGGGTACGTTCAGTGAACGGACGAGCGGGTTTTTCTAACTTTTGAACCGGTGCCCGGAATCGAATTCTGAGGGCACCGATGAAATCGCAGCGCCGGTATTCGCTTAGAAACGCCTCTTCCGGAGTTGCGTTTGCTCGGGTGTGGTTTTTTTAATTTTCGGGCTTAAGGTTAAGAAATAAAATAATTTTGCGACAACTTTATTTTATTTCGCTTAAGCCACTTGGAAGCCACTTGAAGCCACTTAAAGGCGGCTTGAACTGAGTTGAACTGGATAGGATGCTATCCAGAAATATCCTACCCCTTGGTAGGATATTTGTGAGGTGGGGCCCGCACGAGCCCCGCCGTTTCTTTCCATTAAGAAACGCATCCGTGAAAACCCGTCTTAATGAAAGTCAACCGACGCGTTTTCTAAATTCTTAACAGACCATTTAATTGGGCGGTTTATTTCGTGAATTAAAGGGACTGTTTCTTCGTGAATTAAATGGGTCGTTTCTTTCGTTGAATTAATTCAACGAATTGATGGATCGTTTCTTAACCGGTTTCGTGTTGGCATGTTTATAAAATAAGACCAACATAAAAATCCTTGGAAAGGATTTGAGAGAATCTTCGTTCCTCCACCCTCTCCGCGAAGAACGCGAAGAACGCGAAGAACGCGAAGAACGCGAAGAACGCGAAGAACGCGAAGAACGCCGGCGACCGGAATTCGACGACGCACACCAAGATCTGCGACGTCGACGAGATCTACCCGCGACGTTCTTCGGCGACGCCTCTTCTTCCGCGGCCGACCCTCGTTCGGCAACAAAGGTGAGAATCAGATCTTTTCTTCTCCCTTTCTAATTTCAATATCAACGGATTTAAACTAATTAAATCCGTTGATCTTGATCCGGAGATTGGCGACGCGACGAGCGATTCCGCGACGGCGCGACGATCTCCATTTTCCGCGACGACGCGACACCTTCCCGCGACGACGCGACGATCGATCTCTTCCACGACGATCTCTTCCGCGAAGAACGCCCGCGCTCGACGATCATCAGGGTAGGGATTTGATTGTGATTCTTTTTCCCCGTGCTTATTCTTTTTAAGTGAAGAACTTGATCTTCGAACAATTTTAACAATTAAAATTGTTGTTGATTGTTTTATTGTTCCTCCCGTGATTTACGACTAACGCGGAGGGTGCGGGTCTAACGAACAAGACCCGGCAACCCTCCGCCGATCTCCTCTTTTTGCGCGGATTTGGCGGACGACGACGAACCGTGCGGCAAGGGCAATTTGTTGGCTCCGCAGTGAAGATCGTCCCCCGGGAGGAGCAACGGCGCAGACGGGAAAGAAATCGGGCCACCGGAGCATCTCCGGCGGCCCGCGGAAGGCGGCGGCGGCGCGGGTCGCCGGCGCGGCGGCGCCGGCGACCGGAGGCGGCGGCGCCCGGCGCGCCGCCGTGGAGGAAGCCCGCCGCGGCTGAAGCCGCGGCGGCATCGGCGGCCGGTTCCGCGGCCGCGCGGAACCGGGACGGACGCGGCGGCCCGGCCGCGTCCGCGTGACAGGCGGCCCCCCCGCGGGGGCCGCGTTTCCCTCAAAGCCGCGGGGTTGACCCGCGGCGGCAGCACCTCCGGCCGCTCGGCCGAAGCCGAGCCGGCTCGGTCCGGTCGGCCGGGCCGCGCCCAGGCCGGACCGGACCCGGCCGAGCCGGTTCGGGCCGGGTCGGGCCGACCCGGTTCGGGCCGACCCGGTTCGGCCGACCCCAGGGGGGGTTCGGGCCGGGTCGCCCCGGGCCCAGTACCCCCGTTTCGGGCCCTCTTCGGTCTTTCGCCCATATCTTGGGCCTGGGACCTCCGATTGACGAACCGTCAGCGGCTACGCGATCCTTGGATCGAGACGGTCGATTCGGTATATCGCACTCAAGGTTTCGGGTTACTTTGAGTTCGGCCGGGTTGGTTCGTTCACGAAACCAACCGGGCCTTCGGAGCGGAAACGCTCATATCTTGAGCCACGAACGTCCGATTGACGCGCCGTCAGTCGCGTTGTGTTCCTCTTAGTGAATCGGATCTTTTGGCATACTCCGCCCGAGGTTTGGACGCAGGTGGAGTACGGTCGGGTTGGTTTTTCCTTAAAAACCAACCGGGCCCCGGAGACGAAAATGCCAATAACTCACAGACCGGGCGTCCGATTGACGCGCCGTCTGTTTCGTTGACTTCCTCTTGATGAGACGGAACTTTTGACATACTCCGCCCGAGTTTTGGATACAGTCGGAGTATGGCCGGGTTGGATTGTACCCGAAATCCAACCGGGCCCCTGGAACGGGAAAGCTGATATCTTTCAGACAGGACGTCCGCTTGACGAGCCGTCAGCGGCGTTGGTGGTTACGTTGAGTAACGGTCCCTTTGAGTATACCCTATGGGAGTTCGGGGTGCAGTTGAGATACGGCCGGGATTGGTTTCGCTCACGAAACCAACCGGGCCCCTGGGACGAAAAGGCTAATAACTCACAGACCGGGCGTCCGATCGACGCGCCGTCTGTTGCGTTGAGACCCCTGTGCCGAGACGGACCTTTGAGACACTTCTTCGCGGGACCTTGTGATACTTGGAGTATCGACCAGTAGCTCGTGGAGCGGACCCGTGGTACTTGACAGTGGTGGTGCGCTTGGATGCAGCAGCAGACCCTTGGCGGTGGAGAGCTTGGTTGTAGCGGCGGACCCGCGATACTCTACGGAGTGTGTGCGCTTGGTTGTAGCGACAGACCCGCGACGGTGGAGACGAGCGTGCAGAGTACGGAGACCGTGTATCCGGCTGAGACCTGACGACTGCTTGACCGACTCGACTTGGAGTGAGTCGACTAGCCCAGTGGACGGAGCGCCCGGTATTTGGCGGCAGACCCACGGCGGACGGAGCGCCTGGTAGTTGGCAGCAGACCCGCGGTACTCGACAGGAGGAGTACCTCAGCAGGCTATCTGGGTAGCGCCCGGTATTTGGCGACAGACCCTCAGCGGACGGAGCGCCCGGTAGTTGGCCGCAAACCCGCAGTACTCGACAGGAGGAGTACCTCAGCAGTCCTAGGTTAGTGAGCGGCAGCCTCGGAGTCGTGACAGGACCACTGTACACTCTAGAGACGGAGCTCTTCAGCAGTTACAGTTTCGATAATGAAAATCCTGGTTTGAGCTGAGACCTTTGACCTTTGTGTTTCCTCATGATTGAGATGGGTCGCTTGATAACTTAGGTACATGTATGGGCATATACCTGGGTGATGGTTATCCGTTGATTTCACGATTTTTGTGTATCCTTGAGATTGGATGGGTTACTTGATGACTTAGGTATATGTATGGGCGTATACCTAAGTAGAGTCTGATGTTACTTCGTGATTGCTGCCTTTACTTTGTGGATATCCATGTTGGATTTGGTGAGACCTTAAGGGTCTCGGGGTCCCTACTGAGTAGCTTATACTCACCCCTGCACGGGCTATGCCCGCACCTCGTTGTGTTGGTTGCAGACGACGGACAGCGCAGATCGCAGTTGAGACTTGCGGAGCAGGTCGGTACCCGGAGGTGGACCACTGGGCGGACGTACCCGGAGTAGACGACAGGACCTGTGGAGTAGAGGAGCTATCTGTACCTACCCTTCAGGTAGGATCCGTGGTGGACGATCCAGGAGCTGAGCCATCTGTACCTACCCTTCAGGTAGGAATCGAGGCGGACGACCCAGGAGCCGCTTCGTTCTTCCAGCTGCCGTTTTTCCCTTTCGAGTTGTACTTTACAGTTGGGCTTGTATTTCCGGCCCCCTTTACTTTTCTGCACTTGTAGTTACTTTCCGCTTGCTGACTCTGTGGTGGTTGTTACTTATAAAGGCAATGCCTTCCCTGTTATCGGGATTTACGCCTTTGGTGCTAGTCGCCAGCCCCTGGCCTATGGAAGGCGGGCTTGGGGTAGTCACGGCACGGGCCCCGAGGACGGGTCGTGACAAATTGGTATCAGAGGCGGTCGGTTCTACCGCAGACTCTGATCGTCTTTTCTTTCTATGTGAAGCAATAGTGTTAAGGGTACTGAGTGTGGTTTTCAGTTCAGGGAGTCCAGTGTTGGTGCGGGCGGCCGACGTATCCATACACCAGGACCCTGACAACTGATCTCCGACTTTGTGCGCGAAAACACTGATTGCGTGTGTGTTTTCAAAGGTTTCCCCCCTTAAAACAGCTCAAACCAGGTCAGCTCATCAGGTATAATCGTTTGATCGTGTTACGTTGTTTCTTTCAGGATGTCTTTTCTCGGACGACCAGCTAGAGCCCGGAGGGATGAGCGTGCTGACAGTCTGTCGAGCGACGAGGCTTCGGTACAGGGCCCTCTTGCAGTTGAGGCACCAGCGGAGGCACCAGCGGTAC
Source organism: Viscum album (assembly GCA_963277665.1). Classification (NCBI taxonomy): domain Eukaryota; kingdom Viridiplantae; phylum Streptophyta; class Magnoliopsida; order Santalales; family Viscaceae; genus Viscum; species Viscum album. Next base: position 209,079,783 of record OY728123.1, read on the forward strand.
TACCATACGTTGGGCCACCGATGCCACCAGCCCCAGCAGTAGGCGATGCCCGCTACTTGCGCGCACTGCATGAGTTCCAGCGCCAGAGGCCACCCAGGTTCGGGGGAGAGATGGACCCGCAGGCGGCTGAGGATTGGCTGGAGGCCGTGGTGGGAGTCTTCAGGCTAGTGGGGACGCCGGCAGACTTCATGGTGATCTTTGCTACCAGCCTCCTTCAGGCAGCAGCAGGTAGGTGGTGGAGCCACTTGTTTCAGTTTTGCGATGAGATGGACTTCGCATGGGAAGACTTTGAGACCTTCTTCAGGGTGGAATTTGTGCCAGTAGCTCTACACCCTGAGCGTGATCAGGAGCTGCTGCCTTTGCCACGTGTTTCTCGATCAGAAGCCGAGTCATCTGTGGGCAGTAGACAGATGATGCAGAGGCCCAGAAAGACCAGACCAGCAGTTAGACGGTCTCGGGTTTTACGACCGGTGGTGCAGGGCACCCGGAGTGGGAACGGAGCTAGCCGTGCAAGGAGCAGGTTGTGTTACTCATGTCGCGGAAAGGGTCATCTGGCACGTGACTGTCCGACTCCCGATCCGCAGGCTTTGAGGGAGCCACCGAGAAAGAGGCGACGACAAATGCTTGAGCAACAGTAGAACTCTTGGAGCAGGTGGACAGGAGCAGAACTAGTGGATACGTCTCTTGTACTTCTAGTTCCATGTTGATGTTGCTTTTGTGTAGCGTCTTGTATTATGAGCTGCAATAATAAAAGACGCATCCTTTGTGATGTTTTCATTCCTGTCCTCTTTTGTGATGTTACTAAGAGGTTCCAGTTGACTGTTGACTTGACCCTCACTTGTGAGACATCTACTGGAGGAAACCAGTTACCACACACTGATGCCGACAGTGTGACTCAACCCTTGGAGGCGAGAGTAACGGTTGGATCTCTTAGTAGTAGCGTCGAGGCCTTACGACGTCATCCTTGGTATGGATTAGTATCATCCATGTTAGGATTGACTGTTTTAGGCAAAGAATGTGGTTCATCCAGGGGATGAGACCAGGTTTCTCTTATCGGCAAGGATGAAATCTCGCAGCTCTTGTGGGACCAGAGATGGTCCGGGCCACGTCAGAAGAGGTCCATGTCATCCAGGAGCGGATGAGGAAAACACAGAGCCGGCAGAAGTCATATGCTGACAGGAGGCGGAGGCCACTAGAGTTCGAGGATGGCGACCACGTCTTCATGCGTGTCTCACCTCGACGTGGTTTGCGGAGATTTGGCCGAGGCGGCAAGTTGTCTCCCCGCTTCATCGGGCCTTTCCAGGTCCTCAGCAGGGTTGGCGAGGTGGCTTATCGCCTGGCTCTGCCACCTCAGTTGCACCGGGTGCACGACGTCCTCCACGTATCCCAGCTGAGGAGATACGTGCTCGACCCCCTTCGCATATCATCGACCATGAGGAGCTTGACGGTGGCGATGAGTGTCTTATACGGAGGTTCCTGTGGGGATCGAGGATCGACAGGAGCGGATCCTAGGAGGATGGTCGATTCCTCTTGTGCACTTTCTTTGGCAGCGCGGGAACCTCCAGGTGAGCACATGGGAGCGGAAGGCTCAGATGCGTGCTCAGTACCGCTTTGTTCCCCTAGTTTTTGATGTATCTTTACGGGGACGTAAAGCCCTGAGGTGGGAGTAATGTAAAGACCCGCAAATTTCAAGGAAATTTTTTTCTTAATTTTCTTTGGAATTTTACAAGAGCGCAGTTTCTGACGGCACCTGATTCCGAGGCCCGGTGTGCCCGGAATCATTTTCCGAAGTTTTGGCTCGGGTACGTTCAGTGAACGGACGAGCGGGTTTTTCTAACTTTTGAACCGGTGCCCGGAATCGAATTCTGAGGGCACCGATGAAATCGCAGCGCCGGTATTCGCTTAGAAACGCCTCTTCCGGAGTTGCGTTTGCTCGGGTGTGGTTTTTTTAATTTTCGGGCTTAAGGTTAAGAAATAAAATAATTTTGCGACAACTTTATTTTATTTCGCTTAAGCCACTTGGAAGCCACTTGAAGCCACTTAAAGGCGGCTTGAACTGAGTTGAACTGGATAGGATGCTATCCAGAAATATCCTACCCCTTGGTAGGATATTTGTGAGGTGGGGCCCGCACGAGCCCCGCCGTTTCTTTCCGTTAAGAAACGCATCCGTGAAAACCCGTCTTAATGAAAGTCAACCGACGCGTTTTCTAAATTCTTAACAGACCATTTAATTGGGCGGTTTATTTCGTGAATTAAAGGGACTGTTTCTTCGTGAATTAAATGGGTCGTTTCTTTCGTTGAATTAATTCAACGAATTGATGGATCGTTTCTTAACCGGTTTCGTGTTGGCATGTTTATAAAATAAGACCAACATAAAAATCCTTGGAAAGGATTTGAGAGAATCTTCGTTCCTCCACCCTCTCCGCGAAGAACGCGAAGAACGCGAAGAACGCGAAGAACGCGAAGAACGCGAAGAACGCGAAGAACGCCGGCGACCGGAATTCGACGACGCACACCAAGATCTGCGACGTCGACGAGATCTACCCGCGACGTTCTTCGGCGACGCCTCTTCTTCCGCGGCCGACCCTCGTTCGGCAACAAAGGTGAGAATCAGATCTTTTCTTCTCCCTTTCTAATTTCAATATCAACGGATTTAAACTAATTAAATCCGTTGATCTTGATCCGGAGATTGGCGACGCGACGAGCGATTCCGCGACGGCGCGACGATCTCCATTTTCCGCGACGACGCGACACCTTCCCGCGACGACGCGACGATCGATCTCTTCCACGACGATCTCTTCCGCGAAGAACGCCCGCGCTCGACGATCATCAGGGTAGGGATTTGATTGTGATTCTTTTTCCCCGTGCTTATTCTTTTTAAGTGAAGAACTTGATCTTCGAACAATTTTAACAATTAAAATTGTTGTTGATTGTTTTATTGTTCCTCCCGTGATTTACGACTAACGCGGAGGGTGCGGGTCTAACGAACAAGACCCGGCAACCCTCCGCCGATCTCCTCTTTTTGCGCGGATTTGGCGGACGACGACGAACCGTGCGGCAAGGGCAATTTGTTGGCTCCGCAGTGAAGATCGTCCCCCGGGAGGAGCAACGGCGCAGACGGGAAAGAAATCGGGCCACCGGAGCATCTCCGGCGGCCCGCGGAAGGCGGCGGCGGCGCGGGTCGCCGGCGCGGCGGCGCCGGCGACCGGAGGCGGCGGCGCCCGGCGCGCCGCCGTGGAGGAAGCCCGCCGCGGCTGAAGCCGCGGCGGCATCGGCGGCCGGTTCCGCGGCCGCGCGGAACCGGGACGGACGCGGCGGCCCGGCCGCGTCCGCGTGACAGGCGGCCCCCCCGCGGGGGCCGCGTTTCCCTCAAAGCCGCGGGGTTGACCCGCGGCGGCAGCACCTCCGGCCGCTCGGCCGAAGCCGAGCCGGCTCGGTCCGGTCGGCCGGGCCGCGCCCAGGCCGGACCGGACCCGGCCGAGCCGGTTCGGGCCGGGTCGGGCCGACCCGGTTCGGGCCGACCCGGTTCGGCCGACCCCAGGGGGGGTTCGGGCCGGGTCGCCCCGGGCCCAGTACCCCCGTTTCGGGCCCTCTTCGGTCTTTCGCCCATATCTTGGGCCTGGGACCTCCGATTGACGAACCGTCAGCGGCTACGCGATCCTTGGATCGAGACGGTCGATTCGGTATATCGCACTCAAGGTTTCGGGTTACTTTGAGTTCGGCCGGGTTGGTTCGTTCACGAAACCAACCGGGCCTTCGGAGCGGAAACGCTCATATCTTGAGCCACGAACGTCCGATTGACGCGCCGTCAGTCGCGTTGTGTTCCTCTTAGTGAATCGGATCTTTTGGCATACTCCGCCCGAGGTTTGGACGCAGGTGGAGTACGGTCGGGTTGGTTTTTCCTTAAAAACCAACCGGGCCCCGGAGACGAAAATGCCAATAACTCACAGACCGGGCGTCCGATTGACGCGCCGTCTGTTTCGTTGACTTCCTCTTGATGAGACGGAACTTTTGACATACTCCGCCCGAGTTTTGGATACAGTCGGAGTATGGCCGGGTTGGATTGTACCCGAAATCCAACCGGGCCCCTGGAACGGGAAAGCTGATATCTTTCAGACAGGACGTCCGCTTGACGAGCCGTCAGCGGCGTTGGTGGTTACGTTGAGTAACGGTCCCTTTGAGTATACCCTATGGGAGTTCGGGGTGCAGTTGAGATACGGCCGGGATTGGTTTCGCTCACGAAACCAACCGGGCCCCTGGGACGAAAAGGCTAATAACTCACAGACCGGGCGTCCGATCGACGCGCCGTCTGTTGCGTTGAGACCCCTGTGCCGAGACGGACCTTTGAGACACTTCTTCGCGGGACCTTGTGATACTTGGAGTATCGACCAGTAGCTCGTGGAGCGGACCCGTGGTACTTGACAGTGGTGGTGCGCTTGGATGCAGCAGCAGACCCTTGGCGGTGGAGAGCTTGGTTGTAGCGGCGGACCCGCGATACTCTACGGAGTGTGTGCGCTTGGTTGTAGCGACAGACCCGCGACGGTGGAGACGAGCGTGCAGAGTACGGAGACCGTGTATCCGGCTGAGACCTGACGACTGCTTGACCGACTCGACTTGGAGTGAGTCGACTAGCCCAGTGGACGGAGCGCCCGGTATTTGGCGGCAGACCCACGGCGGACGGAGCGCCTGGTAGTTGGCAGCAGACCCGCGGTACTCGACAGGAGGAGTACCTCAGCAGGCTATCTGGGTAGCGCCCGGTATTTGGCGACAGACCCTCAGCGGACGGAGCGCCCGGTAGTTGGCCGCAAACCCGCAGTACTCGACAGGAGGAGTACCTCAGCAGTCCTAGGTTAGTGAGCGGCAGCCTCGGAGTCGTGACAGGACCACTGTACACTCTAGAGACGGAGCTCTTCAGCAGTTACAGTTTCGATAATGAAAATCCTGGTTTGAGCTGAGACCTTTGACCTTTGTGTTTCCTCATGATTGAGATGGGTCGCTTGATAACTTAGGTACATGTATGGGCATATACCTGGGTGATGGTTATCCGTTGATTTCACGATTTTTGTGTATCCTTGAGATTGGATGGGTTACTTGATGACTTAGGTATATGTATGGGCGTATACCTAAGTAGAGTCTGATGTTACTTCGTGATTGCTGCCTTTACTTTGTGGATATCCATGTTGGATTTGGTGAGACCTTAAGGGTCTCGGGGTCCCTACTGAGTAGCTTATACTCACCCCTGCACGGGCTATGCCCGCACCTCGTTGTGTTGGTTGCAGACGACGGACAGCGCAGATCGCAGTTGAGACTTGCGGAGCAGGTCGGTACCCGGAGGTGGACCACTGGGCGGACGTACCCGGAGTAGACGACAGGACCTGTGGAGTAGAGGAGCTATCTGTACCTACCCTTCAGGTAGGATCCGTGGTGGACGATCCAGGAGCTGAGCCATCTGTACCTACCCTTCAGGTAGGAATCGAGGCGGACGACCCAGGAGCCGCTTCGTTCTTCCAGCTGCCGTTTTTCCCTTTCGAGTTGTACTTTACAGTTGGGCTTGTATTTCCGGCCCCCTTTACTTTTCTGCACTTGTAGTTACTTTCCGCTTGCTGACTCTGTGGTGGTTGTTACTTATAAAGGCAATGCCTTCCCTGTTATCGGGATTTACGCCTTTGGTGCTAGTCGCCAGCCCCTGGCCTATGGAAGGCGGGCTTGGGGTAGTCACGGCACGGGCCCCGAGGACGGGTCGTGACATTCATGTTGTCATATAGAATCTCTAGAAATGGGAAGACAATTATGGGGTCTTGATTGTGGTATTGAAACCTGATTTTATCTTATTATCTGAGTTTCATTATGATCATTAATTATTCTTCACCTTAGAAAATTGTGACTGGGAATTAGGGTGTGTGATATCATACACATTCATAGAAGAAGTTTGATAATGTCTTTTATCATGTTTTGACTAACTATCTAAATTTATCAACTTAAAAATTGATTAGGGCTATGTGATATGATAGTGTATGAATGGTCACTCTAGTTTTTGGGATTTTTTAGAAATAATCAGTCAGTTGAGGATTTCATTTTTCAATCTGGATGATTATGTAAGCACTGATGAACTTTTGTGTTTGAGTGATCATTGTTTAGGTGATATAGGTGTGTCATTTGAGTCATCATCCATGCCCGGAGTGGGGATGAGTTTTTATGGTTTTCTTAAAAGGAACTATGATAGAGAGTTGAGAGTGGATCAACAATGATCTATCTATATTATTTCTTACTATCCAATCTATCATTATATTTTCCTTGTTATTCATGTTGTTTTGTATCCTTTTTTTCTATTTAATTATCTTTATTTTCATTATCATAGTGTTTTTTAACATTGTTTCAGGCTATTTCTATTTCTAATATTAAAATTTGAAAATAAAAAAATATTTTGAAAACTTCCATGAAAATTTGGAATACGTTTTAGGAAGATTATATGAGATAACTATTGATTTGAATGGAGAGAATTTTCAATTCTGGGATACTGAAGGAGTTTTATGTTGTCACAATGTTTCTATTTTGGGAATAGAGGTTGGTGATGATGATATTGAAGTTATAAAAACACTTACTCCACCTGAGAATGTTATGGGAATATGAAGTCTCTTGGTCAATGCTTGGTTTTCCAAGTGATTCATTAAGGATTTCTCCAAGAATACTTGGCCACCGTGCTCACTTCATGTTTAGGACACTCATTTTTTATGATAAATTACTATAGTATTTTAACATTGTTAAGGAGAAACTGGACACTTAACCAGTGATCACTACCCCAAACTAGTAGTTCCTAATTGATATAATGTGTGATACTAGTGACTTAGTTGGAGGTTTTGATTTAGGGATCATGAAGGATAATAGATTTCATTTTATTTAATAAGATAGAAAGTTACTAGATTATTCATAGAAAAATTTTCCAACCACTTAAAATTAGTTGTATAATTATATGTTTTCCCTTGAAAATTTTATATGGAACATGATATGGTCCATGATGATAATTTTTACGGACCATTCATCTCTTAAGTACATGTTGTCTAAGAAGGACTCAAATCCATATCTATTGATATGGACATAATAAATAAGGTAATTTGATAGGGTTATCAAGGATAAAAAAGTAGACTAAAAATATTATTTTAGACCATATGTATATTTGACCAAACACTCATATTGAGGAAATACAGGTGATAGATACCTCATTATCAAGTGAACAATCATTTTATGTGTATATACAACAATATTCTTATTTTATGGAATATGATAACTTCAAGAATGGTAGTTTTATGACTAGGGACCATTTAATGAACCAGATAAAAAGGATTATATCTGAGTTGAAATATTACTTCAGGGATGGACCTCTTCTTTTGAGAATATGTGCTTGTTGTATTTTGAGGAGATATTAATTTTAGTATTAAAGGTTACCCATAATTAATATCTTACATACATAACCTTGGGTAGCCACCATGGAGAATAAATGACATCAAAGAAGGTTTTATAGGTAGTTTTCTATTTTCTAACACTATTCAGATATTCATGGAGATTATTCACTAGTTATCACAAGTGTCAAATGTTTTTAAATATAGGTATCATGTTGGTGATTCAAAAAACGAATTATGGAGATAGAAGTGTTAAATATTTGGGTTTTTGAATTAAAGGGACCATTCCAGTCATCTTTTAGGAATGAATATATTATTGTGGTTGTGTACTATGTGTCCAAATGGGTTGATGAGAAGTCTCTGCACCAAAATCATGCTTCTGGTGTTGTGAAATTCATCAAGGAAAACATTTTTTCCATTTTTCGAGTTCATAAAGCATTAATTACATATATTGAAACTCATTTCAAGAATTTAATGTTCAAGAATTTAATGGAGAAGTATATATTTTCTCACAAAAGGGGTACCTCATACCACCAACAATCTAGTTGGAATCCTAAACTATTTAACAAAGATCTCAAACTTGTTTTGGAGAAGGAAATTTCCATCTCAAAAAAACATTGGTCATTGAAGTTTAATGAGGCTTTATGGGCCTATATAACTTCACAAAAGAACACAATAGGGATATTTCTATATAGTATTCTCTATTGAAAGACTTTCTAAAAGCTATAAAATAACATCAAAATTAATTTTGGTCAGTGAAGGAAGAGGACATTGAATTCATGTTTTCTGGTGAGAGGAGGTTACTGGCACTGAGGGAGCTAAAGATAATTTAGAGGGAATAATAAGTAAATTGTGAATTATACAATAAAATAAAAAAACTCATGAATAAATAATTCACAATAAGAATTTCAAGTTATTTTTAATGGCCTACAGTTAAATTCTATATTGATGCATTTCCCATAACAATAAATCACCAACTGTTTAGGAACCTTCTCCATTCTATGAGTTCTTGTTAATGGATATTTTGAACTATTTTGAAAATAAAATTAACTATTATTTTTCATTCTTTTAGAGGATTAAAAACTTTGTTGAAGGGAAACTAGAGGGCTTGACTATAATTTCTATTCCTAATGGATTAATATATCTCAATAGTTTCTGAGGAATATAAACTCAGTGTTTCTCAAGATCTATCCCATTATTTTGTTATATTTTCTTTTGATTTCATTTTTTGACGAAAATATAACTTATAGATCCTGATTATCCAATCTAATATCATGCCTAATAGATGATGTCACATGATTTTCTACTGCTAGAGAGTTAGTGCTTCCAGAAAATACACAAGGAAAGATAAGGGTGGAATACACTAGATCCATAGTATAAAATCTCTTAAACATAATGATTGGTTAAATTAATTCCATTTAACATTAAATTCTAGATTCATAAGGCTATTAGCTTTTAAATGTAGGAAATTGAGAGGATCTACTAGATAAATGAAATTATTCCTAGATTGGTTGATCTTTTTAATAAACTTTAATGGTAAATTATACCAAATTTAGGTAAGTGTTGTTCATATTTATCCATTTATATTCTCATATAATATTTTACTACTTACTGTTTTGAAATAAGTGTGTGGGAGTCCCCCTAATTTTTCTGAATCTTTTGAATCTCTTTGTTACCCGGTGTTAGCTTACTAGAATCTTGAGAGTTGAAAATAATGTCTATTTTCAATGTGAATCCTTATTTCACCCATTTTTTGACATTACCTATCAAATAATACTATGCAATTTGGCCATCATTCTAATGATTGAAATATATTGAAAAAAAGTATTATTTATATCTATAAAAATTAAAATCATGATATTTTCTAATAAATTGTGCTTCATATTCTAGTGGTGTCTTATGGGTTTCCTTTGTATCTATTTTTTTTTGTTTTTCTAAATTTTTTGTATAAAAACTTTGAGCTTCCATATTACCTATCCCACCTATATTTTTCTATGATTCATTTCCAAAAATGTTTCAATCTATTGAACTATATCTACCTCACTCAGATTCAACAATGGGATGATTTCTGAGTTTTATGTGTGGGGGATAGGGGTACATATTATGTACTAACCTGTGTATAAATTCAAGAAAAATTATCTAACCTATACTTAAATTATAGATATATAAAAACAACCCATGTTACTTTGTTAAAATATTAGTAATAGGTTTACAAATTATTTAAAAACTGAGGGTCCTTAGGATTCAAATTTCACATTGATTATTTTCTGACTAGAGGATAATAACATACAAATTGTTTAGCTTTTCCCAAATTATGAAATTTTTTGTGATGTGTGATTGAATAGTGGAGTTTTATACTATTTTTATAAACATTCTTTTTAGGAAATGAGAAATGGAGATATATATGATACATTTATATGGAATTACCATCATTAATTTAAGAGACTATAAATATAAACTCAAAGCTAGAGGGCTCAAATTTTGAATATTGTAATGGCCCAGACCCTCCTGGTCCCTCCCTTTGCCAAATTTCTGGTGTTTGGCATGCCCTGGACCCATCAGGTCTGGATCCTAAGGTCGGCATCTCGGTGTTAGGATGACATCGCAGTGTTAACCATCGGTGGCACCGATCAGTGCCACAGGGGGGCTTGTCGGGTTTTTATTCCCCAGTTTTTCTGGTAACGTCGATTTTAAGTATTTTTAACCTTCTATAGTGGTTCAACACTATCTTTAAAGCCCATAAATGATATCTAAAATCCACAAAGATCTGAGTGACCCTTGACTTACCAAAACGAGTGTCTTTTCATCGCTGTCACACCCCTTTCCCTATACACTCTGGTTCCGCACATGTTTCATGTTTTCTTCTGATTTGAGGAAACCATTTAACGAACAACTGTTTTGGACACCCCTCCAATGATAATTAATAAATGACAATTTATTCCATCGTGCGTAACCACCCAACCACGTGGTGAAACCATGATTCGCCTTAAAAGTCATTCAAAATTCTTATCCCGTAACTCCAGGATCTCACCTATTTATCGCACGAGAATTTATTCTTCTTTATTTTTCTTGGCTGGTTTCGTTTTTTCCTTGGCGCGTTTGGAGTCTACCTTCCCAAGGATAGTAGTGCTCCCATGATGGAGCCTTTCCTTCTCATTCTTGGAGTACTTCGAGTTCCTCCCCTACAAGTCGTGCATCCCCAGTTCTTGGCGTGTGGAGAGAAACTTCGATCATTGATCATCCAAGTAGGGTTCCTCCTTCGTCTCTCTTTACTGTGTATCATGAGGGGCGGGTATGATAATGTTTCTATAGGATGGATGAAGCCAAACCTTAACAAAGATAATAAACGAACCTTTCATGAATCGTGGGCACTGTTTGTTGGTGTTGTTGTGCTATTTTTTAATTTCTTATATGTTGTGAATTATATAGATTTATTTCCAATGAAAATCATGGTCGTTGTTGTTCCTTCTTTGCGCACCAATGAACATTTTCTTTCTAGATAGTTCTATGATTAAATGGTTGTACATGTAAATTGGTTAATCACGTAAAGTTGGTTGATAAAATGAATGACCAGTGAACAAAAAAATCCTTCTGTGATCACCACAGTTAACTAAACGGAAAAGAATGAATTCAATGAGAAGTGTGTTAAAATTTTGAAACCTCTCCTTTCTCTATTTTAGTAGATTTGTGGTTGTTCTGCTGGTTCCTCATGGGGTGACATGGATGAGGATGGGAACCCCTATTGTGGTGAAGTTGTTGGTTTGTGGATCTGAGGTCGTGTGGGGATGTATGTCAGGGCTTGGTTTGATTCCAATACTTTGAGGGATCTCACAGAGCCCTTATTTGGTTGTGACATTACAAGAAAACTGGGTTTGAATGCTTAAATTTGGTGTTTGGTTGTTTTCTCCAACCTTTCCTTTTGGTTTTGCCTGTTAGTTTTACGGTAGTGAATAATTACTTAAATGAAATTTCTTGAATATAAAAAAAAGAATGGGTTCAATGAAAATTTATTTCCAGGAATGATTTGTGACTTGGTTGTGGGTGTTGTGCGGTTTATGAATAGTGATGAGGGTATTTGTTTATATGATGGTTATGGAACCCCTAAGATGGGATGAGTTCTTTTTACCTATAAGTATAATTAAGTTTTTATGTTTCTTATTCTAACCCCATCCATGTTGAGCACTTTGTGCCAAACACCCCCATTTTATGGGGGAGGATGTTTTTTCCAACACTCCTATGAGTGGCTGGTTATTAGCACCTTTTCTGCTCCCTTTCTCGAGTATCCATAGACTCTTTAGGCAGGCGGTGATGGCCTTAGGTCCATTATAGCCCTAGATTCTTCGGACAGGGTATGTGGTGGTGGTTGGCCTAGGTGTGTGCGGGCAGGTGCTTTCCCATGTGTCTTTGGGATGAGGCCCAAGTGTCTTCGGTGTGGCAGTAGTTTTTCGGACCCAGGTGTGTGCGGGAAGGTGGTTTCCCAAGTGTCTTTGGGATGAGGCCCATGTGTCTTCGGGCATGGCAGTAGTTGTTCGGATCCAGGTGTGTGCGGGCATTGTTTCATTTGGTTGTTGTGGCCCAGGTGTTTGTGGGTGGGATGTGTTGTAGTAAAAACCCAGGTGTTTGCGGGTGGGATGTGTGGTTGTGATAGCCCAGGTGTGCATAAGTGGGGGTGGGAGTGTGACTATAGTGAGAATGGCAGGAGAGGTCTTCCGCGTATGATTTCTTCAATAACCATAGGGAAAGTGGTGCGGGGTACCCAAACATTGATGCGTTACTACTATTACCTTACATGACTTGTGTTATTTTGGGAGTGTGCCTTTGTGAGGCTAGGGTGGATAGTTTTTTTGCTAGGTGATCTGGTTATCTCCTTTTATCACGATGAATTAGAATGCCTCCCCACTTGTGCATGATAGATTTTGGTTTTCCCTACTTAGTATACCTGTATACTTACCCTACGTATATAAACTGTTTTCAGGTTTCCAGGAGGACTTCGAGGATCGTGCAGGACCGTACTTGTTCGGACCTTAGGACAGTTGATGTTGTTGTTTTTCTTTTATTTGGTACATTCCTTTGGTGTTTTCTTTTGATTTTGTATCACTTAATTTTTCCATTTATATGGGAATGGTTTTCTTTTTTATTTACGTTTACCTTTAGTTTTGGTGTTGTTGGGATTTACTATCTTATCTCTCGATCCTACTAAATAAATAGGGTAATGCCTTCCATCTTGTGTGTGTGATCCTATACCCTTGGTGCTAGTCTCCACGCCGGGACCTATTGAAGGCAGGTCTTGGGGGTCATTATCTCTTCTTCAACATGAAGAAGGAAGGTTCTGGAAATATGTAGTCCCTTCCCTCATCTTGGTGAAGGCGGGTTGTGACAAAATGGTATCGAAGGAGGTCGAGAGATAGGATGGAGTCCAGATTTAGGCATAGTGAGGATTTCATGGGATGGTAGGGCAACAATGTTAGGAAATTTTGGTGCATGAAATAGGCCAGGGAAGACTGGCTAGGACACAGGATTTTAGGGCCCCTGTGATCCGATTCAAGGACTATGGGCCTACCAAACGACCAAGTGAGGCTACACTGATGGCAGGGTAGAGACCCTAGGGAAGGTACATGCACCATAATGACATGTGTTCTTCTATTTCTTGGGTATTTTTGGGATTTAAAATGAAAAATAAGTGCAATAAAACTTAAAATAAATCCTCGACACTACTTGGGCTTAGGCATTCCTTGTTTACCTTGTAGTTATGGCACACGGACGACGACCACGAGTAGTGTGGCCATCGAGGCCCAGGAGGTTAACTTGGTTGATCGACATAGGACTAAACAAGAGGAGTAGTGATTAGCCAATAAAAACACATATTTTGATTACATTGTAATGGTATTAAATGTTTATTTTTGATCTTATGGGCCTGAGTTAGTGGATTTTAATTTTGAACATCCATTCTCAGCATTTGTGCACTTCATGCCTAATATGCACCAATTTAGGCCCAATGTTTTATCTGATTTAAAAGAATTTAATTATCCATATTTTAATTTTATATTTTTTTAAATGGATATAAAATTAAATATGAACATTTTTCATTCAGGGATCAATGGAGGATTCATAAAGGATGATGAGTATTTTTGGTGAAAAAAGGAAACAATTCTGGAGAAGGCAGATTGGATATCATCCCACTGATAGGACTTTGGGGCCCACAATACAGGCCCCATGAAGCCCAAAATTAATGGGAGGATAGAAGCCATATATAGGAACAAATAAGTCTTCTGTATCCAGTGCTAATTCATCCTCAATGGTGGTGATTAAGGCGGTCCAAGTTGAAGATTCAATTCTGGACCAGATTCTGCGGCCCAGAAAAACATCCCACTATTTCAATCATATCTCCCTAACCACAATGTATTTGGGGCTGAACCTTTACAGTATGTTAGGGGCCATCCTGGTATTCATTTAAGTCTTCTAGGGCCCACTCAAATGAGGCCTTATAGAAGGTCCTTTAGGCGCATCTTTCCGGTGGATGCAAGATGGCTGCAACTTCGGGGCAAGAAGTGGAAAAGTCTCTCATTATTAATGTTCCACCCACCTTTCCCCAACATAATTAATTAAAGGCACATGGGATGTTGGGGCCTCTGCCAAGACTTTATGTTTTCCTATTTAAGGCATTAGTGGTGGAGGATTTAGGTATCTTTGAGCTTTGTTTTCATTGTAATGTTATTATGCCAAATTGTCCTTGTAGCAATTTTCCTTCTCATGTAAGTTTTTCAATCACCTTAGTTTTCAATAAAACTTCTTCTTCTTCTCTTATTCTGTTATTACTATTTTTACCTTGATACCGTTTACTCAAGGTGTGAATTTATTCACACAAAACCTTGTGATTTTGTTCACACAACGGTGGAGTGATCGTGTTTTTGTTGTTGTTTTTTTTTACTTCTTCAATTCCGCCCCAATGAGTCTACTTTCCGCTTCCTTTGAGATCATAGAATAAATGGAGGGATTAACCATTATGGGTTGGTCCTAGGGAGTTGCATGGGGAAGATTGGATGTTATTTTATGATATAAAATTCTGTAATCATTTCATTAATTTAAGATTTCCATTGGATGATTATTTTCTTCTTCATCTTCACCAACTTTGACAATGACACATTTTGAGTGCTATTACGATCCAATTCCTTGGAGTGATCATTAAATTGATCCTCTAAGTGCATTGGTGATTAGCCTTAAAATTTTGTAGGGATTAAATTGGTGAATGATGTTGAGGAATTATATCATTTTGTGGATACGTCTTGAATTAGTGAAACGAATGTTATAAGAAAATAAATACATCCAATCTAACCCTAGTAACAACTTAGGATCAACTCATCTCCATTAATTATTTTAGACTAAGTAATTGAATGTTTTAATTTATTTTATTTAAATTAAATCAGTAGTTATTAAAATAAATTCATTCTGAATAGTTGGTCACTATATAGCCAAATCCTTCCAAGATCAGAGTGTCTTTAGGTTCCTTCTTTGGTCCCTCTGGATTCAACCCCTACCTGTACTACAACGACCGCATACCTGTAGGGTAAATTTGGGCACAACCAAATTTTGGTGTCGTTTTCAGGGACCCAAGTAAGTTATCTTAGACTCTATCATTCTTTTCTCACCCCATCTCTCTTATCTTTACCCCTTTCTATTTGTGTGTGTCCTGAGAATCTAGAATCCAACTTTCTATCTTCTCCAATGAAGTATCTTCCAAATTATCATGTCACAAACTCATGCTGGAATCAAATGGAATGTCAATATTGGGAAGCCCCTAAATTTGTAAATTTATTTGATCAACCCTTGAATGGTTACCACACACCCGATGAAATGTACAATCAATGGGATGATGATTGTTTAAAGGATCAATTCCCATCCCTCTCTAGGAAGATTGAAGAGATAAAACTCAATGAAGTTAACGATTTACAATCTTCTATCCAGCCTAATCCTCAAAAACTCCTTGAACAATTGTGTAATCAAATGGAGATTATGAGTTCTGAGGTATCATCGTTGAGATTAGATCTACAATGCATTAATACTTGTGAGGAACTCATCCATACACCAATTGTACCTTCCAAAACCTTATGTGAAGTGTCTAGTTTCCCACAAGCCTCTCATGAATTTATTGAAGAACCAACCTTTGGATTTGGGGTAGGGGAATTGAATCATGAAATTGATGGAGGTTATTTAAATGAGGAAATTGATTTTTTGGATTCAAATGAGAAGAATTTGACATCATGGATTGAGTCTCCTATGTATAACTCTATTGATGATTTTTCAAAAACATCATTCACTGAACCATTGAGAGAAATTAAAAACCTTGAGTCCATACCCATTCCTAACATTGATCTTTCCAATTTGTAGGTTGAATCTTCTATTAAAAAGGAACCAATTTTGTTGAGAAATTTGAAAAATGAAAATGAGTTGGATTCAAAATCTCAACCTGTGTCTAAATGTCCTATCCAAACCGAGCTCAAAATCATTGTCCTTCCTTCCCCACTCGAGTACACTATAATTTTTGTTAAGTAAGATCTTGGGGGTTTCATTCATTCATCTCATGAAACCCAAAAAGGTGGGTTGATCTTTGATTTATTAGGAAATACTACAGAAGAAAAAGAATCAACCATTTCTGATATTCCTTGGATTTTCCCATTCATTTTAGAAAATAGGATTGTTCATGAATCAAATTCCAAATCTTCTTACCAACCACAAGGGATACACATTATCAATAATGTTAAAGTTGAGAAACATGGGGTCCTGAAAATGTTGAAAGTTGGTATTGGGTAAGTTAGGGGGTTCATGTCGAGGTAGCGACGTTAAAAATAGTGCTACACGGGAGGCAACCCGTGGTTTTCAGGATTTATTTCACTTAATTAGTACCTCGAACTGTTGACATGTTCTTCTTTTATGAGTAAGGATGGTTATGAAAGGGGATCACCATATTCACCTGTGTCACGTGGTTTTATCCTTGAGTAATACCTTACCCATAAAATTAAGAGAAGACAATGTATCATCAGTTTGTTTTATTTATGTTTTTGTAGGTTAAAAAAAATAGACTGTTGACCTGTTCTTCTTTTATGAGTATGGATGGGTATGAAAGGGGAGCACCGTATTCATTTGTGTCACGCGGTGTGATCCATGAGTAATACCTTACCCGGAAAATATAAAGAAGACAATGTATCATCAGTTTGATTTTTAAAATTTTTTTTTAAAAAAGGAAACCCATAAAAATGTTGATACTTGGTTTTAAATAAATTATTATGTTGTTTGTTTTTTCTGGTTTGTTCTTCTTTTTATGGTTCAGGGATTATTTTAGGTGATACATATTCGATCGAGGAGGTTCATACATCTCCGAAGAGATCAAAAGAGTAATCTAGAGCAGTTGAACTTCAACTTCAAAAATCAGGTGAATTTGTTCCATGTTTATCATTTTCAATTTCATCTTTGAACTCTTCTCCTCTACCCCTTCTAATCTTTCTTTTCATTAAACGCTGGGGACAGTGTATTCCAAGTTGGGGGGGAGATGAAAATGTGTGGAAGGAAAAATTTCATTAACCTTGAACCTGATAACACACATTCCAAACTCTGAAATTGGATATCAAATAATTTTACATGCCTTGATTCTGATTTTATTGCAAGTTTATGTTCATGTGCATAGATATTGGAAAGTGCAGTTGTCCGATGTAATTTTTCACTGTTATATTTTCATCCATTTAATAAAAAAACACAATGCACGTTCTCTAGATTGTGGGTTCTTAGTTTGAGTTCTTGGGGACTCATAATAAATAGCATAGGATTGGCGATCATTTTAATTTTAACATGAGTATTCAAAAAAAAATCAATTACGCGTAGAGCAATGAATTGACCTAATGTGTGGCTTTCGGCACTTAGGGATCATGACACCATAGTTTTCTGGCCTAGAGTTGGGCATTTTATCTCTATTTGCGGTAATTTGAATTTGTTTTTGATTGAGTTAACTCGAGATGATGCCCGAGTATGTGAGCTTCACTTGGTGCCCTAAGGTCTTTGAGCCTGGGAGTCATCGGCAAAGTCTTGCTACATGGGTTGAATCGATTGAGTTCAATTTCAATTACCATGGAAAAATTGAAAAAAAAAACCAAAAAAAAGAGAGTAAAATATGAGTACTCATGTTATTATTAAAATTTGATTTCTCCTAGCGCTTCCATCTTTTCTCCCTCGAATGAAAATGAACCCCCATGTCTATTGTGACGCACAACACTTCATCATGCTTAATTGAATTTGGATGAAATATGGCAATGAATTTGAACAAAGGAATGGGCTTGGACTTGAGATATTCTTATGGACATAGCTTGTTTTAAATGATTTTGATTGGTTTCATAATTGTTTGGTATGTGATCTTTGGGTGAGAAATGTGTATTAAAATGTTTTTGGAAAAGGTCATTTGAATTTCATTTCTGTGAGATATATTTTGCTCGGGATTAGCATAACTCAAGTTGGGGGTGTGATTAGACAATAAAAACACATATTTTTATTTCATTGTAATGGTATTAAATGTTTATTTTTGATCTTATGGGCCTGAGTTAGTGGATTTTAGTTTTGAACATCCATTCTCAGCATTTGTGCACTTCATGCCTAATATGCACCAATTTAGGCCCAATGTTTTATCTGATTTCAAAGAATTTAATTATCCATATTTTAATTTTATATTTTTTAAAATGGATATAAACTTAAATATTAACATTTTTCATTCAGGGATCAATGGAGGATTCATATAGGATGATGAGGATTTTTGGTGAAGAAAGGAAACAATTCTGGAGAAGGCAGATTGGATATCATCCCACTGATCGGACTTTGGGACCCACAATACAGGACCAATGAAGCCCAAAATTCATGGGAGGATAGAAGAAATATATAGGAACAAATAATTCTTCTGTAGCCAGTGCTAATTCGTCTTCAATGGTGGTGACTAAGGCGGTCCAAGTTGAAGATTCAATTCTGGGCCAGATTCTGCGGCCCAGAAAAACAGCCCACTATTTCAATCATATCACCCGAACCACAACTTATTTTGGGCTGAAATTTTGCAGGAATTTAGGGGACATCCGGGACGTTATTTAAGTCTTCTTGTGACCACTCAAATTCGGCTTTCGAGAAGGTTATTTAGGCGCGTATTTCCGGTGGATTCAAGATGGCTGCAACTTCGGTGCAAGAAGTGGAAAAGTATATCATCATTAATGTTCCACCCACCATTCCCCAACATAAATAATTAAAGGCACATGGGATATTGGGGGCTCGTCCAAGACTTTATTTTTTTCTATTTAAGGCAGTAGTGGTGGAGGATTTAGGTATCTTGGAGCTTTTTTTTGATTGTAATGTTATTATTCCAAATTGTCCTTGTAGCGTTTTTCATTCTCATGTAAGTTGTTTCAATCACCTTAGTGTTCAATAAAACATCTTCTTCTTCTCTTATTCTATTATTACTATTTTTACCTTAATACCGTTGCCTCAAGGTGTGAATTTATTCACACCAAACCTTGTGATTTTGTTCACACAATGGTGGAGTGATCGTGTTTTTGTTGTTGTTGTTTTTTTTTACTTCTTCAATTCCACCCCAATGAGTCTACTTTCCGCTTCCTTTGAGATCATAGAATAAATGGAGGGATAAACCATTATGGGTTGGTCCTATGGAGTTGCATGGGGAAGATTGGACGTTATTTTATGATATAAAATTCTGTAATCATTTCATTAATTTAAGATTTTCATTGGATGATTATTTTCTTCTTCGTCTTCACCAAGTTTGACAATGACACATTTTGAGTGCTATTATGATCCAATTCCTTAGAGTGATCATTAAATTGATCCTCTAAGTGCATTGGTGATTAGCCTTGAAATTGTGTAGGGATTAAATTGGTGAATGATGTTGAGGAATTATATCATTTTGTGGATACGTCTTGAATTAGTGAAACAGACGTTATAAGAAAATAAATACATCCAATCTAACCCTAGTAACAACTTAGGAACAACTCATCTCCATTAATTGTTTTAGACTAAGTAATTGAATGTTTTAATTTATTTTCTTTAAATTAAATCGATAGTTATTCAAATCAATTCAATCTGAATAGTTGGCCACTTCATTGCCAAATCCTTCCAAGATCAGAGTGTCTTTAGGTTCCTTCTTTGGTCCCTGTGGATTCGACCCTTACCTGTACTACAACGATCGCATACCTGTAGGGTAAATTTGGGCACAACCAATGAGGGTGACCAGTGGAAGAGGATGCTTTGTGCCTTTCAGTGGCAGACCCTCAGGAAATACGAGGGCAGCACCTCGGACATGGAAACAGAGAGTTGGATCGAGGAGTTGGTGATAGCTTTCAGCTTGATTCAAGCTCTGACAGAGTAATGGGTTCCTCTAGCTGTAAGCCAGATGCGGGGAGCAGCGCGTCAGTGTTAGACACTCTACCTTGGAGAGAAGAGGGAGGATGAGATTACGTTGACTGACTTTGAGAGGGAATTCCGGGTGGAATTCCTCTTATCCACGATGAAGGCGGAGAAGAGATATGAGCTACTATCCCTTCAGCAAGGGAGAACATAATTGTGGGGGTTGGGGATAAAGTTCAAGGACATCCTTCGTTTTTCTCCAGACCTTTTTCCGGATGAGGAGTCCCAGGCGAGACATTTAGAGGAGGAACTCTGACCTTCTCTTCAATACACCATAACCCCCTTCACCCTACCGACATACATGGAGGTCCAAAAGAAGGCTGAAGTGGTGGAGAGGATGCACAAGCTGGGAGGTATGCCGGGGGAGTGAAGCCTGTTGGGATCATCAAAGGGGAAGGAAGTTAGAATAAGGCCTCCAGCTTCAGTGCCTTCTAGGTGTTGACCAGTGGGGAGCGGGCTGCAGCAGTTCTTGTTTTGATCTCCCAGTCCTCTCCCTTTCCTTGTGGGCCCAGGACCAAGCTGTTTTATCTGTGGTTGTCATGGGCACCTTTGGAATTAGTGCCTGGACTGAGCATAGTATAGTGGGGGTGGGTAGGTTCAGCGCCCACCTCTGCAGCAGCAGCTTCCAGCAAGGCCCTTTCAGCAGCAACAACAGAAGAGACAGCAAGCTCTCGTTCCTCAGAGGGCAGATTTTACAGGAGGAGGCCGGCCTCATGGCGCTCCCCAGGGACCTTGACTAGGGCATGGTCAGGGAGGTGGTCGTCAGCCGAGGGGTAGAGGAGCTGGGTGTGGGAAGTTACACATCATAGATGCAGCTTTTCCAGCAGGTTCAGAAGTCGTTCGAAGTACGATCGACATGTTTAGTACTCTTGCTGATGACTTGTTTGATACAGGAGTTTCACACTACTTTTTTGCTCCCGGTCTAGCCTGTGCCCTGGGTTTAGATGCTGAGTGACTTCCAGTGCCCCTGGTGTTGAGTATACCAATCGGATGTCAGAATGACTTGTTTTATGTTTCCCAAGGGGTAGACTAATGATAGGGCCACATCAGTCTAGTAGGGATCTTCTAATGTTGTAGATACAACCGTATGATATCATCCTAGGAATCGAATGGCTGTTTTCGGTACATGATGTTATCAACTATTTTTGAATAAGACTCATGTTCTCCGATGAGGATGGCCAGCATGTTACTTTCACCGGCGAGCGGGGTTTCCAGGAAGGCAGTCAGCGAGTGGAGCCCCTCCTTTTCATGTTAGTTGAGCTGTCAGTGGAGTCGGTAGATATAGAGATGGTGGAAGCCTCGAGGATCGTGAGTGAGTTCATGGATGTCTTCCCTGAAGAAGTGGCGACTCTACCCCATCGACGTGATGTTGAGTTCGGGATAGAATTGTAACCAGATGTCTGTCCGATTTCGATGGCTCCTTATTGGATGGCGCCTTTTGAGTTGCGGGAGTTGCAGATTCAGATTGATGAATTGATGAAGAATGGTTTTTCCGACCAAGCGTGTCACCATGGGGTGATCCGGTCTTGTTCGTGAAGAAGGAAGATGGTGGTCTCAGCTATGCATAGACTATCGGAGACTGAATCAGGTAACAGTCAAGAACTGTTACCCTCTCCTGAGAATAGATGATGTCTTTCACCAGCTGAGGGGAGTAGGTTGGTTCTCTAAGATCGATATGTGGTCTGGGTATCACCAGTTAAGGGTGAAGGACAATGATATTCTGAAGACTGCATTCAGGTGCAGGTATGGGCACTTTGAATTCGTAGTCATGTCGTTCGGTGTTACAAATGCACATGTTGTGTTCATGGGGCTCATGAACTCAGTTTTCTATGGTTTTCTGGACCGGTTCTTCATTGTGTTCATCGAAGACATTTTGATCTACTCATGATCAGTGGAGGAGAATACTAATCACCTTAGTATGGTCTTGTAAATCCTTTGACACCACCCGCTCTATGGGAAATTGTCCATGTGTAAGTTCATGACATGAGAACTGATTTTCCTTGGACATGTGGTGTCTCAGAATGGGGTAACGGTTGATCTGTTAAAGGTTGAAGTGGTTGTTTCTTGGGTAGCACCCAAGAATATGAATGAGGTTCACAGTTTTATGGGTCTAGTAGGAAATTATCAGAGGTTTGTACCCGACTTCTCTCGAGTAGCATCTCCCTTGAAAACTTTGACCAGAAAGGACCAGACCTTTGTATAGAGTGAGCAGTGCTAGGCAGTGTTCAGCTATCTGAAGGGAAGGTTGGTCAGTGCTCCAGTGCTCAGGTTTTGATAGGAAGGGGTATTGTATGAGGTATTTTGTGATGCTGATGGACTTGGACTGGGGTGTGTTCTGATGCAGCAGTGGTGAGTGATATCTTATGGGTCTAGGCAGTTACGCCATCATGAGCGTAACTACTCTACCCATAACCTAGAACTTGCAGCATTAGTGTTCGCATTGTACTTGTGATGGCATTACCTCATCAGGGAGCACTTTGTGGTATTCATGGATCATAAGATTTTAAGGCATATCTTTACCCAGCGGGAGCAGAACATGCGACAATGAAGGTGGGTGGAGTTTCTTTAGGACTACAACTTCGAGATCTCTTACACTGTAGGTAAGGGTAATGTTGTGGATTATTCTTTGAGCAGGAAGTCACAGGGGGAAGTTGTTAGGGATTATGTGGATGCTTAGAAGGAAATGTAGGAGTTGGCTTCCCTACACCTTGATGAAAGGGTGGATGGTGGTAAAGGTTGTCTGTTTCAGATGACAGTTTAGTCCTCTCTGTTGCGGTAGGAGGATGAGTCTTAGTGGTGAGACTTAGAGAGTGAAGTGATGAAAGATCATGTTGGCCAAGGCAATGCCCTGGAAGGATGGTCGGAAGATAGGAAGAATCAGATGATGTTTCATGGGAAGTTGTTCGTCCCGGTGGAAATGAGCAAGATGGTTCTTGGTGAGTTCTACAAATCACCCATGGCAATGCACCTAGGAGTTTCCAAGATGTATCGGGGCTTGAGGGCTCAGTTTTGGTGGCTCGAGGTGAAACGAGCAGTGGCGGAGTTGTGGCATGGTGTTTGGTGTGTCGGCAGGTTAAGGCTGAACACCATGTTCTATGAGGTCTGTTACAACCTTTAGATGTCCCCAAGGGGAAGTGGGATGACATATTGATGGATTTCATCATAGGAGTACCTAGGGTTCAAAGAGACTATTATGCTATCTGGGTAGTGGTAGACCAGCTGGCAAAATCATCTCACTTTTTGGCGATCAAGGAGTCGAGTGCATTGGATGCCTTAGCATGAAGATACGTGGATGATGTGGTGCAGTTTCATGGAGTTCTGAGGACCATAGCCTCAGATAGGGATGTTTGGTTTACCTCACGAGTCTGTAGGGGATTGCATCATTCTTTTGGCGCCCAGCTACATCTTAGAACTACTTTACACCCCCAGACAGATGGGAAAACATAGTGAACCATCAAAACGTTGGAGGATATGCTACGAGAATGTGTTTTGGACTTCGAGGGATCGTGGGAATGACATTTTACCATAGTAGAGTTTTCCTACAATAATAACTATCACTCTACTATTGTCATGGCACCACTTGAAGCCTTGTACGGAAGGTCGTGTCGTTCGCATGTGTGCTAGACCAAGTGTGGGGAGGCATGTGTTCTTATCCCAGAGGTAGTGCAGAGCACAATAGAGAAGGTTCAGCTTGTGTGTGAGAGGATGAAGGTAGCCCAAGACCGGTAGAAGTCATATGTTGACCGTAGAAGGAGGCCCTTGGAGTTTGAGGTTAGAGACCATGTATTCTTGAAGGTTTCCCCTAGACGTGGGCAGCGAAGGTTCGGAAAGGGGAGGAAGCTCTCTCCTAAGTTCATCGGGCCTTTCAAAGTGTTGGGGTGAGTCGGAGAGGTGGCATATCAGATGGCATTTCCACCTCAGTTGGAAAGGATCCACAATGTTTTCCATGTCTCCCATCTTCTTCGATATCTACATGATGACTCCCATGTCATTGATTGGGGAGAGTTGGATATAGGGGATGATGCTACATTTGTGGAGCGAACAGTGAGGATTGAGGATCGGAGGGAGAAAGTGCTTTGTGGACAAACCATCCCTTTGGTTCGGGAGTTGTGGAGGCATGGTGGGCTCAAAGGGAGTACCTGGGAATGGGAGGCACAGATGCGCACCAAGTACCCAAAGCTATTTTGAGTTACTGTTTCAAGCTTTCCTTGTTTTTCTTGTTTTGTGACATACTGTGATGTAATGCAGACATTGTTGATTTATGAGATGTTTTATTTCCTAAAGTTGTGAATGTTTATAAAGAGTCATGATATGTGGGGAAGGGAGAACCTGATTCCTAATAAAGACACATTAAGGTGGATGCGATTAAACCCGTGGGGGTGATTCAGTACCGCTCAAAGCGGATAGTATCTTGACATGGAGGAAATAACTCCCTGATCCGTGTGTCAGGACAATGTGATCCTAGGGTTTGGTATGAATGTTTGGGAGAGTTTTTTCCCAAGAGGTATCTTTCAAGGTGGTTATTCAGACCCCTAACTTCTCTTCAGATATATCTTTGGTTCTCGAGGACGAGAATAGTTTGAGAGGTATCTAACGTAATGGCTCAGACCCTCTTGGTCCATCCCTTTGCCAAATTTCTAGTGTTCGGCACGCCCTGGACCCATCAGGTTCGGATCCTAAGGGCGGTGTCTCTGTGGCATCGTGAGGTCAACCATTTGGGACACTGATCGGTGTGTCACCAATTGGTGCCACGAGGGGGGGGGGGGGCTTGTTTGGTTTTTCCTCCCCAGTTTTTCAGGTAACACTGCTTTTATGTATTTTGAACCTTTTACATTTGTTCAACGCCGTTTTTAAATCCCATAAATGATATCAAAAATCCCCAAAGTTCTGAGTCACCCTTGACTTACCAAAATGTATGGATTTTCCTCAGTTTCACTCCCCTTACCCCATATTTTTTTGTTCCACCCCTGTTGTGCGTTTTCTTCTGATTTGAGGAAACCATTTAACGAACAACTGTTTTGGCCACCCGTCTGATGAGAATTATTAAATGAAAATTTATTCCATCGTGCGTAACCACCCAACCGGGTGGTGAAACCACGATCCGCCTTTAAATCCATTCAAAATTATTATCCTGTAATTCTAGTATCTTGCCTCTTTAGCACACGATAATTTCTTCTTATTTCTTCTTCTTGGATGGTTTCTTTCTTTCCTTGGCGTGTTTGGAGTCTCCCTTCCCAAAGCTAGTGGTTCGCCCGTGTCGGAGCCTTTTCTGCTCATTCTTGGAGTCCTTCGAGTTCCTCCCCTGCAATTCGTGCATCCCCAGTTCTTGGTGCATGGAGAGAAACGTCGATCGTTGATCATCCAATTAGGGTCCCTCCTTCGTCTCTCTTTACTGTGTATCATGCGGGGTGGATATGCTGATGTTTCTATGGGATGGATGAAACCAAACCTTAACGAATATAATAAACATACTTTTAAAGAATCGTGGGGTGTGTTTAGTGGTTCTTCTATACTCTTTTGAAATTTCTTATATGTTATGAATTATATGGATTTATGTCCACTGCAAATCGTGGTTGTTGGTGATCCTTCTTTGCGCACCCATGAACCTTTGTCTTATGGATAGTTCTATGATTAAATGTCTGTAAATGGAAATTGGTTAATCACGTAAAGTTGGTTGATAAAATGAATGTCCTGTGAACAAAAAAAATCAATGTGTGATCACCCCAGTTAACTAAACGAAAAAGAAGGAATTAAATGAGCAGTGTGTTAAAATCTGGAAATTCCTCCTTTCTCTGTTTTGGTGGATGTGTGGTTGTTCTGCTGGTTCCCTGTGGGGTGACATGGATAGTGATGGGATCCCCTGTTGTGGTGAATTTGTTGTTTTGTAGATCTGAGGCTGTATGATGGTGTTTGGTTTGGTTCCATTACTTTGAGGGATCTCACGGATCCCTTTTGTTGTTGTGACAATACAGGAGAACCGGGTGTGAATGCTTAAATTTGGTGTTTGGTTGTTTTCACCTTCCTTGTCTTGTGGCTATGCCTGTTAGTTTCCCAGTAGTGAAGAATTACATAAATGAAATTTCATGAATATGAAAACAAGAACTGGTTCAATGAGAATTGCTTTCCGGGAATGAGTTGTGACTTGGTCGTGGGTGTTGTGCGGTTTATGAATAGTAATGAGGATGTTTGTGTATAGGCTAGTTATGCAACCCCTAAGCTGGGATGAGTGCTTGTTACCTATATGTATAATTAAGTTTTTATGTTTCTTATTAGAACCCCACACATGTTGAGAACATCATGCCGAACACGCCCATTTTATGGGGGAGGGTGTTTTCTCAACACTCTTATGAGTGGCTGGTCATTATCTCATTTTCTGCTCCCTTTCCCAAGTAGTCCAAGACTCTTCGGGCCGGCTGTGACGGCCTGAGGTCCATTATAGCCCTTGATTCTTCGGGAAGGGTATGTGGTGGTGGTTGGCCCAGGTGTGTGTGGGCATGTGGTTTCCCAAGTGTATTCAGGATGAGGCTCAGGTGTCTTCTGGTGTGGCAGTAGTTGTTCGGACCCAGGTGTGTGCGGGCAGGTGGTTTCCCAAGTGTCTTCGGGATGAGGCCCAAGTGTCTTCGGGTGTGGTAGTAGTTTTTCGGACCCAGGTGTGTGTGGGCGTGGTCAAATATGGTTGTTGTGGCCCATGTGTTTACGGGCGGGATGTGTGGTAGTGATAGCCTAGGTGCTTGCGAACGGGATGTGCGGTTGTGATAGCCCAGGTGTGTACGGGCGGGGGTGGCAGTGAAACTGCAGTGAGAATGGCGGGAGAGGTTTGATGCGTTGGATGTCTTCAATAACCAGTGGGAAAGTGGTGCAGGGTACCCAAACATCAATGTGTTATTACTATTACCTTACCTGACTTGCGTCATTTGGGGAGTGTGTCTTGGTGAGTTTGGGGTGCATAGTTTCATTTCTAGGTGCTCTGGTTATCTCCTTTTCTCACAGGGCATTGGAATGTCTCCCCACTTGTGCACAAGAGATTTTGGTTTTCCCTATTGAGTATACCTGTATACTCACCCTACGTATATAAACTGTTTTCAAGTTTTCAGAAGGACTTCGCGGATCGTGCAAGACTGTACTAGTTCGGACCTCAGGACAGTTGTTGTTGCTGTTTTTCTTTTCTTTGGTACTTTCCTTTGGGGTTTTCTTGTACTTTTGTATCATTTACTTTTGGACATGCATATGTGAATGGTTTGCTTTTGGATTTACTTTTACCTTTAGTTTTGGTGTTGTTGGGATTTACTACTATCTTATCTCTCGATCCTACTAATTTAAAAGGGTAATGTCTTTCATTTTGTGTGTGTGATCGTATACCCTTGGTGCTAGTCGCCACTCTGGAACCTATTTAAGGTGGGTCTCAGGGGTCATTATCTCTTTTTCAACATGAAGAAGGAAGGGTCTGACAATTTGTTGTCCCTTCCCTCATCTTGGTGAAGGCGGGTCATGAAAAAAATTAATCACCTTAATATTCCAAATCAAATTATAATCATCGTAGTCATTCGAAACTGGAGTAAATTGGGAAATTGGGGTCCCATGGAGGACATCTAAGCTGCCCGCCACTGGATGTTTGTATATGCCCTTTTTAGATATCAAATATGTGTATCTGCATTGTTCTTCTCAAAACACACTTGGATTGTTAAAACTAATAATAATAATAATAATAATAATAATAATAATAATAATAATAATAATTAAGTTCCTGGTAGTAAAAAATGAGTAAAATATGTTGAGGGATATTTTTCAACCGATATGAAGAAGTGTAAAATTGAATTTTATGAAAATAATTTTATTTTTATCAATAAAGTGATTTAATAAAGACCAAATGAGAAAGTAAAAAATTGAATGGCGATTTTTAAGATCATATTTCCACTTATAACCAACCTTTCATCACTCATAGAATTTTAACATGAACATTAATTGATGTTAGACAATAAGTGTATCTATATAGGAGGCATGAAATCCTCAATAGTGGATGATTCATTATTACGATGATTTCAAGTGTTTATTTGAAATTATGTTGGACAACTTTTGATCATTCTTTGAAAATTATGTCTCACAAATTTTGTTCCTATATTGATTAATGTTTTGAAATGCACATTTTGAACTAACTATGATAAAATATATTATTATTTATAAAGAAATAATTTAATCAATTGTTTGTGGAAAAAATTTTAATTGTGGGTATTTTGATGTGACTATTTTTAAAAACACTCATCCAAATCATGGTTTATAATTAATTTCCTTTTCTTTTTAAAATAATGTTTTTTTGATTAAAATTATCAATTGTTTTATGTTTTGTATCATATTATTAAAATAGTGATTTTTTTGTGATGTATTTTTAGTAATTTGGCTTAATATTAAAATTAATTTGTTCCTTTACTTTTAACATTCAATTTTTATTCAGGAGTTTTTGTTCAAATTTAATTTTTCATTTTATTTTTTTATTTATTCATTTAGTATTTACAATTTTTTATGAAACACTTATACTAATAAATTTTATTTAAATATTTTACTTATTGTCAATTTTATTTAACATGTTCTTTTAATTTTTCTTCTAATTTAATAATTTACTTCGGTTTTCATTATTTGATTTAAATTTATAAATTCAAAATTTCACATTCAATTTCAATTTTGTTTTCATTTGTAGTTCAATGAAATAATTTTCATTGTCTTTAATTTAGATAAATTAAAATATTCATTCATTGTTTTTAATAAATATTTAATTTTATTTATAATAATTATTTATCATAATTTCACAAATAATTAATTTATTATTTATTTATATATTTATTCATAACTTATATTATTGATTTTTAATTGTTTTTCATTTTAAATTATTGTTATTTTAATTTCCCTTATATAATTTATTCAGGTGCATCCTACTACTGCCATGGTGATGATGGAGCACCCTGCTACTGCTAAGTCCTTATACCGCTATGAAACAACAGTAAAAAAATTGCTACCGTTGTCCAGACTCTTATTCCCTACCACCGTCGACCTAGTCTGCTACCGCCAGGTATCCGCTCCACCCCAAATCGCTCTACTGATCGACCACAAGCACCCAACAGTTATTTGAACAACCCATCCCCATACAACCGCCAGCCTACTACCATCACACTCCTCGTCCTCTATAATTAAAAGTCACCCAAATCATCCACTTCACCAGCTCAAAATATATGAAACCAAAGGAGAACCCTCAATATAGAAATTCTGGTGATCCCTGAACACCGAGCCTTCACTAACCCATAATAACTTGCCATCATAACAATACGATGACTTAAAAACATACAGATTTCTAAGAATGTGTTCAAATCAACACAGAAATCTAGATACACTGTTGAAATCTTCCCTCACAGCTGAAGGGGGAGTTTCGGATATTACTAAGGAGGAGATCCAAATCCCAGACTATTGTCGCCAGAACCAAACACCACTGTGAGCGACGCCACACCATTGGAGATCCCTACCACTGGTGAAACTTCAGTCTGAGGCCACATCGCCATGTTAATTCGCCACTAATGTCAGCATCATTCATCCAAAAAAACAAAATCATATATATATATATAAACAATAATAAGCATATATAAATACATATATTTATATAATAAAAAAAATTTATATATAAATATATATTTCTAATATTAAATATAATTAAATAAATATAAAAATTATATATATAAACATATATATGTATTTATCAAATAATTTTACCAATACTATTAATAGGTATATGAATATATATAAATATTAAAAAGTATATTTGCTTATAAATATTTTTATATTTCTTTTGACATAATAATATATATTAATAATTATAGTAACATTTTTTTAACATATGTTGCCTTGTCCTTATTTATATTGTGGAAGATTTACGAGGAAATTATGGGCACCAAGGATGATTGTGGGAAAATGTGAGTAGAAGTGTGGTTTATTGTGAGGGGTTTACATTTTATAATGGGTCTTTGCCCGAAGCTGGGGATGTGATCATCAAGGGTTGCCATGGGGATTTCATGACAATTAGTTAGATTTTTCAGAGCATTTTCTATTTTTTATCAAATATTTGGGGTATCCTCGTTTGTTAGTGAAAACCCCTAGACAAGGGATATTTCTTGATACCCAAAGATGGGTACCCTGCTTCTCTTATGCTTCCATTTTTCATTGTTTTTGTTTTCTTCCATCTTCGTAAATATCATGATTCTATCTCTATTTTTTTATTTAAATTACGATGTTTGTTCATTAAACCTCTTCGTGGTGTGATCTAAGGTATCCAGAAATGTTGAACTAATTTTTAGGGCTTCATTATGGTAGTTAAACATGATTCTACATCGATATTTGAGCTTCACTGCAATAATCACTTCTTCTTCACCATAGAGGATTATGATGGTGAATTAGGATGTGCGAGAGCACAATCTATCACATGACTGCCTTTATACTGTATTGAACCATTTATTTTCCCTTTCATCTATCATTTTCATTACTAATAAATTGATTTGGGTTGTTTGGTCTGACAATTTCAGTAGGATCATTCGGTCTTGTGAGCTTTCCCAAGAAGAATTAGTTGCTTATGGGATTCATTTCACAATCTGTATGAATATGCAAGCAAGAAAACTCTTCTTTATTTGAGTGTTCATTTTTTATGGATGAGTGGTGTGTGATCTATGTATATTGTCCATTATTGAGGGGTATGATAGTTTCTATTTTTATTAATAAAAAATGTGATAGGGATTTGAGAATTTATCAACCTGGATCATCCATGTTATTGTTGACTATCTTCCTTTTCTTTTTTCCTTTTCTTTTTCCTCATGTTGTAATTTTTTATTTATCTCATTTTCATTCAATGATTCATAATTATAAGATTTTTTTCAACATTGTTTCAGGTGTTTATTGTTTACTACTATCAAAATTTAAAACTACAAAAATAGTTTTGGAAACACCAATTTGGAATTCAACACTTCTTCTTTGATATATACCTAAAGGTTAGCCACTATTCAATATCTTAGGTTTTATAAATATATATTTTACCATACCCACAAAAAACATCGTCCTGGATGCAACATAATACATTTTCATTATGAAATACCAAAATCCATGTATGATTTATTAATTTTATATTTCTATAACTAGTATGTATCATGTGATTCAATGATACATAGAAACCAATGAAACACTAAAACTTCCACTATCATTGGTTTTCCCAATACACTGCTCATAATTTTCAGGATGCTTCACTCATGGGGAAGATCATGTCTTTTAATCAATATATGGTGTACCTCGACCATTGTATTATCCTACCTCTCTACCCCACACACTAAGTCTTCCAATTCCATTTCCACATAAGCATCATGAGTCATGATTTATAGTTGTGAAATCTTGGCTAAACATTCTTACAATCCTTTCTCAGGGTCAACAATTTTTTTAGTGTTTCTATTTATTATATTACAGGACATACACTATAAGGCCCCAGCCTTAAACCTTACATAATATTGAATTAAATAAATAATTCACATTGAGGATCTTTTCATGGTTTAGAGTTTTAGAGAATTAGGACAGAACTATTACATCTCAAAATATTACAAAGTAGACACTTCTACTAAGTTTCCATAAAATAAAAACTCTTAAAAAGAAATAGGTCTAGTTCCATGTCTTAGATATCATGAAATTCCCTTGATCCCATCCTTGACCCTATTCCACATTAAGTCCTGTGAAAAACATTTCAGAAAAAAAACTTGGGGTGAGCATAAAAAGCTCAGTAAGGGATACATAAAGCATGAAAACTGTTAGTTTTTCAAAACAACAAGTAAACCATGTATACTTTATCAAAGTAATACTTTTCACCTTTATGAAGTATTAAAACTCTTCACTAAATAAAATATCATTACTTACCCTTTTGTAACCAAAAGATTACCATAAAACCCATATAAAGAACATATAACATATAAAGGTAACTTGGGACATAAACATACTTAAATGGAATAACCATACGGTCGACTTCCACACATATCACTAAATGGAATAGCCATTCGGCTGACTTCCATACCCAATGCATTGGAGGTTATAACGTAACCACCTGTCCTGGTATTCACGACACCACCCGTCATATGTTTTATCACGCAACCACCCGTCAAATGACCAAGTACCATTATAAAATCATAACAATTATAAAGGAAAGAAAACATTTCCACATTTCAATCACAATATATCACTTAAATATATTGACATAAAAAAATCCATTATAAAAACCATTTTCAATACCAAAATACATAAAAGATTATATGGTATTTATTTACTTTTAAAAATATAACGGCTTGTTGAGGAAGCCAAAGATCAAATAATACTCACAGTGGCGGAAAGGTAATTGTCACCACGTACGTTAAAAAGAAACATACTTTTTGTCATTTAGTATAATGCTTCGTATAGAATAGATTCCTTTATAATAAAAGTAGAAGTCAAAGGGGTTTATACGCAGTATAAAAGAAAGTTGTGTATAAAACAAAATATGCCTCAATGAAAGGAGATTGAGACGATGTCCCTTACAAAGACGGTATCCTTGGATTAAGGATAAATCAATTACATAATTATGTGTGACAAACGAATACATCAAATATAAGTGGATATTAAGTGTAAAACAATCATAGGTCATTCACACATATTCATAGAACGACGTATTCAAGGAATACAAGTTTATCCCGAAGAATCAAAATTGGGTTAAGAAGTTCCCTTGCAAAAATTCGACAACCTAACGGCGTCACTTTAAAATTCAGAAAATGAGTTGATGAGAGATAAAAAGGTTATCTCATCACTTAGACAAAAAATTTACATTAATAAGGATATAGAAGAACACATCCCAACATTGCAATATGTAAATTAAAAGACCCAACAAAAGAAGTCTTTTAAAAAGAGGAGGGTGAAAGGTTCCCTTACCGACTTGGGTATCTTTCGAAACATACACCCCATTGAAGAATGGAAATACAAAATTGATGTAAATACTCATAAACGAAATTATATTACAAAAATATTAGAATAATGGGAAGTACATATACCAATAAAAGGAAATGGTGGAAAATGTAGCATAAATCTCACGGGAATAAAAGTGATATGAAAAATCCCTTACGAAAACTCGGCAGCCTAACGGCGCCACTTAAAACTTCCAAAAATGGATTGATGAGATAAAATAGGGTCTCTCATCATATTAAAATAAAATTTTCATCAAGAGAAATATAAAAGAACATCCCAATCATAAGGAAGATGAGCTTAAAAGGAATGACATAAAAGAGTGTACTTAAAAAGAAAGAGAGGGGTAGGATCTCTTACCTCGTATCCGACTTGACTCGATCGTTCTTTAATCTCTTGAATAATAATCTTGAGTTAATTTATAATTTCTTAATAACATTTTTTAATTTCATTATTCCTTTTATATCACTTATTACCATGTCATGAACACTATGTAATTATTTAAGTTAATAACGGTCGTTTTAACGATCATTGCTACTTGAGTCAAAAATAAACTCTTTATAATTACAAGTTTGTTCATGGGGTAAAATATCCATTATATCCAGAATTATATTCATTATGTAGATATCATATATATCGTATATATCCATTATATACATGCATTTATAATATTACATAAGATTTAGAGGTAAGAAATGAAATGCACCGTTCATGGAGACGGTAAGCCGTATGTACACATGAACGCAACTTCCATTTCTATTTCATATTTAATGAAATTAAAAAATAATGATACATAATAGTATTATAATTACAGTATGGTACCATATATAATATCATTAAATATATCCTTTATACGTACCACATATGGTATTAACAAATCAAATCACTTTGAGGGGGCGGTAGTCCGCACTTCCTAAAATGAAGATATCGCGTTTACCCATAAAGGAAACCATAAAGGTATGACATAAATGAAAAATACAGAAGCTTAAGGAAAAAATAAAAATATTATATATCATATATAAATATAGTGACATATTAATGGCCACCTTTGAAGGTGTTAAAAGAATATTGAACATTCATCGTTTCGTGAGGTAGAAGTTAACCATCCCCAGAAAGAGTATGTTCTTTAACCATTAGATGTAGGTGTGTGTAAGTGTATCTCGAATCCTTTTTATAAAAACATCCTATTATATGTAAGATACTGGTTTTTTTACAAAAGAAATGAATAAAAAGAGTTTAGGGGGTTCGAGAAGAAAAATAAAACAAAAGAGCACAAAAGAAGACGTTACCTTAAAATCGGGTAACTCCCTTTGGTTTGAACCAAAAGGGTTTCTTGAAGAGATTCCTACCCAAGGTAAGGCTTATAGTATGAGTAGAGGGATGTGGAGAGACAAAATGACCAGAGCTTGGCCGAGCCAAAGGCTTGAGAGGTGTGGGTAAGGAGGTAGAGTTGGGGGCCTTTTATAAGAGGAGAGGAGGGGCACTCTTGGAAAAGTATAAACTGTTACTTTATTTTCAAATGTGTTTAGAATTTTAAAGGTCAAATATTGATTTATTTCGAGGATAAGGTGATAAGATTTAGAAATGCACTAATCCAATAGGTTTTTGACATGTCTAGGTCTTAGATTTTACATTATCTTTTCATTTTATTTAAATCATTAAATAATGTGGTAATCGATCCATCATCATTATGTCATAAATAATTTAATTTATTTAATGTAAAAAAATTATAAAAAAAATACTATGATGTAGGAGATATTTTTAGCTTTCCAATGACTATTTATAGTCAAAAATATGACTTGTATAACCCCATGTATAAAATTATTTTATTAAAACATTACATGTTTGTGTCATTTTTACTTTTACTTTAAATTAAAGGCATAAATGTCATTATCTTACCCAAGAGGCTCCATGGGGTCCCAAAAATCAACCCATGGGATTTATTGGTTGTCCATGACTCATCCAATAGTGTTAGGACTAGTGTCAAGATATTTTCAATTTATTATAATATCATTTTTACCTTAAATCACACTAATTACCTTTAATCGCGATTAATAAAACATAAAAGTTATTTTTCATCAAAAATTATTTTCATCACATTGAACCACATTTTACTTAATAATGAAAATCATTTATATTGGATTTTTGAAATTCAAATCATAGAAGTGGTAAAGTTCCATTTAAACGAAAAATCAATTTTTGTAACTACAACTTTGTGGTTTCACTATTCATAAAAAATTAAGGTTTTTCAGAAAAATACCAAAACTTCACCCTAAGCTATATTTTATATTCAGAATTCAAAAATGATTTCTATTTTACCAAATTCATAACATAGAATTTTCATTAATTAATTTTATAATTAAATCCCGCTGTCAAATCAAATAGCGTGTTTTTAAGAAACAATATCTATCAAAAGATTGACACTCGTTTACATCCAATATCAAAGTGATATTAATTCCAATGTCCACCATTGGATTAAATGGTAAAAATATATTCTAATTTAACTTTAAAACCAATTCAAAAGACAATCTAATCAATGAAATAAATTAGTTTTAAAAGAGGTTTTGAATTTAAATACAACATTTTTCACTATTCAAAAAAATGAACTTTATCGGAAAAATACCAAAAATTTACACAAAGTAAATTTTGATGTCCCAATTCCAAAGAAGAATTTTATTTTTTCATATATGACACATATTATTTTCAAAAAGTGGATTTAAAAGAGGTTCTCCATCAAAAGGTGGTTAATCGACCTTTTAAAGAATATTAGAATGTTTACACTTAAAATTGGATTCATTCGCATTTTTAATCCTCTAACATTTATTGTAAAAAGTAAAAATATTTGAAAAAAATATATAATAATTTTGTAGTTAGTTCTGTTCATTCTCTTCATTACAACGGCTAGGTGTTAACTACCATTTAAAATAAAATTATTTTATTATTAGAGTGCAACGTAAGATTTCAAAGGAACACGTTGTTGCGTATTGGGTAATCCATCAAGCATAGCGTTCCCTTTAAATTAATATTAACATTTTATTCACAAATAGGGATAAATATAAAAATTTCATATTCTTTATTTACCTGGGGTGTTACATCCTTCCCCCCTTTTGGGAATTTCATCCTCACAATTTTAAAATTGGGCTCGGAAACATCATTGAAAGTCCCACATCGGAACAAGAGTTGGTAAAAAAGATCACTTTAAAAGAAAGAAAGAGAAGTACAGAGGTCACCCGAGTTAATCCATACTAGGATTCCATGTAGGAAAACATGGCTATGGAAGAAAAATCAAAGGGTCATATTCTAATGGATAGTGACAGAAAACATGTTTAGGAGAAAGTTAACTACAAGAAAATCACAAACTTGTGGTGGGTTAAACGGTATTCGATTCCCCAGTAGGAAAAGTTAATAGACAACATTTTTTTTAAGTTACTTTTCATTGAGGAATTTATTTTTGATCTTAAGGAGACATACTTACTTGTCATGTTGACTTTCAACTTTTACTATATTTCTTACACAAACTGATACTTTCCCCAAATGATGAGTATTTGGGAAGACTTGTTAACATTAAGAGTACTATAATAAACTTCTAGAGAATCACCTAATCCACAAAATAGAACTATATATTTCCCATGTCTTTAGATCTCAACCAAAACCAAACCAAAAAGTTTAGTACAAGATCAGATAATAACCAAAAAGAATATTTTTTTACAAAAAGAAAAACGACTCCTAATCTCCAAAATTTGTCAAACAAAACCCAAAGTTCAACAAAGACCATTCAATAAACATCTATCCATAAAATTATTCAAGGTAAACCCAACTAAGATTGAAACCCAAATATTTGAAGGATTTAGTCACATAGTCTTCCAAGGTACAAATTAACACTTATCTCCAAATAACATCAGTTGCTCTAAAAGTATCATATTGAAAAGTAATGAACTTAATCACATATTCTCCATGATAGGTAAATAATTTCCAAAGATAACCCAAAATCAAATTACTCTTAATTCATAAAATCATATAACTAAAAATAATAAGTCATACTAACCAGGGACTTCATGTAGTCTAGTGGTAGGTGATAAATATCAGTCGCACTTTGGTTGTGGGTTCGATTCCTGCAGCTTTGTCCGACGCGATGGGTTTTCACACGGTCTGTGTGTTGTCCTTTTTATAAAACTCCAACAATAACCCTAACATGTTTTAACCTCAAAAGTTTACTTATACCTCTCATTTTCATCCATATTCATTACGATCTCAACATCTTAATTCTTGAAGTCTTATTTCACCACCATAAGATAAAATAAAATGATTCCCAAAATGAATAACAACATACCTTGATCATGGCATCCACTCGATTTCATCGTCATCTTGTTCACGTAGGTAGAAGTCCCATGCATTACAACAATGATTTAGATATCCTTAAAAATCATTTTCTTCCTCCATCCAAATAAAACTTATACAACACGGGTCATATGGGTGTTCACAGAAAAACAGTTTTGGAAAATAATCATGTATGACATATAATTCCAAAACATCTGATAAAACATGATTTCTATAAAATAGTCGGACAGAATTTGAGTTGACACTTTCTATTATTGGTCCTTTTAAATTACCATAAGTATGTGCTGAGAGACTATATTTTAAAAGAAAATATAAATAGGTTGCGCAAGGGTCTCCTTCCTCAGCACCATTTTTAAAATCATAATATTCTTCAAATTCTTGTGATATGGTAAAATATTGGAAAATACCTTGATAATATTTACCTTTCTTGAAAATATGAGAATATTGTGAAAATAGTATTTTTCTAAATACAACCCATGATCCATGATGATAACGAGGTATAGTGGAGGTTTTTGATATCTCAAACAACTGCTTGCAAGTGAGTTGTATGCTATAAAACGTTTCACAATCATCCGAACATGACTTTGCAATAATTATTACAAGCATGTCATCAGGAAGAGATAGGAATGTCGTTTGAGATCCTCCTAATTCCATTCGTAACTGACTTTACATGACCTGAAAAAAGTTATAAAACAATGAATTAACTGAAATAATAGATATAGGGACTAACCATGTGTCTAACAAAAACTCCTAATCCCTAAAGTTGTCTAAACCGACCTTTGATACCAACTATAAGGCCCCAGCCTTAAACCTTACTTAATATTGAATTAAATGAATAATTCAAATTGAGGATCTTTTCATGGTTTATAGTTTTAGAGAATTAGGACATAACTATTACATCTCAAAAGATTACAAAGTAGACACTTCTACTAAGTTTCCATAAAATAAAAACTCTTAAAAAGAAACAGGTCTAGTTCCATGTTTTAGATAGCATGACTTTCCCTTGATCCCATCCTTGACCCTATTCCACATTAAGTTCTGTGAAAAACATTTCAGAAAAAAAAACTTGGGGTGAGCATAAAAAGCTCAGTAAGGGATACATAAAGCATGAAAACTGTTAGTTTTTCAAAACAACAAGTAAACCATGTATACTTTATCAAAGTAATACTTTTCACCTTTATGAATTATTAAAACTCTTTACTGAATAAGATATCATTACTTACCCTTTTGTAACCAAAATATTACCATAAAACCCATATAAAGAACACATAACATATAAAGGTAACTTGGGACATAAACATACTTAAATGAAATAACCATACTGTCGACTTACACACATATCACTAAATGGAATAGACATTCGTCCGACTTCCATACCCAATGCATTGGAGGTTATAACATAACCACCCATCCTGGTATTCACGACACCACCTGTCATATGGTTTATCACGTAACCACCCATCAAATGTCCAAGTACCATTATAAAATCATAACAATTATAAAGGAAAGAAAACATTTCCACATTTCAATAACAATATATCACTTAAATATATTCACATAAAAAAATACATTATAAAAACCATTTTCAATACCAAAATACATAAAAGAGTATATGGTATTTATTTACTTTTAAAAATATAACGGCTTGTTGAGGAAGCCAAAGATCAAATAATACTCGCGGCGGCGGAAAGGTCATTGTCACCATGTACGTTAAAAAGAAACATACTTTTTGTCGTTTTGTATAACGCTTCATATAGAATAGATTCCTTTCTAATAAAAGTATAAGTAAAAGGGGTTTATACACTATATAAAATAATGTGGTGTATAAAACAAAATATGCCTCAATGAAAAAAGATTGATACGATGTCCCTTACAAAGACGGTATCCTTTGATTAAGGATAAATCAATTACATAATTATGTGTGACAAATGAATACACCAAATATAAGTGGATATTAAGTGTAAAACAATCAGAGGTTATTCACACATATTCATTGAACGACATATTCAAGGAGTACAAGTTTATCCCGAAGAATCAAAATTGGGTTAAGAAGTTCCCTTGCAAAAATTCGACAGCCTAACGACGTCACTTCAAAATTCAGAAAATCAGTTGATGAGAGATAAAAAGGGTATCTCATCACTTGGACATAAAATTTACATCAATAAGGATATAGAAGAACACATCCCAACATTACAATATGTAAATTAAAAGACCCAACAAAAAAAGTCTTTTAAAAAGAGGAGGGTGAAAGGTTCCCTTACCGACTTGGGTATCTTTCGAAACGTACACCCCATTGAAGAAGGGCAATACAAAATTGATGTAAATACTCATAAATTAAATTATATTTCACAAAGAGTAGAATACTGTGCAGTACCTATACCAATAAAAGGAAATGGTGTCAAATGTAGCATAAATCTCATGGGAATAAAAGTGAGATGAAAAATCCCTTAGGAAAACTCGGCAGCCTAACGACGCCACTTAAAAATTCCAAAAATGGATTGATGAGATCAAATAGGGTCTCTAATCATATTAAAAAAATTTCATCAAGAGGAATATAAAATAACATCCCAATCATAAGAAATATGATCTTAAAAGGAATGACATAAAAGAGTGTACTTAAAAAGAAAGAGAGGGGTAGGATCCCTTACCTCGTATCCGACATGAATCGATCGTTCTTTAATCTCATGAATAATAAACTTGAGTTAATTTATACTTGATTACGAACCTTTTTCAAGTTCATTAACACTTTTATATCACTTATTACCATGTCATGAACACTATGTAATTATTTAAGTTAATAACTGTCGTTTTAACAATCATTGCAACTTGAGTAAAAAATAAACTCTTTATAATTACAAGTTTGTTCATGGGGTAAAATATCCATTATATCCAGAATTAAATTCATTATGTAGATATCTTATATATCATATATATACATTATATAAAATCATTTATAATATTACATAACATTTAAAGTTAAGAAATGAAATGCACCATTCATGGAGACGGTAAGCCGTACGTACGCATGAACGATACTTCCATTTCTATTTAATATTTAATGGAATGAAAACATAATGGTACAAAATAGTTTTATAATTCCAGTATGGTACCATATATAATATCATTAAATATATCCTTTATACGTACCACATATGGTATTAACGAATCAAATCACTTTGAGGGGGCGGTAGTCCGCACTTCCTAAAATAATGATATCGCGTTTACCCATAATGGAAACCATAAAGGTATGCCATAAATGAAAAATACAGAAGATTAAAGAAACAATAAACATAATATATATCATATATAAATATAGTGACATCTTAATGGCCACATTTGAAGGTGTTAAAATAATATTGAACAACCATCGTTTTGTGAGGCAAAAATTCACCATCCACAAAAACAGTATGTTCTTTAACCATTAGATGTAGGTGTGTATGAGTGTAGCTTGAATCCTTATTATAAAAAAATCCTAGTATATATAAGATACTGGTGTTGTTACAAAAGAAATGAATAAAAAGAGTTTAGGTGGTTGGGGAAGCAAAATAATACAAAAGAGTACAATTGAATACGTTACCTAAAAATCGGGTAACTCCCTTTGGTTTGAACCAAAAGGGTTTTTTGAAGAGATTCCTGCCTAAGGTAAGGCTTCTAGGATGAGGAGAGGGATGTGGAGAGACAAAATTATCAGAGCTTGTCCGAGCCAATGGCTTGAGAGGTGTGGGTAAGGAGGTTGATGTGGGGGCCTTTTATAAGAGGAGAGGAGGGGCACTCTTGGAAAAGTATAAAATGTTACTTTATTTTCAAATATGTTTCTGATTTTAAAGGTCCCAAATTGACTTATTTCGAGTATAATGTGATAATAGTTCGAAATCCACCCATCATATAGGTTTTTTACTTGTGTAGGTCTTAGAATTTACATTATCTTTTCATTTTATTTAAATCATTAAATAATGAGGTAATCACTGCATCATCATTATGTCATAAATAATTTAATTTATTTAATGTCCAAAAATTATTCAAAAATACTATGATGTATGAAATCGTTTTATATTTCCAATTACTATTTATAATTAAAAATCTGACTTGTATAACCCCATGTAAAAATTATTTTATTAAAACAATACATGTTTGTGTCATTTTTACGTTAACTTTAAATAAAAGGCATAAATGTCATTATCTTACCCAAGTGGCTCCATGGGGTCCCAGAAATCGACCCATGGGTTGTCTTGGTCGTCCATGAATCATCCAATAGGGTTAGGACAAGTGTAAGGATATTTTCATGTTATTATAATATCATTTTTACCTTAAATCACACTAATTACCTTTAATTGCGATTAATAAAACATAAAAGTTACTTTTCATCAAAAATTATTTTCATCCCATTGAACCACATTTTACTTGATAATGAAAATCATTTATAATGGATTTTTTAAATTCAAATCACAGAAGTGGTAAAGTTCCATTTAAACGAAAAATTAGTTTTTGTAACTACCACTTTGTGGTTTCACTATTCATAAAAAATTAAGGTTTTTCAGAAAAATACCAAAAATTCACCCTAAGCTATATTTGATATTCCGAATTCAAAAATGATGACTATTTTACCAAATTCATAACATATAAGTTACATTAATTAATTTAAAAACTAAATCCCGCTGTCAAATCAAATAGCGTGTTTTTATGAAACAATATACATCAAAAGATTCACACTCGTTTATGTCCAATCTCAAAGTGATATTAATTACAATGTCCACCATTGGATTAAATGGTAAAAATAGATTCTAATTCCACTTTAAAACCAATTCAAAAGTCAATCTAATCATATAAATAGATTATTTTAAAAATAGGTTTTGAATTTAAAGACAACATTTTTCACTATTCATAAAAAAATGAACTCTATCGGAAAAATACAAAAAATTTACACAAAGTAAATTTTGATGTCCCGATTCCAAAGAAGAATTTTATTTTGTCAAATATAACACATAAAATTTTCAAAAAGTGTATTTAATAGAGGTTCGCCATCAAAAGGCAGTTAATCGACCTTTTAAAGAATATTAGAATGTTTACGCTTAAAATTGGATTCATTCGCATTTTTAATCCTCTAACATTTATTGTAAAAAGTAAAAATATTTGAAAAACATATATAATCATTTTGTAGTTAGTTCTGTTCATTCCTGTCATTACAACAACTAGGTGTTAACTACCATTTAAAATAAAATTATTTTATTATTAGAGTGCAACATTAGATTTCAAAGGAAGTCGTTGTTGCGTATTGGGTAAGACATCGAGAATAGAATTCCCTTTAAATTAATATTAAAATTTTATTCACAAATAGGGATAAATATAAAAACGTCATATTCTTTATTTACCTGGGGTGTTACATCCTTCCCCCCTTTTGGGAATTGCGTCCTCGCAATTTTAAAATTGGGCTCAGAAACATCATTGAAAGTCCCACATCGGAATAAGAGTTGGTAAAAAAAATCACTTTAAAAGAAAGAAAGAGAAGTATAGAGGTCACCCGAGTTAACCCATACTAGGATTCCATATAGAAAAACATGGATATGGAAGAAAAATCAAAGGGTCATGTTCTGATGGAGAGTGACAGAAAACATGTTTAGGAGAATGTTAACCACAAGAAAATCACAAACATGTGGTGGGTTAAACGTTATTCGATTCCCCAGTAGGGAAAGTTAATAGACAACATTTTTGTATTAAGTTACTTTTCATTGAGGAATTTATTTTTGATCTTAAGGAAACATACTTACTTGTCATGTTGACTTTCAACATTTACTAGATTTCTTACACAAACTCATACTTTCCCCAAATGATGAGTATTTAGGAAGACTTGTTCACATTAAGAGTACTATAATCAACATCTAGAGAATCACCTAATCCACAAAAGAGAACTATATATTTCCCATGTCTTTAGATCTCAACCAAAACCAAACCAAAAAGTTTAGTATGAGATCAGATAATACCCAGAAGGATATTTTTTTTACAAAAAGAAAAACTACTCCTAATCTCCAAAATTTGTCAAACAGAACCCAAAGTTCAACAAAGACCATTCAATAAACTTCTATCCATAAAATTCTTCAAAGTAAACCCAAATAATATTGGAACCCAAGTATTTGAAGGATTTAGTCACATAATCTTCTAAGGTACAAATTAACACTTATCTACAAATAACATCAGTTGCTCTAAATGTCTCATATTGAAAAGTAATGAACCTAATCACATATCCTCCATGATATGTTAATAATTTCCATAGATAACCCAAAATCAACTTACTATTAATTCATAAAATCATATAACTAAAAATAATAAGTCATACTAACCGGGGACTTCACGTAGTCCAGTGGTAGGCGATAAATACCAGTCGCACTTTGGTTGTGGGTTCGATTCTCGCAACATTGTCCGATGCGACGGGTTGTCACACGGTCTGCGTGTTGTAATTTTTATAAAACTCCAAAAATAACCCTAACATGTTTTATACTCAAAATTTTCCTTATACCTCTAATTTTCATCCATATTCATTACGATCTCAACATCTTAATTATTGATGTCTTATTTCACCACCATAAGATAAAATAAAATGATTCCCAAAATGAATAATAGCATACATTGATCATGGCGTACACTCGGTTTCATTGTCATCTTGTTCACATAGGTAGAAGTCCCATGCATTGAAACAATTATTTAGGGATCCTTCAAAATCATTTGCTTCCTCCATCTAAATACACCTTGTACAACATGGGTCATATGGTTGTTCACAGAAAAACAGTTTTGGAAAATAATTATGTATGACATATAATTCCAAAACATCTGATAGAACATGATTTCAATAAAATAGTCGGACAAAATTTCAGTTGAAACTTTATATTATTTTTCCTTTTAAAATACCATAAGTATGTGCTGAGAGACTATATTTTAAAAGCAAATATAAATAGGTTGCGCAAGGGTCTCCTTACTCAGCACCATTTTTAAAATCATAATATGCTTCAAATTCTTATGATAAGGTAAAATATTTGAAAATACCTTGATAATATTTACCTTTCGTGAAAATATGAGAATATTGTGAAAATAGTATTTGTCTAAATACAACCCATGACCCATGTTGATAACGAGGTATAGTGGAGGTGTTTGATATCTCAAAAAACTGATTGCAAGTGAGTTGTATTCTAGAATAAGTTTCACAATCATCTGAACATGACTTTGCAATAATTATTGCAAGCATATCATTAGGAAGAGATAGGAATGTAATTTGAGATCCTCCTCCTTCCATTCAAAACTGAATTTACTTGACTTGAAAAAAGTCATAAAATAAGGATTTAACTGAAATAATAGATATAGGGACTTACCATGTGTCTAACAAAAACTCCTAATCCATAATGTTGTCTAAACCGTCCATTGATACCAACTATAAGACCCCGGACTTAAA
Source organism: Viscum album (assembly GCA_963277665.1). Classification (NCBI taxonomy): domain Eukaryota; kingdom Viridiplantae; phylum Streptophyta; class Magnoliopsida; order Santalales; family Viscaceae; genus Viscum; species Viscum album. Next base: position 209,124,387 of record OY728123.1, read on the forward strand.
CCTTACTTAATATTGAATTAAATGAATAATTCAAATTGAGGATCTTTTCATGGTTTAGAGTTTTAGAGAATTAGGACATAACTATTACATCTCAAAATATTACAAAGTAGACACTTCTACTATGTTTCCATAAAATAAAAACTCTTAAAAAGAAATCGGTCGAGATCCATGTTTTAGATAACATGACTTTCCCTTGATCCCATCCTTGACCCTATTCCACATTAAGTCCTGTGAAAAAAAATTCAGAAAAAAACTTGGGGTGATCATAAAAAGCTCAGTAAGGGATACATAAAGCATGAAAAATGTTAGTTTTTCAAAAAAAAAAAGTAAAACATGTATACTTTATCAAAGTAATACTTTTCACCTTTATGAAGTATTAAAACTCTTCACTGAATAAAAGATCATTACTTACCCCTTTGTAACCAAAATATTACCATAAAACCCATATAAAGAACACATAACATATAAAGGTAACTTGGGACATAAACATACTTAAATGGAATAACCATACGGTCGACGTCCACACATATCACTAAATGGAATAGCCATTTGGCCGACTTCCATACCCAATGAATTGGATGTTATAACGTAACCACCCATCCTGGTATTCACGGCACCACCTGTCATATGGTTTATCACGTAACCACCCGTCAAATGTCCAAGTACCATTATAAAATCATAACAATTATAAAGGAAAGAAAACATTTCCACATTTCAATCACAATATATCACTTAAATATATTGACATAAAAAAAATCCATTATAAAAACCATTTTCAATACCAAAATACATAAAAGAGTATATGGTATTTATTTACTTTTAAAAATATAACGACTTGTTGAGGAATCCAAAGATCAAATAATACCCGCGGCGGCGGAAAGGTCATTGTCACCACGTACGTTAAAAGAAACATAATTTTTGTCGTTTAGTATAACGCTTCATATAGAATAGATTCCTTTCGAATAAAAGTAGAAGTCAAAGGGGTTTATACACCGTATAAAAGAAAGTTGTGTATAAAACAAAATATGCCTCAATGAAAGTATATTGAGACGATGCCCCTTACAAAGAAGGTATCCTTGGATTAAGGATAAATCAATTACATAATTATGTGTGAAAAACGAATACACCCAATATAAGTGGATATTAAGTGTAAAAAAATCAGAGGTTATTCACACATATTCATAGAATGACATATTCAAGGAGTACAAGTTTATCCCGAAGAATCAAAATTGGGTTAAGAAGTTCCCTTGCAAAAATTCGACAGCCTAACGGCGTCACATAAAAATTCAGAAAATGAGTTGATGAGAGATAAAAGGGTATCTCATCACTTGGACATAAAATTTACATAAATAAGGACATATAATAACACATCCCAACATTACAATATGTAAATTAAAAGACCCAACAAAATAAGTCTTTTAAAAAGAGGAGGGTGAAAGGTTCCCTTACCGACTTCGGTATCTTTCGAAACGTACACCCCATTGAAGAAGGTCAATACAAAATTGATGTAAATACTCATAAACGAAAGTATATTACACAAAGAGTAGAATAATGTGGAGTACATATACCAATAAAAGTAAATGGTGTTAAATGTATCATAAATCTCACAGGAATAAAAGTGAGATGAAAAATCCCGTACGAAAACTCGACAGCCTAACGACGCAACTTAAAACTTCCAAAAATGGATTGATGAGATCTAATAGGGTCTCTCATCATATTAACATAAAATTTCCATCAATAGGAATATAAAATAACATCCCAATATTATGAATGATGAGCTTAAAATGAATGACATAAAAGAGTGTACTTAAAAAGAAAGAGAGGGGTAAGATCCATTACCTTATATCCGACTTGACTCGATCATTCTTTAATCTCCTGAATAATAAACTTGAGTTAATTTATAATTTCTTAAGAACCTTTTTAAAGTTCATTATTCCTTTTATATCACTTATTACCATGTCATGAACACTATTTAATTATTTAAGTTAATAACAGTCATTTTAACGATCATTGCTACTTGAGTCAAAAATAAACTCTTTATAATTACAAGTTTGTTCATGGGGTAAAATATCCATTATATCCAGAATTATATTAATTATGTAGATATAATATATATCATATATATCCATTATATACATTTTAGAGGTAAGAAATGAAATGCACCGTTCATGGAGACGGTAAGCCGTACGTACGCATGAACGGTACTTCCATTTCTATTTCATATTTAATGGAATTAAAACATAATGGTACATAATAGTATTATAATTCCAGTATGGTACCATATATAATATCCTTAAATCTATCCTTTATACGTACCACATATGGTATTGACGAATCAAATCACTTTGAGGGGGCGGTAGTCCACACTTCCTAAAATGAAGATATTGCATTTACCCACAATGGAAACCATAAAGATATGCCATAAATGAAAAATACAGAAGCTTAAGGAAAACATAAACATATTATATATCATATATAAATATAGTTACATCTTAATGGCCACCTTTGAAGGTGTTAAAAGAATATTGAACAATAATCGTTTCGTGAGGCAGAAATTCACCATCCACAGAAAGAGTATGTTATTTAACCATTAGATATAGGTGTGTGTAAGTGTAGCTCGAATATTTCTTATAACAACATCCTAGTATATGTAAGATACTGTTTTTCTTACAAAATAAATTAATAAAAATAGTTTAGGGGGTTGGAGAAGCAAAATAAAACAAAAGAGCACAAGTGAAGACGTTACCTTAAAATCGGGTAACTCCCTTTGGTTTGAACCAAAAGGATTTCTTGAAGAGCTTCTTACCTAAGGTAAGGCTTCTAGGATGAAGAAAGGGATGTGGAGAGACAAAATTATCAGAGCATGTCCGATCCAAAGGCTTGAGAGGTGTGGGTAAGGAGCTAGATGTGGGGGCCTTTTATAAGAGGAGAGGAGGGGACACTACTAGAAAAACAAGTATTTGCGACGGGATCCCGTCGCAAATGGATTTTTGCGACGGGGGCCCGTCGCAAATGGCCCGTTGTTGAAAACGGTGTCACAACAACAATTAATTGCGACGGGCCCGTCGCTAAAGCCTTTTTTTGCGACGGGGATTCTCCCCATCGCAAATAGTACTCCATATATTTGTAAAAAACTTTTCAAATAGTAATTGCGACGGGCCCCGTCGCAAATACCTGTTGCGACGGGCCCGCCGCAAATAGTTGTTGCGACGGGACCCGTCGCAAAAACTATTTAAAAAAAATAAAAAACTATTTATAAATTATTTTAATGCATATAATAATAATACTATTTGCGACGTGCATAGTATCCCGTCGCAAATACTATAAAAAAAATAAAAAAAATAAATTATTAATAAATTATTTTAATTAATATAATAATAATCCAATTATAATTCAAAAATAAAAAATAATAAAATATTAATAAATGATTTTAATTAATATAATAATAGAATTATAATTCACAAATAAAAATAATAAATTATTAATAAATTATTTTAATTTATATAATAATAATAGAATTATAATTCAAAAATAAAAAATAATAGAATATTAATAAATGATTTAATTAATATAATAATATTAGAATTATAATTCATAAATAAAAAAATATTAATAAGTTATTTTAATTAATATAAAAATAATAGAATTATTTTACATTCAAATATTAAAATAATTCAAATATTACAGAAAAATATAATTAAATTATAATATTATAAAATTTTAATATATATATAAAATTTAATATTATAAAATAGAAATAATATTATTATTCATATTAATATTGTTATTTCAAAATATAATATTATTAATATTTTATAGTGAGACAGAAACTACGAATAGAAAAAAATCATATTTTGATTTAACAAATTTTATAACATAAAAACAAACTCTAATCTGAAGGAGGGGGGAGGGGGGGATCTGCAGATGGTGGTAGAGGAAACTCCATCCCTAAAGCATGAGTGAGTCGGCGCATGTACTCCATCTACTCCTGATGCTGCTGCTGCCACCGACTCGTCTGCTCCTCGTACAGCTGCTGCTGGCGTCGACACTCCTCCTCATGCTGATGATGCATCTGCTCCTGCTCCTGTCGGAGACTCTCTATCAGTGCAGTCTGAGATCACAACTAATCCTCATACTGTGTAGCAGAAGAAGATGCACGAGCTCCTCTCGAGCTGGATGCCGACATCGCAACACTGCCATAATAATCTACGGGAGTCAGTCGAGAGCTGATACCAACTACCCGGCCCTTCTCGAAGGCATACTGGGTGGCCTACATCCATGCCGCCTCATCAAACTGATGGCCAGTGGTCTGATCTGATGACTCAGCCTGACTCTCAGGCCGGGTCTGTGACGCTGCGGCCTCATATGACTCCTGTAGTTGAAATTTAAAATTAAAATTGTAAATATATTATATGCAGTTAATTTTTAAACTTGAAAAAAAAATAATACTGACCACGATGTGATGCTGACGATCACCTCTGAGCTCCCCAGTAGCAGGATCACTATACATCCTCCGATATACGTCGTACTCCGTAATATCGGGGTGCTCGACAGCCTATAATAATAAAAAATAAACTGTTAATATTTATAATTATATAAAATATTTATAAATAATGTACGTATCAGATGCTGTCTATGAGTACTGAAAGAACGACTCCCAGCTCGATGAGTCACCTCTTGTCTCCCCCGATTCTGCCTCCCCACTGATGATCTCCTCTGAAAGGCACCACTCAACCAGTGCGCACATAATCCATCCCATACATGGGATGAAATGTACTCTGGTCGGTGTGCTCTACATGACTCGTCAAAATCTGACACTCCTGCTTTCTTCATGGCAGCTTTTCTTAAATTGTGCAAAAATTGACGAAAGCGATCACGCATGGCCACCTCCTATGCCTCATGGATGGCGTCACACATGGTATCCTCGATTGGATACCATAAACCCTACAAATAAATCAAAATATCAAGTTAGAAATGAAATAATTTTCAAAATAAAAATTATTTATTTACGTACATACCAACCAATGGCCGAACATGGCCTGTTTCACATCAATGGGAATCTGCTCCCATGTGGTCCACGACTGAGAGAAATAGTTGCACAAAATAGCGCTTCCATGTCCGACTGCTATATGCGGAAAACTGTAAAAATAATAAACATTTATTATGTGAATAGATTAATGAAATCTTAGTCAAATCCACAGGTTATCACACAGGTTATCACACCTCCGTGTGCGTGGATCAAACCCAAGATATGGACGTCGCTCGGGGACGGGGTCAGGAATCATTAATCGTGCAAGACCGTGCCCCCTCCGCGTACTCCCTGGAGTGCCTGCAGGCTGAGGGTCATCTGCCAGCAACTCATCCGCATCGAAAGGCAGGTCAGCATCCGCCAACTCACGAAATGTGTCGTCGTCCATCAGAAACAGAAAATGTTAATGTTGTTAGCAAATAATTGATAATTACTATTATATACACACATATATATATATTATGATTGTATATAACTACCATAGAATTCTATCAGTGTTCATCTTCATCATCATCTTCATATATGTCAATGTCATCTTCATATTGCTCCTCAACATCATCGATATCCATTCGAGTTCCAGTTGCTTCATCTCTTACCATTTCAAATTCATATGTGACATCATTAACATCATCGTCATCACTGACTCTTAAATGTGGTGTGTCGTCATCGATACTCATGTCTCTTTATAAAAAAGATTGATTTTGAGTACTCTCTTGAAAAACTTCAATTCTTTGCACATCAGTGAAAGCACATTCACTTTGACTAAACTGATTGTCTCGAATTTTGATTTTTATTACACTCCACCAATCAGTCAAGTCTCTTGATGTAGCACAGTACTTTTCATAATAAACTTGATGTGCCTGTTGAGCCAATAAGAATGGTTCATTTACTGCGAGAACACTTTTACATTTAATATCGATGATTCCATGAGTCGGATGAACACGCACGCCTCTCTCTGTATCCAACCACCGACATTTGAACATGGTTATGTAATGTTGTCCAAGATAACAGAGTTCAATGATTTCATCAAGAATGCCATAAAAGTCAACTTCATTTTCTCGATGATGAGATCCTCTCAAGCTAACTCCATTGTTCATTGTTTTTTTTATTCCCCATATGCATGTGTGTGAAATCGAAATCCATTCACCACATATGCATTATAAGTTTTAACAAGTTTGGAAGGTGGGTTACTCAATATACACAGCCATTTGTCAATTTTATCAGCATGTCGAGACACCTGAAAATTTGTGAAATAATTTTCAATATAGTAAACTATACATTGAATGAGTTTCTAAAAGATAAAGAATTTATGATACCAATTTTTGAAACCACTGAGAGAAATTTTTCTGTCGGCGTTCTTCGAGAGCAGATGCTGTAATTTGTGGAATTTGTTTCTTGATATGATTATCATACAACCTATAAAAAACAAAGTTATTTACTGTAACATAAATGATAGAATAAGTGATATAAACACTTACAGTACAACTGATGTCATCTCTTCACAGTTGAGCAGAACATACGTATGAGCTCTGTGATGTTCATCATCCGAAAGCCAGCATTCATAAACTCCACCAAAACCAAGCTCTGGCTGGTTGAAAACCGATAATTGATTTTCGATTTCATCAATATTCCTATCGTTTCGTCCCATTCGGTTGTGTTTTGAAGGATACTCAGATTCAAAATAATGGGAGCATAAAAAAGATATTTCCCTTTGCAAATAAGATTCTGCAATAGATCCTTCAACATATGCTTTGTTACGTACTTTTCTTTTCAATTTTTGCATGCATCTTTCAAATGGGTACATCCATCGAAACTGTACTGGATCTCCACATTTGGCTTCATATGAAAAATGTAACATCAAATGTTCCATTGAGTCAAAGAAAGACGGAAGAAATATTGTTTCCAGTTTACATATAATTACAACAACATCCTCTTCAAGTTTGCATAGAGCATCATAATCTTCTGTAGCCGCACAAATTTCCTGAAAAAAATGAGACATGTCTATTATGGAATCCCAAATCACAGAATTCAACAGACCTCTTAATCCAATGGGTAGAAGTCTTTCCATTATAACATGACAATCATGACTTTTTAATCTAGTAATATGGCCATTCTTTACACATCTACCCAAATTGGAAGCACACCCATCTGAAAGTCTCAAATCTGCAATCCACTGACAAAATAATAAACGGTTTTATTTAGACAGTGTATAAGTTGCTTTTGGTTTCAGTAACCTTTCAGTTCTGACATTCTCAAACAGTTCCAGTTCTGGACGCCTACAAATTTGGGAAAGATCTAAACGTACATTTACATTGTCTTTGCTCTTTCCTGGCGTATCCAAAACTGTATGAAACAAATTATCAAAACAGTTCTTCTCAATATGCATGACATCCAACATGTGGCGGACCAACAAATCAGACTAATATGGAAAATCCCAAAATATGCTACGTTTAATCCAATTTTGTTCTTTCCCAAAACCAAAAATTTTCTGTTGGTTTATTGTGGGACCAAAAGTGATGGGAGGTAATGAAAATACAACTTATTTTAACTCCGAACCTAATAGCATTTTTGGAGGTCCATCCCTTTCAATTGTTCCTTTTCTGAAATGAGATCTTTTTCTGCGAAAAGGATGATCAGCTGGAAGAAATCTGCGATGACAGTCAAAATAACAAGGTTTCTTTCCATGAATGAGCATAAATGCTTTGTTCTCTCCCATACAGTAAGGAAATGATTTCTGACCATGTGTACTCCATCCAGATAACATCCCATAAGCCGGGAAGTCACTAATTGTCCACATCAATGCTGCTCTCAGTATGAAATTCTGTTTCGTAGCAACATCATATGTACTAACACCAGTACTCCACAATAAACATAATTCATCAATCAATGGTTTCAAATAAACATCAATATTTTTCTTCGGATGTCCTGGAATTAGTAAAGTCAAAAAGATATATGGATCTTTCATCAACATCCATGGAGGTAAATTGTACGGAGTTAAAAAAACAGGCCAACATGAATATTGACTACCATAAGATCCGAACAGACCGAAACCATCAGTGGAAAGGCCCAGTCGAACATTTCTAGCTTCTAAAGCAAAGGATGGATGCACTCTATCAAAATGTTTCCATGAATCACCATCGGCTGGATGATTCAAGCTTTTATCGGTTGAAATATTCGCTTTATGCCATGACATCATTGTCGCTGTATTCTTAGACATGAATAAACGCTGAAGTCTGGATGTAAGCGGAAAATATCTCAACTGTTTTACAGGAATCAAACCAGACTTCCCATGTTTCCCTTCTTTATATCTCAGTTTCCCACATGTGGGACAACTATCCAATAACTCATTTTCCCCAGAATATAAAATACAGTCATTTGAACATGCATGAATCTTCTGACAAGTAAGTCCCAAATTTCGAACCAGCCTCTTACTCTCATAGTAATTTACAGGTAAAACATTTCCTTTGGGTAATAGTGTTTTAAGCAAAGAAAATATCTGGTCAAAACAGCTGTTTGACATTCCGTTATCTAATTTGATAGCCATAAATTTTGCAACTACTTCTAATTTGCTCATCTTGCAGCCAGGATATAATTAATCCTCAGCAGACCTCAACAACTCATAAAATTCAGACGGTGCCAACTCAGGATTTGAATCTATATCAGCCAGAGTTTCTGTATGTTGAACAGATGAACCTGCAACATCATGTACTAAATCTTGAAACCGGGATGGATCCGGAATCAAGTTGGTATCACCTACTCTGGAACTGCATTCACCGTGTTGATACCAAAAAACATAATCTGGTTGAAAACCAAAACGCAAGAGATGTCCCCCCACTTTGTTAAACGTTTCAAACGTTCTCAATGCACATTTTCTACAAGGGAATTTTATTTTTCCTTCTGAAACAAATTCTGGATTTGATGTCGCAAATGATAAAAAAGTCTCCACACCCTCTATATATACTGGATTTAAACCAGAACCATTTGGATTTCTACGTTGATTTATCCATATGCGGCCATCTAATAATGACTGTTGACGACCTCGTTGTTCCATATTTTTCTATAAAATATAAAAGCATTACTGGTTTGGAAAAATTTGTTAGAAAAAACACTCAAGCAAGGATTGAATATGTTGAGAATAAAGCAAAACCTGTTACAAATATTGATAATTTTAATATTATATTCATTTTTTATTTTTTTAATAATACTAATATAATTTTTTCATAAATATTAATTATATAATAATAAAATTATTACATTATTAGTATATATTTTATTATTAATATTAAAATAATATAATTTTCTATATTATATACAATTCTCCTTTCATATGTGTGTTTAACATTCTGTCTCCACATGTAATATTGGCATTCACTTTCACCTCTCCATTGGCGAGTAGGTTGATAATTTTGAAAAAGAATGCCAATATTACATGTGGAGACAGAAAACACACAGATGAAAAGAGAATTGTATATAATATAGAAAATTATATTATTTTAATATTAATAATAAAATATACAGATAATGTAATAAGGTAATTATTCTTAATTATTGTTAATTATTCCAAATTATTGGTAATTATTCCAAATTATTGGTAATTATTCCAAATTATTGGTAATTATTCCAAATTATTGGTAATTATTCCAAATTATTGGAAATTATTACAAATTATTTGTAATTATTCATAATTCTTGGTAATTATTCCTAATTATTGGTAAATATTGGTAATTATTGGTAAATATTGGTAAATATTGGTAAATATTGGTAAATAATGGTAAATATTGGAAAATATTGGAAAATATTGGAAAATATTGGTAATTATTTGAAAATATTGGTAATTATTGGAAAATATTGGTAATTATTGCTAATTATTGGTAATTATTGCTAATTATTGGTAATTATTACTAATTATTGGTAATTATTACTAATTATTGGTAATTATTGGTAATTATTGGTAATTATTGGTAATTATTAGTAATTATTGGTAATTATTGGTAATTATTGGTAATTATTGGTAATTATTGGTAATTATTACTTATTATTACTAATTATTACTAGTTATTGGTAATTATTACTAATTATTGGTAATTATTACTAATTATTGGTAATTATTGCTAATTATTACTAATTATTACTAATTATTGGTAATTATTACTAATTATTGGTAATTATTACTAATTATTGTTAATCATTACTAATTATTGTTAATTATTACTAATTATTGTTAATTATTACTAATTATTGGTAATTATTGGTAATTATTGTCAATTATTACTAATTATTACTAATTATTACTAATTATTGTTAATTATTACTAATTATTGGTAATTATTGGTAATTATTACTAATTATTACTAATTATTGGTAATTATTGGTAATTATTACTAATTATTACTAATTATTACTAATTATTGGTAATTATTGGTAATTATTACTAATTATTACTAATTATTGGTAATTATTGGTAATTATTACTAATTATTACAAATTATTGGTAATTATTACTAATTATTACTAATTATTGGTAATTATTACTAATTATTACTAATTAGTGGTAATTATTGGTAATTATTTCTAATTATTACTAATTATTGGTAATTATTACTAATTATTACTAATTATTATTAATTATTGGTAATTATTACTAATTATTTCTAATTAGTGGTAATTATTGGTAATTATTGATAATTATTACTAATTATGGGTAATTATTGGTAATTATTGGTAATTATTACTAATTATTATTAATTATTACAAATTATGGGTAATTATTACTAATTATTGGTAATTATTACTAATTATTGGTAATTATTACTAATTATTGGTAATTATTACTAATTATTACTAATTATTACTAATTATTACTAATTATTACTAATTATTACTAATTATTACTAATTATTGGTAATTATTGGTAATTATTGGTAATTATTGGTAATTATTACTAATTATTGGTAATTATTACGAATTATTACAAATTATTAAGAATTATTACTAATTATTACTAATTATTGGTAATTATTACTAATTATTACTAATTATTGGCAATTATTACAAATTATTGTTAATTATTACTAATTATTGGTAATTATTAATAATTATTGTTAACTATTACTAATTATGGGTAATTATTACTAATTATTGGTAATTATTACTAATTATTGGTAATTATTACAAATTATTGGTAATTATTACTAATTATTGGTAATTATTACTAATTATTACTAATTATTACTAATTATTACTAATTATTGGTAATTATTGGTAATTATTGGTAATTATTGGTAATTATTACTAATTATTGGTAATTATTACGAATTATTACTAATTATTTCTAATTATTGGTAATTATTACTAATTATTACTAATTATTTCTAATTATTGGTAATTATTACTAATTATTACTAATTATTGGTAATTATTACTAATTATTGTTAATTATTACTAATTATTGGTAATTATTACTAATTATTACTAATTATTACTAATTATTACCAATTATTGGTAATTATTAAGAATTATTACTAATTATTACTAATTATTGGCAATTATTACTAATTATTACTAATTATTGGTAATTATTACTAATTATTGTTAATTATTACTAATTATTGGTAATTATTACTAATTATTGTTAATTATTACTAATTATTGGTAATTATTACTAATTATTGTTAATTATTACTAATTATTGTTAATTATTACAAATTATTACAAATTATTGGTAATTATTACTAATTATTGGTAATTATTGTTAATTATTACTAATTATTACTAATTATTCCTAATTATTGGTAATTATTCCTAATTATTGGTAATTATTCCTAATTATTGGTAATTATTCCTAATTATTGGTAATTATTACTAATTATTACTAATTTTTGATAATTTTTGTTAATTATTACTAATTATTACTAATTATTGATAATTATTGGTAATTATTACTAATTATTGGTAATTATTGGTAATTATTGCTAATTATTACAAATTATTGGTAATTATTTGTAATTATTGGTAATTATTGGTAATTATTGGTAATTATTACTAATTATTGGTAATTATTACTAATTATTGGTAATTATTACTAATTATTGGTAATTATTACTAATTATTGGTAATTATTACTAATTATTTACTAATTATTACTAATTATTACTAATTATTGGTAATTATTGGTAATTATTACTAATTATTACTAATTATTACTAATTATTGGTAATTATTACCAATTATTACTAATTATTGGTAATTATTACTAATTATTACTAATTATTACTAATTATTACTAATTATTACTAATTATTACTAATTATTACTAATTATTCCTAATTATTGGTATTTATTACTAATTATTAGTATTTATTCTTAATTATTTGTAATTATTACTAATTATTCCTAATTACCATTTAAATATGAACAATGAATACTAATAATTTAAATTTATTAAGTAACAAAACAATGTAAACATAATTAAATTACAACTAATTAAGAATAATTGAAACTAATAAAAACTTTAAAATAAATATTAAATTTAAATGAAAATAAATACCTTTAAAATTGATCTGAGGTTGATCTCTGATCGTTGTTGAAAACTTCAATATCAACTCCAGAAAAAAAAAATTAAACTCAAGAAACACTAAACTCTAAAAATAGAGTTTTGAGAGAAGTAGAAGATCGATTTTGAGAATGAATGAAAAAAACGGATGGGGGTATTTATAGGTTAGATTATTTGCGACGGGGCTAATTGCGACAGGATACCCGTCGCAAATACCTTAGCCCGCATTTACTACGGTCAACGGTTAAATAGTTATTTGCGACGAGGGTATACCCCCATCGCAAATACCTTTTACCGTCGCCGGTTATTTGTGACGGGCGGTAACCGCCCGTCGCAAATAACCTTCCCGCGATTTGGCGCACAAAGCGCGCCAGCCCTTTTGCGACGGGGAAAGATAACCCGTCGCAAATAAGTTTTTAACGGGACTATTTGCGACGGGATTTTTCCCCGTCGCAAATGCCCATTTTTCCCGTAGTGGGAACTCTTGGAAAAGTATAAAATGTTACTTTATTTTCAAATGTGTTTCGGATTTTAAAGGTCCCAAATTGATGTATTTCGAGGATAAGGTGATAATAGTTCCAAATGCACCCATACAATAGGTTTTTTTACATGTGTAGGTCTTATATTTTACATTATCTTTTCATTTTATTTAAATCGTTAAATTATGAGGTAATCGCTGCATCATCATTATGTCATAAATAATTTAATTTATTTAATGTCCAAAAATTATAAAACAAATACTATGATGTATGGAATATTTTTATCTTTCCAATGATTATTTATAGTAAAAAATATGACTTGTATAACCCCATGTAAAAATTATTTTATTAAAACAATACATGTTTGTGCCATTTTTACGTTTACTTTAAATAAAAGGCATAAATGTCATTATCTACCCAAATGGCTCCATGGGGTCGCAAAAATCGACCCATGGGTTGTCTTGGTCGGCCATGAATAATCAAATAGGGTTAGGACAAGTGTCAAGATATTTTCATTTTATTGTAATATCATTTTTACCATAAATCACACTAATTACCTTTAATCGCGATTAATAAAACATAAAAGTTACTTTTCATCAAAAATTATTTTTCATCCCATTGAACCAAATTTTACTTGATAATGAAAATAATTTACATTGGATTTTTTAAATTCAAATCACAGAAGTGGTAAAGTTCTATTTAAACGAAAAATCAGTTTTTGTAAATACCACTTTGTGGTTTCACTATTCATAAAAAATTAAGGTTTTTCAGAAAAATACCAAAAATTCACCCTAAGCTATATTTGATATTCTGAATTAAAAAATGATGTCTATTTTACCGAATTCATAACATAGAAGTTGCATTAATTAATTTTATAATTAAATCCCGCTCTCAAATCAAATAGCATGTTTTTAAGAAACAATATCTATCAGAAGATTGACACTCGTTTATGTCCAATCTCAAAGTGATATTAATTCCAATTTCCACCATTGGATTAACTGGTAAAAATATATTATAATTTCACTTTAAAACCAATTCAAAAGAAAATCTAATCATATAAATAGATTAGTTTAAAAATAGGTTTTGAATTTAAAGGCAACATTTTTCACTATTCATAAAAAATGAACTTTATCAGAAAAATACCAAAAATTTACACAAAGTAAATTTTGATGTCCTGATTCCAAAGAAGAATTTTATTTTGTCAAATATAACACATAAAATTGTCAAAAAGTTGATTTAAAAGAGGTTCGGCATCAAAAGGCAGTTAATCGACCTTTTGAAGAATATTAGAATGTTTACGTTTAAAATTGGATTCATTCGCATTTTTATTCCTCTAACATTTATTGTAAAAAGTAAAAATATTTGAAAAACATATATAATAATTTTGTAGTTAGTTCTGTTCATTCCCGTTATTACAACGACTAGGTGTTAACTACCATTTAAAATAAAATTATTTTATTATTAGAGTACAACGTCAGATTTCAAAGGAACTCATTGTTGCGTATTGGGTAAGCCATCAAGAATAGCGTTACCTTTAAATTAATATTAACATTTTATTCACAAATAGGGATAAATATAAAAATGTCAAATTCTTTATTTACCTGGGGTGTTACATCCTTCCCCCCTTTTGGCAATTGCGTCCTCGCAATTTTAAAATTGGGCTCGGAAACATCATTGAAAATCCCACATCGGAACAAGAGTCGGTAAAAAAAATAACTTTAACATAAAAAAAGAGAAGTATAGAGGTCACCCGAGTTAACCCGTACTAGGATTCCATGTAGGAAAACATGGATATGAAAGAAAAAGCAAAGGGTCATGTTCTGATGGAGAGTGAGAGAAAACATGTTTAGGAGAAAGTTAACCACAATAAAATCACAAACTTTTGGTGGGTTAAACGGTATTCGATTCCCTCGTAGGAAAAGTTAATAGACAACATTTTTGTTTTATGTTACTTTTCATTGAGGAATTTATTTTTGATCTTAAGGAAACATACTTACTTGTCATGTTGCCTTTCAAATTTTAATAGATTTCTTACACAAACTCATACTTTCCCCAAATGACGAGTATTTAGGAAGACTTGTTCACATTAAGAGTACTATAATCAACATCTAGAGAATCACCTAATCCACAAAAGAGAACTATATATTTCCCATGTCTCTAGATATCAACCAAAACCAAACCAAAAAGTTTAGTATGAGATCAGATAATACCCAAAAAGGATATTTTTTTTACAAAAAAGAAAAACTACTCCTAATCTCCAAAATTTGTCAAACAAAACCCAAAGTTCAACAAAGAGCATTCCATAAACATCTATCCATAAATTTCTTCAATGTAAACCCAAATAAGATTGAAACCCAAATATTTGAAGGATTTAGTCACATAGTCTTCCAAGGTACAAATTAACACTTATCTACAAATAACATCAGTTGCTCTAAAAGTCTCATATTGAAAAGTAATGAACCTAATCACATATCTTCCATGATATGTTAATAATTTCCATAGATAACCCAAAATCAACTTAATCTTAATTCATAAAAACATCTAACTAAAAAGAATAAGTCATACTAACCAGGGACTTCACGTAGTCCAGTGGTAGGCGATAAATACCAGTCACACTTTGGTTGTGGGTTCGATTCCCGCAGCTTTGTCTGATGCGACGGGTTGTCAAACGGTCTGCGTGTTTTCCTTTTTATAAAACTCCCAAAATAACCCTAACATGTTTTAACCTCAAAAGTTTCCTTATACCTCTAATTTTCATCCATATTCATTACGATCTCACATTCTTAATTCTTGAAGTCTTATTTCACCACCATAAGATAAAATAAAATGATTCCCAAAATGAATAAAATCATACCTTGATCATGGCGTCCACTCGGTTTCATTGTCATCTTGTTCACATAGGTAGAAGTCCCATGCATTACAACAATGATTTATAGATCCTTCAAAATCATTTTCTTCCTCCATCCAAATACACCTTGTACAACATGGTTCATATGGGTGTTCATTGAAAAACAGTTTTGGAAAATAATCATGTATGACATATAATTCCAAAACATCTGATAAAACATGATTTCTATAAAATAGTCAGACAGAATTTGAGTTGAAACTTTCTATTATTTGTCCTTTTAAAATACCATAAGTATGTTCTGAGAGACTATATTTTAAAATAAAATATAAATAGTTTGCGTAAGGGTATCCTTCCTCAGCACCATTTTTAAAATCATAATATGCATTAAATTCTTGTGATAAGGTAAAATATTTGAAAATACCTTGATTATATTTACCTTTATTGAAAATATGAGAATATTGGGAAAATAGTATTTGTCTAAATACAAACCATGATCCATGATGATAACGAGGTATAGTGGAGGTGTTTGATATCTCAAAAAAATACTTTCAAGTGAGTTGTATGCTAGAAAAAGTTTCACAATCATCCGAACATGACTTTGCAATAATTGTTGCATGCATGTCATCAGGAAGAGATAGGAATGTCATTTGAGATCCTCCTCCTTCCATTCGTAACTGACTTTACTTGACCTGAGAAAAGTTATAAAACAAGGATTTAACTGAAATAATAGATATAGGGACTAACCATGTGTCTAACAAAAACTCATAATCCCTAAAGTTGTCTAAACCGACATTTGATACCAACTATAAGGCACCGGCCTTAAACCTTACTTAATATTGAATTAAATTAATAATTAAAATTGAGGATCTTTTCATGGTTTAGAGTTTTAGAGAATTAGGACATAACTATTACATCTCAAAAGATTACAAAGTAGACACTTCTACTAAGTTTCTATAAAATAAAAACGCTTAAAAAGAAATAGGTCTAGATGTTTTAGATAGCATGACTTTCCCTTGATCCCATCCTTGACCCTATTCCACATTAAGTCTTGTGAAAAACATTTCAGAAAAAAAACTTGGGGTGAGCATAAAAAGCTCAGTAAGGGATACATAAAGCATGAAAACTTTTAGTTTTTCAAAACAACAAGTAAACCGTGTATACTTTATCAAAGTAATAATTTTCACCTTTATGAAGTATTAAAACTCTTCACTAAATAAAAGAACATTAGTTACCCTTTTGTAACTAAAAGATTACCATAAAACCTATATAAAGAACACATAATATATAAAGGTAACTTGGGACATAAACATAATTAAATGGAATAACCATACGGTCGACTTCCACACATATCACTAAATGGAATAGCCATTCGGCCGACTTCCATACCCAATGCAATGGAGGTTATAACGTAACCACCCATCCCGGTATTCACGGAACCACCCGTTATATGGTTTATCACGTAACCACCCGTCAAATGTCCAAGTACCATTATAAAATCATAACAATTATAAAGGAAAAAAAACATTTCCACATTTTAATCACAATATATCACTTAAATATATTGACATCAAAAAAATCCATTATAAAAACCATTTTCAATACTAAAATACATAAAAGAGTATATGGTATTTATTTACTTTTAAAAATATAACGACCTGTTGAGGAAGCCAAAGATCAAATAATACTCGCGGCGGCAGAAAGGTCATTGTCACCACGTACATTAAAAAGAAACATAATTTTTATCGTTTAGTATAACGCTTCATATATAATAGATTCTTTTTGAATAAAAGTAGAAGTCAAAAGGGTTTATACACCGTATAAAAGAACATTGTGTATAAAACAAAATATTCCTCAATGAAAGGAGATTGAGACGACGTCCCTTACAAAGACGGTATCCTTGGATTAAGGATAAATCAATTACATAATTATGTGTGACAAACTAATACACCAAATATAAGTGGATATTAAGTGTAAAAAAATCATAGGTTATTCACACATATTCATAGAAAGAAAATTTTGAGGAGTACAAGTTTATCCCGAAGAATCAAAATTGGGTTAAGAAGTTCCCTTGAAAAAATTCGACAGCCTAACGGCGTCACTTCAAAATTCAGAAAATGAGTTGATGGGAGATAAAAAGGGTATCTCATCACTTGGACATAAAATTTACATCAATAAGGATATATAAGAACACATCCCAACATTACAATATGTAAATCAAAAGACCCATCAAAAGAAGTCTTTTAAAACGAGGAGGGTGAAAGGTTCCCTTACCGACTTGGGTATCTTTCGAAACGTACACCCCATTGAAGAAGGGAAATATAAAATTGATGTAAATAGTCATAAACAAAATTATATTACACAATGTGTAGAATAATGGGCAGTACATATACCAATAAAAGGAAATGGTGGAAAATGTAGCATAAATATCACGAGAATAAAAGTGAGATGAAAAATCCCTTACGAAAACTCGGCAGCCTAACAGCGCCACTTAAAACTTTGAAAAATGGATTGATGAGATAAAATAGGTTCTCCCATAATATTAACATAAAATTTTCATCAAGATTAATATAAAAGAACATCCCAATCATAAGGAATATGAGCTTAAAAGGAATGGCATAAAAGAGTGTACTTAAAAAGAAAGAGAGGGGTATGATCTCTTACCTCGTATCGGACTTGACTCGATCGTTATTTAATATCCTGAATAATAAACTTGAGTTAATTTATAATTGCTTAAGAACATTTTTCATGTTCATTGTTCCTTTTATATCACTTATTACCATGTCATGAACACTATGTAATTATTTAAGTTAATAATTGTCGTTTTAACGATCATTGCTACTTGAGTCAAAAATAAACTCTTTATAATTACAAGTTTGTTCATGGGGTAAAATATCTATTATATCCAGAATTATATTCATTATGTAGATATCATATATATTGTATATATCCATTATATACATGAATTTATAATATTACATAACATTTAGAGGTAAGAAATGAAATGCACCGTTCATGGAGACGGTAATCCGTACGTACGCATGAACGCTACTTCCATTTCTATTGCATATTTAATGGAATTAAAACATAATGATACATAATAGTATTATAATTCCAGTATGGTACCATATATAATATCATTAAAGCTATCCTTTATACATACCACATATGGTATTAACGAATCAAATAACTTTGATGGGGCGGTAGTCCGCACTTCCTAAAATGAAGATATCACGTTTACCCATAATGGAAACCATAAAGGTATGCCATAAATGAAAAATACAGATTCATAAGGAAAACATAAAAATATTATATATCATATATAAATATAGTGACATCTTGATGGCCAACTTTAAAGGTGTTAAAAGAATATTGAACAATCATCATTTCGTGAGGCAGAAATTCACCATCCACAGAAACAGTATGATCTTTAACCATTAGATGTAGGTGTGTGTAAGTGTAGCTAGAATAATTATTATAAAAACATCTTAGTATATTTAAGATACTTTTTTGTTACAAAATAAATGAATAAAAAGAGTTTAGGGGTTTGGAGAAGCAAAATAAAACAAAAGAGCACAAGTGAAGACGTTACCTTAAAATCGGGTAACTCCCTCTGGTTTGAACCAAAAGGGTTTCTTGAAGAGATTACTGCCTAAGGTAAGGCTTCTAGGATGAGTATAGGGATTTGGAGAGACAAAATGATCAGAGATTGGTCGAGAAAAAGTCTTCAGAGGTGTGGGTAAGGAGGTAGATGTGGGGGCCTTTTATAAGAGGAGAGTAGGGGCACTCTTGGAAAAGTATAAAATGTTACTTTATTTTCAAATGTGTTTCAGATTTTAAAGGTCCCACATTAATTTATTTCGAGGATAAGGTTATAAGAGTTCAAAATACACCCATCCAATAGGTTTTTTACATGTTTAGGTCTTATATTTGACATTATCTTTTAATTTTATTTAAATCGTTAAATAATGTGGTAATCGCTGGATCATCATTATGTCATAAATAATTTAATTTATTTAACGTCCAAAAATTATACAAAAAATACTATAATGTAGGAAATATTTTTATATTTCAAATTATTATTTATATTCAAAAATCTGACTTGTATAACCCCAAGTATAAATTATTTTATTAAAACAATACATGTTTGTGTCATTTTTACTTTTACATTAAATAAAAGGCATAAATGTCATTATCTTACCCAAGTGGATCCATGGGGTCCCAAAAATAGACCCATGGGTTGTCTTGGTCGGCAATGAGTCATCCAATAGGGTTAGGACAAGTGTCAAGATATTTTAATTTTATTATAATATCATTTTTACCTTAAATCACACTAATTACCTTTAATCGCGATTAATAAAACATAAAAGTTACTTTTTATCAAAAATCATTTTCATCCCATTGAACCACATTTTACTTAATAATGAAAACCATTTATATTGGATTTTTGAAATTGAAATCACAGAAGTGGTAAAGTTCCATTTAAATGAAAAATCAGTTTTTGTAACTACCACTTTGTGGTTTCACTATTCATAAAAAATTAAGGTTTTTCAGAAAAATACAAAAAATTCACTCTACGTTATATTTGATATTCAGAATTCAAAAATGATGTCTATTTTACCAAATTCATAACATATAAGTTGCATTAATTATTTTTATAATTAAATCCCGCTGTCAAATCAAATAGCGTGTTTTTAAGAAACAATATATATCAAAAGATTGACACTCATTTATGTCCAATATCAAAGTGATATTAATTCCAATGTCCACCATTGGATTAAATGATAAAAATATATTCTAATTTCACTTTAAAACCAATTCAAAAGACAATATAATCATATAAATAAATTAGTTTAAAAAGAGCTTTTGAATTTAAATACAACATTTTTCACTATTCATAATAAAATGAACTTTATCGGAAAAATACCAAAAATTTACACAAAGTAAATTTTGATGTCCCAGTTCCAAATAAGAATTTTATTTTTTCAAATATAACACATAAAATTGTCAAAAAGTGGATTTAAAAGAGGTTCTCCATCAAAAGGCGGTTAATCAACCTTTTAAAGAATATTAGAATGTTTACGCTTAAAATTGGATTCATTTGCATTTTTAATCCTCTAACATTTATTGTAAAGAGTAAAAATATTTGAAAAACATATATAATAATTTTTTAGTTAGTTCTATTCATTCCCGTCATTACAACAGCTAGGAGTTAAATAACATTTAAAATAAAATTATTTATTTATTATAGTGCAACGTATGATTTCAAAGGAGCTCGTTGTTGCGTATTGGGTAAGCCATCGAGCATAGCATTCCCTTTAAATTAATATCAACATTTTATTCCCAAATAGGGATAAATTTAAAAATGTCATATTCTTTATTTACCTGGGGTGTTACATACACTCCACATCATCATGAAATTAATGATCAAGGGGCCTTACAACACAACATGCACTCACACTGGGGTTTCAAAAATGTCTTAGCATTTATACATAAAAAATCATATAAATGTCTCATATTTTTGAAGATAATAAATATTTTGGGCATAGCTAGAGGAATATTTGTATATTTTATATCATTTATCATTAGAATCACATCAAATGACACTCTACTTTGACATGAATTGGTTCATTGACACTTAAATATCACGTACAACCTTTGGAAAGTAAAATATTATTAACATGCTTCCAATTATATCTAGAAAATACGTATCTCCCTATATTTTTTAGAAGTAAATAAACAATTACCTTTACTAATAACATCCTGTTAATTACCTCGATGTAATTATAAAAATAAAAATAAATATACATTCTCTTAATGAATCTCTAAGGAATATCTCTTATTTTAAAATGAATAAATTTAGGAATTTGTTAAATGAATGGTAGAAATGAAGTATAAAATTTTTTTAGACACAAAAAAATAATATTAATCTCATCGAACAAAAATTTGGAGCACAATGAATTCTTAAGACATCACGTGTTATATTATCATATTAAAAATGGTAACCTAAAATAAAGAATAAAAAACATCTAATACAGCCATCCTTTTTAGCTTCCAACTTCATGATCATAAACAAATCTCATGATAAAAACAATTATTAAAGTATTTGAATGGAATATATTAATTCTATGTGTACTAGTATATTCAAATGAAAATTGTTTACCCTCTGTGTAATTTTCTCACTGCTCTACATCTTATTTTACTACCAAATCATGATAAAATTATTCTTTGAAATCACAGAAACCCTATATTACCCCTCATCACCCCTTATAAAACCCATATCATTGTCTCATACAATCATTGGTAAAGGTCTATCTATTATATTATTATTTCTATAAAACCAATGGAAAAATCATTAGATAAGAGAAATATTTTGAGGTCCCTATATATAATTCTAATCCTCTCAAGAAAAAATTATTCATCCGTGATTTTTCTAAAATTATAAGAATATATATAATTTTACACACTTATACATGTTACTACTCACCCAACTCATCCATTTATGTGACTCATCACATAAAAATCATGCTTATATACCTAATTTTAGGTTATGAAATCTCAATTCTTATATTTAACACACCAACGATTCCATACTATGACTATTGATTATTTTGAAAAAAGCACTAACAACAGTTTTCATTCTAGATATAACATTTTAATATTACCCTAGTATCACACACTCCACAACTCTGATAATAATCCAAGAAATTCAATCTCTCTAATATCACTCAATACAATGTGGAAAAAATATCATGGAAAATATATTTTTATTTAAATATAAAATATATAGTCCATATGCATATCTGGAAAATTTAATTATCATGTGATAAATATTATAAATGATATAACAATGAAAATTAATATTTTAATACAATAGTAGAAGTCTATAATATAGAACCCCAATTTTATAATTATTAGAATTATAATAAATCAAAATCCATTGGTTTTTCTTCTTGAAAGATATTTTTGAAAAATTAGTTTAATATTTTACCTAAAATTGGATTTCAATTTTGTACATAAACATAAAATTTTTTTTTGAAAAAATTTATTAATTTATTATAAATTATTTAAGAATATAAAACATTTGATGAAAATTATTCATCAGATAAATCTCAAAAAAATAATAATAACATTTTCAATGAATATATATGCCGCCCACACATTATATTTCATATACATTATGATCCTTCATTCCAAGAATTATTCATTTATGAACTCCCTATTACTAGTTTAGTTATTGTGTTAATAAAATTAAACACAACAAAAAAAGATCATATTTTTTAGATCACATACTAAAATAATCAAAAATCAAAAACAAAAATCCCATTCATGGAATGAAATATATTCAATATATAGGTGTTCATGAAGCATAATGTTAATGTTTTTCTAATTATCATATATCATGAAATCCTTTTACCAATTAATAAATTAGTAAAAAAACAGGATTAATTATGATAATTCTTTGATATAGCTTTTTATCATTCCAAATTTAGTTCCCAAAAATAACCTACCATAAAAAAATAAAATTTAAGAGTACTATTTATCAAAATTTATATAAATATAATATTAAGGATATATCACCAAATATCAATAACTAGGGTTAATACTATATCACCCTAATAAATTCAATAAATAGAGGTGAATCTACTATTACAACAATCATAAGTATAATAATAACATCAAAATTGATATGGTGAATGGGTTATCCCCAATGAATTGGTATAAACAAACACATTGAAATTACTATTCTACCCTTAACGATATCATTGTAAAACTAGGAAACATGTCTCAAACCCAACCTCACTCGATACATCTTAGTTTCACATATATCTACCCATATCATAATGGTCTTACCGTCGCGACACTAATCAAACTATGTTCCCATTAGAGAAGCTAACCAAATTTTTTTCTTAAACAATACATGTGTCCAATTACAGAGGAATAATAAAGGACCACATTCAATATGTGAAACACACATTATATTTCAGAACACACAACCCAACAATTCCATTTCCTATGTATGAAACATATTTTCAATGGATACATAGAAAAAAATACTTCACTTCATCACACAATGTAAAAAAGGACCTATCACGGTCAATATATTTTTTATCCATTGATTAAAAATCAGGAAATACACCATTATTTATATACCAATTTATTCTCAGATAGCTGTATAGGGAAAAATACAATGTTAACAATATTAATACCACAAATAGGATCATCATTATCTATCAAACTATTAATTCATCACATATCAAAAAGGACATCCCTATAACATTAATGATATTTATTAATAAACGAAACCACCCTTGTATTCCAATACTAAATCAATTTATTTTCCCATAAATGAAAAATAACCATAAATGGATATATATAAATGAATAAAACATGAGTTATCACTAAGAGACTAAACAAATTTCTAACCCTAACTCTCATGGTTGAAATGAACCATACTTCCATAATATATTTCCTTGACAAACATACACTTACATACCATCAATACAATTTATACAAAACTATGAAAAGCACAAATATTATGAAACACCTACAATATTGTTGAGTTATCCCTTATAATACACTTTACACCTCTTATTTATGGTATTCAAATCCCGTACTATCCATTTTTCACACCTAAAAGTTCTTAACTCTATCTAATATCCACATTAATTAATTATATTATACATATAAATCATTAATATAGTTAAAATATATTTAATTCAATTGGGAATAATCATATAGTGTATCATTTTTTGATATATCCCCACCAATGTATTGAGAAATGGATTGTAGACTACTCTCAACATCGATCCTTACCATTATCATGAAAAATAACCAATGTCCAACATCAATTATCAAATGCTAATTTAATTTGACATGAATCAGTTGATTAACACTTCAATCTCTTATAAAACCTTTGGAATTCAAATATTATTAACATGCTTCCACTTATATCTATAAAAATACATGTCTCCCTATATTTTTAGAGGTAAATAAACATGTAACTTCACTAATAACATCCTACTAATTACCTCTATGTAATTATAAAAATAAATATTACTATACATTCTCTTAACGAATATACAAGGAATATCTCTAATTTTTAAATGAAAAAATTTAGATTTTTTTTAAATTAATGGTCGAAATGAAGTATAAAATTATTTTAGATGCAAAAAAATCATCTGTAACTCATTGAATTTTTTTTGGAGCACAATGAATTCCTAAAATATTCCTTGTTACATTATCACTTGAAAAATGGTAACCTAAAATAATGAAGAAAACATCTAATATAACCTTACTTTTCATATTCCATCTTTATGATCATATAATAATCTCATGATTAACAATAATTATTTGAGGATTTAAATATCATATATTAATTATAAGTGTACTAGTATATTCAAATGAAAACTGTTTACTCTCGACGTAATTTTATCACTACCCTAAATCTTATTTTACTAACAAATCATGATAATATAATTTGTTGAAATCACATAAAACCTATATTACAACTCTTCACCCCTAATAATAGCCTTATAAATGTCTCATAAACTCATTGGAGACATGTTGGTAATGGTATATCTACAAGATTCTTCTTTCCATAATACCATTGGAAAAAACATTAGATAAGAGAAATATTTCGAGGTCCCTATATCTCATTCTAATCCACTCATGAAAAAATAATTCATCCATGATGTTTATAAAATTATAAGAATATATATAATTTTACACACTTATACAAGTTACTTCTCACCCAACTCATTGATTAATGTGAATCATCACATCAAAATAAAGTTTATATGCTTATTTTTTAGGTTATGTATTCTCAATTCCTTTATTTATCATGCCAATCATTCCATACTATGACTATCGATGATTTTGAAATAATCACTGAGTACAATTTACCTTATTGATATAACATTTTAATGTTAACCTTGTATCACACACTCCACCACTCTAATAATAATCCATGAAATTTAGTTTCTCTAATATCACTCAATACACTATAGGAAAAATCTCAGGGAAAATATATTTTTATATAAAAAGAAAATCTATATTAAAAGTTAATATCTCAAAAATTCAATTATAATTTAATTAATATAATGAATTATATAGGAATGAGAATTAGTTTATTAATACAATAGTATAATTATATAATATAGAACACCAATTAATCAATTATTGGAATTATAATAAATTGAAATCCTTTGGTTTTACTTCATGAAATATATTTTTGAAAAAACTAGTTTAATATTTTACCTAAAATTGGATTCTAGTTATGTAAATAATCATTATAGATTTTTTTGTAAGAAAATGATTAATTTATTATAAATTATTTAAGTATCTAAATCATTAGATGAAAATTGTTCATCAAATACATATCAAAATAATTTTTTAATAACATTTTCAATGAGTTAATATGATACCCACACATTAGCATTCATATCCATTATTATCCTTCATTCCAAGAATTATTCAATATAAAAATCTCTCTTAGTAGTTTACATAGATAGTTAAAAAATAAAATAGAACTAAAAATATCATATTTTTTAGATCACTTACTATAATAATCAAAAACCAAAAATGAAAATACCATTTAGGGAAAGAAATATATTCAATATATATGTGTTCTTGAATTATAATTTTAATGTTTTTATAATTATATTATTGCATGAAATCCTTTTACCATTTCATAAAATAGTAAAACAAAAATATTAATTATTATAATTCATTGATAAAACTTTGTAACATTCCCAATTTATTCCTAGTAAATAAACTACCACCAATAAATAAAATTTAGGAGTATTATATATCAAAATATATTTAAATATATTATTAATGATATATCACCAATGATCAATAACCATGGTGAATAATCTATCACGATAATAAATTCAATAAATAAAGGTAAATCTATTATTTCCAAAATCAAAAGTATAATAATAAAATCAACATAGATATGGTGAATGGGTTATCCCCAAGGAATTGGTATAACCAAAAACATGTAAATTCTTATTCTAACCTTAACTATATCATTTTAAAACTAGGAAAAATGTTTCAAACCCAACCTCACTTGAAACATCTTAGTTTCTCATATAGCTACCCCTCTCATAATGTTCTTACCATCATGACACTAATTAAACTATGTTCCCATTAGAGAGGCTAGTATAAATTTTTTCTTAAATAATACATGTGTCCCCTTACTGAGGAATACTAAATGATGATATAAAATACATGAAACACACATTATGTTTTAGAACACCCATCCCCACAGTTCCATTGCCTATGTATGAAACATATTTTCAATGGAGGCATAAAAACAAAATACTTCATTTCATCACACAGTGTTAAAAGGACCTATCACAATCAATACAGTTTTATCCATTGATTAATAATCAAGAAATAAACCATTATTTATATAACATGTTATTGTGACGTTTTTGTATAGGACAAAATACAATTGGACCAATATCAAGACCATCAATAGGATCATTATTATCTATCGAACTATGA
Source organism: Viscum album (assembly GCA_963277665.1). Taxonomy (NCBI): domain Eukaryota; kingdom Viridiplantae; phylum Streptophyta; class Magnoliopsida; order Santalales; family Viscaceae; genus Viscum; species Viscum album. The sequence continues at coordinate 209,151,806 of OY728123.1, forward strand.
AAGTATCACATATCAATAAATACATCTCTATGTCATTAATGGTATTTATTAATAATATAAAGTATCATTGACTTCTAATACCACATCAATTGATTTTACCATAAATGAAATATATCCATCAATGGATATGTATAAATGAATAAAACATGAGTAAACACTAAGAGACTAAACAAATTCTGAATTTTAACTCTAATGTTTGAAATGACCAATGCTTCCATAATATATTTCTTAGACCAGCATACACTTATATACCATTAATAAATTTATAAAAAACTATTAATTTAAAAAATATTTTAACTACCTACACTAACATTGAGTTATCCCTTATAATACACTTCACACATCTTATTTATGGTCTGAAAGCCCATAATGGAAATTTTCCACACCTACAAGTTCTTAACTCTATCTAATATCCACATTAATTAATTATAATATACTTTTAATTCATTCATATAGTTAAAATATATTTAATTAAATTTGGAATAATCATAGAGTGTATCATTTTTTGATATATCCTCACAAAATTACTGAGAAATGGAGTGTAGACTACTATCAACATCGCCCATTACATCTATCCTAAAAAATACCCATTTCCTAACATCTATTATCAAATTTATTTCATCACAATTTAATAACAATATGTAAATAACTAGTATAGTGGATTACAATTAGAAATTATCCATACACTCATGTGTATTATCCTTTAAAAGAAATCCATTATACCTTACATGCAAATGACTAATATGTTCAATAGGTTTTCACAATGCATTGATGGAACTGAATTTCATTACATTATTTTAACCCCATAAAACCGAAGAGTTTAAGAGGAGTATTCAATAGTGGGAATAAGGTATAGGATCATACCTTAGATAAATAACGGTAAAAGATCTATCCCCCAAGGATAAAGGGTGTAAATGAGAATGGGAGGAGTGGAGTATGGGAAAATATACCCATCATGTTTCAGAATAAGTGATAGAAGACCCCCAAAATGGGATTATATGGGAGTGGGTTAGATGATCCTTCTTACACTATTGAAATGAAGAACCATTGGTCTAATGGGTACCATACTCCTTTAATACAACCACTCTCTATCTCATAAAGTATACGATATAAGTGAATTGGAAACCCAGTGTCTAAACAAGGGGAAACTCATCGATAATTTATTCCTCGGGTACCATATTCCATCAAACAAGGAGTCAGGTGGAAAACCACAACCATCAATCTCCTTTTTAAATTCTTTATAACCTAAAAAAACATCTTTAGGTCCTTTATATATAATCCAAGGTATAATAAAAATTATTTTGATACCCTAAAATAAACCATCCAATTCCAATTTCTAATCAAAATCTAAAAAATTCAAACATTCACATACCCAATCTACTTAGAAAAGTTCATTTCATTGGTTTCACTAATTCATATTATAAGGTTTAACTAAAATCTCGTTACTATAAAACTTATAATCCATATTAAATCACACAATTTCTTAACTCTTCTAATATTTCAAATTTGATACACACCCCTCTTTTTTATCTCTTTATAGACATATATCATCATAAAATACACATAAATTAGATGAATAAACAAAATCACAGATTCCTTATACAATGGACTATAATAAAAAAACGTTCATTCCAACAAAATTTATTTCAATAATCATTCCATCATTATAATAAATGAAACATTATTCAGTCTATTAGGCACCCTACTGCACTAACAATATGTATAAGGCTAACAACCCATGATATATGGTTCTGAATCAATACACCAACTTCATGTGTATTACTTATTCATAGAAATATTCATGAATTCCCAATTAATTTATGTTAATCAATAACTGATTTGTATTCTATTAAGAAAGGTGTAACCTACGTAGTAATGACTGAATGTATCTCTAAATTATCTGAGCCTTGGGTTTTTAATCATACAAAAAATGATTTAAAAAATCATACTTCTTTAGTTCATTATACTATATTCCATAATTTCAATTAATTACTAACATATTCAAAAACATTTTACCATAACTAGATTAATTCTTGAGTTTCACAATCATTAATGTACTGAATGTATTCAGCAACCTGATTTAAAAAATACTATATTCCAATATATCATTTCATATATATCTAGGTTGTTCATATTCAACAGAAAAGGAAAAAACCACAACCACTACCAATCTAATATTTTATCTCACAGAAACACTAATAATAATCATAAATGACCTAAAATAATGGATATACCCATGATTATTTAGTGGTAAAATCCCCACTACATTATTTCTCTTATCATCAAACTACAAGAACCTATATTCCTTTATTTCAGAACTGGACAAACACTGATTCTCATGAGTCCCACTAATTGTATTTGATAGTTTTATCACATGATATCTACTATGGTGTTCACAAAATTAGGATTCTTAATTTTATTACCATCTAAAATAATTGATTATTTGTTGATATAAATTAGAATTAATAGTTTTAACATAAGATCAATTATCGCACTTGTAATTATGAGACTCACTTATTCAAACCCATAATTAAACCACACTATTATATAATATGTTCTCTAATATGGTGTTACTTAAATAATCATTGTTATCCCACCCTTTAATTTTTCAATAGTCATAATGATCCCCTATGGAATTTTTTGTATCACAAAACAAATTGGTTTTCAAAAAATTCTATTACATGTTCTTCAATGTATCTAAGTAAATTACCCACATGAGTTAATCATCTCTATTTACCATGATCATATTAGTTTAACCATGTTATCAAAATCCATTGTTCATCAAATAACAACACTATGATTATTTCATATCCTATAATGATCATAAAATGATACGTTGGTTCATTTTTGACAATACACTCTTGAAAAATGAAAGGGTAACTCCTTCTCGACTAGTATTCAATGACACAACATAATTCCATGCCTCATAGACATTTCATAATAAAATAAATGATTCTCACATTATTCCTTGGGTTATATTATACCTAACTACACCTCTAATTTTGATGAACCATTGAGTCACCATAGAATCCTATGACCTTTCTCCAAGAAGATGGTGAACTATTGGTCCCTAGACCCTCCCATGATAATTAATGAACCTTCTAGGCCAAACACCCAATACTATTATCAATATAACTAAACCCTTTTACCAATTCATGTTTTCCTCCCCACATGAAGGAATCTCATAAAATTGAATACGTCCCTAATTATCATCGTGGAATTTTTAATTAAGATACATAATACTTATTCCCTAATATCCATATGATATATTGTTTACAAAAAATAATATCATAATAATTTAATGTATACCATACAAGTCGATCCATTCTTATTCTAAGAACATGGGTTATTTTACGAGGTAAAAATACTTTTCTTTTAATTTTAAATGATTTTATGGCCTTACGTATGTACCAATTGTGATCACGGATGTTTTGAAGGTTCATGAGGATCATATGAAGTCTAGAGATGGGTTTTGGGGGTGTTTTAGTCATGGAACATAGTTAGGATAAAATGTGCTGGGTAGGCCGCAGGGTTAGACAAACCGTGTGAGTGGAGTTTTTAGATTCTGCACTGATTGAGAAACCATGCGGTAGCAGATTTTAGGTCGTGTGGTAAGTTTGAGAAATTTTAGACTGTTAATACAGATCTACCACACAGTTAGTTAGACCATGTGGGATAACTTTTTGGGCCCCCTTGGAGATATGTAGTGACTTTGTAAAATAGTGTACAATCATACAAACCACGCCCCAAAATCATTCGACCCAATTTTTAATGGAAAATTTACCATTTCAAATATTTCCTTTTAATCCTAAAAATGGGTTTCTTCTTCTTGTTGTTGGATATAACCGCATTTAGAAAACTCCACCTTGAGGAACCTTCTATAGGATTTTAACTCATCTCTCCATCCAATCTGCATTTCAACTATGGATCATATCATAGAATCTGTATTGGTAAGTCCTAAATTCCTTTTTCACCTTTATTGTTTCATAAGAACAATGATTTTGCTATTTGATTTTAGGATCATATACCCCGATATCCTGTTCTGCGTCCATTCTTCAGATCTATGATAAACAATGATGAATAAGGACTTGGTACTGGATTATTTATCTACTAATGAGCTGAGTAAGGTGGTTTATAATTTTATTCATATTTTTTGGGGCTTTTCAGGTGTTTGTCCAATATACCAACCACTATATATTCCAGCGCGACCACCTTTTTGAGTGATCCACTTGTATTAGGCCAAGTCGGACCTAGTGAGGATGCCTGTAGGTTCCATTTAGGTGTGTTGGAAACCATTTCTTAATTTTAGGTCACCCATGGGGTGAGCTTAATGTATTTAACCCATTTATTATTTTTTAGACCACCAATGGGGGGTGTTATCTTGATTTCATGTTTATAGGAGACCTTCTATTTCCTAAATGGTTTGAATGACTAAATATAAGATGTACTGCTTCCATGTAACTTGTTATGCCTTTCCATTTTGAATAAATGGCCTAAATGGATTTATTTATCACAAGTTAGTAAAAATGTTAGTAATTTCAAGATTTCTTAATTGGATGAATGAAAAATTGGGATATGTTAGATGGTATACTCACAAGACCAGTTAAAATAGAAAATGAAAAATAAGGGTTTCTATACCTATATGATTTTATTATTAGAATGTTAAATTTAAAATATGGTAGGGTAGGTCCATATGAAATTTGATAGATAAATTGAATGCATGAGTGGGTATAACCATGGCTTGTTTCTAGTTATGTGTGTGGGTATCCTCAAATGGTATTGTATTGATTAGTTTGAATGAATTAAATGAATGGTCTAATAGATGCCATGAACTGCTCTCCATGGATCTAGAATGTGGTAGTGGATGACTTGGGTTGACTCTACCCCTTGGTTATTTATTACGTGGTTTGACATGGGCCTCACTACCTTGTGGATATAGCATTCTTGGACTCACATATAACATATCAGTAAACATGATCCTAGGACTCCAACCAGTGCCTAGACCGAGTATCCACTAAGACACCCATGGGACTCATTGTGGATGTCTTCATATACTACACCTTGGATCTAAACTTTCATAGTCATCACTTATTACATCTATTCCCTGGTACATGACACCATGTATCCAGACATTATGGTCTACACTTCTTTATATAGAACGGTTGTGGGTTTCTTGATATCATTGGATGTACGGTGTGTCCATGTGACTAGAAATTTTTATATCTACCTTGTTAGGAGAAGAATCTTATTGATGTTATTCTTGAGTGGTTGTTTTGTTTTTTTACTTCTTGCAATAGACATATTCCATGGGAATTCACTTTGTGTTACTTCTTTACTTACACATGGTGGAACTTTACATATTGTTGATAGAACTGTATATTCCATTGGTAGTTACCTATTGGAATGTTTATCTCATACCCTGTTTGGGCCTTCTTGGGGACCCAAACAGATTATACTATTGTAGGTACTTATAGGAGAATTCCCCTTGGTACCTGTTTTTGATTATGGCCTCGAAGAAAGGGATAATTGGATAAAGCTGAGGTTGCGATGCTATGGGAAATTTTTGGTCTTTTGTTCTTTTTGGGATACCTGTACTATATTGTATTACCATGTACTATTCTAGATTCTTTCTAGATACATGTATCATCTGCATCATTGTTTATGAGACGTTCCTAGATTATTTATGTATTCTATTACTATGTCTCTTTTCAGTGACTGTTTATTTATTTTCATCCACTATGGTATTCCTCTATGATACTCTGGTAATGAGGGAATAGTCTACCCATTGACTCACATTGGCCCTCGTTACTATTCCCTAGAATATAGTGTTTGGGGAGATGTGCTTTAGGTCACGTAGCCAACCGGGCTTGGGGAACTATTGAGTGGCATCTGGGTCCGGGATGATACAGAGTGGTATCAGAGGAGTCATTGATAGTTTTCATTATAGTTTGGAGAAATTTGAATAGGATATAATGGAAATGGTGTTTGGTAATAAGATGTGTCTAGGGGTAGCTACCATGTGTATGGGTAAATTACCAATTTCATCGAATGGACATGTTATCTTCAGGATTTTGACTATTAAAGTTGCTTTTATTTCACTGTCGGGTGGCGTACTTGATTTATGATGTTACAATTGATGAAATTGTGGGTTCTATTTCTGTTGAAACTAGATGATATGGGGGTGTTCCATTTCATGCATCATATAATAACTTTTTATAAATCAGATTTCATGCATTATTCCACACTATCTAGGATGCATTACATATTTCATGGTGTTGTGATAGTTTCTGTGATAATTGTGCTTGCTATTGTGATATTATTTGTGCAGTGGATACTGGAGTGATGTCATCTTTCAATTACGAGGCGTATGAGCCCCTATGGATTGGGAAATGATGCAACACAAAAATTTTAATACTGAAATGAACTTAAAATATCTATATGTTTGAATGGGAACCAACATTTATGTTCATGAGGTGTTATGGGACCTCATGGATTTGGAATTAGTATACCCTTGGTGAAATTTTCTGGAAAAACATGCATGCGAAAATGGAATGGGATCTTGAAATGAAAAATGGAGACTTGAAATAGACCTAAATTTTGAGTGGTAAAGAGGCATAGTTTCAAGTGGTTTATTGGATGATCCTTATATATCCCTTGATTTAGGAGTAGGCTGTTGGTTGACATGGTTTTTAGGAGGGTTTTAACCTATCCTATTATTTTATGTTGTGCACTTTGGTGTTTTCCTTTCCTGATGTGTGTGTTTGGAATTTTAGAGACATGTGTCCATGATTTGCTCTAGTGGTACACCGTAAGGGATGAAATTACCTCTCTCCATACATGATAGTCCATGTGATACCATTTTATCCTTATTTCATTCCAGTTGCAACACAATAAATTGTTAGAAACACATGTTTTGTGGCATAGTTTTGTGAAGGGTTCCTTCATTATATGCATAATTTCTAGGGAGCATTGAAACTAGCTTTGTCTATGGATAAGATGACGCAGATGTTCCAACTGAAGTATTATCCCATGTTTCTGGGGATGGTAGACATCAATCTATAGAGATGTTTCTAGAGACCACGTTAGAAATATTTGAGCATCAAGAGATTCCTCCAGTTCAGAGGGTCACACTCACAACTTATATTCTACGTGGTGTGGAAAATCGCTGGTGCAACATTTTGAATTATGATAATGGGATACTTGATATGTGTTTGGCTAGTTTCCCAACTCGCTTCTATGACTAATTTTACCCCATTACTCTATGAGCAGAGAGGGCTACTGAGTTCAGCATCTGGGCAGGGCGCAATGGATGTTGTGTATTTCAAATCACATTGTATTGAGGTGCAACAATTTGTGATGATGTATCATACTGATGACATGTTAAGAGCAATATGCTTTGATGAAGGTATGAAACATGATATCAAAAAACAAGTCAATGTGTTAAGGATGAAATTTATCACTAATATTGGGAATTAGGAACTAATTATGCAGAGGATCCTATGGGATGTTGGTGGTACATAACATGGGAGTTCTATTTTTTCATCTGATGGATCTATATATTTATGCAAGAAGTGCTATTTTGAGACTTCCTAAAACATGAGTTCTAGTCAGACCATGGGAGTAGGGATCTTGGTCTTTTATTATTAGTGTATTAGGAGAGTCCACATGATGAATTAGTGTGAATATGACCGAGTTCAGTGCCAATATTGTGAAAGGATTTGGCCCATGCAGCAGTTTTGTAGGACCATCCCTCTAGTTATGAGTTTTTGGGGATCATATATGAAATTAGGTTCAAAACCAGGTACCTTAGCTCTACATAAGCAAAAAAGTTGGAGTGGTGTAGGTTAGACAGTCCAAGGTAGTGGTGGTTGTGGAAATGGTATCCAGAGACTAGGTTCTCAGAGATAGAAGGGTGGATCAACTCAGGGTAGCCAAGTAGTGTCATAGGGTCGATGTACATGCCAAACTTTTACAATGAAACATATCCAATAAGAGTAGGAACATTTAATGTCTACAGAGATAGGTACGATCTTAGTAGATTCTACTACTGAATCTTCTCTTTTAGATATTGGTGCATCTCATAGTTTTATATCTGTAGGGGTGGTTGGAAGGCCTGTGATTTTTTTTCTTTCTGAGTTCAATATGATGCTATATACACCATAGGGAATTAGAAATGATGATGTGCACTAGTTTATGGAGTGTCCCATTAAGGTGGGAGGATTCCACTTCATATGGAATCTTTATATCCTAGAGATGGTTTGGTTTGGGTCATTATCAGGATGGACTGGATACTATATTATCAAGCATTCATTGTGCACTATCACGAGTTGGTGACTTTCGCATCAACAAGGGTGATGTGATATCTTACAAGGGAAGATGTAATGTCTATGTGAGTTGATCTAGACCCGAGCATAGTGGGCTATGTAGGTTGAAAACCCATATCAATAGTCTATTTCTAGATTACCAGGGAGGGATTCAAAAGGACATTCTTCCAGTGGTTGAGTGCTTCAGGAGAATCTTTCCCAACACCTTTTCTGGGTTACCTCATGAGAGGGTGGTGGATTTATCCATAAATATAATTCCGAGATATTCAATGGTATCCATTCCTCCTTACATGATGGAGATTATGGAGTTGGAGGATATCAAGAGATAGGTATAGGATTTGGAGGTGAAAGGGTTTATCAAACCCAATAATTTTCCATGTGATTTTCTAGTCTTTTTTTATGAAAAACAAAAGATGGTACCCTTAGGATATGCATGGACTATCGAAACTGAACTAGATGAAGATTAAAAACCAATTTCCATTAGGGTGGATAGATGATCCATTTGATCTGCTTCATGTAGCTCAAGTGTTCTTGAAGATCGACTTGAGGTTAGGATATCACCAGGTGCATGTTCTACCTATTTACATACCTCATACAACCCTTCATATTTTGTATGGGTTATACGAGTATCAGAATATGTTGTTCTCTTTCACGAAGATGTTGGCGGGTTTCATGGAACTGATGAACCAGGAGTTCCATCATTAGTTTGATTCTGTTGTGGTGGTTTTCTTGTATGATATCTTAGTGTATTATAACAATCAACTTGACTGTGATAACCATCTTAAGATTATTTTGAATACACTTAGATAACATCAGATATATGACAATATTGTAAAGTTCCACTTTTGGAGGGATTATATTCACATCATTGGTTATATCATCTCATAGAAATGAGTATTAGTGGACCCAATATAAGGCATGAGTTGTAGTTTATTTGGAAAAAACCAAGAAAGTCTTTGACATAACGAGTTTCTAGGGAATAGTTGGTTACTAAAAGTTTTTTATACAGGACTTCTCATGCTGAGTAGCACCATTGATGGGCTTGACTAAGAAGGGAGTGATGTTCTTGTAGTTAGATTATTCTAAAGAAAACATTCAGGATCACAATGGAAGGTTGACATAAACACCTATTCTAATACTTCCAGAGAAGGGAATGAGTTACATGGTGTACTATGACACTTCAGGTGTGGGGTTAGGGGAAGTGATGATAAAGACTGATATAGACATTGCGTAAAGGTCTTGATATATGAGGCCTCATGAGAGGAATTACCCTATGCACTTTCTTGAGGCAGCATTGGTTTTACATGTGTTTCACTATTGGATATACTATTACAAGGGGAGAGTTTTTTGGTGTATACAGATAAGAGAAGACTTAAGTAAATCTTTACACAATGAGATATGAATATAATGAAGAAAGGTTGTGTAGAATAAATTCAGTCATTTGACTTCGAACATGCCTATATTCATGGTAAGGGTAATGTAGTGGCCGATGAACTGAGCAGTAGGGATCAGATATAGATGGTGAAACATACCAGTAGTGAGTGGAATCTTATTGCATTGTTCTCTAAGATGCATATGGAGGTTCAAGATAGTAAGGGACATGTATTTCCTTTATCCTTAGCTACAACTTCTACACTCCTATAGAGAGTGAATATTTGGAAGCTATCAGAATTTGAGGGAATTTTCCATTGAGAGGTGTAATAGGTGAGGATCCACCTCTTAGATGGATGGTAGGAGATGATGAGATCCTATGTATCCATGGATGCATTTTGGTTCTAGGGGATATATGAGATTAGTTGATTTAGGAGATTCATGCTTCATCTTGGGCAGTGTATCTCAGGTTCATCAAAATGTACCAAGATTTGTGCCGTCAATACTGGTGGTCGGGTTTGAAGAGAGAGGTATCTGGTTTTTTTACAAGGTACTCCACCGATTAGCATGTGAAGGAGAAGAACCAGTGAAGAGATATTCATTAAAAGGATTTAAATATTCCAAAGTGTAAATGAGATGATTTCATGTTGGATTTTGTGATTGGGTTACTGAGGTCACCTATAAGTAATAATGTTTTGTGGGTTGTTGTTGACTGGCTTACGAAGGTCTCTCATTTATTAATGATCAAGGATACCTTCATTATATATGATATCAGAAAGAAGTATATTTGAGAGGTGGTATGACTTTTTGGGGGACATAGTTTTATTATTTTGGATAGGGATTCTTTCTTTACATCTATTTTATGGTGTAGTTTCTAAAGGGGGTGGGTATACAGGTGTTTCTGATCACACCATACCACCCACAAACTGATGGTTATTTAGAGCATACGATACTGGTGGTCGATGAAATTCTATTAACATTCATCCTAGATATGGGGGGGATCATCAGAGAAACATATTCCCCTAGTTGTGTTCATCTACAATAACAGTTGTTATGAAATGATACAGATTGAAAATTATGAGGCTTTATACGGATGTTGATGTTTTCTACCCCTGTGATGGCTAGAGATAGGTCATGCATCTTTACAGGGAGCACATCTCGTGCATGAGAATTATGAGGAGGTCCAATTGATTTAGAAGTGGATGGATATATCACAATCTCATCATAAATATTTGTCCAATTTTCGTAGAGGACCTCTGGAGTTGGAGGTTTGGAAATGGGTTTTCTTTCGTGTTTCACTAAGGTTTGGACATAGAAAGATCATGATATAGAGTAAACTCTCAAAATTATATGTTTGGACATTCAAGATTCTGGAGAGTGTTGGTTCATTTTCAGTTACCCGAGAGGTACCAAGCCATGATGTCTTCCCCATATCTCACATGCACTATTATTATAACAGTTATCATGTTTTTCATCCTGTGGAGGTTGAGCTTCAGTTTGATGCATTATTTCAAGATCATCTGATTCATATCATTGACCAAAGATCAAAGGTTATCTGAGGCCAGTTATTTCCTCTAGTGTATGTACTGTGGAAGATCAGAAGTATATAGAACAAGAATTGGGAGCAGGAGGCTGATATATATGCTTAGTGGCCAGAGTTTTTTATAGATGAATATTGACCACCCTTCTGAGAGAAATTTGGGGATGAATTTATCTAATGGGGAATATTGAATGAACCCATGATTTCTAATAGGGTGAAAATTATTTTCATTTTAGTTTAGATTTTTTGTTATGGCCTTACGTACATACCCCTTGTGATCACGAGTGATTTGGAGGTGTATGGGGCTCGTTCAGAGTCCGAATACGAGTTTTGGGGGTGTTTTTGGATTGGATCACATTTAGGATAACCGTGTGGGGTAGGCCAAATGGGTAGACTAACCGTCTAGGTGGAGGATGTATCATGCACATGGTTTGAGAAAACTTATAGTAGCGGCTGCACAGCCGTGTGAAAAGTATGAGAAATTTAAAACTTTTGACAAAGATATTTCACATGGTTACCGAACGGTATGTTAGACAGTGTGGGGTAACCATGTGATCCTTACTTTATACTTATATTAACCATGAAAAATGGTTCATGGTTATACAATGAATGCACCTAAAAAATGGGACATGATTTTTAATGGAAAAATAACCATTTTCCTTTGTTTCCTTTTAAAACTAAAAATAGGTTTCTTATCCTTCTCGTTGGATTTCACTTCATGTAGGAGATCCCCCTTGAGGTATCTAACATAATATTTGAGCTCCTATCACCATAAAATATTTTCATCAACTCTATATTATCTCAATAGGTCTATATCAGTAAGTCATAAGTTCATCTTTATCCATTCTTATTTCTTTCAGACAATGATTGTTCTATTTTATATTAGGATCATATGCCTTTATATACTATTCTTCATCCATTCTTCAGATCTCTCATAAAATAGGATGAATCAGGATTTAATGTCGGACGATTTGTCTACTACCAAGTTGTGGTAGGTGGTATATACTTTTATTTGGTTTTTTGTTGCTTTTTGGGTGTTCGACCATTATGCCACCAGCCCGATTTTCTGAAGCGGCCCCAGTTTTTAGTGAGACACATTTAGTAGGATATGTTGGAGCCAGTGAGGATGCTCATAGGTTCTATTAAGGTTCAATGGAACTTGTTTCTCATTTCATGGTCACCCATAGGGAGAACCATATAGATTTAAGCCATTTATTCATGTTTTTTCCACCCAATATGTGTGAGATCATGCTTTCTAGGTTATAGGGATCCCATTAATTACCTTAATGGTTTGAGTCACTACTTAAGAGATGTACCACCTCCTTGTATCATTTTATTCCATACTCTTTTGAATAAACTTCCTAAATGGATTAATTTAACACAAGTGGATATACTTTTTAGTATATTCTAGATTGCTTAAATGGTTGAATGGGTAGTGGGGATATTTGAGAGGGTATACTCACATGACTTGTTAAAAATTGAAAATGAATAATATGGGTGGGTATACCTTTATGATTTTATTAAAAGGATTTTAAATCAAATAATATGGGAGGGTAGACCCATATTAAATGTGAAGGAAAAATGGAATGCATGACTAGCTATACCCATGGCTTGTTTCTAGTTATGTGAGTGGGTATAATCACTTGGTTTTGAATTGATTAGTATGAATGAATTGAATGAATGGTTTGATAGATTCCATTGAATTATTTCCATGGATGTGGAATGAGGTAGGGGACTCCTTAGTCAGACTTTGTCCCTTGGGTATTGATTTAGTGGGATACCTCTGGCCTTACTACCTTGTGGATCCGGTTTGCAGGGACACACATAGGACATGTCAGTATACATTCTCCTAGGACTCCAAATGGTTCCTAGAATGAGTCTCCACTAGGATTCCCATGGGTCTCATTGTGGATTCCATGGTCTACTATGCCTTGGATCTATCCCTTCATGGTTTACACTTCTTACTCGGATGCCTTGTTACATGACACATAGGATCCTTCCACTGGGTTCTACACCTCTTTATACACTATGGTTATGGGTTACATGATATCGATGGATCTATGGAGTGGCAGTGTGACTGGTACATGTTATAGATTCCTTGATAGGGGATGACTCTTTTTATAGGTAGCCTTGAGAGGTTGTTTGGTTTTACTTCTTCTAGTATTTCTTGGGAATTCACATTACGTTACTCATTTACTTACACATTCTAGAATTTTACATATTGCTGAAAGAATTTAATAGTCATTTGGTGGTTACCTACTGGGATCTTTTTATCACACCATGTTTGGGCCTCCTTAGGGAACCAAATAGATAATACAGTTGTAGGTAATAACAGGGGAAAGAGCCCTGATATAGGTTGTTTATTGTGGACTCAGAGCAGTTGAGCATAGTACCAAGACAAGGATTACGATTCTATAGGAATATTTGGTTCTTTTGTTCTTTTTGTAATTATGTACTGTATTATACTCCTATATACTATTCTGGATATGTTCTAAATACATGTATCATCTGCATCATTCTATATTTGACCTTCTTGGATTATATATGTATTCTTGTCTTCTCTCCCTTTTTAATGAATAATTATTTACATGCATTTAATATTCTATAAATTGGTATACTATTGTGATACTCTAGTAATTAGGTCATAGTATCCCCATTTACTCATATAGGACCTCATTTATAGTTAGCAGCCTTTGGCATTTGGGGAGATGTGCCTGAGGCCATGTAGCCAACCAGTGTCTTGGTACTGTTCTGTGGCATCCAGGTCCAGGAAGTTATGCTTATCTAAGAACTAATATCCTCATCCAAAGTATAATATTATACAGGAAATATTAAATTCCAATAATGTAGTATGTATGATATGTATCCTATATTCAGGTGAAGTATTTTTCAAAAATTGAAACTCACAATGGTACACAACCATCACAATTGTCAAATATACACAAATCCAAGAAATCATACAACATAGCACTACCCCATCAAGAAAACATGATTTATATCATCAAGAGTCTCATCCCAAAAAAAGTTCTATTGTTTCCTTAATAAAAATTTCACCATGAATCACATGATTTATTTTCACATCTCTGACACAAATAACCATATTTTATTTTCATCTCTATACATAAACAAGTAACTCGACACAATCATATATCATATAGTTGAATACATCTCACTATGTTTTGTATATTTTATACCTGGAATACCCCCATTATTTTTCTATATAAATAAATCTATTTTATAGATTATCCCCTCTCCCTCTTGACCTATCATCGTATATCATAACTAATACCAATAAATGATATGAAATTTACCATATAATTCTACAAACATACCCAAACCTGTCAAAATATTGGGCTGTATGTCATCATTAAAATGATATCCTATACAATATATTGGCCACACCACTATTTTCCATTGTTCATGATGAGATATAAATTCTTATCTATAATAGGCAATAAGGAAACTCATATATTAGAACATCCAAATAAAGGATTCCATAAATATTGTGTATCCTCCGTATCTTGAAAAACGTTTTTCTTTATGGTTTTAATCCTCATAGGATATTCATATACCAAACTACCTCTTGAGGATTAATATTAAATCTGTGTGTATCATGGAAACATCACACCTTGAAAATTCACAAAACAAGTAATTGATAAATGTTTTGGTCATGTAGAGCTCCACTAATACATTGTTTTGGAATAAACTAAATCATTTATTGTTTATTCTTTAATTAATTGATACTTATTAAAAAAAATGTCTCACAAGAAAAAACGTTAATTAACATGTCATATGAACCTACATTTCAAAATTAATATATGTTGACACAACTTATTTAACCCCAATCTATGATTTAATCAAATAAATCAATCACCCAAAAAATTATTATTGTAACAATTTGAACATATAGAAAATAAAAATGAAATGTAAAACAATCCTAACTCCCTAAAAACATTAAATTTATCTTGTACAGGTTGTATAAAATAATTATCACCACATTCAACTGATGTTACAATTAGAATTATCAATTATTACCATATAATACAGAGTAATATGATAAAGAAAATCACTAATACCATTTTTTAATTTCCCAAAACATCAACAAGATCATGTGTTACACATGATGTTATGTACACATCCCTATAAATTAGGGATTATCATTAAGTAATAAGGGCTAGGTGATAACACATATTGAGACTATACCCTCACTGTCATCATAGTAAGTGAATTGTAAATATTAAAATAATATAAATAAGAAAACATCATACTACGACAATGGATTTTTAATATAAATCATATGTGTTAATATATATTATATAAAATTTTTAAAAAGGATATTGAATGTCGTTATCATATCATATATAAATGAAATATCTCTCAATGGGACAATCATGTACAATACTCAAATTAAATAGAAAACAAAAAACATGAGACCCAACCAAATCATTAGAACCACCTCAAATCAATCTCCCAAATCAATCTAAGATCCACTTGATTATCCTGTAGTAGATCCATTACCTCATCATTCCGATCAACAATAACATCTTCTCATTCACCCAAAATCTTTTGTAATGTTTCGGCATAAAAATCAGTATACCACCACCAATGGTCTCCATAATAAAAGCTTTTATTTACATGAATACAAGAACCTTTTAATATAAATCAATGAACATCACATAAATAAACTTATTTTACTATTGTTTTCTCAATATCATACCTTATGGATGATTAATAGCTATCTCATCTAATAATTAAAAGTGATGTTTCTCCCATGGTCTATCAACAACAATAGATATTTTTAGGCCATAATTCCTCATAATACTAAATCTAGTGAGTATTTTATAACCCTATTAATAGTAAGTGAAAATAGAATAACCTAGTAAATATTTATCACTGTGATAACTATACATGTAAATAAGGATCCTCAAAATGAATGATATAATACAACTACAAGTACATGGGAAGACATTTTATATAATTGTGAATAATGTATCACAACAAAAAATATACAAAAAAACAATCTATCACCAAGTTAATGATATCTCACCTTCTAATAGTATGGAAAAAAATTAATCACAAGGTGAATGATTTATATTTATACATATAACAACTATGTTTAATATTAAATTACTATTTGAATGATGCATCTACATTCTCACTATATGTGTATTTGTTATATCGATAAGTGAGTGAAAAATTTCCATCTATATAAAATTGTTATGGAGAAATCATTGATGAATGATATATCATTAGCATAATTAGTGTGAATAATTTATTAATACACTATAAAAATAGTGTGAAAAATATATCACCATGCGAATAATATATCTCTTTATTAATATCTCTAGGTGAATGATATGTCACCATATTAGAAAAATTGTGGAATAAGTTCTCACTATCTAACCCATGTATTGTTTAATGTAACACAATGAAATTATTTTACAATGTGTATTTTCAACAAAAATAAAACAATTTTTTTTGAAAGATTTATCATCATATAAAAAATCACATGTTTAAGGATATATCTCTAAAAAGAAACAACTATGGTAAACTAACTTTCAATATAAGTAATTAAAAACTAAACGGGTAATGAATTATAACTATAAATGTATATATAATTCTAAAATAAACATAACCATGGAGAAAAAGGAACAACCCTATAAATTGGTTTAACTAAATTAAAGTCACTAATAAGGCTACCCATGACAATGGATTTTTACACCTTGGAATCCTCAGTCAATTCTAACCTCCCTAAACATGGATTAAAACCCCATACAACTACACATTTCATTATGGATATAGTACCTTTAAACTCATCAATATGTGGTCCCATTAACAAGGTTAAATCCCCTCTTATCCAAATGAATAAATGAGTTCACATCATCAAAAAACACTCTATGATTCAATACAATGCTCAAAACTCATGTTTGGGTCAATGCCACAACATTGATTTTTATTCCGTATGTATTATTCCACTTTACCATGGATTAATTTCCATTAATAGACTTGTATTATGTATTTACATTTTATAATACCTATAATGTTCTATATAGAATGTATTTGTTGATAAAAATGAATTAATACTCATTTGGTTTCATACCTTTTTAGCCTAAAAATCCCATATATGGTCATATACCATGATTCCAATATCATGACCATCGATGGGACTACCCTAAGACCTTAGACAATGTAATAATCATATATTTTGAAAACCAATATATGATGTTAGAACCATTTTTCAATCATGGAAACTATCTTGGGTTACTGTCTAACATTAATTGATCCTCCAATATAGGAAATATAGATATCAATGATTGTATATATAAATAAATATATATATATATATATATTCATAAAACATGAGGTCTATCTAACTATCTATCCAAAATCCCCAGCTCCACTTGACATAGTTTAAATCACCCATTGTTCCATCTCATCCAACTAACAACTTCTATACCGGACAAATAATCCATAATATATATGAAAAATCATATAAAGATGATTTTTTTACCAAAATCTCTAACATAGAGTTATCAAATCATGTGGTTTTCAGTCAACATCATTGAATACATTTTACCCTACATTATCCATCACTTACATCCACATGTTCCATAATAAATTGAATATAAAAATCAATTAATTATATAAAACATATTATTTTCTTACACAATTAATCCATTTTTATGTAAATTAGGAATAATAAGAAAATATCATGTAATGTGATGAATCATCTATTAATTCTCAAGTAAATGGGTTCGTAATAATCATGGAATCTATAGAAACCACTATAATCCAAAATTCCTAATATCAAACCACACTTATCTATCTAATTTAATACTGATTTTTTTAAATTATGTAAACAGTAAACATTGTGGTTTTCCTCTAGAAAAATAATGCGCACCCAAGTGTGTACTCCTATCATAGGATTCCTATTACACCAAAGAGAAACTTCCACATATTTTTTTAGAAAATTATACAATTATATGAAAAAATTGAATTTTGATTCCATATAATATAGATTAATGAGAATTTTTTGATGAATTAATATGGGGAATAATGGACTATAATTAATCAAAAATTTAAAAATATACAAGATTCAACCTCTATGGATCAATTTTGTATAAGTAATGTGAAGAAAAGTATAAGGGGATGCCTCAATTTCTAGTTTATCCCCTATAGGAATGAAACACTGAATGGGTTAACATAGGAGGAGTAATATAACTATTATAAATCAATTTTAGAATATAAAAGAAACCTAGGATTATTTGGTAGCTCGTTCCATAACCCCATATCTGACTCCAATAGACTTTCATATTCCAAATACATGAAATAAAAAAATAGTTCACTGCAATACATTCCCATGAGATTTTAGGATTATAGTTTAAGAGATTTTGAAAGAAACATTAACCAACATAATATATTCCATTTTCAATTAATTTATATTTTTCCCACCATATTAGAAACTTTTTAATATATACCAAGTCTTCAACATCCCCAACTACTTCTCATAAAATATAATATTATATATATTTCATACATTTCTTATATTCATTACATTTTAAAATTGATATATAATAATGGAGGGATTTATGATTATCAGTATATGTAAATATATGTGATAACATTAAAATATCATAATTTTTAATAAGATAGGAATATTGATATAATTATGGAAATTACTAATGTAATATGTAAAAAGGAATAGATCATAAAACATGTTTCATGGAATATAGAATTTCATAACATAAGAAATAGATCAATAGAATATGGAAACTTGAGTGAACAAACATGGGAAATGAGATCATAACACATAATTGATAATACAAATAATCTATAGAATTATGAAAATATTATAAAAACATTTTTATAGGTAATATTTACATTTATGAGTTACAAACTTTCACCCATGATTATGAGAAAACATAATTTTACCCTTGTATACTTCACCTTTATAATTCTGACACTTCCATCCACACTTGTGAACAAAAAAATTGTAATTATATATACATATCTCTTGAGATTGAAAATTTTACCCAATGCATTTGATGGCCACATATGCCTTTACCCATAATAATCTATTATTAATATTTATAATTCAAAAACAATTAATTATTTTAATAAATTAATTTAAAATGGATATCTAAATATTTTCTATAACATTTTAGGTAAATTCCATTCAATTAAGATAATAAAAAATTTGATATTTAAACTATATAGAAAAATGGTATATGGATATGTAAATAATTTCCACAATCAATCAATAAATGGAATATAGGTGAACACTATTGAATTTTAGAAATTGAATATAGAGTATTCATAGAGGATAAACATTATTAGGTAACAGATAGTTTAATAGATTAGATGATGTGGTATTATAGAGTAAATGATGGATCATTCCTCTCAAAGAGGATAAAATTACATAATATATCCTGAAAAATAAAATGGGTGGTTCTCCTAGATAATGTTTTTAATCATGTATAAGATATGTTAATGAATAATTAATTATAATTAAAACAACCTTTTAACTGATTTTAATAAATTATTTTTAAACAATAAATATAAATTATCCATTGAAAAACATTTCCATAAAATATTTTAAAATAATATGAGAATTATATTTTTTTTGAAACCATTAATATTTAGTGGTAAATTGTCATATAAAATTGATCTCTATATAAAAATATAAGTTTAAAATGTAAAAAAGCATAAAAATAGTATTCAGATTACATTTTTAACATTATCATAACAATATGATGTTATGGAACAGATTCTAAAGTTATTAAAAAAATGTGATGTAAATAAATATAAAAAAATTAATTTAAAAAAATGATCATAAATAATATATCCTTGATAAGAAATAACGGTTATTAAATGAAATGTTTTGTGAAAAATAAACATTTTTTAAGATGTTTGGAATCCATTTTAATATTAAAAAATATCTTTCTTGATAACCACATTGAAAAATATGTGATGAGATTTATTTTTAAATGGGGATAATCAAAATATATAGGTTACATGATATAAATAATAAAAATATTTATAATTATAATGGAGAACATTATAAGGAAATGAAATTATTTAGAAGGTAGGGGAAACATCATTAAGGATGTTGAGAATTATTCTTAACTATGAGATTATTTTTGGAAATGAAATATTATAAAAGAAAAAGATATAAAATAAAATTCCCTCATAGAATATATAGGAAGATAAATTACATTGAGATTAACAATTATATATTATGAAAAAAATATTTTATGAAAGAAGTTATTGAGCAAGAATTAAAAATCATTTGATGGAGTTTAGTTGAAAAAACTCCAACAACATTAGTATCATTTTAATGAAAAATAATTTAAATTATGGAAGTGATGTGTAACATCACACCCCTTGAATTAAAAAAAATATTCTGAAATAAATTCATTAGAATTTTGATACAACATTCCAAATAAAATAGTATGTATAATGGGAAATATGTCTTGAGGAGTTAAAAATTAAGCCACCAAACCCATACATTACTATAAATTCATTCTTCGTATGCACCTAACTAACTAAATAATACTATTATGTTCAATATATAACATTATAGGAACAATATTCATTGATATTAAATTTAATTTTAAGTACCCTGCATCAAAATATTTTTATGTATTATATTATTTTTTCTTATGTTTTTGAGTAAATTGAAATAATGATATATTATTTTGGTAAATTTATAAAAAAATATGACATTTGAATAATAACATAAATTGATAATATATGATTTTTTAAACAATAAAAAACATTTATAAACATATTAACTAATAGAAACACTAGTATTTATCTTTCCATAGTCATTTGTGATATTTTTTACAGCATTTCTTGTTTAAGTTGTTAAGCAAACCCCAAACATTAACACATTGTATCTCATTTGGTGTGTATGGTTAAGGAAGAGTATAATATCATTATCAGCTAATAATAATGATAGAATATATGTAATTATTTGGTTATTTGAATTATATTTGAGTTTATTTTGATAACGAATGAAAATAAATATTAAAATGAAAAAATCATATGTTCTTGTGGTGGCAGTCCACACAAAGCATGGTAACATTTGTTTGAATTTCTATGTTGACGGGAAGGACTAAATAATTAGTAATCCATTAGTATAATATAAATTCCATATTATAATGATAATTTTTTTCATTTTATTACTATTATTATGGAAGGTATCTAGAAGACTATTTTTAAAGAAAAGGCAAGGACTAAGTAATACTTATATTTATCCCTTTACCATTATCTTGGAAGTATCTTGGGAAATGATGGAAATTGGGTAAATTATGTTAAAAATGGGATTTAGTTTGTGAAATTTAATTCTAGGAGAGGGAATTTTTTTTATGGTTTCATGGAAATTTCAAGGTGAATGTGTATATTTTAGGGGGTGGAAGATATCCCATTTTATAAGTAATGAAAATGGTACTTTTATGAACACCCAAAATATTTAAAGAATGGAATGAAACAATTCAAGGGTAAATGGTTCAAAAAAAATGATAAATAATCAAATTTAGGGTGAAATAAGTTTGTTACATCCTTTAATATCCATTTTAACATATATTTTAACAATGTTTCAATCCTTTTACTACATGTTTTTTATACTTTACTATTATGTTTTTACCTTGGTAACAAGTTTTTACCCTTGTAGTTTAGATGCTATTAAATATTTAAGGTAACCACTATTACATAATATGGGTGTGATAAAACTATGTTAACAAATGGATTTAGTTTGTTAAATTTAATTATATGACAAGAAAATCGATTATGGATTCATGGAAATTTCAAGGTGAATGTGAACCTTTTAGGGGGTCAAAGAGATCCCCTTTTACAAGTAATGAAAATGGTAATTTCGTGAACACCAAAAATATTTTAATAATGGAATGAAAAAATTCAATGTAAAATGGTTTCAAAATTGATAAATAATGGAATTTAGGGTGATATAGGGTCGATAAATCCTCCAACACCGATTCTATCATATGTTTAACCATGTTTTAATCCTTTTGCTACATGATTATTTATATTTTACTATAAGGTTTTTACCTTTGTAACTAGTTTTTACACTAGTAGTTTATATGCAATTAGATATTTAAGGTAACTACTTTTAACAAATATGGTCATGATAAAACAGAAAAAACCCCATTTAATATAATTTAATTTCTAAAAATGTTTAATTAATAGTTAATTAAAAACAAATTATATTTAAAGAAACATTTTTATAAAAATAACGTTTTAACAATTGTATGTTATTAATATTGTTTTTCATTTATTACCAGTTAAATTATTTATAATACATTAATGAATTAAAATTATAGTAGTGTCTGTTTTTAGAAGAGATTATTTAATTTATTGCATAAAAATTTTACAATGTTTGTAAAACAATTCTTTAAAAATAATAGTTTTACTATTATCATGGTAATTTAATTTAATCATATAAGTCATAATTTTATATTTGTAAATTAAATTGATATTATTTCATTAAAATAAAATTATTATATTAAATATTAAATCTAATTAGTTTTATTTAATTTTTTAAACTTTGAAAACTAATTTAAAATATAAAAGAATAAAAATAGTATTTTGAATGAAATATTACACAAGCTTCCAAAATGTTAAAAATGGGAATGTTTAAATTAAAAATAGTATTTTTAAATTATTTATTTTAATTTTTTATTATATCAAAATGATATTTCAAAACCATTAAATTTATTCTTTTATTATCATAATGTCATAATAGTGACTATATTATAAAAATCATCATGTTTTTCATTATTCACAAAAAAATTGATTATTATTTGGTAAACTAAAAAATTAATCCAAATAAATTTTTTTCATGATTAGTCAAAAATGAAATTAATTTTTTAAAAATAAAATTTTACGTTTTTTAAATTTTCCTCTTACGGTAAAATATACTATATAATGAAAATAAATTTTATTGAGAAAAACCATTTTATTTCTTTATGTGTTATTAATATTATGTTTTTTGAATTTATTATTTATTCCACTATTTCCATATACTAAATATTATATTCTTCATGTAATTTTAATATGACATGGTATGTTTTATTTGGGTGTTAATTTATATTGATGCTACACAGGACATAGGTTATTGATGATAATATAAATAAAAGGGATTTGAAATCTCATGTTGTTACATTTTACACACTTAGATAAATAGTTCCCTTGAAATTTTAATCATTAAACATCTATTAAAGTTGGTGAGGTTATTCTTAAATTATTTATTAATCAGGATATATACTTCAATACGAAATCTACCTTTATATATTATGTTTTATAATCTTACTTACCTTTTCTATAACAAAATTAATCTTTTATACATTCATATAATCAAGTAAATATATACCATAATCATACATTCTATATAAAATACCATTCAAAATTACATTTTAGTCTCAACGAAATTAAACTAAAGAGAAGTATTTCATTCTATTTGAAATTATATCTATCATTAAACCTCAAATTTATTAACCAATATTTATTAAGAACACTGACTAGTCAATATATTTCATAATCAAAAAAAGGAGATAAATTTTACAGAGACTATAATTGTTCACTTTTTCATTAAATAAACAATAAATATAAAGTCTAGTTAAATTATTCTACTCACTTTTCTCAAAATCAATAATTCCATTACTACCTCAACATCATAAATTTATTGATCTGAAGGGTATTCCTTAACTCAAATATGCGTTCTCCAATACTTATCCCCATAAATGTAACATTGTCATAAAATCACTTTTCATGGTTAATGATACAATTTAATATAAATTTAAAAACTAATAAATAAAAACTATTGAATAAAATCCACCATATTTTACTTAATCTTCCTAACTCTCATGAAATACCATAATTAAATCTATAACTATTTACCATTAATTAAAATAGATAAAAGTATAAATATTTAATTTCTTTTAAGATATTTACCTCGCTACCTTAGGTAAAACCTGGGAAACACCCAATTTCCATAGAAACTGGTATATACTAAAATATTAAACCATATTATTATTCTCCATTATTTAGTTATAATACATAGTTATTCCAAGACATATACCTTTCTTTTCATCATTTTTATGATCCTTTTCCAAATTCATAATAATAAAGGATATGATAATATCAAAAATATAAATATGTGAAAATAAAACTGAATATGTATTCTATAATGACACCTTCATTTGACACTTTAATAATGGTTTTCAATATTTTTTGATTTAATCTAGTTTCTCTTGAACATATTACCCCAAACCCAGAAGAACAATCCCAAAATTACGACAAACATTTCAACAATATTTGATGCCATAACATTATTCAATCATATAATCTAAATGTTAAACATATTATTTATTAATAAATGAACATATCAATTAACATGTACCTTAACTCCTTAATCTATATGTTTTCCATATCAATTACCTATTGTTATTTTTAATATAAATATTTCTAACTAATTAATAATGGTTCATAATGAGATTGTGATTTTACAAAATCATATTCACCAGGAGTGTAAAAATGGGTATGTAGTTAGACTTCGTTGTCATGTTTTAGGGGATGACTGATTAAAAATACATCATTCCATTTTACAGGATATTACACCTAAGTATACCTATTCCTAATCATGCATCCAATCATAGTGTCCATATAGAAACATCATTTCATGGAAATAATAAAACTCATAAATTGATAAAAATTTCAAGAAATTAACCTACACATAGGCTTATCCATTGGATTTATGAAGGTAACTTGTTCACATCCATAAAATATTAAATTTTACCTCAAATAACCTAAATGTTTATATATAACATTCTAATTATCTTATACATTAACATATCAACCCAGAAAGTATCATCAACTAATATCTATGTAACCAATGTTAACTAAACCCAGATCTGATACCAACTATGAAGCCCCATGGGACTGATTCTATCAATTACATTAAATAATTGAAATATTTTATTATAATACATTCCTAATAAATTCTTGGAAAATATTTTGATTTAAATGTGAGAAAACAATAACTACTAAAGAAAAATATTTGTTTAAAAAACATAAATTTTCTACACTATAAAATAAACAATGTAACGTATAAAAAGTTTTCTGAATATCACACTAATTAAAAACATAATAAACTCTTCTATACATAATATTTATTTCACATTTCCAAAAATTGGGGATAAGAAAAAAAATGAGAAAGTGGTAGTATCTGATTCTCATTAAGGATAAATTATAGTTATTACAATAATAGATCAAAAGATACCCTAAATTGAACATATGTGTATATTCAAGATACATAATTAAATCTTGCCTAATAAATATTGGATATTAAAAAATGAGTTATATAATACTGCATGGCATACAATATAGAATCAATCAAGAGTTTTTTCAAACATTATTTGATAAACATGATCCATGAGAGAATAATATAGTCATTATATTATGTATAAGACATTGCAATATTGAAAATTTGGGACCATACATAGAATATGGAATCAAAAATATCATTTTTCCCACACTTTCACCCATTATTTTTATATGACATAATTGAACTCTTGTTCACGTCACCTTTTTGAACCACACACTTACACACATTCTACCAAACAACGAAATTGAGCCTGTATGCACACATTTCATGGGATTTAAACATTTAACCAATGTATTGGAGAGAGATATAAGGAACCATCCATCAAAATCCATACTTATTATAGATCCATTTTAATTTTAAACTTGTCATAATGAACCATATAAATAAATGGGAATCCATGGATATTCAATAAATTTATAGGTAAATACTATTCAATTAATATAATAAGCAAATTTGTATTGAAACCATTTATAATGGGAGTATATGTTTATATAAATAATCTCCATAATCAACCAATGTATGACTTTTAAGAGAAACCCAATAAATTATATAAAGGAACAATATGATTTTTCATTGATAAAAAATGTCTAAAGATAACTTATTATTACACATAGTGGATGATAAGGTAAAATAAAGGAAGTTGTGGATTATTTCTCCAAAATATAATGACATTACAGAAATCCTAAAAAGAAAAAAATTAGATTATTTGGATTATATAACTTCCTCAATAATGTGTTAGATATTTAAATTAATAATGATATAGATGATAAAACCCTTTATGGTGTTTTATAATTTTTTTGGAAATAATTTATATTATTTCCCAATTTAAATTATTTTTAATTTAACATTTTCTATGACTAGGAGAAAAATAATTTATTCTCTAAACACTGAATATTTAGATTTAATGTTCCATATAACATTTATATTTTGGTTTAATTATGTAAAATAATGAAATTAAAACTTAAAAAAATTATATATAATTTTTTTAACACTATTGTAAAAGGAAGAAGTTATATGTCACATGAAAAAGTTATCTTCAGATGTACGAAGTAAAATAATTAAAAAAAAATTACTTTTCAAAAATAAAAATCAATAATATATCTTTCAAAAGACATAATGTTTTTTAGATGATATTTTTTTGGTATATAAAACATTTTATTTTGAAATAATAGAAAACCATTTTAATATTTTAAAATATATTTATAGAAAATACACAATGAGAAAAATATAAAAAACATCCATTTTAAAAGTGCAGATTGAAATATATAGGTAACATGAGATACCACATAATTATTATTCTAATTATAAGGAATAAATTTTCTGGGAAATTATTTTATGGAAGAGGAGGAGATATGATCATTAAAAGAAAATGAGTCATATTTTCCATAATTAGATACCTTTTTTGGAATAAAATTTCATCGAGGTAAAATATATGAATTTAAAACTAATTTTACATTATTTAGTTATTATATATTCAATGACGTAAATTTCTATGGCGGGATAATAAAATATGGGATGAAATTAGTTCGAGGGAATATATTGAAACTTAACAAGGGAGTTATGTTTCCAAAAAACCTTACAACATTGGTATATTTTGAATAAAAATACATTTAAGGAGAGGAAATGATATGAATCTTAAAAACCCAGGAATTGAATTAATACGTTTCAAAGATATTAATTATATTTTAGATAATCTATTTTTAACAAACCATGGTGTATAATTGGAAATTCTTCTCAAGGGGAGAATGATTTCAATAAAACACCCTTACCTTGTTTGAGATTCATTCTTTACAAGAACCTAACATTCCCAATACTAAATTTAATTCTATTAGATACCTTATTATGGAAATTATTATTATATATTTCATTTTATTTTGAAAATTTATTTTAATAATATATATATATATATATACATTAAATATACTATGCATATTTTTTCATAGAAAATTTAATATGATAATTTAATAGTAATTTAAATACATGATATAGAATTTTAAGGACAATAAAAAATATATTTCTATTTGTATATTATAATAACATTAATATTTATTTTATCATTTCCATATATGATAGAGTTTTGTATCATTTTTCTTGTAGGTGGTTAAAATATCCCCAAACACAAACACACTATATCTCGAGTTGTGTGTATGGTTAAGGAAGATTATAATTTCATTATAAAATAATAATAATTATATTATTGATATGTTTATAATTTTTTTATAATGAAATAAAATCATGATGAAAAAAAAATTACATTGCTAACACGGTAGTCCGCACAATGCACATTTAACGTTCTTTTTTAATTATAAGTGGATTGGAATAAATAAATATTTCTTGTTCCAATAATATAATAAAAAATATATAATAACGATCCTGAGTTCATTATATAATTTTATGTTGGTAAAATTGGAAAATAAATATTTACAAAAGGTATGGATTATGAAATACGAAATTTGGTACATTAAAAATTTTATTGAATGTATCATTATAAATAAATGAATTATAATATAATATTGTTTGTAGGGTATTTAGGTCATTTACAAAAATTCACTTTTTGAAAAATATTTTTTTTTCAAGGAATTTTTTAAGGCAATGTGTTTCTTTTATATGGTTGAAGTGATCCATTTTTATGTGTAAATAAAATTTCTCTTTTATAATCAGACATTACATTTCAATATTGCAATGATAATATTTATGGGTAAATGGAACCAAAAGATAAAAATAATTAATTTTGGTTTGGGATAAGGGTTATCAATATAAAAATACCCATTTTTTCATAGTTTTAAAAAAATACATTATTTTTTAACTTGATTTCAATATGTTTCTATATTCCTTTTTACCCTGGTAATTAATGTTTACCATAGTAGTTCCATATCTCTCACATTCGAAGTCCAAATCAAGATTTGTCGAAGGTGTTTGATAGGTGGTGGAATGATATAGAGTCCTCTTCCTCCCATTATATCTTTATATTCGGATTAGTATAACTCTTTAGGATTAGGATATTATTCCATATTTTTTTGGTAATTAGACTGTTAATTCAATTTATTACAATCTACTTAGAATATGAAGACTCCATCAGGAGAGGAAGAATCTACTACATTAAGGTTAGTGGTCTCATCATTTTCCCAAAAATATTAAGGGTTCTCATAGTTGTTTCATTATGATTCATGCCATCCCTTTCCATGTGTTGAAATAAAATTTATTTCTTTATTCTAAATTGATATACACCAAAAGATATCATCATGTGGATTATTTTTTAATAAAAAGAGGATTCCAACCACGATCATGGACACCCCTTGGGTGTTTGGACATGAACATACACTTTATAATAAAAATTTTCAATGATTTTAACTCCTTATATTATTTTTTTGTATTATAAAATGATTTTCCCTCATATATATAGATGTTGATTAAACCCAAGGCACCTCGTAAGTACATGGTCCTACCTATAAATGGAATTTCCCATGATGGTAGTTTCATAATTTTTAATTGAATCTTCTAAGTGTCTCCCTAAATCGTGTAAATGGACTTCCATATTTTGAAAGATTAAATTAATTGTATTAATTGAATATTTTTCTTCATGATGGTTGGCCTTGAATAAATTAATTAAATGGTTTAGTTGAAATGTATTATAAAGGCTGATAATTCCACTCCAACCACTAGATTCCTTTAAAACACATTAATTGAATTGTAATACCCTAGGTTATTTTTTGAATTCATTAATATAATGAATGAGTGGTAATGATTCATGTATATTATTATAAAAAATGACTACACATTTGATATAGGATATATAATGATGGCATGGGTCATGATGGGATTGATATTTCATCTTACCTTACATTGGGTGATGAGCATTACATATTACAAAATTGAAACTATTTGTATTTTGGAAATGACGTACCATGTCCCATGTTCGGGTGTTGACATGAAGACCCATCCAAAATCTCCTATGACAAGAATGACATCTCGCATTTCTTATGAGATATAGGGTATGTATTCTTTTGTTAGATATTATAGGCTCATTCGAACTAGTTATGGATGAATGAGTTATGAATCAATCTATTGAGCCTATATTATTCAAATTATATGTATACAAACACCCACTCATCCTTATTCCACATAGAGAGATGCAGTATATAACTAGATTATACACACACACACACACACACACACACACACACACACACACACACTATATACAAATGGTCACCAATCTGACCATCATTTAGGATTAGAGCCATAGTAGGTAGAGCTGAAAGGTGTCTTTGAGGAACCTGAAAAGGATAGTTATTTAATCTGAATTATTTCATATTCTATTTATACCCACACACTAGTATTATTATGTACACTACTTTGAGTACATGTAGACACCATTGGTGGTGGACTACTAGGATTTGGCCTCACACCCTAAAGAGACAACCTTTGAATTTCTATTAGACTACTTTTCATCATGTATGGTTAAGGAAAATCACCCTAATACATATATTTTATATACATTACTTATATTTGGGTCATCGGAGATGAGGGATGAGAATATGCTCAAGATGATAGTGATGGGGTCTTTTGAACTTTTTTAGTTTTTGTAAAGCATGTTTTATATTAATATACCCTATTCTAATTTTGTATTTCACCATTACATATATCAATTTATACGAAACTACCCAGTTTTATTGATGTTTTTATTTAGTTTTTCAGTCATTAATTCTTACATAGTTTATTTATTCTCTCTGTTGTATATTATTTATGCTACAGTAGGTTACTCGACTAGTGTCATTTTAGTGTGTTCTTGTATAAGATTTTGTTACTATTTGTTTAGTCATGTATCTGACATGACAATCTCATATGAGGTTATTTTTTCCCAAGTATACCACTTTCACACCCTCACTGCTAGTCGGTAGCCTCTGGCTTATGAGGTGGTTTTCTTGAAGCCATGTGACCCATCATCTTGGGGCACGGGTTAAGTGGATCCCAGTTCAATATTTAAAAAATTGGTATCAAATGGTTGTATTTATTTTACCTTACTGTTTGTGTATTAGATAGGAGAATAGGAGTTAAAAGGATATGAAATTTATCCCATTATTAGACATAGATATCCCATTTATAGGGTAAACAAAAATTACCTAGAATGGGTATGGAAGTTATTGATTTTTCATATTATTGTTGATATGACGTCACCATTGGGTGACATAGATGTTTTATGATGTTTGAATTATTTATTTTTTTGAAATGATATTTATGTCACCTAGTCTGAGTGAAATTAGAGTGTTTCCTAACATGAATCATTATAGGCATGATAGGACAAATATGCCATGGATTTTTACATTTTAAATATATTTTCTGTGTTCATATACCTATTTCATATTAATAATTACTCTATTATATATGGAAATGTACTAAAATTTCTTTTAGGAGATTTGAAAACATAATTGATACTAAATGTTATAGCCTTAACCTTACAGTTTTTTCCCTCATATGTTTTAACAGATTACTTATGTAGTCTATTATGGATCATTTATGCTTGTACCATTGGTTTCATGGGCTGAAACGTGTTATGGTGTAGATTAAGTGGACTCCATATTTTGGTTCATGATGCATATGGTTCCATATGGATCTAAAATAGAAATCCAACTAGTTCAATCACTTATATATATTTAAATGCATAAATGAGTAAAAATTTAAAATAGATTCAACTTTTAATGTGAGAATAAACATCTTATACAAGTGAAATAAATACCTAGATGTTGAACCAACTATAGATGTTAGTACTTGTGTGTCTCTTACGTTATTATGGCTTGTAATGGCCTTTTCAATATGCTATAATAATATTTTTTGAGTGGTAATTGAGGTGTGATTGTTT
Organism: Viscum album; assembly: GCA_963277665.1. Taxonomy (NCBI): domain Eukaryota; kingdom Viridiplantae; phylum Streptophyta; class Magnoliopsida; order Santalales; family Viscaceae; genus Viscum; species Viscum album. The sequence goes on from OY728123.1 coordinate 209,183,302, forward strand.
CTGTAGGAAGTATATAAACCTTTATAATTATCTATCTTTGATTTCTTGACTTACAAATTATTTTCTAAGGTATTAATTTGGCATTGTAGAACCATGCATCTATAAAATCTTCTAGCATAACACCCTGAAGGCATTAAAAACCATAAAAATGAGTTAGCGGGCCTTGATCCACCAGTGATTCCTCATAATGATCCACTTATTGAACCTCACTCTATTCCAATGATGGGAACTAATACCTAGTTCAGTGATGATTTATTTTTAACGATGAATGATATTCACTGTGTTTTTCAACCTACCCCAATTTTGGTAGAGTTTACTTGAGAATTATTTCATCAATAACATACACCCTTTTCAGGGGATGGTGGATCTCATGATATTGAGTCAGTGATCTAAGATAATATTTCTATATTCAAGCATATGGAGATGACTCCATAACATAGGGTCAATATTTTCACTTATATTTTATCTGATTCAACCATGAAGTTTTGGGATGTTATTACCCATAAATATTGGAATAGATATATTATTTGGGTAGATTTATAAATAATCCTCTATGAATATTTCTTTCACCAGACTCCAAGGGCTGATAGAGTTAGAGATTTTAAAATTATATAGTGGGGAGACATGTATTTTATAGAATTCTTAGTTCAATTTACAATGTTACAAAATTTAAATCCAAGTGTAGTGGATGATGGTCTTATAACCACCTGGAGATTTGAGGATGGGATGGTATACTACATATAGTTATAGATCAATGTCTTTCAGTTGAGGAACATATCTGAGATAGTCAACCTATACATAATTAGAGTGATATATGAGGGAATATAATTGTGGGAGTCAGGGAGGTTTGGTGCCTAGATCTATCAATGGTTATTCTAGAGGAAGAAAGTGTCTCTTATATGTATCTCATTGGGGTAGAAATAGTCATCCAATACATTTTGAAATCTTCTTAATATGTCACCGATGTGGTAAGATGGGACATATGAAACCTTAGTGATATCATGATCTAGTGTAATGCAGAGTATGTGTTATGATGGGGCATATCAAACACTTCTGCAAGACTTTTCCATTGGATCCTTGAGAGAAAGGACATAAACCTACTCCATGATCCGGAGCGAGGACAATAGTGTCACACCTGAAAGGAAACTATAATACCACCAGCAGTTCTGGTTGAGGTGTTGGTCAAGGAAGAGGTATTCAGAATCATGATTCTCAGTGCCAGTAGATAGGGCTTACTCATTCCATGAAATATTTGATTCATGGACACTATATGTTCTAGTTAGATGCATTACATCTAATTCGAGAAAGTATAATTTCAAATATTATAGTGTTGTATGTACTATTCTAGTAGGCTCCACATATGGTTAGGATTTTATTTGACACCATTGAATCTCATACTTTTATTTTTGAGGAAAACATGGAGATTCTGGTCCATGAGATTTAACACATTTATGGCATTCTGGTTCATGATACACTCTTATGTATCCAATCTGAGGGAATTATCTATTATTAGGTTTGCCCTGTTGAGATAGGAAGACACCATTTCATGTTGAATATTATCATCTTTGACATGAATAACTTTGATGTAGCCATCCAGATGTATTGTTTAGTTTCCTATTGATCCCATATTGATTTATATTGTCATAGGGGAGGTTTACATCACTAGAGGGAGGTAGGAACGTAAAAAAGAGAGAGTTTTATGTTCATCTGACTGTAGTTGGACCCGAGAATCAATGGTTGGGTAGTATGATAGATCATGTCACCCATATTTTCTTAAATGATCAACGGTTAAAATCCACCATTTTAATCCATTAATGGAGTGTTTTAGGGAATTTTCATTGATGAATTATCTGTTCTACAACCAGTGTGAGAGGTATAATTAACTATTGTTTTAGCTCTCGGAGTAGAACCAGTGACCATTCCATCTTACATGATGTCACCTATGGAGATTTTGGAGCTCATGAATTAGATTGAGGATCGAGAGGCTATATGATTTACCAACCCCATTACATCTCCTTGGGGTTCACTGGTCATATTTTATAAGAAGGAAGATGTTACCCTCATGATTTTAATGGATTAAATACTTTTGAACTAACATACAGTCATAAATTGGAATTCACATCCCCAAATACATGACCTATTTTATCATCTATGTGAAGAATGGTTGTTTTCAAATATTTATTCCTAGTGGGGAAATCATCTCATTCATGAAATTTATTCACACATAACATGAAAAACGTCCAAGAGCATGAATGGTCTTCATGAGTACCTGGTCTTTTCATTCTGTATCATGAACACACCTATACTTATCATATCTCGAATGAATCTGGTTTTCCACCCATATTTGGATTCATTCTAGGTAGTCTTTTTTTGAAAAAATCTTAGTGTATTCTCATTATCTACACGACCATTCCATCAATCTTGATATAGTATTGAATAAACTAAGAGATCATTATCATTATGACAAGATTAGTGAATACCAATTCTGAATCAATGAAGTCCACATCATATTATATCAATGTCAAGAGTTTCAGTGGACCTAGGGAATGTGAAAACTATAGTTTCTTGGGAGTATCTTCTAACACCCTGAGATTTTATGAGAAATATTTTTTTTTTATTTCTTATGACATACACAACACCAAAGTAATATTTCACTACACACAACACTGGCTTTTCTTGCGTTACACGCAAGAGAAACCTTCCTCGATAGCTTGCGTTGTACGCAATACCGAGTTTCACTAAACAATGATATATTAATATAATATTATGAACTAGCCATTATGAATAGTATTAAGTAAATTTTTATTTTTATAAAAATATAATTCATCTTAAACATTATCTAGAACGAGGTATGAAAACAAAATCAGTTTTTCAGATAAAAGAAGTATTTTTTTAAAAATGTAGTTTTACCTCCTTTTGATGGCGCACCCATTTTAAATATATTTTTTGACAATTTTATAAGTTTAATTTTACAAAATAAACCTCTTATTTTAAATCATTATATAAAAATTTTCATTGGATAAATTTTTGGTACCTTTTTGATAACATTCATATTTTGATGAATAGTAAAAATATGCTCAATGTTTCTTAAAAAAACATTTTTCTCCAAGATAATTTATATGGTTAAATGATCAAATTTAATGGTTTTAAAGTATAAATATAATATATTTTTACTATTTAATATAATTTATGTCATTACCATTAACTTTACACTGAATTTATAGGTAAAAACATTTCAATCTTTGACAATGTTTTAATTTTTAAAACTCGTTTTCTTAACAACGGAATTAATTTTAAATTAATTACTGCAACTTCTGTGTTTTTAATTTTTAAAAATAGATTCCATATTTGTATTCGGTGGGTTTAAATTTTTCTAATAGGATAATTTTATTTATTTTTTGATATTATGAATAGTAACTACGGTAATTTGTTATTTACTACAGTTAAAGGTAAATCGGGTAATTAAGGGTAAAACTAAGATTATCATATTATCCTAACACCAACCAAAAATCTAATGGATGAATAAAAGTTGACCCATATCACCTAAGGGTCGGAATATATTCATTTCATAGAATTTTGACCATGAAAATGATATAATTATTATTAAAACCAAAGAAAGTGACAACATGTCACTCTCTTATATCTTATAAGTGTAATAATTTTTATTTGGTGATTAACTTTATAAAACACAGAAAATAAAGAGTCTATAGAAATATAATAAAATTATCTACATCATGAGATTTGTTTTAGAATTTTTAGGGAGTAAATAATTATCATTAATGATGACATAATAGTGATGTAGAAATTATTTTATTGAATAAAATGTCAAATAAAAGGATTTAAAAATATTAAAATAAGTATTATATGAACTATTTAATGTTCTCCTCGAATTTTCTAGATAAATACGACATTTTATGAATCTATTAAATATTTTGGTTCAAATATATCCTTTGTGTGGAGTTTATTTAAATTCAAATAAATGAATAGTGTCGAAATTGACACTATTGTCATTTTATAAAAATGATATATTATTAAATTGTTTAAAAGTCACAAAAATAATTAAAAATTAAAAATTTAAATTTATATGGTCTAAAATGTCATAATGTATCCAATTATGGAAAATTTACAACAAATAAGTATTTATTTATAACAATTTAAAATTTAGAATATTATTAGCACAAATAAAATTAAATAGATTAAATAAGGATAAATCAAATTGATAAGTTTTAAAATAAATTACCAACAAATCTAAATTTTATTGGTTGATGAGATTACAACACCATCTAATATAATCTTATAATTGAGTCATTTTTGGAGGTATTTATGTGTCGTTTTAATTTATTATAAATTAATATATTTTTTTTCCATAGGTGCCCCTCTCCTCCTTTATTAAAAGGAACCTCCTTCCTCTCCTTTTTACAACATTTTGAGCCTTAAATCTCGGCCAAACCCTATCCATTTCTCTTCTCAAATTCCCTAGAAACATACTGGAGGTCCTTCTCTTATTCAAAGACTAACTTTAGTGCCCTAAGTGGAGGTTAAGAAGAAGCGCATCGAAGAAGAGGTAATATCCTTTACCGATTATTTCAAATTTATTTATTCTTCTACTTACTATTATTTATTTGTTTAATAATAAATTAATAACATAAGTATTAATTATATACTGATATGTTATTATAAATATTAAACAACACTATTTCAACTTCAATTCATCCTACGGAAAATGAAATCACCGCACGTGCGTATGTACAGAATTCCGTCTCCACGCCGTAGTGTAATCAGTTTTTCCACCACCACTATACTTGGATGGGTATAATGGTGGAAATAATAAATATATATGATTATTATAAAGTGATATTGATTCTGAAATATTATACACCATATAATACAATTCCACAATCATGAGAATGATATCGTCGCTCGTGCGTACGTACGGCCTACCATCTCCATGATACGATGCGACTCATTTTACATGATCTTCATTGAATAATGATTATATAAATGAATTTAATGAATAAATATGATATATATAATACTAATAACATTCTGTAAATGATTTATCTATAACCTAAAAATAGGAATAAGAATTTATTCGTCAAAACACGCATAAGAACATAAAGCAATGAACACCCGAATATGTAGTTGGGGTTTGACATAGTGGTAAGCACCTCGTAATACTACATGGAAAATGGGGGTTCAAAACCCATGGGGTGCAGGTTACTGTAGTAGTACTGTAGTAGCGGTGACACTGTTCATTAGCGGGTACTATAGTGGCGGCATGGCACTGTAGCGGCGGTAATACTGTGCGGTACTGTAGTAGCAGGTTACTATTCACAGAATGTGAATTGGCCTTAGAATTTGGGCCTACGGGCTATATAATGGGATACAATCCCACTGGGACTTCGGGATATGTAATGGGTTTCCCTCTACCCAGTTAAAAGAGGACTTTGCTTTGATTTAATAATAAAAATGAGGCTTCGACCCCAACCTTAAAAGAAAATAAAAAAAAATGAACACCCGAATAACAAGTAACAATGAAATATTACAAATAAGAAGATAATAATATGACCATATATGATATCATAAATATGAATATGATTCTGGAATAAGTCCATGAAATTATTTAAATTATTATACAGGAGGTTCAGATATGTACGAAGCATATCAAACATAAGGTAAGGGATAATTATTCCAATCTCTTTCTTATCCGAGATTGTTTATTCGTAAGTATTTACTGAGGTTATATTTATCATCCATGTCCATGTTTTATAAAAATATGTTTTCATAATGTTTTACTATTCTTAAATGTATTTTGAAAGTTATGTTTACCTCTTTTTTACTTTTATTATTTGGTATGGAACAAATCTTTCTTTTGATTACCATACGAGGTACTTTTTGAATTTTCCAAAAAATGTATGAGAAGAATGTTTTTTTAAGTTAAACGACATGACTGTATTTTTACGATTTCATAAAACATTATCTCCATGAATCTTCCTTTACAATTTTTCAAGTTTAATTTCAATTAACTTCTTTTAGTTTAAAATTTTATGACATGTTGAGAAAGGAAAAATGTTTTTGAAGAAGAAATGATATTTTCCTGAAGAACTAAGTTAATGTTTTTATCAAAATTATTTTCCATATAAGATACTATATGGTTATGTTTCTATCCCTATTATTACATTGATTTGATTATGTTATGATGGAATTATTTTTATGATGTCCTTTTATCTTATAAGGATTATGTTATGATGACATGATGTTTAAGAATCCCATTTTTATTACATGGGTTATGTTATGATGTATGATTTATGATTTTGTAGAACACATAATAATTGTTTCATTATGAGATGGGTGGGACCTATATCTCCCTCCAATGAATTGGGTAAAGATTTATATCTCATGAGATAGACATGGCTAGAATGACATGTTAATCTGGTTCAGTGATACAAGACTGGAACGAGGAGTGAACTCGGTTTAGTAATGGACTTTGTCCGCTATGATGGTCTTGAAAATGAATCTTCACTAGTATGAAATGATTTTCTATGATTATGGGTGTATGAAACAAAGTTTCATTCCTTATTTTATGATTATTGGGATTACATTTAACTACTATGATTTATCTTATGTCATGATATTATGATCTCTTTTACAGGATATGATTTTCAAAATGTTATGTTCTTATGAATATGATATGATTGATATTTCATTTGTTTTCCCTTACTGAGAATTTAATCTCACCATTTGTATGTTTTATTCTCCTCAGGTCAGGAGGAAGGGTATTAAGTAGGATATTCCAGAAAGGGACTCTAGATATGATGAAATAAAAGGGAGACAATGTTGAGGATTTATAAACGAGTTGTTTATCTTTCCCAGTTTTAAAGACACTATACCTATACTGTCCTATCATGGTTTTGTTATATGTTGTAATAAATATGCTTCAATTCTGATGTAATAGAAATTTATGTAATGTATGGGTCGTTATATATCTCAAGAACCTCATGAATATCTAGAGTTTTTTGGGACTTACTAGATATTATAGATTCTAAATCCTTGATTTCACATGCCTTGAAATGCTTCTTATGCATTTGAAAAAGAGGGATGTGGAATTTATGATGTCAAAATCTTATGAAGAATAATTTCAGGAGTTGAGGGGATGATTGAGTTCATCACTGATTCTGATTCAATTGGGGATAGTTAGGATATAAAATATTTACATTGATGTATATGGTATCGATTTGGGATCCATTCTGATGCAAGATAATTGATTTTTTTTGGGTATGGGTCATGTTATTGGATGCCTCTCAAGATGAATTACACAAATAAATACATTGAGATAGCTAATATATTTCATTATTTTTTTGGAGACACTATTTTCTTGGATACTGTTTTGTGGTATTCAATGATCAAAAATGTATGATGTTCATATTCACACAATGAGATCAGACTTTCTATCACTGTAGTTGTAAGAACATGGATCTTCATTTCTGGTATGGATCATTATTTCGGGTTTTTTTAGGAAAATGGGAGAATGGGAAATTTTCTAAGTACACAAAGATAATTTTGAGTACACAGCATGTACCCGGTTCCCACATGTATCCATGTAGTGGTCATGTAACGGCCGAGTACATGGCTGTGTAGGTGACATGGTAGCATGCCTAAAGCGAGGGTCAGTTGAGGCTAGTACACTATGTGTACGAGCCACCAATTATCCATACAAGGTCTAATATGAACTCCGATTGGTGATTTAGAATCCCAACAATGATTTCTCCCATCTTCTTGATCCTCCCTTCCTAATTTCTCCTCTCTCGTGATTATTCAAGTGTGATATCTTCTACCCTTTTTGTAAATCTACGTCGTTCTAGGACGATTAAAGGGTCTACATTCAAGAGTGTTGATCATATGACATCAAGGTCGGTATTTTATGCCTTTCATTTATTTTCATTGAATTATATTTGCTAAAAGTGTCATATACCCACCTTTGGGGTCTTAAATGTTTGGAAATAGACCCTTTTTATTACCAGTAATTGTTTAGAAGATTTATAAAAGGTAAATTTCTTACATATAAGGTATCATACCATTATTATGGGTGTGTTTACATTATTTAATTTATTTTGGTTGTTTTATCTAGAATGAATGTCAGGATTTACTTGTTTTGCATTCCTCCTATTGTTAGGATGGAGTTACTGATTATATGAGATGCATGTTTTTGGCATTGTGAATTTCTGACCAAGGGAAATTTTACTGTAAGAGATTCCTATGGTAGGTTCACCTATGTATGTGTAGTAGTTATGTTGAACTTGAGGTATTGAATATGAGAGCTGCCGGGTGGTCATGGACCAGAGGGGTTAGACCGTGAGAGCTACCTATGGGGTCATTATTAAATGAATTTTGGACACTAGGGAACTTACTATGAGAACTTCCATGTGTCCAATATATTTTATTATTGTTATGAAGACCAAGGGGGTATTGACCATTAGAGATACCCAGGTGGTCATTTGTAGATGAATAGAGCTATGTGGGATCAAGGAGGTTAGTCTGTGTGAGATTTTCTAGAAGGTAATTATTTATTAAATTGTTGTTGTGTTGGAATTGGGGGATTAGACTGTGAGAAAATTCTGATAGGATCGTTATTGAATGATTGAATGATGTAGATGAGTCTTCCAATTCAAAGAACAAGCATGGATTTAGTTTCACATGATTTTTTAGATGGTCATCTGATATGTCTATTTGTTACTATTACACAAGGGATATTGAGATAAATCTAGATCCCAAAGTGTACATGATTCAAATCATGAATAATAAAATAAATCAATGTAATTAAAAACTATAGGACTGATTAATTTTGAGTACTTTTTAGTTTATTACTTCGTTTCTACATATTACCTAATATATATATATATATATATTCAATGATAGTTAGGAACAAATATTTCAGTGGTTTCCTACGAGTATTTGTCTCACACCCTATTTGGGACATGATTTTGGACCTGAAAAAATTATATGGTTGAAATTATAGATAAGGACAAACACCATTATTCATCAGGAACTTGATTGTTGTTGGAGTTTGAAATCATGGGACAAAGATGAGGCATGTGATGCTGTTGTAGTTTACTATTTTTCTATAATTTTCTTTTATTATTGTATTTATAACATAATGACCTGTTTGGTTTCTTTCCTAGACACATGTGACATGCATCATTTATATGTGCTCCAGTTGTTATATTAATATTAGTCATCCACTATTTACTTTTGTTGTATGGTATTGCTTCTTCTGATAACATTTACTATTTTTTCAGTATGTGTACTCTACCAATGAGGGAATAGTTTCCCCACTATCACACCCAATTCCCTTTCTACTAGTCATATGAATTTGGAATTCGAGGAAGTGTGCTTGAGGCCATGTGACCAACCTGGTATGGGGCACCTATAGGTGACACCTAGATCCGGGACGTTTCAAAGTGGTGTCAGAGGAGTTTCATTTATGGTTTGTCTTACTATTTAGAGCATATAGATAGGGATATGAATAAATATGTAGTTTTTAATAAATTTTACCCAGGAGTAGCTAACCCATGTACAAGGCAAATCCAAATTTACCTCAAATATTTCAATTTTTATTTTTTGGAAATTGATACAATTGATTTTATTTCACCATGGGGTGATTCACTTGTTTTGTGATATTTTGATTTATATCATTTTTTTTCCATTTCCACTCCAACATGATAAGGTGAGGGTATTCCATCTCATGCATCGTATAGAAACATGATATAGATCACATGTCATGCATTATTTTCGTGCCATTTAGGGTGCATTACTGATTGCATGTTGTTGTGATAGATGCAGTGCTAGATATGAATGCTTTTGTGATAGATGTCGTGATAGAAATACCTGATATTTTGATAGGGTATTGAAAATTATAATGTTTAATTTGGATGGATTCCATACATTATTCTCTGAGGTATTATGGGCCCTCTGGGATTGAAATTTGGTGGATCATGTGTGAATTATAATTGAATTTTTTAAGTTATGATGTGAAAAATGATTCAAAAATTCGATTCGTGGGGATTATGGACACAAAAGGGTTTGAATGTTTCATTCCATGGACAAAAGTTTATGTTTTTAATGGTTCTAGATATGTTTCATAGGTTTACTATATGAAAACTAAGATAACACAGTGTGTGGTGTTATGAACACACACCATGTGTTCTTCTTTTCAGTAAGAACCGACTTTTCATAAGTACATGCCATCTACTTGGAGTACCCGTCATGTAGTTCTTGTCTATGTGAATGAATGTGTGAGAAGAAACATGGGGTTGGGAAGTATTGGGTTTTACAAAAAATGTATCATTTAGACATGCCGTGTAGTTATCAACAGTGTAACCTTCCATTTGACCGACCGAGTACGTGGCACATTTAAGTGGAAGCTAGATCTAGGATATTATATGTAGTTTTTTATGCTTTACACTGTTTGAGACATTATCTTTTGGGAGAAAATTTTGTGATATAAAATAAACACAAAACTCTCATGTATATATTTACTCAGCGAGATCTGAATTTAAGATAGAGAAGGTTGGTTGAGTACCTTAAATCTTTTGACATTGAGCTTGCCTACACGTCAGGGAAAGGGATTACAGTGGATGATGCGTTGAGTAGGAGGACTTAGATACCGAAAATTCAGGAGGCCATCAATGAGTGTAATCTTATGGATCTATACTCTGAGATGAATTTGAAGTTTTATGACAGATAGGGGAAGATATTTCTTTATTCTATAGTTGTAACCTATACCCTTGTAGATCGATTGAGAATGAGGAAGCTATCAGATTCTGAATTCCTTGTACTATGGGAGAGTGTGTCATTATTTGACCCTACTCCTAGATGGACCATATATGAGGTTGAAAATTTGTGTCTCCATGGATGCATATGGGTGTTATTAGACATACAGGAGGAGATGTTGCGAGATTTTCATTCCTCTGTTAGGGAAGTTCATCCTGGTGTCACGAAGATGTATCAAGATATACACCATCAGTATTGATGGTTGGGTATGAAGAAGGGTATAGCTAGGTTTGATATGATATGTTCCACCTTTCAGTAGGTGAAGGTAGAGAATCAGCAAACGGTAGCGATTTTATAGTAGTTACACATTCACGAGTGGAAATGGAATGACGTCATTATGGATTTCGTGACGTGTTTACTGAGGTGTCCTTGAGGGAATGATGTGGTTTGGGTTGTTTCCATCAGGCTAACAAACGTTTCAAATTTCTTTTCAATCAAGAAAACCATTAGTGTTGATGAGTTTGGAAGGTTTTACATCTGAGAGATTTTTCATTTTCATGGGGTTCCTTAATCTATCATTTTAGTTAGGGATGTCCGGTTTACATCTCATGTCTGGAAAGGACTACATAGGGATTTGGGTACACAGGTACATCCGAGTACAACATACCATCCCCAGACAGATGGCCAGTTTGAGTGCAACATTTAGGTTTTAGATCACATGCTACAGGCATGTATCCAAGATTTCGGGGGCTCTTGGGAGAGACACATACCCTTTGTGGAGTTTTCCTAAAATAACAGTTTTCAGGAAACAGAAAGATGGAACCATATGAGGATTTTTATGGTAGGCCATGTTGACCACCAATATATTTGCTGGAGGTAGGAAATGTAGCTATGTTGGGACCTTGTTTTGTCTCGGAGACCACTGAGTAGGTGAAGTTGATTCAGAAGAGGGTGGATACTAAACAATCTAAATAGAAATATTATGATGATCGATAGAGATGACCTCTAGAGTTTGAGGGCAGAGATCAGTTTTTCTTACGTTTCACATCGAGTCTGGGACACATGAGGATTAGGTGACAGGGGAATATTTCACTGAGATACGTTGGGCCATTTGAGGTTTTGGAGAGAGATAGTCCAGTTTCCAATGGGTTTTAGTTTCCTCATAGGTATCGTGCTATGCATGATGTCTTTCATGTTAATCCACTATAGGGTTACTTTTTAGACCAGTCTCATGTTTTTTCAACCCGAGTAGGTGGAATTGGAGGTAGATGAATCCTCCGAGGAGCACCCTGTTCAGATTGTGGATCGCAACACAATGGTTCTCCATGGCCGGTCTGTTCCTATGGTACGACTACTATGGATGCATGGGAGAGTATAGGATGAGACTTGGGAGAGGGAGGCCAACATATAATCCTAGTGGCAAGAGTTGTTTGTAGTTTATTCTTCACCACCCTTGGAAGGGAAATTTGGGGATAAATTTTATTAAGGGGGAAGTTTGTAAGAACATGTATCCTCATTTCAGGTATTAATCAGTATTTAGGGTTGTTTTTGAAGAAAAAATGGAGAATGATAAATTTTCTATGTACACGCCATGTACTTTTGAGTATACTTTTTGTACCTGGTTGCCACATGTATCCATGTACTGTCTGTGTAACAGATGAGTACATGGCCGTGTAGGTGACCTTGAAAATCACCTAAAGCAGGGTCTGGTTGAGGATAATACCAGATGTGTACAATAAATGAACATTTTGTGTAATTGTTATTTTAATTAATATATTATAGAGGGTCCATATATATTTTTCATATAATTATTCTTCTATACTTGGTTCATCTAAGATCGACCAGGAGCGACGATAAAAGTTTGAGCCACCGATTCTCTATCCACGGTCCATTCCAAACTCCAATGGTTGAATTTGAATTCCACTAGTGTGTTATCCCTTCTTCATGATAATAATATCCTTATTTCTCCTCTCTCATGAGTTATTCATGGAATATTGTTTCTACCCTTTTTTGTATATCTTTTTCGTTCTAGGATGATTAAAGGTTCAAAATTCAAGAGTGTTGATCGTAGGACATAAGGGTAGGTTGTTTGTGCCTTTTTTGACTGTATTTGAATTATATATGCTATAAGTGTCGTATACCCACATTTGGGGTTCTAATTTTTGTGAATTAGACCCTTCTTATTATCTATTATAGTTTTGTATATTGATTAAAGGGTAATTTATTATGCATAAGGTTCTACAACATTATTATGGGTGTGTTTCCATTGTTTAATTGATGTTGTCCATTTGGCCTAGAATTCATCTTAGGATTTCCTTGTTTAGAATGCCACGTGTTTTTAAGAAATAGTTACTAATTATATGAGATGCATCTATTTCACATTGTGAAATTTTTACCATTAGGAATTTGACTATGAGAGCTTACCAAGGTAGGGTCACCTATATATGTTTAGTTGTTATGTTTAACCTGAGGTATTTACTATGAGAGCTTCCAGGTGGTCATAGACCAGAGGGGTTACACCATGAAAGATACATATAGGGTTGTTATTAAATTAATGTTAGACCCTAGGGAACTAACTGTGAGAGATACTTCCTAGTCAATATAGTTTATTGTTGATTTGCAAATAAATGGGGTATTGACCATGCAAGCTTTCCTGATGGTCGTCGGTAGTTTTTTAATGACATGTGGGGCCAATGAGGTTAGACTGTGTGAGATTTCCCATAGATTCATTATTTATTTAATTGTTTTTATGTTGGACCATGGGGATTATACTGTGAGAACATTCCCATAGGGTCATTATTGAATGCTTGAATGATGGTGAAGAGTCTTCCAAGACAATGCACAATCCTGGAATTTGATTTACATGATTTTTTAAATAGTCTTCTGAGACATCTGTTTGTTACTATTACACAGGGGATAAAAATAATAGGCTATATCCCAATATTTAAATGAATCAAATGATGAATAATAATAGTAAATGAATGTAATTGAAAACTGTAGGATTGATTAAATTTGAGTACATCCAACTTTATTATTCTATTTCTGAATATTACCTGATATATATATATATATATATAAACTGACAATTAAGAATATATCATATTTTGGTTTTCTATTTTGATTCTCCCCACACCTTGTTTGGTTCATGATTTTGGAACCAAAATGATTATATAGATGTAGGTATAGATAAGGGAAATATCCCTTCTTCATCAAGTACTTGATTACTATAGGATCTGTAGATTGTGGGAGTAAGTTCAGGCTTACGATGATTTGGGAATTTAGTGATTTTTTGTAATTTGGTTTTATTATTCTATTTATAGTACTTTGACTTGTTTGGATTCCTTCCATGAAACTTGTGACATAAATCATTTATATGTTCTCCAGTTGTTATATTTCTATCAGTCTTTCGCTGTTTACTTTTTTTGTATGGTATTAATGATTCCGCTATTGTTTACTATTTTTTTACGATGTGTTTACTCTTACAATGAGGGTATCGTTTTCCCACTATCACACACAAGTCCCTCACTTCTAGTCGGCAGCCTCTAGAATTTGGGGAAATCCACTTGAGGCCATGTGACCAACCAGGTACGGGGCGACTTTGGGTGGAACCCAGATCTAGGACGTTACAACAGGTGGGTTAAGAACCTACATCCACTTGATTTTGACCTAGAAATCATGAATGGTAATGTAAATGCTATATCCGATGATCTGAACCATAACAATCAGAATTAGTTGGTTTGGGATGCGAGTGGAGAATGGTATCTCCTGGATGTATTCCCAATAGTTCTCATTGAGGTTCAAGATAATCATGGTAGGATTATCCTCACATCCTTAGCTATGAACTCTACTATACTAGAATGTGTAATGATGTGGGAACTATCAAATACTAAGGGCCTTTTCGTAAGTGTATTTTTCTCAGAATATGATATATGTTCTAGTTGGAATGTGGATGGGAATGATTATTTACTATTTTATGGGTGTATATGGTCCCTAGTAGACATCTGATAGGAGTTTATGTTGGAATTTCATGCCTTAGTTTGGGAAGTTTGTCCCGGTGACACCAATATGTAATGAAACATAAATCACCTATATTGGTTTTCAATAATGAAGCATATTATTTATAGTTTAATCACTTGGTGTTCCGCCTACTAGTAGGTGAAGGAGGAACATCAGCGTCAGTAAGGATTTTTGTAACCATTACCTATTCCCATGCGGAAATAGGATGGTGTATCTATGTATTTCATGACTGGTATACATAGATCACCATGAGGTAATGATACATCGTGGTTTTTCATTTATCTTTTTATGAAGGTCACACATTCCTTACCTATGTTAGAGAACTTCATGGTAGATGAGATATGGACCCTATATGTTCGGGAGGTCATACATCTTGATGGTGCTCCCCAATGTATCATTTCTCCAAGAGATTCTCACATTACATCATGGTTAGGGAATGGTTTTCAAAATTCCTTTCATGTACTAGTTCCTATGATCATTAACCATCACCCTTAGACTGATGGATAGATAGATCATATGATTCAGGTGTTAGAGTACATGTTTCATCCATGTGTCCTTGAATTCAGGGGTTCTTGTGAGAAATAGACACCACTTGTTTAATTGTCTTATCATAACATATTTTAGGCTACCATAATGATGGATCCTTATGAATACCTATATGGTATACCTTTTTGTTCACTTTTTTTATCACTAGAGGTAGGGGAGGAATATTTTCTTGGACCGTATCTCATCAAGGAGATGGTAGAGAAGGTCCGATTGATCAAAAAGAATATGATTATTACTTAGTCTATATAGAAGTCACATATCAACTAATGCAGAATCTCTTTAGAGTTTTATTTCATAGATTATGTTTTGTTGTAAGTATCTCCCAGGATGGGCCATAGACATATTCAAAGGAAGGTTAGGATCTCACCTTTATTCATTAGACCCTTCGACATTGTGAAACAGATTGTACTAGTGGATTACATGATAGAACTTTCTCTGAGATAGGGGTAAATGATTGATGTCATTCACATATTTTATTTTCATAGGAATTATCCAAATTCATCACATGTAGTTACACCTAATAAGGTTGAGTTATATGCTGATTTTTTTTTTTGAGGAGTATCCTAAGCGTATTGTGGATTAGGGAATGCATACATTTACAGAGAGGTTAGTTCCTTTTGTGTGGGTGATATGGTAGCACAAAATATTACTGGATGAGATATGGGATAGAGATTCTAATATATGTGATCGGTTGCTGGAGGTATTCTCAGATGACACATCATTAACCTCAGAAGTCTAACTTAGTTATGAGTTTCTTTAAGGTAGGGAGGTTATAAAGACCAATACATTGACAATGGTATGGACTATATTTTTTCAATATTAATCATTTCTTAATCTTGTTAAACTTGAAATATAGACTATGTATGTAACCAGAAGTTGATGGGTTTTTTTTAGAGACTAGAGTTCTAACAAAAGGGATAACAGGGTAGGTCACATGATTTCCACATGATCTGTACTAAACAAGTATGCATAACTATGTGGGGAACCTTGTAATAGTTGGGGACACATGGGTTGTCTACAATCAAGTGACTAAAGGAAGAAAACCTTGAGAAAAACTACATAGGATGGAAAGATTATTTTTTCATGATTTTAACATGGTTATGGAAACCATGTTCCATATCTATGAGGGGTCTCTCCCTTATCAATAGGATGAGAATGGTTTTTCCCATCCATGATGAAAAAACATTTGCCATAATTTTTTAGGTGGAAAAGTCATTTTTTTTGTTTTATAAAACGATTTAACTCTTTTATTCTTCTCCTCACCCATCTCTAGTAGACACCACCCATCAGATATCTCCTGAATCTTCTTCCTCTTCACAATATTAGATTATCAATATCACTCCTATCATATTTACAAATAGAGAACAATAAAAGGTGTTGTATAGTTTTTGGTAAACTCTTGAGTCCTCTACATTCCATATTATGTTTATCTTATTATTTGTTGTTCGATTTAGGTACAATATCATTTTACCTATTTTCAATTTGTTAGACCATTTCATTGATTTCAACTATCCTAATTCGAATTTGAGACTTCTATCAGGCGAGGAGTCAACTACAGCCTCAATGTAGGTGGTATTATCATTTTTTCCAAAATTTATGGTGTTTTCATTTATTTTTTATTATGAATTATTCCATCATTTTTTAGGAATTTTCTTAAAATTTATTTCTTCATTCTAAATTTACATTCACAAATTTTCATACTCCATATGTTCAGTATTTTTGAAATAAAGGATACAAACCTCGATCATGGCCACTACTAAGGTTTCCAGTCTTGCCATTATATAGTCTAATTAATTGATTAAATTCTTATTAAACATTCTATGCATTCATATTGTATTATAAATTAAATTTCAATCACTTATATTGATTTTGAATGAATCCATGGAATATACTAAGTGTATGTCCCTACTTATAAATGGAATGTACTTTGTAGGAAGTTTCCTAATTAATAATGGAAACTTATAAGTTCCTCACTAGACCATGAAAATGAATTTCCATGTTCTTACAAATTAAATAGATTGTATTGATTATATGTATTGATTTAGGATGGTTTTACTTACCTAAATGAACTAATTGGGTCAATTGAAATGGTTTACAATGGGTTGAAAGGACACACCTATAATTTCATTCTTATTAAATTATTTAATTTAATTTTAATTCAAATGGTTTCATTTTGGATTCTTTAAAATAATTCATGAGTTCTATTTCCTCATAGATATTATTATAAAATTATTACGCCTTTGATAAAAGTTGTGGAATGATGGTATATTTCTTGTTGGGTATGAAGATTCACGCTCCCTATCATCGGCTATTGAGCATGATGTCTCATTCCATTAACAGTGTTTGGATGGTGGGAATCATGATCCCCATCCCTTGTTCAATTGCTGACATAATGACTCACCAACCATCTTGAGTGACGAGAAGGACATCCCTCATTCATTATGCATGTAGTGATTTTACCCTTTTGTTGGAGATTATATGCTTGTTTAGACTAGTTAGGATGACTAAGTTATGCCCCAGTTCATCCAGTATATATTATTCCAAGTATACGACTACTTAAGTCTATACATACCTATTTTATAGTGGTGGATACTATATATATCTATATTATGTGTAAATATTTACTATAAACACATGGTTACCGATCAAATCATAATTCCGGATTTTGTCCGAAGCATATTGAGCTACGAGGTGACCTCTATGGAACCTCTGAAAGATGGTTACTTATTCATAATGATTTATTACACTATTTATAACTATACCCTACTATTGTTATGTACAATATGGATTAGTTCTTGAAACCATTGGTGGTGGCCTACTGGGATTTTATCTCACTCCTGGCTCATTTCACCATTTGTAGAGAAGTAGATTACTCTTCTACATATATGGATAAGGAAAATATATATATTAAATATATTTTATATGATTTAATTGTAGTTGGAGAATATGATAAGATGACTGAGCATATTCTTGAAATTCTAATGGATCATTCTTTTTAACTTTGTATTGTTTTTGTACAATATTTTTTATATTCATATCACCTGTTCGCCTTTTGTATATTAGTTTACCATGAATCCATGTTTATAAAATTTCTAATTATATATGATGTTATTTTTCAGTTGTTTATTCATTCATGATTTAGTAGTTTATTTATTATATTCGTTATATCTTCTTTCTGCTACGGTGGGTTACTGGTCCAATGTAATTTCTGTGTCTTCTTTTATATGATTCCACTATTTTTGGTTTATTCTTGAATCCTTTGTTCCATTCTAATTTGATGGTATAGTCTGACCACTATACCACCTTTACACCCTTAATATTACTTATTAGACTCTTGTTTATGTGGATACATGCCAGAGACTATGTGGACCGCTGGATCGGGGCACATGTTATGTGGATTATGGGTCGATATGTTACATTTTCTCTAACTCCACTAATATTTAACAGTGTGTATTGTTATTGTAAATGTGTATAAATTATGTTATTATTTTACATATATAATGAATACATTTTCTTATGATTAAAATTCTTCTAAATCATCTTCGAAAATTCAGTGTGTTCTTGGGTTCCCCACCCTTGACATGATGGATTGATTCCCATATTTCATTTATTCTTTCCTTCTTTTAGAGTCCAATTATATTCTCACCTCACCTATTAGTGAATTCACTATTCCACTTCCTAGTTTGATGGAAATATATCAATGTAATCATTCCTTATCTGTCTTCTCAATGCTTACCTCAAGACATGGTGGTCTACCGTCTATCCAAAAGACATAGTATACTGTGTTCCCTATTCTATGGGTATCAGATACTCCAGCGACTACTTTTTAAGTGATATAGGGTGTAGGTCTTCTGAAAAAATTTATTTATTACATTATTTGGATTAGTTTTTTTTATTTTGTGATGGATTTATGTCTACAAATTTCACATTTAAATGATATTAGTATTTATAGGAGCCTTTATGATTCCTGGAATTTATGTTTTGAATATTTCCGTTTCATTTGGTTGATGGAAAATTTTTCATTATTTTTTTGTTGGAAGCTCATTCACTAATTTATTCTTGATGTTTCTTATTTATATTATACTATTTTATGATGATGATAGTTTTAAACATGTTCAAAGATGGAGGGGGTAGATTCCATTTTGGGTATGATGATAGGGGTTTCTCTCCAAGGAATGAATTTATTTTTAAATGGTGATGTTGAATTTTATTTCTTTTAGTTTATTAATTTAGTTTTTGCATCTATGTTGTTTCTATTTTTATGATGGTCATAATGGTTATCATCTAGTTAGAATATAGCTAGAGACTATGATTATGAAGGCACATGGCTTAAGGTGGAACATCTCATCATGTCATATTGATCAATGATGTCTGATAACACAAGGATCAATACTATGATGTTTTTATTATTGTATATTTTTTTGATTTTAAAATATATTTTTGGATTAAATTAATTTTCTATGGATGATTCAAAAGTAATTATGTAAAATTATATTTTTTAAATACCAAAAAATAACATTGATGTCGACTACATTAAGTGTTCTTAATTGTATTTTTAATGATTTTCTAATTATTTAAAATCTTTTTACATACAAATGATTATACAATTCATTTTATTTTAATATTTTGTAGTTAATTTTATGGTTATTTTATTAATTTGTTGTTGAGTGTGAAAAAGAAATTATTGAATATTGTTTTAATTTATAGAATCCAAAATCTTGTTTTCTTATAGAAACCACATAGTATCTTAGTAGGTACATAGTGAAATATCAATGACCATCTAGTTTCAATTAAATTGATTCTTCTACCCTATATCTCTCACTGGGTATGATGTATTGTCATACATTGTAATGGGTATCTTAATGTAGCCACTAAACTATAATTTTCAATATCCCATACCATTAAAAATTATCATGGTTGCTTTCTACAAAAACATCATCCTCAAAAATACATCTTAATCTCATTAAATATTTCTACCAATACCAATTCACAAATTTAATAAAAAACTCAAAATGGATGTAGCTCTACTATTTTCAGAACAATAATTTTCATTAGATCCACCAACACATAGCAGTGTATGTTGTTATAACCATTTGTATAACATATTATAGAAATTTATATTTCTAAGTCATTACTTTTCATATTACATAAACTACCAACTAGTAGTGTTGTGGGTTAATTTTATTTTTGGGGGATACTATACATTCTATAATATATAATACAAAAATATATAAATATAAAAAATAAAAATATTTGTATGAACATCAATGTACATATAAAATTATAAAAATTTATATAGATTGATATCTAAATTTTATAAACATAACAATATAATGGACCCATAATTCCATACTATTATATATTAGATTATAGATCACTATATAAGAATATCATATATGGGATAGTTAATAATGAAATATAAGAATAATTATACATTATTCATTATAGATTAGTATTTTCTCAATATAATCTTCTCATCATCATCGATATTCTCTATCACCTCCTTATACTCTTGAACTCTTACCTTAACCAACATGTCTAATGGTGTTTCATCATACCCAATGAGGTTAATAAGAAGGGTATGAGGAAAAAAACATAATAGGACACCAAATATAGTTTCCAAAATAGAATTAAATGTATATATGTGTATGAATTCATGATATGAAATGTTATTTCATATAAATATGAAATCAGTATATAATAAAAAAGATTATTTTAATAACTATTTATTTCTAATCAGATTAAATAAAGCTAATTTATTATTATTTGTTTCACAAATGTTTATATAATCATTCTAGAAACTAATTATTCACTCTTTGAACCATAAAAATATCTTAATAGTTGTACCTACCCACCATTTTAAACCTACTAAATAAATAAACCAAAACATCTATGGAGGCATGTTCATTAATGTAAACATTTCCTCCCATTGGAACATGTCCATTTCTGGAAATTAGTTTTCACATGGGGACCCATATAACCTCATCCTTACATATGAGTGAATAAATATTTACTTCCTTATTCTCCCTTATTAATGGAATGATGAAATTTTATATAATCTGGAGTTAGGGAACCACAAAAAACATCATAATTAATAGAGATCTAGCGTACCTCAGTTCCCATCCCAAACTGAGTCAGTGTAAAAATAACCTATTCAAATACAAATTAGGACAACATATAACAAGTTGAAACATAACCATATATAACTACTGTATACATCTCAACTTATTATCTTTATATCTAAAAAATTAGTCAACAAAATATATAACCTGCATAAAAATTATAATAATATATTCCCTTATAATTTATTTTAATAATGAATAACTATTTTTATGGTATAAATATAAATAATTAACATTAATAAAAATTTAATATCACAGGAACTATATTCAATGAAATTGGGTACATACTGATGTAGTCTTTTCTAAAACATCATTCTATAATATCCAATTTAAAATTAAGACAACACATTTATATGATAAAAAGAAAAAAATATATACACAGTGGGAACTAATATAAACTACATGATCAATAGAAGTAATCACATAGAAAAAAAATAATTAGGTCATGGATGAAAATAGATTTCATTAAAATTTATCTCTTATAAAAATAGTTTTCTTCCCATATGTTTAAAATAATGTTTTTTGAATTTACCTCCTACCACATATACCCTAGTTAATACATGAACAAATGGGTTTACAAAATAGAATGAGTGAACATGTCTTTATATATCATCAACAATGTACTTCAAGGAAAATCCATAGATTTTAGTGTCTAAAAATATATATTTTAATTTAAACTATCAATAGTAATAAATATTTTATAACTGAACAATACCCCTTCCATACATTAACTCCCTAAAAATTACTAACAAGCAATGTTTTCAAGGAATAAACGTACTATAAAATCTACACCGCTAATTTTTATGACAAATAAACTTAATATAATCTATGGATAACTACCACCCCACTCATAACACACTACATTCGTACTCATGTATAATTAAATTCACATTAAAACACTCAATAAAATCCAATACATAGAGTGTATTTAAATCTTAATATAACCCCCTAAACCAAGGTTAATTTAACATGATATAAACCCTTACATAAGGATGAATCATTTCATATGACTAGATTTAAAACATCCATCTACTTGACCATTTAGAGACACTGAATCCATAACTACATATCAGAAAAAAAATTATACATTATATTAAAAATTATTACCAATGAGTTCTCATTCACTTATGTAATAAAATAAATTAAAATAATATAATTAGAGTTGTTTGTCAATTATTTTTTTAGGAGTAAATATTCCTTCTTATGAATTGTTAAGAATTATCAGAACTATTACAAGTTACACAAGATCAATTACATAAACTAACCATTATATATATTATTCAAACATATAAAAACAAACTAAAAATTCAATGTATCATAAAACATATGATATTTAGGGTAATCCAATTCTTTATCATGTATTGATTTAATTTTAATTTATTCAATTCATAGAAGAAAAATATATAAAAACAATTATGATTAAATAATTAAAATGGTTATAAAAATTATAATAAATGGACTTGTGGGCTAAAACATTCCACACACAAGACAATTTAATTGATAAATAATAAATCAGACATGATTTGGAGGAAATAAAAGTGTAGGAGTATGAGGAGGATTGGAGGAGGAAAATTAGTTTTCTTTCTCTCTTTTATTGTATAAGATAAAAAATGAGCTAAATGGGAGGGTTAAGTGATAAAAAAACACCTAATATTACTAATTTAAAAAATTATATGTGGGGCAATTTGACATCTAGTGGGTCACAAGATAATTTTTGTGAGCCCACCCAATGCTCTGTTTCTTACCAATTAAAATCCAATGATAGTGATAATATCCATATCAAAAACCTATTAAACAACTAATATGTTCCATAATTACTTAGAGTGAGACTTAGTATAAACATATATTTAGTTTTAAAATGCAAATCCTTATAGAAAATTAAACTCATTTTTGGAAATTTTTCCACAATTTTAACATAATCATTTTTAATCTAAAAATGAAAAAATTACCATTCTGTAAAATATATATCCAAATTATAATACACCAACCTCAACATAAAATGGATTTTGGTTTATTTTTTAATTATAAAACATAAATAATAATGTGTTGGTATAAGCTAAGATAGACTTGAAGATTATTCTTTCAGACCCACGACCACAATGAGATGATTTAAATTGAATTTTGGAGGATTCTATGGCTTTGAATTTTATGAATACACAATATGTTTTATATTTTTATTTTATATTGATGTAAATTTTTTCATTTAGGGATTCATTCTTGAATTACTAAATTTGATGGTAGAATTATAGTTTCACTAAGACATTAACTAAGGTTTTTTAGGTGATAAGGTTATTTGGGCAGGCTAGAGGGTGGTTCCACCTACACAACATTATTACAGATGAATCCAATTATCAAGTTGTGTAATCTTTAGTGCATGGAAAGTTTAAGAGTGGAAGGGACACTTTAGGATATTATCGGGTACTCAAAGACACTATGCATGGTTTGAGGTATACCATGCTTAATTTTTAATATAAAAATGAAATTTTAGTCATTTTATCTATTCATATTTACTCCCATTTTTCCTCCATCTATATTACATCTCATAGGGTGTCCAAAAATTACATTATGAAATCATCTTATACCCCTCTTTCTATGATGTTCTAGGTAGATTCAAGGATATTTCTTAAATTAAATCCTTGGTAAACCATAATATTTATAATTGTATTTTTTCTACCACTCCCTTTTTCCATATCTCTCTTTCTTTGGATATTTATTCCATGATTAGTTTCACTAGTTCAAGGGTAAGTTCAAATAATTCCATAGAGACACATCTCTTTTAATTTATAGTAATATTATTTATGCTTATTTCTTTCTTGTTATCATTATTTTTATGTAATGTTATAGGTGTATGATAACTTCTATGGTTTTCCTAATTTTATTATTTTGTTGGGAGATGATTAGTTTAATTTGGTAAAGTTATTTGGTTTATATTATATTATTTTTAATTTATAAGTATACTTTTATATTTTCCATTTGGGTTTAGTCTTATTTAATTATTGTAATTATTTCATTGGAATTAATTGATTTATAGAATATCTTTTTAATTATTCAGGTTTATCCAGGTTAGTTTAGATTTGAAAAATATGGTAATGAGTTATTTTATTTCTCAAATTTGGAAATTGATTCCCCAATAATATTCTTATGCCCAAGGTGTTGGGAATCATCCCCTTGATAAAATGGAAAAATCATAGGATATGGTGGTCATGTTTTAGGTTTTGTTAAGTGGTAGTTTATTACATACACCAAATAAGTAATAAGGAATATTTTTTGGGGTTTTATGACATTATCTATATTGAATATTATACAGTCAGGACATGAGAAGTATGCTTTATAATTAATTAACCATCCTCTTTATATTTAAATATCAAATAATCCTTATATTTTTTCCTAGTGAGTATGAACTATTTAAATATATGGGAATACTATTTTTGGAATCATGTATGTTTTTGTGAAAAACTAGAATGGTATAGGGCTAGAGTAAGAGAAAAAATATTTTTGGATTCATGATTAAAATTCCCTAGTGGCCTTGTAGGTCATATGAATTTTATTAATATTAATTAGTAACTAATAGTGTAATAATGTTTATTTGTATTCCTTATTTAAAAAAAAAAATAATTAATTAAATCCTCCCATATATACATCCATGTTTTTTATGATATAAATCTTATTAGTGAAATATCAGTTGGTTTTCATAGAAATGTATACCTATGATCATACTATTTTCCTTCAATAAAGTAATTTATTATTGAATTGTTAATTAAAATGATTTCTAAATAATTTTATTAATTCATTTTTTATAAAAATTATTTTATCTTTTAAATGATATAAATATATAATCATGATACATGTTTTATTCATGTTAAATATCCATATAATTATCTTATATTAATAATTGTAACCATGTTATTTTCCTTTTATATAAAGAGAGTATTTAGATTTTCTTCATACATTTATGAATTTCATAATATATATATTCATGAAATTAATTATTATAACCATATTGTCCATATATATTATTGAAAAAATCTAAATTACACTCAAAAGAATTTGACTTACACTTTTTTCTTTTTAATGTATCATTGTGCGTTCCCATGTTCTCTTTGTGTGAGCCCACACCAAAAGTCCATTGATAAAGGAAATGCATTTTTATCCAACATTTATATACATAAAAAAACTTTCTACATGTGCTTTGAAATCCCCACGACCCTTTTTTTCAAATGGTTTCATGATATTAACTATAAAAACCATAGAAAAGTCTATCAAAAAACCATAATAATTGAATAATTTAGGGTGGAGCCTTTGACATGGATGGTAAAAAATAGTATCATCATACACAAAGCTAAATATCATCTTTATTTGTTAATCCTTTTTGTGGTATATTATAAATTATTTTCATATAATATTCTAATAAAATATTTTGAAACAATTGGACCTATTTTTGAATAACTGTGAAGTAGGGACATGTTTAAATAAAAAAATTTATATAAACATTATTACCGAATTATTTGACTAATTATTATTGATATGGGAATTTATTTTTTATGAAATTATTTTTAAATGATTAATTAAGAAACTATTTTATTAAAATTTAATTTTATAATTATTTGATTATATAAAATTCATTTTTTATAAATGATTTTTATTGTGTTTTTGAGAAAAAAACAATTCATATTTGATGTTTTTTTTCAAATGAGTGTTTTTGAAAAACATGAATTCATGATAAGGGTCATTATATATGAACCTAAGTGATTCTTATAGAACAGATTAACATAGGAGTTATGGGTAGTTTATTAGATGGTATTTTTAGGAATTAGGGAAATATAGAGTAAATTTTTTATATTATGATCTAGATGTATTGGTGGATTTTAATGGTTTTCATAGTTACACATTATAATTTTGGTGACGGTTAATGATAGGTAGTCAATTTTTTTGGTATAGATCATTTAGAGTGAGGTTATATTTTTTTATAGTAACATGATATGATAACATTATATTTTGGATTCATGTGAGTGTGTTATCTAATAACATACTACATATCATACATTATTTTATGTTATATATAAATTTGATTGATATTTAGAATCATAATTATAGAGTGAGATCAGTGCTTTAGTTAAGTCATCAGATATATTATAGAGAATCAACATTCTTGAGAGGTGGTAATTCATTTGAGAGAGCATATACATGGGATTATATAGGAATAAAAGTTTTATATTGTGGATATTGTAATAAATACTTTCTATAATGACATGAATTAATGATAATTTTGTTTCCTTTTAGGATTTTTTTGAAGGATGAAAATAATATTCATTATGATTTTTTGAAAATGGTTGAGAGGGTGTACTTAATTTAGTGATTCATCCATAATTTTTGAATTTTTTTGGTATAATTATATATGTATTTTCATGTATAATTTAATTTTTAATTGAGGATTTATAGGTTCCCATTTTCTAGATGGATTTTTCACAAATAAAATTATATTTTAGATGAATCATAGCTCCTTGAGGGGGAATACTCAGTACTTGGGGAACCTGGAAATAGAGGGGGGACCTAGGGGTTCCATTTAGTAACATATTGAACCATAGAAAGTAACTGAAAGGCCTATGTTTTCTTTTTCATTTAAAAATCCATTTTATTAATTTATAATCCCCCTATTCACCCCCATTTTGGTCTCATTCAATCTCAGTTTTCTTTAGACACTGATACCCAACTCTATGAACTTTACCTTGTAATATTTTTATTTTCATTCATTAAGGATGTTAAAGGTGGATTATTATATATTTTATTTACCAAATATAAGGTATGACAACATAAATCCTCTTTTATTCCACACTTTCGCTTCTTTTCATATTTATCCTGCTTTATTTTGGGACTCTAAGAAGAAATGAACTGGGGGTTGGGGAAATTTTTCTATATCCTCAGGGATTCATCTCCAATTATTAAATGAAATATTCCTTAGGTTATTTATCTTTCAATATAATTATTCAAATGAAATGAAATTAGGGTATACATTCCAATATAGTATTCATAATTTCAAAATCTAGTTATAGAGTATTAGTTTTTTTAGTTAGAGATTTTGTTTGCTATTATTTTTGTTATATTTTTTGAAATGTCTATTGGGGTTTTATTTGGGGTTAAGTTCCATTTTATTTTAATAATTATTTTGTTTGAAATAATTTAATTTCAAATTTTGTTTATTTTTTTTGTTTTGATCAAGATTATTTAGATTGGTAATATACATCCATAACTTATTATTTCACTCCAAGTGATTAAATCATTACCAATGATAAAATAATAATTTCGGTACCAGTCACCAACCATAGGGGATCAAGGAATGTGCATGGGGTTAGGACTCTTCGTATTTGGAATAAACTCTTAGTTTTGGGTCTTGGTCATTACATATAGTACATTTAACATGTTCATGTGATCCCTATTTATCTATTATATCACCCAATGTAAATGTTATTATAATACAAACAATGTAAATATAATTTAATAACCATGATTCCTACCATGATTAATAATTTTTTATGCATTAATTAATTATAAAACATTCCATATTGATTTTATGAATCTAATTGAGTTTATACAATGTTAAAATAAAAATTATTCCTCTATAAATGTGATTTTATTTAAATACCTTTTGATGCCCTAAGTATAACTGGTTCCACTAAAATTTAATTTTAAAATTTCAAAAGAATATATATATATATATATATATATCTGTGTGTTCATGATCTTGCTAAATTGGTAATTTATATAAATAGTTAAAATTTACTAGGAAATTGGGTCACTTTACTCCACATAAATATAATTTAACCTATTTTAAAAAACATATGCCTATTTAACAATTTTGAATAACTTAATTAATATATATATATATAAAATTAAATCCTAGATTAGGGAGGGGTGGGTTTCTATATTGGAAATAGAAAAGATATTTATATTAATATAAAAAACATTTTACATTATAATATTTACGAATATTTGATTATAACATTCCAAATTTACCAGTCTTCCGTGAAAAAACCATTGTAATAAATTTTAAAAACTAATAATCATTTTAATCATGTATATCATTGACCAATCATTTAAAAACACTTAATTAAATGTTTAATTTTATTAACTTTTCATATCACTTATACTATACCTGACCTCTCCATGTATTTTAAATTTTTTTTAATTTTTTTAAACAAATTATAGACATTTAGCATATAAAAAATGTCATGACACCAATATGTATTTAAATAATTTTTTTTATAATTCAATTAACTAAAATTCCTTCAAAACATTTTAATTATTTATTTAAAATATAATTAACACCAAAATAATGTTTTAAGTATTTTATATTGAAATTTAATTTATGTTAAAATATTCAGTAAAAAGATTCTAAATTTTATAAATTCGACATATTTATAAATCAAAATGTTGTATTATTAAATATTATTGTGAAATGATTCCTGGAAAATATTAAGGGCATTTGAATTTATATTTATTAAATCATGGGAATTAAATATAGTTGTAACACTATGTTGACTCTCTAGGGAATTTACTAAAAATCAGTATTTAATTATGTATCTTTATTTTATTTTATTTTTTCTATACAATAAAATAATGTATGAATAATGAAGAATATAAAATTAAATTTAATCAAGAAAAAAGTAATTGAATGAAAAAATAGGTTCATATTAGGTCATAAAATCATGGATGATTCATACGACATTCCCCTTAGGAATTATTTCTTAGACAAAAAATGGTCTTCAATGTTATATTTGTTTATTAAATATTATTCAGTGATAAATAATCATTAACACTGACACCCTATTCCATACGCTGAGTATTATAACATCTAAAAATGTGATGAACTAAAATGGTTTTATTTCATTCTAAATTTTTAGAAAAAAATAAATATGACTTATGTAATCAGTTGACACCATAGTTTATAACCAAATCAAAATAACTATACAATTAAGAGAGGTGTAGATCATGTGAATCAGACACTATATATAATTTATAGTGAAAAATACTTACGTATTGTTCCAGGAGAGACTATGTTATCACTAAGAGGTGGTTAATTAATTGATTTCAAAAACAATTACCCATAAAAAATATTTTCTTGGTCATTGTTTAGTGAAATTGTATCGGGATTGTAATTATGTGATAATGAGAGATAAATTTGTCCACACTGCATTTTTTTATTTTATAAAAACCACTTTTTTGGTAAGTGGGAACTATACATAAAGATCCAAAACAATACTGTATAAAAAACAAAACCCGCCATAACACATTCAATGTTCAAAATGAACATTCAAATTCCACAAAAAAAAAAGCAATACTCTACCAGTTCCATAACCACATCGTCCATCCATTTCAAATTTTGAAATCCAAAAAGACATTCGGTCATACCATCAACATTTTCCTGGTCATCGAACCACCTGGAGACCCTCACTGACACAGAAGATAGATTGGTCGTTACACTAGATCACTGTTGAGGAAGACCGTCAGAGTCCATTGTCATCGTTGAAAAAGCATCATCACCGGGGACGAAAAAACACCCAAACCAGTCACAACAATAGACAGTGATATCAACCTAACAGATTCCAATGAAAAACAAAAATGCACTAAGTAGAACAATACAAAATGAAGCAGAAAATAGCTTACAGAACCAGAGCGCCAGGAAACAATGAAGTCGTCAATCATTATGATGAGTCTAACTGAATCCATTCACCCTATCATTTTTATTATATGGTTAATACATGAGTAGAAATTATTCTGATCCCACTACTCATTTTATCATATTATTATAAATAGAAATAATGAATGGAGCAGGGATGTGGGTTGGAACTTATATCATAGTAGAAAAGGAGGAATGTAAAAAATTATGTCAAAATTATCATATTTTTTCTCATGTGATTCGGGATATTAGATTACATGGGAATCCTTATTCTTCCACGAAACCCATGATAATGAAATACTATGAATGGGTAACATGATAAATAGATGTTTCAAATTCAATTTAATATTCATTCGCATGGTAAAGTAATTTGAAATATATTTATTTATCATTCAATTAAACTGAAAATATTATGTCTCATACTTACCAATAGATCTTAAATATATGTAAAATATTACATTCTGAATCATAAATATTTTGAATAAAATTCTCACACTTATTGAAGTGTGACCACATAAGTAATTATGTGGTCTATACAATATCCAAGGTCAAATAAATAATCATATTTACATGTCTATGTAGTTTTGTGTGAAATACTATAATATAGTACTGAACATCAATTTAAAATTCATTTTTCCACCAGTACCTCAACCAGTGTTGCACTAAATTTTCACTGGGTCTCTTTATCAAACATCCTCATCCATGAAACTCCACAAATACATCATCATGGTGAAGCTTTTTTATATATTAAACGATTCTTATACATAATAGTAAATTAATCATCTACCTAAAATCCTTCACAATATAGAATATATGAATACTATTCGATGTTTCTATCTAAGATAAAATACCATTTTTAGTATCATACTTACACATACAGAAAAATAGAATTCATACTATGATGTGCATTAAATTAGAAAATAACAATTCATATTGATTATAAATCGACATCAATAATATTCCAAATAATCCATGAGCATGGTGTCAATAAATAAAACATGAAAAATATGTTCAATACAAATGAAATAATTGTTTTAATAAATAAGAGAAATAATTTATCAAAGGTGATGTTTCTCTATGTACCAAAACATAAGAAAAAATGGACATTGGGATAGTACTCTAACCCATGGTAGAAAATAAATTAATTATTGATCATGTCTCAATTGAGAAAATATCATATCTACCCCATTTATTAATTAATTTCTTAAGGAATATGAAATAAACAAGACACATCAACTCACTTATTCATCAATGGTTTTTTATTCTCACCCTTTATATTTTTGTTAACATGAAAATCATTATATGATCTCATATCCATGATTTTACCGTTATATTCTTCAGTATACCTCAACATTAGTACCAAAAAAATAATAGTCACTCCCCCATTTATGAAAATAACCTTTTTATTCTGCCCATTTTTTGAAAAATGAAATTTAATGAAGGATTGAAAATAAAAATAAAAATTTATAGGTATTTTTGGAAGAGAATTGTCACATAGAAACAAACTCATGTGTTGGAAATTCCCATTTATTTGGGAAATTATCATGAAATCAACAAATTTATACATTTTTATACATACTATAATGAAATATTACCATGTTAATCCTACTCCGCAATGTCAACATCATTAAACTTTGACTGTTACACTAGATTCTTTGAAAATTTTATTACAAATTTATTTTAAAACCCAGTCATCAAGGGGTATGAAATAACGACCCACATTCCAAAATGATTGGACTTCATCCACTTTTTTATCTAAATGACTAAGACTCCATGAAAATTTATATTCTATTACACCCAATTTCATATATTATTTATTCATTGATTATATATATATGACACAACCTATGTCACTGTAGTTTTTTTATATTATTTTATGATTTTGAGGGTCATTTTTAGTTTCCCTGGAGTTTAATCTCGATAGATAATGTTTTTGAGTTTTTTTATACAATGAATGGTTTAGGGGAAACCATTTTGTTTTATATTTTTTATAGAGTTATAAATAATTTTTTGAATATTTTTTCATCATATGAATCACATGGTTATATCCCAAATGTCTATGTCCTAGGAGAAACCATGCATCACGTCTAATGAGTCTGAACTATTATAACAACCCTTCTCTTTATTAAACACATAAATTTTATTTATCACCTAAACATGAACTTAAGAAAAATCTAAGTATTGGAAGGTCTAGTGTCATTGGAAATTAGGAACATTTCATAATAATGTAGAACATAAAACACAACATCTTTATTAAAAACTTCCTTTGAATTACCCTAACATTCCCTCTTACTTTGAATTTCATGGGATAACCAGAGGACATACATTTGAAAATGGTGAGATATAAATACCATTATGTGAGTAAACAAGGCATAACATTATGAATACAATACATGTCAGGAAATAGGCATATTAGTGGAGCATAAGAGAAACATGAACATAAAGGCATGATATATAATTATTATCAAAATATAGAGACATGGAAGCAACATTTAACATGATATTAGCATGATCCAAGGCACATTGAACATGGAGCATGAATAAAAAATCATTGAAATTCAATTAGTAAGATTAAAACCTCATTGAACTAGAATTAGTATTAATAAACCCACATTTCAGTTTACATGTCATGATATTATTCTTTACCCAATGCATTGGGGTGATATCAGGGTGAACCCTTTATAAACATCTCATCTCATGCATAAGTGGGCCACATGGAGAATATAAGATGAATTCATTCTACATCATAATTTATTCCATGATGATGGAATGTGGAATTAATAAATTATAGTATCATTCAATATGTATATGCGGATAAATTTTAATACCCTTGAAATAGAAATGGGTATTGTATTCACTTATTTGATGATTTGGGCATGGAAAATTTGGTGAAACTTCAGTAGCATAATGACGTCAAATAGAAATCATAAAATGGGTTGATGAGATAAAAAGGAATATATAATAATTTATATATAAATTTGATAGTAATAAGGTCTTGGAACATAATATCCCAACATACCTAATGGTATTTAGCTACATAATATATAATCATCTCCTGAATGTAAACAAGGAGAGAGAAATATCCTTACATAATTTTGGCATGGTAACAGGTGTAAATGTGGGGAATTACTGACAAAGAAAGAGGTATATCATCAATAAAACATAAGGAGGTAAGTATTAGGGAGGTTCTAAATCAGACATCAATATTTTTAATTGAAAATACAAGGGAATAACAATAAAGAAACTTAGAAAAAAAGAGAATGGAAGAAATCCATTACTTGGGAGTGTGATCACAATGGCTTGGAAGAGGCTTGAGAGAGGCTTCTTGGGAGCATGAGGCTCCTTCGAATGATTATAGATAAAGGACACAATAAATCTATATTCTTTATAAAAAAATAAAGGACACAATCATGGTGCAAGGGCCTTGTTACATATCCCATTTTAACACCCTTGTAAGACTTAAGGGTATGGTGTGCGATGGTGAAAAACTCTTGGGGTGGCTCAGATTACATTGCTCAGGTGGTAATCTCTATTAACATACACTTCTACCGTAGGCGGTTCCATTCAAGTGTAACATATTGAATCTCAACTTGGGCTTTGTCAAGAGCGAAACCTAGGGATACCACCTCCTTTTGAGCTCTAAAAAACAGGCTTCATACGGAGAAATTCTTCTGGATGAGGCCGTCACTTCCTTTATCTGAGTTGTAAGAACTTGGTTCTTAGTTTTGAGGTACGATCTTCTTATTTTCCCTTTTCCATAAGTTTTTTTTGAGAAAATATGGAAAATGGGGAAAAATCCCGAATTTTGGAACTACACGCCGTGTACTTTTCCACACGCCGTGTACTTTTGGCCGTGTGGGATGGGTACACGGGGCGTATAGCCATGTCTGTGGCGAAGGGTGTAGGAACTGACCACATGTCGTGTAGTGGTCCCTTACACGCCGTGTAGTCAGTCGGCAGGCCAAAACAGTAAGGCGATGGAGCAGCCACCAGCTGGGTGGTAGTACACGCCGTGTACTCAGGAGTACATGCCATGTACTCATGTCGACGGATGAACAGTGTTGCAGTGCTGCCAGAGGAACAGTTAAATGAAGGGAGTACACACTGTGTACTAGGAATTACATGCCGTGTACTTTGTTTTTTTTTCTTTAAACAGGCAGTATCCAACCCTATTCACAGGATTGGCTTAGAACCAGAGGAAGGAGCTCGGGAGGAAGGCCAGATCTTCGTGGATCAATCGATCGAGCACCGGGAATCCGTTCTCGCTTCCGTCGATCACCTTGGAACCGCGCGGGTAAGGCCTCTCTTCTCCTAGCATGTTGGTTTCCAATTATTTCCCTAAAGGGAGTTATTTGAGGTTGAATTAAAGTTTTCTTACCTCATATCTATGCCGTTCTTGGGTGTTTCGTGAATCGGCATTCACGTATACCGCTCTTTAGCATATAAGGTAGGTGGCTTGGTGTTTGTTTTTCCAACTTCCATGTGTTTTGTGCATTTTTGTGCCACAAACCCATGCTGGGGTGTCATGTGGATGAGTCCATAGCTATTTTTAAATACCTAGATTTGAATAGGTGATTTAAATGTGATATTAAAATGCTGGTTGGGATTGTTTCTTGGATCTGGAACCACCCCGGGGGTGTGTTCCACTGTTTAGCCATTTTTCCAGGATACCCGAGGGTAGGCCTTTAAATTAGTAATTGTAGAATTTACCTGAGAGGAATTTATTGTTTACTTCTTGTTTACCTGTTTGGCATGTCTCAGTTACCTGTTTAGCCTGAGGGAATTGTTGTGATTAGCCTATGGGCACTGTACTATTTAGCCTGAGGGCAATAGTTATTTCGGCCTGAGGGAAACTTCTTCCGTGCCTGTGGGTAGCTGACTCTGTGCCTATGGAAAAAACTACCTATGCCTAAGGGAAAACTCTATTATGCCTGAGGGAAGATTCTTGTGTTGGATACTCTTTACCTGTGGGTAGGGGTTTACATGTCTGAGGACATTAGCTGGTTATTTAGAATATTCAGTGTGGTGATATTTTAAATTTAATGGATTAAATGGATAATAAAATTGAAATATAACTGTTAATTAGTAACTTTTGAGTACTTCTTACTTTATTGCATTTTACTACTGCACACTATTGTTGCATGTTTTCACGCAGTTGGGCACAAGCCTTTGGTGGGTGCCTACTGAGATATATTTCTCACACCCTATTTGGGCCATGATTTTTGGCCCAAACAGATTACGTTTCTGCAGGTATGGATAGGGTCAAGAGTCCCTATACATGTACTTGACTGTAGCTGAGGAGTAAGAGGGCATGGGACCGAGCCTAGGCTCACGATGCCGATGCCAGTTGTTTTGCTTTGTTTTGTGGTACTCTTCATTTTGGTGTACTGTATTGATGTAT
Source organism: Viscum album (assembly GCA_963277665.1). Classification (NCBI taxonomy): domain Eukaryota; kingdom Viridiplantae; phylum Streptophyta; class Magnoliopsida; order Santalales; family Viscaceae; genus Viscum; species Viscum album. The sequence continues at coordinate 209,218,832 of OY728123.1, forward strand.
AACATGTTCTGGCTATTTTCTTAGAACTTCAGACATGTTGCATCATTACTTATATAATGTTGGTTATATCCACTACTATTGTTTATGTCAGTTGTGCATGGTTTACTACTTCTGTTGTCGTTGTATGTCGTATTTCATATTACACTACATTACACTTTGACAAATGAGGGCATAGTTTCTCCACTATCAGACCTAGGCCCATGCTGCTAGTCGGTAGCCTCTGGCGTTTGGGGAAATGCACTTGAGGTCATGTGGAGAACCGGGTTCGGGGAACCCGTTGCGTGGAACCCAAACCCGGGATGTTACAAAGTGGTATCAGAGCGGTTCTTTTCTATGACTTACTATTTGGAGCCATAGTCAGGGATAGGACGGAACGGTAGTTGGTAATATGTTGTTCCCGGGCATAGCTAACCTCTGTACAGGGAAAATCCAATTTACCTCGTGTTGCAATCTTACTGATTTTATAATTTACAGTTGATTTGTTTTCACCGTTGGGTGACACACTTAAGATTGTGCTGTTTATAATTTATATGTGGGTTCTATTTAGTTGCAACCTGATGAGATGAGGGTATGTCATCTCATGCATCATATAGGCACATGCTAGATATCACATGCCATGTATAGTTTCCATGCCACGTAGGTGCATTAGAAATTTCATGTTGTTGTGATAGTTGATGTGTGAGAAAAGCATGTTTTTGTGATAGCTTCTCTAATAAAATACCTACTGTGTGATAGGGTTATTTTATGTGATCCTGTTTATAGAATGAACGCCAAACTTTGGTCTTTGGGGAGTATGGGCCCTCATTGACCTGAATTTGGTGGCTCATTGGCTGTATATTAGTTATAACACATATAAGATGTCAAACTTTAATTCGTGGGGAGTATGGGACCCCATGGGTTGGAATTTGACACTTAGATGTTGTTTTTCGGTATTTTCTGGGTTCCGGGGAAGTTTTTGAGGCATACTGTCCAGAAAACCCAGAATACACAGCGTTTATGACCACATACACGCCGTGTATGTTCTTCTATTCAGGATGAAAAATAATCTTTTTTGGTACACGTCGTGTACCCTGAGTACACTCCGTGTAGTCTCTTCCCGTGTCACAAACTGTGTGGGCGGCGACACGGGGAAGGGAAGAGCTTGGGTCGAACACACCATGACGCTTTTGTACATGCTGTGTAGTGTTGACCTAGAGTCCGGCCGTGTAACGAACAACATGGGTCGGTGAACTCTTATACAGAACACGCCCTATCAATGATGAAAACGCCGTGTAGTGTGACCTGGGGACTCGGTCGTGTAACTAAAAACACGGGTCAGTGTCACCTCTTCTTGAGCACGCCGTGTACCTGTGGGACACGCTGTGTAGTCTTGTCCAAGGACAGACCGAGTGGAGTTAGCCATGTGGCTAGGGAGACGGGGTGGTGTACACGCTGTGTGCGGATGTAACACACCATGTAGTGTCAAGATGGGTAGTCTGCCGTGTCACAGATGACACGGGAAGTTGGAAAATAACACTATACATGCCGTGTAGATATAATACATGGCGTGTAGTTTTTTTTGAACAGAAGCCGTGTGTCTTAGTCGTGTAGAAGGACCTGGGCAGGGGAAGGGAAGTCATGTACACGCCGTGTAGTCATTGTACACGCCGTGTAGTCTTATTTTGAAAATTTTGGAATTCCTTCTTCCTCATGTTCCCTTTGTGGTTCCTTCATTTTCAGTCTTTGATAAATCTTGAATCTAAGCCGTGATTTTGACCTTGTAGTGTCATGCCGCCTAGACGACCGCACATTGTTCGCCAGGAGATCGGCAACGACTATACTCTAGAGATGGTGGGCCATGTGCCACCAGTGGATCCCCCAGCAGAGCCAGATGCGGCCTCAGCTATTATACCGGACACAGGCACGGAGGCGCAGTTCTGTGAAGGCTTTATGCGGTTCATGCAGACCGTTAAGGGAGCATCGCAGGCTGCTACATCTATGGATAAGCTGACTCGTATCTTTGAACAGTAACATCCGCCTATGTTTTCAGGGGATGGCGGAACACAGGCTGCGAAGTCTTGGTTGGGGTCGATGCAGACTATTTTCAATCATCTTGAGACACCTCCAGAGCGGAGGGTCAAACTCACGACTTACATGCTGCGTGATTCTGCCAAGAGGTGGTGGGATGTTACCACCCAGTCAGAGCATCACAGAGACATGACATGGGAATATTTTCAGGCAGTCTTTTATGACTTCTTTTTCCCCAAGACAGTGAGGGAAGATAGAGCTCCAGAGTTCATGAATCTGCAATAGGGTGATATGTCGGTGATGGACTATTCTGCTCGTTTCACTGAGATTCTGCGTTTTGTACCTGTGCTGGTGGGTGATGAGACGTTCAGAGCCAGATGTTTTGAGGATGGTCTTCGTTATGACATCCAAGCACTGGTAAAGGTTTTCAGGTTGCCTACTATACGCGCTATTGTGAACCAGGTTCTGATTACAGATAGGAACCTATGGGAATCTAGTGGTGTGGGACAGGGCGGTTCGGCACTAGTTACTGGTACTATTTCTTCTGGCAAGAGGAAGAGATAGAAAAACTTATCTCAGGGTGGAAGTACCAGTCAGAAGAATGCTTCAGGTGTCCATGTCATGTGCTACCAGTGTGGTAGAGAGGGGAACAAGAGGCCACAGTGTCCACGAGATCCAGTGGAGTGCTAAGATTGCGGCAAGATGGGTCATCTGCAGAGCTTTTGTAGGGAGTTTCCACTAGTGGCTAGTGGGAGGGGTTCTGTGCAGACTCCATGTGTGGGAGCAGGACCAGTGGCTTCTTACCAGTCAGGGAACTGCAATGTGTCAGGGCATGCAGGAAGAGATGGTGGTCGTGGCTATGGTAGCCAGACACCAGGATCTTAGAGGTAGCAGGGCGGGACAGCTCAGGGTAGCCAGGTTGTGTCATAGGGACACGACACTGGGCAGGCATATGCAGTGCAAAAAACCTAGCAGGAGCAGGATCCCAGACCTTCTACAGTCAGAGGTACTATTCTAGTAGCTTATGTCTTATCTTCAGTACTTTTTTATATGGGTGCTATGCATAGTTTCATATCTGTACCCTTTCTGGAGAGCCTTGGCCTATGTGTTTCTTCTTCTTCCGATATCATGACTCTAGACACTCTGTTGGGGACTAGGACGACTGGTGTGCGTCAGTGTAAGGAGTGGCCCCTTGAGGTTGGTGGGTGTATTTTTCTTTGGGACCTCTATGTCTTAGAGATGACAATCTATGACGTCATTCTCGGGATGGATTGGTTGGTTCCCTATCAAGACTTTGTAGACTTCTATTGTCATAGGGTGTGTTTCACGTCACCAGAGGGCAGAGAGTTTCTATACAAGGGAGAATGAGATGTTCAGGTGAGTAGAGCTGGACCAGAGCATCGTGGGTGAGGTGGAGTCACAACCCAGATTTAGAGTTTGTATCTGGATAATCAGGGGACTTGTCAGACAGATTTCCCTCCAGTTGTTGATCGTTTTAGGGATGTCTTCTCGGGCGACATTTCCGGTCTACCTCCAAAATGAGAGGTGGATTTCTCTATCGATCTTATGCCAGGAGCAGCACCAGTGTCCATTCCTCCATATAGGATGGCTACACCTGAGTTGCACGAGCTCAAGAGGTATTTAGAGGAGTTACAGGCGAAGGGTTTTATCAGACCCAGTACTTCTCCATGGGGTTCGCCAGTCCTTTTTGCGAAGAAGGCAGATGGTACCCTCAGACTTTGCCTGGATTATCAGAAGCTGAACCAGTTGATGGTTAAGAACTAATATCCCTTGCCGAGGATTGATGATCTTTTTGATCAGCTTCATGGAGCATGAGTGTTCTCGAAGATTGACTTGAGATCCGGATATCATCAGTTACACTTGAGACCATCAGATATGCCGCTTACAGCTTTTTGGAGCAGATATGGTCTGTACGAGTATTTGGTTATGCCTTTTGTACTCACGAATGCACCAACAGTTTTCATGGATCTGATGAATTGAGTGTTCCATCCATATCTTGATTTTTTTGTTGTAGTATTCATGGATGACATCTTGGTGTAATCTCACACTCGACACGACCAAGCCACCCATCTTGAGATCGTATTGAGTAAACTGAGAGAGCATCGGCTATATGCTAAGCTCTCGAAGTGCCACTTTTGGATGGACCGGATTCACTTCCTGGGTCACATTATCTCAGAGGTAGGATTTGCAGTAGAACCAGACAAAGTGAGAGCAGTAGTTTCCTAGGATCAGCCTAAGAATGTGTTTGAGATACAGATTTTCTTAGGGCTTTCTAGTTACTACAGACGCTTCATACAGTACTTCTCCTGCTTAGAAGCACTGTTGGCAGGTCTGACTAAGAAGGGTGTGAAGTTCGTTTGGTCAGAAGCTTACGAGGCCGCCTTTCTGGACCTGAAAGGAAGGTTGACATCAGCATCGATCCTGATACTCCCAGAGTAGGGGAAGAGATATACAGTGTACTGTGATGCATCAGGTATTGGGCTGGGAGCAGTGTTGATGCAGGACGACTGAGTTTTTGTGTAAGGGTCTCGATAGTTGAGGCCACTTGAGAAAAAGTACCCGACGCATGATCTCGAGTTGGCTGTAGTTGTTCATGCATTGCGCTGTTGGAGACACTATCTATTGGGAGAACATTTTGTGGTTTTCATCGACCACAAAAGCCTCAAGTATATCTTTACTCAGCGTGACCTGAATCTGAGGTAGAGGAGGTGGGTCGAGTACCTATAGTCCTTCGATTTTGAGCTTTTCAACACACCTGGTAAAGGTAATGTAGTAGCCGGTGCACTAAGGTGGAAGACTCATATACATGTAGTGCAGGAGGCCAGTAGTGAGTGGGAACTCATGGACTTGTTCTCTAAGATACATCTGGAGGTGCACGACAGTCAGGGGAAGACATATCTATCATCTTTAACTGTGACTTCTACCCTCCTGGACAGAGTGAGGATGAGGAAGCTATCGAATCTAAAAGGCCTAGTGCTACGGGAGTCGGTGCAAGTGGGGACCCTTCTCCAGGTTGGACGATAGGTGATGACGAGGTCCTGTGTTTCTATGGATGGGTATGGCTTCCAGGGGATATACATGAGGAGCTGATGCGGGAGTTTTATGCTTTAGCTTGGGCGGTTCATCCCGGGGTTACCAAGATGTACCTTGACTTGAGGAGTCAGTACTGGTGGCTGGGAATGAAGAGAGAGATAGCTGGTTTTGTTACGAGGTGTTCCACCTGTCAGCAGGTGAAGACGGAGCATCAGAGACTAGCTGGGTTGTTACATCAGTTTCCTATTCCCGAGTGGAAATGGGATGATGGTGTGATGTATTTCATGACGGGTTTACCGAGGTCACCTAGAGGCAATGAATTCATGTGGGTTGTTTTGCACAGACTCATGAAGGCATCTCACTTCTTTCCGATTAAGGAGACCTACGATGTTGGTGAGCTCGGACGACTGTATATCCGAGAGATCGTTCTCCTTTATGGGGTCCCTTTTTCTATCATTTCAGATAGGGATGCCCGATTTACGTCTTGTTTCTGGAAGAGTTTTCAGAGGGAACTGGGTACACAGGTGCTTCTGAGCACATCATACCACCCTTAGACCGATGACTAGTCAGAGCATACGATACAGGTGCTTGAGGACATACTGCATTCATGGATCCTAGACTTTGGGGGATCTTAGGAGAAGCATATACCCTTATTTGTGTTTGCCTATAACAATAGTTTTCAGGAGACTATCGAGATGGAACCATAAAAGGATTTATATGGTAGGCCATTCCGTTCACCTTTGTGCTTGTTAGAGGTAGGTGAGGTAGCTTTACTGGGACCACGTCTCATGCAGGAGACTTTTGAGTAGGTCCAGTTGATTCAGAAGCGGATGGCTACCATGCAGTCTCGACAGAAGTCAAATGCTGATCGCCGTAGACGACCTTTGGAGTTTATGGTTGGTGATCAGGTTTTCTTGCCTGTTTTTCTGAGGCTGGGACACAAGAGGATCAAGAGACATGGTAAGCTTTCACCGAGCTGTGTGGGGCCATTTGAGATTTTGGAGAGAGATGAGCTGGTTGCCTATCGGTTGTAGTTACTGAAGTGGTACCGAGCCATGCACAACGTCTTCCATGTTTCTTAGTTGCGCCTCTATCATTCAGACCCATATCACACCTTTCAGCCAAAGTAGGTTGAGCTTCATATGGATGCATCCTTTGAGGAGCATCCGATTCGTATCGTTGATAGGAGCACGAAGGTTCTCCGAGGCCGGCCAGTTCCTCTCGAACAGGTGCTATGGCAGCATGGCCGAGTGCAGGACGAAACCTGGGAGAGGGAGACTGACGTACGTGCTTAGTGGCTAGAGTTGTTCACGGCTATATCTTCTCCACCCTTGGAAGGGAAATTCAGGGACGAATTTCTATAAGGGGGGAAGTTTGTAAGAACCCGGTTCTTAGTTTTGAGGTACGGGCTTCTACTTTTCCCTTTTCCTTAAGTGTTTTTGAGAAAATATGGAAAATGGGGAAAAATCCCAAATTTTGGAACTACACGCCGTGTACTTTTCCACATGCCATGTACTTTTGGCCATGTGGGATGGGTACACGGAAAGTGTAGCCGTGTCATCGATGAAGGGTGTAGGAACCGACTACACGCCGTGTAGTGGTCCCTTACACGCCATGTAGTCAGTCGGCAAGCCAAAACAGTAAGGCGGTGGAGCAGCTGCCAGGTGGGCAGCAGTACACGCTGTGTACTTAGGACTACATTCCATGTACTCATGTCGACGGATGAACAGTGTGGCGGTGCCGCCAGAGGAACAATTAAATGAAGGGAGTACACCCCGTGTACTTGGAATTACATGCCGTGTACTTTGTTTTTTTCACATAAAACAGGTAGTAGCCAACCCTGTTTATAGGATTGGCTTTAAACCGGAGGAAGGAGCTCGGGAGGAAGGACGAATCTTCATGGATCAACTCATCAACCACCGGGAATCCGATCTCGCTTCCGTCGATCACATTGGAACCGTGCAGGTAAGCCCTCTCTTCTCCTATCATATTTCTTACCAATTCATTCACTAACGGGAGTTATTTGAGGTTTAATGAAAGTTTGATTACCTCAGATCTATTCCGTTCTTGAGAGTTTTGTGAATCGGCATACGCGTATACTGCTCTTTGGAATATAAGGAAGGTGGCTTGTTGTTTGTTTTTCCAAATTTCGTGTGTTTTGTGCGTTTTCGTTCCAAGAACCCATGCTGGGGTGTCATGTGGCTGATTCCATAAATATTTTTAAATACCTAGATTTGAATAGTTGATTTAAATGTGATATTAAAATGCTGGTTGGGATCGTTTCTTGTATCCGGAACCACCCGGGGGTGTGATCCACTATTTCGCCATTTGGCCAAGATACCTGAGGGTATGCATTTAAAGTAGTAATTGTAGAATTTACTTGAGAGGAATTTCTTGTTTACTTCTTGTTTACCTATTGCGCATAGACCGGTTACCTGTTTAGCCTGAGGGCATTGTTGAGATTAGCCTGTTGGCACTGCACTATTTAGCCTAAGGGCAGCAGTTATTTTGGCCTGAGGGCAACATCTTATGTGCCTATGGGTAGCTGACTCTGTGAGTGTGGGCGACACTACCTACTCCTGAGGGAAAACTTTGTTATGCCTGAGGGAATATTCTTGTGTTGGATACTCTTTACCTAAGGGTAGGAGCTTACATGTCCGAGGACATTAGCTGGTTATTTAGAATATTCACTGTGGTGATATTTTAAATTTAATGGATTAAATGGATAATAAAATGGAAATATAACTGGTAATTAGTTACTTTTGAGTACTGCTTTCTTTATTGCATTTTACTACTGCACACTATTATTGCATGTTTTCACGCAGTTGGGCACGAGCCTTTGGTGGGTGCCTACTGAGATATATTTCTCACACCCTGTTTGGGCCATGCTTTTCGGCCCAAATATCTTATGTTTCTATAGGTATGGATAGGGGCAAGAATCCCTATACAGGTACTTGACTGTAGCTGAGGAGTAGGAGGGCATGGGACCGTGCCTAGGCTCGCGATGCCGATGCCAGTTGTTTTTCTTTGTTTTGTTGTACTCTGCATTTTGTTGTACTATATTGATATATAACATGTTCTGGATGTTTTCATAGAACATGAGACATGTTTCATCATTAATTATATAATGTTGGTTATATCCACTACTGTTGTTTATGTCAGTAGTGTATGATTTACTGCTTCCGCTGTCGTTGTCTGTCTTATTTCGTATTCCGCTGCATTACACTTTGACAAATGAGGGCATAGTTTCCCCACTATCAGACCTGGGCCCTCGCTGCTAGTCGGTAGCCTCTGGATTTTGGGGAAATGCGCTTGAGGTCACATGGCGAACCAGGTTTGGGTCACCCGTTTGCGTGGCACCCAGACCCGGGACGTTACAAGAGTGAATTGGATTTTTTAAATCCCTATATATATAATAATCATGTGATCACTGTTCAATGACTATATTAGAAATTAGAACAATTCATAAAGGTATTTTAAATTCCCAAAACATAAAACCAAAGTAGTTCATTTGTTTTATATATCCATTTTACATAATAATATATTTTATCACATCAAGAGGAATCTTCATTAGTAATAGTTTTGGTCATTACAATATTCCCCCCTTAAGAAATTTCTCCCTCAAAATTTCCTTTTCCCACACTAAAAAAGATGATGGTAACTCTGCTTCATCACTTTCTATGATTCCCACGTTCCATCTTCAAACTTGGGGTTTCTACACAACACCTTGACTAGGGGAATTGTTTTATTTCGTAAAATGTTTTCTCTATGATAATAGATATTCATTAGATTCTATTCATAACATAGGTGATTCTACAATAGTACCACCTATGTATTGAGTACATACGATGGTTCAGGTATGTACTAACTCAAGAGTGATACATGGAATACATTATGTACCCGAGACAAGTTCGATGGGAGTGATAGTCGATAAGCCATTGATCCAATGTGTTCAATGATCTCAAAAGGGTCGAGGTACCATAGACTGAGCTTTCCCTTATACCCAAACCTGATAACTCTCTTCCGCGGTGATATGTAGAGGAATACCATGTCTCCAACATAAAAATCCTATTATTATCGATGATTACAATTAAATCTATTTTGTCAAATATGAGTAGCTTTTATGTGTTTCTGGATGGTCTTAACCATATCCACCATTTCTTTGACCATTTCTAGACCTAGGAGTTTTTTCTCCCCAACTTCATCCCATTATTCTGGTGTTCTTCACATCTACACATAAAGGGCTTCATAAGGATCAATTTGGATTCTTGAGTTCAAAATTTTATTATAAGAGAACTCAACCAGAGGAAGATGTTGATCCCATCCACATTTAAGGTCCATTGAGATTTCTCTCAACATGTCCTCAAGTGTTTGTGTTGGTCAGAGCGGAATCTCAAGAGGGGGGGGGGGGGGGGGTTGAGTTGAGTTCCTAGTTAAAATTTATGTCTAAAAAATTCTTAAAAAGATCACCCAAATTTGAAATGGCCCAGTTAATTAAGGAAGTACAGATATATATGTCTAATTGGTCAACAGGTTTCTCAAAGGGTGATTAGTCCTTAGTTGAATTAGTGTAAAACACTTCTCATACTTTGGAAACAGGTTTACTAAATTAAACATATATACACCCTAACAAAAAATAACTATCAAAGTGAATGAAAAATAGTTTTATGTTTCAGCAATTATAAGAAGAGGGAAATAGATAAAACACTGTATAACAAAATATATTGCACAATGAAGTTAAACAAGAGGTTCTGCTTCAAGCTGAGACTTATGCCTCTCTACTTGGTGATCACCTTCCGCCAAACAGTTTATATTAACAATAAACTTTAAAATAGCATGTATAAGGCTTTATAATAGTTTTTACAAACTCTCTAGGGTTCAAACCCTCTACCATAGTTCTTCATGGAAAAAACAACCAAAATAGGCCACACACGGTCTCTTCCATAGTTATACACGGGAAACAAAATGCAGGTGAAGTTTGTTGTGAGGATATTTAGTATCCACCAGTTCAAGAACATTAGAGAGTGTATGTAACATACAAACACACACACTCCTCATAAATGTAAAATGAAGGAACAAAATAGAGCTAAGAATATAATCTTGAGTTTAGAAAGCTCTATGTGTTTTTAGTTCAGCTCTTGACTCCTTGAAGTGAAGAATTTGATGTTTGAGTCTTTCTCTGGAAGTCATATCCAAAATAGAGTGTTACAACTCTAGGTTCTAAATTTGAGTGTTCTACCTCTAGTGTTGATAAAGAGTTGATGAAGCAGAGAAATAAGAAGTTTATTTATTGCAAAATTATTTTTGTGAGATTCTTGGGTTCTCATTGTACGAATTGAATGGTTCTTGTTTGATTTAGAGAGTAATCTCCTTATTTTGTACAGTTATGCTTCTCATCACACTCACCCTTTTCATAATTGAGGTCTGATAGTAGGAATGAGTAGATCACGTGTGGTCTTTCTCGTACCTCGTATTATCCCCAGATACGGTCTTCTGATATGTCTACAATCAACATTAATTACTGTCAGAATCATTAAATTTACCAAATATGACTGTTACCATAATCATTAGAATTTCAAAAAGTATTTAGTAGAAGAGTATCGGTAGACTGGAAACGGTAGCCTTCATAACTGTAGGATTCAATAGTAGGTACACATCGACAAACATCAACGGTAACCTTCCAAACTATAATCTTCATCGACAACCTTGCATCAGTTACCTTGTATCTATGACCTTTGCATCGGTTCGTTGGTGACCTTTCATCGGTGACCTTTGCATCTATGACCTTTGCATCGCTGAACTTTGCATCAGTGAACTTTGCATCAGTGACCTTTTTATAGATTACATTTGCATCGGTGACCATTTCATCAGTGACCTTTCCATCGATGACCTTTTTACTTAGAGAAATATTGCACTGTGAGCATAAACAAGAGAGTAGTGAGATTAAAAGAAAATAGTTATTATATTGATATGAACATAATTTTACCATACAAGATTATCATGTAAGAGAAAGAATATGCTTTATATATAAATGTAACATGATTTGGTATTATCAAGACATGTGAGTCCAACAATCTCCCCCTTTTTGATAACCACAAATTATGTTAGTATTTTCAGAAGTAGGGTTAAACACATTTCCTAATATATTCAGATGTGCACAGAAGAACATTTGAATAACATTTGAACAATGACTATTAGGGGGAAAATATATATTTAAATCCAATATAAAAATTTATCCTCTTTTTAAGTAGTTAAGAACATAAACCTAACTTGTAACCTGACCTGTTTCTCACCATTTGTGACTAACAAAAACAATGTAAGACAAACAGAAACAGAAGAGGATTTTACATTAATGAAGCTAAAGCATAAGATAATTTTTTTACAAAGATCCCTAAGACAACCCACATTCAATACACATCAGATATTTCAAAAGGAGCTTTGTCTTTGGAGGTTGCGGAGGTAGGGTCTGAAGATAGAAGGATAGGCTGAGTAATGGAAGACAACAGGGTTGGAGGAGATGCAACAGAGTCATCAGTAGACTGGTTATGTGTATATCTTTGTGGAATCATATGGGTCAAACTTCTGATGGCCTGTGAAGGAGTCATCACTGGTGCAGCACAAGTAGATCCTAAAGCAGTTGAGGTAGAAGGAAAAGCTAGAGGAACAATTAGGGGAGTGCAGTCCACATGGAATAAGGGAAAAAAATTATGAATTCCATAATAATACTTCCTCCTCCTTCCATGGATGAAATAAAATCATCCTTATTCTCCATAAATTTCTCTTAGGCATGAGTCATTTCCTGGATCCTGCTAACCTAGTCCTTAAAATCCCAAGTGACATGTGTGATTCTCAATTTCTCCAACAACAACTTGAAGTGAACATCCATCTGATGCTTAGTGTACACCCTTTTATAGTAGAAATCAACTAGTTCCTTGATGGCCTTATGATCTTGATAAGCTTCACTTAGATAGTTTCCCACATTGTTATGAATCTCTCTGGTAGTGGAAATAACCTGAGTTGTAGACTGTGGGTATGAGGTAGTGTTACTAGAGAACCTCTCCACTTCTTCTCTGACAACTAACTTGAAATAATCTAGATCAACTGGAGGAGAGGTTGAAGATGAAGCAGATTCACACAAAGGTGCCAAAGTGAAAGCCACTATCTCCTTGAAAGATTTCATCAGCCCACTGATCATCCTTTTCACATCATCATATTGGCCACTCACATGTGTCTCCACGGACAACTTAAAGTCCTAAAAAACAATGGTCATTTCCTAAACCACACTTTTAATATATCTAAGATCTCTATCAACCTGAGGCTTTGACTCCATATATGCATCTAAACTAGCAATAGACTGCTTCACAGATTCCATAGACTCTGCCAATGCTCTGACCTGATTTTTATATTCCTTGACCTCATGTAACACAGGTGATTTAGAGGTAGAAACTATAATTTACGCTGTATATGTCATGCATCCTTGATTGTGAGCTACTGTTCTCTCTATCTCAGTTGTTTACTCATCAAGATTACTCTTCAAATATGATTTCAAAGAATTCAATTCATCCATCTTTACATAATCTCTAGGCAATAGAACCATAGGATACACAATAGTGGTTTCTGAAATCGTAGGAATATGAGGTATTCTGATTGGTTGGTCATCTTATGAATCCCCATAATCTAAACCCAAAACCAAAAAACCAGGGTCTTCCGACTAATATAAAATTCACTAAGAAACAACAACTGATCATGTAGCAATAGGTTCCTCCCCCTCACTTGGATAAATCCTTTGATCAACCACATCCATCTCTACCAAACCTCCTTGATCAACTATATCAACAGGAGGTTCCACTGATACATCCTCTATAGAATCTTCAACAACTTCCAAAACAAGTCCAGCTTCAACTGAATCAACTACTTATTCATATATACATTCCACCATTTCAATATGTCATATCATAGGATAGAGAATTAGACATTCCTCCTCACTCCCATCATCAGTAGTCTCAAATTCATCATGACTAGATTCAGAGTCCTCATCCTTATCTGAGGTATCTCTAATGTCTTTTAAGACATTTTCTGACCCTTCTTCTTCGCTGGTTTCCACATCACTGTCCCTTAGTACAATATACCTTCTAGGAAGTATCTTTGGTGGGCTAAGCCCACCAAAGGATACAATCTTAGAATGAAGATTGGAGGGAAGGTTAGGATCACTCCTATCATCTTTAGAGAATACTCTCTTTCTAGCACAACAAAAGCTTCTCCTTCTTCATCTGAATATGCAGGCTCCACTTCACCATGATTTAGAACATGATCTCTCTTATCCTTAGGCCTAGTAGGATGAGTGGTATGATTTAATTCCTCATAAATCATAGCCTCATCATGCACCCATTTTCTTTTCCAATGGTTCCAATTGATCTTCATCAACTTCCAAATTACCCTTTTAATGAATGAATTGTCCCTTATTACAATTGTTTCCTCCTTATCTCTAGAAAATCCCTTTACCTTAAACATCAAATATAATAGTCTAGCATGAAATAAGGCATTGGATTTGAAGCTGGTCTTTTTCATATCTTCTAATTGGATCTTTGGAAGCCTAAATAGATAAATCTTATGTCCATTCTTCAACAAATATATGAGAAAAACAATCTAAAATTTCGATGCAGCAAAGTACCCTCTCCTAGGACTCAAGAAATGTTAGACAAACTTAAAAAACAGTTTGTATTATCCTTCTATCATAGTAGCAATAACATTCCTAGGGATCCCATTCCCTATCAGTTCAGCTAATGCATCCTCATAACAGAATAATTCAGTAGTGGGAGGCACCACTCTTGAGTAGTAATCATAAATCCATCCATGTGCTACTCTCAGACACTCAGCCCATTAAACAAAGGAAAAACTCATACTCATTCCATTCACACATGAATATATTCTATTCTCCTCCTCAATTTGTTAAAATTTCAAAAACTCATAAAATTACTTCACTAAATTCGGGTAATAGGGTCCATTGTTGTTTGCAAAGCATTCGACCCATCCTTGGTCTTCAAGTGCTTTCAGCACTAAATTTCTTATCATCAACATCCATTCAAAACTGGGATATTTTTCAACTATGATTTCCCTTTTAGATAGATGAGGGTTGATTAGATTTTATGCTGCTTGGATTCCACTACTCGACTAAGCTCGAGGTCTCTTGGGATTTGGCACATCCCCTTCATCACTTACCAACGATCTCTTTACTCTTTCCAGGAAATCTGGAGCGGTTCGATGGTTTCGGAAGAGGGTATGGTTCTGAGGAGAAAAAGATTCAGGAGAGAGTAGAAGTGGATCGAAATGTGGGTTGTACTCTATTTTTATCATTTAGTGATCGAATAAATATTTAGATAAAAGAAATAAGTAATACATAAAACTTTTCAGATTCCAGCAGGGAAAACTCTAAGTCCTGGAAATGTTAAACTATTGGTAAGGTGACAACGGTGTGGTCTATCGGTGAGGACCCTAACAGTGAGGTCCAATAGTGAGGTTCTAACGATGAGGTCCAACAGTGAGGTTCTAATGGTGAGGTCAAACGGTGTGGTTATAATGGTGAGATCCATTGGTGAGGTGCTAATGGTGAGGTCCAATGGTGAGGACCTAATGGTGAGGTCCAACTGTGAGGTTCTAATGGTGAGGTTCTAATGGTGTGGTCCTAATGGTGAGGTCAAACAGTGAGGTTCTAACCTTAACAGTTTATCATACCAAACCCATGTTTGATGTAACTTTACCTCTCAGAATTCAATTACATTGTGAATATATCATCCAATTGGTGTTCACTACCAATGAATTCAAAAGTGATATCACCTATTTGATAATGATGTCTCAATAAGTGTTGTCTCACATCAATGTGATTTGTCCTAGCATGAGATATTGGATTTTTAGAGATGTTAATAGAACTTATATTGTCACAGTTTATAGAGAAATGTTTGGATTGATATCCATAGTCTAGTAAAGTGTGTTTCATCCACAGAATTTGAGCACAACGACTACCAAGAGCTATATATTCAGATTAAGCATTAGATAATGCAACAGAATTCTATTTCTTAATACACCATGATACAAGTGACTTTCCTAAAATATGACATGTTCCACAGGTTCTGTTTCTATCTAACTTTCAACCAGAAAAATCAGTATCCGAATAACTTATTTAATCAAATGATTTTCCTCTTGGATAAAATAGTACTAAGTTTGTAGTATACATGATATATTTAGAAATCATTTTAACAGCAGTTAAATGAGACTTTTTAGGATTGTCTTGAAAACAAGAACACATGCATACAGTTAATATAATATCTGGTCTGCTATAAGTATGATAGAGGAGACTCCCAATCATACCTCTATAATTTGTTTGATCAACTAGTTTTACAGTTTCATTAGCATCCAACTTACAAGTTGTACTCATAGGTGTATCACTACCTTTATTTCAGTCCAAACCAAAATTTTGCAAAAGATATTTGGTATATTTTCTTTGATTTAAAACAATACCATTTTTATTTTGAAAATTTTGAAATCCAAGGAAAAATTTAGGTTCCCCCATTAAACTAATTTCAAATTCATCTAACATCATTTTTGAAAAATCAGTACATAAATAATTTTTAGAGGATCCAAAAATAATGTCATATACATAAATTTTTACTATTAAAACCTCTTTGGAAATCATTTTAATAAAAAGAGTAGGATCCTATATTCCTTTAGTAAAACTTTTTGAAATAAGAAAGGAGCTAAGTCTATAATACCAAGATATTAGTTCTTATTTTAGACCATATAAATCTTTAGATAGTTTACAGACATGATTTAAAAAATGGGCATTTTTAAAACCCTGGGTTTGTTTAAAAAATACATCCTCAACTATGTACCCATTTAAAAATGCAGTTTTGACATCCATTTGATAAATTTTGAAATTCAAATGAGCTACATAGGCAAGTAGTATCCTAATGGATTCTAGTCTAGTTACAGGTGAAAAGGTTTCTTAATAATATATTACTTCTTCTTGACTATATCCTTGTGCAACTAGTCTATACTTGTTCCAAACTATATTTCCAGATTTATCAACTTTATTTCTAAACACCCATTTTGTGCCTATGGTCAAGGTGTATTTAGGTCTTTATATTAATTCCAAAACATTGTTTCTTTCAAACTGATTTAATTCTTCTTGCATAGCTATCTCCCAAAATTCATCATTGATAGCATCATCAATACTTTTAGGTTCATGCTGTGAAATAAATGCTTGGTGTTCAACCTGGTTTCTCAGAGAATACCTAGTTTATGTTTCTCTATTTAGATCACCTACTACAATAGTTAAAGGATGATCCTTGATATTTATAATGCATCTATAAGGAGTTGAAAAAGTCTCCTCAAGATTATATATAGGTTCAGATTCATCATGCACAGATTCTGGAATATTTCCAGAACTGGTTGTTTTCACTAAGGGTCCAATGTATTTCTCATTAAGGTCTACAATTGACATATCTTCCTCAAGATGTTCAACAGAGGTATTGGGTTCTTGTGGATCAATCTCATCAAATTTGACATGAACTAATTCTTCCACACATTTGGTTCTCTTATTGAATACTCTATAATCTTTACTAGAGATTGAGTAACCAAGGAAAATTCCTTCATCACTTTTGGAAGAAGAAATGTCAAGATTTTACTTAGTGTTAAGGATAAAAACATTTCAACCAAAAACTATAAAGTAATTAACCTTATTCTTCATATTATTCTAGAGCTCATAATGGGACTTCTTAAGAACAGGTCTAATTAAGACTCTATTGATAATTTAACAATCTTTATTAACAACTTCAACCCAAAAATAGACAGGTATATTATACTCATTTAGCATTGTCTGAGAAATATCATGAAGTGTCCTATTTCTTATTTATACAACTCCATCTTTTTGAGGTGTTGTAGGAGTAGAGAAATTGGGATTATAGATATTTTGTGAGAAAAAAGATTCAAATTCCTGATTTTCAAACTCACAACCATGATCACTTATCAAGGTCTTAATTCTATGTCCACTAAGATTTTCAACAGACTTGGAGTATTTAATGAAGAAAGAGAATGATTCACTTTTGTGAGAAAGAAATTATACCCAAGTATACCAAGAAAAATCATCTACAAGAACATAAACATAGTGCTTCCCATTAAAACTAGAAACTATAGATGGTCTAAACAAATCCATTTGAACCAACTCAAGAGGATGACATGTAAAAATATCCTTTTGTGATTTGAAAGAAACTTTGTGTTGTTTTCCCTTTTGACAATGATTACACACTTTGTTAATAGGGAATTACACTTTAGGTAAATCTCTAACTAATCATTTCCTAGTTACTTTCCTAACTGAGTGCACATTGTTGTGTCCTAATCGTCTATGCCATAACCAGGATTATTTATGAAATGCATTTAAACAAGTAACATTTTTCTTATCTAAAGAATTCAAATCGACAACATATTCATTTCCATTTCTAAGATCAGTGAATATTAAATCATTTTTAGAAATAATATCATTGCATTCATCATTTTCAAACTTAACATTGAAACCATCATCACACAACTAAGAGATACTTAGCAAATTGTATTTTAACACATTGAAAAAGAGTTATTTTGAAATTAATACAGAATTAGGATAACCAATTTGTCCTAAACCGATGATTTCCCATTAGCATTATAATTGAATGTGTCATTTACACCAACATATTTTATTAGGATTTTAAAGCATGAATATTCTCCTATCATGTTTCTTGAACATCCACTTTCCAAGTACCATAGAGTTTTAAAGGAGATATTCATACAATTTTCCTACAAAACAGATTAAGTGTAGGGTAACTTTGGTACCTATATTTTCTTGGGTCTAGAGTGGTTAGTAAGTAAAACTCTGGGAACACATACTTTTCTCACCGATTTTCTATAATTAACAGATATGTTTTGAGACATGAAAACTTTGTTTGGTCTTTTAGAGATTTTTTTTCAAAATACGGTCAAGATCTTGAACTAGCTATGAACTATCTATATTTTGGAACAAATTTAGTTTTAATAATACTTCTCTATCCCGGTTGATATCCTATACAAGTTGTATATTTTGAAGAAATTTGTTTCCCTAGAAACTGAGTCAATGTATATCTACCAGCAGTAAACTTCTCCAAATCCCTTTTTAACTGATCATTTGATAATTTAAGTTCAGTATTTTCTTTTAAAAACTGGGTACATTTTTATTTCTCAATATCCATATTATAATTTTACTTAGAATTTAAAGCATGTTGACTTTTAAATAGTTTATATTTATCCTTGAGTTCATTAATGGTATCCTCAAGTATTCCACAATATTCAAATAGTTCATCCTTAGTCATATTTTCATCATTGTTTGATTCACTTTCATTCCCAGAATAATAAGCATTAGGTATTGGGGAATTGGGTGCTACCTTTGGTGTTTCTTTCATGAAACATAGATTTGCATATTCGCTTTTGTTAGCCTTAGAAGTTTCAGATCCACTTGAGCTATCTTGTGAGGCACTACAAGTAACATTCATAGCCTTTTTATAACCCTTTATCATGTCATCATACTTCTTATTAAATTTAATCTTGGGACAATCATTCTTCATATGGCCTTTTCATTTACACTCATAACAGAATATT
Organism: Viscum album; assembly: GCA_963277665.1. Classification (NCBI taxonomy): domain Eukaryota; kingdom Viridiplantae; phylum Streptophyta; class Magnoliopsida; order Santalales; family Viscaceae; genus Viscum; species Viscum album. The sequence goes on from OY728123.1 coordinate 209,237,552, forward strand.
TCAGTTGTGTTATCATTCCATTTTTTCCTTTTTCCACTTTCCTTTATTATCATACCTTTATTTATAGTTTTAATTTCTAAAGAAATTTTTGTTTCGGTACAAATTATTGAATAACCTTGAAAATTGATACATCTCATCACCATTTTCAGACTTTGAGTCTTCACTAGTGGATGTGTCTACAGGGGATTGCACCTTTTCTTTGTCTTTGTTCTTTGAGGTAGTAGTCTTTATTGCTACAGATTTTTTTCTTCATTCTTCATATGATTCTTGATTTACCTTAAGCTCTTATTTATATATAATATGCTTTCCAATTAATTCCTTCAATGGTAGATTGCCTATGTCATAAGATTCTTGGATAGAATCCGAAGTTCCTCTCCATCTGTCAGGTAGACATCGAAGAAATATCATAATATGGTCCTTGTTGTCAGCTGGTTCCCCAAGCAGACTCAGGGAATTTACTATTTCATTGAACTTAAGATAAATTTCAGAAATAATTTCATTAGGATTCATTTTAAAATTATCATATTTAATAGTATATGTATTTAATATCATTTTTTGACATTAGTTGTTCCCTCATGAGAAACAGCTAAAGTATCCCAAATTTAATATGCAGTTTTACAAGAAGATGTTCTATTGAATTCATCATTACCTACAGAATAGTACAATGCATTCATTTATTTTAAATTATTGTTATATGTGGATTTAGTCAACTCACACCATGTGTCCCTAGTAGTAGCAGGAAATACATGTTGTTCTTCAATTATGCCCCAGATTTCAGGTCCAATGCTCTCTGGATACATTTTCATTTTTAATTTCCACTAATCATAGTTATTACAATTAAATAATGGTGGCATGTTAGTAGCAGAAACCTCATTTCTGTTACCCATAGTTGACTATAATATTAAAGAAATGAAAATTTAGATATGAAAGAAGTTTTAAGATCATTAAGATACAACTAAAATCACAGTTGAAGAATTTGATAGCTATAATATCAATACAAATAATCCTCTGATACCAAATGTTGGTCGGAGTGGAATATCAAGAGGGGGGAGGGTAAATTGAGTTCCTACTTTAAATTTATGTTTAATAACATTCTTAAAAAGTCCCCCCAAATTTGAAATATCCCAATTAATTATGGAAATAGAGATATATATGTCTAATCGGTCAGCATGTTTCTCAATGGGTGATTAGTCCTTAGTTGAATTAGAGTAAAACACTACATATACTATTGAAATTGGTTTACTGAATTAAACATATACACACACTAACCAAAACTAACTTTCAAAGTGAATGATAAATAGTTTAATGTTTTAGAAATTATAAGCAGTAAGAAATAGATAAAACATAGTATAACAAAAATATAGTGCATAGTAAGTTAAACAAGAGGTTCAGTCTCAAGGTGAGACTTATTCCGTTCCACTTGGTGATCAACTGCCACCAAGCAGTTTATATTAACAACAAACTTGATAAACAACATGTATCGTGATTTACAACTGTTTTCTAAAAATGTTCATGGTTCACACCCCCGACCACATTTCTTTGTTGAAAAAACAACCAAAACAGACCACACACGGTCTCTTCCGCAGTTATACATGGGGAAAAAATGTAGGTGATGTTTGATATGGGGATATTTAGTATCCTCCAATTCAAGAACAGGAGAGTGTGTGTGTAATAGATAGACACACACACTCCTCAGAAATGTAAAATGAAGGAACTCAATAAGGCTAAGACTATAAGATTGAGTTTATAAATCTCTATGTGTTTTCAGTTCAGCTCTTAAATCCTTGAAGTGAATAATTTGATGTTTGAGTCTTTCTTTGGATGTTGTCTCCAAAACAGAGTGTCATAACTAGAGTTTCTAGCTTTGAGTGTTCTGGCTCTGGTGTTGATCAAGAGTTGATGAAGCAAAAAAGGTAGAAGTGAATTTGTCCTGAAATGATCTTCGTGAGGTTCTGGGGTTCTCAGTGTAAGCATTGAAATGTTCTTGTATGATCTAGAAAGTAAGCTTCTTCTTTTGTACATCTATGCTTCTCATCACACTCACCCTTTTTATACTTGAGGTCCGATAATAGGAATGAGTAGATCATGTGTGGTCTTTCTCGTACCTCATATTGTCCCCAAATACGACCTCTTGATATGTCTACAATCAGTGTTAATTAATGTCAGAAGAATTAAATTTACCAAATATGACCATTAGAATAATCTTAAGAATTTGACAATGTATGGAGTAGAAGAGTATCGGTAGACTAGAAATGGTAGCCTTCAAAATGGTAGGTACACATTGGAAACCTTCAACAGTAACCTTCCCAACTGTAACCTTCATCAGAAGCCTCTCATTGGTGACCTTTTATTGATGACCTTTCATTGGTGACCTTTGCATCGGTTGATCGATGACCTTTCATCGGTGACATTTTCATCTATTGATCGGTGAACTTTTCATCGGTGACCTTGGAATTAGTGACATTTTCATCAGTGACATTTGCATCGGGGACATTTCCATTGGTGACCTTTGCATGGGTGACCTTTGCATAGGTGACCATTGCATTGGTGAACTTTGCATAGGTGACATTTGCATCAGTGACCTTTGCATCGGTGACCTTTTCATCGATGACCTTTCCAGCAGTGACCTTTGCATCAGTTACCTTTGCATCAGTGACCTTTTCACTTAGAGAAATATTTAATTGTGAGATTAAATATGAGAACCATGAGATTAAAAGAAAATAGTTATTATATTGATATGAACATAATTTTCACATACAAGATTATCCTATAAGAGAAATAAGATGATTTATATATAAATGAAACATGATTTGAGTTTAGAAAAATAGGTGAGTCCAACTATTTGGATAGTCCACTTAGATTGGACATCAGTTTGAGAATGATAAGCCGTACCGAAGCTCTGCTCAATATTCAGAGCATGTTGAATAATCTTCCCGAACGTAGAGGGGAATCATGGATATCGATCAGATACAATATATAGTGGTACTCCATGAAGCCTTACCACTTCTCTGATATATATATGTGCCAATTGATCCAATAATAAATCCCCTCGAATTGTAATATGCAGTATTTATAAGATGATCCACAAAAACTCAGATAACATAGTTTCCTTTGGATGTCTTCAGAAGTCCGCTGACAAAGTCTATGGTTATGTTCTCCCATTACCATGTTGGTATGGTTAATGGTTTCATCATCCACTTATACTTATTCCTCTCATCCTTCACCTTCTGATATACCAGACACTTTGATGTATTCTTAGCGATATCCTCCTTCATGTTATCCCTCTAATAACACTCTCTAAGATCTTGATACATCATTGTGTTTCCTAGGTTAATAGAGAACTTCAAATTTTGTGAATCATCAAAGTTTTCTTTCTTTAACTCTAGATTTGATGGAATGAATAGTCATGACCCAAATCTCACAATTACAACTTCATTAAAATTGATCTCTAAGGATTTACCTTTTTCCGATAGTTTCCACTTTCTTCTGAATTCCCACATCATCCTTTTGATCATACATTATCCTTTCCAAAAGACATGGTTGAGAAATAATTTGTGAAAGGATTTATGATGTTCTATTATTTGTGATTCCTTGTCCGTCATCATAAAATCTAAGAATACTGGATCCTTTTTAATTCTCATCAATGATAGAATCGTTGGGTCCTTTCTACTTAAATAATATTCCACCTAGTTCACTTTTCCTGGGTGGTAATGGATTGAGTTGTCATAGTCTATGATCAAGTCTAACTATCGTCATTGGCACATGTTCAAATATTTCTTTGTGAATATATACTTCTGGATTTTGTGATTTGTGTATATTTCACACTTCTCTCCAAAGAGGTAATGTTGCCAAAATTTAAAAGTGAAGATTACTTCAACCAACTCCAGATAAAGTGTTGGATATTTTTTCTCATGAACATTCAATTTCCTTGAAGCATAGGAAATGAATTTTTCATTTTTCATCAACACATATCCCATTCCATTCCTTGAATAATCACTAAATTCCAAAAAAAGGTTCTCCACATGTGGGTTGTGTGAGCACGAGTGCAGTGATAAGACGCATTTTCAACTCATTGAATCTATATTCACATTAATCAGTCCATGAAAACATGACTCCCTCTAATGTTATCTTGGTAAGAGGGTTTGAAAATTAAGATATATTTCTTACAAATCAGAGATAATATCTGTCTAACCCAAGGAAGCTACAGATATTCATAACTGATATTGGCCTCAACCTTCCCTCTATTACAACTGTCTTGGAGGGATCCACAGATATCCCATTTCTTATGATGATATGACCTAAGAATGAGACTTTCTGTAAACAGAACTCACAGTTTTTGTACTTTTCATTGAGCTTCTCTTTCGCAAGTACACTAGTACAGTTCTTAGATGATCCTCATGATTATCCTTTGTTTTGGAGTATATTATAATATCGTCTATAATGACTACCACAAAGTTTTCAAGGTAATCTATGAAGATAGTATTCATAAATTCAATAGATATTTCTAGAGAATTAGTGATTCTGAAAGGAATTACTATGAATTCATAGTGCCATTACCTTGTACGAAAATATTTCTTGTGGATATCCTCCATCTTCACCCTTACTTGGTAATATCACGACCGAAAATCCACCTTGGAGATGTATTGTGATCCATGTAGCTGATCAAATAATTCAACAATTAATGGAAAAGGATACTTATTCTTTATCATGATTTTTTTGATCTCACAATAATCAATGAGAATCCACATTTACCCATCCTTCTTCATAAAGAAGAGGACTAGTTCACCCCATGGTGAAGCACTTGGGCGTATAAACCCTTTATCCAGATTCTCATGTAGTTGTTTCTTCACCTCCTCAAGCTCCAAAATAGCCATTATATATGGATTCTTGGATATTGGAAACTCCCCAAGTATATGAAAAATTGAGAATTCAACATCTCTTCTAGGAGGAAGACCATAAAATTCCTCAAGAAACACTTCAATGAATTCCCACACAATAGGAATGTATTTAAGGATGGTTGCTTCATTAGACTCAATCATCTGAGAAAGATACACGTGCTCATAGGGCCATAATATCCACTCTTGATATGATGGTTCTATGGAAGATTCAACCTCCCCCTTTTACTTGTACAAAATTGGTGACCGATTCACCATATGGAGAGTGATTTCCCCCTCACAGCAATTAATGTTGGCTCTATATAGGGAAAGCTAATACATTACAATAATTGAATCAAATTCCACCAGAGGGAGTATAAATAGGTTCTACAGGATGTTCAAATCACAAATTGTGATAGGATAGGAGTTATATTCATGGGAATCAATGATTGCCCCATTTTCCATTCTCACTGACATCATTACTTACATGATTTTTGGTGGTGTTGGGATGGTTCTACTAAACTTTAAAGATATAAAAGAATGTGTAGAACCAGAATAAAAAAGTACATTCACTCTTCATGAATGAATAACTAGTGTACCTGTCACCACTTCGGTGTTGGGGGTTTCTTCAGTAATAGTGATGGAAAAAGATCACCCTTACTTTTTTAGATGTTTTTGGTTGTCTATAAAAAACCTTGGCTTAGGGAAATAGTTTTCAACATGCCCTAGTTCTTTGCAGGTGCAGTAATGAACAATACGTTGAGCATATTACAGAGCGTTCTTCTCCTCTTTCATAGTAGAAGGGTTTTCTTGTCAAGAGTTAATATCCAGGTACCCTTCTCTTCCACACCTAAAGCATTTACTCACCCCCTTTAGTCAATTTTTGTGGTTCTTCATTCCACACCTTTTAAAAGAGGGGTGCTAGAATTTCTTAGCACCATTGGATTTATCCATCAGACCACCAGAATTAAATTACACCTTTCGCTTCATATCCCCACGATAAACCAGAGATTTTCTGATCTCTATTTCTACTATGAGGACATGTATGAAAATTTCTTCATAGCTATCAATGTCACTGATAGATTGGGATTTCTTTAGGCTAGGTTTTATCCCACAAAAAAAGAGTCCAACCGTGCCTTTGGGGGTAAATACAATGCTGGAGTCATATCGTGCAAACCTTATGAAGTTTTCCTCATACTCTATGATGGATTCATCGTGTTTTTCTTAAGGGAAAGGAAGTCCCTTTCCATCTTAATCTGGATAGTGCGGGGAAAATATTTATCAAAAAACAATTTACAGAAATTCTTCCATTCCAATGCCTTGATCTCCTTTTAAGGCTACATATTTTTTTATCAATGTCCACCATTAAGAAGCTTCACCCTGCATTAAGGGAGTAAACAAGTCATAAGATGAGGAATACAATACATGTTAGGAAATAGGCATATCAATTGAGCATAAGAGATACAAGAACATAAAGGCATGATATAGCATTATTATCATAACGTGGAGGTGTGGAAACAACATTTAACATGATATTAGCATGAGCCAAGGCTCATTGCACATGGATAAGGATTAAACCCCCATTAAACTTGAATTAACATGAGTAAACCCTCATAGAACTTGAATTATAATGATTAAACCCTCATTTCACTTTACTTATCATGATACTATTATTTACCAAATTCATTGGAGAGCTATCAGGGCACACCATTTATAATCATTTTATTTCTTCCATAAGTGTGACATGTATATCATATAACATGGAGTCATTAAACATCATAATTTATTAAAATATGAAGGAATGTGGAATAAATAAATCAAAGTTTCATTAAATAAGTATATTAAAATAATGGTTAATACCCTTGATAGATAAATGGGTATGGTATTCACTTACACGATGATTTTGGCATGGAAATTTTAGTGTAACTTCGACAGTATAACGTCGTAAAATTGAAATCTTAAAATGGGTTAATGATATATAAAGGGGTATATCATCATTTATACAAGAAATTTATAGTAATGGGTTATTCAAACATAATATCCCAATAAGTTTAATTGAATTTAGATGCGTAATATAAAATAATTTCTTAAACATAAATGAGGAGAGATAAAATTTCTTACAGAATTTCGGCATGGTAACAGATGTACACTAGAGAAATTATTGAGAGTGAAAGAGGTATCTAATCATTGATATATAAGGAGGGAAGTATTTGTGAGGTTCCAAATCATTCCCCAACATTTTTAATTGAAAATAAAATTGGATAACAATATAAACAAACATAGACAAAAATGATAAAGGAAAAAATCCCTTAATTGGAAGTGTGATCCCAAAGGCTTTAGAGAGGCTTGAGAGAGGCTTCTTGGGAGATTGGGTCACCTTGGGAGGATTATAGAGAGAGGAGGTCATAGGTTGGTCGAGATCCAAATTGTTTGAGTGATGAGGAATGGGAGATTTAGTGGGTTTATATAGGAAAGGAGAGAGAATTCTTTATAATTTAGGTTTTGGACACTACACATTAAACTAATCAAAACCACAAACCAACCCATAGTTATTGACAATAGTTTTTCCAAAGGAGAGATAAAAAAATTATTTTATCAGTCCAATGGCCGAACTTATTAATATACTAGGATTGATTTTGTGGAGGTAAGTCACACTGTAAAGGAAATCATTTTAAAATGTTAGAATGTTTTATAAGTCTTGGAGGGTCCACTAAGGATTTGTGAAATGAATAAATCAAAAATAAAATCACATTATTTTAAAGGTAATAAATATACTAGCCGAAAATACCATTTATATTATTTTATTACATCACTATTAGGTCATTACGACGTATTTAAACACATTATACAGTTACACTCTATTTAAGTTTTACTAAAAAATTCAATTGTCTCAAAAAAATATAAAAAATTCACCGTTAGATAATTTCGACATCCTGATTCCAAAAATAATATTCATTTTATCGAAATAATTTTATAAATATGAAAATTTTTACTTTTAAAATAAAAATAGATATTTATAAAAAATTCATGGGTTTTGACAAAAACAGCTTACAAATCATAATAAAAATTATAATTTTATTCATAAATTTTATACGATAATTTATATATAATAAAAATTAATTAAGTAATAATATTTTATTAAAAGATTATTTAATTAAAAAATAAATTAATTCATCAAAATAGATTTCTTAATTGAATATTAATTAAAAATACTATTTGTTCTTTAAAACCGTTTACAAAATAAATGTATATTCTTTATACAAAAAATAAAGCACACAATCATGATGTTGGGGTCTAGTTACATATACCCTTATAAAACCCACTTAAGATGTAAGGGTAAGGTGTCCGTTGGTGATAGACTCATGGTTTGGCTCGGTTAACATTTCTTGGGTGGTAGTCTCTATTAACTTTCAATTCTATTGTAGGAGGTTTTGTTCAAGCTTAACATGTTGAAACTTGTCTTGGGCTTGGTAAGGAGTGAATCCTAGTTACACCACATACTTTCTGAGATCTAACAAATGGGCTTCATACAGAGAAATTCTACTGGATGAGGCCATCACTTCCTTTTTCTAAGTAAATTGAAATTTTTAAATCCCTATATTTATACTAATCATGTGATCATTGTTAAATGACTATATTATCAATGATAACAATTCATAATGGTATTTTAAAATCAAAAAACATAAAACCAAAGAATTTCAATTTTTATATATAACAATTTAACATAATAATACATTTAATCAGATATAGAGGAATTGTCATTAGTAAACGTTTGGGTTGTTACAACTATAACACATGAATTGAGATTGTTTTTGTAAAATTTGTGATAAAAATGTGAATTTAATTATCAACTTTTCTATTACATTTGGCATGGTTGGATCATAGTTTTTATAAAAATGTGAAGTCGTAGGGTAAACTGTACGAGTTTAAATTTTCTAGTTAGTGACCAACACATGATTTGGAAAACCATGTATCCAAACTATGTGATATGATGATATTAAATAAAAAATTGAATTTCTTCTATTTTTACTTCCAAAATTAAATCCTATAATATTCCATTTATCTACCATATATATCATGTATGAAATCTCACCCCCTTTTGGTGGTTTTTCCTTCATCATTAATTGAAATGATCTTACACTAAGCATTCATATGGATTATTCCATGGTAAGTCCCTCTAAACCTATAATTATCATTCATTCATAATTTCCAATTATTTCTAATATACCCCATAAACCCTAATATACATGTAATGTTTTTTTTGGTTTGGGTTTGTTCTAAATCATGGGGATATTTTCACACTAATGTTGTATAATGAATCTATTGTCTTGTGGGAGTGTTCTTCATCATAGGAGAAAAAATTTGGAATGATCATATATGATCTATGGTTGGTTATTTTTATTCACTTTTAATTAAATAATTTTAAATGATTTTTTTTTGAAATAGTCATACATTTAATTGTTATAAAATGTAAGACCAATGAGTGGAAAATGTGACTAAAAATGATTATAAACCTTTTCAAGGTACATGATTCCATGCCAAGTGTATGTGAAAATGAATTAATGGTTTTGAATGAATTTCCTTGGTCTCTAAATGTAGTTATGATCACCAGCTAGATGTTTTTAAAAGATTTTTTTTGTAATAAATCAATTTCAAACCAAGAAATTGGATGTCTTGAAAGTGTTACATATATGGATAACCTAGTTTTGTGTTTATTAATTTTTTTAACCTTTTTGTTCTATTTTAAACTATTCTAAAACCTTGATTGATTTCAAAATTAAATTATTCCAGTGTTTTCAATATTTTATATTTCCAAATGAATTGGTTTTAACACCGAGATGTTTATATGATATATTTTCTTTAAATAATTTCAATTATTAAATAGCGTGAATTTCATGTAATCATGACTTTACATGAACTCTAAAAATCCATTTTTATAAAATAACCATTTTAATATATCTATTAGGTTATCAAAAATATATATAAACGAATTGTGAAAATGTTTGGTGAATCCATTGGCAACCATTAATTTATGAGAAAATATAAATCAATTATATATTTGTATTTTTGTATCAATAAATTGAGTGAATTGATAATATTAAATTATATTAATGAAATTTATATGTTATATACTTAATAAAATGTTTTTTATATTCATCCAACACATATTTTTTCATAGAGTATGAATAAACCATATTTGATGTATATAAACCAATATTTTTGAAAATTGAATTTTTATCCTTTTAATGGAGAACCCCTTATAAATTATGATTCTAAAACATTGAATATTTTATATGAAAACATAATTATGTTATTTCAATTATATATATAAAATTTTACTTGGCATGAATTTTTAATATATTTTCTAATAAAATCAAAATTTGATGAATAGGAAAAATACACTACATTTAAATTGAAAACAACTTTTTACCTCAAAATAATTTATCTTTTAAAATTATATTATTGAATGGTTTTAAATTAAAATTATAATATATTTTTATTAGTATATATAATTTATTTTATTATCATTATCTTCAAATTTAATTCAGATGTAAAAACAGTTAAATATTTTGAAATGTTTTAACTGTTAAAACATGTTCTCTATTTCTGACAAAGAGATTAATTTTAGATTATGGAAACTTATGTATATTAAATTTTGAAAAATAGATTCCATATTTGGAATCATTAGATACAAATTATTAAAATAGTTTTGTTTTCTTTTTGGGCATTATGAATAGTAACTTCTTTAATTTTTATTAAGATGGTATAAGGGTAAATCAGTAAACTAAGGGTAACAATACTATTATAAAATTTCCCTAACACATTGCTTATAATAATTTTATGAGTTTGTTTCAACCTAAATCAACCTTGAGTCGAAAGGGTATCCTGTTTTGGCCACTTGGATGAAATTGAGACATTTAATTTATTTTATTAAAAAAAATTAAATATGTCTTACTCATATTTTAATAAATACATAATTTTTAAAATATGTTTATATTGAAGATAAATTCGATCATAAATCCTATTTTTAAATATAAAATGTTTTCCCTTATCATGATAATTTATTAGTAATTTTTATGAAATAAATAATTACCTTAAAGACTTATATTTTATCGATGCATAAATAATTTAATTGATGAGAAATCAATAAAATAATAATTATTATCCTGATAAAAACCATTAAAAGAGATAAAGACATGAGAAAATATTATTTTATGAGTACATATCGACCACAAGAATCTAAGGGTTGATTTGTTGACCAATTTCGTCCTTATAGAAGAGATTATGACACTTATATTATTTTATTTAATGTAATGTTATAGTTGACAAATCCAGGTTTTCAAAATTATAATATTATTAATGTAGGATTTTCAAGAAGATAAATTTGACTAAAATTATTAGTATAAAAAATATTATATTTACCTTCATCATAGTATTTTTTTTTAATTTTTTTTCAACAAATAAGTATATTATATAATCACACAAAATTGATGTGGTAATTATTTAATTAATGGAGATAAAAAATAAATGTTATTAAATATTAAAATATATATAGTATGGGATAATTAATATATCCAATAAATTTTAAAGATGACATTGAAATCTAATAAATATAATAAAATAGTTGTTTCTATGTTATTCTGTTATTTTAATGTTTTTAAAAATCAAAGAATTGAATAGTGTCAAAATTGACACTATTGATTGTTTATCAAAATAATGTTGTATCAAAATAAATTAAAAATAATAAAACATTTTTAAAAAATTATAATAATTATTTTATGGTATAAAATGTTATAATTTATTTATTCATTTTCTAAATGACATCATAAAAGTAAATATTTCACCCTTTTAATATTTAAATATTTGTTACCATAGAAAAACATTTAATTGAATAACTAAGTGTTAATTAAAATATTATGGTTTAAATTGACATTTAAAATTTCAAAAAAAATTATTTTTTGATGTTATTACTTCCCCATATAATCTCATCTTTGAAATTGGTACATTATTTAGGTTTTCCGGTAGCATGTGATTTTATTATAAATTATTATTTATGGATTTTCCAAAAGTGCCCCTCGCCTCAATTATAAAAGGAAACATTATCATTTACCTCTTCACTTCACATTGATCCTTAAAGCTCTATCATACCCTACCAATTTCCATTATAAAATTATATAGTAACATTATAGAGGTTCTTTCCTTCTTCAATTACCTACTCTAATGCTTTAAGAGGAGATTTAGAGGGAGCATGTCAAAGAAGAGGTAATCTCCTCTACCGATTATTTCAAACTACTTTCTTCTACTACATACTATTAATGAGTTTTTTCATAATAAATAAATAAATATAGTATCAATTATATAATGTGAGGTTATTATTATTAAACAACCATATTCCACCTTCTATCCATCCTATGAAAAATTAAATCACCATGTGTGCGTACATACGACTTACCATCTCAATGCTGCAGTGTAATCTGTTTTCACCACCCCTTACATGGATGGGTATAAGGATAAAAATAATAAATATATATGATTATTATAATATTATATTAATTCTGAAATATTATAAAAATTCCACTCCAATACTTTTAAAAAATTATGGTAATGATATCATCGCTCCCACATACGTATGACTTATCATCTCCACGATCCGATGTGATTCATCCAACATGATATTCATTAAATAATGATTATATAAATGGAATGAATGAATAAATATGGTATATATTAACCTGATACACTTTTTTAATGTCTTAATTATTTAATTATATAGAAAACCAACACTTATTCAAGAAAAAATACCTAATAAAATGTAGTTAATACCCAAATAACATGTAATATTGAAATGTTATTAATGAAAAGATGATAATATGGTCATATAAGATATCATAAAAATGAATATGATTCTATAATAATTCAATAAAGTTATTTAAATTATTATAATGTATTATTGGATATATATTAATGATATCATACCTATGGTAAGGGATAAATTGTAAATCTCATTATTATTCAAGATTGTTTATTCATAAGTATTTATTGAGATATATTTGTCATCCACATCCATGTTTCCTAAATATTTAAACCAAAATATTATTAATATACTTATAATTTATTTAAAGTCAATTTTACCAATTGGTTAATTTTTCTTAAATGGTATGAAATTAATTTTTTGTTCCTTTTCAGTACGAGTTACTTTTTGACTTTCTGAAAAATGTATGGGAAGAATGTTATCTTTTAACATATATGGCATGATTTTTTTTTAAATTATCATAAAACCTTATTTCCATAAATAATTATATTTAAAATTTCAATATTATTTTTATTTAAATTATTTTATTTTATTATTTGGAAGGATTTTGAGAAATTGAAACATTTATGAAGAAGAAAGGATATTTTCCTCAGGAATTAATTTCACATTTTTTATCAAAATTATTTTCCATAAAAGATTACATTATTTATTAGGGTTATGTTTCAAGTATAATATCCCTATTATTACTATGGTTTGATTTTTATTATTATGAAATTAAACTTATAAAATTTCTTTGTTTTATATGGATTATGTTATGATGCAATGATGTTTAAGAAACCAATTTTGTTCCATGGGTTATGCTATAATGATTGATATATGTTTTTGTGAAAATGTAAGAATGATTTTATTATGAGAAGGTCCGGACATATATATTCATCCAATTAATTGGTTAAATATTTATATCTCATTATATAGGCATGGATGGAATGAGAAATGATCTCATTTTAGTAGTATAGGGCTTGAACAAGGAGTGAACTCGGTTCAGTAATGGAATTTGAACGCTATGATGGTCTCGAAAATGATCCTTGGAGATTTTGAAATTATTTTCTATTCTTATATTTATTCAAAAATTTCCATGTCTTATATTATTATTTTTTGGGATTATGTTCATTGATTATTATGAATTTTTATGATTAATACCATGTCATAATAGCACAATCCTTCATGTGTAGAATATGATTTTCAAATTTTATGTTCTTATTTCTTATGATTAAGATATGATTGATATATCCCTTGATTACCCTTAGAGAGAATTTTAGATCTCCCTTTCAGATGATTCTTTTCCCCAAGTCATCAATAGGGGTATTAAATAAGATATGTCAAAAAGGGGTTCAGTTATAGTTAAATAAGTGGGAGACAATGGAGATGTCTTTTAAAACAATTGTTTATGTTTCCCAATTTCAAATGACACTACACCTATATGGTCCTATTATGAAATTGTTATATTTTTAATGAATATTAAATTTTTTTGAACTAATATCAATGTATTTAAAGTATGTTTTGTTATATTGGTTCATTTGAAAACTTCTTTTTCCCCATGTGAATCATATTTTGGAATGATTTTTAATTTAAGTTATTTATAATATTTTTCATGGAAGTTGAATGAGATGGTTTTAAAAAATGGTTTGTGGACTTGGTATTCCAAGTGAGTTTTAAAAGAAATATATCATAAGAAATTAATTGTAAAATGACTTTTCATAATAATTTTAAACCCTTTTAAAACCATTATTACTTGAATATTTGAGGTGTATTTGGATCCCATAAGGGGATGTTTATTTATGATGCATTATATATGTTTCATATGATATGTTATTATAGTTATTTGTATTATTATGGATTGAGAGGTGATATGTGAGTAATTTTAAAATTATTTTACCCTATTTTATATAATCATTGGTTGTGGTCACCTTTATTTGGCTCATCATGGGAGTCTAGGTTAAATAGTATGTTACCCATGTGTGGGAAAACCCTAGTGATTAGTTGGTCAACTAGGGTGTGCTTCTTGACTACATATTAATAGTAAAACATGAAACTGTATAAATAAATTATTCTCATAATTTATTTTTATATGATCTCATGGGATAAGGCATGTTGGGTTCAATATCATTGTTACTCCCATAGAAAATGTTATTCCAGGGACAACCCTCTCCATGATATTGAGGACAAAGACATTCCAAGGAAATTGTCTTTGGGAAATGTGATGGGACTTCTGAGTGCATGGATAGGTTAATTAGTTTTGTCTTATGTTCCTTATCATCAGTTCATGTCCTTTTATTTATAGATCCATAGGACAATTCCCAAATCACAAAGATACTTTTTAGGTTAATTTAGAGTATTTATCTTCATTGTTTTTTGTATCCCCTAATATATATATTATGGGTTTGGACTATATGTTCAGGAGTTTTATTTCCCATTGTTGTATGAATTCACATAGTGGTTCCCATATGTGTACATTGACCCTTGTTTTATTTCATATTCACATTATTTTAAAAGGTATTTTGAAATGATTTTAATCATGGAAAATGGTAATAATTGTAAAGACCTAATGTTTTATAAATAGAAATTCAATTCTTCTAAATATTTTATATAACCACATGAAATCACAACATAATTAACTACTATGTTCTTTATGACCTTTAAACATAAGTTTCTCACTTCTGTGTTTGGAATTTTGGAAATCTGACATACACTGTTGTGATCAATTAGTTATTTGGAGTCTGATAAGGGAAAATTTTAATTTTTGGTGAATAGTTACCTACCCTTTTGAATAGTAACTTACCCTTATAAATAGTGGTATATCCTAATTAATATTGACATTACCTATGATATTATATAAATAATATTATAGTTGAAAGTACAATATACCTATATTTTAGAATAAGTAAATGAATGTTTTAATACCGGGTTTTGATAATAAATTATGATTTTAATTAAATATTAAATTAATAATATTTAGAAAATTATTTTTGAAAAATGGATTTCATTTTTGGATTATACATTTTGAAAAATGGTTTGGGATATTTGTTTGGTATTTTTAAGAAATACTATAATTTTGGATTAAATAGTAAAATACGATAATTTACGATATATGATACATAAGAGATTTATTGAGTCATTGATGATGATATGATGATGTAAGCACAATTTAATCAAAATCACATGAATTTATTTCTATTTGTGGTCATGGAATCATCAATTTTTCTTATCATGAGAGAAATTAATAAACTAATGATTAAAAAATTATGAAAAACCTCATCTCCCCCACTATAAACCCCCCCCACTCCCTCCTATATTTACTCCTCTCAAGCCCTGTTCCTTGCCAATATTCTGCCCAAATACCTCCCTAATATCCTACCCTACGTCCAAAGTCCCCTAGTTTCTTCAATATACCAAAACATCTCCCCTTAAGAGTTTCTAAAAGGAGGATGACTCAAGAGGTAAATTCCTTTTTCCAATTCCTTCATTTCTTATAAGTTCTTTTTTTAGTTTCTTTCCTCACCTCCCTTAACCCAAATGGTGTGATAACTCTAGTAACATACATGTACTAGAATTATATTATGCTATTGGGATATTCTATTATCTTCTCTCCTTTGCCCACAATTTTTTTTAATGAAATGAATGCACCATTTGAGATGTGCTAATTTATGACATTCAAGGACAACCGTTTATCAATTTCTATTATCATCATTAATTCAAGTCATGAAACCATTTTTGTTGTGGTTGAAATAGATTATAATATATGTAATGTATACTACTAAAGGTTCTATAATACTTTTGTACAAATTATATTATGTTATAATGGAAAACATGTTCATTGTAATCAAAACCACCGATTAACCAAAAGGGTTATCACTAAGGTTTTTTATATAATATTTTGGATTCACTCTAAGTAAAAAAAATAAAATTATAACCATATTTTATCGTTTATGTTCAATAATAATATACAACTTAAATTTTGTAAAATCACTTTAATAATATGTGTTTATCCAAACATGAAACGATCATTAAAACCATGGAAGAAAACGTACCTAAACAATGAAATTAAACCTCATAACCAAAAAAAGGTCATGAATGAACTAAAAATGGTTTCAATAAATAAAGTAAACATTTAAGAGTTTATATATTTATTAATTAATAACAGAATTTGTTTATTCAGGACATTAATAGCAAGTGGAGAACACCATCAGACATAAGGTAATGGATTCTCCCCATTTCACTCTTAATCACGAATGTCCTCTATGCTATGCCTTTTCATGTGTAATCCGAAATGATGGGGTATGTTTTCTCTCCTACCCCATACTGCCCTCATGATTTATAACTATTGAGAAACCCCTTTTCCATCTAATAAATCCATCTTAGTTACACCCGACACCATGCCGATAAACCGCAAAAAATTCTACCTGAACGTTCTTTGTTCTTTTGGGCTTCCTTATTTTTATTTATATCAAAATAGAGTTATATTATATGATTATGTATATATTATAATTTCTGTCTAGTTTTAATAAAATAATTTTTTAATACCCTTTCATCACTCTCTTTCGGGGATATACATGTTTTAAAATTTTCCCTCATTAGAACTTTCTGATAAGAAAATATATTTTTAGGGAAATTCCTGATTTTTTTACCCAATTTCAAGTACACTCTATCTTATATTTTAAGAAACCATTGTATTTATAAAATATGTATATTTATTATGAAAACCTTCTTGGTTAAATTCTGATTTTATATAAATTAGTTTCCTTTTTTCTATTTTAAAAGCTCTATAGTATTTTCCTTAATACCACACAAAAATGTTTTAATGATAATGTTTCTCAAATACAATTATTAAATGTTGTCACTTATTTTTTACATACCTTACATTGTTATATTCCTATTTTTTCCTATGAACGTCCATGTATGTCATAATCCATTTCTTTCATGGGAACATTCATGATACGGCCATTAGGTATGTTTTGCGACTTCATTGCGGTGCCCAATTCATTCTATGGGTACCCTTATATTTATATATGGTTGATTATATATGATTATTTGTGAGGAAATAATATTCATGAAAATGTTGATATGGGTGCGCACAGAAAGCACTCCAATGCATTGGGTAAAGTTATGTCTCATGAGATGTGATGTGAAACAGGATTGGTAGTTAGCCTTGACTTGTACTAAAATGGGAATCGAGATTGGTAGTTAGCCTTGACCAGTACAAAAATGCGAAACGAGATTGGCGGTTAGATTTGAACCATACTAAAGACATGTTTTATGATTCTTCCACATTTATATTATTATATATTTATATGATCCCATGAATATATGATATTATTTCATATCTCCCATGATTTGGATATAATTATGTCATGCCTCCTAAATCATGTGCTTAAGATGTATCCTTATGTTTAGTCCCTTACTGGGATTTTTAGCTCATCCCTTTTTTCATGTGTTCCCCAGCATAAACTATGTAGATGTAAGGGATCAATGTAAATTAGGATCTCTTTATGGAGATTAAATAAAAAGTTTTTTCCCCATGTTGTATTTTTTATGTACCTAAAACATTAGGCTTAATGATCATTGGCTTGTACTCTGATGTATAATTATTCTTAAGATCATGTAATATTATATTTAAAAGGTGTGGGTTTCTATAGTTTGTATTAGAGCATGGTATAGACTTTTTTGGAGATTAGGAATATAGAACCTTAGTGAGAACCTTAAGGATTAGAATAAGTATAAGAAAAAATTCTTTAATTTTAGTGATTAATGAGTATGTAGTTTATCAAGAAAATACTTCACTGTCTTGATACGAGTAGATAGAGTCAGCTCTATAACATATGTATCTAGGGGTAAAACACGAAAACACTACTTTGATCTAGACTCGACCGTGAACTACTAAACAACAGTGGGCCTTGTTTCACTATTTGTTACGACACTCCCAGGGGATATGCTTTGGTAGATTCACGAGCTTCGTACAAAACATTATGAATGTAAAAAATCCCATGAGAATATAAGTTAAGAAATAGATTGAGGATAACCTAGATATAAACCTAAGGAATCACAAGTTAGGATATACTTCTCATTTACATGTTTATCCTTTTACGTTGAAAGTTTCTTTTTTTATGCTCAATAGCTATGTATTAAAGCTGTCACGACTCGACCCTACCAGTCCCGAGCCGCAACTACCTCAAGAACGCCTCAATAAGCTAGAGGATGGAGACCATCGCTGAATGAGTAACAATCCCGGGTAGGCCTTCGCCTAAGTACCTATACACACACACACACATCCCACTCAATGCAGAAGTGCAATGTATAAAAAGAAAACCATAGGAAAAACAACTATAACCCAACCACAGTCATGCATAAACCACTAAATCAGAACAAGTAAAGAGCTGGAAAAGTATACTAAATAGTAAAAAGGGAAAAACATTTGCACAACTAGAAAAAGTGCCACAACCCAGAAACAGGTAATCAAAATTATGCAGCTAGTAGCATCACACATGAAAGTGCTACTACGACTGCTGAACACTGCCCAAGATCCTGCATCTTCTATGCTCCTCCATAGTCACGATCGACCTGTCTGTCATCTTCAAGGTCACACCACGTGCGGGCAAAGCCTAAGAAGGGGTGAGTATAAAGATACTCAGTAAGATGCCCCGAAAGATTGAGGGAACGACAAAAGGGGGTACCAAAATAGTGAGTAACATACAAAACAATGAACAATGGAAGAGTATAGTAAAAAAAATATAGTGAAGCTCAACCCAACAGAGAAGAAGTAAACTCGTCCAACCAAGAGGATCTAGACATGAAAAGCATGTGGAATACCCCACATTTCTTCTCCCCTCTTAGAAGGAGAGTAACTGAATCCAAGGGGTGGGAACAAGAGTAGGGTGTATATCTATAGATGCTCAATAAGAAATACGAACACATGCATAAGGGGATATCCATAACCAAGCTCAGTCCAAGAAGAGTCCCCAACAGTTCTAAGGATATCCAACACTGAAACCAAACGTCCCACACGTCAACCTAGGAGGTACAAGTTAAAGGGGATCAATCACCGCACCTCTATACTATCCGCTTTGGGCGGCACTGACTCGCCCGCACAGCTTTTAGGCTGCGTCGTAAGGACTCGTCTCGGTGGGAAAAGTGCCCCTCGTCCTCATATGTCCTATGGTCACGTCATATATTTCACATTGTCGATTCATATAACCAAGGATCCCACTCCATTAGTCATGGAGAAAAAGTCACTGACTAGCCCCGTAGAGAGGTCTGAGTCTAAAAGAAGTCATCGGGTAACCCACTGCCCAACCCAGCGGGAGGGTAAACACCTAGAGGTCATCGGGTAACCCACTGCCCAGCTTCGCTGGAGGGTAAACCTTGATAGCTCAATGGGTACTCCACTGCCCAGCTCCGCTGGAGGGTAAACCCTAAAAGTCGTTGGGTAGCCCACTACCTAGCCCCACTGGAAGGTAAACCCTAGTAAGTGAACAGGTAACCCACTTCCTAGCTCGGTTGGAGGGTAAACCCTGGTAGTTTGATGGGTAACCCACTGCCCAGCCCCGTTGGAGGGTAAACCCTAATACATCGTTGGGTAAACCACTGCCCAGCTAAGCTGGATGGTAAACCCAGGACTAGTCCGATATCTCTGCACTACCCGTGCTATTACTGGGTGTCTCTTACATAACGACCGCGCTTTGGGTCGGAATGTGTCAAAGAAACCTTTGACCAACGTCCTTTCATGTTTCCACATTTAATGAGATCACGAATGAGGCTCCGCCCACCCCAACAGATCACACCACTGTAATCCTAGCAGAAAACCACGTGAGATAGACTACTCATTCACCTGGAATGAACCCCTAAAGGAAAAGTGTTTCGCCACTACTTTAGGCCCGTACGGTGTCTCATGGGTCCCAATCTCAGTCTTGAAAGAGGTTGGGAAGACTGCACTATTGTGATGGCCTCAGAAAAAAATGTCAAATCGACTATTCATCCGTCTCGAACGGACGCCTGACAAAAACGCCGTAAAATGCTACATGTCATTTAAAAGATGCCCCATAGGGCCCATGTATCAACTCTGAATTCAATTTCCAAAACCATATTGGAAAACTCTTCCCCGACATTAGGGTCGCAACGCTGTTGACGACGCTCCAATCAGATATCGGATGTGTCCGCGGCATCCCAAACAAGAACCCCTGAAAAAACGCCAACCACTTAATTGGTGTGCCGCGCCACTGAGGCCCCCCGTATCGTGAATTAAAAATCCTTGAGACCATCTCAAAAGCTTTATCTCAATGCCATTAATTCACTTCCGCATACGGTGCTCAAAACGGACACACGCAGCGAAAATTACGGGTGTTCGAAGTCAGAGAGGGGGGAGGCGAACCCCTTGGGCCGGACTGGCCTAGTCCGGCCGGTCCGCCCGGTCTGGGCCGGCCCGCGCCGGCTGGCTCGGCACACAGCGTCGGCCCGTGGCTCAGCCGCGTGGCCCGGTTGTGGGCCCCGGGTCCACGCAGGACTGACCGGCCTCGCGGGCGGGTCGCGGTCTTCCGCGGAGACCCGCTGAGTGCGGGTCTCTGTTCCCGCATGGGGTCGCGCGCTGCGACCCCAATCCGCCTCATCGCGATCGGCCCCAACGACCTCACCCGTGGCCTGGAGCTGCCGCCTGGAGCCTCCTAGAGCCACCACCGGAGGCCACCTTTTGGAGCACTACCGCACCGCCTGGGTTCGCCGCCGCACCGCCTTGTCAGAACCCCACCACCGTCACCCGAAGCCATCTGACCGCCGCACCGACCACCAGAAAACGAAGAAACAGCCATAAAACATCCCAGGGCTTCCCTTGACACCCCAGGACTTAAATATTCTATATGAAAGGATCATTGGGAAGATAAAATCTATCCCTACACAAACAGGGGATCATGGGGCGTAGCCCGAAGCTTCACGATTGGTCCACTGGAGTTGTCGCGCCTCGCCGAAGTGGTGGAGGAGAGAGGAGGATCTCGTCGAGAGGGAACCACCATGGAAGAAGCAAGCGAGGGGAGGAGGAGAAAGGAGAGAGTGTTTAAATATAAAAACACTTAAACCTCCCATCCTAAGGCCCCTTTCCCGAACCCTCAGCGGGGTCGAAATTATGCCTCCCCTAGGGTAAACGCCATGCCCTTAGCGCAATAGCGGTCTCATAATTTTAATCCGAGTCTCCGTTCGAATGTTATAAAGCACACGCCCGAGCCGCCAAATTATGAAAACTCCCCTGGTGGTTTTTTCATAGATGGGCCATGCCCGCGAAATTTATACCCCTCCTAGGGTAAACAACACGTTCTGGACTCAACGATGCCCTCTGTTTTCCCATCCGTGCAAACATTTAGGAGTTATTCTGTTTATTTAGTGCATCCAGTGTGAACATGTGTAAATTTAATTCTGACCACGCTGGGGCTCAGAATCGCATGCCGTCTTAACTTCCTGCTTTGGAAAAACATCAATAAAAATGAAATGTCTTATAGGTTCAAAAACCAGGTTCTTACATCATTCCTTCCTTCACATTTTTCATCCCCAAAAAATAGAACTACAAAAAACTTGGGTTACTGAGCCTGCATCTGACTTTCCCACTCCCAGGTGCTCTCCTGCACCCTCATATGCTGCCACAACACACGAACTAGGGGAATGGTCCGTCCACGCAGCATCCGCTCCTGCTGGTCCTCAATCACCACTGGGTGCTCCGCAAAGGTGGCTCCATCCTCAATGTCCAGGTCTCCCCAGTCGATAACGTGTCTGGGGTCATGCACTTATTTCCTTAGCTGCGGAACATGAAAGACATCATACACCCACTTTAACTGTGGGGGTAGATCAAGATGGTAGGCCACCTCACCGACCCTGTGCATGATCTCAAAGTTCCCGATGAACCGCGAGGGCAACTTGCCTCCCCGGCCGAACCTCTGCGTTCAACACCGTGGGGAGAATCTCAAAAAGACAAGGTCCCATGCTCGAACTCTAGAGGCATGTGACGACAATATGCATAGGACTTATGCCTACTCTGAGCCGTCCTCATCTACTCACGAATGACCTGCACCTTCTCCATCGTTTCCCACACCAACTTTGGGCCCACGAGGGAGGTCTCCCCAACCTACTTCCAACACAACGACGACCTGATGGGTCTCTCATAGAGGGCCTCAAAAGGTTCCATGCCAATAATAGAGTGGTAACTGTTGTTATACGCAAACTCCACCAAGGGCAGGTGATCCAACCAGCTCTGTAAAAAGTCTAACACGCACGCCCTGAGCATATCCTCCAACACCTTGAAAGTGCACTTGGTATGCCCATCAGTCTGGGGGTGAAAATCTATACTCATCTGAAACTGAGTCCCGAATGACTCCTATAGGCCTTTCCATAATCGGGATGTGAACCACGCGTTACGGTCGGAGATGATCGTCGATGGTACTCCATGAAGGCGGACAATCTCTTGAACATATGACTTCCCCATACTCTCCACCGAGCTCTGCTCCCTGATAGCAAGGAAGTGTTCCGACTTCGTGAGTCGGTACACTATCACCCAAATGGAGCCATGGCCCTTTGCTGTGCGCGGAAGCCCTGTGACGAAGCCCATAGATATGCCATCCCACTTCCACTCCGGGATATCAAGGGGCTGCAACAACCCTGTCAGAACCTGGTGCTCTGCCTTCACCAGCTGACAAGTAAGACATAGAGAAATGAACTCGGCTATGCTCTGCTTCATGACTGACCACCAAAACTACCGCTGAAGGTCTCTATACATCTTCCCCGCACCAGGATGTACATCCAATGGAGAAGTGTGGAACTCCTGCATTTCCTCCACCAGCATCTCCATGAGTACTATAGCTCTCCCCTGGAATATGATATTGTGATTCCCTCCTTCATAATACCCATCAGGTGTGTCACCCATGGATATCTGATCATGAAGTACCTCACTGTCGACATCCCCCAAATGCAACTCTCTCACATGCTCAAGGAGTGAAGGGGTCAACACCATTAACTATATAAAAGTCGTTCCCTCCTGCTCCACCGAGGTCAGTTGTAGGGAAGTCAACTATTCTGAAGCTTCCCATACTGACCGAGTCTGGGACTTCATGCTGAGAGCATTTACAACTATGTTTCCCTTCCTTGGAGTATATACTATCTCGAAATCATAGTCCTACAAAAACTATAGCCAACGCCTCTACATTAGATTCAAATCCCTCTAAGTGAAGATATACTTGAGGCTCTGGTGGTCTAAGTAAACCACAAAATGCTCTCCGAAAATGTAGTGTCTCCATAGCCTCAAGGCGAATACCACCGCTTCCAGCTCCAAATCGTGAGTCACATAATTCTACTCATGGGACCTCAACGGCCTCAATCCAAACGCAATCACTGCGCGTTGCTGCATCAGCACGCACCCAAGCCCATCTCTTGAAGCATCACAATATACGACGAACACAATGCCCTCCTCTAGCAGCCTCAATAGTGGAGCACTAGTCTGCCTCTGCCTCAACTCCTCGAAGGCCTTTTGGCACTGATCAGTCCAGGTAAACTGTCGTCCCATCCACATAAATGTGGTCAAAGGGGTAGAAATCTTGGAGAAGTTCTCCACGAACCTCCTGTAGTACCCTGCCAAACCAAGGAAACTCCGCACCTCAGACGCGTTCTTGGGTGGATCCCAAGCAAGCACTGCCTCTATCTTTGTGGAATCCACAACCAAACCATGTTTCGTAATGAAGTTCCCAAAAATTGAACCTCATGAATCCAGAACTGGAGCTTCGAGAGCTTCCTGTACAGTTGGTGATCTCTAAGTAAGTCTAGGACCATCCCTATATTCTCTGAATGGTCCTCCTATGTCTCTGAGTAAATGAGTATGTTGTCAATGAAGAAAACCAAAAATCGGTCCAAGTACAGCTGGAAAATCTGTTTCATCAAAGCCATGAAGATAGTTGGGGAATTTTTAATGCTAAAGGGAATCACTAGAAACACGTAGTGCCCATATTGAAAATGGAAGGGTAGATTCAGAATATTAGCCTCATGAACCCGCAACTGGTGGTAGCTGAATCGAAGATCAATCTTGGAGAACCACTTCACACCTCTCAACTGGTCGAAGAGGTCATCGATCCTCAGAAAAGGGTATTTGTTCTTTATAGTGGCATGATTCATGCAACGATAATCCACACAATGCCGCGGACTCATATCTGCCTTTTTCATAAACAAAACTGGAGCTGCCCAGGGGGACACACTGGGCCTGATGAATCCCTTCTCACAATGGTCATCCAACTAAAGTCATGTCTCCCGAAGCTCTGTGGGTGCCATCCGATAATCCGCACATGATATCAGGGTAGTGTTTGGCTGCAAGTCAATGCAGAACTCTATCTCTCACCTCGGAGGTAGTCCCAGAACATCCTCGGGAAAGAGGTCCATGTAGTACTCTACAACGGTAGGGTTCCTGGTGCCTGTAGCATCTGCTGCTTTGATAACCATGCTCACCAACTGGTGGAAAAATGGTCAGGTTATCCTGCTCAGACCTCCCATCTTCTCTTCCATGAGGTCTTGTTCACTAAGGATGCTGAACCATGTCCCATCAGAAAATATGCCTCTAACTCATCTGTGACCACAGTCGATCTAGGCGTGAACCATAGAATGACAATCCATGCCCAAGATAATGTCGTAAGGTTCCATCATGATGAAGAGCAGGTCCCACATGAAACTCCCTCCTACGAACGACAGTTCCCACTTTCTGCAGATAAAGGACACTAACGAGGCACTTCCTGTAGGAACCTCGAGGCTATGTGCAGGTGTCAACACCTCTACTGGAAGCTCCAACTCCCATACTAGAAGTTGTGATATAAAGGAATAGTTGGAGCCGATATCCACTAGTACTGATGCAAGTGTGAAGTAAACACAAAGCGTACCTCGGACCATCTCGTGCGCTGGGGGGTCTCGAACACCCATGGTCTGAAACTGCACGCTACCCCTACCGCCATCTCCCTGATCCTGGAATGGGCCACCAGGTGGTGGTGGTGGAGGGATCTCAAAATGTCGTCATCCACCTCTAGGTCCTACCGCTCTGCCTGTGCCACCTCTCTGAGGACCGCCCGGTCCCCGCCTAGGTGACCCCTGGTCACGACACTGCCTCTGCCTCTATGGAGCACCCACTGTCTTCCATGGATGATCTGCATGCCTGTTCGGGAAATCCCTTTCTAGATGGCCCCGACAGTCACAAGAATAAAACCTTTTCTCTCCCATATACCCTCGTTCCCCATGGAGCCACTGAGGTGTACGACCCTATCCCTGGGTCTATTCATGAATGGGCCTCCTCAGATGAGGGCCAACTCTCTGTCGTCTGCCTGCTGAAGACTCCGCTCTAAATCAGCCACTGCTAGGTCCTGCCATCTGGCACCCCTCAGCCAGGAATCTCTCGGTCTCAAGAGCTCGCTCTAGAACCCCAGTGTAAGTGGGGATGCACAAGGGTACCATGCTAGCGCGGATCACCCGGCAAATACCCTGCTTGAACTTCTACCCCCTAAAGTAGCTATCACGGATCATGTCATGCGAGGAGCGTGTAAGATCAGTAAACCGGGATGAGTACTGGGACACTGACATCCCCCCATGCTTCAACTCCAGAAGCTCTTGTATCAGAATGGAGCATAAACACGAGGGGGAGTACTCCTCTTAGAAAAGATGCTGGAAGTCATCCCATTTGAGGGACGACCCATCATGGGTCTGTGTCACCAAACCCCACCATCACCCGGATGTCCCGAGGAAAAGACTGATGGCTAGGGCCAAAATGTAGTATGCTGGGGTCTGTACCAGCCTGAAGAGTCGTTCCACTGAATCTAGCCAGTCGTCCGCCACCTGGGGATCCGGGTCCCCGTGGAACCTCAGCGGCCACTGACACTGGAAGTCTCGTAGCGTGCTCAGTCTGTGCACAACCTTGTCCTGAGCTTCCGGTACTAACTGCCGCTCCTTTTGTGGAGGGGCTACTGCACAAGCACTGGGCAGAAGGGGATCATGTGAGGGTCCCTGAACTGACACCTCATCGCTTGCTAGGTTGTTGTCTCGAACTGGATAGGGTAACCTGGCAGGCTGCTGTCGTGGAGGCATCCTAAAAATTATCACGAGATACTGTGATCAGATGAGCATATATATATATATATAATAGTCATAACAAAGGGGGAGCTAACTCTAACAAAGAAAGTCAAAGACTTAGTCCAACAAGATGCATGTTCCAAAGTTCTCTACAACAAGTGTCTCAGCATGTCGAGTCGACAAGCAGGTTATCAGGGTCCTGGTGAATGGATACATCGGCCGCCCGTACCATCACTAGACTCCCTGGCCTGAGTGCCGCTCTCGAGACACGTTGACACTATTTCTCTAAATCCCAACCAATTCCTTTTTAGGGACGTCCAAACAACGCCCCAAGGAATGAACCACCTCTGATACCACTTTGTAACGACCTAACGTTACCAGTCCCGAGCCACAACTACCTCAAACCCCCCTTCATAGGCCAGAGGCTGGCGACCAGTGCCGAAGGCGTAACAATCCCAGGGAGACCTCTTCCTAAGCACCTCTACACACGCACACATAGCCCACTCGATGCAAAAGTGAAAAGTAAAAAAGAAAACCATGGTACAAACGGCTATAACCCAACCACAATCATGCATCAACCACTAAATCAGAACAAGTGAAGTACTGGAAAAGTAGACTAAATAGTAAAAAGGGAAAAACACACACCCAACTAGAAAAAGTTCCATAACCCGGAAACAGGTAAACAAAAGTAATCAGCTAGTGGCCTCACACCTGAAAGTGCTACTACGACTGCTGAACACTGCCCAAGATCATGTGTCTGCTACGCTCCTCCATAGTCATGATCGACATGTTCGTTGTCTGCAAGGGAACACCAAGTTTGGAAAATACCAAAACAGGGGTGAGTATAAATATACACAGTAGGATGCCCTGCAAGATTGAGGGAGCGACAAAAGTGTGTATGAAAACAGTGAGCAGTAGACAGAACAAAGAACATTGGAAGAGTATAGTAAAACAATAGAGTGTAGCTCAACCCAAAACAGAAGAAGTAAACTCGTCCGACCAAGAGGAGCTAGACACGGATAACATGTGGCATACCCCACGTGTCTTCTCCCCTCCTTGAAGGTGAGTAACTGAATCCAAGGGGTGGGAATGAGAGTAGGGTGTATATCTATATATGCTCAACAAGAAACCCGAATGCGTGCGTAAGGGGATCTCCAAAACCAAGCTCAGTCCAGAAAGAGTCGCCAACTATTCTAAGGATATCCAACCCTGAACCAAAACGTCCCACTTGTCAACCTAGGAGGTACAAGTTAAAGGGGCTCAATCACCGCACCTCGATACTATCCACTGTGGGCGGAACTGACTCACCCGCATGGCTTTGAGGTCGCGTCGCAAGGACGTGTCTCGGTGGGGAAAGAACCCCTCGTCCTCATATGTCCTAAGGTCACGTCAAATCTGTCACATAGCCGATCCTTATAACCAAGGATCCCTCTCCGGTTGTCAAAGAGAAAAAGTAAATGACTAGCACCGTAGAGAGGTCTGAGTCTAAAAGAAGTTTTCGGGTAACCCACTGGATAGCCCAGCTGGAGGGTAAACCCCTAGAGGTCATCAGGTAACCCACTGCCCAGCCCCACTGGAGGGTAAACCCTGTTAGGTCAACGGGTAACCCACTGCCTAGCTCCACTGGAGGGTAAACCCTAAATGTCGTCGTGTAACCCACTACCCAGCCCCGCTAGAGGGTAAACCCTAGTAAGTGAACGGGTAACCCACTACCCAGCTCGGCTGGAGAGTAAACCATAGTAGTTCTACGGGTAACCCACTGCCCAGTCTCGCGAGTGGGTAAACCCTAATAAGTCATTGGGTAACATACTTCCCATCTCAGCTGAAGGGTAAACCCGGTACTGGTCCGATAGCTCTGCACTACCTGTGCTATCACTGGGTGTCGCTAGCATCACGACCACGCGTTTGGTCAGAGTGCATCAAAGAAACCTCCGACCAAAGTCCTTTCATGTTTCCACATTTAAAGAGATCTCTAATGAGGCTCCACCCACCCCAACAGATCACACCACTGCAATGCTCATGGAAAACCAAGCGAGATAGACTACTCATTCGCCTAGAACGAACCCCCAATGGAAAATTTGTTCGCCACTACTTTTGGTCTGCACGGTGTGTTATAGGGCCCAATCTAAGTTCTGAAAGAGGTCGGGCAGACTGCGCCATTGTGATGGCCTTGAAATAATAGGTCAAATTGACTATTCATCCACCCCGAAAGGATGCCTGAAGAAAAAGTCACAAAACGTTGCACGTCGCTTAAAAGACGTCCCATAGGGGATACGTCTCAACTCCTACATCAATGCCCGAAACCATACTAGAAAACTCTGCCCCGATGCTAGGGTCGCAACACCGCTGACGGCGCTCTAATCAGACATCGGATGTGTCCATTCCATCTAAAATAAGAACCCCCGAAAAAATGCCAATCACTTAATGGGCATGCAGCGCCACCAAGGCCCCCCGTATTGAGAATTAAAAAATCCCCGAGACCATCTCAAAATCTTCATCTCGATGCCAGGAATGCACTGCTGTAGATGGTGCTAAACGGACAACCGTAACGAAAATTACTAGTGTCTGTAGTGAGGGGGGGGGGACCCCTTGGGACGGACCGACGTGGTCCGACCGGTCTGGGCCGGCCCGGCTCACAGTGCTGGTCCGTGGCTCAACCGTGCGGCCCGACCGTGGACCCTGGGTCCACGCAGTGCTGACCGGCCACGCGGGCCGGTCGCGGTATTCCGCGGAGACCTACCGAGTGGGGGTCTCCTTTCCCCCATGGGGTCACGCGTCGCGACCCCGGCCCGCCTCGTCGCGCCCGGTGCTGACGGCCTCGCCCGCGGCCTGGAGACTCCACCTAGAGACACCGCCGGAGGCCGCCTCCTGGCGCACCGTCGCGCCTCCTGGTTCCGCCGCCACACCGCCTTAGTGGAACCCTGCCACCCCCACCTGAAAGCCGCCGGACCGCCGTGCTGACTGTCGAAAAATGATGAAACGACCGGAAAACTTCCCAGGGCCACCCCAGATGCCCCATGACTAAATATTAGATCCAAAAGGATCATTGGGAAGACAAAATCAAACTCTACGCAACCAGGGGCTCGTTGGGCGTAGCCCGAAGCATCACGATTGGTCCGCCTGAGATGCCACACCTCGCCGAAGTGGTGGAGGAGAGGGGAGGAGATCATCGAGAGGGAACCTCCAGGGAATAAGAAAAGGGAGGGGAGGAGGAGAAGGACGAGTGTGTTTAAATAGAAAAACACTTAAACCCCCCGCCTGAAGGCCCCGTGCCCGAACCCTTCGTGGGGTCATGATTATGCCTCCCCTAGGGTAAACTACATGCCTAGAGTGCAATATCGGTATCAGAATTTTAATCCAAGCCTCCGTTCGAAAGTTATAAAGCTCACGCCCAGGAAACCAAAATACGAAAATGCCCCTGGTGGCGTTTTTCACAGAAGGACCGAGCCCGTGAAAGTTATACCCCTCCTAGGGTAAAAGGCATGTTATAGAATCAACAGTGCCCTCAGTTTTCCCATCCGAGAAACCGTTTATGAGATATTATGTTTATTTAGCGCATCCAGTGTGAACGCGCATGAATTTTAATTCCGGACACACTGGGGCTCGGAATCGCACACTGTCTGAACGTCCTCCTTTGAAAAAACATCAAGAAAAAAGGAAAATCTTATATGTTCAAAAACCGAGTTCATACAAAATCCCCCTAATTATAAATTATTTTTCATAGTTAATGGTGGGAAATATAAGAACAATTTACAACAATCAATGTGATAGGAAATTTTAATATTACCCTAATGATATGCCTGATATGATGGGAATTGGTGCTCAAAACATCTGTATAGTACTTTCTCATCTAGCTCAAGTTATTAATAATAACATGAATCATTTTGAACACTCTCCTCCTATATGGAAAGAGTATGTTTCTATTGAATCCTTCATTCTCCAAAGGCCTCCTAGGATATCTAGATCTCATAATCCCATCCTCACGGAACAATGGATTAACTCCATTGAAAATATATTCTTTGTACTCCAATTAAGGTGGAAGATTAATCTCCTTTAGAATCATTTTCTCTAGTATGGATATTAATTCCTTATGAGAAACCATGTGTTGCTCAAATTATTAAGACAAAGTATAGAATCATGCTTGGAGAAATGCCTATCATGAGGGATTACGCTAATGTATTCCCTGGTGAGATTCCCGGTCTTCCTCCCAACCAAGAGGTTGAGTTCTAAGTTGAACATATTCTTGGATCTCTTCTTATATCGAATACACCTTATAGAATGGCCATCGTAGAGCTGGAAGAGCTAAAGAAGAAGTTACAGGAGAATCTGGATAGGGGTTTCATATACCTGAGTGCTTCGAATTGGGTTGAGTTGTTCCTCTTCTCCATGAAGAGGGATAGATCAATGCACCTATGCATTGATTATCATGAGCTCAATAAAATCACGATAAAGAACAAGTACCCCCTTCCTCGGATAGATGATTTGTTCGCTCAACTTCTTGGGGAATGTTATTTCTCTAAGGTGGACCTTCAGTTGTGATATCACTAATTAAAGGTGAGGAAGGAAGATATTACCAAGAATGCCTTTATAATGAGGTATGGACACTATGAGTTCATAGTGATGCACTTTGGAGTCACTAATGCTTCAACAATTTTCATGGATTTAATTAATAGAGTCTTTAGAGATTACCTCAAAAAATTTGTGGTAGTCTTTATTGATGATATTATAATATACTCCAAGAGAAAGGAGTAACATGAAGAGCATTTGAATATTTTGTTAAATACTTTGTAAAGGGGTAATATTTATGAAAAGTACAGTAAATGTTATTTTTTTATGGAGGAAGTATCATTCTTGGGGAATGTTACCACCAACAAAGGGAGATCTGTGGACTCTTCCAAGAAAAAGGTAATTGAAGAGTGGCCCAGACAGACTTATGTAATGGTGATCCACAACTTTCTGGGTCGATCTGGATATTATCTATGATTTATTAAAAACATTTCATGATTGTCAAACCCAATGACCAAGATGACACAAATGGTGGAAAAGATTTTCTAGACTCAGGAATGTGAATAATATTTCACGAAGTTGAAAAAGTGGCTTATCATTATGCTAGTACTCACACTCCCTATAAGTGGAGGACTATTTTTGGTGTACAATGACTCTTCAAAGAAGGTCTTAGGTTGTGTGATGATGAAAAATGATAAAGTGATATCATATTCCATATGGCCTATAAAGATCTACAAGAAAAGCTATCCTACGCTTGATCTGGAGTTGGTGGCAGTGATCTTTGCATTGAAAATCTGGATTCATTATCTCTATGGGGAGAAGTGTGAGATATATACAGATCACAAGATTCTCAAATATATATTCACTCAAAAATATATTAATATATTCCAGTGAAGATGGATAGATCTCATCAAGGATTATGACTGCTCAATCCACTACCATCCTTGTATGGAAAACAAGGTGGAAGATGCTCTAAGTATAAAGGATCTTGCATCCTTATCAATGATGAGAATGGAAAAGGATCTAATATTATTATACTTTTAAAGGATGGAATGGGAATCATTAAGTTAGGAACCTCATCAATCCTTTCTCAAATGATATCTCAACTATCCCTCTAAGAGAAAATATAGGATGCTCAAAGAAAGGATGTGGAAATTCTAAAAAGGGTGAAAGCTATTAATAATGGGAAATCCTCCAATTTCAAAATTGACGAGGAAAGAGTTATATGATTTGGGTCATGATTATTTATACCATCAGATCCAGAGATAAAGAAGGATCTTCTAAATGATTCACATAGCTCAACCGTCTATATCCACCTAGGGAGAAAAATGATGTATCAAGATCTCTGAGAAAACCTTTGGTTGGACAATGTGAAAAGGGAGATTGCTGAGTATACATCAAAGTGACTAGTATATCAGAAAGTGAAGTCTGATAGGAAAAATGCTAAGTGTATTATGCAACCACTACCCATACCAACATGGATGTTGAAGAACATTACCATGGACTTTTTCATTGGACTTCCAAGGACAAACAGAGAAAACAATGCTATATGGGTTATTGTGGATCATCTTACAATGACAGATCAATTTATCGTGATTCGAGAGGGCATATCATTGGATAAAATTGCATGGATATATATTAAAGAGGTGTTTAGTCTAAATGGTGTTCCACTGTATATTTTATCCGATCGTCATCCGATATTCACCTTGAAGGTCTGGAAAAGTCTCCAACAAGATCTATGTACTGAACTGAACATTAGTACGGACTATCATCCTCAAACTGATGGCCAATCTAAGCAAAATATTCATACATTAGAATATATATTGATATTATATTCTATGGAATTCAGTGAGTGTATGCTTATAAGACCTAAAATAGTCGATGAAATGGTAGAGACGGTGAAAACCAATCAACAACATATCAAGGGAACCCAAATTTGACAGAAAAGGAATGCAGACAACCATCGACAAGATCTTGAGTTCAAATTTGGAGACATGGTATTTCTACGCATATCTCCTTGGAAAAAGGTCATGAGGTTTGTAAATAATGGGATGTTAAGTCCCAGGGACATTGGCCCCTTCCAGATCTATGATCGAGTCGGAGCTGTGGCCTATCGACTGGAACTTCAACCTACCATGTCGAATGTACATGATGACTTTCACGTATCCCTCTTTAGTAAGTACATACCAGACACTTCACATGTTCTCTCTTCAGAGGTGGTACAGTTTGAGGATGATATTTCCTATGAGGAGAAGCCAGTGAAGATCTTGGATCCTAGAGATGATGTTCTACATAACAAGACTACTCACCTGGTCAAGGTACTATGGAGGAACCATATTTATGAAGAGACAACATGGGAACTAGAGAAGGAAATGAAGAAAAAGTACCAGCACCTGTTTACAGCTTAGAATGTAAAATGAAATTTCGAGGGTGAAATTTCATAAGGGTGAATAATATAATGACCTAATGTTTTATAAATTGAAATTCAATTCTTATAAATATTTCATATAAGCACATGAAATCACAACATAATAAACTACTAAGTGCTTTGTGACCTTTAAACAGAAGTTTTTCACTTCTGTGTTTGGAATTTTGAAAATATGACATACACGGTTGTGATCAGTTGGTTATTTGGAGTCCGATAAGGGAAAAAATTATATTTGGGTGAATAGTTACCTACCCTTATGAATTATAAAATAACTTTATGAATAGTCATATACCCTAATGAATAGTAACATTCCTATGATAATATATAAATATTATTCAAGTTTAAATTACGATATAACTATATTCTAGAATAAGTAAATGAATGTTTTAAAACTTTTTTTTGATAATAAATTATCATTTTAATTAAATATTAAATTAATCATATTTAGAAAATTATTTTTGAAAAATGGATTTCATTTCTGGATTCTACACCACTAAAAGTGGTTTCGCTAATTTTTTGTATTTTTAGGAAATACTTGAATTTTGGTTGAATAGTAAAATATGATAATTTACGATAAATGCTAAATAAGAGATTTATTGAGTCATTGATGATGATATGATGATGTAAGCCCAATTGGTTATAAATCACATGCATTTATTACTTTTTGTGGTCATGGATTCATCACTATTACTGGCCATGAGGGAAATTAATAAACTAATGATTAAAAAATTATTAAAACCCTCCTATCATCCACTATAACCCCCTCACTCCATCTTCTATTCACTCCTCTCAAGCCCTGTTCCTTTCCAATATTATGCACAAATACCTCCCCAAGATCATACCCCACGTCCAAATGTCCCTAGTCTCTTCAATACACAAAAACCTCTCCCATAAAGAGGTTCTAAAAGGAGGAAGACTCAAGAGGTAAATTCTTCTTTCTAATTCCTTCATTTATTTTAAGTTATTTTATTTTTGTTTCTTTCCTCACCTCCCTTCAACAAAATTTTGTGATAACTCTAGTAAAACAAATGTAATGGAATACTATTTTTCTAATGGGATACTTCATTATCTTCTCTCCTTTTCCCACCTTTTTTTGAATTAAATGAAAGCACCGTTTGAGATGTGCAAATTTAGCACATTCAAGGACAACAATTTATCAATTTATATAATCATCATTAATTCTGGTCATGAAACCATTTGTGTTATGGTTGAAGAATATTATTATATATTTAATATATCCTATTTATGTTTCTGTAATCCTTTTTTACTAATCTTATTAATTTATAAATCAAAACATGATCATTGTAATCAAACCCACCGATTAACCAAAACGGTTACCACTAAGGTTTTATATATAATATTTTGGATTAACTATAAGTAAAAAAATTAAAATTTTATCCATGTAATATAATGTATGTTCACTAATAACATAAAACTTCAATTTTGGAAAATCACTTTCATTGTATGTGTTTATCCAAACTTGAACCGATCACTAAAAAAGGAAGCAAACAAACATAAACAATGAAATTAATCATTATAACCAATAAAAAAGTTCCTGAAGGAACAAAAAAGGGAAAAAAAGAAATAAATTACATATAGAATAGGTTCAAGATTTATTAATTAATAAAAGTAAATTTTTTATTCAGGAAATTAATAATAGTGTAGAACACCATGGGACATAAGGTAAGGGATTCTCTCCATTTCACTCTTAATCAAGATTGTCCTCTATACTATGCCTTTTCATGTGTAATTCCAAATGATGGGGTATGTTTTCTCACCTCCCACATACTGACCTCGTGAATTATAAGTTATGGTAAACCCCTTTTCTTTCTCATCAAGCACTCTTAGGTACACATGACACCATGCCAATAAACCGCAACAAATTCTACTCGAACCTTATTTGTTCTTTCAGGTTTCTTTATCTTTCGTTATATCAAAATGGAGTCATATTACATGATTATGTATATATTCTAAATTCTGTGTAGTTTTAATAAATTAATTAATGAATACCCTTTCATCACTCTCTTTCATGGATATACATGTTTTAAAAGATTCCCTCTTTATAACATTCCGATAAGAATACTTATATTAATATAACATCCCAAAATTTTTACCCAATTTAAAGTGCACTATATCCTATATTTTAATAAAAAAATGTCTTTATAAAATAAGTATATTTATTATGAAAACCTTCTTGGTTAAATTATGGTTTTATATAAAATATTTACCTCTTTTCTATATTAAAATCTCTATAGTATTTTCCTTAAAACCGTACAAAATTGATTTAATGCTAATGTTTCTCAAATACATTTCTTATATGTTGTCACCTATATTTGATATAACTAACCATGTTATATGCCTATTGTAAACTATTAACATCCATGTATGTTCTAATCCATTTCTTTCATTGACACATTCTTGACACACCCATTGGTTATGCTTTATGTCTTGATTGTGGTACACAATGCTTTCCATGGGTACCCTTATGTTTATGTATGGTTGGTTATGTATGATTATTTATGTGGAAAGAATATTAATGAACATTTTGAGATGGGTGTGCCCATATAGCTCTTCAATGAATTGGGTAAAGTTATTTCTCATGAGAAGTGACGTGAAACAGGATTGGCGGTTAGCCTTGCCTCGTACTAAAATGGGAATCGGGATTGGCAGTTATCCTTAACCCATACTAAAATTGCAAAAAGGATTGGCAGTTAGCCTTGACACATACTAATGACTTTTTTATGATTCTTACACATTTATATGTTTACATGTTTATATTATCACATGCTTATATGATATGATTTAATATGTTCCATGCTTTGGATATCATTATTTCTTGCCTCCTAACTCATGTGATTAAGATGTATCCTAATGTTCATTCCCTTAATGGGATTTTTAGCTCATCCATTTGTTCATGTGTTCCCCAGGGTACCCTATGAATATGTAAGGGATCAAATGAAGTTAGTATCTCTTTATAGAGATTAAATAAAAAAGTGTTTTATAGCCCCATGTTTTATGTATCTAAAACACTAGACTTAACGATCCATAGATTTTACTATGATGTATAATTATTCATAAAATCATGTAATGTTATATGTAAATGGATTGGGTTTATATAATAATGATCTAAAAGTGTTTCCAAACTATTTTAAAAATATTTTTGAAAAGTGTTATCCAATGAGAAATGTTAGAATGATTAGTATATAAAACTAAAAGTCTGAGTGAGTTCTAAAAGTGGGGGTTTTAGGGATTCATGACTAGTTTTGTGGAAATGGTTGGGTTTCAAACATGTTTTATATAATTGTAAAATTGATGAATACCCCTTTTAGTTTAGAAATGTTTATTTCATAAGGGGTGATTGTGAAATGGGTTTTTTTTGGACATTAAAAATTAAATTTCTCTCAGAGGTGTTGGTTGTCGAAAATGTTTTCTAAATGATTGTTTTAATCTAATGAATATATTTATAAAATATTTTTAACACACATTTGATGTGTTCTTTCCTTCCCTACGAAAATGTGAATAAAATGATTATTTATATATTGTTTTTCAAACTATAATTGTTAGTATACTTTTTGAATATGGCCAATTTGGTTTAGTAGGTTATGTTGACCACATGGATTTTAAATCACGCTTATATTTATAGTACAAAGTTCATTATGACATGTTTTTTTCCATTGGATCTTTGGAGAAGAGTGTGTGGTTAGATTGTGAGAGTGGATCACAAGGTGGGTCAGTAGGGATTATGTTGGTATTTTTTTTAGTTGACTTTGTTTAGGCCACTTGTCTCATTGTATATTAATCTATAGACTATTTTTATTAATTTACACTAGTCATTTACTTATATATTAGTGACACTATATATGAATTTTTGGTTATTTTTATCTATAATTACATGTTAATTTTATTTATTCCAACTAATTATTTATTTTAAATGAATGAGGTTGAAATAATTCCCATATTTTTCTCTATCATCCATAGGCATTAGTGTCTAGCCTGTTCGGATTGAGAAATCCCATTAGATAGTTTGGTAGAATGGGTGGACAACCTAGTTAGATGAAACCTCTTGCCAATTCATCATAATGGTTTTCAAAACCTACTTTATTAGTGGTACCTAGGATTGTGAATGAACTATTGTTATTTGGGGTGTTTGTAGTTGGGTAAAGGGTTATAGATACATTAGAGGCAAGTTTGAGGAGACTATACTGAGGTCTTTCTCTCTATGAGCCTCATGTTTCCATGGGATGTTTTGTTATTTCCTTTATTTCCTGTTTTCTATTTGATTATGTTGCTGGGTTATAGTTTGATTTCTAATGGAAATGGAACGTGATCCTCAAATTAATGGTTTTAATTTCCTTAGGATTCATATGTGATGTTTTCGTATAGTGAATAAGAAGGAAGTTAGGAATAGTGGTTGGTTTTTATGGCTTGAAAACCATGGGGAAACAGAAAATTTTATTCAATACATACTCTAGGAACCATTTAATGATTTCCATTTGGCTAACAACTATGTGTCCAATTCAGGTGTCGAAATCCCTTTTTTTATTACTCTCAAATGATGGTAATTATGTTTTAATGGATTTATTGTTTTATGATATCATTATATAAAATAGGGATATATTAGAAGAATTTGGATAACTGTAAAAAATAGTCACC
Source organism: Viscum album (assembly GCA_963277665.1). Lineage (NCBI taxonomy): Eukaryota > Viridiplantae > Streptophyta > Magnoliopsida > Santalales > Viscaceae > Viscum > Viscum album. The sequence continues at coordinate 209,275,884 of OY728123.1, forward strand.
ACAAGACATTACCTATCACCAGAACAAATTGAATTCCAGAATTTACTAACCATCATAATGGATTCATCACCATACTATACCTACCAGCAGAAAAGATTCACCACAAGATTTTAACTGTTGTAGGAAAAGAGTCAAAACCATACTTTATCTACCTCCAAAAAGGTCATCTCCATGCATTACATAACCCAGAAAGGAGTAATTGCCTAAAATTACATACATCTTGACCTAATTCACCATTGAAGATTACAAACCACAAGGAACGAGTCGTTGTTAGTTGAACTATCATCAAAATACCTACCATTAAACTACCTACCATCATATTACCAATAATCAAAATATTCACCATAGAAAATGAATCACAACTGAACATGAATCACCATCATATGGCCTACCACCAGATGACCCACCTCTAGTCTGAATCACCATTGGAATAACTTAACACCAGGCATCAGATTCCGTCATCTTGATACACAATTTCTATTATAATAAAATTTAATTAAATTATCTCAATATCCATAACAATTAAATTAATTAAAAGATTTATTTTATAATTATATTATTAACTATTTCATGGAAATAATAAATTCTATGTTAGAGATCAGTATTAAGATATATTGAATTTTGATGATTTTTCTTAAAATTGAATATCCATAATGTAGCACTATATATTCCATGTTAATCACTCATGTGTTCTTGCTTACTAATCGAGAGAAACAAATACTTAATGATGACTTTAATGGTCATCACTCACACAACAATCCTACTTGCATATAACTACGAAAGAGTGGAGAGCATCGAATGTGTAACATCCCAGGTAAATAAAGAATAAATTTTTTTCATATTTATTAATATTTTTGAATTAAATATTAATTAATTTTACTTTAAAGGGGTTTCTATGTTCAATAGCGTACCCGATATGCAACAACATGTTTCTATGAAATCTTACGTTGCACACTAATAATATAATATTATAATTTTAAATGGTAGTTAACTCTTAGCCATTGTATTAGTGTGAATGAACAAAATTAACTACAATATGAGTATACATTTTTTTAAATGTATTTACATTTATCAAATAAAATTTATGTGGCTTAAAATGTGAATGAATCTAATTTTAAGCATAATTTACATTAAAAGGTCGATTTACCGCCTTTTAATGAAGAACCCTCTTTAAATCTATTCTTGGTGACTTCAATACATTATATTTGACTAAATAAAATCATTATTTTGAATGGGGATATACAAATTTAATTTGTGTAAATTTTTGGAATTTTTTCGATAAAGTTCATTTTTTAATGAATAGTGAAAAATATTGTAATTTAAATAAATATTGTGTTGTAATATAATTTATTTATATGGGTAGATTATCTTTTTAATTTGTTTTAAAGTGTAATTAGAATAAATTTTTACCATTTAATACAATGTTGGTAATGGGAATTAATTTCACTTTGAAATTGGACATAAACAAGTGTCAATATTTTGATATTTATTGTTTCTTAAAAACACACTTTCTGTTTTAACAACATGAATTAATTTTAAATTAATTAATGCAACTTCTATGTTTTTAATTTAGTAAAATAGACACTATTTTTGAAATTGGAATATCAAATATATCATAGGCTGAATTTTTGGTAGTTTTCTAAAAAACTTCAATTTTTGATGAATATTGAAACCACTTAGTAGTAATTAAAAAACTGACTTTTTCATTTAAATGAAAATTTACCACTTCTGTGAATTGAATTTTGAAAATATGACATACATTGTAACTTCCCCATCCTGGAAGCCACTAAACCGGTGCTCTGATTTGGGTTGTTGCATGACCTTAAGCACGCCTCCCCGTATGCCAAAGGCTGCCAACTAGCAGCAGGGGTCTATGGAGTCAAGTTGGGAGACTATACCCCCTTTTTAACAGATTAATCCACAACATAAATAAACCAAATAGAAGAAAAAATAACCAATACACATGGAACATGTACAACAATCATTTCCAACAATAAATATGCCATGTCATACTACAAGTGCAAGAGTGAACAAAAGCCCAAAATAAAGACAATGGAAAAAATCACCAAAATGGTCTCGTCTCCAAGTCTGGATACTCCACCAAGTGCTACCCATGTCCACCCAACTATCTATAAAGAACCCTTGCCCTTATCCTGACCTGCAAACACGAAGTCTTCTCGGGTACCCAACGGCTGCCCGAGTAGGGTGTGAGTACAACTAAGTAGGCCACCACCAATGATGTCTACAAAATATCAAGTATAAAGAGGTAGTGCATGCAGAAGGAATATGAATGATAATTTCCATGTAATTATTTATGGTTCCATTAACCAGTACGGAGCCAAATCCATTTCCACTTCCATTACCATTCTTTTCCCACCAATTATCATCAATTACCATTTCACCACATTTCCATGGGTTAATCACATACATTATGTTACATGGGTCTAAGGCCAAAAATCATAGCCCAGAGGGTAGAAACATGGTTATCAAATCTCACAAGGACTAAACCCATCATAGAAACCATATCCTCAACTCAAAGCATCAGTCCGGGTGGATGCAACCATTAGGAGAAAAGAGCATCAGTCCCCATTTCTAACCCATGCATTTAGGGTGGAGTCTAGAACCTCAGTCTCCACTCGAACCGTGGGCATAGATCCTCAAGTCATACCCCAAACTACCAAGCCATGTGCACATGATTATATATATAAGTAACCATCAACCATCAAAACCATTTCCCTTCGGCAAACACCATTCACAACAACCCACATGGGAATCCACATCATGCCTTAACCCATTAACACATTATCATTTCACATCATTTAACCATTAAACAAACTCCAATGTGTTATTCCTATCTCACTAATCATTCAATAGTAGACCCATAATCCATCCCATTATGGTCTTTAACCAGTTTACACATTAACCCATTAACTCGTTCATCATTCCCGTGAATCAACCATTTTACCCATTCCACATTAACCCTTAGGTTATTTCCAAGTCTAGGTGCAACACCTAACTTCTATTCCAAGTTCCACCAATCATGCCAACATGTTCATCAAGGTCTCTACCATTTATTACAATAAGGTCACTTGTTTAATAGCAATCCCAAAGTACGGTAAAGCAGACAAACCCCATGGGTGGCCTTAAATTAGGCCATGTTAATCCCAACACATCCCACACGGATCGTGAGGTTTCCCATTTTCTATTTTAAACACCATTATTACCAAACATGCCAAGGTTATTCAAAACATAACCAAGGGGAAACAAAAATACAATTAAACATGCACAAAAACCCAAATAACCATGGGATACCATTTGTAGACCACCTACCTCGAAACTGCGATTGAACACACTCTCAATCGAGTACTTAGACCTTGATCCAACCAACCTTTGAAGCTTTCACCTAAAACTCACCCAAAAGATAGGGTTTTAGAACTTTGGAATGAGAGGAAGAGAAGATACAAACCCTAACCCAAAAAGAGAACCAAGGATGAGATTAGCCTTACCCAGAGCTTTGAACTGCAACCAACGACGCTCTAAATGGAAATGAATAGAAGGAGAACCACCCTTGGGAAGCTTGGGTCGGGCAAGTTCATAGCTAGGGTTGAGAGGGGAGGAAAGGAGGAAAATCCCGAGTTGGGGTTTAAAATCCCGGAGTGGAAAACATGTAATTTTTCCCAACTTTAAGTGGTCGCACGATTTAGCCGCATGGTTTGGAAAACTATGTGCAAACCGTTATCATGCTACTCCCCAGAAGAGATGGGTTGCACGGTTTACCTGGGGAAGCCGCATGGTTTTCCCTAGCTATGCGCATGCCATGCGCCCTATCCTATCTTGCCTAGTTTTCCTTTCTTCCGTCCCCCGAGCCCCGTAAACACCCCCAAAGCCTCTCATACTTTTAGAAGACATCCCTTGAAACCCGAAACATGGGATTCAACCAAAAGTTATCAATAACATACCTTTCCAAAAACCAGGATCCTACATATATGGTTATTATTAGTAAGTAAAATGTGGTTCAATAAGATGAAAATATTTTTTGGTGAATAGTATCTTTTGACTTTTATTTACTTTGGTTAAAGGTAAATAGAGTAATTCAAGGTAAAAAGAATATTATATTAATTAAAAACTACTTTAACACTTTTCCTAACCTTATTAAGTGAGTAATGGAAAACCAAGGTCATCCTTGGGTCTATTTTGGGACCCCATGGAGCCGCCTATGAATGATAATGGCACTTTATTTTAATTAACTTAAAGTAAAAAATGACATAAAAAATATCTCCTTGTAAATTAATTTTTTTACATGGTGTTATATAAGTTATCTTTTCGACTATAAATATTAATTATAATGAAAAAAAGATTTCCTACAACATGGTATTTTTTTATAATTTTTAGACATCGAATAAAATAAATTATTTAGGACATAATAATGATGCAGTGTTTACCTAATTAATAAATGGTTTAAGTAAAGAAGGATATTATTATTAAAATAACATCCAAAACATATAAAATTCTTATTGTATGAATTTATTTTGACCAGGAGTCATCTAACCTTATACCTTAATGAGTTTTGGACATTTAGAAACCGAATATCACTATATAATAAAATAATATTTTCACACTTTCCTAAAGAACCCATCCTCCCCTTATAAAAATCTCTCACTTCTAACCAATTCCTCAAACCTCTCAAGAATTTTGTTTCTTCAAAACTATGACCAATTAATCTCCCTACATCCCTCTCCTCCTTCTAGAAGCCTTAACTTAGATAGAAGGAACTTTAAGAAACCCTTTTGGTTTATACCAAAGAGAGTTACCCAAATTAAAGGTAATAGTTTCTCTTAACTTATTTTCTTTTATTTTACTTCTCCAACACCTAAACTATTTTTATTCCATTATTTTATAACAACAATAGTGTCTTCAATATACTAGGATGTTGTTATGAGAATTATTGAAACTACACTTACACACACCTCCATCTAATGGGTGAAGAACATACAATTTCTATGGATGGAAAACTAACGCCTCACAAAATGATGATTGTTCGTTTATCTCCTACTGCCTATCATGGTGAACATTAGGAAGACACTATATTTATATATGATATATATTATGATTATGTTTTCTTTATGATTTTTTATTTTTCTTTTATATCATACCTTTATGGTTTCCATTATGGGTAAACGCGAAAATTTCATTTGAGGAAGTGCGGACTACCGCCCCCTCAAAGTGATAAGACTTGTTAATGCCACATGTGGGATGTATAAAGTATGGAGTTAGTGATATTATATATGATATTATACTGGAATTATAATAAACCTATTTATCATTATGTTTTCATTCTATTAAAATTTGAAATAGAAATGAAAGTATCGTTCATGCGTACGTACAACTTACCGTCTACAAGAATGGTGAATTTCATTTCTTATCTCCAAATGATATGTACGATTATAAATACATATATATACTGGATATATATATGATATATATGATATCTAAATAATTAATATCATTCTGGATATAATATAGTATTGACCACATGGACAACTTGTAAATATAAGGTGTTCATTTTTGACTCAAGTACCAAATATCGACAAAACGACCGATATTAACATAAATGATTGAATAATGTTTATAACGTGGTAATAAGTGATATTAAATGAATAATAAACTTGAAAAATGTTCTTAATCATGTATAAATTTACTTTAGTTTATTATTCAAGAGATTAAAGAATGATCGAGTCAAGTCGTACATGATGTAAGGGACTTCGTCTCAATCTCCTTTCATTGAGGCATATTTTGTTCTAATACACAACATTCTTTTATACGCTGTATAAATACCTTTTAATTTTCATTTCATTCAATGGTTATCTTTTTCTACAAATATTTTTACTAAAGTACAAAAAATAATGTTTCTTTTTAATGTATGCGGTGACAATGACCTTTCCGCCGCCGTGAGAATTATTTGATCTTTGGCTTCCTTAACAAGCCGTAATATTTTTAAAAGGAAAATAAATTCCATATACAATTTTATGTATTTTCAGTATTAAAAATGGTTTTGATAAGGGGTTTTATGAATTAATATATTGAAATTTTATATTGTTATTGCAATGTGGAAATGTTATTTTTCCTTTATGCTTATGTTATGTGTTATGATCAGGTTATGGTTCTTGGACATTATTTACATATAAGGGTGGTTTCATGATAAACCTTGGGAGGGTGTGCCTAAGATAGATCTTCAATTCATTGGGTAATGTGATGGAGGTAAACAAGAATGTTTCTCCTAAGACATTTAGGGAATATACTGTGATGGGTATTCCAAAGTAACTCTATATGTAGCTATGATTGCTAGAATGTAAGTATGTTATAGATGCCACAAGTTACCTTTATGATTTATGATTTCTATGTGTTATTCATAATTATTATGATTTCATGTGGTAAGTAAAAGAGTATATGTTTTGTATGTATTTACGAAATAATGTTTTCTTTCTTTGTTTTATAACCCTTACTGAGATTTTTATGCTCATCCCAAGTTTTGAAATGTTTTGACAGGACATAAAGATGAATAGGGCCAAGGATGGGATCAAGGAAAATTCATGATGTCTAAAACATGTAACTAGAAATGAATATTTTTTTTCAAGGGTTTTTATTTTGTGAAAAAACGGAAACTGAGTATAAGTGGCTAATTTTTAATCTTTTTAGATGTAATAGTTATGTACTAATTCTCTAAAACTCCAAACCTAAAAGGATCCTCATTGTGAATTTTTTATTTAATTCAATATTATGTAATGTTTTAAGGCTGAGTCCATATAATTGGTATTAGAGGTCAGTTTCGATAACTTTATGAGTTAGGGTATTGTTAAATGAATATCCATAAAGTAATTTATGTTAATATTGAAATCATATAGCATTTAGAGATTACCATGTTGCTTCGCCTAAGATATTTCTATGTTAAAAATGGTTTTACATAGAGGAAACAAGGAAGATATGTTGCGATGAAATCAGAAGGAAGACAACCTTCCAAATCAGAAACATGAGATGGTCAAAATCATAACTGAACCGTTTTTTGCAGTGATGGAACAATTGACTTAGGCTATAAATTCTGGTGGAATCCATGCTCGATATAATCCAGATAAACCATAGAAGAACATGTTAGTACTATAACATTTCATTAGGAAACATCCCCTATCATTTAGAGAATCATCTAACCCTGTGCTTGAAGAAGGGTGGATTAAAGCTCTGGAGAAAATTTTTGATGTCATGGGGTGTTCAGAACATCAAAAGGTTAGTCTTTTTGTTTACCATTTTTAAGGGGAAGTTGATCAGCGGTGGTAAATGGTGAAAAATATCAGGGATAATGAGGAGATTGATGCACTTGATTGGGATGAATTATAAGGTATGTTTCTTGAGAAAAATTTTCCTATGGTGGTTCGTCTTAGGATGGAAAAACAATTCCTAGAATTAATGCAGGAGGATGACTTAGTGGATATTTATGAAGAAAAATTCACTCAACTGGAAAGGTATGCTCCAAATTTCATACGAGATCTTTATAGTAAAATGAACCATTTTTACTCAGGATTAAAGCCAAATTATCGAAGGTATTTAGCTTCTCATGAGTTCAAAAGTTATGAAAAACTTGTTTGTTGTGCGGAGAAGGTGGAAATGGAGTTTTCCGATGATCATGTGTTCTTTGAAAAACAACCGAATAAGAGGTCAAGGTCGTAGACAAAAGGGACGGACTCTTAAAAAAAGTCTGATGGTAAGAAAATTAAGTTTATAGTTTTTGAAAATTATGGTAAAAATCATGTTGGGGAATGTCTTTTGAATTCTGATATGTGCTACCGATGTGGTAAAATGGGAAATAAGGCTCATAATTGCATTGAAAAATATAAAGGTAATGGTTAGTCAAAATATGATTTACAGTCAGTAAAATGTATTAAGTGCAATGAAATGGGTCATTATGCAAATGAGTGTCCAACAAAGAACTCAACTGAGCGAAGGTAGCCAGACTACAAGCAGAAAGGGCTGGTGAAATCCTTCACAACTACTTCAGCAGATGTTGGTCCATTAAATGAAGTAGTATCAGGTACACTGTTTGTTTGTTCAGATTATACAAATGTGTTGTTTGATTCAAGATCTACACACTCTTTAATTTTTGAGAAGATTTCTTATAAATTGGGAATTCCATATCAAAATATGAATATGGAACATATAGTAAAAACACCTATAGGAAATGTTGAGAAAAAAAAGAAAATATAAGAACCTTCTTGTCCTTGTGTTCAGAAAGAATCTACCTGCAAACCGTATTGTTTTTCCTCTAGTAGAGTTTGATGTTATTTTTGGTATGGATTGGATTTCTATTCATCATTCTAAGATTGACTGAAAATCTAAATAGGTTTCTTTTCAGAATGATTTTCAGTTTGTGTAGAAAAATGAACCATTCCTTTTGATAACATATTAGGAAGCTAAGAAAATAGTAAAATATGGAAAAGAATGTTACCATTAACATATTTTTGAAAACAAAGGAACTGTTTAGATTAATGATGTTCCAGTGTTAAATGAGTTCCTTGATGTTTTTTCTAATGATTTTCTTGGTATTATACCTAACCGGGTAGTTGAATTTACTGTTGACTTCATTCCCAATGCTAAGCCTATTTCAAAACCCCCTTATCAAATGGCTCAAATTGAACTTTTAGAGTTAAAGAAGCAATTGTAGGAGTTATTAGATAAAGGTTTCATTCAACCCAGAACATCACCATGGGGTGCTCCTATCTTGTTTGTTAAAAAGAAAGATGGTTCAATAAGAATTTGAATTTATTATATAGCATTGAATAACATCACTATTATGAACAAGTATCATTTTCCTCATATCAATGATTTTTTTGATCAGCTCCAGGGAGCTCATTATTTTATGAAGATTGACTTGAGATTGGGGTACCATCAGATGAAGGTGAAAGAAGCATGCATTTTGAAGACCGCATTTCGTACTAGATATGGCCATTATGAATTTGTTGTTATGCATTTTGGTTTAACCGATGCACCTGGTGTATTCTTGGATCTTATAAATAGAATTTTCCATGAGTTCTTGGATAAGTTTGTGGTTGTGTTCATTGATTATATTTTAGTTCATTCCAAAATTAAAGAGGAACATGAAAGTCATTTAAGGGTTTTCTTGCAAACCATAAAAGAAAAGAAAATATTTTGGAAATTCAGAAAGTGTGAGTTTTGGTTGCAACAAATTTCTTTCCGTGGTCACATTGTTTCATAAAATGGTATAACTGTTGATCATGCTAAAAAAAGATGTTGAATAACATATAAGACCCAAAAATATAACCGAGATCTATATTTTTCCTGGTTTAGAAGGTTATTACTTGAGGTTTGTTGAAAACTTTTCACGGTTATCAAGTCCAATGACTAAGTTCACTCGGAAAGGAGTTAAGTTCATCTGGATAAAATTATATGATGATTGTTTTCAGGAATTGAAAAGAATATTGGTGAATGCTCCAGTTCTGGAACTACCTTCCAGAAATGGTGAGTTTGATATTTATAGTGATGCTTTGTTGAAGGGACTTGGTTGTGTCCTAATGCATAATGATAAGGTAATTGGTTATGCTTCACGTTAGTTGAAACCACATGATTTAAATTACCCTATACATGATTTAGAATTAGATATAATTGTTTTTTCATTAAAAATTTAAAGGCATAATTTTTATGGAGTAAAATATGCAATATATACTGACCAAAAAAGTTTAAAGTACATATTCACTCAGATTTAATTGAACGTGAGACAAAGGAGATGACTGCATTAATCAAGGATTATGATTGCACGATCTATTACCATCCGGGAAAAGAAAATAAAGTGGCTAATGCTTTGAGTCAAAAAAGTAAGGCTTCATTATCCATGTTACGTTTGGAACAAGATCCTTTGGTTTTTGATTTGATAAACATTGGAATAGAAGTTGTTGGTGCAGAAAATTATTCTATTTTGTATCAGGTGTCAGTGATACTGTAAAGACCTTGAAATTTCAAGTAAATTTTTTTCTTAATTTCTTTGGAATTTTACGAGTCCGGAGTGTCTGACGGCACCTGATTCTGAGGCCCGGTGTGCCCAGAATCAATTTACAAAGTTAAGCTCGGGTACGTTCAGTGAATGAATGAGCGGGTTTTTCTAACATTTGAACCGGTGCTCGGAATTTAAATCCGAGGGTACCGATGAAACCGCAACGCCGGTGATTTCTTAAGAAAATATTTACTGGAGTTGCGTTTGCTCAGGAAGAGTTGTTTAAAATTGTGGTTTAAGTGTTAAGTGAAATAATTTTTTTTTACAAATTTTATTCCACTTTCCTAAGTGTTAGATCCTTGGTGTGGAAGTTGAAGTGGGACCCACTGGTTGTTAACTTCCCATGAGAGGATTAAATGTGAGGAGGGGCCCAAACGAGCCCCCACCTTTTCAAATTCTCTAACTCCTCTAAACCCCTATTAAATTATGTGACACTCCCTCACATTAATGATTCAAACTAAACCCCATTTAATTTTGAAAACTCAAGATTAATAAAATTAAGTGAATTCAACTTTTGAAGTTTTGAAAAGCATGGAAAAAGAATAAAATAAGGGGAGGCCTTATTTTTTTTGGTTGCGGGTTTGTTGTGTGGAGACTTTTGGGGAGGAAGCTCTAAAGTCTTCATCATCTTCATTGAAGAACTCCGTGACCTCGACGAAGAATGCCGTCACCGCAAGGAGTGATCAACGTGCCATTCTTCTCCTCTCCGCAGCCAGTGTGAGAGATCAATCCCTCCTTGGACGTACGCTGATGCCGTCAACCGCGACGCCGACTTTTGTCATCATTTTTGAGGTAGGGGATTAATTTGGGAATGATATTTTATTTAATACCATGATTGTTATTATTCTAAAACAAATAACACGGATCATCATAATAGTAAGTTGATCCGTGAAAGGATAAGTTTGCAGGTTGGGAATATTTGATTGCGGGGAAAAACGTAGGGGTTTTTCCTTCGATCAAGTTTGGTTATCATCTTCATGAATTATTAAGACCGCTTGTTATCGTTATAACAGGGGGAGGTCAGACCGCACAAACACGGACGATCCTCCACCCCTTTTTATCTTGATCTTCATGAATCGTGATGGAAAAGACGGCACAGTGCCGTTTCACCATGCAGGAACGGGAGAACCGCGGCCGGAGCGGGCCACGGTGAAGGTGTGCGACGCTGTTGCGCCGCGCCGGTGAAGCCGAAGGAAGCCGTGGCCAAGAGCAGGCCTCGACGGAGGGGCGCGACGTCGTCGCGCTGTGCCGGAACTACATGGAGGGCTGCGGCCAGGGCGGGCCACGACAGAGGGGCGCGGCGCCGTCGCGCTGCCCCAGTCGGACAGGGACTGCAGCCTAAAGCCGCGGCGGTGCAAAGGAGGGTGGCCAGACACCGCCGGCTGTCAGCGCTTCAGGAGGCGGGACCCGTGGGGGGTCCCGTGGCAACTCATTAGCCGGCCAAATCAGCCGACCATTACCAAGAGGACCGGGGGTTTGAAACCCCTGGCGGTCAACTAGGGAGGACCCCATAGGGGTCCCCCATTTCTCAATCAATGGGGGCAGCGCCCCCCCGCATCACGCTTGGACGAAGGTCGAGCCGCTGACCATGCAGGCCAGGCCACGCCCGTCGGGGTGGGCCACGCCCAACCAGGCCGGACCTGGGCCTGAGTCGGGTCATCCCGGTTCGGGACAACTCAGGGGGTACTGGGCTGGGTCGGACCGGGCCCAGACCCCTGTTTTCGGGCAGTTTCGTTCAAACGCCCATAACTTGGGCTATGAACCTCCGATCGATGCACCTTCAGTTGCATTGGGATCCTTGAATCAAGATGATAATTTCGGTATATTACACTCAAGGTTTAGGAGAACTTTGTTTGTGGACGGGTTGGTTCGAACCCAAAACTAACAGGGTCCTCGGGGCGGAAACACATATAACTTGAGTTCCGGACATCCGATTGACGTGCTGTCATCTTTGTTGGATTCCTTTTGGTGAAATAGATATTTTGGCATAGTTCACCTGAGGTTTGGACTTAGGTAGAATATGGTCGGGTTGGATTGTACCCGAAATCCAACCGGGCCCCTGGAACAGAAAAGCCGATAACTTTCAGACCGGACGTCCGTTTGACAAACCGTCAGCAGTATTGGTGATCACGTGGAGAAACAGTCCCTTTGAGTGTACCCTATGTGAGTTCAGTGTATAGTTGAGATACTGTCAGGTTGGATCGTACATGAAACCAACTGGGCCCCCGGGACTAAAAGGATAATAACTCACAGACCGGGAGACCGATTGACGCGCCGTCTATTGCGTTGAGACCCTTATGATGTGGCTGTCCTTAGAGATACTTCTTCGCGAGACTTTGTGATAATTGTAGAATCAAACAGTTGCTCATGGATTGGACCCTCCCAAAGACGAGTGTACAGAGTACGGAGACCATGTAGCTGGATGAGACCTGAAGACTGCTTATTAGATTCGAGTCGGAGTGACTTGTATAGCCCAGTGGGGAACACTACTGTGTTTCGGTAGCAGACCCACGACGGGGAGCACTACTGTGTTTGGGTGGCAGACCCGCGGTACTCGATAGGAGGAGTACCTCTACAGGCTATTAGGGGGGGGGGTGCACTACTGTGTTTGGGTGGCAGACCCTGGCTGGTAGCAATACTGTGTTTGGGCGGATGACTCGCGGTACATGACAGGAGGATTACCTCAGTAGTCTTAGGTTAGTGAGTAGTGCCTCGGAGTCGTGATAGGTTCATTGTACTCATTAGAGACAGAGCTCTTCAGCAGTTGCAGTTTCGATAATGAAAATCCTGGTTTGAGCTGAGTCAAAGACATTTGTGTTTTCCTCATGATTGAGATGGGATACTTGATAACTTACATATATGTATGGGAATATACCTAAGTAGTGGTTATCCATAGACTTCATATCTGTGTGATACCTCATGGCTGAGATGTGTTACTTGATAACATAGGTATAAATATGAACTTATACCTAAGTAAGGGTTATCCGTTGAGAACTTTATTTGTGTTTATCCTTGTTGGATTTAGTGAGACCATGAAGGTCTTGAGGTCCCTAATAAGTATCGTATACTCACCCTTGCACGGGCTAAACCCGCACCTCATTGTGTTGGTTGCAGATGACAGACATCACTGATCGTGGTTGAGGCTTGTAGAGCTGGTCGGTACCCGAAGGTGGATCTCACGATGAGTCGGTACCCGGAGGTGGATCTCATGACGAGTCAGTATCCAGAGGAGATGGACGGACGTGGAGTGATGAGGAGGACATTTGTACCTACGCTTCAGGTAGGAAGCTGGAGGAAGATCCAGGAGCTTCTTGTCACCTTTTAGCTATTGTCCTTTGAGTTGTACGTTACATTCAGTGGTAGTTGTACCTTTCTATTGGGCTTGTATTTCCGGCCCCTTGTACTTTCAACACGTTTGTTTTACTTCTTTACCTAGTTTATATTCTGCTGGTACTCCGTTTGCATGTGTTTTGGTTTCATAAAGGCAATTCCATCCCTTTTTATTAGGATTTATGACTTTGGTGCTAGTCGCCAGCCCATGGCCTATGGATGTCGGGCATGGGGTAGTCACGACACAGGCCCTGAGGATGGGTCGTGACAAATTGGTATCAGAGGAGTCGGTTCTACCGCAGAACTTATAACTCTGATATTTCTTTTCTGTGAAGCAATAGTGTTAAGGGTACCAAAATTGGTTTTCAGTTCAGGGAGTCCAGTGTTGGTGCGGGCGGCCGACGTATCCATACACAAGGACCCTGACTTCTGATTCCTGACTCAGCGCACGAAAACACTATTGGCATGTGTGTTTTCAAAGTTTTCCCCATAACATAGCTCAAACCAGGTCAGCTTACTAGGTATAATTGTTTGACAGTGTCATATCTGTTTCTTTTAGGATGCCTTTCCATGGACAATTAGCTAGAGCCCCGAGAGATGTACGTACTGGTAGTCTGCCGAGCGATGAGGCCTTAGTACATGGCCCTCTTTTAGTTGAGGTACCATCAGTACTACCATATGTTGGGCCACCGATGCCACCAGCCCCAGCACCAGGAGATGCATGCCGCTTGAGCGTGCTTCCCGAGTTCCAACGCTAGAGGCCACCCAGGTTCCAGAGAGAGACGGACCCACAGGCGGTTGAGGATTGGTTGGAGGCTGTGGTGAGAGTTTTCAGGATAGTAGGTATACCAGCGGACTTCATGGTGATCCTTGATGCCAGACTCCTTCAGGTAGCAGAAGGTAGATGGTGGAGCCAGATGCTCCAGTTTTGCAATGAGATGACCATCACATGGGGAGACTTCAAGACCTTCTTCAGGGTGGAGTTTATACTAGTGACTCCACACCCTGAGCGTGTTCAAGAGCTACTGCCTTTGTCGTAGGATTTTACATCAGTATCCGAGTCATCTATAGGAAGTAGATAGATGATAAAGAGGTCCAAGAGGACCAGACTAGCAAGTGGGCGGCATCGGGTTATAGGATCAGTAGTGCGGGGCACCCGGGGAGGAGTCAGGTCCAAGAGTTCCAGAGGTGGACAATTTTCATCCTACTACAGGAAGGGGTACATGGCATGTGACTGTCTGAATCCCCACACAGTTGATCAGCAGGCATTGGAGGATCCACCGAGACAGAAGCAGCGGTGGGTACTTGAGAAATAGATGAGCATTGGACAAGGCAGTAGAACTATAGAAGCAGTTGGATAGGAGCGGAACTAGTGGATTCCTTTTTCCCTTGTACTTCTAGTTCCATGTTTCTGTTCTATTTGTGTCTTTGTACTTTGAGCTGTAGTAATAAAAGACACTTATCTTTGTGAGGTTTTCTTTTCTGTCCATTTTTTTGGTTGATACTGAGAGGTCCCGGTTAAAACTATTGACTTGACCCTTACTTTCGAGATTTCTACTAGAGGAGACCCAGTGACATCAAACTGATGCCGACAGTGTCACTCGACACTTGGAGGCGAGAGTGATGGTTGGATATCTTGGTAGTAATGTTGAGGCCTTAGGACGTCGTCCATGACATGCATGTATCATTCATGTCAGGATTGACTATATTAGGCAATGGGCATGGTTCATCCAGGGGATGAGACCAAGTTTATCCTCTCAGAAAAGGAGAAATCTTAGAAGCTCTTACAGATCGTAGGCGGAGAAGGTGCAGATCATCCAGGAGTGGATGAAGACTGCACAGTGCAGTAAGAAACAGGAAACTGGCACCAGTATCAGAGACTCGGGTGTGTAAAATGTTTCAAGAAGAAGAAGTGATAAGGACAGATGAGTCTGCAGAGAAGTAGATATGGAGGCAGAGCTAGGAGAGAAGCACGTGGTGGTATAAATTTCAACATGTTACAACCACCCGCCTTTGTTATCCCCGCCAGGTTTAGGGAGCTAGAGGGAAGGGAAGAAGAGTAGCTGCATGCGGTGAAGGAGTGTGACCCAATGGCTCTAATAATGATTAGAGGGACAGTCTATGTCCACTACTAGATACCATAGCAACAGACGTTGATACAAATCATTCCTTCCTTCCACAAATCTTGTCCCATACATAGAGTTTCCGGTAAGCCATAGACTTGACCCTCACGTCTAGAGATACCTTTGGGAGGAGACTCGATAATATCACTTACGCATACAGTGTGATCTAACCTTCGTGGAGAGAGTTTCGGTTGGAATCTCTTGGTGGCAGCGTCGAGGCCTTACGATGTTGGTCTGAGTATGGATTGGATCCACAGTTCATACACAAATTGATTATATTAGGCAAAAAGGTTGTGGTTTATCTACAACATTGGGATGGGTTTTCCTTGGTCGGCAAAAAGGAAACCCCATGCAGCACAGGATAAAATCATGCATAGGAGGGTGCGGCCAATCACTCGTGAATCGGTCAACCTTACCCTCGTGGAAGCAGGAGTTTTGAGTTTCAGTTATAATTAGGAAATGGAGGCCTCTAGATTTCGAGGATGGAGACCACGTCTTAATATGGGTATCACATCGACGAGCTTTATGGAGATGTGGCTGAGGTGGCGAGTTATCTCTGAGGTTCAACAGACCATTCTATGTCCTTAGTAGGGTAGGTGAGGTGGTTTACCGCTGGACCTTTCCACCTCAGTTGCACCGGGTGCATGATGTCATCCACGTATCTCAGCTAAGGAGATACATGCACAATCCTTCACACATCATCAACCTTTAGGGAGTTAACCGTCAGGGACAGGGCGACATGCACGAAGGATCCAGTGGTGATCGAGGATCTACAGGAGAGGGTCCTACGTGGACAGTCAATTCCTTAGGTGCACTTTCACTGGTAGCACGAGAACTTCTAGGAGAGCACATGGGAGCGGAAGGCTAAGATGTGTTCTTAGTACCACTTTGTTTTCCTTAGTGTGTGTTGAAGCTTTACGAGGACGTAAAACCCTGTGGTTGGAGTAATGTAAAGACCGGGAAATTTCAAGGAATTTTTTTTCTTAATTTCTATGGAATTTTATGAGTCTGCAGTTTCTGAAGGCACCTAATTCCGAGGCCCGGTGTGCCCGGATCAATTTCCGAAGCTTAGCTCAGGTACGTTTAGTGAACGAACGAGCGGGTTTTTCTAACTTTTGAACCGGTGCTTGGAATCGAAATCTGAAGGCACCGATGAAACCGTAGTGCTGGTAATTGCTTAAGAAGACCTTTACTGGAGTTTCATTTTCTCGGGAAGAGTTGTTTAAAATTTTGGTTCAAGTGTTAAATGAAATATTTTTTTTAAAAAAATTTTATTCCACTTTACTAAGTGTTATATCCTAGGTGTGGAAGTTGAAGTGGGACCCACTGGTTGTTAACTTCCCATGAGAGGATTAAAGGTGAGGTGGGGCCAACACGAGCCCCACCTTTTCAAATTCCCTAACTCCTCTAAACCCCTCTTAAATTATGTGACACTACCTCACATTAATGTTTCCAACTTAACTCCATTTAATTTTGACACCTAAAGATTAATTAAATTAAGTGAATTCAACTTTTGAAGTTTTGAAAAGCATGGAAAAAGAATAAAATAAGGGGAGGCCTTATTTTATTTGGTTTGGGGTTCGTTGTGTGTAGACTTTTGGGGAGGAAGCTCTTAACTCTTCATCATCTTCGTTGAAGAATGTCGTGACCTCGAAGAAGAATGCCGTCACCGCAAGGAGTGATCAACATGTCGTTCTTCTCCTCTCCGCAGCCAGTGTGAGACGTCAATCCCTCCTTGGACGTACGATGATGCCGTCAACCGCGACGCCGACTTTTTTCACCATTGTTGAGGTAGGGGATTAATTTAGGAATGATATTTTTTTTAATCCCATGATTGTACTTCTTCTAAAACAAAGAATGCGGATCAACACAATATTGAGTTGATCCGTGAAAGGATAAGTTTGCGGGTTGGGAATAATTGATTGCGGGAAAAAACAATGGGGTTTTTCCTTCGATCAAGTTTGGTTATCATATACGTGAATTATTAATACCACTTGTTATCTTTATAATGGGAGGAGGTCGGACCGCAGAAACACAGCCTATCATCCTCCCCTTTTTATCTTGATCTTCATGAATTGTGATGGAAAAGACGGCGCGATGTCATTGCACCATGCAGGAACGGGAGAACCGCGACCGGAGTGGGCTGCGACGAAGGTGCGCGGCTCCGTCGCACCGTGCCGGTGAATCCGAAGGAATCTGTGGCCAAGAGCGGGCCGTGGTGGAGGGGGGTGGCACCGTCGCGCCGCGCCGGAGCACCCGGGAGGGCCGCGGCCGGGGTGGGCCACGACGGAGGGCGCGGCGCTGTCGCGCGGTGCCAGTCGGACAGGGGTCGCGGCTTAGGCCGCGGCAGTGCAGAGGATGGTGGCCAGACTCCGCCGGCCGCCTGCACTTCATGAGGTGGGACCCACGGCAACTCCTCGGCCGGCCAAAGAGGTTGGCCATTACCAAGAGGACCGGGGGCTTGAAACCCCCGACGGTCAACTAGGGCGGACCCCACAGGGGTCCGCCGTTTCTCAGTCAAGGGGGAAACCCCCCCCCCCCCCCCCCCCGCATCGCCGCCGACCACGCGGCCCGGGCCGGACAGCCCGCGCTGGGCCGGACCCCCAGGCCGCGCCGTGCCGCACCGGCCAGGCCGCGCCCAACCGAGCCGGACCCGGACCCGGGTCGGGGTTGGCCCAGTTCGGGCCGACCTAGGGGGTACTAGGCCGGGTCGGACAGGGCCAATACCCCCTATTTTTGGGCAGTTTCATTCAAACGCCCATAACATGGCCTACGAACCTCTGATCGACACACCGTCAATTGAATTTGGATACTTGTATCGAGATGATCATTTCAGTATATTACACTTAAGGTTTCAGAGAACTTTGGGTATGGTAGGGTTGGTTCGATCCCCAAACCAACCGGGCCCTCGAAGCGGAAACACTTATAACTTGAGTTCCGGATGTCCTATTGACATGCCGTCGACTTTGATGGATTCTTTTTGGTGAGCCGGATCTTTTGGAATACTTCACCTGAGGTTTCGATGCAGTTGGAATATAGTCAGGATAGATTGTACCCAAAATTCAACCAGGCCCCAAGAACGGAAAAGCCGATAACTTTCAGACCGGATGTCCGTTTGATGAACCGTCAGCAGTATTGGTGATCACGTTGAGAAACGGTCCCTTTGAGTATACCCTATGTGAGTTATGGGTAAAATTGAGATACGGCCATGTTGGTTCGTACACGAAACCAACCGAGCCCTGGGACTAAAAGGCTAATAACTCACAGACCGGGTGACCGATTGATGCGCCATCTGTTGTGTTGAGACCCCTATTACGTGGCGGTCCTTTGAGATACTTCTTCGTGAGACTTTATGATACTTGGAGTATCAACCAGTAGCTCGTGGAGAGGACCCTCCCGGAGACGAGTGTACGGAGTACAGAGACCGTGTATCTAGCTGAGACCTGAATAATGTTTGTCTGATTCGAGTCAGAGTGACTTGTATAGCCCAGTGGGGAGCACTACTGTGTTTGGGTGGTAGACCCACGGTGGGGAGCACTACTGTGTTTGGGTGGCAGATCCTCGGTACTCGATAGGAGGAGTACCTCTGCAGGCTATTAGGGGGGGGGGGGTTCACTACTGTGTTTGGGTGGCAGACCCTGGCGGGAAGCACTACTTTGTTTAGGTGGATGACCCGCGGTACTCTAAAGGAGGAGTACCTCAGCAGTCTTAGGTTAGTGAGCAGTGGCTCGGAGTCGTGATAGGTTCGCTGTACCCGTCAGAGACATAGCTCTTCAGTAGTTGCGGTTTTGATAATGAAAATCCTGATTTGAGCTGAGTCAAAGGCCTTTGTGTTTTCCTCATGATTCAGATGGGATACTTGATAACTTACATATATGTATGGGCATATACCTAATTAGTGGTTATCCATCGACTTCATATCAGTGTGATACCTCATGGCCGATATGGGTTACCTGATAACTTAGGTATAAATATGAACTTATACCTAAGTAAGGGTTATCCTTTGAGAACTTTCATTGTGTTTATCATTTTTGGATTTAGTGAGACCTTGAGGGTCTCATGGTCCCTACTGAGTATCATATACTCACCCCTACATGGGCTACACCCGCACCTCGTTTTGTTGGTTGCAGACGATGGACATCACTGATCGTGGTTGAGGCTTGTAGAGCTGGTCGGTACCCGGAGGTGGATCTCACGATGAGTCGGTACCCAAAGGAGACGGACGAACGTGGAATTCTAAGGAGGAAATATGTACCTACCCTTTAGGTAGGAAGCTGGAGGACGATCCAGGAGCTGCTTGTCACCACTCAGCTGTTGTCATTTGAGTTGTACTTTACTTTCAGTTGTAGCTGTACCTTTCTTTTGGGCTTGTATTTCTGGCCCCTTGTACTCTCAGCACGTTTGTTTTATTTCTTTACCTAGTGTAGCTTCTTGTGGTACTCTGTTTGTGTGTGTTTTCATTTCATAAAGTCAATGCCTTACCTTTTTATTGGGATTTACGCCTTTGGTGCTAGTCGCCATCCCCTGGCTTATGGAAGGCGGGCTTGGGGTAGTCACGACACGGGCCCCGAGGACGAGTCCAGATAGAGATCATCTCTATCAGAAATAATTAAGAAACCACAGAAGGAAGATAGTGAGTTACAGAAAAAGGTAGAGTTGGTTCAGAAGGGTAAGTTTCCTGATTTTAATGTTGATAATGATTGTGTTTTGAGGTTTGGGAAAAGATTATGCGTGCCTTGTGATTCATAGTTGAAGAATGAGTTGTTATGTGAAGCTCATAGTTCCGCATTTCTAGTTCATCCTAGAAGTACTATGATGTACAAAGATATTTGGGAGTATTACTGGTGGGAAGGAACGAAAAGAGATATTGTGGATTTTGTAGTGAAGTGTTTTACTTGTCAGTAGGTTAAAGTAGAGCGGTAGTTACCTAAAGGGATGCTTCAGCCTTTTCCAGTGCCAGAGTGGAAATGGGAAAATATATCCATGGACTTTGTTGTGGGATTATCAAATACATCCCAAGGTAATAATGCAATCTGGGTTATTGTTGATCAATTGACTAAATCTGCTCATTTCCATCATATTAGAGATACATTATCTCTAGATCAACTTTCCCAGTTGAATGTTAAGAAGATAGTCGGGTTGGATGGAGTTCCCATCTCCATTGTATCTGATCATGATCCCAGGATTACTTCTAACATTTGGAAAGTACTTCATTAGTCATTGGGTAATGAATTAAATTTTAGTACAACTTTTCATCCTCAATCATATGGGAAATCAGAACGAATAATTTAGACCCTATAGGATATGCTACGTGATTTTTCACTAGATTAATAGGGAAGTTGGGACCAACATATTTAATTGGTTGAATTTTCATATAATAACAGTTTTCATTCTATTATACATATGGCTCCATTTGAAGAATTATATGGAAAGCATTGTCGAAATCCAGTTTTTTGGGATGAAGTAGGTGAAAGAAAGATGATGGGACCAGAATTGGTAGAATAAAGTACAAAGAAAGTTCAGTTGAATAAGAAGTACATGAGAACATCTCAGATTAGGCAGAAAAGTTATGCGGATAACTGGAGGAAGGGTCTTTCTTTTGAGGTAGGTGATCATGTCTTTCTGAACGTTTCTCCATGGAAAAGTTTGATGCGTTTTGGTAGGAAGGGAAAGTTGAGTCCGAGGATCATTGGAACTTATAAAATCTTAAAGAAATTTGGATCAATTGCATACAGAGTGGATTTACCTCCATGTTTGTCCCAGGTACACAATGTTTTTTTTATTTTGATGTTGAGAAAGTATATGCTAGATCCATATCATGCTTTGAGCCCAGAGGTAGTTCAGTTGGAAGAGAATCTCTCTTATGAAGAATAACCATTCCAGATTCTTGACCATAGAGAGAAAGTTTTTTGGAATAAGTTAATTTACTAGGTAAAGGTTTTGTTTGAAAACCATATGGTTCAAGTGGCAACATGGGAATCTAAAAATGCTACGAGGGATAAATACCCCCACTTATTTGATAAGTGAATAAAAATTGTGAGGACACAATTTCCAAAAGGGGGGAAGGATATAACATCCTAGGTAAATAAGGAATAAGACATTTTCATATTTATTAATATTTTTGAATTAAATATTAATTAATTTTAATTTAATGGGGTTGCTTTGTTCGATAGCGTACCCGATACGCAACAATAGGTTTCTTTGAAATCTTATGTTGCACACTAGTAATATAATATTATAATTTTAAATGGTAGTTACCTCCTAGCCATTGTATTGGTGGGAATGAAAAAAACTAACTAAAATATGATCATACATGTTTGTTAAATTTTTTTAAATTTATCTAATTAAAGTTAGAGGCTTAAAATGTGAATGAATTTAATTTTAAGCATAATTTACATTAAATGGTTGATTTACCACCTTTTAATGGAGAAGCCTATTTAAATATAGTCTTGGTAACTTTATACATTATATGTGACCAAATAAAATCCTCCTTTATAATTGGGAAATGAAAATTTACTTTGTGTAATTTTTTGGAATTTGTCCGATAAAGTTCATTTTTTAATGAATAGTCTACAATATTGTATTTTAATTCAAAACTGTGTTTTAATATTATTTATTTACATGTCTAGATTATCTTTTTAATTGGTTTTAAAGTGTAATTAGAATATATTTTTACCATTTAATGAAATGTTGGTCATTGGAATTAATTTCACATTGAAATTGGACATAAATAAGTGCCAATCTTTTGATAGTTATTGTTTCTTAAAAACACAGTAATTTTTTTGACAATGGGAATTAATTTTAAATTAATTAATGAAAACTATATGTTTAGAATTTGGTAGAATAGAAATTATTTTTTAATTTGTAATAAAAAATATTGATTAGCTGAATGTTTGGTAGTTTTCTGAAAAAATTCAATTTTTGAGGAATAGTGAACACACTTAGCAATAGTTAAAAAAACCCAACTTTTTCATTTAAATGAAATTATACCACATATGTGAATTGATTTTAGAAAATCCTAAATACATGTATGTTATTATTAAGTAAAATTTGGTTTAATAAGATTAAACTAATTTTGGGTGAATAATAACTTTTGACTTTTATTTACTGTAGTTAAAGGTAAATAATGCAATTCAAAGTAAAAAGAATATTATAATAATTTAAAATTACCTTAATACTTTTCCTAACCTTATTGGATGAGTAATGGACGACCATGGGCATCCTTGGGTATATTTTGGGACCTCATGGAGTAACTTATGAATGATAACAACACTTTATTTTAATTAACTTAAAGTAAAGGAAAAATGACACAAACAAGTATCTCTTTATAAATTGATTTTTTACATGGTGTTATTTATTTTATATTTCCGACTATAAATATTCATTGTAAATATAACAAGATTTAATATATCATGATATTTTTTTATAATTTTTAGACATCTAATAAATTAAATTATTCATGACCCAATAATGATGTAGTGTTTACCTCATTAATAAATGATTTAAATAAATAAGATTATTAATATAAAATATCATAAAAACCTATAAAATTATTATTTTATGAATTTATGTCGACCATTAGTCCACCTATATTATACCTTAATTAGTTTCGGACCTTTAGAAACCAAATATCATTATATATTAAAATAATATTATCACACTTTCCTAAAGAGCCCCTCCCCCTTTATAAAAATCATTCACTTCTAACTAATTCCTCACACCTCTAAAGCCTTTTTTCTCGACTATCCTCTACCAAATTAATCTCCCTAAATCCCTCTACTCCTTCTAGAATCCTTACCTTAGGATGAAGTCACTTCAAGAAACCCTTTTGGTTCATACCAAAGGGAGTTACCCAAATTAAAGGTAACCATTTCTGTTAACTTCTTTTATTTTATTTTACTTCTCCAACCCCTAAACTATTTTTATTACTTTATTTTATAAAAAAACCAGTAAAATAAATTTATTAGGATGTTTTTATGATAATGATTCTAAATACACTTACACACACCTCCATCTAATTGGTGAAGAACATACTGTTTTTGTGGATGGAAAACTAACGCCTCACGAAATGATGATTGTTCAATTATCTCCTACCACCTATCATGGTGGCCATTAAGATGACACTATATTTATATATAATATATAATATATTTCTTTATTCTTTATAATTCTGTATTTTTCTTCTATACCATACCTTTATGGTTTCTATTATGGGTAAATGTGATAATTTCATTTGAGGAAGTGCAGATTATCGCCCCCTCAAAGTGATATGACTCTTTAATGGCATATGTGGGAAGTATAAAGGATGGAGTTAATGATATTATATATGATATTATACTGGAATTACAATATACCTATGTATCATTATTTTTTCATTCCATTATAATATGAAATAGAAATGAAATTAGCGTTCATGCGTACGTACGACTTACCGTCTCCGTGAACGGTACATTTCATTTCTTATCTCAAAATGATATATACTGTTAAAAATACATAAATATACTAGATATATATGATATATATGATATCTAAATAATTAATATCATTATAGATATAATATACTATTGACCACATGGGAAAATTGTAAATATAAGCTTTTCATTTTTGACTCAAGTACCAAATATCAACAAAACGACCGTTATTAACTTAAATGATTGCATAATATTTATAACATGGTAATAAGTGATATAAAAGTAATAATAAACTTGAAAAAGGTTCTTAAGAAAGTATAAATTATCTTTAGTTTATTATTCAGGAGACTAATGAACGATCGAGTCAAGTTGGACCCGATGTAAGGGACTTCGTCTCAATCTCTTTTCATTGAGGAATATTTTGTTCTAATACACAACTTTATTTTGTACGCTGTTTAAACACCTTTTACTTTTCATTTAATTTTAATAGAATATTTTTCTACACAGATTTTCACTAAATTCCAAAAAAGGATGTTTCTTTTTAGCGCAAGCGATTACAACAACCATTCCTCTACTGTGAGTATTATTTGATCTTTGGCTTCCTTAACAAGATGTAATGTTTTTAAAAGGAAAATAAATACCTTATACTATTTTACATATTTTTGGTATTGAAAATGGTTTTGATAATGGTTTTGATACATTAATATATTGAAATTTTATATTCCTATTTCAATGTGGAAATGTTATCTTTCCTTTATGATTATGTTATGTGTTATGATCATGTTATGGTTCTTGGGCATTATTTACGTATACTGGTGGTTCCATGATAATCCTTGGGAGGGTGAGCCCAAGAAAGATCTCCAATTCATTGGGTAACATGACGGAGGTAAACGTGAATATTTCTCCTAAGAGATTTAGGGAATACACTGTGATGGGTATTCCAAAGTAACTCCATATGTAGTTGTGATAACTATAATGTAAGTATGTTTTGGATGCCACAAGTTACCTTTATGATTTATGATTTCTATGTGTTATTCCTAAATCTTATAATTTCATGAGGTAAGTAAAGGAGTTTATGTTTTGTACATATTTATGAAATAATTTTTTCTTTCTTTGTTTTATAACTCTTACTGAGCCTTTTATGATCATCCCATGTTTGGAAATGTTTTCAAAGGACACAAAGATGAATAGGGTCACAGATGGGATCAAGGAAAAGTCATGTTGTCTAAAACATAGAACTATACATGAATATTTTTTTCAAGAGTTTTTATTTTATAAAAAAATGGAAACTTAGTAGAAGTGTCTACATTGTAATCTTTTGAGATGTAATATTTATGTCATATTTCTCTAAAAATCTAAACCTGAAAAGATCCTCAATGTGAGTTATTCGTTTAATTCAATATTATGTAATGTTTTAAAGCTGGGTCCTTATAGAATATGCAGATCATTTCCTAAAATTAGAACAAATAGATCCTAGAGACACTCCATATTACTTCTATTTGGAAAATAATGGATTGATAACCTCTTCAATTCTTATTCTAGGATAGTTAATATTGTGGAGTACTTCATGCGTAGAATTTCTATCTTTTCCATATTTTATATCTTTCTCTCTCTATTTACTGTTTTTTTAAGTTTGATCCATTTGTTGTTATTTTTCTCAAATAACACCAAATGATAGGCTAGTACTGGATAATAATAGATATTCTCTTCACTCCTTTTTATATGTATTCCCATAGTTATTGTGGAAGATTTCCCTATGTGTACTACTCTTTTTATATTCCAAATGTTAATTTAGATGAGGTCCCGATATTTCATGGACACCTTTTCATTGTTGTGTGTATACCAAATCTAGGATGTGGATCATATTATAATTATATTATCTTCTTGGAAGATTGTGATTCCAAAGTGGAGATAATGAGGTCTTGTCTTGAGAATAAACCTCTTTATTTATTCCATTGTTTATTTCATAATTTAAAAATAGTATATCTATGTTTTTTAAAGTGAATACAAAACTCATACATTAATAGTTAATATTAGATAGTTTTTATAAAATTATTTTCATGATTAAATTGATTTCAAAAAGTTAATGTAATTATCATATTGTTTTAACAGTGCACCGATCATGATTTTTAAGAATCATTTAAATGATCAAAATTATATTAAAAATACTATTTTGATTAATATGTCATATTTAATTTAATTAGGTTGTTTTATTTGAACATTTTTTATATAAATTTTTATTCGAAACTCATTTCACCCCCTGTTAAGTTAATCACTCATACCAACATATGATATCAATAGAGTTTCAAAATCTTATCAACTATGATTTTAGTTATTCAATAACGTTCTTAAATTTATGTTATTCCTAATATTTTATTCATAAAGGTATAATAGATAAGAAGGATATACTACCAATATAATACACTAATTTTGCGAAAAAAACCACGATAAATGGAAAATCAAGATGAAAATTCACATTAAGTTCATTAATTTGGAAATATGGACTACTATATACAATAAATATGAATTACCAAATTTTGATAGAGTTACATGGTATGATGATAATAAAACTTATTATAAAAATAACTTTAAATAATTGAATTCTATATATTTTTCTTTAGGCGATGAAGAGTTCAATATAATGCCTTCTTGTAAAACCGCATATGAAAATTGGGATAAATTGACCATTTCTCATGAAGGAACAACTAATTTTTAAAAACCTAATTAAATACTTATATAATTAAATATGAAACATTTTATATAAAACCTTCTGATCTTATTTCTAACATGTATATAAGGTTCTATGAGATAGTAAATATGATTAATTCCTTGGGTAATCTATATTTAGATGTTGACTAAGTCATTCTACTGTTGAGATGGTTACCCAAAAGATAGAGAGGAATATTTATTACAATTAGAGAATATTGTGATTTTAGAAAACTAGCTAAAATGGTTTTGATTGGAATTTTGGTTATGTACAAAGAAAAAAAATAAATTAAAATAATAAGGGGATGATAATCCTAAAATATATTTTTCATCATTCTAGTATAATGATTTAGAATAGATGAAAAATGTACAAGCTGAATGTTATAGTTGTGAAGAGTCACCATCTGATATTGATGAATATACACCCCCATATAGACAAAATAATTGCAAGGTTTTATAAGAATAAGAAATTATTTAGTAATACCAGATAAAATGAAAAATATGATAATAGATTAAATTGGAATAAATATTATAAGAAAGTTGTAATTTCAAATGAGATAGTGTGTTATGAATGTAAGAGGAAAGGGGATGTCAATTTAGACTATCCTAGGATGTAGTATAAAAATAAACATGTTGAAAGGATAGGAAAAATAATATAGTAATTAAGGAACCCTGTAGTTCTTAAAAAGATAGTCGTTGTGACTTAGACTTTCCCCATAAGGAAAAACATAATAATGAAGACATATGTTTCATGATAAACACATTTGCGATATCAAATATTTTCCATGCTACTCCTTCAAAGACTGCTAATCATTATAGAGAAGAAAATAATTATGATATTAAGTAAAATGAGGAGATATTTGAAAATTGTAACAATCTTGAAGATACATTTATCAATCATAATGATAAGTATAAAATTATAAAGAAACATCAGTAATTAACTGTTAATTATATATATGATCTTGTTATATAAAAGAGGAAGATGTTCAACTATTTAAGGAAGATAATGCATTCAAATTTTCTAATGATTCTCTAAAAAAGGAATTAGAACTATTTAGTAACGGTAGAAACACTCTCACTCAAATAAATGGAAATAGTAGAACCTAATAATATCAGATTCATATGTTATCAACCAGAAAAAATGATTTATCAATACTATTATTATTCCCAAATCTAATTATGAACATGATGCTACTATTTTTTTCTGGACCAAAAAAAATTTATTTAAAAAATTTTATATTATAATTATGTGAATCCAATTATGAAAATATTGGGTCCTAAATCCTTAATTACTGAAATTTCTAGACCTATAAAGATTTGGGTACCAAAATCATTTTTTGTAATTTTTTTTGTATAGAACTATCTTAATGATATCTATTAAAACTATATGGTACCTGGATAATATTTGCTTCAAGAATATGACTAATGATTACTGAAACATCAAAAATTTGATAATGTTTGATGGTCAACATGTCTATTTGATGATAATTATAAAACATAAATAATTTGTATTATATAAATATATACATATAACTCAGTTTAAATTTCTAAATTACAATTTTTTGATTTTTTATAATACAACCATCTTAGCATTTTACAGATGTGTGATGTTGGGTTTCATGTGAAATTTGTACAAAATTCATGAAATGTATATGATAATAAACATTCTATAATATATAAATCATTGACAAATGAGAATATTCAAGTTTCTAATTTATACTCTTCACTTTATCAAAATGCTTCTTGTCTATGTTCCATTCATAATGATTCTTGGCATTGACATAGGAGAATAATAAATTGAAATATAAATTCACATAGAATTATAACTAGGAAAGGGTTTGTCAATGATATATCTATGACTCAATTTACCATATGATAAAGTCTCCAACCCCAATAAAAAGGGGGAAAAAATAAAATTTCATTCAAATCAAATAATAGACATTCAACTTTTTAACCCCCAAAGTTGGTTCACATAGACATATTTGGAACATATATTGTTTCTAGTTTAAATGGTATACACTATGACAACATCCATATAAATAACATATTTAGGTATATGTGTGTATCATTTTTATCACACAAAAGAGAGTCCTTATCTTGATTTTCAAAGTATTATAT
Organism: Viscum album; assembly: GCA_963277665.1. NCBI lineage: Eukaryota > Viridiplantae > Streptophyta > Magnoliopsida > Santalales > Viscaceae > Viscum > Viscum album. Next base: position 209,304,626 of record OY728123.1, read on the forward strand.
ATATAAAAAAATAAATTGAGACATAGGATTAAAACCATAAGAAGTGATCATGGAAATGAGTTTCAAAATAAAAAAATTGAATCCATTTTATCAAAAAATTTAATATAATTAAAAATTATGTACTCCAAGGACACCAAGTTGAATGGTGTTGTAGAGTGAATAAATAGGACCCTTAAATTAATTTATTTAAATATTGTAATGGAATATGAATTTTATGGTTACTTGGGATAGAGGATGGGAATAAAGATTACTATATAATTTATAGAGTATTAATCAGAACTCTCATAAAGAAAACCCTTTATGAATTATTGAATAACTTAAAGCCTATAGTTAATTAATTATGATTTTTTGTTACAAAAAAATTATTCCTATAAAAAGGATGGGCATGAAAAATTATATTTCAAGAGTGATGAAGGAATTTTCCTTGGTTATTATACATCCAGTAAGTCATATAATGTTTTTAATAAATTAATAAAAAATATTTAATAATATTTTCTTGTAAATATTTATGGTATATATCCACATGAACATGAAACCCCTATAGAAAAAATTACGAGAAAATTATCAAATCTAGAAATTAAGGACAAACCTTCTAAAAATTTTATAAAACAAGAATATAAATCATCCAGATCTGAGGAATATTTATAACCTAAACATGAACTAGTAAATGATGATTATATGACTATACATTATATTCAATGTGTTTGAAGGGATAATAAATGTAATACTCTAGATGTTATTATTGGTTACGTATATATAGGTGCATAAACTAGATCTTATCATAGTAATTATGTAGAACATTAATCATTCTTGTCACAAAATTAACATATTAACATCATTGACGCAAGCAATGATGAATTCCAGGGCATGTAAATTCAATAATAATATAAGTAATATGATAGAAATAATATTTGGTAACATGTAGACAACCATTAAGATAACTTCACTATTCGAAAAGAATGGGTATTTATAAATAAGGATGATAAATATGGAACAATAGAAAGAAATAAATCATGTTTCTTGCAGAAGGGTATAGTAAAGAAGAGGGTATAAAATATGAGGAAAACTTTTCACCTATATCTAGATAAGAATATATTGGAATACTTCTAGTATATGAAACACATTTGGATTTGAAACTATATCAAATGGATTTAAAATGTTCATTCTTGAATCGTTATATAATTTAGGTTATTTTTTTTCACAACCCACTAGTTTTAAAAATACTCATTTCAAAATAAAGTCTTTAGTTAATAAAAATAATTATATGGTCTAAAAAGGCACCTAGATCTTGGTATAATAGGATCATATATTTTTTTATTAATAAATTATTTTTAAAAGTTATATATGATCCTTAAATATTATTAAAAATCATTTAAAAGATGTTTGAGTAACTCAAATCTATTAAGATGATTTTATCATTGGATCCTATAAATTGTTTTGTGTATTGATTTTTTCAAAAATAATGCAGTATGAATTTAAAATGAGTATAATGGGTGAACTGAATTTCATTATTGGTTTTCATAATTCTACAAATAAATAAGGAATTATTTTTATTCCAATTAAGTACCCAAAATACCTTATAATTTTTTTTGTTATGGATATAAAAAATATTGATACTAACATAATTAACACATTCATGTTTTATTTTGATGATGATGGGAAACTAGTAGATCATGAAATTAATATTGGTATGATTGGAATCTTTATATAATTAACCACTAGCGGAACTAATATTATGTTTAGTGTGTGACTATGTTCATATATTCAAGAATGACCAAAAGGGTAACATTAACTTTCTTGTAAAATTATTTTAAATTTCCTCAAATATATAACAAGTTACGGACTATTCTATCCTAGAGGATAATAATTTGACGCGGTAAGTTATTTAGATGTTGATTTTTCTAGTTATAAGCTTGATAGAAAAAAGAACCCATAGAATATAACAAATTTTGAAAAGGTATCTAGTATCTTGGTGCATTAAGAAAAAAAATTTTGTTTCACTTTCTAATATTGAATATAATTAGATAGTTGTAGGTAGTTTTTGTGCACAAGTTCTATGAATGAAGCACACTATTCTAGAATATGGATATCAATTCATAAATGTCCCTATAAATTGTGACAAAACAAGTGAAATAACTATTTCTAAGAAATCCATTTCTCACTATAGAAAAAATCATATTGATGTAAGAAATCACATTTTTAGAGATAATTATTAGAAGGAAAAAATAACTCTTTAATTCAAGGAAATTGAACAAAATATTTCTGATAATTTTACTATGTTTTTTAATTAAGAGAAATTGAAATAAATTAATCTCGAATTCGGAATGATAAATTTTTGTTAAAATGTAATTTTGGGAATGCAAGATTAGAAACTATCCACCATTTGAAATTACCTACCACTAGAAATTACCCACCATTAGACATCCCACCATTGGAAAACACACCATTTGTAATAACATGTCATTGGTAATAATCCACTATTGGTAATTTTCCTTCTGTATTGACTGATTTATTTCATTTAATTTAAATGTATTATTTATATTTATGATTTAAAGTCCATAAATGATATAAATTTCAGATTATATCTAATTAGAACACCCTCTCTCCCTCTCTAACCTGTTAGAATTTTAATGTCTCCATAACCCTTCCTATCACAACCATTATCCTTCTCCCATCCCCGCACGAACCTACACATTGTAGAAATGGTAAGATTGAATCAACAATATATGTCAAATATTGAGAATTTTCAACCTTTGAATAAGTCTATAAGGGATTCTAGATGACTATAATTGAAGCAATGGAACATGAAAATAATGAATTGTATAGTGTTTTTTAAGAAAGAATTAAAGGTCGAATGGTTGTTTTCTAGAAAATCGATGGCGCTGAAGGTGATCCAGAACTATGGATGTGTAGACTGGTTCTTGAGTAATGAGAGACCAATATGCCCTATATTGGAACACCAATTTTATCAATATGATGAGTTTAGTTTTGGGGGAAATAAAGATCAGATTATAAGAATAATATATGGACATGAGGCTGACTTCTCATTAAAGAAATGGGTTAATAGTATTGAACTACCTCATTAAGAAGTTTTAAATGACTATCATGGATATATTTCTAGTGTCGATGATTCATTAGTATATGATAATTAATTTTTAGATCTAATAATAAATATAACATTAATAATTCCTTTTCCAACCCAACTGTATTGCGATTACAGGTTTATTTTTAAGTTTACTCAACACATGTTATGCTCATGGAAAGAATATTTGAGTATAATAATATATCAAGATGTGTATCATCTATATATATTGAAAATAGTATACATAATTAATTTTTTAAGGTATCTATGGGTTCATATTTTGTATATTTTAATGATATCATCTTGTTGAAACTCTCATATTTATACACTATTTATTTCTACCATTCTTGAGGAAAATGAAATGGTAGATGAGGATGGAAAATATGAGGTAAAGGGAGGTGGTTTGTACATGAAGAATGTTATATTTAATAGACTAAAGGTAAAATGAAACCCATAGATGATGAAATTGGTGGATGGTGATTGATAATATTTATAAGTATTTTAATCCTATAGATCACCCTTCCAGATCAATTAATCTTGTTGATCCTAGATTAGTGCCACATGAGGTAGTGGTGTACTCAGATGAAGGAAACGAAGAGATGGTGAGGTTTCTACACTTGAGGATCAGCATGAGTTATCATTTGAGGTGAGAAGTGGATAGGACATACCTAAGATCCATGTGGTCTTTTTTAGCCTATCGAGTCATCCAACATCTCTACGAAGTAGAGAAAGTATTCTAATTTTATGGGATAAAGTGGAGGAAACTATAGTTTCTGTAGATGAACAGTTTAAGAGTTATTCAAATAAATACTATATAGATGTTATGGATATTTATGATGGTGATTGTGTTGGAAATTATTTTAGTGATGCAGATGATAAACAGGATAGAGATGATTATGCAGAGTCTAGTGATCATGAGATGAATCAGGAAAATCATTTTTATTCAGTTGTATCAGATTCTTCTAGGTATGAAGAGAGACTAATTTTTCATCAATATATTATTGAAGATTATTTTTCTAGAGATTATATTAGGGTATCTATTGAGAGCTGAGTAAACCCCTAGTTTTTCTCATTACTACATTGATTATAAAGATAGTGAACATATTGAGACTATATTTGTGTCTTTATCTTGTAAGGATATCATAGAAATTGATGAATGAGAATGATTTTTAGGGTATGTGAGTCTTGTTTTGGACTATTCTAAAAATAATGATGAGTAATGACCACATAATAATGGTATAACTACTACTATAGTAAGTGATGAGATTGTTTTAAATGTATCCTTCATTAAGGATATTGATTTTGAATGAGAGGTTCATCAATTTACATAATATGTTTCTGCCCGACCTGAACAAGTAGAGTCTACGACTAAGAGAAAATTTTGTCCATATACTATTGTTTATCCTTCTGTTCTAGTAGATGTTATTTATAGAGGTAATTGTTAGTCACTAAATGAGATTCTTCTATTTTATTTTTGTAATATGTTTAGGAGTTAGGAACATCCTATCATCCATCTCACTAAAAGAGATGATATAAACCTATTTGAGTTAGTTGTGTGTGACATCTACCCAAATATTAATAATTACATATAGGATGTTGAAATCTAGAATAGATGTCTAGTTAGTGAGATGTAGACCTTAATCTCTATGATAGAGGAGTTGGGGATATCTTTTGATTCCATTTTAGCCACCTTTTTAGAGAGACGAGACCTTATATCTTCAATAACATCTACTTACAGTGCTCCACATCCCTTAGTATAAGTTGATATATTGTTTATTTAGTTAGTAATCATGGAATAAAATTAATCTATATTGGGAAATATTCATGCTAATAATCATGAGGATCTATGGAAGGTTAGACACAATAGTGGTCATGTTTATAAAATGGTAAATAAATTATTAAATGTTTTCATAAGTTCTAGTGAAACAATCACTAAGGTAATTAAGAATTAACATCATATGGTTTACACCAAACATGATTTGAATTCCCAATTCATGTTTATAAAATATATCCTTTGGAAGCTACCAGTTATCAGTTATTTTAAGGAATATTTTAGTCAGTTGAAGGAAATGATACAGGTGATTCAGAAGTTTATGGAGGGAAATATGGACTTCTTTAGTTTCTCTAATCATAGAGGAATTATCATTATTGAATTCATCAATATGATGTAGAATTTATTGCATGTTTCTAGAATTGTAGTAGTTTCTCATGAGGCCATTCCAGTGACCTATCATGAATCTAGTCCATCCTCGAACCCTGAATATTTCAGAAGAGCCTATTTTTAGAATTTATATTCTCATTTTTGTACTCTATTTTAGCCTCTTAGTTTGTCACCAGTAGAAGTAGTAAAAAATATTCATCCAGTGATCATCTGAGAGGTACCCCTTTATACCATAGTCCTTATAACCTGTATCACAATTGCCTCACCCTTTACATATGGTCCCCTTGTCTCTGACAATGAAAAAAATAGTTGTGTGTAGTACTCATGATGAGGGTCATTGAGTTTATAAATTTCCATTGATAAGAATATCATTATATTGTATATTTCCTTCAGGAAGTAATTGAATCTCTTTTCTCTTTAAATAAATTTATGTCATTATTCATTTTTTTTACATTCATTATTCTTATTGTAAATTTATGATAATAAAAAATATTGAAGGATATATGTGGAATTTATTTTATGGGGAAAATTATTTTTATTTATCATATATTTTAACATACACTCTATCACATTAGATTTTATTATTTCATTCAGATATGATTAAATTTTCTCATAAATATATTTTATGCCAAAGTTTATTCTATCCATGGTTTATAAAATTATATGTTTTTTATCATAAAAAGGTGGTTATTTTTTGTACCTCCTTGTTTTAATGATAATAAATCATGTCACTTATGTTTTTAGTGGATTTTTTGTGTTATGAAAGTATTTTATAAAAAAAAATCTAATGAAAGTTTAGCTGTGTGTTGAGAAGATTCACCCCTATATTTTACCTATCACTATGAAAGATTCACCACCAGAATTTACCAACCACCAGAAATGATTCACCACTATACGTTACCTACCACAAGAGAAGATTCACAACTAGAATTTAACTACCACCAAACATGAGTCATCATTGAGGATAAACTAACACCAACAAGGAGTCACCCTCAGATTAACTACCACCAGTTGACAATCTTCATATTACTGACCATCAAATAACCTACTGAAAGATTACCAATCGTCAATTTAGTCACCGTAGAAAATGATCCAGTTCTGAACACATGTCACCACTAGTTGAAAAACCTATAGGTAACCTATCATTAACCTAACTAACCGTTGGAATGTCTAAGCGCCAGAAATCAGTCACCATTACGTTGTGCCACCATGGATATTCTAAGAAATTTGAATTAAATACTCTGAAGGACTATATAAATTAAGTTAATGAGAAGAGTTACTTTACAATTAAATTAATAACTATTTAAAGGAAACGTTAAATTCTATGTTAGAGCTCATTTTAAGGATACAATGGATTGTGATGACTACTCTTCAAATAAACACTCTAACTTGCAGTGATTTAAATTCAAACTAGTTTCCCCCATGAATGTGTGAGTACTGTTTATGAGAAAAAAATGCATTCTAAAGAATTGATGGATCATGACTCAAGAGATTTTATGAAGCACACTTACGTACATCTGAATATGAAAGAGTAGAGAACATCATACATCATGATCCTTTCCTATTATCCCAATAGATAGAGCCTTGTGATTATCTATTTTCTACTATTTTTTTGAAAAATGACTCATGATAATCTTAAATAACCATTCTAGGAGACTCAATCTTCTAGACCACATCAGACTGAGCATCAGAATATTTTTTATATTTTACTACTTTCTCAACCTGTTTATTACTTTTACATTTGAGAAATGTGTTATTTATTATATTTATAATCAAAAATTTACACATGTTCTATAACTAGAGAATAATTGATATTATCTTCAAACTATTTTTATATATATTCCCATTGTAATTATGGATTTAGTCCCTGTGGTCTATTTTTTATCTTCCCATGGTTTTTATGGAAAAGGTCACTGCATGGCCTAGACATCTTGTATTCTATTGTGTGTATACGTAATCGACATTGTGGATCGAATTATACTTATATAACATTATTTGAAGCTAGATATTTTCAAATAGAGGGGATGAGGAATTTTCTTGAGACTGAACCTCTTGTTTTATTCTATTTTGTCTTTTTTTTTCATTATTTACAGTGATTCGAAATGTATTTGTTTTTATGTTGAAAATTAAATTTCAACATTTATTATTAATCTTAACAAAAAAATTATAATGATTTTATTATGTAAATTTATTTCAAAAGTCAATGTGTTTTTCGTATTGTTTTACCTAAGAAATAATCATGATTTTATAAATATTTTAAGAGATCAGAATTATAATACAATACTATTTTTATTAACTAAAAAAATCAATTATACGTACTAAAGATAGGTTTATTGTAGTTGCATGTCCCCAAATTCTTCTCCCATGTCACTAAATTTACATTCCCTCCTCACCCCATACTCATGATTCTATTAGGCATGATCTCATTACCCCACTAGCATTGCCACCGATCTTACATAACTATTAGTGTTTCCCTACCTCATTCTCCACCTGTAGAATACCTCACCACTACCTTGCCTCCATTTGCAGATGTATCCTCCTCCTCACAGAATCAACTGAAACAACTTGTTTTCCTATGTTAGGGCATATCTTCTTCAATAACCACATATAATCAGAAAATATTTATTTCCTATGTCCACCGTTTCCTCCTCCTTCTCCCGCAACAAGTCACGTGAACTTTCTCACCTCTGGATCACAATGTCTTCTTCTCTTAAATAAAGTACTCATTCAATATTACTCAACTACACAACTCGATGCAAGCTTCAACACCCATAAACATACCATATATTTGAATGTACATATTTGTGTTCATTTATATATCTCAAACCTAGTTCAAGATTTCCCCATTTCAAAGCCTCTTCCCATTACCAGACGCATCAGTTATACAATAATTTCGTATCCCTATCTCCTCTTTAAAAATGTATCTCTAGTATTCAAATTTTAATTTCTATATATTCATACGAATTTCCCATAATATATTTTAATCCATATTCATTCCTATTTCAAAAACTAAGGATCTACTTATTTCATTTGGTAAAATTTGTTTAGAATATTCTATTATCAGAGAGCATAAAAATCCCTTGATCTATAACAGGTAATATTTGAGATATGTGATTTCAAATCCATATATACCATTTTTTAATTCATCCTTACAATCTTATTCCCCTATTACCATAGGTTTATTTTCTACTTATTTTATTTGTTCCACTTATGTAACTCTAATTTTATATAGAATCTTTTTTTATTATTGTTGCACAAATTTTATTATGATGTTGTATATGACAATGGCCTTTCTAGTTTTCTCCATTATCTTAGAGGATATAGTACTATAGCCTACTCGGTTGTAGTAATTATCATGATGTCTATTTCATATTTCCATTTATGTTTTTATAATAAAAATTTAGTTATAAACATATTGTAACCTGTTATACAAGAATCCATTATACATAGTAAACATTAAGTGATCAAATTTCTGTAATATTATTTTCCCATAATCTAATTTTTATTACTATGGTCCACTATCTATTTAATTTTTTATTTGAAATATATTAAACAGAAGTACATATGTTTATATGGGAGCTCTATTATAGAGACATGTGATGAAAATGGATGATGTGTACCATGACTTGAAGGTTACTTTTTTATTATGATTTTTTATAATAATGATTCAATTACATTTTTAGTTTTTAAATTTAGTTGATCATTTTTACATTTATCTTTTTTATTTTACATATTTAGTTATAAATATATTTTTACATATTATGAATGTGTACACAAACTGATTATTGGTCTCATAAATTGTTCATCAGGATAAAGAGTATGTAGGAAATCAATTATACATAATAAAGATTGGGTTATATAGATTATGTGTCACCAAATTACGAGGCCACATCCCATACACCACTTAACTCATCCCTCCAATATCATGATTCTGATCACACAACCACACAACCTCCTTTATTCCCTCCAAACTAGGGTTACAATGCACCTTCTCATCCTGCAAAAATCCACGCGATCTTCCACACCTAGGTTTCTAGGAAAGTCTCTCTGCTTCTACAATTTTCCACTATCCCCACAAATCTTCTCCTCTCCTCCTTGGGTTCATGCTCATGATTCCCATTATCTCTGCCAATGGTTCTCACACTTCCGATTTTCACTTCATCGTCGAGCAGGTAATCCTCTTTCTACCACCTCTCTCTATCAATTCAATCCCTACCCCTCCCCCACTTGAGTTTTATTTCCTTCTCATACATTTTTCTGTCATTATCATCTCAATTCAAAACACCTTTCTCTTTTTAGGTTTGTAGCTTTTATATATGGTAACCCTACATTTATTGTGGATTCACCATGATGAACCACTAAACCACCTTAGTCATGAAATTTTAGTTCCCTATAGCTATGGTAACCCCTAAAAATCATTTTTTACTATATTATTTTATTCTACTATAACAAATGAATGCCTTTGGAATTGAATATATATTATTTTGTTAAATGTAGATGCCTTACCCTGAAAAACCTACAGTTTTTGATCATCCATATTTTAGTTCTGCTAATTTAGTTACAGTCAAATAAATTTATAATTAATTTTTTGGATTACCTTTATAATGGTTTCATTCAATATTGAAATTAATTTAACATATTTGTGATATTATGTTAACATAGATGTATTTATTACTTTTCAGGTATTTTTTTATTGAACACCATTAAGTAATGTGTTTCTGATTATACATATTTTCTAACTGAATGTGAAATAGGCGTACCGTCAACCAAATTTTCAAACACAATTTGATATTGAGTGGACTACATATTCATGTGATCATTATCATATATATATTCTGTGTGGAGTCATAATAAAAAATTTCTAATTAATTATTAATTTCTAGTTTCACTAATTTCCTTTCCACTGTAGGGTCAAGTGTCGCAGTTTTATGAGACAGGTTTGCAGCATAGTGAGTATGAATTATTTTCACCTTCCATCCAAAGTTCAAATTTTATATTGTGAGATTTTTCATTATTACAACTTATTCAATTACTATTACTCCTCAAATTATGGTGTCTACACGTCATTACCTCACCAAGGGAACTTCATGTGGTACAAATGGTCTGTTACAGTTTTAAAAAATTCTTCTATAATTTCTTTATAGTTGCTTAATTTTATAATTTGATGTCATAACATGTATTGTATATAAGGAAGGATCATACTATATTATTTTATATTAGTTTTTATTGTTTATTTATATTATTTTTTTACATTATATATATATATATATATGAGTTTTGTAATCTTATATTATTTGAAGAAACAATACTTATCCATGTGTTCATATGTTAATATCGTAATAATTTTTACCCCACTATGGTTAGAATCCAATTATTAAAACGATTTTGTAGGAACTACACTATCCCATTCATGTGAAATTCGAAAAAATTTACAAAATTTTTTAGCTGTAAATGTAAGGTAATAATATAGTCTGATCATTTCATTTATACTCATATTTGATTTCGGTATTAGTTTTTATAGTAAACACTATATAATACTATAACTTTTAAATAACAGTTAATGGAATATGATTACAGTATTTTCTGAATTATCCTGTTGTATGGATACTACAAAACATATGTTCCATGTTTATGTGTTTTCTCTAATCAATATAATTTTTAAAACATAGTTTTCATGTGTTTAATTCACATATCAGTTCATTATGTTTCTGTTCCAATAGAATTTTATATTTTCATATATATGATATCTTCACTTCATTGATATTACTTTATCTTGTCTCTGTTTATATTACAAAAGAATTTTATTTTGTGATTGTAGGATATACAAATTCCCTGTTCCCATCTTATTAGAGTATTCAAATTAGGTATGAAATAACCCTTTATCAGACATGTTACCTATATAGAATTTATTTGAAGTCTACATCCGTATAGGTAACTAGTGGAACTACTTGTATATGTTGGTTCTAAAAGATGAAATAATAGAGGAGATCATCAAAGATATTAATAAATGGGAGTTAGATTCATGATACATTGATAACAATGAGGAGTTAGCAGATAGAAACATATACCATTTAATTTCATGATATTTGGTGAGTACAAGTTTCTTAAGGAAACATTTTCCTAAATTAGCGGCCAAAAATCGTATGTTATATTTTCATATATTATAACATGAAATTTCTAATAATATCATGATTTATCTATTGTTTATGTTATTTATTTTATAAAAATGTTGATATCATCTATATTTTCTTGATGAAGATTCATCTCTATGTGCTGTTGATTTGGATTATCCTACTTTGAAAAGCGATGATTAATGTTATGTTTGTTGATGAAATGTTATTAATTATTTAGTTGGTTTCATAATCCACTTTAAAAAACTATTTCTCTTTATTTGTGTTATATATCTCAATTTTCAACTATTTTATCATTTTTTGAATATATTTTATAGTTATATCTACATCCGTTTTTTACATCAACTGAAATAAATTTTCGGTTTTGACTACCTTCATCATCCCTAAACAAGTTTCTCCAATTCCATTTTCATAGATCATATCAAAATTCCTTAAGATACCAATTTATCTTGTAGAACACATTCCATCATATAGGAAGATTTATATTATCTATTTAATATTAATTATTTTTAAATTCTCACATATTCTTCTTTGAAAAATATATATACAATTTATTACATATTCATAAAATTTTATTTAAAATAAGAAATTTATTTCTCTATAATGGAATTTTTTCCGTTTTGGTATTATCATGTTTCATTATAACATGTCATATAACTTCTTTCTTCATATCATGTGGATGATTTATTTTAATTAATAAAACTATTTAAATTTGTGTGATTGAGTATTATTGTATGGTATAACATTCTCACACTTAGTAGGTCATGGGGAAAAATATGCTCCTGATCAACTATGTCATAAAAAACTCCATAATGGATTTATATGGAAAAAATCACATCTTCTTTTCACACAGATTTAAACATAAAATTTCAATGAATATCATGGTGTATGTACTACTAAAATTACATTTTTTGGTTTCTAAAAATTTGTTTTATGTTAAAATTCTTTTTTTTGATTATTTAAAATAATTTATTCTTATTTTAAACATTTTGTTTCTAAATAATAACATATTCAAAGCTTTTAAAGATGGATATTTATACAATGTGACCGAATTTATGGGTGAAATCATACAACTTCAACTTACTTTCAATGATTGATATAGTTTACAAAAAAACATTAATACATATGTTATATATTTTTAATTTCAAAAATCCATTTTAATTTTATTTTCATTCATGTATTTCTATTCTACATGATGAACTTATTTTTTCCCTTCTATATTCTCCTAGATGTTTTTAAATGTATTTATCCAAAATGATATTCACTATCTTAATTATTTCTATTTATTTTGACAAATTTTATTCCAATATTGAGTATCACAATTTTTTGATTTAAATATATTCAATATTATGTTCTTTATTATCTTCTAAATATAGTTTTATTTCTTGAAAAAAAAGAATTGGACCATATTTATGTGTGAATTTATGAGTGATTACTAGCTTATTTTAATTTTTTGGATTTTATTTGAATATGTTTTTTTATAGAAAGTTTTATTGGGAAAAAAATTTACCCCTTCCTATGTAACACACTATTACTAACATCAAACATATTTCTTCATGCTATGAATTTTTATTAACAGAACCTTTTACTTTGGTATTGCCTTTGTGTTTTGAAAAATTGATAAGATTACTTGTTTATCCTATAATAAATTATAATAATTTAATATATTTCTTAGTTCAGGTTTCTGTTATGAATTTATTTATTCAATTGAGAATGTGTAGAGGAATTCATTTGTACGGGTTGAAAATATAAATCAAGAAAAAATGGTTTTTGGTTTTCAAACAAGGCCTTATAGTATTTTTTATAATGTGAATTTGGTTTTAAATTTTTTTATTATGTATTTGTTTTATTCTTAAATTTTGAAAGAGTAATTCAGTGTGATTTATTTTCTAATCATGTGCACATGGTGTATTAAATTACAGTTTTCATATCATTTTAAAAAAGTGAATTCCGTATATTGATTTTAACCTTTGTGAGTGTATTTACAATTGGAATGTGATTTTAAAATAGTTTAAAATGAAAATGAATGGTTTTATTATGAACTCATATTTGCGTTTTAGATTTAGAGAATCTTTTTGTTGTTTAAAAATAATTTTTATAAATGTTTGAAAATAAACAATGTTTATATAGGTATTAGGGTTTGAATTGAAAAATGGGTTTTTATTTAGTGAAAAGGTCCTAAATTTAATAGTTTCTCAATATTGTAATCTGGGACACTTTTTAAGGATTTATAGATTTTAAAAGGTTGTTTTTCTTATTTTTACTAGACTTGTGTTTTTATTTTTCACATTTTTTGTTTTTGTCTGTGTGTTATGAATAAATATAAATGGAATTGTGATGGTCTATATATTATGTCATCTAAAAAATATTCATATAATTTTCTACTTCGGAATAAGAATATTTATATTTGGGTATTTTACTCCTTCTAATTAACAGTGCTTATACAAAGAATTGAGAAAAACATGTTCATTCATTTTCAGATTTATGTGTATTTGATTTATCTGAGGTTGTGGTCCTTTAATGGTATCCATGGATATTATTCTATAAAATTTTTTATACTAGTGAACATTGGATTGAATATTTAATTAGGAAGGATCAGTTCATCATGAAGACTCTTATATGGGATAGGGTTAATAATGTTCCCTAGGATGGTCTTGGGAGAATTAGTGTTTTGATTGATCTGTGTGAATCATTCATTGTATCATTTGTGTGATGTTAATGTATCTTTTAGATGATTATAAAATAATGGGTTTTATTCTCATTGTTTTCATATTTTTTTAATCTTGAGGAATTCATGGGACATTTTTTTCTTAACAACTTCATTAGTTTTCCAGTATGGGTACTATTTCTTTTATGAATTTTTCTTGCCTTGTTGCTTGCGATTTTTTTATTACCTTATGTGTTGTAGGCCATAGGAATGATTTTTTTAGTTTCGATATGGGAATATCATAGGGTTAATACATAGGTACTTAAGGGGTAGTTATATTTCAATTAAGGCATTGTATTTCATCATGCATTATTTTCTATTAGAATCATAATGGAATAACATTATCTGGACTTTAGATTTTGAAAACCTCACAAACAAAATGTGAATTTTTGGTTATTGCCCAATAATTTCTTATTGAGTCATGTTTTATTGTTTTGTGAACCGTTATTTAGATTACATGGATTGGAAATACATTTTTTATGATTTTGGTTTTTTCTTAGAGTAGTTAAATCCTTATGGTTTTTAATTAGTTTATTGTGTTTTTATTTGGATGAAAGAAATTTATTATTCCCTTCCAAAATTATGGGACTTGATTTTTCAATGAAATCATCTAATTTAGTGGAAGTAGGTTTTCTTTTATTTAAAAAATTTAATTATTTTTAAATAGTGGTGATATTGATGCTCTATATATACCTCTTTAGTACATTTATTGATAATTTTTTGGTTGGTTTTTCTTATTAAGTCAATTGATTGTTTGGGGATTTCTCATTTTCAAGGGAGTTTACTATGAAATTATTTATTTTAAATCAACTTTGACATAATAAATTCAAGTAGAAAATATTATTACAATGGGGAGAATCATGACACACACCATGGAACTGTTGAGTTTATATTATGTTATTTTATGCTTTGTAGGATCAATTTTTGTTTCCATGGATTATCCAAAAATATATAAATTTAATGTTTTTTACTCAATACATTTTCCCACACTATTTATAAAAAACCATATTGTTCCCCCATATTTTGTTGTTTTCTTGTTCATTTTGATCTATGTATGGTTTCTCATCATGGGTGGTGTGTGGTTCATTCCCTATAGTTCGAGTCATTAGAAAAACTGTGGGGGAATTCTAGTGAGTATATTATATAGAACAAGGATTGAGAAATGTTTTGTATATACTTGGAATATGTGTGAATTTATTATGAAATTTATCAATTCAATATGTCATAGTTAGATCATTGTTTTCCATCCATACATCATATGAGGTTAGACAATGTGAGTGAGGTTTTTATAGGTAGTGGATATTGTATAGTTAGATCATAGTTTGTATAATGTTGCAACCAAATCATTTGGCCTACCATGATTTTCAGAGAAGAATCTATTTAACCATTCCCACTACTTGAATAAAATCATCTAATAATAAATATCTCATCTTTATTTATCAAATTGATCTATCACACCCCTTTTTATTTTCTTCTCATTCCACATTAATTTTTGTTGATATACCAGAATGGATTAAAGATGACTTTGCCATGGTAAGTCCATATAAACCTCTCTCTTCATTCTATTCATCTCTTTTCCTTTATTTAAAGTTCACGACACTAACCCTAATTATAAGGCCCCAACCTTAAATATTACATAATATGGAATTATGTTAATAATTCAAATTCATGAACTTTTCAGGTTTATAGCATTAGAGAATTAGGTCATAACTTACAAATAACAACTTGAATATTACATGTAGACACTTCTAGTTCGTATACATTTTTTTCATAAAATAAAAACTCTTAAAATAAATGAAAAATATTTATTTCCATGTTTTAGACAACATGACTTATACATGATCCCATAATTAACCCTATTCAACTTTATTTCCTATGAAAATCATTTCAAAAACATGGAATGAGCATAAAAAGATCATTAAGGGATACACAAAGAAGGAAAACTCTTAGTTTTTTAAAACAATATATAAACCATGAATACATCATCATAAGTAATAATTTTTACCATTATGAAGTAGTAAATACTCTTCCCTGAATAAAAACTCATTGCTTACCCTTTTTTAACCAAAACATTACCATAAAACCCATAGAAAGCACACATAACATATAAAGGTAACTTGGGACATAAACATACTGAAATGGAATAACCATATGGTCAAATTCAACACATATCACTAAATGTAATAGCCATATGGCAGACTTCCATACCTAATGCATTCGAGTTTATAATGTAACAACCCGTCCTTGTTTATCACAACACCACCCATCAAATGTCCAAATACCTTTATAAAATCATAACACATAAAATATTAAAAATATAAACATTTCACTAATAAAATTTCATTTGAATCAAAAGAAATCATTTCATGATATTGAAATAATCAATCTATTTCATAAACCATTTTCAATACCAAAACACTCAAAAAACAAAATAAGGGGTTTTCTTTTCATTTTTAAAAAACATTAAGGCTTATAGAATAAAGATTACAGTGGCTGAGAGGAAATTTTCACTGCAAACGTTAAAAAGAAACATTCCATATTTCGTTTATTAAAACATTTCATAGAAAAATATTCCCTTTTAATTAAATGAAAATTATAAGGGGTTCATACACTATATAAAATAAATTCGTGTATAAATAAAAAATATGCCTTAGTGAAAGGAGATTGAAACAAAGTCCCTTACCTTGTGTCCGATTTGAATCCTTCATTATTTAATTTCCTAAATAATAAAATTAAGCTCACTTGTACTTTATTAAAACCCTTTTTAAAGTTTATTTTTCTATATATTTCACTTATTACCTTTCAATAACAATTATTTAATTATTTGAGTTCATATCAGACATTTTGTTGATGTTCAGAACTTGAGTTAAAAATGAAATTGTAATAATTAGAAATTGTCCATGTGGTCAGAATTGAATTATCATTAGAATGATATTCATGATTTATATATCATATATATCACATATATCCAGTATATATGTATTTATAATAGTCCATATGATTTGGATATATGAAAATGAAATCCACTGTTCATGGAGAAGGTATGTTGTACATACGCATGAACGCTATTTCCATTTCATTTTTTTAATTTTTAAGGGAATGAAAACCAAATGATACATAGTTATATTATTATTAAATTATAATATCATATTTTATATACTTTATGTAACTTCATCAACACCATCCTTTATATGTTCCATGTATTGTATGAACAAGTCATATAACTTTGAGGGGGCAGTAGTCCGTACATCCTCAAATAACATTATCGTATATATAAAACATGAAAAGAATAAATGTATGTTATAAAAGAGAATTACAAAAGAATAGAGATAAAATAAATATCATAAATATCATATATAATTATAGAGTCATCATAATGGGCACCATATGAGGTGGTTGGAGAAGATTGAACAATAATCGTTTCATGAGGCAGTAGTTTGTCATCCACAGAAAGAGTATGATCTATACCCATTAGATGGAGGTGTATTTTCTCGGAGAAGGGGACATGATCATTTCTCACGTATGATTAAAGTGATTCAGTGTTGTTTTTCATTTATATTGGGTTCCCTATCTCGGTGGCTTCTCCTGGTCTCCAACAGGTTTATTCATGGAGCTAGAAACACCCAAAGGTCCTTGTATCCAACATTCAATGGACCTACATTCCAAAGGCAGGTGATCATTGGGTGATATGTCCAACGAAACATAAGAAATCACACTGGTTGAGATGATGGGAAAGTGGGCTCATCATACCCTTTTGAGGGGAATTATTTCTTATTTCAGGGCTCTCTTATAGATTTAAGACGGGTTCATATATTTGAGAATCTTTAGATTATCCCCAAGAATAGTATCCACAGATTACCCCTAGGTGGAAAGTCACAGCTATACGTAGGGATTCAGAAAAATCTATATACAATGTTTACCATCCCTCATTTGATTTATGATTGTGGGGATGTTCGAGTTTTTTCAGACAACACCAGTCTCATGACTTATAAGAGGGTGCTCTGGAATTTATTATCGTCTAGGGGAGACAAAGAGTGACTTTATGTTCTTGATCAAACCCGTAATATAGGCTTCCTATGTATTCTTGTGAAAGGAATCCGAATCCTCATATTTCTGTGACACTTAACGGGGAATGTAAACTTTTAATGTCATGTGACAAGGACCGAACCATACAGTTTAACGTCACGTGGAAAGGAAATCTAGGCGACAGGTGCCTTGTCAATTTTGGTTTGGGACTTAAGCCGAAGCGGCCTAGAGGACTCGAAGGAAAATGATTTCCTAGTCCCAGGTATGGTCCTGCTAGGGGCATGAGGAAACAGTCTGATAAAAATAAATGGGTATCAAACTTGTATATTGGGATTATTCCTCAGGGAGGTTTCCTACGCATCTCAGTTTGATGGTATTGAATTTTTTACATAGTTCTAGAAGGTCAGGTCTTACACTTGATAGTTGCATATCGTGGATTTGATTGGAAACCCATGTTGTGGTATGGTTGGGGCTTACATGTGCTTGGTGGCCCGACATGGGATTGAACCTCAAGGAGGTGCCCTACATACCCTTCATAGGTGACATGGATCAAATTCCATGTACTTCATTTGTGTGGGGCTTATGCATGGAATCCTCCCATTTGACGAGATCATAATTGGGTGGAACCTTTTGGAATGGGAACCCTTTTGAGCTTGGTCCTTCTGGAGGGCGTTCTACATATCCGAATTTTCTCAGGAATGAGAGTTCTCATAGTTCAGAATGTATGGATATGTTGTAATCCTAAAAAAACTCCAAGACAATGTGAGTCATGCTCGGTGTGAGAAACAAGAGGATGTGAAAGATTTGACAATGCACATGCCTCCTCCCCTATTGGTGGGGGAAGGAGAGCCCCCGACGGAAGAGGTTGTGGTGACCGTGGGCGATGGCGCATAATAATGAACCTTCCTGGATGAAAGGGTAAGGAATATTTTCATCCAGTGAGGATGGTGTGGGGATTAATCAAGGATGGATGCCCTATCAATCACTTTAGGGAGGGGAGAGGTGATCACTCTTGGCGCTCATTGAGTGGAATGACGCACGAGACACCTCAATCTTGAAGATTGGAGTCACAGAAAGGGGTTCACGATCTCAAAGTTTGCACTACCATAGAAATGTGAACCAAGTAATGCTCCGGATGTCTGTTAAAGGGATGGGGAAACCCCTTTGTCTCATTTTACCGTAGGTATGTGAAATCTGGTGGGTGAGCTAATATGCTGGAAGGTTTCAGCATGCTGGTCCAGTGGATTTTGGAGAGGCGTTGGCTTGGTGCTGATTTATAGGCTATTGAAATGATTCTGGAGGGTTGGACTGAATTTTAAGGGCCTTATCTGTCTCGGGGGATGGAAAAACTAATGTCCTTGGAGGACCACATAGCCATATGAGAAGTGGCACCCTTCGAGTAGGTAGGTGCTATGCGGATGGAGAGCTCGTCCGCATACTAGTGTAGTATGCAGACCTAGGGGAATCCTACATACCGAAGTGGTTCATGGATTCAGGTTTGGTCTATGTACTGAATTGGTACATAGCGCCAGACTCTGCACAAGCGGCGGTTGCTGGGGGCAGCGCCGGTCAGGTCTTCGCCCGCGTAGGTAGGTGCTACGCAGTTCGCTGGATCGAAGAAGGGGAATATGATCCCTGGTTTGCGTGGAGTGCATCCACATCGGGAATGAGGTTGACAGTTTAGCAATTTTAGGTTCACGGTTTACCAATTTAGTTATTCATTCATTAGGTCTTAACAATTTTTCCTGAGATTATACATTTTTCTGGTTGGTGAATCGGAACTTCGCGGTCCGTGAAATCCTAATCACCCAAAAGCCTCTTCCTTCCAAGAGTTGATTGGAAAGAATCCGATCCTCACTCTACCCCTCCCCTTACTCTCCCCTTGACATACTTTAATAGAGGTGGAAATAGTTTAATCTATGGTCATGCGAAACCTTTTTTAGAGGCCCATGATAGAAAACCCTACCTACGGATTACATAGTCAGCCCACGCTTCGTGGGGTATATTGAATGCACCTTGCCCATGAACCAACTCGGTCACGTGGGTTCTTCGCGGCCACTCAGGGTTCAGCCTCAATTTCATGAATTACATAGTGCATGGTGGGGGGGGGGGGGTTGGTCCACCTCACTTCATCGGTCATTTGGTTCGCACCTGCATTGGAGCTACACCTCCGTTTCACAAACGATAGCGTCCACAGATGGTATGGTTTGCCGAACCGACTACGTACCACTGATGATGAACCGGTATGAAGACTGGTTAGGTCCTTCACCATTTTTTATGAATATTCTTCATATGTTTCCCAAATTATTGGTGAAAATTGCATAGATTCTTAAACTAATCAAGGGAGTATTTTCCTTCCCTGCTGCAGATTCTTTAGGACCCTACAAATGCCCCCATCAGAATGGGGTCCTACTGGAATGAAGAGGAGGCTATTCTGATGAAGAGTGGTCCAGAGACTAGATCAGTTTGCGGTAGAGATATGGACACGGTGGGGTACCGAACCTATATAAAGGGTTCCACACAACATTCCATTTACTAGATCCTTCGTTTGAAAAGATTTCTCATTCCCTTCATCCATGCACCGCCTCTGCATACGGCTTCTTTCACAAACTGGTTCATCCGCGTACCAACTTCAGCTTCCACGAACCAGATTTGACTTTAGCGAAATGATCCTCATCCACTCTCACCCACTTCCGTGAACTAATTTCCCAGCTATCAACTAAACTCTAACAACATTAAAAATTAATTCAAGGAGGGCCGCATAGGAAAAAATCTACACAGTTCAGTGGTTCGTAGACTGGAATTATCCTTTAAATTTTCAAACTTCACTTAAGTCTGGAATAATGATAACCCATGTAGGGACTTGGTACGTAGTCTATTGGTCGTCGCTTCGTAGGATTAGATGCTACAGACCTCTTCCGGGTACCACTAGTTCATGGAATATGGGCATCACGAACCAACTCCGGGGTCGGTACGTGGGGCGTACTATGCATTCCCTTTGTGGTGCCTTTTCCAAATATTTTGACTTTGCCTAAATATTATCTGTTGGACTAAACCTTGGTATGGTTTCCCGATGTAGGAAGTAAACATTGTTCCTCCATGAGCTACTGCTGAATTGATGAATATTAGGCCCACCATGGAAAGGAATGGAAATGATAATCTTCAAACCCATGTCATTCCCTATGACAGATTTCTGACAGTTTTCCGGATGCCAGAGCTCTTACCATATTTGTTATCTATACAGTTTCTAGTTTATGGTTTTGGTCTTCACACTGACGTTCCTATGCCACTGCCTGACCCTTACCTTCCTTTAATCTATATAGAAGCACTACATGGTCCGGAATGCGCCTACATTTCCCTAGTAGGAGAAATCATTTCCACACCGATTGAGGAGAACATCTTCATACTGCGAGGCTTGGATTGGACCCAAGGAAAACGCGGGTGCCGTGATGATGTCTGTTGATAGATTCATAAGAGTAACCATCCATTATCAACATCTCCCGAGAAAAACCTAGAGGCATATGGAGCTCTAAGTTGGATTTTCGGGTCAGAGGATGCTTCTCTAATGAGTGGGAATGGGCATTCTGGGTGCATCAAACCTGTCTGGAGTGCCCTAACCAGCTGGTGGCAGTGGGCTTACACCAGCCAGCTTATGTGTCTCAATTTACAATCTTCTCTCGGGGAGAAATTCTTCTGGAAGTTTTGAGCCATTGGTGGTCATGTACCAACACCATTCACCTACTGCATGGAGAGGTGGGGGTCAGTTTATGGGACATCAACCAACATGGACATCTCCCTATCCTCAGAGAAATATAGTATGCGTTTTTTCCCATAGCTGCAACATGTAATGATACCAATCACATGTCTCCTTTTACATGGAGTTTTCTGGTTACGTCGGAGGAATTAATAGGTCATCCTCTCAAGGCTTGTTCCCTCATCCTGTTCGAAGCATGGATATGGTTATTCTTATAGACGGACGGGCCTAGGCCGAAGGAGCATCACAGTAGAACTCACTCAACCCATCAATACTTCCAATCTCAAGGGTCATATTGTGATAGTCATGAATAAGGACGGTATGCCTCATTGGGGTATGAGCTTCGGTCTGATGTTTCAACTGTGCTTAGGCTTACAGGTTTCTTCTCTATATTCTTAAGTGGATTGAACTTCCTATCCTGTGACACATACAATGGGTTTCAAGAATGCACCTTGATAATGGTGCCCATACTGGCATAGGGTCGACCTATTAATTTGGACCTTCCCACCCTCTCCCGAGTTTATGAATTATTGGGAAATATTCAGGACGGTGGGTATCCGCACCATCTTAGTAGACCATTACAATTCCAGTACTGGTGGATGGCATAACACCTCCCCTATTATGAGTATCAGCATACCACACGGGTTCCTCATTCCAACATTCACCTGGCTCTTCACAGAATTTTTGTTGTTCGTCCCCATACTCTGACTATAATCAATGCAGTCAGGTTGTTGAACAATGCCTCTCATTTCTAGTTCCACCGCATCATACTAATCATGGATCCCTGAGAGGTGATAATGATGGTTCATTAGAAGAATGTTCACACCTCATTAATATTCATGTAGGGATGCTCACTGCCCATGTAGACTGAGTAGTTATCTATGAACTGTACCACCCCTACTAGTTTTCCAGGAAATTTGTTTTCCATCAATAGATAGTGTTGCTTCTGGTCATTCAACTAAGGGGAGATTGTCATCCTATGGTTCTCCATTAATTGTGGCTTATGATTATGAATGAGGGTGCTTTTAGAGATACCATAATTCCTAAATGATAATTCCCACCCTCTTATTGCAGGAGTATGCCCAATTATGGGTCGATTGTTAGCCCACAAGGATGCCTAAAGAACAGGTTCGACGGGTACATAAAAACTTGAATGTTTCACGTCTCCTTCCTTCCCCGATAACAACACCACAAATTCCCTTCGTCACGAGAGGTTAAACAACCACCCCTTATGGGTTCGTCCCTTTAGAAACCCAAATGGCTACACCTACTACTCTTGATCTCATGGTGAGAAGGAACTCTGTCCATTTTCAAAAGCGTATGGGAGGGATTTCATCAATGAAATCCATTTTGGTGGGGAGTGACTTAGACTACTCCCCTTCTTAGGATATTTCCAAAGGTATTAATGATACTAGAAAAATCCACGTATCATTGATCATCATAGAGGTCATGGTTATTCCTCCACATATGGCTCCAGTGGCTGGGCCATCCGAGGGGAAGGATAGTCTCCCACCTTGGCTGACAAGCAATAGGTCTGTCTACACTCCTATGGAGACATTTCCTGCTTACAAATATGTGGAAGAAGAGGAGGATAAAAGTGATGATGTTTTAGGAAGACACCAGGAAGTGCAAAAAGTGGCATGGATCCAATTGCGTTATCTTTCTGTGGAGACACCCCTGGCCAATCTTACCGACGAGGGTGACAATTTTTAGTGATTATTTATTGAGTTGGGTACTGTCATATTTGATTAACAGCACCTTCACTCCCTTATTTACCAAATCATCATTGCCTAAGGAGACATTTACTCCTGTGAGGAAAAACTGACTAGGATCAATCTCTGCCACTACTAGGTGGAAAAATTAGAGGATATCTTGGAAACACATGATCATTCGACGACTGAGGAGGTGAAGGTCCATGATTTGATGGTAACTCAAGAGGAGGAGCTGCAGGAATGCGAAGCCCATGTAGCCAGGTTGAGGGAGAAAATGGCATCTTTGTTTTCCAATCATGAACCTTTCCAGAAAAAAGGTGGGACCCTAATGCTGTCCTAGAGAAGGTGTGTCTGACGGTCAAAGCCAAAATAGAGGAATAGCCTTCATTGGAACATACCATTAACGGCCTATAAAAATCAGTTGCTATCCTTTTAGAAATGGTTGAATTGGGCCATATTTTAGTTCTGTCCCATGTTACAACATGTACTCCCCCCCCCGGTTTTGTGATCTAGAGAGACTCCAAAAAGGGGATGTTCCTCCATTTTTTCTGAACCCAATGAAACATATTTTTATTTTAAATATATATTATCTTTCTATTTCTATCACCATTATTTCAATCATGTTTTAATTTTTAAACCATGACTTGAAATCAAGAAACTGAGATAAACAAATCAAGCTCTATTTTTTTCCTCACCCAAGGGACTCAGGGAGCGCAGTTCGACTATTGTTAGGGTTTTATAGGAAAACCCTAAAATATTAGTTTCTCTTCTGATGAGACCCAAATTTTTTCCTTCACCCATTTAGTTTGGACCTAGATGGTACATCTCATCTTTGTTTGAGGCTTCCCATTGCGGGTTTTAGAACTAATGAGCTTTTTGCCTCTTTATTTTTTATTGCTCAATGTTTTTCCAAGACCATACAAGGTGTAGGCCGAGTGAGATGATACTAAATTTTTTCCGAAGATTCCATTTTCTGGTTTTCATCTTGGAGAGTTTCATACCTGACTATGTGAGTAGTTTAATGTATCACAAACAAGACTATCTTAAATGATGTTTAATTCAAATAGTTTTGAACAAAAGTGATGGGTAGAGGGCCTCAAGGATGTTTTTTACTAATTGTGGATGCCTTAATACCTTTCAGACGTATATGGGGGGAATTTTTCACTCATGTTTGAAAATCATTCTGGGAATTCCATGGGGCATAAGAGCCATATGGGCGTACAGAGGTAGGAAAAGAATCAGTTATGGAAGAGTTGCCTTTGGTAGACAGGCCATGGGACTCATTATGCAGATCCGATGAGGGCATGGTATGATTAATCCTACAAAGGGGTCCTTAAGTCAAAGAATATCCATTTCTGAGGGCCGAGTAACTTCATGTATGTTCAAATTATGAAGACTACTGGGGGTGTCTGAAAAAGGAAATGGTGTCTGAGGGGCTTGGGGACATCCAGATAAATCACGGATATGGATAGGAGACCACTCCTATGCATATTTTGTTGTCATGAACGAGTATTGGAGCTTGACTCTTTTTAAATCCATGCATTTGGGACATTCTTTAAAAATTGAATAGAATTACCTAGTTATTGAGAATTTAACCAGAAATGTCCCACCATATAAAGACGTAATTGTAGAAAGGATTTTAAACTATAGATCAGAGAGTTTTCTAATCCTGGGATGGATATGATGGATCAAAGGCGAGGAGGCATTCATAAAGAAGCAATGCCAAAGGAAGACTTGCCTTAAGTACATGGGTAATGGGAAATAATATGTAGATCTTCTGGGGGAATAGTATGAATAGTCATGGAAAGGTGTCCTTAGGTCCATGGTTGTATTCTTTCGATAGCCAGAAAAGTACAGGGTAGTTGGGATTCAAGACCACCATGGGTGGTTTATGGGAGTTAAGTTCTTTTAGGTCACAGAATATGATTCATGAGGAGGGGTTATCTGGACCCAAGATAGACATTTTTGGTTAAGATATCCCGAGAAGGGGTAATGTAATCCATCTCACACAAGTGTGAGATGATGAACCGTACAGGTCCGACCCATTCATTGTGGAAGATAGGGAAGCCTACATTCCTGACTGAACCCATGCATAGTTCATTTTTGAACATGCAGTTTAACATCATGCGGAAAGGACGATCTCCGTGTATTTTAATGATTTGCATTAAGGACACTTGTAAAGGTCATCCTTGATTAGATTGTAATCGTGTCTGAATACCCTGACATGTACAAGATTTGGGAAGGGTACATATAGTTTAAACTATGATTCTAGGGGATCTTGGATCAGGATAAATGATATGAGTTCTTTAGGGATGTTGATTATACAAGGGTAGGAAGAGTGTCGCCTAAGGATGACTGGCCTTTGGTAGACAGGAAAGGTGAAATCAATATGCAGAGCTGCTGAGGGCATGTTACATATAGTCATTCAAAGGTATCCGTAGGTCTATGACCTTCCATGTCTTATGGCCTTGGAGGTTTATGAGGATACATGATTATTTGGGTCACAAAGTCTGATGTATAGAAAGGGTATGTCTGGTCATGTTGGAGATATTAGGTCGTAGTTTTCTTTGAAGCTCAGGAAGTTCCCTAAGATGATTTTCCATGTGCATGAGGTACACTTTTATTCTGTGTAGTTTAGCGTCCTGTGATAAGGACGATCTCGCTCTTATTTTAATAGTCGTAGAGTTTGGACCACTTTTGGCTGATGCTACGGTTACCTGTGGGTTAAAATAATTAGGATTCACTAGAGTGCTCTGATAATAAAGGGGAATGAAGGTTTAAAATGTAATCCTGGCGTCTCTCGAATCAGGAGATGTGGTGTGAGGGCTCTGAGGCCAGTAAGTGTATGGAGATAGGAAGAGTGTCACCTAATAAAGGATTTCCTTTAGTAGACAATACAGGGGTGATGAATATGCATATCCACTGAGGGAATGGTGGGAATAATCATGAAATGGTGTCCACAGTTTGATGAGCTTAAAATTCTGATGGCCATGAATGATTATGAGGATCTGGGATCGCTCATGACACAGAGTCTGGAAGATGGGGAGAGATGTGTCTGAGCATACAAGAAACAACCATATTGCAACTGTCCATTGGGATAAAGCATCACAACTCTGGCATTGTGTTGTGGATTAAGACCATCATAGGAAACACACGTGGATATGTACGTTAACCACGTAGGGTCACCTGGGAAACATCTAGATGAGAAGAGAATAATAATGTAACCCATTGCCCCATAAATTTTTGATCGGGAAATGTGATATGGGGGATCTAGGGCTGGTAATCATATAGGGATAGGAAGAGTGTCTCCTGAGGAATACATTCATTTTATAGATGGGATAGGGGCGATCAATATGTAGATACACTGATGGAATGGTATGCATAGTCATGAAAAGGTGTCTTTAGGTCGATGACCTTCCATATCCAATGGCCATGAATGATTATGAAGATCCACAATCCTTCAGTTCATGGAGTCTGATGCATGGTAAAGATGCATCCAAACATCCAAGGAGTGTTCCAAACATGGTTTACTATGTATCTTGAGTGGATTATGACATGTACTGTGAATTTTACTATCATTAGGTTAGGAATATTGCCATGATGTTTATCATCATGCGGTGAGGATGAGGATCATTTTTAAATTTGTGCAGTTTAACGTCCTATGGTAAGGACGACGTCGATCATTTTTTTCAGGGGTGGATAGGCCAAGATAAATAAATCTCATCATCGCTACGTATCCTTCAAGGTCCGGAATCAAGATGCACATAGTTTTTTGAATGTGGCACAATAAATGATGGATGTCGGGAGATCAATGTTTTTTTCAAGTGAAGACATTGTCTTGTTATGCAGTTTAAAGTCATGAAACTAGGATATCTTCTCTCGCACTTTAGGTTCAAAGATTTTGGACAGGAAAGACAGAGTTTATTGTCATGTTGTAGGGACGAAGTACCATACAGTTTAATGCCATGCGATAAGGACACGAGGCATCTTTAATTTAACAACCTTCTAATCGGATAATTTACTATGTAGTTTATTGTCATGCAGTAAGGACATATTTCTCTTAGTTTGGGTTCATAGTGCTTGGACCTGCAGTAGTTGATTCAAAATAGGGGTTCATGCTATGATTTTATAGCAGAACTGACGTGAATGAGGCTGGGGGCCTCCATCATGCACCTCAAGGGGGGAAATCCTCGATAGTTTGAGGTCACAATAATGGGATTATTTGCTCTTAGTTTAGGGTCATAGAGTTTGGACTAGAATGGTAAAATTTATTGTCATGTCATAGGGGATAAATATCATGCATTTTAACATCGTGTGGTAAGGATGCACTACTATGTAGTTTATTGTTGTGTAGTGAAGAAATTCCGGGCATGATGGTTTAATGTCCTGCAGCTCAAACAAAAACTGGTCTTATGGTTACATGAAATATTTATTCATAAATCTCGTGATTATAGGAGCACTGGTGAGATTCCCATCCATGGATATCATGTAATATTCTCCATTGAAGTATACATTGTGCATGACATATGGTTTCTCCCACTTTGGCTCCAGCTTCAGTGGATTATTTCTAGGCATCATCGGGGTCCAAAGGACTAATACAAATTCTCCTTCAAGGAATGATTGAATAGGAACCTATTTCTTGAAGGCTCCTGAAATCCAATTTTGATATACATCTAAGTGGTGCAATGTGTGCAACCTATTCTCATATAGTCACTCCAATTCATCAAGTCAGATTTCCACTCACTCATCGTTGGAAATTTTATTAAAAATGTAAACACAGAGTGACGATGATTGGAGTTCAATGGGAATAACTACTTCTATTCTGTATACTAATGAGTACGGAGTAGCCTGGGTAGCGGTGCGAGTTGTGGTTATATAGGATCACAAGTCATGGAAAAAATTTCTGTCAATGAATTCTTGTCTTTTCTACCATTTTTGGAGTATGTTAGATATGATATTGTTAAAGGCATCTATCTATATGTTCGCCACTACGTGGTAGCGGAACAAACAGTTGGTCTTGATAACCTATTCCTAGTATAGTTTCTCCAATTTTTCATAGAGAAAGTTGGTGTCGTAGTCCGTTAGTATTATACGAGGGAAACCAAATATGGTGATGATATTGGCTTTAACGAAGCTAACGATGCTTCTTGCTATGGCTTCTTTAAGGTGTGCAACTTGTACCTACATGGATAAGAATTTGGTTTCTATGATAATATATTTGAATTGTTTTACCATGGTGGGAGGATATGGCCCCACAACGTCCATTCACCAGATGGAGAATGGTCATCAGTACTTGTCATGGTGAATTAGCTGTTGGGGATGATGAATGAAGTTGGCATGAATTTTCAAGGAGAGACATTTCACAATAATGTTTGCGAAATCCTGTGCCAGGGAAAACCAATAGTATCGAAGCCTTTGAATCTGATGACAAAGATTAGAACCCGAATGACGTGCTCTACACACTTCAGCATGCACTTCATTAATGAATTCAGCAGTACCTTATCCATCAATTCATCTGAGAAGGAATTCGTCAAGGCCTCGCTTGTAGAGGACCTTCTGCTGAATCATGTCACCATATAAGAAAAAAATAAATTTCCTTCTCCACATTTTCTCTCTTCTAGCCCTATCTGATGGAAGTTTCCCCTATGAATGTAGTTCATAGTAGGGGTCATCCAGCCGTTATTAGGACCATATAGATCAGGTACAGGGCTGAATTCATCGATTTAATCTGCATTAGTTTGAACAAAAATAAAGAACATTCGGTAGTGAGCAATGATGATAACAATTTCATCCCAGTCTAGTTCATCTAGGGTTATGGATGCATTGGATAACGCATCAACCTGGGCATTTTGAGACAAGAGAACATATTTCAATGATGTTTCTTTGGGGAACTCCACCATTATCCGTCAGACATGGTCAAAAAGGGGGATCAGCTCCTCCTTAATAGCATAGTCACCATTGACTTTCTTGATGAATAGTTTCGAGTCGCCTTTTACTTTAAGGTGCTTCACCTACGCCTGGTGTGCGAGCTATAGAGCTGCAATGAGGGCCTGATATTCCACCGCATTGTTTGTGTATCCTTTTGGCAAGAGGAAGGAATATAGAGAAGTGACTTCTCTGGACATATGAGTATGACTCCCAGCCCCACCTTGTTAAACTTAGGGTCTTCCATTATTTTACCTTTCAGGCTTCTGTATGTGCCATCAAAGTATATTTCCCATGTCTGGGAATCCTTTTTCATAGAGAAGAAATCTTCATTGGGGAGTTATAAATTTGATTAGGTGGTCTCATTTGAGGGATTATCTGCTAGAAAATCATTCAAATCTTGGCCCTTGATAGCTTTCTCATGAAAAAACTGAATGTCAAACTGTTATAGGATAACTTCCCATCATGATCGTTGTCTCTTCAGCATTTGATGGAAGAGGATTTACTTCAATGGATTACTCTATGATATCAGATATACTTCCTGAGGTTGTAGATAATGTCACAACTTTGTACCAAGAATACTAGAGCCAAATAAATTTTCTCGATATTTGAATACTAGGTCTCAGCATCAATCATGGTTCGACTGAGATAATAAAGGTTGTTTTCAATGCTGACATCATTCTTCTATGTGAGTTAGAATCCTTGTGATCACTCTAAGGTTGTCACATACAGGATAAGTGTCCTTCCTTCAACCAGCTGCATGATCACTGGTGGCCTCAAGAGGTACTTTATGAGGCTATCAAATTCCTTTTTGCAATCATATATCCATTGGTAGGTAACTCCCTTCATCATCAAACTAGTAAATGGAAAACATTTTCCATCAAGGTTGGCTATAAAACGTCTGATATAAACCAAGTGTCCTTGGAGTCCTCTAAGCCCAGTGAGGTTGTGGGGAGGTGGAAAACCATGTATTTACTTTGTCTTCGAAGGATATATTTCGATGCCACGATGACGTATGACAGAGATGAGAAACCTCCATGAGGTTACCCTGCAGTTTCATTTCAAGGGTTTTATCTTCAAGCTATATTGACGAATATTTCTAATGGAAGTTTCATGGTCTGTTAGGTGATCTAGGCAATGTCATGATTTGACTACCAACTCATCAACATAACATTCTATGAACTTCCCTAGGAATTGTTTGAAAATGCGATGCATGGCACATTGATATGTGGTTCCATCTTTTTTCATACCAAAGGGCATGACTTTGTAGAAAAATACTCCCTAGGGGGCCTTGAAGATAGTGGATTCTATGTCTTCTCGAGACATTCTAATTTTATTATATCTAGAATAGCCATCCATAAAGGAGAGATCCTCATATACAGCTGTCGCAATGATCAATAGTTTAGTGATCGGGACCGGGAAATCGTCTTTCGAGAAGTACCAATTGAGATATCTAAAATCATTTCAGATGTAGAGCTGTTCATTCTTCTTTTTGATGGGGAATATGTTGGCCAACCAGATGGGATATTTGACCTTTTTAATGAAGTCTTATTTGATGATCTTATCGACTTCACCATCTATCTTGGCCGCATTTGTGGGGTGCGTCCTTCGAGTAGCTTTATTACAACCTTCATGATCATCCGAAAGGCCTAGGTAGTGCATCGCCACCTCAAGATCATGTCCTAGAATTTCTGTGTAACCAAGGTGAAAGCATCATTATGTTTCCTCAAGAAAGAGGTATACACCTCTTGTTCCTGGGAAGACATTGATGCACTAATGAGAGTGAGTCTCGAGTCTTCTTCGGTACCCAGGTTTATTTCCCTAAGTTCATCAACAGTGGTAGATAAACCCTCTTCGAATGATGGAGGGGAATCTCTAAGGTCCTCTTCTTCCCCCTAATCCTCCTCTTCTTCACCTTCTGAAGGGGAGAGAGGTTTGATGTGGGATCTCCAGATCTTGGAGGCAAGATGTCGCATGGATGTTCTGTGGTAGAATTTACTTCCTCTATCTCAATTGTTTTTATGGAAACCTCTATAGAGGGAGATGGATGGGGGTGACAAGCATCTTCTCCTTCTTCCGATTTAGAGAGTGCGGCATGGATATCTTATAATTCCAAGAATGGGACATGGCCATCCTTTCTCAAGAATTATTACCAAGATTGAGGATCAGCAGTTTCTTCCATGTTGTTAGACTCAGCTATCATGACTGAGATCATGAGAACATCTAAAAACGTGTCTGGACCCAGATTCCTACTCTTAACATGGTTTATGGGAAGCACGTAATATTCATCGAGCTGATTGAGGGGGTCTTCGGGAACCACTTCTAGATCATTTGGGATGGGGACCCAATCAATACCATCAATTGTAGATGTCTTCCCCTTTTTCTTGTAAAATCTGGAATCAATGTAATGTGACTCAGAGAGCTCAAAAGGGGCCTTATCAGTGCGCAATGTCCCACCTTTTCCACTGACAATATATTTGTTACAGTGGTGGTAGGAGGAAGGAATGGCCATGTGTTGATGCAACAATGGACTTCCTAATAGGGCATTGGATTCCATGTTTTTCCGAAACACCATGAACTCTAAATGGGCCACAAGGAAACCAAAATGGGTTGTTATCATGATTTTTCCCACTAGATTTGATTCTCTCTTGTCAAAACCCATGAGAGTTATGGACAAGGGTGTCAGATTATCCACATTGTAGCCCAACCTATGAATTGTTTGCAGTGGGAGATGGTAGACTCTAGATCCATTGTCGATGAAGAATTTCAGGACTTCAACATCATTCAACATTCCAGAAACATATAGGTGTTTGATGTGTCCATGAATGGTGGAATCTTCATCCTTATCAGTGAAGGAAATCACTACATTACATTCAGCCGGGCTAGTCTCCATTAGATATATCTCGGTGGTAGAAACTTCATCTTGAAATTCCTGAGGGACGAGTAGGGATTCTATGAGTGCCTCTCTAAGGTCTTTTGAATAACTAAGGGGCATCTAGGATTGATATCTTGGCTGGTACTGAGGTCATCTTCTTTAGGATATCAAAATTCTGATCCAAAGGTCGACGATTCTCCATTTGTGGGATCTCTTTAATGAGAGCATTAGGGGATGGAGAATGATATGAGGAGGGACTGGTCTCCGGAACAAGTCTTGGTGGAGCTCCTACGTTCTGAGGACCTGACTCGGTCGGTTTACTCATGTGCCCTTGGTGGCTATACAATTGTTCTTCCTCTGTTGGGTACCTTAGAACAATGGGGGCAGAGTGGCTGCTCGTGGGGGAAGGGGAATATTATTTCTCCTGCTGGGTCTGTTGAAGGGTTATCCCATGAGTTTCAACAATATTGATTGTTTGAGCTAGGATATAACTGTAGGATTAGTTCTAGCCATGACTTTGTCAGCCTCGGTATCCACTACCTCTACGATTCCTCCTTACAGTCTCCCATAGGGTGTCGGGAACTCGATTTCATAACCAAACTCTTCATAAAATAATGGTTCCATTAAATGGATGATTTTGATGGAAACAAATATTTTTTCCTCATTAGATGATAGATTAGCCTGGTTGGATGCCTTTGATGGTGCTGTTTGGCGGGTCGGTTCCTGTTGTGTCAAGCTTGAGGGCATGAAATCCGAAAGTGTCAAGGCTAAATTTGGACCTATCACAGAATTATCCTCTTGTATTTGATTCTTAATTCTCTGGTCATGCCTAGATGACCATCCTTTCGAGTCTTGTGAGGCTGAGGATGGTGGTTGTGTTTCATTAGTATCTATTGGTGGCATAAATTGTTGTTTTGAAATGACCTCGGATTATTCCATGAGCTTGGTTGACTATCTTCTGAGTCATCAAACCATCCAATGTTTTCTCCATTTTTCTAACAAATTTCTTCTACTCCTCCACATCATTTGGGTCGATGGTAGAAACATATGCTACGTGTTCTAGGGGTGGTCCTAGTTTGACCAGATCCGAGTCCACCATCCTTTTTAGGAGGAATTTGAAGAATAAATATTCCTGAATACTGTGTCCCAACATCCGATAGTAGGGAAAATAATCCAGTCAGTTGTCGACGTAGAATTAATCAATATTTTTTGGATCTAGTAATGGGATAAAGTTGAAATTCATGGAGGTAATGAAATAACCATGTACATGGTCCCCTTGGAATGAGTAAAATTTATTTCTTCATCCCTCAAATTGGTTTCACCCTGGTCCTATTTTGATTGTCGCACTGGGGCGAAGATGGTTGTTGATACGATGGAGGCGCTTGGTGATTCAGTGGATGCCTAGGCAGTGGAGCGGGTGCCCGGGACAGCTTGAGCATGACAGAGGACACTTCATCTCTACCTTTTCTCTTTTTATTAGCCCGTGAGGCTCATTGGGAATTGAGGTTAGTCCGTTGTAGGGATTCTTCAATTCTATGGGCAATAGAAGTGATATCCTAGAATCCATTGGTTCATTTTTCTAGTATGAGTGGAGTTTGTAGCTCATCTCAGAGGTTGTGGATGTATATAGAAAGCATACTATTCTGGGGAAACAACCTGTTCCAAAATTAGGTCAGACCCATCCATCCGGCGATGAATTATATGACCCTCTCATTCTCCCTCTGCATTCATTTAATGAGGTTTCTAACCATCGTTTTGGGAAACATTGAGTGAAAGTGGTACAATAATTGATTCCAATGATCCTCCCATCCTTTTATTGACAGAGCTATCAAACTTGTATACCAGACAAAGTCCAAACCTTGTAAGGTTCACACGAAGCATCTGAGTTTCACTACTTCTTATTATTCTAGATTTACCATCATAGGGTCACAATAAGATGCATAGTGCATCAAATTCTATTCTAGGTCACCTAAAACATTGAATAAATGGAATAAAGGGCTCCCAAAATTCAGTTAATGTGGAGTGTTGCTCACCCAGTCTGGGTAAGCCTTTCGCTCTGGCTGTATCAGAGCACGCCGACCTTCCATTGCTTCCAATCAAGCTATCAGTGCTTTGATGGTATTGGAGAGACCCTGGTTTACATCCTGTTGGGCCTGATCCTGAATGTGTACATCTGGGGGTACTACATGAGGTGTTGTCTCGGCTGGTACCTGAGGTGCATATGCCATCAGTGGTACCTTCATAATATTTAAATATACTATCTCCGGTTTCTTCCTAAGAGGAGAGAAGTCTTGGTATTCTCTTGAATCCATGTTAAGGTATTTGGATGGGCCAGGTGCCACATTTGGTGGGGGCCCTAACCTAATTTTGTTTGACGGTGAAAACCCCTTTTGTTGAGTGGAACTTGCTGGAATTGTATACTATGACCATCTTGGGGAACATATTCGATAGGAAAATTCCTCTAGAGTAGCTTAGCGTTAATCCACCTTTATTCCTTCATTTCCTCCTCCTTCCAATCTAATATCTCTTCAAGCATGAGAGGCTCGTTTGTATTGAGAGAATGAGGAGGGTTGGTGACAACCTGGCCTTTGTTCCTATCTAAATTGGCGACTTGCTGGGGAAGTGGAGGGGGATTTGCAGGAGCAGCCAAGTCAGGGCAGCCCTCTAGTTCTGGGTGTGCATATCTGCTGGCTCATTGTGTATAAAATCATGAACGAAACCATATTCTACTTGTCCATTAATATTTTAATTGTCTTCAGTTCCCTACATGGGGTTAACATCCATGATGTTGACCAATTCATAATACGGGGTGGAGGAGGTGTCATCTTCAAAGTAAGAAGAGGACCTTTCACACCTCATACGGGTTTCCCCCCTTCAATCATGGGATTGTATTCGGGTTTCTTGATGAAGGTTGATGTGGGAGGATCCTTGGTGTGACCTTATAGGATGCCCCCCTCATAAAGGGGATGATCTTTCAATGGACGAGACTGGACATGAACCTCCTCTTTTGACTACCCTCTATAAATGAGAGAATACTAATTCTAGTGGGGGAGGCTATTATTTAGGTAGAAATTCCTGCAACCCTGGGGTCTTGGCTTGGTTTTGTTCCTTGGGCGTTTCACCACATCCCATTTTTGTTGGTCTTGTGGGGGATTTTGTTGTAAAAAATGACCCCAACCCTATAGGATGGGGTTGGTACCATATTGTGGAAGCATCTGCTGCTATCGCTTGCTTCCTGATCTCATGTTCTCCCATTCAAGGGTGATCTGGAATTGGTGTCGATTTAACCTATGAATTAATTCCCTATAGGGAGGCATGCACTGATCGCTGATTGGATTTCCTTAGCAAGAATCATGCCGATTTCTTTCGGTTGATTAATTCAGCAGTTCGTGAGTGGCTCTCTCCCGTCGGGCCTGATGATTTTGAGACTTGTTCATGGACTGTTTCTATCGGATGTGCCACCTCTTCTGAATAGAGACATCATTTGAATACTGTCTTGATGTGATGGAATTGCAAGACATTATGCCGAAAGGGTTCAGCTGGACATGAAGTGTTTTGAAATGCAGAGCCCCATGTTATCCCTATACATGGATATGAACTCCCATCGGAGTGTCATCAAGATGGTGACACAATTTGTGCAGTGAACGGAGGTTGGTTGACTCAAGGTACCTTTTATGCCTCTCTGATCGAGGTCATCGCGCCGAAGGAAGGGATTTCTGGTCAATGTGATGCAGTAGCTCTCCTATTGTATTGACATGATCTCCATACCCTTCATATTATAGGATGTTTAATTTCAACCGGCAAAGGGTTGTACAGATATTTGAGCGGATTTCATGTACGATTCCATTTGAAAACTCTCTAGGTATGTCGAACTGATAGGTGGTCATGGGAAAACTATTACTGGCATATCATCCATGTTCATTCATTTCATTAGGTGCAATGCCTCAACACGTGCCTCTGCCAGTGATTCCTACACTTGATCAGCCCAGATGAGATGCTCTTTGACATTATGATCCGAGGTATCAGGGCTAATAGGGATCGAATTGTTATGTGGGAGGCTCTGAGGTGGCTCAGAGGATGAACGTGGTCCCGGACCATCTCCTAATTGAGGAAGGATGTCATTGATAGTTGACTGGGAATCTAACATGCTCGATTACCTCCATTGGAGTGCCTCAACATAGGAGGGATTTATTGTACTTGATTCAGATGGGGGAGGACCTACCTATCAGTATGATATGTCATAGCGGGGAGGACCTCTGTAGTTGGCACTGCAGTGGAGAGAACTACCATCATGGCTTGAGTCCCAACTTCTCGAAATAATTCCGTAGTGCATACCTTAGGGAGGACCTTCACATTATATTGAATCAGGAGGAGGTCCTTCTTACTATTCAATGCCATTGCGGGAGGACCTTTGCAATGGCTGTCATAGTGGTGAATATTACCACCATTGTTGTTGCAGGGAGAAAACCTGTCAGGTACACCCTTAGGAGGGCCTTCAGAATCTACCACAACGAGGAGAGGGAATTCTCGTTACTTGATGTCTCTTCGGGGAGGACCTTTTCTATTCATTCTGTAATACTGAGGACAACCATAACTTCTTGAAGTCTCACTGCATGGAGGACTTTTTCTGTGCGTACCCTATGGAGGACCTTTAGAGCGAACTGCAACAAGGGGAGGACCTTCTGGCTGTATAGTGTTGTTACGGGGAGGTCCTTCGCAAAAACTACAGTCATGGTGTGGATAACCATCAAGGTTTTACGTTCGGTGTGCATTTTTTGGAGGGCCTTCATGACACACTGGTACAAGGGGAGGAACTCCTTGTTTCTTAAGTATATTGAGGGGAATACATTTGCAATGGCAGTCAGGAAGGCGATGAATTCTGTTATAGCTGTAATGATGGTGAGGACTACCATCACAACTGTCATAGGGAGAATATCTGCATGGAACACCATGGGGAGGGCCTTCAGAATGTACAACCACAAGGGGAGTTCCTTCTTGTTACTTTATGTCACTTTTGGGAGGACCTCTGCTATTTCGGTGGTGAAGACTACCACAATAATCTGATGCCTGGCAGCGTGAAATATCATCGCAACGTAACCCCTTGGGAGGACCTTCAGGGCATTCCTTGACAAGGGGAGTACCTTCTTGTAATGATGAGACGTCACTTTGGGGAGGACCTCTACAGTTGCGACTATGATTGCGAGGAATACCATCATAATCTATTTTCCCACTTCATGGAGTGTGTTTGCAGCGTATAGCCTGGGGAGGACCATCAGGGCAGACCACATCAAATAGAGTGCATTCTTGCTGCTCAATCTACTGGTCATGCGGAGGGCTTCCTTGACTCGCATAAAAAAAGGAACTCTCCTGATGGATCGTTATATGCCCATGAGGGAGGCCCTCACGGGTGCTCTGGGGAGGACCTTCAGAGTTTCTGGTAGCGACATTGTAGGGAGGACATTCACAAATGCTACTACCACTCCCATAGTATGGTAATGGGTGGGAAAGATTCTGAGATTTTGAGACATGTTTGGAAGAGTTGAGAACCCCATATTTCATCAGAGCAGACTCATAGACCCACTCTTTATTTTCTAGCTGCCTTCGACGTGTTCAGGGTGCTCTCTTGCGGGCAGCGGGGACCATCGGCTATTGATAACGGCCATCACCTCTGGGTCCCTATCTAATTGGGTCATGTTATGTTATCAAGATACATCGATGAAGATATTGAATTTTGGAAGGGATATATGCCTACCCTGGATAATCCAACATGATGGATGGCTGCCCCCAGTTGGAACGCGTGAGTATACTCTATCCAGTTACCCTTGTATCACAGGATATAGCCGATTACCCTCCTGAGAAGAATCAGGGGTGAAGATATTCTCCAAGGTGGCTATATCATCTCTTAGATGAGTCACCTCAATTGGGGAGATCGGATCACGGGCTTGAGTCCTTGCTTCTATCGCTGAAGCAATTACATTCTCGAAAGTCTGCAAGATATGATATGGGATCGATACCTCCTCCTCCATCATCGCCATGATATGTAGAGAGTCATCCTTTGTTGGAATGGTTATGATGTACCATTCTTCTATTGGAGTAGGAATGTCCTACTCCCATACTCTAGTGGTCAGTGAATAATGACGATTCTCCTGTGTCGGTGTAGGTGAACGAGTCTGCCCCTATGCTTGGATATTCCAGTTTTCTTCTCTATTTGCTGCCACATCAGGATGAAAGACTTTAATTTCATCCATAGAGAGCTGTACCTTCATATGCTGATGTCCCACCATATCTTGTGGGTGGCCTCTGTTGGAAGGGAGATGTGTCCTCCAGTTGATCGCCACCATATCGGGAGGGCAGTCATTAGGATCATCTGCGAGGAGCTGGTCCTGCATGGACAAGATTGCCAAAACATCTGTTTGGTGGGCCTCATGATCTTGGATAGGGTCCTACGGAGTAGGTGACATCCTGTTTGGGAGACAGGCTTGATGAGGGTCGGCGGGGATGCGTGCCTCCTTGTAGGTTGTCACTATGTCAGGATGGAGGGATTTGGAAGAGCATACATGTGCATGGACCTGCCTATGATATGTATCTATGTCTGAGCAGCGAAGTTCTACCTTAGTAATGGGGGTGATAACTGGATCCTGGTTGTATGTTCGCCGCTCTAGGTGAGCGGTCCGAGGGGCCAGAGGTTAGGGAGCATGGTCGTGGAACCTTTGGGTGGTATCCTCTTCAGGGTGAGGGTGTGAGGTCATGGCGTAGTTTTGGCGACATCTTCCAATGGGGGCCATAGAGAGGAACCCTCTTTTGGTGGGGATAAAGTCATCAGCACCAACCTCATCCACCTCCCTATGATAATGGAGGTATTCATTGTCTCGTTCATAGGATAGGCTCCCGAAATGGTTCAAGACGACTATAGGTGCCGCCTGGATCTTCTCTCTGGGTCTCTTATGGGCAATCAGTTGATGTGAATTATCCCACTAGAGGGTGTACATAGCCACTTCCACAGTTGGGAGAGTATCGTTCAGGTTGTACTCTTAGATCTGTGTGTCTGAGACCCAGCGTTGAAGATACTAGGTGGGCGATGGGGTCCACTTCCAATTGACAGGCACAGACTACATGTTGATCATCATGTGTGTCTGTGAATACATTTTCAATGTCGTTGTATTGAAGAAAGCTCTTCTTTGTACATGTAAAACATTTGGAAAGTACAAATAGAAATACCTAGAAATGTGGTATCTCATAATCCATTGTGTAATTAATTACTTTCATGGCCCTGTTTTTGAGTGGTAAAGGGGGCGTGATGTGGGATTATTTCACCACCTCGGTTGAAGGCTCACAACTAGATCCATTTTTGTTTTTGGTGGAGAATGAACATGATGGACCTCCATATATTAATAATCCATTTCATGTTATGGAGAATTTCATATTAGGGTATATATGTCATGTTGGTTAAATATTCATATTGGGTTCACCATTTTTGTTTTGTGACGAAGGGGACGTGGTCGGTTCTCATGTCTGATTAAATGGAGTCGATGTTGTTTAATCATTTCTATCGAGTTACCTATCATTGTGGATTTACCTGGTCTCCAACCTGTTTATTCACAAAGCCAGAAATTCCAAATGATCCTTGTATCCAATAATCCATGGACCTTCATTCCAAATACATGCGCTCATTGGGTGATATGGCCAACGACACATAAGAACTCACATTGGTCAAGGGTATGGGAAATCGGGCTCATCGCACCCTTCTGGTGAGAATTATTTCCTATTATTAGAATCTATTAAAGATATAATATGCATTCATATGTTCTATAATCTTTGGCTTATATACAAGAATAGTATCCATGGATTACCCTTGGGTTCAAAGTCACAGATATACACATAGATTCAGAACCATCTACATCTGAGGGTTACCATCCCTCATCAGATTAATGATTATGGGAAAGTTCGAGTTAGTTCAAACAACACTTGTCTCAGTCCTTATAATTGGGCACTCTGGAGTTTATTGACATCTAGTGGGGGACAAAGAGTGACTTGAGCGTTAGGATAGAACATGCAATACGGGATTCCTATGTATCCTGGTGAAAGGAATCAGAATCAATGTAGTTTAGTGGCACTTAACAGGGCACATCACCTTTCAAGGTCATGCGACAAGGACCCAACCGTATAGTTTAACGTCACGTGGCAAGGTTGTCTAGGTGACAGGTTCTTAGTCAAGGTTAGAGAGGGACTTACACTGAAGCCACCCAGAGGACCCGAGGGAAAATGATTTCCAAGTCCTTGGTATGGTATTACATGGGACATGAGGACACATTCTGATAAGGATAGATTGGTATCGGACTTGGATGTTGGGATTATGCCTCAGGGAGGTTTCCTACACATCCCGGTTGGCTGGGAATCAAAGTTCACGTAGTTTGGTAAGCTCAGGGATTACACACAATAGTCGCCTGTCGGGGAAGTGATTGACAGCTCTTGTTGGGGTATGGTTGGGGATTACATGTGTTTGCAGCCTGAGTTGGTATTGAACCTTGGGGAGGTGTCCTACGTACCCTGCATAGGAGATAGGGATCAAAATCCACATAGTTTATTTTGTGTGGGGCTTGCACATGGAAGCTTCCCATTTGACGATGACATAATTGGGAAGACTCTTTTGGAATGGGATCCCTTTTGAGCTTAGACCTTCTGGTAGGCGTCTTACATATCCTTATTTTATCAGGAATCATAGTTCTCATAGTTCAGAATGATTGGCTGTGTAATAATCCTTAAAAACATATAATCCCATGTGATACATGATCGGTGTGAGATATAAGAGGATGTGAAATATTTGACAATGAACATGCCTCCAATCCTGTTCATGAGGGAGAGATATCCCATGACAGAATAGACTGGGGAGACCGTGGGAAAGGGAGAGGAACAGTGAACCTTCCCAGATGAAAGGGGAAGGGCTATTTTGGTCTGGATAGGATGGTGTAGGGATTACACCCAGAGGGATTCTCTGTCACTTTCTTTAGGGAGGGGATAAGTGCCCATCGCTGGTACTCATTGAGAGAAAAAATGAGCGGGATCCCTCAATACTGAAGAGTGGAGAGGCATAAAGGGGCTCCCCAGCTTAGACCATTCACTAATGTGGCTATGTGAACCCAGGAATTCTTCAGATGTCCATTCAAGGTATGGGGTAACCCCTTTGTCTCCACCTACCATGGGTATGTGAACTCAGGAGGTCACACTAATTCACCTAAATATTTTATCATTCCTGTCTAGTGGATTTGGTAGAGACCTTGTCTTGGTGCTGATGGATAGTCTAGTGAAGGGATTATGGATGGTTAGATTGAATTGGAAGGGCCTTATCTAAATCGGGGGATGGAACCACCAAAGGCCTTGGTGGACAAAATAGCCATATGAGAAGTGGCTCCCTTCACGTAGGAAGGTGCTACACTGATGGAGAGGACATCCGCATACCAGTCTGGTACGCGGAATGAGGGTAATCCTGTGTATTGGAGTGGTAAACGACTTCAGGTTTGGTCCATGTACCAAATTGGTACACGACTGCGGAGTATGTTCGAGCGGTGGCAGCTGGGGGCAGCGCCGATCAGGTCTTTGCCGGCGTAGGTGGGTGCTACGTGGCACGCTGGATCGAAGAAAGGGCATAGGATCCCTGGTTCATGGAGAGTGCATCTGCATAGGGTCAGGGTTCTAAGTTTACCAATTTTAGGTTCACGAGTTACCAATTTATTTATGTGTTCTTCACCTCTTAACAATTCATCCCTAGTTTATACCATTTACTGGTTCACAAATTTGAACTTTGTGGTCCGTGAAATCCTAAGATACTGAAAGCCACTTCCATCCAAGATCCAATCACCAATAATATTATCCTCAATCTTCCTCTCCCCTTCTACCCCCTTTATGTCCTTTTATATCGGGGGAAAGGGTTGCATCTATGGTCATACATCACCTTTGGCGGAGGCCCATGATAGAAAACCCAGCCTACTGATGACTTAGTCAGCCTGAGGTTCGTGGGGTATATTAAATGAACCTTTCCCATGAACCTACTCAGTTGCGGGGGTGATTCGCGACCATGGAGGTGTCCACATCCATTTCATGAATTACGTGGTGTGCGACGAGGGGTCAGCCCGGCTCACATCATTGACCATTTGTTTCGCGCCCTCGTAGGATCTACGCCTCCATTTCGCGAACGACAGTGTCCGTGGATGCCACGGTTTACCGAAGCAGCCTTGTACCACTGATGATGAACTATTATGAAGTCTGGTTAGGTCCTTCAACATTTCTTATGAACATTCTTCATATTTTTCCAACATTATTGATGAAAACTGGGTAGATTCTTCCACTTACTAAGGGAGTATTTTCCATCCCTTATTCGGAATTTTCATGTCCTTACAGGTGTGTGTAAGTGTAGTTCAAATACAAATCATAACAAAAACCTAGTATATTGATGATATTGGTGTTGTTATATAAACATAGAATAACAAGAGCATAGGGAGTGAATATGTAAAATAAAAGAAAACTTGAGGGAATACGTTGCCATTAAGTTGGGTAACTCCCTTTGGTTTGAAATGAAAGGCTTTCATGAAGTGCCTTATGCCTAAGGAAAGTATTATAAGAGGAAGGGAGGGATATTGGAAGATTATTGGAGATGATTTTGGATGAGAAAAGGGGCATGAGAGGAGTGTGTAATGTGTTAGAGGTGATGGATTTTTATAAAGGGGAGGAGGGACTCTTCAGAAAATTTTGAAAATATTATTTTATTACAATCTAAATATTGGTTTAAAAAGGTCCAAAACTCATTCAATTAGAAGATAAGATGACCATTATTTTCAATCATTTCAACCAATAGGTTATATACATGTTTTGGTTTCAAATTTAACCTTATCATTATGCTTGAACCCCTAGTTATCTAAATTGACTCTTAGGATTTATTCTTGTGTATTCAC
This sequence comes from Viscum album, assembly GCA_963277665.1. Lineage (NCBI taxonomy): Eukaryota > Viridiplantae > Streptophyta > Magnoliopsida > Santalales > Viscaceae > Viscum > Viscum album. Next base: position 209,347,945 of record OY728123.1, read on the forward strand.
TCTATATGGTTAATATAGTTACCATAAAATGAAAATAGAACCAACAATGGTTCATTAATGACATTTTCAACTTTATCTATGTCATTTGGGCGAATATTATTTTTTTATGATTATTATATCATTTAATAAATTAGTATTCATTTTAAAAACACATTTATGTCAATTTATAAACTATTCATATCAAGAGTTTCAAAAATATATATAACAACTTTATTATTTTAAAAAACTAACATTAATTCAAAGATAACAAGTTATAATAATCCATTAAATTCTTGGATGACATAAAAATTTACAAAATAAATTTTATTATTATTTATAATCTCATTTATTTAAAACATTAATTAATGAGGTAGTCATTACATCATCATTGTATCATAAATAAATTTATTTATTTAATATATAAAAATTATAAATAAAATAGCATGATGTAGGAAGTAATTTTATATTTACAATGACTATTTATAGTCAAATATATCACTTATATAACCCATTATAAATATTTTTTACTAATAGATATATTTTTTTGTTACATTCTCTTTATCATTAAATTAATTTTTATAAAGTGTCATTTTCACTTACAAGTGGCTCCATGGGGTCCCAAAAATGACTCAAGGATGCCCGTGGTCAGACATCTATCATCCAATAGGATTAGTACACATGTTATGGTAATTAAATATTATTATAATATTATTTGGTATCCTTATCTACCAGATTTACCTTTTAACCATGGTAAATAAAATATTTGGTGATGTTACTATTCAAAATGTATAAAAATAGAAGCTATATATTTACAAAATTTGGAACTACTAATTCAAAATATGGAATCTGTTTTGAAAAATTCAAAACACAAAAGTTTCAAGAATTAATTTAAAATTAATTCCCGTTGTCAAAACCAAAAAGTGTGTTTTTATGAAATAATAACTATCAAAAGGTTGACAAATGCTTATGTCCAATTTCAAAGTGAAATTACTTATGATAACCAAAAATGGATTAAATGGTAAATATATAATCTAATTACACTATAAAACCAATTAAAAATATAATATAACCATATTAATAAATTATATTTAAGGGTGGGTTTGAATTAAAATGAAGTATTTTCACTAATCATTAAAAAAAGAAAATTATCAGGAAAATACCAAAATTTCATCTAAAGTTAATTTTGATATCTAGATTCTAAAGAATAATTTTATTTTTTCAAATATAACATATAAATGTGACAAATTCTATATTTAAAAATGGTTCTCCTTCAAAAAGTAGTAAATCGGCCTTTTAAAGAATATTAAAATATATATGCTTAAAATTGGATTCATTTACATTTTCAGCCTCTAACTTTTATTGAATAATTCTAAAAAAAATTGACAAAAATTTGTAGTCATATTTTTGTTATTTCTATTCATTCCCACTAATAAAAAGAATATGAGTTAACTACCATTTAAAATAATAATAATAATATATTATTTTTCCGTAAAACTCAACGTTGTGTGCAACGTAAGATTGCAAAGAAACTCATTGTTGTGTATCAGGTACACCATCAAACATAGAATAACCTTTAAAGAAAAATTAATATTTAATTTAAAAATATTAATAAATATGAAAATGTATTATTTTTTATTTACTTGGGATGTTACTTCCTTCCCCCATTTTTGGAATTGCGTCCACACAATTTTAAAATTGGGCTTGAAAACATCATTACAAGTCCCAAATAGGTAAAAGATTCAATAAAACAATCACATTAAAAGAAATAAAGAGAAGTAAAAAGGTCACCTTAATTAACCCATAATATGATTCCATGTAGGAAATAATGTATATAGAGGAGAAACTATGTGTCATGTTTTGATGGATTGTAATAGAAAACATGATTTGGAGAATGTTAACCATGAGAAAATAAAAAACGTGTGATGGGTTAAACAGTCTTTGATTCCCCATTAGAAAACATAAACGGATTTTCTTATTGAGTTCCTTTTAATAATGTTGAGAAATTTATTTATGATATTGACTAAGGACATATGGAAATATAATTACTTTTTATGTAGACTTTCATCCTTTAATAAGTTTCTACCAAAAACTCATCTTTTCTCCTAAAGATGATTATTCAATATGACTTGGTCACACCTGAAGTGCTAGAATAAACTTATGGAGAATCCCATAGTCTATACAATATGAACTATATATTTCCATTTTCATTAGACTTACAAAAACTAAAATAGTTTGTACATGATAAGATAATCCACAAAAAGATAAAAATAAATAATACTCTTAATCTCCAAAATTGAACAAAGAGTACCCAAAGTTTAATAAAGACCATTAAATAAACAATTTACCTTAAAATCTATAAATATAATCCAAAATAACATTGAAACCAAATATTCAGAAGGATAGGATCATATAGTCTTCCATAAAAATGTTAACATTTATCTCTAAATAACATCTTCTACTCTTAAGGTCTCATATTGAAAAGTAATTAACATAATCTCATATTCTCTATTATAGGTTAATCATTTCCATTACTAAACCGAATCCTTATATGTCCATAATAAAAACATAGATTATTAAAAAATAAAATCCTACCATTATTCCTCATATTATATCCCAAGTTATTATATCTCCTTAGTCATATAGTGTTCCCGAAAGAGAAAACATCTTCCAAAATTACTTTTATCAGTTAATCACCAAATCATTTTCCTATACGAAGGATATCCATTTTAAAAAAACTTAAGTCCCCAAAATCAACTTCTTCATGATCCATAAAAAAAATTAACAAAAAATAATAAGTCATATTAACAAGGGACTTCACATAGGAAAGTGGTAGGTGATAAATCCCAATTTCACTTTGGATGGGGGTTTAATTCCCACAGCTTCGTCCGACGTGATGGGTTGTCGCATAGTCTACGTTTTTTCCTTTTATTAAAAACTAAATAGTTTTTTAACATTCCCAAAAATGAAATAAATTACTCAAAAATAACCATAACATATTTTAACCACAAATGTTATCTCGTACCTCACATTATTATCCCAAAATGTACTAACTTGTAATTTCCACAAATTCAAGGATCATATATACCCAAATGGTTCTTTATTCCTATATTAATAAAAGAAAATAAAATTATTCCTTGAATTAAATATTCATATATCAAACTTAAGGGTTTAACATACTATAAAAATTATTCCAATGTAATCACATAATCAAAATATCCTAAATACTTTTATGCATTTCATCATCCTAAAATATACCATAACACATGAATCATTTATATGTAGAATTATTACTCATTCAATGTTATTCATGATAAATTAACCGTTATTTTCTAACTTATTATGAAATACTTCTTTCCTGAAAACCAAATAATGAATCATATCCTAAGATTCAATAATGTCAACTCATCAGCTAAGAAAGAATCTATACCTTTCATTGGTCATTGTCAGTTTCCTCATCCTTATTTGGAAAGGTATTAGGTATTTGTAAACATATATTTATATATTCCTACTGATCCCATTCCCGAACCTTCTTCATAAGACATATATTTGTATAATGAACATGTACACCACATTTAAAACATTCAATTGATCTTTTGGAGAGAACTTATTTCCCTTTCAATGAGTCAACTGGGCACATACTTTTTCCATTGTAGGTTGTTTCTTAATGACCATCATTACCACATCTATAGAATCTTCCCATACCTATAAATAATATTCCTACGTGTTTTTTCCCACACCTTGATACATTGGTTTTTTAAATATACTTTCCATTATGATTATTACCTGAAATTACATAGGGATTTGTTTCTCGCATATTCGATGCCTTATAAAAATAACCAAGGATCAGGTGGTCAATCATGACTCTAGATGGATTGTTAGTAATGACCACAAGAGTTCTCATTGTAGATTCCATTTAATTCAGTTTCTTATTCAGAAAACCACCATAGTTTCCTTCACATCCATTGTTATATTGGTCCCTACTAGATCCAGCCTTTACAAAAACCAAAAATGACAGTGTGACTATATTAGTAAAATCATCATATAATATCATATGAAGAGGGTAAAAACTAAGATATACTTATTCCTATTATCTTAATCCTACTAAATTTATCTAAAATAACTATGACTCTTTATAATATGGTAATCATTATGTTTATGTCACATATTCTTAAATAACATTTTAACCTCTAATGTTATCTAAATCGACCGATGATACCAACTATAAGGTCCCAGCCTTAAACATTAAATAATCTTGAATTAAGTTAATAATTCACATTGAGGATATTTTCACATTTAGATCTTTAGATAATTAGGTCATAACTTATACAAAACAACTTGAATATTTTATGTAGACATTTGTAGCAAGTATCCGTTTTTTCCATAAAATAAAAAGTTTTAAAAGAAAAATAAACATGTTTAATTCCATGTTTTAAACATCATGACTTTTACTTGATCCCATACTTTACCCTATTCCACTTTATGTCATGTAAAAAATATTTCAAAAACATGGGATGATCATTAAAAGCTCAGTAAGGGATACACAAAGAAGGAAAACTATTAGTTTTTCAAAAAAACATGTAAACCATTACTACTTTATCATAAGTAATACTTTTCACTTTTATGAAGTAATAAATAATCTTCACTAAATAAAAGCTCATTTAATACACTTGTTTAAGAAAAATATTACCATGAAACCCATATAATCAACAAATAGTATATAACTGTTACTTGGGACATAAACATACTAAAATGGAATAACCATATGGTCGACTTCCACACATATCACTAAATAGAATAGCCATAAGACCGACATCCATACCCAATACATTGGAGGTTATAACTTAAACACTCATCCCAGTTTATCATGTCACCACCCTTCATTTGGTTTATCACGTAACCACCCATCAAATATCCAAGTACCATTATAAAATCATAACACATAAAATATTGCAAATATAAAAATTTCACTAATAACATTTCATTTTAAATAAAAAGAAATCATTTCAAGATATTGAAATAACAAATCCATTTCATAAACCATTTTCAATAGTAAAAAACCCAAAAACAGAATAAGGGGTTTCTTTTTCATTTTTAAAAAACATTAAGGCTTATAGGGGAAGCCAAATAACGATAACAGCGACAAAGAGGTCATTATCGCCGCAACCATTAAAAAGAAACATTCCATTTTATGTATAATAAAATGATTTTTAGAAAAAGACTCACTTTTAAGGAAATGAAAATTCAAAGGGGTTTATACACATTATAAAATAAAAACGTGTATAAATTAAAATATGCCTCAACGAAAGGAGATTGAGATAAAGTCCTTTACCTTGTGTCTGACTTGACTCGTTATTTCTTTAATTTCATGAATAATAAAGATAAGTTAATTTATACTTTATTAAGAACATTTTTCAAGTTTATTATTCATTTTATGTCACTAATTACAATTCTATAAAAATTAGTTAATTATTTGAGATCATATCATACATTTTGTCGATGTTCGAAACTTGAGTCTAAAATGAACTTGTTATAATTACAAATTGTCCATGTGGTCAGAAGTATATTATATTTAGAATTATATTCATGATTTATATATAATATATATAAAATATATCTACTATATATGTATTTAAAACAGTCCATATAATTTGGATATATGAAAATGAAATGCACCGTTCATGGAGAAGGTAAGCCGTGCGTACGCATGAAGGCCACTTCCATTTCATTTTTTTCATTTTAAGTGAATGAAAACCAAATGATACATAGTTATATTATTATTCCAATATAATAACATATTTTATATATGTTACATAAGTTCATTAACAACATGCTTTATACGTTCCATTTATGTTATGAATGAGTCATATCACTTTGTGGGTGCGGTAACCCACACTTCCTCAAATGAAATTATCGTATATATATAAAATTAAAATAAAAAATGTATGTTCTAAAATAGAATTAAATTGGAATATAGATAAAATAAATATCATAAATATCACATATAATTACAATTTCATCATAATGGCCACCATAATATGTGGTAGGATAAGATTGAACAATCATCATTTCATGAGGTATTAGTTCACCGTCGACAGAAACAGTGTGTTATATACCCATTAGATGGAGGTGTGTGTAAGTGTAGTTAGAATACTTCTCATAAAAAATACCTAATATATTTAGGATAATGGTGTTTTTATATAAAAAATGAATAATAATATCATAGGGAGTGAAGAAGTAAAATAAAATAAGAGAACTTAAGGGAAGATGTTACCTATACGTCGGGTAACTCCCTTTGGTTTGAACCCAAAGGATTTCTCGAAGTGACTTATTCCTAAGATAAGGATTCTAGGCAGAATATAAAGATATTGGGGGATTATTGGATTAGATTTTGGGTGTGAAAAGGGACTTTAAATGTGTGTGTAAGGGGTTATAGGTGATGACGTTTAATAAGAGGCAGGAGGGGCTCTTTAAGAATGTTTGAAAATATTATTTTATTATAAAATATATTTAGGTTTCAAAAGGTCCAAAACTCTTTTAATTCGAAGATAAGAATAATATTATTTTAACTCCTCTAAAACAATAGGTTTTATACAAGTTTGTTTTCATATTTAACCTTATCATGTGTCTTTAACCCTTAGTTATCTAATTTGACTCTTACCATGTCTTCTTTGTATTCACTAGTTATGGTTAATATAGTTACAATAAAATGAAAATTGATGTAAAAGGGGTTCATTAATGACATTTTCAACCTTATATAAGTAATGTGAGTGAATATCATATTTTTAGTATTATTATATAATTTAATAGTGGTTCATTAATGACCTTTTCAACCTCATTTTCAACCTTATATAAGTAATGTGAAAGACTATTAAAAAATCTATAAAAAATTGATTATTTCTAAAAAAAATACATTAATTAAAATATAACAAGTTATAATCTTCCATAAAATTCGTGGATGAAAAAAACAATTTCAAAAAAATTTTATTTTAATATTTATAATCTCATTTATGTAAAACAATCATTAATGTGGTAATCATTAAATCATAATTTTATGAAAAACATATTAATTTATATGAGGTCGAAAAATTATAAATAAAATACCATGATGTAGAAAAACATTTTATCTTTATAAATACTATTTATAGTTAAACATATCACTTGCATAAACCATTATAAAAATTATTTTACTATGAGATATATGTTTATGTAACATTTTCCTTAACATTAAATTAATTTTTGTAAAGTGTCATTTTTACTTACATGTGGCTCCATGGGGTCCCAAAATTGACCCAAGGATTAAAATGGTCGGACATGTATCATTAAATAGTATTAGGAAATGTGTTAGGGTATTTTAATTGTATTATAATATTATATTTTATCCTTTTTTACCAGATTTACCCTTTAACCAGGAGAAATAAAATATTTACTAAAGTTACTATTCATAATGTCTAAAAATAAAAGATACCTATTTACACAATTTGGACCTATATATTCCAAATATGTAATCCATTTTTCCAAACTAAAAATAAAAAAGATGTAGAAATTAATTTAAGATTAATTCCTGTTGTCAAAACCGAAGAGAGTATTTTTAATAATTAATAACTATCAAAATATTGACATTTTCTTATGTCCTATTTCAAAGTGAAATTACTTACACTGACCATAATTAGATTAAATGGTAAAAATTTAATATAATTACCCTTTAAAAACAATTAAAAATATTATCTAACCAAATAAATAAATTATATTAAATGACAGTTTTGAATTAAAATGCAGTATTTTTCACTATTGATTAAAAAAATGAACATTATTAGTAAAATACCAAAATTTCATCCAAAGTAAATTTTGATGTCCAGATTCTAAATTAGAAATTTATTTTTTCAAATAGAATGTAAAAAACTGAAAAAAACTATATTTAAAAAGGTTTCTCCATCAAAAGGTGGTAAATCGACCTTTTAAAGAATATTAGAGTACTTAGGCTTAAAATTGGATTCATTCAAATTTTAACCCTCTAAATTTTATTGGATAAATGTAAAGAAATTTAACAAAATTTTTTAATCATTTTTTAGTTAGTTATATTCATTCCTACCAAGAAAACTACTATGTGTTAAGTACTATTTAAAAGAATAATATTATTATATTATTTTTCTGTATAACACAATGTTGTGTACAACGTAATATTTCAAAGAAACTAATTCTTGTGTACAAGGTACTCCATATAACATAGAATCCCCATTAAAGTAAAATTAATATTTAATTCACAAATATTTATAAATACGAATATATCAAATTCTTTATTTACACGGGATGTTAAACTATTTATCACATGGGCTCATATTTAGGTTTAAGATCATGGAAATATTGTTATTTTTTTCAAATAGATTTTGATGACAAAACATCTTTTATTATGAGACTATTTGATTTCATTGGAGAATAAATATGACATTATTATTATTGACCATATGTTGTTTTTATGACATTTAATAATATTACATTCTTTTAATTTCATGATCATTGGAAAATAGTTTTCAATGAAATTTTTATTATATTTATAACCCATGAGGTTACAATGTGATATAATATTACTTTAAACCATGTGATTTATTTCAAAATCTTTTTTAAATTTCCATAATGGATTTTATTGAATGATTTATATTCATAAATTTGGGGTGAGAACATTATTGGAGATTTTAAATTTATTCATGTATTAATATTATTTTAGATGAATTTTTTTGTATGTTTTTAAGTAGTAAAATGTTGTTTGCATGGGATGAATTTTTTCAAATGGGTGTATAAACCTTTTTGTACTATTTTAAATCATTCTCTACCATTTAATTACTTAAAAATAAAATTATTTCAGTGTTTAATGATTTTGAGGTTTCAAAATCAGTTGTACTAATTCTAAAGAGTGTGTTATCCCATGTGGATCATATTTTTTGGTTCTGAAGGATTTCGTTAGAGTTTTGAGAAAATTGGTCTCAATATTTTATTTTCACTTTCTAGGAAACAATTGTGTGGGATTAGAATTACATGATTATTTATAAAATAATTGAATCAAATCCATTTTATAGATTATGATTTTTTGTAAATAACTGGAACCTTATCAATACCCATTAATCATGTATAGCCACTGTGGCTTATGATCACATGAAGGGATGTTTATTATTGATTCATTATATATATAAAATTTGTTTTAGGATTATTGGGTTTCTTCCTATAAGGGATTAATAGGTGAGATGTGTGATATTTTTAAATGTTTTTTCCTTGAAGTAGTTAATTTTTTATTGTGTTCTCCTATATTTAACTCTCCAAGGGAGTATTAGGTAAAAAGTATGGGACCATTTTTTTAGACAACCCCATGTGGGAAAATGGGTCAACTAAGCAGTATTGTCTTGCTACTTTGAGATGGCGAGACTATAAGGTGTAACAGACCATTATGATATAAATTTATTTTTAAATGATACCATGGGAGAAGTAATCCTGGGGAAATTATCAGTTTTGATCACAAGGATTAAGTCATTCTACGAAAAACACAATATTTAATCTCGTGGATGAAGGTGTTCAATAAATATAATCATTAGATAGTATTATTGTACTTTTTGGGGTGTAAAAAGATCCTTTAGGGATATACTAGGTTTCTTATCACTAGTTCATGTACATATATTACTAGAGTATAGTGACAAATCTCATTCAACTTGGATCCTTTTTTTGATCATTTTGGTTATTTATATTTAAACTTTAATTGTATCCCATGATTTTTATATTATATTTAGGAATATATATCCACTTCTCTTGTTTTAAAAATTTTTATGACAAAACATAGATGTGCCTAAATGTATTATTAGTTCTTTTTATGTGTGGGTTTATTTTAAAATATTTTGAAAATGGATTTTGAATTGTTTATAATGAATGGAAAAATAAAAAATAATTATTTTAATGTGTTATCAACCTGTTTTAATAATGATTTTTGAAGTTTTTATAAATTAAGAAAAGTGAGATTGGTTTGTTTTTAAAACACTATATATTTAATTGTTTTGAATGTGAGGATATAAGTCCTTGGATCCTAGTTTTATGGAAGTGGTTTAATTTTTTTTAAAAAATTATAAAACCATATTATTTTAAGAAACCACATTTTTTTGAAATGAATATTTCAAAAAGAAGTGTTTTTAAAAGTAATTAATGTGGGACAATAAAAAAATTATTTGGACAAGAGGTGTTAGCAATGAGTTTTTTTTGTAATTGAATGTTTTCATTATAAAGATCTTGAGAAATGAGATTTAACACACTTGTGATGTGATTTTTTCGACTTTTGAATATGTATAAAAATTATTAAATTTCTATTATTTTTAAACTAGATTTGGTGAGATTTAGTATGATGGAGACTATATAGATATTCCTTCTTTTAGTGAACTACTATACTTTTTTCTCACAACCATATTTTATAGGTTTTGGATTTAGTCTACTTATTTCACTTAATTTATTTTTCCTAGACGGTTGTATGGTTGATTGGTGGTTTGGCATATTTTGGATCATTAGTGATGGAAAATGGATTTAATTTCAATTGATTTAATTTATTCAATTTGGGAAATAGTATTTTATACTGTGGATAATGTGTATATTTTCCCTATAATTTTATTTATATATTAGTTATATCATTTCTTTATATTGGGATATATTTGTCTTAATTTGTGTGTTATTTTAGTTTATTTACACTTCTTATTTATTAGTTGGGTTTGACGGTTAATTTATTATAAGGGTTCGTTATATGATAATTGTTAATTAATTTATAGCCTCAAGTGGTAAATAAATCCCTTAGGTAAATGTGGTGTACTAGGTTAGTATCTAGGTAACATAACACCCCTTACTCATTCTTAACATAAGAAAAATATATTCAATTGATAAACAATTCACCTATATTAGTAAATTATTGATCAAAACATTTTTTATCAAATCCTTATAATAATAGTCGTAAATCTAAAATTATGGTTTTATATCATATGTAAAACTAAAATTTTGAGTCTATTTTTAATATAATAGTATCCATTCATTTATGTAAAATGAAACTCCTTATATTATTTTTAATTATGCACAATGTGTGACTATGAATATAATTTCTAGTAATGTTATTTTAATGGAAATTATAATTCCAATTTTCAAGAAAAATTCTATTTAGTCCAAAACTTTTCCTTATTCAATTGAAGAAAACTTGGTCCCATATTCTATTGTAGTGTAGACATGTCTCAGTTTCCCCTTACAATGTTCTTCGATAATTTATATGCATCGTTTTCTTGTTAGAAAAACGTAGAATCATATATGTTGGATACATTTTAATATAATTATATTTTATTATACATTATAATTTATTTATAAAAATGATTCTTTTCTTCTTCATAAATCTCCTCACAAATTTATTCTTTTTTTGCAACAAGAACTGTGTCATCGTCTTAAAAAATCCAATATAAGTGAATATTTTCATATATATATATTTATTAGACTGAACACTAACATTTTAAAAGTTTATGGTTTATAATTTTATATATATCATTAAATGTAATTATCAATTATATATTTATAATCCCAAAAAGTTCCTTCTTTTTAAAACTCATGATTAGTCTCTAACAAAGATAAACCCTCCTAAATGTTTAATACAAACATCATTCATGGGATCCCAATGGAAAAATACATTCATTAAATCCATTTATAAATATTAAAATTTCATTTTAGATCATATAAAAAATAAGAATTTCAATCTTTTCAATCTATATGATAAGAAAAAATGACTCATTTAAATATATACTCTCAAATTGAGAGTACCATTTCAATAAACTTCTCATTTTGTTATAAGATGCATCATATTTACCACTATGAAATATTATGATTACCTACATTTACATATAATATTACTATCTTTTGAATGTGACAAAAAATTCTGTGTGGTATTCCTCTCAATATGATTTATCTCTTCCCCCGTCATCATTTTCTAATCCATTTTTTAAAACATTATAAAAAATTTTAGCCTCAAATTTTGACTGAATGTTGGTATGATTATAATTCATCAAACCTATATATGTTTTAACACCATTTCTGTTCCATCCAATAATTTTTTCGAAACTCAACTTGTGTTCTATTAATTGAGATCTTATTTTGTACATCATTAGGGATTAACTTATTAATAGATATTCCAAAATCGTTATGGGAGTTATAAAAAACATTTTGTGAAATATAATTAGTCCCATGATTTCCAATGAATTATATAAGAGTTTTTAGAATTAATAATCATTGGGTAGTGATTTTTATATATGAAATTTATTTCAAAACAATTTATATAAATTATATCAATAATTTTCATCATATTTTTATAGCAGCATTGGTTAATTATTCCTCTGGGTTTGTATCCAAGGGGGTTCCCTTTATTATTTATCTCAAAACAATTTCGCAAGTTCCTTCCACTAATAATGATGAATAAATGGATATGAAATACCATCAGGATCATTAAGTTGGAAATTATTATATACTACATTTAATAGGGGAAATACCTTAATTTTGTTTATGTGAGAACCAATTCCAAATGTAAACTGCTTCATTTGTTTCATGAATCTAAAAGAATTATAAGGCTTTATTGTAGAACAACATGATTCATCAAATTTATAAAAAACACCAATTATTCAACTGAAATACTCTATTTTTTTTATCTTCATATGGATAAGTATACTCATTCATTATTTTACGTTAATCCTGTTACACCTCCATGTCATAATTATCGTATTAATATCTATTACCAGACCAAAATATTTTATTTTCACATTCTATTTGATTCTAAGAAAACTATTTAAAGTTTAAAGTCATCTCAAGATCATGGTATTTACTTGAAAATAATTATAAATAATTTATACAATTAATGTTTTCTACAATTTTCATGATGTATCATTCCCTATTAGTTGGTTTTGAGATCATCAGACCAAAAATATAAAAGTATATCTATTAGGAGGTTTCATCATTATTTTATCCAGTAACATGCTTTATTTTTTCACCATATTTACATTGTAATATGTTTGATAAGTGTTTAGTATTTCATAATTTTGATTAATTAGATTCCACACATATTCATATTTAACATGCTTAAAAATCATATTTCACAAAAATATTTATTTTTATATACCAAATATGATTTTCATCTTCCATACTCACAAAAAAATGTTGATTATAGTAATTTTTAAATAAATTAATAATATTTTTCATCCATTCATTATAATATTTTCACCCATAATATTTATAAGAAAACATATTTTCTTGGTAAATATCACCTCATTACCATCTTCAGTGAGTTTATAGGAAGATAAGAGATTATGTAATATCTTATCAAAAAATATAACAACCATTGATTTATTTGTATAAATCTCGAGGAATCCAAATATATTCAAATTTAGTTATACATAATCTCTAATAGTAACAAATCCCCTTTTATAAATTTGGATATATTTTAAAAGAGTTTTATTTTTATTCATTTTTACCAACAAAGCACTATAATGTTTTAGAGTATTATCTCCATTTATATATTTTTAAGATACCTTAATCAACTTAATTTTAATTAATTTATTTATCTTTTTGATGTATTAGTAATTATCATTTTGGTAAAATTATTCCAATAAAATTGTATAATACTTTTTCATGATATGACTAGGTTGATATCATCACCTGTATGTTTTCACATGATAATTATATATATCATGAAATTGTACATTCTATTTTGGATTTTTTTCTATAATGATTTATAAGAACATTAGGTTAATTTTCCCTTAATTCTGGGCATCTCATTAATTATGGGAGTGGTAATTTTTATAATCACACATAGAGTTTTTCCTCATAAACTCTATAACACCAACACTTTCTATTAGGGTGAAATATCAAGCGTTATTAAAATGATTCTTAACATATTAATAATTAGTGTTGTGTTTAATTTAATCATTGTTCCATATAGACATCCTTCTCATTCTTACTATCTATTTCCTTCACCATATCATCTCTATTATTGTTAGCCTCAGTATTCTTTGTTTTGTAAATCCCACTACACTTAAATATTTTATTATAACCTTTTGATATAGAAATAAGTGTATTTTACTTCTTTTTTCATGTAATTGGTTTATTCTATTTATTATAATTTCCACCACAACATGTACTACATTATTAGGGTGTAAAAACTTATATATTTTGGTATAATATGTCAACAATATTGTTCCTTGATATCCATAAAACTATTCTCCACTATTTTAGATAATTTAACAACATCCAAAACAATATTTTTAAACATTACAACATTTTATTTTCTCATAGAATTTCCATATTCCCCAAACATTATTTCATGTGTGTCAAAATTATTATTTTAGGTTATTATAGTCTCGATTGTAATATCGATAATTTAATCATGTTATTCAAGGAGTTTATTATTTTCTCTTATTTATCAAGTTATCTATTCATTTATATCAGTAATTTCCTTGAAATCCGATTCATCAGAATATTTCCTCCGAGAATGATTAATTTATTTTAATAAATTATTTTCTCACCCTATTTTTTTTCTTCAGTAATACTACGAGCTCAATTCATAATTAAAACTCTTGTGGTGTTTCCTCAAATATCTAATTTCATTACCTTAAATAAATACTAATTTCATTTCTCCTAATGGGTATTTGGGTTGGATTTATTTATCCTTCAATTTAATTTTCTCTTTACCCTTTGAGTATTATTACTCCTTTCACATTCTTTATCACAATATTTCTCATAAATTATTTAGAATAAATTCTTATTCGTTGTTTTATTATCCTTCCCATTATATTTTATGAACACTCTTACATTTCTATTTCATTTTATCATATTTCATCTTTATTACCTTTGAGATTAGTCATCATTATTATGTGATTATTCAATCATAGATAAGATAAAATTATAGTATCATTTCATCCTAAAATTGGAACATTGAAATATAATTTTAACCATATATTTTACATTCAATAATTTTATACCATTAGAGAATGTTTTTTTGAGTTAATAAATTTATTTTTAAACTTGTTATTATTTTTTTCCTCATCGTGTATATTCTTAGGATCAATTTTATTTAATACTTTTGATGCATTAAAATCTATGTCAATCTCAGATTTACATTTTCTTTATAAGCTTGTACCATATAACATATTATACACAATCAATAAATTTTTTAGTTTATCAATGGTATACTCAAAATTCTCTTCATTTTAATTAGGAATAATATTGACATTGATTTTATATAGTATATTTCCCAACAATTTCTTCCTAATGGTATAATATTTTATAATTTCTACAATCCTTCATATTAAGTGTTAATATTTTCAGTCAATTGATTAATTAATCCATCAAGCTGTCAAATTATATATTAACATTCTCAAATTAATAATGGATTGTATGTAATAATAACACCATAAATTTATTTTCTAAATCATGTATGTCATGTGATATCCTCTAAAAAACATTTTTTGTTTTCCCATAATTAATGTAAAATATTTCATAGAGGGATGAAATTAAAATATTTTATACTATCCCATTGTGTTTGATATAAATATTAGTCAATAACGTGTAGTCCATATCAGTATATAGAAAGCATAAAATTGTAATAAAGATTGAAAAAAAGAATCATATCCTTCCTTGTATGGTATCTCATTCCATCATATATGAGAAAACGTTTATTTTTTAAATTATTAGTAATATCTACAAATATAATCATATAATTTTTTTAGAAATATAATATAAATCAATTCCCTGATATAGTTACATGGAACTAATTTATGAATTCACAAATTCCATAATATAGTCTTAAGAGAGAGCATTGCACCGGTGAGGGGTCAGTGGTAACCAGAAAAACATTTTTGTGTAATACATGAAAGCACATTATGTATTGATAATTAGAAAGATTCATTTAATTTAATTCATTTAAAATTAATAATATGATAAATTATGTAAATATAATTATTATCCTATTTATTGATAAATCTAAGAAAAATTATTATAATATAATATTTTATTTCAAAAAACTATTTTGAAGTTTAATGTCTTGATTTTTCATATCATATTCAACAAGTTTCATGTTGATTAACTAGAAAAATACATAATTTTATAAATTTAGATAAAATTTATACATTTTGTTAATATTAAAAAAATATCTAAATCATATAGCCAAGCCTCCCACATAGTACAAACACATAACCAAATATCCCAAAAATCAAAACCACATATCCAAATTTTTTTATTTCATTACCTTAGAAATTTCAACATATAAAATGGGATACAAAATTCTACATTGAGTGATTAATTTTATGTTAAAGGGATTATAAAATAATATAAAATTTATTATATGTAATAAATTAATAAATAAATATTTTTCATATATAGTTTTATTTGAGAAAGAACTATATTTTTAGTCAAAATTTAGTAGACTTTCAAAAATGTATATCTACTATATTATAATGACAACATGACCCATAAATCTCCGATTAAAATTATTTTTCATTATTTTGAAATCTATTGAAATTTTATAAGTAAAATAAAACATAAAAAAATTATTCTTCTATTTATAATGTATTATGTATATATGAAATTTTATATGTTTAAATGTCTATAGATATCACAATATTGTATTTGTGAATTCATCTATGGGAAAAGTTTTTATTATATGAATTTGGTATTTGAAAAGTAGATAAATAAATAGATTATATTACATGGAAAAGTTGGATATGTGGGGTATTCAAAGACATAAAATTTTTTAACCTAAATATTTTGGTTACATTGGTATTTTATCTATTTGAAAATCACCCACATAGTCATATTCACGTATATTGTTTTGATATTTTCTACATTATGTTACAAATCATTAATTACACTTTTTAACTCTCTCATATTTTTTGAAATATTTATTTCAAATAAATTTTATCATTTAATTTTTTAATTAAAATCAACAAAATGATTATCTTTTATTACATTTAAAACTAATTTTATATTTTATTATATGTAACATTATATTTTCTCATTGGTCAATGAAAAAATGAGTTTATACAAAATGTGATGTACTAAAAATATATTATTTTTTAATACGATAGTTGTTAAAAAATATCTGAAATGATTGTTATTAATAATATTATCTAAATTATGAATTTTTTTTGATTCATACATTAATATATAATAAGTTTATTTTCTACCAATTAATTATAAATGAAAAATAACCATTGGAAAATAAAGGGAATTCATTTTTTTCTCAAAAAATTATTTTTATACTCCCAAATGTGTTTGTCTCAATAATTTAAAAAATTATTTTTTTGAATGATTTTAATTGAATGTATGCATTATATACTTAATTAAATCTTCAACATTAATATTATTTGTTTTCATGTCATGAGATAAGTATCAAATCAAATTTACTCATAAAATATTATTTTTTATGAAATGAAAATTTGTCTATTTTTATGCAATTATTTTTAAAGTTATGTTTTGAAAATATTAAAATATCTATTTGAATAAACTTATTTCTATTATAAAATCATAATTTTGAAATCATCTAGGGATAAAATTTTGATATTATTGTGAAAAGATAATATTTTAGTGAATATTTAATGATACAACTTTTATTTAAAAAATACAATTTCATTTAAAGAATTTAATATAATTTGTTTATTTTAATGTAGATTTAAAAACTATAATTATTTAAAATAAATATTTATTAATCAAATATATTTTATTATAATTATTTTCATATTGAATTTTTAAATAATTTTTTTACGCTTGGAAACCTTTGTATATGGAAAATCACTTTTTCATCCCATCTACATGATTTATTTAAAACTAAAATTTTCCACTATATGAATTGTATTTTTAATAATGGATTGAATATTTTGAATCAGAATAATTTATATTATTTAATAATTTCCTACTAATTTTTTATTTTAAAAAATAGTAATAGAAGTAAAAAATAATTACCACAGTCATGTTGAAAATGGGTTTACTGAGGGTTAAACAAAATAATATAAAGGGTTAAATGACATATAAACTTTTGAAAAACCAATTGGATAGCCATATATAGACCTTATCACCTGTAAGGTTCTTTAAAAACCCATTTTGGATCATTTTGACTTGTTAAAAATATTGTTAGAACTTTTTATTTAAAAAATTACATGTGTGCCACTCACAACACTTATCAAAGGAAACCCCCTCCCCTATCCACTTCATACATAAAAACCCAATGTTTAGACTAAAAAAATTCCAAAATAACATCCTTAATTTCCTCATATCATATATAATCCATATTTTGGTGATAAATCCTTCTAAGTATTGTTTTTGTTACAAACCAAAAGAAGTTTGTCTGAAGAAAAGTTAACACACCAAACCGATCATTCTATTTTATTTATTCCTCCACATTCTTCAACTATTTTTATACAATGATTATATAAGAAAAATATAATATTACAGCAATTAATATTTGTTTATATTTTTTTATCATGACCTACAAACATAACTGCTTTGATCAAATTGGATAAAAATCATCATTTTTATGTAGGGAATACTCCCACCTCATGAACTAATGTTATTCCATTTTCAATCATCATTAATATATGATATATATGATTTTATTATTCTTGTGGAATTATAATATCACATATGCCATCTAAATTTTCATTCTATTGGAATATGATAACGTTGAGCATGTGTGCAACAGACTTCCACCTCATGAAGTGATGTGATTAATTCACACGATAAATAGAAGAAAAAAAGGTAGGGTTTAAATAACATATGTTATGTTTAGAAAAAATTATTACATAGTTATAATTTTTTATTCACCTTGTCTTACATTTTATCCTCTGAGAAAATGGAAGTAGTGTTCCTCTATAAATACATCCTACTATCTCCATGAAGTGTGTATTTCATTTTCTATTGATAACATTTGTTGGATAATCTAAATAATTATATAATAAATATATATGATATTTATATCATGGTAAAATAATATTTAGTTTATGCGACGATTATCAATTTAATAAGACCAGAAATAACAAACCAAAACAAACATGAAATGCAAAGCAGTTTTTTCCCGAAACAAGACATATTGATGGAATTGTTAATAAATGGGTAATAAAGGGAAATAAATAAATCTTATTTGGTATGATATATATATATATTTATGGAGACTTATTATATGTATAAAAATTTATATTTTTTACATGTTTTGATGAATGTTTACGAAGGACGTTGAGACTTAAGATAGGGTATTCTTGTCTCACTTGTATTTATCTGAAACACAATCCATATTCACCACAATTTTTATTTATGTGGGGTATATAACGACCATGAATTTATTTTATCATAATTATCTGGAAAAATATTTGAATTTTCTTATCCATTTTAGTATCTCTCATTCATGGGGTTCACATTTTAAATGTACTAATGCAGTGTGGGATTTTAGTCTCAAATTGCCTTATTTGGGACAAAAGTTATATTGTGAACCAATATTATGAAATGATGTGTGTGTACTTCCATTATTCAATTTTATATCATCAATATCATTATCATTGTGATATTTATTGTTTCATTTTATTTTATAAATTGATGGGGCCTATGATTAATGATATTACAATGTGGTAAAATATTTATGGTATAATCACATTCTATTTTGGGATTGATTACGATTTTACATTACATGAAAAAATATTACGATCCATTTCTCAAAGAAAAAAATGAATTTTCTCCTCCAATTTTTATTTAAGGAATATAAATTTTTCCCTTCACATTCCCCTCTTTATGTACTAAATATAAAAAAATGTTTTTAATTAAAAACCAAGAATTCTATTTTGGGTGGAAAAATTATTTTTATCCTAATCCATGTTTTATAAAAAAATATTTTAAAATTCCATGAATTGTTTATCAATTATTTTTCATCCATACATGATTTTTAATGTTTTTAATGGAATATTTATGTCATTTTAAAAAAATACATGATTACATTTCACTGAAAATTTGATTATATTCTTTTCCCTAATTTGTATGATATTTACTCCTTTATGACCACTCAATGTTTTAAACAATACACTTTTATTTTCAATGTTTAATTTTAAATAAATTTATTTCTAAATTTGTTTAAGATTTTTTAGTTCTAAAAATAGATTTTAGAAATGGATACTATATGGTTTGAGGAATTATTTTAAATTATTTTTAAATCATCCATTATAATATTGTAAACATTATTTTAATAGAATGATATTGAAACTATTTTATTATTTAAAAAAATCAAGTAGGAGGTGATATTGTCCTCAATATAGGTTTCAGACGATCTTAAAAAATATTTTTCCGTCTTTGATGGCATATATTGATGTTACATATGTTTCAACATAGATATGATCCAAGGACACAATTTTTATTCAATATATAAATGGTTTGTATTTATGATGAATTGATTCTTATGAATACCAATTATTTATTCATTGGTCATACTATGAGGAAATAATTAAATTAGTGTGATTTTTTTTATTTTCATAGGTTATATAATGGTGAAATGTTTGTGAAAACCTTTTATTTCTTTGGGTTCTAATGTGATGGTTTTTTTGAATCCTATTTCATGGAATGGGTTATAATATAATGATTGTTTTATAATATTAAGGAACAAATATTTATGAATATAATTATATGAGGGTTTTTATTTAATCACAAAGGACTATGGTTATGTTATAAACAAGGATTATTGTTATATTATAATTAATATGGGTGGGACCTATATCTCTATCTACTGAATTGGGTAAAGATTGATATCAAATAATATATATAGGAATATAATGGGGAGTGAACCTTATTCAGTAATAATATTGGTCCACTATGATAGGCTTGAGAGTGGACCATGAATACTATGATTGTTTGGGTAGTTATCACATTCAACTATGATTGTCATGGCAATGAACCATGAGATTCTAAATAAATTATTTTATATCCTTATGTGTATGCCAAAAATCTATTTCATATTTCAATATTATGTTCTAAACATTCATTTTCATTTATTCCATTATGATTCATGTCTTATTAAGTACAAATATTTATTTCATTACTCATGTTTATGATCTATGATATCCATGGTGTGGTTTTCAAATGTTATTCAATTGTTCTCATACCCCTATGGTTATGTTATTTTGATATGATTATTATTTACCCTAATTGATCATCTAATCACACCCTTTATTATGTTTCATATCCTAATGTTACGAGGAAATGTATTATGTATGATATGTCTATGTAGGGTTCTAGTTATGATGATCCTAGTGGTATATGACATAGCTCACTTATAGACCATTATTTTTTGTGTCCTAGTTTGTAAAGAAACATGACCTAAATAATTATGAAATGGGTCACTATGTAATGTAATGAATATTTATGTATTATAATGTAATATTTATGTAATATAAGTTTGGGTCTACTCCATTGGTATTAAATAAATGATTAATTATCCATGAGAAACTAGTATTGAAAAACACTAGTGAGATACCTAGTTATATTTCTATGTAAATTTATGGGGTATGTCAAAGGATAATACAATGGATAAGTCATATTATAGGAAAATATCTCGGATTTTTTTAAAACATAGATTGAGTGGTTTCTATAAAACTAAATTACTTTCTTGAAACTACAAGTTGATGTGGCTCTGAAACATAGGTATTTAGGGGTAATAACTATAAAACGGAACATCAATATGACTAGGGAAATAACTAGTATAATAAAATGGGCCTTGTTTCACACCTTGATTATTATTCCTTTGGATACTCTTTGTATATTCACAAACTCTTTCCAAATAATTTGGAGTGATTTATATAAGGACCATGAATGCACAAGGTTATTCATAAGGTTTCAGGGATTAAAAATAACATTTCATGACATAGAAATCATATAATATATTTTTCATGATTATGTGGTCTCCCAATATTAATATTTTTACACACACAATAATTATAGTTTATAGTAAATGATTATATCAGGAAGGGACTTTGACACCACTATATGTTATATAAATTGTGTTAATGAATTGAATTAATGATATTGTTATTATTAGTAATCACCTTTCATGATATATGATTAATAACATGCACCATAAACTTCTACTGCATTCAACAAAGAAGATAAGGACATAGTTATATAAGAGCATGAGTGGTGGATACCATGGATAAAAAAATATTTATTTCCCTATATACTGAGAATGTGGAAATAATACTACAAGTTAATGTCTCAAAGGTATTATATGAAATCTATCATGTGAAAAAAATCTAAGAAAATAATTACCGAGAAAAATTTGAATGATTTTTTAATCTAATGGGCGAGGATAATGGTTTCCCTAAGTAATCATCAATTGTTAAATGAAATTAAATTGGAAAGAATTTGAAATATATAAATTAATTTCCAAGGGGGGGAAATATTATTAGGAGAATCAATAGGTGGTATGAGTAATGGATATAAAACTGATGATGAAGATTCCAAGAGTGTCATATGAATTCTATGGGCCATCATAAAATTATTGTTAATGGTATACATGAGAAGAATAAATAGATTGAAGTTGATTAATGTTAATACTTGATTCATATTTCACAATTTTGGAAATATTTATTAAGGAATATGTTAGTGAATCCTAGTTAATAGTTTATGTTCATATGAAATTATTGAAGTGTTGTTTATGAGAATTTTATAATTATGTTATATGAATCTTCATATATATAAGGGATTTTATTCTAAAATTTTTTACTTGTGGATTTTTGAGATTATGATGATAGTTATAAGGATATAGATTTTTTTTAATAGAATTATTTTTTTGGGAAACACGTTGTTCAGGGTAGTAAACCATTATTATGTTATCAATTTTGAGAAAATTTTGATTATTTTGTATAATATAATGATCGATATGGATAATGTAAATTGGAGAGTATTTATGATGAAAAAAATGG
Source organism: Viscum album (assembly GCA_963277665.1). NCBI lineage: Eukaryota > Viridiplantae > Streptophyta > Magnoliopsida > Santalales > Viscaceae > Viscum > Viscum album. The sequence goes on from OY728123.1 coordinate 209,370,906, forward strand.
TAAAAAATTATCAACAAAGGGGTTTCTATTAACGATGAGAGATTTTAAAAAATAATTATATTTATATAATATATATTCAATAATCTATTGTTTTATTAACTTAATGAGCAAGTGGCCATTTTTTCATTCAGTTTTTATGGTAATTTTTATTTTTACCAAGCATCAGGATAACATATGACCACAATATTCTCATATTTGGTATGTAACCAGTAAGATAAAATTAGTGATATTTTGGGGATTAAAGTTATGTTTATTGAGTAAAATTTACTGGCCTCGAATATTATAATATACCAATATGGGATGACTATAGAAGTCACCCATGTTATTCCATTACGTGGTGTAGTAAAACAATAACAACAAAAGAAATAACTTATATATGAAAAAAATGACATTCAACCAAAGTAAAAAAGAAGAAACCATGGATATAAAACTAAACCAAATAGGACAAATCAAGAATAAAGACATGTATATACCCAAAGTATCCACGTGACCAATCATCACCTCCAAATTATCCCAGAACAAAGAAGCAACACAAAGATAATACATCATACTACAAGATATCATAACATATACTTATGTCAAGAAAAAATGTCAACATCCACCCAAAGGTATAAGTACAGTGTGCTATATGGATCATACCATGATATAAAGAAAGAATATATGAAAGTTATAATACCAAGAATGTAGAAGATAAAGCGTTAAAACAAAACTTTTTTATTATAATATTTATCAATAAAATATCTAGAAATAATTTTTCAATCATTCATTCAGTTTCTAATAAATTTATTATCATGTTTTCCAAAGCCATAAACATGCCCTAAAGTAGGTAAAAAATATTAAATATATATTTACTTGTGAGAAAATAGCCATGAAAAAATATTTCATGAAATAATAAACCAGAAAAAATATTGGACCTTCGAGACAAGATTAATCCTAAGGGACAACACATAATAGACACTCACAATCCTACAAAGAAAAAAAAGGCTAGATCCAACTAATATTGAGTCCTTCCATAGTACATCAATATACAATAGGTCACATCCCAGTGATTGCAAAAATGGTAAGGCTACACATGTCTCTATATCTACATACCCAAGATTACACCTATGAAATACTTTTCAATTTATACCTTCAAAAAACATGATCAAATTTTTTCAAAACCATTTCAATTCCAGTAAAATATCCTTTAATTTTTTAAAAATCCTTTTTTAAAATCAATGAATTTATGTTTTCAATGAAAACCCCATTTAGAACATGAACCCATCCATTTTCAATTTAAAAAACATTCAATTCCATTTCATATCTTAGTGAATCAATGAAAAAATAGGAAATTCTGAAAATTATAATTCTGGAATAGATCTACCTACCTCAATGACGTAAAAAAGCTAACCAATTTTGAAATTGGGGATTGGATACAAAGAGAATGAACTTAGAAATGGAAGGGACACCAAGAACTAGAAAAATGATAGATAGAGAACCCTATCTGATCATGAAACCATAAAAAAATTTGCTCTTCAAAAACCATGGATATTCCTAGAGGAGAGCTAACCCAGAGAAGAGAGATCTACCCCAATGAATATCAATCTCTATATGAATCAATCGGAATGAAAGTAAGTCACCCCAAATCACCTAAGAATCATTCTACGTTTAGAGAGGATGTATGTAAAGATAATGAATGAAACATATCACTCTTATAGAAACCTAAAAAATGATACTGTGAAATTTAAATGGAATTTAATTTATTAACACTACATTTAATCCTCATGATTATTATACACCAAAAACCCATTTATTTTTAATTGAAATCAATATTTTTCCATTACAGGACTTGTATCTATTTCATGTTGTATATCACATTCAAGCCCTATGTCCAAATCAGTGATTCTTCCTAACATAAATTACATGACCTTTACTAAACATACATAGTGTGTAAGTTCCCAATCAGAATAAAAAACTATAGTTTTAATGTTTAATATTATAACATCTCCTAACTTCACCATTATAGGTATCATCCGAACTCAGCCATGGAAATACTTTCCAAATAAAATGGAGGAACCAAAATAAAATATTGTAACATATATGATAAAAATAAAATGAGATTTTATAATCTCCCCACCATAAAATATTTTTATCCCCATAATGTTCTCAATATTCATGACTTTAAAAAGGATAAGGCCACTACTCCCACATCAACAACTCCCAATCCCACATCACATGGAAATCTAACTGACTCTTCCATAGTACCCAAAATAGGGGGGGGGGTATTTTTACTACATAGTTCCTTATCATGGAGATCCATAATCTCGAATCACTAGTCAACCAAAGTTGTATCGGGATCAAGATAAAATTCCTCCAATGTAATTACACATGAAAAATATATTATATACCTTATTTATTGCGGAACATGAATCCAACAATTGATAGAAGTCATCCTAGAATATATGTCTGACTAGTTGGCCACCCTCTCTAGTCACTCTAAAAATTCAAAGGAGACCAAAAATATCAGCACCAACATACCCTTCTAACCTAACCTACGATTTCCCATTTGTGGTAAAGCTTTAAAAAAACCATATCACCAAGAAAAAACTCCAACAGCTGACAAATATATTCCACATAAGATTTCAGAAAACATTGTGCCCTGATCAAAGGAATCCAGATCAACCAAACCATCTCTATATTCTCTTGAATAATACCCAACCCAAGAAAAGAATGTTCTCCGAACATTTCCTAGTATAAATGATATCGAAATTTCTACCCATATAAAGTGTCAAATGGAACATTGTGATTAAATACTAATAACTATTGCTTAGGAATACTCACCAAATGATAAATTTCAAGCCCAAAATTCACCAAAATTATTCACACAAGTATAAATAATATCCTCATGATTCTATATATCCCTATTTGACTATAGATCCAAATTAGGATGATAATCCATTATAATTTTAAATTGGGAACACATTTCATCATGAAAGGATATCAAAAATCTGGATGGGAACCTTGAGTCCCTATTAGAATCAACCATAATGGTATCCCCATAAAGTCTCACAGTATCTCATACGCAAAATTCCCCAAGATGTTCCTCTTTCTTCAATCCCTTTATTATTAACAAATTCATGTATTTGGTGATTCTATTGAAAGTAAAAAAACAATCACATCCTTCACACTAGGATTACATGGTAAACCAATGAAGAAATATAAGAAAATGTAAAAATACATCCATACTTCAACGGTAAAAGGATTCAAAAAATCGGAATTTATGTAGTGTTCCTCATTAACATTCTAAAAAGTGATACTCTAAAATATAAAATCCTCTACCAGCAATCTTTTCCATGATCACTAATATCGATTTCTCAAGTCATTTTATATCATTGAAGCTCTAGGGTGCACATACCAACATAATGGATGTCCATTATGTAGCAATTCATGTCTTAGCGAAAAAATACTAATCAACCTACCATGAAAACAAAAATATCCCTTAGTATACTAAGATAAACCTCATGAGGTGTCCCAACCATTATGGATTTTTTCAAAAGCATCAACCCTTGGTGGATGTCATCTATTCAACTCAAACTCACTCACCAAATGATGAGAAAACATTTTTGGAATCCAGGAACACCTGTCAACCAACCTTCTCCACTCACAGGCTCATCATAAAAAAGAAACTATCATAGATCACTCGTATAGTGATTCAATCATTGATTGGATCGATACACTTCATCAAAGTGCATCAGAAACCACATTTCCATTCCCAACGGTATAAATGATATCAAAATCAATAGTCTAAAGATAAAAATCCTAAAATATATGTACCATGTTATGATCCCTCTGAGTGAAAACATATATCCATAATTTCTTATCATAATGAACCATAAATTGATCCCAAAAAATACAGTGTTACCACTTATTGAGTGTGTACAAAACCACAACCACAATAAGATAATGTTCTGGATATTTCATCTAATGAGGTTGTAAATGAAAATATCTGTAAGATACCACTTGTTTCCCTAATATTAAAACACTTCAAAAATCTGTACCTGAAGTATATCAAAAAACATTGTAGAAAAATCTTGTTCTAGGAGTGTTTTCACATATTCTAAGTCAATCCACACATAGAAATATGGAAAATATCTCTGACATTACTAAACCCAATCAAACATTACACCTATACAGATAGAGGTTGTTATTAGAGATTCAATATTGGATAAGTCCTGAAAAAACATTTGTTAATAACTATTCAATCCCAATAATCTTTGGATCTCAAACACATTTCTGGGATTTTCCATGGACATAACTACCCATAACATTTTAATATCCAATGGGATTCCCCACTAAGATATCACATTCCCAAAAAGATTTAACTCTTTGATCCAAAAATCCTACTTGGAATGTTTACGTTACAGATGATTTTCATTCATTGTTTGAAATATGAAATCCAAATAGTCTGAATATACTTACTTTGACATAGAATACACCATGATATAATCTACAAAATCAATAAAAAAATATTCTATGAACCAACGAATGATCTAGTTCATCATATCTAAAACTACCATAGGGGAATCAGTGAGTCTAAATGGCATAACTAAAAAACAATTACCATATCGCCTCTGAAATGATGTCTTAGGTATTTCCTAATCATCAACTCTCACTAGTTGGTACCCCGACCACATTTTAATGTTAAAAATCGAATTATAACCTCAATTTTTATCATAGATATAATCTTTTCTAGTTAAATGATATTTGTTTTTGATGGTCCCATGATTCATCTTCAGATAGTCAATACATATCCTAACATATATATCTTCCTTATGAAAAAATATTATAGTGAATCCCATGATTAAATTCTATGAAGGATAAATCGTTTAACCTCTAGGTCATTAAGATAGACGTCATGTTCTGACAACACTTCATGTTCCATTCATCATGGAAGCATTGAAAGGACCCACATTCCAGGGAGCATTTCAACTAAAAAATCAACCTCTCCTTGAATTGATAAACCTAAAATATCATATGGAATGTCCTTGGGGTATTCACACAGGATAGAAGTAAATTTATCACCTAATTAAGGTTAAACTACATGAATAATTTTTTTTGAAAAAATTCACGAGAGTACTCCAAAATATGGAACAACATTCCCTACACTTCATGATCTAGAGTCCCGCTCACCCTATAAAACACGAGTGACCCCCTCACCAAATAAGAAATATACCTGATTGTAATAACATTCTATATGGGCTTTAAATCTGAAAATCCAATCCATGCTGATAGTCATGTCGATGGTGTCATGAACAGGAACCATGAGGTCCAAACCTCCTAAATGTTAGTTATCATCATCCAACATGTAGGACATTAAAAACAATGTTCATACATCTTTCCCAAATGAGTTGTAAGATCCAACCAAAACATCATATGCTTTGATTGAAGAACCAACACTTAAACCAAAATTTAAGGTATAAATGATTGGGTATCACCTGTATCAAGCACAGTTAGCACCATAGAATATTAAATAAACATCGTAACTCCAAAAGAAGCTAGACGTGATTAAGATTTATTTGGTTCACACTATATTACATAAATATATCTAGAAATATCATCCTGAACATTCCACTTATCCTATGTATGAGACCCACCACACTTGGAAGAATCAACACAAACCATTGATCCAATGGTTCATTGGGACATCCTATAACCAAAACATTTCATATGGATAGATCTCAAATAAAATTGACATGTCATCAGAGCCTCTATAAATTGGGGCCTACTATGACCATTATTCCAAAACACAATGAAAAAAACCTTCAACTACCCTATAGAATCCCCTAAAAATGGTCCAGTAAAAAATGATCACCTTTTTCTTCCTTTGATAATTAGATGAAGCACCTTGAATAACCCCTATAACAACTGAAGATCTGCCAAAACCTATCCTTCTAAATATACCTAATCATATAAAACATCTTTATCCAAATCCTCTACATAGGTATAATTAAAAAAAGTAAAATAATTAATTTAATATCATCCCTATACTCCATCTCCATCATCCATACATTAATGTAATCATTAGTGACTAGATTTGGTGCCAGATATACTAACTCAGTAAATTGGGTCGATTAATCATGGATGGTAAAATCTTCTAGGTCCAAGGTCCAAAAATTATAGGTCTCTTCTAAACATAATGTATCATTATATTTTTATTGAATAATTATATTCTTGAAAGTAACCTAGGTAAGACCATCATGATTATCAACTTATACTATAGAGTCTCACCATCGCATTCCTAGACCCTTGATCATGTACCTGAAAAAACCCCACTTGGTAATATTTAGGATTCCTAAAAAAGATGTAGGTGATATCAATCCATTAAAAATAGTCCTCTCAATGTAGTTTTCGATTGTCACCATGGAAGATATGTTGATAATACTTGGTAAATTCTATGAAATGATCCACTACTCACCTTTGGTTCATGACACCCACTGAAACTTGAGTGCAAATTATTTGGATGAATTCATCAACCAATGAAGGATACACTAGAGGATCATCCAATGTAACTTACCTCATGGCTTCCCACCTCATATTTAGAACATCACTTTTAGGATTCATTGTTTGGTAATAAAAAAAATATGAAATTATTCACAATAAAACGAAAACACAAAATAAAAAAGTTTAATAATAAAAAAAATCTATAGAATAAAATGAATTGAAATAAATAAATAAATTTTATCACCAGAGATAACACTTTTTAAAAGAAATAGGTAATTATAAATAAAATACCCACTTATTTTATTCAAAATAACATACGCACACCATGTAACAAAGAACATTACATATGTCCATTTAAATATATATCAGATACAATTATTTCACATAATCTTATATACTAGGTCTCAAACTTAGTAAATATTTTTATGACCACCCGTTGAAACTTGAATTCAGTCATGCGAGTGAGTTGGAAATCCATTTTCCACAACTTCTATCCTAATTCAGATGATTCTCATCCTATCAACCAAGACATAGAACTGACTAAGGCAGTGTAGACACACATCAGGATAAGTAACCACCATTGATGCCAAATTGTACTAGACCAACCCAGTTTTACCAAAAATATCACCCATGTATTCCTAGTATAGATTGATATATAATAAATAAAACTAAATAAGTATTATATATAATAATAACAATACATAAAACTGGAGTGTAAATCCAAAAACAACGAGATACAACTATGATAGAGAGGCTAGACTAGGAATAATAGAATATCTAGAACAAAATTCTCCTGGATAAAAAATGTAACCTCCATACCATCCCAAAATAAAAAATTGATAAAAAGAGAAGCCAAAAAACTACATTATCCTCTTCCTTTTAACTATGTCCTTTAAAACAAGGTCTATAGATTCCAAAAAGAAGATGCAGGGTGTGTGAAATAAAGACTAGTAGGATACCACCATAGAATATAAAAAAGTTCTAATACGATGAATGCACAATTTCAAGCATTAAAATGAAATGATTTTTGAAGAATTTTATTCCTTAAAATATTTTGAAAAAAATTTTCAAATAGAAATTAGGTTTTCAATACATTTTCATATCATGTTTTCCAAATCCATAAACATGGAACAAAGTAGGTGAACATAATAAAAATAAATTTACATGTGATACAACATCCATGAAATAATATATCATGATATAAACAACCTGATATGACAATTCAACTTATAGTGGGGCTCAAGGCTATGTAAAAAATGTACTGGACACTCACTAATCTAAAAAATCATACGTTTAGATCCATGAAATATCGATTCATTCCATAGTACATTGATATAAAATAGGTTACCTCAATGTTGTTTCATTCACACTAAAGCTACCAATATACTTATCTCAATATACCCAAGGTTCATGATTTGAATTTTTTTTCTATTTCTATTTTGAAAACCATGATCAAATTTTTAAAAAACCATTTCAATTCCAAGACAATCTTTTTGTTAGATTGAAAAATTTATTTCCCAAATCAAGGAATGTAAATTTTCAAATAAAAAAACCTTTAAAAGATGTACTAATTCCAATTTTAATTTAAAAAACCTTAATTAAATGTCAAATCACAATGAATCAATAAGAACAAAAGGTAATTCAATAAATTATAAAGCATTAATAGATCCACCAAGCACAAGGTTGCATAAAACCTGACCGTATTTCAATATGGGGATTAGAAAAAAATAGAATGGGGTTACCAAATCATGGAATGAAAATCACATAAAAAGGATCTATAGAAAAAGATACATGTTCATGAAATTGAAACAAAAACATTGATATAACCAAAACCATGGGAAAAACCATCTGGAACACTTACCTAGAAAAGAAAAATCCAACCTAAATGGTGATTAATTGAAAAATGAATTGATTCATATGGAAAGAATTTACCCAAAATCACTTAGGAAGTTTACTATGTTGATATAGAAGGGATGGATAGATGATTAATGAAGCATATCACTCATTTGGAACCATTATAACCAACACTACATAATTCATAGTATGTGTAATAAATGAGGTCAGTATATTCCAAAACCCCAAAATTTTTAATAAAAGCCAATAATTTTCCATTATACAGAGTGTACCTATTGCATGTAGTATAACCAATGAACTCTATGTATGCAAATAAAGGATTCTTCTTGAAATCCATTATAAACTTATACATAATATACATGTCATATAATTGCATAATGTGAAGTATAAATTATATCTTTTATATTGAAAATTAAAAAAATAATCCATAACCATTCCATTATAGGTACCATCCCCACTCAAGGTCATCAATATTAGCCAAATAAAAAATAGAATCCAAATGAAAAGAGTATAAAATTCCTAAGAAAAATGTAATGGTATTTTACAGTTATAATTTTTCTTTTATGATTAGTTATAAGGATATCCATTTATGGAATTGTTTATGTTTATCTTTGAATGAGGTTTTATAGAGTAATGTATTACATCATTGTATTATGATTTATGCATACATTATAACCAGGGATAACCATTTTATAATGATGATAAATTTAATTATAATGAATGAATTATCATTGTATTATAGATCCTTCAATTTTTTAGTGCTTCTTAAAAAAATCAATCTTAATTTATTAGAGTTTGAGATGAAGAGGAAATTAATTGAAGCACAGCCAAATGATGCAATTGTGATTATGAAATATTGAAATCCAAAACACTAGGAATACTTGTCCCTTTGGAAATCATTATTATATAGAGACAATAAATTATCTCTTTACATTTCCATGAAACCTATTTCAGGTTCATAAGGTATTCCATGTATCTCATTAGAGTATGTACATACATAATCCTTAAAAAATATAGAGCCAACCTTAAATATTACATAATAAAGTAAATTCCTTTAAAATTAACTTATTTACATTCCCAAATATATTTTATTTTTATTCATTTATAAATTTAGGACATTATTCATACACATCAACCCATAAGAATACAAAGTGGATACTGTTTCAATAATATCCATTTTTTCATAATAAAAATGATTTTAAAAAAATGAAATCTTTTCATGATAACTATTCAAAACATTCATCTTCGAATATCGTATTCTATTACCCATTTTAAAACCCTATGAAATTTTATTCAAATCTTATGATGGACACAAAAAGATCAATAAGAAATATAAATTTAAGGAAATAAACCATTAGTCTATGAATACTTATAAACATATGAAATAATTTTGAAAAAGTCATTCTTATCACCCATAAAGTATCATGTACATAATTTGTGAAATAATAGATTTTCATAAAACATTGAAATCATAAAAAAATACATAGAAGTAACATCGGGAATTAAATACCTAATATTGTAACACTCAAAGATACCTTAGGATCTGTAACCCTCACAACTACCTTACAATGTAATCCTCATCGCTAACTTTTGGTGTAACCCTTGTTGTTACACTTGATGTAACCATACGAATAAACTCCAACATAAACATAACAATTGAATTTGGAGGGAGATATAAGTCCCACACTTCATCATAAAAAATTACCAAGAACCATTACATACTCATAAATCATGAACACTTGTTTAAAAACATTCCTTTTAAATTTTGTAAAAATAGAAATTTATGGGTATTGTTTAAGGGGAGTCCCTTACATATACCATGTCATTGAATTGAGAATTAATAAATTGAAAGGAATATGTAACATCATTGTAAATACAAGTAAGAAAACAAAATATATTGAACATTCATATCAAAAATCATCTTAGCATGAACAAATCAATGAAGTAGAAGGTTAACCCAATGAATGGAAATTGGGTTATAAAATCCATCACCTCATGTTCTTATTACATAAAATTTGTTTAAACCTCATTTATAAAGGTTAAAAGTGTTTTTTAAATATTATATATAAACATATTTAGTTTCCTAAAAACTTATATGAACATTTTCTAAAATTATTCAACCTATTTAATAATAATACTTTGTTATTTCCATTGTTTGCAGTGCGTTCTTTACATGGTTTCCACAGTCGGTTCATAACGGATTTTCATGTATAATGGATGAGAAACAACATAAGCAGAATGAAATAGTATTGAAATGTTTCCAGAATTTTAAAATATTCCATAATTAATTTTTTAATATATTGTGATGAATCATTAGAGAAAACATTATTGTTATTAATTTATATCATTTTGGTTCTTCATCGACAATAAAAAATTAGTTTCATTATATAATTTAATATTATGTATATATGTTAATTCCAAAACATAAAATAGGTTATATCATGAAAATTAAAATCTGTTTCAACCATTATAATTTGTAATGTCTCGGATTTTCCGTTTATTATTTTTAAATATTATATGGAATTATTTTGATATTGGTCGTGAAGACGACACATCATTCCGAGGTCCAGTGAGCCTGGAATGATGGTTTGAACTTTTTATGTTAGGTGAGTCGGCACTTGTGAGCGGTTGTGGCAGTTTCCAAACATATGCCCGGAATAAAAATCTGATCACACTGTTGCGTCTAGGCCAAAGACTTCACCTAATAACGAGGCTAACCTCAACCGGCGCGGGTCGAGGTAAAAAGTAAATTTTCTGATGATTAATAATAAAATAAAAATATAAACGTTTATTTTATTTTATGGAAAAAAGTGATGCAAAACGTTAAAAGGGAAACTGTTTACTTAATTTAATGTTGTGTCATAATGGAAAATAAATGGAAAGTTGTACTCTTTAATACGCAGTGATGGGACATCTATTTCCTTAACTAATGGCGCGTCGTAAGGACTCAAGATTAAGCAAGTAGGAGTCATTAATATCGTCACGTAATTAAGTGCCAATATTTTTTCCTTTTTTAAAAGGGGTGAACAATTGTTGATCATTGGTGACGTTTCAGAGGAACCTATGCCGAATCCATGGCGCATTGGAGAAAACTCTCAGCAACGAACGACGACGGATCAAAGTCGAGAATCGCTACACCAACAATGTTGATGGAACTCAACGTCAACGGTAGCGCGATGCCTTTTTCAATGATTGATCCTTTCAAAAGGTAGGGGTTTGTTATTTCAATTCCTCTCCCCGTTTTTGAGTTTAACCACGAACACAGATCAACCACGAACAAGTTGATCCGTGGATTCGTGCGTTATTGAAGGAGGGATTTCTTTGGGATGATTTTAGGGAATTGATCCATGCTTTATGTTGTTGTTGATTCATTCTCCGTTTAATCCTATTAATAGGAGCAGATCAACACCGTGACGAATGAAAACGGAGATTCGTTCCTCAATTTGTTTATTTGTATTTGTTCCTCCTTCTTTCCTCGCGTGTTCTTCACGTTATTCACGGGGCGATGAACAAAGGACCGATGCACATCTGTTCTACGATGCAACGATCCCAAATCGAAGGTTCAACATCGCAACGACATTGTGGAGGTGCGATGATGATGACGGACGACGAATCGTACTGGATCGGAAAGAGAATCCTTCGAGCGTTCTTCATGCGGGGAGATCAAAACACATTTTTGGAGCCAATCGGAGGTCTAAAAGCACCGAAAGTGGCTTCGTGGTGTCAGGGAGACCAAAACCTAAAGGTTTGTGGTGATCGGACAGCTGGATCAACATCGGAGTAGCACAGGAGGCGCACCTTTGAAGAGAGCCATTTCTGGAAATTTCTAGAATACACAGTGTGTACTTTCGAAGAACACACCGTGTAGTACTGGTAGCAGCGTCTAGGGTTTCGGGGTCAGAGAAGAATCACACGGCATGTGACCCTAGTCACACGGCGTGTTAGACCTTCCCTGAAGCTCGGCGTGTACTTTGGGTAGTACACGGACACGGGATGATCTACACGGCTTGAGGTGATACGACGTGTACAACTTGGTAGAAGTGGCTACGCGGGAATCGACATGCATCTCGGGGATACACGGACATGGGATGGAGTACACGACCGTGTAATCCATCACACGGCCAAGCGAGGCCAGCAGTGCGGGTCACCCCGTGTGCGGATTACACGGGTTGTAGTACACGGGTTGATGACTGTGTACGGGAACATGGCCAGAGTACACGGAGCCAACCCCAGTTACCCAGACACGGCATGTAAAATTTACTGCACGCCGTGTACTTAGTTTTTCATACACGACCAGCCTATGACACGGGCCGTTGAACACGGGCAGTACTCGGGGTCAGACAAAACAGCGTGTATCTTTTATACACACCATGTAATTTTTTGGAAAATGACATGGTACTTTCATTCACCGTACTTTGGACATCTTTCGTTTGGGTTAGTGCCCCTTCTTCTCATTGCCCTGAAGGTTACGCATCATTTTCCACTTAGGAGTATGATCCCTTCATTATGACTTTCTATGATAGAGTCAGGCATCCATCCGAGAGGCTCGGATCGAGATATTCTATCCATTCCTATCCCTAGGTAGAGTCAGGCATCAATGTGACTAACCTTACCAGGCGTTGATCCTCTACCTAGCTGGTGTATCACCCAACTAGTGAATCTGGATGAGTCGTGGTATCTGTCATGTCCCTAACAGTTATCCTCATCTTTGTATCGTGATCTTTCCCACTCAGGAGTGTGTCTCCCATAATGAGTGCTTTTATATATCGTAACCTTTCCACTCAGAAGTGTGTCTCCCATAATGAGTGCAGCCATCTCTCGTGATAGTTCCCGATGAACAGCACTTCTCAGACGGATGCCATCAGATCTATAAGACTCGTGGAGTGTGTTCTCCCAGAATCGAGTGCATCACGGAACCTTCGAACAGAATCTCTTACAGGGGTATGCGGTTGTGTGACTTGTCTCTAGACCACAGGTCTGGGTTTTGAGTATATCCGGTCTGTTCTATATTTTCTGTAGACATATACTATGCATAGTTGACTGTAACTTTACTTTGTGTATTTATTTGTGGTTTTCGGGGTCCCCTACTGAGTATTATTATACTCACCCCTGCACGGGCTTTTCCCGCACGTCTAGTGTCTAGTGGAGACGAGCAGCCCTTTGACAGAGTCCAGGGTGGACCAGAACATGACCGAGCTTTCTCAGTTATCTACATGGTGAGGCATTCCTATGACTATGAGCAGTAGTCCCAGTACCTTTTGTGCTTACTGGTTGGTCATTGGTGTTTTCTGACTCTTGTTTGTTTTCTTTTTGGTGGGCTTGTATTTTTGGCCTAGTTTAATTTTACTTTACTCTACCATTTGTCGTACTCTATTGGTTGGGTTTAGTTGCATGCATTCATTATTTTTCCTTAGTGGAATTTACATTTCAGCGTTTGTGGGCTTAGAGATGTGTGTGTGTGTACAGGTACCTAGTCAGTGCCCCCCATGTTAGTAATATGCCTACTTGGTGCAAGTCACCAGCCCCTGGCCTATTGGAGGCGGGTTTGTGGAGTCACGGCGCGGGCCCCACTGGGACGGGTAGTGATAGAGTGGTATCAGAGGTGGTCGGTTCTACCTTAGTACCCAGAGTCTGTGAGTTTGGTTTGGGGAAACAATGTTAAGTGTTTCAGGATCAACTTTCAGGCCAGGGACCCCAGTGTTGGTGCGACGGCCGATGTATCCATACACTAAGACTCTGATAACCTGCTTTTTGACTCGATTCATGAAAAAACTGGTTGCGGGGAAATACAAAGTTACATGCATCATATAGTAATGGGTTGTGTTTTCCATGCCCTTTGTGTCAGCTATCCAGATATACTCATTGACCATAGTACATCTTGTTTGTTTACAGGATGCCTCCATGACCCATACCCGCTAGGATTCAGCAGCACGATCACGAGGATGACCCCTTAGGGACGAGGCTTCGATACAGGGACCAGCTCCCCAGGCATTGCCACCAGGTTGTCCACCTGCTATACCACCACTAGTGGAGCAGCCAGTGGTACCCATGGTACCGACGGACGAGGAGCACAGGCTCAGCGCGCTCCATGAGTTCCAGAGACAGAGACCCCTCAGGTTCCGAGGCGATCCTGACCCCCATGCGGCTGAGGACTGGCTTGAGGCGGTGACCAGAATATTCCATCTTGTGAGGACACCAACAGACCATATAGTGGTCCTAAGAGCGAGCCTTCTTTGGGTTCAATGGGACGGTGGTGGAGTCTGACCACGCAGACTCATGACGAGGATACTCTTTCGTGGATGGAGTTTGAGTGACTCATCAGGGAGGAGTTCTCTCCAGTTAAGCTGAGAGATGTGCACATCCAGGAGCTTCTTCAGCTAGATCAGGGCAGCATGATAGTAGCTGACTATTCATCGAGGTTCACCAACCTCGCCAGGTACTCGATGGTTATGGTCAGGGATCGGTACTTCAGATATTGGACCTTTTAACAAGGTATACGACGTGACATCTGAGCTAGTGTCGTGCCTCTATGAATTTACACTTGTGTTGGAGTGCTCGAGTGATCATTAGTGATCGATAGTTTCTTGGAGGAGCAGAGACAACTGCCGACATTCAGCAGTAGGCAGACAGGTGCAGAGACACCGGCAGGAGGGAGCCAGTGTCAGGCATAGGGATCTGGATGTGAGAAACATCATAGGAGGACCCATGACAGGGGATCGATAGTCCAAGGCTCTTAGGCTAGATCCAGTGAGCCGAGGGAGAAGTGATGGTACACATGCGACGGTAGGGGACATATCGCTAGAGATTGCCCGACCGGTCGAGCTGCAAATAGGGAAGCGGTTGATGGGGAACTAAGGCAGAGGTAGAGGATAGAGCAGGCAGACCTAACAGGCGGCGGATGTGGCAGAGGAGTAGGGAGAGCTGCGGGTGGTGGCAGACGCTTCCACATACTTCCACCACCACCACCAGGAGGTCCACACCAGGCTCAGGGAGCTGGGGGACAAGGACGAGGACTACGACATGCGGTCAAGGCATACGACCCAGGGTCTCCGGGGATAATTCGAGGTATGATATGTGTATTTTCTACCTTAGATTCCGTAATCATAGACACACGTTCTAGTCATTCCCTTATAGCCACATGTCTTGTACAAAACCTCGAGATTCCGGTTGAACCATTGACTCGATCCCTAGGCTTGGAGACACCTACGGGAGGAGACTCGATGATCACACACCTTTGCAGACAGTGTGATCTTACCCTTGGAGGCAAGAGTTTCAGTTGGAACCTCTTGGTGGTAGCGTCGAGGCCTTACGACGTCATTCTTGGTATGGATTGGTTTTCTTTGGTCCATGTTCAGATTGACTATTTTAGGCGAAGGGTGTGGTGTGTCTGCCGTGATGGAATGAGGTTTTCCTTTGTCAGAGAAAAGGAATCCCAGGAAGAACAAAATGGGCACATGCATAGGAGGTTGCATCAGATCACCCATGAGTTGGATATACTTACCCTTGGAGAAGTAGATGTTGTGACCTCTCAGTTCCCAGCAGTGGTGGCGGAGTATGAGGATATCTTTCACAAATATGTTCTAGGACTACCTCCCCACCGGGAAATTGACTTCTTCATAGACTTACACATCGAGATGGTGTCGATTTCCTTATTGGCTTATCGGATGGATCCCGTAGAGCTTCACGAGCTGAGGGTGCAGTTGGAGGATTGGCAGAGCAAGGGTTTCGTGAGACCTAGTGTTTCACCATGGGTGGCCTTGGTCTTGTTTTCTGAGAAGGCCAATGGGAGTTTGAGACTGTGCATGGATTACCGACGCCTGAACCAGGTGACGGTGAAGAATAAATATCCACTACCAAGGATCGACGACCTCTTCGATCAGATAAGAGGGGCACAATGGTTCTCGAAGGCTCACCTTCGACCAGGATATCACCAGATACGAGTGAGGGATGAGGATATACCGAAGATGGATTTCAGATGCCGCTATGGTCACTATGAGTACTTGGTAATTCCTTTCGGCATGACAAACAACCCCACAGTGTTCATAGGAATGATGAACAAGATCTCTCAGCTGTACTTGGACCGGTTCGTAGTGGTCTTCATCGACGACATCCTTGTGTACTTGGTGTCAGCAGAGGAGCACGCGAGACACATGCAGATGGTTCTGGACGTACTTCGGGAGCACAAGATTTATGGGAAGCTCTCGAAGTGTCAGTTCTGGATTCAAGAGGTCCACTTTATTGGACATGTAATCTCAGTAGATGGAGTGGCTATGGACCCAGCCAAGGTGGAGGCTGTGTTAGCATGGGAGACAACTCGGAGTGTAACGGAGGTGCGAAGCTTCCTTGGGTTGGCAGGATATTACTGGAGGATCATTCCTGACTTCTCCCAGATATCAGCACCGATGACGGCCTTGACCAGGAAGAGGAAACACTTCGTGTGGACAGAAAAGTTCCAGCAGGATTTTGAGTAGCTGAGATAGTGTTTTACAAGTGCCCCAGTCTTGAGATTGTCGGAGGAGGGTGTCAAGTACATAGTTTTCTGAGACGCATCAGGGGCCGGGCTCGACCGTGTCCTGATGTAGCGGCATGTAGTGATTACCTATGGTTCACGCTAGCTTAGGCCAAATGAGAAGAACTATGTGACCCATGATCTCGAGTTATCAGTGGTAGTCTTTGCATTGAATATGTGGTGACACTACCTTATGGGCGATCGATTCATTGTCTTCTATGACCTCAAGAGCCCCAAGTACATCTTCTCATAGAAGGATGTAAATCTGAGGAAGAGGCATTGGATAGAGTTCTTACTGGAATATGATTTTAAGATCATCTATACTACTAGAAAGGGGAACAAGGTGGCAGATTCCCTTAGCAGAAGGTTGAGCTCACAGCTGTTGAGTGAGGAGACAGAACAGTTAGTCGTGTTATAGTTATCCTTCATGGATGGAGAGGATACAACTTACCTACAGTCGATGGTTGTCACCCCTCCATCTTACAATGAGTTAGAGAGTCACAACTTGGGGATGTCGAATGTGTGGATTTACGTTCTCAGTTATCTATAAGACATGCTCCTGATGGATATTCAAAAGGTGGGGAGAAAATACTTCTTTTCAGAGGACGCACTGTTGTACCAGTGGCGTTGCAGGAGGAGGTCCTGAGGGAGTTTCATACATCCCCGCTGGCGATACATCCTGGAGTGGCAAAGATGTACCAGGACTTACGACAGCAGTTTTGGTGGTCAGGCATGAAGAAGGTAGTAGCAGAGCTCATTTCTCAATGCCTCATATGCCAGCAGGTGAAGGCTAAGAACCAGGTTCCAGCAGGATTAGCTCACCCCTATAATTCCTGTAGTGGATGTGGGATGGAATATCAATGGAATTCGTGACAGGGTTACCACATACGTCCAAGGGGCATGATTCCATCTGGGTGATCGTTGACCGACTCACCATGTCAGCCCACTTCTTAGCTATCAGGGAGCAGAGTTCCGTAGATAGATTGGGACGCCTCTACATGCAGGAGATAATTTGGCTTCATGGGGTTCCATCGACTATAGTATCAAAACGAGATGCCCGCTTCACATCCCGGCTGAGGAAGGGATTGAAGGAGGATTTTGGGACTCAACTACGCTTGATCACAACGTTTCATCCCCAGATGGATGGACAGATGGAGAGGACCATTCAGGTTCTAGAGGATATGTTGCGAACATGTATCTTAGTCTTTGGTCGCAGTTTGGAGGACCACCTACCACTAGTGGAGTTTGCATACAACAATAGCTCCCACTCCACCACTGGTATGACATCGTTCGAGGCTTTGTACGGGAGACCCTACTGGTCACCGCTTTGCTAGACCGACCCCGGAGAGTCAACACTCATGGGTCAGAGTTAGTGTGAGCTACCACATAGAAGGTGTAGATCATCCGGGAGTGGATGAAGACTTCCCAGAGCCGGCAGAAGTCTTATGCTGATAGATGTCAGAGACCTCTGGAGTTCGAAGAGGGAGACCACGTCTTTCTTTGGGTCTAACCTCGATGAGGGTTGTAGTGATTTGGCCTAGGTGGAAAGCTATCTCTAAGGTTCATTGGACTTTTCTAGATTCTGGGCAGAGTTGGTGAGGTGGTGTACCGCCTAGCTCTACCGCCATAGTTGCATCCGGTATATGATGTCTTCCACGTGTTGCAGCTAAGGAGGTATGTGCATGACCCATCACACGTCATCGACTGGGGTGAGATGGACATTGAGGATGGAGGGACCCTTGCTGAGTACCCAGTGGAGATCAAGGATCGGCAGGAGAGGATCCATTGTGGGTGATCTATTCCCTTGGTGTGCGTCCGGTGGTAGCATGGGAATCTCCAGGAGAGCACGTGGGAGTGGGAGGCTCAAATTTGTGCCCAGTACCCACATCTTTTTGAGTAGCCCTTGTTTTGGCTTTTCGGGGACGAAAAGATCCAAGGTGGGGAGAATGTAATGTCTCGGATTTTCTGTTTATTATTTTTAAATATTATATGGAATAATTTTGAGACAGGTAATGAAGACGACACATCATTCTGAGGTCCAGTGAGCCTGGAATGGTGGTTTGAACTTTTTAGGTTATGTGAGTCGGCACTTGTGCGCGGTTGTGGCAGTTTCCAAACGGATGCCCAGATTTAAAATCTGAGCACACCATTGCGTCCAGGACAACGACTTTACCCAAGAATGAGGCTAACCTCGAACGGCGCGAGTCAACGGAAAAAGTTAATTTTCTGACGTTTAATAATAAAATAAAATAAAATAAAATATAAATGTTTATTTTATTTTATGGAGACAACTGCTGCAGTGCATTAAAAGGGCAGTTGTTTCCTTAATTTAATGTTGTGTCATAATGGAAAATAAATGGAAAGTTTTACTCTTTAATACGCAGTGACGAGACTTCTATTTCCTTAACTAATGGTGCGTCATAATGACTCAAGATTAAGAAAGTAGGAGTCATTAATATCGCCGCGTAATTAAGTGCCAATCTTGTTTCCTTTTTTTAAGGGGTGAAAAATTGTTGATCATTGGCAACGTTTGAGAGGAACCACTGCCGAATCCACAGCGCGTTGGAGCAAACTCTCAGCGACGAACCACGATGGATCAATGTCGATAATCGCTACGCCAACAACGTTGAAGGATCTTGACACCAACGACAGCGTGGCTCCTTCATCAACGATCGATCCTTTCAAAAGGTAGGGGTTTGTTATTTCAATTCCCTTTCCCTGTTTTTTAGTTTAACCATGAATGCGGATCAACCACGAACAAGTTGATCCGCGGATTTTTGCGTTCTTGCGGGAGGGATTTCTATGGGATGTTTTTGGGGAATTGATCCATTCTTTATGTTGTTGTTTATTCTTGCTCCGTTTAAGCCTATTAATGGGAGCAGATCAACTCCATGAAGAACGATGGCAGATGTTCGTTCCTCAAATTGTTTATTTGGATTTCTTCCCCCTTCTTTCTTCGCGCATTCTTCACGTTCTTCATGGGGCGATGAACAACGGACCGTTGCACATCCATTCTGCGACACAACGATCCCAAATCGAAGCTTCGACATCGCAACAACCTTGTGGAGGTGCAGAGACGATGACAGACTATGAATCGGACCGGATTGGAAAGAGAATCCTTCGAGTGTTCTTCTTGCGGGAAGATCAAAACACATTTTCGGAGCCGATCAGAGGTCTGAAAGCACCGAAAGCGGCTTCGCAGCGTCGGGGCGACCAAAAACTGAAGGTTTCGTGGAGATCGGATGGATGGATCAACATCGGAGTAGCACGGGAGGCGCGCCGGTGAAGAGCGCCATTTCTGAAAATTTCCAGAATACACGACATGTACTTCGGAAGAACACACCATGTAGTACTGGCAGCGGTGACTAGGGTTTCGGGGCCAGAGAAGAATCACATGGCATGTGACCCTGGTCACATGTTGTGTTGGACCTTCCCTGAAGCTCATCATGTACTTTGGGTAGTACACGGACACGAGATGATCTACTTGGCTACAGGCGACACGGCGTGTACAACTTGGAAGAAGCGGATATGAGGTACTCGACATGCATCTCGGGGATACGCGGACACAAGATGGAGTACATGACCGTGTACTCCATCACACGGCTAGGCGAGGTCAGCAGCGCGGGTCACCCCTTGTGCGGATTACACGGGTTGTAGTACACGAGTTAATGACCGTGTATAGGAACATGGGAAAAGTACACGGAGGCAACCCCAGTTACCCAGACACGGTGTGTACACTTTACTACACACCGTGTACTTAGTTTTTCCTACATGACCAGCTTGTGACACGGGCCGTTGAACACGGGAAATACCCGTGGTCAGACAACACGACGTGTATCTTTTCTACACACAGTGTACTTTTTGGAAAACAGCATGGTCTTTTTGTTCACCGTACTTTGGACATATTTTTTTGGGTTAGTGCCGCTTCTTCTCGTTCCCCTGAAGGTTAGGAATCATTTTCCACTCAGGAGTATGATACCTTCAGCATGAATTTCTATGATAGAGTCAGGCATCCATCCGAGAGGCCCGGATCGAGATCCTCTATCCATTCATGACCCTAGGTAGAGTCAGGCATCGACATGACTAACATTACCAGGCATTGTTCCTCTACCTAGATGGTGTATCACCTAACTTGTGAATCCGCATGAGTCGTAGTAACCTCCATGGCCCTGGTAGTGATCCTCATCTATGTATCATGCTCTTTCCCACTCCGGAGTGTGTCTCCCGTAATGAGTGCTTCTATCTATCATAACCTTTCCACTCAAGAGTGTGTCTCCCGTAATGAGTGTAGCCATACATTTTGATAGTTCCCGATGAATAGAACTTCTCAAACGGACGTCATCAGAGCTATAAGACTTGTGGATTGTTTTCTCCCGGAATCGAGTGCATCACGGAACCTTCGAATAGAATCCCTTACGGGGGTATGCAGTTGTGTAACTTGTCTCTAGAACACGGGTCTGGGTTTTGAGTATAACTAGTTTGTTCTATATATCCTGTAGACATATACTGTGCATAGCTGACTGTACCTTTACTTTTTGTATTACTTTGTGGTTTTCGGGGTCCCCTACTGAGTATTGTTATACTCACCCCTACACGGGCTTTGCCCGCATGTCTGGTGTCTTGTATAGACATGTAGCCTTTTGAAAAAGTCTAGGGTGGACCAGGATAGGACCAAGCTTTCTGAGTTCCCTACAGGCCGAGGCGTTCCTACGGCTATGATCAGCAGTCCTAATACCTTTTGTGCTTACAGGTTGGACTTTGTAGTTTTCAGACTCTTGTTTGTTTGATTTTTCGAGGGCTTGTATTTTTTTCCCAGTTTACTTTTACAGTACTCTAAATTTCGTCGTACTTTTTTGGTTGGGTTTAGTTGCATGCATGCATTCTTTTTTCTTAGTGGTTTTTACATTTCAGCATTTGTGGGCTTAGAGATGTGTGCGTGTGTATAGGTAAATAGGCAATGCCTCCCATGCTAGTAATATGCCTACTCGGTGCTAGTCACCAGCCCCTGGCCTATTGGAGGCGGGCTTGCGGAGTCACAGTGCGGGCCCCACTGGGAAGGGTTGTGACAAAAATGGTTTTATACCCATCCATGAAGGAGGTAATGGAAATTGAAAATACATCGTCCACAATGTCGGTAAATGGAAACATCACAGATGATGGTTTTATTATTTGAATAAAAAGGAGGGGAGAAAAATTCTAGAGATTATTTTTTCATAAATATTACAATATTATATTTTATATAAGATTCTATAGTTTTCATTAATATTTTATAAGGGTAGGTAAATATATTATAAGAAATGAAATTGAATTGAAAAGAAAATAAATGAAAATGAAAGGGGATTTTTTACATCTGGAATTATCCTCCTGTGAAACCTTTTTAAGGAATTTGGTTTTATCCTTTATATGATACCATCATGTAATCTATATTTTAAAGTTTTTTTTGAATATGATTGATTAGAATATGGATAGTGCAAAAATCTTGATAGTTGTGATGAGAAGACAAATGAGGGGTGGTATTTATATTGGAGGAGGGGGGTTTTGTTATTTATTTTTTTCGTGAGATTATTAATTTATATCTAGACTATAAATTGATTAAAAATTATCATAAAATATAATAACATAATCAATAGAAGTTCGAGATTATGGTGATTAAATTATTCATGATGTGAGGAATAGTTTATTTAACTTAAAATGTATATATAACATAAATTACTGTATTTCACTATTCAAAAAAATTTCTAGTATTTCAGAAAAATAAAAAAAAAATCACCCCAACCATTTATAAATGTGAGGAGTTTAAAAATAAACTCAATTTTATCAAAATTATGTTCTTAAATGATGAATTTAATTTTTAAATAAAATCATGATTTAGGAAATAAATAATTTTAAAACTATAACTGAATTTATAACACTATGAAAAATTAATCAAAGTCTCATTAAATTATCTTATCACCATATGAAATAAAATTCTAAACTATGATTAAATTTTTTTGAAAATAAACGTTATTTTAAATCATTATATTAATTATAATATTGTAATTAAATATTTATGACTTACAAAAAATACCAACAATAAATTTATCATTTCCAAAATATTTATTCACAAAAACCATGATATAAAAATATAATGATTACACTTATATAATACATAAATTTTATTTATAATCTCATAGCTTAGGTTAGTATACTAATTTCTGAATTACTATTCCTAGTGGTCATGTTACTATTTATAAGTCCAAGTTAATATTCCATAAGTTAAACATCCTTAATTTATATAAATGCAACTTATTTAGTTAAAAATTGACAATTAATTTTACTATTGAATTCCAAAATGAAAGAAAATTATTTTAAAAATACATCAGTTTTTACATTCTCCCACCTTCTAGAAATTGTGTCCTCGCAATTTTTACTTATGTATATAAACAAGTGAATATACTTTTCCTGCATAGAATTTTTAGATTCCCATGTTTCTTTTTCAACTGTGTGGTTTCTCTGTAAAACCTTAACCTGATGGATTACCTTATTCCAAAGTACATTCTCTCTTCAATCAAAAATATGAATAATATTTTATTTATAAGAAATTTTCTCTTCTATCTGAACTACTTCTAGTCTCAAAACATGTGATGAATATGGAACATACTTTCGCAACATTGAGTCATGAAAAAGATTGTGTACCTGAGACAAACATGGCGTCCAAGACACTATATAGGATACTATCCCAAAACTATCCCAGATTTCATAAGGTCCAATTAACCATGGACTTAGATTCACATTCATACCAACACACATAAAACATTTACATGGATAGGTTTTATGGAAATCATGATCACCTACCTCAAATGAAATGTATTCCATATTATTATCTTCATAACAGTTTCTATCTTCTCTAAGTTTTCATCATGTATTGTTGTGTCATATTCACTCTCTGAACAACTTCCTCTACTAATTCTGGTCCTATCTACTTCATTTCCCAGACTTCCAAAAAAATATGGAGTTCAAAACCACTTTACTTATTATTCCTCAAAAGGTTCATTTTTGGCACATATTGTATCAACATTACTCTATAAATATTAATTGATTTTGATACAAATAAATAACCTTGTTTGTTAAACTAATTATATTACTTTTTATTTATTTTTGGATATTATTATTAACTGCATTATTTATTTTGGAATTATATTCAATTATTTTAATTCACTCGGAATATTTGATAAAATATTTTGAATGATGTTAAGGGTATTCTAGAAACACTGTTCAAAACCTTCAATCAAAACATAACACAAGGAATAAACACTATACCTATGAATACACATATGGATCATGAACCATAAGTTTGTATTCAACATTACATTGGAAGAATATGTGATTGGATCATCAACTCTATGGTTAAAGGAATATATGTATATATAACCTTACATTTGGATATAATATTATGCATAAAAGAGAATAATGTTTGGTTAAAAACCCCTATATTTGTAAGGATCCCTATGATTGAGGAAATAGATGTATGGTTCATCAACATTACTTTTTAGGATCAACCACACACTTTCAACTTTATTCTCATTGACTGAACACTATGTAGTTGAAACCTATGTTTATTTATTTTCATTTTGTAAAGGAATGCTATATTTCATGTTTCAATGTCAGAGTTTTAATTTCTTGATTTTATCACAGATTTCTTCAACGGTCTTGATAGATTTGTATTCTATTTTACAGCTCATTTTTGACTGATTCAATGCTCGTTATAATTGATTCATTGAACTATATTCAATGGAGATAATCACTTCAATTCTTAAATGATGTTACGACTCCCCTGCACTTTTTGAATATAAATATCTACGGTTTGTAAGGCATGTTTTGTGAAGATGAAATTGTGAAAGTTGGATATATTCTTTATATATTCTAACAGTGTATTTCTTCAACATATAGATATAAAAGTAAAATATTTTATTTTGGTTAAAATATTTTATTGTGATATAGTGACAATGATCAAATCTGTTATTCGTACAAGAGGATACACTTTGGTTACATACATGTTGCACCTCTTATTGCACTAAGTTATCACATGTTGTTTTTTGATGCTTTTAATTGAAGATCGTTTTACAATTGGTATTATTTAGAACAATCCCTCTCTTGAAGAAATTCATTGTAGAAGAATAAGATCAATCTACTATCAATTACTCCTATGAAAATTGTGATGTTCAACCCTATCAATTGTCAAATTATTTTCTTTTGATTTTTAAGAGTATAAACTACTCACACATAGTTGTGGTGGAGTATCAGTATCTTGATATTTGTTTTGGATATTAAGTTCATTTTTAATGAACATGAAGGTTCTATTTTTATCCTTTTTTGTAAAGGTTTCAACTTCCTACACTGAGTTGCAGATTTCTAGTATTATAAAAAGAGGAAATTTCTCATGAAGTTCACCATGCTCACAGAGAGAGTGATTTCTAGTGTGGACTAGGTGATCTTCATGACCTGAACAACTATAAAAAGTTGTGTTCTTTAAATATATTTATTCAGTTAATATTCTAATTATATAAGTAAACATGACATATACATATTAATCACAGAGGGTGTGAAAATACAGAACTGTGGATGATTTTTGAAAAGAAAAAACTCACCCCCTCTTGTGTTACATTGCATTATTCATACCTAAAAATTGGTATCATAGGATATATTTTAAGATAATTTTATATAGAACTAAAAGTATAATGATTATACAATGATAAAAATGGATGATCCAATAGAAGAAATTTCTAAAGTATGTGATCCATAATTTAATGGTGAAAATTATGGGTGTTTAAAATCAATGTTGATTATCTATCTAAATAATCAAGGATTAATAGTTTACTGAAATATCATTAATCCTTATAAGATTCTTAAGAAACCAGAAACAATTACTGTTGAGACATAAGTTAATATGATAGAAATTCTAATGCAATGAATGATGCTATCTACTGTCTTGGAACTGATGAGTTTAATTGTGTATGAATGTACAACTTCCTATGAGATGTTTAAAAATATTTCAGTTGTTTATAATGGAATAAAAAATGCTAAAAAGAATAGGTATGCTATAGAAAAGATAAATTTCGACGCATTTTGATTGTTTTATGGTTAAATAATCACATAAATGAATGGAAGGATTACAAGGATTGTAAAAAATAGTATAGACTTAGGAGAACCCATCAAAAAATCTGATCAAGATTTGAATGTAATCAGAGTACTACCTTTTAAATGTAATAGAATATCTACTGATATTCACAAATCATCACATGTCAAGGATTTGAAAATTAAAGAACCAATAGGGGAACTAATGATATATAAAAATGATATCAAAACGTATGAAAAATATCATAAAATTTGAGTGATGAAGGAAAATATTTCTCCAAAAGTAACATCTCATGAGCATAATAGATGACCAGCAAAACAATTCAAAGTTGTGAAAAATTCCAATTCGTTAGATTCTAAAACCGAACATACTCACCTAGATAGAAATATATATTAAATTATACAAGAAGTAAAAAGGTTTTAGAAAATTATTCAGAAGATATCAGAATGAATGAAATGATGCTCGATTTCATGAAGGTAAAAAATTGGATCATATTTGACATGATTGTCCTCAACTGATAGAAAAAATGAAAATTCCTGAAAAGAGATATCAAAAGAATGTTGGTTATGAGAAAAAAGAAAAAAAGGTAAATGGTGGTTACTAGTACTGTGTTTTAAAACACCAATAGATCTTAAAAATATCATTCATAAAAGGATACATAAATTATAAAATCTAATGCATGCTTTATATATAAAAAAAGAAAAAGTAAAAACTTTTTATTCATCTTATTCTGATACTAGTAGCTGGTCAAATGAAAAATGGATTTTTATTGTTCTATGTTAGAAGAAAAATATTATTCTCGTCAAAAGAAGCACAATTTATTTAAAAATATTAATTTTGTTGTTTTAAGTGAAAGATACATTTAAAAAAAACAAAAAAAGGAACTAGTTGATAAATTCAAGTCATCGACATCTTTTTGCATTGATCATAATTTTTTTAAAGAATTACAAGATAACGTATAATCCTCTAAGAGTATTGAAATCACGTTTACCAAAGGAGAAAAAGTGTTAAATGAAATATTTGGAAATAATGGAATTAAAAAAGAAAGATTTAGAAAAGGAAGAAATGCTGATAATTGATAATTATATAATAATTATTTTGTTACCAATTTGAAAAATGATACCTATTATCGTTGTGGAAAAAAGATCATTTCACAAATAATTATTATTTTAAAAATAATGTAATCAGTTGTATTAAAAGAGCCTTAATTTATAAATGTTTGATTGAAGCATGTAATATGCATTATGAAACAATAATGCAAATCAAGATTCCGAGATCATTTCTAGCTAACACTATAGGTCCCAAGAAAATATGGGTACCAAAATAAAACCAAGTTTAATTTATTTTGTAGGTAACAAGCTGCATGAACAAAAATGATATATGGTATTTAGAAAATGACTATTATAGACACATAAGTGGAGATTCATCAAACATTCATACATAGGCTCCAATGAATTTAGGTTCAGTCACCTTTGTTGATAATGAAAAAGGAAATATCATTGGAGTTGGAACTATTTGATATCCGAAGACTATATCAATCAAAAAATTACTCTATGTGTAAGGGATAAAGCACAAGGTGATATGCATTTCCCAACATTTTGATGATGTTTTTTATCTTGATTTTTATAATAATTATTAATTAGTTTTTAATGAGAAAATTATTATTTTTAGATAACATAGAACATATAATATTTATACATAGGATTTAAATCCCATGTGTAAACAAAAATTGAATTGTATAATCATTGAAAGAAATGAGTGATGGATTTGGAAAATAATAATTCAACATTGAAATATTTATTCTTCACTTAAATTATTAAGTATAATTTACTTCTTGATTTAACGTACCCTAATTTTTAAAATGATAAATTATGTGATGCATGCCAAATTGGAAAATAATGAAAAATATTATTTCAAATATATTAACAAAATTACTAAATATAAACCATTAGAACATATTCATATGGATTTGTTTAGAAAATCCAGAGTATAATTTTTGGATTTTAAATGATATATATATGTTTTAGTTAATGATTATTCTCTATTTACATGTATATATTATCCAAAACTCAAAAGTGATTTTTTCTCTATTTTTGAATGTTTTTTTAAAATTGTTCAAAATGAAAAAGGTTTTAAAATAATATCATTAATATGTGATCATGGTAGAGAATTTGAGAATCAAGAATTTATTTCTTTTTTTTCTCATATTGGTGTATTAAACACACCTTCTCTACCCCGATAACATATAAAAAAACTGAATAGTTGAAAGAAGAAAAATTACTATTCAGGAAATGTAAAAGATTGTGAAAAATGAATATAGTCTTCTTATCAATTTTTGGGAAGAGTATGTAATCACATAATACTATATCAAAAATAGTTTTAATAAGACCTATTTTTAGAACAAAACCCTTCTAAATTTGGAATTATAGATATCCAAAATTAATGTGATCTAAATTTTTTGGATGAATGGTTTATATCATGAATACTAAAGTTAATCTTGAAAAGATGGATCAAGAAGCTTATGAAAGAATCATTTTAGGATATTATACTACTTATAATGCTTATAAAGTGTTTAATAAAAATTCAAGGATTTTTGATGACATCATTCATGTGACGTTTGATGAAAATGACCCTTTTAGTTAAGATAATGATCAAATTTTTGAAGTTACTGATTCATTTGAAAACAAGAGACTTGAAAACTGTACATCTAATTTTGAAAATAAAAATAATAAAATTATACCCACATTAGATGAGCATGAAACTATAGAAACTAAACGTTTCCAACATATACAATATATAATCATGAGGAACCATCCTCTAGAATCTACTATTTGAGACCAAGATATAGGAATTAGAACTAGAATAATTGTAGGAAACGATGATGAATTTTCAACCATTATATCTTAGTTATAATAAATGTCTATTGAATAATACTTAGAATATGAGAATTGGATATTATAAATGCATGAAGATTAAAATAATTTCAAAAGTAATGAAGTCTTTGAAATAGTAGTAAGGCCAACCAATTATCATCTTATTGGAAATGAGTGGTTATTTAGAATCAAATAGGATGATCAATGGATCATTACCTGAAATAAATCTATATTAGTATCTAAAGGATATAATCATGAATATGTGATAGATTATGATGAATCCTTTTCCCCTGTAGGTAGCTTAGAATCGATTAGAATCCTATTATATTTGGAATATCATATGAATTTTAAATTATATCATACAGACGTTATATCTTATTTTTATACGGTTATTTTAAAGAGTATGTTTAGGTTAAAAAAAACTCCTATTTTTGAAAATCCAAAAAACCAAAATATTTTTTTAAATGTACAATAGCTAAATATGGACTCAAATAAGCACATAGAGAAGGTAATAAAAACTGAGATCTTTTCATTGAAAAATTGTTTTTACTATTGGATTGGAATACCCAAAAAAAATTATGAAAACCATATATTCAACTATTTTATTGATTGAAATATATGATGATGATGTTATTTTATTTGAGTAATAAAATTCTTTGACCTGATATTTCAAAACTACTACAAATAGATTTTAAAATGAGTATGACAGTTGAAATGAATTTATTTTTAAGATTTATAATTTAATAGAAATAAAATGGAAATGTTTTAAAAAAAATTAAGAATGTTATAGTTTTATTGAAAATTTTTAGACATGAGGACATCATGAAATACCCAAATACTATATGTACTAATATTTAAAATGATTTGGATTAATTTGGATAACCCATAGAAAAGAAGATATATAGAGGTATGATTGGTAGATTTTTATATCTTATTACTATCAGACCATAAATTATGTATTATATATATATATATATATAATATTTTAGTGAACCCTTAAAGAATCACATCTAGATACTATTAAAATAATTTTTAGATATTTAGAAGGAAATTTTTGTCAATATCTTCCTTACGCTAAAAATTTTAATTTTATGTTAATTTTATATTCAGATGCTAATTTTAGAGGTTATATATTAAATAGAAAAGTACATCTGGAACCTGTACCTTTTTAGGAAAATCATTAGTATCATGGTCGAGTAAGAAACAACACTTATTTTCCCAAGTAAAAGCCAAAGTAGAATATGTTTGTACTGGAAGTTGGTGTGAACATGTATTGCGGATGAAAAAAAATACTAAACATTGTACTAAATTTTACCAGTATATCTATTTTATGTGATAATACTAGTGCTATTTATATTTCATAGCAAAAAATCTAATAATTCATTCTAATACTATGAACATTGATATACGGAATCATTTTATAAGATATAATGTTCCTAAAAAGAATATATCTTTAGAATTTTTTAATACTAAATATCAATTAGCTCATATTTCTACTAAAACACTTCCAACTGCATGATTTTGTTTTATAAAGTATGAATTAGGATTATATAATTATAAAATAAATATTTATTAGTTTATTTTAATTAATATTAATTTTGTTTTTATTTTTTTTTAATTTATTTCTACTAAAATGGATAACTATTTTTACTTATTTATTTTAGTTTTCTATTTCAAATTTAGTATTTATCTTATTTTGATAAATATATATTTTTTAAATTTTTAATTTCAAATATTTTTTTTCAAAAAAAAGTAATTATTACCCTACATAATAGGCACAAGAATCATTTATGTGACCACATATTTTAGAAAACCTTTTGACTTATCTTAAATGTTCATTTTTGACCTGTTTATTCTTATAAAATCCACACATTTCTCCTAAACCCTAGAACTGGAAAACCTTCAACATTTATATTCTCAATAATGGAGAAGACTAATTGAACTGATGAAGGTGATCCCAGTGACCAAAATCATGAGTGTGTTTCCTCAAGAATAATTATTCAAGGAATGGTTTTAGCTTTTAGTGGCTATACGAGACAAAACTTCTGCTCAATGAATCACTAGAGATTCAAGGTTTGGAATTTCTATTCAATAAGGAGAAAAAAAACTATTTATGGGGTATAACTGAAACACTTCTACAATAGTATACAGTTTAGTTTGGGTGAACGAAATGATACTATATCATAGAGTGTATAAGATAAATAATTTGTAATTTCATCATTTGAAATCGCTCATATTTTGAAATACCCCCATGGAAGAGTATTCCATTGTAATCACAGATCCATTGGAAATCAATATCATAATTTTGAAGATATTATTGAATTTATATTTGGATAAAAAATATAAGGAATATGTTTGTAAAAGATCTTTGGGTAGATCAAAAAGTTTTAGTTAAGTTCATTCAAATTGAAATTTCACCAAGAGTAAGTAAGATGTAGAAAATATTGTACCTGGATATTTACATTATGTTTTTATTAATCTGTGACATCAAAATGAATATTCCATGATACGTGATGAATTATCATAATTATGGTTTCCATTCAAAAGAAAGGATATCATTTAATCATAACATAAGGATTCACTATCATATTATTTTTAGGAATAACATGATTAACCATTTTAATTCAATGGTGAAATTCAATCGTAGTAATGTCTTATATACAGGTAATCCTAGGAAATTTGGTTTTTAATTGAGTACTATTAAATAAAATTTGATCCATTTTGGTGCTGATGACCAACTATAGTGAAGAAAATTTTCTCAGGGGGAGTAATGTGGTTATGGAATGAATGAGCTGGAGAACCCAGAATATAAGGAGTTGTTAAGTCTAACAAGTGAAAAGTAAGATTTATTGTAAAAAAATTGATTAAGAGGAAAAATAATTAGATGTTCATGAGGAACATGTTTTGAAAAAAAGGATCATAGAAGAACAATCGCCTGAATAGCCGGTGTTAGGATTTGAATAAGTAACCTGTTGAGTTCACTTGGAATAATTGGTTTATGATGAGGATCAAAAATTACAAAGTCAAGATCAAGACCTTAAAATTATTCTTAAAATAGTTTTATAGGAAGTATTAGAACAAGAATAAAATAAATTACAAAGATCAGTAACTGGGAGCATTGATATTTTTGAGCATTAGGCTATCTCCACCATTTGTATTTCATTAGAGAAACCTACATCAATTTCTGGAGAAATAACAGAATTTATTGATAATATATATTATTCCAGTGAAAAATATGTGTAAAAATTATTTGTAAAACCCTTAAGCTGATGTTCAATAAATAAATCTAGGACATCTGATTCTTTAACTAATCAAATTGAGGATCTTGTGATCACTTTTAATAAGGTTCATGAGGATAATTCTATTGTTTGACAATAGATAGAATCTTAAAATCTATTGATTATTCAAAAAATTCATATGATCAAAGGATAGAATTTGTGTCTATTTAGACTCACCTTCATGTGAATGAAGATAATTTTCTATAAAAATTTAATGTTGATTCCTTTATGAGAGAAATGTTGGATTAGTCTAGAAAGATCATATCTGAATCAATTTCTATAAGAGATATGGAATATATGAAATGTTATTTGGGGAGCTAGTTTGAATCAATCTAGGGAACTATCAGTCAGGCTAGTTCTTCTACCTCTACCCCTTCAACCTCAACATATATGATTAAAACATTTTAGGCTATCACATCTTTCATGCTAGCTATTGATGACCATATTAAATATCTTTATTGAAATAGTGCACATTTTTCATTTCTATTGGACAAATAGAAGGTTATCTTTGAGTAACTAACATAAAGTGAAACTTGTATTGGGCTACTACTCACTATCTTCAGTGATATATTTTCTCAGTTTTGGAAAAGAGGGGAAAATTTGACTAATGTTTTGAAATCCAATATTTTTATATAGAATCTAAAAGTCAGTCAATATTCAGGAAATTTGATAAGGAATTTTGGAGACAGTCTTGCATACATGCTATAGTCTCAGATGAAAGAAGTGAAGTGGTTTTTGAAGCATCTCAGGATCCAATAGAACCCAAACCAGCAACCAATCAAAACCTTTAACCTTTCACCTAACCAACTATCCACATTGTTTATCTTCACCCAAAAGTATACAATAGTATTTTGAATGTTTTTATTAACACAATTAAAAAGGTCATATTACTTTATTTTATTTATTTTTATTTTCCGTTATCATTTATTATTTTTATATCTAATAAAAGAATCACTGTCTTATTTGTACACATAGTACACTATATAAAAATTAATTTATTGTTCCTTTAAAAATTGAATGTTTTTTAATCATTTTTATTATACATTAATTTTTACAACAAAAAATATGTAAAATTGGATGAACACAATATATCATTTTGTTTAATTTTTATTTAAATTAATTCAAAATATTTTTGTGAAATCGAAATTATAAAAAATTTATATAAATATGTTTCCAAAAATAAATATTTTTTTAATTATTTTATGGGTTTTTTGGTCATCAAAAAGTGATATTTTTGTGAATATATTGTCTCAACGATACATAATATATCTTACATTATTTTGATGCCCAAAAATAAACTTTTTTGATTTATTAATGATATTACATAAATTTTATTTATTGAAATTATTATTAACGATATAATTTATTCTATAATTATATTCAAATATTTAAATTCACTTGGAATATTTATTAAAATGTTTGAAACACTCTTATGTGTATTCTGAAAACACTATTCATACCCTACATTCATAACGTAATATAAGGAATAAACCCTACACCTAGGACAACACATATGGATCATGAAAATTATGTTTTCATTCATCCTTACATTAGAAGAAGGTGCAAATGGATCTCCAACCCTACACGTGAAGGAACATATGGTTAAAGGAACATACATTTACATGTAACTATATGTGTGAGATGAGAAAAAGTATGGGTAAACACCCTACCTTTGTATAGAACCATACATTTGAGGGCACAAACTTATTGTTCATTAAACATACTTTTATGATATTAATTAAACATACAACCTTATAGTTGGAGAATGAATGCTAAATCGTTGAATCGTACATATTGTTTTTTTGGAATTCTTTGAAGGATCCATATATTTTACTTTTCTTTTTCAAGTAATTAATTTTAGGATTTTATTTGAGATTTCAGCAATGGTCATGAAGGATTATAGGTCGTTTTAATGCTCATTTTCAACCAATTCAATTCTCTTTATAATTGATTCAACGAACCATATTCAATAGAGAAAATATATCATATTTTAAAGGGATGTTATAACTCCATAGGTATTATTTTGAATTTTAATATATATGGTTTATTAGGAATATATTGTGGATATTAAATTGTTATAGTGAGATATTAGCTTTATATATTCTACCTGTGTATCATTTTAATATATGGATATAAAATTCATATAATTTAATTTGGTGAAAATCTTTTATAGTTTTTTTACAAAAATTATCGACTCATTTATTAACAAAATAGACTATACTTGGGGGTCATATATGTCATACCTCGTATTGATGTATGTTTTCTACTACAGTTTGATGCTAATTTTAATTGATGATATTTTTAAACTAATATCTCTTAGGAAATTTCAATTTCTTGAAGTCAATCATTTCTGAAGAAGAAGATCCATCTAATTTCTATTGTTTCTACTACAATTATGAAGTTCAACCTGATCCATCATCAAATCAATATCATTTTATTTGTTGGAGTCTCAACTAATCTGACTCAATTGTGGTGGAGTATTAGCTTCTCAATCCAAAATGTTGACATTTGGATCCCTATCAAGGAACTAGAAGGATCATTTTTAGCCTTGTTTGTAAAGGTGTCAACTCCCTACACTGGGCTGTGTATTTATGTTTTTAGGATAAGAGGAATTTTCTAGTGAAATTCACCAAGCCCGTAGAGAGTGTGATTGGTGGTGTAGACTAGGGGATCTTTGTTCCATTAACCAATTTGAAAATGTTGGTTATTTATTTAATTTTATCCACTATTTATACACATTACATAAGTGAACACTTCATATTCATATTAATCACATAGGTTTCCGAAAGATATAATTCTAAAAGGTTTTTGAGAATTCAAAATTCACCCCCTTATTGTGTTACTTTATAATATTCCAACCTAACAATTCCATCTGTATTCTGGAATGAAAATTATTATAATAATAATAAAAAACTAAAGGATGATGTGGATCCCAACTTTTAGGCTAGTCCATTGAACAATCTCAAAGAATGTCCTCCAGTGTCTTAATTGTTCACTTGGTATGTCCATTAGATTGTGGATGAAAGGTTGTGCTAACATTTAATTCTATGACCAATGACTTCTGAAGTCCTTTCCCAAAGTTATAAGTGAACCTGGGATCATGGTTCAATACAATGGAATGAAGAAATACATTAAACCTGACAATCTATTTGAGGTACATATCGGAAATCAGATCCAAACACATAGTATCTCGAACTGGATGGAAATCCATAGATTTAGCTAGTCAGTCAACAATAACCAAACCCACAATGTTACCTCGAGATGTATTTGGTAGTCCCACGATTATGTCAATGGATATATTTTCCCTTTTCCACTCCCATATTTTAAAATGATGAAGCATCCCATTAGGTAGTTGTCACTATTATTTAACCTATTGGAATGTCAAGAATTTAACGATAAAATATTCACTAACGTTTTTCATTCCATCCCACAAGCAATACTCTTGACGGTCTATGTACATATTTGTACTACCAGGATGAACTAAAATTGGAGAACTATGAGCTTAGAAAAACAATTATTTCATCATAAGGGAATCACATGGCACACATAATGTCTTACCAAATCATAAAAAACAATCTTTATCAATGTTAAATTCTGGAAACTTACCCCTTGTAACCAATTCTACAGTTTTCTATAACTCACCATCTTCCTTATAAACTTGTTTAATTTTATCTGATATAGATGACTACACTAACACATGAATTAAAATAGAGTAAATACCGGAACCAACTACTTCCAAGAAAAAATTCATCAAATTATTAACCAATTCATCTTGTTCAAAACATAACATGGTTAATGATACATGATGTTTTAGAATCAGGAAATACTCCATTTTTTTCTTTTCTAGGATGGTATTTAAGCTTCCCATAATTATACATTAACAGTTCAATCCATCTTATCAGCCTCATGTCTAATTACTTTTGATTGAATGTATACTTAATACTTTTATGGTCAGTATATATTTCAAATTTGTACCCATATAAAATTTTCATCTAAATTTTTAAGGAGAAGACCACAGTTTCAAATTCTAAATCATGTGTGAGAAAATTTAAATCATGAGGTTTTAGTCATCCTAAGGAATAGTTTTTGAGTCAATAAGGTTTTCCTTATGACTTTTCCATTCGTTCATACTGGTAGGATATTGTTAAGTCAATAAGGTTTCCTTATGACTTTACCATTCCTTCTTGTATTTAAAATCACAAACACCTTATCTCAATGAAATTCTCTTTTTACCCTATGTTTTAATTCTATGAGAAAAAATTTACTTCCCCAAGGAAATTTATCCTTTCCATGTTTGTATTGATTATATCATATTTTGTCTAAGTATAAAAATCGGGTTCATATATAAAACATCAGAATCTTATAATTACTTAAGGTATGAAGCATTCTGTTTTTTGATCCGAATTCGGACTCTGAATTCTGGTTACGAGCATTCATGAAATTCAACTCTGAATTCTGGTTACGAACTTTAATGAAGTTCAACTCCGAATTCTGGTTACAAACATTCATGAAGTTCATCTATGAATTCAGGTTACAAACTTTTATGAAGTTCGACTCCAAATTTTGAATACGAATTCCTGTTACAAAATCTTCTGAGTTCTGACTTTGAGTTCTCTGAATTCAGACTCCGAAATCTCATGATTTCGGCCTCTGAATTCTCAAGAACTCTGACTCCTAACATTGTAAGTTTATGTTAGGAATTCTTGTGAATCCATAATCAGAACTTCCTGGAAATTCAGACTCCGAAATTATATAGATTTCAGGTTCCGAGTTCCTAGAAAACAGAATCCGAATATCCTTGTAATATAGAATCAGAATTCATTTTTGGTTAGACTCCGAAATTTTATTTGCTTAAATTCCGAATACTTTATTTGGTTTATGTAACCATATTTTTTCTTCCAACTGTTTTTTATAAAATGATTTCATGTATTCAGTTACTAACCAACCATTGTTTGAGTGACATGTGTACAAGTCCCTTCAAAATTCAAGGAAAAAATATAACAGTTGGAGGAGGGAGCCGACTGTTGGAGCTGTGCCTATAAATAAGAGCTCATTTGAAAGAGCTCACAACTTTAATGAACTGTTCTATGATTATAGATATTACATGATGTTGAAGTGATTTCTATAGAGAGACTCTAATTGCCTTGTGCGTACTGAACTTCTAGTTCATGTTTTGTTTGTATGACTCTGATTTTTTATGTGTACAATCAAGGGTTTCTGGGGATAGGAAGAAAAAGGTGTCGACTACCTTGAAGTTCGAGGACATCCTTGCCGAGGAAGACAGAGGTTCCCACTACCGTGATGTTGATGGATTTTGGGGATAGCAAGACAGACTCTGATCTTCGTTTCGAGGGCTTACCCTGGTGTGGGTAAGAAAGAATTTCATGAAAGTATAAATCAAGGTACCTTTATCCAAGGTTGTTGGATACCCTTCTCTTTGGGTTAAAAGAGTTCTTACTTTTTACTTGTAATTGTCTCATGTTTATTTTTCCAATGCATATTGTATTCTAAGGAAAGTATAACTATCTTATACTTCTTTATATTTGTATACTCTGATTTTTTAGATTCTATATACTTTAAAGTAGAATCTTGTACTTGTAAAATTTTGTTATGTTTAATTTTCCAGAACCTTCTTTTCAGAATCACTTTCCCAGAATAGCATTCTCAAAATCTTATTTCCAAAATCAAGCATGTTTATAGAACTAGAGGTTTTGTGAATTACCTTGTTTTAACTTGTTAAATATAACCATCTTTAAAAGTTCCAGATAATTTTTAAAGTATGCAATTCACCCCCTCTTGTATTTTGAGCATCATTAGATACTACATACAATATCTTTATTATTTTAATCCTACATTTTTTATTATAGAATATATCATACTCGCATACCATCTCAACAATTTGTATCATAGGATTGGTTCAATCTTAATTAATCTCATGATTAGATTTAGAGGACAATTTATCTCATTCTTTTTCAGAATCGGTTTTTGAGACTCATAAATTTAGCATTCATTTTTTCTTATAGATATTCTAGTTCTATTTTTCCTTGTATAGTAATAGTTTCCTTGTTTACAAACATTTACTATTAATATTTTTTTGTGGAAAATTTTTTTCTTAAGGATGGCAAGAATCAAAGTTGGTTCTATATACAATCTCAATCCAACAAGACCACCTGTTTTTGATGGTAAGGATTATGAATATTATAGAGATTATATGAAGAAATTTATTATCAATACTGGAGTTGATAATTTTGTCATGCTTACTGGAGGATATAAAATCCATGACAAGGAAGTTAGTACCTTTACTAATCAAGAAAAATAGGCATACCAACTGAATTATATGGTATGCAATACATTGTTATGTTCCATGACTAGGAATATGTATAGCCAAATTTCTTCTAGTGAAGCTGAAAATTTCATATGGGAGAAACATGAAGTTACTCATTTTGGTACATCCAAAGTTATTGAAACGAGAAGAGCCATGCTCAGAGCTGAGTATCATGGTTTTACCTTTCCTTATGGTGAACCTGTTTTAAAAGTACAATAAAGATTTATTACTATTGTCAACAGCTTAAAATACATGGGTGAAAAATGTTTGGATGATGAGGCACTGGTGGAAAAAATTATAGATATCATGCCTAATGAGTGGGAATCAAAAGGAACAATTATAGATGAGAATAGGAAAGTCTCACAGATTACTCTAGATGAACTTTTTGGAACTCTTCTTCAACATGAGACTATAATGAAGAGAGATGCAGATAATGTAAATAAGAAGAATAAAAATGGAAGTCTATCTTTTACAACTACCTCTAATCATGTTAAATAAAAGACTCATGAGAGGGCTATGAGATCGAAATCTAAGAAGGTTATTGTCTTATCTGAATCAAGTGAAAGTGAACTCTCTGAAAATGAACTAGCTAATCTTACTCATAGGATAAACAAGATAGTTGGGAATAAAGAATTTCAGTATATATATAAAAAGAAAGAAGGTAAAGACAAGAAAGATGGATAAGTGACATGCTATAAATGTAGAAGAACTGGTCATATTACACCTAATTTTCCTTTGCTTCAGAGAAGAGACAAGAAAGATAGGAATTCTGAGAGAAACAAGAAGTTCTACAGATCAAAACATAAGAAAGTCTTGAAAGATAATGACACCTGGTGTTCCAGTGGTGGTGACTCTTCAAATGAATCTTTTAAATATGAATCTTACGGACAGAAGAATATTGGACTTATATCCAGAGCTCCATTTCAAAATCATTGTTTTATGGATAAGGTGCAAACTTCTGAATATTTATCCAATATGTCCTTAAGTGAAAATTTTCCAGATAGATATTTTTCTTCAGATGAATAATCTTCTTCACCATATAATGAAAATTAGTTTCCTTACTATGAGGAGGTTTCTATATTTACAAAGTTGCTTGAGATAAAAAATTTTAAGGTTTCAAAGAAACATGAAAAAAAAAATTATAGAGAAACTATTTTGATAAAAGAAATATCAGATTTTACTGAAGATCTTGATAATAAACATGATGCTCTGAAAAATATTTCTATGAAACTTGAGGAAGTAAATTCTATGAAGGATAAACTTTCCAAGGATCTAGAATAATTAATTTCTATGAAAAATGTTTTTGAGCCTAACTCTAGTGATGATGTTTTTGAAGATAAGAATTTAGTTATTAATCTAAAATCCAAAATTTTTTCCTTAAATAAGTGTTTGTCAAAATTTACCTTAGGTATGGAAAATTTTGATAAGATATATTCTCAAATATGATGTCAAAGGAATAATTCAGGTTGTGGTTATACTAGTTCTAAACTGATTTTTAGTAAGAATTATTTTGTCCCTCAAAGTGCTCCTTTCTATACTAATAGTCGGAGTGGTGGGAATTGGGAGAAAAAATATTCATTTAAAAAAATTCAATATTTAGGTTTTCATAAAGCCTGTTTTTCTAAGAAAATTTTGTTACCCAAGATTTTGCTTTCAAAATTACCAAATCCAAGAAAGTTTGGATTCCAAAAATCAAACTTTTTTATTTTCATGAAAATAAAGAGAGTATGAATAGTAATACATGGTACATGGATAGTGGATGTTCCTGGAATATGATTGGTAACATAAACTACTTTGAAAAGATTATCAAGACAATTGGAGATATTATTCTTCAATTTATTAGAACACAAGATCAATTTGCTGATATTTTCACAAAATCTTTACCCTCCTTAGATTTGAACATAATAAACAGAAGTCAGGAATGATAACCATAAGGTATTATTCCTTGTTACCTATCTGTTGAAACCATTCTCCTTAAAGTAATAAACTCCTTTTCAATGAAATAGTACAACCTCTTGTTAGTTTTTCAGATTTTATTTCTTAAAATTTTTTTAATGAAATTTTTTTAATGAAGATTTTAGTCTGTAAAATTTTCATAATTAATTTTTCGTAATTAAGATTTTAGTCCTTAAAATTTTTGTAATGATGATTTTCGTACATGAAATTTTTTTAATGAAGATTTTATGACTTGAAATTTTTCATAATGAAGATTTTAGTTCTTATTATTTTCGTAATGAACTTTTTTGTAATGAATTTTTCGTAGTCGGTTTTTCTAAAATTTTTCGTTGTGAGTTTTTATTGTTTTTTTAATAATGATGTTTTTCATATTTTTCTTAATGAATGTTTTTATAGTAAATTTTTTTGGGAATTTAATGTTCTTCAAGAACAATATTACCTATGACAAATAATCTTTCTACTAATCTGAAGGGTATGTTTTCCTTTCTTATGTTTTCTTAGTCATAATTTACTTGCGGATATTTTATTTTGTGTTTATAAAATTTATCAGATTCAAGTTTCCTTAAATCAAAATATTTGCCTTTAAAAAACCATAAAAGATCCGATCCTACCAAATTTTACTTGCGGCCATCATTTCAACCGTCAGATCTGATCAAAAGAATTCTCAACCATTGGATTGAGATGGGAAGATAAACTGTCGCATCAACACCTATAAAAGGGGACCCCTGATGTTTTTCCCACATCTGTTTTCAAGCTTTTGCATGTAGAAGCTCTACCCCAGTTCAAAAGCCCCTTCTAGTTTCTCAAAGGTATCTCAATTCTGAATGTCTGGTGAAGTTCCATCTCAAGATATGTCTTCTTTCAAGACGATTGCAGAGTGGAAAGTATATAGAGAGAGGTTGTTGCATCCAAATTTCTTCAATAAGTATGATTCCATTATCTCCAAAAACATCAATGTGAATGGATGGGAAAGTGTTTTCATATCAAGGACTGGAGCTCAGGACTTGGTATATCTGGATCTACTCATTGAGTTTAATGAGTCAGTTTGTTTCTTTAAGGAATATGGGAGACATAAGTTTTAATTCAAGAGTTATGGGAAAACCTATGCCCTTTCATACACCAAGGCTTCTAGCTTGGTGCGACTGTCTTATGAAGGGGATTCTGAGTTCTGTTCACACTAGCTTCCAGATGTTCAAGGAAGTTTTGTAATGGTGAAGTTTATGGAGTGTCTTGGACTTACAGATGTAAAGACATCAAATATTGCTCATTTGTCTACAAATAATCGGATCCTTGAGTTACAGGTTCAGGGTTTTATCATACTGAGAAAGGGTGAAAAGGGCACACTGAAGAAAAGTGATATTTATATCTTGGATTTTTTGGTAAATCTATGGAAGATCAATCTAATTAACCTATTTTCGATGCTTTCACCGTGGGGCGCATGCGCGCACATCCTTCATGTAGAGGACGTGCGACTTGTTACCCCGCATTCCAGCTTTCCAAAGGCAGGTGGAATTCGATCTTTATTCCGGGAATTCTTCTCCTTGATCGAAACGGGATGATGAGATGTCCGTTCCTCCTTCTGTAGATTCCTCCTCGAAACTCTTCACCTAGTCCGGGTCTCCCTCAAAGATTTAAGACATGTTCGTGAAACTCTTCCCGGTGCCATATCTCTAGGGATACCAGTTAATTATGATGCTTCCGTCGAGACGCTCCAAGGGGTCTGGCCAGGGAAGAAACCATATGTTAGGGGAGTGGTCATGCTGAGGCATCATTGGCGTGTCTTGACGCTGGGGGATTGGCAGGTCTGTCTTCTGTCCCTTATTATAGGGCTTCTCGAGGGCGCGGATGCCCAAGGCATCCCACATCGAACGCGGGGAATTGGACACCATAGGCATGTATCTGAGGTTTTCATTATCTTCCCATGATTAACATAGGGTATGCCCCAATTTTAACGTCCAGTGGAGATGGATTGGACTGATCGGAACACTGAGAGTGGATCAGATAAAAGAAACCCCCTGGTGGGAATGCTGATATTGGGGTTGACACATGGGTGGCTTCCTGAATGTTGTGGAGTGGAATGAGGTGGCATGATCCCACCGGGATGTGGAGGCCCAGGTAAGAATTAGGATGGGTGATCAAGTGAAGGGGCTTTAAT
This sequence comes from Viscum album, assembly GCA_963277665.1. Lineage (NCBI taxonomy): Eukaryota > Viridiplantae > Streptophyta > Magnoliopsida > Santalales > Viscaceae > Viscum > Viscum album. The sequence goes on from OY728123.1 coordinate 209,413,451, forward strand.
CTCTTAGAGGCTTTCTAAGTATCCCCATGGCTGGGAATCAAAGTCCACGTAGTTCGGGATGAAATGAGGCTTATGCTCTGAGGAGGCCCGCAATGGTGGTGATGGATAGAATGGGGGTTACACTCTGAGGAGGCCCACAATGATGGATGAATGGAATGGGGATTACACTCTGAGGCAGCCCACAATGATGGATGGATGTGGATTACAGTCTGAGGTAGCCCACAATGATGGATGGAGTGGGGATTACACTCTAAGGTGGCCCACAATGATGGTGATGGATGGATGGGGCTTACGATCTGAGGCGGCCCCCAATGATGGATGGATGGGGCTTACGCTCTGAAGATACCCACAATGATGGATCGAATGGGGCTTACACTATGAGGTAGCCCACAATGATGGTGATGGATGGATGAGGCTTTCACTCTGAGGCAGCCCACAATGATGGATGAATGGGGCTTACGCTCTGAGGCATCCCACAATGATGGATGGATGGGGCTTACACTCTGAGGTGGATCACAATGATTGGTGAACTGATGTGAACAGGTCGGAATGACAGGGTGGTAGGCTTGAAACTCGTTGAGGCTTCCTACGTATCCCTGTGGTAGGGAATCAATTTTCACGTAGTTTGGGTGGTGCCGGATAACCAATGTGAAGATGGACCGGGGGTCCGATGGTTATTGGGATTGAACATTAGGGAGGCTTCCAACATACCATGCCTTGACATGGATCAAAGTCCTCATAGTTCTGGTGTACTATTTAACATCATGCGGGACGGCAGCATTTGGGGCTTATGCTCTGAGGTGGCCCAATAAGATTGAGGATGGGGCTTACACTCTGAGGCATCTCATAGAGGTATAAGGCTTAAACTCTAAGGCGGCCCATAGAGTTGGTGAACCGACATGAAGGGGTCGGAAGGACCAGGTGGTGGGATTGCACCTCGTGTAGGCTTCCTACGTATCATGCCTTGGCATGGATCAAAGTCCTCATAGTTCACTGGAGGTGGTCAGGGTGGGTGCTCACTCGTTTCTCATGGGAGTCATGATCACTGTGAGAAACAAGAGGTTGCAGGGACCTGACGATCACATCGCGAAGGTTGAATCTGTGGGAAGCGAAGAGGGGATTACGGGTTGGGTGACCCATGGTTCCGGGACTTACTCTAGGATGGAGGCCCAAGGGTGATAAAGCGCAGCGGGAAAGAGACTTGGGACCAAATAAAATAGGAGGCTCCTTCCCTATCACGCCCTCCGCTGGCCCTAGCACCGAGGAAGTGAAGAGGAGTAGGGGTACTTCCTCCTATAATAAAATCTAGGGGATTACACCAAGGTGGCCTCCCTTCCCCAGGGACAAACACCACTCTAATAAGGAGGATATAATCATCTGTGAGAGGTGATCCCATCACCATGGAGATGAGTGGGAGTGGAGAATGTCCGAGGTGGGGGGACCCTGCGTGTGAGGCTCGGGGTCGGTCACAGTTTAACGTCATGTGTTGAGGATGAGGTTCTTGGCTGTTTAACATCTTGCAGCTTGGACGAGGTGGGTTTACTCCACACCCCTAGGAATTACATGACGGTACCCTTTACTCCTTGTGGGAGGGAAGGTACCGGAAATGCCACAGTGAAGGGGGGTCGCAGAGAGAACCATCGAGGGGTCCACATTAGCATGACTATGCGAAGAAGCAATAGTCGTTAGCGTACTGATGCGAAGTAGAATGAGGCAAAGAAACGCAACAGGAATAACCACCAAACGGACATTGAGGTTACTTCATACGATCCTGGAAGGTTGTATGGGAAAACAACGCATGGTGTGTATGCCTGAGGTGTCTTCCCAGGGCATCTAGAAGGAGGACATTGGGCACCTACGAGGGGAGGAACCCTGGGAGCATCAAGGTGAGGGGTCCCATTGGTTGCGCGCAAATAAATGGTTGGCATGAAAAACACCGGGATGGCGCGTAATCAGGGCAGAGGGCTTGCACACGACTAGTAGGATCACTCACAAGGGATAAAAATTCTGCGTGAGTGGAAAAGGACACACCCAAAGGTAAGGCCACACACAAAAAAAGGGATTGCGTGAAATCAGACTGTTTTGTGTGCATCAGAAGGAATTGCGTGCAAGGGAGGAAGCCTGAAGGGTTTAGAATTTTGTTCAAGCCAGTGGGATTGTGCTCAAAGAAGGATCTCGGGGCGAGGTAGCGCGAAAATGATCAGTATCTGAAGGCCATATTGCGTGCATGGAAGTCTGATTTCGCGCACGAGAGACGGTTCAAATTCCTTAACCACGAAACGGAAGGGCACTCCTTCTATTTATAAGAATTTGGCGGCATGGAATTCAGGGTGGTGCACAAAACTTGCATGCCAGAGATGGCGGCGTAGAATGTTAACCTCACAGGGTGCATGCAAAAAATTATTTCGTGCCCACACTAGGGACCCTTCACGAATCTTGGACCCTTTCCACGCGGCCCTACTTTTTCGCATGCATACCACTTTTTCCGTGCAATAATTCCGGGCCCTCTGGACCGATCCTCCGGGTCCGAATATGACTTCTCTTTGTCATTTTGAAACTAACATCAATAATTAAGTACTTTTCAGCATCTACAAATGCCCCCCACATAATTTGATCGGCGAGGGGTCGCAACGATCAGCTTCCGAGGAAAATGACGAAATGCCGAAGTGTTGGGCTTCGTGAGCCCCCCACGCACAAAAAATAGAGTGGCGTGCAAAACTCCAGCTGTCGCGGAATCAGATTTCCGCACGGTGCAGAACCCCGACATTGCCTATAAAAGGGGCCATGGGTTTGAAGCTCCGTAGGAAAATTTCTCATGCGACGGGCTCTGAGATGGCTCCAGCTACTGGTGAAGAAGGAGCGGCGGACATTGGTGATGCTGCCATCGGGGCAGGGCCAAAAGTTGAAGAGGGTGCCACCATGATCGAGGGAGCTGAAGAAGGTCACCCCGATGATGATGAGACTGCTACCTTGGAAGGAATCCCTGAGGAGGACCCTGCCGCTACTCTGTTGGTTGTCTTCCCTGTCTATCGTTCTGCTGACCTCGAAGAAATCGATGATTCTGACTCAGAAGTGGTCGAGGAGAGCCGGATGATGCGACGTAGAGGATGGATGTTCCTCTGACGTTTTCTCAATCATCCTCAGACTGTATGGTTAAAGTATATGGGATCACTCCAAACCTAGCTACGCTATCTGTGCACTGGAGGAGTAGATGCTCAACGCCTTCATCTGATGGTCCATGACTACATGGATGAAAATATGCACGTGAGTTTCTGGTGTGAAGACATCATCCGATGCCAAGAGGAGTCCGGGAGAACCTGAGCACTCCAGCGGGTGGAGCAAGAGGTGAAACAACTTTAGGAGTAGGAAAAAGAAAAAGAGATATTCATCGCAAATGGCTCTGAACTCATGGATCAGCTTAGGGCCCAGTTTAGAAGACACCCAAGAGAAACTCATAGAAGAAAGTCACCAGATAATCGAGCTCCAAGATGAATAGGTACGAGCATAGGCCAGGGTCGGTGAACTATGTCCCCCGACCGCCGATGAGGAGAAGGTCTTCAGGGGATGGGAGACATTCCTGGAGTCCACTAGCCAGAAGGTAGTGGCGTTGGAAAGATCAATCTAAAACTCTGATCCTTAAGGGCCATGTTTTGGCCGAACCAATAAAATTATCTCAATCTACTGCTTTCTGATTTCCTCTTTGTATGTATAAGAAAATTTCGTTTACTTTCCCCTTTTCTTTACATACTTTTCAATTTGGTTTATCATGCTCAACCATAATTTCAAAATAAATAGCAATCTATCCCTAAGCTCACGTAGGTCGTGAGAAACAAAGGAGGCTCGCACTATTACTTCTTTTGATTGTGGGAGCGCCAACCATGCTTCGGGCATTCAAAATTAAAACCCGGATTTCCAAGGACAATATGGAGGTAAATCCAAAGGAAGGGGACCTCAGACCTGATCAATGTATCGTTTTCTCAATGTGCTCTAACGCACGAACGAGGAAATGCCAGGGGCATTAGAATCAGTCCGAACATAGGGAAATGAAAATGTGTGAATCACGTTACCGCAAATTAGGAACACTGTGGAGCGGCATGTCAATGAAAGACGACTGTTGACCATGTTTAAAACACAACATCCTTATTGTGTTAGCCTGAAATGGGAGCAATAAACGAGGGCTGACCGCTGACCATGTACACAACACGGGGCCTAACTCAAATATCGCCGATCAGTCTTCTGGAATGTTGGCCCAAGACAGCAGGTGGACCATAGGTCAAGCATCCATACTATTACGGGGTCCTTTCAAATGTGAATGAGGATGAAGATCCGAATAAAGGGGCATGAAAAGCGTGGAATGTGAAGTGGTTGTTTGTTCAGATAGAATTCAACACTCTTGAAACTACACCACCGCAACGAAAGAACATTAAGCGGGTGCATTAATCTAGTCATGGACCATTCCTTCTCTGAGACCGGTCCTATGGTGAGGGAAATATTTCTTCCCAATGCCATTGTGGGGCATCTTGAACTTGTTCATGGAAAATGATATAGTTTCACAATTCCCCAGGGGGGGAAGGCCAAGAGGACGATAGTGGGAAAAAGGATGGGATTTGTGATTCTCGAGGCTAGACCCGAGAAAAAATGTCTAGGCATTCCTACATATCTCATAGGGATGAGAATCAAGCCATACGTATTTCTTGAGAGGGTCTTGGTTTAAGGTCACAGAGATTTGAATAGAAAAACCACAAGATATTCATGGTAAGGTGATTATGAAACCCGACGTGAATGAGGACGTAAGTCCCGATTACCACGTGTTCCTGGGGAAAGTTGTCAGGTGAGGGGACCAAACACGAAATTTGAGCTGGGCCCGTGACAAAGTTCATATGAATTCCAACGTACCCCATAAGGATGGGGATCAAGCTGCACGTAGTTCTAAGATGGGGGAATGGTAAGGTACCAATGCCAGGAATGAAAGGAGGCGTGCAGGTCTAGCCCTCGACAAAAAAGAAGCGGCATTTGACATATCTTTTTTTTCCTTGAAGGTGAATGAGATTTTTCTTTATGAAGTAACAAGAAGAGAGTGGAAATTCCTGGCATCGCCACAATAATCAAGCCGTATACAGGCATTGACAAACGGTATGGAAAATGACCGATACCCAACGTGATGTCCCTTATAATGAGGTTACCACAATGCAGTGTTGTTTTTTTTTCGTGCGGCTAGGATGATAATGTCACAGTTTATGGTCATGTGATAGGACCAAATAGCACAGTTTAAGGTCATATGGATTAGACCTAAGGGAATGCGCACAATGAGATAAAGCGTACCCGACATGAATGGGGACGAGGTCTGCATCATCACTATGCGCAATCCCCAGCAGAAAATCCCTGAGCCAAGAGGCCGGCAAGGTCCAGAGGATAAGGGACAGGAGGAGCTAGCTCCCAGTAGTGCTGGACCTGAAAACATGATGTCCGGATGACCCCACATATCCCATGAGGATGAGGTTCGAGACGCAATATCATCTAATGACGATCTTAGTTTATGATCATAGAGATCAGACTGTGGGGAGAACCAAAGAACGTCGTATTGAAGCTTGTCCCCTTGACCCGTGAAAGCGCACTGAGGGATATTGCCAGGAGTATCAAAATCCCACCTGAACATAATGGGGGTGGATCACAATGTGAATCATGTGACCAACATTCAAGGCCTGAAAGGGCTGGCATGAAGACATAGGAGTACAACTGACCATGTTTGCAACCCAACATCTCGTTGCATTAACCTGAAATGGGGAAAAACAAATGAACGTCGACCTTTGACCAGAGTCGCAACACGGTACCTGTCTCAATTTGTCATCTGAAACCCTTGAGGGAATTTCCCCATAATGGTAGGAGGGCCCTTAGGCGTGGTATCCATGCAGTTCTCTGGGGGTCCCTTCGGGCGTGAAATGATAACAGGGGCCCAAATGAAGGGAAACACGAAGCCTAACAAGTGGATGGAAACTTACCCATGTGGAATCCGAAACTCCAGGTCATAGACCAAAGTACCCTTAAACACATCGGCAAACCGCTGTAATGGGGTCAAAAGGGGCGATGCAACCTGAGAGGGGCCTATTTGATGAAAAAGGGCATATAAAGGGGGATGTGGGACTCTCTGGAGGAAATAAATGGTGTGGTCATGATAGGCCCAACAGGAATGAGGGCGTAGCCCCTTACCGCACCATATATTCCTGTCCATAGGGAAAGGGCATGCCAAGTGACCCCGATAATAGAGAGATCTCTAAAAGAAGGGGATGGACCTGAAATCTTAAGTGCTAAGGTGATCCTACGTATCCCATAAATATGGGAATCATGCCACACGTAGTTCTGCAGGATATAGTTTAATGTCATGCGGGACGATAGGGAAGTTTAAGGTCGTGCAGGACCGAAGTCCAGTTTAAGGTCGTGGAGGACCCACTAGTTTAGTGTCATGTCGGACCAAAGTGTTCAGGAAAAATAATGTTTGAGGAACCTGGCGTTGGTCGGAGGAGTTATACGCTCACTATCCATGGTCACCAGGGAGTATGAACCATTGGTATAAACCTTATGGACAATGAAAGGTCCCTCCCATTTGGGCTCTAACTTGGGTGGTTTCTTTCTGGGGATCATTGGCGCCCTGAGGGCTAGTACCAGGTCACCTTGCAGGAAAGAGTAGAGGTGAACCTTCTTGTTGAAATCTTGATCCATACTGCTCTTATGCATTTACAGGTTGTGCAAAGCACGAAGCCTATTCTCATCCAGTGCTTCCAATTCAGCTAGACAGATTTCAACAACTCTATCCGGCACTTTCTGGTCATAGACTGTCGTGCGCAATGAGGGTAAATGAATCTCGATGGGTAGGACAAACTCAATTCCGTACACTAGGGAATACAGGGTCCCCTAGGTGGAATTATGACTCGTCGTCCGATAATCCCAGAGGGCGTTGGGGAGTTTATCTGCCCAACTCTTCTTATTCTGACCAACCATCTTTTGAAGAATGTTATAGAGGGTTTTGTTAAATGCCTCGATCTTTACATTTGCATGTGCATGATAGCGGGAGTTATGGTTAGAGGGAATGTTGTACTTATCGTATGATTTCTTCAACTCGGCTTCTCAAAAGATGGTTCTGTTATCAGTGAGGATAGCATGAGGTACTCAAAATCGAAAGATGATATTGGAACCCACGAAGTCGGAAATAGAACGGGTTTTGAATTCCTTTAGAGGAATTTCCTCTGCCCACTTGGAAAAGAAATCCGTATCAGTCAGAATGAACCAGCATTGGCGATCTGTTGCCAGTGGGTAAGGTCCTACAACATCCAACCCCCAGACTGCAAAGGGCCAAGAATACTTGGTAGTGTGGAGAGGCTTTGGTGGACGATGCTCAAAGTTATCATGAACTTGTCATGAATGGGACCTCTTGGTGAACTCAATGCAGTCGTGGATCATGAAGGGCCAAAAATACCCTAACCTCCGAATCTGGTGAGACAATTTTGGCCCAGCCTGGTGAGTGCCATAGGAACCACTGTGGACCTCTATCATTACTTGTGGGATCTCAACTCCCTGAATAAAATAGAGGATAATACCATCAAACCCATGTTTATAGAGAATCTGCCCAAGGCTGGGACCACTCTGAAGAGTAAACTATAACGCGTGGCGTAAGATTCACTCGCGCTCTGCCCGGTCTGACGGAAGGTTTCCATGTTGGAGGTATTCATCCAAGGGTGTCCTCCAATCAGGAATCATCTCGATCACTGCACCTAGGGGACACGAGGGTTCTGACATAGAGGCTCTGGTGGATAGATGGATTACCCGCGGTCCTTCATCGTCATCAGGGGTAACATGATATATGACTCTCCGGTGGGCCACATGGATAATTAACTAATCCTGTTCGGGCTCTGTGAGTGATGCATCAAAACTAGCGAAAGCATCTTCCCGACCATTATGTAACTGAGGAACATAAGTATCCTTAGGCCGAGAAGGGAGCTGAGCCATTAGCTGAAGAGTATGTTCTATCAATGGCCCAAGATCTAGTTTCCTGATGACATAGTCACCATTGACCTGCTTGATGACCAAATCGGTGTCTCCTTTCACATGAAGATGGGGCACGTCGACCTCGAGGGCTAGCTCGAGGCCAGTAATGAGGGCATGATACTCTTCCTCATTCTTGGTGCAACCTTCCGACATCATAAATGACAGGATGTCTTGCACTGGATTAATGAAGACGACACCCAGGAATACTCTGTTGAGCCTCGGGTCATTGAGTCTCCTCTCGGTGGGGCTCTGGGAGGAACCATAAAATTAAATTTTCCAATATGGGATGACATGATCGACTGAGAGGATTCCCTCATCAGGAATGTCCCAGTCCAGGGATTGATCCGTGAAGGATGGATGGGCAGCTAGAAAGTCTTCCAACACCTGTCCTTTGATAGCTTTCTGAGGAACAAACCTGATGTCAAAGTGTTAGAGGATTACCACCCACCATGCCAATCGGCTGGTCAACATAGGTTGGTTCGGGATGTACTTCAACGGGTCTACCCGAGCGACCAGCTATACCTTGTGGTGCTGCAAATAGTGCCACAATTTTTGTAGGGACAATACGAGCTCCAGATAGCTCTTCTCGATGGGAGAATATCTGAATTCTGTATTGAGGAGCATACAACTGAGGTAGTAGAGGCTGTTCTATTCTCCATAGTTGTTCTTCTGGGTGAGAAGTGTGTCGTGGGACCGTTCTAGGGCAATCACGTAATGGACCAACACTTCCCGGAGACAGGTGTCATCAAGACCGAAGGATGGAGCAGATACTGCTTGATTTCCCCAAAGGCGTCCTGGCACTCCTCATCCCATTCATAGGTGGTCCCTTTCTTCATGAGCCTGGAAAAGGGATTACACTTTCCAGCCAGATTTATAATGAATCGGTGTTTGTAGGCTAAGTGGCCTTGGAAACCTTAAAGCTCTCGAATATTTCTTGGGGGAGACATATGGCCAATGGACTTGATCTTTTCTGGGTCTATCTCAATTCCTCGGTACCTGACAACAAATCCATGGAACTTGCTGGAGGTTACATCAGAAGCACACTTCAATGGGTTCATCTTCAGGTGGCAGGAATGAAAGAATCCGAACACTTTCTCAAGGTCCTTGAGATGGTCCTAGTTCTGGAGAAATTTGACCACCATATCATCCACATAGAATTACACCAATGTTACCAGAATTGTCTTAAATATGCGATGCATGGCCCGCTAATAGGTGGAACCAGCATTCTTCTGGCCGAAGGGCATAACCTGGTAACAGAAAGTACCTTGGGGTGCCATAAAAGCTATAGATTCTTCATCCCCGAGGGCCATACGGATCTGGTTATACCCGGAGTACCCATCCATGAAGGAGAGGGCTTGGAACCCAGTGGTGGCATCAATCAAAAACTCTATCACTGGAAGTGGAAAATCATCCTTCATAAAGTGACGATTGAGGTCACGGAAGTCAATACAGACCCTGATTTGTCCGTTCTTCTTCTTGACTGGAACAATGTTGGCTAGCCACTTGGGATACTAGACTTCCTTAACGAAGTTGGCTTTGATGAGCTTATCAAATTTAGCCTCGACCATGGCACCATGAGAATGGTGCATCTTTCTAGGATGCTTCTTGAATCCACGATGAATTACTGGAAGACCGAGATGGTGAACGACTACCTGAGTATCCAACCCTGGCATCTCATTGTAACTCCAGGAAAACACGTCACGGTGCTGTTTTTGGAAGTAAACGTACTGCTGCCGCTCTTTGGGGGGCATGGAGGCACTAACCAATGTGGGTCTCGGGTCCGCCTTGCTACCGAGGTTCACCTGTACCAACTCATCGACCGTGGTGGAGATGCCTTCCTCAAAAGCAGGGGGGCATCTTCTATGTCCTCTTCTCCACTTATGGATAGATATTCCATGGGGGAACCTGATTCTGAGCTACCAGGTCTTGATGGGAGGCTTCTACCAACTTGTGCGGCAGTGGTTATTCCATCATGGAACTCTGACGCCACCGAGACCATAGCAACTAAGGCTATAGAACCGATCCCATACGGTCTCCGTCCCAGAGGTCCACACTTGACGATATCAAAGAAGTGGTGGAGCATCGGCCGAAGTCGACTTATTCTAGCCCGGAGAAATAGACAAGTATGACATAATGTCATTTCCATGAGCTGGATGTCATGATACGTAATGGGAGTGGGAGGCTCTGGGATCACTGAGGCCTAATTCCCATAAGAGTACAAAGTGATCCCCCGACACTATCGGGAGTTGGGCAGAGGGTTACTTCTTATCTCGGAAATAAGAAAACATTTCCCCATGTCAGGGGTGGTGGCTTCTAACCGATGGATTGGGAATACATAAGCATCATTTAAACCTTCCCAAGGGTCGGTCGTAGCGGCAACGGGATCAACTTCACTTGATTGGACTTGCTTATCCTTGCTCTTGTAATAGTCAGAATCCAAGTAGCAGGCTTCACAAGAGGCGAAAGGAGACACATTACCTTTTAGGATTCCCACTTGACCATTAGGGGAGTATTTGAGGCATTGGTGATATTATGAGGGGACCGACGTGTGAAGGCGGACCCACTGTTTTCCCGTCAACACATTGTACGTGGTGTCCTGGGGGACAACCATGAACTAGGTGCTGGAAACTAGGCCAGTGAACTGAGTCATAAAGAAGATCTTGCCAACTAGAGTCTGCTCTGTCCTGTCATATCCCTATATTCTTAAATCAGAGGGATTCAGGTCATCCTCGAATAACCCTAGCTTCCGCAGTGTCCGTGTCAGGATAAGGTTGATCCCAGAGCTGGTATCAATGAGGTAGCGATGGATTTCCACACCATTGAACTGGCCAGTGATATAAAGTGGGCAGATATTCCCCTGTACGGGGGATCCCTCTTCCTCCACAGAGAACTAAATGACAGCCTAACATTCGACATCCTCAAACACTTCAGTGTGAAAAGTCTCTATGGATGCTATCTCTGTCTCAAACTAGAGGGGGCTTCTTAAATCCTTGGAGAGTGCCTCATGCATATATTCTGATAGAAAAAGGGCTTCAAGAATGGAAAGCCTTGTTGGGATAACAACATGGTGCTTAAGAACATCGTACATCCGTTCCAGGCATGAACCTCTGGTTGCAGGAAGTCGCTCTGTGAACGGAGGCATGCCGGGCCTTGGCGGCTGGACGAACGACTAAATGGTACTAGGTATATCTCGTAGTTCACTATTCGAAGCCCGGAGAGTGGCTTCCTGATGAGGACCAGAAGGCTGGGGTCGGCTGGTGGTAGGGCGAAGCTGGTCGCGGCACGATCGATGTGGTTCTGCCTGATCCAGTAACACAAATGGTGGTGGAGGTGGACCTGTCAACATCGGATGAAGGGGCCACATCGGCTGAGCTCTACATTGGGCCTGCTGTCTGGTCTCAGCGGCGTTCACGGCCTGGATGGAGGTTCAAACTGTCGTGCCTCGACGATCCATGTAACCATGGCTCCGACGATGTTGGTGACGACTGGGGACATTGGGAAGGTCTACCAGGTGTTCCCCATTGTCTGGAGTCAAATAGGGATTTTACCAAATCTACGGTGTTAACTGAAGCGTACCTCGGACTGTCGCATGAAGAGGCATCCACTACCAGGAGGAGTCTTGGAGGGATTCCCATTTTTGGGGGCGTAAAGTCGCGAAGTGTGAGGGACGATGACCGCATTGGCAGGGCACATTGTTTCTTATTGTGTTGTTTCTTCTTGCTCTTATGGGAAGAGGCTGGCTGAGATGATTATGCCAAAGTAGTAACCACAGCTTCGAGGGGTTTTGGATGATTCAGGCATGTACGGATGATTCCATGGTCGCAGGCGACCACCTTGCAGTCCATTCAGTTGTTATACTTCAGGGACCTATAGTCGGAAACCTGCTGCCATTCATCTTCGTCGCTGCTACAACCATCCGATCTCATAAAGACACCTACCACTTATGTCGAGGTTGGGCCCAAGCTGACTATATTGTTGTCAACTTGGTATTGGAGCCAGTACATGAACACATAGAATCTCTTGATGGTGTGCCCCAGGATCCAGTGATAGGGGTAGTAGTTGGGGTGATCAGTGAGATGCACCTCTTCTGGATTCTGGCACTTAGGAAGTCGCACGATTCTCTGCTCTAAGGCACTGTGGAAGTAACCGGGTACTTGAGCCTCGTCAAATGGGTAGGCCTGATTCCTTCTGTCTGGAAGGGGGGCTCTAGGAGGCTAACCCTGATGGGGGATAGAGGAGCATGTCGAGGAGGAAGATCATGATTATCTCACCTAGGCGGTGGTGGAACGTTACACAGATGCACTTGCTGATTTTGAGGCAGTCACTGCTGGGTTGGAAGCTGTACCTGTGGGGGCGGACCCCTATGAGGCTGCGGAGCTGGGACCACCGGTAGCAATTCTAGATGCCTGGGGGTCTCTATATGGGCCACAACAGCAGGCTCGACTCTGGTATCTCTCCTTTCTAGGATTACAGGAGGCAATAGTTGGGCCTGACTGGTCTGTTGCAGGGGTTCTTCAAGGCGCTGGGCCTTGTTTGAGAAGTCCCGAAACCCTCCAGGGTAATTCTGAGTGATCAGAGAAGGAACCAGCTCTTCCTTGATGTTCCCTACGTACATTTTCAGTAATTTCTCATGAGTTAGTGGCATGTCAAGGGAGTATGTGAGCCCCTTCCACTGGGCGATGAAGTCCGCGACTTGCTCATAGGGCCTTTTCTTTCACCTGAAGAGGTCTGAGATGTTCGTCTTCCAGCTTGTGGAACTGAACTGGTAGATGAATTGGCTATGAAGGTCCTCCCAGCTAGTCACGTATCCGATATGGAGCTGGTTGTACCAGACGAACACTGGCCCCTCCACTGTCTGAACAAATCAACGGAGCTTGGTGGCCTCCTACTGTGTTGGAGTCCCTAACATAAGCCCACACATTGATTTGAAGTATGCCAGGTGCTGTGGCAGGTCTCCTATCCCGTTAAAGGAGGAGAAAGTGTGGTTCCAAAATCCCAGAGGTGCTAGTATATAATCCACCCATGATGAGTACGGCTTGCCATCTGGTTGGATCGCCACCAGCTGAGTTTCCAAAGCCTCTAAGTAGGCGATGAGTTCTGCCATCGGATCGCCTGGACGCAGGTCCCTATCCTGACAGGGATCCCTAACCACAAGCGCATTTCCAGGCTCTTCAATTTAGTAGACAAGCTCAGTAGCTTGTGGAGAGGCTGGTGGAGTGACCCTTGGGGTGGCGGGAGGAACCCGAGCGTGGTCTCCTGGGTGGTCACGCTGCTCAGGATGGTTTGGAGAAACATATCTCACCCTCCTTCCATGAGCTCCGGCCTATCCTCTATCAGAAAACACAGCATGATCAAGGTTTCCAAGGAGAATCTCACCGAGGGGTAGTTGTTCCTGCCCCTTCTACCCCGGCCTAGGATTCCCGTAGTTAGGTCACTTCTCTGCAATGCGTTCAGCCCGAAGCTCATCTACCATCCTCTTCTTCTCAGCAAGCTGTTAGCACAACATGGCCTTCTTGGGATCATCCTCTACCTTCTACACTGAGGAAGAAGTGTCGGAGAGCCTGACCGCCCCAACGTTATCTTTACCTTTACCGATATTACATCTCAGTATTAATGCCTCAGTGGGTGCGGGGATACCTAGGAGGTTACTCTGATGATCAGTAATCCTCACTGATGGGTCCAGTTGCAGTTTATCCTCAAACGGTAATCCCCCATCAGGAAGTTCCAGACCATTCCCCTCTCCTGAAAGATCGTCCATGTTGACCGCCGCTGCCCTCAGGGGCATGTCCTCAGAGCCATCTAGTGAGTCAGGATGCTGGCGAATCACACTGAAGAGAAGGACAGCGTACTACCCCCATCCACAGACGTTCATGTGGGGGATGGAATCATCGACAACTTTTTGGAGTACTTGAAAACTCCTAACGCATTGTTTTTGGAGGGCCCTGTAGTGGCCAAGTGACTCGGGGTGCCGGACTGAGCGGAGTGTGGCCAGGTCGACCAGACGACATTGCTCGCCGATATCCTGGAGGTGTTCTTGGCTCCTGGGATAAGGCACTTGCTGGTGGCGAATATTGAAGTGAGTCGCTCGGATGGTCAGGAGGAAACATTCAAACTCTCCTAGGGTGAGCGATTCAGGTGTATCAAAATCCGACCCTATGACCGGCCAAAACTTTTCGGGGAAGTGGCCTGCTATGAGGATGGTCCAGAAGCTCCATGAATCAGGTTCAGGATCCAGCCCTTGATGGCCCCGCTCATCAACTGAGAGTGTTTGGGGAGCTGGAAATGGTGTCGAGGTAGGCCGATGGGCCAGTGGGCTGGCTGGCGGAGAATACAGCGAGCATGCCGATTGGACACCGAATCCTAGGTCATCCTCCAAGGGTTGTAGTGACCTGGATGCCATGTCACGATTGGATGGACCGATGAACGGGCCTCCTTTCACAGTTTTTGTGCTTGCAGGGGGTGTTCTATGTCGCGGATCTTCCGCCATCGACCCCCAAAAAAGATCTCTTCTGTCTCTGGACAAGGTGGAAGGTGCTTCCGGAGAGGCTGATGGTGACTGCATGTTTGATCACAGGGGTTACGCCATGTCCTCATCTTCCAGGATATAATTTCATAGGGAGTTGGGGATCATATGTATCTCGCATTCGGGGAGTATGAGGCTGACATGCCACATCCCTATCCCAGCCCTTGTCTTAGAGGGCTGAAGAGAGGGCTCCATCGCTGAGTCATACTCCACCTTAGTGTCTGAGAAATAGACTGGTTGGATTTCTATCTGACCTTCCCTGGCATTTCTCTTATGGTGACGACGTCCCACCTTCCTGCCCCTAGGTGGCTCCTCGGGGCAGGGCTGATTTTCGTCATGGAGTCCTCTGGCCGCACTGGTGCTGGGGCGGAGAGGATAGAAGGCCGGGGTGCGGGGAGCACCAGGGAAAATGTCGAAAGGGACACGGGGAGGACCTCCATTTGGGTGAGTGACTGTATATACAATGGATCCATACTCGAGGTCTACAGTTGGGGAAGTGACCCTGTACCCAGTGTAGTGAGCGGTGGAGAGATCCCTACCCGAAGTGCTACTATCATGGGGAAGCCCCTTACCTACGGCGAGGGTGGCACCAGGTAGGACTTCGGGCTGAGGTTGGAAGCAGGGAGGGACCACACCTTCTAGAAATCTGGCACAGAGTAGGCCTTCATGCTGGATGGCACTACCACGAATTGGTCCGCAACGGCCATTGCCTGTGCCGGTGACCGGGAGAGTCGACCAAACCTGCTCGTGGGGCAGTTGGGGCCTCGATCTGGATTGGGAATATATCTGCCCCCACTCAACATGTGTGGAGGTTTGATGATAGGAGTCAGTGGTAGCTTGGCCCACAGTGGTTGCTGACGTTGATTCCCTGGGGCGAGCAACCTCTTCCGCTCGTGCACGATTCTAGCGTCGGGTCAGATGGGTTGGAGCCTGTGGTGCGGGCACATCAATTGCCTGCTCCTTGGCTCAGGGAGTCAGGTAGCGGGGTCGACGCGACCTGTCAGGGTCCCTTGCCATGAACCCTTGAAGCAGGTCTCTAATTGGGCCAACCTAGACATCCCCTACCTCGTCGTCATAGGGGAGGGACGTGTCAAGGCGTTCCAGGGATAATCTCCCAAAACTGTTGAATGTCGGGGTGGGGAGCAGCGGCTCCCTACGCGCCCCTCGGGGGCGGCATTGGCGGTGAGGCGCAACTTCCTAGAGGTCCAAACGGGCCATGTCCCTGGTGGGGATGACCCCCTCTTCCTCGTACCTACGTACAAGGTCGTTGATCACATTTCGTTGGATAATATCTGATAGGGAGAGGGGGCATGAGCGCCCACCAATCATGGCGGTCGGAGCAGCTGTGGAAAAGGCAGAACTGCGCGGGGTGGCTACGTCGGTACTGCCCCTTCCCCTGCTCCAGTGGGCAGGTGGCGATCGAGCTCCGGATGCAGTGATCTGATTCCTGAAAGCCGGGAGATGAATACATTAACACTGATAGGAAAATAAATTGACAACCAGTAGCCCATCGCCATTCCTTCATTCATGGTCGGTAAGAGGGATCCACACTGACAACGTCGCAGAACAGAGTGCTCAACGTCCTGACTTCCCTAACCCCTAGAGGGTTCCACGTCTTAGTGCCGGGTGCCCGGACCTGGTGACATGCTAATCTTCCGACGCCCCAAACACTACCAGTATCTGTATTTAGGAGAATAGATTCACCTAGGGTTCACCATTTTCTGTTTCTGATGCTTTTTCAGGGGGGCGTGCGTGCGCATCCATCACATAGAGGACACGCGACTTGTTGCCCCACATTCCCGCTTTCCATAGGCGGGCAACATTCGATCCTTATTCAGGGACGTCTTCTCCTTGATCGAAACTGGATGATGGTATGTCAGTTCCTCCTTCCATGTATTCCTCCTCAAAACTCGTCACCTAGTCCAGGTATCCCTCATTGATTTAGGATGTGTTCATGAAACTCTTCCCAGTTCCATATCTTCATGGAAACCAGTTAATTACGCTACTTCTGTTGAGATGATCCAAGGGGTCTGGTCAGGGCAGTAACCTTCGGTTAGGGGAGTGGTCACATTGAGACATCATTGGCATGTCTTGACTCTGGGGTATTGGCATGTCTGTCTTCTATCCCTTATTATAGGGCTTCTCGAGGGCACAGAAGCCCGAGGAATCCCACATAAATCCCAAGGAATTGTACGCCATAGGAATGTATCTGAGGTCTTCCTCATCTTTCCATGTTTAACACAGGGTATGCCACGAGTTTAACGTCCAGCGGAGATGGATCAGACTGATCAGAACACTGAGAGTGAATTAGATAAAAGAACCCCCTGGAGGGAACGCCGATATTGGGGCCGACACGTGGGTGGCTTCTCGAATGCTGTGGAGTAGAATGAGGTGGCATGATCCCACCGGGATGTGGCGGCCCGGGTAAGAATCAGGATGGGTGATGAGGTGAAGGGGCTTGAACCTCGTGGAGGCTTCCTACGTATCCTCGTGGCAGGGAATGAAAGTCCATGTAGTCCGGGATGGAATAGGGCTTACGCTCTGAGGCGGCCCACAATGGTGGTGATGGATGGAATGGGCCTTACACTCTGAGGTGGCCCACAATGATGGATGGATGGGGCTTACGCACTTAGGTGTCCCACAATGATGGATGGAATGAGGATTACACTCTGAGGCGGCCAACAATGATGGTGATGGATGGATGGGGCTTACGCTCTGAGGCACTCCACAATGATGGATGGATGGGGCTTATGCTACGAGGCGGCCCACAATGATGGATGGATGGGGCTTATTCTATGAGGTGGCCCACAATGATTTATGGAATGGGGCTTACACTCTGAGGTGGCCCACAATGATGGTGATGGAAGGATGGGGTTTACACTCTGAGCGGACCATAATGATGGATGGATGGGGCTTATGCTCCAAGGCGGCCCACAATGATGGATGTATGGGGCTTACACTCTGAGGTGTCCAACAATGATTGGTGAAATGACGTGAAGAGGTCGGAACGACCGGGTAGTGGTCTTGAACCACGTGGAGGCTTCCTATGTATCCCCGTCTTATGGAATCAATGTCCACGTAGTTCGGGTGGTTCTGGCGAACCGACGTGAAGATAGATCAGGGGTACGATGGGTATTGGGCTTGAACCTCGAGGAGGCTTCCTACGTACCATGCCTTGACATGGAACAAATTTATCGTAGT
This sequence comes from Viscum album, assembly GCA_963277665.1. NCBI lineage: Eukaryota > Viridiplantae > Streptophyta > Magnoliopsida > Santalales > Viscaceae > Viscum > Viscum album. The sequence goes on from OY728123.1 coordinate 209,431,215, forward strand.
TCAGATGTATAGTTTAACATCCTGCGGGACGACGACATTTGGGGCATACGCTCAGAAGCAGTCCAATAATATGGAGGATGGGGATTACACTCTGAGGCATCACATAGAGGTATAAGGCTTACACTCTATGGTGGCCCATAGAGTTGGTGAACCGACGTGAAGGGGTCAGAATGACTTGGTGGTGGGATTGAACCTTGTGGAGGCTTCCTACGTACCATGCCTTGGCATGGATCAAATTCATCGTAATTCGCTGGAGGTGGTCAGGGTCGGTGCTCACTCTAAGCTCACGGGAGTCATGCTCAGTGTGAGAAACAAGAGGTTGTAGGGACCGGACGATCACGTTGTGAAGGGTGTATCCATGGGAAGTGAAGAGGGGTTTATGAATTGGGCGGCCCATGGTGTCGGGACTTACTCCAGGATGGAGGCCTGGGGGCAACAAAGCGTAGCGGGAGAGGGACTTGGGACTGAATAAAGGAGGAGCCTTGTTCCCTATCACGCCCTTCGCTGGCCTTAGCACTGAGGAAGTGAGGAGGAGAAGGGGTGCTTCCTCCTACAAGAAAAGCTAGGGCTTACAACAAGGTGGACTCCCTTCCCCGCGGACAAATTCCACTCCGATATGGACTATATCATCCCCTGTGAGGGGTGATCCCATCCCCGTGGAGACGAGTGGGCGTGGACAATGTCCGAGGTGGGGGGACCCTGTGTGTGAGGCATGGGGTCAGGTCACAGTTTAACGTCATGTGTTGAGGATGAGGTGCTTGGTAGTTTAACGTCCTACGATTCAGACTAGGTGGGTTTACTTTGCACCCCTAGGACTTACATTACTAGTACCCTTTATTCATTATGGGAGGGAAGGTACTGACAATGCCTTAGTGAAGGGGGGTCGTAGAGAAAACCATCGAGGGGTCCACGTTATCATGGCTATGCGAAGAAGAAATAGACGTTAGCGTTCCTATGCGAAGAAGCTTGAAGTAAAGCAACTCAACGGGAAAAACCTCCCAAGGGACCTTGTGGTTACTTCTTACATGCTTGGAAGGTCGTAGGGTAAAACAACACATGGTGTGAATGTCCGGTGTGCGTGCCTGGGGCATCCAGAAGGTGGACATCGGGTGCCTACGCCGGGAGGCACCCTGGGATAATCAAGGTGAGGATATTGGGGGTTGCGCGAAAAGAAATGGTTGGAACGCAAAACACTTGGATGGTGCGTAATCGGGGTAGAGGGCTTGCGTGGCTAGTAGGATCGCGCACAAGGTATATGAATTGTGCACGAGTGGAAAAGGCCACACCCAAAGGCAAGGCTGCACCCAGCGAAAGGGATTGCGTGAAATAGGACCATTTTGCATGCAACAGAAGGAATTGCGTGCAAGGGAGGAACCCTGAAGGGTTTGGAATTCTGTTTAAGCAAGTGGGATCGCACGCAAAGGAAGATCCCGGGGCGAGGTGGCGCAAAAAGGATCAGTACCTGAAGGCCATCTTGCACGCATGGAAGTCCAATTTTGCACATGAGAGACGGTTCAAATCCTCAACCTCGAAACAGAAGGTCTATCCTTCTATTTATAGGCATTCGACGGTGCAGAATTTAGGGTGGCGTGCAAAACTTGTGCACCAGAGATGGCAGCACGGAATGTTAACCTCATGGGGTGCGGGAAAAAAAGTGTTTCGTGCCTATCCCAGTGACCCTTCGTGAATCTTAGACCCTTTCCGCACGGCCCTACTTGTCCACATGTATACCCCTTTTTTCTGCGCAACAATTCTGGGCCCTCCAGACCGAGCCTACGGGTCCGAATATGACTTTGATTTTTCATTTAGAAACATCCTTCGGTAATTGCGGTCTTTTCATCGTCTACAAAACAATATTCTCATTAAGATAGAGAATATAAAGAATGGGAATTTGAGAGCATAGATAATCATGTATCCTACCTTACTCTCTATGTTTATTGTTTGATGTATTGAGTCCTTCAAGATTCCTTGCAATTCCAAGATGAGTAATTGAAAAGTCATGTCAGTAAGTGATGATACTTTTAAGAGAATGAATATTGGTTTTTCTAAGGAGTCAGGAGAGTTTTATGATCTACCAGTGGAAGAATCAGAAGCTGTTCCGAAGAATGCATAATAGGGTAAACCATCAAAGAAGGATGGAAAAGAGGAAACTAATGGATGAGGAAGAAACATAGAAAACCCCTAAGGCCAAAGAAATTCAATATGAAACTCCAAAGCCCAAGAAGCAGAAATCCTATCCAAATGAGGTAGTAGCCAAATGGAGAGAAGACTAAAACAATAGGAAGGAAGGATAGCCACAGTTTGGCTTGGATCCTACAGAGGCCAAAGCATTGAAAGAGAAGGAAACCGATGAGATTGAAAAGAAAGTAAAATAAAATAAGAAAAAGAAGTTTTATGAGTCTGAGATTGTGCAATCACTTTTGAAAGCTATAGAAGTAGCATATAAGAACATTGCAGTACCGAAATATTTCTTAGTAGAACCCTTACCTGAGACTTCGGGGAAGAAGTTCTTGAATCCGAAAAAAGTACTTGAAAATGTTGTCAAAGAAAATGAGGTTGTGAAAGAAGTATGAGAAGCTGAAAGCAGTGATGATATAGCTAATCTGATAAAGAATGATGAATACTTTCATGAGAATGAAAGTGCATCCGAAAAATTTTCAATCTGGACTTATCAAGTGAGATTTTTGAAACTTGCTACTCCTGGAATTGATGATAAGGATGAAGAGGAAGTGAACAAGTTATATGAGGAAGAGAGTCATAATAATGACTTCATTAACTTGAAGATATTACGGCAGGTGTCGAGAAATAATAAATTGATGAAGATAGAATTGTTCAGTTATCTGAAAGTGAGAATGAGTCTCCAGATGAGGAAGCTGTTCCGAAAACTGACAAGGTGAAACAGGTGGTTGTTGACACACTATGCAATGTTGTTATAAGGAAGAAGGAAGCTGGAAGATCTTCTAAGAGGAAGCTTGTCGAGCTAGAGGAAGACCCATCACTAGGAAAAGTTTCATATTCTGAATCATCAGCTCTGGGACATGATTTTGTCATCCAATCACTCAAGAAGCTTGTTGACACCATTCCAATCATTCCAACCATTGACTCCAGATGTCAGATGCTCCAACATAGCATGATTCAGAAATCGGATTCTGTATCCATGGTTATGGATAAGTGCATAAAGATAGAGGCTGATTACAAGAACATCCTCATCAACTACGATTCCCACAAGAAAATGTTGTAAGAAAATTGTCAGCTGGTCAAAGAATATAGTTGAATATTTGAGAGGGCTTGATGAGTTTAAAGGTGATTTTAAGGAATCTTTTGATACTCAAGATAGAAAAATCAACGATCTCACAAATTGTTTTGAGAAATAGCTAACTTTTGAACATAATACTAGGATTCAGGAAGTCAAGGATCTAAATGGGAAATTGAATTATGTTTTCCAAAGTTGTAAAACCGAAAGGGATCTCCGGATCGAGATTGAAGAAAAGCTATTGATGAAAGATGACTTGATGAAAGCACAGGAAGAGGCTCTAAAGGCTGATGATGATAGCGTCAAAGTCTTAGAGAAACAAGCAGAGGAAGATCACAAGGAGGAAAAGAAGCTGAAAACCATTATGAAGAAATTTTTACCCAAGGAATGTGAAGGAAAATAAATACAATCTTCTGTTGTATTTTCATCATTGTACAAATTCTTCCAATCTTAATGAAATTTTTGGTTCCTAGTTTCTGTTTTCATGCTTTGTACTAATATTCCAGGCACTATAATCTCTTTTCCATTCCCTCAAATTCTATTTGAAAATCACAAAGGGGGAGAAGGAAAAATAATACTAAGGAAGTAATATCTCTAAGTAAGGGTTCGTTTATCTAAGGGGGAAGATTCCATTACATAGATTTTCATACTCAAGATAATGAAAAATCTCGTACCACAAATCAAGAATTCGATCCTCAGTGTTCCAAATCCTAAGGGGAGTTAGTCGTATTTATCTTTTCTAATGTGAAAAGGGAGATGAGTTTTATTTGTAAAGTCTAGAAATATATTTTCTAAGTCCTTTCATTCTTTTCCGTAAGGATGTTCATGATTTCCAAAAAGGGGGAGATTGTTGAGTCAATAAGGTTTTCCTTATGACTTTTCCATTCCTTCATACTTGGAGGATATTGTTAAGTTAATAAGGTTTCCTTATGACTTTACCATTCCTTCTTATTTTGAAAATCACAAACACCTTATAAGAAGGAAATTCTCTTTTTACCCTATGTTTTACTTATATAAGGAAAAATTTCATTCCCCAAAGAAATTTATCCTTACCATGTTTGTATTGATTATATCATATTTTTTCTAAGTATAAAAATCAGTTTCATATTTAAAACATCAGATTCTTATAATTACTTAAGGTATGAAGCATTCTATTTTAGGATCCAAATTCGGACTCCGAATTCTGGTTACGAACTTTCATGAAGTTCAACTCCGAATTCTAGCTACGAACTTTCATGAAGTTCAAATCCGAATTATGGTTACCAACTTTCATGAAGTTCAACTCCGAATTCTGGTTACGAACATTCATAAAGATCATCTCTGAATTCATGTTACAAACTTTTATAAAGTTTGACTCCAAATTCTGAATACGAATTCTGGTTACGAACACTTCTGATTTCTGAATCCGAGTTCTCTGAATTAAGACTCTGAACACTCATGAGTTCTGACTCCGAATTCTCATGAACTCTGACTCCGAACTTTGTAAGTTCAGGTTCCGAATTCGCGTGAATCCAGAATCAGGATTTCCTTGAAATTCAGACTCCGGAATTCTATAGAGATCAGGTTCCAATTTTCTTGAAAATAGAATCTGAATATCCTTGTAATATAGACTCCGAATATATTTTTGGTTAGACTCCACACTTTTATTTTCTTACATTCCGAATACTTGATTTTGGTTATGTAACCATATTTTTTACTACACCCTTTTTGTTATAAAATGATGTCATGTATTCAGTTACTAAACAATCGTTGTTTGAGTTCCACTTGTACAGGTCCCTCCAAAATTAAAGGAAAAAAGATGGTCGTTGGGTGAGGGAGCCGACCGTTGGAGCTGTGCCAATAAATAGGAGCTCATTTGAAAGAGATCACAACTTTGATGAATTGTTCTATGACTCTAGAGATTATATGTTTTTGAAGTGAATTATAGAGAGAGACTCTCATTGCCTTCTACGTACTGAACTTCTTCTTCAGGTTTGCTTTGTGTGACTCCAGTTGTTGTTGTGTACAATCGAGGGATTTCGGGGATTGGAAGACAGAGGTGCCGACTACCTTAAAGATCGCGGACTTCCTTGTTGAGGAAGACAGAGGTACCAACTCCTTTGAAGTTGAGGGTTCGTGGGGATACCAAGACAGACTCTATTCTTCGTATCAAGGGATTACCCTGGTGTGGGTAAGACAGACTTTCGTGAATGTATAAATCAAGGGACCTTTATCCACGGTTATTGGATACCCATCTCTTTGGGTTAAAAGAGCTCTAACTTCTTACTTGTAATTGTCTCAAGTTTTTTTCTTCCTTTGCATATTTTATTCTAAGGAAAGATTAAATATCTTATACTTCCTTATATTTGTATACTCTGATTTGTTATATTATATACTCTTTAAGGTAGAATCTAGTACTTGTAAACTTTTTTTATGTTTCATTTTCCATAATCTTCTTTTCGGAATCACGTTTCCGGAATAGCATTCTTAGAATCATATTTCTGGAATCAGGTAAGTTTATATAATGAGAGGTTTTGTGAATTACCTTGTTTAACCTTGTTAAATATAACCTTATTTAAATGTTCCGGATAATTTTTAATGAATAAAATTCACCCCTATTGTATTTTGAGCATCATTAGATATTATATACAGTATCTATATTATTTTGATCATATATTTGGTATTATAGAGTATATCATACTTACATACCATCCCAACAAAAATCAATTACCTAAATAATCTGAATTAGAAAAAAACCAATTCCCTCTAATGAAGAATAAATGTAGATGAAAAACTCACCATTTATGGAAGGAATGTCCAAAACTAGAGAATTTATCAATATCTTATTCAGTTAATGAAAATAAATATGACATTATTCTGTCCAAATAAATTTAACCCATTCTCAGGTTAACTTAGATAACATTCTATATAACCATGGAATGTTTTTAATAAACCATCCGTAATAATTTGCTAATCCTAGAAAACTATTACTCTCTATAACATTTTTAGGTCTTTCCCATTCATCAACCACTTTTCTTTTGGTAGGATCAATTGTTATTCCAACCTTATTTATAATGTTCCTAGTAAACAAATCTGTTGAAAAGAAACCAAATTTGATGAATTTTCTTTATAACTTATTTTCCTTGAGAGTTTTCAGGGCAATCCATTATTTTTTTTCATGATCCTTATAAATTTTTGAAAAGATAAAAATATTATCAATAAAAATAATTATCCAAATTTCAACAGAATATTGTATTCATAAGATCTATGAATACAATAGGTGTATTCTTTAATGTAATTTGAAGAGTAAAAAAATTATAATTTCTATATCTATTATGAAACATTGTTTTCGAGATGTCAACCTACATTACCATTTTCATATGGCACTGAGATATCAATTAAATCTTGTAAAAATTACAATATCCCTAGATCTAATCATAAAAGTCATTGATATGAGGAAAAAGATACTTATTCTTAATGGTAATATTATTCAAAGCTATACAATCAATGAAAAGTCTTATAGAAACATCTTTCTTTTCAATGAACAAGATAAGATCATCACATAGTGATGTGAATTGATGAATGAAAAATGTACTAGAAACTCTTGAAAATGATTTTTCAATTCATGAAGTTCCACTTGAGCCATTTGATAAGGGGGATTTGGAATTGGATTAACATCCAGATCCAATTTAATAGTAAATTCAACTTCTCGATCAGGAATAAAACTGGGAAACTCATTAAGAAAAAAATCCACGCATTCATATACCACTAACACATTATTAATCTGAACAACTCCCTTATTTTAAAAAATATGATCAAGATATGATTCTTTTCCATATTTTATTAATTTCTCAATATCCTGATGTGTTATCAATTGTATGGGTTCATTAATGAATAAAAATTAAACCTCTTTATAAAAAACAAGTTCTTTATTTATATAATAATTCATCACATGATAAATATAAATCCAATCCAACCCCATTATGATATAAAACTATACAATGGGTAAAACAAAATGTTTATAACTAATTCCCTTCCAAATAAAACAATAATAAGATTCTTATATTTATTAATATATTATTTCCCATAGTGTTTTAATCATAAGTTTCATTGTAATTTCTTGAGGTAAAATTACCAATTTAACAGATAATTTATCAAAAATAATGTAATATTTAGACCCCCATATGAAACAAGATATTAGAAAAAATATGTGTAAACAAACAAAGTACTTGATACCACTTTTTGGATGTCCTGAAATCGATTGATCTAGTTGCAAAGGATCTCACTACACCTTTTAACATATTATCTAGCTAACTTACATCATTTAGATCTTTCATTGGGCGGGTATTTTTATAATGATTTATCTCAGTACATTTGAAACAAATTACCTTTTTTTATCATAATAGATTTGATGTTCATTTTATGTAAAATCTTGGCCCATATTTCCCAACATTCCACATAGAAATCACTTTCTGGTTTTGTTACGACATACCCCAGGGTGCGTGTTACCACATATTTCACTAACATGAATCTATACTTTTTTATATTCAGATTTCATTAAATGATACTTAGTAATCACTTTCTGTCTAGACTTCCTATTGATATAGTTGTCAATGTACACATGACCTTCTAAAAATGATATTTCTACCCTCTCAGCACATCAAATAAGTCTCTAATAACTTTTGAATTAATGAGAAGCTAATTCCCGTTGATATATTGGGTTCAATACTAAGTGAAAATGGTTGATTTTTTATCTAATACCCAATAATATATGGAGATTACCATGCCAATATGGTGATGTTTTCATCCTACACAAGCATTTATTCCTCCTCCTTTTCTTGTAATTCAAGGAATTTTTTTCTATCCTTTTTCAAACAACCATAAGAACATATTTTTGAAGGAAAATATTTTAAAATTCATCTCATTACATAGCATGAATCTCATCACTATCCATAATATTCATAACCATTGATCACTACAAGTCAGAATCACCTATAAAATGGTAAATGGAAGAACTATCCTTTTGATTATCTGAACACATTATAAAAATGAATATCTTTTCAGGGGAATTAATACAGCATTCATCCACCATTGGTTTAGATGATCCATTGAAATCCGGAGGGTGTTGCCTCATAAAATGTTCCAATATCATCATGTTCCTTTGTGGTAGTTCAATATTTTATCTTAAATGGTTTCCACCACCATTTATTTCATGTTTATAATAATACATTACTTTTTGAAACTTCTCAGTTCCAATCCCTACAATTCCCTATTACAGATTCAGAAATATATCATTCACTCAGTTCCTTCTATCTTCAGCTTTATATTTTTTCTAGGTAAAACCATTTTGAAGAGACATATCTTAGATGAAGAAACATGGTATTATTCCAATGATATATCCTATCAAATATATATATAATATAAAAATAATTTATGGTATTATATTAAAAACACCCTAACACCTAATATTATCTAAACTGTGCTCTAATACCAACTATAAGTAACTACCCTTAAACATTACATAATCTAGTAAATTCTTTTAGAATTCATTTCATTATATTCCGAAAGAACTTTTAGTTTTAATGTTTTAGAATTTATGGATATAATTCATACATATCAAACCATATTCATACAAATGTTATACTACTAGAACAATATCAACCTTTTCATAACGCAAAAAAGTTTATTAAAAAATTAAATCTTTTCTTGAAAAGTCATCACAACATTCATATTGGATTATAATTTTCTCTTAAACATCATAGGACCTTGTGAAAAACATTTTAAAACATGGGATGAGAACAAAAATCTCAGTAAGAGACATAAAAAAGAATGAAATAATCCATTATTCCATGAATACTTAAAAACATATGAAATCATTTTGATAAATATATTATTCCCACCAATAAAGTATCATGTAATTGCATTGTGAAGTAAAATATTTCTATAAAACATAGAAAGCATAAATTAATATATGTAGGTAACTTGTGGAGTTAGATACTTAATATTATAACTTTCATGGATAACTTATAATTTTTAACCCTCATGTATACCTTACAATGTAACCATCCTGACTACCTTATGGGGTAACCGCTATAGTTACACTTGGAGTAACCATACAGATGACCTCCAATATAAACATAAACAATGAATTGGAGATAGATATAGGTCCTAAACTTCATCATAATCAATTCCCAAGAACCATATCATAATCATAAAACATTTACAGTTCCATAAAAACATTTTTTTTGGATTTTTTAAAAATTGAAGTTTGAGGGTATTTTTAAAGTAGAGACCCTTACATATAGCATAAAAATGAAGCTAGAATTTATAAAATTCAAGTAATTTGAATAAAAACAATATATATAGATAATAAAACATAATATATTACAAATTCCTAAAAAAATAATCATAGCATGAAAAAATCAATGATGTAGAAGGTTAACCCAATGAATTGAAATTGTGTTAAGAATCCACTTATCTCAGGTTCATCTTACTTAAAATGTGATTAAAAATAATGTATAAAGGTTAAAGGAGTTTTATTAATATTATAAAAAACATATTAATTTTTATAAATCTTTATATGATAATTTTATAACATCATTCAACCCATTTATTAATAACATTTTGTTATTTTCATTGATTCTAGTGTCTTCTTAAGTGGGTTTCCATGGTTGGTTCGTAAGATATTTTCTTGTCAAATTGAAAAAAACTGAAGGAGTGGAATGAAATAGTATTAATATGCATCCATTATATTAAATCATATAATAAACTCTTTTTATGATATTATTATGAATCATTATATAAAACATTAATGATATTCGTTTAGATCATTTTTACAGTTCTTTGATAATCACAAACTAGTTTCGTTGTATAATTTAATAATATATATATGTTAATTATAGAAAATAAATTCAGTTATATAATAAAATTTACAATATGTTTCAAAAATTAAAATGGTTTTATGACCATCAGTGATTGAGGTAATATAAATTGAAAACACATTGTCCACAATGTCGGTAAATCGACACATCACAAATGTTTTTTTATTTTTAGAGTAAAATCGATAGGAGAAGTATAATGATGAATTTTTCCGTCAATATGATAAAATATAAGTATATATAAGATAATTGAGTTTTAATTCCACTTGTATATGTGTATTTTATGGGAGTATACGAAAATAAAAATAATAAAAAATAAAATTAAAGAAAATGAAAGAGGGGTTTTGCCTCTTGAATTATCCTCCTTCAGAACCTCCATAAGGACTTTGGTTTTGGGATTTTAGTGGGAAAAAGGTACTTTATGTGGATAAGAGGCATTCTATGGGTATTAGGATGTAGTTTTATAATTTTTAATTATTTAGAGTCTTAAGTATATGACGGGGTTAGAAGTGGTATTTATAGTGGAGAAGAGGAGGGTTTTTTGATTACTTTATTCATTAGTTTATTAATTTGGCTCATGAAAATGAATATTTTGAGAATTATTATAACATATATTTAAATAATCATGGGTCGTTTGATATTATGGTTATTACATCACTCATGATGTTTGGAATATTTCATTTAACTGATAATGTATATACACCATAAACAACTGTATTTCACTATTCGCCAAAAAATCATGTATTTTAGAAAAATCCTAAAAATTCAAACCAACCATTTTTTGAAATGTATAAATCAAAAATAAACACAATTTTTTTAAAATAATTTTCTATATATAATTAATTTAATTTTTAAATAAAATCAAAATTCATTCGAAAAATAACAAATTTAAAACAATAACTGATTTTAATACCCATTAAAATATTAATCAAGATCTCATAAAATTATTTTATAACCATATTAAAATAAAATATTAATTTATTATTCTATTTTATAAAAATAAATCTTTATTTAAATCATTAAATTAGTTATGAAATAGTACATAAAAATATATGAATTATAAAAATACCAACACTTTATTTATCATTTCCAAATCCTTTATTTGCTTATTCTATGATATAAATATATCATGATTCCACATATAAGAACAAAAATTTATTTATACTCTCATATGAAATGTCACTATTATATTGGATAGATTACTTTTCCTAGTAGTCATGTTACTACTCATAAGGTCAAGTTATTATTCCATCTGTAAAAATTACTTAATTTCAATAAATTTTACTTATTTCATTACAATTTTACAATGAATTTAAAAATAAAATTATATAATTAAAACAAAATTTTTTTTATATACATTGGGTTTTACATAAAATTTATATAAATTATTGGTCATACTGTTGGAGCATGATCTTTCATACAAGGAACAACCTATGAAGTTTTTGGATCATAAAATGATTGTTTTGCAAAACATAACCACTTACCATGTCAATGCTTTGAAACACAACCACTAGACTAGATAAGTAATGTGAAAACATGTGTATGTAATGAGGTTGATTGTATCATCAGTTTTTGGTACTAAGGTTACAAATTTTGAAGGGGAAATTCATTTTATGTGTGTACAATGTAACACCTTGATATTTTTCAAAATATTTTTTCAAAATAAATTTAATCAATTAAATATTTTCACTTACATATAACATATACATTGTCTTTTGATACACAAAAAACTGAGTTTATCTTGTTTTACTTTCAAAAATGTGTTTTCTCCTTCACTACAGGAAACAATGATTTTAAACGGAACATTAGACAATATTAAAATATTATTATTTTATATGGTTGTTATCACCTAGATGATGAAATGGAGTGTATGAATGATATTAACTAAATTATGCGAATACATGAATAATATATATATATATATAATGAATTTATTTATGAGAAATTAATTATTAATGAAAAAAATGAAAAGAAAGTAGATCTTTTTCTGGAAAACTATTCATATTAGTATAAATGAATTTGACCCCAAGTAACTAAAAAACAATTTCATGAATTATAGTAATGAAATTTAGAAATAACATATTCAAAATAAATTTAACATGAATCTCGGTGTTTTCAAGAATAATATAATAATACATTAAATTTTATTATTAAAAAAATATTTTTTGTAAAAATGAATTTTCTCACCTTTTTCACTCGTTTATTTTAAAATATTTTATTTATATTTTTTGAAAATTTATTAAAAAAATGAACACCATTTTTATGTATTAATATAAAAATTATATTATAGTCATTTTATCATAATTATTTGAAATGAAAAAAATTAGTTGGATTTCTAAAAATATAGTTGTTTATTAAAAAACATCAGTCTAATTTAAAAGATTTACAATTAAAATTTTATTTAAATATGAAATTAAATGTTAAATTAGTTCCATAATATATACGATAATCCAATTTTTTCATTAGAATCAGTTTTATATTTACTTTTAAGAAAAAAACATTTTAAACTTCTGAATCACTTTTATTTGAAAAATCTTTTTCCATTCCACATGTGGGAATAATTTTGAATTAATTCTTTCCACTTCTATGAATATAATTTAGAGAACTAGATTTAATATTGGGAATAATAATAATTATCATTATCAGATAAGTTCAACATCATTTTTTTCCATATTAAATAGTAAGATTAATTAAATGTAATTTTTGTGGTAAAGGTGAAAATTGGTTTACGATGGGGGATAAAATAAATAATGTGTAATATAACCTAAAAACTTTACTAAAACCAATTGGATGAAAATAATTCATCCTTATAAACCCTAAGTTTATATAGTGGGACATTTTGTATCCTTTTGGAATGTGTAAAATGTGGTTACACCTTTTTTCCCCAAAATAAAAAATGTTCCACTCCCCTCACTTATAAATGTTCACCCCTCTCCACTCATCTTTAAACTTCCAAAACACATTTATTCAAACAATAACTACCCCAAAAAATTTCATAATTCCCTCTTGTAATCTTATAAACCTTAGTTTATTTATAAACCCATCCTATGAAGGCTTTTTCATTACACAAATAATGATTTTTGGAAGAATTTACAAAGACCATAACCGCACATTTTATTTTAATTATTCCAAAAATTCATTAAATTATTAATAAAAATTACTGTTATAATAAACATATTATTTTATATATAAATGTATTTTTTATTTTCAAGGTTATTACCTTACACCATATCCACTTCCATCAAGTGAGACATGAAATAATCATTCCTGTGTATGGCGGACTACCGTCTCCTGAGTCGGTGTTATTCTTTTCCATAACCACCCCACACTAGTAGATATAATGATGTATTTAATGTTATTATTATATATATATAATAGAATGAGTATACAATATATTATTTTTTATTTTCTATTATGTAGGAATATGATATTTCTGCTCGTGCGTACAACAATCTTCTGTGCACGAAGCGATATGATTCATTCACACATTACAAACATGGTACTAAGGATGTATTTAATGAAAATTAGTTATGAATTTTAAATAAAAAATATTATTTAATGGTGATAAATTATATTCCTTTATTTTATTTATTATTTTTATAAAATGGAAGCAACGTTCATGCGTACGTATGACCGATCATCTCTAGGAACCTCCCTGCCTACAGATTTATTTGAGATTTTTGATAGAGATTGTAAAAAAAATCCCCTATTTCAGACTCTTGTAACATTAATGTTTTTCATAATAATTTGTGCTTTGGTCATTGACCAAAGCATTACCTTTTAAAAAAAATCTCCAGGAATTATGTATTTTGTTTTCTATATCTATAATTTTTGTTTTATAGTAAATTTGTGAAAATAATATATATTGTAACATCCCAGGTAAACAAAGAATATAAAATTTTCATATTAATTAATATTTTTGAATTAATTATTAATTTTACTTTAATGTTCATTCGACTTTTGATGGCGTGCCTGATACACAACAATGGGTTTCTCTAAAATCTTACATTGCACAAAACGTTGAGTTATACTGAAAAATAATAATATAATAATATAATTTTAAATTGTAGTTAGCACCTAGTCATTATAATGGAGGGAATGAACAGAACTAACAAAAAAATGATTATAAATGTTTGTTAAGTGTTTTTATATTTATCCAATAAATTTTATAGTCTTAAAAGAAGACATAATCTGATTTTAAGCATAAATACTCTAATATTCTTTAAATGGTCGATTTACCGCCTTTTGATGGAGAACCCTCTTTAAATAATGTTTTGGACACTTTTATATATTCTATTTGGCATAATAAAATTCTTATTTAGGATAGGGACATCAAAATTTACTTTGGGTAAATTTTTCATATTTTTATGATAAAACTAACTTTTTAATTAATAATGAAAAATACTATATTTTAATTAAAATCCTCTTTTTAATATAATTTATTTTTATGGTTATATTATATTTTTAATTAGTTTTAAAGTGTAATTAAATTATATTTTTACTATTTAATCCAATTTTTGTCATTGGAATTAATTTTACTTTGAAATTGGATATAAACACGTGGCAATATTTTGATAGTTAATATTTCTTAAAAACAATATTTTTGTTTTGACAATGAGAATTAATTTTAAACTAATTAATCCAACTTCCATATTTAAAATTTGGTAGAATAGACATCATTTTTGAATTCAGAATATCAAATACATCTTAGGCTGAATTTTTGGTATTTTTCTGAAAAACATTCATTTTTGATGAATAGTGAAACCACTATGTAGTAGATAAAAATAATAATTTTTCATTTAAATGAAATTTTACAGCTTCTATTAATTGAATTTCGAAAATACAACATACATGATTTTTATTAGTAAGTAAAATGTGGTTCAATAAGATGAAAATAATTTTTTGTGAATAGTAAATTTTCGCTTTTTATTTACCATGGTTAAAGGTAAATAGGGTAATTGAAGGTAAAACAAATATTATAATAAAAAAAATTACCTAAACACTTGTCCTAACCTTATTGGTTGAGTAATGGCCAACCGTGGGAATCCTTGGGGTGATTTTTGGACCCTAAGGATATATTTAAGAGTAATAATGACACTTTTTTTAATTAACTTAAAATAAAAGAAAAAATAACATAAAAATATATCATATATTAAATTAATTTTTACATGGGGTTATATAATTTATCAGTTCAACAATAAATATTATTTTTAAGGATAAAACTATTTCCCAAATTATGGTTTTTTTAATGTTTAGACATCAAATAAATAAAATTATTTATAACACAATAATGATAGAGTTTTTACCTCATTAATAAAATATTTAAATAAATAATACTATAAAGATTAAAAAAATATTCAAAACTTGTACAATTCTTATTGGATGATTTTATTTCGACCATGAGTCATCCTATATTTGACTTTAATTAGTTTTGTACCTTTATAAATAGAAAAAAGTTATATATAAAAATAATATTTTCACACTTTCCTAAAGAGCCCCTCCTCCCCCTTATAAAAGGACACCACTTCTAACCCATTACTCCCACATCTGAAGCCCATTTTCTCATCCAACCCCTACCCAAATAAGCTCTCAAGATCCCTCTATTCCACCTATAAGTATTATCTTAGGAAAAAGGAACTTCAAGTAAACCTTTTAGTTTAAACCAAAGGGAGATAACCAATTTAAAGGTAATCCCTTCTCTTAAGCTCAATTCTTTTATTTTACTTCTCCACTCCCTAAACTCTTTTTATACATTTATTTTATAAAAAACCATTATCCTTAATATAGAAGTTATTTTTATGAGAAGGATTTGAACTACACTTACACACTCCTCCATCTAATGGGTAAAGAACATACTGTTTCTATGGATGGAAAAACTAACGCCTCACAAAATGATGATTGTTCAATTATCTCCTACTACATATCATGGGATCCCATAATATGCCACTATATTAATATATAATATATATTATTTTTGTGTTTAATTTATGCTTCTTTATTTTCTATTTATAGCATACATTTATGGTTTCCATTATGGGTAAATGCGATAAGTTATTTGAGGAAGTGCAGACTACTACCTCCTCAGAGTGATCAGACTCATTCATACCATAGGTGGGACATATAATGAATGGAGTTAATGAAATTATATATTATATTATACTATAAATATAACATAACTATATATCATTACATTTTCATTCCATTAAAATACAAAATATAAATGAAAGTAGCGTTCATGTGTATTTACGATTTACCGTCTGCATGAACGGTGATTTTCATTTCTTATCACCAAATTTTATGTACTGTTATAAATACATATATATACTGGATATATATTATATATAAATAATTAATATCCTTGTGGAGATAATTTAATTTTTACCACATGGACAAATTCTAGTTATCAAATGTTCATTTTTTACTCATGTTCCGAACATCGACAAAACGTCCAATACGAACTCAAATAAATAAATAAATACTATATCAAAGAAATAAGTGATATAAAAGGAATGATAAAATTGAAAAATGTTCTTAATCAAGTATAAATTATCTTAATTTTATTATTCTGGAGGAACAAGGAACAAACAAGTCAATTTGGACAGAAGGTAAGGGGTGTCTTATCTCACTTTTAATTCTATGAGATTTCCTTTATTCGCCACTTATTTCTTGCATGTGTTGTATTATGTACATTCATTTGATATATATTATAATTATTATCTATATATTCATGGTATTTTGAAAATTAATTTTGTTTTTATTAAATTTTGGTCATACGACTCGATTTATTACAACATGTTAAGAGCTTTTCATCTCACTTTTTATTCCCATGAGATTCATTATATATTCTCCACTATTTCCTTTATGTGGTGTATGTACTACCCATATTTGTATTCATTTTTTAAATAAAATTTATTTTAGGGGAATTTATATCTTCATTGTATGATCCTTCTTTTATGGGTTTTATGTTTCATATGTTACCAAATTGGCAAGGGAACCTTTCACTCTATTCTTTTTAAAAGACCTCCTTTTGTTATGCCTTTTAATTTTCATATTATTGTGTTTGGATATGTTATTATATGTCCTTATTGATGTAAAATTTATGTCCATGGGATGAGAGATCCTTTTCTATCGCATCAACTCATTTTATGAATTTTAATGTGACGCTGTTTGGCTGTCGAATTTCTGTAAGAGAACTTCTTAACCCAATTTCAATTCTTTGGGATAAACTTCTACATGTTGATTATGTCATTCTATGAATATGTGTGAATGACCTATGATTGTTTTAAACTTAATATCCAATCATATTGAGTGTATTTATATTTTTCACACATAATTATGTAATTGATTTATCCTTAATCTATGGATACCATCTTTATAAGGGATTTTGACTCAATTTACATTTCATTGAGACTTCATTGTTGTCATACACCAATTCACTTTTATATGGTGTATTTACTATTTTTGGAATATTATATCCGGAATACCTTTATTCTCATGATATTATAACCTTTTGATTAATATTATTCTTTAATTATTTGTATTCAAGCATCTCTCATTTTGTTAAAAACTCTTTAATTAAAATATCGTTTTAAATTTTTTCAAAATTTATTCTTCTAAATATTTCTCATCAATGTCCATGTTTTAAAAATGGTTCTAAGAATTTATTTATATGGAAATTAATGTGTTAAAATTTCAATTCCTTTAATATCTTCAAAGTGGTATGGGACACTTTGATTCAAAAATCTCTTTATTAAAATTTTTAACTATGGTTTGAGAAAGCATTGATTATGTCAATATCTACAAATGATATATTGTGATTACAATGTGGAAATGTTATCTTTTCTTTATGTTTGTTTTATGTGTTATGAATATGTTATGTTTATTGGAAAATTTTTACGTATACGAGTGGTTCGGTGATAATCCTAGGGTGGGTGATCCCAAGATAGCTCTCCAATGCATTGGGTAACGTGACAGACGTAAACGTGAATGTTTCACCAAATGGATTTAGGGAATATATTGTGATGGGTATTCAAAATGTAACCCCCTTTGTAGTTGTGATAGATACAATGTAATTATGATATGGATGACACAAGTTACCTTTATGATTTATGATTTCTATGGCTTATTCATAAATCTTATGATTTAATAAGGTATGTTATGATTGAAAATTATGGTTTCATTGTTTTGTATTTATTGATGGGATAATGTTTTCCTTCCTTATTTTATAACCTTTAATGAGATTTTTATGCTCATCCCAGGTTTTTTGAAATGTTTTCCACATGACATAAAGATGGATGGGATCAAGGAAAAGTGTTGCTATCTTAAACATGGAACTATACATGTTTATTTTTAAGAGTTTTTATTTTATGAAAAATGGATAATGAGTAGTAGTGTCTACATGTAATATTCAAGTTGTTATATAATCATTATGGAATAATTCTCTAAAACTATAATCATGAAAAGAGCCTCAATGTGAATTATTTGTTTAACTCATGGTTAAGTAAATTTTAAATTAGGGTCCTTATAGTTGGTATTAAAGGTCGGTTTAGACAACTTTGGGGATTTGGAGTTTTCGTTAAACACATGGTTTGTCTATATGTTTATTATATCAGTTAAATCCTTATGTTAATTTTTTTTCAGATCATGGAATGGCGGTTACAATGGATGGAGGAGGATCTCAGAAAACATTCCCATCTCTTCCTAATGTAATTCTTGCAATAATTACTGCAATGTCAAGTTCAGATGATTGTGGAACTTTTTCTGGAATACAACTAACTTGCAAGTAGTTGTTTGAGATATAAAACACCTCCACTATACCTCATTGTCATCATAGATCATGGATTGTATTTAAACAAATCCTATTTTCACAATATTCTAATATTTTCAGGAAAGGTAAATATTATCAAGTCATTTTCAAATATTTTACCTAATCACAAGATTTTGAAGCATATTTTGATTTTGAAAAAGGTGGTGAAGAAGGAGACCCTTGCACAACCTATTTTTATTTGATTTTACAATATAGTCTATCAGAACATACTTATGTTATTTTAAAAAAACCATTAAATGGAAGTTTCAACTCAAATTTGGTCAAATTATTTTATAAAAATCATGTTTTGTCCGATATTTTGAAATTTTATGTCATACATGATTATTTTTCGAAACTATTTTTCTACAAACACCCATTTGACCCAAGTTATGCAAGGTGTATTTGGATGAAGGAAGCAAATTATTTTGAAGGATCTCTAAATCATTTTTGAAATTCATGGACCTTCTACCTACGTGAACAAGATGACAATGAAACCATGTGGAAACCATGATCAAGGTAGGATGTTCTTTCTTTTTGGAATAGTTTTATTTCATCATATGAGGTGAAATAAAAAAATGAAGATATATAAGATGTTGAGGTCTTAATGAATTCAGAATAAAATTATAGGTATAAGAGAACTTTTGAGGTTAGAAAATGTTTGGATTATTATGAGTTTTATGAAAAATACAACACGTAAGATGGGTGAAAGCCTGTCATATCCATCAAGGCCATAGGAATCGAACCCAGAACCGAATGGAGACAAGGACACATTTCCTGCCACTATCCTATGTGAATTCCCTGGTTAGTATGAGTTTTTATTTTACATAAATTACTTTATGGATCAAGAATAAGTTGATTTTGAGAACAAACAAACACACACCAATCTTTTTTTTTCATTTTCTAAAAAAGTCACTTTTTGGTGAAGTGAGAACCTTACAACTGAAAGACAATTTCAAATAGAACACACATAAAACAACATGCAGCACAAACCAGATTCCAAAAATCCACATTCAAAAACAAAGTTCAAATTCCAAAATTGGAATCCTGGGCAAAGCGTGCCGCCAGAGAAACCAACCCTCGAGGAAGACCTAACTGCATCTTTACTCACCAACCTAATCATCAAAGCACTATCATCACCGTCACATCGTCGTCTTCACCACCAGCCTCATTCAAAGTCCACCGTGAACACAAAACATCGATCTACCACTGCCATCGACATCGCCAATCCAACACCACAGCAAAACATCATTACTGAAGAAGGTCCCATTGTGATTAGATCTCGTCACCGCCAACCAGAACACTCAAAGTGACGTGACGAACCACCCTACGCACCCACCAGAGATGAGACGACAGCCTTTGTCAGTTGAATCTCGGTCATGGGTCACCACGCCACCAAATAAACCCTATCCAACGACAAGGATTCGGGAGTGAAACCGGCTAGAAACGATAAGAATCATCCGAACCTGAGAAGAACACTGCAAAAGAGGTCTGACACCACATCTTACCAAGTGTAAGGAGAAGCGTCGTTCCATCCTTAGAAGAAGGAGGTGATGAAGAAGTGGGCGAAAACCTAGTGCGTAAGGCCCCTTATGGGATCATCCTGAGAACATACATTTTATCAAATGGATAACATTAGTATAGGAAAATGATTTAGTGATTAAGTGATAAAGGTTATTTTGGAAGACATTATCTCTTTTGAGGAAACACTATATGTCTAATGAAAATATAATACTATGGGATTTCATTTGTGAAATAATGGTTGAAATTTTATTTTTGAATAATTTATGTTTTATAGTTATTTGGGATATTTATGGAACTGATTTACCTATCAGAGAGAATATCTGATTAGGTTAATTACACTTCAGTATGACATATTAAGAGTAGTCGATGCTATTTGGAGATAAATGTTATGATTTACTATGAAAGACTATGCGATGAAATCCTTCTGAGATTTGGGTTTCAATATTAGTTTGGATTACATTGAAGAATTTTATGGACATTTTTTTATTGAATGATATTTTTTGATATTTGGGTATTGCTTGACCAATTTTAGAGATTAAGAGTAGATTTTATTTTTGTTAAAGATTATCCTAATTTGGGGATTATATGATCTTGTACTAATAGTTTTACTTGTTGTTAACGTCTAAAGACATGGGAAAAATATAGTTCATCTTTTTTGGATTATGTGATACTCTTGAAGTTTATTATAGTGCTTTCAATGTGAAGAAGTCATCTTAAATACTCATCATTTGGAGAAAAGATGAGGTTGTGGTAGAAATCTAGTAAAGGATGAAAGTCTACCTCAAAAGTTAGTATGTTACCTTATGTTCCTATTAAAGATATTAAATAAATTCCTAAACATTATGAAAAGTAACATAAAAAACATTGTTCATTAACTTTTATTACTAGGGAATCAAATATCGTTTAACCCATCACAAGTTTGTGAATTTCTAGTGGTTAACTTTCTCCTAATCATGTTTTCTGTCACTCACCATTAGAACATGATGGTTTATTTTCTCCTCCATATCCATGTTTTCATGGAATCATAGTATCTGTTGTCTCAGGTAAACTTTTTTATTCTCTTCCTTTATTTTAAGGTGATAGTTTTACTTACACTTTTTCTGATGTGGGACATTCAACGAAGATTCCGATCCCAATTTTAAAATTGCAAGGATACATTTTCCAAAAGGGGGGAAGGATGTAACATCCCAGGTAAACAAAGAATAAAGAATTTTCATATTTGTTAATATTTGTGAATTAATTATTAATTTTACTTTAAAGGGGAATCTATGTTCGATGGCATAACCAATACACAACAATATATTTCCTTGAAAACTTACGTTGCCCAAAACATTGAGTTGTACTGAAAAATAATAATATAATATTATCATTTTAAATGGTCGTTAATGCATAGCCGTTGGAAGGGTTAGAATGAACATAGATAACTAATAATTGATTATACATGTTTTTTAAATGTTTTTATAATTATCCAATAAATTTTAGAGGCTTAAAATAAGAACGAATCATATTTTAAGCATAAATACTCTAATGTTCTTTAAAAGGCCGATTTATCGCCTTTTGATGGAGAACTATAATTAAATATAGTTTTGGTCACATTTATATCTTCTATTTTACAAAATAAAATTCTTCTTTAGAATTGGGACATCAAAATTTACATTGGGTAAATTTTTGGTATTCTTCTGATAAAATTAAAATTTTAATGAATAGTGAATAATATTGTAATTTAATTGAAATATTCCTTTTAATATAATTTATTTATATTGTCATATTATATTTTTGATTGGTTTTAAAGTTTAATTATATTATATTTTTATGATTTGATACAATATTGGGCATTGGAATTAATTTTACTTTGAAATTGGACATACACAAGTGCCAATCTTTTGGTAGTTAATATTTCTTCAAAACACGTTTTTTAATTTTACAATGGGAATTAATTTTAAATTAATTAATCCAATTTCTATTTTTTAAATTTGGTAAAATATAAATCATTTTTGAACTTAGAATATCAAATATATATTAGGAATAATTTTTGGTATTTTTCTGAAAAACATCAATTTTTGATGAATAGTGAAACCACTAAGTAGTAGTTAAAAATCCAATATATTCATTTAAATGAAATTTTACCACTTCCGTGAATTGAATTTAGGAAATCTGAAATACATGGTTGTTATTATTATGTAAAATTTGGTTCAATAATATGAAAATAATTTTGGGTGAATATCAACTTTTGACTTTTTATTTACCACTGTTAAAGGTAAAAACAGTAATTTAAGGTAAAAAAGAATATTATAATATTACAT
Source organism: Viscum album (assembly GCA_963277665.1). Taxonomy (NCBI): domain Eukaryota; kingdom Viridiplantae; phylum Streptophyta; class Magnoliopsida; order Santalales; family Viscaceae; genus Viscum; species Viscum album. The sequence continues at coordinate 209,453,955 of OY728123.1, forward strand.
CATTACCTAAAAACTTGTCCTAACCTTATTGGATGAGTCATGGAAGACCGTGGTTATCCTCTGGTCGATTTTGGGACCCCCTTGAGCCACTAAGTAGTGATAATGACACTTTATTTTAATTAACATAAAGTAAAGTCAAAAATGACTTAAACAAATATCTTTTATTAAATTAATATTTACATGGGGTTATATAAGTTATATCTTCAACCAAAAATATTATTTTGAAATATAAAAATATTTCCTAAATTATGGTATTTTTTTTATAATATTTATACATCATATAGATAAAATTATTTTTGATACAATAATGATGTAGTGTTTACCTCATTAATAAATGAATTAAACAATTAATTTTATAAAGATTAAAAAAATATCCAAACCCTATCCAATTCTTACTTAATGATTTTATTTTTCCCATGAGTAATCTTATCTTATAATTTAATTAGTTTTGGACCTTTATAAAAGGAAAATAAATATACAATAAAATAATATTTTCACACTTTCTTAAATATCCCATCCTCCCCCTTATAAAAAGACACAACTTCTAACTCATTCATCACACCTCTCAATCCCCTTGGATCATCCAACCCTTTCCAAAATAATCTCTCAAGGTCCCTAAATTCCACATAGAAGCATTAAATTAGGAAGAAGGAACATCAAGTAAACCTTTTAGTTCAAGCCATAGAGAGATACCCAATTTAATGGTAACACCTTCTCTTAAGTTCATTTCTTTTATTTTACTTCTCCACCTTGTAAACTCTTTTTATTACATTATTTCACTAAAAAACTAGTATCTTCAATATACTGGGTTGTGTTTATGAAATCTTTTTGAACTACACATACACAAACCTTCATCTAATGGGTAATGAACATATTGTTTCTATGGATGGAAAACTAACGCCTCGCGAAACGATGATTGTTCAATTATATCCTACCGCATCTCATGGTGGCCATTAAGTTGGAAATATATTTATATATAATATATATTATTTTTATGTTTACTTTATTCTTCTTTATTTTACATTTATAGCATACCTTTATGGTTTCCATTATGGGAAAACATGATAATATCATTTGAGGACATGCGGACTACTGCCCCCTCAAAGTGATATGACTCATTCATACCATACGTGGGAAATATGAAGGATGAAGTTAATGAAATTATATATAATATTATACTATAATTATAATATAACTATTTATCAGTATGTTTTCATTCCATTAAAATACGAAAGAAAAATTAAAGTAGCGTTCATCCGTACGTACGACTTACCGTCTCCATGAATGATGTATTTCATTTCTTATCTACAAATGTTATGTAATATTATAAATACATATATATACTGGATATATATAATATATATGATATATAAATCATGAATATCATTTTGCATACAATGGGATTTTGGCCACATTGACAAATTGTAGTTATAACAAGTTCATTTTTGACTCAAGTTCCGAACAACCACAAAATGTCCAATACAAACTCAAATAATTAACTAATTTTTATATCAATGTAATAGGTGATATAAAAGGAATAATAGACATGGAAAATTTTCTTAATAAATTATAAATTAACTCATGTTTATCATTCCGAAAGAAAAAGAAACAAACAAGTCAAGTTGGACACAAGGTAAGTGGTTTCTTATCTCACTTTTAATTCCATGAGATTTCCATTGTTCGCCACTTATTTCTTGCATGTGGTGTATTTTTTACTGAAATGTGATATATATTATCATTATTCTATGTATATTCATTGTATTTTGTGTTTAATTTTGTGTTTATAAGCTTTTGGTCATACGAATCGATTGATTACAATGTGTTAAGGGATTTTCATATCAATTTTTATTCCTATGAGATTCATGCTACATTTCCCACTATTTTATTTTGTGTGGTGTATGTACTTCCAATGATTGTATTCATTTTTTTAATATAATTTAATTTATGTGTATTTACATCTTCAATTTATTATCCTTTTTTCATGGGTTGTATGTTTCTTAAGTTAAAAAAACCGGTAAGGGAACCTTTCACCCTATTCTTTTTAAAAGACTTCTTTTTGTTATGTCTTTTAATTTACATACTCATGCATTGGGATATGTTATTATATATCCTTATTGTTGTAAAATTTAAGTCCATGGGATGAGATATCCTTTTCTCTCTCATCAACTCATTTTATTAAATTTAATGTGATGTTGTTAGGTTGTTGAATTTCTGTAAGAGAATTTCTTAACCAAATTTCAATTCATTGGGTTCAACTTCTACTTGTTGATTTTTCCATTATATGAATATGTGTGAATGAAATATTAAAATTTTACATAGAATATCCAATAATATTGAGTGTATTTATATTTGTCAAAAATAATTATGTAATTTATTTATCCTTAAAATAAGGATACCGTCTTTATAAGATATTTCATCTCAATTTACATTTCATTGAGACTTCATTGTTGTAACGTGCTAGTTCACTTTTATATGGTGTATATATTGTACTTTGTAATATTCTATCCTTAATACCTTAATTATCATGATATTATACCGTTTTTGATTAATATTATTCCTCAATAATTTGTATTCAAGCGTCACTCATTTTCTTAAAAAGTCTTTAACTAAAAGATCGTTTTAAATGTTTTAAATATTTATTCTTTTAAATATTTCCCATCGATTTCCAAGATTACAAAATGTATTTAAGAATTTATTTATATGGAAATTAATTTTAAAAAATTTCAATTCCTTTAAAATATTCCAAGTGGTATGGGATACTTTGATTAAAAAATTTCTTTATTAAATTTTTTTAAATATGGTTTGATAAAGAATTGATTATACCGATATCTAGAAATGATATACTGTGATTACAATGTGAAAATGTTATCTTTACTTTTTTTCTTATTTTATGTGTTATGAATATGTTATGTTTATTGGGAATTTTTATGTATATGGGTGGTTCTTTGATAAACCTAGGGATGACGAGCCCGAGATAGCTCTCTAATGCATTGGGTAACGTGGAAGAGGTAAATATGAATGTTTCTCCAAAGAGATTTAGGGAATATGCTGTGATCGGTATTCGAAATGTAACTCCCTATATAGTTGTGGTAGCTATAATGAAAGTATGATATGGATGACACAAGTTACCATTATGAGTTATTATTTCTAGGAGTTATTCATAAATCTTATGTTTTAATAAGTTATGTTATGATTGAAAAGTATGGTTTCATTTTTTTTTATTGATGGGCGGATGTTTTCCTTCTTTATTTAATAACCAATACTAAGGATTTTATACTTATCCAATGTTTTTGAAATTTTTTCCACAGGACATAAAGATGGATGAGTTAAAGGAAAAGTCTTACTGTCTAAAACATGTAACATGACATGTTTCTTTTTAAGAGTTTTTATTTTATGAAAAATGGATACTGAGTAGTAGTGTATACATGTAATATTCAAGTTGTTATGTAATAGTTATGGCCTAATTATCTAAAACTATAAAACTGAAAAGATTGTCAATGTTAATTATTCATTTAATTCAATATTATATAATGTTTTAAGGCCACTTCCTTTTATTTATTATAGTTTTATCATCAATAAAACAATATATATGATGGATGCATGATAAATTTATGTGGATACAAAATTATAAATCAGAAAATTCATGAAAAACAAAGAATTTATTTCACAAAACATGATTATATAATTTGAATTGCTAATAAACATGTAATAAAATTTCATAAACAAATAAAATATGGTATAATATATATAATTATGATAAATTAATAGAATTAGAAATAAACTATTTATTATACAAGAGGATTTAATGTGTATTAAAGAATTCGAGACTAAAGGTAAGGGATTTGCATCTAACATTTACTTTATATGAGAATCCGAGAATAATTAAAATAGTTTTATTTTATGTGGTGTATATAATTCCCATAAATGCATTTTATTATTATTATAATTAATATTATGGTGATTAAAATATCAGTTTTCGAATCTATCATTCACGAGGTTTACGGTTTCAATGTTACCAATACGGTATGAAGTTTTCTTTTAAATTGCATTATTTGAGAAAAATGTTTTATTATCGACCTAAATTACTCTATGAGGTGTGAATACTACCCCTTTTACAAATTATATAACTAATTTAATTCTTCTAATTATATTAATAGTTTCATTTTATGTTATTATTTAATGGGGTATTACGTTTTAAAAGATACCAAAGTAGTAAAGTTGTGAGTTTATAATATATTTTATCAATCATGATTATTTGTAATTATGATTTCAATGATGAAATATTATGATATATTCTATTGTATGTCATGATTTTTTTTCTGTATATTTAATTTCATGAATATAAATGTTTTACATTCAACTTTCTGTTTTTATATACTCAATATCCTCAAAGATATTTGTAAAGAAAACAAACCTTATTTTTATTTTAGAATGAAAGAATTTTTCTTCAATGTCCGTTATTCCTAAGAATGTTTTTAGAAATGATTAAACAATCATCAAATTAATTGATTTAAAAATTTAACAATGATTTATTTTTTACAAAGTGCGTTAAAATTAATTATAATGCCATTTTCAAAAGAATACCCGTTTGGATTTTACTAAAATTTTGAATAGAAATATTGTTTTAATATGTACTGAAGTGCCCGGATCAGTGTGATCACGGAGAGGGGGAGGGGTGAATTAGTGATCCTTTAAAACTTTTTACTAATTGATTCTTTATCAATTAAACCTCTATGGCTTGTTAAGGCCTCGATCCACTCTTCTTTTATCTCTCAGCCTTTCCTCGAATGATGCAGTAAATGTAAAGGCACTGGACACAAGGATTTACAAGGTTCGGCACCAAAGGCCTACGTCCTTGCCATGTTGGTTATACGCCCCAACATGGTTTCTCCCATTATAATCTGTTAGTATTACAATGGTCGATACAGAGTCCCACTGTATCTCTCCTGAGTCCCACATGAGGGTCTTTATACTACGTCCCACAGTGTTACCAGAGTCCCACTGGCCTGCTCCAGAATCCCACTGAAGTCTTCTTCCACCCTGAGTCTCACAGGGGGCTTCTCCTGGCTCCTCGAGTCACACGAGTAGCTCTTCTTCTTGTTCAGCTCTTCAAGTATCTTCAACAGCCTGGGATAAAGACTGCTGGCCTTGCTCTGTACCTCTGATCACTTGAGTTGATCAGGTCTTCTCATCTTGCTCAGGATTTATCTCCTTCTTCTCAGGATGACCTGGCTTCTCTCTTCAAGAAACATCAACAACCACTGAAAAGGTCTGTTGGTCTTGCTCAGCAACTTCTGATCACTTCTGTTGATCAGGCTCTTCTAAATCTACTGAAAACTCAGACAAATGATTTCTTTATCTTCAGTCTGGCTACAGTCTGACTTCAACACAACTTCATGCACTTAGTGCATGGCATCTCTGCATCCTCATGCACTGATTTCATGGCTTCTCAAAACTCTTCAAGAACTCCTGGTCTTGGTCTCCTCAATTGCACACAGCCTGATTTAGCTTTGTTCACGTGTGCACGTGCATGCATGTAAGCATGCACTCCCCTTCTTCTACTCTTGGTGCAATAAACCCACAAAGGGTGTAAACTGTTTTAGCACACACCTTTCTTCCTCCTTCACACTCTTTGTTCCTTTTTGTTTACACACTTTAATGTGTGTTCTACTTTAGTGTGAGAGTCTTCCACTTCTTCTTCTTAGTGTGTACACTTCATTTTGAACACACACAAAGGTTCGGCCTATTTGTCTTTTTTCACACAAAAATGCCTACGGCCTTCCTCCTTTTATTGCACACACTTAACCCGTAGGTCCTTCACTTTCTTAGCACACACCCACTTTCACTTTTCCCACATAAGGGATACGACCTCTTATTCAAGTGCACACACAAAGTGTGTTCTTCAATTTGGCACACACACAAGGTATGGCCTTGGCCTTCTTGTTCACTTTGCACCCCGCAAATGGTGTTTGTCTTCACTTGGTGCACACACAAGTATGGTCTCGGGTTCTACTTGCACACAAAAAACCGTAGGGCCCTCTTACTCCATTTGCACACACACACTAGGTATGCACTCCACTGTTCTTTAAGAGCCGCACAAGGTTCACTTGGATCCAAGGCTACACGGGCGCGCAGGGTGCAAGGTGAAACCAGCCTTGGGCGAGCAAGGTTGCTACTGCCTCGGGTGTGCAAGGTGCAACACCGCGGGGCGCGCAAGTGCAACAGCGCGCAGCTGCTACTACCGCGGGCACAAGAAGGTCACGCAAGTGCGCTGCCCAACTTTTCCTTCCTGTCGCGCAAGGGGTGTGTGCAGGGGACCTCTCCCTTTCTTCTTTTGCACAAGGGGTGCGCAAAAGGAACCTCACGGAGCCTCTGATGGCTCCGGGCTTCACTGCCGCGCAGGTGGCGCGCAGGGTGTTCTTCGCGAGGCTTGAAGCACTCACGGGACGTCAGGTTTTCAACAAAGGATCAGCAAGCAAAACCATCGCCTCGTGCTCTCCTTTTATAGGAATAAGCGGTGGAAAATCTTCCGCGTGAGATATCTTGAATCCCAAAGATTTTTGGGCTTTTAAAATCTTCAAAATCTTGATTTTTATCTTTCTGTCAAACGCGGGTTCCATTTTTATCTTTCTCTATGTGCATGCGACTTAGAACGTATGCACGACCTCTTCTCTTCTATCCCATACAAAACACGAACTCCACATGGCCTCAACACATTCTTTTGCCTCGGCCGAACTCCAATTTCACCATTTGTTGCATGCAAGTATATTTTTATGCATGGATGTGTTCAGAGTAGCCAGTCGAACCGGATGGAGCCTTTACTTCCTTCAGAGGTGGCCGGGAACTCGAAATCCGGTGGTCGGATGGCCTCTGGTTCAGGCGACATCGCGGGTGGCCTTTGGGCGAGCTCGAGGTTGAAGACGGACGGGGAGCCGTCAGATCAGGCGATCAAATATTCTTCAACGGCCTGGATCTGAACGGGAGTGGTGCGATGAGATGTGTGGCCGAGATCTGGCGTGCGATCAATCGTGCGGCCAGGATCCGCTCCTGGAGATTTTTCCGCATCCTACATCGAAACGGCGGCCGATTTTTCCGCGGTTTATCACCCAAGCGCTCCCTACAGCCACTCAGTTGAACTTCCCTCCTCACGGTGCCTCCCTGCACCGTGTTCTCTCTGCGGGCGCGCTCTTGCGCCCACCTCTGCTCCCTGCGGGCGTGACACCCCTGCGCGGCTTCTGCCGCCTTGGGTTTGCCCCATGGGTTCCCCCTTGGGCGTGGCGCTTTAGGCCCACATGTGCCTTGGGGTGGAACCCTCAAGGTGCCCATGGCTGGCCAATTTTTTGGCAAAGTATGGAAATAAGACTTTGTTAAAAACAAAGTTCCCCATAAGTTCAAGCCATATCAAATGCCAAATCCACATCAAGCCTTCTTGCTCGTTTTTTCTCATCTTCATTTCTTCTTCTTCATTAGAATTCCTACAATTCTCTTCAACATTTATTCATCACTTAAGAATGGAATTAACGAAGGGTCTTCATCAACCGATGCTCATGAATCAAACAAATATTCAATGTTCTTCATTGATCCAATCAGAGATCAAGTTGGAACAACTTCTAATTCACATTCACTATGTGATATTGCATGGACTTCATTAAATCACTTCATCCACTTAGAACTTGTGGATGGATCCCTTTCATCTCCTCATGCATTGTCAATACAATACACGGCCTTCTAACATTGTTGTGACTTTGTATCATCAGGATACAAGTTCTATGAACATAAAGATCACCTCAACAATCGTCAGATATAATGATGATGCTTCATCATCATCCATTCTTCAAGTGGTGTAACTTAGTATCATCTTGATACAAGTATTGAAACATTAAGATCAGTTCTACAATCGTCTGATATCGATATGGATGAATGTTTCAACCATAAACACTTATGCCACTTAGTGAATCTCCTAAGTGACATTCATCTTAACACAATGGCCATCCTCCATTCATCACCAACACCATCATAGCCTTTTTCATTCACATATTGACTCTCCTTGGCATCCATTCATTGTTTGACATCTTCTGATCAACAAAATACCTTATTGACAACAAATGCAACACAGTGCACTTCAATCTCCCCCTTTGTATTTGTTGTCAATACCACTAGAGCACATATTGTCAATCCAATCAGTAGAACACATATGAATGGGTCAATATGTGTGCCACACATTTCTGGGGCAATATGTCAGCTTTTCTCCCCCTTATTGGCAACCAAATGCAAAGGTGTGGAGTGGTTCCTTTTCAAAATATCACTTCCTCCCTTTGAAAAGTATTTTCTTGAAAAACACTGAGAGAGGGATGATGTCACATGTTATCTTTAGCAAAGAACCTTTAGTAAATCAACTCTAAGTATACTTGGGCTAACCCGGTGTAGAAAACAAGAGTGATGTAACCAAGGTACTCAATGCTGTCCAACATTCACTATACATGTGAGATCATGCTTCAAGGGGCTTGAAATTTTTCAGATATAACAATGAATTTGCTAAATCCTGCACAACTTCACAAAACTCATTAGAAAGTTCAGGTGCAAAGATAAAGCTCCCCCTTTCATTCATTTGTCTTCAATCAATACTCCCCCTTAATTGTCATGATGAATACAATTAAGAAACAAGGGATGAAAGTATGATTGGAATACCTTCACTTTTCTCAAGATGGTATTAAATCTCAGAATCCCATCTTCTTCAGATTGGATCCCCCTCAAGGGGTGCACTCCATTCTGTCCAAAACACTCTCCAGATGAGAATGATCACCATCTTCAATTCCCTGCAATGTTAGCACATGTAAATACCAGAAGTATAAGGGAATATGATGGAACCTCCTTGGTTCATCAATGTGAACAACAAGGTTGAGAAGATTCTCTCAACCGAGATGTCCCATTTTCACCATTCTTCACACTTGCACATTTGATCTTCAATGATGTTTGTGCTGGTGTGGATCTCAACACATCTTCATGTGAAATCTTCTTCTTCCCTTTTGCCTTAGTAATTGCCAGAACATCATCTTCAGCTCTCTGCAGATCTTTGGAAAGTTGCAACTGACTTGGCCATATGACTAACAAGTCATTTGGAAGTGAGGCCTCAGTTTTGGAAATTCCACATGGTTCTTTTGATGATGTTAAGCTACCTTTCTTAGGAAACTTATTTTCAATCAATCCCTTCTGATTCTTCTGGATTGATTGTCTTTTTGAGTCCAGTCTGCTTCTATTCAGTTCCATGGCTTGTTCACAAAGATCCATGGTGTGTCCTTTCTTTCCACAGTAGAAGCATGTTTTCTTGGTGGTCCTTCTGGATGCATCACCCTTCTTGGATTTAGACTCCAAGGACTTCTTTTCCTTTTTCAAAATCTGCTTGGGAGCATTGTCAACTTTCTTCTGCTTGCTTCCCAAGGAATCTCTCTTAGCCAGGTTCTGTGATCTTCTCTTATTTTGAGCTTTGGATACAGTTGGAGATTTACATGCATCATTTTGACCACTTTCGCAAACATCCCAGATGTTATCAAGCAATCCAAATCTGTTAGCAGTAAACAGATGTCTCTGGACCTGTGGATGTTGCTTCTTTTTCTCTAGCTTTCTCCCCCTTGGCATGGGCTTCCTTTGTGCTTTCACTTTTAGTGGATTGTACCAACAATCCTTTGCACAATGCCCATACTTATTACAAAACAAACACTGACCCACAAATCTTGACCTCTTCAGTCCTTCTGATTGTTGGGTACTTTTCTTGACTTGCTGTGTTGTTTCAGGAGAGCTCTCTTTTTTTCTTTGTCTTCATCCATACTTGTTTGGAATTATTCTTCCATCCTGCACTTTTTGTGGAAACACATTTAGAAACATGAGTACAAGATGGGATGGATGGTACATTCTTTTTAGAAGTTGTTTCCCTTTTATTAGAGGATGTCTTTCTTTTAGAATCATCCTGCTCAATGCTCACTTGAGTGGCAACATTTCTTCTTCCAGCTGTCTGGGAGGATTTGGCTTTGGGTGATTGCTGAGTTTTCAATATCACCTCTAGTTCTAAGAATTTCATATTGAGGGAGTTCTTCTCATCCTCAATAGTTCTTATCCTTCCTTCCCATTTCTCTTACAGCTGCTTTATCTGGTCTTCATGCACCTTTTTTATTTCTAGCAATGAATTTTCCAGCTCCTTTACCCTTTTGACTTTGTCTTCTAGTTGAGCATCTTTGACAACCATTGAAACTCTGTGCAATTTTTCCAGTGCATGGAGAACTTCTTTGATAATTATCATAAAGAATTCTTTCTCAGAAAGGCTTCTTTGCAATTATTCACAAGTATCTTCATATCTATCATTGCAAAGAGAAACTGTTTCATCCTTAGCCTTAACCAGCTTTCTGAGAGTGTTGGTTATGCCAACCCTTTTAGCCAACTGATCTTCCATTGTATTGGCTTCTTCTTCTAGCTGTAATTTTTCTTCTTGAAGATCAAGGATGCCTGTAGCTATACACATTGCCACTTCCTTGGGGACTGTCTTCTGAAGATATTCGATTGCACTTTGAAGATCTTTCATTGTTCCAACTTCATCATAGCTAGGACATGCTTTCTTCATCTTCTTGGCCTATTTCTTCTTTCTCTTTTTCTGAGTCTTGGCAGATATCTCCATTTGAGGCTGGTCACTCATTTCCTCAAATCTGCACTTCATAAAGACTCCCTTGGATCTTTTAGATGTAACCTTCGCTCTGATACCAATTGAAGTGCCCAGATCAGTGTGATCACTGAGAGGGGGAGGGGGTGATCAGTGATCCTTTAAAACTTTTTACTAATTGATTATTTATCAATTAAACCTCTATGTCTTGTTAAGGCCTCGATCCACTCTTCTTGTATCTCTCAGCCTTTCCTCGAATGATGCAGTAAATGTAAAGGCACTGGACACAAGGATTTACAAGGTTCAGCACCAAAGGTCTACGTCCTTTCCATGTTGGTTATACGCCCCAACATGGTTTCTCCCATTATAATCTGTTAGTATTACAATGGTCGATACCGAGTCCCACTGTATCTCTCCTGAGTCCCACAGGAGGGTCTTTATACTCCGTCCCACAGTGTTACCAGAGTCCCACTGGCCTGCTCCAGAATCCCACTGAAGACTTCTTCCACCCTGAGTCTCACAGGGGGCTTCTCCTGGCTCCTCGAGTCACACGAGTAGCTCTTCTTATTGTTCAGCTCTTCAAGTATCTTCAACAGCCTGGGATAAAGACTGCTGGCCTTGCTTTGTACCTCTGATCACTTGAGTTGATCAGGTCTTCTCGTCTTGCTCAGGATTTATCTCCTTCTTCTCAGGATGACCTGTCTTCTCTCTTCAAGAAACTTCAAAAACCTCTGAAAAGGTCTGTTGGTCTTGCTCAACAACTTCTGATCACTTCTGTTGATCAGGCTCTTCTCAATCTACTGAAAACTCAGACAAATGATTTCTTTATCTTCAGTCTGGCTTCAGTCTGACTTCAACACAACTTCATGCACTTAGTGCATCGAATCTCTGCATCCTCATGCACTGATTGCATGGCTTCTCAAAACTCTTCAAGAACTCCTGGTCTTGGACTCCTCAATTTCACACAGCCTGATTTAGCTTTGTTCACGTGTGCACGTTCATGCATGTAAGCATGCACTCCCATTCTTCTACTCTTGGTGCAATAAACTCACAAAGGGTGTAAACTGTTTTAGCACACACCTTTCTTCCTCCTTCACACTCTTTGTTCCTTTTTGTTTACACACCTTAAAGTGTGTTATACTTTAGTGTGAGTGTCTTCCACTTCTTCTTCTTAGTGTGTACACTTCATTTTGAACACACACAAAGGTTCGACCTATTTGTCTTTTTCACACAAAAATGCCTACGACCTTCCTCCTTTTCTTGCACACAATTAACCCGTAGGTCCTTCACTTTCATAGCACACACCCACTTTCACTTTTCCCACATAAAGGCTACGACCTCTTCTTCAAGTGCACACACAAAGTGTGTTCTTCAATTTGGCACACACACAAGGTATGGCATTGGCCTTCTTGTTCACTTTTCACCCACAAATGGTGTATGTCTTCACTTGGTGCACACACAAGTATGGTCTCGGTTTCTCCTTGCACACACAAAACCTTAGGGTCCTCTTACTCCATTTGCACACACACACTAGGTATTCACTCCACTGTTCTTTAAGAGCCGCACAAGGCTCACTTGGATCCAAGGCTACACGGGCGCGCAGGGTGCAAGGTGCAACCAGCCTTGGGCGAGCAAGGTTGCTACTGCCTCGGGTGTGCAAGGTGCAACACCGCGGGGCATGCAAGTGCAACAGCGCGCAGGTGCTACTGCCGCGGGCACAAGAAGGGTGCGCAAGTGCGCTGCCCAACTTTTCCTTCCTGTCGCGCAAGGGGTGCGCGCAGGGGACCTCTCCGTTTCGTCTTTTGCGCAAGGGGTGCGCAAAAGGAACCTCACGGAGCCTCTGATGGATCCGGGCTTCACTTCCGCGCAGGGGGCGCGCATGGTGTTCTTCGCGAGGCTTGAAGCACTCACGGGACGTCAGGTTTTCAACAAAGGATCAGCAAGCTAAACCATCGCCTCGGGCTCTCCTTTTATAGGCAGAGGCGGTGCAAAATCTTCCGCGTGAGATATCTTGAATCCCCGAGATTTTTGGGCTTTTAAAATATTCAAAATCTTTATTTTTATCTTTCTGTCAAACGCGGGTTCCATTTTTATCTTTCTCTACGTGCATGTGACTTAGAATGTATGCATGACCTCTTCTCTTCTATCCCATACAAAACACGAACTCCACATGGCCTCGGCACATTCTTTTGCCTTGGCCAAACTCCAATTTCACCATTTGTTGAATGCAAGTATATTTTTATGCATGGATGTGTTCAGAGTAGCCATTCGAACCGGATGGAGCCTTTACTTCCTTCAGAGGTGGCCGGGAACTCGAAATCCGGTGGTCGGATGGCCTCTGGTTCAGGCGACGTCACGGGTGGCCTTTGGGCGAGCTCGAGGTTGAAGACGAACGGGGATCCGTCAGATCAGGCGATCAAATATTCTTCAACGGCCTGGATCTGAACGGGAGCGGCGCGATGAGATGTGCGGCCGAGATCTGGCGCGCGATCAATCGGGCGGCCAAGATCCGCTCCTGGAGATTTTTCCGCATCCCACATCGAAACGGCGGCCGATTTTTCTGCGGTTTATCACCCAAGCGCTCCCTACAGCCACTCAGTTGAACTTCCCTCCTCACGGTGCCGCCCCGCACCATGTTCTCTCTACGGGCGCGCTCTTGCGCCCACCTCTGCTCCCTGCGGGCGTGCCACTGGCGCCCACTATGAGCTCCTCCGGGCGTGCTCCTGCGCCCCTGCCACGCGGGCGTGACACCCCTGCGTGGCTTCTGCCGCCTTGGGTTTTCCCCACGGGTTCCCCCTTGGGCGTGGCGCCTTAGGCCCACATGTGCCTTGGGGTTGAACCCTCAAGGTGCCCATGGCTGGCCAATTTTTTGGCAAAGTATGGAAATAAGACTTTGTTAAAAACAAAGTTCCCCATAAGTTCAAGCCATATCAAATGCCAAATCCACTTCAAGCCTTCTTCCTCGTTTTTTCTCATATTCATTTCTTCTTCTTCATTAGAATTCCTCCAATTCTCTTCAACATTTATTCATCACTTAGGAATGGAATTCACGAAGGGTCTTCATCAACCGAAGCTCCTGAATCAAACAAATCTTCAATGTTCTTCATTGATCCAATCAGAGATCAAGTTGGAACAACTTCTAATTCACATGCACTAAGTGATAGTACATGGACTTAATTAAACCACTTTATCCACTTAGAACTTTTGGATGGATCCCTTTCATCTCCTCATGCATTGTCAATGCAATACACGGTCTTCTAACATTGTTGTGACTTTGTATCATCAGGATACCAGTTCTATGAACTTAAAGATCACCTCAACAATCGTCAGATATAATGATGATGCTCCATCATCATCCATTCTTCAAGTGGTGTAACTTAGTATCATCTTGATACAAGTATTGAAACATTAAGATCAGTTCTAAAATCGTCTGATATCGATATGGATGAATGTTTCAACCATAAACACTTATGCCACTTAGTGAATCTCCTAAGTGACATTCATCTTAACACAATGGCCATCCTCCATTCATCACCAACACCATCATAGCCTTTGTCATTCACATATTGACTCTCCTTGGCATCCATTCATTCTTTGAAATCTTCTGATCAACAACATACCTTATTGACAACAAATGCAACACAGTGCACTTCATGTACATTATTTTATGTTTTCCTGGGAAATAATTTCTTAAATATTACCTTGTATGATTAAATGTGTATCTTAAATGAAAATTATTTGTTAAATATTTTATGAGTTTTTGGTTTTTAAAATTTCATTTCAAAATTGAATGGATATTTTCATCAAGAAAAATTTTAAATTATTTTTAAATATTCCTTTATAATTATCCACAATTATTTTTAAAGAAGAATATTTTGAATATATATATTTTTTAAAAGTATTTCTAAAATTGGAAAGTCTATTTTTATCAAGAAAAGATCTAAGTGGTCTTTCAAGATCATTTTTCATCTAATATAACATCCTTTAATGTTAAAAATTATATTCTTTGGATATGATCCAATGATATATTTTTTTCTATATCTTAATGGTTTATGTCTTTGATTATATGACTATTATGAAACCTGATTATTTTTCCATGGGTTAAACAATTATTAAATTATGAATTCATTATGAATCCTATTTCATTTCCAAAGGTTATTCTATAATGATGTTTTTAGGAATCCCATTTCTTTTTATGTGTTCTGATATAATGAAGGTTTTATGAATCCCATTTCATTTCATGCGTCATGGTCTATTGAATTTTTTATGATCTTTTGGTACACTTATTTATTATTTCCATTATTTGATGAGGATTCATTATAACCAAGGTTGGTGGTTATGTTTTAACCAAGATGGGTGGGGCCTATATCTCGCACCAATTCATTTGGTTAAAATTGATATCTCATGAAATAAACAACACTAAAATGGGGAATGAACCCTATTTAATAAGGTAATATATCCACTATGATAGTCTTGTGATTCAGCCTTGACTACTATCTTCATTTAGGGAGTTAACCATTTCCACAACGACAGTCTTTTCAATGACCCACTACAACAAAAAATGGGCATGGGAAGCGCCACCATATATCAGCGCTCAGCAAAAACCGCTGATAAATGAACCCTTTATCAGTTCCTTTCTAGCGCTGATAGAGGGACTCTGTATCAGTGCTAGAAAAGTGATGATAAAGAACCCCTGTATCAGTGTTAAAATTTTAGTGTTGACATAGGGCATCTTTACAAGTGCTTTTCTAGTGCTGATAACGAGTCCCTCTATCAGCGCTAGAAAATCCCTGATAAAGACTCCCTTTATCAACACTAAAATTTTAGAATTGATAAACAGACCCTTTATCAGTACTAGAAAAGCAATGATAAAGAATCCCTTTATTAGCGCTAAAATGTTAGCACTGATACAGGAAGGATTTATCAGCGCTTTTGTAGCGTTAATAAAGAGGACCATTATCAGTGTTAAAAAAAGCGCTGATAAAGGATACCTTAATCAGAGCTAAAATTGTAGCACTGATAAAGGTAGGCTTTATCAGTGCTTTGTTGGTGCTGATAAAACCATAGTCCATTTTTTAATAAAGTCGGTCGCATAGTTCCCTCATTTCATCGTGACCTAAAGCTCTCGTGGTACTGGAACCCTTCGACTCCACTCTGCTGCACGTTGAGCTTCACATTGCCAAAACTCCACCTCCCTTGAGATTCTCATTGCCGGACCTGTACCGCCCGCTGAGCTTCCTGTTTCTGTACCTCCACCACCCTTAAGCTTCGCTTTTCCGGACCTCCGCCACCCATGAGCTTCGCATTTCCGGTCCTCCGCCGCCCACTGATCATTGCGTGCCAGACCTCCTCCACCCTTCGAGATTTTCTTTGCACGGTCTGAAAAGTATATGAACCCCCTTGTAGTGTCTTAGCATAGGATGAATGATTTATTTGGCCCAATGACATAATTTTACCTTACAATTATCCAACCGTGAACACCCCCCAAAACCACCAAAATTCCTTAAAATTCACTCAAAACATATTTAGATAATCTCCAAATATAAGGAGACAAAAACAAGGTTCTAGATATACCTGAAATAAGTTAATGATACATTTAAGGAATGTTTTCCAAATCATTTTTTGATTTTGTGACTTTACTATTGATGACTGTGATGAATACTTTTCTTTATGTTGGGTAGTTGGTACATGGGAGACCATATATTTGTGAGTAATCAAATGGGTTCTACTCTAGTTAGCCTTGAGGGGATCACTTGAGTCTATTTTTTATGTCCCATAGAGGCCTCATTTATATTGATTGTCTGGTCACATAACCAGGTGGTGTTCCATGAGTGAGTCAATTTCCATTAGAACCTATAGGTCAGATATCATCCTATGTTTCTCCAATTAAAATTAGTTTCTTTCCCATAATTATTTTAATGGATGATTTTATGATTATGAGTTACTCCAATTGATTACCTTTATTATTTACTTTTTCTACAATTTAGTTTTTATCTAACCTTGATTATTTTTTTATCATTACTCCATTATTCTAGGATTTTCTATTAGTATAGTTTTTTTTACTATAAATCAAAATGTGGAATCTTTGGGGAATGTTTGACATGGGTTGATTTTCTTTAAAAGGGATTTCTTAATATGTGTCTTGTTATTTTTATAAAAGTAGATTAAGTTAGGAAAATAGAATTCCTTGTGAATTTTCTCATTTATAAAAAATGAAATATATATTTTAAAAAATGGTTGGCCACAATGTTTTGTTTTTTTAATATATTGAATGCAATTTTTTAATAGATGGAGTGCATCCGTGAGTGAGAGAAAAACTTTTTTCATTGATGGAAGTGTTGAGGTAGTTCAATGAGTGAGCTGAGCCAATGATATATAATTTTTCACTCTCTTGATATCCCATGATATTAAATGGGAATCAATCATTTTTTAGTTCTTCAACATGGTGTGGAAAGTGATCAGTATCAAAAAGAGGGATCGTCCTCGGTTGAAGGATAAATTCATTTCAATGTTTTATATCATACAGTAGGGACATGAACCATGTTTTTTAACATCATGCAATGAGAACATTGGACACACATTTTTATATCTAGTGATTAGGATTATGATAATGTATTTTAAGGTTTAATATATTTTACCAAAATGTCACATGGTTTCATATCATGCAACTAGAACATATAGTGAGGGTGAGGTGAATTTTCCATCCATAGAGTCCCTATACAATGAGTTTACACTATCAGAGTGAAGTTTATGAAAAATTTAAAGTCCTTCACACTTGGATTCCAGTTTCACTAGATTACTCCTAGGTATCATCAATCCCCTTTGATCCAAAACCATATCACCATAAAGTAAGGAAAGAAGGATAACCTTTTTCTTTAAAGACAACACCACCCGTTTCTGATGCAGTTCTAGGTCATCCAATTCTTGAACCCTATTTTCTTCGAGGGTTTCCCCCCTTCTTTCCTTCATGCTATCCATGTGATGTTATCTGGAGGTGCACTTGTATCGAATGATTCCCAGACCACCAATCTTTCTATCCTTCAACCCCTACCTCCATCTCTATCCTTCTCCCTCACTGAGGTTACTGACTGCTTCTCTGTAGTGTCCAGGCCCCTTCCTAGCAGTGTTTGTTATGTCTCCCTTGGCTCTAAGCCTTTCATCCAGATCCAAATACTTATTGATCTACAGAGAACTCCCTCACCAGCCCCCAATTTTCATTACCCATCCTTCCCCTACCCCATTGGATCCTCATCTCCCACTCATATGAAGCTTACCAACCAGAAGGGATTATGAACAGTTCAAAATCAAGGGACCTCAATTAGAGATCATCTTTCCACTTCAATAAGGCTACTAGATCTTGATCCAAGGCTAGATCCATATCCTACCCATCATTATTATCTTCATATGTAATTCTCATGGTGTTAGTGCCCATTTTAAATCGGACTTCCTCACTATATAATTCAAAATTAATGATGTCATTGTTGTTGTTGTCAAATAACACAAAAGACCATATAATAATCATTGAATTCTCCTGGAAGATTAAGTTGCATGGATTTCTACACTCTGACCCCTCCAACAGACACAAATGGGTATTTTGTCAAAATAAATATTTTCGTGAGACTGTTTAAGATTGAAATCAATTCATCACTAACAAGGTGTCCAATGGTGACACCTCCTTCCTTATGACTTTTGTTTTTGGAAGTTATGAACCTCTTCAAAGGGAATATCTATGGAGTGAACAAAATACCTTCGATCCCGGCCACCATCCATTGTTTTTTGGGGGTGAATTTAATTTCATTTCCAACCCAAAGTAAAGGAAAGGTAGAATCCCATTCTAGAGGAAGGCCATCATGGATTTTGTTCAGTTCATGGCTGGGAAGGGCCTCATTGATCTCAACTTCTCAGGTGATAGTTTCACCTGGTGCAACAACTTCAGGGGCCATCACCGCTTGTAGAGTCTTTTGGATAGGTGTCTAGAAAACATGAAAGCCACTAACCTATTCTCAAATACCATGTTGTTCCATCTTACTTGTGGTATTTTGATTCACTCCCCCCTCTTGGTTTCCATTTCTTCATGGGATGATCATCAGGAACGGTTTCACTTCAACCAGCAGTGGATTAACATCATAAGTTACCAGGATATGGTTTGTGAAATATGGAATGAACCCTTGTAGGAGTGTCGGGCCACCTTCAACCTCTGTGACCTAACCTCGAACCCCGATAGGTGTGTGTTCGCCCCTTCCTCCTCAGGAACATTCACCACCTGGGACTACTGTCGCATATGGGCTCCTTCAGATTATTTTGGTAGATGGAATGATACCTTGTGTTTATTGGATTATTAACACCACTTTGAGATTTATGTGTGACTATATAATTATTATATTTTCTTATTATTTATTACACTGAGCCACTTGAGTCAATTAACCTGATTGATATCCATATTGGTTCTTCGGTTCTGATGTGGATATGGTTTTTTATGTGTTTGTGACATGTGTATGTGTGGATATATGGGTCTTTAGGAATTATGATATTGAATGTAGGGTAGATACCTAGGAGAGGTAGATGTATCATTCTTGATTATTCTTGTGTTTGGTCTATGGTGATTTGAGGAAACTATAATGAATCTAAAGTAATTATATTTAATGAAGATGAATAAATACTAATGGATATGCCCTATTAATCTCTATTTTTATAAGGAAGTGGTTCTATTATACTGTATTTTGAAGTCTTTTTTTGTGTACTTGAACCATAAATACTAATATTTGATATTCAAATAGGATAAATATGAATAAAGATGGGATGGATGCTAATCGTTTGACAATAGAGTACGGGAGCAGAGTGAAAGAGGTCATCAAGTTTGCAAAGGATCATGCTAAGGATCCTTCTCAAATCATTTTTCTGTGTTTACGTTGTTTTTATTCTAGACTAATTACTCTATAGGAGTTGGAAGAACATTTGATATGTCACGGAATAGATCGGAGTTATAAATGTTGGAATAAACATGGATAAAAAGAGAATATAGCTATTGGATGGAATAAAACTGCGTTTTATGGATCATCAGATATGAAAACAAATATGGATAATGAAGAAGACTGTATAGAGGATGTGATTACAGATATTAATGATGATGAAGATCATATTGAATAAATGAAAAATAAAATTGAAGATGAACACTGTTATTGCCCAAAATTGTTTGAGAAGTTAAAGAGTTGTGCAAAGACACCACTATATGCTGGTTGCACTAAGTA
Source organism: Viscum album (assembly GCA_963277665.1). Taxonomy (NCBI): domain Eukaryota; kingdom Viridiplantae; phylum Streptophyta; class Magnoliopsida; order Santalales; family Viscaceae; genus Viscum; species Viscum album. The sequence continues at coordinate 209,473,851 of OY728123.1, forward strand.
TACAACATTGTCAGCTATAATGAAGTTGTATAAATAGAATGCAGGCAATGGATCGAGTGATGTCAGTTTTACAGAACTACTTGCTCTCTTGAATGACATTCTCCTGATAGATAATGAGCTCCTAAGCCGGACATATGAAGCTAGATGAATGCTATGCTCGATGGTTACAATTTCTGAAAGAATACATGCCTTCCCGAAAGAATGTATATTATTTCTCAAGGAGAACAAATCACTTACAGAATGCCCAAAGTGTGGTGCTTCTTGATACAATTAAGATAAATCCAATCCTAAGAAATTTTTATGTTACTTTCCAATCATTCCAAGGTTTAGTCATCTATATGAAAGTGAAGAAACTGCAAGACAATTGTCATGGCATGCATATAAAAGAAATAAATATGGGAAATTATGTCATCTGGATGACTCTCCTCAAGGGAAGAAATTTGATCATGAGTATCCTGAATTTGGAAAGGATCCAAGAAACCTTCTTCTTGCGTTATCTACAGATGGAGTGAATCCTTTTGGTTTTCAAACTAGCACTCATAGTACATGGCCTGTTATGTTGGTAAATTATAACTTTCCACCCTGGTTATGCATGAAGTGGAAATTCATCATGTTATCTATGCTTATATTAGGACCAAAACAAACAGGTAACAATATTTATGTTTATCTAGATCCTTTGATCGATGATTTGAAGTTATTGTGGGATTCGGGAGTTATGTTGTATGATGCTTATAAAAGTGAATACTTCATGTTGAGAACGATGTTGTATGGGACAATAAATGATTTCCCTACTTATGGAAATTTGTTAGGCTATAGCATTAAAGGGACTCAAGGGTGTCCCATGTGCGAAGAAGAAACTGAATCAATTAGGTTGAAACATTTATCGAAATATGTGTTTCTATGAAATCGTAGATTTCTACCTCATCGGCATAAGTACCGATCTTGGAAGACATCATTCAATGAATGTTTAGAATAATGCGCAACACTATCTCTAATAATAGGTGATCAGCTGTTTGAGAAAGTAAAATATCTAAACACTATTTTTTGGTAAACCATTTTTGAAAAACCTTACGAAAATTGGTTGGAAAAAGAGATCAGTTTTATTTGAATTACCATACTGGAATTGTTTGTACGTAAGACATTTTCTTGATGTGATGCATGTGGAAAAAATGTATGTGATAGTGTTATCAGAACATTGCTAAATCCCCCTAGAAAAATAAAAGATGGAATTAAGGCAAGGTTGGACATGGTTGACATGGGAATATAAGAAGAGTTGGCTATCTTGAATGGTGAAAATCGAATTTTTCTTCCTCCAGCTACTTATACTCTTTCTTGGGAGGAGAGATATCAGGTTTTCAACTTCTTTAATGATGTAAAGGTTCCATAGGGGTATTCATCAAATATCAAGAACATTGTGTCAATGAATGATTTGAAGTTAAAAGGTTTGAAATCACATGATTTCCATGTTTTGATGCAAGATCTAATTCTTATAGCTTTACGTTGAATTTTTCCCAAGAATGTTCGTCATACGTTAACCAAACATTGTTTCTTTTTCAAAGCTATATATACTAAATTTTTAGACCAGGCGAAATTTCCAGCTATGGAAAAAGAAATTGTCATCATATTATGTGAATTAGAAATGTTCTACCCGCCAAAATTCTTTGATATGATGGTTCGTTTGATGATTCACTTGGTGAGAGAGATTTGACTTTGTGGTCCCGTGCACTATAGATGGATGTATCCCGTTGAATGGTATATGAAGATTTTGAAAGGGTATGTCAAAAATCGAAGTCGGCCAGAGGGTTGTATAGTGGAGCGATATATTGTTTAGGAAGCCATTGATTTTTTTAACGAATACCTATCTGATGTGGAAAACATTGGTCTCCCGAAATCTCGTCACACTAGATGCATTGAGGTTGAGGGAATTTCTGGAAGAGAAGTTCTGACAATCAGTATTACAGATTGGGAGTGGGCCCATATTTATGTTTTTCATAATAGTTGGGAGGTTTCTCCATATATTAAAACTCACAAAGACATTATTAGGCTGTTGAATCCATCAAGGGATGACAAATGGTTATCAAATACACATAATCACTAGATTATAGGATGGTTTCAGGACGATATTTTTAAGCAGTTGGATGAAAATCCTAAATCAATTTCAGAACTACTTGGATGGATAGCTGCTGGACCAAATGTGTATGTATTATCTTACAGTGGTTATGTAATTAATGGTTATACATTCTATACAGATGAACATGATGAAGATAGGACCATTAGAAATAGCGGAGTTACACTAGTGGCTGATGCGATGCATGTTTCTGGTAGTAAGGACAAAAATCCAATTTATGAAAATATGTCATACTTTGGCATTATCAAACTAATATAGGAGTTGGATTATACGACATTCCAATTGCCGATTTTTCAATACAAATGGGTTTATAACAACAGTGGTGTTAAAATAGATGAATGGGGATTTATGAAAGTTGATTTTAGTAATGAAGGGCACAAATACGAACATTTTATAATGGCATCACAAGCGGTACATGTTTTTTATTTTCCATATCCCACAAACCGAAAGTGGTCGATTATTCTGTTATCATCCAAAACTACTAAAGGTTCTGATGAAAATTTAGTTGAGGATGATCGTTTCAGTGGTATGTCGCAATCATTTCGGAGCGGTCCCAATATAGATGATGTTTTTTATGATATAGGAGACCACAATGAAGGTATTTGGATAGTCGATAGAGGTTTCAAATCCCTTCATCCTTTGAAATAAAGAAATAGAGTTCAATAAACATGTTATATTTTCTTTGTAATATTGATCTTGTTATCTCATGTTATTATCTTATCATTACTGAATTTATGTAATATAAATTAATTTTTCAACCAATTTTGAAGATAATGACTTATGCACGTTTTTTGCTCCTAACTTTGTGGCTGAACAAGTCTCTCATGCTCCTGCTGCTACGGCTTCTGCTGCTCCTGCTGCTGCTCCTTCTACGACTCATGTTTCTCCTGCTGCTCCTCCTGTTGCGGCTCCTGCTGCTCCTGCTGCGGCTGCTGCTGCTACTGCTACTGCAGCTCATGTTCCTCATAGTGTTGAGGTCCAACAACCATCAGCACATGCCGTTGATACCATTCTAGAAGAACGTATAAATGATGTTGATATCAATGAAATGGTCAGGAATGAAGGACTGATGTCGCATAAAACAGAAGTGCATCATAGTTTGTCGGTGTTAGCCAATGTTCTTAAGGAGAAAAGAAAATGCATTAAATTAGAAGTCGGATGGAATGCATGAGGCCAACATGTCAATCCCAACAAGGTTATGTTTAGCAGCTAAATTGGAGTGGTCACTCAGCAACGCGTGCCGATTGACATAGATTCATGGCACCATGTTGTGTCTGGGCTGAAGGCTGTGATCTGGGAAGAAATTACAATAACATTATGAATTTATTTCTTTCATTTACTAGAAAATAAAATAATGAAACATTGTCTTACTCTTCACAATCTCTGGCAGAGTACATTTATAGTAGACGATTCACACAAGGATTATGTACTAAGGCTTGCAGGAAGGATTCATCGAGGTTTTTGCACTATTTTAACAAGATGTCACCTAAAAGATTACAAAGGTAAAATAAACCCACACCCACCCATTGCATAATCTCACCTGATATCCCAAGAAGCATAGGATGCATTTATTAGCCACCGTGGGGATGAGAAGTTTTAGGTAAATTATAGGTGATAATACATTTTTTGAGGATACCAGTATTCATCACTTTGATTTTCAATATTTCATTTATGAAAAAGAAACTCTGTACTAAAAATAAGGAATGTGCATCAAAACCAACATACTCTTATCGTAAAGCAAGGATGGGGTAATCTTCATTAGAAAAGTAAATGGTACGTATTTTAATTTTATAGTAATATTTTTTGGTTCCAATAAACAACATCATAATTATCATTCTATGTTTATATATAGATTGATGAGTCTAAAACCAAATACACTTCCATCCCATGTCATGTTCTATGGAAGGAGGCATGTGTGAATAAGGAAGGGAAGTTAGTAGATGAGAACACAAAAAATGTGTGGGAAATATGTGTAAGTATGACACGATGATAAAAATATTTGTTTTAAATTGTTATTACATAAAAATAATTAGTTATTTTCCTATATCCGACAGTCATTGGAATCAGCTACTCCTATAGCGGATACAGACCTATTATCGATGGCTTTGAAGCAGCCATAAAAATATGGTCCTGTCAGAGGTGTGGGGTTTGGGGTGACACCCCGAGTATATTTTGAGAAGAAGAAAAAAAATGGATGATACAGATGAAAAATTGGAAAAAATGAGTGAAAAATTTTCAACCCTTGAAGAATTATTACAATGGAAGGGAGAGTTTCTAGAAACTTTTATTGGTGGGAAGAAACGGGAAGACACAACTCAGTAACAATCAGTGCATGAACATCCCGCCCCACCCCCCACCAGATTTGAGGCAATCCATTCTCCTCAAAGAACTGTCTTAGCCGTGGTAATAAATATTCTAATAATTGTTCCCATGAAATGTGAATTAGACAAACACTGATAATTTTTCTGTACTGATATTCTACAGGGTGATAATGATTGTGATTTATATCTATCAACACCCACCTATCACCTTGTAGAGAGGGCTACTGTGTTCAATATCCCAGATTCCACGCTGCATAATAGGCCACTTCCGAAAGATCATCTGAAAGTGATGATTACTGTAGCTCATTAGCCAAATGCAAGGCTACCTATTCTACTTGTTGATGATGATATTCATACTGTCGAAAAGGATATTGGGAAATTCATTGCATGGCCATCACAGCTTGTAAGTGTACATGAAGACAAAGAGGTATTTATTTCCTTTTTTTCAAGTTAAACCATTAACAATTAATGAAAAAAGGGTCTGAACCAATGAATGTTGTTATAACAGAGAAAGGGAAGGGGTTAACAAACGTCGGCTCAAAACCATCTAAAGGATCGACCAACCGATCCCAAGGAGCTACTGAAATCACAATAACACCACCTGTTCTCTATCCATATTTACAAGCATTGTAGACTCATGTGGATACGAAGCTAAAAGATGGTAATAGTCATATAGTGGTTTTCAAAGAGAATATATACGGAGAGGAAAGTCAAGATTTCATTGCTGCTGAAAATGTAAATGAGTTCCTTGAAAACAGTTAGCTAAGAGTCATAGTTGTAACTGTATATATGAGGTATGTTTCCATGAATTGAATTTCTAAAAGATGATCTAATGTGAAAATTATGACTAAATGCATTTTATATCATTAACATATGAAATTATGAAAAACAGTTGAAGGAATTTTCCCATGATCCAAGAATTGGACTCATTAGTCCTCATACCACATCAACACACCTTAAAAAATTAGAGCCATAAAAAAGGAATGCAATAGTGAATGGCTTGCTGAAAACATTTGAAAGCAATATTATAGATAATAGACTCTTCCTAATACCAACCATGCAGGGTTAAAACTCTACGATTAAAGAATATCAATTATATTTTCACTTCTTTTATTACTTATTCCTTTTTGTGTTTTTAGGAAACATTGGTTGCTAATTGTAGTGAACTTGGATACTCCAAAGATTTATTTTCTGGATTCAAAGCAAGGGTATCCATCAAACTGACCACACATGATAGAGTTTGTGCATCTGTAAGACACTGTATGTTACATTTTAGGTCTAAACATCAAGTAGTTTAATTTATATTATCTTTCACTGAGTATTCTATTATGATAGTTTGGTGCATCATTATCGTCTAAAAAAGGAATGAGGACAGGGGCTAAGCATAAGGAGGTGAGCAAGTACTACGTCTAGAAAAAAATCAGGGTATATATAATAAAATTTCCTATACAAACACATCTCAACACAAGTTACTTATATTTTTATAGTGTCAAAAACCAACAAACGATAATGATTCTTCTTATCATGTTTATAAATTTATGAAAGAGATCTTTTTTCATCAACAAACTAGCATCCCTAATGAGGTATTTTAAAAAACAACGACTAGTTCGTTATATTTATTTATTAATTCATTTTTTTTATATTTTTTAGTACTACTCTGACTACCGAAAAGCCTCATACTCCCAAGACAATATAGATGTGTTCAGAAATGAGTTGGCCGCATACCTGATGGTATATTGTACACAAATACAATGAAGACCTGACTTGGGGACATGTACAATTGGTGGTCATTTTTTAGAGGGGTTAAGAGGATCAAAAGATGAAACATTGTTGTATGTAAATTCTCATAGAAAAATTGTAATTGCTATTAAATAAAAAATCCTTTCTCCAATGAGAAATTTTCCAATTTTAGCAGATGATATGAACCAGCAACATGCAAGAATGCTGAACGACTCAAAGAGTCTCTCTTTTGTTTAAAATGGACACAATTTAAAGTGAAAACAACAACTGACGCTCCAAAATCTGACCAAACGCATTCGGACTGTGCTGATCCTTTAGGAGAACAATCCACGGGTACTTTTTGACATGTATGAGTCAACTCCACCTCAATTTGAGGCACAGTGTGGCCGCTATCCCTCAAAGGGTCTCTCTTTTGTTTAAAATGGACACAATTTTATTTAAAAACAACAACTGACCTATGAAAATCCAACCAAACACATTCATATTGTCTTGATCCTCTACAAGAACGATACATGGGTCCATTTTTACTTGTACAAGTCATCCTCGCCTCGATCCGAGTCACAGTGTGGTCGGTACCACTCAAAGGGTCTCTCTTTTGTTTAAAATGGACACAATTTTAAGTGAAAACAACAACTGACCTACGGAAATCAGACCAAAAGCATTCAGATTGTTTTGATCCTTTAGGAGAATGATTAAAGGGTCCTTGTGACGTGTACGAGTCATCTCCATCTCAATCTAAGGAACTGTGTGGCCGGTAGCACTCAAAGGGTCTCTCTTTATTTTCAAATGGGCATAATTTTAAGTGAAAACAACAATTGGCCAACGTAAATCCAGCCATACACATTCGGATTGTCTTGATATTTTATAAGAAAGTTCCATGGGTCCTTTTTGATGTGTACGAGTCAACCTATCCTCAATTCGAGGCACGGTGTGGCCGGTACCACTCAAAGGGTCTCTCTTTTGTTTAAAATGGAGACGATTTTAAGTGAAAAAAACAACTGGCCTACAGAAATCTGACATAACACATTTGAATTCTTTTGATTACTTAGTAGAATGATCCAAGAGTCCTTGGTGACATGTACGAGTCAACCCCTCCTCAATCCGAGGCATGGTGTTGCCAGTATCACTCAAATGGTCTCTATTTTGTTTAAAATGGACACAATTTTAAGTGAAAACAAAAACTGACCTACATAAATCCAATAAAACACATTCAGATTGGGTTGTTCCTTTAGTATAATGATCCATGGGTCCTTTTTGATGTGTAAGAGTCATCCTCTCCTCAATACGAGGCACGGTGTGACCGCTATCACTCAAAGGGTCTCCCTTTTGTTTAAAATGGACACAATTTTAATTGAAAACAACAACTGACCTATGAAAATCCTACCAAATGCATTCGGATTTCCTTGATTTTTTATAAGAACGATCCATGGGTCCTTGGTGATGTTTACGAGCTAACCCCGCCTCAATCTGAGGCATGTTGTGGCCGGTATCACTTAAAGGGTCTCTCTTTTGTTTAAAATGGACACAATTTTAAGTGAAAACAAAAAATGACCTATGGAAATCTGACCAAACACATTTGGATTGTGTTTATCCTTTTTGATAATTATCCACGGTTTCTTGGTGAAGTTTAAGAATCAACCTTTCCTCAATATGAGGCACGGTGTGTCCGGTATCACTCAAAGGGTCTCTATTTTGTTTAAAATGGACACAATTTTAAGTGAAAACAACAACTGACCTACGGAAATCTGACCAAATGCATTCAGATTGTGTTTATCCTTTATGAGAATGATCCACATGTACTTTGTTACACGTATGAGTCAACTATGCCTCAATCCGAGGCACGGTGTGACTACTATCACTCAAAGGGTCTCTCTTTTGTTTAAAATGGATACAATTTTAATTGAAAACAACAACTGACCTATGAAAATACAACCAAATGCATTCATATTGCCTTTATATTTTTTAAAATAATGATCCAATGGTCCTTTATGACTTGTACGAATCATCCCCGCCTCAATCTGAGTCACGGTGTGGCCGGTACCACTCAAAGGGTCTCTCTTTTGTTTAAAATGGACAAAATTTTAAGTGAAAACAAAAACTGACCTATGTAAATCCGACCAAACAAATTCAGATTGTGTAGATACTTTAGGAGAATGATCCACGAGTCCTTTGTGAATTTTAAGAGTCATACCCTTCTCAATCCGAGGCACGGTGTGGCCGGTACCACTCAAAGGGTCTCTCTTTTGTTTAAAATGGACACAATTTTCAGTGAAAACAACAACTGACCAACAGAAATCTGACCAAACACATTAGGATTGTATTGATCCTTTTGTAGAAAGATAAAAAGGTTCTTTGTGATGTGTAAGAGTCATCCCTACCTCAATATGAGACACGGTGTGGCCGATATCACTCAAAGGGTCTCTCTTTGGTTTAAAATGGACACAGTTTTAAGTGAAAACAAAAAATGACCAATGGAAATATAACCAAACACATTAGGATTGTATTTATACTTTAGGAGAATGATCCAGGGGTCCTTGGTAAAGTGTATGAGTCATCCTTGCTTCAATCTGAGTCATGGTGTGGCTAGTACCACTCAAAGGGTTTCTCTTTTACTTAAAATGGACACAATTTTAGGTGAAAACAAAAACTGACCTACGAAAATCTGACCAAACACAATCGGATTGTGTTGATCCTTTAGGATAATGATTCAAGGGTATTTTTTTATGTGTAAGAGTAATCTATGCCTCAATTTGAGGCATGGTGGGGCCTGTATCACTCAAAGGGTCTCTCTTTGGTTTAAAATGGACACAATTTTAAGTGAAAACAACAACTAACCTTCGGAAATCGGACCAAACACATTCATATTTCCTTGATATTTTATAATAACGATAAAAGGGTCATTGGTGACATGTATGAGTCAACCCTACCTCAATCCGAGGCACGTTGTGGCTGGTACCACTCAATGGGTCTCTATTTTGTTTGAAATGGACACAATTTTAAGTGAAAACAACAACTGACCTACAGAAATCCGACCAATAGATTATGATTGTCTTGATATTTTATAAGAATGATCCGTGGGTCCTTTTTGATGTGTACGAGTCAACACTGCCTCAATCCGAGGCACGGTGTGGCCGGTACCACTCAAAGGGTCTCTCTTTTGTTTAAAATGGACATAATTTTAAGTGAATACAACAACTGTCCTACAAAAATCCAACCAAACCCATTAGTATTGTGTTGATACTTTAGGAGAATGATCCACAGGTCATTTTTGACGTGTATGAGTCATCCCCACCACAATATGAGGCACGGTGTGGCCGATAGTACTTAAAGGGTCTCTCTTTTGTTTAAAATGGACACAATTTTAATTGAAAACAACAACTGACCAATGAAAATCTGACAAAGTGCATTCGGATTATCTTGATATTTTATAAGAATGATACAAGGGTACTTGGTGATGTGTAGGAGTCAACCCCACCACAATCTGAGGCACGGTGTGGCCGGTATCACTCAAAGGGTCTCTATTTTCTTTAAAATGGACACAATTTCAAGTGAAAACGACAACTGACCTATGAAAATCCGACCAAACACTTTTGGATTGTGTTGATGCTTTAGGATAACTATCCATGGGTCCTTGGTAATGTGTATGAGTCAACCTCACCTCAATAAGAGGCATGGTGTGGCCGGTATCCCTCAAAGGGTCTCTATTTTGTTTAACATGGACACAATTTTTAGTGAAAACAACAACTGACCTACAGAAATCCAACCAAACACATTCAGATTGTGTTGATCATTTATAAGAATGATCCATGGTTCCTTTTTAATGTGTAAGAGTCAACCCCATCAACCCCCTAGTCCACCCCACCCCCCTGGACACCAACCCACCCCCTGGACACCCCCACCCCTCTGGACACCCCCACCCCTGTAAAGCCCCCCCAACACCCTGGACACCATCCCACCCTTGGAAAGCCCCCTCAGACACCCCCATCCCCCCAGAAACCCCCGACCCCCTTGGACATACTTCCTAAACCCTTGAATATCCCCCAACACACAGAATTATGAATTGAATTCTTTGTGTACTTAATTAACTTATGAATTATGAGTTAATGGTGTATGGGTATACTTGTTGTATGGGTATACCTGGTATAAATAGATTATGATTTATGTGTTAATTTTGTATGGGTATACTTACTCTAATTGGATTATTGAGATGCTGAATTGTTTTGTAGGTGTTCGGGTGTGCTGCTACAGATTTTTTCCTAGCAGTAGACAGGGCATTTATCAGTGCTCTTTTAGCACTGATAAATGGAGCTTTTATCAGTGCTAAAAAATCACTGATAAACTCCACCTTTATCAGCCCTAAACAAGAACTGATAAAGGATTAGTTTATCAGCAATAAAGGAGTGCTGATAAATTACCCCTTTATCAGTGCTCAGTAAGCGCTGATAAAGGGTACCCCACTTTATCAGTGCCGAGCATTACAACACTTTTTTAGCACTGATAAAGCCCATTTTGAGCACTGATAAAGACCATTTTCATAGTAGTGATCCCTAAACTACTATGGAAATTATTTTGTATACTTATGTGTATTACACAGATCTATCAATTATACTAATTTTATGTTATCATGTTCCTCATCATTTTATTACATTATTATTCATTTTTTTAAATTGCAATGTTTATTTAACGATAGATGGTTATGATCAATAGTATTCAAGGTATTTTTTTCAAATTTTCATCCCATTTTATTATACACTTATACATATTATATGTTTATATCTCCCTTGATTACCCTTATTGATCAAACAAATGAAACCTAACTTATTGTTTATTTCCCTGTGTTATGATTAAAGGAATTATTTATGATATGTATTATTTGGGTTCTCCTGATGAAAAACATTTTGATAGATGATGTAGCACACTTATGAAAAATATTGTTTATGAATCCAATTATCTTAAACCATTAGACCTAAATGATTATAGTGTATTATGTTATGTTATATAATTAATATTCATCAATTATGATGTAATATTTATGTATGACAATTTTTGTACATTACAAGGTATATTTTTCATATTATTTCACATATATTTTTTCTATAATTTTAATATGTATAATCTATTTATATTACTTTTCTAAAATTAATAATTAACATTCTTGTATCCATGTGAACATGTTTGAGATTGTATATTGATGATTAAAATGATATCCAAATTGTATTATCCATGTATATATATTGACAAAAAAAGTTATTGTACTCAAGATAATCAAATTCACAATAGTTTAAATATAATGAGTTAATCTGATGTATTTTTGGGCGTTTTATAGAAACATTAGTACTCATTGTTATAAAAGTATTTTCTATAGTATTAAATGTTTTAATTATTTTCATTATACATTATTTATTTATTTTTTAGAATATCTACATTGAATAAAATGATTATTATTTTTCATTTTTGAAGGAAATTCACATGATTCATTTTATGGGACACCAACACGAGAAAATTGTGAAGTAGTTGATTGATGTTACATGGTAAAATGTTACATCAGGAAACTGAATGATGAAAATGTGTTCAACTTTTAATGATGGTTTTCATGGAAAAAACAATATATACTATGTTGAATGAACTAGTTCATGATAATAAATTCTCGAGGATATAAGAACTATAGGGCACTATAACCTTCCAGAAATTAATGTGATCATTAAAAATGTGATTACATTACTAAACTTTATCATTCAATATTTATTAATAGAAGATATCTATATTGAATAAAAATTCACATGAATCATTTGGTGAAAGGGTTTATATGGTTATAATATTCATTTTATTCCATTTTTCTATATAATGTGTTTGTTATAATAGCCCTTAAATTCGTGACTATGATGGTTGAGACACCCAACAAAAGACAATTTTTTATTCCTCTAGCATAAATTGGTTGGATTATTCAGTCTATTTATCATGGTCAAAAAAGTAATGATAATATTTTATTTTTACCTCCATGGAAGAAAGGAATTGTAATTGTTTTGTGACTCTAGGAGTGAATTTTTTTGTGTAATATTTTTCAGTTAGTGGGTTACATTTTTATCCATAATTGTGATGGGTGAAAAGACAAGTTTGATCAATTCGATCAAAACCACTATAATATTATCTTATTCTTGTTAATTTTATTCCCATGAAATGAAATTTATAACTATGATATAATATTTAAATATATTTAAAATACACCCCCAACTTCATGATAATTATGTTTTCTTCACTTTGGGTCCAACAATTGGTATTAGAGATTGACCCACAACTCGAGATTTATTTTATTTTATGTTATTTTTTAAATAACAGTCATGGGGAAATTATATATTTGATAAAATATTAATAAGTTAAAATTATTAATGGTTATATAAACTTAACCCATCATTTGATGGTTTTTACCATGGATATTGGATGTATCATATGGAAAAATTTTAAAACAACATTTCATTAATCAATAGGAATTCATGGAAAACCCATAAAAACTACCAATTGGTGAACATGATTTATAATTTGGTAATTATGTAGTAAATTATGTTATTAATTACAATTAGATGAATATTTTATATTTCATAATAAATAGAACATTTGTATAGTGATGTGTATATATGTGAAATAATATGTTAAATTTTAATGAAATATCATGTTATACATGTCTGATGAGATAAGGTCCTATTCATTATGTTAGGTATGTTAAGATCTAAATACAAATAATTTAATATTGGTTAATAATGAAATATTAATGAAATGTTTCATATATTTACTCATATAAAAAATTTTATGAGTAGTTTATGAGAAAAAATTGAAAAATAGTTCTTACTAAAACATTTCGAACATAATATCCTAATAAATTTCATGCAAAAAAATCTGTTATAGATGATATAATGAAATAAATAAATATAAACATGGTCATTTTATTAGATCATTTTTACAATATGAGTCTAATATTAAAGGTATTGTTAAGGAAAACAATATAATGAAAACATGAATAGATTTAAAGTAAATTTATTCTAATAACATTACTAAATTTGAGTTATAAATTAGTGATAAGAATGATATTTCATATGTTAGGAAGGGATTATTTATAATTAATAATGACTTTTCAAGAATAATTCAAATAAAATCTAAAATATTATTTCAATTAAAAGAATAAAGGTAATTTTATTTTTGAATAATGGTCAATATATGATTGATTATGAGTGAAAACAGGGGCACATCAAGCTTTATTTCATATAATTAAAATGAAGAAAATATTTAGAATAAATGTATTAATGTAAAAAATGTATTTTTTATTGGATAGAGTAATACTGATGAATTGTACCAACTTAGGTACTTATAAAATAATTATTTTTCATTCTTGAATTAAATAGTAAAATTATTTATAAATTTATAAATAAATAACTATTATTTACTGAAATTAAAGAATAAAAACAATTAAGAATAGAAACATAACCTATGAGAGTATAAATAACATTTAGTTATCTTATATGTGAAAAAATTATATATTTATAGCATGGAATAAATACATAATTTTTTTGAATATGATAAATTATGTGTTGGTATTTTTTGGAAACATAAATTTTTATTTACAATTTTATAATTAATGTAATTATTTTAATGAAAATATACCTTTATAAAATATATTCATAAATTAATATTTCCTTGTCTTATGATTATAATATAATTTTATGAGACCTTATTTAATTTTTTAATGTTTAAAAAATGACTTATAATTTAATAATCGGTAATTTTATGATAAATGAAAAATTTAATAAAAAATGATATATATCATTTTTAGATTTTTTTTTCATAAAATGGATTTAAATATTTAATTTTTAACGTCAAAATATTTATAGGATGTATTTTTGGGTTTTTTCTAAAATATCATATTTTTTAGTGAATTTTGAAATACGTTAATTTACAAAATATATAAATTATAAATTAAATACACTATTCCATGAGTAATTTATACTATAATCACCATAATGTAGAACTAAAATTCAATATTTCAATATATTTAGTGATAATCATAAAACTATTCATTTTCTTGACCCAAAACGAAAAACTAAGGAATACAATAATGAGAAAACAACCCTCTCCTCAAATATAAATACAACTTCTCATCACCACCTCTCCTGACACCTCCATATTATTTATGATTGGACACATTATTCAGAATAATACTCCCAATCCGCTATCCCATGTCCACGATCATTTGGTATCATAAAATAAGAAATACAATATTCCTATGTTTTCAAGGAGGAGAATTTAAGAGGTAAAATCATCTTTAATTTTTTCTATTTTTTGGTTATTCTGTCATGACATACCTTTATAAAAGTTACATTATAACTCAATATATTATTTATATTTTAATATTATATTTAATGTAATATCCATCATTAAACCCACCTTCTTCTAATTTTATTCTAGAAAATGAAATCAGTGTTCATGGCATGTCAATTCACCACCTTCTTCAACATTGTGTTTTCAATTTCTTTTATCTCCAGGAATTATGGCCATAAAACCATTAATATGGTGACAGGTTTTTTAATATGTATATTAAATGTTCTTTAATGTTATGGTACTATTTTATAGACAATATGTAAAATAAAATGAAATTATATTGTGATGTTCCAAAAAAACCACAAAAAATATATGAATCCTTTATCATTAATGTTTTATCTAATAAATAATCCATATATCAGGAAAAAGATAAATGTTATCATTTAGAATTATGAAAACTTATTAACCCCATTTAATTCCACTTGTGGTGACTTTATTCTATTTTAAAATAAAATACATAATGAACCAACCATGGAAACCATGAAATCAAATCACCTGAAATAGTGAAAATATAAAAACATTATTAAAAAATGAGTGAAATGAAGTTATAAAAAGATAATATAAGGTATTATAAATATGATGTAGTTATACAATAAATTTATAACACACATTAAACCATTATACAAGAGGTTCTCCAATTTTGTATTGAAGTAAAACCTTAGGTAATGGTCTTTTCATTAAAAATCATCTTTTAAATTTCAATTTTTACAAAATTCCAAAAGGAATGTTTTTATGATGAATGTATTCATGTATTGTGTTTATGTTCTGTTCCTTGGTCATTGTTTGTTATTATATTTTGGTCCATTATATCCCAAAAATTCATTGGGTATGTTTATTTAGGAAGTTGTTCATAATGATTATTCTAAGTGTAATTGTGATGGTTATGTAATGAATTAGGCAAGGTCATTATAGTTGGAATCAGAGAGAGATTTAGATAACAATAGGAATTAGGATTATATTAACATAGTATAAATAATTATTTTCACCTTATAGATATGTTCAAATGATATAAAATTTTAATATTACCATATTGGATCATCTAAGATATTTCTGTTCAGAATGGTTTTACATAGAAGAAACAAGGAAGCTTATGTAGGAAGGCACTGAGAGGATGATATATTTTTGAATCTACATCCTAGAATGTTTAATTGTAACCAAGAATATTTTAATGGTAATAGAAATGTATATGTAGGCCATATATGTATGTTTTATCCATGAAGAGAACATCTAAAATAACCAAAAATAACATGATGATAGTGGAACACTTTATGAGGTAACACCTCCAACATTTAGATGATATTTTTACCAGTGGTGGGTGAATGGTGGTTTAAATACATTGAAAATATATTCAATGTCTTTGGGTGTTCAGATAATCAAAAGCTTATAATTCTCATTTATCATTTTATAATTTTAGTCGACCAGTGGTGGTCAATGATCAAGAATATTATTGAAATTAAAGAGATTGATTCCATAGAATGGGATAAATTAAGAATATATTCCCCGAAAAATATTTTCCAAAAGTGGTTTGACGTAGGTTAGAAAATAAATTCCATGAATTGAACCTCAATTAGGACCATTTTTTGTCCTTTTATGAAACAAAAATCAATCTACTGGAATGGTATGTTCCAAATCATATTAGGGTCTTGAGGGTAAAATTAATCATTTTTACTCAGGTTTGAAGGGAGGATACAAAAGGGAATTGGACTCCCATGAATTCAACAGATATTAGAAACATTCTTCATATATCAAGATGGTCTAAATGGTATCTTCTAATGATCAATTCTATTTTTAATACAATAAAAATAAAAGTTATAGATTATAATAAATTGGTATGAATCAATAACATAAATCAGAGTGTAAGAATGTACATGTTTCAGCTTGTGAAAACTGTGGTAAAAAGAATCCTAAGGAATGTCGTAACAAATCTAGAAAATATTAATAATGTGGTATGTTTGGAAATATCATCTCGGATTATAATGAAAAAGGTCATAGTGTTGGAATGTTTAATTCAGATAAGAAAACTATATAGTGTTTTAAATGTGGTGAGATGAGGAATTATGACCATGCCTTCCCAAAGAAAAATCTGAATGATTGGAAATAGTGATAATATTAACCAAAAGGTGTATCGAAATACTTTGTGACTACTTTAGAAGATGTGGGTCCATCCTATGATTTTTTATCAGGTAAATTGTTGGATTACTCTTATTTATCTAATTACTTGTATGATAGAGGTTCTACACATTCCTCCATTTTTGAGAATTTTTCTAATAAATTTGAAATTTCACCTATATAATTGAATCCTAAAATTATGGTAAAACATAGGGGAAACATTATGGAAAAAATTAATTATAAAAATATTCATAATTTTTATATGGAAATAAATTACCTAGAAACCTTATGTTTTCCCCTATAAGTGGTTGATGATTTTACGAGAATGGATTATATTTATGTTTATCATATTATGATTTATTATAGATATAATGAATTTATTTTTATAAAGTGTTATTTAATTAATGAAAGAACCCATACCATTGATAACATATTAGGAAGCTGGGAAAATGTTAAAATATAGAAATGAATGGTATCTAGAAAATATTGTTGAAAAAAGAAACTATTCAGATTAAGTTTGTTCCTATTTTAAATTAATACCTGTATGTCTTTTCTAATGAGTTTCATAGTGTTATACTTTATTTCGATGATTAATTTACTATTAAAATAGTTTCATAAGATAATCCAATTTTAAAACCCCTTATTGGAATGATCATGTGGAAATTCTATAATTAAAAATAAGTTGAAAAAATTACATGATAAATGTTTCATTCATCCTAGAACATCACCATGGGGTGCTTCTATTTTTTTTGATAAAAATAAAGATGGTTAAATAATACTTTTTAATTGTTATATAAATTTTAATAACATTATTATTAAGAATAATTTTCCATTTCCATGTATTGACACTTTTATGTTCAACTCCATGGAGTTCATAATTTTTTGAAGATTGAATTTAGAGTTTGTTTCCATCAGCTAAAGGTGAAGTATGATGACATCCTAGAGAACATCATTCTAAAATAGATGTGGGAATTATGAGTTTTTCATTGTGACATTATGTATGACATATTTTCTTATATTGTTTGTGGTTATTTTGAGAATAATTATTTATGAATATTTAGATAATTTTGTTTTTATTTTTATTAATGATATTTTGGTTTATTAAAAAAGTTAGGAGGATCGTGAAAAACAACTAAGGATTTTCATGTAAATCCTTAAGAAAAATAAGATATACATGAAATTTATCAAATGGGATTTTTGGTTTCATCATATTTCTTTTCATAGGAACATTGTAAATATGGACTGAATAATAGTTGATCTCACCCAAAAAATGTGGGTGATGAATGGAAAATTCCTATAATTGATAATGAGATTCATTGGATTGTTAAATATATAGTTTATTACAGTTGGTTGTTTAAACAAATTATAGGGTTATTTAGAACACTAACTTTGTTAACATGAAAATTGGTTAAGTTTATTTGGTCAGAATACTGTGAAGTTCATTTTTAGGAATTGAAAAGATGATTTTGAATGCTCTATTTTAGGCTATGACTTCAAAAAATGGATATTTTATCAAGTACATAGATTATTTATTAATGATAAATGGATTATTTCTAATTTATAATCAAAAGGAAATTTATTATTCTTTAAGGAAACTGAATCCCCATGAGTGAAATTATCTGAAACATGATATGAAATTAGAATATGTGGGTTTTACTTCAGATATATAGAGAAATAATTTACACGGGCGTAAATATGAAATATATATGGACCATAAAATTTTAAAGTATATATTCACCCAGAAGGAATAGAACACGAGTTAGTGAAGATGTATTGAACTAATAAAGGATTATGATTTTATGATCAATTTCCATCCAGGAATAGAAAAAACTGTGAAAGATTCCTTGATTTGAAAACAATGTTCTATATTAACAATATTGCATGTAGAATATGATCCTTTTATTAATGATTTCCTAAATTTTGTCCTGGAAATTGGTGGAGAAGGATATTGCTCAATTTTAATTCAGGTATCAATACAGTTATCTCTATCCGAAAGAATTTAGTAAGTCCATCAGGAATACTGTGAGTTGAAAGAAGGTATAATTTATTATAAAGGGAATGTTTCCATAATTTACAATTAATAAATATTGTGTTTTGAGATTTGGGAAGACATTATGTGTGACATGTGAATAATATTTTAAAAAAGAGTTCTTATATTGAGCTTATAGTTTTCCTTTTATAGTTAATCTGGTATGCACTATGATGTACAATGAACTTCAGATATATTTTTGGTAGGATGGAATGAAATGTGATATTTTATAATTTTACCATGAAATATTTTACATTATAATAGGATAAAGTTGAATGACAACTTCCAAAGGGGATTCTTCTACCTTTAGGTCATAACCCGTCCCCTGGTGCCCGTTCCATTAATAACCCAAGCCCACCTTCCATAGGATAGGGGATGGAGACTAGCATTGAAGGCATATTCAATAAAACTGGGAATGCATTGCCTTTATAAACTATAAGCACATGAAACCAAACACACAGCAAGATATGAACTCAAGTAAACAGAATAGTAGAAAGAATGAGTACATGAAGTAAAAAGGGCTAGAATACAAGCCCAAATGGAAATTAGAAGAAACTTAAAATACAAGTAAACTGGAACAACTACTGTGATCACCCACCAAGGATCCTACCTGAAGGGTAGGTACAACTCTCGAATGGTTATCTATACGGTATGCCTTATCTAAGGTCCACCTCCGAGCAACCACCAGTCCTGGTACTCTTGTCCCCAATCACTGCCATCCATCATTTTCACCAAACACAACAATGTGCAGGCATATCCCGTGTAGGGGTGAGTATAACGATACTCAGTAGGGACCCCAAGACCCTCAGTGTCTCCCAAAATCCACAAAGAATAAACCACAAAGCATGAAATCAACAAAAAACCCTAATTAGGTATATAGCCATACATATACCAAAGTTATCAAGAATACCCATCTCAATTATGAGGAAACATAGAGGACAACTCAAAAGGCCAAAGCTCAACTATTCCAGAAAGGAAGGTGTACCACGATGGTAAGTACCACTCAGGTATGTCACACAGAAGAATACCACCAAGGTATTACCACAAAGGAAAGTACCTCTCATGTACAGACTTAGCTCACACCAGGTATAACTTAATTACAAAATTACAAATGATATGTCATAAAGTAAGATCATCTTATTCTGTTAATAGGCTCTGCTGTTGACCCACACAGTATCTCTCGGTGCGGACCCATAGAGAATTGCTAGCTGCTAACCCACACAGGATCTCTTGGTACTGACCCACACAGGATCCCTCGGTGCTGACCCACATAGGATCGCTTGGTGCTGACCCACACAGGATCCCTCGGTGCTGACCCACAAAAGTTCGCTCAGTATTGACCCACACAGGATTGCTCTGTACTGACCCGCACATGATCTCTATTCATTTTTCACATCACAGCCAGCTACTGGGTTCCCGCACTAAGCATTCTCATCTCTGGGAGGGTCCACTCCTCAAGCCATTGGTCAATACTCCAACATCCATGAAGTCCTATGAAGAAGTAACCCAAAGTACTACCACGTCATAGTGGTCTCAACGTAACAGACGATGCGTCAATCAGACACTCGGTCTGTAAGTTATTATCCTTTTAGTCTAAAGGGCCTAGATCGATTTGTACTCGATCCATCCCGATTGTAACCCAACATTACCCAAAACTCCAATGGGGATATACCAAAGGGACCATCTTGCTTCAAGGTTCACTATGCCGTTGACGGTTTTTCAAATGGATGTTTGGGTCCAATGTTATGGTCGATAGAGCAAAAATCTCATAACTGGTCCAGGTCTGGTGGGACCAGGTCAGACCGACCCTTTTTGGGTTGACCTGGCTTGCCTGGTCTGGCCCGGTCCATGCTGGGTCCGGTCCGGCCCGCGCTCGGTGGCATGGGGGCCGTGAGGCGGGGGCCGCGGAGTGGTACAAGGCCGCAAGGGTAGCACGGAGGCCGCAAGGTTGGTGAAGGTTGCGGGGTCCAAGATGTACCGTGGAGGCAACGAAGGGCTGTGAGGCTGAGAGGCCGTGGGAGCGGCGAGGCCATGGGATATCGGAGGCTGCGTGGGGCCGCGAGGCCACAGGGGCCGCGCGACAGTGGGACGGTGGAGGTTACGGGTCTTGGAGGCTTGGAGGCCAGAGGGACGTGAGGCCGTGGGATGGAGGAGGCCGTGGGGGCTACGAGTCCGCGAGGTCGTGTGGCTACGGAGGCTGCGGGGGCCACAGAGGGCCTATAGGCTGTGGGACGGGGGAGGCCATGGGGGCCGCGAGGCTGCAGGATGGCAGAGGATGCGGTGGCTGTGGAGGTCCATGGGGGCTGCAAGGCCATGGGACGGCGGAGGCCGTAGTGAGGCTATCCGCCATGGCTGGGTGTGCGGCGCGGTCACGAGCTGTGCCATAGCCGGTGGCCGGCTTGACCGGCCGCCTTCCATTTGTCGTCGTCATCATGGCCGGCCATGGTTATAGCCGCTGTTCTTGAGTTCCACATGTGCGAAACGCTGGCACCGGTCAACGTCACCATCACGAAGAACACAAAAAAGAACCATAAGGTTTGCAGAGGGGTCGAACCATGTTTGTTTGGATTGTGCCCTCCGTGTTAGGGCGGTCGCAAGAAGATCAAGGGGAATGATTAAATGTGAGAGGAAAATTAACATTGATCAATTTAAAATACACCCCTACCTCGTTCATTTGTTTATGTCGATGATGAGGGGAGGACGGTCGTCAATTAAAGACGTCCCACGTTGGATGATGTCCCGAGGAAGAAGTCGAAGTTGTGCGTTAGCGTTCTTTTTTGGAGGAGCGTTCTTCGTTGGAGAAGAGTAATTCCTCCAAGGTTCTATGACAACTTCCCATTGCCAATACTTCCCCCAATTCCACCAAAAAGAAGAGGTAACCAATATGACATGTTTCCTCAATTTAATTGTTGGTACAAATTAATTTGGTATCATAATTACATTGAGGTTGGCATAATAATTTTTGGGGAAACCTAAAGGTCACCTCACTCATTAAAGAGGGAGTTCAAGAGGTTTCTCACATTTGGAGGGTTTGGGTGGTCCCCACCCATAAATTCAAATTTGGGGTTTTAGGTTCGGTTTTCCCCACCTCCATAACCTCACATGGGAGGACTAGTTCTAGTGGTCCCCACGTCTTAACACTCAAATGGGAGGTTTAGTTGTGGTGGTCCCCACCGCTTAACATCCACATGGGAGTTTCAAATGAAAATAAAATGGTTCACCATTTTATTTTATTTTATTTTTTCACGAATAAGTGAAAAACTAACTTCCACCCTAGACCTACTGTGGTCTAGCTGAACGTCGCCTTAAGCGACTACTGGCACTGCGTGTTCAACGGTGCCCTTAGATTTCAATTCCAAGCATCGGTTCAAAATTTAGATAAACCCAATCACATGTTTACTGAACATACCCAAAACCAAAGATCAGAAATTCATTCAGGGCACACCAGGCCTTGGAATCACGCGCCGTCAATTGTTGCGGACTCGTAAAATTCCTGTTGAAATAAAAAAAATTACATGGAATTTCCAGAGCCTTTTATTCTCCCCACCTCAAGGATTTACGTCTCCATAATCCAAAAATAAAAACTAGGAAAACAATTGGGGGTACGAAGCACACATCTGAGCCTCCCACTACCATGTACTCTCTTGGAGGTTCCCATGCTGCCAACGAAAGTGCACCAGATTTATCGACCGCCCATGAAGTACCCGCACTTATCGATCCTCAATCTCAACTGGAACAACCTTAAAGGTTTCCCCATCATCGACGTTCAGATCATCGTGGTTAGTGACATGGGAAGGGTCATGCACATATCTCCTTAGCTAGGATACGTGGAAGACATCGTGCACCCGGTACAATTGAGGTGGAAGAGCTAATCAGTAAGCCACCTTGCCAACTCTACTGATGACCTGAAAGGTTCCGATGAACCTCAGAGAAAACATTCCGCCTTGGCCAAATCTCCACAAACCTCGTCGAGGTGAGACCCATAGAAATATGTGGTCTCCATCCTCGAACTCCAGAGGTCTCTATCTCCTATCGGCATAAGACATATTCCTCCTCTGTATAGTCTTCATCCACTCCTAGATGATCTACATCATCTCTGTGGTACCCCAAACCATCTTGGGTCCAACGAGTACTGACTCCCCTGGGTCAGTCCAGCATAAAGGTGATCTTCAAGGTCACCCGTAAAATGCCTCAAAAGGTTCCATACCAATGGTGGAGTGATAGCTATTGTTGTATGTAAACTCCACCAATGGAAAGTGATCATACCATCTACGACTGAAGTCAAGAATACAAGCACGCAGCATGTCCTCGAGGGTCTGAATGGTCTACTCATTCTGGCCATCCGTCTGAGGATGGAAGGTAGTTCTAAAATGAAGCTACATCTCGAAAGCCTCCTACATCCCCTCCCATAGACAGGAGGAAAAACATGCATCCCGATCAGAGACAATTTTCGAGGTTAATCCATGTATCCGCACAATATCCTACACATAGAGGCATCCCAAGTTCTCTACTGAACCCTACTCTCTAATCGGTAGGAAGTGGGATGACTTGGTGAGTCGGTCGATGATCACCCAAATCAAGTCACATCCCCTAGATGTACGTGGAAGTCCTGTCACAAAGTCCATGGATATACCATCCCACTTCCACTCTGGGACATCTAATGGATCAACCAAGACTGCTGGTACCTGATGCTCTGCCTTCACTTGCTGAAAAGTGAGGCACCGAGAGACAAAATCTGCAACTGATTTCTTCATTCCTGGAAACTAGTGATATTTTCGGAGATCCTGGTACACCTTTGCCACTCTTGGATGTACCGCTAGTGGGGATGTGTGGAACACCCTCAACACTTCCTCCCTAAGATACACAGGTACCATAATACGTCCTCTGAAAAGGATGATGTGTTCCCCACCTTTAGAAAGTCCATTAGGTGCCTATCCCGTGGATATCTGAGCACGTCGAACCCCATAGTCAGTATCCCCACACTGCGCCTCCCTGACTCACTGAAGAAGTGGGGGAGTGACTATAAAAGACTATAGAAAAGATGCTCCATATTGATCAATAAAGGATATCTTCAAAGAGGCCAGATGCTCTGTCGCTTCGCCTAACAGCTGTATACCAGATCACCTGTAGAGTGCATCTTCTACAACGTTCCCCTTCACAGGAGTATAGACTATCTCGAAGTCACTGTCTTAGAAGAACTCAAGCCAATGTCACTGTCTCATGTTCTGGTCTTTCTGAGAGAATATATACCTAATACTTTTTTGATCTGAGGAGATTTTAAGGCGTTCTCCCATTAGATAGTGTCGCCAGATCTTCAAGGTGAAGTCCACTACTGCTAACTCCAGGTCATGGGTAGTGTAGTTCTGTGCATGTTATCTCAGATGTCGAGAAAAATATTCTATCACTGCTTGCTCTTGCATCAGGACACATCCGAGCCCGGTCCCTAACGCGTCACAATAGACTACGTACCCTACTACCTCCTCTAGAAGCCTCAATATGGGGGAACTAGTCAGCCTCAGCCTCATCTTCTAAAAACTCTGCTGGTATCTCTCCACCCACAGAAATGGTTTCCCTTCTTCATCAATGCTAAAAGTGGTGCTGCAACTCTGGAGAAATCTGGTACAAATATCTATTAGTATCTGGACATTCCTAGGAAATTCCATACCTCTGTCACACTCCTGGGTTGTTCCCAAGAAAGAACCACCTCAATCCTCACTGGATCCACTACAACTCCAGCCTCCGATATGACATGTCCCATAAAGTGAACCTTTCAGATCCAGAACTAGCACTTTGAGAGCTTACCATAAAGCTGGTGCTCTCGGAGTGTGTCCAGTACTACCTAGAAATGACAAGCATGATCCTCCTAAGTATTTGAGTAGATCAGAATGTCTTCGATGAAGGATATTACAAAGTGAACAAGGTATGACTGAAAGATCCGGTTCATGCGTCGCATGAACACTGCTGGAGATTTGGTCACGCCGAATGGCATAACCAAGAACTCATAATGGCTATACTGACATCTGAAAGCCATCTTCTTGCACATCCTCATCTTGTACTCTGAGCTTCGGATATCATGATCTATGGTATATCTTTGAGAACCACTGTTCTCCTTTCAGATGATCAAAGAGGTCATCAATCCTCAAAAGTGGGTAATTTTTCTTCACAATCACCTATTCAGTCACCGATAGTCGACCAAATGTCTCAACCTCCCATACGCCTTCTTGGAGAACAAAATTGGGGCTGCCCAAGGAGAAGCGCTGGATCGAATGAACCCTTTCCCATTTAAGTCCTCCAGCAACCCTTTCCCCTTGACGGTATGGGCCCTAAAGAAGGGTCCCACAAAATATCAGTGGAGTATTGTGAGAGGTCACTGAACCTCACTGAGTATTGATCTATAGTCATGCTGCGCTACTGCAGATGAAGAAGCTCTTGTATGCGCACTGCGCGAAGAGTCGCTGGGAAAAACTCTATCTGAAATAGGATCTCGTTCTCTACCTAGTTAAGAATCACCTTCTCTTGAACCTTGAGCATCATGATCCACCATCTGCCTATTGCTGCTTGTAGAACGTTAGAGGAAAGGATCACTATGAGATCAAATGGTATCCCTACCAGTCGGAAGACTCTCACTATGGCCTCCAGCCAATCCTTAGCCTCCTGTGGGTCCATCTCTCCCATGAACCTGGGTGGCCTCTGGCACTGGAACATGTGCAACACACTCATGCAGCATGCACCGTCTGTTGCTGTGGCCAGTGGCATTGGTGGCCCAATGGGTAATGGTACCGCTGGTGCCTCTACTAGAAGCGGGCCCTCCACCGAGGTCTCATTGCTCAGTGGGTTATCAGTGCGTAGTATATACAAAACCCTAGCTGGCTATCTGTGTGGAGGCATTATAAAAAGAAACAGTTGCTCCACAATCAATAAGTTATACCTGTTGAGCTAACTCAAAGAGATCACAAAGAAAAATCATCCAAACACACACACAATCAGTGTTTTCATGCACTATGTCAGAAATCAGAAGTCAGGGTCCTCGTGTATAGATACGTCGGCCGCCGCACCATCACTAGATTCACTAAACTGATAACCACACCCACTAAAACTAACACTATTTCTTTTAAAAGGATTATATTCCTATATTATATGGTAGAAATGACTCCTCTAATACTAATTTTTCACCACCCATCCCTCGGGGACCGTTCTGTGATTTCCCCAATCCCGCCTTACATAGGCTAGGGGCTGGTGACTACCACCGAAGATGTATTCCTAGAAACTAGAAAGGCATTACCTTTATAACCTGTAAGAACATGCAACCAAACACACAGAATGATACAGAATCAAGTAAACTGAATAGTAAACAGAGTGAGTACATTAAGTAAAAGGGGCCAGAATACAAGCCTAAATGGAAAGTACAAGAAACTGGAAATACAAGTAAACTGGACACAACTCCAGTGATCACTTTCCAAGGATCCTACCTGAAGGGTGGGTAAAGCTCTCAAACGATAATCTATGTGGTATGTCTCATCTAAGGTCCACCTCTGAGCTACCTCCAGTCCTGGTACTCTCGTCCTCAATCAGTGCTATCTGTCGTCTACACAAAACACAATGAAGTGCAGGAATATCCTATGAAGGGGTGAGTATAAAGATACTCAGTAGGGACCCTGAGACCCACAAGGCATCACTAAATACACAAAGGATAAACCAAAAATCATGAAAACAACTGACAAACCAACTTAGGTATATGCCCATACATATACCTAAGTTATCATGTATACCCATCTAAATAATGTGGAAACACAGAGTCCAACTCGAAATCCCAAAGATCAACTGTTCCACAAAGGAATGAGTACGACGATGGTAAGTACCACTCAGGTATTCCACACAGAAGAATACCACCAAGGTATAACCACAAAGGAAATTACCACTCATGTACTGAATCAACTTACTCCCGGTAAAATTTAAGTACAAAAGTATAAATGATTACTTGTAAAGTTAGATCTTCTTATTCTATCAAGAGGATCTGCTACTGACCCACACAGGATCGCTCGGTGCTGACCCACAAAGGATCGATAAGTGCTATCCCACACAGGATCACTCGGTGCTAACCCACACAGGATCCCTCGGTGCTGACCCACACAGTATTGCTAGGTGTTGACCCACACAAGATCGCTTGGTGTTGACCCGCATAGGATCTCTTGGTGCTGACCTGCACAGGATCACTATTCATTCTTCACGTCATAGCCAGCTACTAGGTTCCCGCACTATGCTTTCTCATCTAGAAACTACTACAAAAATGGGTAAGGGAATCACTGACCCTTTATCAACGCTAGAAAAAAGCACAGTTAAAGGGGACCCCTTTATCAGCGCTTATTATAGTAGCGCTGATAAAGGGGGATTTATCAGCATTGGAAAAATTTATATTTCAAAAGAAATTCCTGAAAAATAAATTCTTGTTATATAAGTATATTTATTCTTATATAAATATAATATATATTTTTTAAATATGTTTTAGATATGTATAAATAGAAAATTAAATTTAATATATAATAAATTAAGTGAAAATGGCTTTAAAATATTTTAAACAAATATTATTAATTAATAATTTTCTAATTATTATTGATTAAAAATTATTTAATAACAATTTGAAGACACAAAAAATCAATACAATTAATAAAAGATCTAAAATAAGTTTAAAATGTAACTCAAACATGAAACGGTCATAACCATTGATTCGAGTGTCTGTTTGAGCTCTACAGTATATCAAATAGGAGCCCGCGAAGAGCTCTACATGATAGTGATTGAAGAAAATATTCGGTCACATTTTTGGAGGCCAAAAAAAGCTCAGAAGTCTTCCAAAGCTGAGTTTTTAGTCGGGATACCCCAATTTGTTACCATTAAAACAAGTATAACTTCTGATTCAGATGTACGTTAGCCCTGTAGCACATATTATATCGAATATTGTTTCGTTTCCATCGATTTGACTGGTTTTGGAGTTGAAATAGGCTTCTGGATTATATGTTATGATCATTTTAACATTCTATGGCTTTTCAAATACACATATATATGTATTTATTTGTAAATATATTTGTGTGTGTGTGTGTCTTTGTGTGTGTGTGTTTTATATATGTTTGTATGTATTTATTTATTTAATTATAAACACACATAAAAAACATATTTCATTAATGTATTTAAAACTAATCTTGTAAGTATATATTAATATACAAATAAATATACGGATAAAAAATTATAATAGAATATATATATATATATAAATAAATAAATATAAATATATATTAATATACGAATGAATATATATATAAGAATATATGAATAAATATATTTATATTAATATGAATCTATATCAATATACAGATATATATAACTATATAACTATATATACATATAAATAGATATATCATTATATAGAGAAAAAAAAGAAATAGATTTGTAGTAAAGGTGCAACCGTGAAATGGGGAGGTTACATGTTCGAGTTCAGGTGGAAGCAAAGGGGGTGCACACGTGTGAGGATGTGTGGGAAGGGAATCACGCGGTAGACCTCCTAGTGCCGATAAAGGGGGGGGGGGGGTCAAGTGATAATAAAATCTCTCCCGCATTATTTAATTTTTTTTTATTTTTTTGACATTTATCAGTGCTAAAAAAGCACTGATAAAGGGGTATTTTATCAGTGCTTTATTAGCGGTGATAAAAGGGGACACTATCAGCAGTTTTTGGAGTGCTGATAAAAGGGTCTTCTCCTCAAGCCGATGGTCGATACACAAACTTCTACAAAGTCCCATGATGTAGTAACCCAATGGACATCTATGTCATAGGAATCTCAATGAAATAGACGGTGCGTCAATCGGATGCCCGATGGGTAAGTTATTATCCTTTTAGTACTGAGGGCCCTGGTTGGATTTGTGCACGATCTAACCCGACCGTATCCCAAAATTACGTAAAATCCCATTGGGGGAATTATAAAGGGATTGTATTGCTCAAATATTTACAGTGTCGTTGACAGTTTGTCAAATGAATGCCTAGTGCCAATGTTATGGTCGATAAAGAGAAAACCTCATAGCTGGTCTGGGTCCAGTCCGACCCAGTCCGATAGACCCGGCCTGGGCTGACCCAGCCGGACCAACCTGGTCCGACCCATCCTGGGCCAACCCATCCTGGTTTGGGTCGACCCGTCTCACTAGTTCCAGTCAGGCCCGCTAGGTTCGGTCCGATCGACACTAGGAGACGCGGGAACCGTGGAGCATCGCGAAGCTGTGAGGGCGGCGTGGAGGCTGCATGGGGGGTGAAGGTCGTGGGGGGATTGAGACCAAGGAGGTTGCGAAGGGACGAGAGGTGGTGAGGCCGCGAGAGCCATGAGGCTGCGGGGACGCAGGACGATGGAGGATGCGGGGGCCGCTGAGTTCTGCGGGGTGGCGAGGCCATGGGGGCCATGAGTCGCAGGATTTCCAAGCCTGTGGGGGCCATCATGGGCTGCACGACAGTGAGTTCGTGAAGGCTGCAAGATGGAAGAGTCCACGGGGGCTGTGGAGGGCCGCGATGCGGCTAGGCTGAAGGGGCGGCAGAGGGCCACGAGGCAGCGAGTCTGTGGGGCTGTGGAGGCCACGAGGGCCACGGAGGGCCACGTGGTTGTGGGAAAGTGGAGGATGCATGGACCACAGAGTGCAATGGGGGCCACCAGGCAATGAGGTCGTTGGACGGCAGAGGTAACGGTTTGGCGGCCGCTGTGGATGGCCGTGTGGCGTGGTCACATGTTGTGCCTTCGCCGGCCGTCGGCTTGACAGAACTCCCTTCGTTTGTCGCCTCTGTTGCGGATGACCATGGTTCTTTCCATGGTTCTCGAGTTCCACCGGTGCTAAACGCCTACACTGGTCACAGTCACCATTACGAAGAACACATAAAATAACCATAATGTTTGCAGAGGGGTCGGGCCAAGTTTGTTTGGCCCGTACCCTCCATGTTAGGGCGGTAGCAAGCAGCTCAAGGGGAATGATTCAATGTGAGAGGAATATTAACATTGATCAATTTAAAACACACCAATACCTTGTTCTTTTGTTGACATAGATGAGGAGGGAAGGACATTTTTCAGTTGAAGATGTCCCACGTTGGATGATGTCCCAAGGAAGAAGTCGAAGTCGTGCGTCTGTGTTCTTCGTTGGAGGATCATTCTTCGTTGGAGAAGATGATTTCCTCCAAGGTTCTCTCCAAATTTCCCTTTTCCAACACTTTCCCTAATTCCACAAAAAAAGAGGTAGCCAATATGATATGTTTCCCAAATTTAATTGTTGGAACAAATTAAATAGGAATTATAAATACAATGAAGTTGGCATTATAAATTTTGGGGAAACCTAATGGTTATATCCCTCATTAAAGACGGATTTCAAGAGGATTCTCACATTAGGTGGGTTTGGGTGGTCCCCACCCTTAAATTAAAATTGGGGCTTTTAGGTTCAGTGGTCCCCACCTCCATAACCTTACATGGTAGGTTTAGTTCTTGTGTTCCCCACCTCTTAACACTAAAATGGGAGGTTTAGTTCTTGTGGTCCCCACCTCTTATCATCCACGTGAGAGTTTCAAATGAAAATAAACTGTTACATAATTTTATTTTATTTTATTATTTCATGAATAAGTGAAAAACTAAATTCCACCCTCAACCTACTATGATCTAGGTGAAGGTATCCATAAGTGACTACCGGCAATACAAGTTCAACAGTGCCATTAGATTTCAATTCCAAGCACCGTTCCAAAAGTTAGAAAGACCTGATCGCACATTTACTGAACGTACCTGAAACAAAAGTTCATAAATTCATTCCAGGCACACCGGGACTCGGAATCACGCACCTTCAATTTTCACGGACTCGTAAAATTCTCATTAAAATAAAAAAAAATTTACATTGAATTTCTGGGTCTTTACACTTTAACAGTTCCACATATGAAATAAGAAAATTTTTCTACGGATTTCATTATGATACTACCAAAGAATTATCAAGTTAAAAATGAGACTTGGGTTATTA
The DNA here is from genome assembly GCA_963277665.1 of Viscum album. NCBI lineage: Eukaryota > Viridiplantae > Streptophyta > Magnoliopsida > Santalales > Viscaceae > Viscum > Viscum album. Next base: position 209,504,565 of record OY728123.1, read on the forward strand.
TTCATTGGATGAATAAATATGAAAACAATTTCCAACTAAAGACACTATGTATTTGGATCATCTTTATAGAATTTACCTCAAAGAGATAGTGAGTTTACCTGGCGATCCTCTCTCTATTTCATCTGACTACGATCCTAGGTCCACTTCTAAATTCTGGAAAGGCCTTTAGAATTCATTGTGAATTGATTTAAATATGATAATATCCTTTCATCTACAATCTGATGGACTAAGTGAGAAAATAATACAAACCATGGATGACATTCTATATGTTTTTTCAATGGATTACCATTTATTTTAGGATCAACATATTTATTGAGTTCATTTTCCTTATAATAATAATTTTCATTCGGGGTATACATATGAAAACATTGGAGTCATTATATGTAATGCAGTTTTGATCTCCATCATTTTGGGATGAAGTTATCAAAATAATGTGATGGGGTTACAATTATTAGTGGAAGTTGTTGAGAATGTAATGATGTTATCGAAACATATAAGGATTACTCAGACAAGGTAGAAAAGTTATGTAGATAACTATAGGAAGGATATTTCATTCAATGTAGGTGATAATATATTTCTAAAAGTTTCTTCATGGAAAATTGCGATACATTTTGGTAATAAGGGAATGGTAAGATCATGGTTCATTAAACCTTATAAAATCCTAGAGAAGGATGAATCTTTTTCATAATGATCGGCTTTGCATCTAAATTTATCCTAGGTTTTTTTTCATGTTTTGATGTTATGAATTTATGTTTAATATTAAATTCATGTTTTGGTACTATATGTAGTTCAGAGGGTAGATAACATTTCTTATGAAGAGAAAACAATTCACATTCCTGACCATTGAGAGAAATTATTTTTGGAATAATTTAATTCTCGAGGTTTATGTTCGGTGGAGAAACCACAAGGATGAATAAGAAACATGGGATTATGAAAATTTTACTTGGGATAGCTATCCTCACATGTTTAATATGTAAATAAAACTTCAAAGGACACTGTTTTTAGAATGTGTGGAGAATGTAAAAACTTAGGTACTTATAAAATAATTTATTTTCATTCTAGAATTAAATTGTTATATTTATTACTAGAGTATAATGAAATAATTGGTATTTACCAAAAATTATAAATTTATACTAATTAAATATTAAACAAACCTATGAGAGGATAAATAAATTTTATGTATCTTATATGTTAACATATTATATATTTATATAATTTAATATGTAAATAAATTTTCGAAAATGATAAATTAGGTTTTTTTTTATAAATATAAATGTTTATTTAAAACATTACAATTAATATAATCATTTGAAATAAAATTTATCTTCATCAAATAGATTTAGAAATTAATATTTACTTTTATTATGATTATAAGATAATTTTATGAGACCTTAATTAATTTTATAAATTATAAAAAATAAATTTTAATTTAAAAATAAATATTTTTTAATAATTCATTATTTTAATTAAAATAAATAAATTTCTCTAATTTAGAAAATTATTTTCATAATATTGAGTATAGTTTTTGAATTCTACAAGTTAAAATATGGTTAGGAGGAAATTTTGGGATTTTTATGAATAATAAAAATTTTATAAATAGTGAAATATGATAATTAACATTATACATTATATGTTAAATACACAATACCATTATTAATTTCTAATTTAATCACTATAATCCCAAAATACCATTTTTACTTATAATATATTGAGTTATAATTTTAAAACAATTCATATTCTTGATAAAAAACTAAAGTATAAAATAATGAGAAAACACCTCTCTCCTCCACTCAAAATATCACCTCTCAGCACATATTTTACTAGCACCTCCAAATCATTTATTATTGAAAATATTATTCCCAATAGTCTTCCCAATATACTACCCCATGACCAGGATCCTGTTTTATAATAAATATTCCAAATATAATATTCCTACAGAGGTTCTCAAAGTTGAGAAATCAAGTGGAAAAATCATCTTTTATTTTCTTTTAAATTTATTTTCTTTTATTATTCTCTCCTCACCTATCCTCATACAAGTGACATAATAACTCCAATATCGTAAATGAGATACAATTTTATGGTCTTACTTTAATATCCATCATCAAACCTTTCCACTTCCCTCTTATCCTATAAAATGAAACCATCGTTTATGGCGTGTCAATTGATTTCCTTCATTGATGATGAGTTTTCATTTTCCCTTAATACCTTTAAGGATGATAAAAAACCCTTTATTAATGTTAAAAGATACTTTAATTTCAATATTATAACTTTTTAATGTTTTTAAACTAATTTATGTATATAACATTAAATAAAACGATAGTAATTATTGATAGTCTGGGCAACACAACAAAAAACAAAACCATTCTAATTAATGTTTTATCTAATTAATCATCCTCATATCAGAAAATAAAATTATATATGGTATCAATTAAAATTATTGAAACATATTAACACCATTTAATTCCAATTTTTTATTTTTTCTTCTATTTTTAACGAAAATACCTAATGAAACAAACTTTTAAACCATGAAATAAATGCTTCTGAAAAAATTAAAATATAAAATTATTATTAATAAATGGGTGGAAATATGTTATATAAAAGATAATATAAGGTATTATACATATTAATATAGTCCATTAATAATTTTTAATCACTCTTTAAACTATTATAATGGATTTTTTAACATTTTTTATGGATTTGAATCCGGAGTTAAGAGAAATTTATTTTAAAATATTCTTTTTAAATTTATATTTTTTACAAAAATTAAAATAATTTTTTTTCATTATGAATGTATTGTTTGTTATTCCATTAATTAATTTTGTATTTTTATATGTAATGTTGACCATAATTTTAATTAAAATATTAACTATCATGGTTACATTATATGTTACTCTTAAGGGTATCCTTTTAAGGTCACCAAGATGGTTACTAATCATAAGGTATCCGTGAGGGTTAAAATAATATGTATGTTTAGTAATAAAATGAATCTCCATGTTAGCTAAATAGTTTATTTATGTTTTCTATGTATTATAGAAACCTCATGTCTTCACAACGTATGTATATGTAACTTTTATTCGTGATTAGTTTTTCCTTAATGTGTTCATTAGTATTCATGGACCAGTCATTTTCTTTCCTTATTTTTATGTTCCATATTGTGGTTTTTGTGCTCATCTCATATTTTATAATTTTTTCCATAATTTTTAAGTATTTTCAAGTGAAAATACGAATCAATGATGAAATTTTTATTGAATTTACATTAAAATGATTAATGTTTTATTGAAACATTTTGTATTATAAATGAAATGGACAATGTTTTAATAGTATTCAGTTAGTATTCTTGTGGGTTGTTATGTATGAATTATGAAGTAATTCATTAAACATATATAGTGAAAATATCATTGGGAGTTTAATATTTGTATTTCAGTTGAATAAAAAATATTATCTCATGAATAGAGTTTAGTCCATATAAAAATCATGTTTTGATGAAGAATATTGTTCAGAAAACGTTTTGGAATGTTTATTCATAATGGATTATGAAAATAATGTGAGTGACTCAACTTATTATTATTCTTATCAAATCGATCCTTAAAAAATTTTATATAAATTTTCTAGATGTTTATATACTTGATATAAATATTAATAGATCACATTTTATAGAATAACATGAAGAGTCAAAATAAGGATGATCACACAGAAAATGGGGAAATAAAAAAATCTAAGAATATATATAAGATGAAACTATAGATAATAAATTCACTAGAAAAATATAGAAATTTATCTTACTGAAAATGAAAATTTTAAATAAGTAATTGTTTAGTTGTAAAAATTCTCTAAAGTAGAATTAAGGTATTTTGATACTGTTCATAAAGAGAATAAAAATCATAGAAATGAAATTTAATTTTTAAAGTAAAACATTTCCAATTTCACTCAATGTAGTGAACACATTTCTAAATTGATGGGTTTTATTGAAATGAAAAAATAGATATCAAGTCATGGTTTATATAACAGTTTATGCCAAATATATATGACATTATTTTTTATGATCACTAATGGATGCAAATAAAAAATTGCATGTTTATACACAAAATAAAAGATCATTATTCAAATAAATGCTCATGGAGATTTCAAAAATATCTTTGGAATACTATGGAATTCATTTTAAGATATTTTTATTCAATATTTCATATAAACATGTGTTTGAAATTATTATGGCACCCAAGTATTTGATATGAGAATCCCATTCACCTTAAATTTCAACGAATACAAAAAAATTCTTAAGTATGTTTATATAAGAAATGTGTCTAGGGTTCATACAAAATGTGGTTCTGAAAATGAATAGAGGTTTATAATTCTAAATAAAAGGTGATATATCAATCTTCTTATCATTCAATAAATTTGATGGAGGAAATTTTAGTTTTGGTGATAAATCAAAAAGAAAGATAAAATGTTTTGGGGATGTGGGAATTTCAAATTATTTTGTTATTTTTAATGTTTTATATATCAAATTATTGAAACATGATTTATTAATAATTTTAAACATATGTGATAATGGAATTTTTATTATATTGAGAAATGATAAATGAATTGTATTTAAATATTATTTAGTTTCTTTTATAAAAACATAAAATAAAACATATATTCCACTAATTTAACTAAACTAACTGATAAAAACATAAAATGATTAAATTATATAAAATATTATAACATGTTTTTGAATATGTATTTCATAAATTCTAATTTCAGTTTGTGGAATTAGATTTCTAAAAATAAAATAGTTATACAGTTATATGAACTTAATTATGACAACAACTTCATTTGGGAATTCTACTTGAACCATAAAAACATATATTTATATTCATGATATTTAAATAACTAAAACTTATAAGGATGCTAATTCAATTTCATGTGGATTAATTTTATCCTTTAAAACCTTCTAGTTTGGGTGGTAAGATATTATGATTGGTAATTACTGATTATTTTACAAGATACATATGGTTATATTTTATTAAACTCAGATATAAAACATTATATATGTTTATAAATTCTCGAATTTTGATAAAAATGAGAATAGAAACATATTTATATTAATTATAAGTAATTATGGTGTTAAATTCATGAATTTAAATTTTCCATGTTTTTTAAGAACATCTGTGTCTTCGAAGCATTTCATCTCAGATAAAACTAAAATAATTTTTTAGTATAAAAGAAAAATAGGTCTCCATAAGAAACAAATAAAACTATTTTAATTGATTTTAATGTACCTACATAGTTTTCCTCAAAATATATGAATAAATCATGTTTGGTAGAATTAGAATCACTATATTACTTTTATTTAATAAATACACTTTATGATTGTTGAGAACTGAAGCTTGACATACATAGACAATACATTACTTTTTCGGAATGCATAATACATAACAAAAATAGACACACAAGGACCGTAATAGTTTAGTGTCTCTGGGAACTTGGAACGTAATCTTCTAATCTTGGTGAAAGATCTTCAACATCTCCCATAAAGATCTTCCCCTTTTTTCTTACCTAAATCCTTTCTTTATATCCTGGGGAAAAGAAAAAAAAAGGGTGAGCTCAAATGCTCAGTAAGGGTAATCATGGAGAAAATAAAACAAACCATATATATTTGAACATAAAAACACGAACATAATGTTTAAACATTGAAATCTTGAGTAATGACAAAAAACATGGTAGTATGCAAGGAATAGATCAAAATAGAACATTAATCATGATAAAATATCTTTTAAATAAAACTTGTAATTGTGGAAAAACATTAATCACATGATATGATTTCCATAGTAGCCAAGACATTGTTTCCAAGACCATGTTAGTGCACACAGTCCCTTTCTGAATCGAGTACACTCCTCGTTCCAATCCTGTATTACTGAACCAGATTAACTTACCATTCCAGCCATGTCTATATCATGAGATATAAATCTTTACCCAATGCATTGGAGGGAGATATAGGTCCCACCCATCTCATAATGAAATCATTCTTTCGTGTTCCACAAAATCATAAATCATACATCACAACAAAACCCATGTAATAGAATGAGATTCTTAAACATCATGCCATCATAACATAATCCATATAAAAAAATGGATTTCATATCATCATAAGAAGAATCAAACCATGTAAATAATGGAGAAATTATACTTGAAACATACACATATGAAATAATGTCATCTTAGATGAAAAATGGTTTTGATAAAACACTTGAAATGAATTCATGAGGAAAATATCATTTCTTCTTTAAAATCATTTTCTATTCACAAAATGTCATGCATTTATAAAAGAAAAGAATTTTGTTGAAAATAGTAATGAAATATTTTGGGGGAATCTTCATGAAAATAAGGCTTTATAAAACCATCAAAATCCTTTCATGACATATACGTTAAAAAAACATTCTTCTCATACTTTTGCCGGAAAAGTCAAAAAGTATCTCATAAAAGAAATCTTCCTTACACACCAAGTAGTAAAAGTAAAAAATGGATAAAAAGAACATTAAACATACATAAAAACAGTTTTATAAAACATGGACATGGATGATAACAATAACCCTAGTAAATACTTATGAATAAACAAATCTCAGATAAAAATGAGATTTGAATAATTAACCATTTCCTTAGGTCCAATATGCTTCGTACGTATCTGAACCTACTGTATAATGATTTAAATAATTTCATTGACTTATTATAGAATCATATTAATTTTTATTATCTCATATATGGTTCACTTAGAACTTTATATTACCCATTCTTTTGTAAGATGCATGTTAAAGCAGCGTTTTGGGTAAACTCGTTTTATTATCGTACATGTTTGGACATGTTGTTCTTGATATTATTACTTATATCCTGATTTACATTATTCCAGAATATAAAAAATTATTTTTATGTAATATATATTCAGCATATACATATATATATGATAGATCGATAAATGGAATGAAATACGCTGTTCATGGAGACGGTAGGCCGTACGTACGCATGAACGTTGTTTTCATTTCCTTATTGAATTGAATGTAATTAAGTATATGAAATACATATATATATATATATATATATGAATAAATACAGTATCATTATTATGTCATATATTTCATGATTATTTATTATATATACTTTATAATCATTCATGAATGGTTAACACAGAGAATGAAGGTCATCGCTTCGTGGGGATGGTAGTCCGTACGTACGCACGAGCGATGATATCATTCCCATGATCGTGGAATTGTATTGAAGTGTATGTATAATATTTCAGAATCAATATAACTTTAAAATAATCATGTATAGTTCTTTAATTACACCATTATACCCATCCAATTAAGGTGGTGGTCGAAAATAGACTACACCATGGCGTGGAGACGATATTCCGTACGTACGCACGCACGATGATTTCGTTTTCCGTAGGATGGATAGATGGTGAGATAGGGTTGTTTCATACATATAATAACATATCATTATATTAGTGATACTGATTTTATTACTTCATAATTAAACAACTAAAGAAGAATAAGTAGAAGAAGAAATAAAGTTGAAAGAATCGGTAACAGACATTACCTCTTCTTTGAAGCGCCTCTTCTTAACCTCCTCTTAGGGAACTAAAGATGGCCTTTTAAAAATACCAGGTCCTCTAGGATGTTTCTAGGGAAGTGGAGATGAGAAATTTTCTGGGTTTATCCAAGATTTAAGGCTCAATGTGGTGTCAGGAAGTGAGAGAGGAGGTGCCCTTTTATAAGGGAGGAGAGGGGCACCTTAGGGAAACTTAAAATATTATTTTATTATAAAGTCATATTCGGTTTTTAATAGCTCTAAATTGATTTATTTAGAATCTAAGGTGGCTATGGGTTGAAATACTGTCATCCAATAGAATTTAGACAAGTTTAGGTTTCTATTTTAACCTTATAAGTTAGATTTTTCTGTAAGTTAAATAATTTTACATTTACCATGTCTTCTTATTTTATTACACTATAAGGTTAATAAACATACTATAATAAGAAAAAAGAACCCCAAGTTGTTTATTATTAATATATATAACCTATATATGTCATTTTCCCAAAAGTTATATTTTTAAGAATAAAATAACAATTAATAATATAATATTTTTTTTTAAAAACTATTTAATGTCAATTTTGACACTATTTGGAAATTTATTTTGGTGAAAATCATAACAGAATGATTAGTTAGAAAAAATTTAATTAAATCAATACTGACATGTCATATTAACCTTGAAGATTAGTGGAATTCATAAAAAGTCTCAAATTTTATTTATTTGGGTTTTTATAACATAAATTATGTCAATATTTAATTAGTGAGATAATTACTGCATCATCATTGGGTCATAAATAAATTAAATTATTTAATGTATAAAAATTATAAATAAAATAAAATTATGTAGGAAGTCATTTTATATTTCTAATTAATATTTATAGTCGAATTTATCTTATGTATAACCCTATATTAAAAATGTTTTAGTTATTAAACATTCATTTTAACTACTTTAACTATTCTTTAAATAAAATAATATTAAATGTCCTAATCTAATACAAGTGGGCCTAAATGGTCATATTTTATTCTTAAGGTTTTTTTTGGTCGAATTAAAATTATCCATGAGAATTATTACATGTGTTAGGGTAATAATAATATCATTTTTACCCTTAATTACCATATTTACTTTTAACCATGGTAAAAAAAGTAAAAAGTTACTATTCAAAAAAATTATTTTCATCTCATTGAACCACAATTTAGTTCTTGATATTTACCGTGTCTCTTGGATTTTCAAAATTCAATTCACAGAAGTGGTAAGATTTCATTTAAATGAAAAAGTCAGTTTTTTTAACTACCACTAAGTGATTTCACTATTCATCGAAAATTGATGTTTTTCAGAAAAATATTAAAAATTCAACTTAAGAATTATTTGATATTCCGAATTCAAAATTGATTTCTATTTTTCGAAATTCAAAACATAGAAGTGGCATTAATTAATTTTAAAATTAATTCCTGTTATCAAAACAAATAGCGTGTTTTTAAGAAACAAAAACTATCAAAAGATTGATACTTGTTTATATCCAATTTCAAAGTGAAATTAATTCTAATGAACAACATGGTATAAATATATTATAATTAAATTTTAAAACCAATTAAAATGATAATATAACCATATAAATTATTACGATGAAAAAAAGTGTTTTTCATTAAAATATAGCATGTTTTTACTATTCATTATAATATGAAAGTTATCAGAATAATATGAAAAATTTATCCAAAGTAAATTTTTATATCCTGATTCCAAACAAGAATTTTATTTTGTCAAATTGAAATTATATGCATGTCAAAAACAAGATTTAAGGTGGGTGCGCCATCAAAAGGCGGGAAAACTGAATTTTTTTAAAAATACATATTTTACATGAAAAATTTATTTTGTTCTCATACCATATTATAGAAAATGTGTAAGATGAATAATAACGTTATAAAATTCAAAATGTAGTTAATACTATTCATAAAGGCTAGTTCATAATAATATTATAACAATATATCGTAGTTTAGTGAATCCCGGTATTGCGTACTACACACGCTAGTGAGGTAGGTCACGATTGCGTGTAATGCAAGCCAAGAATAGTGTTGCATATACTGCAAGCTAATGAGGTGTTGCGTATAATACAAGATAATATTGGTGTAGTGTATAATAGAATATCAAAGAAATTAAAAATAATATATCTCATAAAATCTTGCAGTGTTACATTCTACCCCCCTAAAAATGAATATCTTCCTCAAAATTCGTCGGGGTTATAAATCAGTTACTATTCATAGAAACCCACATGATAAAAATGAATACTAAAACTTAATTTTAAAAACTAAAGTATGAAATGTAACGATTACCCAAAGTAACTCATCACTGGGTTTCCATATAGAAGAACATAGGTGAAAATATGGATATGGAAGAAAAATCTAACCATCATGTTCTGATGGAGAGTGGTAGAGAACATGGATATGAAAAAGCAAACAATCACAAAGACATTGATTTGTGTTGATCTAAGGTACCATATGATTTATCGGATATAAGGGAACTAGGACAACATTTTTGGTTTTCAAGATCATTTCCCTAAAGTTGAAGAAATTGGAATTAGAAGAAATACGTTCTTGATTTTGGTAGAGTCTCACCATTGGTCGTTCCTTGGACACTTTCCACTTCATCCCTTAAAGAAATGAAGTTGAATTTGTTATTCATTAAGTGTTAGCAGATCATGTGATAAAATTATGGGTCATTCCATCTGTTTCAAATAAAAGGTTAGCAAAAGTTATCAAATATACATAAGTCTGTTTATGGTGAGGTTAATCATATACGATTCCAAAAATGAACATATACATCATATATCAAACCGCTTAATAAAATAAAACTAGTTTCTACTAACCAGTGACTTCCTATAGGCCAGTGGTATGTGATAAAGGCCAGTCGCACTTCGGTTGTGGGTTCGATTCCCACAGCCTTTTCCGACGCGATGGGTTTTCGCCCATCCTGCAGGTTGTGTCTTTTCTAAAATTACTTCATTATAACATTCCATCGATAATATCGAAAATCGTTCTAGCCTTAAACTGACTTATGTTCGACATAATCTATTTCAAATATTTAGGATTATCCAAAATACTTCTGTCAAAGCTTATAGTATAAAGAAAACAATTACGAGAAATTTCATCTACCGAGCATGTGAATACCATCATTTATCCCAAATATTTCTTGTTGATCACATTCTAATCATGTGAATACCTTAATCATGTATTATCTTCAAAAATGAATACCCATTTAACCTTAGTGAAAACAAGAATGCTGTCAAAAGTTAACTCTTTCCACATACCAAAATCCCAAAATTTCTATATACTCAAACCATGATATCACTTTGTCCTTATTTTAGTCATGAGCTCATGATTACTATGATATTATTTTCTCTTTATCCCTTCATTATACGCATTTGATCTGCTTTCCAAAAATATTTCAATCACTTTTTCATGGTTACCAGTAACATATAATTATTGAAAACCAATATATAGACATTCCAAAATTCCACAATACCATAAATGAGATTCCATGATACTATTTTGAAATCCCATTACATAAACAATTAATCATTACACATCATTATTTTCATTCTTAACATCACAAATAGTGATCACATGAGACTTCCCTTTATCCTTTTCCTTAAGAGGTTGCTCACATTGATCATCATTAACCCGTGGATTAGGGCATTTATTAGCATAATTCCCCATTTTCCTGCACTTGAAGCATTGAAGTGTTAGTGGAGAGTTCTCTGTTGTCTTTTCTCTACTCACATCATTAGAAACCTTTTTACCATTACTTCGACAATAAACTACTCGATGACCTTATTTTCCACACTTAAATCATTTTCTAGTACATTTTAGGAAATCTCCACCATGCTTCTTTCCACACTGAGCATAAAGAAACAATAATCTTCTTTTCACCATTGTCCTGGGATTTATCCTTGAACTCCATATTTCGTTTCTTGTCAAAACCCTAAGATGGATATGTTACACCAACTTCCAGTTCTACCTTGATAGCACAACTCACTATTTATTCATAGCTACTGAAGTCTCTTATAGCTAATGCCCTTCAAAGACATGGTTTTAAGCCACTGAAAAATCGATGAACATTACTTTCATGTTGAATGATAAAGCCAGATGTATACCTTGAAAGTATTGTAAAATTCACTTTGTATATACCAACAGATTCATCATCCTTCTTCTTAATCTCAAGAAACTACTTTTCCATCTTTGTTTGAAGAATATGAGGGAAGTATTTACTGAAAAACAAGTTCTTGAACTCATCTCATTCCATGGACTCAATTTCATCTCTTTGCATCATATTCTTGATAAGATTCCATCATTGATCAGCATCACCTTCCAAACGATATACTGCTAAGATTAATTTATCATGCTCAGAAAATTGTAGAACTGAAAATATCTTTTTAGTGGTACTGATCGATTGATCAACCACTAAGGGATTAGAAGACTCGCTGAATGAAGGTGGACGCTGCCTCATGAAGGATTCCACAGAATGTTGCTCCTCTCTATGCTCATTTTGAAGTCCAGAATGATTCATAGCATGTGTAAGTATAAAAATAATATTTTTCACTCCATCTCCGATGACATTTGTTTGGTCAGGAGGACAATCATTGCATTGTCCATTACATTGATCAACACGGTTCCTTTGGGTTCTAGCCATAGTCCAAAACCCAAAAATAATAGTGTGAGAGGAAAATACCATTCTAGGGAAAACAACATAATAAAGGGGGAGTACCTTCAATATTTAACATCTTAGGTTTAATTCTAAGATCGTTAGTGCAATTCTAGGACTATAACCTATACGTATACTTAACCTTAGGGACATCCCAAGACATACCTTATAAATATCTCTAGGGATTTCACTAAAGTCTTTGCATCCTAGTTTCCAAAGCTAAACTAAACCTTTCCTCTGATACCAACTATAGAGACCTGAAGCCTGGCGTACATAGACATTACATTACTTTTCGATATACTTAATACATAACAAAAACAGACACACAAGGACCGTAATAGATTATTGTCTTTGGAAACATGGAACGTAATGTTCTAATCGGGGTTAAAGATCTTCAACATCTCCCATAAAGATCTTCCACTTTTTTTCTTACCTAGAACCTTTCTCTATATCCTGGGGAAAAGAAAAAATAAAAAGGGTGAGCTCAAATGCTCAGTAAGGGTAAGCATGGAGAAAATAAAACAAACCATATACATTTGAACATAAAAACATGAACATAATGTTTAAACATTGAAATCTTGAGCAATGACATAAAACATGGAAGTACGTAAGCAATAGATAAAAATATAACATTAATCATGATAAAACAGTTTGTAAATAAAACTTTTAATTATGGAAAAACATTAAGCACCTAATACGATTTCCATAGTAGCCAAGACATTGCTGCCAAGACCATCTTAGTCGACAAATTCCCTTTCTGAATCGAGTTCACTCCTCATTCCAGTCCTGTATTACTAAACCAGATTAACTTACCATTCAAGCCATGTCTATCTCATGAGATATAAATCTTTACCCAATGCATTAGAGGGAGATATATGTCCCACCCATCTCATAATGAAATCATTATTTCATGTGCCACAAAATCATAAATCATACATCACATCATAACCCATGTAATAGAATGGGATTCTTAAACATCATGCAATCATAACATAATCCATATAAAAAATGGGTATCATTTCATCATAAGAGGAATAAAACCATGAAAATAATGGAGACATTATACTTGAAACATACACATATGAAATAATTTCATCTTAGATGAAAAATGGTTTTGATAAAACACTTGAAATTAATTCTTGAGGAAAATATCATTTATCTTTAAAATCATTTTATTTTCACAAAATGTCTTGCATTTTTAAAAGAAAAGGATTTTGTTGAAAATATTCATGAAATATTTTGGAGTAATCATCATAAAAATATGGCTTTATAAAACTATAAAAATCTTGTCATGACGTATAAGTTAAAAAAAATTCTTCTCGTACTTTTGCCGGAAAAGTAAAAAAGTACCTTGTAAAAGAAATATTCCTTACACACCATGTAGTAAAAGTAAAAAATGGATAAAAATGACTGTAAAAATACATAAAAACTCTTTTATAAAAGATGGAAATGGATAATAACAATAACCCCAGTAAATACTTTTGAATAAACAAATCTCGGATAAAACCAAGATTGGAATAATCAACCCTTAACTTAGGTACGATATGCTTCATACGTATCCGAACCTCCTGTATAATGATTTAAATAATGACATTGACTTATTATATAATCATATTCATTGTTATGATATCATATATGGTTCACTTATAACTTTAAATTACCCGTTCTTTTGTAAGATGCATGTTAAAGCAGCGTTTTGGGTAAAATCGTTTTATTTATCGTACATGTTTGGACATGTTGTTCTTGATATTATTACTTATATCCTGATTTAATTAATTAAAGAATTTAAAACATGGTTTATATGTAATATATATTCATCATATACATATATATATGATAGATCGATAAATGGAATGAAATACACCGTTCATGGAGACGGTAGGCCGTACGTATGCATGAACCCTGTTTTCGTTTCCTTATTTAATTGAATTGAATTAAGTATATGACATACATATATATATATATATATATTCATAAATCCAGTATAATTATTATTTCATATATTTCAGGATTACTTATTATATATACTTTATAATCATTCATGAATGGTTAACATGGAGAATGAATCTCATCGCGTCGTGGAGATGGTATTCCATACGTATGCACGAGCAATGATATCATTACCATGATCGTGGAATTATATTGAAGTGTATGTATAATATTTCAGAATCAATATAACTTTAGAATAATAATATAAAGTTCTTTACTTACACCACTATACCCATCCAAGTAAGGTGGTGGTCGAAAACATATTACACCACGACGCGGAGACGGTGTTCCGTAGGTACACATGCGCGGTGATTTTGTTTTCCGTAGGATGGATAGATGGTGAAATAGGGTTGATTCATACTTATAATAACATATCAATATATTAGTGATACTGATTTTATTATTTCATAATGAAACAACTAAATAAGAATTAGTAGAAGAAGAAATAAAGTTGAAAGAATCGGTAACTGACATTACCACTTCTTTGAAGCGCCTCTTCTTAACCTCCTCTTAGGGCACTAAAAATGGTCTTTTAAGAATACCAGGACCTCTAGGATGTTTCTAGGGAAGTGGAGAAGATAAATTGGTATGGGTTAGCCGAGCTTGAAAGCTCAAAGTGGTGTGAGGAAGAGAGGGAGGAGGTTCCCTTTTATAAGGGAGGAGAGGGGAACCTTAGGAAAACTTAAAATATTATTTTATTATAAAGTAATATTCGGTTTTTAATAGCTCCAAATTGATTTATTTTGAAGATAAGGTATATATGGGTCGATATTCTCTCATCCAATAGAATTTAGGCATGTTTTATATTTCTATTTTAACCTTATCATTTAGAATTTAGTTTATGTTAAATAATTTTCCTTTTACCGTGTCTTCTTGTTTTCTTACACTATAAGGTTAATAAACATACTATAACAAGACAAACGAACCCCAAGTTGTTTATTATTAATATATTTAACCTTATCTAATTAATTTGGCCGAACCTTAGATTTTTATGAATAAAATAACAATTAATATTATAATATTTGTTTTAAAAACTATTTTATGTCAATTTTGACACAATTTGGTAATTGATTTTTTTGAAAATCATAGAAGAATTATTAGATCGAAAAACAGTTAATTAAATCAATACTAACATGTCATACTAACCTAGAAAATTAGTGAAATTCATTGAAAGTCTCAAAATACATTTATTTGGGTATTTATATCATCAATTATGTCAATATTTCATTAATGAGATAATTACTACATCATTATGTCATAAATAAATTAAATTATTTAATGTCTAAAAATTATAAATAAAATACCATTATGTAGGAAATATTTTTAGACTTCTAATTAATATTTATCATCGAATTTATCTTATGTATAACCCTATATTAAAAATGTTTTGGTTATTAAAATTTGATTTTAACTATTTTAACTATTCTTTAAATAAAATAATATTAAATGTCATAATCTAATTCAAGTGGGCCTAAATGGTCATATTTTTTTCCTAAGGTTGTTTTTGGTCGAATTACACTTATCAAATAGAATTAGGTCATGTGTTAGGGTAATAATAATATCATTTTTACCATTAATTACCCTATTTACTTTTAACCGTGGTAAAAAAGTAAAAAGTTACTATTCACGAAAAATTATTCTCATCTCATTGAACCACATTTTAGTCCTTGATATTAACCGTGTCTCTTTGATTTTAGAAATTCAATTCAAATATTTGGTAAAATTTAATTTAAATGAAAAAGTCAGTTTTTTTAACTACCACTAAGTGGTTTCACTATTCATCAAAAATTGAAGTTTTTCAGAATAATATCAAAAATTCAACCTAAGCATTATTTGATATTCTGAATTAAAAATTGATGTTTATTTTTCCAAATTCAAAACATAGAAGTGGGATTAATTAATTTTAAAATTAATTCCCATTATCAAAACAAATAACATGTTTTTAAGAAACAAAAACTATCAAAAGATTGATACTTGTTTATATCAAATTTCAAAGTGAAATTAATTTCAATGAAAAACATGGTAAAAATATATTCTAATTACACATTAAAACCAATTAAAAAGATAATAAAACCATATAAATTATTACGATGAAAAAAATAGTTTTTAATTAAAATATAGCGTGTTTTTTCTATTTATTAAAATATGAAAGTTATCAGAATAATATGAGAATTTTATCTGAAGTAAATTTTTATATCCTAATTCCAAAGAAGATTTTTTTTTCAAATTGAACTTATAGACATGTAAAAAACAATATTTAAGGTGGGTGCGCCATCAAAAGGAGGGAAAACTGCAATTTTTGAAAAATATATATTTTACATGAAAAATTTATTTTGTTCTCATACCATATTCTAGAAAATGTGTAAGATGAATAATAACGTCATAAAATTCAAAATATAGTTAATAATATTCATAAGGGATAGACCATAATAATATTATAACAGTATATCGTTGTTTAGTGAAACCCAGTATTGCGTACTACACACGCTATCTAGGTTGGTCGCAATTGCGTGTAATGCAAGCCAAGAATAGTGTTGCATATACTACAATCTAATGAGGTGTTGCGTATAGTACAAGCTAATCTCGGTGTAGTGTATAATAGAAGATCAAATAAATTAAAAATAATACATCTAATGAAATATCAGGGTGTTACAATGATAATTATATGAGGAGAAAACCAAAAAATTTCCTATTTTAAAGTCTTTTATTGTTAATTATTCACTATAAATATTATGTAATACTTAGATAAATTTGATAAAAAATAAAATAATGGAAAAATGTTATGACATTAAAATAATTTTTTGGAATATTTTTTATGTAATAAATATTATATGGTTATTGAAGCACTAATTGATTTTATGTTTGATGGAAATTCATTGAATAGAATGGATGATGATATAGATAAAAAAGGAAATAAATTTATATTATTTTAATTTTAGAGAGGATTAAACTGAAGATAAATATGAATATATTAATGGAGAGTATATTTCATCTCAATATATTCCAATTGATTAATGATCTTTGAAGGATTATATATATTATTCTGTAGACAATGTGATTTGAAATTTTTAGTCAAATTTAAAAACTAGAAAATATATTAAGGAGTATTTTTTCTTTTTATGTTTTTATTTATGATTATGTATTGAAGAATATTAAAAAATCCTTATATGATTATAATTATATATTAGCCATTATCGATGAGTTTTAAATGATTAAATGTGTGGACACTATTTTCTCCACTAAATGATTCACAAGTTTTTGGAATAAAATAGATGTTTATAAAATAATGTATAAATAAAAAATAATAGATAAAAATAAAGAAAGATCAGTTCGTCAGGGAGATTCTAAAGATTAATTTATTTATTTTAATGAATATTTTACATAAGTTATTATATTTTAATAAAATATAATATTGTTATATTTTTCGTTTTCGTAGTTATTTAAATTATTTCAAACGGTTTTTTCAAGATTTTTCTAAATGGTTATATATATAAAGATGTATCTATTAGACGTACCCAATTATTTGAAAATGGAAAGCATTGTGATCATAATTTGAAACATTCTTTGGTATTATATGGTTTGCAACAATCTCATTTATATTTGTATAATGGGTTAATTAGTTCTCTTTTGGAAAAAAATTTAGAGAAGGTAATGGATTATCCTACTTAATTTATTAAGTAAAATTATATTTCAACTAAGAGTGAAAATTTATATTTATCTTATTATTTTTGGATCTTCTTTTGAAAATATTTTCAATGAATTTTAAGAATAAATAACAACTAAATTTGATACTAGTATTATGGTAGAATTGAAATTATTTCTTAGTGAGAAAATATTTCAAATAATTGTTACAGTTTTTTATAAGTCAATAAAAGTGACAATAAGAGAAATTTAAATGATTTAGTTTATACTATTCTAAAAATAAAAAATAATCTCATGAGTACTACTTGGAAATTGGATTTAGATTAATCTTGGATATGTTTTTATGTAAATAGTTAAATTGTTTTGATTATATTTTTTTGATACATTACTGCATTCTGCTATGATTCAATGTTATTAGTTCTCATGTGTTCCATATTTTTTTACTAAATCTAATGAGTGTCATATTTTGAATATTACTAAAATTATTAGATATGATAAAGGATATGTTAATAATTTATTATATTTCCCTACTAAATATAATTATAAAATGAAAAGAAATATTTATTTTTTTATACATTACAGATATAAAAATAACATGAGAAACTTTTAATATTCATGGTAAATCATTAGTTTGTTGGTCTTAAAATAAGTACAATTTTTTTCCCTTTAAACTATTGAATGAAAATAAATTACTACTACATCATTTTATAAATACCATGATGTATTAGGAGAAAAAATTCTGATTTTGTTTTTCATTTTAAAAAGGTTATTATATTTTGTGAAAATAATTCTTCTCTTTCATCTTCAAAAAATTCCTTACAACACTTTTGGAAAATAAAAATTGATGTAAAAATTTATTTACATATAGATCATGTTTAAAAATTAAATAAAAGTAGAAGTTTTTTTATAAAAAATCACAATGTTGATATCTTTACTAAGACACAAAAACATAATATTAAGAAAATCAGAATGGACATTTATATAAGTGAAATTTAAATTTTTATGCTATTAATTAAGGGGGGGTCAGTGTGTTTATATGGTGAAATATTCATTCTCAAATGAAAATTTTAGTTATTTGGATCCATTTTTTTAAATTTAATATTTTAAATATTTATATTAATTTGATTAGTATATTAATATTTTATGTTTTCTCATACATACTTGTTTATATATACAAATAATTTATATGTTCAATTTGTATAAATGGTTTTTTATGAGGGTTTTTAATTATTTACCAAAACATTATTTAATACTATCTCAATATATCAAACTTGATATTGTTACAATGTAAGGATTTATAGTGGATCCTTGATTTATATTTATAAATATTTCTGTTTAGTAATGTTTTTGGTAATATTTATATTTAATTTTATATAATATAATCACAAACAATATTTTTCTAAAATACAATGTGTTTCCATTTTTCAAGAATGATTATATTTAGGGGGAGTTAATTTATTTAATGTCAATCTTTTGAAATTAATCATTCTATTAAATAAGAGGATATGATACATTATCATTTCAAATATAAAATATTTATATTGAACCCTTATAATTTTTAAATTTTAAAAGGGTGAGAAGTATTCAAATTATAATTTCTTTAATTAATAAAATTTGTTAGAGGTTTCGAAATGATACATGGTTATGTAATTACAAAAAATTGGTTGAAACATTCATGGATATTTGTAAAATATTTTTTTAATAATTATAATCATTTATTCATTTTATCACCATTAATATTCTTAATAATTTGAATCATTTAGTTTTAAATATTATTTTATATATCAAAAAAGTATGTACAAAATTATTATATAGTAATATTTTTTTTTCTTCATATATCTATATATTTCATGTTTTCATTTTTTATATCATGTTTTACATTTTTATTTTAGATTTTATAGTTTTAATTTTCTATTTGGTACCACTAGATATCATTTATAATTTATTTACTATTCCCACAAAGGCAGATCACTAAGCCAAATCTCCCACGTAGCCAGACCAAGTACCCAAATTTATACATTATATTACCTTTATTTTTTACACTATAACATGAGATAATGAATAAAATGTTGATTGAATCTTATTTCATTTGAAATTTATGAAATTTATCAACATTTAATTTGATGAATAAAACTTATGAACAAATATTTATCATGAGTTAAATATAATTAGAATTTACTAAATATTTTCATTATCAATTATTATGGGGTTTTGAATTTTTTCCCTAATGTAAATTAATTATAACAAGAGAAATGGGTTTTTTTATTTAGGTGAGACATTATTATTTCTAAATGTAATGAAATTGTCTAAATCATCATCGATGGCACCCAATGACGATTCAACCATTTATAAGGTATGATTTAGTCCTGAAATTTGATAATTCATATTATTTAAAGATTCTAGATTATTTTATTTGTTTATTCACTTACAATATTAGTTTTTCATAGAATAATTTGGATATATAAAAATTTGAAACAAAGAAATTTTATCTGAAATTATAAAATTAATCTATGTATTATATTTGCTGACATAAATTTTGTGTATATAGATATTTTAATTAAATGTAAACTATTCCTATGTGACTGATTCACATATGTGAAAATAAAATACATTCTCAATTTCCAAAAAAATGGTGAATAGAGTTTCTATAGGGTGTTTTATACATGCAATTTACCTCTATTTTTTATATTACTTCACATTTCTATATGAAACAGGTCTATAATGAATACTCGTAGAGTCATAATTGTTATAAAATTATTAAATTATTATCTTGAATATATAAGAATTTCTTTTGGATTATTTTATGATTAATTAAAATTGGTTCATATATTGTTAAAAATGTATTGGTATTAAAAAAAATATTTTTTAGCCCCAAAATACAATTTCAATTCAGTTGAAATATAAAGATTCATTATCGTATATTTTATAGATTTATAAAATAACATTAATACTTATTATTATGAAATTATTTACTTCAATATTAATTGATCTAATTAATTTAATAGTATATTTAGTGGTTCTTTTATAGAATACCTTGGAGGGATCATAATGATATTCTTTTCTCAATTATTAATGAAATATAGGTGTAACATTTTATAGGAAACCAACACCAAGAAAAAATGATGTAGTTAATTTAATACACAGGGAAAAATATTGTTTTAATGAAAATAATTATATAATATTCTTTATGAAACACCCCAATATTTTAAAATAACATAATGTTTGATAACATATACAATAGGCAACACCATGAATAAATGAACCCTGATTTTTTTATTTAAATGTTAGAATTAAAATATATCCATTTAATTCACAGGTATTAATATGATTAACATAATTATGATATATATAAGGTCACTACTTAATATAAATGTATCGATCAATTCTTAACTTTTAAGAAAAAAATTTAATAATGTCATTTTATACTTAATAATATATTCATCAAAGAGGTTTTTTTTGCTTCTTGATGGAAAATATTTTAAAATTTTTATTAATGTTTTTGAAATTTTATTAGATAAATATAACATAATTTTTAAAAAAATCATATAAAAAAAATCATATAGTAAATTTTTGTGTTTTTTCTAAAAAGATGGGGGTTTTTGATGAATATTAAAAAATACTAATTATTGAAAAAAACATTTTTATACTAAATATACAATTATTGATTAAATTTTATCTTCTATTTACAAATGATTTATATAATTAGATTTTAAAAAATAATTTTATTTCAATCACTAGTATACTAGAATTTTTTATATGTTCTGTTTTGGGTTTAAAACCCCATTTTCTCTAAAAACTATATTTCATTATGGTTTACCCATTTATATTAAACATTATTTCCACAAATTATAATAATTCAATATTTAAAAATAGATACCATATTTTTAGTCAAGAGGTCCAAGTTTTTTAAATTATTTTCTTTTATTTTTTATCATTTTGAATAATAATCCAAGTTAATATCTTTCACCTCAGTTAAGGTAAATCAGGTAATTAAGGTTATAAATAATATCATAAGGACTAAAAATAACCCTAATATATAATTATAGTACATATTATTTATGGGGATAGAACATACTAATCCATTATTATATGTTATTGGAATGTTATTCCATTTTTCTAGGAAAATGACATTGATATTATTTTATGTAATGAAAAATAAAAAATGTCACTACCTTGATTTTAAATTTGTCTTATATGATCAGACTGGTATAAATATAAGATTTAATGAATATTAATGTTTATTTTTATCATAATTATTTTATATTTACTATATAAATTAACATTAAATTTATATAGATTACATAATATCCATAAATGCTTATGAAATGATGACACAGTGCTTGTGTATGCTATAGAAGAATTATTTAAATGACTTTAAAAACACCAAATGTAATTTTTTTGATTGATTTGTAGTTTACGACAACACACATATATATAATATTTATTATTTCATAGAAGTATATTTTTCAACACCATTGACATATGGATGATTTCAAATTGATGTTAATGAAAATATCTAAAAAAATGACATTAATGATTATTTATAATAATAAATATTTTATTAAATGATTTAAAATTTATTAAAATACTATCATCATCATTATAGATTTTATATGGTTTTAAATTTATTCAAATACCCATTTATGGGTCACTTGTTCTTTTATAGTAATATTTTTCATCTTAGAAGAGTAAAAACATTAATATCATAGTAATCATCCATAGGGTTATGAAGGCATATGATAAAGAGATATGGGTGAAAATATCACATAAAATTTTCTAAATATTATTTCATAATATTATTAATGTTAATACACATCTAATAATAGAAATATATCACCTTGTTGAACTTCCCATTAATATTAAATTATATTAATTTAATATCTTATAAATTCCAAGAGATCCCTTTACCTTACTTATAAAAGAGAACGTAATCTCTTCTCTATTCCACATAAATTTTTAGCACTATAATGACTAAAATACATACTAAAAATATATTCCTAAAATTCCACATCATGTTCTTTTGGTGTTAGTTGTTTCATAATTAAAAACCTAAAGGGATTAATTTGAAAATTAATTAATATTGTGCGAATAAGCTATGTTACTTTAAACTGAATGATGTTGTTTTATTTCTACTTATACAGCCCTCAATATTTCGTCAACCCCAATCAGATAATATAATCAGTATATTAAATATGAATATATTTAATTATTATAATGTAATTACCTATATCCATATCATCTATTATCATATGGGAAATGAACCCATCATTTGTGTATAAAATATGCTACCACCTCATAAACCGATGTAAATCATTTTCCACAACCACCTCTCACGGATGGCTATAATGTTAGATTTAATATATATATATTTATATATATATGATAATATTGGAATATTTATAATTATATAATTATAATATACCATTTATTTTTATTCCTATCCATTCATGGAAAAATTTTAATTTCATTCTTGCATATGTGTAGATTATCACCTCCATAAAACGATGTGATTAGTTTTTTTATCAACACATAAAAATTAGTGAATATATAAATTAATTATTTATACAATATTTACTTTATAAAATAATAATAATTATTGAAATATAAAATTACACTTTAATTATTTCATTCATGTTTAAAAAAAAAATGGAAATGTTACTCATATATATGCACGACATACCATCTCCATAATTCTAATATATTTTTTTTTGAAAAAAATAATTTTTTATTTAAAAAAATATTATATATAGGGTGTAAAAATAAAAATAATTTCTTCATTATTATTCAATATATTATGGAATAAGGATCCCATTTACCACAATCAACATACTAAAACCGTTTTTGATATTTCAAATCCAACATTCTCAATATTTGACATGGAAAAAATGATTAAGTACTTAAATATTTCATTTTAATAAATGACATAAATTATTAAATTATAAAGTTATTAACCATTAATTTTTTATTAAAAAAGTATATTATTTATATATTTTTATTATACCAGTGTTAATGTACGTACATTTCATGTATTGACCTTTGGTAAGGGATTTTGATTCAATTTTCCTTTATTCAAACATGTTGAACTATTGTTCACCTAATTTAGTTCAAATGTTGCATCTGTATACCATTAAAACTATTTATCATGAATAATTAATAATTAATTTTTTTAATTTAAAATTTATTTTACATCATCCATGGGGATTGATTCGGTTTTTAATATTATTGTAAGGGGTTTCTTAACTCAATTTTCATTGTTTGAGTTATACTTATCTTTCATTAATTTTTTTCACTATTATGTTTCAATTTACCGTAAAATTGTATTATTCTATATTTAAAATAGTTTTATATTGATTTATTTATGTACATATAATAATATCATTGATTAATTATCACATCAAAATCTAGTATATTTTAATGTTTTTTCATTGTCTCAATATATTTTCCGGATATATGTTACATATTGGGATGCCTTATTTTCTTAAATTTTATAACTACACACCCATGATTTAATTTAAAAATATTAATTCAAATAATTTATGAAATTTATATTTCCATATAATTTTATTTCGTGCAATGAAATTATATTTTGAATATTACAATAGAATAAAATGTTTTATATTACAATCTCATTTATTTTTAGGCTTAGTTAATGTTAAATGATCATTCGGGGGAAAACCTATGATATTATTTTAAAGAGCCACATATCATATATTTATCAATAGTTATGTATGTATGATTCATTTTTAATTCTATCTTCCTATATTATAGAATAAACAAGCATCAAGAATTTTTTTGAAATATATACCAAGCTTATATCTTCCCTTAGATCAAGAATATTTCTCTTATATACCAATTATTTATAAAATGTTTTCAGTATTTTTATGATCTGACTAAATTGATTCATAGTGTTATTATACATGATTTTTTACCTTCATTTAATTTTTTTAATCAATATTTCTTAATGATTTCTGTATGGGTTAATTTTGAATCCCTTTACAAAAGTTTTCAATGAATGTAAATTTTAATCATTTATGAAATAGGTAGATTTTTAAATGAACATGTCTGTTATTTACATTGAGCCTTCCTTTAAATATTACATTGTAGTTTCTTAGGAAAATAATTTTTAAAATATTTATGATATTTTTCTCTTTTGAATTGATTTTTAATGTAAAAATGTTATATTCTATAATAATGTTTTAAATTATATTTTAATGGTATTTCAATACACCGATAACCCATGACCATACATATGATATAATGGGGATATGTTCTAATTATTAAATAATAATAATTTATCTAATTTTTTTTTTAATTTTCTAAAAATATTTCCATAAAAACCATTTATTTTGCGGAGGTAAAGCAAGATTTGAATGAATAATGGTTGTTGTTTTGTAGGAAAGGAAGTTCTTTTAATTTTTTTATTCATGATATGGTACTAGGAATTTATTTTTGAATGAATGATAAGGAATTTATTCCAAATACTTATTGAATGTTTTCTGATATGTTATGATTTATTCTGTTATAGGACCCCAATGAATTGTATATTGATGACCTTGTTGACTAAATAAAAGCAAAATCTAAGAGGTGATTGAGTTATTGAGTTAGAATTTCACTCATAAGAGGTTATTTGTGTTAAAATAATAAGGTTATTACATGTGTAATTGTTATTCTATAGTATATATATATAATTCTTGAAGATATATATAAATTCTATTTATCCTTTTTAGGAGTTTTTAATGGTTCCTTTGATTATGATTAACATAAAATGGATCATTATTATTCATATATTTGACTGATTATTTATTTAATGATTCATTCCATGTCACAAGATTAATGATATAGGTTTTGGTTGTTTTAAATTAACTTATGTAAATCTCATGAACATTGATTGTGTCATTTTACCATTATACTAAAAAATGACATTCAATTGATAATTTATATGTTTATATTTACTAAGATTTTGAGATCACACTTTTTATGTTATATTTTTTCAAAGATATAATGAATTATGTTTAAAAAAATTAATCTAGAATGGTTTCATGTAAGAATAATTTTATGGGATTTAATGTAGAAATTATTTGTAATAAAAATTATAGATATATTGGGGAAAATGACAACACAATACATGTGCAGTGTTATGTATGAGTTTTTCATTTTTATATGAAAATATAACAATAAAATTTCTTCGGATATATATGTGATATTATATTTCAATTTTTTTATTTTCTGGATAATAATTTGGTAAAAAATATCAGTATGCATGCTATATATTTAATGTTTATGTTTTATCACTAGATCTAGGAGTGTAGGGTTGGGGTTTTTATAATTGGTAAGAGAGGGGGTCAAGATAGAAATGAGGATTACGATTATTTCATGTGAGTTTAAATAAAGAGTTATGTATACCATCTGGGTTTAAAATATCCTAGTTGATCATAATATCAATGGTATATAAACCCCTTTTTAGGATTTTTGAGGTGGTTAGCAATATTTTGAGATTCATTTTATCTTGTTGAGGTATATGTAAACCTTATGTTTAATATGAAGGATTATTTCAGAAGAACAATATTACATTTTTTTGGGATATGGTAGAAAATTTATTAGATAACCTTTGAGGATAAAACATTCATTAATGTTGAATTCAACTAGGATATAAAATAATTTATTTATAACATGATTTTCGACAAATAATTGTTGTTATCGTATAAATTTGGCAGTTGAATGCATTATTTAATCATATGAAGCATTATTTTGTGGGACATTATCATATCATATTCAAAACATTTTGGTTTAATGAAGGATGTTAAAAATATATTTTCTTACTTTAATACACCACATGGTCAATCTGATGTTTATTTTAGTGATTTTGGCATTATGTATGAATACTCATAATTTTTTACACAAGATGTGATAACGGTGGAAACTGATTGAAATAAGAAATTAAAGGATTAAATTAAATTTATGGATTTTAATAAAATAGGGAATGTATATTTTCTTTATGTTATTAGTGTAAATAGTACAATAATTACTAAACTCTTCTAAAAGGATAGTAAAATAAAAAATTTATCATATTAAGATTATTTCTAATGAATTTATGGTATTTTCACACATCATTGATTTATTGACTTATGGTTGTTGAATTTCACATGATCACTTACTTTTTCTGTGATAACTGTTTTTTCACTCACTATCTATATTTTTAGAGTAATTTCCTCATCCATTTATATATATTTTCTTCCCACTAATATTACCCTATTTGGATACTAGGTTTTTTTTATTCTAGATGAACTTCATATTTCCCATTAGATATTTTCAAGAGTAAGTTTAATTGACCATTTTTATGTTGTTAGTTTTCAAAAAATATATTTTAAAATGAAAAAAACTTTATTAATAACCTCATGTTAAAATTTTGGGGATTAAATTTAGTAAATTTGGTAAATATAACACCATGAGATTTAAAAAAGAATACTATGTTAAATAGTTTATTCAAAACTCAACATCGAACATACACAAACAAACAAATATTATTATCTAAATGTTATAGTTATAATATAGCTATAATATGAGTGTCTACTAATCGAATTAACCACATGAAAATTTTTTATATAAGTTTCCCACTCAATGAGAATTTATTGATTAATTATTGTGATATATAGACTCATTTATCAATAATGTAATTTTATGATCTAAAAATTTGTTTTCTTAAATAATGGGTTTTATTGATTTTTGTGATAAAATATTTAAATTAATTTATACCACCTTTGAAAAAAAGTTTCATATATTTTAAATAAGTATATAAAAATAATATTTTGTTGAATTTATGAGATATTTTCGAAAGTATTGCTTTTTTATTCATTAGTTAAAAATATAGATTTTCGAAAAAGATTAATTTTCATCATTAAATAGTAAAATTATCAATTTTATTTTTTTTATCAAATTGATATAATCATTATTTAATTATATATAATAGAAATAATATCAGTTGAATAATAATTGTACCTAATTTTGGTATAAGTTCCATTTTGTGCTTAAAGCATATTTTTATGAAAGATAATTTTGTTTCATTTTACACATTAATATAGAAATTTATTATTAAAAAATATAGTATTCAAATCATAATAGATAGATATTGTATTTCTAATTTATATGTTACAATTTTGTAAATATGCCACTTTTATTTTTGGTCCTTATAAATAGTAATCATAGTAAATATCTAAAACCTTGATAATTGTAAATCGAGATATTAAGGTCAAAAATATTATAATTAAAAATAACTATAACATTTTAAATTAAGTTATTTTAATTGTTTTGTTCAACTATCTCCATACATTATTCGATGATATGGAAATGTTTTCCATTTTTCCTTGAGAATTACATATATATTTTTTTATGAAAAGTAAAAAATAAAATGACATGGTCTTGCTTTTAAATTTATCTAAGATGTTCACTTATGTATAAAAATAAGTTTTTAGAAATATTAATTGTTTTTTTGTGAATAATGAAATAATATTTATAAAAAAAATTATTTTTATTATGTAGTAATGATATAACCACTGTAAATTCTTATTCCATGTTGGTAGACTGTTTTTCCAAACGGTATAAAAATCAAGTAAAAGAATTTAAAAGCACTAAGTTATATTTTGTTTTAGGTATTTATAGTTTACAAATAATATTTTATAGAGGTATAACATATTAATAATTTTAAAAAAGTAAATATTCAAATTCCAATTTTATCTTGATGAGATTAAGGTCTATGTCAATGAGTAGTTCCAAAAATAACATTGATGATATTTTATAACAAAAAATATGATATTAAATGATTTAAAATTAATTTAATACTATCATCATAGTGAATGGGACATAGTTTTCCATATATTCATTATCATATTTATGAGACACTTTTCCTTTTATGGTAATATTATTCACCCCTCAAGAGTAAAAAAATTATATTATGGTAATTGAGAAAAGGATAAAAACGTGGTCAAAATTAGGATATGAGGGTGAAAACATCACCTAAGCCTCTCAATGTATTATTATCTGATATGATTTCAAATCATAATAATAAAATCTTTTAAATATATCTATTTCTTAATAATTTTAAAAAACAAGTTAATTTATAATAATTTAATGCATTAAATAATTCTAAAAGTCCTCTCCCCTCACATATAATATGGGACCATATCTCCTCCCTTTATAAAACCTCTTGATAACAATATATATGTAAATAAAATATTAAATTCCATTCATAAATCCATTACTGTGTTCAATAAGTTTTAGTGTTTTTAGAATACAAACCTTAAAGAGATTAATGTTTAAATAAATGTTGTTATTTGAATGTCTGGACTCAAGCTAATGGATTTCATCACAGTATCCCATAATTTTAGTTTTTTAAATGTTATACACCTAGTTTATTTTATATGGTTTTTATAATACCCATTTACATTATACATAATTAATCCTTCATAATTTATTTTATTTTGAGTTATAATTAATTTTACATCATCAAAGGGGATTGATTTGGAATTTGTTAATGAATTAATGGTTTTCTTAACCCAATTTACATTCATTAGGTTATACTTCTAAATGATTAATTTTTTTATAAAAAAATATTTTTGAATTCATATATAAATGTGCCTACTATTTATTTAAACTGTAATTATTTTTAACTATTTTTAAATAATAACTTCATTAATTAATTATCACATCAAAAGTTATTATCTTTACAAGGGGTTTCTTTGTCTCAATATCATTTTCTTAAGACATGTTTTATGTCATTCACCATGATTTATTTGAATGGTGTAATCACATCCCAATGAGAGACTCATGACATATTAATTCATGAAATTAATTACATTTACATATATATATCATACTGTGTATTTAAATTAATTTTAATTTGAAATAATATCAATGTTGTAAAGTTGTTTTGTTACAATTTCATTTATTTTACATAATTATTATGTTCAATGTTTCTTTGAAGGGAATCATATGCTCTTATGTTATTAAAATAACACCCTAATTATGAATATTGATTATGTTTTTTTTCATTTTCTCAAATATTGAATGATGAAACATAAATAATATTTTTATAAATGATAACGAACTTGTATCATCCATCATAGAATGAATTTTTAACTTCAATATACAGGTTTACTAAAATTTTGGTTGTAGAATTATATTTTTTAAAAAAAATGATTTAATAAAGTTATTTTTATGATATTTCAACTTATTTTAAAGTTTTTTTAAAATTTAATTTCTTAATGTTTCTACATGGTTCAATTTTTACCCTATTTATAAAGTTTTTAAAAGAATGGTTATATTTATCATTATAAATATGATCATATTTCCATACCTGAATGTCAATTATTTTCATTGAGTTATAGTCTATATTCTTTCATGGTTATTTTCAATGAACATTATTTTCACAATATTTTTTTATGTTATTTTATTTTATTTTATTTTCAATATGGGAATAATATTTTCATCAATAATTTTTTCATGGTATTTTAACGGTACTTCTATTCACTAACATCCCCAGCTGTTACTTTTGATCCACTTGGGATATTTTGTATTGATAAAGTCCAAATTCTTTGTCTAGATGTATTATGATAGTTTTAATGATATTTTCATGGAAATTATTTATTTTACAACGGTAAATCATTATATTAAAGAACATGGGATTTTGTTTTGTTGAAATGTAAAATAATATAATTTTTTTCATGGTATGTTACTTGATCATTATTGATGAAAGAAGGATTTAATAATGATATAAAATTAATAGGGTAAATTTTATGATATGTAATGGGAGGATTTGGTATATCCCACAAATTTATTGGAAATAACAATGTACTTCACTGAATACAATTACACCTAATAAATGATGATGTTAATAGGATAACCAGTTACTCTATTTAGATTAAGAGTATTAACCATGTATATTTTTCTCATCTATATGGGTAATTGTAAGTTCTCTATAAGTATAAATTTGCATCATAAAGACATGTTTCTTTCTTTCTATGTGTTTTAATTGTTCATTCTTCAATGATTGACATCACATGGATTATGGTTATTTACATTAATTACACATTATTTTTTAATTTTTTATTCCCCAATAAATATATATGATCTTGGTATTTATGTGTAAAAAACTATTATCTTATAATCCGGCACTTTAACTCCGTAATCATTCAATTATTCTCACTGATTACATTATATTGTTAATTCTTATATTTACCTACGTTGAGTGTCTATGTCACCATTTTTTATATTTAATTTTCCCTAGTTTTCCAAGAAAGATTATAACTGATATATTTCTAGAAAGGATTCAAGTGAGATGAATTTTACGGTAGATGTTATAGAGACAATTTGGATTAATAATAGAATAGAATAGTGAAACAAATAATCACATGATGAAATTGGTGAAGGAATTGTCAATTTGTCCTAATTATCTAAAAATATAAACCTAAATAGTCCATAGTTATATATGTGATAAAATATTTCAATTTTTTTAAATAATTTATATAGATAAAATTGGGCCACAAATATTGTTGTCAATGCTAGAGATGTAAA
The DNA here is from genome assembly GCA_963277665.1 of Viscum album. Taxonomy (NCBI): domain Eukaryota; kingdom Viridiplantae; phylum Streptophyta; class Magnoliopsida; order Santalales; family Viscaceae; genus Viscum; species Viscum album. The sequence goes on from OY728123.1 coordinate 209,536,021, forward strand.
TGTTATATTTTAATACCAAATTGGATAGTGAATGTTCGGCATAGTAACATTTTAAATGTGATAGATTATGGGTATAAATACACTCAACATAGAGTGTTGATATAACATGTTATTAATAGGAATAATTTTGAAGATATTAGAACTATGATGCACTGAAACATTCCTAAGCTAACCGTCATGTAGAAAATATCTATTTAAGATGGCCTGAACCAAATACAGTGGTGTATTGATACACTAATGATAAACATATTATGATGTTACTAAAAAGGGATTCTGAATATACTTTATGGATTAAATCTTATAAAAACAAATATTTTTCATTGGGCAGTGATGGAAAACCCATATGAACTGCCTGAAAGATATCCTGAATCATTTTACGGTAATGATATAGTAATATATGTTTGAATTACATGATGATGAATATTTTATGCTGTTAAATAACGTGAAAGGATTTTTATATTGGTTATCCAAGTAAAAATATACATGAAATGATGAAAAAATTTCAAGTTGCACATCTTGGCACTAATAAGGTCACTAAAACTATCTTAGGCATTTTATCGGATAAACATCATGAATTTTAAGTATATAATAAAGAAGATATTATTCATTTGTTCAATATATTTTATATTATTTTTTATGTTATGAGCTATTTAATAGAAACTATAGAAAATGATTTTCATGTTGAAATATTTCTTACTGAACATATTAATAAGTATATTTTTAAATTTTTCCAGAAGATGAATGTGAAAACATCAATGAATATAAACTGTACTAGATTATTAGATAAATTTTGTTTTACGTGTTAGAGATAAATAATATTTTTGAAGGTTATTACAATAGAATATGAGAATTGTATTATTGTCTACTATTTCCAAATACTTTTGGTTTTTGAGTTATAGAGAATAGAGAGGAATGATGGACACAAGTCACAATGGGAGGATCAATAAGAATGAATATCTATTCAATAGGATTTTCAAAAGTCAACCCTACTAAGGATTTCAATCGAAATCAGAAATGTAATTGTATTTTCAATAATTATCAAGATATATTATATTAATATTAAATAAAAATAGGGAATATTATGCTATATTTTCGATAAAAAATATTGATAAAAATAAGGGGAATCTATTCCAAGAAATAAAATAAAGTGATGAAATATGGATGGGGTTTCACATCTGATTCAAGTTATGATGAATAATATATTTCAAAAATGGATTTGGGGAAAATTTTATTAATGTATTCGCCAAATATTATGTCTCACCCAACATATTATTCTGCCACTAAATATGATCATAAAACCCTACTATAAATGAATTGAGAATATATTTTACATGAACCAAATATAAATATGATATTATTAGTAGTTTATATAATAATAAAAAGAGTATGTATAAATATATTGTTATGGAGAATTATAAATTGAATAAATCTATCCAGGAACTCATAAAAAAGTCACATAAAAGTATTATATCAACTAAAGATTACATAAAAAATACTCTTACTGAAAATAAAAAAAATAAATATAGAAATTAATTTATTTTCAAAATGATATGTAGTTGATGTAAGGAATTTTGAAATTTTTGTCTAGAGATTTTGAAACTCAAAAATTAAATTTAATATTTAATGTCTAAATATTAAAAAAAATCAAGATATATAAAACTAATAAGAATTTATTTATTTAAATAATTAATGGAAATACAACCACTACGACATGTTTAACATTTCAAATGAATGTTCATTATACTAATGTGTGATCCATGAGATTTATACTATCTCATGGACATACAAAGGCATTAATTTATAAATAATTATCTTTGGTATTACCTTTAATTAAGTTTTTAAAATCAATTGGGTACTCATTAATTATTTTTGAAATCCTATTTAAACTAAATTTAAATGGGTACCAAAACATATATAAATATATTTTTATTGTAAATGTCTCTTGGGAGAAACAAAAAATAAGTTTGGAATCTGGATAGTTTAAATACCTCAAATATATGCTTTTTAGTTTATTATATTATTTCAAGATACATGATATAACATCGATATGGAAAAAATATTTTATCTACCATGGAAAACATTTTACATACTTTAAACACACATTGTATTTGAAAACATAAAAAAAAGTCATATAATTTTATTTAAGGAAACCATTATTCTCACTAGGATATGCCTACATATCTATCATAAAACACATACAAGAATAATTTTGAAATAAAACATACAAATTTTTTGACCTCTAACACTCTTTAAGGGTATTTGAATATTGAAATATATCCTGAATAAATAGGTTAGAAATATAATGGAAAGGTAAATAAATAAAAACATATTTTATTTAATAACAACTTGAACATGAAAAAATAATAAGGACAGAATAAATATTTAATACACAAGGATATATAGACAATGACATTACACTTAATATTATCCTCAGACATTATTAATAATAGAAAATTCAAATTAACATCAACAACTAATCTCATAATGAAGGAATTAATAATTTTGTACATTATAACCATAGAATCATGGCCAAATTCTAAAATAATATTATACCAATGGCCTATGTATCGGGAAAATACTGTATATAGTTTGCCTATTTAGACCCACCATTTCCTTGAGGGGTTATATTAAGTCACACCCATAAATTACAAAGTCAAATTCAATCCTTTTATTAATGGGGATAAGACTAATCTACATAAAAATCATATAGGAAAAATATGATATGAAATGTCAATACATTCTACACATAATAGACAAAATCATAATACATCCAAAATAAGTCGTCAAAATGCTATAAAAATAGTACATACCTAGGAAAAAAATCATAAACCCAATAGAGTAAAACTTTATATAGAATAATTATGATATATTCCCAATTAATCATTAAAAAAGTGTTACTTACATTGATTAATAGAAAAACATTAAAAAATTTATTGAAAATTTCCTTCATAAAAAATTTTAAATTATAAATTATCAATTATAAACTATAAATTTAAAAAAATTTAGGAAATATTTTTTTCAAAAAATATCTTCATTAAAATTTTAATTTAATACTAAAAATATGAGCAGTGACGTTGTTCGGTAAACCTATTCATTCTGTGAAAGTTAAAAAAATAATTCTTGTCAGAATGTTGTCAAAAAATTAACTACCTCATTTTGAAAAATTCAAGATAAATCCTTCCAAAATTGTTTCTAAAAATTTATTTTTTTGTTTCAAATTTATATCATAAATCATTTTTTAAATGATAAAACATTTAAAAAATATTTTTTATAAAATATTTATATGGACAGAACAAGAATATTAACCCAAAAGAGAAATAAATTTATCTTTTATTGAAAACCTTTTCTCAGTAATTGTATGTTCCAAAGAGATAAAAATAGTATAAATAAATTAAAAATAAGTAATAACTATAACATAATAAAATATGATGGTTCTAATATAAAAATATAAATTAATTCCCCCATGGGATCCATAAACATAATAAATTTTGAATAATGATGAGATAAAGAAATAAACACTTACAAATTTGAGGAAATGTAAATCAAATACCCCTTGAAAGAAATAAAATGAAATGATAAATTAAATACCAAGAAGATAAATAAATTCATTATATAACATACCAATAGGTAATTATATATATCAAACAAAATAAATAATTAGTAAATATGGAATATGACTCATGTATGTAAAAGTGATACAAGAAACACATACCAAATGTATAATTCTAATAAATATGTATCAAAAACATATATAGAATGTATTTATTACTATAAATCTATTAAATATTCATTTCATATATGATTTAATTATAATATTTTATCACCCATTTAGTTACAATTCATTATTAAAATCACAGTTATAAGTAATGATTGATTTATTTTTCATATATTATTTTGTATGGTAGTTTTCTTCATTTTAAATTTACCACGGTTCCAAAATATATCAAATTATAACCATGATACAAATACCATGTATATTTTTTATAATTTTTTGAGATATGAAAATGAGTTAAACTTATCCCAGAGACAGTAGAACATACATACCCAAGAAAACTATTTCCATATTTCATAAGGACAACATCAATGTAAGGTAAATAATAAGTCTCCTCTATATAATAGTTATCATATCATAGATTTTCATCAAATCCATAATTATTTCCATCGACATAAATTGTAAATGATAACTGAATCAAATCGGTTTGTAGAGATGGATGTCTACACATAAGTACAAGAAAAATTGTAATTTTCAAATTATTTGGGAAGTAAGAATGTAGATGTGATATTATAATTACTAATTTATAATTATTTCATAAATTTAATATATTCAATTTACATCCGTCATTAGATCCATCTGTTAGAGAGAGTGATAGAAAAATTAATTATAATAGTTTGTGCCTGTGTAGTGCGACATACATAATATCACTAATTTCATTTACCATTTTCTAGAAGAGGTGGTGGATATATGTTATTACATTACCATAAAACCATATATTTAAATTGAATATTTTTATATTATTTTATCATATCTGGAGAATATTTTAAGGGCTTAAAATAATAATTAAAATAAAAATGCATTCTTATGAACTGTATATCTTATTCAGACAACGTCAATAATTTTATTCCTAATGAATATGTATATTTATTATATTACTAGGAAAATGACTCTAGGTCAGGTATATAAATAAATATATTGTATTTGGATAGGGATATGGTGAACATAAACTCTTTTAGTGTTTGAATAAGAGAGGAGAGGGTGTTTCCTTTTTTATGTTGGGCAGAGGCACCCTTAGAATTTTCGAAAACAATGCATTCTACCCTCATTTTACACATGAAAAAAGGATAAAAAATGGATCGTTCTCAAGACATAGAAAATATAATGTCCAAATATGGCCAAAATAGGAATTATAAAATATTTTCATCCATTCTAACCCTTATATTTTTAGTTTTACCCATGGTATACCTGTTTTAACCTTAACGAAAGTAACTAATTTCTCCCACATTCACTATTTATTATTAAAAAAATAAAAAGAATCTATCAACTCATATTAGTTATTTTGATTAAAACTTTTTTATATATTATACTGAATTTAAACTATATAAGTGGTAGAATTGAATTTAATGTTCATCCTTTATATGCGATTAAAAAATAGTTTTCTTTAAGAAAAAGTTTCATAAGTAAAAAAAGTTTCATAAGTAAAAAAAGTTATATATATTATAATTGAAAAAATAAGTGACTAATTTTTTTTATTATAGATTAAATTATAATATTTGATAACAATTTTTATTTCTAAAATCATTTTTAATTTTTTTTATTAATTTAATTCCTTAACATAAAAAGGTAGTTTTCAATAAAAATCCAGATTTTTTCACTATTCATTGAAAAAAAATCTTCTTCTAAAATTTACAAAAATAAATATAAAATAATTTTTATAATAAGATTTTAAAAATGAATTTATCTTTTTCAATTAATATATAAGATTTGTAAATAAAATTATTTTTAACATAAGATCACAAAACATGAAGAAACCATTTTTAGAAAAATATAGTTACTCATAAATACATTTTATTTCAATTAAAGTTATTCTTATTTTTGTTTATAAATAATTTAAAACCTATTAATTTATTTAAACACATGTAATTTTTTTTCATATTTTATTCCATCTTACTCATACCCACAAATTTTATAGCTATGTTATGAAATTATACTATATTACACTTTATTTGGACTCGAGGGTGCGTGGGTTGCAATTTACTAATGATGTAAAATATACTCAAAAGGATATATATTGTAAATCCTCTAATAGTTACATCATCCCAACCATTAAAAATTTATCTTTTCAATTTGAATGTTTAATTATAAATCAGTTTCTTTATATTTCATAATAACATTATTGAAAACACTCATCCAAAAAAGGGTTTATAAAATATCCTGTTAATATGGGAGATAATGTGGAAAGTGAAAAGGACATATATAATAATAGGAATCTCGGTTTTTATATATAAAAAATAGAGGGAGGTGAAAATATTGACATAGTGGATAATTATAAATAATTATAGATGGTGATTAATATTATTCATCATGTGAAAGTGAATATTTATTCGAATGTTAAAGACCACAAAGATATAAATATATAATGGGTGAAAGTACTGTTATTTCATTAGAAGTAATTATAAATGTATAAAATTTTATATATCACAATAACCATTTACACTAATTTATAGATTTGTTTAATATCAAGATTGAGAACACTGGAAAATATACTAAGTAGATATGTTTTATTTTATAATAACAATTTATTACTATGTATTTTCTTCAAAATAATCACATATAATACTAAAATATAATTTTTTTCTAAAAAAACATTAATGGGATATGTGTGAACCAAAAAATTCCATCCACCTCAAAACTCAACCTTATATAAAATCATAATAACATTACAAATAAATTTAATGGATGATGAATATTTCCCATAGTATAAGGAAAACTCTTTTGAGGTTACCTCCTTTCAAGGATCCTCATTGAGGAGATGTATGGAGTAATTATAAATCATATCCAATATCTGAATGTATTCCACCAAATTTATTTTCACCTTTTTTTATTCCATGAGCATGGAACTGATTCTATTTTCGATAATTTATTTATTTCTCTTCATTGACATAAAATTGCAGACATATCTCAGAAATCATATACCAACCCTTCTTTGGATCATTGATGTTTAACAGTTACAAAAACACGTATTCATTGGAGTGTAAAATAATTTCAAATTATTTATCTTTATCAACCAACACATTTCCTATATCATCTCATGCACCATCAATTTACTCATTTTCAAGTGATTATTCTTAATCCACCAACATTCAACATTGAGGCTCCACTATCCAAATAAAAGGACTTCGAACACGCTTTCCTTTCCTAATCAACATCAAGTTAACTACTCCTAAAAATGATAATTCCACCATCCATACCTACACCTTGATTTTCATAGACATTCCCACGGTTCTGGTGGCCATGGGTTTTTGTTATTTGAGTACTGTATGCATTCATTTTTATTTTACCCTTGTTCACAAGAAAATTATGAAAAATAATATTACTTTCTCCCATTTCATGATCTAAACCTGAAGTTAAGTATCAGATAGTGATCCAACTCATAGTATGAATATTATTTAGTGTTTATTATATTTTTCTCGTCTCATAATCCACCAATGAAATTAACCCATTCTACTCTATTTTCCTTATTGGAATCTCTATTTTCCAACCATCAAAATCTACATCATCCACTAAATTACCATTTAGAAGAATCAATCGATTTTGGGATGGGATATATAATGGGGTGTCCCATAGGATAAAATACTCTCACATGATAAACTGTTTCATTAAAACAATGTAATATTTTTAATGAGTATAGATTCCTTGAATTGACCAAGTGTTAATTGTTGCACACCCACAAGGGATAAAATAAACACCCTTCCATAATATGTTATGACCAACCTCAACAGAATCCAAATTCATTGTAGACACATTCTTTGAAATGTAACGAACAAATATATGAATATTTTATCCCTACATCTCTAGTGATATAGCCTTAAATCTTCGAACTCTCAAGGTCAAACCTCAAGATAAAAAAAAACATTAGAAACCCTCCATTTTAGTTTCTGAGGTCAATAATTTTTTACTTGATAACCAGATGTTTCAAAGCATTCAAAACCCATGATTACTATAGTAATTTAATCTCTAAACCCTTTAAAAAATTTGGAAATATAATATCCCACGAAATAACATGTCATTTTTAATGATAACCATGATTAATAGAAGACTAGTTTCATCTAAAATAATTTTCCTCCCATATGTTTTTCCCTATTAATCCCATTATTTAAATCATAAAAAAACATAAAATATATCTTCTGAAATAATTAATTAAATTTATCCTAAATTTTACTTATACCTCAATAAAATAAATTATCTCCTAAAATATCATGAATAACCACAATTTAATAAAATTCCAAAATGATGGGATCCTATAATATATATCCTGTAATTGGAAAAATATATATCCATCAAATATTTTAAGTGATAATAATGTATATGGGAAAAATTTATTTACCTATATTAAACTACTCTATTTTGTTTGAAACTTCATTTCTATATTAATTTATATTCCATAACTAATTTTTTTCCCATTCCTATGAGACATTCTCTTAGATGTTTCTTTCAATATTTCTAACATGATGGAAATTGATCGTTTTTTCCTCTACAGCCTCCATAACATCAACACTTATTATAATCAAACCTTATATTACTAGGTCAGTTCAATAGTATTATATGGTATGAGTTATTAATAATATATTGGGATAACTTATTAGGAATACTCACAATATATTTTACCTCAGTCATTTTACCTTCTAATTAATCAGAGTCACTGTATTGTCCAAAACAATAAATGCTAACATGATTCCATTGAGTTTCGTACCTTAATAAAAAACCATAAACATCGTTTGATAAACTAAATATATAGTGTAAACCATAGTAATGTTTATTGGTTATATAAATCATGAATTATTATTTCAATATAATAAAACAGAGGTTTATACTATGTCTTTCATTATTATCTTCTATTCAAATCCTTCATGATGGTTCATACATAAAATGTGAATTAACCCAAAAATATTCCATTGGAGTGTACAATAAGCTATGAAGTAAGCACTATTATATTTCACTCGGTTAAGATCAAGTGAAAGTGAAATGAAACCTTTTTTGAGTTATTACCCCAATGTATAAATATTCAAGATCCATATCCATTTGTCAACTCCAGAAAATATTTCACTGTTCAAAAAATGACCTAATATCATACTCAAAAAACCATTAGTATATTTGACTATATAAATACTAAAAATCAATTCATATTTCTATTTTCTATATTTTATGTTTTCCTAAATCTAGTTACAATTTTCACAACTAATAATTCCATAAAAAAAACTATAAAGACTCTAACCCTATTTTCCAAAAAATGATGGATATATTTTTACATTTTTGCCAGAGAAAATTGACTCTAACATAGATGAATTAATAGTTTAGTAGTCATTGGATAATGGATAGATAAATAAAACACACATTAACTTTAAAAATATAAAATATATCATATAATTTAATTGTGTAACATTATTATTACTTTTATCATTTCCATGAATATTGATCATAATACACTATCTTGAACCCTCAAGAAAAGAAACATATGAATTGTGTGAGCTATATGGATCTAAAACGGTAAGAGAAAAGAAAAAATCTATCATTAATAAATAAATAAAAAATAATTTTTAATGTTAAATAGATTGAAACATGATTTATTTAATCAATAACATGAGTATGAATAATAATATTGTTAGAATAAATGATGATCAAATAGTTCCAAATAAATAATAACTTGAGCTTGAAATACATACATGGAAATAATATCTAATAAAATAATAAAATGTATATCAATTAAAACACATATAATGAGGTAATGAAATATTTTATTCATCTTATCCTACTCTTCATGTCCTCATGACATTACATTTTACATAAATTGATAAGGCCTCGACCAAATACTCAATCAAGTTTGCCTCATGTGACCTTCTGATGTATCTAGATAATATTGTGGGCCCAACCACCACTCACTATGTCTATTTCATTAATCATATGAAAGGTTATAAACATTATCCATGAAAATATTATTATTTAAAACTATAATATCACTTTTTAATACTTTTCCTCAATTAATAAACAAATTCATAAACCATCCTTAGTAATATGGTGAATGGGTTCAAAATAGTATATCTCCAGTAAAATTGACCATGAAAATCAAGATAAATATTTTTTATGTAATCAAAAAAACCTATCCCCAATTAACCATATGTTAAAAAAATTATATTTTATTGATTAATATAAATACTAATTTTTTTAAAAGCATTCTTATGGGAAATAAAAAATTTTCTTTCAAAATAACATTTAAAACAGAAATATTACTCAATTTTTTGGAAAAAATTCATCAAAAATATCATTTTTAAAATTATAATGTAATATTTAGAAATATTTGTGGTTATTATAGAAAGTAATTCCAGTCAGGAAATATAATATAAACTAAAACTTTTCTTCAGAATGTTCTAACAGTTTAAAAAGTAAGTCATTCCGAAGAGGATAAGATGGTTCCGTTGAAATATAGATTCTATAAATTAAAATAGGTGTAAAAATTTCAGTAATAAATAATTTAGATAATGTTAAAATAGTTTTCAAAAATATTTTTATAAATCACAGAATATATGAAAAAAAAATCAACCAAAGATTTAAAAAAGTGATATTTTATTGAATGTATATTTTCAATAATTCTAATTACATAACAGAGAAACATTGTACTATTATATGAAAATTTCATTAATAACTATATTATATTAAAAAATATTGGTTTTAAAACTATAATACTAAATAATTATGTGAAGGGAGGCTTAAACATAAGCAATCATGAATATTAAATAGATTAATAAATAATCCTTTACCACTTTGGTAACTTTTGAATCGTAAGCCCCGTAAAATAAATGACATAAATATCATGAATATAAAGTGAATAATTATACAAATTTTTATGTTTTTATTATATTCATGGAAAAAATAAATGGTGAATATGACATATGTGTCATAAAAGTATGAGTGATATGAGAAACCCTATCCTCATGTATGATTTCCTTCGTACATGAGAGAAACTACAATATAATAAATATACATTTATTATAAATATATTCCATCACAATAATCATATATTTAAAAATATATATGATTTATATAGTATCATGTTTCACTTTTTTTCAAACAATTATTCATTAAAATAAATGTTACGGCTAATAACTACATTGTATTTCATGTATATTTTGGTGTTTGAGATTTGACCATTGTAAATTTATCATCATACCATTATATACTGAATTTTTACCATTAAATAAATATAATATATACTCATTTAGATATATTTATAATATTTTATGAAATATTTATATATAAAAATTTGTTACATTGTTCATGGAGACGGTAGGCCAAATGTACACATGAACACTATTCATAATTTTTTAAGGACGTAACATGTGAAATTTATATAATAAGTAACATTAATATAATAATTATTATGTCATAAACATCAAATATGTTGATAAAATCAATCCATATTAATATCCATGTAAATCATAAATGAAAAATGAACCACATAACTTCATGTAAGATGTAGCCCATATATATTCATAGGAGATGTTGTCATTTTCCAAAGGATTAGAATATAAGAAGGTAAATATGATACTATAATTCCAAAATATTTATTATTTAATAATAATAATAATATATAATCACTAAATTAACCACTATATCAATCAATTATAGAAGGTTATTGAAAATTAATTAGACCAGTTTATGAGGCAGAAGTTTGTCATACACAAAATCAACAGTTTTATTTCCCATTTGGTGGATGGGGGGATTGATATATGATTTGGAATAAAAATAATAACATATAAGTTTATTTAAGAAACCATTGTTTTTATTTTATTATATTTGGTGAATATTTGATGGTGTGAATGAATAGATAAAATGAAAGCGTGTGGTTAATAACTATACTTCTTCTTCAGACAACTTTTTTTAGTTTTATAAATAATTCTTTTAATAATTTGTTTTCTAATAAATACAGGGAATATATATCATGGAGATGTTTGTAAAATATTTATTTTTAGTGGGTGGATATTATGTGAACCAAAAATATTTTATATTGTGAATAAAAGACGAGGATGGGTGCCCTTTTATAAGTGGGAGAGAGGACAAACTTCGAATGTTTGAAAACAATACATTATATCCATGTTATTCACTCGAAAAAAGGTTCCAAAATGGATAATTATAAAACATTAGATGTTATAATATATAAATATATCCACTAAATAGGAGTTAGTCTTGTGGGTATGTCATTATAATCCATTTTTTTAGTTTCATCCCCAATAAACCCATTTTAACATTAACAAAATAGTTAATTTTTATTATTTTTATTATTCATTAAAAAAAATAAAAAAATCTATTATCTAATATTAATAATTATTTTCGAAAATATTAATTTTTTTTTCATATTAAATTCATATAATTTTAAAATTTTAATATTAATTAAATCCCACAAATTATATGATAAAATTGTTTTCCAAAGGAATCTTTTTCATAAGTAAAAAATGTTTTCAATTAAAATTGATCATATAATTGATTAAAATATCCTATTTTGGACTAATTATTATATAGTTCAACTAATTATACTTTTTAAAAAATAAAAATAAAAATTGAAATTATTAAATTCTTTAAAGGAAAAGGAAACATTAAAAAATGTGATTTTTCTTCAATTCCTTGGAAAATATAGAATTTTAGAAAAACTATCCAAAAATCACTTTAAGATACATTTTTAATAATTATTTCAAAATATTAGTTCATTTTTTGAAAAAAAATAAAAAATGTGGAAAATATTAATTTTAACATGTGTGTGAATGACTGATGAAACAATTTTTTAGAAACAAATATTTTTTTTCAAAAAGACATTTACTTATCTTTCAAATTAGTTTAATATTTATTTATATAAAATTTATCACAAATAAATTTATTTATAAATATGTAATTTATATAATTTTCCTAATTTAGTTATTCATAATCATACCTAGAAGTTTAAAGACCATGTTATTATAGTGTAATATTTTATGTATCACTTATAATCAAGGTTTCATGTATCATAATATATCACAGTGATTAAATTTATTAAATCATAAATATATAATATTGTATCTAGGATTTATAGATAGGTGATTCTTATGGTATATTACTGGTGATATATGCAATATTCTATAATTATAAAAATGTTATGAATATAATTTTATATTTTTAATAATTATATAAAAAAGGTAAAATGTTTTGGTGATGTTGGAATTTCAAATTTTGTTTCTATTTTTCAAGTTTTTTATGTTGAATAATGCAAAAAAATTTAATACGAATTTAAAAATTATGTGATGTTGTATTTTTTTGTAAATGATAAAATTATTAGTGCATTTTATTTATTGAAAAATTGTTATTCGTTTTATGAAAATAGAAAAGAAAACTTTTTATGAATTAATATTAATGAATTAACTGATCTTCATGGAAATTACATTATAGATATATAATATTATAAAATAAGGTTTAATATTATTTTGGGACATTTTCAATTCAGTTTCATGCACATGTTTTCCAGAAAAAAAATATTTATTCATTTACCTAACATTAAAAGGGACAACACCGGTAACATCCCAAGTATTGATAGAATAATTATTTTACATATTTATTATTATTTATGAATTAGATAGTAATTTTACCTTTAATGGGACATTATGTCTAATAGTTTACATGATGAAAAAAATTGTATTTCTTTGGAATCATACATTTCATGCAAGACTATGTTATAAAGGACAATAATATAATGTTAAAATTATTATTTTAAGTGATAGTTATCGCCTTTTCATTGTATTAGAGAGATTGAACAGGGATTACTAAATTATATTTAAATAGGTTTATAAAATGATTTTACATTCATATAATAAATTTTATAGGCTTTAAATAAGAATCTATCCCATTTTAATGATAACAAGTTGTATATTTGGAAAATGTAGTTTTACAGAATTCTTTTAAAAAAAGTATAAATATAATTTTTTTAAAATAATATAATCATCATATGAAATAATAAAAATAAATATTTTTTTAAATCTAGATATGAAAATTTACTATGTCTGAATGTTTTCAATTTTTTTGAGAATGTTCATATTTTGATGAAAAGTAAATAATATTGACTTTTTGTTCAAAACTGATTTGTCATCCACTTTATGGGTATAGTTAATTTTTTTAAATTTGGTTTAAATTATAATTAGATAACTATTATATTATTTAAACCAATAATGTTCAATTGAATGAAATTTCACATTGAAATTGTATATAAAAACATAGAAAACATTTGAATGTTTTTACATTAAAAATCATCATTGTCTACCCATCCACAATATCAAATTTTATATTAATTTATACATCTTATATGATAATAAATTGGAAAATTAGATACCATATTTGGAATCATACTAATTTCTAATTTCTAATATATTCATCTTATTTTTTCTTGAAATATCAATGTAAGAGAATAATTTTAATTAAAAGGATTAAGAGTAAAATTAGCTCAATAGGGCATTAAACCAAAAACATAAGGGTCAAAATTACCTATAGACTTGTAAAAAAGATATTTTACTGGTGTATATATAACCTACCATCCATTTTCTATAATTTTTACCATTATGGGATCATCTTGACATAGTAACAATGTGGATGGAATTTGTTTTCAAACATTAACAAGATTTCCACTCCTGCTCAACTATAAAAAGTCACTGACCCCTCCCAATTACCAACTCCTATGAAGAGACTTTGTCTCGAACAATGTCACGACCCATCCCCCGGGGCTCATGCCATGACTACCCCAAGCCCGCCGACCAAAGGCCAGGGGCTGGAGACTAGCACCAAAGGCATAATTCCCTAAAAATAGGAAGACATTTCCTTTATAAAGAGTAATCACACACAATAGAGTATGAGCTAGAGGAAAAACACTAAGTAAAACTGTATACAATAGAGTGGTGAAAGTAGAGGGACCAGAATCCAAGCCCAATAGGAAAGTACAAGTACAAATAAAGAAAAGTAAAACACCTGTTGGGTTTTCCTCTGGGAAATCCTACCTTAAGGGTAGGTATAGATAGCCTCCACAGCGCACCATGTCTGTCCGTCTCCTCTTTGCACTGTCACGCCCTGTGTTCCACCTCTGGGTACCATCCATTCTTCCAACTCTCAGGCTCAGTCAGTGTTGTCCATCGTCTGCAACCAACACAATGAGGTTTGGACATATCCCGTACCAGGGTTAGTATAATGATACTCAGTAGGGACCCTGAAACCCCCAAGGTCTCACAAAATCCAGCAAGGATAAATCAAAAAGTATTAAATCAAAATATAACCCCACTTAGGTATATGCCCATACATACACCTAAGTTATCAAATAATCCATCTCAATCATGAGGTAAACACAAAAGTTACTGACTCATCTCAACTGGGATTTTATTCTAGGAGTAGTATCAATCTAAACCCTAGGCTGCGGGAGAACTCCTCCTCTATCAAGTATAGTGGGCCTACCGTGTCACACAGAGGTGCTTCCCACTAACCATGGACTACTGAGGTACTCCTCCTATCGAGCACCGTGGGTCTGCCATGTCACACAGTGGCGCTCCCCCTCGTAGCCTGATGAGGTACTCCTCTTATTGAGTACCATGGGTCTGTTGTGACACCAAGGTACTCCCCAATGAGGTTCTGCCGCGACATCATGGTGCTCCCCGCTGGGCTAGTAGAATCTCTCCGAGTCAAATGGTATGTAGTCGTCAGGTCTTAGCGAGCTACTAGGTTCCCACACAAATGCTCACTCATCTCTTGTAGATCCGCTCTAGAAGCATCTGTTTTATTATCCAACTTCAGCGAAGTCCCACGATGATGTATCTCAAAGGTTTACCACGTCATAGAGGTCTCAACGCAGCAGACGACACATCAATCTATCACCCGGTCTGTGAGTTATTAGACTTTTAGTCCTGGGGTCCTAGTTGGATTCGTGCACGATCTAACCTGAATGTATCTCAACTAAACCCCGAACTCCAATTGGGTATACTCAAATGGACGACTACGCTCCAAGAATACTAGTGCTACTGACGTTTCATCAAACGGTCGTCCGATGCAAAAGTTATGGCCAAAAGAAAGTAAAGGCTGGTAGTGGACCCAGGTCCGGTCTGACCCAGTCTGGGGGACTCGGCCCGTCTTAGTCTGTACCAACTATGGTCTGGGTCGACCCAGTCAGACCGGTTGGGTATGGCCCAGACCATTGGGCGGCCCATCCAGTTAGCTTTGGCCTGGCCCACTGGGCCCCGCCCGGCCGACCGCGTGGGCGGTTCGGTCTAGGATCTGGGCCGGTTCAGCCCGGAGTGTCATGAGAACACGGCCCGACTCGGCTTGGCCCGGAGGGCGCAGCCAGGCCGGTTCGGCCAAGGCACCGCGAGTGGGGTCGTGGGCCTGTTCAGGAGACCAGACGGCCAGGAGGCAGCTGGGCAGGGCACAACCATGCGGGCACGCAGCGGTGCATGGCTCTATGTGGTCCGGCAGGTGGCCGGTCAGGGTGCGGCTAGGCCAAGAGGTGGCCGGGCAGGGTTCCAGGCGGGCCGGTGGGCGGCCGGGCAGGGCGTGGCCAAGCCGTCTGGTGGCCGGGACGGTGCCAGGCGGGCTGGCAGGTGGCTGTGCAGGGTTCGGCCAAGCCGGATGGTGGGCGGGAGGCTGCACCAGTGTAGTTCGGTCCGACGCAGTTAGATGTGGCTTGGGATGGCGCGGGCTGGCGGGGTTCAGTTGGGGCACGCATTGGGTAGGCGGCAGTGTGACTGAGCACGTGGGGGGCCGGCGGTGGGGTGGATGGGTGCGCGAGTGGCCGATGGTGGTTTGGCCCATAGAGCTAGCTCGGTCAAGGCACTGGAATGTCATGGGGGCAGTGTAATTCGCGGAGGCCGCATGAAGTGCATCCTTTACCAATGCCTTCATTGCCTTCAATGCCTCTTCTTCGCCATGCTGAGAAACAACACAAACAAGAATGAAAGAGGGGTTAGGCCATGTTGGATTGGCCCTCACCCTCCGCATTTAGGGTGGTAACACTTTGCTCATCAAAGATTAAGAAAGATGAACAACAATTGGTTTAAAACCACACAACGATTCCATTACAATTCGAAGAAGAGAAAAGGAAAAGGAAAGTTACTCAAAATAAACCCCATACCTTTGATTGTCTGTCATCGACGTTGAAGTCCTGGGAAGGAGACGAAGGATTTCATTGGTCATCGCGTCCACCATGCACTCCAAATCTCGAGCTGCGTCTTCTCATTGACGACAATGCGGAGGGTAGGTCGGTTGAAGACACCCGACGTCGGTAGGATCCACAGAAGAAAGACAAAGAAGTTTGGCATTCTTTTTTGAAAGAATGTGTTCTTCGTTCTTCTTTGGATAAAGTGTAATCCTCCAAGTGTTGGGTGTTGCGTCACATTTCCAGCGTTTCGTCGCTTGGTGAATCCATCCCAAAAACTCCTCTAAAGATTCCTTTATATAAGAGAGGGAAGGAGGTAGGTAATGATCGTTGGAATTTATGACAGTTCATTTATTAGGAACCTTCCTAAATTCCAATGACACTGTTACATAAATTTAAAAGGAGCAAGCCAATTCAGTTACGCTGGCGCAATTTAAGAGGTGTTTTGGATTTAATTATTGGGAGGATTCCAAGAGGCTCCCCCACATTTAATAGGGACTTGAGAGGTTTCTCCCAATTAATTGGAGGTTTCAAGGGGGTTTAAACCCGGTTGGTCCACACGTCATAACCTCTCACGGGAAGTTATGGTCTGCTGGGACCTACCACCCAAACCTCTCATGGGAGTTTAAGGTGTGGTGGTACCACATCCAACACCCATGAGGTGGTTTTAACCACCAAACAACCACATGGCAGATCAAATAAATTAAAGTGAAGCTCACTTTATTTTATAACATTCCACGAAAACTCAAAAACCAACTTCTATTATCGACTGACTACCATCGAAGTGAAAGTCTCAATAAGCGAATACCAGTGCTGTGAGTTCAATGGCGCCCTCATATTTCAATTCCGAGCACTGTTTCAAAAGTTATAAAAATCCGCTCGTACGTTTACTGAACGTACCCAAAAAAACTTCAGAAACTGATTCCAGGAACACCAGGCCTTAGAATCATGCGCCGTAAATTTTCGTGGACTCGTAAAATTCCCATGTATTTTAAAAACCTTTACACTGAAAATCCATGTATTTAAATTCTCCCCACCTCATGGATTTACATCCCCATAAGCTACACCCCATACTAAAGGAACAAGTGGTGGAACCGAGCACGCATCTGAGCCCCCCACTCTCATGTGCTCTCCAAGAGGTTCCCGTGCTGTTAGCGAACGCGCACCAGAGGTATCGATCGTCGAAGCAGGACCCACTCCTGTCGATCCTCAATATCAAATGGAACCTTTTTAAATGTCTCCCCATCATCAATATCCAGCACTCCATGGTCGATGATGTGAGAAGGTTAATTTACATATCTTCTCAGCTAGGATACGTAGAAGACGTCGTGCACTCAGTGCAATTGAGGTAAAAGAGCTAAGAGGTATGCCACCTCGCCAATCCAACCGAGGACCTGAATTTTTCCAAGGAATCTTGGTGATAACTTTCCACCTCGGCCAAATCTCTGTAATCCTCATCGAGGTGAGACATATAAAAAGACGTGGTTTCCATCCTCAAACTCTAGAGGTCTCCATCTCCTATCAGAATATGAATTATTCCTGCTCTGTGCAGTCTTCATCCACTCCTGGATGATCTGCACCTTCTCTGTGGTAGCCCATACCATCTATGGTCCCACCAGTGCGGACTCCCCTGGGTCTGTCCAGCACAAGGGTGATCTGCAAGGTCACATGTATAATGCCTCAAAAGGTGAAACCCTTATGATGGAGTGATAGTTGTTGTTGTATGAAATGTATACGAATGGAAATTGATCCTCCCAGCTGCGACCGAAGTCAAGGACACAAGCACAGAGCATGTTTTCAAGGGTCTAAATGGTCCGCTCAGTCTGACCATCCGTCTGAGGATGGAAGGCGGTGCTCAGAGGAAGTTGTGTCTCAAAAGCCTCCTAAAACCCCTTCCATAGATGGGAAGTAAACCATACATCAATATGAGAGACAATATATGAAGGTACTCCATGTAGCAACACAGTCTTCTACACATAGAGGCATCCCAAGCTTTCTACTGAACCATGCTCTCTGATTGGTCGGAAGTTGGCTGACTTAGTGAGTCGATCAACAATCACCCAATTCAAGTCATGAACCCTGTATGTACATGGAATTCCTGTCACGAAGTCCATTTATATCCCATCCCACTTCCAGTCTGGGACCTCTAAAGGCTGAACCAAGCCCACTGGTACCTAGTGCTACGCCTTCACTTGCGGATAAGTGAGGCATCGAGAGAAAAACTCTTCTTCAGACTTCTTCATACCTAGCCACTGGTGCTGTCGTCGATGGTCCTGATACATTTTCACCACTCATGGATTTACCGCTAGAGGGGATGTGTGGAACTCCCATGACACTTCTTCATGAAGTGACACTGGTACCATAGTTCTTCTTTTTAAGAGGACGACATGATCCGCACCTTCCGAAAATCCATCAGGTGCCTACCCTGTAGATATCTGAGCACGTCGCGTCTTGTAGTCTGTGCCCCATGCTCTGCCTCCCGGAATCACCGATGAAGTGGAGGAGTGACAAAGAGAATAAAGGAAAACTGCTTCATCTTTATCTTTAATGGATATCTGTAAAGCAGCCAACAGCTCTGTCGCCTCACCTAGAAGATGTATACCAGATCTCATGGTGAGTGCATCTGCTACAAATTTCCACTTCCTAGGAGTATAGACTATCTCAAAGTTATAGTCTTGGAAGAACTCAAGCCAACGTCCCTATCTTAGGTTTAGGTCCTTCTGAGAGTAGATATACCTGAGACTCTTGTGATCAGAGTACATGGTAAAACGTTCGCCCATCAGATAGTGTACCAACATCTTCAAGGCTAAGACCACTGTTGTTAACTCCAGGTCATCGGTAGAATAGTTCTGCTCATGTTGTCTCAGCTTCCGAGAACCATATGTGATCATTGATCGCTCCTGAATCAGCCCACACTTGAGAATGGTCCCTGATGCATTGCAGTAGAATACATACCCTACGCCTTCCTCTGGAATCCTCAAGATGGGGGAACTAGTCAACATATTCCTCAACACATGAAATATCTGTTGGAATCTCTCTGACTATACGAAGGGTTTCCCCTTCTTCGTCAAGGATAATAGTGGTGTTGAAACTCTGGAGAAGTTTGGAATGAAACTCCGGTAGTAACCAGCCAAACCCAGGAAACTCCATATCTCCGTCACACTCCTGGGTGGCTCCCAAGAAAGTACCACCTCAATATTCACTAGATCCATAGAAACTCCAGCCTCTGAGATGAAATGTCCCAAAAAGTTAACCTCTCGGATCCAAAACTGGAAGTTCGAATTTTTACCATAAATCTAGGGATCTCAGTGTGTGTCCAGTACTACTCTCAAATAGTAGGGATGCTCCTCCTCAGTAGTCGAGTAGATCAGAATGTCCTCGATGAAGACTACGAAAAAGCGATCAAGGTAAGGCTATAAAATCCTGTTCATGAATCCCATGAACACTGCTGGAGTGTTCGTTACATCAAAATGCAAAACCAATAACTCATAGGGGCCATACCGACATCTGAAGGTTGTCATTCACACATCCTCATCTCGATCTCTGAGATGGTGATAGCATGAACTGAGGCCTATCTTTGAGAACCCCCGTGCTCCCTTCAGCTGATCAAAGAGGACGTCAATCCTTGGGAGTGAGTACTTGTTCTTTATGGTCACATGGTTTAGAAAACGATAGTCAAAACAAATCCTCAAGCTCATATCTACCTCCTTGTCGAATAGAATCAGGGCTGCCTAGGGAGAAAAACTGGGCTGGATGAATCCCTTCACCTGTAAGTCCTCTAGCTGTACCCATAGCTTGTGATACTCCGCAGGAGCCATCCAATATGATGGGGTAGATATCGGTGTCTTCCCAGGGTACAGGTCAATGTAGAAGTCCAACTATCTGTGGGGAGGTAGACGTGGGAAATCATTAGGGAAAACATCTGTCTACTGGTCCACCACTATAGGATAAGTCAGACTCTCCTAATCAACTGCTCCGAGGCTAAGGCAAGCCAACAGATGATTGATGGACTACACCCTCTTCTAAGTAAGTCCGTCCTGTGCTGCAAAGGCTCCTTTCTCACCGGTGAAGGTGAACTTGGACCCATCCGTGCAGACACACCGCACTTTGCACCTAATACAGTCGATCTGACCATGGACTTTAGATAACCAGTCCATACCCAATATGACGTCGTAAGGCCTCGACGCCACTACGAGGAGATCCCAGCCGAAGCTCTCACCTCCTAGAGTAAGCTCACACTGTCGTCACAAGTGCGTAATCATCGATTTTTCTCCCATAAGAGTCTCTAGACATAAGGATCGAGCCAACGACTCCGTCAGAATCTTCGAGCTCCGAACGAGGGCAGTGGGAATGAAAGAGTGACAGGAACCTGTGTCTATAAGAACTGCAGATAATGTGGAGTAGGCATAGATTATAACTTGAATCATCTCCAAAGTGCCATGATTGAAATCCTCAGTTGCTAGAAGCTGAGCTCTATTATTTCTACCTACACCCTGCGGTCGGGGTGGACCTCGTCATTGTGGTGGTGGTCACACCTCGTAACTTCGTCCACTTCCAGCTACAAGACTAGATCCTCTACCAAGTCTGCCTGCTCCCTGCGAACCGCCTCGATTGAATCTATGTCTCTTCCTGGGAGGTCTTTCGACCATCTACTGATCATCTGAACAGTGGGTTGGATAGTCAAAAGCCATGTGACCATGACCGCTGCATGAGTAACACTGCCCGATCCTAGCATGTGTGTCTCTACCCCGGGTGCCCTGTACAACTGATCCTGAGTCCTGCGGTCGTCCACCCGTGGGTCTGGTCCTCTTGGACCTCTATGACATCTACCTACTACCAGCTATGGAAGACTCCACTATATGTCAACTAGTGGTGGGTCTCCTAGCTGGATACTACTCAGTAAGGAAACTCTCCACTATGAGGGCTCGCTCCATCACCCCTGCCTACGTCAGGATGCTGAGGAAGATCATCAAAGCCCCGATCTCATTCCTGAGCCCCTGCTCGATGGTCCAGGCCCTAAATAATTGGTCCTGCACTATATCTATGAAATAGTGTGAGAGGTCGTTGAACCTCATTGAGTATTGTGCCACCATCATGCTGCCCTGCTGTAGATGAAGTAACTACTATATCTGCACTGCACGAAGGGTGGTGGAGACAAACTCCACACAAACAGGCTCTCAAAGTCTGCCCAGAGTAGCGTCACCTCCTCATGCACCTGGAGCATCATGCTCCACCATCTTCCTGTTTTTCCGGAAGAATGCTGACAGAAAGCATCACCATGAAGTCGGATAGTGTCCCTAGCAGTCTGAAGACTCTCACCACAGCCTCCAGCCAATGCTCAGCTGCCTGCAGGTCCGTCTCTCCACTAAACCTGGGTGGACTTTGGTGCTGAAACTCATGTAGCAAGCTCAAGCATCATGCATCGTATGCTACTAGGGCTGGTGGCATCTCTGGACCAACGAGGAGTGGTAACACTGGTGCCTCTACTAGAAAAGGTCCCTACACTGAGGCCTCATCGCTCAGTGTGCTATCTGTGTGTAAAACTCTTAGAACTATCACTGTTTTTTTGTGGGGAGGAATCCTGAATGAAACAGATGCGACCCGGTTAAAAGATTACACCTAGAGATCTGACCTGGTTGAGCCGACATAAAGGAAACTTTTTAAAACACAGATGCAATCAGTTTTTTCATGCACTAAGTTAGAGATCAATAGTCAAGGTCCTGGTGTATGAATACATCGCCCGATACAGAAACACTAGACTCCCGGAACTAAAAAACACACTTAGTACCCTTAAAACTATTTATTCATCGAAAAGAAATATTAATGTCCTATGTTCTATTGTAGAACCGACTCCTCTGATACCAATTTTTCACAACCCTTCTCATGGGGCCTATTTCATTACTACCCCAAGCCTGCCTTCCCTAGGCCAGGGGATGGAGAATAGCACAAAAGGTGTAATTCCCTAAAACATGGAAGGAATTGACTTTTTAAAGAGTAATCACACACAATAGAGTATGAGTAGGAAGAAAAACACTATGTAAAACTGTATACAAAAGTGTGATGAAAGTAGAGGGGATAGAATACAAGCCCAATAGGAAAGTACAAGTACAATTGAAGATAAGTAAAACAGCTGGCGGATCTTCCTCTGGGAAATCCTACCTAATGAGTAGGTACAGATAGCCTCCACAGCACTCCACATTCGTCCGTCTCCTCCGTGTACCATCACGCCGTGTGGTCCACCTCTATGTACCATCTAATCCTGCTACTGTCAACCTCAGTCAGCACTATCCATCGTCTGTAACCAACACAACAAGGTGCAGGCATAGTCCGTACAGGGGTGAGTATAGCGATACTTAGTAGGGACCCGGAGACCATCAAGGTCTCGTGAAATCTAACCAGGATAAATCAAAAAGTATGAAATCAATAGATAACCCCACTTAGGTATATGCCCATACATGTACCTATGTTATCAAGTAATCCATATTAACCATGAGGTAAAAAAAAAGTTTCTTACTCAGCTCAACTAGGATTTTATTCTAGGGGTAGTGTCAATCTCAACCCTTAGCTACTGGAGAACTTCTCCTCTATCGAGTATAGTGGTCCTACCGCGTCACACAAAGGTTCTTCCCACTAACCTCAGACTGATGAGGTACTTCTCTTATCGAGTATCATGGGTCTACCACATCACATAGAGGTGCTCCCCAATGTGGGTCTGCCGCGACACCAAGGCGCACCCCACTACAGGTCCTCCATGACACCATGGCATTCCCCGCTGGGCTAGTAGAATCACTCCGAGTCAAATGGTCAGTAGTCGCCAGGTCTCTTCCAACTACTAGGTTCCCACACAAATGCTCGCTCATCTCGGGTAGATATGATCCACATGCTACTGGTCAATGATCCAAATTCCACGAAGTCCGATGAATAATGATCTGCCACGTCATAGAGGTCTCAATGAAACAGACGACAAGTCAATTAGACACCCGGTCTGTGAGTTATTAGCCTTTTAATCCCAGGGGCCTGGTTGGATTTGTGCATTATCCAACCAGACTGTATCTCAACTAAACCCCGAAATCCAATTAGGTATACTCAAAGGGATGTCTATAATCTAAGAAAACCAATTTCGCTGACGGTTCGTCAAATGGTCGTCCGGAGCCAAAGTTATGGCCAAAAGGAAGTGAAGGACAATAGTGGGCCCGGGTCCGGTCCGACCTACTCAGCCCGTTTTAGTCTGGGCCGACCCAATCTGGGTCAACCAGGTCAGATCTGTTTGGTTTGACCCGACCCATAGGGCGGTCCAGCCTGTTAGGTTCGGCCTGGCCCCCTGGGCCCCACCCTGCCGACTGCGTGGGAGGTTCGGTCCGGGCTTGGGGCTGGTTCGGCATGGAACGTGGTGAGGACGCGGCCGGGCCGGTTCAGAAAGTGTCACGCAGGCCGGTTCGGGAGGTCGGGCTGCTGGGAGGCGGCCAGGCAGGGTATGCCCAGTCATACACGTGGCCAGGCAAGGCGCCAGGCGGGGTGGCCAGGCAGGGCACGTCCAGGCCGGGAGGTAGTTTGGTAGGGTTCCAGGGGGTCGGTGGGCGGTCGGGATGCCGATCAGGTGTGGTTCCAGCTAGCACGGTTCGGCACGGGGCAATGGGGTTGGTTTGGGGCGCACGTGAGGCAGGAGGCGGTGCCGTCTGGTGCGTGTGAGGTCGGCGACGGTGCATACGGGTGCACAGGAGGCCAGCGTTGGTTCGACCCATGAAGCCGGATCGGTCGGGGCAACAGAATGCCGCGGGCGAGGTGAGGTTCGCGAAGGCCGCTAGAAGCGCGACCTTTTCATGTGCCTTCATCGCCTTAAATATCACTTCATCACCATGCTGAGAAACAACAAAAACAGGAATGGTGGAGGGGTCGAGCCATGTTGGTTTGGCCTGCACCCTCCGCATTTAGGGTGGTAACACTTGGCTCATAAAAGAGTAAGTAAGATGAAAAACCATTATTTTACAACCACACAATGATTACTTTCCAATCGGAAGAAGATAAAAAGAAAAGGAAACTTAAAAAAAAAATCCCAATACCTTTGATTGTCGATCATCAACGTTGAAGTCACATATAGGAGATGAAGGACTTCGTTGTTCGTCGTGTCCGCCACACACTCCCAATCCCAAGCTGCATTGAATCGTTGACGAAGATGCGGAGGGTAGGTCGGTTAAGGACTCCCCACGTTGGTAGGATCCGAGGGAGGAAGTCGAGTAAGGTTTTCGTTCTTCTTTTGATGAACATGTTCTTCGTTCTTCCTTGGAGAAAGAATAATCCTCCATGTGTTGGGAATCACGTCACTTTTCCAGCGTTTCATCTCTTGGTGAAGCCGTCCCAAAATCTCCTCTCATGATTCATTTATACAGTAGAGGGAGGGAGGTAGGTAAAGATCGTTGGAATTCCTGACGGTTCATTTATTAGGAACCTTCCTAAATTCCAACGACATGACTACTTAAATTTAAAAGGAGCAATCCAATTCAGTTATGCTGGCACAATTTAAGAGGTGCATTGGCTTTAATAATTAGGGGGATTCTAAGAGGCTCCCCACACATTTAATAGGGACTTGATAGGTTTCTCCTAATTAATGGGATGTTTCAAGGGGGTTTAAACCCAAGTGGTCCCCACGTCGTAACCTCTCGCGGGAGGTTTTGTTCGAGTGGGCCCCACCACCATAACCTCTAAGGGGAGGTTAAGGTGTGTTGGTCCCACCTCCAACATCCATGATGTGGTTTTAACCATCAAACATCCACATTGAGGCTCAAATAAAATAATGTTAAGCTCACATTATTTTAATACTTTCCACGAAAACCCAAAAAGTATCTTCTATTCTCGACTCACTCTCGTCGAAGTGAAAGTCTCCTTAAGAGAATACTAGCACAGCGAGTTCAACGGTGCCCCTAGATTTCAATTTCGAGCACTGGTTCAAAATTTATAATGACCCACTCATACGTTTATTGAACGTACTCGAAAAAAACTTAAGAAATTGATTCCGGGCACACCGGGCCTTGGAATCATGTGCCGTAAATTTTCACGAACTCGTAAAATTCCCATGTATTTAAAACAAAATCCATGGAAATTCCTAGTATTTTCAACAAAGATATTCCCAAATATCTCTTTTAAATATCTCACCTAATCATAGAGTCATAACCATGTGCAAAAATCCATCCTAAGAATCCCTTTGGTGAAAATCTAATGGAGTTACATGAATAAGAGGTAATATAATTCCTCAAGATCTTTTATTTTATTTTAATTATTCATTTTATCATATATACTAATTCAATGAAAAAATTATTAAATAAATATCATAAATAGAATGAAATGTTTTAATGATAATATTTATACCTATACATATGAACACATCCATCAAATGGGTAATGAACATACCGTTCTTATGTGTTGTGAACTACCACCTCACAAAATGATGTTCATTATTCTCTTACCACCTTTCATGGTTCAGAATAATGATGGGAATGAAGTTTATGTATGATATATATTATATTTATTATATCTTTATGATTATTTAATTCTTTTATAACACAAAACTTTATACGTTCTATATTTTATAAATATGATATGATCATTTTTGGATGTGTGGACTGCCGCATCCACAAAGTGGTGTGATACATTCAAAAACTACATGGAATATATTAAGGATGAGTTTAATTAAATATATATGTCATAAAGAAAATATATATGGTTTTCATCATATTACTACCTCTCTGTTAATATAAAAAATCATTTTATTTAACAATTTTTTACACACTATAAAAGTTAAAACATCATTCGTGGACCTTTGGACTACCACATCCTCGAAGTGATGTGATACATTTTACTTCATAATAATTATATATATAATTATATATGATTAAATAATTATTTATATATTATATTATTATTACTATTGAAATAAAAATTGTTACTTACCGTCTTTCCATAATGATCATTGAACAATGAGAACATTACCCATGCGTACATATGACCTATTATCTCCATGATTGTAATGATGGTTCATTTTTCATTACCATATTTAATTAATGGATTAATTTTAAACCTTATCTGTAGAAAAGATTATTATTTCATTATTATTATTCTAGATATTTTCATATAAAAATCCCTTTCTCCATTGTGTACCCACAAATGGAGTTTTGACATAGATATCATATATGGTGAAAATGCCTTACGTAAACAAAAACGCCTATGTTGTTGTATAAAACAATGTAATAATTAAAATAAAAGATAAAATAAAAATTAAAAAGGATCTCAACAATGTATATAATTAATATAGGTATATTATTTAAAAATTTAATGACACTAAGAGAAGTGAGACCTAAGGTAAGGGTTTTGTATCAATCTCCTATTTTTGCAGTATTTCTTGATTATAAGAAACTTTATTATTTTATAAGGTGTATATAAAGAGCCATTGAAATTTTAGATCCATATTTTATCTTTTATAATGTCATTTAATGATTTATTGATGTTAATATTTCCTAGGGATTATAATTTAAATGGTTAATGTGGTATGAGATACTTTGAATGTTTGAAAACATAATTTCTTAATCATTTCTCCATGGAAATATTCTTTTTATTATAATAAATTGTTATTTTATTGATTTAAAATGGAAATAAATGGAATTATATATCTATTTTTAATTTCATTAAAATATATTTAAAAAATATTCTTTGGATGTTATTTATACAGATGTTTTTCACAAAAGACAAAAGGAATGTTCCATTCTTAATGTACATGATGATGATGATTTGTTTAGTATTGTGGGAATTATTATTATTTATGATTCCGAATCACAATTTATATTTTTAATAAATGAAAAACCATCTAATTATTTTTGTCTATTTTTTATTCAAAATGGTTTTATAAAATTTATTCATTATTGATATATTATAAATTTTTTTAGTGATTGAAAATGAAATTTTTTGTGGGAAATGTTTAAAATTTTAATTTTGTATGGGTTATGATTATACAATAAATAGATTTATATTTGATTGGTGGTTATGTAATAATACATTGTGGGGTGGTTCCATGATATACCACTGATAGGTGGGTCCTAGAGTGACCTCCAATGCATTGGGATTGGATGCTGACCGTATGGCAATTTTACTTGCAAGAGTGACATGTATTGAAGTCCAAAGTATGGTTACAAAATTTATAATAGTGAAAAGTATAATGATGTTCCAAGGTAAATTTATCTATTTTATTTTATTGTTATAGGTTTTATAGTTATGTTGTGTTTGTAAAAGAATGTATTTAACAGTATAATTAACAAAGGAAACTAATTACTACCTATCAAGGTGAAATGTATTACTTTGTGTTAATGTTTTAATAAGTTTTTATTGTTTATAAATGGACTAAACATTTCCTTATTTTTATATCCAATATTGATAATTTTATTCCCATCCCACATTTTTTCTTATTTTCCATATGAATTACGTATGAGTAAGGTATTGGAAGAATTCATATTCAGTACCATAAATAGTTTTTATAAAATTGAACAAGTTTTATTTTATTAATTTTTTATCAGGTAGAAAAATAGATAATGATCAAAAGTGTACACTATGAATTTTATTATTTTTTTTATGTATTAGTTATGGTTTAATAATATAAAATAATAAATCATGGAATATCCTCAATGTGAGATAATGTAAATATTTTGACATAACACCATATTATTTAATGTTTTAAGGCTAGGTCCTTATAATTGGTATCAATGAAATGGATTAGATTTAATTACAGTTTAGTTTAATACTAGTTGCATTCCATTAAAATATTTAACATTATCATTAGGTTATTATTATATATCATTTTAATACTTACATGTTTCATCATATAATGTATGTTTGTTAAGAATGTGTTTTTATAGTGGAAATAATGAATCTATATTAAGAATAGACAGAGATGAAAATATTATTCGGAGTCAGCATCCTAAGATGTTTGGAATCCAAACTATGTAGATTATTATGTTGATGGATCAGTTGAATCAGGAAATAAATGGTTATTGTTTACATAAATGAGAGAATCCATATCTACCATAGAGGAGAAACATGATAGTGGAGGATTTTATATGAAAACAACCCCCATCATTCTTAGAATCATCTAATATAAGGAACCAACCTAAAACACTACATAATCTAGTAAATTCCTTTATTATTCACTTCATTACATTCACAATGATCTTTACCGTTTAAATTTTTAGAAATTCTAGACATAATTCATAAATATCAATCTATAATCATATAAATGTGATACTTCTAAAACAATATCTATTTTTTCATTATATAAATTCTTTTATAAAAAATGAAATAATTTAATGAAAAGTCAAAAAAACTTTTACCTTGGACTCTCCTATTCACTTACCCATCCATAGACCCTATGAATGTTTTTTAAAACTTTGGATGAGAACAAAAATCTTATTTAGGGAAATAAAAAGAAATTCATTGTCCATTTGTCTATGAATACTTATAAACATATAAAATAATTTTCAAAAATACATTCTTCTCAGTCATAATATATCGTATACTCACATTTTGGGACAAGAAATTTCAATAAAACCTAGAAAACATATATAAATCCCTGTAGATAACTTTGGAAATTACATACTTAATATTTTAACCATCATATAACCTTATGAGTTGTAACCCTTGTCGATACCTTGTAGTGTAACCCTCATGGCTACCTTGTAGTGTAACCATCACAATTACACCTGGAGTAACCATATAGAAGACCTCCAAATTTAAAACAACCATATCATTGGAGGGATATATAGGCCCCACCATTCATTATAAAAAGTTTTGAAGAACCATAAAATAATCATATAAAATTAAAAATTTCATAAAAACATTCCTTTTTAATTTTGTAAATATAGAAATTTTAGGGGATTTATAAAGAGGTGTCCCTTACTTATACCATATCATTGAAACACAGATTAATAAAATTGAATGAAAATTTAAAATAATTATAAATACACATTATAAAAAATAATATATAAAAACTTCACATCATAAATAATATTAGCATGAAAAAACCACTGAAATATAATCTTAATCTTAATAATGGAAATTGCATTATGAACTCCCTTATCTCAATTTCTTCTTATTATAATGTTCTTAAACCTCTTGTATAAATTTTAAAATAGTGTTATTAATATTATAAAGAAATATATTATTTTTATAACACCTTATATGATCATTTCATAACATTTTTACACCTATTTAATAATAATATTGTATTATTTACATTGTTTTGTGTGTGTTATTTACATCATTTCCAAGGTCGATTTGTAATGGATTTTCTTATCAAATTAAAATGAAATACTAGTAGTTGAATAAAATAGTATTAACACGTTTCTTGATAACTAAATTATTCCATAAAATAATTTTTTATATGATTATGAATCATTAGATAAAACATAAATGATATTCGTTTAGATCATTTTTTGTCGTTCTTTGATAATCAAAAACTAGTTTCATTATATAATTCAATATTATGTATATATTTTAATTCCATAACATAAAACAGGTTATAGAATAGAATTTACACTAATTTTAAACCATTAAAATTGTTTTATAAACTACCATGAGGGAGGAAATGTAAATTGAAAACACATCGTCCCTGAAGTTAGTAAATCGAGACATCACGGTCGGTGTTTTCATTTTAAGAATAATTGGGAGATGATATGAAGTATAATGATGGATTTTTTCATAAAATTAAAAAAATACAGTATATATATGATACTTGAGGTTTTATTTCTCTTGGATAATGGGCATTTAATAGATTATAAGGAAATATAAACAACTGAAAATAAAATAAATTACAATTAAATAGGATTTTTACCTCTTTAATTATCCTCCTTAAGGCCTTTGGTTTTGTAATTTTGGTGAAACCATAAGTACAAGGATGTGGGTAAGAGGATTGTGAGTTGGATTAGAAATAATTTTTACAATTCTTAAATATTGATAGTTTTTAGTTGAAGAGAGGGTAAGAGGTGATATTTATAGTAGAGGAGAGGAGGGTTTTTGTATTATTTTGTTCATTAGTTTATTAATTTTTCTCAAGTATATTAATAGTTTTAGAATTATCATAATATATATATATATAATACAAGGGAAGTCTAAGATTCTGGTTCTTACATCCTTAATGGTTTTAAGAATAGTTTATTTAACTAGTAATGTATATATACTGTAAATTAGTGAATTTCACTATTCACCATTTTTTTCGATGTATATAATTCAAAAATGATCTCCATTTTATAAAAATAATTTTATAATTATTCCAAAATTATTTTTGAAATAAAAAAACATTTTATTTAGAAAATAAAAAAATTTAAAAATATAACTGATTTTATAACACCATTAAAAAATTATCAAGGTCTCAAAAAATTATATGATAACCATAAGACAATAAAATATTAAATTATGATTATATTTTATAAAAATAAATTTTATTTTAAATAGTTAAATTAATTATAAAATTTAAATTAAATATTTATGAATTATAAAAATACCAACAGTTAATTTTTCACTTCCCAAACAATTATTAACATAAACTATGATATAAATATATCATTATTACACTTATAAGATACATTAATATAATTTATAATCTCATAGGATACTTTACTATTAAATTGTCATGATTTCTATTCATAATGTTCATGTTATTATTCCTAAGGTCATGTTACTATTCCATCTTTAAAAATTCCTTAATTTATATAAATACAACTTATTTTACTTAAACATTTTTAATGAATTTTAGTATTGAATTCTAGAATGAAAAAATTATTTTATAAGTACATGGTTTGTTACATTCCCCCCACCTTCTAGAAATTACATCCTTGAAATTTCTACATACTTAATTAAACAAGTGATGATACTTTCCCTAATATAATTTTTAGATTCTCATGTTCCTTCTTAAACCATGTGGTTTCTAGAAAAAACTATAACCTTATGGATTAACTTATTCTGCAATACATGCTCTCTAAGATCATTAATATGAACATGACTTTCATTATATGAAAATGTTATCTTCTCGCCGAATTTCTTATAGGCTCAAAACATGAGATGAATCTGGCACTTACTTTCTCATCATCCAAACATGAAAATATTATATACATGAGAGAACCGTAAATATAAAGATACTCGGTAGGTGAATCATACTACATTATCGAGTATTTCATAAGGTACTGTGAACCATTAACTTAGATTTTAGTTCATACAAAAAAAGTATAACACTTTTCCAATAATTTATTTTAAGGAAAAGATGATCACCTACATCAAAAGAAAAGTCTTTCCACCTATTATCCGCATACTTTTCCTTCCTTCTCTAAGATATAATTTTCCGTGTCTGGATAATATTCACATTTTCAACCACTTCCTCTACTAATTTTATGGAAAAAACTACTTTTCCTTAACTTCATCCCAAAAATCTGAAGATCGACATCACTTTCCATATAATTTCTCAAAAGATAAAATTTGTAAAATGGAATGAAAATTGTTATTATAATAATAATAAATTAATGAAATATATTGATCCCAGTTTCTCTTGTAATCCATTTAACAATATCAATTCTTATCCACCAATTTCTGAATTTTTTTCTTCGTCAAATAGATATAGGAGAAAAGGCTATGCTGAAATTTAGCTCCTTGCCCAACGACTTATGAAGGCCTTTCCAAAAGTTAGAAGTGATCCTCAAATCTTAATCACATACAACGGAAGGATAAATCCATGTAACTTGAAAATTTATTTGTGGGTATATTGGAGAAATATGATCCAAATACATAAATGTGTAGATTTATTCAGTCATTCAATAATAATAAAAATCACAATTTTACCAGGAGAATCCTTTGGTAGTCACAACAAGAAGTCTATGGATATATTTTTTCATTTCCACTCTAATATTGGTAATGGTTGAAGCATCATATTTGGTATTTTTCACTCTACATTAAAATGTAGACATGTCACACATTTCATGGTAAAATCATAAATATATCTTTTTATTCTATCCTATCAGTAATACTGCTGAAGGACTTTGTACATCATAATACTACCAGGATGAAATTAAAAAAAAGAAATATGAGTTTCACCCAAAAATTATTTATTTATTTGAGAATCACATGGCACACATAATATCTTTCCAAATCATAAAACATAAACTTTATCAACATTACATTCTAGAAACAGAACCCTTTTAACCAGTTCTACCTTTTTTCAAACCAGTGTTTTCCTTTTGTGCTTTCTCAGTTATTTTTAATAGAGGTTACTACTCTAACACCTCAAACAAAATAGAAGAATTTCTTTCACCAACAACTGTGAAGACAAAATTACTCAAATCATTAATCAAGGAATTAGACACATTATTTTCTTTTCCAGGATAGTAATTGATTGTAAATCAAAATATTTCATCAGTTCAATCCGTCTTCTCTCACTCATGTTAAATTCCTTATGTGTTAATACATAATTCAAAATTTTTTATTCATTTTCTTTTTCATATTTTTATTCTTATAAATGATGCCTCAAAATTTTTAATACGAAAACATCATATGATTATTCTAAATCAAGCGTCAGATAATTTAACTCATGAGGTTTCAGTTTTCATGGTCTATGACCAATTACATGATCATTCAGCATTAGAATATAACCATGTCCATTCAATGAAGAATCATTGTAGATGCAAAACTCACCATGTTTTGAAGGCATATCCAAAACATGATAATTCACCAATATATTCTTCATTTACAAAAAATAAACATAACATTCTTCTGTATAAATAAATTTTACCCATTTTAATGTAAATTAGTAAACAGTAAAGATAACCATCAAATGTTTTTAAAAAACCAACCATAATAACATGCTGACCCAAGATAACTACGAATATATGTATCATTTTTAGGACATATAAATTCATAAAACACTTTTTAGTTTAAAGGATCGACTCTTATTCCATCATTATTTACAATGTTCCCAAGAAATGAAATCTGTTGTAACCAAATATCCCGTTTTCGAAATTTTTGGTATAACTTTTTTTCTTTGTGATTTTTAGAGACAATCCATATATGTTTTTCCTAATCCTCATTACCTTTTGAAAAGTCCAAAATTTCCTCAATATAAACAACAAATAATCCAAATAATCTTGAGATATTCTATTAATAAGATCTATTAATATAGCATGGGAATTTTTCTAACCAAAGGGAATAAAAACTCATAGATCCCATAACTAGTACAAAATGCTATTTTTGGGATGTCATCCTCTTTCACCTTCACCTTATGGTACCCAAATCTCAAGTTAATCTTAGAAAAATACTTAGCTCACTTCAGATGATAAAAAATGTAATCCATATGAAGAAAAGGATACGTATTGTTAATAATATTGTTATTGAATTATTTATAATCATTGAAAATCCACATGAAATTATATTTATTTCTAACAAAAAAATAGGAACACCATGTGGTGATGTGATAGGATGAATGAATCCTTTATCAAGAAACTATTGTAACTAATTTTTCAATTTGAAAAATTCAACATGAGATATTAAATAAAAGGGTTTTTACATTTTCTTACCCTAAGGAACCATGTTATGAGTAAATTAAACTTCCCAATTAGGTATAACACTGGAAAAATAATCATAAAAAACATGTAGTTATACATTTACCACTATCATATCTTTAATCATAATAATTCCCTCTATTTTCAACAATACGAGCATGATAAAATTTATTTTCATCTTTTAAATGTTTCTCAACTTCCTGATATGTTATCAATTTTGATGGGCTAATTCTTGTTTACAAACTGAAATTATTTCTACAAAACAACTTCTTTAGATCGACAATCACTCTTTACGTGATAAAAAGAAATTCATTCGATACCCAGAATGACATCAAACTCTACTAAGGGTAAAAAAAGAAGGTTTACAAGTAATATTTTTACATATAAAATAATAGGATGATTCTTATATTGAATATTTTCTATAATATTTCATCCTAGTGTTTAAATTATATGTTTTGGTCTCATTTCATGAGTTGAATTTCAAATTTATTAGAAATTTTACCATAAATAAAGAAATTTGTAGACCCCATATCAAAAAATAAATTAGAAAAATATATGTTAACAAAAAGTATCTAACATCACTTTATTAGATGGCCCAACATATGATGACATAGTCATAGAGGATATCACTGCACATTTATTATTATAATATGGCTACATTCCATCATTCAAATATTTCTCTGGGAATATATTTTTACAATGACCGATCACACCTCATTTTAAAAACATCACAATTTTCTTATGAGAATTTATCTTAATTTCATATTAATTACAATTTTGGCCTATATGAAAAAATGTATCACATTAAAAACACTTCCGAGTTTTTTTAATACATTAACCAGGGTGATTATTAACATAGTTTTCAGAAACTGGAAGTAACACAATAATTCCTTCCAATTTATTAGATTTATTCATACCCATATTTTAAAATTCATAACTCTTATTATGGTTGTTTTCAATGTAAATATGATCATATGGAAACTCAATTTCTTCCCTCTTAGCACATCAGACATGTTTCTTATAAACTTTTAATTCATGAGAAGCTAATTCACTTTGATATCTTGGTTTCAAGCCTGAGTAAAAATGATTAATTTTTCTATTAAGATCCCAAATAATATAAGAAGAATACATTGACAATATGGTGTAGTTTTCTTCATACATGACAATGGAATCCAACTCCTTTTTCTTGAATACAATGAATTGGTTTTCTTTCCCATATCAGAGAACCAAAGGAAAATATTTTTCATGGAAATTTTATTTAAATTCAACCCATTATAAGGAATAAATATCATCATTATCCCTAATATTATTGAACATTTACCATCAATGGATAGTTTAACCATCAATATGATAAGTGAAAATACTAATATTTTAATATCTAAAAACCCCATTACATAAAATATCTTTTAAAGGTCATTAATCTACCCTTTATCCACCACTAGTTCAGAAGATCCCCCGAAATCATTATGGTGTTTCTGTATAATAAGTTCCACTATATTCATGTTCCATTGCATAATTTCTGGTTTTTATCTTGCATGGATTCCACCACAATTTATTTCCCATTTTACCTATGACATTACTATAAAAAACTTCTTGGTTCCATTCTGTACTGTTCCAAGTTACAGATTTGGAAAGATATCTGCCTCTCGGTTCCTTCTAACTTTTGCTTCTCGCTATCTTATGTGGAAATCCATTCTGATCGAACATATCCATGATAAATAAATATAGTATTATTTAAATACTAAATCATTTCAAAAAAAGTATAATGTAAAAAAATATATGGTATTTTATTAACAATATCATTACCCCTAATGTTATATGAACTGTTCTCTAATACCAACTATTAGGATCCTATATGAAACATTAAATAATCAATTAAATTACATTAGAATTCACATCTTTACATTCCCAATTATATGTTCATTTTATAGTATTATAAATTCATCAAATAATTAATACATATCACCCCATATGCATAGAATATAGATACTACTAAAACAAAATCAATTTTTTCATAATAAAATATCTTTTATTAAAAACATGAAATCCTTTCATGAAAAGTCTTCAAAACATTCATCTTGGATTCTAATTCTCTCTTACCCATCATTAAACCATGTGAAAAACATTTAAAAAATTGTCTTGAACAAATAAATATCAATAAGAGAAATAATATTATTTACATAAACCATTATTCTATGAATACATATAAACATATTGAATAATTTTCAATAAGACATTATTATCACCCATGAAGTATCATGTACTTATATTTTGAAAAAAGTGATTTCCATAGAACATAGAAAACATAAATAAAAAAATATAGGTATCATGGGGAATTACATAAATAATATTGTAATCATCATGAAAGCCTTATGATTTGTAACCCTCACTACTACCTTACAATTAAACCCTTATGACTACCTTAAGGTGTGACCATCACATTAAAACATGGAGTAACCATAAGATATACCTCTATCTTAAACATACCAAACTCATTGGAAGGATATATAGGTCCCATAATTCATCATAATAAATTCCCATAAACAAAAACATAATCATAAAACATGAACACTATT
This sequence comes from Viscum album, assembly GCA_963277665.1. Taxonomy (NCBI): domain Eukaryota; kingdom Viridiplantae; phylum Streptophyta; class Magnoliopsida; order Santalales; family Viscaceae; genus Viscum; species Viscum album. Next base: position 209,573,089 of record OY728123.1, read on the forward strand.
ATAAAAATATTCCTTTTGAGTTTTGTTAAAATAGAAATTTAAGAGAATTTTCAAAAAGGAGTCCCATACATATACCACATCATTAAAGAAAAAATTAATAAAATGAAATAAATTTGTAAAATACATGTAAATAAACAAAATAAAACATATTATATTAAAAAATCATATAAAATAAAATCATATAATGAAAAAATCAATGAAGGAGATGGTTTCATTGAATGGAAATTATGTTAGGAATTACCTTAACTTGAGTTCCTCATACATAAAATGTGTGTAAATATCTGGAATAAAGGATAAAATATTTTTATTAATATTATACAGAAAAAAAAATATATATAATAAATTATATTATAATTTTATAAAAACATTCCACCCTTTTATTAATAATATTGTGTTATTTCCATTGTTTTAGGTGAATTATTTACATGGTTTCCTTGGTTTGATCGAAATGTATTATTTTTTGGAATGTAATAGAAATAATAGAAGTGTAATTTAATGGTATTAATATTTTTCATCAATATTAAATTATACCACAAATATTTTTTTCTAGATATTTTGATGAATCATTAGATAATACATTAATGATATTCGTTTAGATCATTTTGGCGTTTCTTTGATAATCATAAAAAAGTTTCGTTATATAATTTAATATTCTATATAGAAGTTAATTCCACAACATAATAGAGGGTATATAATACACATTAAAATATATTTCAAGCATTAAAATGTTTTATTAAAATCCATGAAGAAGCTAATGTAAATTGATAACACATTGTCCACGACGTCGGTGAATCGACACATCACAAACAATATTTTTATTTTCAGAATAAAAGGGACAGTTGAAGAAGTATAATGATGATTTTTTTCATAAAAAAGATACAATTATAGAATATATAAGATAATTTAGTTGTAATTACTCTTTGTTAAGGGTATGTGAAGATATTATATGGAAAAAAATAATATAAAATAAAGAGAAAGAAAACGAAACATAATTTTTTCCTCTTGATTTATCCTCCTTGAGAACCTCTTTAAGGACTTCGGTTTTGGCCTCATGGTGAGACCAATGGAACATGTATTTGAGGAAGAGTGTTGGGAAGTTTAATGGAAATAATTTGGAAAATTCATAATGACTGAGAGGTGTGAGGAGAAGAGGGGTGAGGGGTGGTATTTATAGAGGAGGAGAGGAGGGTTTTTTATTATTTAACTCTTTACTTTTTTAATTCTTCTCAAGGATATTAATAGTTTTATAATTATAATAATTTATATTAAAATAAAAATGGTAGTTTTTATCTTATGGTTTATATAACATTCATGATGTTAGGAATAGTGTATTTAACTTATAATGCATATATATCGTTAATTAATGTATTTCACTATTCACAAAAAATTCATGTATTTCGTAAAAATAAAAAAAATGTCCCAATATTTTTTTGACATATAGAATTATAAAATGATCTTATTTTTATCAAAATAATTATAATTTTTTTTTAAATTTAATTATTAAATAAATTCATAATTTTTTTGGACAATAAATTTTTTAAAACTATAACTTGTTTTATAACACCTTGAAAAATTGATCATTGTCTAATAATATTATATTATAAAAATGAGACAATAAAATATTTATTTATGATTCTATTTGATGAAAATATGTTTTTTAAATAATAAAATTAATTATAAAATAGTAATTAAATATTTATGACTTTCAAAAATTTAAACATTTAATTTATGATTTCTAAAACATTTAATCACTTATTCCATGATATAGATATATCATGATTACACTTATAAGATACATAAATTTTATTTATAGTATCATTGGTGATGTTACAATTATATTGGCCAAATTACCATTTCTATTTGTCATGTTACAATTCTTATGGTCACATTAATATTCCATCGGTAAATTTATTTAATTTTTATAAATTACACTTATTTCATTTCACAGTTATAATTAATTTAACTAGTGAATTCCAAAATGGAAAAAATAATTTCTAAGTGCCTTTATTGTTAAATAATACCCCATGATTGATTAAGAATAATTTAATCAATTATTAATATATTGATTTCAAGGGTTTTTCTGATCACCACAAGCTAACACGTGATATTTATCATTTTGAAGGTGAAGTTGATCAATGGTGGTGAATAATGACGAATATCCTGGAAAGTGAATAGATATATTACTTTTAATCTGATTAATTTAAAAATATATTAAATAAAATATATTTCTCTAATGAATTTTCACTTATAATGGAAAAATACTTGAATTGAGAAAAAAGGAGGATGATTTAGTGGTTGCATATAAAGAAAACATCACACAACTGGTGAGGTATTATCCAAATTATAATTGAGATACTAATAATAATATTATTAAATTTTATCATTGTTGAAACCAAGATATTGATGTTCATTGGATTTTCATGAGTTTAATAGCTTTGAAAATCTTTTTTGATACACTGAAAATGTATAAATGGTGTTTTGTAATGATCACGTATCCTATTAAAACAAGTAAAATTATAGGTCTAGTAGGTAGGAAATGTGAAAGTATTCATCAAAGAAGTTCTTATTGAAGAAAACTAAATTCCAATATTGTGAGGAATGTGGTAAAAATTATATTTTAGAATATATTTCAATGTCTATGAGGTGCTTCATATGTGGTACGATTGGACATACGGTTCATGACTCCAATGAAGATTCTTAAACAAGAAATTTAATCCCATTGTTAATATGTTTAAGTTTTAATGAATTAGGCCATTATTTCAATGTGTGTCCATAGTTGATTAACTAGGGTAAAATCCAAAAATATTGAATTTAAAAGGGGTTGTAAAAATCATTTTCTAACATTTTAGTTATTTTATGGCCATGAAATAAAGTTGTGAAAGGTATTTTATAGGTTTATTAAAATCATGGAAATACTCTATTTGATTGTGGATCTTCACATTATATCATTTCTGAGAAAATTTTCAAAAATGTTTTAATATCATCTCATGAATGTAAGCTCTAAATTTTGGTAAAAACCCCATGTTTAAGTAATAAATAAACTGTAGTTTAAAATATTCTTCCTACTTTTATTAGTGGGATTGTATTTCCAAAAAATCTTGTTGAACATCCCATAGTGGAGTTTTATAACATTTTATTTACGGATTGGATTTAATTTTAACTAGATAAAAGAGATTTAAATCCATTAATGATTGATTCATTTATTTATTACTTTTATAAAATACCCAAAAGCTATGAAATTGATAAAAGGTAGTTTTTAAGGTTATCTTGATCATTTTGTAAATCTGAAGGAAACAGTTTTGATTAGGGACATTCCAACAGGGAATGAGTTTATAGATGTTGTTCCTAACGAATTGTATGATGTTGTTCCTAGTTAGGAACATGGATTTAATCTTTATTTAGTGGATGATGTTAAGAAAACTTCTAAAACCCCTTATTGAATGTCTCATGTAGAAGATATAGAATTCAAAAATCAGTTGAATGAATTTCTTGATAAAGATTCATTTGACCTAGAAATTCACCATGGGGTTCTCATATTTTATTTATGAATAATAATTATTGTTCCATGATAAATTAAATTTATTATATAGGCTTGAATAAAATAAATATTACAAACAAGTATCATTTCCAACATATCAATTATTTTTTTGATCAACTACATAGAGCTCCATGGTTTTCAAAGAATAAACTGAGGTCCGAGAATAATTAGTTGAAGGTGAAAGAGTATAACATTGAGATGAAAAGATTTCATATGATATGGGGGAATTAGTTTTTTAGTTATTCCATTTGGGTTATCTAATGAACTTACTATATTTATGAACATTATGTATATAGTCATCGATAAGGGTTTGGATCAGTTTTTTATTTTTGTTCAAAGTTGATATTTTTGTATATCTTAAAAAACATGAGGAATAAAAAATGAAAGTAAGTATTCATTTTAAAACCTTAAATGAAAAAAATGTGGAATGTATGGTAAAAGTGAGTATTTGTTTCACCATATTTCATTAATTGGACTTATCATTTCTAAAGTTGGAATTGTTGTTGACCCTTATAAAACTAAAGTTGTTGAAGAGTGGTCAAGACCTACCAATGTCACTGAGATTCATTGTTTTCTTGGATTGGTGGGTTATTAATGAATGTGTGTTAAAAAACTTTCTTTTTTATCTAACCCCCTATCTATGTCAATAGAAAATGGACTTTGTATTATCTAGAGAAAATAATGTAATGTTATTTTCATCAAATAAAAATAATATTTCTCCACGATATAGTTTTTTCCATACCTATAATAAATGGTTATTTTTTTATATATCATAATTATTCATTAAAAGGACTTGGTTTTTTCTTGATGAAGAATGTCAGGTAATTTATTTTACATCATATCAGTTTAAAAAACAAGAACTAAATTTCTATTCTCTTTATTTGGAATTAGCTGATGTTGTTTTAGAATTAAAAATATGAGGGAATCCTCTGTATAGAGTTATGTGTTAAAAATATATAGATCAATACTATTTTAAATATATATTCACTCATAAATAGGTTAAAATTAGACAAATCTAATGTCTAAAACCAATCAAGGACAATGATTGCATGGTTCATTATCATCCTGAAAATGTAAAGAAGGTGGCTAATGCTTTGAGTTTAAAATGTAATGCAACAATTATAATTTTACATTTTGATTATGACCATTTTGTTAATGAGTTGATGAATTATGTCCTAGATGTTATGGATATAGATATATCTCTATTTTTATTCATGTTTTAGTGTAGTTGAATTTTTAGAAAACAATTAACACGGCTCAAAATGTTGTGTAATGTTTATAGGAAAATATATAATCCATCATGAATGGTATGTTTTAAAATTTTAATATCACTGCAGAATTTGTTTTATGATATGGGAAAATATTATGTGTTTCATTTGATTCATTGTTGTGGAAAGAGTTATTGGATGAAGTTCAAAGTTCTCTATTTTCCATTCCTCAGGGAAACAATAAGATGTATAGATAGCATGGGGATTATTACTAGTGGGAAGGAAGGAAATGAGATATTACTGAATTTACAGTGAATTGTTTCACTTTTTAATAGGTTAACATAGAGATATAGTAAAATAAGGGTATTATATAATATTTTCAAGTTCTGGAGTGAAAATATAAAAATATGTTAATGTATTTTGTGTTTGTATTTCCAGGGAACTCTCAAATAAATAATTCAATTTGGGTTTTTATTGATGAATTAAAAAAATCATCACATTTTCATAGAATTAAAGATAAAATGTATTTATATTATCAATATACACTATATATAAATAATATTATGTGGTATCTTGGAGTAACACTCTCTATTTTAGCTGATAATTATCCTTGGTTCACATCCAATTTTTGGAATGGACATTATAAGTCATCAAATACTGAATTAAATTTCTGTACAATTTTTCATCCTCAATATAATGGGAATTATAAGAAGACAATACATACCGTTTAAGATATTAATTTTTCTTGATTAGTGGATTAAAATTGGATTTGGGATTGATATATATTTTTGGTTTAATTTTATTATAAATATAGATTCATTCAACAATATAGATGGCATAATTCAAGTCATTATAGGGAAAGCGGTGTCGAACACAGACTTTTTGGGATTTTTTTGGATAAAGGATGTTTATGAGACTATAGTTGGTAGTGGAAAAAAAATAAAAATATAATTTTTTAGACACACATTAGGAAAAAATAGAGTATGTATAGTTTTTATACATATAACAGAAGAAAATATCTTTCATTCGAGGTTGGAGATAATTTCTTTTAAAAATTTTCTCCATGAAAAGTTTGATCCATCTTTCTAATAAGGGTAAAATGAGTCCATAGTTCATTGGACCTTAAGAAATACTAGATAAATTTGCAACCAAATCCTATAAAGTGGACTTACCTCCGAGTTTATGCTAAGTACGAAACGTATTTCAGGATTCTATGTTAATGAAATATATACCAAACTCTTCTCATGTTTTCATCCCTTGAGTATTTCAGCTAGAAGAGAATATTTCTTATGAGGAACTACCCGTTCAGATTCTTGACCACAAAGACAATGAGTTGTAGAATAAGGTAATTCACTAGGTTATGGTTTTATGGAAAAATCATATTATTAAACAAGAAAAATATGAATATGAAAATATTGTGATGTAATAATATCTACACTTATTTGATAAGTGAATAATATTTTGAGGATTCAATTTCCTAAAGGGGGAAGGTTGTGACATTCCATATATAGTTGAATATGTCCTTTTCATATTTATTAATATTTATGAATTATATCGTAATTTTACCATAAAATTGAATTAATATGCAATAGTGTACATGACACAGAATAGTGAGTTTCTTTATAATATTGTTCTTCACACAAGAATATGTTATAACAAAAAAGTATATAATGTTAGTATTATTATATTATGTGGCACATACTGCATTGTGTTTCTATTAATGGGAATGAACTGGGAGAACTACATGAGTTCTAGAAAATTTTATAATTTTTTTATACATTCATCCTATAAATTTACAGATTAAAACTATTAATTGACCTATTTTTAAGCTTAAAAAGATGTATAAATTTAGAATGTTGATTTATTTCATATTAATGGTCAACCAAATTTAAGTATGTTTTTTTTACTATTTTATTATTTTTATGTGAAAAAGTAATTTTTTAAATCTAAATATAAAAAATAAATCTAGTGTAATTTTTTGAATTTTTCTACAAACATTCAAATTTTGAAGAATAGTGAAAAATACTGAATACTAGTTCAAAAATACTTTCTTTTCCAATTTAATTGTATAATAAAATATTGATTCAAATTTTTTTATAAATTATAATGAGATAATTCTTATAATAGGTAATCTAATTTAGGAAATTGGAATAAATTTCACTTTGATATTGGATATGAAAACTTAGCAAACTTTTGAACGTTTTTACATTAAAACACCACTTTTTGTCCCGTATATAGGATTAAAATTTATATAAATTTCTTAAAATTATGTTATTTGAATATGAAGAAATGGATTCTATATTTGGAATCATAATAATTTATAATGTATAATATTTTTAACATAGTTTTTTGACCAAATATATTAGTGAATGTGATTAGAATTAATTGCAATGATTATGAGAAACATTAGCTTAACAATGGACTAAACAATAATTTTAAGGGCCCAAAATACTTAGAAACTATTAGAAAATCCATTTTTATCCATATTTAGTCCATATCCTCCCTTGTAACGAATGTATACCATTATTATATCCACATGAAATTGAAAAAAACAAGGGTGGAATTCCCAATTCAAAAATTTAAAAGAGTACACCTCCTCATCAACTATAAAAAGGTACCCACCCCTCAAACATCCTTACACCACTCAAGAAACTTTTTATCAACCATTATCATTAAATATATGTAAAAAATATACCTCCCCTCATCCTATAAGACTCACCTATGGAATTATTCCATCCAAGGAAGTTGTTCGATGAAAACCAAAAGGGGTTACCTGAATAAAGGGAAACACAATTCCTCAAGGTCATTTATTTTATTTTCATTCACCGTTTCCTAATTTTTTTTATTTTTTGATTAAATGATAACATAATTATACTAAATATATTTATTTATTTATCATATTAATACATACACATTAACAAACTTCCATCTAATGAGTAAAAAACTTACCATTTTTTGTATGGAAATGTACCGCCTCACAAAATAGTGTTGTACATTTTTGTTTTAACACAATTAATGGTTGGGATTTATTATGGAAAATATATTTATATATGATATATATTAGATATTATTTATTTATTATTATTTAATTTTTATATATCACATACCTTTATACATTTCATTTTTTGTAAATAGGATAACATTAGTTATAGAAGTGTGGACTCTCACCTCCCCAAAGATATATGATACATTCCCAAAACACATGGAACATATTATGATTAGGTTTAATTGAATATATGATAAATACATAAAAAATATATTATATTTAAAAAATAATTACTTTTTGGGTTATATATCAAATCATTTTATTTAAAAAAATTCCCCCCACTAAAATATAGATAAAATGGTTTGTAGATGTGTGGACCCCCACATCCTCGAAGTGATTTGATTAATTTACATCAAAGGAATTAAATATATAAGTATATGGGATTAAAAAATTTAATATATATTATATTATTATAATTTTGGAATGATAAATTTTTACATACCTTATTTCTATAATGGTCAACAGAAATTGAGAATGTTACTCATGCATATGTACGACATACAGTCTTCATGTCTATAACATTGGATCATTTTTTATAACAATATTTAATTATTGGTTTTAAAATTTTAATTTTTATATAGATAATATAATTTTAAATTTATTATTATTAGGTATATGTTAAAATAATATCCTATTTGGCCATAGTTGAACTACCAAATTATTTTTCGCAAATAAACCGAATATGGTACAAACACCCTCCGTAAACTTAATTGTTTAAGTAGTTGTATACAACCTTGTAACAACTGAAATAAAATTATAGATAAACTTGAGAATGTTCAAATGTAAGTGGATAATTAATATAAGTTTATTATTCAAAAAATTAAATACACACATGAAATGTATGACCTAAGGTAACATATTTGGTCCCAATATACTTTTGTTGAGGTATTTATAGATTATATGCACCTTTATTATCTTATAATGTGTATATAAATCCCCCTTTTCATTATATATCAATATTTTAACTTTTATCATGTTATTTTATTAATTTTTAGTTGTAAATATTCCATGTGGATTATTATTTAAATGTAAAAATTGTTTTTGGACACATTGAATGATTAAAGACTTAATTTAATAATATTTACTCCATGGAAATATACTTTATATTATTTAACATTTTGTTTTATAGAGATATAAAAGGGTTAAAATTATAATTCTATGTCTATTATTAATTTCATTCAAAAAAATTCAAAATGGAATCTTTTTATGTTCTTTATACCGAATGTTTTATCAAATTTAAAAAAGAAATATTCTATTCTTAACATATAGAGTGTCAATGATTTGTCCACAATAATGCATATTATTCTATTTTCAGGTTCCATTGAAAGATTTCATTTTTTTCATTAACGAAATACCATAATTTTATTTTTTTATTCCTTATTTACGATGGGTTTTTAAAATGGATTAATAATTCAAATATATTGAAATGTTTTATTGTTATTTAAAATAATATTTTTTGAGTGAAATTCTAAAAAATTGAATATTTTTATATAATATGAATATATAAAGCATATTTGTATATTTTATAGTTGGTTTTGTAATAAACCAATGATAGGTGGTTATGTGAATGTAATTACTGGTGGGTTTGTGATAGCCCAATAATTCCTTGGGTATGGAAGTCATATATATTGATACTCCATTTGTAAGAGTTTTAGGTATATAAGTAGATTGTATGGTTATTCCATTTATAAGCTTAAAATGAATAATTATGTTCCATGTAAAATTTATGTAATTAATACTATTTTTATAGTTTTTATAGTAATATTTGGATTTTAAAACAAAGTATGAAATTATATTATTATCTAAATAAATTATTTACTACCTATCAAGTTGAAATGTATTACATAATGTTGATGTTTTCATAAGCTTTTAATGTTTATAAATGAACAAAAAACTGTCCTATTTTTATTTCAATTACTGATATTTTTTTGATCATAACACATTTTTTTCATGTTTTTTTGTAGGACTTATGGATGGGTAAGGTATTTTAAGAACTAATGTTGATAGTCAAAATAGGTTTTCATATAAGATATCGTGTTTTATTTTTTTTACTGTTTTATACGGTGAAAACATTAATTGTGATCTGATATCTCCACTCTATATTTTAATGATTATATATATATATGTTATGGAATAATTCACTAAAACTATAAAATTAAAAATATATTCAATGTTATATAGAGTAAAATTATTGGATTAAATCAAGATTATGTAATATTTTAAGGTTGGGTCCTTATAACAACATTTTTTTGAATCTTTCTTGAATGGGAAATGACCTAGAAGGAGTTTCATGTTAACTGAAATAAAATAAACTATAAGGTAAATTTTTCTTATTAATTGGGATATATTTTTTCATATTAAACCAGATGGTTTAGATTGAAATATAAATATTTTTTCATTATTAATTATTTTACTAGGTTTACATTGGTTTTTTTCTTACACTCAAATAAGAAAAATAATTTATTTTTATCACTTTTTTAAATTTGGTTAAAAATGGAAAAGGACACATAAGTAAATGAATTATAAGTGATCGTAGTAGTGAATTAAATAATATTAAATTCATTATGTTTGTGAATAAAATTTTAGTTTTCATAACTTTTTACCTCCAAGAACACCTAAAAATAGTGTATTAGAAAGGAAAAATAAAATACATGAAAGATGACTTTTACCATGTTAAATGAGTTTAATGATGAAAAATATTTTTGGGATTAATTGTTCAATTCATTATTATATATCACAAATAACATTATATGAAGACCTTTTGGAGAAAATGTAAGTACATAACCCAAGACATCATGTCTATGCCTAAATACCACATGACATCATGATGGTCTCCATTATAAAAAAAGGCATTCAAATAAAAGTAATGACCAATATATGTTAATGGGGATAAAATACAATCATTATAATTTCATATGATCAAAAAAAATCAAAAAATAATAATTAATTAATAACAATTGTAAATATGTGGAAACTGAATAATATATTGAGAATATATGTCATCGAAATAATAAAAAGTTCCTACAATGGAAAGACAACAAATAATAATAATTATAGAAAAATATTTAAATAATATATGGGGTGTTCTAGAGCCCAACCTATGCTAATACTTTCTCTATTATTCTCTATTGAACCATTGCCTACAAGACCCTTTCACATTGTCATATCTTTAGTTGTGGAGTCTATAATTTCACCTAAATTCCTAAGTGTTGTTTGAGTACCCGACTATGTAGTACAACACCAATGAATCATTAATCACTTATTCTCAATTATAACATGTTTTTTCAATGAATATAATAAATTAGTTATAAGAATAACATCTATAAATACAAACCTGAGTGTATTTATGTTATCAATGTCACCAAAAATCCTTTACCATACCGTCATTGGTTCTATTATTAAAGGTTAAACTAGATGTCTATAAATTACAAAAACTAACCTCAAGGTTATTAGTATTTCACTTGGTATCTGAAAGTACATGAGTGGACACTGTACTCATAATCTTCAAGGACTCTAGTGTAATTTTTACTCATAATGCAAAATGAATCAAGTTAGAACAGCACTAGGAATTGGAAATAAATTGTGATATTCCCTACTATAAGGCTCTCATGATCCTATGTCATCATCATTCCGGTTCATGTGAACTCACCCACTATTGGGTTACCATACCATGATACTAACCTGTCACATGTGCCATACACCAATTCTGCAAAGGAAGGTTAATTCATTATGTGTTATATCGTAAAAAACAATATATCATTACAACATGACATAATTAGCAGAAATATATATCAATATTTTAATGATCATTAAACTTTTAATCAATATATATAACAATTATCATTAAAATTATGACCATATATGGGTATCGCATCAATACACACCTGAATGAAAACACCATCGATGGAATAAAATAACCTTGATAATAGATCAATCTCCCATGTATACAATTGTATATGAGAGCTCAAAATGGAAGGTAATTATTAGTATAAATTCATTGATCTCAATTCTATGGTTTATCGATTTTTTCATCAAAAAATCTCAACCACACATTAAAAAAATGACCTTAAATCCCGGAATTACTAAAATCAATTAAAATTAAACAATACATGGAAGTAGATCGTGCAAAAGATAATGATGTAAATTTGTTTTACCAATTCATAACTAAGGATGATCATCATCAATGGGAGTATTCATATTATTTTTAAAGTATAATAACATCAATCCTAAAATATTGAAAATGGAATAATGCTTCCAGATAAACTGGTAGTTCCCATAACACAAATAGGGAACTATGACATGGAGGTGTAATGAGAAAAACCACAATGAGATATGGTAGAAAAACAATTGCAGGGAAACACCAGATGAAGACCACCAAGGAACATGAAGAGATTATATGGTGTGGACATCACTAGGAATTGACCTCTATAGAGAAATATGGAGTTGTATGGATGCAACCACACTAGGGATTTAATAGTTGTGGCATATGGGGATGTACTATATTGTGGATTATCTTATACAGCACATCAGAACATATGGATCAAATTTATTCAATAATAAGGAATAATTATTATATAAAAGGGATCATTTTAGGCCTATCACGAATGTGAAATAACCTTATTAACAGACCATATTAAATCCAAAATAGATTCCCCGATTAAATTAAATAACAATCTATGTTATTTCATTACTCTAAAAGATGAAAAATTGATCAACTATTTATAACTGATGCAGAGAAGGTATGTTGTCATAATTGGAGTCACCAATGTGCATCCAACAAACCCTCTATTATATAGACTATGGTGAAAATACCTCCCTCAAAATCCCCATACTTAAACACTTAGAACTCTGGGGTAAATTCTATTCCAAAAAAATTAATATGAGGCAACCAACCTATCACGAAACAACTAACTCCTATACAGGTTTATCATGTTTTCTATGGTGTAGAACAACAATATTGGTAGTTAAAACACATATAATATTCCATGGGGTTAAAAAATCCCACTATCCAGTACCTGAGAGATTATTGTCCCCAATTAAGAAGTAAGGATAAAAAAATATATTTCATAATGAATTAAAATATTCAGGATTTTACAATTCCTCCACACTATGGTGTTTCTATCCTTATAATAACTCCTTATGGGTTGTTTTTGAAAAAAAACCAACCCATTGATAATTGACATAAAGCCAAAACATCCTAGACTCTTCCGATAAACATCCAAGATAATAAATAATTTTGATTTTTTGAACCATTTTCCCTCACAATACTTCATTATTATTTTTTATAATTCACACTAGATTATCTACATAGGAGGAATTTAGCTCCAATTCCATATCATTTTTGTCTATTAAATGTATAGGATTATCTATGTGACTATTGATATATAACAAAATAAATATTTCATTCATAATTTAGTTTTGATAATGAATATATAGACGGAATTCAATAATACCACCCCGTTTAGTGATGTTAAATTTTTCAAAATAATATGGTCATATCTTTCCTTACATCCTCACATGTCTACACCTAATAGAGGAGTAAGTCTCAATAAAATCTAATCACCCAAAATTAACACCAATGGTCACATCCTACAATGATTATATTATATATTTTTTCTTTGAGTAGTGAAAACCCTTTTTGAATCTATTTCACTCTATCAACAGTCTCCTAAACCATAATGGGACCCATACCACTGCGTCACATATCTCATTACAACAAATTAAAGAATGAAATGTACATTAGTAAATATCATCATAAGAAAAAATAAAAATAAAATACTAGTATAATTTTTTTATGTGAAATCAACCAACAGTATATGATCATCCCATGATCTACCAAATTTTATAATGAATTATTGATTTACATCCTACCGTATGCATATCATTCTCTTAGATAATCCATCTATTTGAGGATATTATGATTTTCTCAATGTCAACTAAGTATCTAGGAAATTTTGTAAGTCTATATAAAACAATGATGTCAAATTGATGTATTTTTTCGAATCAATTATCAATGGATCACTATGTAATGATATGATCTCATTGGATTAACAATTATTTATCTCATATAATAAGTGAGTTGCACAAATATTTTTGAATTGATAAACATTCATTATCCTATTGATAATCACCTGGAATACATCCCAAATCCTTTGGGTCCTTAAATATCCTTTCAAAAATATATTAATGATATCTTCTGACATATTCATGGTCAATATAAGTGGCTATAGAAACCCATGAATATACAGGTGATCAACTATTCCTTTTGGAATTTTTGTAATCAATACACATACCCATATATTTCCATCTTCATCTTTAGCCATAATAACTATCACATAATGTCGTTGTAAATATTTGTTTCATAAGGCTGTTTATCCAATATCGGGAAATTTAGTTCAATCATCATATCATCTCTGGTTGATGTAGGTACTACCACTTTACCATATACAATGATCACATCATTCTCTTCAATAGAAAATTTCGATATCAGGTAACCTATATCTACCTATTTTGGAGTCACTAGACAATTTGGGTCTTAATCTTGACATTCCTTCAACTCCTTCACTAGATAAGATGTGACCTCTAATGTATAAAAAGTTGTATATCCCTATAACATAGAATAATCCTTCCTCCAATTAGCCAATAGGATCATAAATCAACACCTCACCTTTAATGGTTTCTCAAAATTCACTTAAAAAAGTTTTTCTAATGTATATTATCATCAACAATGGTGTTTCTCTTTCCATGTTCATAACCCAAATAATCATGAAATGTTTGTAGATACTCCACTAAATTCCTCTATCTAAGGAACATGTGCCACTATATAATTTTATATCATTGGTTCTATTATCCAGTGTAGAAAACAAACCTCTTGTAATATTAATTGTATAGATGTCCCTTTAGACCATGAAACATAGCATTAAGCAACAAGTCTTGAGTTTGGTATTTCCACCTATAGGGTCATATATGATCTAACCCATAAAAACTATCATCTTCAATTCCATCTGTACTTATCCTTATCCAATTCATGATGAATTACATTATATTGTACATCAAATCATTTGATCAAGTAGTATTAGATTTGATGTTTTTTTCAACATCCTATTATGTTGGATAAATTCACATTAAAATAGTTCCATCCAATAAGACATTACTCCTTTCTATATCAACACTATTTTTGGTGTTAATAGTCAAGAAAATCCTTTGATATACCATCAGTAATATCCTGTGAGACCCCAAATGATGATCATCTCACTCATGTTCAAGGAAAATTTCTAGGACATGATTTCCCCCACATTCTCTTGATCCCCAAAAATAACTATATCAAATATCATATATTCTAGGAGCATCACATCCTGAATTTGAAAATCACATTTATATTTCATGGAAGAAAACCTATGTGGATAATTAGTACTAAAATATATCCCTAGGAACCTACAATGATTTTTGGGTTTCATCATGTAATTGAAGATGTCATTGATGAACTCCATGATGAAGGATTCCTAGTTTCTATGGAATATCATGGTCATAATTTTCAAGAAACCATCTAACACATTAGCCTTTATGAATGTGTGATGCACCGAGCATATTTATTTTTGTAATAATAATTTTTTTTTGATTATTAGTATTATTACTATTTTTTGTATAATAATGGTGCCATCTAAAATATAAGGATTCAAAACAAATATAATAAATATATTATTCAATATAAATTATGAAACCATAAATTTCCATGAGGAAAAAAGACCGTAGCTAACCTAGAATACCTATAATGTGACCTATCGGAATCACTAAGAGACCACCAAAACAACAAAAAGACAACAAAAAAAGTGGAAGTTATTTGGTTCAGTTACAAGGAAAAACATTATAGAATGAACATTGGAAACAACAGTAAGCATCAAGGGGATGTATAACACCATTTCCACATATTTGGTTCTTGAGTTTTGGAACACCCTAAAAAAGTATTTATAAATCCATGAAGTTATATGTGATCGTTGAGGTATTTATATAACCAATGGTTTTTTTAACGGTCATAAAATTTTATAATGGTTGTGTATATTAATTATTTTGATTATTTTAATTATTTTAAGTATATAAGTATTTTAAATATTCTGTGTAGTTAAAGTATCATAATTATTTTAAGTACCGTAACAACATTAAACATTTTGTATAATTGAATGTTAGATTTTATTTAATAAATTTAAATTTTTAAGTAAACGTTATATTTTTCTAGAATACCTCCCAATATATTAAAAGTGTATACTTAGTTTTATTTTAAAGGAAATTAAATGAAACTGATTATTTTATAATGAAATATATAGGATTAAATTTTTTTAAATATTGTAAATGTTATATCATTGGTTAAAAAATAACATTTTTTTAATTGTGGATATAAAATATTTAAAAAATATTATAATTGTGATGTTTATTTTAAAAGAATATATGTTTTTAAAATCGATTACATATTTTTAAATGATGTTGTGTTTCTAGCTTATAATGATTTAAAACAAAAAAATGTATACAAATTATGAAAACAATGGTATTTAGAATTTATTTTAACCATATGAAAGAAAATAGATTCTATTTTTTAAATATATATATATATATATATGTTCTAATTTTTAATAAAAATGAATATTGTTTTGGAAAAACATTTGGGTGTGTACCCACCCAACTGAGGGCAGCCTTGAGGGCCTATCCCTCAAGATCTGGTGGTAATCTTGCATAGAACCCCAGGGTTAGAGAACCCTCAGGCGGTGCCTTCATAGTGCATGTCAAGTCACACACTAGCACTAGTGCATGCCCATGTGCGGAGCATGGAGGAATCGAGGCCGCGTCACTGTGCGGTGAGGCACATCAGCATATGGTGTGGGTAGAGCATGCCCGAAAGAGAACCAGAACGAGGTGGTACTAGGGAGGGGGAATAGAGTTAACTTTCATGTTTCTAGTATTTTGAGTATTATATAGTGGTCCCAAATCACTCCCCATTTCGATGTAGGATGAGATTTTTATGTGTATCTAATAGGGGTTGTTCAATCTTCCCGCACGAGATCTCGATCGTCCGTCCATTTCTAAAATCGTAGAATCCTCTATAGCCATCTGATCAATCTGTGATGGATCTCAACTATCCATATGTTTTAATCCCACGGATCTATCTATAATGGCCCGGACCTCTCTGGCCCATTCCTTTGTCGAAAAGAGGGTCATGAATTTTTCTAGAGGGTAGAATGGACTTTTCCCACACTTTTCAAAATAATTTAACTACACGCTATGTAGTGTGAGTACACACCGTGTACCGCCATGCCAGGTATACCCTGTTTTGAAGTCGTGTCCTTTCCATGTGAAATAAATGAGTACACACCGTGTATCCCATACTACATGCTGTGTAGTTCCTCCTCCTGTATGTGTTACCCTCAAACCTTGTGTTGACCAGTCAACGGTCGTGTTCCGTGTTGAGCCCATGTCCTTGCCACATGAAATAAATGAGCACACTCCGTGTAGCCCATACTATATGATGTGTAGTTCCTCCCCACGTACATGTTATCCTCAAACCGCGTGTTGACCAGTCAATGACTGTGTGGCGCATTGAAGGCCATGTTGGAAGCCGCGTGGAGACCGTGTGAAATGGACGAGTACACGCCTTGTACTAGAAAGTACACACCGTGTACTTTAGTTTTTCTCGCCTATAAAAGTAGTGGTCCTCTACTCCTTTTCAAAACACTTTTATCCTCCCCTTTCCCTCGATCAGAGCTCTCCCAGGAGACTCCAAAGCTCATTTCTTCAATAACTTTTCTGTCCGAGCTCTGATTTATGATCCGTCAGGGCCACAAGATCGTAATGACAAGGTGGATCTTCTGAGATTGGATCTGTTGTCATCCCTTTGGCCTTTTCTTCCTAGCATCCACTCGAGGAGGTTTTTCTGGGATTTGACAGAAGAGATGGATGCCGATGAACGTCTTTTAAAGTTAACCCGAGGGAGCATTGTGATCGAAATTTGTGGAGGTAAGGATCTTACCTTCGTCTCTCCCTTTTGTGCATCATGCGGGGTGGGTATCCTCTTGTTTTCGTGATATACGGTTGAAACAATAAATAAAGATAATAAGTGGTTAAAGAACAGAGATGGGGAAGTTGTTATGTTTATCTTTGATTATCCTTTGGTTATGTTGAGAATTGAATAGGCTTATGCCTACTGAAAATAACGGTCATTGTGGGTCTTTTTTTGAGCAATTAAATGTTTCCCTATCTTTCTAGACCGTTTTGTGGATGGAAACTTTTTGGAATGTGGAATTTGGTTAATCACGTAATTTTGGATGATTAAAATTCGGAACCCTTGTGTGATCACGCCAGTTGAACAAAATGGAATAATGAACATGTGGGTGATGGCTTGGTTACGTGGTGTGTGAAAGGGGGGGTGGTGGATCATGAGTTGTTACGAATAGGATGGGCAGTGGGGCTGCGGTAATTGATAAAGGGGTGATGATGTGGAATGAGCCTTGTTTTGTGATATGGTGGTGGAGATGTGGTTATAGTGGCAGCAGGGCTGCAGTAATGTGTTGTGTTATTAAAAGAAAGAGGAAAGATGATAAATGATCTGTGGGGAAATATAATGAATTAAACACGGGAACAATCAATGGGGTTTGATTGATGATAAAATGTTGGGTTGTGCTGCTTGTGTTTTATCTAACTTGATTTGTGGTTGGTATTGTTTTTTTCTATGAAATGCTTGATCTGGTTTGATAATTTCCCAGTAGTTAAGGAACTAATAATCTATTACTGATGAAACTTGAAAACCTAAATGGGGTTGGGAATGTTTATTGTATGCATGCTTCGTAGTAGCAGTGCCAAGGCAAGTGCTCAATTTCTCTGTTTAGAAGCCATAGGTTGGGCTGTGTTCTTGGTATATATATATATATATATATCTGTATCTTTGTGTTTTGTCATAGACCACCCATGTTGAGTACTTAGTTCCAAACACTCCCATTTCATGGGAGAGGGTGTTTTCCCCTTAGTTACAAGCTAATTCCTACTCCTTCCATAGGTTGTGATGGAATGAGGCGACCTAACACCCAAGACACTTTGGGTAGGTTTCGATTGGAGTGGTTTTAGCCCAAGACTCTTCGGACAAGTTTACTATTCCCAATAATCTTCGGGATGAGGCCCAGGTGTGTTCTGGCAGGGATGTGATTGTGGTTTGTGAGGCCCTGGTGTGTGCGGGCGGTTGTGAGTCCCAGGTGTGTGCGGGCGGGATGCATGGTTGTGAGGCCCAAGTGTGTGCGGGCAAGATGTGTGGTACTTGAGGCCCAGGTCTGTGCGGGTGAGAAGAGTGTGGTAGCGTCAGGATGTTCTCCATTATTAAGAGAAGCTAACAAGTGGGAAATGGGGTGGGGTACCCAATAATCTTGTTCTTTTATACTACTACCTGTTTTTATGTGTTTTTGGTGAGCGTGGCTGGTGAGTTTGGGTTGATAGATTTCCTTGTTAGTTTGGTTTCTTCTGTTGTTCTCACAGGACATTAGGATGTCTCGCCACCTGTGCATGAGATGTTTAGTTTTCCCTACTAAGTATACTTGTATGCTCACCCTACGTTTACTTTCAGGTTTCCAGGAGGACTACCAGGGCGGTGCGAGACCCTACTAGTCGGGATAGTTTGAGTTTTTGCAGTTGTTATACTCTTGTTTCTTTTGGTATTGTACTTTTGAGCTTTCTTTTACTTGTACTTTGTTTTATAATTGTTTAAAAATGCATGTGGGATTGGATTGGGTTTACTTCTACACACTTGTTCTTTTCCTTTTTGGTGGTTGACTTGTCTTATTTCCCGATCATAATAAATAAAAAGTGTAATGCCTCCCATATTTTTGAAAACTCATACCCTTGGTGCTAGTCTCCACTCCAGGGCCTACTCGAGGTGTGACTTGGGGGACATTATCCCCCTTTCACCATTTCCATCTCAAGAGGGGCATCTTTTTTGGGAGGGGGTCATGACAGAATGGTATTAGAGGTGATGGTTGAGAGATAGGATGGAGTCTGGAGTTAGGCATGGTGAGGATTGCATGGGATGGTAGGGCGACAGTGTTGGATGATCTTGGTGCGTTACATAGGTCAGGGAAGACCGGCAAGGAAACGGGATTTTAGGGCCTCCCATGATCCAATGCAAGGACTCTGAGCCTACCGGACAACCAAGTGAGACTACATTGATATCTGGGTTGAGACCCTAGGGAAGGTACATGCATCATCATTATTGTGTTTTACTTGATTTGGGTGTTCTGGGAAAGAAATAAAGTGATAAAATGAAACATTGAGAAATTTCATGGCTACTTGGGCTTAGGTGATCTTTGTTTACTGTACAGCTATGGCACCTGGATGTTGTCCCCAGGTGGATCAGATATCTGAGGCCCAGCAGATTCAGGCGGTCGATCAGTTGAGGATCGACTGAGAGGAGGAAGATAGCCAGTGGTAGAAGACTCTCTGTTATTTCCAGTGAAAAACCCTCAAGAAGTGCAAGGGTATTAAGTCGGATATGAAGATGGAGGGGTGGCTTGAGGAGCTCGGGATCACTTTTACTTTTATCCGTGCTCCGAGGGAGTATTGGGTTCCCCTAGCAGTCAGTCAGCTGAGAGGTGCGGCACGCTAGTGGTGGATGCTCTACCTCATGGAGAGGACAGAGGCAGAGGTTTCGTGGGTTGACATTGAGAAGGAGTTCTGAGAGGAATTCCTTTCCTCCATGATCAATGCGGATAAGAGGTAGGAGTTACTCTCCCACCAGTAGGGGAGTATGTCAGTATGGGAGTTGGGGATCAAGTTCAAGGATCTTCTACGCTTTGCTCCAGATCTCTTTCCGGATGAGGAGTCCCATGTGAGACGTTTGGAGGAGGCGCGTCGTCCTTCTCTCCAGTATGCTATCACCCCCTTCACCCTTTCGACGTACATGGCCATACAAAATAAGGAAGAGGTTGTAGAGAGGATGAACTCGTAGGGAGGTGCACCATGAGAGGGGATCCAGTCGGGTTCGTCGAAGGGAAAGGTAGTCACCAGCAGGTCTCCTGCAACAGGACCTTCCAGATTCAGGCTAGTGGGGAGCAGGCCCCAGCAGTTCCAGTTCAGATCATTGGTTCCTCGTCCCTTTTTCACGATCCCAGGACCGAAGTGTTTCTCTTATGGTGGTTTCAGGAACATTCAGAGTCGGTGTCCGACCCGAGCTCAGTACGGTGGAAGTGGGATGGTTCAGCGCCCGCCTCAGCAGCACCAGTTGCTGGTGAGGCCCTTCCAGCAGTAGCAGGACCCTTCTCCTCTGAGGGAAGACTTTGGAGGAGGAGGCAGACCTCAGGGTTCTCCTCAGGGACCTTAACCATGGCGTGGTCGAGGAGGTGGTCGACATTAGAGAGGCAGAGGAGCTGGGCATGGAGATTTTCACCCAGTAGAGTTGGCATCCCCAGCAGGACAAGAGGTGGTGCAAGGTACAATTTGATTGTTCAGCACTCTTGTTTCAGCTTTGATCTATTCGGGATCTTTGCACTCCTTTATTGCACCCGGTCTATCCCATTCCTTGGGTCTAGACGTAGAGAGACTTTCCATACCCCTGGTGATGAGTACACCAGTTGGTGGTCAGACCAGCGTATCATGTGTTTTCCTGGGATATGGGCTGATGTTGGGACCACATCGATCTAGTGGGGATCTTCTTTTTCTACCGATTCAGCCATACGAGGCATCGACTGGCTATTTTCTGTTAGTTCCGTTATTGACTGCTTCCAAAGAAGAGTCGTGTTCTCTGACGTGGATGGGAATCCTGTAGCTTTTGTTGGTGAGAGGAGCTACCAGGTGGGAAGCCAGCATGTGAAGCCTGTTCTTTCCTTGCTAGGCTGGGTATCAGTGGTTTAGTATAATACAGAGATGGTGGATGTTCCAGAGGTTTTTGATGAGTTCCTAGATGTTTTTCCCGAGGAGTTTGTGACTCTACCCCCCCCCCCCCCCCCGACGTGACGTTGAGTTCAGGATAGACTTATAGCCCAGTGCCCGTCCGATTTCGATGGCCCCTTATCGGATGGCACCTTCGGATTTGCGGGAGTTGTAGATTTAGATTGACGATCTGATGGAGAAGGGTTTTGTTCGACCCAGCGTGTCGCCGTGGGGTGCTCCAGTTTTTCTTGTGAAGAAGGAAGATGGTGGTCTCAGGCTATACATAGACTATCGAAGGTTTAATCAGGTAATGGTCAAGAACCGTTACCCCCTTCCAAGGATAGATGATCTCTTCAACCAGCTGAGGGGAGCAGGTTGGTTTTCTGAGATTCATCTATGATCTGGAGATCATCAGCTGAGGTTAAAGGACAATGAAATCTCGAAGAGGGATTTCAGGTGATGGTATAGGCACTTCAAGTTTGTAGTGATGTTGTTTGGAGTTACGAATGCACCAGCTCTGTTCATGGGACTTATGAACTTGGTCTTCCAAGTGTTTCTGGACCGGTTATTCATTTTGTTTATCGATGACATCCTGATCTACTCAAGATCATAGGAAGAGCACGTTGAGCATCTCAGGGTAGTCTTGGAAGTCCTTTGACACAACCAGATTTATGAGAAATTGTCGAAGTGTACGTTCTTCATGAAAGAAGTTAACTTCCTTGGGCACGTGGTGTCTCATCATGGAGTGTCTGTGGACCCATCAAAGGAGGAGGCAGTTGTTTCTTAGGCGGCACCCAAGAGCAGGGCAGGAGTTCGTAGTTTCCTAGGGTTGGCAGGCTATTATCAGAGGTTTGTTTCAGACTTCTCTCAATTTGCTTCACCATTGAAAGCTTTGACTAGGAAGGACAAGGTCTTCCTATGGAGTGAGCAGTGGAAGAAAGATTTCGAATACCTGATGGAGAAGCTGGTCAGTGCTCCAGTACTCTGGTTTCCAAAAGAAGGGTTATTGTATGAGGTGTTTTGTGATGCTTCAGGCCTTGTTTTGGGGTGTGTACTGATGCAGAAGAAGGGTGTGATCTGTTATGGGTCTAGGCAGTTGCATCGTCACGAGCGTAACTATGCCACCCTTGACCTAGAGCTTGTAGCAGTAGTGCTCTCACTAAAGTCGTGGCAACATTACCTCTTTGGGGAGCACTTTGTGGTCTTCTCAGATCAAAATAGATTACGTTATATCTTCTCCCAATGTGACCTAAACTTACAACAGTAGAGATGGGTTGAGTTTCTCCAAGACTATGACTTCGAAATCTCTTATAGTAAAGGTAAGGGAAAAGTTGTTGCTGATTCCCTGAGCAGGAAGTCACATAAAGAAGTGGTTCGGGAATCCACTGATGCTTGGAAAGTTATGGGAGAGTTAGCTGCCTTGCACTTGGATGAAAGGGTAGAGGGTATTAGAGGCTGTTTGTTTCAGATGATGGTGCAGTCCTCCTTGTTGCTGCAGGTGGAAGAGTCACAATGGGGTGACTCCGAGGTAGAAGTAATGTGGTATCGTCTCGATCAGGGTAATGCTCCAAAAGGATGGTCAGATGACAGCCGACATCAGATTCTCTTTCATGGAAGGTTGTTTGTTCTGGAGGTGATGCGTGTGGGAGTTATCTGTGAGTTCAATAGCTAAGCCTTGGCGGTTCGTCCGGGAGTTTCAAAAAAGTACCGAGGCCTGAGTGAACAGTTTTGGTGGACCGGGGTGAAACGGGCAGTGACAGAGTTTGTGGCTAAGTTCCTAGTGTGTTAGCATGTAAAAGCTAAACACCGTGTTCCCAGTGGTTTGTTGCATCCTTTAGATGGCCCCGAGTGGAAATGGGATGACATCTCAATGGACTTCGTCATATGACTACCCAGAGCTCAGGGGGGTTATGATGCTATCTGGGTAGTGGAGGATCGGCTGACGAAATCACCTCACTTCCTAGCAATTAAAGAGTCGGGCCCGGTGAGTACCTTATCACAGAGGTACGTAGACGAGGTGGTGCGTTTTCATGGAGTTCCGAAGACTATCATCTCATATTGGGAGGATCGGTTTACCTCACAAGTCTGAAGGGGGTTAGAGCATGATTTTGGCACCCAGCTATGCATTAACATTTCTTTCCACACCCCGACCGATGGGAAGACAGAGCAGACTATCTAGACATTGGAGGACATGCTGGGAGCATGTGTTCTGGATTTCAGAGGATCGTGGTTGCGACACTAGCCATTAGTAGAGTTTTCCTACAACAAAAACTTCCACTCTACTATTACCATGGCACCATTTGAGGCTTTGTATGGAAGACCATGTTGTTCACCCATTTGCTGGGCAGAGGTTGGAGAGAAAGGTGATCTTGGGCCAGAGGTAGTATAGAGGACCACAATGAAAGTCCAGCTTGTGCGTGAGAGGATGAAAGTGGCTCAGGACTGACAGAAGTCTTATGTTGATCGTCGGAGGAGGCAACTGGAGTTCGAGGTGGGAGATCATGTGTTTTTGATGGTGCCCCCTCGACGGGGGAAGCAGAGGTTTGGGAAGGGGAGGAAGCTATCCCCTAGGTTCATCGGTCCTTTCGAGGTGATGAGGTGAGTTGACGAGGAGGCCTATCAGCTGGCCCTACCACCTCAGTTGGAGAAGGTTCATGACGTCTTCCATGTCTCCCAGCTTCGTCGGTACATACACGATGACTCTCACGTTATCGACTGGGGAGAGTTAGATATGGGAGACGAAGTGACCTTTGAGGAACGAACTGTCAGAATCATGGATTGAAATGAGAAGGTGCTCTATGGACGAACCATCTCCTTGGTTCATGTGTTGTGGAGGCATGGAGGCCTCAAGGAAAGAAATTGGGAGTGGGAGGCTTAGATACACGCTCAATACCCAGAGTTTTTTTGACTTGTGTTTTTCATTGTTCTTCTAAGATTGTTTTGATGTTATGATATTTACCTTTGATATATGGAATGCTTGGCTTGTTTGTTGTGAGAATTTTTGTTTCCTTATTCTCTGGAAGTGTGTAATGTGTCCAGATGTGTGGGAAAAGGGAAAAACCTGATCCATAATTGAGACACATTAATATGGATGCGATTGAACCCGTGCGGGCGAGTCAGTACCGCCTAATGCAGATAATATCTCGACATGGGAGAAGGAATTTCCCCAAGCCACATTTTCGGACAGTGTGGTGGTTGTACGATGTTGGGGGCCAGTGTAAGTTGAAAAAAAAGTCCTAATATGTGGAGGTGGGAAGACCCAATTCTTAATCGAGACGCATTAATTCGGATGTGATTAAACCCATTTAGGTGAGTCAGTGTCGCCTAAAGTGGATAATATCTCGACATGGGAGAAAAAATTCCTAACACATATGATTAGGGTTGTTGGTTGGGTTCCTATTATAATGATATCCCTAAGAGGTATCTTGTGGGTTCCTCTATGTTGGTTTATGAATTCTCGGGGATAATAATGTTTTAAGAGGTATCTGATGTAATGGTTCGGACCTCTCCGACCCATTCCATTGTTGAAAACAGGGTCATGAAGTGTTCAGGATGTTAGAATGGACTTTTCCCACGCTTTTCCGAATTTTGTAACTACACACCGTGTAGTGTGAGTACACTCCATGTACCACCTTACCAAGTATACCCCATGTTGAATCCACGTCCATGCCTTGTGAAATAAATGAGTACATGCCCTGTAGCCCATACCACACACCGTGTAGTTCCTACTCGCGTACGCGTTACCCTCAAACCGTGTGTTGACCGGTCAATGGACATGTGCCGTGTTGAGACCGTGTCCTCATCATGTGAAATAAATGAATACATTCCATGTATCCCATACTACATGTTGTATAGCCCATACTACATTCCGTGTAGTTCCTCCCCGTGTATGTGTTATCCTCAAACTGTGTGTTGACCATTCAACAACCGTGTGCCGCGTTGAACGCCGTGATGGAAGCCGGATGGTGACCATGTGAAATGGACGAGTACATGCCGTGTAATTTTGTCTTTCTAACCTATAAAAGGAGGGGGCATGTCCTCCTTTTCAAAACACTCCACTCCTCCCCCTTCCCTCGAGCAGAGCTCTCTCGAGAGACTCCAAAGCTCATTTCTTCCATAACTTTTCTATCCGAGCTCCGATTTTCAATCCGTTAGTGGCCACAAGATCGTAACGACGTGGCGGAACTTCTGAGCTTGGATCTATCTTCGGCCTTTCCTTCCCATATTCCACCCGAGGAGGTTTTTCCGGGATTTGACAGAAGCGACAGACGCCGACGAACATCTTCTAAAGTTGACCCGAGGGAGCGTTGTGATCAGAACCTGTGGAAGTAGGGATCTTACCTTCATCTCTCTATTTTGTGCATCATGCGGGGTGGGTATCCTCTTGCTTTTGTGATATATGGTTCAACCAATAAATAAAGATAATAACTAGTTAAATAACTATTATGGGGATGTTGTTATGTTTATCATTGTTTATCCTTTTGTTATGTTGAGAATTGAATATGCTTATGCCTACTAAAAATCACGGTCGTTGGGGGCCTTTTCATGAGAAATTAAATGTTTCCCTATCTTTATAGATGGTATGTGGATGGAAACTTTGTGGAATGTGGAATTTGGTTAATCACGTAAAGTTGGATGATTAAAATCCAGAACCCTTGTGTGATCACCCCAGTTGAACAAAATGGAATAATGAACATGTGGGTGTCGGCTTGGTTACGTGGTGTGTGAATGGTGGGTGGGGTGGATCCTGAGTTTTTAAGAATTGGATGGGAAGTGGGTATGCGGTAAATGATAAAGGGGTGATGATGTGGAACGAGCCTTGTTTTGTGATACGGTGGTGGAGATGAGGCTATAGTGGCAGCAGGGCTGCAGTAATGGGTTGTGTCATTAAAAGAAAGAGGAAAGTTGATAAATTAACTGTGGGGAAAGATAATGAATTAAACACAAGAATAATCAATGGGGTTTGATTGATGATAAAAGGTTGGTTTGTGCTGCTTGTTTTTTATCTAACTTGATTTGTGGTGGGAAGAGATTTTGTTCTATGAAACGCTTGATCTGGTTTGATAGTTTCCCAATAGTTAAGGAACTGATAATCTATTACTAATGAATCATAAAAACCTAAATGGGGTTGGGACTGTTTGTTGTATGCTAGCTTTTTAGTAGCAGTGTCGAGGCACGTCCTCAGTTTCCCTATTTAGAAGCCATAGGTTGGGATGTGTTCTTGGTATATATATATATATAAATTTCAGTATCTTTGTGTTTTGTCTCACCCCACTCATGTTGATAACTTAGTGCCGAACACTCCCATTTCATGGGAGAGGGTGTTTTCCCCTTAGTTACAAGCTCCTTCTTGCTCCTTCTTCCATAGGCTGTGATGGCTTGAGGCGACCTTACACCCAAGACTCTGCGGATAGGTTTCGATTGGGGTGGTTTTATCCCAAGACACTTCGGGCAGGTTTATTGTTCCCATGAATCTTCGGGATGAGGCCCAGGTGTGTTTGGGAGGGGATGTGATTATGGTTTGTGAGGCCCAGGTGTGTGCGGGTGGGATGTGTGGTTTTGAGGCCCAGGTGTGTGTGGGCGGGATGTGTGGTTTTTGTGGCCCAGGTGTGTGTGGGCAGGAAGAGTGTGTTAGAGTCAAGAAGTTCACTGTTAGGAAGAGAATCTAACTAGTGGGAAATGGTGCGGGGTACCAAATACTCTTGTTCTTATATAATACTACCTATTGTTATGTGTTTTTGGTGAGCGTGGCTGGTGAGGTTGGGTGGATAGATTTCCTTCTTAGGTTGGTTTCTTCTATTGTTCTCACGGGACATTAGGATGTCTCCCCACATGTGCACGAGTTCTTTAGGTTTCCCTACTGAGTATACATGTATTCTCACCCTACGTTTACTTTCAGGTTTCTAGGATGACTACCAGGGTCGTGCGGTACCCTACTAGTCTAGACAGTTGGAGTTGTTTTAGTTGTTGTACTCTTGTTTCTTTTGGTATTGTACTTTTTAGCTTTCTTGTACTTGTACTTTGTTTCAGAATTGTTTAAACATGCATGTGGGATCAGTTTGGGTTTTTTTATATACACTTTTTCTTTTCCTTTTTGGTGGTTGAGTTGTCCTATTTCCCGATTTTAAATAATAAAAATGGTAATGCCTCCCATATTTGTGAAAACACATACCCTTGGTGCTAGTCGCCACTCCGGGGCCTACTAGAGGCGGGACTCATGGGTCATTATCCCCCTTTCACCATTTCCATCTCAGGAGGGGCATCTTTGGTGGGAGGCGGTCGGGGCACTATCCTTAGCCGTCTAATCGATCCTTGCCTAATCGAGGTTGTCAAGTCTTTTACACATATTTCACTTTCCTTCTTCTTGTCCTTTCAACCACACTAGTCGTCACCGTCATCTCCTATCCATGGCTCCTATCACTCCGGTGAGACTTTAAATCACCCTCCTCATACCCAATTGGTTGGTTTTCCCACAAGGCCTTTTTAGGTTCCATAGTTTAATGAGAACCCTGTAATGTGTATGTTTTCTATATTATATATATATGTATATGTATATATATATATTGTCTAACAGTTGAATTAATCAAGTTCGTCTTTGATTAAGGTTTTTTTTCTGAATAATTGGTTTCAGTTTACTTTTAGGTCTCTATGTTTATTTTTATATGAACCATAGTTTATATATAAAATTTTTATATTTATATTTTTCAGAATCCATTTATATAAACTAGCTTCATTTTCACCAAAACCCTATAGGATCTCCTCTCCTAAACTTTTCTTCAATCACTGCATGGCTCAACCCCACTTTTTAAAGTCATGTAAGGGCTTATCTTGTTTTGAATTTGTTATATATATATATATAATGTTATTTTTGTATATATGATTCTTTATAAAACAATCCAATTATGTTTTTATGATTCTCGAATGAAGGACATTTGTTCTTAAATGATGTTCTTAAATGCATGTAAATCATGCAAAGATTCATTTTTTTTCTATTTAATAAGACCATATAAAAAAATAAGTGTCCATACATTTATATGTATAAATACATATAGTTTTTTATTATAATATTAATTAGGTTCTCGTAGAATTGACTTTAGTGGTTAAATTCTATTTTTGGAAGTGTATGCAACTTTTAAGGATTTATCAAACCATGTTCTGATTATAAAAATTCCGTGTATTTAAATTGTTTATATATAGCTTTACACAATTTTGAAACCCACATGAATGTATATATTAGAACCGTAATTACACATATGCATGTCCTGCATCTATTTTAAAATTATTTGATGGTACTAAACTTGTGATTATTTTATGTTTTATTGATATATTTTGATATTTTTAAAAAGTTTTATACATGTCAAATAATACAATTTTATATTGGAAGACAATAAAAAATCCTTGTTTTGATATTATGTGCCTAAAAGTATTAAGAAGTGATCACCTTGATATTACATGCATAAATCCCGAATTAATAAATTTTGGATAGATTGTTGGATTAATCTATTTTTCATTACACATAAATATATATTCCTTCATAATAACATGTAGTTAAATGTGTTTAATTATTTTCTTATGCATAAATACTTCACATGAAATATTTGTTTTACATTTATAAGTATTATGCCACAATGAACTCTATTTGTTATTAAAGGTAATGATTAAATTTGTTTAGATATACTATTTATCAGTGTATGGAAAATATGAATGACACCCATATTAAATTCAAAAACATGTAATTTTTTATATAAAAGGATAAATCTCATGAAATCGTATTTTTTAATTTAAGTGTTATAGTTTTATTTGACAAACCCAAACAAACTATTATTTTATGTGCACTGGTTATCATCATTTGTAAAAATGTATGTCTATGTGTTCATACAGTCTTTAGTTTAATTTTACCATTAATGCAAGACTAATTTATGAATATGTACATAATTTTAAAATGGAATAAATCTCTTATAATATTTTATATATAAACAATTTAATTACATGAAGTGATCTGGGTCACTATGAATAAAATAAATAAATTAATTATTTTTAGTTGAATGGGAAACTTCGAATAAAATACATATATTAATTATTAGAAGTGGTATGAGACACTTCAAATAAAATACTCAATATAGTAAATCAATGTGGTATGGGACTCTTCGATTTAAATACATTTAGACTTATATGGAATTCATTTGACTGATTATGTGATGGGTGAGGACTTATATAGACTCTTGATGCATCCTTAGGTCCCATGAGACAAATTATTTTCTTGGAACAAGGCCTTGATAGAATTATTATGCATGGTCTTGGCACGAGGCCTTAATAGAATGTATATGATTTTTCAGAATTATTCAAATTTTTAATGTTTGATTAATATATATCCATCCATGGGAAAATTTTAACAGTATAATAACCCTTGGTTAAGAATATTTTACTTATGATAATGTTAATTAATTCATATGGTATAATAAAGTATGTACATGGAATGTTTTTATAATTAATGTGTAGTATTTATTATTAGAACATTGGTATAGAAGTTAATATTACATATTTCATTTCATGAAGTGAATTTTCAATGTTAAGTGAATCATGAATTTTTTTCTTATGAATTTCAATGAAAGTGTTATATCATGTATTAATTTTTACCTTTATCCATGAATGTCACCCTTAAATTAGTATGATCAATTCATGGCTTATAATTTGCATTCCAAGCATTTTTGTACATGTTTGTGTACTCTAATATATGTTTTTTCTATAGATTTTAAATAAATTTATAACTTCTTGTGTAAGAGATTTCCCTGAAAATGTTTTCATATATCCTTTTAAAAATGTCGATTACATGCTATAAGAAATTTTGTTTCCTTCTAAGAAAATGTTTTGTAATTATATAAAAGGATGTTTTATAAAAAAGTAATTTCATAAATTTGTTTTGAAACCCCATACTGGGTATTCTTGTGCTCACTCTACGTTTTAATTTACTGTTACAAGGTTAGTGTATTTGACTATATTTGATTACTCTTATGTTATGGTAACAATATAAATCTTATCTCGTTATATTTTTAAGAAATGAATCATATGTATCTGGTTTTACAGAACCGATACCAACTGTGAAGGAACATGATGTCTAATTTAACCAGAATGATTTTATAAAAAAATTACACACAATCTTTCAGGAACTGACTTCATGCATCTGAGGTCAGGGTCATCATAGTTGGTATCAGCGGAATGGTTTAGAAAATTCTGGAAAATTTCTATAGAAAAAATTACTATGATTCTTAGAGCAGAACACTTTTCATAAATTTTTCATATAGAAGGTGAGGTTTCACAAAAAAAACATCTTGTCTCTCCCTATAGAATTATTAGAGAACATAATTGTTAGGTTTTGTTCAGAAACATACTGGCCTCCTATGAACCTACGTCAAACCTACAAACCCCTATACCAAGTGTCAAACAACCCAAATTTCCTTGAACTTCACCAAGGAAAAAGTCATGTACACTATCGTTTGTCTCAAGCGCAACTTGCATATTATGAACATAATGTGATGTAATATAAAGGAATCTTCCTATGTTTCACCCTATCTTAGGCTTATCTATCGCTAAAAAAGTTCTTAGAAGCTATAGTGGTAGTTGACCCCTGTGCATCCTATCTGTTCCCAGTATTGAGTTTTAGTAATTATGGGAGGATTTATAATATTTGGTTTTTAGAAAACATGTTTTCTGACTTTTCTATAGGAACAAAGTTATTTATGATATCTCTAAAATCTACACTTCTCATGCCACCCTATCCAGGACCTACTGCTTCTCGCTTGAGTTTGGCTCTAACTGTGATAGTTGTTTCTGGGAAAATGAAATTGAAGAGTTTAAAAATGTTTTGGGGATGAACCTAACCAGAATAAATTACCAGGAATGTCTCCCATAATTTTGTACATTAATTAGGTATAAATAAAATATTTTTTTCTCATTCAAATATTGTTAACTAATAATGATTATTTTTTTTGTTAAGAAATCAGGGGTGATGTTTGTGGGTTGGTGCTGGAAATCTTAAGAGTATGATGGAATTACGAGGATGCAATTATTTTGAGGGAGTAAAAATTTGATGCCCCGAACATATTTTTTTTGTAATAATAATATTTTTTGGATTATTAGTATTACTAATATTTTCTGTTGAATAATGGTTCCATCTAAAATAAAATCATGATGAATAACAATAAGTTATTTTTTATTCTATAGAAAGGTTGAAACATTAAATTTTCACGAGGCCAAAATACCCTTACTATACTAGAATACCTACTAGGAGACCTATCAGAATCACCTGGAGACCACCAAACACAAAACATAGACCATGAAAATAATGGAAGTCCTTCGGGTCGGTCACAATTAAAAACACTATGGAATGAAAAATGGAAACTACACTAAGCATCAAGGGGATATAGAGAACCATCTTCACATATTTGGTTTTTGAAGTTTAGAATAGCCTAAAAAAGTATTTATAAGGACTTGATGTTAAATGTGACCTTTGAGGTCTTTAGATGACCATTTTTTTGTAACAGTCATAAAATTTTATAACAGTTGGGTATATTATGTATTTTAATTATTTTTTGTAGTTTTATTTTTTATGTATTTTAAGTATATATGTATTTTAAAAATTCTATGTATTTAATGTAACTTAATTATTTTAAGTACCATAATAAATATAATGGTTTATAATCATTTTAAGTAAGATTTTATTTAATAAATGTATATTTTTAAGTAAATTTTATGTTTTGAAGGAATACCTCTCAATGTATTAAAATTGTATATCTATTTAGCTTTTAATGGAAATTAAATGAAACAAATTATATTATAAATAAATATATATGTTTCAAATGTTTTAAATATATTAATGTTATATCCCTGGTTAAATAATAATATATTTTAAATTGAGGATATAGTTTATTTTAAAAATATTATAACCATGATGTTTACTTTAAAATTAATATATTTTTTTAAAAGAAATGGCATATTTTTAAATGAGGTCTTGTTTTTTAACTTATAATGTTTTAAAACTCCATAATGTATAAAAATTATGAATAAATTGGTATTTATAATTTATTTTATCGATATGAATGAATATATATATATATTTTAAAAAAATTATTATATATAAATATATATGTTCTTATGTTTAGTAAAAATGAAGTTCGTTTTGGAAAGTTTTTTAGGTGAGTTCCCACCCAACCGAGGGCAGCCTTGAAGCCAAATACCTCATGGTCTGGAGGGAACCTCACATAGAACCCTGAGCTCAGATAACCTTCAAGAATTTCATTCATCGTGCATTCCTGTTCATGCACCGGCACTAGTGCACAGCCATGTGGGGGCAGAAGGAGGAACCAAGGTGGTTCCACCTTGTAGGGTGGCACAACGACATAAGGTGGGCACATAGAGTCCCATCAAGAGAACCAATATGGGGCGATACTAGGGATAGGGAAGAAAGTTAACTGTCTTGTGGATGGTAAACTGAGTATTATAAGGTAGTCCCAAATTGATCTCTATTTCGATGTGGGATCCCGTTTTTATAGGGATCTAATCTAGGCTGTTCAATCTCACCACACGATATCTCGATCGTCCATCAATTTTTAAAACTGCGGAAGCCTCTGTAGCTGTCTGATCAATCCATGATTGATATCAAATATGTTTTTGTTTTAATAATACAGATCTATCCTAAGTCATTTGATCGATCTATGCCTAATCATGGTCATAAAATCTATTCCACATATTTCCCTTTCCTTATTATTTTTCCTCACAACCACACCCGTAGCTTCGCTATCTCCTCTCCACTACTCCTATCACTCTCATTGTTCTTTCCACCACCCTCCTCAGACACAGCAGGTTCTTTTTTCCACAATACCACCTTAGGTTCCTTAGTTTAACGAGAACCCCTATGTTTAATGTGTACGTTTTTTTATAAAAAATATATATTTTTTCTAAGGACTAAATTATTAAAGGTCCTCTTTGATTAAAGTGTTTATTTTGTCCAAATAATTGTATTCAATTTTCTTTTAGGTTTCTTTGATTATTTTTTTCAAAACCATAGTTTATATATAAAATATATATTTACAGTTTATATAGTGCCTTTATATAAACCACATTCATTTACAAGAAATCCTTATGGGGATTCCTCTTCTCAACATTCCTTCAATCACTTCATGGCTCAACCTCACATTTGATGTCTATTAAGATATTATCTTGTTTTATGTTTGTTTTAACTATATATATTAATACTTCTATATGAATATACTATTCTCTATAAAAAACCAATTCTAGTTTTATGATTCTCTAATTAAGGATATTTTTTCTTAAATGATGTTCTTAAATACATGTAAATCATACAAGGATTATATTTTTTTTAATTGGTCCATATAAACATATATGAGTATGTACTATTATATATATACATAAACATAAAGGTTTCAATTATATTATTAATTAGATTTTCATAAAACTATATTTAGTGATGAAATAATGTATGTCGATGTGTATGAAACAATTAAGGATTTATCAAACCATGTTTGGATTATGAAAATTACATGTATGCACTTTGGGTACATTTGGATTTATATGATTTTAAAACCCACATGTATGGATATATAAGAGCCAAAATTACAGATATGCTTGTCCAGATTTATTTTATGACGTTTTGATGCTATTAAACTACTGATGATTTTATGTTTGAATGATATATTTTGATTTGTTCAAAATGTTTTATATATTACACATGATAAAATTTTATATTGGAAAACAGAAAAATGACATTTTTTTATTATGTTCCCAAAAGTTTTAAGAAGTCATCACCTGGATATCAGATGCATGAATCCAGAATTTATAAATTTTTGTACAGAATGTTGGAATAATACTTTGTTCATTACACATAAATATATATTAATACCTAAGCACATGTAGTCTAATTTGATTAATTACTTTCTTATTCATGATTTCTTCACACCAAATAATTTCATAAAATTTATATTTATTCTATCATAATGAACTCAATTAGTTATTAAATGTAATGATTTAATCATTTTACCTCTTCTATTTATCATTTTATGGAAAATATGAATGATATCCATATTAAATTCAAAGACATGTAATTTTGTATATAAAATGATTAATTTCACGAAATGGGAGTTTTGAGTTTATGTGTTTTTATTTTATCTGAAAAACCTAGAAAACTTTTATTTTATGTTCACCAGTTATCATAAGTTTAAAATATGTATGTTATGTGCCCATGAAGCCTTTAGTTTAATGGTAAAGTTAATGCATGATTCATTTATAAAAACATACATAACTGTAAAATGGAATTCATCTCATATAATATTTTAAGGATTAATAATTTAATTATTCGAAGTGATATGAGAAACTTTGAATAAAATGCATAAATTAATTATTCGAAGTGTCTTGGGGAACTTCATATAAAAGACATAAATTAATTATTCAAAGTGGTATGGGACTACTCAAATAAAAAATGAAATAAAATAAATTACAGTGGTATTAGACACTATGATTTAAATATATTTAGACATATGAAGAATGAATTGGACTGATTATGTGACAGGTGAGGCCCACTATATCCTCTCAATGCATCAGTAGGTTTCAAGAGACCAACTATGGTTTTGGTACAAGGCCATGACAGAATGATTACGTATGGCCTTGGCATGACACCGTGATAGAGTGTTTATGATTTTCTGACATTATTAATTCTCTCAATATGTGATTAATATATAACCAAACATGGTATTATTAATCTATTATAATAACCCTTGGTTAATAATCTTTTACTTATGATAATGGTAATAAATGCTATGGCATAATAAAGTACGTAGTTGAAATGTTTTTATAAGTAAAGTGTAGAATTTATTATCATAGCATTGATATAGATGTTAATATTACATCTACAATTTCATCAAGTTTTTTTATGTATTAAGAGATTCATGATGTTGTTACTTATGTATTTAAAATAATGTGCTACAACAAGTACGGATTTTTATGTTCATCCTTTCATCTCACCCTTAATTTAGTTTGATCAATTCCTATAATATATTCAGCATTCCAAGAATAATTATTAATGTGTGTGTACTCTGATATGTGTATTTTCTGTTGATTTTAAATAAATGTATAAATTATTTTGTAATATTTTTACCAAAAAATATTTTCATTTATCCATTTAAAAATATTTGAGGAAAAGCTTCAAGAAATGTGGTTTCCTTTTAATAAAATGTTTTGTAATTATTTTAAAGGATGGTTAAAAATATGAATTTCATTAATTTGTTTTGAAAACCCTTACTAGGCATTCTTGATATCACCCTACATTTTAATATACTCTTGCATGGTTAGTAGATATGTCATGCTTTGAGTACACTTATGTTATGGAAACAATATGAAGATTATCTTGTTTATTTTTGAAGAAATCACCTATATATGGTTTTCCAGAACCTAGAACGGAAAGATTCTCGATGAAGGAAAGTGATGTTTAATTTTACCATCATGATTTCATCTAAAAACATTACACACCATGTTTAAGGCACAAACTCCAGGCTTCCAGGGTCAGTGTTATCCCATTATGTCTTCCCCAAGTATTTATAGGACCCATACCAACTTTTAAACATTATCTTTAGAATTTCCAAGTCACTAAATAATAACTAGTGATAGGTTGATTGATTATTAATTGTAGATAACACCATGGGTACCCCATTACTAATTCAAAATATCATCTACCATTGAAAATTGGTACCTTTTATTCACCATTGAAATGATTAACTTCTCCTATGTAAACACATATGAAGACTACCATCATCCTTCTTAGGGAAGAACATAGGTTCACCCTAGGATGAAGTACTTAGCCTGATAAATCCTTTCCACTCTAGGGTGTCTAGAAGAAACTGATCTCTTTTAAATGGGAGGTAAACATGTGGTATAGTTGTATTGAAATTGGTCATACCAATCATGAGATTAATCTTAAACTATACGCACTAATCAATAGGAATTCTAGTGAAGTAAACTGACATGTCATTTTGATAGATATACAAAAATAGAGGATGAGTCGAGGAGGATATAACTATTCCTCTATAAATATATAATCCTTCCATATATATTGATATTATACCAAGGTAACTCATGTCTAGTCTACCATTGGATAATACATGTTACCACTCTCAGGATATCTCTTATCTCTTTCACTTTAATGAAGTAAATGACACCAATATTTGATAGAATACATCGTTTTCTAGATGTATTGTTAGAAATTCCATAATGAGAGTCACATTTAAAATAATTATCTCTTGAAACATGAAATCCCATAGATATTCTTAACTATAAAAAACATTATGAAACTCAAAGATATAAAGGAGGGTGTCAAAATTCATTCCAAATGGCGTATCAATGGAGAATAGGTCAGATCATAACATGATTAGTAAGCCATGCCCATCAACTAGATAAGAAGAGATAAATGAATTG
Source organism: Viscum album (assembly GCA_963277665.1). Taxonomy (NCBI): domain Eukaryota; kingdom Viridiplantae; phylum Streptophyta; class Magnoliopsida; order Santalales; family Viscaceae; genus Viscum; species Viscum album. The sequence goes on from OY728123.1 coordinate 209,610,254, forward strand.
GAAACTCCAGTATTGAATAATTTTCTATAAAACATAAATTTCATTAGTCCCATAACATGAATATTATATGGTCCCTCTCCACTATCTGCTGGAGACTTCTCTGTTGTGTAAAATGGATATTCCTTAGCTCCATGGACCGTTCCCATGTTCATATCCATACAGGATGTTTTTGGAGGTGCATGACTAGATCCCAAATTTAGTGATTGTTTCTATCCCTGGACTCTTTAGATGCATAGCCTTGAATCCTGGTAGAAATACCATCAAAGATACTTTGGATTATAACATTGTTGACATGTTCTATGGGACATAGTAAAGACTCTATAATGATTCCAAGAATCTCGATAGTTTAATTTTTTTTACTCCTTCTAATTGAAGTGATGATGGCATAGTCTTTTAATCACACAATCCTCTATTATGATATGATTCTCAAATATTTATCTTCTGAGTACAAGATGAATCTCCCATATTAATTTTCCTACTCTAGACCCATTAGAAAGGTTAAGACCTTACAATGTGAGTACATGTACTTCATTAGGGGAAGGAAACAAACCTATCATTGGAGCTCCAATCATAAGTTTATCTCGAACTATTAGTCCTTCTATGCTAATTCCTCAGCAAAAAATTATCAATGATAGAAACTCCATGAACCGAGTAGAATATTAATAGAAAGTCATATAACCCTATTTTAACTCAATGGAATGATATAAACAATATAGGTTAATCCTTTTTAGCGAAAATTCTCAAAGAATAGGTCCTTCAAGTTCATCGTTCTAATGTAGTCTAACATTGTCTAATTATTCATGGTATTCCACCATCTCTTGGTATGTCCAATGAATAAAAATTTCACTAGGATAACTCGTCCATCATCAGGAGTCATGGAGTGTTCAAAAATCATCAGGATAATTTTTAACATGTTCTCTACACCTTGCAGGCCCATGGACCATAGAATGTCAAAGGACACTGGAGTTGGAAATACTAAGTATGATTGGTCATGGTCCTCTATGTGGATATTCCTTGGATTTTAACAATACAAAATATTCTCTACTATATGAGTTTTATATGAATGATCACAAGTTCTGGTATAAGATCCAGATGCGGTACATAATCTCGACCATGTGTTATTGCATGAGAGTTCCTTGAGATTACATAGTTGGTGGTCTGAAAAAATGAATCTAAAGTATCATATTATATATCATGAAGAAATATTAAGAACATAAAGAATCCTTACCAATTAAGTGAATAACATAATGTTTTCATAGGATCTGACCCATAACCCATGTTATACACCACCTTGAACTATCATTGATCTAAATCCCTAAACATGAGTCACACTCAAAATATATAATCCAACAAAACAAAATTATCATTTTCAATAACTAATGACTTATCTTTTAAATACATAAATTTCATTAAATGAAACTATCAAAATTAGATAACAAAAACTGAAGAATTTAATTAATTAACTACTATACAGAACAACAACAGTTAAATATATGGAATGTAGACCTACTTTCCTAGTTATAAACCATGAACATAATTGAAATATCATAAATCACATATAAATATTGTGTTCATCATCCATGGAGAATTTAATAAATGGTGACAAAAAAAATTACCCCACTTTATGTAAACATTGAGGTCCACTATACAGTGATATATATGAACATTGATAGTTCTAATTCTTGAGTTCCAACATTCATATCTAATATCTACTTAATTCAAAATAAATTTAAAGAGAAAAAACCAATTAGATTACCATGGTTATATAATTACTTTTTTTTGAAACGTGAAATTTTCCAGTGTCATAGAATAAATTCTACTTAGCCACATTTTTTGCATTTTTATATACAAGAGCTTATTGACATGAAGCTATGGTATGAGTCTAATAGGTAGGATAATATACCCTTAATTTCTGGTTGTGGGATCAAAAATTCATTAAAGACCATATAATAATTCAGTAATGTAAATTTAAAAAACTAAATAACAAAGTGTTCATATATTTCATATAAGTAATAAATGGATCAAAAAATATCAATCAAAAAATATAGTAATAAGTGAATATAAAAAATAACTAAACAATATCTTCCTATGGAGTTCTTTATGTTCTTCTCCCAACACCATTGATCTGTTACCCAACAATATATTATAGTGACCTTTCGCTTAACTAGATCTTTAGTCATGAAATATATAAGCGCAATAAAATTCAAAAGTATGGTGGGAGTAAAAGACTTGGTATGAAACCACACATTCTTTATTAACCTTGCATGATCGAGTATTATAGGATTATTACATGATTCTAATAAAATTTATACATGTACAACATCAAACAATCCAAAATCAATATGGTTATAGGGGATACATAAAATAAACCTTATGATATTTTGAGGTGTTGAAAACCTAAAATTTTCCATTTTGGAGTATTCGAGTGTAATGCTTTCATTTTCAACATTAAGTATATTTTAGATGAATTTGAAAAGAAATAGGAAGAGGGAATATTATAAGGATATTATAACAATAGTATTTATTGTATACTATTAAATAAAATAATTTCAGTTGTTGAATAATAGATTCATTTTAATTTGTAATAAAAATATTTGAATAAAATAGATTGTTATATTGATCAACATTAAGATGAATTTAGAGAATTAAATTTTAAATAGGATGAACCTCCAGACAAGGGTTCACAAATTGAGGATAAGGATATTTATTCTCAATCTGATCCTATTCATGAATGATCTTGGTATACTATTAGATTTAATCATAGAGATAGTTTGATTTGAAATTTTTAGTAAATTTTTCAAAATAGAAAATTATTTATAAATATTTATTCTTATCATAAATTCATTTTTAATTTCATTAATTAAGAATATTTATGAATAATTAAATTATTCTAATTGGATATTGGATACGAAATATGACTTAAATCATTAAACTATATATTTTTTTAATGATTATTTATTTCACTAAATTTATATCATGTAAATTATAATAAATTAATCTTTAGAAACAAACATTATGAATATATAAATATAGATAAAAATAAGATATATTTTTTTCCCATGGATAATCTCACGAAGGTATTGGTTTTGAAGAATAATTTACACATATTTCTTGATTAGAATAAATTATAATATTATTATGCTATAATGATTTTAATATATTTATATTATTTCAAATAGGTTTCATAATTTATTATATATATATTTTTATTTTGAAGAATTATATGATTGATAATCCCCTGGTTTATGAAAATGAAGAGTATTTTGTTCATGTTATTAAATATTATGTGGATTTATATGGATTGATACAATATCTAAAATCATTGTATGAATGAAAAAAATTTGTATTTCAAATGAACAATTATTTTAATATAATGGAAGGTAAAACATTATTTATCAAGAAAAATTATAATGGTACCTTGATTTTGAAAATTTGTATTGATGGAATTGTTTTTGTATATTTATGGGAAGATATTTTTACTGAATTATCAGTATTAATGAGTTATGAATTTCATAAGAGCATGATTGGGGAATTTAAATTCATTCTGATTCTATAAATATTTCAAATAAATGATGGCATTTATCTCAATCAATCTATTTATTAAAAAGAGAACGTTATGTGATTTTATTTACAATATTATAAATGTTAAAAGACTCCCACGAGTATTATATGAACAATTGATATATAATATTCTAACAAATATATTGATGATAAAATTTAAAGAGGCATGATTGGATTATTTTAAAACTTATATTATTTTTGGATATATTTATTATTCATAGTATTATTGCGTGAAAGATTTCGAGGTGTCCCTATGAAAAATAAATTTTTTTTCAGGAGAATTATTTGTAATGGTAAATGACCTTTTTTTCTATGACTATATTACACAAATAAATCTATTAGTGCTTTGAAATGATAATTTAATTTTTGTGTAAGAATGATATATTTAAAAATCACTTCATATATGTGTCATTTACTTGGTAAATACTTATTTTTTAATGCCATGAAATAAAATTATGTTTCTTATTTAAATAATAAATTTAAATACATAGTTTCTGTATATTTTTGTGATCAATCAATACGGATTAAGATTTTTTTGACATATGTTTTGATTTTTAGAAGAGTAAAATACTATGTGACCCATTTCTAATATTTTAATTAACAAAAATCACATACAACACTAAAGAACTATTTACATTAATGTAAAATCTCATTTTATTCGGGAAGATTTTCAGAAAGGAAATACAAATATTGAATTTCACTATATTGAACATATAATTTCAAATAACTATAATATGACATTGGAATTTAATATGTTTGAGAATATCATGTTTGAACTTAGTACCATGTGTAACATCCCATATCTAGGTGCCACCCAATAGTAACTCATATGTGGTTCGTCACATGATCACAAACGCATTTCCCCAAATGCTAAAGGCTTCTGACTAGAATCTAGGGCCATGGTTTGATAAGGGGGAAATTATTCCCTCATTGGAAAAGTGTACACAATGGGAAAAAAATAGTAATCAGTAGAGGAAGCAGTATTTCCAAATAACTTAGATTAAAAAAGAGGACTGATAGAATTAAAAAAACTTGATAACATATATAAATGATGCATGTAACATGTGTATAGGAAATCAACCAAAAAAGTCACAGTGATGGAAATAATAAACTAAAATAGAGTATAGAAGGGATATTTACCTTTATTATTAATATAAACAAATAATCTCTTTGGGTCAAAAAACCTAACCCAAACCGGGTGTGAGATGAATCCCAATAGGAAACCACCAAAAGATCTATTCGTAACAGTCAGTGAATATATATAGTAAAAAAATATACAGAAATGAAGAAATAAACTTGGAGTTACTCAAGTGTAAACAATCTTATAGTTTCATATTACCTTAATTTACATTTATTAATTATTGAATCAACTGAATAATATAACCTCAGTATCTAGCCTATGATTTATATCCCCGTTATAGTAGTAAAAATAGACATCTGAAAATACCATCTAAAAAACCATGTAATATTGAGTCCAAGCACGTTATTTGGCTTGACAGACTCATAATATTCATTCTATTATTCACAAAAAACCATTAGGAACACTCTCATGGTATAAATATTTTTTTACATAGAAAAAAAACAAATAAAAATGACTAAATCCTCCTCCTGAATGGCCTGAAGAACTCCAGCTCCCTGAATGATGAGAAAATAGTGGTCTTGATCCGGAACATGAAGTCATAACTGATCCCCTCTCACTAGTTGATGGTGAGAAAAAATGGAAAAAAACACAAAATATGACCCATACAGTAGCAAGACAGCACACAATATGGTCTCTCAAGAATTGAGGTCTCGTGTGAACACTTTTCTCGCATTGGTAGCACCTCACCTGGTTACACGTAGACACACCCCTTCTACTGGAATCACCACATGAAGGTTCCCAACAACACTTCCTGCTATTAGATGAAGGAGTACCAGCCCTAGATGATGAATCACCCTGGCTCACAGCTCCTGACACCCATATATTTCACTTAGTAATGAGATCTTGGTTCACTATAACAGTCACCAAAGTCATCCTGAAGACATTCAACTACGATCAGATGTCATACTTGAGACCACACTCAAAATACATATCCAACGATAACTCATCACCTACTAGTAGAGTAGAAAATAACTGAAGCTTTGTAAAACTAGAAGATTACTCCATCACTGAGAGACCACCCTACTCCAAATCAATGAACTCTTGGGCTCAATCGGCCCTTAACGTCTCAGGGTAGATGTAGTCATAGAAGGTCCTCTAAAACACATCCCAAGTCATATCCCGATGATGTCTATAATGTGGGACAACATCCCACCATCTCTTGGTGGAATCAATGAGTATTTACTTCGTGATATTCACCATCCTCTATGGAGGAATCTACAGTTTCTCAAGGATAGAAATCTTGGACATAAACCCAGACTCTATGGCCTATCGTCCACCATGCCCTAAAGAATGGGAGGATACTAATATTGGACACCCGCATCAACTCTGCCATAGTCGGGTCAGGATGTGGTGATCCCTAAAATGTCTGAATCATCCTCATAAAGCCTTCACATAACTGTTCATCATCACATGTGTCTAGTATAATAGCAGGTTCCATGACAGTCATGATGAGAGGATCTACTTGTAGTCCATGATCTACCATTTCCAGTGTATGATCATTTCCCTGTATCTGGCATACAACCAGAGGACGTCTTGATGACTTGACTTTGCAAGGTCGAGCACACACCTCCATACAGGATTATCATGGACAACAACTTAGAAGTTCAATACCCAAACAGGAGAAGGAAAACATTCATGTTTTACAAAAAAGTATCACATGGTGTGTATAAACTCTACACTATGTGTTCATTTATTATTTTAACATGGAATTTTCCATTCCTAATCATGGTCGTGTAACACCATTACACACTGCGTGTTCCTCCAAGGACATGTCATGTACTATAATTTTTCATCCTGCCCAAGTAATTATACACGGCTCGAACCACACAGTTCACTCCTGGGTAACACTACACAACGTGTTCACCCTATACATGCAATGTACCACTTATGTACCATCCACCAATGTCATTGGTCACATGGAAGGATACACGGTTGACTCTATATGGAATTCATAAATGACACACGACATGTAAAACCTATGTTTCATCGATCTGTGATGTTAGCCACATGGCTTGATACACAGTTCTATACAACACAGCGTGTGCAATCTGAACATGGCATGTTCTACCAATTTTTTCCCAACCCCATGTCTCTTCTCACATAGTCATTCACACATTCATGAACTACATGGCATGTACATACGTTAAACAACATATACAAAAGAAAATTTAGTTCTTCTATAACATAAGCACACAAAGCATGTTTTCATAACATCACACACTGTGTTGTCTAGGATTCCAAAGAGCAAGCCTATAAAATATCACCAGAACCCCCAAAATCTTAAAATTTTGGCCATGGCATGCCAGGTTCTAATATTTGAGACACTATACTCACTGCAAATCAATTTTTGGAATCCAATTTCATATCTTTGATTAATAGAATTCAATTAAATATAAAACATGATCCTCCAAATTCTGATCCAAGAGGCCCCATAACACCTAGGGGACCAATGATTGGCATCTATTCAAATTAATCTTTACATATACCAGTACCCTATCAATGTAGAAGGTATTTCTACCATGGAATCTATCACAATAGCATGCATATATTTCACAACAACATCAAATCAGTAATGAACCCTAAATGGATTGAAAAAAATGAATGACATGTGATCTCAAGTAAGTTCGTATATGATGCATGAGATGGAATACCCTTATCTCACTAGGTCACAAAAAACAGAACTAGGATGATATAAATAATAACAACACAATACAAGTGAATCACCCAATGGTGAAATCAAATCAACTGTAACAATTGGAAAACTATAAAAATTGAAATATTAGAGGTACCTTGTATTTTCTCTATACACGGGTTAGCTACTCCGGGGCATAAATTGTTACAAAATACACATTCCTTCCAATCCCTGTTTATAGGATCCAAATAGTGAGACAAAGAAGAATATAATTGCCTCTGATACCAACTTCAAACTTCCCGTATTCGGGTTCCGTCCAAAGGTGTCCTGTAACCGGTTCGTCACTTGACCTCAAGTGCATTTCCACAAAATCCAGTGGATTAAAACTTGTAGTGAGGGCCAAGTTATGATAATGGGGAAATAATTCCCTAATTGGAATAGTAAACACAGTGGAAAACATGTAGTAAATAGTAGTGGAAGTAGTAATACCATATAACAGAAGTAAACTGCGGATGACTGATAGTAATAAAAGAAATTCAGCACATATATAAATCATACGTGTCACATGGGTCTAGGAAATCATCCTAACAAGTCACAAATATGGAAATACAATACCAAACCAATGTACACAAAATATGTAAAATCCAAAAGCCTCGCAATCCTCAGCTTGGTCCCATTATCTCTTACTCAAATATCAATCATGTAATTGATGAAGAAGTGATATTTATTATATCAATAACTACAACCACATAATCTATTTGGGTACAAAAGCATCACCCAAACTAGGTGTGAGGAAAATACTAGTAGGAAAACACCAACATATCTATACCTAATAGTAAGTGAATATGTATAGCAAGAAATATGAAAAAAAATGAAGCAATAAAATATGAGTTACTAAAAATTAAAAAAATTATATAGTTTCCAATTACATTGATTTAAATTTATTAATAGTTAAATACATTTAATAATGTTACCTTAGGATCTAGCCTATGCTCTGTATCCTCCTATATAATAGTTCCAACAGATGTCTCATAAGACCATATAAAAAACCATGTAATGAGTACAAACTTTCTTCGTCTCGTAAGACTCTTCACAGTAATTCAAATATTCACAACAACCCTCTAGAAAGGATCTAAAAATCTATGCCCTTTGGGTTAACATAACAAAAATCTTTTACAAATCACCACCTTGGAAGCTCCCACAGTTAATAACCTTGGGACAACATGGAATCCAAAAATTATAAATGGCCTTCAGGTAGCTCTTACGGTCAATACCCCCTAGGTCAACATAGTATAAAAAATAATAATTGACCTCCTAGGTAGATGTCCCTGTCAATAACTTTGGGTAAAAGTCTACAAGAATTCACTCACGGTCCTGTGTAAAAAATCAGGGAACCCCAACACTTTTCCTAGCCCAATGCTCTCAATGTCCATTGGTTGATCAACATGCATATCATAGCAAGGCAACACAAGTAATCTATGACTAATACATGGATAACATTATCAAGAATAACACATGAAATTTATATAATCAATCAACTCCATACAAAACAATTCAAGGAATGGAAAGAAGTTATACCTCATAGGCAACCTTGAATAATGTACATAAATAGCCAAATAGGGAAACACACCCATGGGGTGTCCCATGAAAACGTATAAAATCTTAAAGTCAAGCAATCCTCATTTCTCAAAATACCAAACCATATTAGGTATTAAACATGGCCAAAATTCCAAAACTCACAATACCCCAGACATGGGTATTCAGTACTTTAATCATATATAATCAAAATACAATCAAATAAAGGCACAAAACACCTAACTTGATGTTTTATAGTAGACAATCTATAACATCCTCCCTTGAATCGTCCTAAAACGTTGTAGATCTATAAAAAGGATAAAAATGTTCATCCTTGAAATACACAAGAGAGAGGAGGAATCAGGGATAAAGGCTCTTGGGATAGAGATAACACAGTAGTGAGAATTCAACGCACCTGGAAAACAGTGACACATGATTTTATTATATTACTATTAAATCATTTAAAATATAAAAAAATATTATTACACATAGAGGATACAAAGGTTTCATGTCTTGGGAAAATGAGGACCATATATAACAATTACAACATCAAGCATAAAAACTAATTTAATTCCTTATTATCTAGAATCTTATTGGAAATTGACCTCTCCTTAGTATATATGGTCACATGAGGATATATATAAAAATGGGTGAGTGAATTTATCAGTAAGATTACATATAATAATAATATTACAATGGGTGAGCATAACCATAACAAAGGAAAAGGATCATGAACATGATAGGAAGCATTACTAAGATACTTGAAATTAGGTAATGCATAAAAATGAAACATCATGTCTTAGTAGTTAACTACCACACATATTTGTGATAAAATATAGAATCTTGTTCACAGATCATTTCAAATTAACTCATGTGATTCATCACATTACTCAATGCATTAGAGCGATGTAGGATTCTAGGTTCGCCCATGGCATTGAAACATTCATTTTGAGCTATATAATTCTGGGTGCACCCATCACATCACAACATTATCATTTATAATGCATGAAAAATGAACATATATCAAAATTGAACAAAAATAACCCATGAAAGTAATGGGTTTCCTCTCATAGTAGGACATTCAAAAACATTGGGTTCCCAAAATAAAGAGGTAATAACATACATGTTATATGAACCATCAACCTTGAATGAGAAGTAAAAGTTGTTTTCTTAAAAGAAGAGTTCTTTTGGAAAACATTTTGTTTGATAAAAAAATCAGTAGAAAACATTTATATCCCCTAAAATTTAAGATAATTATGAAAAAAAATATTTTTAATGACTTACCATACCTAATATGGAGTGAAAGAGGTAGAAACCGAAGAATGAAAATTAGGTTCAAGATTTTCCCCTTACCTTATATATGAACGCTTCCTTCATTTTAATGTCATGTATAACCACATTAGATTCATTAATAAACAATTAAATAACCTTTTTTACATGAACATGGTTTATTATGGTTTCATTAAGTTATTTTATGATCCTTTGGATATGTTATATAGTTTAATAAAAATTGTTATTGAATGTTTGTTTTTATGGGTTTTCCTGAGCGGTTTACTTGTATTCGTAAATTGATGTTCGGGTAGAACATGGGTAAACATCCATAACTGATATTACATATTATTAATTATCATACATTATTTTAAATGATCTAATTATTTATTAGACTATATACCATGTGGATGAATCGTTAGATATGAATTAAATGAATATTGCTTGAGAAAATTTGGGCAGGTTTTTGACCACAAAGGGGCCAATGTACCTTGGGCTTAGCTTCCCTTTCTTTCCAAACTGGATGTCTTTCTTCCATGGTGATATTCAACGGAATAATTTATCTCCAATTTCAAACTCCAAGATCCTTCGATATTTTTCAACATAGATATTTTATTGACTCTAAGTATCTTTTATGTGTTTCTAGATGACTTGAACCTTCTCTATAAATTCTTTCACAAGATCATGTCAAAGTATCTTTCTTTCTCCAACTTCATTCCAACAGGTTAGAGTTCTACATCGCTTTCAATAAAAAACATTATATAGATCCATCTTAATACTTGAGTGGAAGCTATTTTTTTATGAGAACTCAACCAATGGGAGATGTTAATCCCATCCACCATTGAATTACACAGAGTAGGCTCTTAGAATATCTTCAAGCTTCTAAATAGTCCTTTTAGATTGGAAATTAGTTTGGGGGTGATAGGTCGTGGTGAATTTTAATTCAGTACTCAAATCATGTTGAAGTCCCTTATATAATTTAGATGTGAAACGTGGATCGTGATCAGAGACAATCGAGAGTGGAACTCCATGCAGTCTCAGCACTTTCTTCACATATATCTTTGCTTGTTTTTCAAGAGAGAGGTCTTCTCGAATAATGATAAAATTTGAAGTCTTGGTGGGTCGGTCAACCACAACCCTTAATGCATTATTTCAATTCGACGTATTTAGGAGACCTGTGAAAAATTACATAGTAAAATTCTATCATTTCCACATTGGTATAGGCAATGGATGCATCAACCCTTTGGAATTTCTTCCCTCTTCTTTAAACTTCTGACATACCATGCACCTTGAGATATATTCAACGATATACTTTTTCATGTTTTCCCACTAGAAGTGCTCTCGGAGATCACGATACATCTTGGTACTCCAAGGATGGATAGAGAATGTTGAGATATGTGCATTTTTCAATAGCTCCTTCTTTATCTCAGGTGACGAAGTCACACAAATCTGCTTTCCAAACCGAATCAAAGCATCATCGTCGATATGGAAGTCCTACAACATCCCTTCCTTTACTGAATTCACCCTCTTTTGTATCTCCACATCATCCCTTTATGATTCCTTAATATTTTATTGGATGGATGGTTTCAAAATCATTTGGTAATGGTAGGATGTATCTCCTACCTTTATTATTTCAAAATCCATCCTCTGAATATCCAAGAACATAGGGTCTTTCTAAATCTATAACATGGATAGAGTAGAAATTTCTTTTCTATATAGATCATCATCTAACTTGTTCAACTGTCTAGGATGATAGTGAATAGAGCCATCGTAATCCTTGATTGGCTCAAACCATTTCCTTTGAGGCATATTGAGCTCCATTTGTGTGAATATATACTTTATGCTCCTGTGGTTGGTGTATATGACACACATCTATCCATAAAGGTAGTGCCACCAGATTTTCAAGGAAAATATCATGGGTCCTAGCTCTAGGTCATGTGTTCGGTAGTTCTGCTCATGGATCATCAACTGACGTGATGCGTAGGCTATAACATTAACATTTTTCATGAGTACACAACCCAAGGCTTTCTTTGAACCATCAATTTATATCCCAAAAAATTATCTACATTAAAGTACTGTGAGTACATTTTCTGTGATAAAACTTCTCTTTAGCTCCTTGAAGCTTCTGTCACATTATTCTATCATGAAATACATTCCCCTTTCCTTGTTAACTTAGTTAGTGGGCTTGACAATCGTGAGAAAGTTTCCACAAAATGGTGGTAGTACATAGCTAATCCAAGAAAACTACAGATTTCTATGACACTAGAGGGCCTGGGCCATTCCTCAATCTCGTTTTGTTAAGCTTCCATAGAAATTCCCTCACTTGTGATCACATTTCCAAAGAATGTGACATGCTTCATCTAAAAGTCACAATTAATGAACTTGGCATACAACTTCTCCTTTCTCAATGTCGCCAACACAAATCTTATATGTTCTTCATGTTCATCCTAACTCATGGAGTAAATGAGAATATCATCAATAAAAACTACCAAAAATTGGTCTAGGTAATGTCTAGATACTTTATTAAAAAAATCCATTAAGATTTCAAGGGCATTAGTATGTCCGAAGGGCATCACCAGAAACTCATATTGCACATACGTTGTATGGAAGGAAATATTTTGAATATCATCATTCTTCCCCTTAAACTGATGATATCTAGAATGAAGATCCACCTTTGAGAAGTATCGAGGTCCTTTTATCTTTTCGAACAAGTATTTAACCCTTGGAAGAGGATACTTGTTCTTTATGGTCATCTTGTTGAGTTCCCGATAATTGATACACAATTGTATTGTTACATCCTTCTTCTTCAAAACAAGAACTGTTGCACCCAAAGGTGATGCACTAGGGAATATGAACCCTTTGTCCATATGCTCTTGTAGATGCTTCTTTAAATCCTCCATTATGATAGGATCTATCCTATATGGACACATTGAGATATGAGTATCTCCAGGTATTATTTCTATTGATAACTCTACCTCACTTTCTGGGGGAAGTCTAGGTAACTCCTCAGGAAACACATCATCGTATTCCCTCATGATGGGAATTTCTGTGAGGTTGGAACTTTACTTTGACCTAACCATTTGGGAGAGGTATGATTCTTCATAGGGAATCAACACCCACATAGTTGAAGAAAATTTAAAAGGAGATTCATGACCTTCCTTACATTTGTATAGGAGCACGGGATGGTTCAGAATATGAAAAGATATTTCCTTTCCCCAAAGTTTATATGTTTTCTATATAATGAGAGCCAAACCATTCCCATTATAGCATCAAAATCCGCCAAGGTAATCATTATATGATTCAATGGAAGTATTTTCCCACATACGAAAATATGATAAGATTCAAACCCTTGAGTTGCAATGATTTTACCACTTGGTGTTTTTACTGATATATCTACTTTATGGTTTTGAGGCCTCAATTCTACATTTTTTTCAGACTTTGAAGGTATAAAGGAATGAGTAGAACTGGAATAAAATGAGACTTTTTCCATTTTTTATTGAATAGGAATTGTACCTTATATGACTTCATTATCTTGCTCCACTTCCACAGTAGTGATTTCATAATCCTTAACTTGTTGATTTGGATTTGGTGGCCGCTGATGCTGATTACCCTCGATAACTAGAGGTTTAGTGCACTGGCTTGCATAGTGCCCTAGCTTCCCATAGTTATAGAATTGAACCATGGGTGGTTCTCTCCTTTATTTGGCTACATTCTCCATCCTTTTCTTGAATTTTTGACACTCTTGAGCAGAGTGTCTTTCTTTTCCACACATGCAGCACTTACCCATCCCTTTGAGACAGTTCCCATGGTGCAACTTCACACATTTTTGGCATGTGGGTCACTGAGTTTTCTTCCCACAATTATCATTAGATCCTCCATCTTGAAACTCCCTCATTTTTTTCTTATCACCATAGTCGTGAGACCATTTTCCAAACACCATCTCCAATTTAAGATCACACCGAAAAACTTATTCATAACTCCAAAATTCTCCAATTGCAAGATCCTTTCTAAGGTGTGGTTTTAATCAACAAAAGAATCAATAAAATTTTCTGTGATTTTTGATAAAAAAACCCAAAGCGTACCTTACAGGCCTTGTGAAATTTTCTTTATAGGTTGTGACAGATTCTCAATATTTTTTTCTTGAGCTCTATGAACTCTCTCCCTTTTTTCATACATAGAGTTCCTAGGAAATAATTTTTGAATAATATTATCTTAAATTCATCCCATTACATGTCTATAAATTTACTCCCTTGGCTTGGTGTTCCTCAGAAAATCCCACCATTGATAAAACTATCCATCTATATAATAAACATCTAGAGTCACCTTCTCCGTCTCAGAACAGTGATGCACAGAAAAAATCTTCTCTATGGAGTTGACCCATGGTTGATTTTTCGGTGGTCGTTTCCTCTTAAAACATTAAAGATCTACTTTCTCCCTCTTTGGTGGTGGAGGAGGATCCCTATTATTATGTTTATTGTTCATAACCTGAGAGAGTTGGGTAATAATATCCATGAAGTTATGAACACTACCTCCTAAACCATTGGGGATGTCATTAGGGAAATCGTTGCATTGGCCATCAGATGAGTTGTTGGACTAGTTTCACCTGGTTCACACCTTTTTCTAAAATAGAAAAGGTTAGAACAAAACATAAGTCAACAAGTCATTAATAACTTATTCATTTAATCAATTTTCACAGAAAGAATAACTTATGGGATCCCTATTTAAAGATTCTTGTGTTCATATTTGTACTTATTCTCATGCTAGAGGTTTCCTCTAGGGTTTTCTAATTCTAATTCCAAAATTATCTAAACCTTTCATCTGATAACAACTATCGCGACCCAAAATTTTCTTATATTAATAGTACATAATTTTAATGATAAACAATGTAATATTATTACACATAGATGATCCAATGGTTTAATGTCTTTGGAAAACTAGGACCATACATAACAATTACAACATCATGAAAAAACAATTATTTAATTCCTTCTTCTCTAGATTCTATTCAGAACTTGACCTATTATTAGTACATGTAGTCACTTATGGATATACATCAAATTGGGTGAGCTAAAATCCCATTAAGAATATATATATGAACAATATAAAAATGTGTGGGCATAACCATAACATAGGAAAATAATCATGAAATTGAGAGGAATAATTTATAAGGGACTTGAAATGTGGCAATGCATAAAAATAAAACATCAAGTATTAGTGGTTAAATACCACACATACTTGTGAACAAATATTTAATCTTTTTCACACATTATTTCAAATTAACTCATGAGATTCATCACTTTAACCAATGCATTGGAGCGCTGTATAATTCGGGGTGCACCCATCACATCATAACATTATCATTTAACAACAATGACACAATGAACATATATAAAAAATGAACATAACAAACCCATGGAAATTAATGGATTTCATCTCATAATAAAACATTCATAAACATTGGGTTCCCAAAATAAAGAGGAAATAACATACATGTTACAAGATCTATCAACCTTGAATGAGAAGTATAAGGTGTGTTCTTAAAAGAATAGTTCTTTTGGAAAACATTTTGTTGGACATAAACTTCATTAGAAAACATTTATATCCCTGAAAAGTTAATATAATGATGTAAAAATTATTTTTAATTAGTGAACATACCAAATATGGAGTGAAAGAGGGAGAAACCGAAGAAAGAAAACTGGGTTCGAGATTTTTCCCTTACCTTATATCTGAACGCTTACTTCGTTTAAATGTCTTGTATAACCACATTATATTCATTAATAAAAAATTAAATAACATTTTTTACGTTAATATGGTTTTTTATGGTATGATTAAGTTATTTTCTATGCCTTTTGATGAGTTATAGAATTTAAAAACATTGTTTTGGAATGTTTGTTTTTATGGGTTTTCTTGAGCAGTTCACTTATATTCATAAATTGAAGTTTAGGTAGAGCATGGGTAAACATACAGAACTTATATTACATATTATTAATTATAAAACATGATTTTAAATGAAATTATAATTTATTATACTATATACCATTTAGATGAATCATTAGATAATAATTAAATGACGATTGTTTGAGTTAATTTGGGCGGGTTTTCGACCACTATGAACTTGTTTTGATTAATAAATAAGTAATATGTACAAAAGTTAGTTCCATTACATTAAATAGGACATAATAAATTTATAATATTCTAGTTCAACTATAAATTTTTTTTCATGACCAGATCTGAATGTAGAAATGGAAAAAAGAAAACATGTCGTTCATGAAGGTGATAGATTAAAATGTCACGAACAAAATTTTCTTTTATAAAATAAAATGAAATGGGGAAGGGGTTGGATGGTATAATATCCAATTAGTATCATAAAATTATGTTATATGTATGATATTGGAGTTACCATACCATTTAGATGAAGATAGGTGGGAAGAGATAAAGAAAATAAATTGTAATTTAAAGGAAATTAAAGGAAAGATGAACGAAAATTACCTCTTGAATCCTCCTCTTGAGATCCTTTTTCACGGACCTAGGTTTTGACTTTCGATGGGACCAGAATCTCTCGGATGTGGGGAAGGGGATAGGGAATATTATTGAGCAGAGTTTAGGAATGTCTTGAAGCATGAGAGGTGTGAGAAAGTGAAGGTGTGAAGGGTGGTTTTTATAGTGGAGGGGAGAGGGGTTTTCTCAATATAAAATTCATTAGTTTATTATTTACCCCCAAGAAAAGAAATAGTCAGTCATCCATGAACAAGAATAGTCATTTTATCATGTGATCCCAAACCAATTGGGCTTACATCGGTATAAAATCATGAATGACTCTATAATTAGTTTTTTTATCTTATTTTGTAAATTATGGCATTTCACTATTCATCAAATATTCAAGTATTTCAGAAAAATACCAAAAATTCACCCAATCCATTTTATGATGTGTAGAATCCAAAAATGATGTCCATTTTTCAAAAAAGAATTTTCTAAGTATTATTATTTTAATATTTAATTAAAATCATAATTTAGTATCAAAACTAGCATTAAAATAGTTATTTACTTATTCTAAAATATAGTTATATCATGCTTTCAACATGAATATTATTTATATATTATTAGAGGTATGGTTACTATTCATTAGGGTATATCACTATTCATAAGGTTATATTAATATTTATAAGGGTAGGTTAATATACCCCAATAATTATGTTTTTCATATTGGACTCCAAATAACTTACTGATTGCAACTGTGTATGTCATATTTTCAAAATTCCTAACACATAACTGACAAACTTATGTTTAAAGGTCACTTAGCACTTAGTAGGTCATTATGATTTGGTTTCAAGTGATTTTATTCTATATATATAAGAAGGTAATTTCCATTGAAAAACATTGGGTCGTTACATGGAAGTACCTCAATCGGGGCTCGGACAGAGAATTGGGAGGAGCTCGATGTTCATCGGACGTTCATCGCTCTCCTATACGAAAAACAGGGAGAATAAGGTGTTTCTAGATGTGAGACTTGATCCCTCACCTATATAAAAAATATGAAAGAAAATTACACGACATGTTCATTTAATGTACAAACCGTGTACCTGCCTCAAACAACCCCCGCTTTAGGAAGTCTTCTAGGTCACCTACACAGCCATGTACTCGACCGTTACATGGCTAGTACACGGATACACATAGAAACTGGGTACATGATGTGTACTCCTACGTACACAGCACGTAATTATAAAATATTCCAAATATTCTTTTTTCTAAATAAACCACTAAAAATAATGATCCCAACATGAAATGAAGATCCATGTTTTTACGTGATAGATATTTAAAATTCCTGGGAATATATTGTAGTGGTGTTTGAGTATGGTTTTATGATAATATTTTATGATTTACATGAAATATCTTGTAATATAGATTCTATTTATCATTTTTCAATATTTAATTTTTTAAAACTATTGTTTATTATATTAGTTATTTATATTTTCTTATACATACTATATGATGTATACTTATATTTATACTTTTTTTCATAAAAGGTTCTTTTATGAAGGGTTTATCATTATTTTTCACAATCATTTTTAGAATTTTATCATTATATAAAACTCAGTGTTCTAAAACTGCAATGATTTTTCGTTTATTTATGAATTTTTTTTTGAAATGGGTATTATTTTTAATGATTTATAAAATATTTATATTAATTTTAATTTCATTTTATTCTAAAAGATATTCAAATAAAATAAAATGTATGTTTTTTCATGTATTTATAAATTTCTCTAGAGTTAATATTTGGCTATCACCCAATAGAAATGTAAAAAAAATTTAGATATTGTTTGGATTGATAATTATAAATTCAAATAGATTAATAATATATATAAGCATTTAATTTTGAAAAATTTCATTAATTGGGAGATGTTTTGAAATTTAATATGGTATTCTAATTATCCAAAAGAGGGATAATGTTTCCATACTCCTTTAACCAATTTATGTTTTTATAATTACAACTATCTATTATTTTATTTCCGTTAAAAGTCATAATAATATCTTTATAAATATAATTATTATCATATGTATTTATCAAACTATGCTTTACTATGATTATAACATAATATTCATTTTCATAAAATATTATTACATTTCAGGTTTTGATTTTGTGTAACATGTAATGAAGGATTCATATTCCGATACTAGGAAAAATAAATCATTTGTGACCATTATATATATATTTTTAATGTTTTTACTATTATATATATCTAAATTACATTGCCAAATCTACCACATATCCTAACCACACAGTCAAATCTCCCACATAGCCATATCGCGTTAAATAATTTCCAAATTTGATTGCCTTTTATGTTTCACCCATTACATGTGATTCAAAACTCCAAATTTAGAGATTCCTTTAGATATGTAATTATAAGAGAATTATAAATATTTCATAATAATCAATAAAATTATGATTATATCTTTATCAAGTTCAATATTTTGTTATAAATAACTATATGTTTATAGGATAAAATCTATAATTTTTCAAAACTATATTTCAATAATATTTTAATGAAAAATCTTTTTATGAATGTAAAATTACAATGAATCTTTTTCATTTTAACTAAAAATGAAATTATATTAATATATGTCAATTGGATAAAAAGATGATTCAACAATTATTTATGTTATGATTTAGGATCGAAATTTGAAAAATCTGGCTATTTATATATATTTGAATATTGGATAGATGAATTCATCTTTGTGAAAAATATTTCTTATTTTAATTATAGAATATGATAATTGGTTAAATAGTAATATTAACTTATGTGGTAAAATAAAAAAAAATTATATTCGGCTATATAATTTTTTTAACATCAATATTTAGGTAATGTGGTTATTTTTTATACATGATCAATTCAAATACAGGAAAATATCATATGTATTCAAATGATTCTATGTGTTTAGGTGAGTTTCTATGTGATGTTTTAAACCATTATTTATTATTTTTTCCATATAAATTTTTATTTCTATATATTTTATAATTATTATGAATATTCATTATGTTTTATTATTTCATGAATTATTCATTAATTAAATAGAATCCAAATAAACATATTTTTGTGGTATTGTAATGAATGAAATGATATCAACATGGTATTGAGTATGTGTGTATATTCACACTGAAATTCTGTAACCTGAAATATTCATCTTCACTATGGTGGAATAATGATGTGTTAGAATCATCTATTTTATTTGATTTTAAAATAACATTAATAATCATTATTATTAAAGAATTTATTATACTATTAAATTTTCTAATTAGTTGAAATGTACAGTTTTGATCAATTTTATCAAATATCAATGAGGAATAAAATGAATATTATTTTTCATTTATATTTTAAATACATAGGATTTATTTTATGATCAAAAAAACCAATCAAAATTAAATTGATTCATTAAATTTACTTGAGAAACTATTTATTTGGGAAAAAATAAAGATGCAATGGTTTTAAAATTTGAATGATGTTGTGGATGAATAACTACATTTTATATAGTTGAAGAATCTAATTCATGATTAATAATTATTGAGGACATATGAACTCTGAAGAACTGTAAGATTTAAATGCTTTATGTGGTCATTTAAGGTCCAATCACTATGCTATACTTCATCGTTCGACATTCATTTACTAGGATGATCTATACATACAAATCATTCACAATTGTTTTTCAACTAGTTGATATGGTTTTTATATTATTTCAATTATTTTGTGCTTAAAATGTGTTGGTTATAGTGACCCTTTAAATGGATTGAGTATGTGGGTTGTGACTCCCTTAAAAAATTTGTTTGTTTTATGTTTGTTGCTGGAAATGATAGAACTATTGGGTATATGCCTTAAGTAACAAAAATGAAGGTCCGTCTTGGGTTTCAATATCAATGTGAAAAAAGTTTGTAACTAGGTTGTGAGTGTTGTAGTGAAAACGTTTGTGCAATATTCCATAGTTAGCAAGTACTGTCAATCTTTAGGTTGATGAGGGATTAATGGTAGAGTTGTATCAAATTGATCTGAACTACTATAAATATATATATTTTCCTATTTATTATATTTATACTAATCTAACATTAAATGAATCATATATTCATTAAATTTATATAAAATGAAAATTCACCCACTCTTTGTTGTAATAGTTTATTCAATTTTGGTACAACTACCAATAATGACAAATAACATTTTCCCCATTATTTTTTAGTGGATTAGATCTTGATGTTGGTGAGGAAATGAAAAATGATTAATTGATAATAAAAACACATGGAATAAGAGATTATGAAATGTCAAACCACACATTTTAATGATTGGATAATCCTTGGTGAATTTCGATTGTAATCCAATTTTATGTATAAATATCTTATTATCAATGATAATAAGGAACAGAGTAGGATGATGGCCTTAAAAGATACCTACAATAGAGAAATTTGAGAGTTGGTTAGTTAAGGAATAATTTCATCTAAAGCATACCATCCTCTAAAATTTTGATCACATGTAAACCCTTACTATTCCTCATAGTCCCAAGAAAAATATCTCTATAATGGCTGGATGATTTTCTCTATATTATTTCTCATTCATTCAAAAACATGTTTTGGAGATATGCCTCATATTTAAATGTTTCCCATCAATTTTTGTGTTATTTCATATACTAACACATGAACACTAGATGTGAATTATATGGAAAATATCATATTATAATTATCTGAATAAATACATAAAATATGTATGCCTATTATGGTGTGTCCCCAGAAATTGTGACATTGTATCTATGTTCCATAAATTCCATTGAATATACCAATTTTTATAGAAAAATAAACTTGTCATGAACTCTTACCTTAAAATTTTTCACACCAAGATTCATTTTGAGGTTCTTGTTGTACCTTAAACTATTTATCATGAAAATTTTACCTGGACTCTTTCAATGTATTTTAATCCCCACAACTCTTATGAAGAAAAACCATAATATAAATGTCTCTAATGTGGAGTGACTATTATACATAAAATTAAATAGATCCAATTAAAAAACACCTTCATTGTGTAACATATATTACATGAGTGTGATGTGTTTATGTATATGTAAGGATCCTCTTCTATATTTCCATTATCATAGTTTAAGTATACAATTTAATTATTTATATTATTCATTTTTTTATAAATGAAATCCATTTAATTCTAACTAATCTTTAAAAAATTTACAAATAATCTATAAAAATGTATCCATTAAATTCAACTTGAAAAATGAGGACAAACCCCATGATTGGATTATCTCTATAAAATGGTGAAATACAATGATAGGAATTTATAAATAGACCATAATTGGATATAATGGAATTTTTTATAGTTATAGAACTCATAGTGTAATATAAATTCTATATTGAGATATTCTCAATAGGGAACAATACATAATTCCCCCATTATCAATTCAATTCGGGAGGTATATTTAATTACCAAGCCTCATAAACTCACCCATTAATAATGGGAACCAAACCCACATTATTGAACCACTAACACAATTTATCACCCTATTTAAAAGAAAAAAATGGAAAAAAATATTGATACTTATAAAATTTGTGAATAAAAACATACCATGAATCAAAAATAATAATTAAGAGAATGAAAGAATCTTCTTGTAGATCTAACAATTATTTAAGTCTTGTAATTAAGAGATAAACAAGCCAGCATGAATTAATTTGTTTTATGAAATATAATTCATTCTTCCCAACTATACCAAAAACTATGTGTTTATATTTACATTAAAATAATATTAAAAAATTGATGAAAACAAAAATTTAATATTAAAAAAATCACTACTCAAAATATATCTATATGTCGGGATTTTTAATTCTACAGATAATCAAATTAATATTTATTGTTATATTTATTAAAAATTTGTATTATCTTCTATAATTCATCAAAATATTAAATAAAACTTCAACCTCACATCCCAATCCTCTGAGTAGGTTAATAAATATTTTCCATATAATATAATTTTGTAATAACTTCCATTTAATACTCTAAAAACTCCAAGAAGATGAATTTTTCCATTTCCCCTTTTTTATTATTCAATATTATAAGTCCAAAGACCAAATATTTTATAAATAATTCTTTTATTATCAATCCATATATATGAGAACATGGAATACCATTATCACATTATTTTTCATTGAAATTCTTTACTCATACTTAGTAGTTTCTCGACTATTACATTTTTTGTAATATGATTTCTAAAACAGTTTATTCCACATGATAATATTATAAAACAAATTGAAAATAGAATTAAATCCTAAATATATTTATAATGACTTGAAAACCATTACGAAATGAATATATTTTTAATGTATACATCATTAATAATAAATTTTATATAATGGAATACTTAATTAAAATAAAACAAATCTAAGATATTATAAAATATTTTTATTGATTTCCATAAATTTACCAATTATTATGGAATTTTTTAACATGAAATAATAATTCAAATATAAACAATTTAACTATATAAATTCACCCATTGTTAAAATTCACTAGTCAAGAAATATTCATAAATGATTTAAAGAATATTTCATTATAACCTAATTTAACCACAAGATTTATGAGTGAATGATCTTCCACAATCCATTTTAAAACTAGAAACATTTTATTCCACTTTTATTTCTCTAATTATTTAAATTCATTTTTCATACATTATAATCCCTAATAAATTCTTATTTGGTTCTATTCAAAATTTATAACCTACATTTATGTGAAAGATTCGCATATATACCATGATAAAATATAATGAATGGATTTATAACTCTAAATTACATGCATTATTTATATATAATTATTGTAACTAATCACATCTTCATCATAGAGAAACAACATTCATCATTCTTAGGGATATAAAAAAATGATTTATGGTTTATGGTTTTGTTGGTAATATTATTTAAATTCAATATATCATTGTGGTGGGTTGAATTGTAACACCCCATTATGAATTTCAAGTAAACCATTATTCCTATTTTTCTATATCCTTTCTTTTGAGTTTTACTATTTAAACTCAGTGGAGCACTTTCCTCTTAGTAATGAAACAATATATAATGATCAGTTGGTATAATCAATGAATCAGGTTCAAGGTGTGAATGTTTTACATGTTGTGTACATTTTTCAAGTTGTGTAATGGAAAAATAATTGTTTTCAAAAAGGGGAAGTCTTTTATTAATTTTTTCGTCATTCATGAAATACATGGCATGTAATTATATTACACTCCATGTACATATCACAAGATGTGGGTTTTAGGGAATCATACAACCAATTTTGAATCAATTATATAGTGTGGATATCCCTTATCATCCAAATTGTTTTTTGGTGATCTATTATTAGGGTTGAGGTAGTACACCTCTTTGGGTAAGTGTTCTATCAAATTATTATATGTATTTTCTTATGTTTGTGGTTTTTTGATGCAGTTGTGTTCAGATTCACGATCATATAATGTTTTATATCTACCCATTATAGATCATTTTTATTTCTTGCCTTTTAAAGTTTAATCTCTTAGTTTACAATAAATGTTGTTTAAGGTGGATTGGATTAAATTTTCTTGAGGTGGTTGTTTTGATGTAATGGTTTAATATGATGAATTACATATCATTATTGATAATTTACTTTGGGTTTCCCATTTATTTGAAGTGACTTGTTTATTGAAAATATTTATTATAAATGAATATGGTTTTAAAAGATATTTCTTTGAAAATAGATTTTCTTGATTTGAAAATTTATATTTTAGAACCAAAGTATATTCTCAATCATTTAAAAATGTTTTATAATATTTTTATATATTTTTTAAAGTTAATTAATACAATTTGAAAATAGGGATCCACAATTGTGTCAGGAAATGGACATGTGTATCCATAGTGTATATGCCCCTAATAAAATGTTACCTTTGGGATGTCGATGGACAATAATAGGACTCAACATTTGATGGATACAAAAAAAAATTAGGCTCTCTAATTTTAGGTATATATTCCCATAGGGATATGCCTAATACGATGTTATTTTTCACTTATGTTTGTAAATAAAATGATTTTTATCATAGATTATTTCTCACATTATTTTTTATGTTGTCTTATCACTTAAAATTACATGATAATGTTTAATGGATACGTTTTTTATTTCATAAATTATGGTTCATGGATAAGATTTATTATTTTATCACTTATACTTTTTTTCTAGTTTTAGAATATAAAATGATTTTATGAAAACACAATGGGAAAATTATTTAAAAACAGATTTGGGATTTATGAAACTATTTGGTAAAACTATTTTTTGATAGTTATAACAATTTTATTCTTGATATTATACCTTTTATAGACTATGTGGTATTATCCTACAAGGTATTGTTTTTGCACCATACATTTTCCTTTAGGAATTTTTAGATGGCGTATTATTGGATACATGTAAAGGGAAGGGCACCTTGTATTATGTTGACTACTCCTTTGGTATTTTATTTTCTAGTGTGGTAGTTTTGGAGGCGATTGTACTTCATGTGGAGATTCTTTATGATTTCTAGTTTATCATTATTCATATTAGATTCTATGGATATCATTGTATCTTTTTCTTCCACATATTACTATGGAAATATGTCTTGTTTCACCATATTCATGGCTTGTCCTATTTTCTTGCTTCACCTCACCATTAGACAAACATATCGGGTGTATGGTTTGGTTAAACTAGGTTTGTATATAACAATATTTATCAGATGAGGAATAATGAAAATTTTCCTTTAACACTTCCATAGTTTGGTACTATTTCTTTTGTATAATGTATCTTAGAACGTTAGAATTTAGATAGTAAGTGAAAAAAATGGGACTAGAAATCTCTCACCGATGACTACACTCAGTTACCATGGGATGTTTGAAAATTTTTACCATGTTTTACAAATGTATTTTAATGTAACTTTAATGAACTATATGGTAATATTATTTAAATGGACGAATTCCTTCATTATGTGTTTTATTTTTATTGGTACAATTTATAATTTCATTAAATTAACATTTTTTAAAGGAATTGGTTTGAATTATGATTGTTTTACTAATATTGTGAAATTTTCTCGTTATATAATTTTTCATTGTCACGTATTTATTAGAAAATACATTTTTGAAGCGTTATTCACAATCCAATAGAGGAATATAAGAGATAGGATCCATAATTGAATCCTCTATTGGGACCTTCATTATTAGAAGTAAATGTATGCACTATTCAGACATTAGGTCATGTTTTTGTTAGGAACCATGTATTATTGGGGGATCTTGGCTCTGAATTTACCTAGTATTATACACCCCTCCTCCATGGTGAAAAAACACTATTGAAATATTCTAAGTGTATTGATAAGGTCAATGGGATAATCAATTTATTGAATAATCCTAGAGATTCCAATGTGTATTTTTTAATATAGATGCATCGGAGACAATTATGGTGATAGTGGGACTTTGTTGTGCAAGATTTTTTTCACAATGATCTTACTAGTAATCCATTCAACAAAAATATTTATATGTTTATTTTTCCCATAGATGTTACATGTGGTGATGACTATGGAGTTTTTGACCTTAGAGGTGCGGGAGCATACTATTCTAGATAATTATACCAATTTTATGGAAAAGATGCATCTATCATCAAATATTTTCACTAATTATTACATAATCTCTCAGATGATTGAGTTGGGGATAAAGAATGAAATTTAGTCAATTTTGATTCTCATGTTCCTTCAAACCTTATTGGTGTTAGTTGAAAAAGAATATTTGGAAGCAGAATTCTTAAATTGATATAGATATTCTGGTGAAGCTTCATTTTGTTAATTTATTAACCATGTTGTATCTTCTAGCCATAAAAGTAAGGGAAAGGGTAGTTAGTTTTTACAAGGAGTAGTCTCAGTTGATTTTCCAAGAAACTAGTAGGTTTTAGGCTTCTAGTGTGAAATGTGAGGTTATACAAATCCTAACAGCATGGATTCTCATAGAACATGACTTATTTTTGTAATATCATTACATATGAAGAATATTTGTGACAAGATATCCTTGGTATATAAGATAGGATCCAAATTCATCAATGAATACCATGTTTATAAATATACTTCCAATTGAGGTGGGTCCTATACTTATGCTAAGGGGGATGTTCATGTGGGTAATAAATCTCAAGGAGGAGTAGATATAAGAAGTCATTATACGGTGGAGTATGTTTTAGAGGAATATGAATAAGAAATATCTATAGTTATAGGTACGGTGTATATTTTATCGTCTATGGTGATATTATTTTTTATATATGTGATACTAATAATTTCATATCATTTAACATGGTTAATTATTTTTTATTTCGTTTAGAACTTATTTCATAGTTATTAGACCATTCCATGCCTTTGGGAAGAGATCCAAACAATGTTTTCAGTGATATGTGTTTCGAAAATTTATAATTTTTTTTGAGGTAGAGTAGAAATTCTAGGTGATTGATCTATAAATTTTCAATTTTAATGATAGAATGCATTGGATGATCATTTTCAAGGACCATATCAAATTTTATCATCATATTTTTCCATACTTATCTATTGAGGGGGTTGATCATATTTTTAACATGAGGGAATCTCTAGATCGGGAGGCTCACGACATGTTTCTCTTTATGCTAATGTAATATTGTGCAAGTTGTTAGAGGTTTTATTGGTTCCATTGATCCTAGTTTGGACATTTGACTTCTGGTAGTTATGTGTGACTAGCCTAATTAATTACCGTAAATATCTTCTAGTTTACCTTTCTAGAGATATTTCGAGCATATTAATGACAATGTACATGGTATAAATCCAATTTAAATTCCATATAATCTAATGGAAAATACTTGGTAGTTGGATATGAAAGTTCAGATTTAATACATAGATGAAATATTATTTATTCAGCCTATCATGTCAAAATTTCCTTTTCATATCCTCTTTCCTATGGGGGAAGTAGGCAGCCTCATGCCTTGTATTGACTGTTGAAACTGAATCAGATGATCATTAATAACAGATATCATTTACTAATATTTAATTATATTTTTATTTACATCTATTATAATGTTCATTTTCAAATATTTAACTTCAGTTAGGATGCCAATAATTGAGAGTGTGAAAATATGATATACCTAAGATGACATTTAGAAGCCGATATGGGAATTTTGAGTTGTTAGTTATTATATTCAGTCTGACTAGTGCTCTTGTAGTTTTTTGGGATTTGTTGAATTGGATCTTTCATCAGATATTAGAACCTTTTATTGATACATTTTTGTATGATATATTTCTGTAGTCTACATTTTTGGATGATCCTAAGGGCCATTTGGATATCATTCTTAAAACTTTGAGAGATCATCCCCATTATGGTATGATTTACAAAGTGTATTTTTGGATATGAGAATAGATATTTATAGGGAAAGTGATATATTATAAGGTCTTCATTTTTTATCCTAAAATGGTACAGGCTATTATGTTCTAGGCTCATCCCATAATTGTGTTTGAGATCAGGGTCTTGTTGGGTTTGGCTAGTTAACATTGGTTGTTTGTTCACTATTTCTTCAATATATCATATTAAGTGATTGCATTAACCTGTTAATGGGTAAAGATTGAATGGTTGGAAATTTTCAGATATCACTACTTTAAATAATGTGTTATTTACATCTAATCCAGGTTTGATTCATCCAAAACTATGTTAGGGATATAATGTTTTCCAATATTATATTTTATGTGTTTTTATGTTTTTCGATATTGGGTAAATATGTGGTTGCCAATGGCTCACTCACATTATTCCCTCATGAGAATAACTATAGATCCAATGTTATTCAGTTGGTAGAGGTTATGCATGAAAATAGAATTTGGATACACTACCTATTTTGGGAGAAGTTTGCATTCTATTCTAATCATAAGATAGAACAATGTATTTTTACTCATTTTTTGTATAATAATGAGATAGAGACTATGGGTTTAAAAACATTATAATTTTAATAATTATATTCCATAAGTCCCTGGAAAGGGAAATGTTGTTACCAATTAATTATTAAAAATTCACCATAATAATCAATGAATGAATTAGTTGAGCAGTGTCTCTGATGAGTTTGTTTTATAAGATGATCATGGGCGTATAAATTGTTGGTAAATAGCTATTCTATGGTACTAATAATGGTATATTTTATTTTATTGAATGATTTTGGATCAAGTAGGTTAAATAAATTGATTTTTGAATCATGGGAAAAGAATTTATAGTGGGAAGACCTCAAGTTAGTGGTGTCATTCTCAATATAGTGCTTTATGCTTCTATAATAGGTTTTTTGTTCCGTTTTCAATAAGGTGGGATTAGATGGAAAATGTGAACTAGTATTATTGTTTTTTGAACCATAGGGATTCCAGGATGTATCATGACCTAAGACATCAGTTTTAGTGGTTGTGGATGAGGTGGACCATTGTAGATTTTTAATGATGGTTCCTTACTTATCAGAGAATTAAGGAATAACAAAAGATACCCAGTACTTAGTTATTGAACTTATACATTATTGTTTGTAAATGGGATGAAGTTTCCCTGAATTTCAAAATTTTTTATGGAATCCTATTGGGAAGGATGTGATTTGGTTGATCAATTATCAAATAAAAAAATCATCATACACCCTACCTATCATGGGGATGATGAAGGTGGAATAGCATGTAAAATTTTATGTCTATGAGATCGGGAAACATCATGGGGTTCCCCTTGTGGTTATTTGTAATTAGGACCCAATGTTAATGTCTATGTTTTGGATTTTTTTTGTAGGAGCTGGTTTTTTCCTAGGTAATATTAAGAAATTATTATAATCCATATATGGATGGAAGGGTAGAGATGGATATATATGTTCTGAAGGATATGATCAGGGCTTACGCAATTGATTTTATAGGATCATGGTCAAATCATTTTCCTCTATTTATGTTTTCTTATAACAATAGTTATTAGGTTATTAATAGGATAACTCCCTTTGAGGCTTTGTATGGGTGACTACAAAGATCTCCCTTATGTTGGGAAGAGTTGGGAATGTGGTCTTTGGATGGGTTGAGTATTTTTTAAAACATGATGGAGATGGTGTTTTTGATAAAGAGGAGATTGATTAGAGAACAATGTCATCATAAATCTTATGAAGACCTCCATCATCATCCACTATGTTTTAAGGTTATGATAAGGTTTTTATTAGAGTTTCACCTCACTTAGGACATCATAAGTTGGGTAAGAATGGTAGATAGAATGTAGGTTGGGGACCCCACTAAGAGCATTGGATGAATGGGAAATCTGACATATCACCTGTACTTGTCATATGGTATTACATCTAACTATGTGGTGGTTTTAGATGCCCAGTTACAGACGTATATAACAGATCCATCTGAAGTAATTGGATGGGAGGTTATTGATCTTGTGACCAATACCTATGATTTTGTGTAACGATTTAATATTATGGATCCCTTTGTGATGCTACATCATGATAAAATGATTTATTTAGTCTTAGTAATATGGATATGTAAATGTGATAGACATGGTTTGTGGTAGAGGGAGTTATTTATGGGGTAGTAGTGGACTTCACCTTTTGAGGGTCTATGAATATAAAGTCTTTTGTGGGAAGAACTTGTTTATGGTGGTGAGATTGTAACACCCCATTATTATTTTCATGTATTTCATTATTAAAAATTTTTGTTCATCCTTGTTTTTGAGTTTTTATTTAGAAACCCAATGAATCACTATCTACTGGGAGATTAAAGATCATGAAATTGGGTTAAACATCATGTAATGGTCTCCTAGGATAAGTTATTAGTAATGTTAAGGGTTATAATAGTTTTCATTCCATTAATTTGGTTTATTTAATGTTTTGGAAAATATCTAGAATTTATAAAAGGTTGAAATGTTTCTACTTAATTTCAACCTTCATGGAATAAATGATATGTAATGTTATTACAAGACATGTAAGTATCACGTGATATAGATTTTGGGTCATCATATGAGTGATTTTCATTTCATTCACTCTTGCAACGACCCTCTATCTATCTATAGCTCACCATAAGTGATTTTGGAGATATCATCCCCTTATGGATTGCTAGTTTAGAGAGAAGTCATTAAGGGTGTTGTGGTATGCCTATCCAAGAAAGTGTTCCTCCTAGTTACTCATTGTCTTTAGTTTCATATGAATTTTCGGCTATTGTAGTGTTCAAATTCATGATCGGATAATGTTTTCCTTAGATCCTTTGTATTTAATTATTTTATTTCCTTTAAAAGAATTAATTATATTTTTATAAATATAATTATTATCATATGTATTTATCAAACTACGCTTTACTATGATTATATCATGATATTCATTTTCATAAAATATTATTACATTTTATGTTTTTATTTTTTGTAACATGTTATGAAGGTTTCATATTGATATAATAGGAAAAATAAATCATTTGTGACCATTATATATCTTTTTTAATGTTTTTACTATTATATATATCTAAATTACATATCCAAATCTCCCACATAGCCAAACCACACAGTCAATTCTCCCATATAGCCGCATCGCTTTGCAAAATTTCCAGATATGGTTTCCTTTTATGTTTCACCAATTACATGTGATTCAAAACTCCAAATTTAGAGATTACTTTAGATATTTAATTATAATATAATTATACATATTTCATAATAATCTGTAAAATTATGATTATAACTTTATCATGTCCAAAATTCAGTTATAAATAACTATATGTTTATAGTATACATTCTATAACTTTTCAAAACTAAATTTCAATAATATTATAATGAATTTTTTTAAAGATATAAAATTACATTGATTCTTTATTATTTTAACTAATAAGGATATTATATTAATATATGTCAATTGGGTAAAAATATGATTCAACAATTGTTATGTTATGATTTAGGATCAAAATTTAAAAAATATTGCTATTTATATATATTTGAATATCGGATAAATAAATTCATCTTTGTGAATAATATTTCATATTTTAATTATATAATATAAGAATTGGTTAAATAGTAATATTAACTTATGTGTTAAAATTCAATTTTTTTTATATTTGGCTATATCATTTTTTTGACATCGATATTTTAGTGATGTGGATATTTTTCCTACATGATCAATTCATATACATGAAAATATCATATGTAGTAAAATGATTCAATGTGTTTAGGTCAGTTTATATGGGATGTTGTAAACCATTATTTATTATTTATTTTCACATAGTTTCTTTTTTCTATATATTTTATGATTATAATGAATATTCATTATGTTTTATTTTTTCAAAAAATACTCATTAATTATATATAATCTATAAAAACCGGTTTTAGATAGCACTGCAACGAATGAAATGAGATCAACATGGGACTGAGCGTGTGTATATATTCACACTGAATTTTTTAAACATGACATATTCATCTTCACTATGGTGTAAAAATTACGTGTTATAATACTCTATTTTATTGAATTTAAAAATAACAGTAGTACTCATTATTATTAAAGAATTTACAGTACTGTTAAATGTTCTAATGCATTGAAATGTGCAGTTTGTATCTATTTTATAGAATATAAAAGTGGAATAAAATGAATATTATTTTTCATTGATAATTGAAATTCATGGGATTCATTTTATGATCAACAAAAACCAATCAACATTAAAGTGGTTCATTGAATTTACATGAGAAACTATTTCTTTGGGAAAAAAGAAAGATGTAATGGTTTAAAAATTTGAATGATTTTGTGGATGAATAATTACATTTTATAAAGTAGAAAAAACCAATTCATGATTAATAATTATAGAGGATATATGAATTGTGAAGAACTATAACATTTAAACACTTTATGTGATCATTTAAGGTCTAATCACAATGATATACTTCATTGTTCGACATTCATTTAGTAGGATTATATATACATAAAAATCATTCACAATATTTTTTTTCAACTAGTTTATATAATGTTTAAATTATTTATATTATTTTGTGCTAAAACATGTGTTGGTTATACTAACCCTTTAAAAGGATTGAGTGTGTGGGTTGTGACGCCCTTATTTTTTTTATGTCCGTAGCTGGAAATGATAGAACTATTGGGTATCTGCCTCAAGCTGGAAAAACCAAGGTCAGTCTTGGGATTCAATCTCTATATAAAAAAAGATGTGTAACGGTTTTGGAGTATTGTAGTGAAAAAGATAGTGTAATATTCCATAGTTAGTTGGTACTGTCTATCTTTATGTATATGAGGGGTTAATGGTAGAGTTCTATCAACTTTATCAGAACTACAATAAAAATATATTTTTCCTATTTATTATATTTATACTACTTGAACTTTTAATCAATCATATATTCATTAAATTTATATAAAATGTAAATTCACCCATTAATTGTTGTAACTGTTTACTGACTTTTGGAACAACTGCAATAAATGTCAAACAACATTTTTCCCATTATTATTTAGTGGATTGGATCTTGTTGTAGGTGAGGTAATTAAAAGGTATTAATTGAGAATGAAAACACAGGTAATACAAGATTATGCAATGTTAAATCACACATTTTAATGATTGGGTAATCCTTGATGAATATCAATTGTAATCCAATTGTGTATATTATTATATTATTATCAAAGATAGTAAGGAGTGGTATAGGATGATGGACTTAAACATTACCTACAATAGATAAGGATGAGAGTCAATTAGTCAAATAATCATTTCATCTAAAGCCCAACATCCTCTAAACTTTTGATCACATGAAAACCCTTACTATTCCTCGTAGTCCCAAACAAAATATCTCCATAATGGCTCTATGATTTTCTCTATGATTTTTCTTATTCATTATAAAATATTTTTTGGAGATATGCCTCATATTTATTTGTTTCCCATCCATTTTGGGTTATTTGATATAATAACACATGACCACTAGATGTGAATTATATGGAAAATATCATATTCTAAATATCTGAATAAATACTTAAATTATGTATTCCTATTATGGTGTGTCCCCAGAAATTGTGAAATTATCTCCATGTTCTTTAAATTCCATTGAATAGACCAATTTTTATGGACAAATAGATATCTCATGAACTATTACCAAAAACAGTGTCACACCAAGTTTCATAGTGAGGTTCTTATTGTACCTTAACCTGTTTCGCATGAAAATTTTACATGGACTCTTCTCAATGAATTACAATCCCCACAACTCTTACGAAGCAAAATCATAATTTAAATGTCTCTAATGTGGAGTTACTCTTCTATATAAAATTAAATAGATCTAATTCCAAAACACCATCATTGTGTAACATATATTATATGATTGTGATGTGTTTATGTATGGTTAAGGATCATATTATGTATTTCCCTTATCATGGTTTAACTATAAAATTTATGTATATGTATTTTTCATTTTTTCAATAAATGCATTCCATTTAATTGTAACTCATCTTTAAAAATATTTCAACTAATCTACAAAAATGTATCCATTAAATAGAACTTGAAAAATAAGGACAAAATCAATTATTGGATTATATCAATAAAAAGGTGAAATACTATGTTAAGAATTTTAAAATAGACCATCTTTGGATATAATGGAATTTATTATAGTTCTAGAAATCTTAGTGTAATTTAAATTCTATATTTATATGATCTCAATAGGGAAAAATACAAAACTCCACAACTCTCAATTCAATTCTGGTGGTATATTTAATCACCAAGCCTCATCAACTCCCCCATTCATAATGGGAACCAAACCCACAAGATTGAACCCCTCACTAAATTTTTCACCCTATTTAAAAGAAAAAAAATAAAGAAAAAAATAATATTGATTCTAATACAATTTCTGAAGAAAAAATATCATGGATAAAAATTCAAAATTAGGATAATGAATTCATATTGTTGTAAATCTAATAAATCATTAAGTATCATAATTAAGATATAAATAAGGGAGCATGAATTAATTTGTTTTATGAAATATAATTTATTCTTACAAACTATACCAACCACTATGTGTTTATATTTTCATTAAAATAGTATTAAAAAAAGTGATGAAAATAAAAAATTACTCTTACAAAATTCGCTACTCAAAAAATATCTATATATCAGGATTTTTAATTTTACAAATCATCAAATTAATATTTATTGTTATATTTATTCAAAATTTGTATTATCATTTATAATTCATCAAAATATTAAATACAACTTCTACCTCACATCCCAATCCTCTGTCTAGGTCAATAACTATATTCTATGTCATCTAATTTTGTAATAACTTCCATTTAATACTCTAAAAACATCAAGAAGATGAATGTTTCCATTTCCACTTTTGTATTATTCAATAATATAAACCCATAGATCCATTTTTTTATAAATAATTATTTTATTGTCATTCTATATATATGAGAATTTGTAAAAGCATGATCAAATTATTTTTCATTGAACTTTTTTACTCTTACTTAGTAGTTGTCCGACTATTATGTTATTTGTAATATGATTTCTAAAATAGTGCATTCTTTATCATAATATTATAAAAAACATTGAAAATGGAATTACATCCTAAATATATTTTTAATTACTTGAAAAAAATTATAAAATGGATTTATTTTTAATGTATTCGTCATTAATAATAAATATTATATAGTGAAATATTTAATAAAAATAAAACAAATCTAAAATAATATAAAACATTTCTGTCTATTTCCATAAATTTACCATTTATTATGGAATATTTTATCCTAAAATAATAATTCTAATAATAGAAAATTGACTCTATAAATTCATCCACTGTTAAAATTCACTAGTCATGAAATATTTGTAAATTATTTGAAGAATATTTCTTCATAACCAAATTTAACCACCTAATTTAAGAGTTAATGAACTTGCACACTCCATTTTAAAACTAGAAAATTTTCATTCCACTTTTATTTCTCTAATTATTTTAATTAATTTTTCATACATTAAAATCCTTAATAAATTCTTATGTGGTTCTATTAAAAATATATGACCTACATTTGTGGGAAATATTCACATATCTATCTTGATAAAATATTATGAATGAATTTATCACTCTAAATTACATGAATTATTTCTATAGGATATTTTTAACTAATCACATCATGAATCCGGGCGAAAAAAATTCATAATTCTTAGGTACATAAACATGAATTATTTACGGCTTATGGTTTTGTTGGTAATATTATTGAAATTCCATATGTCATTGTGGTGGGATTAATTATAACACCCCATTTTGACTTTCAGGTAAACCATTGTTCCTTTTTTTTCTTTATCCGTGGTTTTGAGTATTACTATTGAAACTTGGTGGAGCATTTCCTTCTTGGAAATTAAATAATATATAATGATCAGTTGGTATAATCAATGAATCAGGTTCAAGGTGTGAACGGTTTACATGTTTTGTACATTGTTCGTGTTATTTAATGGAAAAATAATATTTTTATAAAAAGAAAAGTAGTTTATTATTTTTTTCAACATTCATGAAATACATATCATGTAATTGTATTACACTCCATTTACGTATCCTGATATGTGGTTTTTAGGGAATCATATAAGTATTTTTTATTCCATTAAATATTGTGGACACCCCTATCGTCCAAATTGTTTTTTTGATGATATATCATTAGGATTGTGGCAGTACAACTCTCTAGGTAAGTGTTCTTTCAAATTATTATATAGATTTTATTGTAGTCGTAGTTTTTTGATGCATTTGTGTTCAAATTCAAGATTATATAATGTTTTATATCTACCCTTTATAGTTCATCTTTATTCCTTATCTTTTGATGTTCAATCTCTTAGTTTCCAATAAATTTTGTTTAAGGTGGATTAGATTATATTGTCTTGAGGTAGCTGTTTCTATATAATGGGTTAATTTGATGAATCAAATATAATTATTGATAATTTACTTTGGGTTTCCAATTTATTTGAAGTGATATTTTGATTGAAAATATTTATTGGAAATGAAGATAGATTTAAAGGATATTTCATTGAAAATATATTTTCTTGATTTGGAAATTTATTTTTGAGAACAAAAGTATATTGGCATAGATTTAAAAATGTTTTATAATATTTTGATGCTTTTTTTTGAAATTAATTTATACAATTTGAAAATAGGGATCCACACATATATCAGGAAATGGATATGTGTATCCATATTGTATGTTCCCCTAGTAAAATGTTACCTTTTGGATGTCGATAGACTCTATTAGGACCCAACATTGGTTGGATACCAAAAATTATTTTTAGGCTCTCTAATGTCGGGTATATATTCTCATAGGTATGTTCCTAATACGAGGTGATTTTTCATTTATGTTTATAAATAACATTATTTTTTTATCGTATATTCTTTCTCACAAGATTTTATATGTTGTTTTATCACTTGAAATTACATGATGATATTTAATGGATATTTTTTTTACTTTCTTACATTATGGTTCATGGATGTGATTTATTATTTATCACTTCTACTTTTTTTTACTAGTTTTAGAACATGAAATGATTTAATGAGAAACCAAATGGAAAATAATTTAAAAACAGATTTGGGATTTATGAAACTGTTTTGTAAAAATATTTTTTGATAGCTATAAAAATTGTATTCTTGATATTAGACCTTCTATAGACTATTTGGTAGTATCCTACTTTGTATTTTTTCGCACCCTACATTTTCCTT
Organism: Viscum album; assembly: GCA_963277665.1. Lineage (NCBI taxonomy): Eukaryota > Viridiplantae > Streptophyta > Magnoliopsida > Santalales > Viscaceae > Viscum > Viscum album. Next base: position 209,647,631 of record OY728123.1, read on the forward strand.
TATGAATTTTTAGATGACGTATTATCAGATACAGGTAAAGGGAAGGGAATCTTGTACTATGTCGACTACTCCTTTGGTACTTTCCTTTCTAGTGGGGTGGTTTCGGAGGCAATTATAATTCATGTAGAACTTATTCAGGATTTATAGTTTATCATTATTCATATTAGATTATATGGATATAATTTTATATTTTTCATCAGCATATTACTATGGAAATATGTATTGTCTCACCATATTCATGGATTGTTCTATTTTCTTGCATCACCTCACAATGTGACATCCATATTAGGTGTATGGTTTGGTTAACCTCAGTTTGAATGTAAGAATTTTTATCAGATGAGGAATAAGACAATATTGTATTAACACTTCCATATTTTGGTACGTTTAATTTTGTATCAATTAGCATAGTATGTTATAATTTAGATAGTAAGTTTGAAAAAGGGGCCTAGAAAGCTCTCTCAAAAAATAGGACTCTATTGTGCAAGATGTTATTAACAATTATCATGCTATGAATTCCTTCAAAAAATATTTATATGTTTATTTTTCCCATAGATGTTACATGTGGTGATGACCATGGAGTTTTTGACCTTGGAGCTGGGGGAGCATACTATTCTAGATAATTATATCTATTTTACAGAACTGATGCATCTATCATCGAATATTTTCACTAATTATTACATAATCTCTCAGATGATTGATTTTGGTCTAAAGCGTGAATTTCAGTCATTTTTTGATTCTCATGTTCCTTCCATCCTTATTGGTGTTAGTTGAAAACGAATATTTGGAAGTGGAATTCATAAATTGAAAGAGATTTTCTGGTGAAGCATCATTTAGTTTATTTATTATCCATGTTGTATCTTCTGGACATAAAAGGAAGTGAAAGGGTAGTTAGTTTTCTTAAGGACTACTCTCATTTTATTTATCATGAAATTGGTAGGTTTTAGGCTTCTAGTGTTGAATGTGAGGTTATACTAATCCTAACCGCATGGAGTCTCATAAAACTTGTCTAATTTTAGTAATATCTTTCCATATGAAGAATTTACGTGACAAGATATCCTAGGTATGTAAGAAATGATCCACATTCATAAATAGATCCTAGGTTTAAAAATATACTTCCGAAGGAGGTTGGTCTTATACATATGCTAATGGGTATGCTCATGTTGGTAATAAATCTCAAGGAGGAGCATATACTAGAAGTCTTTTTACAATGGAGTTTGTTTTAGAGGAATATGAATAAGGCCTAACTACAGTTATAGGTATGGTTTATATTTTATCTTCTATGGTGATTTCTTTTTTATATATGTGATAAAAATTATTTTATATCGTTAAACATGGTTTATTTTTTGGTATTTTGTTTAGAACATATTTTATAGTTGATAGATCATTCCATGCCTTTGGGAAAGTGATCCGAACAATGTTTTCAATGCTCTGTGTTTTGGAAAACGATAACTAACATTGAGATTGAGTGGAAATTCTTAGTGATTGATATATAAATTTTCAATTTTAATAAGATAATTCATTGGATAATACTTTTCAAGGACAATATCAACTTTTTTCACCATCTTTAACAGTTCATATCTATTGAGGGGGTTGTTCATATTTTTAAACATGATTGAGTCTCTATATCTGGAGGCTCAAGACTTGTTTCTCCTTATGCTAAGTTAATACTGTGCTAATTTTTAGATAATTTTATTGGTTCCATTGATCCTTGGTTGGATGGTCGACTTCCGGTAGTCATGTTTGAATATCCCAATTAATTACAGTAAATATTTTCTATTTTACCTCTGTAGAGAGATTCTAGGAAAATTATTGACCTTGTACATTGTATGATGCCCATGTTAATTCCATATATTCTAATGGAAACTACTAGGTTGTTGGAGCTGAAGGTCCAGATTTAGCACATAGATGAAAATGGTTTATTCAACCTTGAATGTCAAAATTGTCTTTTCATATCCTCTTTTCTATGACAAAAGTAGGTAGCCCCATGCTTTGTATTTACTATTGAAAATGGATCAGATTATCATTAATAACTAATATCATTTCTTAATTGTTAATGTTCTTTTTAGTAACACTAATTATAATGTTCATTTTTAAATATTTATCTTCAGTTAGGGTGCTATTAATTGTGACTGAAAATACGATATACCTAAGATGACTTTTAGATGCCGGTATGGGAATTTTGTGTTTTTAGTTATTCTATTTAGTTTGAATAAAAATCCTGTAGTGTTTAGGGATTTGATGAATTGGATCATTCATCGGATACTGGACCCTTTTTTATTACATTTGTGTATGATATATTTGTTTAGTCTATGTTTTTGGATGATCCCAAGGGCCATTTGGATATCATTATTCAAACCTTGAGAGAACATCACTAATATGGTATGCTTTCCAAATGGGTATTTTTGGATATGAGAAGTGATATTTATAGGGAATGTGATATCTAATATGGTTTTAATTTTGTATCCTAAAATGGTATAGGTTGTTATGTTCTAGGATCAGCCCATAAATGTGTTTGAGATCATGGTCTTGTTGGGTTTTTCTAGTTAATACTGGTGGGTTTTTTCACGATTTCTCCAATATCTCATATTCAGTGATTTCATTAACCTTTGATGGGTAAACATTGAATGGTACGAAATTTTTAGATATCATTACTTAAAATAATGTGTTATTTACATCTACTCTGAGTTCGATTCATCCAAAACTGTGTTCGGGATATGATGTTTTACAAGATGATTTTTATGTGGTTTTGATGTTTTTTGATGTTGGGGAAATAAGTGGTCACCAATGGCTCACTACCATTATGACCTCATGAGAATAACTACCTATCAAATGCTCTTAATTTGGTAGTGGTTATAAATGCACTTATAATATGGATATAGTACCTATTTGGGGAGCAATTTACATTCTATTCTAATCATAAGAGAATTCAATGTATTTTGACTAATTTTCTGTATGATAATGAGATAGGGAATCTCGGTTTAAAAACATTATAGTTTTGATATTTATATTCCACACATCTATGGGAAGGGAAATGTTTTTACGAATTCATTATGAAAAAATCAACATCATAATCCATGAAAGAATTAATGAGCAGTGTATTGGATGAGTTTGTTTTCTAAGATGTGAATGTGAGTAGAATTGGTTGGGAAATAGATATTATAGGGTTATAATAATGGAAAGTAGTATTTTATTGGATAATTTTGTATCATGTTGGTTAAAAAAATGATTGTTGAGGCTTGGGAAAAATACTTTATTGGGGGAAGACCTCATGTTAGTGGTCTCATTCTCAGTACAATTATTTATGCTTATATAGTAGTTTTTTTGTTTCATTTTCACTAATGTGGGATTATATGGACAATGGGAACCTGTCTTCTCCGTTTGTGAACCATGGGGATTCCAAGATGTATCACAATATCAGACATCAGTTTTAGTGGTTTTGGATGAGGTGGTTCATTGCATATTTTGTATGAAAGTGCCTTAAATATTAGAGAATTAATGAATAATACTCTATACCCCCTACTTAGTTATAGACCTTTTCCATTATAGTATTGAGATGGGATGAAATTTACCAGTATTGCACAATTTTTTATGGAATCCTAGTGGGATGGATGTGATTTGGTTTATCATTGATCAAATCAGAAAATCATCATACACCCTACCTGTCATAGGGATAATGAAGGTGGAATAGCATGGAAAATTGTATGTCTATGAGATTGTAAAACATAAGGGGGTTCCCTCGGCGGTTGTTTGTAACTATGACCCAAGGTTCATGTCTATGTTTTAGATTTCTTGCAAGAGGAAGTTGTTTCCGAGATATGATTAAGAAATGATTATAATCCATATGTGGATAGAAAGGAATATAGGGATATATAAGTTATGAAGTATATGATCAGGGATTACATGATTGATTTTATAGGATCTTGGTAAAATCATTTTCCTCTATTTGAGTTTCTTATTACAATAGTTATTAGGTTTTGAATAGCATAGTTCCCTTTGAGGCTTTGTATGGGAGACAATGAGGATCTCCCTTATGTTGGGAAGAGTTGGGAATGTGGTCCTTGTATGGGTTGTGTATTTTTTAAAACAAGATGGAGATGGTGTTGTTGATAAAGAGGAGATCGATTAGGGAACAATGTCATCAAAAATATTATGAAGACCACCACCACCATCTGCTATGTTTTGAGGTTATAATAAGGTTTTTATAAGAGTTTCACCTCACCTAGGATATCATCAGTTTGGTAAGAAGGGTAGATAGAATGGAGGTTGTGGACACCTATAAGAACATTAGATGAATGGGAAATGTGACATATCAGGTGGACTTGTCATATGGAATCACATCTAACTATTTGGTGTTTTCTGACGCCCAGTTACGGACGTATATACTAGATTCCTCTGAAGTGATTGGATGAGAGTCTATTCATCTTTTGACCAATACCTATGATTTTGAGTAACTATTTCATATTTTGGGTTGCTAGGAGATGTTACATCATGATAAAATGATTTCTCTGGTCTTAGTAATTTGGATATGTATATGTGATAGACATGGTATATGGTATATGGAGTTATTGATTGGGTAGCAGTGGCCTTCACTTTTTGGGGGTCTAGGAATTTAAGGTATTTCAATGGTAAGAAGGTGTTTATGGTGGTGAGATTATAACTGTATCAACCTATGATTTCATAGTAAGTTATTTTCTTTAAATTCAATAGCTTGCGCTACACGCAACACCGAGTTTGAACACACCACAAATTACCAAACTAGCCATTCAAAAGATGTTACGAATAGTATTAACTAGATTTTTAATTTTATATACTCTATATACTTTTTACTTATGTATTATGTGTTTCTTAGACATATTATAAGATAAAATTCAATTTTTTAGATAAAAAAATATATTTTTCAAAAAAATCAATTTTATCACCTTTTAATGGAGTACTTTTTTTAAATCCAATATTCAACCCTTCAAATATTCATTTTGAAAAAGTAAAATACTTCTTTCGAATCAGGTCATCAAAATTTACTTTTGATGAAATTTTTGTATTTTTCTAAAAAACTTCATTTTTTATGAATATTGAGAAATACTGTATTTTAATTCAAAAATGCCTTTTAATATAATTTATTCATATGGTTAGAGTATATTTTAAATTGGTTTTTAATTTTAATTAGATTATAATTTTACCCTTTAATCCAATTTCGGTGATTGGAATTAATTTCACATAGAAATTATACATAAACAAGTGTCAATCATTTGGTAGTTATTGTTTCTTAAAAACACACTATTTGTTTTGACAACGGGAATTAATTTTAAATTAATCAATCAAACTTATATGTTTTGAATCTGATAAAATAGACATCATTTTTTCATTCAGAATATCAAATATATCTTAGTCTTAATTTTTTGTATTTTTTCTGAAAAACATCAATTTTTGATGAATAGTGAGAACACTAAGTAGTAGTTAAAAATCAGAATTTTTCATTTAAATAAAATTTCACTACTTCATTGAATTGAATTTCAAAAATCTGAGATACATGGTTGTTATTAGTAAGTAAAATGTGGATATGAAAATAATTTTTGATCAATAGTAACTTTTGACTTATATTTACCACTGTTAAAGGTAAATAGGGTAATTCAAGATAAGAAGAATATTATAATAATACAAAATTACATTAACACTTGCCCTATACTTATTGGATTAGTCATGGCCGACCATGGTCATCCTTGGGTCGATTTTGGGACCCCATGGAGCCACTTAAGAATGATAATGACACTTTATTTTAATTAACTTAATGTAAGGACCAAAATGGCATTAACAAATTTCTTTTAGTATATCAATTTTTACATGGGGTTATATAAGTCATATTTTAGACTTTAAATAATAATTGGAAAGATAAAAATTATTTCCTAAATTATGGTAATTTATTTATAATTTTTAGACATCAAATAAATTAAATTTTTTATGACACAATAATGATGTAGTATTTAGATCATTAATAAATGATTTAAATAAATAATATTATTAATATTAAAAAAATATCCAAAACCTTTCCAATTATTATTGGATGATTTTATATCGAAAATTAGTCACCTTAAATACAAATTTAATGATTTTCTTACCTTTTGAAACTGAAGATATGTTTATAATAAAATAACATTTTCAAACTTTCCTAAAGAGCCCCTCCTCTCCCTTATAAAAGGACACCACTTCTAACCCATTCCTCACACCTCTGAAGCCTCTTGGCTTGTCCAAACCCTATCCCAATAATCCCTCAAGATCCCTCTCTTACACCTATAAGCCTTTCCCTATTAAAAAGTCACTTCAAGAAGTCCTTTTGGTTCTAACCAAAGGGAGTTACCCAAATTAAAGGTATTGGTTTCTCTTAACTTCTTTTCATTTATTTTACTTCTCCAACCCCAAAACTCTTTTTATTCCTTTATTTTATAACAAAACCAGTATCCTCAATATAATAGGATTTTTTATGAGAATTATTCTAACTACACTTACACACACCTCCATTTAATGGGTAAACAACATATTGTTTCTCTGGATGAGAAACTATCGCCTCACGAAACGACGATTGTTCAATTATCTCATACTACCTCAAATAGTGGCCAATAATATGGAACTGTGTTTGTATATGATATATATATTATGTTTAATTTTTCTTTATGCTTATGTATTTTCCATTTATATCATTATTTTATGGTTTCCATTATGGGTAAAATGCTATAATTTTATTTGAGGAAGAGCGGACTACCGACCCCTCAAAGTGATATGACTTGTTAATGTCTTATGTGGGATATATAATGGATGTAAATAATGATATTATATATTATATTATACTTGAATTATAATATACTTATGTATAATTATGTTATAATTTTGTTAAAATACAAAATAGAGATGAAAATGGAGTTCATGCGTACGTACGGCTTACTGTCTCCATGAATGGTACATTTCATTTCTTATCTCCAAATGTTATGTACTGTTGTAAATAAATATATATACTGGATATATAATATATATATGATATCTAAAGCATTTATATCATTCTGGATAAAATGGAATTTTGACCACATGGAAAAATTGTAGTTATAACAAGTTCATTTTTTACTCAAGTTCCAAACAACGATAAAATATTCAATATGAACTCAAATAACTAATTATTGTTATATAAAGGTAACAAGTGATATAAAAGGAATAATAAACTTTAAAAATTTTATTAATCAATTACAAATTAACTTACGTTTATTATTTAGGAAGAACAAGGAACATACAAGATAAGTCGGACTTGATGTAAGGGGTATCTTATCTCACTTTTATTTCTATGAGATTTCCATTGTTTGCCACTTATTAATTGAATATGGTGTATTGTGTTCTTCCATTTGATATATATTATCATGAATCTCTTTATATTCAAGGTATTATGTGATTCATTTGATTGTTACTAACTTTTGGTCATATTACTCGATTAATTACAACGTGGTAATGAGTTTTCATCTCATTTTTATTTCCGTGAGATTCATGCTATATTGGGAACTATTTATTTTTGTGTGGTGTATGTACTACCTATGATTGTATTCTTGATTTAATATACATCAATTTATTGGTATTTACATCTTAATTGTAATATCCTTCTTTCACGGGGTATATGTATCGTATGTTACCAAATCAGTATGGGAATTTCAAATATCAATTTCCACTCATTGGGATTTATGCATACTTCATTGATTATTTTACTCTAATATTATGTGTGGAATCAAAATTTATTATTTATGTAGTAATTTCCACTCACATTTGTGTGGATATACTATTGATACACATAATCACTGAATTGATTATTTCTCATGTCATTGATATGAACTTGATAAGAGTAATCCTAACACAATTTCCATTCATCGAGTTAAACATCCAAGTCATTGGTGTTATTTTTTACAAGAATATGTGTGATTGTCCTCTGATTGATTTACACTAGATATCCAATCATATTGATTCTATTTATATTTCCCACACATAATTATGTCATTTATTTATCCTTAACCTAAGGATACAGTCTTTATAAGGGACTTTATCTGAATTTACATTTCATTGAGACTACTTTGTTGTTATGCACCAATTCAATTTTATATGGTGTATATACTATCCTTCGACAAATTATATCATGAAATAATTTACTCTCATGATATTAAAAAGATTTTATTACCTCAATTATTTGTATTCAAGCATCTCTCATTTGGTTAGAAACTCTAACTAAAATATCATTTTTAAATGTTTTAATGATTTATTCTTATAAATAATTATCATTAATGACAATGTTATAAAAATTGTTTTAAGGATTTATTTATGCGGACATTAATGTTTTAAAATAAAAATTCCTTTTAAAGGATTCAACGTTGAATGGGACACTTTTATTCAAAAATCCATTTTGAATAGCTTCTTGATAAATAGTGATACTTTTAAATGTTTTCAAGAAAAAGGGGGATATTTCTCTAACATAGTTTTGGTGATTATTTCCATATATGTAAATATCCTTCATTGATTTTAATCTATTACAATACAATCTTCCATATTTTATTGAATGTGTTATTTTTGACTATGGATGTTCTATTTTTATACCATCAATGGTTTATGGATAAATTATTGACATTTAGTATGATAGTTTTAATATGAATGTATATGTTATGTTTCAACCTTTTTATATAAGGAATGAATTGGACTTAGTATCTGACAGGTGGAGCCCGCTATAGCTCCTCGATGCATTAGTAGGTCTCATGAGAAAGACAAATTTCTTGGCATAAGGCCTTGAAAAAATCTTATTTGTAGTCTTGACATGAGGCCTTGACTATGTTGTTATGATGTCCGAAATTATGCATTCCATCATTATGAGATTAGCTATTGATATTTCATGTGGTTATTCGACTAGTAGAATACCCATGAATTTGTTTTATTATGGAAATATTTACTCAACTCATATTCCTTCCACAATTATTTCAGGTTTATTATTTGTAAGGGCATGTGTTTTCAATTATTCATCATGCCTAATGTTTATCTTATCTTCTGCTGAATTGCTTACTCTTATTGAGAGTTTGAGATCACCCCTTTCTCATGTTTCATTTCCCCAGGATATGAAGAAGTTAGTTATTATTGAATTTTTAGAGACACAATTTTTACCCTTTAAGACTTAGGAATATTTCAACATATAATTCCAGATCTAGGTGTGAAGACGACGTGCGATTCTGGGGCCTGGTGTGCCCAAAATAAATTTTATAAAAATGTTATGTGTTTTTATACTATACACATGACGAGGAGGTGTTTTCTCCTAAATAGTAGCTCAGATTGGAAATCTGAGGGCATAGTTGCATCTGGAGCATGCCGTTTACCCTAGGTGGGGTGTAAAAGTTACAGGCGTGGGCCTACTGTGAGAGATGTCACATAGGGGAAAATCGTCATTTTAAATTAATGACTTAGTGATTTTACAACTGGCGTTCTTTTCAAATAACATTCAAACAAATCCTCGGAATGAAAATCTGAGACTTCCATTTAGTTTGAAATGGGGTGTTTTTCCTAGGAGTGATATACAATAAGCGGACACAGAGGTTTCGTAATCCGTGCCTGTTGGGAGAGTTTCAGTGAATTTTAAAAAATTCACCTAAGTGTGGAATTAGGGGAAACCAATTTCTTTCTCTCTCTCTCTATCTCTCTATCTCTCTCTCTCTAATGTTCTTTTTCATTCTTCGCTGGATCGACGAGCGATCTCCACCGAAACCTCGGCGGATCGAAGGTGGAGTGCAACAAAGGCATCGCCAATGACGAACAGATCCAACAAGGTAGGTTTCTTGATTATTTTTCGCACCTTTGGCAATTTCTTGAGTTGTTTCCAATTTAGTCATTTATTTTCTATTATTCTTGAAATGGGACGATTCCCGAATGAACATGGCCATCCTCTGATCCCCAATTTTGATCCTCGTTCTTGGGCGTTCTTCGTCCAAAATTTTCAGATGCTTGCAATCATTGTCGGATCAACGATCGGGGGAAGTGGATGCGAAGGTCAGGCCCTGAGGATCCTAAACCTATGTTCGATTTTGAATTTGGGCCACCGGAGTGGTGGCAGTGGTCTTCGAAAGCCCCGAATTCGGCATGGCTGGTGGCTGGAGGTCGGGGTGGTGCATTAGGGGTTTGGATGAGGTGGCCGGAACGGATGTGGTTCAGATCAAAGCATCACGCGGCCAGGTGGTGATGGGAGTCGCCGACGGGCCGAGGGTGGCGCGTGGCCGGAGCAGCGGTGTCAGGAAGAGGTCGATCTAGAGAAGGCAGAGCGCGGCAACCTCCGTCAGTGCCGGGGCGGTGTGTTGGATGAGGAGACGGTGCCGTGCAGTGAGTCAGAGGCGGAGGGGCGAGGTGGCGTGGGGTGAGCCGGAGGCCACGGCGGAGCACAAGGCCACAGTGGAGGCGGTGGCGCGGGGCCTTAGTGAAGCAGGCGGGTGACCTGGTGGCGTGGGGCCTCAGCAAGATCTGGGGGCTTCAGTGGCGTCAGCGGAAAGCAGGGGATCGTGGGCACCGGCCTGTCGTGGTTAGCGGGGGACCCCGAGGCGGCGACCCCGAGGGTGCGGAGGAAACAAGGACCCGCATTTTTCGGGTCCTGCGCGACGCGACGATGAACGGCTAAAAGGCCAGTCTGCTTTAGAGAACCGGACCCCAGGGGTCCGGTGCAGCTGGAGTAGGCCGTGACGGTTTCATGCCGGACCCGCAGTTAGGCCGCGTGCTGGCAGTTCGGTCCGGGCAGCCGGGGTGAACCGGCCCGGTTGGGCCCCCTTGCATTGGGGGGGGGGGGTATCTTCTAAATAACGTGTCTGTTTGACACACCGTCTGTGGCAGCAGGTTCATGTCGGCGAGACCAACCTTTCAATGTGATTTTTGGTGTTTTTGGGTTCTGCGCCTGAATACGGGTGACCCAACGAGCTTTAATTTAATAATATAAAATTATTATTAAAGTTGGGACGGACGTGGCTCGCTAGCCGGACGTCCATTTGACGTGCTGTCAGAGGCGTGGTGGCCTCAGAGCTGAGACGGTCCATCTAATGTTTGTTCAGAACCTTTGCGGGTTGGTTTCGTTGCTCAATGGCATGAAACACTTAATGTAATTAATTAATTAATTAATTACTTAATTATTTAAATGTTGCATCGGACCTAAATCGTACTTGGGATATCTGATTGAAGCGTCGTTAGCGGCAGCCTGACCCAAGTCCTTCTGCAGACATTTTGAGATTCTCTAAGATGCGTTCAGGTTGGACACAAGGTGTTGGCCCCACAGGGCCTAGTTCGCACATTTTATGGTGAAACACCACTTTTTAACCCGACATCCGTTGGGGGTGTTTGAGTACTTTTTTCTGAGTGTTTTGCTGAGGGGATTGCAATGACACAATCCGCCCACCTAAATTCGGGCCCGAGGCGTGGGCCCCATGAGGCAGATTTCGGATGTATGCTATGTTTATACGACATATGCTTCATAAGTCCATTCAGTGAAAATTAATATCATATCCCGCGTGGTTATCTACAAGGAACGTAATAATATGATCTGTGTGACATGTTTTAGGGTCGAGGTGTGGGCCCCACAGCGCCCCGTTTGCGTATAACGCGGGGAGTTGCAGCTTATGCATCCAGAGTCTGTTTTAGGCACCGTTAGTGGCATTGGGAACCTGGTATCGAGATGATGTAGTACAGGGCGGCTTCAGGCGTTGAAGACGAAGTTGAGGCATGGGCCCCATGGGCTGTCTTTTAAGATCTATGTAGCATTTTGCGACTTTTCGACCAGGCATCTGTTTGGGGAATATGAATAGTACATTTGGTGTGTTTTTCCATGAGCATCGCGATTGCACAGTTCTCCTGACCACTTCCGGGTCTGAGGTGCGGGCCCCATGAGACACCATGTGGGCATATAGCAGTGTTGAATTACTTTTTCACCGGGAGCCTATTTCTAGTGGGAAAGTAGTCTATCTTGCATGTTTTCCTGTGAGGATTACAACAGTGTAATCTATTTTGGGGTGCAGAGCCTCTTTCAAGATATCAATAAATGTAGAATCATTAAAGGGCGTTGGTCGGAGGTTCCTTTGACGCACTCTAAACCTACGCATGGTAGCGGTGTTAGTGACACCTAGTGATGGAATGGTTAGTGCAGAGATATCAGAACAGTTCAGGTTTTACCCTCTAGTGGGGCAGGGTAGTGGGTTATCTGTTAAACTTAGTGTTTACCATCCAGCAAGGCAGGGTAGTGGGTTAACTATTGACCTTAGGGTTTACCGTCCAGGGAGGCTGGGTAGTGGGTTAACCATTGACCTTAGGGTTTACCCTCTAGCGAGGCTGGGCAGTGGGATACCCACTAACCTTACGGTTTACCCTCCAACGAGGCTGGGCAGTGGGATACTTGTTGACGTTACGGTTTACCCTCTATTGGGGCTTGACAGTGGGTCGTCATCGATTTATTTGAGGTTTACCCTCCAGAAGGGCTGGGTAGTGGGTCACATGATGTTTTATTATGGCTTACCCTCTAGCGGGGTTGGGTAGTGGGTCACCGTCAACATATTTAGGGTTTACCCTCTAGTAGGGCTAGGCAGTGGGTCACCCGATGATTTATTACGGTATACCCTGCAGCGGGGTGGGTAGTGGGTCACCGTTGACTTATTGCGGTTCACCCTCTATCATGGTTGGGCAGTGGGTTTCCCGACAACTTATTTCAGATTTTTTTCTTTTCTATGAGGCTAATCAGGGACTTTTCTTTGTGGTTATCGAAGCAGGTCCATTGGTTGTACGGTTTCACGGTGAGGCCGCTTTGACGTGCGGGACTATTGGGATTCAGTGATGGTTATCCTTTGACCTATTAGTGACTCTTCTTGGGATGATCTTGGAGATAGAGGTCCCCTTATGAACTCATTCAGTTTTCTTGTTGAGCATATATATACACCCTACTTTTGTTCTAACTCCTTGGGTTCAGTTACTCTCCTTCTAGGAGGGGAAAAGATGCATGGGGTATGCCACATGCTTTCCGTGTCTAAATCCTCTTGGATTGGATGAGTCTACTTCCTTAATTTTGTTGGGATGAGCTGCACTCTCTCTTTTGTACTCTTTCACTATTCTTTGTTCTGTCTACTACTCACCGTTTTAGTACCTCCTTTGTTGCTCCCTCAATCTTTTGGGGAATCCTACTGAGTATCAGTATACTCGCCCCTACTTGGGCTTTGCCCGCACTTGGTGTGCCCTTGCAGACGATGAAGAGGTCTACTAAGACTATGTAAGAACTTAGAGGACACATGAGCATGGGCCTCATTCAGTGGTCGCAGTAGGACTTTCAGTCATGAGACTCACCAGTAGTTTACTTTCATTTACCTATTGTCGGGTTGTGGCACCTTTCTGGTTGGGCGTTTGTTTTTCCACTTTTACTATTCAGTTTATTTGCGAGTCTACTTCTCAGAACTTTACTTGTAGTGGTTATAGGTCGATGCACGCATGTCGGTTTTCTTTTTGAAGCAGCGTTGTATCTTGATTTCCTTTCTATGCACTTTTTCATTGATTTGGCAGTGCGTGTGTGTACAGTTTCTTAGGCAAAGGCCTCCCCTAGTTTGTTTTGCCTTCGGCGCTAGTCTCCAGCCCCAGGCCTATGGAGGCGGGTTTGGGGTAGTTGCGGCTCGAGCCCCGGTAAGGGTCGGGTTGTGACAAAGTGGTATCAGAGGTGTTTCATTCCTCGGGATGTTGTTCGGACGTCCCTAAAAAGGAGTTGGTTGAGTTTTGGGGAAATAGTGTCAATGTGTCTCGAGAGAGGATCTTAGGCTAGGGGGTCCAGTGATGGTCTGGCGGCCGATGTATCCATTCACCAGGACCCTGATAACCTTCTTGTCAACTTGGCACATTGAGACACTTATTGCATTGAATTTGGTTCATGCATCATATAGGATTGAGTCTTTGACTGTCCTTCTTGAGTCAGCTCCCCATCGTTGTTGATATATATATATATATATAATCATTTAACTGTGTTACTCCGTGATCAGATTAAGGATTTCTCCGTGATGATAGCTAGCCAGGATACTAGCTCTGGTTCATGACGATGACTCCTTGAGCGATGAGGCCTCAATTCCGGATCCATCATACGATTACCCTTCCTCTAGGAGGACAGGAAACAAAACCTCCACCTGTGGAGTAACAGATAGTACCGGCATCGAAGGCCGATGCTGAGCGCAGGCTGGGCATGCTACGTGAGTTCCAGCATCAGATACAGCTGAGGTTTTTTGGTGAGCAATACCCTCAGATAGTGAAGGGTTGGCTAGAGTCGGTGGTCTGCCTCTTCAGGCTAGTTCAGACAATGACAGGTTAGATGTACATCTAATCTTTTTCAGCCATGCAATTTGGCATGGTAGATCTAGGGTTAATCAGATACACGATGAGTCGGTACTCTCATGGGATGACTTCTAGCAGCTGTTTCATGAGGATTACTACCCCTCATACTTACGTGTTTTACGGTTTCGGGAGCTACTGGAGCTTCAGCAGGGAGTGATGGCGGTGGATGAGTACGTGACTAGGTTCGCAGACTATACTCGATACTCTTTGGGAGTGGTCCATGACGACAAATTTTGAGAAAAAAAAGTTTTAGAGAGGTCTCTGTAGAGGATATTTGTGGCAGCGTAGTTCCCTTGTGCATCCTCATCCATCTCAGGGTGCTGGAGGTGGCACTGGTGACTGATAGATTTTTGTTAGAGGGACATCAATAGGTAGGGCCTCAGTGCCAAAGGTCTCCCCTTGTGGAGACTCAAGCACATGGTCGAGGACGACGTAGAGCACCAAGACAGCCCACGGAGTACTAGGGATATGTTTGTGATGTACGAGGTCACATGGCGTGAGACTAAACAACCAAATGTGCTTATTTTTTCAAATAGTTGGTAGATGCACCGCCACGACAAAGGCAGGGTCGTGATCAGAGAACTCCCAGGTGAGGACAGGGTGGTCCCTAGGGAGGTGGTGTTGGCCGAAAATCATGAAGAACTGCGGTTGTTGGATGACATTTCTAGGTCCTTCCACCACAATTAGGCATCCCATGTTAGGCTCAGGGGGCTGACATATGGGGCTGTGGGCAGCTGTATGCAATTGATGTGTACAATCCTACATCACATGAGATGATAAGGGGTATGCTCTATGTCTTTTTCTACTTTTCTTAGTAGAACTTTTTTGACAATATGTGAGGTACTATTTTCATCTAACTACTTGTTCGAGGGGTTACCGAGGGTGACGCAAGGTGTCTGTGTGACCCTGTGTTGGTGTTGTATGGCATAGCTTTGAATGCACTAGAATGAGGGGTTCTTCCCCCACTGAGACACATTTTTGTGATGCGATGAAAACTGTGAGGGAGAGTCAATGCCACCAAAAGAGGATAGTATTGAGGTGGGGTGATGAGCTCCTCTGACATGTGCATTCATGGCGGGGTTGTGTGGTGGAGTGTCAGTGCAGGTTCACAATTTTCCAGTGGGGCTTTTCTACTTGACCTCCCTTTGCTTGATCTGACACTATTGGGTTTGGTAGAGTGCATGTTTTGGCGATTACTCTCCTTCCATGAGGGGAAAAGACACTTGGGCTATGCCACGTGCTTTCCATGTCTAGCCTTTGGAATTTGGATGAGTTTTCTCCCTTACCCTGTTTGATGGTACCTCGTGTACTCAACATCAACCTTGATATAGTTATCATGTACAGGTCGAGGTGATGGACACCCCATAAACAGAACTATGTGCTTTACTATGTGGGGCTCGTGGTGGCAGTCTTTGCCCTGAGAAGATGGAGATGCTATCTTCTGGGAGACCGCTTTGTGGTTATCTCAGACCACCAGTTTCTCAGGTGAATCCCCACCTAGAGAGACTTGAACCTAAGACGATGGTGATAGCTGGAGTTTCTACAGGATGGTGTGAGTTTTTTACAGTCGATGGTGCTGACTCCTTTGCTTGTCAAGTGCGTAAGAGTGTCTCGGTTGTGATGCACCGACTGTGAAAACTTGTGTGACTGGATATCCTTGGTTTTTTCAAAATATGGGTATTATGAAGGAGGGAATCACAAGACCATGATCCAAGAACAAATTGTGATTTCAGTCATTACAACTAGGTGTTTTTCATGTTTTCTCGGGAGTGGTAGAGCAAGGTGTGAGCTCTGAATCCCGAGTTGTTTTTCCTAGTTTTTCTTTTCAAGCATGAAAATAATTAAGGAGGGAATGATTTATAGACATGTTTTTTCCCTGTAAAACAATAAAATATTTCTACATATAATTCCAGAGTTGGGCGCGAAGAGGGCATGCGATTCCGAGACCCGGTGTGCCCGGAATAAATTTTATAAAAATGTTATGTGTTTTTATACTACACACGTGACAGGGATGTGTTTTCTCATAAACTGTAGCTCGGATCAGAAATCCGAGGGCACAGTTGCGTCTGGAGTGTGTTGTTTACACTTGGTGGGGTGTAAAAGATACGGGAGTAGGCCTGCTGTGAGAGATTTCAACGAGGGGAAAAATCATCATTTTAAATTAATGACTTAGTGATTTTATCACTAGCATTCTTTTCGAATAACCTTCAATCAAAGCCTCAGAATGGAAATATGAGACTTATTTTGAGTTTGAAATGGGGTGTTTTTCCTAGTTGTGATATAAAATAAGTGGTCACAGAGGTTTCAGAATCCGCGCCCATTGAGAGAGTTTCAGTGAATTTTTATAAATTCGCTTAAGTGTGGAATTGGGGGAAACCCATTTCTCTCTCTCTCTCTCTCCAACGTTCTTCATCATTATTCACCATTATTCTCTGGATCGAGGAGAGATATTCACCACAACCTCGGCTGATCAATGGCTAAGAGCAAAAAAGGCATAACCAACGACGAACAGATCCAACGAGGTAGCATTCTGGAATAATTTCCTCACATTCGGCAATTTCTTGAGTTTTTGCCAATTTAGTTGTTTATTTTATGTAAATCAAGAAATGGGACAATGGGCCAATGAACACGACCATCATCTGATCCCCAATTTTGATCCACGTTCTTGGGTGTTCTTCATCCAAACTTTTCAGACATGCGCAAACCTTGTCGGATCACCGATCAGGGGAAGGGGACACGAAGGCCTCACCCCGAGGATCCCAAAACCTTGTTCAGTTTTTGAA
Organism: Viscum album; assembly: GCA_963277665.1. Taxonomy (NCBI): domain Eukaryota; kingdom Viridiplantae; phylum Streptophyta; class Magnoliopsida; order Santalales; family Viscaceae; genus Viscum; species Viscum album. Next base: position 209,664,796 of record OY728123.1, read on the forward strand.
TTTGGGCCACCAGAGTTGTGGCAGCCGTCATTGGAAGCCCTAGCTCCAGCAAGGTTGGTGGTTAGAGGTCAGGGTGGCGCAGTGGGGGATCGGACGAAGTGGCTGGCGCGGATGGTGTTCAGATCGAAGCAGCAGGCGGCATGGCAGGGACAGGTGTTGCCGGCTGGTCGAGGGTGGTGTGTGGACGAAGTAGCAAAGTCTGGCGGAGGTCGAGCAGAAGACGATGGAGATCGTCGGCCTCAGGTGGCACCTGTGCGGTGAGTCGGACTAGGCGGCGGCATCGTGAGGCGAGTCAGAGGCCATGGGGTGCGGCGTCGTGCGACGAGCTGGAGGAAACGGTGGAGCGCGGGACTTCAACAGAGGCGGCGATGTGGGGCCACTGCGGAGCAGGCGGGCGACCAGGCGGCGTAGGTCCTCAACAGGAGTCGGGGGCTTCAGCGGTAGTGGAAACAAGGGGGGGAGAGCGGGTGACAGCCTATCGCGATCCATGGGGGACCCCAAGGCGGCGTCCTGTGGGGTGCAGAGAAAACAAGGACCCACATTTGTGGGTCCTGCGCAACGCGGTGAAGACCGCCCAAAAGGCCGGTCTGCTTTAAGGAACCAGACCCGAGGGGGTCCGGTGCAGCTAGAGCGGGCCACAGATAGTGGTCCATGAGGTTTGGGCCAAACCTGCTGTTGGGCTGCGGGCCGGCAGTTCAGTCATGGCCAGCTGGGGTTAACTGACCCGGTTGGGCCCCCTTGCATTTGGGGGCCGTATCTTCTAAACGGCGTGCCCGTTTGACACGCCATCTATGACTGCGAGTTCGTGTCCGCGAGACAGAACTTTCAAGGTGAGTTTCGGGGTCATTGGGTTCTGTGTCCGGAGACAGGTTACTAGAGGAGATTTAATTTAATAATATTAAATTATTGTTAAAGTTGCGACAGACGTGGCTTGCGAGTAAGATGTCTGTTTGACGTTCTGTCAGAGGAGTGGTGGCCCCGGAGCTGAGAAGGTCCTTCCAAAGTTAGTTCAGAACCTTTTTGGATTTCTTTCATTGCTGGGTGGCATGAAACACATGATGTAATTAATTAATTAATTTTTGGTCAGACGTAAATCCTACTTGGGATGTACGATTGACGCGCTGTCAGTGGCAGCGTCACCCTAGTCCATATGCAGACTTTTTGAGATGTTCTCCAAATCATTCAGGTTGAAGAGAAGGTGTGGGCCCCACATGGACTAGTTCGAACATTTTACGGTGAAACACCACTTTTTTACCTGACATACTTTTGGCGTGTTTGAGTACTTGTTTCTGTGTTTTTCTAAGGGGATTGTAATGGAGCAATCCACCTGCCTAAATTCGGGCCCAAGGAGTGGGCCCCATGAGGCGGCTTTCGGGTGTATGCTTCATTTTTACGACTAATGATTCATATGTCTCTTCAGGTAATATGAATAGCCTATCCCACATGGTTATCTGCAAGGAATTCAATAGTATGATCTGCGTGACGTGTTTCGGGGTCGAGGTGTGGGCCCCACTGGGCCCTGTTTGCGTATAACGCGGGGAGTTGCAGCTTCTGCATCCGGAGTCCGTTTTAGGCGCCGTTAGCATCGTTGTGACCCCTGGTATCGAGATTATGTTGTTTAGGGTGGCTTCAAATGTTGAATTCGGAGTTGAGGTGTCGGCCACATGAGCTGTCTTTTAAGCTGTGTGTAACTTTTTGCGAATTTTCCATTACGCGTCCGTTTGGGGCGTATGAATAGTCAATTCGATGTGTTTTTCCGAGAGCATCGTGATGACGCCATTCACCAGACCTCTTCTAGGTCTAAGGTGTGTGAACCATGAGACATAATGTGGGAATAAAGAGGTGTTGAATAACTTTTCCACTGGGAGCCCATTTCCAGAAGGTAAGTAGAATATCTCGCGTGTTTTCCCGCGAGGATTACAACACTGTAATCTGTTTGGGTGTGCAGAGCCTCTTTCGAGATATTGTTAAATGTGGAAACATGAAAGGGAATTGGTCAGAGGTTCCATTGACGTAATCCAAACCAATGCATGGTAGCGGTGTTAGTGACACCCAGTGATGGCATGGTTAGTGCAGAGATATTGGACCAGTTCAAGGTTTACCCTCCAGCGGGGCTAGGTAGTGGGTTACCCATTGACCTTCGGGTTTACCCTCTAGCGTGGCTAGGTAGTGGGATAACCATTGACCATAGGGTTTAACCTCCAGTGAGGTTGGGTAGTGGGTTAACTGATGACCTTAGGGTTTACCCTCCAGTAAGGCTGGGCAGTGGGATACCGTTTACCATAGGGTTCACCCTCCAACAAGGTTTAGTAGTAGGATACCTATTGACCTTACGGTTTACCCTCCAGTAGGGCTAGGCAGTGGGTCACCATCGACTTATATGAGGTTTACCCGCCAAAAGGGCTAGGTAGTGGGTCACATTATGTTTTATTACGGTTTACCCTCCAGTGGGGCTGGGCAGTGGGTCACCTGATGATTTATTACGGTCTACCCTCCAGCAGGGCTGGGTAGTGGGTCACCATTGAATTATTGGGGTTTAACCTCCAGTGGGGCTGGGTAGTGGGTTACCCAACGATCAATTTCATATTCAGTCCTTTCTATGAGGCTAGTCAGTTACTTTTCTCTGTGGTTACGAGAGCAGGACCCTTGGTTTTACGGTTTCGTGATGAGGCCTCTTTGAAGTGTGGGACTATTCGACTTCAGTAATGGATATCTTTTGAACTATTGGAGACACTTCTTGGAATGAAATTGGAGATAGTGATCCACTTACACACTCGTTAGGGTTTCTTTTTTATCATATATATACAACTTACTTTTGTTCTCACTCCTTGGGTTCAGTTACTCTCCATCTAGGATGGGTGAAGACGCGCGAGGTATTCCACGTTCTTTCCATGTCTTGCTCATCTTGGATTGGTTGAGTCTACTTATTTCCTTTTGATGGGTGGAGATGTAATCCCTCTTTTTTACTCTTACACTAAACTTTTTTTGTCTAATGCTCACTGTTTTAGTACCTCCTTTGTTACTCCCTCGAGATTTCGTGGCATCCTTCTAGGTATCTTTACACTCACCCCTAATTGGGCTTTTCCCGCACTTGGTGTTCCCTAGGAGATGACATACAAGTCGATCAAGACTGTGGAGGAGCATAGATGAGACAAGAGCTTGGGCCGCATTCCGTTGTCACAGAAGGGCTTTCAGGCGTGAGACTCACCAGCTATTTACATTCGTTTACCAGTTTCCGGGTTGTGGAACCTTTCTAATTGGGCTTGTGTTTTTCCCCTTTTATTGTTTAGTTTACATTCCAGTCTACTTTTCATCACTTTACTTGTACTGGTTAGAGGTCGATTCATATATTTTGGTTTCCCTTTTGTAATAGTGTTGTATCTTGCTTTCTTTTCTCTACACTTTTTCATTGATTTGGTTGCGTGTGTGTGTGTACAGTTTCTTAGGAAAAGTCCACCCCTAGATTGTTGTGCCTTCGGTGCTAGTCGTCATCCCCTTTCCTATAGAGGAGAGCTTTGTATAGTTTCGGCTCGAGCCCTGGTACGGTTCGGGTCATGGAAGACTTCCATGAATAATCTTGGAATATTGGATGATTCTAAGGGAACAAATTATTTTTGCTTTTCTTTTAAAGTTTTAATGTTGAACTTATGCATGTATCTTATTTCAAATACTACTAAACTAATTGGTACTTCATGACTTTATTTCATATAATCATGAAAATTTATTAAAATAATGCATCGGCTCCTGGATTTTTTGGTTTGGGGTGTTATAGTTGGTATCAGAGGATGCTTAGTAAAAACCATGAAATCTAGATTTAGATAAACACTGATTAGAGAACATTAACCTAAGATAGACATAGGGGATTAGAATAGAATAATTTACTATAGTCCTGATAATGTAGAGATTTTGTGTATTTTCCAAGAAGTTCATCCCTATCTGGTTATGAGCAGGTAGAGGCGGCTCTGGAATTTATGTACCTAGGAGTGAAAACACCGACAAGGAGTTTCGTGCTTGACCTGGGGTATCCTAGTACACGACCATGGGCCTTACTACACTCTTGGTTACAACACTCCTTGGGGATATAATTAGGATAATTTATATTTCCATTACAAACAGATTTGAAGGATTTTAATATAATATTAGAATAAATGACCTTGGTTAATCATAATGAGTTTTAAATTGAAAATAAGGTGTCATGATACTCTCAAAATGATTTAATGAATATTTTTACTCACACAATGATTTTTGGTTTTAGTCAATTGCTAGATTCCGAGGATGTAATAGTAACATTGAGCATGATGTACAAGGTTTGAATGGTGGTTGATATGAGAAAATAAATGGAATGTTGACAGGTGTAAAAGATATTGTGTTCATGTCGAATCAGTTTTCCAAAAATTTGATCAACAACATATATATTAACAAACTTTCGGACTCTACAAAGAAAAAAAGTGGTGAAGGGTAAGTTCTCCAGTATTGAAGACCATGGAGAAAATAAAGTTAATTTTCCCTCATGCAAGAAATGTGGAAGTAGACACCTAGTATGGTGTTTAATTGGGACAAAGAAATGATTTTTGTGCGGGAAATAAGGACATAAATTAATGAATTTCCATTGAAAAATGAACAGTACTATGGAAGAAAATAAAAAATGTTCCAAGAATCCATTTACATTCATTTTACCTAAATGTATGGGACTTGAACATTACCTGAGTGAATGCCCTATTCTATATGATATCCTCTTGGACAAGGAAGAAGTTGTGTTGTACTAAATGGATGGAAAAATGTAAAAAAAATATCAGTGATCTTTGTTGATGGGATTACTTGGGAAGACCTTTCTATTGTATCTGTAACCCTACAATTTGTCATGTTAAAATGATATTTTAGGAATAATTATCTTTTCTCTTGTGGAAATAGTTATAAATAACCATTTGGTTTTATATGATCATTGAGTTTAAGGCAATTACAAGTTATTAAATTTTGGGATAAAAATGTGAGGTATGAGATACCATTTGTGATCAAATTATGAGGAATATATCTCATTTTGGGAATATTTTAAAATTATATTGTTTTTGAAAATAGATAACACACAGACCTTGTGACAACCCATTGTGTCAGATAAAGCTGTGGAAATCGAACCCCCAACCATAGTGTGATTGGGATTTATCACCTACCACTGGACTACGCGAAGTCCATGGTTAGTGTGACTAATTATTTTTAGTTAAATGATTTTATTGATCAATAATAATTTGATTTGGGATCTTATGTCTTATCAAAATGATATCCTTAGTATATGAAAATGATTTGATGATTAAGTGATAAATGTTGTTTTGGAAGACGTTTGATCTATTGGGAATACTATATTCCTAAGGAAAATGGAATATTATGGGATTTCATTTGAAAGGTAATTATCGTTTTTTTACCTATGTTTTTATTTTGGATTTATTGCGATTTGGGTTATTTATGTAAATTATTAACCTATCATAGGAAATATGTGATTAGGTTAATTACTTTTATGTATGTGACATTAAGAGTAGTCGATATTATTTGGAGATACAATTTAACATGGACGAATATGTAAGAAAATTCTTTGGAGTTTTGGGTTTCAATATTAGTTTTTATTATATTTTAAGATTTTATGAAAAATTGTTTATTGAATAGTATTTATTTAACTTTGTGTATTATTGGTTTTATTTTAGAAATTAAGATCAGTATTTATTTCTCTAAAGTATTATCCTTTTTGGGGATCATATGATCTTTTACGAACCATTTTGGTTTTGGATAATCTCTAAAGAAAAGAGAAATATATATTTCATGCATTTTGGATTATGTGATTCTCTATATGTTGATTCAAGCACATCAGGTGTTACCAAGTCATCTTTAATACTCATCATTTGGAGTGAAAGATGAGTTTGTGGTATGAATTAGATGAAGGATGAAACTCAACTTTTCATGTATATTTTTTTTGTTATTCTATGAATAAATTAATTATTATACTTTAGGGAAGGTATCTTAAATCCATAAAAGTGTTATACTAATGATTTATGTTTTTTTGAACCAATGATAATTAAAATCGTCATAGATCGATGGCCTTGAGGCGTTCAATTTTACACTTGTCTGTGATTGATGAACTCAATCACTAACTATAAATATTTACATTTTCCTCCAATTATGTCTCTATAATTTCCACCAATGTTTTCCTAAATGAGATCATAATTTTTTTTTGACTTTTTCATCACCATTTCACTCTTATTAAGACTAAATTTTATTAACCCAATTTCTGATGTGGGTTTATGACAAAGGTATTTTTCTATTTTTAAACTTTTATTTTCGAAGAACAATTTCAAATTTTGAGGACACAATTTATTGATGTAGGGTAGAATTTAACACCCCAATATTTCATAGTAAGTTATTTTCCTTAAATTCAATAGTTTGCGCTACACACAACACCCAGTTCGAACGTTCCACGACTTACCAAACTTGCCGTTAAAAAGAGATTATGAATAGTATTAACAATATTTTGAATTTTATATAATCCATATAATTTTAACATATGTATTATTTGTTTCTAAGAAAAATTATAAGAACAAATTCAATTTTTCGGATAATAAAAATGTATTTTTCCAAAAAATCAATTTTACTACCTTTTAATGGCGATTTTTTTTAAAAATCCAATATTTCACCCTTTTAAATATTCATTTTGAAAAAATAAAATTATTCTTAATAATAGGGACATCATGATTTACTTAGGATGAAATTTTTTTATTTTTCTAAAAAACTTCATTTTTTATGAATAGTGAGAAATACTGTATTTTAATTCAAAACTGCCTTTTAATATAATTTATTTATAAGGCCAGATTATATTTTAAATTGTTCTTGATGTCTAATTAGATTATATTTTTACCATTTAATCCAATTTTGGTGATTGGAATTAATTTCACTTGGAAATTATACATAAACAACTGTCAATCATTTGATAGTTATTGTTTCTTAAAAACACGCTATTTGGTTTGACAACGGGAATTAATTTTAAATTATTTAATCTAACTTCTATGTTTTGAAATTTTCAAAATAGACATAATTTTTGAATTCATAATTTCAAATCTATATTAGGTTTAATTTTTAGAATTTTTCTGAAAAACTTCAATTTTTAATTAATAGTAAACCACTAAGTAGTAGTTAGAAATACGAGATTTTCATTTAAATGAAATTTTACCTCTTCTATGAATTTAATTTATAAAATATGTGATACATGGTTGTTATTAGTAATTAAAATTATGATAAACAAGATGAAAATAATTTTTAGTGAATAGCAACTTTTGACATTTATTTATCACGGTTAAAGGTAAATAGGGTAATTCAAGGTAAAAAGAATATTATAATAATACAAAATTATCTTAACATTTGTCATAACCTTATTTTATGAGTCATGGAAGAACATGGGCATACTTTGGTCTATTTTGGGTCCCCATGGAGCCACTTACGAATGATAATGACACTTTAGTTTTAATTAACTTAAAGTAAAGACAAAAATGAGTGTAAAAAATATCTTTTAGTATATAAATTTTTACATGGGGTCATATAAGTCATATTTTATACTTTAAATAATAATTGGAAAGATAAAAATATTTCCTACATTATGGTAATTTTTTATAATTTTTAGATATCATATAAATTAAATTATATATGACACAATAATGATGTAGTTTTTTCCTCATTAATAAATTATTTAAATAAATAAGATTATTAATATTAAAAAAATATTCAAAACCAATCCAATTCTTATTGGTTGATTTTATTTCTAACATGATTCACCTTATCTTGTACTGTAATTAGTTTTGGAACTTTTGAAACCGAAGATATGTTCATAATAAAAAAACATTTTCAAACATTCTGAAAGAGCCCCTCCTCTCCCATATAAAAGGAAAGCAATTCTAACCCATTCCTCACACCTCACAAGCCCCTAGTATCATCCAAACCCTGCACAAATAAGCTCTCAAGATCCCTATCTTTCACCTAGAAGCTTTACCATAGGCAGAAGTCAGTTCACAAAGTCCTTTTGGTTCAAACCAAAGGGATTTACCCAAATTAAAGGTAATGATTTCTCTTAACTTATTTTATTTCATTTTAATTCTCCAACCCATAAAATCTTTTTTATTCCTTTATTTTATAAAAAAAATAGTATCCTAATTATACTTGGATTTTATTATGATATTTATTCGAACTACACTTACACACACCTCCATCTAGTGGGTAAAGAACATATTATTTCTATGGATGGAAAACTAATGCCTCGCGAAATGATGATTGTTCAATTATCTCCTAAAACCTCTCATAGTGGAAATTAAGATGGAACTGTATTTATATATGATATATATATATATATTATTTTTCTTTTTTCTTTATGCTTCCGTATTTTCCATTTATATCATTTTTATGGTTTCTATTATGGGTAAAACGCGATAATTTCATTTGGGGAAGTGCGGACTACCGCCCCCTCAAAGTGATATGACTCATTAATGCCTTATATGGGACATATATCAGATGGATTTAATGATATTATATATTATATTACATAATAATTATAATATACCTATGTATCATTATGTTTTAATTCCATTAAAATACAAAATAGTTATGAAAATAGCGTTCATGCATACATATGGCTTACCGTCTCAATGAACGGTACATTTCATTTCTTATATCCAAATGTTATGTAATGATATAAATAAAAATATATACTAGATATAATAAATATATAAATATATATATGATATCTAAATCATGTATAATATTCTACAGATAATAGAATTTTGACCACATGGAAAAATTGTAATTATGACAAGTTCATTTTTGACTCAAGTTCCGAACATCGATAAAATTTCCAATATGAACTCAAATAATTAACCAATTGTTATTGCAAGGTAATAAGTGATATAAAAGGAATAAGAAACTGGAAAAATTTTCTTAATAAATTGGAAATTATCTTAAGTTTATTATTCAGAAATATCAATGAACATACAAGAAAAGTCATACTTGAGGTAAGGGGTTTCTTATCTCACGTTTATATCTATGAGATTTCCATTGTTCACCACTTATTTATTTCATGTGGTGTATTGTGTACATCCATTTGATATATATTATCATGATTATATTTACTCATAATGGTTCGAAGCATGAGTTAAAACCCATGCTCCCCAAAATTTATTAACAAAAAGTAATGGTCAGGTGATTACATGAGGTACAATGAGTTTGTACCACCAAGAGAAAACATAATAGGAAGAGAAGGTGCCAAGAAAAACCTATAAATAATCCCTGAGAAGGAGAAAGACTCAGTAAGCATCACCCCCAATGCCCGGGTCACCATTGAAGTTCTCTTGCAAAATACAATGGCCTACAATCATACTTGTGTTTTTCTGGAAAAATTGACAGCAGCAACAGAAGTTTACAGGGTGTAGAATCTTCATAAAATTACGGATCAAGAAACAATACTTCATGCATGAAATGATGGAGGCTTTAGCTACACTTTCAAGTCTTGAAATGAAGACTTCAACTGTGCACAGCCATGTTCCCTTTCCCACTTCAGGGTCACACATTTGACATAAATTTTAGCATGTAGTGGGCAGTCTGCAATACCAGATTAATGCTTTGAATACATCATGTGTTATCATCAAGTAGCATAAGGGAAATCCATCTACCAGAACTTGAAGGTGTATGGAAAAACCTACAAGAAAAAATAGGATCCAAGGCTGTGAAAAACTGCAGTCAGTGGCTTCACAGGACATAAGTAAAAACATAAAGAAGACCAAAATAGATAATAAAGATAAATAGAAATCATCATGAAAATGAACAGTTGAAGTGCAATGAAAAATACTCTAGAAGCCAGACATAACCACTACTGGAAAGTAAAAAAGAAATTCATCCACTTCACAAGATACATTCCTCTACGAATGAAGAGTTTCCATATGATATCCCCTAAAGCATGTGAACTATCTTGGTGAGTACCTGATCATTTGATCGTTCGTTCGATCATAATGCTTCACAGATCACACAACAACAAAAAATAAGCTGGAAATATCACAAGCACAACATCTCAAGGGAAGAAATCAAACTCACATTTATGGATAAACTTCCTTGTAGAGACACATACACATATATCTATTCCATGTAAATTTATAGAAAATAAAAGTCTGGGGCTATATCAATTTCAAATTCCACCCTATCAAACATCCGCTCTCTGATACTCAAATACTCATCTATGGTTGTCTCTTTGTTAGTATATCTTCCAAAGTATTGTCTCTCTTTTTCCTTCATCCAGGGGTAAAATTCCTCCTTATAAAATTCCTTGATAACACGAGTGCAGTTCCTGATCTTAATAGCATCCTCCGACTCCTCTGAATCTGAAGGCGAGGAGGAATCGTCTTCATCTGATGAGGAGGAGGGATCCCCCAAAAACTTCTGGCTGATGATGGATCACAGGTTTTTCCAATTGAATCCTCAAGGATCTAGTGACAATTGTTCTCGCTAGCTTAGAATAATCGATACGTTTCCGGGTCTTCTTAGAATGTGAAATAATAAATCCATCCAGGTCAATAATCATCTTATTCTCTTTTTTAGCACTCGATTGTAGATACACATCCTCAATTTGACATACATGATCAAGTTTATTTGGATTAGGTTCACTAGAGTCAGATTGTGTCACATGTTTTTCCGTCTGAAAAGAGGGTGTGACTTTTGAGGTGACAAAGGTGGGCTGAATATTGTTAACAACATCCACAAAGCCAGAGGAATCATCAACAGTAGGGTATAGAGGCTGGGGCTGTTCTGAGTGAGCGGCCACATACCTATTTGGTGTGAGCCTCATTGGAGCCTTCTTATCCACCACATGAGGGTTTGTTTTTGCATTATCCATCAGCACAGTCACCTGGGGGGGGGGGTTGGGTATCAACATATCTATCAAGGGACATTTTCTATGACTATCATTATATTCATAGTATTATGTGATTCATTTAATGGTTATTAACCTTTGGTCATATCACTAGATTAATTACAATGGGGTTAGGAGTTTTCATCTCACATCTTATTTCTGTGAGATTCATGCTATATTGGGCACTATTTAATTTTCTGTGGTGTATTTACTGCCCATGATTGTATTATTTGTGTAATATATATCAATTTATTGGTATTTAAATCTTCATTTTAAGATCCTTCTTTAATGGTGTTTGTGTTTCTTATATTACCAAATCAGTAAGGGAATTTCAAATTTCAATTTCCACTCATTAGGCTTTACACATACTACATTGATTATTTTACTCCAAGATTATGTGTGGAATAACTATTTATTATTTATATAGTAATTTACACTAACCTTTATATGGATATACTTTTGATACACAAAATCACTCAATTGATTATTTCACAAGTCATTGATATGAACTTGATAGGAGTAATCTTAACTCAATTTCCATTCATTGAGTTAAACATTCAGGTCATTGGTGTTGCTTTTTATAGGAATATGTGTGAATGTCCTCTGATTTATTTACACTTAATATCCAATCATATTTAGTGTATATATATTTCTCACACATAATTATGTCCTTTATTTATCCTTAAACTAAGGATACAGTCTTTAGAAGGGACTTTATCTCAAATTACATTCCATTGAGACTTCTTAGTTGTTATGAACCAATTCACTTTTATATGGTGTATATACTATCCTTTGACATATTATATAATGAAATAATTTACTCTCATTATATTATAATGTTTTTATTGCCTCAATTATTTGTATTCAGGCATCTCTCATTTGGTAACAAACTCTAACTAAAATTTAATTTTAAAATCTTTTAATGATTTATTCTTATAAATATTTGTCATTAATTTCAATGTTTGAAAAATGGTTTTAAGGATTTATGTATATGGAAATTAATGTTTTAAAATTAAAATTCATTTTAAAAGGATAAATTTTTTATGGGACACTTTGATTCAAAAATACATTTTGAACGACTTCTTGATAAATAGTGAGACTTTTAAATGTTTTAAAGAAAACGGGGGATATTTCTCTAAAATATATTTGATTATTATTTTCATCAAGCTCAATATACTTCATTGAGGTTAATCTATTGCAATACAATCTCCCATATTTTATTTAATGTGTTACATTTGACTATGGATGTGCTATTTTTTCCAATTCATGGTTTATGGATAAAGTATTTACATTTCATATGCTAGTTATAATACGAATTTTTATGTTATGTTTCAACCTTTTCATATGAGGAATTAATTAGAATTAGTAAGTGATAGGTGGAGCCCACTATAGCTTCTCTATGCATCGGTAGGTCTCATGAGACAAACTAGTGTCTTGGAAGAAGGGCTTGACAAAATCGTTTTTGTAGTTTTGGAAGGAAGCCTTGACTATGTGGTTATCATGTATGGAATTATGAATTACATCATTATGAGATTAGATATTAATATTTCGTGTGGTTATTAGACAAGTAGAATACCCATGACTATGTTTTATTATGGAATTATTTACTCAACTCACATTCCTGCCATAAAGTGTTCATGTTTATTATTTGTAAAGGCATGTTTTTCAATTATTCAACATGGATAATGTTTATATTATCTTCCATTGAATTTATTACTCTTACTGGGCATTTTAGCTCACCCCTTTCACTTGTTTCATTTTCCCAAGATATGAAGAAGTTAGTTATGAGTTACTTTCAGGAATAATCTTGGAAGCTTGGATGTTTCTAATTGAATAAATTATTGTTGTTCTTATTTTCAAGTTGTAATGATGAAATTATGTATGTATCTTGTTTCCAAGACTACTAAACTAATAGGTCCTTCGGGACTTGGTTCCTTTTAATCATGCCATTGTATTAAAAGTTTGCACCGGCTCCTATATTCTGGGGTCGGGGCGTTACAGTAACACCACATTATTCTTTTCAGGTACTTAATTATTCATATTTTTTTGTTAACCCTTGTTTTTGAGTTTTTATTTAGAAACTCAATGAATCACTATCTACTGGGTGATTAAAGATCATGAAATTGGGTTAAACATCATGTAATGGTCTCCTAGTATATGTTATGAATAACGTTAAGGGTTATAATAGTTTATATTCCATTTATTTGGTTTATTTTAATGTAATTGAAAATATCCAGTATATATAAAAGGTTGAATATTTTCTCCTCAATTTCAACCTTTATTAAATAAATGACATGTAATGTTATTACAGGACATGTAAGTATCATATGATGTAGATTTTGGGTTATCATATGAGTGATTTTCATTTGATTCACTAATGCAAAGACCATCTATCTGTCTATAGATCAATGTAAGTGATTATGGACATATCCTCCCCTTCTAGATTTCTAGTTTAGAGATCATTAATTAAGGGTGTTCTGGTATTCATATCCCGGAAAGTGTTCCTCCTAGTTACTCACTGTCTTTAGTTGAATATAATATTTCTGCTATGTTAGTGTTCAAATGAATGATTGGATAGTGTTTTCGTTCAATCCTTTGTATTTACTTATAATTACATGTGTTTTAATTAATGATATATGGGTTTCCAATCATAATTGTTAATGGAATCATGGTTTATATGGTTTTGAGGTAGATTTTTCTATATAATGGCTTAATTTGATAAATTGTTCATCATTATTGATAAATTCTTTTGGGTTGTTCATTACTTTTATGTGATATGGGGTTTTAAAATGGTTTTTGGAAAGGAAACTGTTTATAAATGTGTTTTTCATTTAAAATGGATTTTATTGATTTAGAAATGGATTTTCAAGCACAAAAGTTGATTATTTTGGAATTACAAAGGTTTTATAAATTTTTTGAGAAAGGTTTTGAAATGTATTTATATAATTATCATCTTAGAAACCATGGGTGCATATGAAAGTAGACATGGGTAGCCTTTGTGTGTATGGAATCATTAAGAGGTAACCTTTGGGGTATCAATGGACTATGGAAAGACTCAATATTAGTGGGATCCATCGTTACACATGTTTAGGATATTTATTATCTATATCTTATTCCCCTAAGATAGGGACCCATATTTGGTTCATTTGTATTTATTTTTATTAATCGAAAGACTTTTTTATCATGGATTTTTTCTTATATGTTTTTTATGATGTTTTATCTCAATACATCACATAATGGTATTTCATGGATATGTGATTACATTTTTTACTTTATGGTTCATAGATATGATTTCTTATTTTATCACTTCTTTAAAACAATTTTCAAGATTGAGAATTTTAAATTATTTCTTGATATATAATAAGGATAATGGTTTATAAATTGATTTGGAAATTAAAAAAAATTATTTGAAAAATAATTTACTTTTAAATGATATAATTTTTGTATTATTGATATTGGAACATGTATAGACACTTTTGTGTAATATTAATGTGCTTTGTGCTCAAAACATACATTTTCCATTATTTTGTTATAGATGTTTTTTGCGTGATATAGGTAAATCGAGGGGTATTTTGTAGCTTTCTGACTTCTCCTTTTTCCTTTTCCTTTGTAGCATTGATTTCTGGAGGTGATTATTGGAATGTTGGGGGTTTTTCGTACTTTAATGTTCAAAATTATTGGATTTGATTATGCGGATCTTTATATATCATTTTCTTCCACATGTAACTCTGGGGTTTTATCTTGTTTCGTAATTGTCATGGTTTCATCTATTTTTTTTACTTCACTTCACACTGTGATGACCAGTTCAAGTGTAAGGTTTTTTTGAGATGAGTTTTTCTATTAAAGTTGAATCATAATGTATATTTAAATGTTTATAATTCATTATTAAATATATAAATTCATAACTCATATCCCATCATAAAATTTCCCACCCATCACAACCCCTTTCCATTTTGTATCCAACAGACCATAAAACAAGTTTATATAACATATAACGATTCATTCTCCATATCCTTATTTTATAAAAATAGAAATAAATATGTCTATTCTTTTAGTGAACAAGATGAATTAGATAATATTTGTTATAATTGATTAAACATGCCTGTTACATATTTCATTCATAAAATTTAAAAATATTTCATAGTTTAACCTTCAAATTTACTTAAATTACATAAAAATGAATTTATTGATTATCACACACACAAAGATTAAATAAAATCCTAATAAAAAACAAAAGATATATGTCATTATGGATAAATTTTCATTAAACATGGATCTTTAATGTATTGTTTCACATATTATTAGGGGTATTCCAAACATAAAAAAAATTGGTGCCATAATGAGTTATAAAGGGTAAAAATATATGAAATTTCACATAATTTTTATTCAATATTTGATATACATATGATTAACTCTAAATTTACATTATGTCGTAGTAAATAAAACATGACATTATATTATCTTAAATAATATTGTAGTGTTAAAGAATGATTTAAAAGGATTAGAATAAGTTTAAAGACAATGGAAATAGTAATTTGATAATCACTGAAGGACCTAGATTTCGATAATCACTCACAATTGATTAAAATGACAGAAACATAATATTAATAGAAATAAAAATATTAGTAATCATATATAATATATGACTTAATAAAATATTTCCTCCCAAATGAAATTTTGTTAAAAATTTAAATTGTGTATTTATTTAAGCCCATTTTTTAAAAAACAAAGAAAAAACTGTACAATAAAAATACAACATATTACAAATAAAAATAAAAAAGCAAGAAAATATTTATAATAAAACTATGTAATTTTACTCTCCACCACTCCTAGTTATTTTTTTAAAACATCTAAAAAATAAGGTAAGTAATATTTTTTCTTTTATAATTTTGAAGATAAAATTTTGATATTTTTGATGGATGGGGAAATTAAATAGTCAGGTATATGATCTCCCATTACATGAAGGAAAACCATACATGAAACCTTTTTATCAATATACAGATGCTTGGTCATGTTTGCATTCCATGGGGACATAAAAGAGAATTTTAATTCAGGGTTTCATAACTAAAGAACCTTGAATGGATAAGTTTATGGTTCAATAATAATGAAAATAAACCATTCATCATTGTTTTTGTTATATGTTTTGAAAATATTTAAACCATAAATTATAATTTTGTATCCATAATTAAAAAAATATTATCTATTTGGGTCAATATGGGTTTCTATAGTCATATTTTGTTCACTTTTCCTATGTTAAGAGACATGATTGTGTCATCAAATTATTAGATTATCATCATATCAAATGTGAGATTACTGTAATTTCATTAGTTAAAAAATATATCTCTTTCTTATAATTATATTTCTCTCTCTTGATTTTTCTACCATAGAAATTTATATCATGAGAGGTGGTATTTTATATTATTAATCACGAATAAAAAAATCACGATCTCAAGTTCTTAATGATTTGTTTCTGTCGATTTGGTCATGATCAACTATCGGTCTAGGGATTTATGGACATTCAATTATTATTTTACTAAAATTGGTGGCTTTCACTTATTACACTATGGATTGTAATTATATATTGTGAATTTTTGTTATTTATAACTATATTCATATAGTGAGTTTTAAAATAATAATTTTTATAGGGTGATTTCATGAGATTCATAATTAAATGGATTTGGGATACTTGGAATTTTGTTTTTTTAATAGATGATTTCGGAAAACCATGTAGTATTTGGAAATAGTTTTTTATATCATAAATTTATTTTAATTTAAGATATTTATTTTGAATAGAATTTATATAGAAATAATTTCAATGATGCAAATGTTTTGTGTAAATTTAATACATTTTGGTGTTACAAATGGATGATAATAATAGAGAATATGTTAAAGGGGATATATTTTTAATAAATGGGAAATTCCATTATATAGTTTAGGAATTAGGAAGGATATAGTTTCAAGATAAATATACGATATGGATGATTAGTTTTTTTTGTATTCTATGATAATGGGTTGCTATTTTTTAGTTTAAGGAGGAGTGTTTATCGAGGAAATTCATCCATTTATGTGCTAGCTTCCCGGACAACCATGTCTAACACATTCTAATTGCATTTACCACTGTGGATGAGTCGCTCTAAAACCAAATGTTTTTCCAATGCCATTGGCAAGTGATATCCACCACACTGATGAGAGCCATCATTTCAGCCTCTAAAGCTGTCGTGTGCCCTCACAGACCATAATTGCATTCCACCCCCCCTGTGATGATACCCAAAGATTACCCCACAGCCTGAAGGTCCGGGATTCCCTTTAGAGGCTCCATCCTTGTTTTATTTTAGCCACCCATTGAAGGGGGTGATCCAAATCACTTCCATAATTCCCCTTGGTTTGGGATAGTGGCTTGAACATTTTAGTCTTTTGAGAACCATGAACTCCCTGACCAAGGCGTCATAATGTTCATAAATCAGTGAGCTGGAATTTTGTATTACCCTGAGGTTGCTGTGAATAGCAGTGGCTTCATTAAATCTTGCATGTTGATGTATAGAGTAGTTCCGGGCCTGCCAAACCGTATGAAGCAGTTCAACACAAGCCACCTGCAACAATGCAGTGATCTATTTTGATTGCTGAGCTCCAAGAAGTTGGTGAATGAACTGTATAGATGATGATGTATTAGGAGGATCCAACTAAAAAACGTTGAGCACTCTATTACAAAGTGGTGAAACCATGTTGCAGGACAGGAAAAGGTGGTCAATGTCCTTTCGATGATGACCACAGAGAGTACATCGAGAGCATAATGAAATCTCAATCTGTTGACTCTTCACCTCTACAAGAAGTTTGTTGTGATAGAACCTCCAGAAAAGTGTAAATCTGGAGGGAGGAATCCAATTTGTGTTCATTGAGCTAATTCATATTACCTCACCCTTCAAAAAGAAATTATAGAAGCTATTAGGTCTTAGAATTCTAGCTTGAGGTCCTTCCTAGAGCAGCATGTCCTCCTGTCCAATAAATTCATAGTTTTCAATAATGGAAATGATTTCGTCTTGAAGGTCTTATATGCATTGAAGCTGTTATTTGATGGATACTTTTCAATTAATTCATTGCTCCTCAGTATTTATCCTTCCCATAATATGGGTTCCCATCCAGTTAGTAGACAAGAAATTCAGACATGATTCAGCATTAACCCCCTAGTGTGAATCCTTTATCATTGTGTTGTACACTGAACGAAGGGCTTCCCATATTGATTAATCCATAAAACCATGCCACCCATCAATGAGAATTGGAAGAATTCTTATTTTAAAGAATCCAAGTGGAGAATATTTTATATGAATAAGGATCCAGAGAAATTTAGCATGTAAAGCCTGATTAAAACAGCTATAGTTTTTAATTCCCATACCCCCCTGTTTGTTGGGCATGTACTCCATATAAAGTTATTCATCAGGGAATTAATTTTTTTCACAATAGAGGAAGGCAACATGTATACCATGAATTAATATACATGCTTTGAAGTGACCACATGCTTGATAAGACATACTTGCCTTACCATTGAGAGGGAATTTCCCTTCCAAGATGAAAGAGTTTTCTTAATTTGCGCTAGGATCTGAACCAAGTGGTAGGCTTGAGGGCTTACCCAGAATAGGGGAACACCGAGATACTTAAAAGGGAGGGTTCCCTGCCTAAGCCCCAAATAATTAATATGTTGAGTCCTCCTTGTTGCTATAATGTTCTTACAAAAGTAAATAAAAGACTTGTTCCAGTAGATTTCCTACCCTGACACGTTCTCATAGTGAACCCTCCTAAAAGATTTCTATACATGTACTATCGTATAAGGAACCCTCCAAAAAGATTTCATATTCTTTTGAAATTACAATTAAATTCAACTTATTATATTATGAATGATATTTTAGTTTAATAATTTCATTTATTTAGGTCATAATACTTACATAATATATATATATATTTATATAAATAAACATATAATAATTATCCATTTTATCAAATTATAAAACATTTAATGTCAATAATGATTTATTTTCTTGAAAAATATCTATGTCTTTACACATCAACTATTCAATTACCTAACCTATCATTAAACGTGTAAAAATCATTTTAAAACATGGAGTGAGAGTAATAATTTTTATAAAGAAAAAATATGAACGAATGAAACCATTAGTCCATGAACACTTATAAAATTTATACTTTTTTAGATTAAAAGTTGGTTTAAAAATATACATTTCCATGCCCAATAAATAACCTTATTCACAAAAATATTTTCATAAAAAATTTCATAGTAAATAATAATTAAAAAATAAAACTCATAATGATTTTTTGAAATCATAAAAAACTCATAATAACCACCTCCACAATATTATTATTTTCACCCTTATAAGGTATCATATACTTTCATTTACCATAGGAAATCATATAAATTCCAAAAAAAAATCCAAATCCTGAATAGAAAAATAATCTGGTAAATTAAGGAAACATTCTCATATAATTATTAATAACATAACGAATAACGATTATGGTTATACATAGAATAAACATTGTAGTATATTCCCAAAATAACTCTTAGGATACATAATCGATTAACCCTGCTACTTTACCCAACTAATTGGAGGGATATAATGGGATAACTCTCCCTTTAAAAATAAAGGAACCTCATTATTCATAAAAAATCATGAGAACTAAAACATAATACATAAAATCATGAATCATAAAAATATTATTTACACTATAAGATTAAAATTATAGATATTGATATATACATTTCGAATAAAATACAATTTTGATAACTAAAATTTCCAGAACAAATGGAAATATTATTTTTCATTGAATAAAACATTAAATATTTTAATTAAAGAAAAACTAAAAATAGTTTTCAGGTTGGTGGGAATATTATTTGATTCTATTTGCATCAAAAAATAAAATTCCTTTTGAATTTTGTAATGAATGTCAAAAATTTGGTCAAATGGTTTCTTTCTGGAAAAACTAAATTAATGTAAAATGAGACATAAAATTCTATGTATAAATTAATTATATCCATATAAATACATCCCTGAATAAATTTATAATATTTTGATATGGAATAAAAAATATATTTTTAAGGGAAATATTATAAGTGGTTTTTAAAAAGGACTAATACATTGAGATGGACCCAGCATGTACATTTTATATAGTCTATAATAATAAATTCAGGTTAATTATATTTTTTCTTATAAAAATTTTTCTTTTTCATCACTAATTTAATTTATTATATTAACATGCTATAATTTATTTATTAATTAATTAAATTCAAATTAGATGTTCTGATGATATTCATTTTATATGTCCCAATTGGATTTTCTATATTGACAATGGTCAAAGATGTTATTATTACATAGTATCCAGAACAATAAAAATTTCATAATTATTATTTATATAAAAAATTATACTTTTAATACCAATCAGGATTTATTATTATGAAAAATGAACTAGGATACAAGCATAGAGACGATAAGTCATACGTATGCATGAGTAGCATTTCTATTTTTCAATGATCATTATGGAATGAAATAAATTATCATTTTATATTTCTAGAAATATAATAATATGATTAATATATTTTTATCACATTAATTATACATATATATATATATATATATAATGTGATGTTGTGATGAAAAATAAATCACATCGCTTCGTGGAGGGGATAGTTCACACGATCCCACCAAACACAATATCATTTTTCGTTAAGTTGAATTGTAAAAAAATAAATGATATAACTTATTTTAATAGTGATAAATATTTCATGATTAACATATATATACATTAAATCAATAATTATAACCTAATATGAGTTCCAATGATTGAGAAAAATTATATCTATTCACGAGAGAGTAGTCTATGGTACACAAGAATGATTGTTTTGTTTCAAAATTGATGGAAGAGGATATGGGTATTAGATCTTAAATTAACATAAAAAATCAAATGTATATAAAATATTATGTTTTTTATATAATCATAGTAAATTAATATTTGAATGATGTAGAAGATGAAATAAATCAAAACATACTTTTAAAATCTATGCCCGTTATTTAGAGAATATCCTTTGATTAATACCTTAATCCCTCTAGGGTTAGTATTCATCATAAAGAAATAACTGTATAACAAGGTAAGTGATTATAGGAATTTATATGGGATATTATTTTCCTAAAAAAATGTACTTTAAATGTGATATAATGGGTAGAAGATGTGTGTTTTATAATATACGGTAGTGAAACTATTGAAATTTCTCAATCTATAAAATTAATAAAAATTAATAATTATATAAAAATAGTCCCAACTGATTTATTTCGAATATTGGATGAGTACATATCTAAATAATTATATCCAATAAAATTTGACGTTTTTATAAAATTTATATCCTTATCAATTTTAACCCTTCTTTAATCCTTTTTATAATTATCTAAAAACTATAATTTTCTAAATTTTGTGGGTTATTAATGTTACAATAAAATTAAAAATAAACCCTAAATATACTATGGTAAATTTATTTAACCATATCTAATTTATTTTTTATAAAATTGTATATTTATTAATTTAATAGATATTAGTAAAATATTATTCATTATAAAATTTCATAAATAGAATTTTTTAGATTATTCATTAATTTGATTTTAATAACAGAATAAAAAACCAAAAATGAAAAAAAATTAATACGTCTCTATAATTTTATTATCATCTATAAAGTTCTAATATCATAATTTATTATGTGAAATAATATAAATTTTTATATTTTCAATATCATTTATAGGATTTTGTAATTAATTTAATTATTATTGGGTCAACATTGTATAAATATTTAAGGTAATTATTCCTTTACTAAAAAATAGAAATTAATATATATAATTAATACTAATCCTATATCTTTAAAAATAATAATTATAAGATAACGAAGACTCTAGTTAACCCTATATTAAAAATATTACAGTTATTAAAAATAAGAGCATGACACATTTTAATTTTCATTAAATAAAATATTATAAGGGTATTAAACACATCAAAAAGGAAAATTATTCCATAGAACCGAATCATGGATGATTATGGATAAAATAGACTCATCTAATAAAATTATTTCATGTTTTTAGGTCATTTTTTAGTCTATAGAATTTATATCTAACTTTAATTACCAGATTTTCCTTTTATGATTGTAAAAAAATTACAAATTTACTATTCATATTATCAAAATATTAAAATTTCCATATTCTATTACAAAGTCCCGAGTTTTTAAAATGAATTATTTTTTCTAAAAAATAGTTTAAATGCACAGAAGTGTATTTTACGACAATAAAATAGTAGAATAACACTTTTTTCAATTATATTTTTGGTATATACATATATCCCATATAATGATTAAAATTCATCTTATTTGTTTTCTAGATATTATATAAGAATAGATCCAAATTAAACAAATAAAATATGTATTTTTATAAAGTATAGTTTTAATGCCTTTTGATGGGGCACATTTTTTAAATCAGGTTTCTAAAAACATTTTAAACTATATTTGAATAAATTAAATTAGTCATTTAAAGAATATTGAAAATATTTTCTATGTTGATTTTTGGTATTTTTCTGATAAGCTTCATGTTTTAATGAATAGTGAAAAAATATGGAATTTCAATTGAAAACAGATTATCATATAAATATTTTATAGTATTAAATTTTATTTATTATTGGTTTTAAAGTATAACTAGAAAAGTATTATGTTATTAAATCCAATTTAGATCTTTTGATTCAATTTCACCTTAAATATAGATATAAAAACATTTCAATCTTTTGATTTTTTCACATTAAAAACATGTTTTCTCATTCCAACAACATGATTAATTTTAAATTAGAATTTAACTAATTTTATATTTTGAATATTTAAAAATAGATTCAATATTGGGAATAAGATGTTAATAATTTATTATTTATTCCCAGTTTATTTTTCAAAAATATGAATAGTGATTTTAATAATTTCTTTCACCATGGTTAAGGGTAAATAAGGTAATTAAGGCTAACAATAATATTATTAATTTTATAAAAATATCCTAGCACTTTCTCTATTTTTAATGATTTATTATTGATAAATTCATCATTGGGAGGATTTTATTTCTTCATTGAAAACTTGGATGAATTTAAGACTATTATAGTAATTCATTCTAAGGAAAGTAAAATATTTGATACTCATATTTTAAATAAGCATTTCATTTTTTTATATGTGGCTATTGAGAATATATATTTAAATATAAATAATAATTTTAAATCTAAAATGTTTATCTTCATTATGGTAATTTGTTTTTAATTTTAATAAACAATATTATTTTCTTAAAGGGTTATGTAATGATGTTGGAGTTGTTGTTTAATTAATGGATGTATCAAATAAATGAAATTAAAAATATTAATGTAAATATAAATTGAGATACATAATTTCATCCTGGAACTTTATAGATGAGTTGGAATTATTGGAGATATTTTAAATGAGTCCGTTTTAAAATATCACATTGTTATAATATATTGAAAAAATGAAGTAACGAATAGTTTCCAAACTGAAGTTATTGATATTTAAAAATAAATAATTTTTTATTAAATTATTTAAAAATTATAAAAATATAAAATTTTAGAAAGCTATTGGAATAATGTTTTAAATGTGATCCATTATGAACTTATAGGTTTCTTTCCATTTTATAGTTACTATATTAACATTAAATGATTAAAAACACATGTTTGCATGGTAAGAGTTATAGAGAATAAATAAGGGTTTAAACCAAATGATATGGTTAAAAATGTGACCAAAATAGTTCTAAAAATTACAGTATGAGAGGTTATAGACACATCCACAACTTATATTTTAACTATATCACTTTTGAGGCATTTTTGAACCAAAATTAATTGATTTTAATTTTATATTTTGAGAGTTTCCAAAATTTCGCCTCACCTCAATTGTACATGATATTCATGTGTTTTCTCCACAAAAAAAGTAATAAATATATTATCATATATATTTTGGGATGTTATTATGATTAGGTTATGTAACGCCCCGACCCTAATTACCTAGAGTCGGTGCATTATTACATAACATTGGCATGATCATGAGAAAGATCAAGTCTCAAAAGACCGATTAGTTTAGTAGCCTTGGAATAACTAGATACATCCATAAATTTTTACATTACATCATAAAAAAAACATCTTGTCTTCATATCCCCTCATACTATCCCTGCAGGTCATTCATAAATTACTTCTTCATAATCCTGGGAAAAATAAAACATTGAAAGGGGTGAGCTCGGATGCTCAGTAAGGATAACATTATAGCAGAAGCTTTCATAAATAAGCATAAACACTTAAGGCAATTTATAACTAAAACAAAAGCCTTTTAAAATTGAACTTCAACATAGTATGGCAAAAGTAAAATGAAATAATTCCATTTACTTACTCACATGGATATTCTACTAGTCGAATGATCACATGCAATATCAATAACCACTTTCATAATGATGGAATGCATAATGCCAGACTATCATAACCACATAGCCAAGGCCTCGTGCCAAGACTACAAATAAGATTTTGCCAAGGCCTTGTGCCAAGACACTAGTTTGTCTCATGAGACCTACCGATGCATCGAGGAGCTATAGCGGGCTCCACCCGTCACTTATTAAGTCCAATGCATTCCCATATGAAAAGGTTTAAACATAACGTAAACATTCGTATTAAACTAGCATACGAAATGTCAATAATTTCACCACAAACCATGAATGGTATAAAAATAGCACATCCACAGTCAAACATAATTCATTCGATACAATATGGAAGATTGTATTGTATCACATTAACCTCAATCAATAATAATGAAGGATGTTGACATAGATGAAAATAATCATCAAAACTATTTGAGAGAAATATCCCCCTTTTTCTTGAAAACATTTAAAAGTCACACTATTTGTCAAGAAGCCATTTAAAAGTATATTTTTGAATCAAAGTGTCCCATACCACTTTGAAACTTTTAAAAGGAGTTTTAATTTTAAAACATTAATGTCCATATAAATAAATCCTTAAAACCATTTTTAAAATATGGACATTAATGAGCATGATTTAGAAGAATAATTCTTTAAAACATTTTAAAATGGTATTTTGGTTAGAGTTTCTAACCAAAAGAGAGACACTTGAATACAAATAATTGAGGTAATCAAACATTGTAATATCATGAGAATAAAGGAATTCATGATATACTATGTCAAAGTACATTATATACACCACATAGAAGTGATTTGGTGTATATCATCAAAGAAGTCTCAATGGAATGTAAATTGAGATGAAATCTCTCATAAAGGTTGTATCCTTAGGTTAAGGATAAATCAACGACATAATTATGTGTGACAAATATAAATACACTAAATATGATTGGATATTCAGTGTAAATCAATCAAAGGATATTCACACATATTCTTGTAAAAACAATACCAACGAATTGGATGTTTAACTCAACAAATGGAGAATGAGTTAAAATTACTCTTATCGAATTCATATCAATGAATTGAGAATTATCAATGGAGTGATTATGTGTATCAAACTTATATCCACAGGAAGGGGAGTGGAAATTATGACATAATCAAATGAATAGTGATTCCACACATAATCTTGGGGTAATATAATCAATGAAATATGCGTAAAGCCAAATGAGTGGAAATTGAAATCTCAAATTCCCTTATTGATTAGGTAACTTAAGAAACAAACACCCATGAAAGAAAGATCATACCATGATGATGTAAATACCCATAAAATAAAGTATATTACACAATGAATACAATCATGGGTAGTACACATACACCACATGCAATAATTAAGTGGTGATCAATGGAATTCTCATGGAATTAAAAGTGAGACAAGAAACCCCTTACCACGTTAATCAACTAAGTCGCATGGACAAAAGTTAATAACCACCAAATGATTTACAGAATAACATGAATATAAAGTGAATCATGATAATATATATCAAATGGAAGTACACAATACACCACTTTCAATAATTTAGTAGCGAACAATGGAAATCTCACGGAATTG
Source organism: Viscum album (assembly GCA_963277665.1). Taxonomy (NCBI): domain Eukaryota; kingdom Viridiplantae; phylum Streptophyta; class Magnoliopsida; order Santalales; family Viscaceae; genus Viscum; species Viscum album. Next base: position 209,690,792 of record OY728123.1, read on the forward strand.
AAAGTGAGATAAGAGAATCCCTTACTTTGTACTTTTTCCTTGGTCGATGGTAGGTTTACCTCCTGTATAATGGTGAAATAATTGTTATTGAATAATACAAGAATCATTTACTTTAATATTATATCATATATGATCTTTTAACATTGATTTGTTAATAATATCTTAGTATTAACGCCGTTTCGGGTGTTAACTTACTCATTTTCTTTTATATGTTTTGTTACATAAGTCATGTTTGTTGTATCTTATTCATATCTAGAATGATATCAAGTCCTTAAACATCATTTTTAAATCATTAAATGATAATTATACTTGAATGGATACGATGGATAATGAATCTCATCGCGTTCGTGGAGACGGTAGTCCGTACGTACGCACGAACGCTACTTCCATTTAATTTCTTATTTTAAAAGAATCGAATCCAAATGATACATAGGTATATTACTATTCCAGTATAATATAATATTTTATATATGTTACTTAAGTTCATTAACACCATCTTTTATACGTTCCATGTGTGTTATGAACGAGTCATATCATTTTAAGGGGGCGGTAGTCCGCACTTCCTCAAATGAAATTATCGTATGTATATACGACATGAAACGAATAATGGTATGAAATAAAATGGAATTACAGAAGCTTATATATAAAATATATATCATTAATATCATATTTAATTACAGTTCCATCATAATGGCCACCATGAGAGGCGGTAAGATGTTTTTGAACAATCATCGTTTCGTGAGGCGATAGTTTTCCATCCACAGAAACATTATGTTCATCATCCATTAGATGGAGTTGTGTGTATGTGTAGTTTGAATACTTCTTATAACAACATCCTAGTATATTGAGGATACTGGTGTTTTTACAAAAGAAGGGAAATAAAAAGAGTTTGGGGGTTGAAGAAGCAAAATAAATGAAAATAATTTAAGAGAAATCGTTACCTTTAATTTAGGTAACTCACTTTGGTTGGAACCAAAGGACGTGTTGAAATGCTTTCTGCCTAAGGGGAAGCTTCAAGGAGGAGGAGAGGGATGTGGGGAGCTTAGTTGGGCAGAGTTTGGACGAGCCAAGTGGCTTGAGAGGTGTGAGGAAATGAGAAGGAGGAGTGCCCTTTTATAAGAGGGGTGAGGGGCACCTTTGGAAAAGCTAGAAATATTAATTTATAATAAATTCATATTCGGTTTCCAATGGCTCCAAAGTTGACTATTCAACGTTTGAGGTGGGGATAGGTCGAAAACAACTCATCCAATAGAATTTAGACAGGTTTGGGTACTTATATTAACCTTATCTTTAAGTATTAACTCTAAGTTAATTAGTTTCACTTTTACAATGTCTCTTTGTATTTTTATATAATATGGTTATTAAACTTACTATATACATCCAAAAGACCCCCAAGTGGTCCATTAATGATTAACCTATCATAATATAAGTCTCTTGGCCGAGCCTTAGATTTTTAGGAATTTAATATCAATTAATAATATAATATTTGTTTTAAGAACTCTTTTATGTCAATTTTGACACTATTCACTAGTTGATTTTTGTGAAACTCATAACAGATTGATTACTTCGAAAAAAGTCAAATAAATCAATCCTAATATATCATATTATCCTAGAAAATTTGTTTAATTCATTAAAAGTTTAATATTATAATTATTTGGGTATTTATAATATCAATTATGTTAATTTTTTACTATTTTAGTAATTACTGTATCATCATTGTGTCATAAATAAAATAAATTATTTAATGTCAAAAAATTATAAATAAAATATAATTATGTAGGAAATCGTTTTAGCTTTCTAATTAATATTTATAATCTAAAATCCAGCATATATAACCCTATGTAACAATTGTTTTGCTAAAAGATATATGCTTGTGTCATTTTTGTATTCATTTTAACTTAATTAATATAAAGTGTCATTATCACTTACAAGTGGATCCATGGGGTCCCAAAATTTACCCAAAGATGCCCATGATCGACCATGTATCAACCAATAGGGTTAAGACACATTTTAGGGTAATTTAGTATTATTATAATATTATTTTTTTTAACCCTTATTTACCGGATTTACCCTTAACCATGGTAAATAAAATATTTACCGCAGTAATTATTCAAAATGTCTAAAAATAAAAGTTACCTATTTACACAATTTGGACATCCTGATTCCAAATATGGAATCCATTTTTCTAAATTCAAAACACAGAAGTGGCAGAAATTAATTCCCGCTGTCAAAACAAAAAGCGTGTTTTTAAGAGATAATAACTATCAAAAGATTGACACTTATTTATGTTCGGTTTAATTGTAAAATTATGTCCAATGACCAACATTATATTAAATGGTAAAAATATATTCTAAATATACTTTAAAACCACTCAAATTCACAATTTATCACTATTAATTATTTTGATTAAAAAAGTTGTTTTTAATTAAAATTTAGTAATTTTCACTATTCATCAAAATATGAAAGTTATCCGAAAAGTACCAAAATTTCACCTTAGGCTAAATTCGATATTCCGAATCCAAAAATGAAGTCCATTTTGAAATATAAAATATATATAATATCTAAAAGTAGGTATTACTATTCATAACGGCTAGTTTGATTAGTTGTGGTGTGTTAAAATCTCGAAGTTGCGTACAATGCACGTCATTGCATTATTCGAAAGGAAACATACCGAGGAAGCTTGGGGTGTTACATTCTCCCCTCCTTCAATAAATTGCGTCCTCGCAATTTTTAAATTTTTGCTTGGGAATATAATGGAAAGTCCCACATCGGAAAAATAGTCAATAAAACTGTCACTTTAAAAGAAAGGAAGAGAGGTATAAGGGTCATCCAAGATAACCCATACTAGGATTCCATGTAAGAAAACATGGATATGGATGATAAACTAAGTGTCAAGTTCTGATGGAGAGGGATAGAAATCAGGATCAGGAGAAAGTTAACAATGAGAAAACCACAAACTTGTGTTGGGACAAACGACCATTAGTCTCCTAGTAGGAAAGTAAACGGACAACATTTTTTTTTAAGTTACATTACATAAGGAAGAGGAATTCATTTATGATATTGACTAAGAAAATTATGAGATATACTTACATTTTAAGTATATTTTCATTATTTAATAAATTTCCACCACTAACTCAATTTTTTTTAAAACGATGAGTATTCAAGAAGACTTGGTCACATTGGAAGAGATAGAATAAACATCTATAGAATCACATGATCCATGAAGGATAAACCATATATTTACATTGTCTTTGAAGATTAATCAAAACCAAAATGGTCAGTGAATGATCTAATGATCCCCCAAAAGGATATTCATTGAGATAAATATGCACTAATCTTAATTTCTAAAATTAAACCAACAATACCCCAAAGTTAAATAGATACCATTCAATAACCAATTGTCCTTAAAATCCTTTAATATAATCCAAACTAATATTGAAACCCAAAACATAGAAGAATTTGATTATGTAGTCTCCCATGTTAAATTGTATCTCCAAATGACATCAGATACTCTTAAAGTCACATACTCAAAAGTAATTAACCTAATCACATATTCTCTATTATAGGTTAATCATTTCCATAAATAACCCAAATCACTATAAATCCACAATAAAAACTTAGATAAAAATCTATCATTACTCCACAAATGAAACCCCATAGTATTCTATTTTCCTTGGACATATAGTGTTTCCAACAAAGCGAACATCTTCCAAAATAACATTTATCACTTAATCACCAAATCATTTTCCTATACCAAGGGTATTCTTTTTATATGAAATAAGAACCCAAATAAACTTATTATTGATCAATAAAATAATTTAACAAAAAAAAAGTCACACTAACCAGGGACTTCACGTAGTCCAGTGGTAGGCGATAAATCCCAATCGCACTTTGGTTGTGGGTTCGATTCCCATAGCTTTGTCCGACGCGACGGGTTGTCACACGGTCTACGTGTTGTCCTTTTTCAAAAACTATATTTTATAATATTGCCAAAATGAGATAAATTCCTCAAAATACTATATCATAAATTTAACCACAAATGTTATATCATACCTTGAATCTTCATCCCAAATTAGAATAACTTATAATTCTCTCAAACCCCAATGATCATATAAATCCAAATGGTTATTTATACCCAAATCCACAAGAGAAGAGACAATTCTTCCTCAAATATCATTCTCACATGGCAAACTGCGGGGTTACAAATACAAGAGAAAATTATTCCATAGTAAACCCATCAACAAGGAGTGCTAATACTTTTTAAACATTTCTCCAACCATTTATTCCCACATAGCTTCTTCTTTGACCAAGAAAATATCCTATAGAATAGGACATTCACTCGGGTAATGGCCAGGTCCCCTACATTTACGGCAAATGACTGTAAATGGACTCTTGGGACCATTTTTATCTTCTTCCATAGTACTCTTCATTTTTCTTCGGCAATTCTTTACTTTATGTCCTTCCTTCCCACACGTAAAACATTTCGTTGTCCCATTGAGACACTTTCCTGGGTGTCTCTTTCCACATTTCCTGCATGATGAAAATTGAGGGTTCTTTTCTCCATGGTCTCCATTGCTGGAGCTCTTATCATTTATCACCTTTCTCTTCCTTGTTGAGTCTGGGAGTTGGTTAATATATATGTTGTTGATCATATTTTTGGAAAACTGATTTGGCATAAAAACGATATCTTTTACGCCTATCAACATTCCATTTTGTTGCTCATTGCCACCACCGTTCCCATCTTGTACATCATTCTCAAAGTCACTATGACTTCCTTGGAATCCAGCCATTGACTAAAACCATAAAGCATTGTGTGAGTAATAGTAGTCGTAAAATCATTTAGAGATTAAAATGTCACCATATTCTCAATTTGAAACATATTAGGATTAACCAAGGTCATTTACTCTCATCTTATATATATATTACTTAAATTGGTTTGTAAAGAAAATGTAAATTATCCTAAGCATATCCCCCGGGAGTGTCGTAACCAAGAGTGCAGCAAGGCCCGTTGTCGTGCACCAGTTCCCGTTCGAGTCTAGCTCAAAGCGGTGTTTTCGGGTTTTACCCCTAGGTACATCTGTGCCAGAGCCGCCTCTACCTGCTCGTATCCAGACAAGGATGTATTTCTCGGAAAACTCACAAAATCTCTACAATACCAAAATTCTAGGAAGTTCTTTTATACTAATCCTCAAAGTTCATCTTAGGTCTACGTGCTCTAATCAGAGTTTATCTAAATCTAGCTACCAAGGTTTGTACTAAACTTCCTCTGATACCAACTGTAACGCCCCGACCCTAATTACCTAGAGTCGGTGCATTATTACATAACATTGGCATGATCATGAGAAAGATCAAGTCTCGAAAGACCGATTAGTTTAGTAGCCTTGGAATAACTAGATACATCCATAAATTTTTACATTACATCATAAAAAAACATCTTGTCTTCATATCCCCTCATACTATCCCTGCAGGTCATTCATAAATTACTTCTTCATAATCCTGGGAAAAATAAAACATTGAAAGGGGTGAGCTCGGATGCTCAGTAAGGATAACATTATAGCAGAAGCTTTCATAAATAAGCATAAACACTTAAGGCAATTTATAACTAAAACAAAAGCCTTTTAAAATTGAACTTCAACATAGTATGGCAAAAGTAAAATGAAATAATGCCATTTACTTACTCACATGGATATTCTACTAGTCGAATGATCACATGCAATATCAATAACCACTTTCATAATGATGGAATGCATAATGCCAGACTATCATAACCACATAGCCAAGGCCTCGTGCCAAGACTACAAATAAGATTTTGCCAAGGCCTTGTGCCAAGACACTAGTTTGTCTCATGAGACCTACCGATGCATCGAGGAGCTATAGCGGGCTCCACCCGTCACTTATTAAGTCCAATGCATTCCCATATGAAAAGGTTTAAACATAACGTAAACATTCGTATTAAACTAGCATACGAAATGTCAATAATTTCACCACAAACCATGAATGGTATAAAAATAGCACATCCACAGTCAAACATAATTCATTCGATACAATATGGAAGATTGTATTGTATCACATTAACCTCAATCAATAATAATGAAGGATGTTGACATAGATGAAAATAATCATCAAAACTATTTGAGAGAAATATCCCCCTTTTTCTTGAAAACATTTAAAAGTCACACTATTTGTCAAGAAGCCATTTAAAAGTATATTTTTGAATCAAAGTGTCCCATACCACTTTGAAACTTTTAAAAGGAGTTTTAATTTTAAAACATTAATGTCCATATAAATAAATCCTTAAAACCATTTTTAAAATATGGACATTAATGAGCATGATTTAGAAGAATAATTCTTTAAAACATTTTAAAATGGTATTTTGGTTAGAGTTTCTAACCAAAAGAGAGACACTTGAATACAAATAATTGAGGTAATCAAACATTGTAATATCATGAGAATAAAGGAATTCATGATATACTATGTCAAAGTACATTATATACACCACATAGAAGTGATTTGGTGTATATCATCAAAGAAGTCTCAATGGAATGTAAATTGAGATGAAATCTCTCATAAAGGTTGTATCCTTAGGTTAAGGATAAATCAACGACATAATTATGTGTGACAAATATAAATACACTAAATATGATTGGATATTCAGTGTAAATCAATCAAAGGATATTCACACATATTCTTGTAAAAACAATACCAACGAATTGGATGTTTAACTCAACAAATGGAGAATGAGTTAAAATTACTCTTATCGAATTCATATCAATGAATTGAGAATTATCAATGGAGTGATTATGTGTATCAAACTTATATCCACAGGAAGGGGAGTGGAAATTATGACATAATCAAATGAATAGTGATTCCACACATAATCTTGGGGTAATATAATCAATGAAATATGCGTAAAGCCAAATGAGTGGAAATTGAAATCTCAAATTCCCTTATTGATTAGGTAACTTAAGAAACAAACACCCATGAAAGAAAGATCATACCATGATGATGTAAATACCCATAAAATAAATTATATTACACAATGAATACAATCATGGGTAGTACACATACACCACATGCAATAATTAAGTGGTGATCAATGGAATTCTCATGGAATTAAAAGTGAGACAAGAAACCCCTTACCACGTTAATCAACTGAGTCGCATGGACAAAAGTTAATAACCACAAAATGATTTACAGAATAACATGAATATAAAGTGAATCATGATAATATATATCAAATGGAAGTACACAATACACCACTTTCAATAATTTAGTAGCGAACAATGGAAATCTCACGGAATTGAAAGTGAGATAAGAGAATCCCTTACTTTGTACTTTTTCCTTGGTCGATGGTAGGTTTACCTCCTGTATAATGGTGAAATAATTGTTATTGAATAATACAAGAATCATTTACTTTAATATTATATCATATATGATCTTTTAACATTGATTTGTTAATAATATCTTAGTATTAACGCCGTTTCGGGTGTTAACTTACTCATTTTCTTTTATATGTTTTGTTACATAAGTCATGTTTGTTGTATCTTATTCATATCCAGAATGATATCAAGTCCTTAAACATCATTTTTAAATCATTAAATGATAATTATACTTGAATGGATACGATGGATAATGAATCTCATCGCGTTCGTGGAGACGGTAGTCCGTACGTACGCACGAACGCTACTTCCATTTAATTTTTTATTTTAAAAGAATCGAATCCAAATGATACATAGGTATATTACTATTCCAGTATAATATAATATTTTATATATGTTACTTAAGTTCATTAACACCATCCTTTATACGTTCCATGTGTGTTATGAACGAGTCATATCATTTTAAGGGGGCGGTAGTCCGCACTTCCTCAAATGAAATTATCGTATGTATATACGACATGAAACGAATAATGGTATGAAATAAAATGGAATTACAGAAGCTTATATATAAAATATATATCATTAATATCATATTTAATTACAGTTCCATCATAATGGCCACCATGAGAGGCGGTAAGATGTTTTTGAACAATCATCGTTTCGTGAGGCGTTAGTTTTCCATCCACAGAAACATTATGTTCATCATCCATTAGATGGAGTTGTGTGTATGTGTAGTTTGAATACTTCTTATAACAACATCCTAGTATATTGAGGATACTGGTGTTGTTACAAAAGAAGGGAAATAAAAAGAGTTTGGGGGTTGAAGAAGCAAAATAAATGAAAATAATTTAAGAGAAATCGTTACCTTTAATTTAGGTAACTCACTTTGGTTGGAACCAAAGGACTTGTTGAAATGCTTTCTGCCTAAGGGGAAGCTTCAAGGAGGAGGAGAGGGATGTGGGGAGCTTAGTTGGGCAGAGTTTGGACGAGCCAAGTGGCTTGAGAGGTGTGAGGAAATGAGAAGGAGGAGTGCCCTTTTATAAGAGGGGTGAGGGGCACCTTTGGAAAAGCTAGAAATATTAATTTATAATAAATTCATATTCGGTTTCCAATGGCTCCAAAGTTGACTATTCAAAGTTTGAGGTGGGGATAGGTCGAAAACAACTCATCCAATATAATTTAGACAGGTTTGGGTACTTATATTAACCTTATATTTAAGTATTAACTCTAAGTTAATTAGTTTCACTTTTACAATGTCTCTTTGTATTTTTATATAATATGGTTAATAAACTTACTATATACATCCAAAAGACCCCCAAGTGGTCCATTAATGATTAACCTATCATAATATAAGTCTCTTGGCCGAGCCTTAGATTTTTAGAAATTTAATATCAATTAATAATATAATATTTGTTTTAAGAACTCTTTTATGTCAATTTTGACACTATTCACTAGTTGATTTTTGTGAAACTCATAACAGATTGATTACTTCGAACAAAGTCAAATAAATAAATCCTAATATATCATATTATCCTAGAAAATTTGTTTAATTCATTAAAAGTTTAATATTATAATTATTTGGGTATTTATAATATCAATTATGTTAATTGTTTACTATTTTAGTAATTACTGTATCATCATTGTGTCATAAATAAAATAAATTATTTAATGTCAAAAAATTATAAATAAAATATAATTATGTAGGAAATCTTTTTAGCTTTCTAATTAATATTTATAATCTAAAATCCAGCATATATAACCCTATGTAACAATTGTTTTGCTAAAAGATATATGCTTGTGTCATTTTTGTATTCATTTTAACTTAATTAATATAAAGTGTCATTATCACTTACAAGTGGATCCATGGGGTCCCAAAATTGACCTAAAGATGCCCATGATCGACCATGTATCAACCAATAGGGTTAAGACACATTTTAGGGTAATTTAGTATTATTATAATATTATTTTGTTTAACCCTTATTTACCGGATTTACCCTTAACCATGGTAAATAAAATATTTACCGCAGTAATTATTCAAAATGTCTAAAAATAAAAGTTACCTATTTACACAATTTGGACATCCTGATTCCAAATATGGAATCCATTTTTCTAAATTCAAAACACAGAAGTGGCAGAAATTAATTCCCGCTGTCAAAACAAAAAGCGTGTTTTTAAGAGATAATAACTATCAAAAGATTGACACTTGTTTATGTTCAGTTTAATTGTAAAATTATGTCCAATGACCAACATTATATTAAATGGTAAAAATATATTCTAAATATACTTTAAAACCACTCAAATTCACAATTTATCACTATTAATTATTTTGATTAAAAAAGTTGTTTTTAATTAAAATTTAGTAATTTTCACTATTCATCAAAATATGAAAGTTATCCGAAAAGTACCAAAATTTCACCTTAGGCTAAATTCGATATTCCGAATCCAAAAATGAAGTCCATTTTGAAATATAAAAAATATATAATTTCTAAAAGTAGGTATTACTATTCATAACGGCTAGTTTGATTGGTTGTGGTGTGTTAAAATCTCGAAGTTGCGTACAATGCACGTCATTGCATTATTCGAAAGGAAACATACCGAGGAAGCTTGGGGTGTTACAGGTTACATCAATATCTCTCCTTTTATCCATCCCATGAAAAATGAAAACATTGCATATGCGTAAGTATGACTTACCATCTCCCCACAATGGTGTACTCTATATTTCATCTCCACACTACTTGTGCTAGTATAGTGATTAAAATGATGGATATATATGATAATAATGACATTATTTTGATTATATAAAATTCATATAGCATACACTTCCTTAACCCTTAAGTTATTAAGTTAATCATACAATCATTTGTGCATTCATAAGACTTATCATCTCCACAACGTGATGCGATTCATTTTCCAAATCCATCATTAAATAATGGATATAAAAATATATTAAATGATTAAATATGATATTTATGTCATTAATATCAGTATGTACATGTTCTTTCTATATCCTATGAAAAATAAATGAGACCTTCATGAAAAAACATATATGGGAAAATGAAGCAGTTAACACCTGAAATAGGGGTAACAACGAACTATTACAAAAATGAAAAAATAATAAAATAATTTCATATATGATATAATATATATGAATAATATTATTATATAAGTTAATAAAATTCTTAAAACCATTATATAGGGGGTTAAAGTATGTTTTAATTAAGGAAGCATATGATAAAGTATTTTTGTCTCTCATTTATTTCTGTGGGATAGATTCCTTATTCACCACTTACTTGTTTTTCATGGTCTATAAACTTCCCCTATAATATAATATCATGAATATACCTATAATCATGGTATTTAATGTTTAATTTTATTTTATGGGTAATATGATTCAAGTGATTAAAAAATATTTAGGGTTTATTTTAGAATCTTATTATTATTCAAGATTGTTTATATTTAAGTCTCTTCTGGGGAATATTTTTATTCAATTACCCTATTTTCTTAAAAAATTCAAAACATTATTTAATATTATTCGAGGAATTATTTATAAATTTTAACCCATGTTATACTTTTTATAATATTGTTTAAAAGGATTCATTTTTTTATTTTCCAAATTATGTACTTTTTGACATTTTTGATAACAAAATATATAAGAAATGTTTGTTTTTAACTCATAAATATTGAAAGGAATTTATATATAACCTGATTCCATGTTGTTTTTAAAATACTAAATTACATTTTTAAATGGTTATTTTCAAATAGAATATTTTATTTTCTAACTTCACAACCTTTAAAACAAATGTATTCAATGTAAAAATGATATTTCTCACAAAAACGTTTAATGATTTTCTTAGATTATTTTCACCTAAGTCAAAAAAATTTACTCAATCATATATATTATTGAGATTCATATATTTTTAAATAATACAACATATTTTATTAAATGTTTTATGATCAGTATGACCACATATATTCAATTTTGATAGCACTCACTATATTATTTAGAATGGTATGTTATTATCTTTATTGATTGGGGAATGTTATATACATTTCATTTGTATCTATTGTTTCCGTTTCACCCCCATTAAATTGAGTAATTAATTGGATATAGTATGTGATATACCAGTTATTTTGCACCACGTTGATACATTATTATATCTCATTATTCAAACAAGACTGAGTTTTCTCAAAGTCCTTACCCATTTATTAGATTTTTTGTATAAAGACTTCATAATGATTTATTATTTTCATGAATACATGATGGTTTTATATTCATGTTTAGAATCCTAGAAAAATTTTTAAGTTGTCCAATATTTTTAATAACATCATTATAAATTCATTTATTAATATTCCATGTGATTATTCATCTAGTAGAATAATCACCCCTTTCATATGATTCATTTTTTCAAGGATTTCCTAAAGTATATTATGATTGATATGTACAGTTACACAGAATATGGATAATGGAAAAATCAATGAAATTATTTATTTAATATATGGTTTAATTTTTAATTTGAATTTTATGTATGTTTCTTTTTTACCAATACTAATAAACTATTAAATCCATTATGATGAGATTCCTTTTATAATATTCTGATTTAATAATGTAACTACTGGCTCTAGGATATTGGGGTCAGGGCCTATACAGTTGGTGTGAAAGGAAGATTAGTACAATCCTATATAACTACATTTAGGATTTTATGGTTTTAAAAAACATTACATTATGAATGACTTTGAGGATATGTATATGTATATTATATCAGATAATAAATTTTTAAATACCATGTATAACCATGGATAAACTTATGGAATCATATATTGAGAAGAATATTTCATGATTTAGACATAGTATTAACGATTCTTTATGATTATATCACTATGAGTTGTGTTTCTCACACTATTATTTGGGTTTTGTTCATTGCTTAAAATCCATAAGCTTATATAAGTAATTGTTATACTGTTGATCTGAAATATATAAAAAATTATAAATAAATAGAATGAGGTATTAAGGAAAAAGGTAATGAAGCATAGTTGATGGTTTATGATTTATGTAGACTTAAAAAATTTATTATGTATTTGGATTGAGTAAATATTATTTCAATTGTGATATGGTTATTAGAATCATGAGATATATAAGGATTGTACTTAGGGTTTTTTCATTAAGTATTTAGAAGTATGAACAATTTCTCTAAATTTTTTAGGTGAAAAAAAATTTGGTATGTGACAATAAGAGCTACATAACATTGTTTAGAGAATCTAATGTAAGGATTTATCATGGAAATACAGAAACATTTTTTGGCTATGAATTTGGATAGATAAATTTTATAAAAGTTTAATGGTTGGAATAGATTAAGATTCACATTGTATATTATTTTTTAGGATAAAAAATTATATATTGGATATTATGTGTTAAAATGTTTTGTTTTATTAATCATTTATAGGATGATTGAAATACATATCGACCTTATGATTCATCAAATGTGATTAATGTATAAAAATTGATCTTGAATATCCATCTCTAGGCATAACAAATTATGTATAAATAGAATGAAGAACAATAAAATAATGAGATTATTCTCATGACAAGGAAATTAATCAAGTAATTTAATTATCTAAAGTACTTATTTGAATAGTAATGGAGTCCCTTATTTCCAAGAAAATGGTTTTGGAAAAAAACTCCATCTATTTATTATTCTTTTTGAGAAATCAAAGGCCTTTTAACCAATAATAAATTTATAGTTTTGGGATTGTTATCTTTATCATGACCATGTACTCTATTACCATCTATCAGAACTTGAGAGTTAAATTTCCCTTCCAATTCCATGTTCTTCTACATAGAACCCTATAATGTGTAATCTAAGGTGACCTTGTACTTCCATTTTTTAATATGGAAGTTTTATTAATCCTTTTTCTAATATTGGATTTCAACAAATTTATTTTCAAAATTAACACCCCTAGCTTTCAATCATAATATAAATTTACGAGGCCAATATTTATTGGGTGGGATGTAACACCTAGGGTTTTAAAAAGAAAATCGTATTAATAAATCTATTAAAATTCACAATGGTCATTTTTGTTCTATTAAATTTAAAATCACATGTTTCTTTTATATATAATATATATATATATAGTATTAAAACATTTATTTAAAAATTTTCTATCTTTTTTCTAGATATGATATAATAAGAAATCCAAATTTTATGTATAAAGGATTTTCATTAATAAAATAATGTTTTACCACTTTTTGGATGGTGCATATATTATAATTACTGTTTTTGAGAGTTTTATAAATTTTATTTTACAAAATAATATTCTTAAATTTTTTAAAAACTATCATAATTTACCTTGAATGAATTTTGGGTATTTTTTGATAAGGTTCGTGTTTTGATGAATAGTGAAACAAATAATGAATTTTATTTGAAAATATTTTCATTGTATATATAATTTATATTTATAAATTATATTTCTAGCTGGTTTTAAAGTATATTAATAGAAATTTTATAACAAATAATACAATTTATTTAATTGTAATTGATTTCCCATTTACTATGGATATAAAAACTATTCGATCTTTTGAACGTTTTCAATTTAAACCCATGTTTTCTCATTCTGCCAATAGGATTAATTTTAAATTAATTTTTAAATATTATATGGTCTGAATTTTTAAAAATGGAATCAATATTGATATTAATAAGATCCATTTTTTTGAAATATTCCCCATTTATATTTTGAGAACAGAAATAGTAACTTTGGTAATTTTTATTTCCACAGTTAAGGGTAAATCGAGAAATTATGCGAAGAAATAATATTATAGAAATTGTAAAAAGTACCAAAGATGTAGTGTATGGGTTATTATCATAAAAAATAATCATCGGGAAAATTTTATACCCTCTTGGATCCACTTTCCTGACATTAACCCATTTATTTTTATTTTACTCTATGCAAAGTCAATTATGTCATACTATAGTTCCTAATAAGTTTTACATTTTCAAAATTTAGATATTCAAAACATATATTCAACTATAAATATTTATATTAAAGATAAAATTTTTATATTCATCATGTCAATTAATTTATAATTTTTAGGATATAAATAACAACCTTTAAATGCATACACAATGATAATGTAGTAATTGATTAATTAATGGAATGTCAACGAAATGATAATAAATTTTTTAAAATAAAAATAAATTGAGATAACTAATTTCATAAATTATTATTTTTCGATTACTTTGACATATTGTGGATATTTTAAAATACTTTTCCAAATATATCTCACTGTTATGATATTTTTAAAACATCGTGTAACGAATACTTTCAAAACTGGCATTAATTGTATTTTGAAATAAATAACATTTTATAAAATGATAAAAAATACATAAAAATATTAAATTTGAAAAAAATATTATAATAATGATTTAAATATAATCAATGAATCATTTATGTTATGTTTTTTAATTTATAATAATTATATTAACCTTCATATTTTAAAAATTCAAGTTGTCGTGGTAATAGTTAACTTGACTAAAAAGGGTTAAAACCAAAATATAGGGATTGGAATGGGAAATAACATTGTATAAAAATTATTGTATTGTAATATAATTACCCAGAATCATCATATATGAAAAATAAAACACTTTGGATCTATTTTCACATGAGGATTAGTTTATATTAACTTAATATTCTGAGTGTTTTTAAAAGGGTCGTTCACCTCAATTATTAAAGAGAACCTCCTCCCTCACTTATTCACTAAACATTAAGCCTTATTTAATTACCAATTCCTACCAATTTCTATATCCAAAACCCTTATACATGTTATGGAGATCATGGTCTTCAGAAAAATTCCTACCCTATATCCCAAGAGAAGAGACCTAAATGAAGTCTGCTGAAGAAGAGGTAATAATTTTTACCAACTCATCGAAGCTCATTTCATCTTATACATAATATTAATGTGTTTTCAATGATAAATTAATAAATAAAGTATAATATATATTTTTTACATGTCATTATTATTATGATATAATTGTATTCTACTTTTTATCCGTCCAACAGAAAATGAAATCATCATGTGTGTGTATGTATGACCCACCATCTCTACACAACAGTTTAATCTATTTTTAATCACCAAATTACATGAATGGGTATAATTATGGAAATAATGGATATTTAGGATTATTATTACATGTTATTTATTCTAGTAAAATTAATATATCGAAAAAATCAATATCCTTTCACTTATAAGGAAAATGATTTTGTCGTTCATGTATTTGTAAGTTCTACCGTCTCCACGATGGGATACAATTAATTTTCCATATACTACATTAAATAATGGGACTAAAAGTATATTTACTGATTAAATATGATATTTATAACATTAATATAATTATGAATATGTTGGATATAAATCATATGAAAAAAACAAAGATATCTATGACAAAACATGCATAGGAATATGAAGTACTTAACACTGAAAACAAGGCTTTAAAATATTATCAAAAAATTGGTGAATACTTTTAATAAAAAGAAGAAATATGATATAATAAATTTGTATAAAGTTAAGATATAAGTTATTAAAGTGATTAAATCCATTATATTATATGTAAAATAATTATTTCCAAAATTACTCTTTTGATAATGGATTTTCGACTAACTTTTATTTTTGCGGATATATGCCTTATTCCCCACTAATTTTATTTTCATGGTGTATATAATGCCCAAAAAATATTATATAATGAATTTACATATAGTCAAGGTGTTTCATGTTTCATTTTATGTTATGGGGCATAAGTTTCATCTTATTTCAATGTGTTAAGTGTTTATTTAAAAATCTCATTACTATTTGGGATTGTTTATGTTTAAGTCCCTACTAGGGAATATTTTTCTTCAATATGCATGTTTTATAAAAAAAAATTCAATAATATTTTTACTCTTATTATAAGGAATCAGTCTTAAAATATTGCATAATATTGAATTAAAAGGATACTTCACATTGAGGATCCTTTCAAGTTTAGAGTTTTAGAGAATTAGGCTATAACTATTACATTACATCTCAAAAATTACAAAGTAGACACTTAAACTATGTTTCTATTTTTTCCATAAAATAAAAACTCTTGAAAATAAAGAGTCATTTCTAGTTCCACTTTTTACACAGCATGAATTTTTAATGATCCCATCCTTGACCCTATTCTTCTTTATGTCCTGTGAAAAATGTTTCAAAACATTGGATGAGCATAAAAAGTTCAGCCAGAGTTATAAATTAAATTAAGAAAACAGTATTCCATGTAAACATAATCTTTTTAACATACCTCAGGAAGTCATAATATTTATTAATAACACATACAAATCATTGATCATAAATGTGACTTATGGAATCCATATCATATTTACATTGTAGCTATCACAACTACATAGAGAGTTACATTGGTATACCCATCATAGTATATTCCCTAAATATATTAAGATAAATATTAATGTTTACTTCTGTCATGTTAAAAAATTCATTGGAGAGCTATCTCGGTCTCACCAGCCCTAGGTTTTTCACATAACAACACTTATACATAAACAATGCGGAATAACCATAACATATTCATAACACATAAAACAAGAATAATGAAAATATAAACTTTCTATATTTCAATCACAATATATAATTAAGATATATTGACATGAAAAATATATTATCAAAACTATTTCCAATACCTAAATACATAAAAGAGTATATGGTATTTATTTTCCTTTTAAAAATATTCTGTCTCATTAAGGAAGCCAACGATCAAATAATACTTGCAGCGACGGAAAAGGTTGTTTTCACCGTTTTTGTTAAAAAGAAACATTCTTCTTTTCATTTAGTAAAACTCCTCGTAGAAGAAGATTACCTTTTAATAAAAAGAATATTCAATGGTGTTTATACACCATATAAAATAAAGTCGTGTATAAAATAAATATGCCTTAATGAATTGAGATTGAGATGAAGTCCCTTACCTCATGTCTGACATGACTCGTTCTTTCTTTAATCTCTTGAATAATATACTAATGTAAATTTATACATTATTGAGAACCGTTTTCAAGTTTATTATTTATTTTATATCACTTATTAGCATGTTATAAACATTATGTCATCATTTATGTTTAAAATGGTCGTTTTGTCGATATTTGGTACTTGAGTCGAAAATGAACTTCTTATGATTACATATTGTTCATGTGGTAAAAATTACATTATATACAGAATGATATTAAATATTTAGATATCATATATATCATATATATCCAAAATATATATGTATTTTCTAAAAGTACATAACATTTGGAGGTAAGGAATGAAATGCATTGTTCATGGAGATGGTTAACTATACGTACACATGAACACTAATTTCATTTCAATTTCAGATTTAATGGAATGAAAAATTACTAATAAATAGGTATATTATAATTCAAGTATAATATAATATACAATTTCAGTAACTCCATCATTTATACATTCCACGTATGGCATGAACGAGTCATATCACTTTGAGGGGGAGGTAGTACGCACTTCCCCAAATGAAATTATCACGTTTACCCATTATGGAAACCATAATGCTATGATATAAATTAACTATAAAGAATTATTGTGACAATATAGAAATAATATATATCTCATATATATATACATTTCCATTCTAATGTCCACCATAAGATGTTGTAGGAGAATATTGAACAATCATCGTTTCATGAGGCAGTATTTCTCCATCCATAGAAACGTATGTCATTACCCATTAGATGGAGGTGTGTGTAAGTGTAGATCGAATCCTTCACATAACAGAATCATAGAATAGTTAAGATAAAACTTTTTTAAAGAAATAAATAAATAGATTTTAGTGGTTTGGAGAAGGAAAATAAAAAAAATAACTTAAGAGAAGACGTTACCTTTAAATAGGGTAACTCCCGTTGGTTTGAACCAAAATGCATTATTGAAGTTCTTTATGACTAATTAAAGGATTCTAGTGGGAGTAGAGGGATGTAGGGAGCTTAATTGGTCTTAGTTTGGAAGATCCAAGGGTCTTTAGAGGTGTCAGTAATTGGTTATATGTGAGGGATTTTTATAAGGGGTAGGAGGGGCTCTTTAAGAAAGATTTAAAATATCATATTATTATATAATGATTTTCGATTTATAAAAGTCCAAAACATATTAAATTCAACAATAAAATTAATATTGATTGAAATAAAATCATCAAATATTAATTGGATAGGTTTTTTATGTTTTTTTAATATATATACTCTTATTTATTTAAATCATTCATTAATGGGGTAAACGCTGCATTATTATTGTGTCATAAATAATTATATATATATGATGTCTAAAAATTATATAAAAAATAAGATGATGTAGGAAATATTTTTACCTTTCCAATTAATATTTATAGTCGAAGTGATAACTTATATAACCCCGTGTATGAATTGATTTACTAAAAGATATATATTTATATCATATTTGTCATTACTTTTAATTAATTATAATAAAGCATCATTATCACAATTAAGTGGCTCAATTCATTCTGAAAATCTACCCAAATATTCCCATGGTCTTAAATTTTTCAATAAATAGAATTAATACACATGTTAGGGTAATTTAATATTATTATGATGTTATTTTTACCTTGAATTACCCCATTAACTTTAAACAGCGGTAAATAAAAGAGAAAAGTTAATATTTATCAAAAATTAATTTCATATTATTGAACAAAAATTTACTTACTAATAACTACCATGTATCTTAGATTTTATAAATTCAATTCATAGAAGCGGAAAAATTTCCTTTTAATGAAAATGTTTGATTTTTTACTACTACTCAGTGTTTTCACTATTTATCAAAAATGGAAGCTTTTCATAAAAATACCAAAAATTCAACCTAATCTATATTTGATATTCTGAATTCAAAAATTATGTCTGTTTTAAAAAATTAAAAAAATAGAATTTTGATTAATTATTTTAAAATTAATTCATCTTGTAAAAACCAAAAAGCGTGTTTTTATGAAATAATAACTATCAAAAGATTGATAGTTGTTTATGTCCAATTTCAAATTTAAATTACTTCCAATGACCAAAATTATATTAAATGGTAAACATATAATATGATTACACTTTAAACCTAATTAAAAAGTTAATCTAACCTTATAAAAAATATATATTGAAAGGCAGTTTTTAGTTAAAATACAGTATTTTCCACTATTCATTAAAAAATGAATTTTATCAGAAACATACCAAAAATTTAATGAAAGTAAATTGTTATTTCCCGATTCTAATGAAGAATTTTATTTTGTAAAATATAAAATATAAAATTTACCAAAACTATATTTAATTAGGGTTCTCTATCAAAATTCGATAAAATGACCTTATAAAAAATGTTAGAGTATTTATGCTTAAAATGAGATTCATTCACAATTTAAGCCTCTAACATTTATTGGATAAATGTAAAAACATTTAATAAACATGTATAATCATATTTTAGTCAGTTCTGTTCATTCCCTTCAATACAATGGCTATGTGTTGACTACATTTTAAAATAATATAATATTATTATTTTTCAATATGATTCAACATTGTGTGCAACATTAAACTATTGAGAAACCCATTGTTGTGTGTCAGGTATGCCATCAAATATAGAATCCCATTTAAAGTAAAATTAAGATTTAATTCATAAATTTTAATAAATATGAAAATGTCTTATTCTTTATTTACATGGAATGTTACATCCTTCCCCACTTTTGGAAGTTTCATCCTCTCAATTTTATTCAATTATCAAATAAGTGGGGGTATTTATCCCCCATAACATTTTTCATATTCCCATGTTGGATCATCAACCATATGGTTTTTTCACAAAACCTTTACTTGATTAATTACCTTATTCTACAGCACATTCTCTCTTCAGTCAAGAATATGGACTGATTGTTCCTCATAAGAGAGATTCTCTTCCAACCGAACTACATCTGTGATCAAAACATGGGATGGATCAGACATATACTTTTCATCATTGAAACATGAAAACCATTGTATACCTAGTATAAAATTGGAGGTAAATTCACTATGTACACAACTAATCCATCTTTCTCTAAGATTTCATAAGGTCCAATGAACCTCGGACTCAACTTTCCCTTCTTACCAAAAAACATTACACTTTTCCATGGAGAATAATTGAGAAATGCATGAGAACCTACCTAAAAAAGAAAGATCCTTCCTCTGATTATTCGAATAAATTTTCTGCCTACACTATGATGTTCTCATGTTCTTCTGAATAAACTGAACATTTTCTTCCCTCTCTCCAACCTATTGTAGTCCCATCAACTTTATTTCACCTAATTTATCTCAAAAAGCTATTGTTCGACATCGTTTCCCCTATAATGCCTCAAATGGAGAAATCTATATACTATATTGAAAACTGTTATTATAAGAAAATTCAACAAAGGAAAGATGTTGGTCCCAATTTCCATGGTAATAAATTGAAAAAATATGTATCATATCCTCTAATATCTGAATTGTTTGTTAAGACTACCCATCTGATTGAGGATGAAAATCTGTACTAAAATTTAATTCATCACCCAACGACTTCTGAAGACCATTCTATATGATATAAGTAAACCTAGGATCATGATCAGATACAATGGATAGGGTAACTCCATGCAACCTAACAATATCTTTAACAAACAATTGTGAGAGTTGATATAGATATAGAGTATCTCAAATAGGTAGGAAATGGGAAGATTTAGGTAGTCGATCAACACTAACCCGGATTGTATTGTTTTCACAAGATGTCTTTGGTAATCACAAAATGAAGTCCATGGATATATTTTCATATTTCCACTCAGTCCCCAGTAAAGGATGAATCGTCCCTTTTGGAAACATACTCTCTCAATTAACCTGTTGACAAGTCATACACTTCACAGTAAATTTATTAATTTCTCTTTTTAATCCATCCGACCAGTAATACTTCTGAAGATCTCATTACATCTTAGTACTTCCAGGATGAACAGAAAATGGAGAACTATGAGCTTCATATAACAACTAATTCTTCAACATTTAATCACAAGGCATATATAATCTCTTTACAAATCTCAAAATATAGTCATTATTAATGTTAAAATTAGGAAACATACCCTCTGAACCAACTCTACCCTTTTCTGTAACTCACTGTCTTCTTTATGTGCTTTCTTAATTCTGTCCAATAGAGATGATTTCACTAACACCTAAAAAAATAGAGGACTTTCTTTCACCAAAAACATATATTCCAATGTTCATCAAGTCTTTAATCAAAGTATCTTGTTCCAAATGTAACAAGGTTAATGAAACATTACTTTTTCAACTCAAATCATCGGCCACTATATTTTCCTTTCATATATGGTAATGAATTGTGCAATCATAATCCTTCATTAACTCTTGTCATCTCTTCTGTCTCATGTTCAATTATTTCTGAGTGAATATATACTTAAAAATTTTGTGATTATTATATATTTAACACTTTACTCCATTCAAATGATGCCTCCATGTATTTAAATAAAAAACAACAGATAATTCCAAATCATGTGTTGGGTAATTTAACTCATGAGGTTTCAACTGACTTGAAGACTAAGAAATTACCTGATCATTCTTCATAAGGAAATAACCAAGTACTTTCAATGAAGTATCACTATATATAATAAACTCACCATTCATAGAAGGTAATTCCAAAGCAGAAGCATTCACTAATCTTCTTTTCAGTTCCAAAAAACAATCATCACATTATTTTTTTAGATGAAGATAACACCATTTCCAGTTAACTTAATCATTAGATTAGATAATAGCGAAAATTATCAACAAAACTCCTGTAATAACATGAAAAACTAAGGAAACTACGGATCTTGGAAATATTTGCAGGTCTTGGCCATTATTCAACAACTTTTTTAGAAGGATCAACAGTTATTCCATTTTATGAAACAATGTGACCATGGAAAGAAATTAGTTGTAACAAAAACTCACACATGATGAATTTTCAAAAAAGATTCTTTTCTTTTAAGGTTTTCAAGACAAAAATTAAATGATGTTCATGATCCTATTTAATTTTAGAATAAACCATAATATCATCAATGAACACAACCACAAACTTATCCAAGAACTCAGAGAAAATTTCTTTTCATAAGATCCATGAATATAGTAGGTGCATTGGTTAACCCAAAAAGCATAACTAAAAATTAGTAAGGGCTATATCTAGTATGAAATATGGTATTTAGAATGTCTAATTCCTTTACATTCAACTCATGGTACCCCAACCTCAAATAAATCATTGAAAGACAATGATCTCCATGGATCTTATCAATCAAATCATCGTTATGAGGAAAATGATACTTGTTCTTAATAGCGATGTTATTCAATGCTCTATAATCAATGAAAAGTAAAATTGAACCATTTTTCTTTAAAAAAATATAGGAGAACGCCATGGTGATCTGCTAGGTCTAATGAATCATTTATCTAATAACTCTTTCAATTGCTTCTTTAACTCTAAAACATTAATTTGATTTATTCGATACGGGGGATCTAAAATTTTCTTAGCCTCAGGAAGAAAGTTAATAGTAAATTCCTCTTCCCGATCAGGTATAATACCAGGAAAATCATCAAGGCAATCATTTACCAGTAGTACATAATTAATCTGAATAGTTCCATTATTTTCCACAATATGTGCTATGTAACATTCATTTACATATTCTTCAAGTTTCTCAGCTTCCTAATATATTATCAAAAGTGAGGGTTCATTCTTGTACACAAACAGAAAATAATTCTGAAAAGAAACCTCTTCAGATATGCGGTCAATATTATAATGATAAACTGAAATCCAATTTATTCCAAAAATAACATTATACAACAAAAGAAAAAAAACAATAAGGATTTCAGTTATATTATTTCCGAACATAAGGACATGAAGGTTCTTATAATTTATTTTTGTCTCAAAAATTCTCTTAGGGTTTTTACCATAAATTTAGAATTCTTATCTTCTTATAGAATTCCAAATTGACTAGAAAACTTATCAGAAATGATAGAATATGTAGACCCTAAATCAAAAAACACATTGACAAAATATAAACAAATAAACAGTGTTCCTAATACTACTTCATTTTATGGCCCAATATCTACTGAAGTAGTTGTAATGGATTTGACCAACCCTTTCTACTTGTAGTCTAGATTCTTTCCCTCAGTTGAGTTCTATGTTGGATACTCGTTTGTATAATTACCCATTTCATTGCACATAAAACATTTTATTTACTATAAATTTGGTTTTGGCTTACCATTAACCTGATCATTCTCAGTGAAATTACCAGCCTTATGTCCCATTTTACCACATCGGTAGCACTTACTATAATTCAAAAGACATTCCCAACTTGATTTTTATCACAATTTTCACAAAATGTAAACAAAATTTTCTTACCATAAGACTTTATTGAATAGTTCCACCCTTTCATCTGTCACCTCGACCTCTTATTCTACTGTTTTTTAAAAAACACCTAATCATCAACAAACTCTATTTCAACCATCTTTTCACATCAAAAAGGTTTTTCATAACTTTTGAACTCACTATAAGATAAATCCCTTTGATAATTTGGATTTAATCTTGATTAAATATGGTTGATTTTACTGTCATGATCTCATATGAAATTTGGAGCATACCATTCCAGTCAAGTCATTTTTTCCTCATAAGTATCCAATAATTCATCCTCTTACCTAAATTACACAATTTTTTTTCAATCCTAAGATAAACAACATTCGAAAAATATTTCTCAATAAATAGATATTTGAATTCATCCAAATAAAGTGAATCCATATTCTGACTATCTCTGATATTTTTCACCATCGACCACTACTGACCATCTTCAACTTCAAAATGGTAAAAAAAGAGACTAACCTTTAGATGATCTGAACACTCCTTGTCATCAAAAATCATCTCCAATGCTTTAATCCTCCCTTAAAATAGCACAAGGTCATATGATCCTCTAAATGATGAGGGGATTTTGCCTCATGAAATGCTCCACTATTCACATGTTCCTCGGTGGTTGATCTGGATGATCTTGTGCATGGATACCACCATCATTTATAGCCTGAGTCAAATGTTCCATCATTGAAACAAACTGTTCAGTTATGATTCCGACCATCCTAGGTTGCTGATTTGGAAGATTTTCTTCCTCCTTATGTTGTTCCATCATAGTTTCCATGTTTCCTTTATGGAAAACCATTCCGAACACAGAAATATCATAGGCGGAGCAACATGGTAATCTGTAAATGTTATATCATTTTATTCTTACCATAAATTAATTTATGGACATTAATTTTAAAATATTTTAATTCCTCAAGTTGTCTAAACTGACCATAGATACCAACTATAAAGACCCACCATTTAAAAATTAAATAATTATAAATTAAATTGATAATTCATATTGATGATCTTTTCAGGTTTGCAATTTTAGATAATTAGGTCAAAACTATTACATTACATCTCAAAAATTACAAAGTAGGCACTTCTACTTAGCTTCCATTTTTTCATAAAAGGAAAACTCTGGAAAAATGAGTCATGTCTAGTTCCATGTTTTAGATAGCATGAATTTTCCTTAATCCTATCCTTGACCCTATTTAACTTTATGTCCTGTGAACAAAATTTCAAAACAAGGGATGAGCATAAAAAGCTCAGTAAGGGTTATAAAATAATGAATGAAAACATTAGTCCATCAAAACATAATATTTTTAACATAACACATTAAATCATAAGACTTATGAATAAAATATATATATCATTAATTGTAAAGGTAACATTTGGGATATATATCATATTTACATTATTGTTATCATAACTATATAGGGAGTTACATTGGAATACCCATCACAGTATATTCCCAAAATCTCTTAGGAGAAACATTAACATTTAACTCTGCCATGTTAACCAATTTATTGGAGATCTATCTCGGGCTCACGTGCCCTAGGTTTATCAAGAAGCCACCCGTATATGTAAATAATTCCCAATAATGATAACATATTCATAACACATAAAAAAAGAATAATGGAAAGATAACATTTTCAAATGTCAATCACAATATATAATTTTAATATTTTGTCATAAAAAAACCATTTTCAAAACCATTTTCAATACCAAAATACATAAAAGATTATATAGTATATATTTTTCTTTTAAAAACATTACAACTTGTTAAAGAATTCCAAATATCAAATAATACTCACGGCAGTGTTAAAGGTCATGTCATCACATACGTTAAAAAGAAACAGTATTATTTTCTCATTTAGTAAAATGCCTCGTAGAAAAATAATACCATTGAATGAAACGAAAAGTCAATGGTTTTTATACACCGTATAAAAGAAAGTCATGTATAAAACAAAATATGCCTCAATGAATGGAGATTGAGACGAAGTCCCTTACCTCATGTCCGACTTGTCTCGTTCGTTCTTTACTCTCCTGAATAATAATCTAAAGATAATTTAATCTTTCTTAAGAACATTTTTCAAGTTTATTATTCCTATTATATCACCTATTACCATGTTAGAAACATTATGTAATCATTTACGTTAATAATGGTCTTTTTGTCGATATTTTGTACTTGAGTCAAAAATGAACTTCTTATAAATAGAAGATGTTCATGTAGTATAAATTCCATTATCTACAGAATGATATAAATTATATAGATATAATTTATATCATATATATCAAGTATATATATTTATTTTATAATATTACATAACATTTTGAGCTAAGAAATGAAATTCACCATTCATAGAGACGGTAAGTCGTACGTACGCATGAACGCTACATTCATTTCTATATTTTATTTATTGGAATGAAAAATTAATGATACATATATATATTATAATTTATGTATAATATAATATATAATTTCAGAAATTCCATCATTTATACATTCCACATATGGCATTAACAAGTCATATCACTTTTAGGGGGCGGTAGTCCGCACTACCTCAAATGAAATTTTCGCATTTAGCCATTATGAAAACCATAAATGTTTGATATAAATGGAAAATAAATAAGTATATAGACAATATAAATATAATATATATCACATATAAATATAGTTCCATCTTAATGGCCACCATAAGAGGTGGTTGGATAAGATTGAACAATCATCGTTTCGTGAGGCAGTAGTTCGCCCACCACAGAAATAGTAAGTTCTTTACCCATTAGATGGAGGTGTGTGTAAGTGTATTTCGAATCCTTATCATAACCAAATCAAATTATAATGAAGGTAATTTTTTTGTTATAAAATAAATTAATAAAGAGAGTTTATGTGGTTGGATAAGGAAAATAAAACAAAATAACTTAAGAGAATATGTTACCTTTAAATCGGGTAACTCCCTTTGATTTTAACAAAAAGGCTTTGTTGAAGTGCCTTATGCCTAAGGGAAGTCTTCTAAGAGAAACAGAGGGATATATGGAGATTAATATGGAGAGGTTATATGAGAAACGAGTCTTGATATGTGTGAGAAACGAGATAGAGGTGAGGTATTTTTATAAGGGGAGGAGGAGCTCTTTAGGAATGTTTGAAAATATTATTTTATTATATATTGATTTTCAATTTCTAAAGGTCCAAAACTTATTAAAGTCAATGATAAGATGACTATTGTTAGAAATAAAATCATCCAATAATAATTGGACTAGTTAGGTATTTTTTTTTAATTTGTATAGTCTTATTTATTTAAATCATTCATTAATGAGGTAAACACTTTATCATTATTGTGTCATAAATAATTTTAATTATTTGATGTCTACAAATTATATAATAAATACCATGATGTAGGAAATCATTTCATATTTGAAATTAATATTTATTTTAAAAGAGATAAATTATATAATCCCATGTATGAATTTATTTATTAAAAGATATATGTTTATGTTAGTTTTTTAATTACTTTAAATTAATTAAAATAAAGTATCATTATCAATATTAAGCGGTTCCATGGGGTCCCAAAATCTACCCAAAGATGCCTATGGCCAGAAATGTCTCAAAAAATAGGATTCTGACACATGTTAGGTTAATGTAATATTATTATAATAGTATTTTTACCTTGAATTACCCTATTAACTTTTAACCATGGTAAATAAAAGTAAAAAGTAACTATTCACCAAAAATTCTTTTCATCTTATTGAAAAAAAAATTACATACTAATAAAAACTATATATGCCATATTTTTAAAATTCAATTCATACAAAAGGTAAATTTTCATTTAATGGAATAGGCCAGTTTTTAACTACTTTTAAGTTTTTTCACTATTTTTCAAAAATTGAAAGTTTTCAGAAAAATACCAAAAATTAAGCCTAAGCTATATTTGATATAATTAATTAAAAATTTATGTCTATTATACCAAATTCAAAAAACCAAAGTTTAATTAATTAATATAAAATTAATTCACATTGTCAAAACAAAAAAATGTGTTTTTAATAAATAATAACTATCAAAATATAGATAGTTGTTTATGTCCAATTTAATAGTGAAATTGCTTCCAATGACCAAAATTGGATTAATTGGAAAAAATATTATCAAATTACACATTAAAACAAATTAAAAATATAATATATCCATATAAATAAATTACCTTAAAAGGCAGTTTTGAATTAAAATACAGCATTTTCACTATTCATTTAAAATGAATTTTATATAAAAAATACCAAAAAGTTAACAAAAGTAAATATTGAAGTACCAATTCTAAAGAAAAATTTTATTTTTAAAAATTCAACATATATAAGTGAAAAAAATATATTTATATAGGGTTCTCCATAAAAATGTTGTAAATAGACCATTTAAAGAATATTAGAGTATTTATACTTAAAATTAGATTCATTCACATTTTTGGCCTCTAACTTTTATTGGATAAAGGGAAAAATAGTTTAAAAAATTGTATAATAATATTTTAGTTAGTTCTGTTCATTACCACCAATAAAATGGCTAGGCGTTAACAACCATTAAATATAATATAATATTATTATTTTTTAGTATGACTCGGCGTTGTATGCAACATTAGACTTTGGAGAAAACCACTTTTGCGTGTTTGGTATGCCATCAAACATATCATTCCCTTAAAAGTAAATTTAATATTTAATTCACATATTTTAATAAATATTAAAATATGTTATTCTTTATTTACTTGTAATGTTACAATTATATGAATCATTTTTAAATTATTTTTACCCATGTTTCACTTTTTATAATTTTTTTTGAAAGGAATCATTTTTTCATTTTCCAAATTAGGTAATTTTTTACTTTTTCGTCAAAACATATTGAAGAAATTGTTTTTTAATGTATATGGAATGAATGTAATTTCTCTACATCATGATGAATTAATGTTTTTATAATATTCCTTTAATAGAATAAATGATTATTTTCAAAGAAAATGTTTTCTTTTATAAATTTGAGATGATTAAAATTAAATATTTAAAAAAATTAAAAATGTATTTATCTCATTAAATTTCAATGATTTTATTGGTGTATTTTGATCTATTTCAACACCAGTTTTTTAATCTTAAAACTCATTAATATTGATATATTATTATATCATTTAAACTATTTTATTAAATTGATTATTATTAGTTTGTCTCTAGATGTGTTATTATGATACCATTCAGCAAATTGATAAAAATTCGTTGTGATTATATTTTCGGATTAGGGGATGTTATTTACTTTTCATATATGTATATGTTGTTAATTTTCTCCCCATTCAAATTGGGAATTAATTAGACTTATTATGTGATGGGATAGGCCCATTATAACCCCTTGATTCATTGAAATGTCCAGAGATAATCTAGACTGGGTTTTGGTTAAGGTCTTAATCAATTATTAGATTTGTTGAACAAGTCCTTGACAATATTAGCCTTTTTAAATGAATAATTCAAATTATTATATTCTAGGTACAATGACTCACCAATATGTTTTAAAATTCTGACACTTTGAATTTCTTCATTATGAATTCAGTTATTAATATTCAATGTTATTATTCTACTAGTATAATATCCATAGTAAATTTTACTTACTAATGTGACTAATTGATTGGAATGTGTTTTAGTTAAATATATTTTTATATTGATTATTCATTATTTACTCATATCATTCATTATAATCTTACCATTACATATCATTTGAGATCACCCCTTTCAAAGGATTCAATTTTCCCCAGGATTCTATGATGTACATTATGAATGATATATAGGGTTACACAAAAGGTGGATTAATGTAATATTCATTGAAATTAATTATTTATATTATGTTTTAAAATATTATGTTAATTTTATATATGTATCTAGTTTTACCAGAGTACTCAACTATTCAGTCCTTTAGTACTTGATTCCATTTATAATATTGCAATGTAATAATGTGACCACACACTCTAGGATAATGGGGGTTGTGTCTTTACATTTACCAAATTATGATCTTCTAATTAAAAAATGGAACCCATGTTTCAAATTTAAAAACACAAATGTGACAGAATATATTTTGAAATTAAACTCTAAAAACACAATGAAAATTAGATTTTCATAAAACTTCCATTTTATAAGACGTGTGTATACCATATTCATGAATAAAAATCATTTGAAAAATAAAAATTTTATTAATAAAAATAAAATTTAACAAATATTAATTTGAAAATAATACGAAATATAATTTTATGTTATAAATAATTTAAAATAAAACATAATTTTCAATTAATAATAAATAATTTTCACTATTCTTTAAATCAAATTAATTTTTCTGCAATTTTAAAAAATTAATAATAAGATTATTTTTACTTGAAGAATTAAAAAATTAAAATAACTTTATTAAAATCAAAATAATCTAAATTTAAAATTATATATTCAAGTAAAACCATATAATAAAAATGTTTATTAAAACATTCGTTTTTTAGTAAGAAAATTATAATAAGTATAAATATTTATCCCATGAATACTACGAAATATTAAACAATTTTATTTTATCATTAACAGAGCTGTTACATTCTTCCCTACTCTTAAAATTTTCATCACCATAATTTTACTCACATATCAAAGATGTGGGGATATCATTACCTTATAGAATTTTCAGAATCATATTTTTCTTGTTAAACCATAGGGGTTTACCACAAAAAATATAACCTAGTGAATTATCTTATTCCAAAATACGTTATATATACGTTCAAGAATATAAAATTGATATTCATACTAAAATGTTTATCCTCTTGGACAAATACCTTGGGGTTCGAAACATGAGATTAATATGAAAAAATAATTCTTAACATTAAAAAATGAAAAACATTGTGTACCACAGATTGACATAGAGGAAAAAATAATTAGTAATAAAATGATCTTGAATTCTCCAATATTTCAAATTTTCCAACAAACCATGGACATATATGCACCATTATACATAAATATATCATACTTATTCAAAGATATAATTTAGGAAAACATGATCTCGTACCATAAAAGATATATCATTCCTATGATTATCCGCATAATGTTTTTTTACCATTAATAAGTTATCTGTATATATTTTTGAATTTCCTTTTCGTTATAAACCATTTCCTCTATCAAATATGATCATATAGACTTCCTTTCACTTTCACCATTCCAAGAATTTAGCGTCAGACCCCTCATTTCATTTAATTCATCAAAATAATCCAACATTATAATTTTATAGAAATTCTCAATATATGAAAAATCAACCCGAAAAACTTACTGACCAAAAACTTACTGGTAATCCGTTAAACTAAATTGATGAATGTATTTTAATATTTTAATTCTTCATTTTTATTATCAATCTTATTGAGGATACAAATACAGAAGGAAATTTAATTTAGTACCTAATGAATTCTAAAATACATTCCAAAATTTTTCATATAACCTAGTATCACATCATATAATATTTTTAGATGAAATTCATGTAACAATAATAAATCCTTTTGACATATTTGAGATATTTTATATAATGAAAAAAAATATTCATTAAGAAGAAAATTAGATTATTAGGATAATTTTCATAAAATAACCCAAATATCATTATTACCTTGATATGTATTTGGAGAACCAACGATGAAATGAATGGATATATTTTCCTATTTCCACTCTAGCACACAAAAAGGAAAAATAATTGCATTCTGTAATTTTTTTTCTTATTGAATATGTTAAAAAATCAAAAATTACATGATATAAAAAGAAATAATTATTTTTATTCCATCCAACTATAAATAATCATAATGGTGTATATAATTTTTAGAAATGCAAGGACTGATGGAAAGCTAGGAATTATGATATTTAATCACAAATTGTCTATTTTACATGAAATAACAAGGCACACATAATCACTTTCAAAATATAAACACTCTAAATTTATCATGGTTACATTTAGGAAACCTACCCTTCATAAAAAATTCAAAATTTTATTATTACTCATGGTATTTCTTAGGATCATTCATAATTATTTATGAAAAAGATTATTTTACTGACACTGAAAACCCAAAAGTGGGTGTTATTACATCCAATAATTCTAGAAAAAAATGTCATATAATCCTTGAAAATTGGTTAATGTTTTAAATGTCACATCGTTAATAAAGATTTATTATTCCAACTCAATGTATCAAAAATTATATATTATTTTCCATTGTGGTATCGATTTTTTTTTCTATCATAATCCTTTATCAATTCTAGGAATCAAATTTTTTATATTTACAAATATTATTTAATGAATATAAATTTTTTTATTTTATAATCTTATTTATTTCACACTTGGATTTATATAAATGGTATCACTATATTTTTAAATAAGAAAACATGACAATTAATTCTTGATCATGTGTAGAATATTTTAACTCATGAGGTTTCAGTATCCATTATGCATAATCATTTAATTGGTCATTCTACATCAATGTTTAACTAATTATTTTTATTACAGTATCATTATATTTTCCAAATTCACTATTTCTAGATACTAGGTTAAAAATTGGAGAGTTCACATATCATTTTTTAGTTTCTAATATCAATAAAATTATTCTTTTTCATAAATGAATTTAACTTATTTTTTTTATATATTGTATACATTCACCTAGAAAACCATTAGAAGTTTTCAAAATACTTCTAGTTAAAGTCTGGTAACCAAATAATATTATGAATTTTGGTAACATTTTTAGGCTATAGTGATTCATCAGAAACATTAATTTTAGCAGGATAAACATTTTTTCCATATTTCTTTATGATTTTTACTAGGAATGAAATGTGATGTAAACAAAAGTCACATTATATAAATTTTACATATAACATCTTATATTTAAGGTTTTATAGAAAAAAAAGTATATTTTTTTCTCAAGGTAATTATAAATCATTTAATTAATTAATAAATTATCAATAATAAAACCAAAAACATATCAAAATATTCATTTAAGACAATATTCATAAGATCCAAAAATTTAGAAGGGCCACTTGTTAACAAAATGGAAAAAACACCAATATATAATGAATTTATCTAGTTAAAATTATATATTTTTAATTTCATCATCATTCCCCTTCAGCTGATAGAACACATAACATATGTCATTATTCAAAAAATACTGAGTTCCCTACAGATGATCATAAAAATCAACCATATTTCGAAAAAAAATATTTTAATAGTAATGATATTAAAATCTATATAATCAAATGAAATATGCCTAGATCCATCTATATTTATTAAAAATAAGAAATGATAACACCAAGGTTATGTTCTAGGATGAATGAAACATTATTTAAGAGACTCATATATATCGTATTTAAATTCTAGAAGTTTTACATGATCAAATAAATATGGGGGTTTTGAATTTTCCTTATCATTAAGAACTATATCAATAGAAAATTCATCTTGTACATAAGTTATAACAATAGGAAAATCATGAAGAAAAACATATAGGTATTATTTTACCACAAATAAATCATTAATATTTAAAGTATCATTATACTTGATAATATGAGAAAGATAACATTATTTTTCATATTTTAATAGTTTCTCACATTTTTGGTATATTATCAAAAGTATGGGTTCATTATTATATGAAAACTGAAATTATTATGATTAATGACTTTGTAGGCTCTACAATCTAACATAACATTGTAAAAAAATATAGTCCATAGATAGAATGAATTTTTACACTAAAAGTGGAAATAAAACAAGTTTTATAAGTAATGTCTTTCCAAAAACAATAAAAACAATATACTTATAGTTTTTTGGGTATAATAATTACCCATTTAATTTTTACCATAAGTTATATATTTATTTCTCTAAAAGAATTTCCAATATACCATAAAATGTTTCATAAATTAATGAATTTATAAACCCTAAATCAAGAAAGACTTTATCATAATATAAATAAACAAGAAATGTACCTCATATCACAACATTATATGGCCACAAATCGGATGAATCAGTTTAAATGTATTTCACCATACCATCCTTCTTATATTCTAGATAATTCCCATCATTTGATTTCTTATCTAGACACCCAAGGGTATAATGAATCATTTATTATATTCAAAATATTTTATTGTATTTTTATTAGAATTGGTCTTAACACTACCATGTTTATTTTCATTGAAATTAAAATATATATTACCCATATGTCTTCATCATAATAACTGAACCGAGTTTTTAATTAATTCCCCAATGATAATTTTTCAATAACCCTAAAAAATGAAAATCTAATTTTCATACAATTTGATATATTTGGTATCTCATTCAATTTTACCAACCACATGACCCCTTTTTCTATTGTTTTTCTAAGTAAAAGTGATCATTAAAAAACTCTATTTCCACCTTGATATAAAAATAAAATGCCTTCTCACATCATTTCAGTTCATGGGGAGCCGAAGCACATCCTTATCTCAACTATAATTATATATACAACTGATTAATCATACTAAAATTATCATAGATAAAATTTGGGG
Organism: Viscum album; assembly: GCA_963277665.1. Classification (NCBI taxonomy): domain Eukaryota; kingdom Viridiplantae; phylum Streptophyta; class Magnoliopsida; order Santalales; family Viscaceae; genus Viscum; species Viscum album. Next base: position 209,725,121 of record OY728123.1, read on the forward strand.
TGTACCATGAAAATCTAGTGAAGTTTTATTCATATGTGGTTAGTGAATTTTAAAACTAATTTCAAAATTCATAGAATATCTTTTCTATACGATGTTGAATAGTAATAGAAAAATATTTATCAAGGACTATATTAGTAATATATTCCCATTCTGAGCTATTAATATCTTTACATTCTTTAGTATTCATCACAGTTTTCCACAATTTTCAATGTTAACATAAATTTTTAAATAAACACTAATACCTTTTGATGATATATACATCTCATTATATAAAATATAATTTAAAGAGAATTATTATTTTCATCCGATACCACTGTGTTAAAATATCAATTGACTTCATGATGGTGATTCTTCACAAAAGTTTCCACTTTACACATTGTCCTTTTTAGTACATCAAGATGATCTCAATCATGGATACAAAAAGTTATATCCTAGGTCAATTGAGCCATCAAATTTTTTTCCATAATACAATTCCAAACAATCCTGGTTGTTGATTCATATAAAAATCACCCCTCGGTGTATTCCTACAAAATATTCCAAATTCCCTCCTTAAGAATACCGCCTAACATGAGATTTAGAAAAAGTGACATGATAACATTAAAATGATTTATAAATTCAATATAACCAAAATGTAAAATCATTTAATGGAATTATATTAACATTATTTTAACCTTTAATGTTATCTACACCTTTCTGTAATACCAACTATAAGTACCCAACCTTAAACAGAACATGTTCTAGTGACTCTACACTACTATTCACATTATTACATTCACAATTTTATTTTTGGTTTATAGTTTTGTAGATTTAGTTCATGAAACATATAAAACAACTATATATATAAATTGGATTCTTCTAACCAGAATATTTTTTCACCAAATATAAAAAATTAAAAGAAAACAACTATTTTATTTCATTAATAATAGTCTCAACATTCAAGTTGACTTCTTTCACTTCCCTAACAATCCATTCATTTATTTTTAAAACATAGGTTGAACATAAAATGTTCTGTAAGTTACACAAAAATAATGAATGAAATTATTAGTCCATGAACACGTATAATAAATATACATGTTGAAAATAAAAATTTAGATCAAAATATACCTTTTCATAAAAAATAAATCACATCATATTAACAAATATTTTCAAAATGAATTAATTGGAAATCATTATGGAAAAAATAAAATTCATAAGGATTCATTGAAATCTTGTAAAACTCATAATAATATACTACATAAAGTTATTATTTTCAACCTAATAATGTGTCATATACTATTCATTGCCTTTATAAATCAGAAGGTTTCCATAATACCCAATATAAATCATTGGAAAATAATTTTGTTTACTTCAGTTATCATTTTCAATTCATTCATACATTCACATGGAATAATCATCAATGTTATACAATGACTGAACATCATTGTTACATTTAAAACAGCCATCATAATTATGCATATAAAATCAATAACAGTATATTCTTATAATCACTTATGGAAAACCTATTAGAATACTCTATATCATTTTCCAATTCATCATAGAGCTATAAAGTTCTCACTAAACCATGGATTATTACAAAAATCACTTTTCAATATAATAATTTCCAATTAAACATAACATAATCCATATCGTATATCTTCATAAAAAATATTTTCAATAAATGAAATTATTTTTTGATATTACTATATCTGTTATCAAAAAAATAAAATTTCAAATAATAAAATTTCATTTACAAAATGAAGGCATGTCATTCATTAAATAACAAATGAAAATATATATGTGAATACAAAACTCATGTAATGGTAAAAATAGTGGGAAAATATTTTTCACAATATAAATTAATATTGAATATTCCTTTTGTCCTTTGTAAAGAAAGGAAAAAATTACATAAAAATTCCTCCTTAAAATTCATTAAAAATTTCAAAAGAGACATGAAATACCTTTTATATATAAAATATATTCAAAAAAAATCAACCATAACATATTTTTAAAAATACATAAATGGAAGAAATATGATATTTTATAAAGAAAAAATAAAATTGGATTCTTAAAAGAATAACATTTATATTGATTGTGATTCCTTATGAATTTTACTAAATTACTAAATAATAATTTTCTATTAATTATTTATAATATTAAAGATAAAATTCATGTTCATTATTTTTTATTTTATCTCTTAAAAAGTTATATTTAATTTCTTGATTGAATAAGTTCCTATTATGTTTTTTATAATATTTTTCTCAAAAGTACAAAATGGATTTCATAAGTATACTATAGTCAATAATTTAATTATTACATTATCACAAGAATATTAATAATTAAATAAATAACATTTTTAATTCAAAATTATACTTTTAAAACCAATAATTAAGGATGATTATGAAAAATTAATTATATTTTAATCACAGAGATGGTGGGTCGTACATATGCATGAGTAAAATTTCCAATTTTAGTGATCATTATAGAAATATTTAGGAACATTGTAATCATTTTTGAATTACCATAATATTATAAATATCATTTAATTTAGATAACTATACTTATGTATATCATCCATGTGATGTGGTGATGAAAAAAGAATAATAATTATTTCTAGAAGCGGTAGTCCATGTGTATCCCTGAATGATATTATCATTCCCTTGAAAACTTTTATGAATAAGTGGGTTATATATTAATGTGATAAAGATTATCCAAAATCATCACAAGAACTCAAGAAGTAACTTATAAATCATATGGTATTGATTCCACCCATATATGGATAATTACTAAAAATCTATGTTGAAACGACGTATTTATCTATTGTTAATGTCATCGCATAAGAAATTATTATGGGAAATAATTATATTATATATTTTCTCAAAAAATACAAGAACAAATTATGATACATGATATTACAATATTGAAAAGAAAAAAAATTGAATTTTTATTTCTACTAAAAAATAATTAACATTATCATTAGTATCATGAGGTCCACCTCGTATCCTATATTAGGATTCTAAAATATATCTCATGTAATCCTTTTTGAACTAGGTTCATGTAACTATTAGAAACTATTTAGTACTAGTTAAACATTATTTTTTTTCTAAAAAGTATATCATAAGAAATCCCTTGAATACTTTCTTACGGTATACCCTACCGTGTAATAGATTCCATTAGACAAGGAACTACTTGATGATGAAGTGTTGTCAATCAAAGATAATTTTCATACATGAGAAATATACTTTTATAGAACATATAAGATACCAATAGAAGAAAGGTAATATTATAAATAGAAACAAAATTAATTTTGGCATTATATTTTTTCCATGGTAAATGAAGCTATTCCATATTCCATTAAAATATCATAACTATATACCAATAATGAAGAATAACATAATTCCATTATCAAATTAATCAAATATTCCATGAATATTCTTTTTTTTATGGTCATCATGGGAGACTCATTGGTCAGAATCAATAAAATAATTAGTTACTTTTCCATAAGGGAAAAATAATTTATTCACTTACATGATTATATATGAGTATCCATTGATTAATTTCCCTTAGATTTGACATTGTTTCACATTCATAATTAAAGGAATGATCATGAATATGTAAATTAAAATTTTAGTAAATCATTAGATAACCTAGATCAAGAATAATTGATCATTAGTATCATTAATCATAGGGTGGTATCTATGTTTATATATAAATATATGTATTAAACTAGGGAAATTATATCCACCCTATATTGAAGTGAATCCATACCCCAATTTAACTGAAAAAATGATGTGGTAAATTCTTACATAGAATAGTATCTTTAAAATGGATTTTATTCACATGATTTATCCAAAATGAAAATATAAAAAAATTTGTGGAAAACATTTTATTTTATGAAACACCTAATTACTAGAAAAAAAATTATAAATTAGGCTTTGATAGTGTCCTCCTATGGAGAATTCAGGGAAAATTTACCATCACCATTGTACAATATGTCAATTTATGTTCTTTAATGGATCATCAATAAAGATAAAAGATCTTCCAAACCATCAGATTACATGGACACTTCAAGCCATCAGTTATTCAATAATGTATAGAATTGTTAAATAAGCTCCATGCATATTAGATTCCATAAAATTTCATTCACAAACCCCCATATGTTTTTCACACTCTAATATAAAAAATAAAATCACTATATGGGAATGTATTTAAATGGTCCATAACTTCTATACATAGATTGATAGTTAATTTTCATTCTTAATTCTAATTTATTATCCTCAAAATTGTTCAAATAAATTCCCCACAAGGAGATTATGAAAAATTAAATCATTAACATCAGGAATTCCAATATATTTGTATGAATCATAATCCCTAACATACTACTAATGGGTAAATGATCCTATTTATATTCTTACAAACTGAAGAACTTGTATGAAAAGTATGATTTACTATCCAACCACACATCTTTCTAATATGTGAAGTTGTGTGTATAGATAGAGACCATTAATAAAACATTATCCAAAATCATGTAGTGGAAGATTGATTTTAGTCCAATTAAAGAAAAATTCATTGAAATTAGAGAATCAGGGTATGTTTTTCCTTTCAATACAACCCAAATTAATGATCATATTACACTATAATGAAGAAAAATATATCTCACAAAAAAATATGAATACATAGAGCATGAAAACAGAGGGGAAAAATAGTTGAATTTGATTTACTCAAACTACGCTAATACAAAAATCATACATTGGTAATTTATTGATGTAATAAAACACTAAAAAATGATTCAACAATTCTTAGTATCAATACTGACCTCATGATTGATAATCATAAAAATATTGAAATCTCACTTCTCTTGATAACTCAAGTATCTCACTACTCCTCTGAGTGATCCTTTTTTTCCCATTCATAAACCATAATGTAAATTAAACAATTAATATTTTACAAATATAATAAAACTTGTTTCTCAAAGATAAATATATGATATTAAAGTGATAATGATCTATTGAAACTTATTTTTTCATTTTTTATTTATATATATTTTCTACAAACTTCTTATTATAATTTTTCTTCCACTACTTCATGAATCATTCTCGGTATTTCTATTTCATTTACGACCAATTATATACACATTTTAATGAAAAATATTCCTATTAATATTAAATTATCTCAATCTATATTTTTCCAAAAAACATGTATATATAAAATTCTTAATAAAATTGGCACATAGGATGATCATTCTTCATTATTATAACATTTTAATGATAAATCCAACAATTGTAAACTTATCATCTCAATGTTACAGTTTTTTTGCATGAAGTGATTAGTTATAAATATATCCACTAAATATTTTCAAAAACATCTATTTAATTGCCCTAAAGTTACATATATTTATTTCCGAAAAGAAAATTATTTATTAAACTAGGTATTACTTGACCATGATATTCAATATAATAATCTCTACTAGGACAAAATCATATAAATAATCACTCATCTAGTTAAATGAAAACCACTAACTATTTATTGATATAGACTATTAATATAGTTTGGATATATTCATTGAAATCATCTTATGATATAGTCATATGGAAGGCTTCTCTTCTTTGATTGAGCATCGCTTGGAAAAATAAACTAATATTATTCAGAAACCCATCATCGTTTGACATAACCCTTTACAATAGAAAAAAATCTCTAAAAAATTATAAAGTATAAAATATTTTTAAAAAATTGAGGATTTCCATGATTTTATAATATAATCATATGAATTCACCAAAATAAAATAGTACTATTTCATTCTTCAGTTCATTCCAATTTCACCACATAACATCATCATTAGAGGCACAACATCTTCTTCTCATTTAATTTTGGAAATGTAAAATGACTTATAAATTCTCCACTTCTGTCAAATAAATATCACATGTATTAGAGGAAATTGGTAATATTACAACCATAAAACCCTTAATGTAGTGACAATGGGTATTATTACATGACTTCTAACATGACTCTTATAAAATTATTAAATAATACTTAAATAATTTCCAATGTAATTATGATTCAAACTTTTCTATTTTTTAGTGAACTCTAATCAGTATACTACATGGGGTTTCCCAAAATGACTTATATATTATAGAAATAAAAAACAAATTACTACCTTAAAACTCTTTTGTAATTATTATTGATATTATAATATCTTATGGAATCTCACTGTTAGTGTTTTCAATTAAAAAAATACAAAAATCAAATTGTTTTTTAAAAAATTTCCCATAGAATTTAGTGAAAAATAAAACAAATCACAAAATTAAATTCTCTAAATTTATAAATAATTATATCAAAATTAACCTACCATATTACATAAAACCATATATAATTATATAGTTCATTAATTATTCAATAATAATAATCTATAATCCAACCTGAGTGAATATTGTTGTAAGAAATATTAGATAAATTAAAATTTCTTCCTAAAACATTTCTTCTAATTTCCATATTTTATAATAACTATGAATATAACAAGCCACCATAAACAATAATTCAATACATATCCCATTTTACAATACAAAACCAGAGAATTTTTAATCCAGTTATATCATAGAGAAATCTCCTCAAGTAATTATTGAATTGTTCTATAATTTTTTCAAAGAATCCCAAGATCACTACAATGAATATTGAAAAAACAGTGTTATAAATTAATAAAATTATGATTATATTATTTCCATTTTTTTCAAAATTATAATCCAAATATGATTTGTGGTTTTGTATCTAATATATCATGTTTGAGGGAGGCTGTTATACTCCAATATATAAATGATGATTCTAAAAATTAACTTTATCTTGTTACTTGATTAATGATATCTACAATAACATATTGTGTTTGAACATACTAAAAATTCACTATAACTCTCTAAAATGTATTCTGAATACGATAATAGTTTATCACATTATGCATTGTACATGAGTGATGTATAAAATTTTTTTTAATAGTTATAACACTTCGGTTATCACATATAATTGAAGTAATATATTTCATAGTAACTACAAAATAGTTTTGTATTTTCATAATCCATAATATTTGTGTAAATTATTTAGTATAAAAACCCATATATCCTCTAAAGTATGAAAATAAATTCAATATTAGGTCATATCGACTTACGAAATTTGAAAAGACCTTAAACATGTTGTACATAGACATTACATTAATTTTGCGGATTACTGAATACATTAAAAAACCAGATGCCCCAAGATATTATTATTATAGTGTCTTTATAATATGATAAACATAAAAAACTTGTTCATAAAAAATGTACATCATCTCTTTCTTTATCCTTAATTACTAGAACCCCATTTTTGACACATCTTACTTAATACACTTCTTCAAATACTATGGAAAATAAACATATAAGGGGTAAGGTCAGATGCTCAGAAAGTGTAAACAAGGGTGATATATAAACATCAATATGAGTATAATGGGTATGAGAATGTGATCATAATTTTATTACATAATACCCTACATATCAAAGGAAAATTTGAATCATAAGAAAAATCAATGTTTATAATCCATAAGATCCTAACATTAACGAATAATATGAAATAATTGAATTCAAATAATAATATAACATTGTGAACATGTATAAATAATAATAGTCTCACTCATTAAATTAGGGACATGAAATTAGGCCCCTGAATAAACATATGTACATGGATTGCATGTCCACTCATAAAATTATGGACATCAAAACCATGTCCACACATGGAATTCTAAACATGAAATCATGTTCATGCATAAAATACACACCTCTTGAGTTATCCATTTTTACCCAAATCAAACTAAGGAGATATAGGTCCCACCAATATTATAATGAAATAATTATTACATGTTCTGCAAAAACATAAATCACTCATTATAGCATAACCCAAGGAAAAAAATAGGTTTCTAAAACATCATTCCCTTGTAACATAGGCCAAGATAAACAAATGGATATTATAAATATCCCAAAAAATAAATCCATACGGTTAATAGGTATATTATACATGAAACATATCCTTATTAAAGAATTTCATCTTATATGGAAACTAATTTTGATAAAACACATGAAATTAAGTCTTGGGGAAAAAACCTTTCTTCTTTAAAAATGATTTGATTCCTTAAGATTCCTCACAATTTTAAAATGAAATAATATATTTGAAAATAATCATTAAATATTTAAAGGAAGATTCATGGAAATTAGGCATTATGAAAATGTAAAAATTAGTTTATGACGTATATGATAAAATAAATCATGTACTTTTTACGAAAAAGTAAAAAATACCTCATTTGATAAAATAATGATTCCATTAAATCCATGTTGTAAAAATTTAAAGTTATAAAAAATTGATATAATTATCCATATAGTAACATTAAAACATTTGATGAAATAATTTTTATAAAACATTGAAATGGATGATAAATAAACACCAATAAATTCATACGTATAAATAATATCGGATAATAATGAGAATAAGAATTTATCCCTTACATAAAACCATAAAATCATAAAATTTTTAAAACATTTGAATGAAAAAAAAATATTCTGTTATACTTAATTTATATTCACATAAATTGTTTTTTAAAATAATATATCTAATTTTGAAATGGAGAAAGTATTATTTCCTTAAACATTCAAAGAATTACCTACCATATTGAACATTTAAATCATAAGAATGATATCTTCAATTGAAACATTAAATACCATGTAGTTAAATATATTCAGTATATGAAATATAATAGCGTAATTACATACACCACACCCATGAAATAGATGGTGAACATGTCTTATATCTCCCAAAAATTAAATGTGAGATTGAATTCTGTTACCTTTAGACTGGAGACTCTTTGTACTCATTCAAACCACCAGTATAATAAAAATAAATTCATTATAAATATTTTAAATAACAATACCCTTATATCTAATAACATATATTTTTGTTATTACATTATTTTACTTGTTTTTAAAGCATCCCATTTTAAGGTTTCACTTTTGATTATATTTACTTTTTTCATTGCAAGTTTCTTAATTTGTTATATCATTAGTCCTTATACATATATCCTGATTAAAAAATTTAAAACAATATTTAATGATAAATTATATAAATTATTTTTATTTTATAATAATCCTTAGAATATATAAATATTAAATGGAATTCAACATTCACGGAGATAGCAAGCCGTTCATATGCATGAACGCTGTTTTCAGTTAATTGTCGGGTTGAAGGAACGAATGTAAAATAAATAAATAAATATATATATAATTATTAAATTATATTTATAATATAATATATATAATATATATTCATTATATATATCTTCAATACATTCCATTTAGTTTATAAACAAGTCACATCACTTTGAGGGGAGGTAGTCCACACATCCACAAACGAAAATGTTGTATTAATACAACATAGAAAGCATGAAGGTATGTTTAATATAAAATTACTATAATGTTATATACATTATAATAAACAAATTTTAATATTATGTAACCCAAAAAATAGTTTTAAGAACATCCGTGAAGGCTGTAATGGAAAAAGAACAAAAGATTTATTTACGGAGTCGATTAACAGGACTAACATGGACCCCAATTTCGTTTTGTTGGATAAGAGGATGTGAGAAATGATATAGATATGAGATATTCCATGATAAACCTAATAATTTTCTATATACATGATTATATATTTAATATTCATTTATGGGTGAAGGAGGCGATGATAAAGTAGAAAATGAAATGAAATAAGAGAGGTTCTTTGAAAAAATTACATCTTGAATATCCCCTCCTCGAAAGACCGTCAAGGGCCATTGATTTGGTTTTTTGTTGAGTCCATATGGACTTTTACATGGGTATAGTTATTTAGAGTGTTTTATGAAGATATATGAGGATATAAAAGTCTTTTTGGGTTGAAATGAAGAGGTGAGGGGTGGTATTTATACCTTCGAGGAGGAGCGTGCAATTGAATAATTAACTGATTATTTTATATTAAAAGATAACATCATTGAGGTGGAATTAATTTAAACAAATTATATATTATTTTTATTTTTTTATTCTGGTTAGGTTTTCTCCACACTTCAACCAACCCTTATTGTTTGAAATTTTTAGTTATAATAAGCATTGACCTTTTAACTTTAACCCGTGTCACAATTTCACCCATACAATGGTAAATAATTTATTTACCATGGTAAATTTATTAAAACAGAAAATTATATAGTCCTTAAAACCTAATTTGACCATATTACTACCAATATTTATTATATTATCAATAATTAAATTCACATAATTGGAAAAATTACATTTAAAATTAATTCCACAGATAAAATAAAAAAATTATGGTTTATAGTGAAAAAATTAAAAGTTTGAAATGTTTATTAACTAATTTAAATATAATATTCAATCGAATGAAATTAATTGTATTCTTTTGAAAAAAATATTATCAAATAAAACTTTTAAACAAATTTAAAATATAAATTGACCGTATTAATAATTTAGTTGAAAAAGTAGTGCTTGATTAAAATCAAATATTTGTACCTATTGAGTAAAAATAAAACCTTATAGAAAAATAACAACAATTTACACTAGCCTAGTTATTATATTTATATTTAAAATATGAATTTAATATTTACATATAAAATCCATAATGATTTTAAAAATTGTATTTAAAAACGGTTCACTATAAAAAGGATGTAAAACTACTGTAATAAAAATATTGGGATTTATGTTTTCAATAGGTTTTATTCTTATCTTATGCCTATAAAAACTATTGTATTGATATAAAAAATATTTAATTGGATATATAAAAAATATATTACATAAAATTTACTTTATAATTATAATTAATTTAATTTTTTAGGATTAAAAAAAATTGTGAGAATAATAATAATTTTAAATGAAAATACTCTTTTTATATTGATTTGGTTATTATATTCCTTTAAAAATAATTTTTATCTAATTAATTTTTGTTATATGTTTATAATTACATATATTTATATATTTTAGTTAATAGTATTCATAAATTATATTTAATATCTAGTTTATATCATATTTTTATAATATATCATTGTTTACTAAGCCTCTAGCATTCGTGTTACTCAAGCCACCAAGGAATATCTTTCTTGTGTGTAACATAAGTTATCCCTTTTTTTCTAGGTAGAGAAAAAAAAATTTGTTTTTTAGTTCATGTTATACAAATATTATGATTTAATATAATCTATTTTAAATCATACATGAAATGACAAATATCAAAAATATTAAATAAATCCCAAATAAATCCAAAAAATCTCTGAGTATTATAAATTTCATGATCCTTATAGATAAAATAACCAAAGTGAAAATTCAGTTTAATTTTGAATATTACCATCCATATCAGTTTATCCAATTATTGTTTCTGTTATTTAATGTGGTAAATAAAAAACTCCATTTTTTATTTATATAATGACGTGTTATTCACTTTTATTATAGTAATTCCTTTGGAATTTATTTGTACCATGAAAAATTCCATGTGGTAAACATAATGTATGGAATTGTGGATACCATGTACCATATACTTCTAATTATTTTCCAAAACGTTTTAATATTAATTTCCTTTCCATGGTCATACTTTGATATATTCATCCAAGTATCATCAATTGTTGTCATTACCATTGATTATTTCATTGAAATTTTATTAACCTCCTCATTAGAATATTTTTATTATGAAATGAATCTGTTAATATATTACTGATTCACCTATAAACTAATGAAAAGGCTAACTCAATATTTATATACATCTCAAAGTCTCTCCTAATGTTTTTTTCAACTCATTATAATTTTTTTTATTACATACAATTATAATTATTTCATCCAAAAATATGAGTACAATAATTCTTTTATTATTATCTATATTGATGTAGAGGTTGTGGTCAACTCCACCTCACTAAAAATAAATATTTCTTATCTAGTGATCAATCCTAAAATATTAGTCCCTTATTTAATTCTTAACCCCGTAAAATTAATTCTTGAACTATAGAAAATTTATTTACTCTCCATCTACAAGAAACCCATATGATTTCCTTGTGTACAAATCATCCTCCATAAACACACCATGGAATGTAAATTTGATGTCTATTTGGTTGACCATAACAATCGTTTCTGAAAAAAAAAATATAATAAAATATGAATATCATCCAACTAATATATGGGAGAAAATGTCACATCAACATCAATGAATTAAACTAAGAGAAAATATAATATTAATCTTCAATAACCATTCAAACAGGTAAAAACCTCCCCAAAACAATGACCATTCCAATGTCCAATTTTTTTTGGATTTCACCTCCTTAATTTTTAATATAAATAATGGTGGGGGGAGAAATACAAACACAACACCCTACCTATACTTTGGATCGGTCGATGTTAGGGTTCGATCGTCATTGGCGATCCATTGAGAGTTTCCACGATTTGTTGCCTCGTCGATCCTCGATCCTAAATCCTGGATCCTCGTATCTTCATCCTCCATCATTCACCAATGATAGGAAATATACAAGGCTCTTATACATAGCACATAGGGATGGATAATTAATCTAATCATGTATCCCTTCTAGTGGTTAAATATGAAATACACATTTTAGCGTTAAATGTATTTCATATTTTCAGCATTACAACTGCAGTGTCACCACACTGTATCATACATAATAGAGAAAGGATTCCCTTTAACCATGTAACATTATCTCCATTCTATGAAACATTAAAAAGAAATAAAAAAATCTCTTTATGTTTATTATATTCTTTTTTAAAACACCCAAAAATTAACATTCGGAGTCGACCTGTGACACTCTTTGTTAGGCCCCACATAAGTAAAACACCTCATTAAAAACTAAATAGTGGTATCAAATTTCTATTTCGAGTCACCATTCATGTGTTATTAATATTTTAAATGAAATAATTTTATTTAATTATTTTATTTATTGTTAGGTCCTTTTCGAGTTTTCTCACTAGAGTCATGTGCTGACTAAAGTTAACTCTCACCTAGGGTTAACCTAATATCTTGAATGCAATAATGACATCATATTTATGATCTGTGAACCCTTTTAAGAGTTATTACAATTTTTAAGAGTAACACACACACACTATAAAAAACCTACCATTTTTAATAAATCCATTCTAGGCACACCAGGCCTCTGAATCGCACACCATCTCAATTCCTGGATTTTGAATTTTCCCAGAACTTTTCTAAAAATAAAACCAGGAAAATCCAAGTAATTATATTCTACCCTCCTTATGAATTTATGTCCCAAAAGTCCAAACCAAGAGATAACAATATATATGAGGGTATGTTCAAGAACTATATCCCCCTGCTACCATGTTCTCTTCTAATGATTCTTTTGCTTCCATCTAGAACAGACTAAAGGAATAGACATCCCAAGGAGTTTATCTCATGATGATCCCTGATCTCCACAACTAGGATTCATAGTGAGGATCCTGATTAGAAATTATCTTCTATGGGATTCCATGGATTCGAGCTATCTACTTCATGTAGAGGAATCCCATTCTCTCTACTGAGATCCACACCTGAATAAATAATAAGTGGACGACTTGGTGAGTCTCTAAACAATGACATAGATGGTATCATGTACTCTAGACGTACAAGGTAAACCCATCAGGATGTCCGCTGATATGATTTTTGATTCCCTTCTTGAAACCCCAATGAAAAATAGATAAACCCTTTTCAAGCACAGGGGGCTCAAAAAAGTTAGTAGATAAACCATGAAACTTATTCTAAAAAGTGCTCAAAATTTATATCAATAGATAAGTACAACATCAACTTGTTCCCTCATCCCTAGTTTCATCCATGATTCCCACAGGAAAATATCAATGAATCATGCCACTATAGGCATCCAATGTCACTACTAATCATCCTATGAAAGGGATGACATGCTCCACACCTTACGAAAATCAATTATGGGCATTCCCTATAGACAACTGAGAACGTAAAGTCTCACGGTTTGTATCACTGAGTCATTCCTTCCTTGATCAATATAAGAGTGGATGGGTAAAAACCCATGACTAGAGGTAAGGTATGTCATGTATTGCAATGAAGGATAACTGTGATGACGCCACTTCTCTATTTCCTCATTTAAGAACCATAAAACAGATCTCCTCCTAAGAGCATCTTCTACCAATATTTCATTACTAGGATTACAGAATCTCTCCAGTCATAGTCGTAGAAGAGGACAATCCAACACCCCTATATCATGTTTTGATCCTTCTTAGAGAATACATACTAGAGACTCTTTTGGTCGGAGTATACGATAAACCCCCTTCCCATTAGGTTGTGTCACCACATCATCAATGCGAAGACTATCATTGCCAACTCAAGATCATGGGTCACATAGTTCTTCTCCTGTTGTATCTACTAATGAAAACCATATCCAAAAACTAATTTCATTTCAATCAGGACACAATCAATTATGGTCCCTGATGCATTGCTAAAAATTATATACTCGATTTCCTCCTCTAGAAAACTTTGGATCGGGTTGCTCTCTAATCTATGTCTTAACTTTTAAAAACCCTGTAGGAAACATTCTATCCACATGAATAGACTCCAATTTCTACTGATCAAATTGTTCATCAACCCTTTGGTAGTGGATACATGTTCTCCATGGTCCCTTGGTTAAAGTGATGGTAATACCCACATAACATCAAACAATGGGTCTTACTAAGCCTTTCCTATTCAATTCCTCCACCTTTATACTTATATTGTGAATCTATGTGAAATCCATCCATTATATTGATAGTGATATTAGTGAAATTATGGGGTATAAAACAATACATAAGTATATCTCTATGTGGGAAATTAATCCTAAACCATATTTACGGAATATTTTATCGTAATCTTCCACAACTGCTTGAATCTTAAAAATACATAACTTCTACTACTCTGAGGGTAAGTATATCCTACTCATGAGTGATTATCTACACCCTACAATGCATGATTTCATCAATTACTACCTTAGTTTCCTATTTGACTAACCATGGAAAACCTTGTTCAATCATTGTGGACAAACCACAACTTTTATCTAAATAGTAAATATGTTCATAGACTATCAAAAAACAATCCATACACATAATGACTCCATATAGCCTTGACGCTTACAATAAGAGGTGACAACTGAAACTCTTTCCTCAAGGTTCAGATCACAGTATTGACATAAGTGTGATTATTGAGTTTCCTTCCATAGGTTTCTCTAGATGTATTGGTTAATTCCACGATTTAAACAGAAAATCTAGGTCTCGAATAAGATCCATGAAAAGGAAGAATGATTAGCACCCATTTCTATTAATACAACAGAAAATAGTAGACAAATATCGTATCTCAAATCATTTCGGGTTTCCTTGGGTCAAATGCCTTGTCCATTTTAGGTTATCCCTCCACCCATAATATAGATCCTTAATAATTTTGTGGACCACATGGGGGGTGGTGGTGGTGACATTTAAAAATGTATATCACCTCCTACTACTCTCCTAGCTCCTATACCATGTATGTCATCCTAAGGATCCATCTGTTCCAATCACTTTCTATACTTTGGTGTCCCATCCACTATTTCCCTATTATCATCATGACGGGATGAAAAATCTATAGTGATATGTCCCCTACCGTATCATGAAATGAATTTACACTATCTAGGACAACTATACTCACCCTTTGATCCCTGATCTTTGTATCCCCTATCATGGGACCTTCTCTTGAAATGTCTTACATATCAATGTCTCTGAGACTAACATTGCATTCCACCACCTGAGGTCTCTATTCCACCATTCCCACTACAGACATCCACTGGCTATATGCACTCAGCCATAGGACTTTGATCAACTAAGGTTCACTCTATAACCATAGCATTAGTTGGAATGAACAAAGTAATAACACTATTTAGGATGTCCCTAATCACATATTTATCAAATTTCGGATCAATGAAGCACTTATCATGTGTCATATTCATTGATTACCTAAAATGATTGGTATCCCACAATTAATACTAATATACCAACATATCTTCTTTACCAAGATGTAGAAGATCATGGGAATTCATATCCCTTAGCTTCTAAGGTGATAACCCCTAATTTGAACAAAGGTCCGAAAGTCTATCCATAGAAGAGTCTCCTCATCGAATGATCAGGTAATCTAACCCCCACTATCTTCCTACCAATCCATGTATAATGCTCACCACCAAGAACAACATCTGATCTTTTCATACCCTAACTAGATCGAAAATATGGTCACCACCTCAAGAATGAATTTAGCCGCATATGATATGGGCTATCCTCGAAACCTGAGGGGATATCATTCACTAAAACTCATGAAGAGTGATCGACCTAAACATCTCATCCAATAGAACTATGACTACCCTATGATACTACATTGGTGGCAGTATAACTGACACAGTGCCCATATATTCTATCTGTAGTAAAATCTCTATACTGATACCGTCACCCCGCAGATCATCCTCATGATCGTGCTGCGGAATCCTAGCTGTCTCTCTACGTGGAAGCATCTTGAAACAAAACAAGATGTACCATGATCTATACAGTGTACCTAGTGAGATTTCTCAAGAAGAACTTGGAAACCACAGCCCATTTCAATACGATGCATGTACCATAGTTTTTCCCTGCAGCTAGTGTTTTCACGTAATGAGTTGAAAAGAATAATCCAGGGTCCCAGTGTATGGATACGTCAGCCATTGCACCAACACTGGATTCGTCGGCCTAAAATCCTAACAAAAAACATTTAAAACTATTTCCACAAACTAAAACCAGATACTCTGGGATCTTAAGGTAGAAGTGACCATCTTTTTTCACCACTCTATCACGATCCGGCCTCCGAGACCCATGCCATGACAACCCCAAACCCACCTCCCATAGTCTAGGTGCTATAAACTAGTGCCTAATAGTCATTTCCCAAACCAATGGGATACATATTTCTATGTTCCAATATACATGCACACTACTCCAATCCATATATTCATGAACGTGAAATCACTATGTAAACATAAAAAATTTACAGTAATATAAAATTAATGGTAAATGGGGCCAGAATAAAATCCCAAAAAAAGGAAATGTACAAGTACAACTCTTTGGAAATACTCTTTAGAAAACCATAACTGAATGGTAGGTAAAGAAGTAGTTGTATGAAGCCATAAAAGAAAACCTCATCTTTTGGGGAACTCTAAGAACCACTTAGCCCTGGTCCACCAAGGAATCCATCAAAGTGTCGATCATCTTCATAAGACATGACACATGCATGAAAAGCACCTGACTGGGTGATGAAAACGATACCCAGTAGGGAACCCCAAAACACAATGTTAAATACCTCAATGGGAACACCACTAAGAAGCTACAGTCATCTCAAAATAGGTATATTACAATAACACATATAACATAAAAATCCAGGTATACTCACAAAGGATAACATGATGAAACATTGCATCCACTTCCAGCCATATAGTTCCACTCATAGCACAATAGATTCAAAGATATAGCACTCCTCACAATATTTTATAGTAAAAATGACATAAAATTATACCCAAAGATACCTAGAGAACATCTAATCTCGATACTTCATGAGGTTTCCTTGAGATGTTAGGGATCCTTAGGACATTGAGTCCCGATGTCTCAACCAATCCTTGGTCAAATGATTCTGCTCAAGGTGTGATCATTACTGGAGAACTAACTCCTAGAGATAAGATTCCATCAAAGAACCTCTCAAAGAGGTCCCACTAATTTAGGCCCTGACTAAATAGAACACACTCAGAACTACCCAAAGCACACTAGTAAGGACAAGTCACAATGGAAATAATCAGACCTCAATAAATGGATAACGGGTTCTCTACCTAGGGCTCATAGGTGGACTCCAGTATCTATTGGAAAGATAATCCTAGATAAGTCATAGGTAATACCATAAATATTTGTCACACCTTGTCCACAACCCCTAACTATAGTTCCACTACGATAAGTGTGGATCAAATGTGCCTCTAAGTGTGATACATGCTCCAGCCTGTTGAGTCGCTGATGAAGATGGGCTGAGATAAACTACTCAGAACCTGGGTCGTCCTCTATGATAGGAATGGGATCCTACATAAAACCATCATATGAATAACCAAGGGTAAAATTTATATCTCTACTTTCACCCTCTATGATGGGATCGAGATCCTCAATCGATCCGTCTTATGAAATAAAAATAGAATGCTACCAGTCCCTACTAGTTCAACTAAAAACCCACCAAGACATCTCAAATGGTCTGACTCATCACAAGGGTGGAACTACTACAAACAGTTCATAAAATAGACTTATGGATTGTAAATTATAGATATTATAGTAAAAAGGGGCCCGATGGGTCTGGGTCCGATCCAACCCGGGCTAGCCGACCCACCCTGACCCAACCTGGTTCTGCCGACCCGACCCAACCTAGTTGAGTATGGGCCGGCCAGTACCAATTTGTACCATTGGTCCACTGGAAAGTGGGCCATTTGGTCATGGGGTCTATCCCACTAGGCCCCCCCAACGTCCCAGGTTTTCTCCATCCTGGTCCACCTTTGTAGTTTGGTTCATCCATCCCGATGTGGAATGCGGGCAATTCCCTCCAACCTAGTAGATGTGGTCAGGGGACTGCATAACCTTGCCATGTTTTTGGTCCGCACTATTATGGCCCTCACTAGCCATGACTCCCGGTCACCACCCATGTCATTTCCATTGTGGGTCCCTCTTCTTCCCACTCATCTTCTACAATCCTCCACCATCATCATGATGGTCCATTCTACAAACCAAGAATTCCTTTTTGATCCTTGGGTCTCCACCATCACTTTCGTGGGATCAAATACATGTCCTGATCCATCCCAATGAAAGGCCATTTAAATGTAGATATATTATGCACCACGTTATTACATCCGAACCAATTTTTGTAACACCTCTATTGTGTCGTTTCAATCACAAATCCATGATACCATATCATTACTCCATGAATCATGTTTTGAATGATCGATTGACCACAAATTGTCGATTCATGGGCCAAACAAAGAAAACCAACAATGTAAAAAGAACTAAGGGAGACAACCATGATCCTACAAGGATGAATAGAGCATGAGTTTTTTCATGTGGATCCTGGTTCATTGCAGTTAGAAAGGTAAATGTAAATCAACAAAAATTACAATATTAATCTCTCATAACCCCATAGACAAGTAAAACCAATCCCGCAACCATGATCACTCCTTGGGAAAATATGTTTTTGGATTAGTCCACATTATTCATAGAATATCAAAAATGGGGGGGGGGATGGGAATCAAAACACAAAACCATACCTAGAGTTTGGACCATTCGACATTGTGGTTCGATCATCTTTGGAGATCAATCGAGAGTCATCACAATCCATCTTCTTTTCGATCTGTTATCCTCGATCATTTCCAAGTCATTTTTTGTTATTCACCAATGAGAAGAAATTGAGAAGGATCTTCTATAGCTATCACTTGTAAGGATCATTAATCAAATCATTTTTCTCTACCAATGGTTAATAAGGTAAAAAATGTTTCAGTGTTAATCATGTTTCAGTGTTACCATTGCAGTGTTGCAGCATCACTACTCTGTTTCATTCATGAAAGAGAACGTGATCCCTAGTCGATCCATCATAGCATCTCCATGCATCAAAGAATTAAAATAATTAAAATAAACTTCTTTAGGTCTATTTTATTTTTCATTAAAATTCCAAAAATTTAACATTTCATGTCTACCCATTCCAGTCAATATTAGGCCCCACTGTTTCCGACGCTTTTTCCGGGGCACGCACGTCTGTTGCATTCGGGGGACGTCAACGTGTCTATGTTTCCTTGCATTCCCACTTTCCAAAGGCGGGCGTCATTCTTTCCTTGTGCAGGGATGTTTGCTCCTTGATCGAATCGGAATGATGGGATGTCGATTATTCCTTCCATGGATTTCTCCTCAGAACTCGTCACCTAGTCCGGGTCTCACTTATAGATTTAATACTTTGTTTATGAAAATCATCATAGTACCATGTTTTCATGGGAATTGGTTAATTACACTGCTTCTGTCAGGACTTTCCAAGGGCTCCGGTCATGGCAGCATCCTTCAGTTGGGGGAGTAGTCACGTCGAGGCATCACAGGAATGTCTGGACACTGGGGAATTGGTGTGTCTGTCATTTACCCATTATTAGCAGGCTTCTCAAGGGCGCGGAAGCCCGAGGCATCCCACATCGAGCGTGGGGAATCATATGCCATAGGCATATACCTGAGGTTTTCCTCGGCTTCCCATATTTAACACAGAGTATGCTGCAAGTTTAACGTCCAGTGGAGATGGATCGGACGGATCGTAACACCGATGAAGGTGGATCAGATTGAGGATCCCCCTTGAGGGAACATCGATATTGGGTCCAATGAATGGGTGGCTTCCCGAATGCTGTGGAGGTGAATGGGGTGGCGTGATCTCACCGGGATGTGGCAGCTCGGGTAAGAATCTGGATGGAAGGTGGAGATTTGAATGGAGTGGAGGAGTAATGATATGAGACCGTCATGGAGATGACAATAGTGATGGTATTGAGCCTCAAAGAGACCTCCTACGTATCCCTGTGGTAGGGAATCAAAGTCCTCATAGTTTGGTTGGTGAGAACTGACGTGAAGGGGGGTCAGAGAAACCAGCAGGTGATGTGATTGAACCTCGAGGAGTCTTCATATGTACCATGACTTGACATGGATCAAAGTCCACGTAGATCAGAATGGGTGACAGATAATTGACGTGAAGACAGACCTTGGTCCAGATGGATGGTGGGCTTGAACCTCAGGGAGGCTTCCTATGTACCATGCCTTGACATGGATCAAAGACCCCATAGATTAGAAAGGTGTGTTGGCGGACCGACATGAATGCGGTCGAAATGACCGGGTGGTGGGCTTGAACATCAGGGAGGCTTTCTACGTACAATGCCTTGACACGGATCAAAGTCCTCGTAGTTCAGGGTGGTGCACCGGCAAACCGACGTGAAGATGGACCTTGCCCCGAAAGATGATAGGATTAAACCTCGTGAGGCTTCCTACGTACCATGCCTTGACATAGCTCAAAGTCCACGTAGTTTGGGTTGAAAAGGGGTTGTTGAAATGACCTGAAGGGGTGTTGGAACAACTATATGGTATGGTCACAACAGCATACCGCTGGATTGGGATGCAGTTTAACGTCATGCGGGATGAGGGCGTGTCGAAGAACCGACGTGAATAAGGACCTTGGTCTAGGTGGATAGTGGGATTGAAACTCGAGAAGGCTTCCTACATACCATACCTGGATATGTATCAAAGTCCACGTAGTTCAGAATGAATGCCGAAGAACCGACATGAAGAAGGACCGGGGGTTCGATGGGTGTTGGGCTTGAACCTCGTGAGGTGTCCTAGTTACCATGCCTTGACATGGATCAAAGTCCATGTAGTTTGGGTTGGTCACAACTACTTATTGATGGAATTAAATGTAGTTTAACATCATGTGGGGTGGGGGTGGAACCTGACGTGAAGATACAACTGGGCGGTGGGCTTGAACCTCGTGGAGGTTTCCTACGTACCATGTCTTGACATGGATCAAAGACCTCATTGATCAAAAGGTGTACAGTTTAATGTTATGTGGGATGGGGGTTTGTTTCATAGTCGATGCTTACTCTAAGCCCCTGTGAGTCATTCTCAGTGTGATAATCAAGTGGTGGTAGAGACCTGATGATCACATCGCAAAGGGGAATCCGTGAAAAGCGAAGAGGGGCTTACGCGTTGGGCAGCCCATGGTGTAGGGACCTACTCCAGGATGGAGGCCCGAGGGCGAAAAAGTGCAGAGGGAGAGGGGAAGTATGGTGGTGTATGGGTGCTACCTCTTGCAAGAAAGGCTAGGGGATTACACCAATGAAGTTTCCCTTCCCCGCAGACATACGCCACTCCCACAAGGAGGATATCATCCCCTGTGGAGACCAGGGAGGGCATGGAGAATGTCCAAGGTGGGGGAACCATGCATTAGAGGCATGAGGTGATGTCACAGTTTAACGTCGTGTGTTGAGGATGAGGGTGCTTGGCATTTAAATGTCCTGCAGCTTGGACGAAGTGGGTTTACTCCACACCCCTTGGACATACATGACCGGTACCCTCTGCTCCTTATCGGAGGGAAGGTATCGACAATGCCGTGGTGAAGGGGGTTCATAGAGCGATCCATCAGGGGGTCAACGTTAGCATGTCTATGTGAAGAAGAAATATCCATTAGCGTTCATATGCAAAGAATCATTAGGAAAATAAAATCCATGGGCAGTATCTTCTAGGGGACTTTGAAGTCACATCGTGCAGACCTGGAGGGTCGCACGGTAAAAGGAATTTCCAAGAAGAGGGGTGCATAGGCAGGGGCCTTGTGTAACTCAGTTGCTTTTCGTAGTAGAGGCTACTTGTGAAGGGGTGTGCTTCGCGAAGTGGGGTGCCTTATACTTAGCATATGGTGGAGGTGCAAATGGGAGGTTCTTCACAAAGTGGAAGAGCGTTTGCGGAGCACTGCCTCGCAGAGCATATGCGCATCACGAAGCGAAGTGTCCTGAAGCAATGTGCTTCGCGAAGTATAGTGACCCTGTCTTGGCATGTGGAACACATTTACATGAGGGGTGTTTTGTGAAGCATAAACGCTCCGTGACAACCCGGGTCCCCTTGGGGATCCCCTTCCTTCGTGAATTCCCTTAGGCTTCTCGAAGGGCATCCCTCTCGGAAGAGGAGATCAAAATGAGACAATGAAGAGGTACCTTGCGAAGAAAAAATACCTCGTGTAGCTCATGATTCACAGAGAAAAGGGTGCTTCATGATTTGAGAGCTAGGAAGGCAAAAGGTTGGATTTTCTATCCCGTTGGGCTCAGGTAGAGTCCGATATTTATATGAAAGAGGCACCACAGAGCAGAGCTGACGCGACACAAAGAGGGCTTCGGTTGCTTCATGGTGGGTTGTGAACGTCAAGGGTATTGGCGGAGTGTGCCGCCTCCGTTGCTTCACGGCGGGCTCACAAATGTTAGGGGTGTCACGGAGTGGACTGACTCCTTTTCTTTGTGGCGTTCTCATGAACGTCAGGTTCATTAGAGGAGCGTACCGCCTCCTGTGCTTTGCGGTGTGCTAGTGAACTTCAGGGGAGTTCGCGTAGCATACCTCATCCTGTGCTTCGCGGTGGCCACATTGCTTGGTTTGGACTCCACGTCGTGGCTTCACGAAGTAGGTTGTGGGGCCTCTTTTTCTTTGTTCTTTTCATCCAACATTCTGGCGCCAAAAAATTCCCCCCCTCAGACTTGGAGCTGCAGAGGGATCAAGGGTCGAAGTCTGAGGGAAATCGCCAAAATCATCGGTCGTTCATGGTGCTAACTTGCGAAGAGGGCGCGTGAGGCGGAGTGATTTCGCGCGGTCCAGACGTGCCGCAAATCTCCGCGTGGGCTGGATGCGCCGTGAAGCTCTGAGGTATGCCACCTATAAATAGGGGCACTAACCTCTCTTTTGTCCCTTCCCCCCTCTGCAAACTTGTCCTTTTGCGCTCTCGATTCGTGAAGCTCCACGTACTCTGCGACTGCTCACCGCGAATTGAGCTTCACAGCGAACCACGATTCTCTGACTCCGCGATAGTACCAAGCGAACGTGTGCTTGTAGGATGAGGCAAGGATCTATGACTTGGGTTTGCGAATGAGCTACATGACCCGACCTGAAATTTTTCCAATTTCTGAAAACCAATGTCCCATCAAGAAGCTCTGCTGGGGGTTCTCACAGATGCCAGATGAAGAGATGAGATGGAAAATTGTTTGGGCCTAGGAGAGTTGGTCTGTAGCCACTCGGGCCATAATTAATTGATGGGGGTGCTATCCGAGAGCCAAAATAACTATCCATTATGCAAGAAGCTTCCCTTGTATGTCTTTGGGCCGAGGGATTATGTCTTCATTCCTGAGGCGAGTAGGGACGAACTATTTTTCTTGTTCAGAAGCATGTCATGCCAGCACCAATGGTTCAGAGCGGCCGATGGTCATGCGCAGGAGGACATCACACCTGTCACCACCGACTACCTATACAACCACCTGAAAAACATTGATGGGAATGCATTACATCCAGAGACGTCTCCTCCCATGTATTGCACAATACAGAAGGCATCCTTGAGAGACTCGAAGAAAGGGTGGTCTGATGAGTGGGACCTACGCCAGGGCGGCAACTTCACAAACGATTGGGCTTCGGCCTACTGGGTAGGTGCCTCATGTGAGGAGTTTGGAGCTGAGCTGAGGAGAGTGGGTTTGTATGAGGCGTCATGGGCCTCTATTTCCCTCTGTAATTGGAAATGACCTCCTTGACTTAAGGTTCAAACATTCCAATCGGTTTCTAACGGGTTTCTTCGTAGAACTGGAAATTTCCAATGATTCCACACCCATTTGGACCTACTTTCCAAAGGTAGGCACTCATTAGTTATGGAATGATGAGGCTTAGGAATTTGCATTGGTCGAGAGGATGGGAGGTCGAACTCATCACACCTTTTTGAGGGTAATTATTTTCCACTTCGGGACTCTCTTTATAGATTTATGTTATTTTCGTGAATCCTTATTACATTACCAAGTATAAAATGATATTTTCCTCTAGATCTGACAATCAATGATTGATATGTAGGAAATTTAAAGAATCTTTTATATGTATTAGAGGTTCTTAATTTATAGAGAATAATTTTTATTTGTTAGAGATTCTTAGTCAATGGTATCCTTTGATACATAAAAGTATCTTGGTCATTATGATGACCATACTGGTTTTAAAGCCACTCAGTGGGGCACTTGAAGTTTATTGTCATTCAGAAGGACATGAATTATTTCAAAGTTGGGATCGTACCCATAGATTGACTACCTATGTATCCATTATTTTGGAAAAGGAATCAGAACCCACGTAGTTCAAGTAAGGGAGTATGATGTTTATGATTGGTGGCTCAAAGAAGGATTTCATAATTACTTTTACACTCTAAGCACACGTGAGTCAAGCTCTATGTGATAAACAAGAGGTATTGGTAAAAACAAGACAATTGTGCCATGAAAGACGCAATCATAAGAAATAATGTGGGGCTTATGTATGTTTGACTGCCCAGATAAATGAATATTCGGATTTACTTTAGGGAAGAAATCCAAGAACAGGGTCTATAAAGGTATATGTGCTTTATAGATATTTTAATACTCTAACATGGGGCTTACTCCTAAAAAGGAGGCCCAAATTAGGATAGGACTTATGATTGGGTGTTACTTCTGAGAAGGAAGCCGATATCAAAAGTAAATTAGGACTGGTTAAGAGAAAATTAAGGGACTTGGGGCTTACTCCTATAGAGGATGCCAATATTTGAGACTGGGGCTTATTCCTGAAAAGGAGGCCCAGGTTAACGAGGACTTGGGGCTTACTCCCAAGGAGGATTCCATTATTTGTGACTGGGGCCTATTCCTGAAAAGGAGGCACAGGTTAATGAGGACATGGGGCATACTCCTAAAGAGGAAGCCAATATTTGAGACTGGGGATTATTCCTGAAAAGGAGGCCCATGTTTGAGAATTATAGTTGGGGTTTACTCCTAAGGAGGATGCCCATATTTGGGAATTTTAAGATTGGGGCTTACTGCAGAAAAGGATGCCCAGAATTAATCGGAATTATGACTGGGACTTACTCCTGAAAAGGAAGCCCATTTTAAGGGGTTCACTCATCTTTAAAGGATGAGGTTTAATGAATGAAATCTCAATATTTAGTGACAAAAATATGTGAAAATCACTAGGTTTTGAGAAATGTTCCATGGAGTTCTTTCAGATAATGAAGTCTAATCAAGAAATCATGCCATAAATGGCTTTGAAGAGTGTATTGAAGACTGAATCTTGAATAGGAGAGGTGGAACGACATAAGAGGGGTTAAATGGGCAGAAAAGGCAACAAAAAAGGCAGGGGCGCGCATGTCCTGGCAGGTGCGCAAGTACTGCGTGGGCGCACAAGTCCTGGTCGCACAGGAATACCTGCGCGACACATGGGTACTTGCACGTTTGTAAACCATAATGGTAAAACATGGGTGATCCTTGACCAATGCCATTAGAATTATCCTAAGGTACTTACAGAAGAGAGGCGCTCAAGTTTTGGTGAGGAAGTAGAGTGTCTCTCAAGTATGTTCATTTCCCTTAAGGGTAAAACACCTTAGGCGTGAAAGTGTTAGTGAATTCTAACACTTAGACCTTACTCCTCTTTTTTATACCTTCCATTATAGGTAAATAATTACCTTATAATTGTTTGTAAGACTTGAAGAAGAAACTTGGGTGTTCAGAGGTCCAAATCTGAATTCTGGAGAAATTACTCTCCCAAATGGGGGGCCCACCGGGGGTATTTATAGGCTAGAGAAGACCTCGGGCGGTTATCACATAGGGCGCGCAAT
Source organism: Viscum album (assembly GCA_963277665.1). Lineage (NCBI taxonomy): Eukaryota > Viridiplantae > Streptophyta > Magnoliopsida > Santalales > Viscaceae > Viscum > Viscum album. The sequence goes on from OY728123.1 coordinate 209,751,554, forward strand.
TGTACTTTCGCGACCATTGTGGCGTCCAAGTGTACTTGCGCGACCATTGTGGTGCGCAAGTGGACTTGCACGACCATTGTAGAACTTGCGCGACCCTTGTGCAATGTTCTTATTATTCCTTCCTCTGTCAATTTTTTATATTTGTCCAAAAATTGAATCACTTTGAGCTAAGATATTCCACTTTTCCAATATTTATATTCTGTGATGAAAGGAGCGTCAACAAAAGTCCCCCCTCAGAGTTGGATCCAAAAGAAATGAGGATTTGACTCTAAGGAAATCGAGAATCAAAAAGGAAATCTGGCAGTTTAAAGTCATGCATGTCGGAAATAAAAAGGATAATTTTTTACGATCGAAATATCTTTGACCGAATGAATTATAATTGACTCGATTCATAGACAATTTTTATGAAAACATAATACCATACTCATGTATGAGGTAAAATATGTAAACTATGACTTAAGAATATTTGAATCTGAGGAATGAAATGTAAAAGAGCTAAAAAGGCATTACAAGAAGTAGTTCCCAAGAATGAAGTTACCATTATTTAACAAACCCGTTAGGGGGTTGAATTATACAGGACCACCTAAGGGAAGTGGTTGTATAGTCAAATAAATAACATCTTTTGGCTGACAGGTCCGTTATGTAGAGTACATATGCAAGGCCACTAAAGGGCACATGCTGCATAATCAGGCAAAAGAACTCTCAGAAATTTACTTTCCTAGTGATAAAAAGACATTTAAAGTTTATGGAGGTTAAAAATTTCCAAAGTATAGAGTTTGCTGTATGGAAAGAGGTACTTGAATATGGAGAAGATATTTCCATACATGATTATTGAAGAATGGGATGGATATCTCTCCTTCGAATGTCTGACCCAAACGTAGGTAAGGAGAATATAAACCATGGACTTGAATACTTTCATATCATGAAAAAGGATATGGGACAAATATGTTAAGTATGGATACTTTTGAAGATCCCTACATACTGTCATTTAAGACCAAAAAGGACAAAAGAGGATTTCTTCTAAAGAATGAAGTTACCAGTATCTGACAAACCCATTAAGGGGTTGAATTATGTAGGTCCACCTAAGGGAATTGGCTGCATAGTCAAATAATAGCATCTTTTCACTGACAAATCTGTTATGGAGACTATTTATGCAAGGCCGCCTAAGGGAACGTGTTGCATAGTCAGGAAAAAGAATTCTCTTAAGTTTGAAATTTTTGTGACTAGAAGTCAAGAAAAGGGTTATGAAGATCTGAAAATATTTTAGGTTAGGATTATGACACATAAATTTGGGTATTGTCCAATTTATGCAATGATACACAAATCAATACTAACCATAATCTATTTTTTCTATGTCCTGAATGGAAATGTTGTACTTCACTACGTATCCCATAAGGATGGGAATCAAGCCATACGTAGTTCTTGAACTATAGATTAACGTTGTGTGGTACAAAAGGATTACAGATCTTAGTTTAGGTTCATAGAGCTTGGACCATTATAAGAAATACACATTGTGTATTTTCAAGGGGACTTTTCATTCAAGGGACTGAAAGTGAAATTTGGGGTTAGGCCCAGAAGACTTGGGGCTGGATTCGAGGGACACTCGAACGTTCCTACGTATCCCATAAGGATGGGAATCAAGACCACATAGTTCTAGAAATACCCTCCCTATAGATTTGGTTCGTACATGTGAAGGGTGAAAGGGGACTTTAGTGCAATGATGGTTTAACCCAAGATAAAAGGTTTGGGCATTTCCATGTATGCACATAGTCTTTGGAATACAACATGATTGAAAATAAATGTAAATAATGATTGCCTCTCAGGTGAGGGTGTCAAAGAATATTGTAGTTTATTGTCATACTGGACAAAAGTGTTGAACAGTTTAACGTCGTATAGCAAGGACGAAAGTGAACCAATATAAAGATATTGATTCTAGAGGTGGTTTCACGAATCAACATCGTATGAGATGGAGGTGAATGAATGTGCAGAGATTGGTTTTGGGCTTGAACCATGGGAGGTTGCCTACGTACCCAGCCTAGAAGGCAATGATCAATGTTTGCGTAGTTCAATTAAAGAATAAATTAGTGATCAAGTTGTTCGTGGGGACAATGACCTAAAATGTGGTGTTGGTACTTACACATGGTTAGTAGTTCAGAGTGAGTGTTATGGTTGAAGTTTTCTCTAAGATCACGTGAGTCATACTCGGTGTGAGAAACAAGATGTAGCAACAACCCTAATGATAAACAGTATAATTTCATGTAGGACATATAAAGGGACTATGCAGTTTAAAGTCTTGTAGTTAGGACTATTTGTGATGCACAGTTTAGTGTCATGTAGTAGGAACAAAGCATAGTTTAATGTCATGTAGGAAGTATTAAAGTACTTTCTGTACATTTTATCATCATGTAGTTAGGACGATGGGGATAGTATAGTTTAATTTCATGTTGGACAAAAGGGGAATTGTGCAGTTTAATGTCATGTAGTGAGGAAAAAAGAGTACACCATTTAACGTCATGTTGGACGTATTAGGGACTTTTTCACAGTTTTAATGTCATTTTGGACGAAAAAGGGATGATACAGTTTAACATCATATGGGATGAAAGGATACAAACAATTTAAGGTCTTATGTATGGACCCTGGATGGTGCATTTTAATGTCATGCTGGATGTAGGGGACTTGCAAATAGTTTAGGGTTATATACTGGACCGTGGTGTAGTTTATAGTCATACTGGACCGAGACGTAGTTTAAGGTCATACTGGAACGTGGTGAAGTTTAAGTTCATACTGGACCGAGGTGCAGTTTAAGGTCATACATGACCGTGGTGCAGTTTAGGGTCATACAGGACCGTGGTGCAGTTTAAGGTCATACCAGACCGTGGTGCAGTTTAAGGTCATACCGGACCAAGGTGCAGTTTAAGGTCATACTGGACCGTGGTGCCATTTAAGGTCATACTGGACCGTGGTGCAGTTTAAGGTCATACAGGACCGTGGTGCAGTTTAAGGTCATACCGGACCCTAGTGCAGTTTAACGTCATACCAGACCAAGGTGCATTTTAAGGTCATACAGGACCGTGGTGCAGTTTAAGTTCATACAGTACCGTGGTGCAGTTTAAGTTCGTACCGTACCATGGTGCAGTTAAAGGTCATACAGGACCGTGGTGTAGTTTAAGGTCATACCGGACTATGGTGCTGAATTTTGTGTTCATACAAAATATTTCTTCAGAAATATGGCATTGGTTGGAGTAGTGATGAGTTCTCCATCCATTGAGATTAATGAATAAGCTCCATTAGAGTAGACCATATGTATTAAGTAAGGTCATTCCCATTTTGGCTCAAGCTTGGGAGGTTTAATTCTTGGTATCATTGGAGTTCTGAGAACTAATACCAATTCTACCTGAGTGAATGAATGAAGATGATCTTTTTTGTTAAAAGCTCATGTTATTCGATTCTAATATACTTCCAAGTGGTGGAAAGTGTAAAATATTTTCTCATCTAACCGTTCCAATTCATTCAATCGATTTTCAGATTTTTCATCTATAGATGATCAATCACAAATGGAAACTCTGAGCGAAAGTAATTGATCTTAAATTTTCAAGACTGCTTCTATTCCATATACCAATGAATATGGAGTTGACCGCGTTGCAGTGCGGGTGGTAGTCCGATAAGCCCATAAAGCATGAAAGAGTTTATCAGGCCATGACTTCTTATCTTTATCCATCATCTTTTATAGTATATTTGATAGAGTCTTATTGAAGGCTTCTATCTGGAAACTGGAAGATGCATGATACCGAGATGAATGGTTGGATTTAATGTTGTATTCTTGATACAATTTCTTCACCTAGGATGAACATAAGTTAGTTCAATTTTCCGTTAATATGGTATGAGGGAAACCAAATCTAATAATGATGTTAGACTTGATGAAGCTAAAAATGCATTTAGAACTGATTTCCTTGAAAGGTATTTCCTCTTCCCATTTGGAAATGAAATCAGTAGCATTAAGAATATAATTAAATTGCTTGGCCGTAGCTGAAGGGTAAGGCCCCACCACATCCATTCCCCGTGTGGGAAATGCCCTTGAGTATTTATCTTTATGAAGCATCTATGGAGGTTGATGAATGAAGTTGGAATGTACAAGGAATGAATGACACTTCTTTGTAAAATCATCACAATATTGTATCATTGAAGGCCTAAAGTATCCAATCCTTCGAATCGGATCAGACAGCCTCTGTCCAGACTGGTGGGAACCACATATTCCTACATGCACTTCTTTCATGACAGCCATTGTCTCTTCCCCATTAATGCATCTGAAGAGAACTCCATCAAAACCACGTTTGTAGAGAATTTTCTCTATGTGATTTGGGCTATCATAAAGATTAAAATAGACCTCACGTCGCCATATTTGTTCTTTCTCAGCTCTATCAGGTGGAAGTGTTCCATTTTGAAGGTATTCCCTGATAGGTGACATCCAACCTGTAGTATGACCATACGGTTCAGGAATGGGACTAATGTAATTAATTTCCTATGTTCTGATTTGAACATAAGGTGAAATTGCATGACGGTGGGAAATAATGATGGTTGTCTCGTCCCGATTTGGATCTGCCAGAGTTGTGGCTCTATTAACCAGTGCATCAGCTTGAGCATTTTGTGATCGTGGGACATAAGAAAATGTCGATTCCGAAGGGAATTTCGCCATTATCTCTCTGATTTAATCATACAAAGGGATTCATTCTTCTTTTCTGATGGAATAATCCTCATTGACTTGTTTGATTACTAGGTCTGAATAACCTTTCACCTTTAAGTGATTCACTATTGCTTGAAGCGCCAATTCCAAACCTGCGATGAGAGATTGTTATTCTGCTTCATTATTGCTACCAACTTCCCATAATAAGAAGGAATAAGGTAGCACTTCCTTTTCTGGAGAAATGAGCACAATTCTTAAGCCAACTTTATTGAATTTGGGATTTCCATTTTCCTCTTTGTTGGACTTCTAGAAGAACCATCAAAGTACATTTCCCTTGTCTGAGGACTATCCTGAATATAGAAGACTTCCTCATTAGAGAGTTCAATATCTGAAGATGTGTCTTCCACTAAAGGGTGTTCAGCCAGGAAATCAGCTAGATATTGGCCCTTTATTTCCTTTTGAGACACATTCTGAATGTCGAATTGCTGCAAAATAACTTCCCACCTTGCCAGACGTCCTATAAGCATTGGACAACTAAGGATGAATTTGAGCGGGTTATTGCGAGATACCAATTGGACCTCGTGATGTTGCAGGTAGTGTCTCAACTTCTGAACTGCAAAGATTAATGCCAGGAAGCACTTCTCAATAATTGAATATCGGGTTTCTGCTTCAAGCATAGTCTGACTGAGGTAGTAGAGGCTCTTTTCATTCCCAACATCATTCTTCTGAGCAAGAAAGGCACCCAATGATCACTCTAGAGCTATCACATAGAGGATAAGTAGTCTTCATTCAAAAGTTGGAATGAGTACCGGTGGACTCAAGAAGTATTTTCTGAGAATATCGAATGCTTCTTAACATTCTTCAGTCCAATGGTAAGTGACTCCATTCTTCATCAATTTGGTGAAGGGTAATCTTTTTCCTGCTAAATTGGTGATGAAACTCCGAATATAGGTTAAGTGTCCTTGAAGTCCTCTCAATTATTTCAAATTTCGAGGAGGTGACATACCAAGGATTGACTTGGTCTTCTCAGGATCGACTTCAATACCATGATGGAATACAACAAAGATGAGAAATTTCCCTGAGGTTACCCCAAAAGCACATTTTAAGGGGTTCATCTTCAAATTATAATGTCGAAGATTGCGGAATATGACTTCCAAATCAGCCAAGTGATTAGAGAGTTGTTTGGATTTAACCACCAAATCTTCTACATTGAATTCAAAAAACTTCCCTAAGAAGGGTTTGAAGATACGATGCATGGCAGGCTGATATATTGCGCCTGCATTATTTAAGCCAAAGGGCATTACCTGGTAGCAAAACACACCCTGAGGGGCTCTGAAGGTAGGAGATTCCTCATCTTCTGGGGCCATTCGAATTTTATTATATCCAGAATATCCATCCATGAAGGAAAGAGCTTCATAACCACCTATTTCATCAATTAAAAGTTTTGTAATCGGAATTGGGAAATCATCCTTGGGACAATGCTGATTAAGATCTCTGAAATCAATGAAAACTCTAATTTTTCCATTATTCTTCTTCATAGGGACAATATTATCCAACCACTTGGGATATTGAAATTCTCTGATGAAGTTATATTTGATAAGCTTATCCACTTCAGCTTCAATTTTGGAAGCATAAGTTGGGTGTGTTCTTCTCACGTCTTGCATAAATCCTCGATGTTCTTTTGGTAAACCCAAATATTGAGTAGCCACATCAGGATCAAGCCCGAACATTTATGTATAGTTCCAAGAAATATATCTCTATTTTTCTTTAGAAAGTAAATATACATCTCTCGTTCTTCAAGAGTAATGGCCGCACTTATTAAAGTGGGGGCGTGGATCTTCTTTTGTACCTAGATTTATTTCACATAGTTCATCCACGGTGGTAGAGATACCATATTCAAATGTTAGAGGATCATCTCTAAGATCTTCCTCTTCTTCTTCTTCATGTGTTATTTCATCCATTTCTACTTGTATAGAAGATGATGAAACAAAATTTCCATGATCAGAAGAGATGTTAAAATTTGAACATCTTCAAGAAGAGGCTTCTATTTCTGACCCATTTGATGATGAAGGGTCTTCCTTGGGAAATAAAGAGGAGATGATGGATTGAGAATCTACATCATTGTTCACCTCCGATGTTTCTATAACTTCATCTGGCCTAATTGGTAAAGTATAGACTTGTTGTATTTCAGTAGATGAAATGAAGGCGTCACCATTTGTGCTTTCATCACTACTTAGTGGGTTACCAATTTTTCCCATGTTGTCTGGCTCGAATGTCATAATTGAAATTATGGATATTTCCATAAGAGTATTTTGATTTGGGTCTATCATGTCAATTTGACTGATAGGCAACACATAATCTGTACTCACATGTGTAAATGGATTTACTAGAATTTTCTCCAAACCATATGGAGTATTACCTTTGGTAATCTCCATTGTTGTGGATTTATCCCTTCCCTTCATGTGATAGAATTCCGCCTCAATGTATTGAGACTCACATATCTTTAATGGGGCCTTATCACCATACAATGTCCCAACATGACCATCAAAACAATATTTGAGACATTGATGGTATGTTGAAGGGATAGCCACATGTTGATGTAGCCAGTGTCTTCCAAGCAAGATGTTGAAAGCTGAGTCTTGATCAAAAACCGTGAAATCTGAATTGGATACATGATCTCCAAACTGAGTTCTGAGTATAACATCTCCCAGTGGTTCTTGTTCATTTTTATCATATCCTTGTAACATCACGGTAGAAGGAGATAAATCAGATTATGTGAGGCCCAATCGACGAAGTGTACGGATGGTAATGAGGTTGACCCCTTAACCATTTTCAATAAAAGTACTTTGTATGTCTATTCCATTGACCTTTCCAGATAAGTAAAAAAGGTCTAATATGTCCATGAATGACATCATCTTCATCTTCACCAGTGAAAGATATCATTGCATGGAATTCCGCAGGATTATTCTCTACGTGATAGACTTCAGCTGCAGCAATTTTAGTTTCAAATTCTTGAGGACTTGACAAAGCCTTGATGAGTGCCTCTTGAAGATACTTTGACAGATTAAAAGCATCGAGAATTGATAAGTTGGCCGGTACTTGGGTCCGGTGTTTCAATACATCATACATTTGATCAAAGTTCTGCGTTTCCCAATAGGAACATGTGGTTTAGTAGGTTCCTTGGAAGTTGATTCATCTTGTATCGGGATAGGAGTTGGAAATATTCCTGGTTTTGGATGATTAGACTGATTAGATCCATTTACTTTCTAAGAGGAAGAAGATGGAACCTTCAACCGGTCTTCCAGAATAACTGTGTCATGACTGAATTTTCTATTGGTGGAAGAACTTGCTTGTTCTTGTTGAGCTCGCTGAAGGGCTCTGCCATGAGTTTCTGCTGTGTACATAGTTCTAGCAGGAGTATAATTGGAATAGTGGCTTCGGAATGATCCATGTCTTCCCATGAATCCTGAGCCTATGGAACTTCCTTTGATTCCTCTATTTGATATTGGGAATTCGGGCTCATTATAATCAAAACTGCAACTGGCATACAGATCTGTTAATTGAATCATATTAACAGAATCGAAAGTCAAATTTTCATCCGATGAAGACTCTTCCTGACTAGCCAATTTAGGTTGTGCCATTTGATGGGGCGGTGCTCGTTGATTTGAAGTAGATGGCATGAAGTCTTCCAATGTCAAGGACAACTTAGACTTTGACACGTACTCATCTTCTTCGGATTCTTTTTATTTCTTTGAATCATGTAGTTTCTTTGAGGATTTTCCCTCTGATGAAGTGGGTTTTTCTGCGGCATTCATAGCATAAGGTACAATTGGTTTCTTTAATTGCATTCAAAAAATAGCATGAGTTCGGTTGATCATATTTCTGACCATCCAATCATCATATTTTTGTGCATTTTTTCTTTTTTACTTCTTTTCACTCACCTTCCACCTCTAGAACTGTAGTAGTTACACATGCTATCTGAGATGAAGAACCTTTTAGTTTGACTTTTCCTGAGTAGACCATCTTTTTCAAGAGGTCTTTGAAGACAAAACACTCTTGTATGGGTTGTCCGAACATCTGATGAAATGGGAAATAATTGGGACGGTCTTCATCTCTTTATTTGTTTGGCCTTTTTGTCTTTTATCTCTTTGATCGTCTAAACGAAACGGCCTTTGTTGTTGGCGCTCAGTAGGTGGTGCCCTTCAAGAAGATGAAGGTTTTGAAGTAGAAGAAGGTATAGGTGCTTGTTTAAGAATAACTGTAGCAGTCTCTGTTTTACCCATTCTTCTTCCTGAAGCTGATGGAATTACACGAGATTTATCCTTAGTCTGTATAAGAGAATCTTCAATTTTTTGAGCAATTTAAGTAAGGTCTCGAAACCCTCCTGTGTATTTCACAGGGATCAACGACGTGCGAAATTCGTCTTGCTGATTTTCCACACAGATTGGAAACAGTTCCTCTTGAGGGAGTGCTAGGCTCAGGGAATATGTTAACCCCTTCCAGCGAGCAATGAAATCAGAGACTCTTTCATTCTCCCTTTTCTTACGATTTGTAAGATCGAAATATTTTGTCTTTGGAAAAGTTGAACTGAATTGAAGAAGAAATCATTGATGGAGATCTTCCCATCCGGTAATTGACAGGGATTTCAATCTTGTATACCAGACAAAAGCTGGTCCTTGCAAGGTTCACACGACGCATCTGAGTTTCACTACTTCTTGTTGTTCCGGAGTTCCCATCATAGGATCGCAACAAGACACATAATGCATCAAATGTTGTTCAGGATCACACGATCCATTGAAAATAGGGAATATAAGGTTCCAAAAATCTGATGGGGGAGAGATTGAATCTACCCATTCAGGGTAAGATTTCTTTTCCGGTTGAACCTGTGCATGCTTTCCTTACATAGCATCCAACCAAGCTGTTACTGACTCAATAGTAGTTATTAACTTTTGAGAAACATCCGGTAGAGCTTGAATCTGAACAGGTGCACTGACTAGAGCTTGGATAGGTATGGAAGGTGGTACTTCAACTGATGGAAGCACCACCAATTGTTATTGCACTTGACCCGTAGGATTAGACCTATGAGGGTGTTCTGATAAAGGAGGATATTCTTGATCCATCTCAGTATCTGCAACAAAATCCCTTGGATGACTAACTCCAGCACACTTAGGAGGAAGACTACCATGAAGTAGTTCTGCATTCATCCTCCTCAATTCTTTCATTTCTTCCTCTTGTTTCACAAATCTTTACTCTAGTGAGAGTGATTGGCCCTCAAAAGAGGGAGGATATGTAACCTGATTCTTCCCCTTTCCCTTGTTTGATCCCCTTCGGAGATGGGGAAGTGGGTTTTTTGAAGGAACAGCCAGATTTTGGGTAAACCTTTGATTTCATGTACGCACACCTTCTTCATTTGTGTCTATGCGTAAAACTTCTTGAATATGAACCTCTTCATCTGATCACTTTGAGTGAGACTCATCTGGTGGATTAGAAACAACGACATTGATGACATTGATTGATTCATAATTCATCGCATCCATTCTATCAGCATTTCTTTGATATTGTCTCCTTCCATGTCTTTGATGAGACATTGCCTTTTGTTGATTCGATCCCTTAGGAACTTCTTGATGAACCGAAATTTTGATAGAATCTCTTGATAATTTCACTCTCCGTTCCTCTTATGGATTCTTCCCCAATCGAGAAAAGACACACTTTCTTTGAGGAGGGGTTTGATGATTTGAAAAATTCCCTAGTCTGGTGGACTGGGGTTGTTCCTGTTGTCTTTTCTCAACTCCTTGAATCCTATTTGTTGATTCCGAGGGTTGGTTTAAAAGAGTCCCCAGTCTGGTGAGATGGGGAGGCTCTTGACATGCTATTTCTAAGACTTTCTTAAAATGTCTCCTAATATTGTAGACCTTGGTCCAGAAATTAGGTGGATGCATCAATCGACATCCACTTTTATCACCCGGTTCAAAAGACCGTTGGATGACTTCTGACACTTCTTTCACTTTTTGATGTGCTTGCTCCAAACGAGGGGCTTGTTCAATATTCTTGTTTTTTTTATGATGAGTAATCCAACAACTTGTTCTTTGTATTCTTGATATTGAGAGGAACTAGTTGAAGCCTGTTCTTGGGAATGCTTTTGATTACAAACTATTCCAGGTATCTGTGGCCGGCCATGGGAAATAACATTACATGAGACCATTTTCGGTGGGCTTTGATGACTGGAGAGCACCGGGAAATGCAGTTCTCCATGAACACCCCATCCTCTGAAATGAATACCAGATGTGGAATTGGCAATTAACTGGCACAACTTTCTTAGTGAACCAAGGCATGAATGCTGAAGGGCTCTCTGCTGCTTTTTAGCCTTTGGATATCGAGAGACTGATAGAGATCCCAAGTCAATTTGGCGTTGTATCCCTTCTATTATCTTAACTTGATTTTCATATTCATCATAAGATAAGAATTTCTTTTTCAACTGAAAAAGAGTTTTCCATATATTGAGATGAATATCAAGAATTCCATCTTCCGTCAACATTTCTGGAATGTCATACTGAGAGTCATCCAGAGGCTAAAACATGACTGGCACTTGACCTTTCGCCAGTTTTTTTTCTCATGTTCAACATTTCCTCTTTATCATATGATGAAGATTCTTCTACCTGTTTTGACCAGAGATAGTGTTTCCTTGTTGCTTCATTGGATTCAGCAGGATTGGTATAGAAATCACTGATTAAACTAGAAGATTCATGAATTAGGGGTGGTTCGGAGAATGACCTACACCCGGGGCTATCTTCTTATTGAGAAAGTATTTCACCTGCCGGAGATGAAACATCAAACATCACTAGTTTCGCATTTTCAAGTGCCTCAAGATAAGAGGGCTTTCTCGGAACTACATTGTCCACTAGAGCATTTTCTGGGAAATGTGCATCTCTACCACAGAAAGGACTTTCGCAGAGAAATTCATCATCATGGGGAGGACCACCATGGTGGGTTACAAAAAAATATGAGATCTCTTGCTCCTTGGTCTTTTGGCCACATAGAGGGTTCATGTGGCTCGCATATGAAGATGAAACTTTGAGATCGACCGAATTGTCATGAAGCAAGCCTTTGTGAGGAAGTGTCTATTGAAGACCTTTGGAATTAATGTTCCCACTATTGGTAAATGATGGTGTAGAATCTTGAATTCCAATAGATAATTGTCTAAGGGCTTCATGAACTCCAGCATTGAGAAAGGCCTTGTTACATATTGGCTCTTGAACTCTGGTCTATGTCGGGTAGGTCTTTTTCTTAGACATCTTCTTACTCACCTTGGAAACCACTTGTTGATGAATGTGGCTACTCTGAGTAGGTGTATGTGCCTAATCAGGAGAGATGGTCAGGTTAGGCTGACAATATCCACTCAAATCAGGTGTATATTCCTGACTTGGTTGTCCGTATGATATGGGGGAGTATACCCCCACAACCCTCTTAGACTAGAATAGATGTGTGTGTCTGTTATGGAGTGGACTGTGGATGTGTCACTCCACTGGTAGGGATTGATTTATGTTCCTTTCATTGAGATACCACTGAATCTGTTATAATATCCTGACAGCCATCCAGGATATGAGAATGAATTTTCTTCTGCTCTTTCACCATTGATAGAATATTCTTGGTTACTTCACCTGCCGGAATGGGGATATACGCCCATTCTGTTCTTGGAGTAGCTGTGTGTTCCTGCCCCTATCCTCCTTTTCTTTTCAGTAAATCCTGACAGTACTCAAGTGTAGGGGTAGAGAGTTGAGTCTGCCTCCTGTTTGTCGCCAGAGCTTTTTGACTGACTTCTCCGAATGCTACCAAGTGAGACTGTTGGCAGGCTTGATCAATACTAGCAGGTGTATATGTCTGCTGATTACACTTCGCCAAACGTGGTTGAGGATATCCATAATATGTAGTAAAACGAGCCTGCTGACTAGTTGGTGATGTATAAACAGGTGTATGTTCCTGCCTATATTACTCCGCCAGAATATCCTGGCAGGATTGGCATGACGTTGCCAGACGAGTCTGCTGGACAGCAGAATTAAAACGGGCAGGTTTGTGTGCCTTCTTGTTGCTTTCCACCAAGTTAGTTTGGTGGACTTCTCTGGAGATGGCAGAGATGAGAACCGACTCACCGTTGACCGGATTTCGCCTCTGGCGATTCATCTTTCCTACTTGGGTTTGAGGAACCTGAGCCGAACGGCTGGAGTCGGTACCCTCATCATGTTGAGGGTGCACTGCCGCACGAGTCTGGCGGCTATTGTTGGTGGGAGACCTCAGGAAGGACCCATGTCTTCTTGAATTAAGGCCCTGAGGGACCTGCTCATTCACCTCCCTAGAATAAGGGAGTGAATGGTGATTGTGTTCTGGGGATAACGACCCGAAACGGTTGGAGATGGTGGTTAACACCGCCTGTTTCTTGATCAATGGTCGTCGCTATCCGAACAACCAGAGTGAGTTATACACTTGGAGGGCTTTTCGGGCAGCCTCCAGAGTTTGAATGGTACCGTGTTGACGGTACTCCTTAACCAGTGTGTTTGATACCCATCATTGAAGACACTGAGTAGGTGATATCGTCCTTAGAGCAGACGACGATCCAGCAGGAGTAGCAACAGTGGCTTTCGTAGCAGCGGTATTCACAGCTGTGAACTTGAGTGCAGCCATTTCTTAGAATGCAGAAAATATTTGAAAAAGAGTGCTCATTTGATATAATAGGCGTAATCAAGATAAATTCAGCCACTACATCTTTTGGATGAGCACATATGTCAATGATTTTTTTTTTGTCCCTCTCATTATGTTTTAAATAGGGGCCTAGAAAATAAGCAAAAAATAATTTTAACTTGGTTAAGGATTCACATTGGGTTCACCATTTTTTGTTTCCCTCTCGAATTGGGGATAACCTCCTTGATTGAAGGTTCAAACATTCCAATCGGTTTCTAACGGGTTTTCTCGTAGAACAGGAAACAACCAATGATTCAACATCCATTTGGACCTACTTTCCAAATGTAAGTGCTCATTAGTTGTGGACTGATGAGGCTTAACAATTTTCATTGGTCGAGAGGATGGGAGGTCGGACTCATCACACCGTTTTGAGGGGAATTATTGTCTACTCTGGGACTCTCTTTATAGATTTATGTTATGTTCGGGAATCCTTATTACATTACCAAGTATAAAATGAGCTTTTCCTTTAGATATGAAAATCAATGATTGATATGTATGAAATTTAGAGAATTTTTTATATGTATTCGAGGTTCTTCATTGATAGAGAATCATTTTTATTTATTATAGATTCTTTGTCAATGGTATCCTTTGATACGTAAAAGTATCTTGGTCATTATGATGACCATACTGGTTTTAAAGCCACTCAGTGGGGGCACTTGAAGTTTATTGTCATTCAGAAGGACATCAATTATTTTAAAGTCGGGATCATACCCCCAGATGGGCTACCTATGTATCCTTTATTTTGGAAAAGGAATCAGAACCCACGTAGTTCCAGTAAGGGAGTATGATGTTTATGATTGATGGCACAAAGAAGGATGTCATAATTAATTTTACACTCTAAGCTCATGTGAGTCATGCTCGGTGTGAGAAACATGAGGTATTGGTAAAAACCATACAATTGTGCCATGAATGATGCAATCATAAGAAATAGTGTGCGAGTCACACCCCGAACCATGCAGTTATTATATTTTATAATTTCTTCGACTTTCAATTATTTTGATGCGGTTTGTGTTCAGTATCGGACCAGGTCTTTGAGTTTTTGTTAAAAAGTGTGCTTTTTGATGCGCCGTCGTTGGGCGCGTGAGCGGATCCTGTTTTGGAAACCCCGCGTGTCCCTGCCTGGGTATTTGCGCATTCCGTTGTCTTTGGAAAGTTGATATAAAATTTTTTGTATTTAAAATGTGCATTTATTAGAGTTTCGTTTAAATTTTTATTGTGTTAAGAATTTTATTCCTATATTATGACTACTTTTTTTATCTTAAAATTTTATCTTCCTGTTGTCATTATTATCATTCTAATTGTCTTTCTAATTATTATAATTAAATTGATGTTAATTAATGCAATTTCTAGAAAATATTTTGTTGTTGAATTATAAAGATTTCTAGTTGATTCATTGTTATTTATTTAGTAGGAGTTTAAGTATCTAAATACACCTATATATAGATATATAATATTTTAGTTGTTTCTATTTATTTATTTTATTTATTTTATTGATATTATTATTTTTATTGATTGTTTTTTTCCCTTAACCCTAGTGTGGATCCTTTTATTTTTCATCCCCTCCTCTCATGCTGCAGCCGTCGCCCCCGCTTGGCCCTCCGCTCCTCCTTCCAACATCAGCCAACCACATCTCCTCTCCACTGGACTCTGCCGGACTCTCCACATCCTCTTTCCTTGGCCCTCTTTTCACCTCGCCTCGGCCTTCCTCTCCTTTACCTCGCACAACAGCCGCGTCCCAACTCTTCCTGTGAAGCCACCGACCCCCTGCCTCTTCTTTCCTGCAGGACCCACACCCGGCGGCCCCCTCTCGGTCTTCCTGTTGCCCCCAAGCAGCCCAGCACGGTTCCATTTCCCCTGCACTGTCTGCTTTTCCCACCAGCACCCGGCCTCGTCCGCAGCAGCACCCGCAACACCCGGCGCCCCGATCTGCCTCGCATCCACTCCCCATCTCCCCTACTATTCCAGATTGGCCGCGCCCCGCTCCTGCACTCCCTCCGCCTCCCGTTCGGCGCCCCTCCTCCGGCGACACTCCCTTCGGCCGCGCCCCCTCCCTCCGCCTCCCGTCCGGCGTCCCTCCTCCGGCGGCGCTCCCTCCGACCACGCCTCCTTCCTCCACCCCCCTGTCCGCAGCAGAACACCCCCGCGCGACCCTCCTATTTTTTTCCCCTGGTTCACTCTCTTGCAGACCGCCGACCACCTGTTTTCCATCTCAGCGCATCCCTGCATCTCCCCCCGGCCGGACCTCCCTTGCCCTAGCCAGCACCCCGACCGTCCGCAGGCCCCCTGCACCGCTCCCCAGGTCGCCACCGTCGACCTCCCCTGCACGTCGCGACCAGCTCTCTTCCCCCTGTAAAGTTCGTTTTGTTTTAATTTTAATTTTACTTTTATTATTAGTATTGTTATTATCAATATTATTATTTTTATTTTTACTTTTATTATTAGTATTATTATTCTTAATTTTTCTTATTATTATTTTTTTTTGTTATTATAATTATAATTATTATTAATTTTATAATTATTATAATTATTATTAATATTTTGATTATTATTGTTATTATTATTATTATTATTAATGTTATTATTATTAATTTTATTATTGTTATTATTATTATTAATATTATTATTATTCACATTGTTATTGTTATTATTAATCTTATTCTTATTATTATTTTTATTATTTTGTTGTTGTCATTATTATTATTTTTTTTGTTATTACTATTAGTGTTATTATTATTATTATTATTATTATTACTATTATTATTATTATCCATATTATTATTATTTTTATGATTCTTACTATTGTTATTATTATCGTTGTTATAATTATCACTATTTTTCTCCTTATTACTACTATTGCTTTCACCTTTGCCTTGTTAGGGGTTTTTATCAAATTATGTTTGTTTTTGGTAGGTTTGGGATTTTTAGGACCCGCGCAGGGCATTTCCGAGTGAGCGCCATCGCCGCGCCTTGTTTTCGCGGCTCCGTCGTCGCTGCACTTTAGTTTCAAGGTGAGTGTTTCTTCCTGACGCTTTGTTTAGCATGCTCTAGTGAGTTTTGTATGTGTCTGAGTCCTTGATATTGACTATGTAGAGTGTCAGACTTTATCGCATGGTTTCGGACACACGTTGTGTCATCGCGCCTTGCTTCCAAAGTTGTTTTGCCGTCGCGCTTTGATCTTGAGGTAGGATCCCTTTGCGCTGCTTTTAAAATTTAAGTTATATCGTTTCATGCTGCTTACACACCCTAATTGTTCAGAATAAATATTTTATTAATTGTAATAAATATGAGATAATATACGATAATTAATTTTGAATATAAGAGGGTTAATTTTTAAATGGTTATTTAATTTCAAAAGGAGCCGTTTATTTTATACACAACACATGAAACATCCTTTTGACGAGCGGACACCCAATAAAGAAAGAATGCATGTTTGTCTTTTAAACATAATTCATAGAATATAAAATAGAGTTCTAGTTTAATGAGAAATGATTTCTTTTGAAGTGTGAACAAATACTTTGGTTCGTTTGAGAAATTGCCCGGTTGGCTCTTAAAGATTATTTGGAAAAAGAAAATGGTTTGGCTTGGTTTATAAAAATATTGGCAACCCGTGAAGTAGTGTTTCATGGGTTCTTTAAATTGTTTTAAACAGGGTTTGGCTTATAAAGATGTTGTACTTTTTTTGAGTAGTGACTGTGAAATGTATTAAATGCCCGTTTGGAACTTTATGGAAAGAGATGAAAATGTTTTGATAAAAACCTTCTTAGGACAACTCCCATGCCTTGGTTCCAATTGATTGTTTGGGAGGCCGCACTTAGAGGCTCTCGGGTACTTGAGTAGTTAAAGGCAGGAGGTTTTCCCATGGAGTGCCTCGGGGGATGCCTGTTGTGCTTTATATATAGATATATCTGATTGGATGCTCGGTTGGCATTGGTTGGCTCACCCCCCTTTTTAAACACTTGGGACATGGGAATCTGGCATATTGAGAGAATATTCTAAGAATGATTGCTGCACTGGTAGGTTATGGTACTGAACAGTGGCCCATAGTAGGCGGATATAATGAGTTTATTACTATGGAATTTTCCCTTGACCTGCCCGTGAGTGGATGGTCGAGCGTATTGTGCGTTTTGATTTCATCGTGACATGTCGTTAAAGATGATTTCTCATGTATTGGTGTCTTCTAGTTTATTCTCGATCTCCTAGCTTCACCCATGTCTATTCAACTTTTGTTGCTTGCAGTACTGATTATGATGCTCACATGTATACCTACATTGCCCTTGCTGTGTGTTTTACTTTGTGCATTCTGGTGTATTTTTTTCCTTGGAAAGTGATAAATTTCTTTTGATTAGATTTCAAAAAAATTATTTTCAAAATAAAGTGTTTAATCTCATTTGTACAAATTTGAAAATTTAAACATCACTTTCCCCTTTCTTGAAATGTCATTGACACTAATGAAATGAACCCGAACATGGAAATGGATAAGGGCAATGGTTCGTACTTTGTTTTTAATTAGAATATTTATAAAAACATACTTTTATAAATTGTAGTTCAAACGTGAAATGATGTTTCTTTTATTTTAAAGGTAGTGCATTGGGAATAGATATTGGGCTAGCCTACTGAGTTTTAATACTCACGCCTATAGTTTTTTTTTCTGTTTTTAGTGTTCGTACATGCTATAGCTTGAGTTCACTTTCCTAGGGCGATGCCTTATCGTTGAGTCGGAGAGCGACCTGCGAGGTCGCATGGAGTTTGTTCGGACGACGTGTTTGGTTAGTTGATTCCTGTTTGTTCCTGTTTAGTCACTTTATTTGGTTTACATTTTCTATGCTGCTCTATATTATTTTCGCTTTCTTATTTATTTATATTGGGAAAAATCATTCTCATAGCCTCTGTTGATGCCCTGGCACTTGTCGCCATCCCGGGAGGATCGAGAACGCCTCTCGGGCCACATCGCGGACCAGCTCGGGTGACCGGTTCAGGGTTGACCCGGGTTGGTTCGTGACAAAATGGTATCAGAGGAGGTTTGCTCTTAGCAGACCTCACTTTTCAGAGTGCCCTTTGTTATTTGGGACGTCAAGGTAGATGGAGTAGGATTTTCGGGACTTGATGGGTAGGTGCGAGAAGAGCGTCTTGAACTCTTGCCCGTACTGATCCTCAGGTTTCCATGGGAAGTCTGGTTTAATTTGTTTGATTGGGTTTTTATGGAAATGTTTTGCGATTGGGATACGACAAAGGGAGTTTGGGCCACTAGTCCTCCTAACCCGCACGGCCTGGCAAGCCATGCAGAGCTAGGGGCATGGTCCAAGAAGGCTCTCTACGTTAGTGACATGTTTGGCATATGGCCGCCAACCATATGGTCAAGCCACCCACTTCCACTAGTCCCCTGTTTGAGTTGCTTTGGGTTCCCCTTGATTTTTGAAAGTGGTTTGAATTAGAAAAGTTGGTTTTCAAAAAAAAATGTTGTTGAAATGACATGTTTAATTTGTAGATTGTTTTGAAAAAAAAAAGTGGTATAAATGAAATGTTTTTGGAAAATGAAGTTTCTCTGTTTTGACCTTGGTGTTCTGATGAGTGCTCACATGCATTGCGGTATGTTGGAAATGTGGATGGATTTCTGGTATGGTGGATGGATGCCCTGGGTGGCACGGATACATTCTTGTGAGTGAGGCTCTAAAGAATACCAATGGCAGGGGTTTAACCCATTAAGCTTGTTCTAAATTAAAGATGTTTTCAAAGAGAAAGGTTTTGATGTTATGATAAGTTTCTTTCTTGTGTTTTGAACTTATCACCGATGTAGTGTTTGATTTTGAGGTTTGTATTCACTCATTGTGTTGGCCTTGATTGGGTTTTTGACTTTTCCGGGTCCAGTGGTTATCCCTTTGAAGCTTCAATGGGTGATCGTAGTGCAGTTGACCAACCTAAGGATTTTATGCTTGAGTTTCGGAAGCTCGATCCACCTCTCTTCTATGGTCAAGCAGACCCTTCCGTGGAAGAGGAGTGGATGCGGATGGTTGAAAGGGACTTTAGCCTCATTGAGTTGCCCGATTCGTTGAAGGTCAATTTTCCGACCATCATGCTTGAAGGTTCACCGTGGATGTGGTGGAAGTCGGTGTCTCAGAACAAGCCCCGTCAAGAGATTACTTGGTAGTTTTTCAAGAACTCGTTCATTCGCTAATTTTTCTCTGAGGAAGAAAGGGTGAGAAAGGGGATGGAGATGTGTTGTCTGCAGCAGGGCGACATATCCGTGTTATAATACTTCCATCGCTTTATGGAGATAGTCCCTTATGATCCAGAGTATGCCACGAATGACCCCATGAAGGCTCGACGCTTCGAGGAGGGTCTCCGCCCTGATCTACAGTCGAAGGTGTCAGAGTCCAACCTAACTTCATTTGTCGATCTGGAAAGACAAGCATTTCATGTTGAAGCTACGATGGTAGGAGTGCTCGAAGTAGTTCTCCCTCCTTCGACCCCTATGAGCACTGGTGAAGATTCTGGAAAGGAGATGAGTAAGCAAATTGAAGTGGATAGATCAGGTCATGGAATCAAGAGGCCTCAGGATCTTTCATCAACCTCTTCGGAATGAGAGATTATTGTGTGTTATCAGTGTGGAATGCGGGGTCACAAGAAGCCATCGTGCCCAAGCACTCCGAAGCCCTGCCAGGCATGTGGACGCCTGGGTCACTTGCGACGATTTTGTCGGGGCGTTGCAAGGAAGAGTCGCAGAGGAAGTTCTCAGAAGTAATGTGTTGTAGGGACTTTGTTCAAAGTTTCCAGTGTAAGTTTCCTTTCAGTGTAAGTGATCTAATATCGTGGCCTATGTATGGGTGTTGTTTTGGGTTTGAAATGTATGGGAACTTCATGGGTCTTTTGACGAACCTCAGCTTTCAATCCTGGTGTGTTTTTAATTTTAAAATCTTGTCCTTCAATCTATCAGATCAAAAGATGTATGTTTCTTCTTGGGATTTTCAGAACCTGACTGCAAGGCAGAAGATGCTTCACCCATCAGAGCTCCAGCCAAAAGGTCTCGGAGTGAAGCCGGCGCGTAGTCAGGAATCCCCGGGAAATTTTAAGGAGTCTGGTTAAAGTTGTGCCTCTACCGTGTGGTGAGATAATTCTGGTGTTACTGCTCTGGTTTCTCTATCTTTGTAGTTTTCCTCTTGTCTCAAAGCGCACGATGGACTTATCCCTCGCGAAGTGTCGGGAATCATGCCTCTTGGATTTAAGTTGTTGATCAGTGAATTTTCATGGGCCACTGATGTAAATCGATCACAGCCTTGGTTTGTGTCCATCCCGATGTGATGGGTCATGAGTAGTCGTACGTCGTAGTTTCAGTGATTTGATCCTTGGGCCCACCCTCCCCACCCATGGGGTTAGGTTTTACAGTTCGTATGGAGTTTTGGATTCATTTCTCATCCCATTCAGACAGGAGTGGGTGGTTTAAATGGTTTACTGTGCTTTTTATATATATCTTGGGAAAGGCCCCGATCTGGCCTAAGTTGGATTTCGGGTTGGTCGCTAGTAGGATAGTTATTTATGGTGGGGAGACCCACCATGAGTCTCTTTGGGTTTTCTCTTAAGTCGTTATCAGGGGCTAGTGGAGTTCTTATAGTGGGGAGTCCATTCGGGCCTCCCCTCTATTGTTGGTCTGTTTCAGGAAAGGAGGTCGAGTCCCGTAGAAGGTTGATGAAATGTCCTTTGGTTAAGAGGTTGGATCTTGTTAATGTATAATCCTTAGGCATTGATCGATCGGCTGGGTAATGTTGTGGCCTTCCGAGGGTAGAAAGCGTTATGGTGGGGAGAATTATCACTCCTCGAACCATGCAGTTTTTATATTTTATAATTTCTTCGACTTTCAATTATTTTGATGCGGTTCGTGTTCAGTATCGGACCAGGTCTTTGAGTTTTTGTTAAAAAGTGTGATTTTTGATGCGCCGTCGTTGGGCGCGCAAGCGGATCCTATTTTGGAAACCCCGCATGTCCCTGCCCGGGTATTTGCGCATTCTGTTGTCTTTGGAAAGTTGATATAAAATGTTTTGTATTCAAAATGTGCATTTATTAGAGTTTCGTTTAAATTTTTATTGTGTTAAGAATTTTATTCCTATATTATGACTACTTTTATTATCTTGAAATTTTATCTTCGTGTTGTCATTATTATCATTCTAATTGTCATTCTAATTATTATAATTAAATTGATGTTAATTAATGCAATTGCTAGAAATTATTTTGTTGTTGAATTATAAATATTTCTAGTTGATTCATTGTTATTTATTTAGTAGGATTTTAAGTATCTAAATACACCTATATATAGATATATAATATTTTAGTTGTTTCTATTTATTTATTTTATTTATTTTATTGATATTATTATTTTTATTGATTTGTTTTTTTTCCTTAACCCTAGTGTGGATCCTTTTATTTTTCTTCCCCTCCTCTCATGCTGCAGCCGCCGCCCCCGCTTGGCCCTTCGCTCCTCCTTCCAACATCAGCCAACCGCATCTCCTCTCCACTGGACTCTGCCGGACTCTCCGCATCCTCTTTCCTTGGTCCTCGCTGCACCTCGCCTCGGCCTTCCTCTCCTTTACCTCGCACAACAGCCGCGTCCCACCTCTTCCGGTGAAGCCGTCGACCCCCTGCCTCTTCTTTCCTGCACGACCCACACCCAGCGGCCCCCTCTCGGCCTTCCTGTTGCCCCCAAGCAGCCCAGCATGGTTCCATTGCCCCTGCACCGTCTGCTTTTCCCACCAGCACCCGGCCTCGTCCGTAGCAGCACCCGCAATACCCGGCGCCCCGATCTTCCTCGCATCCTCTCCCCATCTCCCCTACTATTCCAGCTTCGCCGCGCCCCGCTCCTGCACTCCCTCCGCCTCCCGTTCGGCGCCCCTCATCCGGCGGCGCTCCCTTCGTCCGCGCCACCTCCCTCCGCCTACCGTCTTGCGTCCCTCCTCCGGCGGCGCTCCCTCCGGCCGCGCCTCCTTCCTCCACCCCCCTGTCCGCCGCAGAACACCCCCGCGTGACCCTCCTATTTTTTTCCCCTGGTTCACTCTCTTGTAGACCTCCGACCACCTATTTTCCATCTCAGCGCATCCCTGCATCTCCCCCCGGCCGGACCTCCCTTGCCCTAGCCAGCACCCCGACCGTCTGCAGGCCTCCTGCACCGCTCCCCAGGTCGCCGCCCTCGACCTCCCCTGCACGTCGCGGCCAGCTCTCTTCCCCCTGTAAAGTTTGTTTTGTTTTAATTTTAATTTTACTTTTATTATTAGTATTGTTATTATCAATATTATTATTATTATTTATACTTTTATTATTAGTATTATTATTCTTGATTTTTCTAATTGTTATTATTTTTGTTGTTATTATAATTATAATTATTATTAATTTTATTATTATTATAATTATTAGTAATATTATGATTATTATTGTTATTATTATTATTATTATTATTATTAATGTTATTATTATTAATTTTATTATTGTTATTATTATTATTAATATTATTATTATTCACATTGTTATTGTTATTATTAATCTTAATCTTATTATTATTTTTATTATTTTGTTGTTTTCAATATTATTATTATTATTATTTATTATTATTATTATTATTACTATTATTATTATTATTATTATTATTTTTATTACTATTAATATTATAATTATTATCCTTATTATTATTATTTTTATGATTCTTACTATTCTTATTATTATCGTTGTTATAATTATCACTATTATTATCCTTATTACTACTATTGCTTTCGCCTTTGCCTTGTTAGGGGTTTTTATCAAATTATGTTTGTTTTTGGTAGGTTTGGGATTTTTAGGACCCACGCAGGGCGTTTCCGAGTGAGCGCTTTCGCCGCGCCTTGTTTTCGAGGCTCCGTCGTCGTCGCACTTTAGTTTCAAGGTGAGTGTTTCTTCCCGACGCTTGGTTTCGCATGCTCTAGTGAGTTTTTTATGTGTCTGAGTCCTTGATATTGAATATGTAGAGTTTCGGACTTTATCGCATGGTTTCGGACACACGTTGTGTCATCGTGCCTTGCTTCCAAAGTCATTTTTTCGTCACGCTTTGATCTTGAGGTAGGTTCCCTTTGCACTGCTTTTAAAATTTAAGTTATATCATTTCATGTTGCTTGCGCACCCTAATTGTTCAGAATAAATATTTTATTAATTGTAATAAATATGAGATAATATACGATAATTAATTTTTAATATTAGAGGGTTAATTTTTAAATGGTTATTTAATGTCAAAAGGATCCGTTTATTTTATACATGACACATGAAACATCCTTTTGATGAGCGGACACCCAATAATGAAAGAATGCATGTTTGGATTTTAAACATAATTCACGGAATATAAAATAGAGTTATGGTTTAATGAGAAATGATTTCTTTTGAAGCGTGAACAAATAATTTGGTTCGTTTGAGAAATTGCCCGGTTGGCTCTTAAAGATTATTTGGAAAAAGAAAATGGTTTGACTTGGTTTATAAAAATATTGGCAACCTGTGAAGTAATGTTTCGTGGGTTCTTTAAATTGTTTTAAACTGGGTTTGGCTTATAAAGATGTTGTACTTTTTTTGATTAGTGACTGTGAAATGTATTAAATGACCGTTTGGTACTTTATGGAAAGAGATGAAAATGTTTTGATAAAAACCCTCTTAGGACAACTCCCATGCCTTGGTTCCAATTGATTGTTTGGGAGGCCGTGCTTAGAGGCTCTCAGGTACTTGAGTAGTTAAAGGCAGGAGGTTTTCCAATGGAGTGGCTCGGGGGATGCCTGTTGTGCTTTATATATAGATATATCTGATTGGATGCTCGGTTGGCATCGGTGGGCTCACCCCCCTTTTTAAACACTTGAGACATGGGAATCTGGCATATTGAGATGAATATTCTAAGAATGATTGCTGCACTGGTAGGTTATGGTACTGACCAGTGGCCCAGAGTAGGCGAATATAATGGGTTTATTACTATGGGATTTTCCCTTGACCCGCCCGTGAGTGGATGGTCGAGCGTATTGTGCGTTTTGATTTCATCGTGACATGTCGATAAGGATGATTTTTCATGTATTGGTGTCTTCTAGTTTATTCTCGATTTCCTAGGTTCACCCATGTCTATTCAGCTTTTGTTGCTTGCAGTACTGATTATTATGCTCACATGTATACCTACATTTCCCTTGCTGTGTATTTTACTTTGTGCATTCTTGTGTATTTTTTTCCCTTGGAAAGTGATAAATTGATTTTGATTAGATTTCAAAAAAACTGTTTTCAAAAGAATGTGTTTAATCCCCTTTGTACAAATTTGAAAATTTAAACAACACATTCCCCTTTCCTGAAATGTCATTGAAACTAATGAAATGAACCCGAACATGGAAATGTCTAAGGGAAATGGTTCGTACTTTGTTTTTAAGTAGAATATATATAAAAATGTACTTTTATAAATTGTAGTTCAAACTTGAAATGATGTTTCTTTTATTTTAAAGGTAGTTCATTGGGAATAGATATCGGGCTAGCCTACTGAGTTTTAATACTCACGCCTATAGTTTTTTTTTTCTGTTTTTAGTGTTCGTACAGGCTATAGCTTGAGTGCGCTCGCCTAGGGAGACGCTTGATCGTTGAGTCGGAGAGCGACCCACGAGGTCGCACAGAGTTTGTTCGGATGACGTGTTTGGTTAGTTGATTCATGTTTGTTCCTGTTTAGTCACTTTATTTGGTTTACATTTTCTGCACTGCTCTATATTATTTTCGCTGTCTTATTTATTTATATTGGTAAAAATTGTTCCCATAGCCTCTGTTGATTCCCTGGCGCTTTTCGCCAGCCCGAGAGGATCGGGAATGCCTCTCGGGCAACGTCGCGGACCAGCTCGGGTGACCGGTTCAGGGTTGACCCGGGTTGGTTCGTGACAGCGGGGCTTATGTATGTATGACTACCCAGATAAAGGAAGTTTAGGATTTACTTCCGAGAAGAAATCCAGGAACAGGGTCCATAAAGTTATATGTGATTCATGGAGATTTGAATACTATAACTTGGCGCTTACTCCTGAAAAAGAAGGCCCAAATTAGGAGAGGACTTATGATTGGGTTTTACTCCTGAGAAGGAATCCCCGATCAAAAGTAAATTAGGACTGGTTAAGAGAAAATTAAGGGACATGGGGCTTACTCCTAAGGAGGATGCCAATATTTGAGACTGGGGATTATTCCTGAAAAGGAGGCCTAGGTTAATGAGGACTTAGGGATTACTCCTATGGAGGATGCCAATATTCGAGACTGGGGATTATTCCTGAAAAGGAGGCCCAGGTTAATGAAGACTTGGGGCTTACGCATAAGGAGGATTCCAATATTTGAGACTGGGGCTTATTTTTAAAAAGGTGGCCCAGGTTTGAGAATTATAGTTGGGGCTTACTCCTAAGGAGGATGCATAGATTTGGGAATTTTAAGATTGGGGCTTACTCCTGAAAAGGATGCCTAGAATTAATGGGAATTATGACTGGGACTTACTCTTGAAAAGGAAGCCCATTTTAAGGGATTTTCGCATCTTTAAAGGATGAGGTTTAATGAATGAAATCTCAATCTTTAGTGACAAAAATATGTCAAAATCACTAGGTTTTGAGAAATGCTCCACAGATTTCCTTTCAGATAAGGGAGTCGAATCAAGAAATCATGTCATAAATGGATTTGAAGAGTGTCTTGAAGATTGAATCATTAATAGGAGAGGTGGAACGGCATAAGAGGTGTTAAATGGGCAAGAAAGGCACCCAAAAAGGCAGGGTCGTGCAAGTCCTGGCAGGCGTGCAAGTACTGTGTGGCCGCGCAAGTCCTGGTCGCGCAGGTATACCTGGGTGACACATGGGTACTTGCGCGTTTGTAAACCATCATGGTAATACATGGGAGATCCTTGACCAATGCATTTAGAATTATCCTGAGGCACTTCCAGAAGAGAGGCGCTCATGTTTTGGTGAGGAACTAGATCGGCACTCAAGTATGTTCATTTCCCTTAAGGGTAAAACACCTTAGGCATGAAAGTTTTAGGTAATTCTAACACTTAGAAATTACTCCTCTTGTTTAGAACATCCATTATAGGTAAATAATTACCTTAGAAGTGTTAGGAAGACCTGAAGAAGAGACTTGGGCATTCAGAGCTCTAAATCTGAATTTTGGAAAAATTCCTCTCCCAAATGGGGGGCCCACCGGGGGTATTTATATGCTGGAGAAGACCCCGGGCGGTTATCACTTAGGGCGCACAAGTGTAATTGCATGACCATTGCGGCGCGCAAGTGTACTTGCGCGACCATGGCGGCACGCAAGTGTACTTGCGCGTCCATTTTAGAACATGCACGACCCTTGTGCAATGTTCTTCTTATTCCTTCCTCTTTAAATTTTTGATATTTATCCAAAGGTTGAATCAATTTGTGATAAGATATTCCCCTTTCCCAATATTTAGATTCTGTGACGAAATGAGCGTCAATAGCCTACCAATTCCACATTTATCAACCAAAACAGTTGATGTCAGAGCTGTTGAGCAGATGGTCGTCTAGGACCAACACCTTTCACCTGCACCATGGGGAGGTTGGCATCAGTCTGTGGGATGTCCATCATATTTTGGGGGTCCCGTTCTTGGGGGATATGTATGATGAGTTCCTCCCCTTCATGAGTGCATGGGAGGATCCAGAGTAGATGCCACGGCTGGCGTCGGCATTGATGGGACTGGTCCTTGGAGAAGATAAAGAAGCAGCGAGGGAAGTCCAATTAAAGAAGTGGTTCAAGAAGTTCCTGAACATCCCGAATGAGCGAGAGTTTCCCTTGAGGCCTCAAACTTTTCCAAAGGGGGATCAACAGGGAAAGGTGCACTCATAATGGTAGCTATTGGAGGACAGCCAATGGAAGAACTGTGGTTTTAGTGTCAATACCAAGCTGCGACTGATAGTCAGACTGGCGGTGTTTATCGTGGCCCTTATATGTGGTTGGATCCTACCAGTGAGGGATATCAACATGGGGGTGTGTCCCAGCTCATTCATCATGGCATCCATGCAGTCCACAGGAGGGCGGGACAATTTGGGGATTCCGATGCTTTCCAGATTGTACAAGATGCTACAGCATGTTAGCGAGGGCAAGAAGCCACCGAGGATATGTGGACCCTTCCATCTTCTATATGGGTGGATCGTGGCGCACATCAGGGGGTTTACGAATATCTGAACCCCATTTCAGTTCTGGGGTAAAACTTCTTCCCATCCATTCTGAATGCTACCTGGATTTTTCCAGCCAAATGAACTGTACCCTTAGTGCTAAACCGTGTATGGAAGGTGGATGAGTTTAATTTTCACCCATTTCCATTGTCGAAGGGTGTACTCACCAATGATGGTCGGGGGACAGAGGAGCACTGGGCCTATCTCCTGGCCTTTAAAAGTGTAGTCTTGGTGGTAAGGGTGGACCATGAGCCTCTCTACGAGCCATACACCCCCACACCAGTTTGCGAGGCAGTTCTAGTGCCTTCCGCGGCTGACTCCACAGGTCAACATGGAGGTGCACCACGAGGAGCACCCATGTGTGATGAGGAAATTGTGTCTCATGTTCACACAGGAGAATGGGAAAATGAAAAATGAATTTCCTTCGCCCACTTTTGCATTTGGACTGCTGAAGGTGTATGCCATAAGCTGGGAGGCAACTTATCCTGGGGAAATCCTGAAGCAGCCAACCGTTCGAGCTGGTGATGGTGGGACTCCCCTATCCCAAGGTCAGGGTCGGAGGGTGGCGAGGGCCTCTCGCAGCGGCGATGCTGCCGTGGCGGCCAGACCTGCACCAGCTAACGGTGAGGAAGCAGCAGCAGATCCAACAATGGAAATGGATCCGATGGTCCCAAGAGAGCAGGTCCATCCAGAGGGGAGGCCACTGAGGGGATTCCACAAAATATCCACTCAGGCTCTGGGAAAACATCTACGCCATATCGACATGCCAGAGATTTCTATTTTCATAGAGTCCTGGGAAATTTGGGATGTCAATCAGTAATTTCTCAGCCTGCCCGAGATGTGGGAAAACCTGAACCGCCTCAGGATAGATTTACCCAGTATAGTCCCTTTCCGGGTTGGTTTCACAGTGTCCCTGGAAGAGGCGGAGCAATATCTAGATAACCTGGAGGACTTTTTATATTCCAATGGTTCCCCAGGTCCAATGAGAGACTGGGTGAAGGAACTGCTGGATCAGACGGTTCCCCCACAACTGTCAGCTGCCGAGCTGAAAGAGTACTTCCCCCTACCGGATGAATCAGACAAATCCCTTGGGGAGAACAGGGCTGGTTGAGGGAGCACGTTGGAGGAAGGCAATGTCTGCGATCAAGACTTGGGTCTCGACTTTTTCACGGAGGCTCTCGAGGTGACATTCCATGTTTCTTTCCTCAGGGTCTTCTCTCAGCACATTATGGACTTGTTACCAACGTCGGAACCATGCAGGAGGACCTTGTACAGAGACCTCACTCTCACCCCTTGGTGGGTGACGATTTAGGACCCTCGGAACCCGCACCTGTGGATGCGTCCAGTTCTATTTATGGTGGGGCTAGGGCACCAGAGGTGGATCCTCCAGAATCTACGGACCTTATGAAAATATACAAAGGGCCACGCTTCGGGGTCCCGTTAGCATCAACTCAGGAGAAGTACCAGGAGTTCAATATATGTATGCCCTCTCCATTGAATTCATTACTACAACACGTTGATCGTGCCAACTAACATCCATTCCCTTCTTTGTTACGTACAGTTCTTCGACTGGCATGGGCCACTACGGTGAGGCTGGCCGGGATTTCTGGCGGCGCCCCTCCAAGAGGCATGCCAGTAATTGTGGAGATAGTTTCCCAGCCCACCCGAGCTATAGCTCCACTCATCAATGGCAGTACCACCAGCGGGGTTGTGCCCAAGTTCATTGAGGTGGGGTCCGACGATGAGGATCTTCCTATCAACCCAAGTCCCGCCACCTCTGATCCAACACCAGATGTCGCGCCTAATCCCATGGAAGATGCAGATCCCACTGAAGATTTCTTGAGGAAGTACCCCGCATACGAGCCTACCAACTGCGCGGACTGGGACAAGACAGCTTCTGACGAAGAGGACAACAACATAGTCTGCCGCCGATCATGGAAGCTGATCGCGCACTTTATCAAAAATCCCCACCAGGCATTATGGATGGACGGGATGGACCGTCTTTGCTCACAACTACATGATTTGTGTGCTGGGGGAGTGGATGCCTAGCGCCCTCACCTACTCAACCGAGATCTTATGGAAGAGAAGATCCGAGAGTATGATCATGGGCTCAGCGTGGGTTGGAAGTGGAGGAATGTGATGAAAATAAAGAGTCTCCAGGAGGACGAAGATGAGATCTAATGGCTACGGATCCAGGGGGATGAGAACTCAGCCTCTCTTAATGCACAATAAGATCTGATCTTTCAATTGAAGGGAAATTTGGAAGAGGTGGAAGAGTGTCTAAGGAAAGCTTCCAACGAAATGGCCTTTATTCAGGCTGACATAGAGCGGGCCCAAACTGAGGCTGAATAATTGCGCCCAATCAATACTGCAAAGGAGAGGGAGCTGATATGGTGGCAGCAACTCCTGGAGGCCACAAGTCGAAGGGTGGAAGAACTATAACTCACTTATGATGGGGTCAACCCGTCCATGGGTGGAATAAACCCTCGAGTGTTGTAAGGATCACAAACTCTTAAACATAATTTCATGTTTTTATTTATCTGATTCCATAGCATGCATGAGTCTCATTATCTAGGTTGGCTCCACATGCCTCTGTTGTATTTGTGAAATGTTCTGTGGTCATTCCCTAAGCTCACATGGGTCTAGCCCAATGTGAGAAACAAGGGGTGATCACCATGCTATTCTAACTAAACATAATGCGTCTACCAAGATCTAGGTATCTGGGGTTTATGTAACTAATCCGAATCTTCTAGGAAGACATTTGAGGGGCCCGATAAGAGGATTAGGACCTCAGAATAATTGATGATATGTTCTTATGATGTTAAGGGGTTCATGAGTGAGGTAACACCAGGTGTGTTGGGATTAGTCTGAACATACAAAAGTGGGAAGTGTGAATCACGATACCAAGGATTTGGAACATTGTGGGGGTGGCGTGAAAATGGAGGATAGCTATTGAATGTGTCCAAAATGAAACATCCATATTGCGTTAGCCTGAAATGTGGACTACAAATGTGGGTTGACCGCTGACCATGTTCGCAACATGGGGCCTAACTCAAATATCATTGATCATTCTTTCGGGACATTGGCCCAGGACCGAAGGCAGACCATAGGTCGAGCATCCATAATATTAGGGGGTCCTTCCAAAACTGAAGATTCTTCTAGAAAGTTGGCTCATGACAGCTGGCAGACTGTAGGTCGATCATCCATACCATTAGGGGGTTCCTCCAGACATTAAAGAGGGTGAGAGTCCGAATAAAGGGCACGTGAAGAGTGGGATGTGGAGTGATGGTTTTTTCAAATATAATCGAACACTCATGAAATTATTCAACCATGGTGGGAGCATACTAGATGGTTGAATCGGTTTGATCATGGATAATTCCTTCTTTCAGACATGGCCTCTCTGGAGAGGGGGGTTGTTGCTTCCCAATGTCGTTTTGGGGCATCCTGAACTTGTTTGGGGTAAGTTCGTAGTTATGCGGTTCCTCACAAGGGGTCCAGCCCGGGGGCTAGAAAAAGGAAAGAACAAGATTTTATGCATCTCGTGGCTAGACCCAGGGTGAAATACCGGGGTGTATCTACATATCCCATAAGGTTGGGAATCAAGCAGTACATAGTTTATGGGACACAGTTTACCATCATGTAGGACGATCAGAAGCCCGGTTGTGCTGGTACACATCCTACCAAAACTACTAAGCCCACTTGAGTCGTGATTGATGTGGGAAACAAGATGTAGTGGTGGGACTTTCCCAACATAGGAAGGGACATGGTGGGGAAAAGGGACGCTCGATAAATACAGACCCAATGATGTTAATAAATCTATATAGCACACCTAGACGCACGAAGAGATAAAGATGAGAATGATGGAATTCCACCTGAACATGAGGAAGTGGAAATGTGTGAATCGTGACACTTGATATTTGGATCGCAATGATGGCGGTGTGATGATGGAGGACAACTATTGACTGTGGTGGAAATGCGGCATCCATATTGCGTTAGACTAGAATGGGGAAAGACAAATAAGGGTCTACCATTGGCCATGTTCAAAACACGGGACCTGTCGCAGATGTCATCTGAGATCCTTAGGGACATTGGCCCAAAATGATAGGAGATCCCATAGGCCCCGCATCCATGGAGAGGCCTTAATCCTAGCATCCATGTTGTCCGGGGGTCCTTTTTGATGTGGAAGAGGATGAGGATCCAAATGGAGAGCTCAAAAAGCTTGTTCATGGATTGATATAATGTCTCCATGAAAATTACACACTTCAGACTCTTTATCAAAATTCATATGAATATGTTAATGAGATGTATTAGATAGAGGGATTCGAGTCCCTTCCCATAGGGAGATCATATTTTAGGGTCGTAGAATTTAGACCATGGATGAGAGGAATCAAAGGAGCTGCATGGTGGGGTAACTCAAATACCTGACTTGAATGGGAACCAGGGGTTCCGTCCTCCACATGCTTCTCAAAGAGTTTTTAGGTCAAGGAACCGAAAAAAAGAGTTGAGCTGGGCCTGAATCAATGTGAAATGGTGTTCCTACATACCCCATGGGGATGGGGATCAAGATGCACGTAGTTCTTGAGAGGGTCTTAGTTTAAGGTCTTAGAACTCGGACCATGGATGGCCAAGGAGAGCAAGAGACACATGGTAAGGTGGTTAAAAAACCCAACATGAATGAGGACATAAGACATACTTACCATGTGTTCTCTGGGGAAGTGCTCGAGTTGAGGGACCGAACACAAAAGTTAGGATGGGCCCGCAGGGAAGTTCCCGGGCGCTCCTACGTATCTCATAAGGATGAGAATCAATCCACATGTAGTTTTGGAAAGGTGGAATGACACGGTAAGCTATCAGTGAAATGGATGAAAGGGGTGTGCTGGTCTAGCCCTCGCACCAAGACAAGCGGTATTTGATAAATCATGTTTTCCCTTTAAGGTGAGTGGTTTTTTGTGAAGCGACATGCCTAGGGTAGCAAGGCCGTGCATCGCCACAAGAATCAATCCATAGTAGGCATTGAAATATGGCATGGCGTATGACCAATACCCAACGTGATGTCCTCTATGATGAGGTCATCACAATGCAGTTCCGTTTTTCGTCATGCGGCTAGGATGTTAATGTCACAGTTTAGGGTAGTGTGATAGGACCAAGCATGCATTTTAATGTCATGGATCACATATGTTGATGAGACAATTCTAGGTGGGGAATGTGTATGGTGTCGTGCAACATAACTGACATAAATGGGTACATTATCCCACATCACGCCATACACAATTCCAAGAGGGAGACCTCAGGCCGAGGGTCCTAGATAGAGTTAAGTGGTAAAGGGGGGAGAGACTAGCTCCCAAATGAGCTGTACCCAAAAACGAGATGTCCGGGTGGTCCTACGTATCCCATAAGGATTGGAATCAAGCCACACATAGTTCTAGAGGGTGCCTTTTAACATCGTGTGGGATAGGAACCATGAGGGATAATTCATACAACAGGGTGTATGTGGTGCGGCTATTGCAAACCCGGCGTTAATGTAGACATAATCCCACACCATGCCATGCGGTCTCGTAGTCAATGTCCCGAAGGCGAGACAGAAAATACAAATTAGAAGAACTCAATATGAACCCAAAGACAATAGTTCTGGGTGTTCCTACGTATCCCATGAGGATGATAATCAAACCAAACATAGTTCTCTGGAGTTCTTAGTTTATGGTCTTAGATCTCGGATCGTGGGAGCCCCAAAGGACGCCGTATTGCAGCTTTTCCCCCTTGATGTGAAAAGGTGAAGTGAGGGATAGCACAAGAGTGTCGAGATTACAACTCTACATAATGGGGTGGAACAAAATGTGAATTATTCAACCAACATTCAAGGCATGAAGGGGCTGGCGTGACGATGGAGGATTACTACTGACCATGTTCTCAACATAGCATAATGTCGTGTTAGCCTAAAATGTGCAGAAAAAATGAGCATCAACCGCTAATCGTGTTCGCAACGCGTGATTTGTATCAATCTGTTGTCCGAAACCCTCGGGGTCGTTGGCCCGTAATGGTAGGAGTTCCCTTAGGCTTTGTATCCAAGCCATTCCTGGGGGTCCCTCTGGGTGTGAAAGATAATGGAGGTCCAAATAAAGGGGAACACGATGCTTAAAAAGTGGAAGGAACTTGCTTAAGAGGAATCTGACAATATTTGTCCTAGACCAGAGTACTCTTAGCACATGGGTGAACCACTACAGGGGGTTGAGGGACTCATCTTGAGGGAAGCCAAGAGATGGCTGATTTCCAGGAAAAAAGGGGGCATGGTTTCAAAAACCTTGTACTGCACCTATATATCCCCCCCCTTGTAGAGAGGGACTGGTCAAGGGACCTAGGTGACTGAGAGATGGGATGATCTCTAAGAGATGGGGCTTGACCCGAAGACGATACATCCAGGTGGTCCTACTTGTCCCATAAGGATGGTAATCAAGCCATACACAGTTCTAGACGAGATCTTAGTTTACGGTCTTAGAGATCGAACCAGGGATGGAGTAAAAACCCTCCAAGTAAGTGAAATCCTCAACCCGATCCCTAATCCCACCTGAGTTAAACTCGGTGTGGTAAACAAGGGAGGAAGACGTCTTTTTCAATACCTGGAACACACGCCAAAGGGGAAATCGGTGCAAAGCCCCGAATGAATTCCCTATCATAGCTTTGGACCTCTTAACATGTGGATGCGC
This sequence comes from Viscum album, assembly GCA_963277665.1. Classification (NCBI taxonomy): domain Eukaryota; kingdom Viridiplantae; phylum Streptophyta; class Magnoliopsida; order Santalales; family Viscaceae; genus Viscum; species Viscum album. The sequence continues at coordinate 209,785,840 of OY728123.1, forward strand.
ACTGAGGAATACCACCATGAGTTTCGAAGTTCTACTTGGACATGATGAGGTGGTGAAAGGTGTGAATCATGTAACCGAAATTTTGGGCTTAATGTGGTTGGCATGACGACAGAGGATAACTATTAATCGTGGAGGAAAGGCAGTATCCATATCTCGTTAGCCTGAAGTGGGAACAAAAAATGAGCATCTACTGCTAACCATATTCCCAATGCAGGATTTTTATCAATTTTTTGTCTGAAACCCTCAGGGGCGTGGCCCGTAACGGTAGGAGAGCCCTTGGTCGTTGTATCCAGGACATTTTTGGGGGTCCCTTCGGGTGTGAAAGGTGATGAAAGCCCTGATGAAGGGGATCACAAATCCTGAAAGGTATGTGAGAACATGTCCGAGCAGAGTCCGACATTCCGGGTACTAGACCAGAGTACCCTTAGGCACATTGGTGAACCGCCGAAAACGGTCGATGAAGTCACTCAGGAGGGAGAGATACATGGCGTGGTCATTACAAGCCCGGCGTGAATGAGGACCTAATCACATGCCATGCCATATAATCCCCTCGTGGGGGAAGGGTATGCCAAGGGGCCAATGTGAAATAATGGTTTCCAGGAGATGGGGATGGACCCGAAGCCTAGACATTCTGGTGGTCCTACGTATCCCATAAGGATGGGAATCACGCCACATGTAGTTCTCAAGAAACAATTTAACGTCATGCAGGACGAGGAGGGGAATAGGATTTTCCAGACAAGGGAGGTGAATGGTACGACGAATGAATGGGGACATAATCCTGCACCACACCATACACTCCCATAAGGGAGGACCTATGCCAGGGCCCGAAAGACCAAGGGGGCTGAGGCTGGGCCTTGATTAGGAAGGCCTGAGCATCTTGTAGTTTAAAGTCTTACAGTGAGGATGAGGAAAGGATGAAGATACCCCAGATAAGGGAGGTGTACGACACGGTGAATAACCCGACATGAATGAGGACATAATCCCACACCACACCATACCCTCTGGGTAAGAACTTGGGCTAGGTCCCGAGAAGGCCAAGGGGCATGATGTTGGGCCTCAGTCAGGAAGGCATTACCATCTTGCAGTTTAACATCTTGTAGTAAGGACGAATGTTGGGGGCCCGAATAGGCCGAGGGGCCTGAGGCTGGGCCTCAGTCAGGGAGGCCTGACCAGCTTGTAGTTTAACGTCTTGTAGTGAGGACGAGGGCCGGGGGCCAGAAAAGGACGAGGGGCCGGAGGCTGGGCCTCAATCAGGGAGGCCTGACCAGCTTGCAGTTTAACATCTTGCAGTGAAGAAGCGGGAAAAGGGGAAGTTCTCACCCTGGGATATGTACAACACGATGAGTAACCTGACGTGAATGAGGACATAATCCAACACAATTCCGTACAATCCTATTAGAGAGAACCTGGACCGGGGGCCTGAAAGGCCAAGGGGGCTGATAGTTGGCATCGCCTTGGGGGAGTTCATCGCTTGGGGGTGGGGCAGAACGAACCACTACACTCGATGTTTGGGACATCTTGGGGTGGTCCTAACGATCCAGGACAACTGTTGAACATGTTCTAAACACAACGTCCCTATAATGACCTGAAATGGGGGAAAAATGAGCATTGACCACTGTCTACATTCAAAACTCGTGACTTGTATCGGCTTGTTGCTCAACAACCTTGAGGGCATTGGCACGAAGTGGTAAGAGGGACCTTAGGCCTAGCAACCATACCATTTAGGGGACCTTTCGGATGTGGAATGTGATGGAATCCCAATCAAGGAGTGGGTGAAGCATAGTTGTACCCATCTACGGAAGAGGCAAACATCTCCAGGGAGGGGGACGTACAGCCGAATCGAGGCTAGCTTGACGCAAATTGTCACAAATGAATGCACCCTGCCATATGTCTTGAACCGAGGTGAAGATTCTGGTGTTTGGGTTGGTCCAACAGAAAAAATTTCCGGGCATTCCTATGTATCCCATGAGGATGGGAATCAAGCCATACGTAGTTCTTGAAGTCCATGCAGTTTAATGTCTTACGGGGAGGACGTGGGAGGATAGAAGAATGGGAGTGGACACATGTTGTGACCATTATAATCCTCTTATGAGTGGGGCTAGGGAAGCCTACTACAAATCATGTAAGGATCCTCGGAGGAGACTAAACCTAGGGGGGACAGCTAAAGAGAAGAGCTCAGGGCTGGGCTCAAGACGAGGCATATGAGCATTCTTATGTAAACCATGATGATGGGAATCAAGCCACATATAGTTCTAAAGATGCAGTTTAATGTCATGCAGGACCGTCGTGCAGTTTAGGGTCATGCAGGACCATCTAGTTTAAGGTCATGCATGACCATGCAGTTTATGGTCATGCAGGACCGTCCAGTTTAAGGTCATGCAGGACTAGAGACACAGTTTAACGTCATGCAGGACAAGGGGCTCATGAAAAGTATTTATTGAGGAAATTGGCATTAGTGAGAGGAGTTAAGCGCTCAACATCCATGGTCACCAGGGAATATGATCCATTGGAGTAAACCTTTTGAATGATGTATGGTCCCTCCCATTTGGGATCCAACTTGGGTGGTTTCCTAACAGGGATCATAGGCACTTGGAGGGACAACACTAAGTCACCTTGCATAAAAGTGCGTAGGCGAACCTTCTTGTTGAAGGATTGATATATCTTATTCTGATGCCATTCTAGATTGTGCAGGGCACGGAGCCTACTCTCTTCAAGTGCTTCCAATTCATCTAAACAGATTTCATCCACCTTATATGGAGATTGATGGTCATAGACTGTAGTGCATAATGATGGTAGCTAGATATCAATGGGAAAGACAGCCTCAGCCCCATACACCGGGGAATGTGGAGTCAAATGGGTGGAATGGCGAGTCGTCGTCTGATAATCCCAGAGGGCATTGGGGAGCTTGTCCGGACAACTCTTCATGTTATGACTAACCATATTCTTCAAAATGTTAGAGAGGGTTTTACTGAACGCCCCGATCTATCCATTTTCCTGCGTGTGATAGCGAGAGGTATGGTTCGAAAGGATATTGTACTTAGCATACAATTTATTCAGCTCAGCTGCTCAGATGTTTGTGCCATTATCGGTGAGCACGACATGAGGGACTGAAAATTGGTAGACGATGTTGGAGCTCAAAAAATCGACAATGGATAGATCCTTGACTTCCTTAAGTGGGACTGCCTCTGCCCATTTGGATAATAAATCTATAGAAATCAGGATGAACCTACACTGGCGGCTTTCACTGGTGGGTACGGCCCCACGACATCGAGCCCCCATACTGCGAAGGGCCAAGAGTACATGGTGGAGTGGAGAGGTTCCGGCAGCCGATGCAGAAAACTAGCATGAACTTGGAACATGTGACACCTCTTAGAAAACTCAATACAATCATGGATAATAGAGGGTCAGAAGTACCCCAGTCTTCGGATCTGATGGGACAGCTTCGGTCCATCCTGGTGGGCCCCACATGAACCGACATGAAAATCTTGCATGTCCTGAGAAATATCGACTCCTTGAATGCAACGGAGGAGAACACCATCAAAACCATGATTATAGATGATCTTCTCAAGATTGGGACCACTCTAGAGGGTAAACTACAGTGCATGACATCGGATCCGCATGCACTCGGCCTGATCATCCGACAGGTAGCCATTTTGGAGATACTCGACAAAAGGTGCTCTCCAGTCGGGAGTCGTCTCAACCACTTCATCTGAAGAACCTGGGGCTCCTGATGTGGAGGATCTTGCGGTATGATGGCTTACCCGTGGGATGTCGTCATCCTCTGAGATGATGGGGGTAATGACTCTCCGGTGTGCCACATGTATAATCAGATCATCCTGCTCGGGTTCTGCATGTGATGCAGATAAACCGGACAAAGCGCCTGCTCGACCATTCTGTGACCGAAGGACATGGGTAACCTCTGGTCGAGAAGGGAACTGGGCCATTAGATGGAGGTTGCATGCCAATAATGGCACGAACTATGGCTTCCTGAAAACATAGTCTCCATTAACCTACTTGATGAAAAGTTTGGAATCCCCTTTCACATGAAAATGGGGCACATCGATCTCATGGGACAGCTCGAGGCCAGTGATGAGAGCTTGATACCTTGCCTCATTGTTGGTGAATCCTTCTGAAAACAAAAATTAGTACGGTAGAACGTCTAGTTCTAGAGTTATGAAGACGATACCCAAACCCACTCTGTTGAGCCTAGGATCGTTGAGCCTCATACCGGTGGGGATCCAGGAGGCACCATCAAAGTGCATCTTCCAACATGAGATGGCATGATCGACTGAGAAGATTGACTCATCAGTAAAATCTAGGTCTAGGGATTGATCTGTAGGGTTTGGATGGGCATCTAGTAAGTCTTCCAATGCCTGCCCTTTGATAGCCTTCTAAGGCACAAACCTGATGTCAAACTACTAGAGAATTACCGTCCACCGCACTATCTATCCAGTCAACATGGTGCGGTTCAGGATGTACATCAGTGGGTCTACCCGAGATACCAACTTTACCTCATGGTTCTGCAGGTAATGTCATAATTTCTTTATAGAAAAAATGAGTTCCAGGAAACTCTTTTTGGTGGGGGAGTATCTGGTCTCCATATCGAGGAGCATGCATCTAAGGTAGTAGAGGATGTTCTCTGCCCCCTCAATGTTCTTCTGGGAGAGTAGGGCACCGAGAGACCATTCTAGGGTGGTCACAGAATGGGCCAGTGGCTTTTCGGCATTGGGTGGAATCAAGACCGGAGGTTGGAGATGATACTGACTTGTTTCCTCAAAATCGGTATGGAACTCTTCATCCCATTCATAGGCATAGCCTTTTTTCATGAGCTAGGAAAAGGGATTACACATGCCAGCCAAATTCGCAATGAATTAGCATTTGTAGGCTAAGTGGCCTTGAAGACATCGAAGCTCCCGAATATTTCTCAGGGGAGGCATCTGGATAATGGCTTTGATCTTCTATGGGTCGATCTCGATTCCCCAATATCTAACAACGAAGCCGAGAAACTTCCCAGAGGTGACTCCAAAGGCACACTTCAATGGGTTCATCTTCATGTGGTGGGAACAGAGGAAGCCGAATACTTTCTCGAGGTCTTTGAGATAGTCCTGGCGCTGGCGATATTTGGCCACCAAATCGTCCACATAGCACTCCACCAGTGTTCCAAGAATTGTCTTGAATATGCGGTGAATGGCCCGCTGATAGGTGGCACCTGCATTTTTCAGGCCAAAGGGAATAACATAGTAATAGAACGTACCTTTGGGGGCCCTGAAATTGGTGGACTCCTTGTCTTCAGGGGCCATCCGGATCTGGTTGTACCCAGAATACCCATCCATGAAGGAGAGGGCTTGGAACCCGACCGTAGCATCAATCAACATCTCTGTCACTAGGAGGGGAAAATCATCCTTCGTACAGTGCCTGTTGAGATTGCGAAAGTCGATGTAGAATCTGATCTGCTCATTCTTCTTCCTGACTAGCACAATGTTGGTCATCCACTTGGGGTACTGTATCTCCATGAGGATTTTGTCTCTGATAATATTGTCAACTATAGCCTCAACCATGGAATTGTGAGAAGGGTGTATCTTTCTGTGAGGCTCCTTGAACCTGTGATGGTTTTTCGGGAGGCCAAGGCGGTGGACAGCTACCAATAGATCTAGTCCTAGCATCTCACCTTAACTCCAGGCGAATACATCACGGTGATGCTTAAAGAAGTTCACGTATCCCTACTGAGGGACATGGCGCCACTGATCAATGTGGGTCTCAGAACTTCCTCGCTACCAAGGTTCACCTGTACCAGTTCATCGACTGTGGAAGAGTCGCCTTCTTCAAAGGCAGGGGAGAATCCTCTAGAACCTCTTCTCCACTTGTGGAGGGATCTTCCACAGGGGGAGTGGTCTCCGAGACACAAGACTATAATGGGAGGTTGGTTCCAGCATGAGCGACAGTGGTCATCATATCAGGAGATTCATGATCCGCTGAGACCATAGAGATGAAGGCAGTCAATCCAATCCCATATGGTCTTCGACACATGGGACCGTGACTGATAACATCAAAGTAGTAGTGGCACATCATCTTGAACTGGTTAATTCAATCCTGGTGAAACAAACATGTATGATGTACTACCATTTTCATGAGCCTGACATCCCGATACCATATAGGTGTAGGAGGATTCGGGATCACCCGAGTCTGGTTGGTGTAGAGGTACGAGGTGATTTTTCGCCGTCTCTTGGACCTAAAAATATGCCTTCCTCTAACACCCGAAATGAAAAAGCATTGCTCCATGTCAGGGGTCGTGGACTCCAATAGATGGATCGGGAAGATGTAGGCATCATCCAGACCTACCCATGGAAAACTTGTGACCATGGAAAGTTCAACCTCACTTTCCATAATTTACTTATCATTGCTCTTGTAGTAGTCAGTGTCCAAATAAAAAGCTTCAAAAGAGGAAAAAGGAGACACATATACTTGGAGCAAAGAAACTCGACCATTGAGAGAGTATTTGAGGCATTGGTCAAACGATGAAGGGACCTCCGCATGTAGGTGGAGCCATGGACTGGCCATAAATGCATTGTACGCGGTGTCCTAGGAGAAAACAATGAATTCAGTACTAGCAACAAGGCCACCAAACTGGGTCTGCTGACCGGGGACTTCACAGTCCTGTTGTATCCCGAGATTCTAAGGTCGGAGGGAGTTAGATCATCTTCAAACAAACCTAGCTTTCATAGTGTCCGAGTCAGGATTATGTTAATCCCAGAACCCATGTCAACAAGACAGCGGTGGACTTCTATGACATTAAACAGACTAGTGAAGTATAGTGGATGAATGTGCCCCTGTATGGGAGGGTCTTCTTCTTCACTAGAGAAAGAGATAACATCCTAGCATTAGACATTCTCAATTGCCTCAGTGTGGAAGGCTTCTGCAGTTTCTACCTTGTCTCAAACTGGAGGGGGCTCCTTAGAGCCTCCACGAGTGCCTCACGCATGTCTGATGACAAGCGAAGAGCCTCGAGGATAGAAAGCCTCACTGGGATGCCGTCAAGGTGATTCCAAAATCATACTTCCGTGCCATGTGCGAACTTCTTCTTATAGGAGTCCGCTCTACGACTGGAGGCATGACGGGCCGCATTGGCTGGACCGGGGGATGGCTAGTGCTATGTATGCCCCATTGCTCACTAGTCGAGGCCTGAAGATTAGCATCCGGATGAGGACCAGAAAACTGAGATTGACCTATAGTGGGGTGAGACTGGCTGTGGTATAGACGAGGTAGCTCTGCCTGATCTAGTATCACGAATGGTGGCAGAGGTAGAACTGAGGACGCCTGATGAGGAGGTTTTGTGTGGTGAGCACTGCATTGGGCTTGCTGTCTAGTCTTAGCGACATGCATCGCCTAGCTGAAAGCACTGAATGACGTGCCTTGATTAACCTTATGGCCACGGTTCCGCCTACGCTGGCATCGGCTGGGGATGTTGGGGATGTTCTCCTGGCATTCCCCCTCGTTGGGAGTCATATAGGGACTTACCAACTGCACGGTATTAACCGAATCATACCCTAGACTGTCTATTGACGAATCATCCTCCACATGGAGGATTATAGGAGGGATCGCCATCTCAGGGGGCATGAAGTCACTGAGGGTGAGGGATGATGATGGCATTGGTGGAGCGCGCTGCTTCTTCTTACGCCGCTGCTGCTTGCTCTTCTGGGAAAAGGCCAGATGAGATGATGATGCAGAGATGTTGGTTGCAGCCTCTGATGGCTCTAGATGGTTTAGGCTTTCCCGAAAAATACCATGGGCACGGGCGACTATTTTACGAGCCATCCATGTATTGTACTTCTGGGATCCATGGTTGGGAACCTGCTTCCACTCACCTTCATCGTCGCTACCACTTTCTGACCTCACAAAGACACCCGCCACCTGTGCTGGGGTCGGGCCCAACCTGACTATGTTGTTATCGACCTGGTCTTAGAGCATGTCTTTAAACACATATCACTGCTTGAGGGTGTCCCTAGAATCTGATGATAGGGGCAGTGGTTGGGGCTATCGGTGATATTCGCCTCTTCCGGCCTTCTGTACTCAGGTAGGCGCACAATCCCCTATTCTAGGGCACTAAGGAAGTAACCAGGGACCTGATCCTCGCTGAATAAGTAAGTCTGGTGTCTTTTTTCTAGATAGAGGGCTCTGGGATCTTTTCCTTGACGAGGGTACGAAGGATCCTTCTGAGCAGGCGGTGCCTGATTATCCCGCCTAGGCAGCAGTGCAGCGTTGCGCGAGGGAACCTGCCGATTCTGAGGCGGTTGCTGCTGGGCAGGAGGCTGCACCTACGGTGGCGAGCCTTTAAAGGTTTTCGGAGCCAGTTATACCGACATCTATTCTAGCTTCCTGGGGGATTCTCTCTGGTCCACCGTAGTAGGCTCGGCTCTGGAAGCCCTCCTTGCTGGGATAACAGGGGGTAGGGGACGTGCTTGACAAGCCTATTACAGAACTTCCTCGAGGCACTGGGCCTTATCTAAGAAGTCTCAAAACCCTCTAGGGTGTTTCTAATTGATCAGGGAAGGAACTAGTATAGTTTTGACATTCCCTACGCACATCTTCAGTAATTTCACCTGAGTTAGTGGCATGTCGTGGGAATATGTGAGCCCCTTCCACTGGGTGATGAAGTCTGTGACACTCTCATCAGGCCTTTGTTTTCACTTGAAGAGGTCTGCATTGCTGGTATTTCGTGTGGTGGATCTGAACTAATATAGGAATTTTCAGAGAAGATCTTCCCATCCAGTCACTGATCCAATGGGGAGCTGGTTGTAGCAGACACACGTAGGGGCTTCCAATACCTACACAAAACATTGGAGCTTGGTGGATTCCTGATGTGATGGGGTCCCCAAAATGGGGCCACACCTTGAGGAAAAGTGGGCCAGGTGCTGTGGAAAATCTCCTGTCCCATTAAAGGGTGATAAGGCGGGATTTCTAAAACCCGGGGGTGCAGGCATATCATCCACCCACTCTAGATATGGTTTCCCATCTGGTGGGACTGTCACTTGTCATGTTTCCAACTCCTCGAGGCAGGCAATGAGTGCTGCTATAGGATCATCCAGGTGGGGGTCCCTGTCTGGGTGGGATCCCTAACCACGAGTGCGTTGTCGGGCTCTTCGACACGGTAGACTGGTTCAGTGGCTCGTGGAGCGACTGGCTGAGCAACCTACGGGGCATCTGGGGGAACCCGATCGGAATTCCTCATATTTTCGCGCCGTTGGGGAGGGTTTGGTGAGATGTATCTCTCCCTCTTGTCATGAGTTCCGGCTTCAATCCTGTCCGTGGGAGAGGTATGATCAGAGTCTCTTGGAGGCATCTCACCGGTGGGGAGTTGTTCTTGCCCGTGCTGCCCTGGAATAGGATCACCATAGTCGGGTCGCCACTCTATGGAGCACTCTGCCAAGAGTTCTTCAACTATCCTCTTATACTCAGCATGTTTCTGGCACAACACAACCTTCTCGGGGTCTTACTCAATCTTCTGCGCAGAGGCAGACAGGTTGAAGTGCTTGATAGCTCCGACATGCTCTTTACCCTTACTGGCATTCTGACAGAGTACCAATGACTCGGTGGTCGCAGGGAGACCTAGGAGTTTCCTCTAATGATGATTAATCCTCCCTGACAGGTCCAACAATGGTGCCACACAATTAGTGGGGAAGTCTCCATCAAGAAATTCTATTTCGTCCTCCTTGTCCACAACATCGGCCATATGGACCGCAACCCTTCCCGGGGGCACGTCCTCAATATCGCATATTGAGTCAGGCTGTCGTCGAATAGGGCTTAAGAGGAGGGAAAATTACTTCCCCCAGCCACATACTTGCCCATGGGGGTAGCCTCCTTGATGATTTTGTAGAGTACCTTGAAACTCGGAACACATTTTTGTTGGAGGGACCTCTGGAGACCTGGTGACTCAGGGCACTGGGCTACGAGGAGTGCGACCAAATCGACCAAACATCATTGCTCGTCGATTTCCTCAATGTGAACTTGGCTCCTGGGGTACACCACTATATGATAATGAAGACAGAAGTGTGTCTCCCATAGGGTTTGATGGAAGCATTTGACTTCTTCTAGGGTGAGGAATTCCAGTGCACATAAGTTCGATGCTACCATGGGACAGAACTTATCTGGGAAGTGATCCACCGTGAGAATGTTCCAGAAGTTCCTAGGCCTAGATTTAGGGTCTGGCCCCATATTTTCCCACTCATCAACCAGAGGTGGCTAAGGAACTGGTAGCAGAAATGAGGTGGACCGTTGAGACAGTATACTAGGCGGTGGAGAATACGGCGAACGAGCCGACTAGATGCCGAATTCTGGGCCATCATTCCAAGAGTGTGGTGACCTAACCACAGTGTCACGATATGACGGGATAATAGACATAGCTTCTGGTTTAGGGATCATGGTTATCGGCGATGGGTCACACTATTGCTCAACCGCCATCGGTCTCCAAAATAGCTCTCCATGATCTCTGGTCAAGGTAGAGTGTGCTTCTAGTGGTGATGGTGGTGACTGCATTGTCGGAACCTGTGGGACTGCCAATATTTCCTCCTCCTGGATGTACCTGCGAAGTGAGACAGGAATCCAACATACTTCACACTCTGGAAGGATGAGGCTGATACGCCTTGTTCCTCCCCCGGTCTTTGACACAGAGGACCGTGGGGAGGGTTCCATCACTGAGTCGTACTCTGCTTTAGAATATGATAAATTGACCAATTTGATCTATGTATGATGCTTTTCGGTATTCTTGGTACGGTAGTGACAACCCTCCTCCTTTCCCTGGGATGGGTCTTTGGGGAAGGGACAATTCCCAGCCTGAGGAGGTCCTTCTTCCGTATTTGTGTTGAGGCAGGGTGTGCTTCCACCTGAGTGGGCTGGGGTGCAAGGAGCACTGGGGAAAATTTCAAAGGGGGCATGAGGAGGACCTCCATACTAGATTATGGAGAGGGTAGGACCCCTGCTGGAACTGACGAGAGCACAGGTAGGACCTCTATGCCTAGTTCCCTTGGTTACGTCATTATGAGGCAAGTCCCCATACTGATTGGAACGAACACGGGTAGGACCTCCGTGTTGGGTGTTGGTGAAGTGAAGTTGATCTCCACCCCTTGGGTTGATAGGATGAATAGGTCTTTCTTGGGCTGATATAAGGGTTTGAGGAAGTTCCTCACATCATAGAGTGACTGTATGTATAACATCCCTACCCCGGTAGTCTGTGAGAGGAGGAATGGCTCCATACCCAGTGTAAAGAGCGTGGGTGAGGCTCCCATATGAGGTGTTGCTACCACGGGGAAGTCCCTCATTCGAGTCGGAGGTGGAACGAGGTAGACCTCTGAGCCGTGCATGGGAATGGGAAAGGCCCGCGTCCTCCATGATTGTTGCACAGGGAGAGTCTCCGTACCATGTGGCACAGTTGCAGGTTAGTCCGCGGTGGCCACCGTCTGTGCCTGTGACTAGGAGAGTCGACCCAGCCTCCCTGTGGGGTGGTTGGGGCCTCGATCTGGGTCGGGCGTACAACTTCCCCTGCTCGGAATATGCAAGGGGGTGATGATGCACGTCGGTAGTGGCTCGGGCAGTGGTAACCACTGACATCGACGCCCCATGGCGAACTCCCTCCTCGGCATGTTCCCGACGTTGGAATCGGGTCAGTCGGGCCAGTGCCAGTGGTTCAAGTAGGTAGTCTACCTGCTCTTCAGCTCAGGGAACCGTGTGGTAGTGCTGGCGCAGCTTGGTGGGGGCCCTCGCTAGGAACCCCTGGGACAGGACTCTGGCCGAGATGGCCCGAACATCCCCTACCTCCTCGGCATAGGGCATGGATTCGTCGAGGTGTTTTGGGGAGAGGCTCTCAAAACGGTTGAAGGTCGGATTGGGGAGCAGAAGATCCCTGCACAGCCCTCGTGGGTGGCATTGATGGCAGGGCATGGACGCCTCCAGGTCCAGGCGGGTAATATCCTTGGTTGGTATTATTCCCTCCTCCTCGTAACGATGTACAAGTTCGTTAATCACCCTTAGTTGGATGGATTCTGATGGGGAGATGGGGCGTGTGCTCCCCATGTTCGCAGAAACAGACGTTGTTGCAGTAGTAGTGGAGCCACACAAAGCGGTTGTGCTAGCGTTGCCACATCCCCTACGCAGGCGGGTGGGTGATGATCATGTTCCGGAGGCAGCAACCTGATTCCTCAGAAGCAGGGAGATTAACTCATCATCACTGCTAGGAAAAGAAATTGACAACCAGTGCCCCAGCGCCATTCCATCTTCCATGGCCGGTAAGAGGGATCTACGCTGACAACATCGCAGAATGGGATGCACAGCGTTCTACTACCCCAACTTCTGGTGAGTTTCACGCAAGGCCTGCTATTTTCTTGGTGGGACCCGGTGCCGATAGCTGGATCTGGTGACATGTCAATCAATGGATTCCCCGAGCATTACTAATCTCTATATTGAGGAGAAGAAATTCACGTCAGGTTCACCATTTCTGTTTCCGGCGGTTTCATCGGGGCGCGTGCATCCATTGCGTTCGGGGGACATTGAGGTTTCTATATTTCCCTACATTCCCTCTTTCCAAAGGCAGGCGACATTCGTTCCTTGTTCAGGGACATTTTCTCCTTGATTGAAACTGGATGATGGGATGTCGGTTCTTCCTTCTGTCGATTCCTACTCATAACTCGTCACCTAGTCCGGGTCACCCTTATAGATTTAATACTTTGTTTGTGAAACTCTTCCCAGTACCATGTTTCCATGGGTGCTGGTTAATTACACTACATCTGTCAGAACATTCCAAGGGGTCCGGTCAGGGAAAAAACCTTCGGTTGGGGGATTAGTCACGTCGAGGCATCACTGGCATGTCTGTACACTGGGGAATTGGCATGTCCGTCTTTTACCCCTAATTATAGGGCTTCTCAAGGGTGCAGAAGCCCGAGACATCACACATGGAGCACGGGGAATCATATGACGTAGGCATGTACATGAGGATTTCCTCATCTTCCCATGTTTAACAAAAGGTATGCTGCAAGTTTAACATCCAGCAGAGACGGATTGGACTGATCGGAACACCGATGAAGGTGGATTAGATTGAGGAACCCCCTTGAGGGAACACTGATATTGGGGCCAATGCATGGGCGGATTCCCGAATGCTGTGGAGGGGAATGGGGTGGCGTAATCTCGCCAGAATGTGGCGTCCCTAGTATGAATCAGGATGGAAGGTGGAGAGTTGAATTGAGTGGAGGATGAATGAGATGAGACCATCGGGGAGATGACGGTAGTGATGGGCATGAGCCTCAAAGAGACCTCCTACATATCCCCGTGGAAGGGAATAAAATTCTGTGTAGTTAGGTCAGTGAGAACCGACGTGAAGGGGGGCGGAGTGACCAGCATGTGGTGGGCTTGAACCTTAGGGTGGCTTCCTATGTACCATGCCTTGACATGGATCAAAGTCCACATTGTTCTAAATGGGTGCTGGTGAACCGATGTGAAGAAGGACCTGGGTCCAGATAGATGGTGGGCTTGAACCTCATGGAGGCTTCCTATGTACCATTCCTTGACATGGATCAAAGTCCATGTAATTCAGGTTAAAAAGGAGCTGCTGAACTGACATGAAGGGGTGTCAGAACAACTAGATTGTAGGGTCACAACGACTTTCTGCTAGATTGGGATGCAGTTTAACGCCATGCGGGATGAGGGCGTGTCAGAAAACCGACATGTATAAGGACCTTGGTCCATGTGGATGGTGGGATTGAAGCTTAGGAAGGCTTCCTACGTACCATGCCTTGACATGGATCAAAGTCCACGTAGTTTATAATGAATGCCAGAGAACTGACGTGAAGATGAACCGGGGGTCCGATGGGTGTTTGGCTTGAACCTCGTGAGGTTTCCTACGTACCATACCTTGACACAGATCAAAGTCCACGTAGTTTGGGATGGTCACAATGGCTTACCGCTGTACTGTAATTCAGATGAACGTCATGCGTGGTGGGGGTGGAACTTGACATGAAGATATGACCTGGCGGTGGGCTTGAACCTCATGGAGGCTTCCTATGTACCATGCCTTGACATGGATTAAAGTCCATGTAATTCAGGTTAAAAAGGGGCTGTTGAACTGACATGAAGGGGTGTCAGAACAACTATATTGTAGGGTCACAATGGCTTTCCGCTAGATTGGGATGCAGTTTAAGATCATGCAGGATGAGGGAGTGTCAGAGAACCAACATGAATAAGGACCTTGGTCCATGTGGATGGTGGGACTGAACCTTAGGAAGGCTTCCTACGTACCATGCCTTGACATGGATCAAATTCCACATAGTTTAGAATGAATGACAGAGAACCGACATGAAGATGGACCGGGGGTCCGATGGGTGTTTGGCTTGAACCTCGTGAGGTTTCCTACGTACCATGCCTTGACACAGATCAAATTCCACATAGTTTGGGTTGGTCACAATGGTTTACCGCTATACTGTAATTCAGTTTAACATCATGCGTGGTGGGGGTGGAACCTGACATGAAGATATGACCTGGTGGTGGGCTTGAACGTCATGGAGGCTTCCTATGTACCAGGCCATGACATGGATCAAAGACCTCGTAGATTAAAAGGTGTAATGTTTAATGTCATGTGGTATGGGGGTTGGGGTCATAGTTGATTCTTACTCTAATCCCACATGAGTTAGGCTCGGTGTGAGAAACAAGAGGCGGCAGAGACCAGACGATCACATCATGAAGGGGCATCTGTGAGAAGAAAAGAGGGGCTTACGCGTTGGGTGGCCCATGGTGTTGGGACTTACTCCAGGATAGAGCCCCGAGGGCGACAATGCGCAGAGTGAGAGCGGAAGTACGGAGGTGCATGGGTTCTACCTCCTCAGGATGTCTCACAATAATGTGGTTAACATAAGAAATTATTTGAGGGTTACTAGGCATATAATAATTAAGGAAACATCAGCTTATTTAAATAGTATAAAATTTAGTAGGTGATTCTTGAAGGTCCCATGTGATGCATGAATATGCATAGTAAAATACAACAAGATGTTATGTAAAATAACATCACTGTCTACCATACTATTTTATATGAAAAATCCTCTTACTCTATAATTTTAAATTATCTAGAGAATAATGAAATATAATAATCAAAAAATTATGACCTAATAGGGAATACTAGGTTTCAATAAAATAACTCCATCGAGGAAGAGAAAAGTAAATAATGGAGTGAAACAAAGGAAGAGGATAGTAATATTCATCAAATGGGACGAATTTTAAGAATATTGTATATAATACATGAGAGATATTTAAAAAAATAGGTTAGGTATGAAGAGGGATATTCAGTCAGTAGGCCTCCTATGCTGTAGAAGAGAAAATAGTCCCTTCCAAATGAATACGTTTTTCTACACAATTTAAAAATAAGACCAAAATTTTAAAAACATGTATATTTTTTATACATCATGTAATAGATGGGTTTTCTCCTCCTGATAAAAACCAAAACACAGTATGAAATTTGATTTTCCAAAACCATCACACATTAAGAATATTGAATTAACAACATGTAATCAATTCATGGTGTTTATTTATTTCACTCCATAAAAAATCTCATTGGTTCTAGACATCGTAATTTAGAAAATTATTTTTTAATAAATAGAAATAATTAAAATCACCTCATGAATTTAATTCACATTGTGTAATTATCATGTAGCGAACATCCATCTGATATGGTACCTATCTTTCCAATAGGAAATAGACCTTCCTGATTTAATGGTTAACCGAGCTTAATCCAAAATAGAAACACTACAAGGGTTTACAAAAATTATAAAATAATCTATACCACCTGAAAAATCTGCACCACTACAAATCTTTTATAATATATATATTTTCATATCAATATTATTCTTCACTAATCTCTAGTATAGTTGAATATAATTTAGTACTTTCAGTTTGTGGGATATAAATATCATCCATTACATCTTGATAAAACAATTTATGTATATATTAGAATATCATTTTCAATCCATGTATTTGGGTGTTATTATTCCACAAACATTGGCATACCCTACCTTAAGATAATTAATTATCTTTGCATCTATTGATTTATAATTATTCAAATGATATTAACTTTTTGAAAACTTTTACATGTGAATGTGTGATTTCATGGGTGATTAAGGACATGCCATGGACCGTCACGTTTCACCAATCCTTACAAAAACTATTCATTCAAATGAACATGTATTCTATGAAATAACATATTTTTCTCTTCCTTAAATATAAAATTTATATCTTCTTTTCAATCAGTGATATCAAGAATCCACTTAATGTTATGGGAGCTGGAACCCTATAACCACAGACATTGAACATTATTTTACTAGTATATCAATATTTTTTAAAATTTATTAATTAATTATCACATGTTGATCATTATTTTTTGTGTCATAAATTTGATAATATCCATGGGTCACTTTTTAAACTAAAAGGTCATAGAAGTTCCATTCTATAATCTGAGACTAGAAAATATATGAAAAAATTCCTAAATAGTTTTTTATATAGCTAGATTATATCTTATTATAATTTATAATTTATATAGGCTATATTGGGTGGGTATTCATATGTCACTGAGAAACATTATCTTAGTGTACCCTCTTGGTATTTTTCAGAGTATAAGATTATAATAAATTGACATGTAAGTAATAAATTTAATTTTATATGTCATTTGATCTTACTATCTATGTATTTGTGAAATGATCCTTAGAAACTAACATTATTATAAATAATTTTTTTGAGTCGTGTACTTTTATGTAATGATGAAAATATGATGATCTTTTCTCATTGAATGTTCAGATGCATTTCCTGCATCATGAGTGATAATTCATTAATGAATAATGTGTGAAATTATTTTCACAATTTCATTATTCATTATAATTTTATATATAATACTATTTTATGTAATGAAAACTGCCTAATTAACACCATAGACATTAATTTTTATTATAATGGTAATTTATAGAATGTCATTGAAACATACATATAATGCATAGGTTGATAACACACATACTCAACTTCCTTGATTGTAGTATTAAGGTAAAGGGTTTATATTACACCATGTTTGTTCATTTGTAGTCATTAATGTATTACTATTTATATTTGTTTCTCTATGAGTTACTTGGCATGTTGAAAGACAATAACATTTTAAATTACGTGGTATTTCATAATTCCACTAAGAAAGGGTCATAGATTGCAATACAATATGTCTATCTAGAACATTAGATGAATTTCGTACAAATTTCAGAAGTTGGATAAATATTATTCTATGATCAAGATTAATAATTTTTCATATATGTTTGATCTTATATATATTTTCACCAATTGTTTGAGAGAATATTAAGTTATTATAATATTGAATAAATTTTATTTTTCATAGGTCATTATTAATTTTGTGAATATAAAGTATATTTTATGTTTTATTCATAAGGTAAAAAATAATTCTCAATTTTAATATTAGAAAATTTAATAAATAAATATATATATATATTCTATTATAGATGATATAATATTATATTTATTTATCTCTGATAAATAGAGTTTTATTATTTAGTAAATAAGTATACATTATTCAAGTCTCATTAAATTCCATGAAGTATATTTTGACCGGTTTAAATGCTATCATTCAAAATGGCATATTAATTTTTATTTAAAAAAATATTAGTATACATATTTAAAAAATGATATCTACTTTCTATAAGGTGTTATACATGCCATGTAAATAATACAATTAATTATATTATTATTATTTATAGGGTTCCCTAAAGAACGAGGGATTTGATAAGGGATGATGTGATATTACTAAGTCAATCCCAGCTTTATAAATACTCTATTATATCAATTTATAGGGTTATATATTAAATTTTTTACAAAAAACACAATAAATAATTATATCAACCCCTATGTGTTAAATATTCCAATAAGTCACTAAATAATAAAATAATTGGTCCTATAATACCCAATAATACCATGGATAGAACCTATAAATCCTTCATCCATGATGATATTCTTTTTTTTTTGTTATGAAAATATGCCAAATGTTTGAAGTATTTAATGTGATAGAGCCCAATAAATATTTGATGTTGTTATGAAGTTTTAGAGATTGAATTTATCATTGATAGAGGGATTCAACCCTTCGACATTACAACATAATTTTTTAAGTTGATTGGAATATTCTTCGATGAACATTAAAATTTAAGACAACATGTTTTTTTCTAAATAAATTAAAAGTAAATTATGTTTTATGATTTGTCCGTCTTGGTTTTGATATAATATCCAACTAAAATTTGATTTTGTTTTGTTAGTCAAGATGTTTTTCTAGATTTAAATCCATGATTATTTATTTATAACTGTAAAATGGTAGAGTTAGTAATTCTTAATAATAATTTTTTGGATGCTTGAAACATTCATGTGGTATAAAAGGGGTCACATAATTAACTAGTAATTATATATTATTATTTGACCGATGACATGTTTTTTATTGTAGTTTTCATATTAGTGTTTTTTCTGAAAATATAAACATAGGGTTTATTTATAATTCTTCTTCATTGTCATTTGTATAACCAATTAATGGATAAAAAACATGATTAATATTCAAAGGCACTACCACTAGTTTTTAAAGGTTTGACCCACATTAAACTAGACTTCATGGAAAGTAGTCCACTATAAGGAATTATGTACCCTTATTAATTTTCTATAGTGAACCATAATATATTCCAATAATCATGTGATAATTATATGTGTTAAGAATTAAAAACATACCAAATGTTGAAAAATCTTGGATGGAACACTATTTTCCAAACAATAAGCCATATACCTCATGTACATGTCTATGTGTTTTCTTGGTGGAAAACGTGGTGTTCCAATGCAATGTTGTGAATTAAATACCTATTAGATGAACTAAATAACTAAAAACATCAAAGGTCACATTCTTGGTATTTATTGTACACATCATTTAATTCATTAATATCAGTTATTGAAAAAACACATATTATTCCTAGGAGTTCATAACAGACATGGGAAAAAAGGTTCAATGTATGGAGAAAATGTACATGATGTGTATGAAATATTCCCTCATGTAATTAATTTAGCATTGAGTGAAAAAAATAATTATATAATTTATCCACATTCCATGTGTTGTTTGATTCATTTTTTGATAGTAAACACTATTTATTTGGATTTTTAGATATATAATAAATTATTTTCCATGTAAAATATTGAATTGTATGTTTTTTGTGATCCTTACTTTTAGTGGATTCTATGTGTATTTATATCATCACATGTGGTATGATTTATATATAATCAAGAATCTTTTATTTAATAATATACGTTTGCTAATTATGTTACACACTATCTATGGTAGATTTCATATGAATACAATGTTAAAAGACCATTTTTATTTTTTTGGAGGGGAACATGTTTTTAACTCATACAAAACAAGTATACAATATTAATTTTAAATAAAATTTATGTATTTATGTTGATAAAAATAATGGATGTCGAATCCTTCCAAATATTTTGGATGATATTTTGATAAACTCAATTAATTGCATTAATTCAAGGTGAATTATTCTATTAAATGAATGAATTGATGTTAATGTTAGATTGATTGAATATGTAGAGTTATTTAATGTGTGTGAATAAATATGATATTATACTATAGATGTGTATGTGATTGGGTTCATTTTTAAATTATTATTACTGTTAAATTTTATTTATCACCTTTATGTCATCATATCCTCCCTTTATGCAAGGTCCTCACTACCTATGATTTATTTTATTTATACTTCATAAACCAATAAATTTGTTCCCCTCACATGAATCTGTATGAAACTTATATAATGGATAGAGCTCCTAGAATAGTGGATGTGGTTCATGTTTAGAGTTGAGGAAAATGATTCAAAGTGGTTTTCGAAAGGGAATGTGGAATATTCGATCATGAACCAAGTTATGGATTAATGTTATTTTCCCCTAAGTAAGATGGGTTTTCATAATTGACTAACTACACTAATAATTAGAAAATATATTTCTGAAAAAAAATAATATTTTTTTATCGACTTGCCTAGTTAATTTCATAATGAATATTTTTCATGAAAACATAAATTAATGAATTAAAAATAAATAATTCAGAAATTAAAATAATTTGGATTATTCATATCTTTTATGAGATATGGTTAATCACTTATGTAAATCATCTTTATATTAAATCAAATTTAATAATTATTAATTTGGAAAATATAAACCTAACGAAAAAATCACTCATGTCAGTATATGTTAATTTAATGTAGACTTCCACTACATGGGTTGAAATAAAACCATATTCAATTTGATTTAATGAACTCCTTTGGTGTTCTTTCAAGTATGAGGAAATTTCTATATATTTTCTTCGACATTAACATGTTTTCATTATGGGTGATCACCACAATAAGACATAATGTAACTAATAGGAAAATGGTAGGGAAATAAAAATTTAATGTTTTTAGGTTTAGGTAATCCAATAATCTGATCTTGGAGATGTGTGTTCATGAATATATAATGTTATTACTTCCAAAATACATTCAAATATATTTTTATTCCTCTATAAGATTATTAATTATTGTAATATGGATCCTTTATAGTATAATGACCATGTGGTAGGATATTCCAAAATTGATGGTGGGTGATATTGTGGTTGGATAAAATATTGGGAGACAAATAAATAAATCATAATAAGTCAAATATTTGGTTATCAATATAAAAATAAAAATCTACTTTTTATCAATGTATAATGTGGAACGAGAAATCACTGTAAAATTGTGATCATACAAGACACAAAAACAATTCCTCAACATCTTATATTTTTATGGGTGGTATAGTAGTTTTATACAATGAAAAAATATAGGAAAATTTATACCATGTGATTGAATTCCCTACACATATATATATCCATATAATAAATAAATCAATGGATATATGGATTTCTATTATAAGTACATTGAAATTATTTAACAATTTTCATCATCAGGATATTAGTTGTGTATGTAGAATTCAAAATGAAACAAAAGGACATGGAGGTATATACAACGATAGATTCTATCTTATCTCATTATAAGGAGAAATTTAATCATTATATAAATGATATTTTCACTTCACTATATTATCGTAAACATGAATATGGTTCTTATCTATTGATATTACAATCAATATATCTACATATAATAACCAATTAGAAATGTTTTTCCTAAATAATGATAATAAATTATCTCTTAATCATATAAAATCAATCCTTTTTTCTAGGTTCTCCTTATTTTTCTATAATTATAATTTCAATAGATTGTGTGAACATCATAGGAATATTTTGAGATATACACACTATGTACATATGTGTTTTTGGGATCTTATTTCCACAACCATTATGGTGAAATACATCAAAGGAAAGGTTGAAAAAACATATAATTATTTTATAGTAAATGTAATGAATAAATAATTATTTGGGAAAAACATTATTTAGAGGTGGTGTGATGAAAATGAAGCTATATTCATCTCATGTGGATAGAATGTTATTTTAAAATAACATTTCAATGAATTGAATAATAAAAAATAAGTTTCATTTATATCAAATAAATTTACCACTGAATGTCTTGTATATATTTTAATGGGAATTAAACATTTTTTTGTATTCATGTAGTTAAACCAATAGATAAAAATTTATATAAGTATGGATTATAATCCTAGGATTTAATGAACGGTGATTATAATTTTAATTGTTACACACACATTACTCCACGAAGTAAAAATGAAAAAATGAAATAGATTCTAATTGATTATTAATATATCAATTATAAAAATTTAATGAATTATATTGCCTATTTTCTTATTCAATCATTGTTTGAATTATATTTTATAATAAATTTATATCAACGAATAGGTTGACAAAATGATACATTATTTCTTTTGGAATTAACATATTTTTTGTATAATAATTTTAATTAATAATTTAGTAATTATTTAAATATTAATATCTAATGATGGGAATATATATGATGAATAAAAATTATAATATTTATACCCATATATGGAATTAAAATACATATTTATTAAAAAATAATTGTTGTATTCAAGGATATATAGAAAATATTTTTTAGTATTCTTTAAAATATTAACAAAATGTGTATTATCAACTAAAATATTTATTTCATTTAAGAAGATGAAACATTCAAAAATATAGCAATGTTATTTTTGAATTAATTAAATAATATATTAATTTAATAGTTCCAAATTAATCTTGAAGGAAAATTATTATGCATAATTTTATTCCATATCGAAATTTAGGAATGATAAATGAGATTAATGAATGTACTTGTTAAAATTTATAGTTTCCATTGATAATATTTTTTGGAAAATTTATTAACCATGTATTAATTGTTCATGAAATGCAGATTAAATGGTTTCTTAAAAACCACATCAACTTATTTTCATCAAAGAGATTATGATAGTACAATATAGATTGATTATTTTCTTATATAAATTTCTAGTCTTCCTTGATTCCTTTATAGATGTTTTCTACCATTAATAGTTTAACAACATAACTTATACTATATAAATTGTCTAAAAATATCATATAAGTTATGATATATTTCAAGTATATTTTTTAATAGCATTAGGTAGTTTTTATAGAATTTATATGTAAGGAGGGTGAACACTCCAATTTAAATCATTCAAAATTCAAAGCGTTTCTTAATTAATGATCTTATTACTACTAAGGATATTTACCAGACAGATATGGAAAATGTAATAAATAACATCTACTATATTTCTATAAGGGTAGAGTATCTCTTTGAAATAATTTGAGAAATTAATAATTTAATGGAAACATATATTTAGATGAACAGGATGTGGTAAAAACACAAAACACTATATCTGTTTGGCGAAGGAATTATTCGAGAGACATACATTGTTTAATAAAGTTATAACTATATTTGTGCTTTTGTATTAAATCTAGTTGGTGATATAAATAATTTGATAACAATAATAAATACTATATATATAAGAAATTTAAAACTATATATTATTTAAAAATTATTACGAATTAAAAATTTGTTCTATATAAAAAAATTAAATTTTTAGTAGCAGATGTAATGCCGTAGGTGGCTATTAAAAAAAACAATTCATTGATGGTTCCATAAAGATACAAACAATTCTCTACTAATTGTTCCAAAATTTCATGCATAAATCCATATGAATTATAATTTTCACAGTTATAGAAATAATTATATAAGACATCCACTTTCAATTCTACCTCACTTTTATGAAATATCACAAAAAATTTCTATACGATGTGACATTAATGGTTGGCTTCATTAAATAATTCTAATATGGATTGAATGTGTAATGTATCCATTTATGGGTTGAAATAATTTTAATGATAATAGAATAATCATTTTATATGAAATGAATCCCAGGTTCTATAAGATGTTAGAGATTTTGATTTAGTTTTCCAAAAAATATGCTTACAATTATATACAAGAAAAAAATGATTATCTCTATAGTCATTAACGGCTGAGGGATTTTGGAAAAGAATAATTACTTATTAACTAGATACTTGAGAACAAGATTTAATATTAAAGATCAAGTGGACACCTAATAAAATTCATGACATATAGTATAAATGGTATTGAATTATATTATATGAAATTATAGACATAAATTATTTCAGTTTCAACTCTAATTACTAAAAGGTATAGAGTTTGTATGATAAAGATTACATTGTAAAAATTTATCAAATTTTATGATAACTATTCCATTTTGTTCTTTATATTTCATATTTTATATAATTAAAATATAACATAAAACAAATCAAATTTTATTTTTTAGTAGTAAAAATAATTTGAAATTACTTGAAGAAGAAAAATTGGATAATTTCTCAGAAAAAGTAGAAATGAAATACTAGATTTCAGGGAATATGAAAATAGCCTTCCCTAATAACATTTAGACTGTGAATCATAGTATGTTAAAGTAATATGTAGTGTTAAAGTTGATTATATTATGTAGTTTCATATCTACATTTGATAGAGCATCTTGTGTTTACTAATGTATCATTAGAAAAATGTCTTAGATATTATTTATTATATATTTGTTATATTGAAACATGTTTTAAACAATGGTAATATCTAATTAATTTGGAATGAAAGATGATAAATACTTATGGATATCATCTCTTGATGCATTTTCTCACAGTAACTAGATGAAATTATGATGAAAATCATTTAATGACGTGTTAATGCTAAAAATATATATCCATATCTCATTAGATGCATTTTTTCATGTGAAGAAAACCACATGAGTTGGTAAATGTTTTCTCATATTCATATGGGATTTTATTGGCCTTATATCCTTATAAGAAAATATATTGTACATCAGATTACTAGAATATTCATAATCTTTCTTATTAAATAATTACTTATCACATGATGGTCATTATTCTTCATTACATAAATGTGATAGTTTTATTTTCATTATTTTGGAATTGAAAGATCATATTATATCATAAAAATGATGATAAATAATAAGTTTTATTCAAAAACATATATTCCATAGTGAGATGGTATCATTTTTTAGGGAAACTCATATAGAAAATCATGGATGTGGATTCATAGGATGTTGAGGATAATTCTCATGGTTTACAAAGTTGGTAATTTTTTGAGAAAGAGATTATGAGAACACTAGCCACCAATCAGAAAGAAACAATTATACATGTCATTTAAAATTTCAATATATGGACATGCTTAATAGTTATTAAATTTTAATGTTACTATAAATTCATATCATGAATCGTTCACATTAATGGATTGATCAAAAATGGGATAGAATATTCCCACAACGGGATAGTATATATTCCTCATTACAAGAGTGATATTGCATTAATTAAAAATTCATGAAACGATTTTCCATTTTGTTATTAAATTGAAGATGATATCTTATTCCGTTAGATATTTAATTAACTTGGTAATTAAATCCATAAACGATTCATTCATTAAAAAAGTTCTTATATTTAAATAAATGATATTGAGATCTAGAAAATAGATTTATAACACCAATATAAAATATTCTTGATTTTAGATATCTAGATAAAGATATTAAAATACAAATTTTTGTTATTATATGTAGTAATTATAAATGTTGAATTCCACTACATTATATTGAGGTTCCATGAAATGATTCTAAATTATAACCATGGAATTTATGTGATGTATCCTAATTCCACTAATAAAGGGACCAAGAGGGCCATCCACTATTTTTATCTATAACCATAATCAATTTAAATATGAATTTAATATATTAGATAAATATTATTTTCTATTGTTCTTTAATAATTATATATCTATTATTGATCACATATATTAGGTAACGAGTTAGTTGAGATAACATTATGTGAAATGAAGATTAAATAAATATCATTTCCATAGTTTAATTAACAATTAGGAAAAAATATCATATTTATTATTTTTCATTTTAATGGTAAAAGAAATTTATTTATTTAGATACGTGAAGATTTAATAAAAATTCACTTTCAATTTTTATGAATATTATTTTAATTTATTAATTGCAAGATAATGTAGTGATTTTTATTTTAAATTTAAATATTCATTTTTCAATGTTTATTGAATATTGGGGGTAAAGATCATATAATGAATAATGGTATCATTAGAAGTGATTTGTTAGATATCATTTAAGTGAATATTTATTTATTAATTTAACAATTTATATTTATTTATCAACATGTTTTGTGCATATCATGTAAATAATATTATTTGTTATATTATTTTTATACATGGGGTTTTATAAGGAATAATGTATTGGATATGGGTATATGTAAAATTAAAAACCCTAGAATAGATTTATGAAACCGGGTTATATAATATTTCAGTGTTATACATTTGTTTTCAATAAAAAACTACATTGATAATTACCTCATACCCTAAGAGAGATATTTACTATGAATTTTCTCAATATAAATATCATCACCCCCTCAAATATATGTATTTTTTAAGTGAACATGATTAATACGAAATCTGTGAATAGATTCTTTATTTAATCAACAGTAGATAGTAGACATGATTGAGTTTAAAAGATATCAGGTCCTGCAATCCATGATCTGGTGTTAAATTCTTGACCTTCATATATCTGACTATGATGATGATAATTGTGTTGCAATTTTTCCCACCAAAACATTGCATCCTCAAAAAGAACATAGGGTTCACTTACATTTTTAGGTCCTTCTATATTTAATGTTTTAGAGATTTGGGTCAAAATAAAACATAAATAATTCATTGGTCATAAAATGTACATTTCTCTCATTTAACCCATCTTTTCATATTTTATATTATGTTTTCAACTACATCATTATTATATTATTTATAAACATATATAATTAAAAAACATTCTAACAAGGGGAAAATTGAAACATAGTAAGGGTGTTCTTGAATTCTCAGTAAGGGTAATCATAATAATTAAAAATGGAATTTAATCAATTATAATAAGAGTATGTAAAGTTATTATGAAAGAATAAAACTTCATGATTCATTCATAAAATAAATCAGACAGACCAATACCAAGATCATAAAATATGAAAAAATAGCATAAGAAATAGTCATTATAATTAATAATCAAGAAACATGTGATATAAATATTTATCTTGAGAACCATTGTAAATCCACTGAAATCATAATAAATCATATAATAAATATGGGAAATCATTTTATCTTTATCCATACAGTAACTTATAAAAATGAAAGAACCATATTTTTGAATTCCATACCCAATGCGTTGGAGGGCGATCATGAATCCACTCTTCATTGGTTTACCACACAACAACTCATCATTTTTATATCATGGAACTAACCATCATTGGTTTGTAACATAACTGTCGTAAGATGTACTAGTACCATTACATAATCAAAACACATAAAATATATCACTTTATCAGTAATCATTAGAACTATTATTATCCATTTCATAACATGATTATCTTATAAAAGAATGGGTATATAACAATATCTATGTAAAATGATTAACCCATTGAATAGATATGGGTTCCATACAATATTTTTAATAAATATTAATACATACAGAAAATATTGATGATGATATCAAAATAAAATATCCCTAGTGTAGGATAAGTAAAAAAAAGGTTTCCAAACATTCCGGAATTGAAATACCCTCAAAATGTTTTTAAAAACAATCGTGAGACATATATTAATTTCATTTTTAGAAATATAAAACATTTTAAAATTAATCTTCATTAAAAAATCATTATAAACATAAAAATGATGTTTTTAAAATAAATTAATGAATTTATTTTGGAAAATTCCCTTTATAATTTGAAAAAACACAGTTTTAATGATTTTATAAAACAATGTTAGAAAACATAATTACAAATGAAATGGGTTTTTGACTGACACAATAATTTTCAATGAAAACATTATTTACAAATATTCTGTATAAATAGTGAGGAAAATAATTAGGGGACATGTTTTATAATAACATAAATAGGGTATAATAAAAGAAATTATAATTATTTATACATAGTTATTATAATTTCTACATTAGAGACTTAATAAAAAACAACCATAATAAACGATGAGATTCTGAAAAAAAGACTCATACCACTTTTTGTAACATTGAACCCTAATCCACATGATTAAATAATAATAAAATTAAACCTTTAATATCATGATAAATAATTATATTTTCAACATAAAATATAAAATGATATTTATATAATCCTCATAAAATAAGATAGGTGTATCACATGACAAAAGTCTCAAAGAATGAAAATTGCGACAGAATCTATTACCTCTTTGGTAACTCTAACACCATAAAAACCATAAAATATTTATATTAAAATGGATATGTAAATACCCATAAATATATTTATAAAAATAATAATATAAATTAATGGGATATTAATGCACCCCAACAAATAAGTGGTAAATATGTCATATATCTCAATGAAGTAAAAGTGTAATGATAAAACCCCCTTACTACGTGAGTAATATTGGAATCATAATATTCATGATAGAATAAAATAAATTAAAATCATTAATATAAATAATGAAATTAAATTACTGATATTAAATTTCATATTTTTATATGGACCATAATGAATAAACGAGTAGTGAATATGGAATATGGCTCAGATAAATATATATTAGACTATAAATCTGCATACCTCATGTTTTAACTCTAATTGTACATCCTCAAACCACATGTACAAAAAATATAATTATAGTTAAAATATTTGAATGAAACATATTTATATTCATAATAATATATATTATTTACTTATGACATTATATTACCCATTTATAAACAATCCCATGTATATGTTATGTTTTGGGTAATAACCGCCTTATTTTTCTTACATGTTCTGACTCTTTATTCTTGGTCCACTTTCCTAAATCAATATTTATTAATTAAAAAAATATATAACATGATATAAATAGCTTATATATTCATTATATATTTATTTTTAAAAATCTTTAAAACATATAAATAGGAAATGGAATAAACGTTTCCTAGAAACCACATGCTGTATAAACAAATGAACATTTCTTCCATTTTCTTGTCACATTGAAAGTAAGAAAATTAAATTGAATATATATATATATACATTTCACATGTATAATTTTTTTACTATGTAAAAAATAGTAATATTACACCCATCCAAAATACATTCAATGTATGGAATGGACGAGTCATATGGCTATATGAGGCGGTAGTCTTCCGTAAACACGAATGACATTATTATACTCACACAAAATGTTAATCATGAAGGTATGTGTTATAATATAATTAAATAAGATTTATAACATCATAAATATAACATATAAAATATATCAAGTAAAAACATCTATATTACCAATATTGATATGTGGTAATTGAAGAACAAATGACATCTATTCACAATGTGGTTGTCCACCGAACAAACGAATAATATTTTTGTATCCCAACTAATGGAAGTATATAAAGTTGTAGGTAGTATAAATAACATAAAAAAATATAATTATAAATAATATAATGATTATATTATATAAAAATTATATATATATATATATATAATTTAATAGGTTTTAGGATGAAACAAAACAAAAGTATTTATTAATGAACGTTATGTATTCCCTGGGTAACTTATTTTGTTTTTAACCACGGAACTTCATTGAATTGAATTTTCAGAAAATAATGGAAAATAGATTATATTTTGGATTTTAGAAATTAATTTTTTGATATTTTATATTAAACAAATGGATTGACTGGTGTGTGTAATGGGGGATAGTAAATTCCCATTTATAGTGGACGAGGAGTGACATTCTTGTAAATACGAATAGGTAAACACATTTGGGATGTAAATATTGCATCATGTTCCTCTAATAACAATCAATTTATGATAAAATAGTATGTATGGTAAGATATTACCATAAAATATTCTTTCTATTTGTTTATATTTCATTTCCACATTAATATTAATGTATATTCACTATATAATCTCATTATACATTAATTGACATAATTAATTTAGTTTCTTTCACTATTAATTTTTATAAAACAAAACGATGTCAATAAAAGTAATTTTAAATAATAATTATTATAGATATAGAAATACTTTTTCTAAATTCCAATACATTAAGTGAAGAAAAAAAATTTAAAATTAATCCTATAGACGTAATGAAATATCAATTTTTTAAAGATAAAATATTCAAGTTTGGACTATGTTTCTATAGTAAAAATTCGATATAAAGTTGAATAAAATGATATAAATTATAATAATATATGTATAATTTAACTATTTTTACTTTTAAACCAATTCAATATATAATGTAACATCACTATTTTTTAGATGAAAATTTATTTTTCAATTAAATTTCTTTATTTTTCACTATTCATAAAAAATAAAATTTTCTCTTAAAAATAAAATATATAAACACAAAAAATTTTTGCGACATTTATTTCTAAGAAGAATTGTACATTTCCATATAAAAATTATAAAACATTTAAAATTTAATTTTATAACAAGTCTGTCATTAAATGGTGGAAAAACTACCTTTTAGAAAAATACATCGTTTTAAGAATAAAATTGGATTTGTTCTTATTTTATGACTATAATACATTTTGGACGAATTTAATAGATATTTATTGAATATATAACACATAAATTTCATTAATATTGATTTATAATGGTTATTATCTTAATTTTTTATTATAAAATTCGATTGAGGGCATAAAAATTGTTTATCATAAAAACAAATCCTTTATATTAAAGAGGTTTTTATCAAATATAATAATTTTTCCACAGAATGTTTCATTATATAAAATTTTTTAAACCATATTATCATAATTTAGTTAATATTTTTCATTCCAACAATTCAAATGGTGAGAAGATACATATCATAATATAAATAGTATATAGTTGTCTGGTAGGAATTGGCATTGTGTGTAACACAGGTTATTGAACAAACTCGATGATAAATGAAACACAATATAATTTCGTTTTATTTTGTGAAACAAGTTAAAAGTTTTATTACATTTATTAAATATAAAATATATATATATTTATTTGAATAAATATATTTCATAAACTCACGATATTTTACATCCTACCCCCATTAAAATAAATTCCATCCCTGAAATTCGACATATTTATCAAAAGACTAAAATTTTTAGAATTCCATTATTGAAAACCAAATTGTACAAATGAAATAAAGATGAAATATAGAAAATGGTAAATTAAGAAACAAAAATGTCACCTAAATATATGCATAAATATAATTCCACATGGGTACAATATTGGAAGGAAATTAAAATATGAACATGGAATAGATAACAAATTCTCATGGACTAATAGAGAGTGATAGTGAATTTCATCAATAGTAATTCAACGAAAAAATAACATAAATCTGTATAGGTGTGTAAATGATAATTTATATCATCAAAATATTTGTAAGTAGGACAATATTTTATTTCAAGATCCTTTTTATAACATCCCCACTATTTATTTCACATTAATACATGATTAATTACATAAGACTATAGTTAATATAACCCATATGATAAATAAGTCTAGTGAATTTTGGAAATAGGTACGTCAAATAACAACATAAAATAGGGAGTATAAAATATTTTTCAAAAACATATTTAACATGTTCCAAATAATCTTTTGAACTAAAAACATCTTGGGATAACTTGTGGACATACATAAGAAATGGGTTAGAAATAAGTCCCATAAAGGGAATAAACATGGATTAAGTTATGCATGATAGACAATAGGAATTCCAATGAGGAATAAAAAAGAAAATAAATAATAATGTATGATATAGCATGATAATCATAACAATGGAATTGAGGAAACAAAATAAAACCTTGAATAATAAAATATAGGTTAATGAAAAACCAACCAAGAAATCATGGTGGATAATGTCCCATAAAGTATTCAAGATCAATCCATGAACCAAAATTATGTAACATGATAATAAAATTTACCCAATGCACTAGAGCACTATCTGGATGCATCCATCATATTTATATCATTCTCTGTCTTACTTGGGATGCATAGACCATACAACATGGATTAATTCATGTAATAATTTATTAATTGATCAATTAATGAGGAATAAAATCATTTATGTATACAAAAAATATGAATTTGTGCAAATAAATGAATACCATTAATGTAGAGACCCGAATCTTGACGTACATAGACATTACATTACTTTTTCGGAAAACATAATACATAACAAAAA
Source organism: Viscum album (assembly GCA_963277665.1). Classification (NCBI taxonomy): domain Eukaryota; kingdom Viridiplantae; phylum Streptophyta; class Magnoliopsida; order Santalales; family Viscaceae; genus Viscum; species Viscum album. The sequence goes on from OY728123.1 coordinate 209,817,633, forward strand.
CAGAAAAACAAGGACCTTAATAGTTTAGTGTCTTTGGAAACTTGGAACGTAATCTTCTAATCTTGGTGAAAGATCTTCAACATCTCCCAAAAAGATCTTCCTCTTTTTTTCTTACCTAAAACCCTTCTTTATATCCTGGGGAAAAGAAAACATAAAAAGGGTGAGCTGAAATGATCAGTAAGGGTAAGCATGCAGAAAATAAAACAAATCGTATACATTTGAACATAAAAACCTGAACATAATGTTTAAACATTGAAATCTTGAGAAATGACATAAAAAATTGTAGTACGTAAGGCATAGATCAAAATAGAACATTAATCATGATTAAATATCTTGTAAATAAAACTTGTAATTGTGGAAAAACATTAAGCACATGATATGATTTCCATAGTAGCCAAGGCATTATTTCCAAGACAATCTTAGTGGACAAAGTCTCTTTCTGAATCGAGTTCACTCCTTGTTCCAGTCCTGTATTACTGAACCAGATTAACTTACTATTCTAGCCATGTCTATCTAATGAGATATAAATCTTTACCCAATGCATTTGAGGGATATATAGGTCCCACCCATCTCATAATGAAATCATTCTTTCGTCTGCCACAAAATCATAAATCATACATCACAGCATAACCCATGTAATAGAATGGGATTCGTAAAAATCATGCCATCGTAACATAATCCATAAAAAAAGGATATCATTTCATCATAAGAAGAATAAAACCATTTAAATAATGGAGACATTATACTTGAAGCATACACAAATGAAATAATGTCATCTTAGATGAAAAATGTTTTTGATAAAACACTTGAAATGAATTATTGAGGAAAATATCCATTCTTCTTTAAAATCATTTTCTTTTCACAAAATTTCATGAACTTTTAAAAGAAAAGGATTTTGTTGAAAATAGTCATGAAATATTTTGGAGGAAACGTCACTAAAATAAGGCTCTATAAAACCATAAAAATCCTTTCATGAGGTATAAGTTAAAAAAACATTTTTCTCGTACTTTTGCTGGAAAAGTCAAAAAGTACGTCGTAAAAGAAAGATTCCTTAAACACCATGTAGTAAAAGTCAAAATGGTTAAAAATTACTTTAAACATACACAAATGTTTTTTATAAAACATGTACATGGATGATACCAATAACCCCAGTAAATACTTACGAATAATCAAATCATGGATAAAAATGAGATTGGAATAATTAACCCTTACCTTAGGTACGATATGCTTCGTACGTATCCGAACCTCTTGTATAATGATTTACATAATGTCATTGAATTATTATAGAATCATATTCATTGTTATTATATAATATATGGTTCACTTATAACTTTATATTACCCGTTCTTTTGTAAGATGCATGTTAAAGCAGCGTTTTGGGTAAAATTGTTTTATTTATTGTACATGTTTGGACATGTTGTTCTTGATATTATTACTTATATCCTGATTTAATTAATTATAGAATTTAAAACATGATTTATATGTAATATATATTCATCATATACATATATATATATGATAGATCGATAAATGGAATGAAATACACTGTTCATGGAGATAGTAGGTCGTACGTACGCATGAATGTTGTTTTCGTTTCCTTATTTAATTGAATGGAATCAAGTAAATGATATAAATATATATATTCATAAATCCAGTATCATTATTATGTCATATATTTCATGATTACTTATTATATATACTTTATAATCTTTTAGGAATTGTTAACATGGAGAATGAATCTCATCGCGTCGTGGAGACGGTAGTCCGTACGTACGCACGAGCGATGATATCAGTCCCATGATCGTGGAATTTTATTGAAGTTTATGTATAATATTTCATAATCAATATAACTTTTAAATAATCATATATAGTTCTTTAATTACACCATTATACCCATCCATGTAAGGTGGTGGTCGAAAACATATTACACCACAGTGTGGAGACGGTATTCCGTACGTACGCACGCGCGGTGATTTCGTTTTCCGTAGGATGGATAGATGGTGAAATAGGGTTGTTTCATACTTATAATAATATAAAAGTATATTAGTGATACTGATTTTATTACTTCATAATTAAACAACTAAAGAAGAATAAGTATAAGAAGAAATAAAGTTGAAAGAATCGGTAACGGACATTATCTCTTCTTTGAAGCACCTCTTCTTATCCTCCTCTTAGGGCACTAAAGATGGTCTTTTAAGATGACCAAGACCATAGGATGTTTCTAGGAAAGTGGAGAAGAGAACTTGTCAGGGGTTGGCCGAGCTTGACGTCTCAAAGTGGTGTGAGGAATAGATGGAGGAGGTGCCCTTTTATAACGGAGGAGAGGGGAAAATTAGGAAAACTAAAAATATTATTTTATTATCAAGTCATATTTAGTTTTTAATAGAGCCAAATTGATTTATTTCGAATCTAAGGTGGAGATTGTTCGAAATAATTTCATCCAATATAATGTAGATAAGTTTAGTTTTCTATTTTATCCTTATCACTTAGATTTAACTTTAAGTTAAATAATTTTACTTTTACCCTGTCTTCTTGTTTTCTTACACTATAAGGTTAATAAACATACTATAACAAGAAAAACGAACCCCAAGTTGTTTATTATTAATATATATAACCTTATCTAATTCATTTGGTCTAACCTTATATTTTTAGGAATAAAATAACAATTAATAATATAATATTTGTTTTAAAACAATTTTATGTCAATTTTGACACTATTTGGTAATTGATTTTTGTGAAAATCATAAAAGAATGATTAGTTCGAAAATAAGTTAAATAAAAACATACTAACATGTCATATTAACCTAGAAAATTAGTGGAATTCAAAAAAAGTCTCAAATTACATTTATTTGGGTATTTATAACATCAATAATGTCAATATTTCATTAATGAGATAATTACTGCATCATCATTGTGTTATAAATAAATTAAATTATTTAATGTCTAAAAATTATAAATAAAATACCATTATGTAGGAAATATTTTAATCTTTCTAATGAATATTTATAGTCGAATTTATCTTATGTATATCCCTATATTATAAATGTTTTAGTTATTAATATTTGATTTTAAATATTTTCACTATTTTTTAAATAAAATAATATTAAATGTCCTTATCTAATCCAAGTGGGCCTAAATGGTTATATTTGCTTCCTAAGGTTTTTTAGTCAAATTTCACTTATCCAAAAATTATTTTCATCTCATTGAACGACATTTTAGTCCTTGATATTAACCATGTCTCTCAGATTTTCGAAATTCAATTCACAGAAGTGGTAAAATTTCATTTAAATGAAAAAGTCAGTTTTTTTTAACTACAACTAAGTTGTTTCACTATTCATCAAAAATTGAAGTTTTTTAGAAAAATATCAAAAATTCAGCCTAAACATTATTTGATATTCCGAATTCAAAATTGATGTCTATTTTTCCAATTTCAAAACATAGAAGTGGCATTAATTAATTTTATAATTAATTCTCATTATCACAACAAATAGCGTGTTTTTAAGAAACAAGAACTATCAAAAGATTGATACTTGTTTATATCCAATTTCAAAGTGAAATTAATTTTAAAGAACAACATTGGATTAAATGGTAAAAATATATTCTAATTACACTTTAAAAAAATTAAAAAGATAATCTAACCATATAAATTATTGCGATGAAAAAATTGTTTTTAATTAAAATATAGCGTGTTTTTACTATTCATTAAAATATGAAAGTTATCAGAATAATATGAAAAATTTATCCAAAGTAAATTTTTATATCCTGATTTCAAAGAAGAATTTTATTTTGTAAAATTGAACTTATAGACTTGTCAAAAACAAGATTTAAGGTGGGTGCGCCATCAAAAGGCGGTAAAACTTCAATTTTTTAAAAATACATATTTTACACGAAACATTTATTTTTCTCTCATACCATATTATAGAAAATGTGTAAGATGAATAATAACATTATAAAATTCAAAATATAGTTAATACTGTTCATAACGACTAGTCCATAATAATATTACAATAATATATGATTGTTTAGTGAAACCCGATATTGTGTACTACACATGCTATTGAGGTAGGTCGCGATTACGTGTAATGGAAGCCAAGAATAGTGTTGCATATACTGCAATCTAATGAGGTGTTGTGTATAGTACAAACTAATCTTGGTGTAGTGTATAATAAAATATCAATGAAATTAAAAATAATATATCTCATAAAATCTCTGGGTGTTACATTCTACCCCCCTTAAAATTAATTTCGTCCTCAAAATTCGTCGGGGTTATAAATCGTTTACTATTAATAGATACCCACATCGTAAAAAGGATTAATAAAATAAAATTTTAAAAAATAAATTATGAAATGTAACGATTACGCAAAGTAACTCATTACTGGGTTTCTATATAGAGGAAAATAGGTGAAAATATGGATATGGAAGAAAAATCAAACCATCAAGTTTTGATGGAGAGTGGTAGAGAACATTGCTATGAAAAATAAAACAATAACAAATCCATAGATTTGGGTTGATCTAAGGTACAATCTAATTCATCAGATATAAGGGCACTAGGAAAACATTATTGGTTTTCAAGATCATTTCCCTAAAGTTGAAGAAATTGGAATTAGAATAATTACGTTCTTGATTTTGGTAGAGTCCCACTGTTGGTCATTCCTTGGACAATTTACACTTCATCTCTTGAAGAAATTAACTTGAAATTGTCATTCATGAAGTGTTAGCAGATCATGTGATAGAATGATGGGCCATTCCATCTATTTCAAACAAAAGGTTTGAAATGGTTATCAAATATACATAAGTCTATTTATGGTGACGTTAATCATATACGATTCCAAAAATAAACTTATACTTCATATATCATACCGCAAAATAAAATAAAACTAGTTTTTACTAACCAGGGACTTCCTGTAGGCCAGTGGTATGTGATAAAGGTCAGTCGTACTTCGGTTGTGGGTTCGATTCCCACAGCCTTCTCCAACGTGATGGGTTGTCACCCATCCTGCAGGTTGTCCTTTTTCTAAAATAAAATCATTATAACATTCCATCGATAATATCAAAAATAATTCTAGCCATAAACTAACTTATGTTCAACATAATCTATTTAAAATATTTAGGCTTATCCAAAATACTTCTGTCCAAGATTATAGTATAAAGAAAACAATTACTAGAAATTTCATCTACCGAGCATGTGAATTCCATCATTTATCCCCGATATTTCTTATCGATCACATTCCAATCATGTGAATACCTTAATAATGTATTCTCGTAAAAAATGAATACCCATTTAACCTTAGTGAAAACATGTATTCTGTCAAAAGTTAACTCATTCCACACACCAAAATCCCAAAATTTCTATATACTCAAACCATGATATCACTTTGTCCTTATTTTCGTCATGAGCTCATAATTACTATCATACTATTTTCTCCTTATCCCTTCATTATGTGCATTTCATCTGCTTTCCAAAAATATTTCAATCACTTTTTCATGGTTACCAGTACCATATAATTATTGAGAACCAATACATAGACATTCCAAAATTCCACAATACCATAATTGAGATTCCATGATACTATCTTGAAATCCCATTACATAAAAAATTAATCATTACACAACATCATTTTCATACTGAACATAAAAAATAATTACCACATGAGTCTTCCCTTTATCCTTTGCCTTAAGAGGTTTCTCACGTAGATCATCATTAACCCATGGATTAGGGAATTTATTCGCATAATTCCCCATTTCCTTGCACTTGAAGAATTGAAGTGTTGGTGGATATTTCTCTGTAGTATTTTCTCTATTCACATCATTAGAAACCTTTTTCGTATTACTTCGACAATCAACTGATCTATGACCTTATTTTCCACACTTAAAACATTTTCTAGTACCTTTTAGGCAATCTCCTCCATGCTTCTTTCCACACATTTAGCATAAAGAAACAATCATCTTCTTTTCACCATTGTTCTGAGATTTCACTTTGAACTCCATCTCTTGTTTCTTGTCAAAACCATGAGATGTATATGTTACACCAACTTCCAGTTCTACCTTGATAGCACAACGCACAATTTCTTCATAGCTACTGAAGTATCTTACAGCTAATGCCCTTCGAAGACTTGGTTTTAAGCCACTGAAAAATCGATCAACTTTACTTTCAGGTTGAATGATAAAGCCAGATACATACCTTGCAAGTCTTGTAAAATTCACTTCGTATATACAAACAGATTCATCATCCTTTTGCTTAATCTCATGAAACTCCTTTTCCACTTTGTTCGATGAATACGAGGGAAGTACTTACTGAAAAACAAGTTATTGAACTCATCCCATTCTATGGACTCAATTTCATCTATTTGCCTCATATTCTTGATAAGATTCCATCATTGATCAGCATCACCTTCCAAACGATATACTGCTAAGATGACATTATCATGCTCAGAACATTATAGAACTGAAAATATCTTTTTAGTGGTACTAATCCATTGTTCAACCACTAAGGGATCAGAAGACCCACTAAATGATGGTGGACGCTGCCTCATGAAGGATTCAACAAAATGTTGCTCCTTTATCTGCTCATTTTGAAGTCCAGAATGATTCATAGGTTGTGTAAGTATAGAAATAATATTTTTCACTTCATCTCCCATGACATTGGTTTGGTCAAGAGAACAATCATTCCATTGTCCATTACATTGATCAACACGGTTCCTTCAGGTTCCATCAATCTTCTAAAACCCAAAAATAATTGTGTGAGAGACAAATACCATTCTAGGGAAAACAACATAATAAATGGGGATTACCTTATATATATAACATCTTAGGTTTAATTTTAATATTTTTAGTGCAATTATAGGACTATAACCTATCTGTATACTTAACCTTAGGGACATCCCTAGACATACCTTAGAAATATCTCTAGGGATTTCACTAAAGTATTCGCATCCTAGTTTCCAAAGGTTAAATAAACCTTTCCTCTGATACCAACTGTAGAGACCCGAAGCTTGACGTACATAGACATTACCTTACTTTTTCGGAATACTTAATACATAACAAAAAAAGACAGACAAGGACCATAATAGTTTAGTGTCTTTGAAACATGGAACACAATCTTCTAATCGTGGTGAAAGATCTTCAACATCTCCCATAAATATCTTCCCCTTTTTTCTTACCTAAAACCTTTCTTTATATCTTGGGGAAAAGAAAACATAAAAATGGTGAGCTCAAATGCTCATTAAGGGTAAGCATGGAGAAAATCAAACAAACCATATACATTTGAACATAAAAACATGAACATAATGTTTAAAAATTGAAATCTTGAGCAATGACAAAAAACATGGAAATACGTAAGGCATAGATCAAAATAGAACATTAATCATGATAAAATATCTTGTAAATAAAACTTGTAATTGTGGAAAAACGTTAATAACATGATATTATTTCCATAGTAGCCAAGGAATTGCTGCCAAGACCATCTTAGTGGACAAAGTCCCTTTCTAAATCGAGTTCACTCCTCGTTCCAGTCCTATATTACTGAACTGGATTAAATTACCGTTCCATCCATGTCTATATCATGAGATATAAATCCATACCCAATGCATTTGAGGGATATATAGGTCCCAGCCATCTCATAATGAAATCATTCTTTCATGTGCCACAAAATCATAAATCAAACATCACAGCATAACCCATGTAATAGAATGGGATTCTTAAACATCATGGCATCATAACATAATCTATATAAAAAAATGGATATCATTTAATCATAAGAAGAATCAAAACATGTAAATAATTGAGACATTATACTTGAAACATACACATATGAAATAATGTCATCTTAGATGAAAAATGGTTTTGATAAAACACTTGAAATGAATTCTTGAGGAAAATATCATTTCTTCTTTAAAATCATTTTATTTTCACAAAGTTTCATGCATTTTTAAAAGAAAAGGATTTTTTTAGAAAATAGTCATGAAATATTTGAGAGGAATATTCATGAAAATAATTATTTATAAAACCATAAAAATCCTTTCATGATGTATAAGTTAAAAAAACATTCTTCTCGTACTTTTTCAAGAAAAGTCAAAAAGTACCTCGTAAAAGAAAGATTCCTTACACACCATGTAGTAAAAGTAAAAAATGGGTAAAAGGGACTTTAAACATACATAAAAACACTTTCATAAAACATGTACATGGATGATAACAATAACCCCACTAAATACTTACGAATAAACAAATCTCGGATAAAAATGAGATTGGAATAATTAACCCTTACCTTATGTCAGATATGCTTCGTACGTATCCAAACATCCTGTATAATGATTTAAATAATGTCATTGACTTATTATATAATCATATTCATTGTTATGATATCATATATAGTTCACTTATAACTTTATATTACCCGTTATTTTGTAAGATGCATGTTAAAGAAGCGTTTTGGGTAAAATCGTTTTCTTTATCGTACATGTTTGGACATGTTGTTCTTGATATTATTACTTATATCCTGATTTAATTAATTCTAGAATGTAAAACATTATTTATATGTAATATATATTCAGCATATACATATATATATATGATAGATCGATAAATGTATTGAAATAAATCGTTCATGGAGACAGTAGGCCGTACGTACGCATGAACGCTTCTTTTATTTCCTTATTGAATTGAATGGAATTAAGTAGATGACATACATATATAAATTCATAAATCCAATATAATTATTATGTCATATATTTCATTATTACTTATTATATATACTTTATAATCATTAATGAATGGTTAACATGAAGAATGAATCTCATCGCATCGTTGAGACGGTAGTCCGTACGTACGCACGAGCGATGATATCATTCCCATGACCGTGGAATTGTATTGAAGTGTATGAATAATATTTCAGAATCAATATAACTTTAAAATAATCACATATATATCTTTACTTACACCATTATACCCATCCAAGTAAGGTGGTTGTCGAAAACAGATTACACCACGGTGTGGAGACGATATTCCGTACGTACACATGCGTGGTGATTTCGTTTTCCATAGGATGGATAGATGGTGAAATAGGGTTGTTTCATACTTATAATAACATATCAGTATATGAGTGATACTGATTTTATTACTTCATAATGAAACAACTAAAGAATAATAAGTAGAAGAAGAAATAAAGTTGAAAGAATCAGTAACGGACATTACCTCTTCTTTGAAGCGCCTCTTCTTAACCTCCTATTAGGGCACTAAATATGGTCTTTTAAAAAGACCAGGACCTATAGGATGTTTCTAGGGAAGTGGAGAATAGAAATTGGTAGGGGTTGGACAATCTTGAAGGCTCAATGTGGTGTGAGAAAGAGAGGTAGGAGGTTCCCTTTTACAAGGGAGGAGAGGGGAACCTTAGGAAAACTTAAAATATTATTTTATTATAAAGTAATATTCGGTTATTAATAGCTCCAAATTGATTTATTTCTAATATAAGGAGGGGATGGGTCGAAATCCTCTCATAAAATATAATTTATAAAAGTTTAGATTTCTATTTTAACCTTATCATTTAGATTTAACTTTTAGTTAAATAATTTTACTTTTAACGTGTCTTGTTGTTTTCTTACACTATAAGGTTAATAAACATACTATAACAAGAAAAAAGAACCCCAAATTATTTATTATTAACATATATATCATTATATAAGTAATTTGTCCGAGCCTTTGATTTTTAGGAATAAAATATCAATTAATAATATAATATTTGTTTTAAAAACTATTTTATGTCAATTTTGACACTATTTGGTAATTGATTTTTTTGAAAATCATAAAAGAATAATTATTTAAAAAAATAGTTAATTAAATCAATAATAACATGTCCTATTGACCTAGAAAATTAGTGGAATTCAAAAAAAGTCTCAAATTACATTTACTTGGGTATTTATAACATCAATTATGTCAATATTTCATTAATGAGATAATTACTGCATCCTCATTGTGTCATAAATAAATTAAATTATATATCGTCTAAAAATTATAAATAAAATACCATTATGTAGGAAATATTTTTATATTTTTAATGAATATTTATAGTCGAATTTATCTTATGTATAACCCTATATTAAAAATGTTTTAGATATTAAACTTTGATTTTAACTATTTTAAATATTCTTTAAATAAAATAATATTAAACATCCTAATCTAATCCAAGTGGGCCTAAATGGTCATATTTTATTCCCAAGGTTGTTTTTGGTCGAATTACACTTATCAAATATAATTATAACAAGTGTTAGGGTAATAATAATATCATTTTTACCCTTAGTTACACTATTTACTTTTAACCATGGTAAAAAAAGTAAAACGTTACTATTCAAAAAAAATTATTTTCATCTCATTGAACCACATTTTAGTCCTCGATATTAACCGTGTCTCTTAGATTTTCGAAATTCAACTCACTAAAGTGGTAAAATTTAATTTAAATGGAAAATTCAGTTTTTTCAACTACCATTAAGTGGTTTCACAATTCATCAAAAATTGATGTTTTTCAGAAAACTATAAAAAATTCAGCCTAAGAATTATTTGATATTCTGAATTCAAAATTGATGTCTATTTTTTCAAATTGAAAACATATAAGTGGCATTAATTAATTTTAAAATTAATTCCTGTTATAAAAACTTATAGCGTGTTTTTAAGAAACAAAAACTATCAAAAGATTGATACTTGTTTATATCAAATTTCAATGTGAAATTAATTCCAATGAACAAAATTAGATTAAATGGTAAAAATATATTCTAATTACACATTAAAACAAATTAAAAAGATAATATATACATATAAATTATTGCGATGAAAAAAATTGTTTTTAATTAAAATATAGCGTGTTTTTACTATTCATTAAAATATGAAAGTTATCAGAATAATATTATAAATTTATCCAAAGCAAATTTTTATATCCTAATTCAAAAGAAGAATTTTATTTTTTCAAATTTAACTTATAGACATGTTAAAAAACAAGATTTAATGTGGGTGCACCATCAAAAGTTTGGAAAACTGCAATTTTTTAAAAATACATATTTTTCACGAAAACTTTATTTGTTTCTCATACTATATTCTAGAAAATGTGTAAGATGAATAATAACGTTATGAAATTCATAATATAGTTAATAATATTCATAACGGCTAGTTCACAATATTATTATAACAATATATCATTGTTTAGTGAAACCCGGTATTGCGTACTACACACGCTATCGAGGTAGGTTGTGATTGCGTGTAATGCAAGCCAAGAATAGTGTTGCATATATTGCAAGCTAATGAGGTGTTTCGTATAGTAACAGTTAATCCTGGTGTAGTTTATAATATAAGATCAAACAAATTAAAAATAATATATCTCATAAAATCTCGGGGTGTTACTATTAATGGAATAACAAGGTACTATATTAACTACAGAATTGTTTTGGAATTGAAAATTGTGGGGAATTTTATTTAGCATAAAGAAATTACCTAAAAATTCATAAAGTGGTTTATGATAGAATAATGGATTTATCATAAATTTAAAAAAAATTACGTAATAAGGGAATTAATATACATGTCCCATATTTAGGAAATGAAACTACAATGCATAAGGTAATAAATATACATGAACAAAGAAGAGAAGGAGAGGATCCCTAACAGATTTTGAACATAGTAATGGATTAGTTTAGGGTCCAAATGAGGAGGGATAAGTGACACCTCATTAAAATTATATATATTGGACAGTAAGGGAGTTTTTATAAATCAATGAACATATAAACAATTGAAATTTAAATAACTTATTTCAATAAACATGCTTGAATTTGAATAGAGGAGAGGAGGTGAGGATCCCTAAATTTAGTCTATGAATTCAAAATCTTGGTAGGGGATTCTAGAGATCATGGGGGCACCATGGCAAGACCCTATATAGTGGAGTGAAGAGTATGGCCATGCTCTAATTTGTTTTAGTGATGTTAAATGGTAGCATGGGTGGGATTATATTTGAAAAGATGGTATTACATTATGATTTTGGTTCTTGGACTCTACATAAGAAAATATCCAAAACCACATACTATACGCTATTTTTTGTCCATAGTTCCTACAAAAGGTATTGATGTCTCTTATTTTATAACTCTAAGGGTCATACATAGTAAAATAATAGACTTTATTGTGACAACTGGGTCCCTGTGACTGCACAGACACCCCGCCTTAACATGGTCGTCGGGTCCTGGCCCGCTAGGTTCCACCAGTTTCCCCGCAGACATGTGGGGCCCACCCCAGGGTCCACTCACATGCCCGAACGGGTTGTCAGACTAATGATAGTCCCCACATGCCAACACATGTCCTTTCCAGTGTGCTTTTTCCTCACTCACACACACCCTGAGAAACTTCCCAGAAGGTCACCCATCCTAATCACTACTCCTGGCCCACTAGGTACCACCAGTTGCCCCGCAGACACGTGGGGCCCACCCCAGGGTCCACCCACATGCCCAAACGGGTTTTCTGACTAATGACAGTCCCCACATGCCAACACATGTCCTTTCCAGTGTGCTTTTTCCTCACTCACACACACCCTGAGAAACTTCCCAGAAGGTCACCCATCCTGATCACTACTCCAGGCCAAGCACGCTTAACTGTGGAGTTCTAATTAGACAGACTCCCGAAAAAGAAGGTGCACCTTGTTGACATGAGTCATATCATTTAGTCATTTAACCATGTATCATTTGGGGATGTTACAATCACCCCCCCCCCCTTTAGAGAACAACGCCCTAGTTGTGGGCCATACATCTCAACCCAGGCAGTGCACTGCACTTAAGGCTGGATTCCTCCTCTGATACCAAATGCGACAACTAGGTCCTGGTGACAGCACAGACACCCCGCCTTAACATGGTCGTCGGGTCCTGGCCCGCTAGGTACCACCAGTTGCCCCGCAGATACGTGGGGCCCACCTCAGGGTCCACCCACATGCCCGAACAGGTCATCTAACTAATGATAGTCCCCACAGGCCAACACATGTCCTTTCCAGTGTGCTTTTTCCTCACTCACACTCACCATGGGAAACTTCCCAGAAGGTCACCCTTCCTGATCACTACTCCAGGCCAAGCACGCTTAATTGTGGAATTTTAATGAGACAGGCTCCCGAAAAGGAAGGTGCACCTTGTTGACATGAGTCATATCATTTAGTCATTTAGCCAGGTATCATTTGGGGATGTTACATTTATAATGTGGAGGTGAGTCACATTCATAAAGGAATGATTTTAAAAACATCAAATATATTATAGGTTTGGGAGGATTCATAATGGACTTATAAAATTAATCAATAAACATAAAATCAATTTATTGTACTGTTAAAACAATTATTTTTCTCTATAGCACATTTAAATTAATTGTTAAATCTCCTTCCATCATTATGATGTCATAAAACACAAATTATATTAATACTATATTTTACTTTTACCCAAAAATTTGATTGTCTCATAAAATTATGAAAAATTCACTGTTAAATAATATTAATGTTATAAATTCAAAAAATAATATTCACTTTATATAAATAATTTTATAAATATTTTAATTTTATGTTTTAAAATAATAACTATCATTTATTAAAAATGATGGGTTTTTATACATAACAATTATCAAACCCTTATAAGAATTACATTTGACTTCACAAACATATATGATAATTTATATATGATAAAAATTATTTAATAATATAAAAATATTATTTATTTAAAAAATGAATTAATTCATTAATTCATTAATTGAATTTGAATATTAACTGAAAATATACAATTTCCTTTATTGTATCAAAATAAAAGAAATTTAAAAAGTAGAAATAAAAGGAATAAATATATCAATTATTTTATAAAAAAATTATATATTCATATTTTTGGGGTCATGATACATATCCCTTTTATACTCCATCAAACTCCATAAGAGTATGTTGTGCAATTGTGGAACTTTCATGTGGTGGTCCAACGAACCTGGTTTGGGTCGTGATCTAGATAAGATTGAACTTATCTCATAAATGGGTTCTCTTATGATTTTTTTTGGATCTCATATCATTAATGGTCAAGGGAAAGCCCAGTAATTCTATCTCCCATGGAAGATCTGATATATGGGCATCAGAGGTTATGATCCTACTAGTTGAGCCTATCACTTATTTTCAATTTGTCAATTGGACTGGTTAAAATCCTAAATTTATACTAACCATGTGATCACTATTAATTTTTAATATTATTATGATTAATGATGCATAATGGTCATTTAAATCTAATTTGTTATAAAAAATAATGTTCATGTGTTTTTTATAACCATATTTTTTGATGAGACATTTAATTATATCAAAACATGAAATTTTATTTACATTTTTTTTTCATTTTGATATCCCCCCCATAAAAAATATCGACCTCACAATTTTCATTTCACATACTAAAACATATGGGGGTAACTCTTCAACATCACCTCCTCTGGTTACCATGTTTCTTCTTTAATATTTTGGTTTCTATGAAGCACATTGATTAGCTGCATTGTCTTTTTTTGTAGAATTTTTTCTCTATGACCTAGATCATCATCGACTAACTCACATTGGAAACATAATTTTAAAATGGTACCTCCTTTCAATTGAGTACATTTTAAGGGTCTAGTATGTAATTACTCAAGAGTGATACATGGAATAAATCATGTTCTTTAGATGTATTTGGTTGGTTTGTCAGTCAATGTGCCACGAATAAGATTGGATCAGTGATATCAAAGGGTCTTATGTATCTTCGAATAAAATTTCGATTTATCATAAATCTAATAAAATTATTCAATTGAGATATATAGTAGAATATCATATCTCCAATATCAAACCCTAGGTATCATCGGTGATTTTCAGTATAACTATTTTTTTAATCTGTACAGACTTGTTGTGATTCCAAATGGTCTCAATGTTATCCACTATTTCAATGTCCATTTCAGGACCTACCAATTTTCATTCCCCAACTTCATCTCTCACGACCCGTCCTCGAGGCCCATGTTGTGACTACCCCAAGCCTACATTCCATAGGGCAGGGGCTGGCGACTAGCACTAAAGGCGTAAATCCCTATAATGGGAAGGAATTGCCTTTATAAAAGTAAACAAACACAATAGAGTAAGCAACTGAAGTAAGCACTAAGTAAAATTATATACAACATTAAGTGCTGAAAAAGAAAGGGGACTAAAAATACAAGCCCAACAGTAAGTACAGTACAACTGGAAATCTAGTACAACTATAGTAAAGTAAAACAAAAACAACTGATTCATCCTCCGGAAATCCAACCTAAAGGGTGAGTACAGATGGTCTCGTTAGCACCTTGGGTCCGTCCATCTGCTCCGGGTATGTCTCACAAAGTGGTCCACCTCCTGGTACCGTTCAGCTCTACAAGTCTCTGCCTCGATCAGTGGAGTCCTTCGTCTGCATGCAACACAACGTAGTGTGGGAACAACCCATGTAGGGGTGAGTATACGATACTCAGTAGGGACCCCGAGACCCCTGAAGTTCTCCCAGAATCCATGAAGGATAAACCACATAAGAAAGATACAATCACGAAGTATCAACCAACCCTACTTAGGTATATGCTTATACATATACCTAAGTCATCAATCCCAGTTCGACACTAATTCTCAAGACTAAGAACAACCCAGTCCACGCAAAAAAGAAGTCCATCACATCGATGATAATGATTGGAAGTAAAGACTTAGCTCACACATGTATACTTCTTTCATATAGCATTAGAGATGATAAGTTGTAGTCACTGATTCATCTAAGCTGTCCGACCCACGTAGGATACTAGACCAGCTAAGCTGTCAGACCCACGTAGGATATTAGACCAGATACTCTATCGTACCCACTCAGGATACAAGTACAGAAGTCAAACTATCGAACCCACAGAGGATTATACTACAGTAGTCATCGTTGTCGAACACAAGGAGGATTCCAGTACATTTACCATCGTCGTCAAACCCCTGAGGGATTCCAATACAGTAGTCGTCACAGTTGCAGCCAGCTCTGGGTTCCCGTATACAACACGCTCGATTCTGGGAGGGTCCGCTCCTCAAGCCAGTGGGTTGATACATCAACTATCAAAAATTACATATTTGATGTATCCCAAAGTTCTATCTCACCAAAAGTAACCTGACGCAACAGACGGTGTGTCGATCAGAGGCCCAGTTTGAGTGTTATTAGCATTTTCACTCCGGGGGTCTGATTGGTAATACGCTCGTTCCAAACCCAGACATTTTACAAAGTCATCCAATTCTGACATAGAGTATCAAAAAATGACCGCTTCGTCGCCAGGGTCGTAGTGCCATAGACGGCGCATCGATCAGATGCACAGTAAAGAATTTATTCATTTTTAATCGAAACATGCCCAACCCATAAAGCTCGGTGGGCTGGCAGGTCGGCCCGTCCTGGCTCAGTGGGTCCGACCCGGTGAAGGGGTCAGCCCGACACGGTGGAGCGCGGAGCGACCTGGTGGTAGGCGGCCTGGCCTGGCGGGACACGGGCCGGCCCAACGGCAGGCGGCCTAGCCCGCTGCTGGTCGCGGCTTGGCCCGGCTGGTCTTGCGGTGCAGGGGGGAGGGGGGCCCAGTTTCCTGAACCAGCGGCACTGGCTCTCCTTTCCAGCCGGCCGAAGCCGGAAGGTCTTCCCACTGCAAGAGGCCCACACGAGCGGGTTGTGGTCCTTTCTTGCGGCACCTTCGGGGGCTGCGTCTCTCTTCAAACAGGCCGGTTGACCCGCTGTAGCGGCCAGCAGAGTGGGGGCCATGGTTCTTCGCAGCGCAGCGTCGTAGAGGCGTTGCGGTTCTCCAGCCTGGCTGGCTACGGCTGGCCAGTTCGTCCAGCAGGCGGCCCACAGATGCGGTTCACTCCTCCTTAGCAGCACGACATAGTGGGGCGCTGAGGTTCTTCCAGGCCGGCAGGTTCTTCGGCCGAGCGGCCCGCGGTTGCGGGCCCCTGTCTTCCTTATTGCGGCCGGCGCGCCGCTGCCTCCGATAATCATCTCCTCCTATTGCCGCCTCCAAAATAGTCAAGATCCATCGGAAGGTTGTCAGACCATGTTTTGTCGGCCAACACCCTCAGCATTAGATGACAAAAGAAGGCCGAAAACAATCCATGGGTTTTAATGAAGAACAAAGATCAATTTTATTCAATTAAAATTGATCAAGAACACCTACCTCTAATCAAGGTTCGTTCGTCAAAGTCGCAGAAAATGGGTTTTCTCCATCAAAGTCAGAAGAAGATTTATTTTCATTGGCGACGTTCCTCACAGTGATGTCTTCTCCCTTGACGCAGAGGAAGAAGAATTTAGGAGAAGTTTCTTCACGTCCTTCGAGTTGTGGAGCGTTCTTTATCATGAGAGTATGACATTCTTCATGGAAGAACTCTCCATTTGTAGTTATCCCAAAGATCTCCCAACACAACAAGTGCCAACCCAAATAATAGCATAGGCTATTATTTTATTCTCACATGATTTTCAAAATTCAAACACTTAATTAATTAATTAATTGTGGAGTTAAATTAATTAATTAATGGTGTTGTCTTAATAATGAAATCAAGTGGGAGGTGGATAGTGAAACATTAATTAAAGGGGAGTTATCAAATTAAATGAAGGGGAGTTAATGGGGAGTTTAATTGAAGTTGAAGGGCAAGGGGATCTTGTGGGCTCCACCACACATTATGCTCTACTGAGGATCTTGAAAGTTCTGATGAAGCATGGAGATAACTTGCCGCCTCAGCCAAATTTTTGTAGACCTCATCGAGGTGAGACCCATAGGAAAACGTGGTCTCCATCCACGAAATCTAGTGGTCATCGTCTCTTATCAGTATAGGACATCTGTTTGCTCTGTGCAGTCTTCATCCACTCTTGGATGATCTCTACCTTCTCTGTCGTAGCCTAAACTATCTCTGGTCCTACAAGTGCTGACTCTCCTGGGTAACTCTAGCACAGAAGTGATCTGCAAGGTCGGCCTTACAGTGCCTCAGAAGGGGCCATCCCGATGGTGGAGTGGTAACTGTTGTTCTTCGCAAAATCCACCAAGGGTATGTGATCCTCTCACCTAAGACCAATGTCGAGGACACATGCATGGAGCATGTCCTTGAGAGTCAGAATGGTCCTCTCTGTATGGTCGTCTTTCTAAGTATGGGAGGCGGTTCTCTGACGTAGCTGCGTCTCATAAGCCTCCTATAACACCTTCCATAGCCGGGAAGTGAATCGAGCATCTTGATCAGAAATGATAGATGATGGAACACCATGAAGCCGTACGATCTTCTGAACATAGAGGTGTCCCAAGCTCACTACTATGCTCTGCTCTCTGATCAGTAGGAAGTGGGCCGACTTGGTGAGTCGGTCTACGATCACCCAGATAGAGTCGTGTCCTCTGGATGTACGTGGAAGCCCCATCACGTAATCCATGGATATCCCATCCCACTTCCACTCTGGGACCTCTTAGGGTTTTACCAATAATGTTGGTACCTGGTGCTCTACCTTCACTTGCTCACAAGTGAGGCATCGTGGTACAAACTCTACTATAGCCTTATTCATACCCGGCCACCAATGCTATTATCTAAGGTCCAAATACATATTTTCCAATCCTGGATGTACTGCTAGAGAGGAACTTCATAAATCCCGCAGCACTTCCTCCTGTAGTGCAACTGGTACCATAGTACATCCCCTGAAGAGGATGACGTTCTCTCCTCCTTCATCAAATCCATCAGGTGCCTGCGCTGTGGATATCTGAGCATATCGCATCTCACTATCAACATCCCCTCGCTGATCCAACCAGAATCTCTGAATATATGGATGAGTGACTGAAGAAAGACTGATCCATCTCGATCCACAAACGATATATGCAATGCGGCTAGCTGCTCTGTTCCCTCTCCTAGCCGTTGAATGCCCGATCTCCTGCTGAGAGCATCAGCTACAACGTTCCCCTTCCCAAGAGTATAGACTATCTCAAAGTCATAGTCCTGGAGGAACTCGATCCATCGCTGTTGTCTCTGGTTTAGGTCCTTCTACGAGAAGATGTACCTTAGACTCTGGTGGTCAGAGTAGACTGTAAAGCACTCACCCCTCTGATAGTGCTGCCACATCTTCAAGGAAAAGACAACTACTTCTAACTCCAGGTCATGGGTAGTGTAGTTCTGCCTGTGCTGTCTCAAATTCCGTGAACCATATGCGATCACCACTCGATCCTGCATCATGAAACACCCGAGTTCGGTCCCTGATGGATCGCATTAAACAACGTACCCAACACCCTCCTCCAGTAGCCTCATGATGGGCACATTGGTCAACCTCTGCCTCAGCTTCTAGAAGCTCTTCTGACATCTATCTAACCACATGAAGGGTCTCCCCTTCATCGTCAAGGCTGAAAGTGGTGCTGAAACTCTAGAGAAGTCTGTCACAAATCTCCGATAGTACCCAGCCCGACCCAGGAAACTTCGCACCTCTATCACACACCTAGGTGGCTCCCAAGAAAGTACTGCCTCGATCTTCACTAGATCCACTATAACTCCAGCATCCGAGATGATGTGTCCCAAGAAGTGAACCTCTCGAATCCAGAACTGACACATAGATAGCTTACCATAAAGCTGGTTCTCTCAGAATGTATCCAGTACTACCCGCAAATGGTAGGCATGATCTTCCTCAGTAGTCGATTAAATTAGTATGTTTTCGATGAAGACTACAACAAATCGATCGAGGTATGGATGGAAGATCCTGTTCATGAGTCTCATGAACACTGCTGGAGTGTTGGTTACACCAAATGGAATATCCAAGAACTTGTAGTGGCCATACAGACACCTGAAGGCCATCTTCTACACATCCTCATCTCGAACTCTGGGCTGGTGATAGCCTGACCTGAGGTCTATCTTCGAGAGCCATCATGCTCCCTTGATCTGATCAAAGAGGTATTCAATCCTCGGGTGTGGATACTTGTTCTTCATGGTCACCGGATTCAGGTGATGGTAGTCGAAACACAGTCACATGCTCCCATCCTCCTTCTTGGCGAACAAAATAGGAGATGCCCAGGGTGTAACACTGGGTCAGATGAATCCCTTCCCCTAGAAGTCCTCCATTTGTACCCGCAGCTCACAAAGCTCATTGGGAGCCATCCGATATGCTGGAGTAGATATCGGTGTTGTCCTAGGGTACAGGTCAATGTAGAAGTCTCCCTCTCTACGAGGAGGTATTCCTGGAATGTCTTTAGAAAAAATGTTTGTGTATTGATCCACCAAAATAGGAAAAGTAGGACTCTGCACATCAACCGCTATGAGGATGAGAGTATCCAACTGATGTGTGATCGGTTTCCCTCTCCTATGCGTAAGTCCATCTTGCGCTGAAAAGGATCCCTTCTCGCCGGTGAAGGTGAACCTGGTCCCATCCGTGCGGACACACCGCACTTTGGGCCTAATACAGTTGATCTGAGCATGGAATGTAGATAACCATTCCATACCCAAGATGACATCGAAAGGCCTCGACGCTGCTACAAGAAGATCCCAGTCAAAGCTCTCACCTCCTAGTGTAAGCTCACACTGCCGGCACCAGTTCGTAATTGTTGAGTCTGCTCTCGTAAGAGTATCTAGCAATAAGGATCGAGCCAATGGATCCATAGAAATCTCTAAGCTACGAACAAGGGAAGAGAAAATATAATAATAACTCGCACATATGTCTATAAGTACAGTAGCAAGGGTGTAATAGACACAGATAGTACCTCGAATCATCTCAGGTGCACCATGGTCATAGGCCTCGACTGCCTGGAGCTGAGCCTGCCCCTATCTTCCTGTTCCCTATGGTCGGGGTGGTCCTCTTGGTTGTGGTGGTGGTAGAGCCTCGAAATGTCATCCACCACCCAATGCTTGGCCAGCTCCTTTGCCTCGTCCGCCTACTCCTGGCGGACCATCATGGTCATACCTATGCCTCTTCTGGGGAGGTCCCTCTACTGTCTACTGCTCATCAGCATGGTAGGTCGGGCAGTCTCAAGACATGTAAACCTGCCCGTCTCATGCATAGAACTGCCTTCTCCTCGTATAGTAGGCTCTATTTCGGGTGACCCGCACAACAGAACCTATATACTGAGGTCTCCCACCTGATGGTCGGGTCCGCCTGGACCTCTGTGTCAACTATTTACTACCATCTGCAGAAGACTCTGCTACGTGTCACCCTGTGGTGGGTCTCACTTCTGGTGTCGGCTCAACAAGAAAGCTATCCATAAGAAGGGCTCACTCCAGCACTCCCGCCTACGTCGAAATGCTGAGGTAGATCATCGAAGCCCTGATCTCATGTCTGAGTCCCTTCTCAAAGGTATCAGCCCTGAATAATGGGTCTCGTAACATGTCCATGGAGTAGCTTGAGAGGTCGGTGAACCTCGTTGAGTACTGATATATTTTCATTCTTCCCTACTGCTGATGAAGTAACTCCTGAATCCGCACAACACGAATGGTGGCTGGAACACACTCTGAGCGGAAGAGAATCCCGAAGTCCGTTTAGAGTAAATATTCCTTGACATGCTCCTGGACCATCAGGCTCCACCATCTACCTGATGCTGTGTGCATGAGACTCACAACAAGGATCACCATAAGATCGGTTGGTTTCTCTACCAATCTGAGGACTCTGACGACAGCCTCTATCCAATCCTCATCTGCTTGCGGGTCCGTCTCTCCACAGAATCTGGGCAGCCTCTGTCGCTGGAACTCATGTAACACACTCATGCGGCATTCACTGTCCACTACTAGGGCTGGTGGTATCAGTGGCCGAATAGGTAGTGGCACCGCTGGTACCTCCACTAGGATGGGGGCCTCCACCGAGGCCTCTTCGCTTGGTGGGCTACCATCTCGTACGTAACTCGGAACCCTAGCTAGATGCCTTCGAGGTTCTATCCTGAAAATAAACAGGTGTGCCACGGTCAAACAGTATACCTGGTGAGCTGACACAATGTAATCAGAAAGAAAACTTTTGAAACACAAATGAAATCAGTTTTTTCGTGTACTGAGTTGGAAATCAGTGTTCAGGGTCCTGGTTTATGGATACGTCGGCTGTCGCACCAACACTGGACTCCCTGGACTGAACACATCACTTCATACACTTAACATTATTGCTTCAGAGTAAGACATATTAGATTCCTGTGTTCTGTAATAGAACTGACTTTTATGATACCAATTTGTCACGACCCATCCTCAGGGCCCATGCCGTGACTACCCCAAGCCCTCCTTCCATAGGCCAGGGGCTGGAGACTAGCACCAATGGCGTAAATCCCTATACTAGAAAGGCATTGAATTTATAAAAGTAAAAAAACACAACATAGTATGAAACTGAAGTATGAACTAAGTAAAAGTGTATACAAAAGTAATTGTTGAAAATAAAGGGGGCCAGAAATACAAGCCCAATAGTAAGTATAGTACCACTGAAAAGATAGTAAAACTTCAGTAAAGTAAAACAACAACCATTGAGTCGTCCTCCGGAAATACCATCTGAAGGGTGCGTACATATGGTCTCCTCTGCACCTTGGTTCCGTCCGTCTGCTCCGGGTACGTCTCACCAAGCGGTCCACCTCTGGGTACTATCCATCACTACAAGTCTCTAAATCGAGCAGTGATGTTTGCAGTCTTCATCCAACACAATATAGTGCAGGCATAGCCCATGCAGGGGTGAGTATACGATACTCAGTAGGGACCCCAAGACCCACGAAGGTCTCCTAGAATCCATGAAGGATAAACCAATGAAGAAAGATAAAATCATGAAGTAGCAACCAACCCTTCTTAGGTATATGCCCATACATATACCTAAGTCATCAACCCATGTTTGGCTACAACTCTCGAGCCCAAGTACAACCGAGTCCACACAGGAAAGAAGTCAATCACATCGATGATAATGATTGGAAGTCAAGACACAACTCACACTGGTATACATCTTTCATATAGAGTTATAGAAGATCAGGTGTAGTAACTAATTCATCAAAGCTGTTGGACCCACGAAGGATACTAGACCAGCTACTCTGTCGCACCCACATAGGATACAAGTACTGAAGTCAAACTGTCAAACCCAAAGAAGACTCTAGTATAATAGTCATCAATGTCGAACCCACGGAGGATTCCATTACATTTTCAATCGTCGTCGAACCCACAGAGGATTCCTGTACGGTAGTCATCGCTGTTGCAACCAGATCCAGGGTTCCCGCACATAGCACGCTCGATTCCGAGAGGGTCCTCTCCTCGAGCCAAGGAGTCGATATCTCAACTATCACAACATCTAGAGTTTATGTATCCCAATGTTCTTGTCTCATCAAATGAAACTCAACGTGACAGATGGGGCGTCAATCAGACACCCAGTTTGAGAATTATTATCATTTTCGCTCCGGGGGCCTGGTTGGTAATACGCTTGTTCCAAACCCATCCATTTTCCAAATTCATCCAAATCTCACATAGATTATTTCCAAAGGACCATTTCATCGCGAGGGTCCCAGTGCTGTAGACAATGCATCGATCAGACACACAGTCAAGAATTTGTTCGCATTTAAGCGAAACGGGCCCGTCCCGTTAAGCCTGGTGGGTTGGAGGGTCGGCTCGTCCTGTATCAGTGGGTCCAAACCAGCGAAGGGGTCGGCACGGCCCGATGGAGCACGGCCTGGCCCGGTGGGACGTTTCTCGGCCCGGTGGCAGGCGGCCCGGCCCGGTGGGGTGCATCCCGGCCCGACGTCATGCGGACCAGCCTAGCGGCATGCGGCCCAGCCCAGTGGCTGGCCGTGGGTCACCCCTGCTGGCCATGTGGTGCGGGGGGGGGGGGGGGGGGGGGGGGGGTAGTTTCCCGAATTTGCAGCCCCAACCAGCACCGCCCCACCTATCCGGCAGGCTGAAGCAGGCCGGTCTTCCCGACGTGAGCGGCTCATGGTCCTTCCACGCGGCACATGCGAGTGTCGCGGGTCTCTTCAACCCGGCCGGCCGGTTCGTCCAGAAGGTGGCCGACGGATGCGGGCTACTCCTCCTCTACAGCGTGGTGCCATGGGGAACCGTAGTTCATCCTGCCCGGATGGGTTTACCCAGCCAGTTCTTCTTCAGCCGAGCGGCCCGCGGTAGAAGGCCACAATCTTCCCTCTTGCTGCCTCCGCTACCTCCGATCACCATCGCCTCCAATAGCCGCCGCCGAAATAGTCTAGATCCATTGGAGTGTCATCGGGCCGTGTTTGTTCGGCCCACGCCCTTCGCGTTAGGTGACATCATAAGGCTGAAAACAATCCATGGTTTTTAATGAAGAAAAATTTACAATTTTATTCAATTAAAATTGATCAAGAACCCCTACCTCGAATCAAGGTTCGTTCATCGATGTTGTGGAAAACGGTGTCGCTCAGTCAACATTGAAGGAAGAGTCGTTGTCGTTGGCGATGTCTTATCCCTTGATGTAGAGGAAGAACAAGGTAGGAGAATTTTCTTCATTTTCTTCGAGTTGTGGAGCGTTCTTCGCCATGAGAGTATGACGTTCTTCATGGAAGTACTCTCCCTTTCTAATTCTCCCAAATATCTCCCAACACAACAAGTACCAACCCAAATAATAGCTTAGACTATTATTTTATTCTAATGGGATTTTAAAAATTAAAACACTTAATTAATTAATTAATTTTGTATTTCAATTAATTAATTAATGGTGTTGTCTTAAAAATGAAAACAAGTGGGAGGTGGAGAGTTCAACATTAATTAAAGGGGAGTTGTCAAATTAAATGAAGGGGAGTTAAAGGGGAGTTTAAGGGATGTTGAAGGGTTAGGGGATCATGTGGGCCCACCACAAATTATCCTCACATGGGAGGTTATGTGTGTGTGGGCCCCACCTCTAACTACCCCTTGTAGAAAACAACCAACTCTTAAACAATAAAATTGTGTACAACAATTTGATGTAATTTAATATAAATCCCCAAAAATTAACTTCTCCTCCCGAGAAAATGCCACTGTAAGAAAGGTCCCCTTAAGCGAATACCAGTGCTCCGAGTTCATTGGTTCCCTTAGGTTTCAATTCTGATCTTTGGTTTAAAAGATATTAAAACCCGCACGTACGTTTACTGAATGTTCCCGAAAAAAAAATTCAAAAATTGATTCTGGGCACACCGGGCCTCAGAATCAGGCATAGTCAAGAAACTGCAGACTCGTAAAAATTCAAAGAATTTAAGAAAAAAATTTCCTTGAAATTTCATAGTATTTACATCATCCCAACATATATGTTCTCTTCACATATTCCCATAATGTGATTGATAGAGATCTATGTGGATGCTTGAGTGGTAACTGTTCTTATATGAAAGCTTGAATAGAGGAAGATGTTGGTCCAAATAAACTTTGATGTCCATAGAACATTGTTTTAAAATGTCTTTTATTGTGTGAATAGTCATGTCATATTTTTCATCAATTTGTGGATACTTGGTTGTAATGAAGTTCAACCCAATGATTAGAGAATGTTTGAGACTTTTCCAGATTGTAGAGGTGAATATTGCATCTCGATCATATACAATATATAGCAGTACTCCTTGTAGCCTTACAACATCTATGATTTATATCCATTCATGTTGAACCAATGATAAGTCCTAAAAAATTGTGAGTTGGTTAGCTATCATAGTAAGATGATCCACGTCAAACACTTGAGAATTTTTGGAATAATATTTTTTTAAATGTCGGGTTCCAGAGTCTATAGTGAGTTTCTACCATTTCAATTTTGGTATGGGAAATGGTTACATCATCACCTTTGACATCTTCATATTATCCTTCACTAACATGAATATGAGGATCCTTGATGTATATGTTGTGATCACTTTCTTCATATTTTCCCCCCAATAGTTCTCACTATTATATTGACAAATCCTTGTGCTTATTGGGTGAAAAGAGAAGGTTGACCTATGTGAATAATCTATTGTTTACTTCCTTGAAAAGGATTTGATGGAACATAGAGTCTTGACACAAATCAAAGAATTATGTATTCTTAAAAATTATACACCAAGCACTTCCTCATTCTTATGGAATCCATATTCTTTGGAATTTTGAACATAATTTATTAGGTCACCCTTTAACAATTATAAAAGTTAATGTTAAGAAATCATTTGTAAAATGTTTTATGATGTTCATTCCTTTATGATCCCCATTTT
Source organism: Viscum album (assembly GCA_963277665.1). Lineage (NCBI taxonomy): Eukaryota > Viridiplantae > Streptophyta > Magnoliopsida > Santalales > Viscaceae > Viscum > Viscum album. The sequence continues at coordinate 209,843,751 of OY728123.1, forward strand.
TAACATTTTCATGTCTAATAATATTTGATCCTTCAAAATTTTCATCAATGATAACGATGCAATATTGTTTCTACTTAGAGAATATTTCACATTATTCTATTTACCAGGACGGTATCTGATTGAGTGTTCATAGTACATTATCAAAACTAACCATCTTTGTGGTTCATATTTACAAATTTCTATGGAAATATATATTTTAGGGTTTTTTGATCAATATATATCTCATAATTATCTCCAATGAAATAATGCTTCCATAATTTCAATGAAGATATCATAGCTTCCACCTCCCAATCATGGGTGGGATAGTTTTTCTTACAAACATTAAACTTTTATGAAGAATAGGTTTTGAATTGTTCATTCTATATTAATAAACAGCACAATATCTTCTTATAAGCATCACTAAATACTATGAAGAGTACACCACTTTTGGGTTGTTTGAGAACATGAATATTGTTGAGCATCCTTTTTAACTGCATTAATCCATCTTCACATTCATCATTCTAATAACACATCACAACCATTCAAGTTATCTTGGTAAAAGGGTATGAAAATCATGAGAAATTTCTCACAAATACTCAATAATACCCCTCTATCCCATGGAAAAGAGATATCTATCACATATGTTGGCCTTATCTAGCCATAAATTACTTACATACTTGAATTGTCCAAAGACAACCCTTTTATTTTGATGATATCCTCATTGAAAGGGACTTCCTTCAACCATAACTTAAATTTGTGAACATGGCATAAAGATTCTCTTATTATAGGGTCTTATAAATGGTTCTCAAATTCTCATAATGCTCCTCTTTCATTTTAGAGTATATTAAAATATCATCTATAAAGACTAAATTTTTTTGTTGAGTTAATCTCTAAAATATATTTTAATCAATACCATGAATTTTATTATATAATTAGTGATTCTGAATGACATCTATATGAACTCATAGATCCTATACCTTGTATGGAAAATATTTCATGGGGGAATCTTCCTTATTAAACCTTACATGATAATATATTGATCGAATATCCACCTTGGAGAGGTATTGTGATCCACATATATTATCGAACACGTCATCAGTTTGAGGTAGAGAATACTTGTTCTTTATCATGATCTTATTAAGCTCATGATAATCGATGCAAAGGAAAAATGGCTGATCCATCATCTTGATGAAGAGGATAAGTGAACCCCATGGTGACACACTAGGGTGTATGAAGCCATTACTCATATTATCATATTTTTTCGTATCCTTAATTTCCATAACATCAATTCTATATTGATTCTTAGATAATTCCAAGGACCCATGTGTAATATTGATTGAAAATTAAACCTCTTGGCTAGGAGGAAGAGAAATAAATTCATCAGGAAAAATGCCATGGTCTTCTCTATCAATCGAAATGAATTTTAGGATGGATATTTCATTATAATCAATAATTTGAGCTTGATATGTTTTCTTAGAATTAAGTAATATCCATTCTTTATATTATGGTTCTAAACAAGATTCATCGTCCTCTTTACACTTTTACAAAAACAAGAGTTGATTCTCAATATGGATAGTCATCTCCATCTCGATTAAATTTTTAATGGCTCTATATAGGGAAATATAATCCATCCCCAAATTGTATAAATTTACTTTCATGAAATTATGAAAAGGTACTATGTAATGTTCCTCCCACAAAAATTAAAAGGGTATGAGTTATATACATATGTTTCAATAGTTTCTATTTTTTACATTCTCACTGAAAGATCTAATTACACGATTTTTGGTGGTGTTTGAATTTTTATACATCACATTCTTGATATGAAGGAATGCGTAGAACTATAATTAAATAGTACATTCATTATTATTAAATTAATAACTAGAGTACCTTTCACAAATTCATTTTTGGGAACCACTTTTTTGGTTGTGATGGAAGAAGACCACCATTTCTACCTTGTAAGTTGTTTTTTGTTGTCTCTAAAAATCCTTTTCATAGGTAAATTGTTTGTAAAGTGACATGGTTACTTGTAGTTGAAGAAATTAAGAATTCATTATAGGTTGACTGGAATATTACATTCTTATATCATGTTTATGTGTTTCTTATTTCATAATATGTTTTCTAGGCTATATTCCTTCCTATGCCTAAATCATTTCTTCTTCCCCTCAGGGAAATTAAGGGGTTCTTCTCCACACAACTTTGACATGTGGGATGATGAAATTCATTACCACCATAATATTTTTCCATAACACTACCACAATGAAACTCTACATTCCACTATATATACCTATGATACCCCTTAGATTTTATACTATTTATTTCTACATTTAGAGTACATCGAACAATTTCATCATAGCTATCAACATCATGGATTTCCCCGGATTTTTAGCCTAGGTTTTAGCCCAGTATAGAAGTAGTAAACTATGTCGTTGGGTAAAGGAAAAGACAGAGGTTTATCATGTAAGTCTTGTTATGTTTTCTTCATATTCCCAAATAGAATCATCAAATATTTTATTGATAGTGATGAAATCACTTACGATTTTACATCGTAGAGTGTGAGGAAAATACTTATCACTAAACAATTTCCAAAATTCCTTCCACTCCATTGATTCAATCTATTCGCCGGTTTTTATATTTTTAATCAAAGTCCATCACTAATCAGCCTATTCCACCATCTAATAAACAACCAGAAGATCCATCTATTGTGGATAACATTGAAGGAAAGAGAATATCTTCTTAATAGAGTTGACCCACTATACCATGATTAAGGTATCATATAATCCATTTAATGTAGGAGTCTATTGTCACATATAGATGTCATTCTCAGCTTATTCTCTCTAGGGGGGGGGGTCCACATGATCTTAGTTTCTATTTATCAACTAAGTTATCTATGTGAGAATTATCATAATGGTTGATATTCTTACTCCCGTCGAGTTTAGAATCTCCTTAGGACAACCATCACATTTCCAATCACATTGATTAATTAACTGATTCTTCATATTTCTATCCATAAGTGGAATAAAAAGAAAATGAGGGATTCAAATTTTAAAATTTTAAATACAGAAATGGTAATTCAATGAAATTATAGGGGTAAATTAGAAATTTCATTTATTTCTCTAACTTAAGAATTTCTAGGATTCAATATATCTTATCCATGATATGTTTCCTAATATATATTTTTATGGAATTTTTTACCATTATAATGGTTCATAAAGATCTTATAAATTTGTAGAAGAATGTCCCCTATGAGTTTCAAACAATGTTCCATTTAAGGCATGTTTTTGTGTACCAGGTTACGCAAATTCAGGAATGTAACACCTGGTCAGAGTTGTTACTCTAAGTCATAACTATTCAAGTACCACATCCACTTGTAGTATCTAGATAGGAATTTATATGATTGTTATAATACTAAATCTATACTAACCACGTTATAGTGATTTTTTCTTATAAATAGTCTCATCCAAAAGGATTTCTCAAGAGTTTTATTTTCTAATCCCAAAACAACTAATCTTTTCCTCTAATACCAACTATAAAAAACATGATCCTAATTTCACATTAATACATGATTTATTAAATAAGTCATCACTTAATATAACCCAACTATAAATATTTCCTATTTATTTAGTAATTAGATACATTACATAACAACAGAAAACATGGAGTAAAACAACTTTATTGAAAACTTATTTAACTTGCTCAGAATACACCTTCGAACATAAAACTACCTGTGATAACCTAATGACATACATAACAATTTCATGAGAAATAAATACTACTAAGGGAATAAAAATTGAATAATTGATACATGATAGAAAATATTCATTTCAATTATGAATAAAAAGAACAAGAATTATAAGTTATGATATAGAATGATAATCATAACATGGGTAATGTGACAAAAACTTAAATCAAAGAATCATAAACCTCTGTCAATAGTAAAAATGATAAGATGTCATGGCATAAAAGGCCGTATAAAGGATTCAGGTTTACTCCATATCCCAACATGATTTATCATGATAATAAACTGTACAAATTTCATCGGAGCACTATCTGGGCACACCCATCATATTCATTTCATTATCATGATTATGTATGGAACATAGATTATACATCATGGATTAATACATTCATCATAATAATTTATTTTTTGATAATGGAATGTGTAATACATACATGTAAGTCCAAAATAATTATGTATATCTTCATAAATTTGAACAGATTTGATAGAAAATGGGTATGGGATACACTAAAGAATTTTTTTATCGTGGAAAATCATAGTGAAATTTTTGTAGCATAATGGTGTTGCATAAAAATTCATAAAAATTATTTATTTGAGAGAAATTTTCATCTTGTAATTTATAAATAAAATGGGATGTAATAGAGAAATGGAAATACATTTTGTAATATTCTGAAATTGTGATAGAATTCATAGGTTCATGAAAAAACATGAAAATAGAAAAGGAGGTGAGGATCCCTTATAGAATTTCAGCATAGTAAATGATATGTAAGGTTCCAAATCAAGTAGGATAATTGATCCCTCATTCAAATAAAATATATTGGATATTAAGAGAATCATCATAAATGAATGACAACATTATAATTGAAATTAAATGAATTAATTTCAAATAGTGTTCTTGAATTTAAAAGGAGGAGAGGAAGGTGAGGATCCCATACATGAGTGTGTTACAACAAAATGATGGGAGGGGATTATTGAGAGCATGAGGGTGCCTTATAAGGACTCTAGGGAGTAGAGGTATGAGTATAGTCATTGTACAAAGAGTTTTAGTGATGAGATATGGAATATTGTGTTAAATTATATTGAAAAAGTTTGGGATTTCTTTATTATTTAGGTTTTCAATATACATAATAAAAAAACAAAAGCACAAACCATTTCAGGGGTTTTTCTCATGGTTTCATCCAAAAGGGATTGGATTTTATTATTTTTTAATTCCAGTGTATAACTTTTTAAAATAATTCCCTTTCTTATGTGTAGTTGAGTCACAATCTTAATGAAATGCATTTAAAACATTAAAATACAGTACATTTCATGGAGTATTCAAAATGGATATACAAAATAAATAAAATTAACAAACACCGCATTATATTAAATGGATTTTGTGGGGACTTTCACTTGGTGGTACGATGAACATGGTTTTTGTTGTGATATTAATGATCTTGAACTTATCTTATAAAGAGTTTCTCTAATTATTAAGTTAGGGGGTCTCAAATTGGACTTCATAAAGCGAAAATCCTATAATTTTTATCTCCCTTATATGGATTGATAAATGGGTCTTATAGTGTATAATACTGCTGGTTGAGGTCATCAGTTATTTTGTTTGTTTCAATTAGAATTTTTAAAACCCTATAATTATACAGAACATGTGATCACTATTCAACCGAAATATTATCAACGGTAATGCTACTTAATGGTAATCTAAATCCAATTGAATAAAACCAAATAAGTCCATGTTTTTTTTATAAAACCATATTTCATGATGATAAATTTAAATAAATATAAACAAGTAATTTTTTTATAATAGTTTGTGTTGACTCGCTTTTCCTAATGTTAAATGAGTTTTTTCACTATCTAGAATGAGAACATAATGATATATCATTACATGAAAATTAAAATTTCATAATTTTGGGTACATAAACCACAATATCTAATTTTAAACCGGATATTATGATTCTATATTTAATACCTAAAGAACTAAAATCATCTTTTTGAATAAGAAATAACAATGAAATAATTTTCCGGACATTCCAACCATCATTAAACATTAACAAAAATGGAAGGAACATGGTAGGAAAATTCCCAAAATGTATAAAAATTAATTAGAAACATTTATATTAAAAATTATATAATAATACCTAAAGAAAAAATAATACCATTTAGTAAATTATTATATATAAAATTCATCAAAAATATATGGTCTATGTTTGAAACCAAATGATTAGAATGATTTGATCATATATTATTCCAAAATAGAAATACAATTATTCCTCCAATAATATTCGATTTTTTTATGAAATAAGTGTAATATTTAACTATCAAAACATCATAATTATAAGGACATCACATATTCCAGTGGTAGGTATGAAACCCTTATCGTCCCTTGGTCATTGGTTCAATAGTATGTGCTTATCCGGATGCGATGGGTTTTCACCAAACAATGGGTTGTTTATTTAAAAAAGGAAACTAATTATTCAATAAATAATACATCTTATAGATGTTATGGTTTTAAAATACTTAAACACAATTAAACAAATCTAGAAATTCCATTAGTCACATTAATTTCTCATCACATAAAACCTCAAAACGGTGTCAAAGACATTGAACTTATAATCACACTAATCATATAACTATCGACAGAATAAATGAATCTTAATATAAGCTCACATGAAAACATCCTAATAGTTATATTTAATACACCCAACTACTGATACCATTTATAATGGACCAAGACTCATACTCCATTATACTATGATGAAATTCTGAGCAATTTATTTCTAGCTATGATGCAGATAAGGGTGACAAAAAAATAGTATTAAAATCATACAACCTTGAAATGAAAACATATATATCATATATTATGGTGGACCTATTAGGATTAAAGAATTATAGAAATATTATAAACTAAAAAATAAACAATTTACATGTTTTCAAATGAACATTTATCTCATTCACCCATGTTTTCTTATTTCTCATTCAGTCGTCAGCATCATCCTCATGAAATCTTTTATATACCTAAATTGTTTATCCAAATTCATTATAACCTGGGGAAAATGGAAACACAAAAAGGGTGAGATAAAATCCCCAATAAGGGTAAACAATATAATGAATAGTTGAATGTCATTAATTAGAATTATAGTGCATAAGGGTTTGATGACATAATCAACATGCATGAGTGAATCGTAAAAGGAACCATAACAAAAAAAATTTGGATCATAAAATATGAAAACATTGTAAATTAAAAATTCATTAGAATCAATTATCATGATCCATGTGATATCAATATTTATCATGTTAATCATCATAAACCCATATAATGAAAAAAATGAAAAAATAAAATAGGGAAATATTTTTCACATTAAGTTTATTTCCACTCATATAAATGGATTATCAATTCAGTCTACTTACTTCTTAAATTATATATATATATAATAGAACCACCCATAAATGGTTTAAAACGAAACCAACAATGATTGGTTTATCATTTAACCATACATAATTAGTTTATCACAAAACTATCTGTCATTATTATTTAATGTATCCACTAATCAAATAGGTCGGTACCATTACATAATTATAACACATAAGATATTTCATTTCATATTAATATCATATAAAAAATAATTATCACTTACTAAAACTTGATTATCCCTTGGAAAAGAAATGGTTTTTATAATAATCACTTTCAAACATGATTAACCAATGGAAAGGAAATAGGTTCTATAAAAGTCCCATAAAAATAATATTAATTCATCCTGATAGAATGGGGATGGTATCAGTCACAAATATTCCCAATGGAGGATAAGTAAAAGCATGGTATCTAATGTTGATGAATTTATATACCATAAATATTTCAGTAAAAAAATTATAGAGTAACATATCATTTCAATTTGAAAAAACATAAAACATTTTTAAAATTATTTTATTTGAAAAAACCATTTAAATCATTTAATTTTTTTTTTATAAAAATCATTATAATAATTTCATGATGAAAATAACCATTATTATTTTATAAAAATTTAAAACATTTTTTAAGACATTTTTAGTAAACATTATTTTGGAATAAAATAGATTTTGAGGAAAAATATGGTTTAAAACCCATTCTTTTTTAGTCTTGAGTATACAAATAGTGGAAAGTGAATTAAAAGCACGTATCACCATGAAATAACAATAGGATACCTAAATTAGTGACAATTAAATCATGAGATATAATATTATTTCAATATAGTATACATAATAAAAAATAATCTCAATTAAAGATGGGATTATAACAGAAGACTCTTACTAGTTTTATAGTATTGAATCATAATCACTATAAAGTAAAAATGATAAATGAGTCATATAATATCACTATAAATAATTATAATAATTATATAACTTTTAAAAGGCTAATTATATATACCATACAAAATATGATAGGTGTATAACAAGATATATGTCTCAAATTATGAAATGATTGACAATAATCAATACCAGATTGGTAACTGTGAAACTTAAAACCTCAAGAAATAGTGGTCATAAAATGGATTTTTAAATCCCTAAAAATATAATTATAATAATATTTAAATATATTCATGTTCATCATATACACAACATATAAAAACATTGTGGTGAATTGTTCAAATATCTCATAGAAATAAATGTGAGATGGGAAAACCACTTACAACATGTGTGAGTTTTGAATCATGACATTACTGAAATTATAACATCAATTTAAAAATTTAAGACAATTAAATAAAAAATATTAAATTAAAAAAAAACTATTTTAATTATACAAAACACACAAAAGAAATGAGTGGTGAATATGGAATAAGTCTCCCAGAAATAAAAGTGAGGTTATAAATACCCTTACATTAACACTTCAATCTAATTGAACATATTAAAATGTAAAATATTAAAAAATATAATTTATTTATTAATCCATTATAGAAACAAATTTATATACATAAAACCATATATTATTTACTTAAGACTCTATATTAGCCATTAATTAATAATTTGATGTTAATGTTATGCTTTAGGTAATTTTTGGTTTGATTTTTGTACATATTTTGACTTGTTATTCATTAAACCCTATCATAAATCAGGATTTTAATAATTTATAGAATGTATAAAATTGTATAAATATATTCTATATTCATTAAATTTTAATTTATAATAAACTATAAAATAAATAAATAGGAAATCAAATTTACCGTTCATGGAGATGGTAGGTCATATGTACACATTAATGTTGTTTCAATTTTCTTATCTTATTGAATGAAAGGAAACTAATATGTATATATATATATATATATCTTAATATTATTAATATTATTTATTATTTATCACATATGTCTATTTCACCCATCCTTGATATATTCCATGTAAATCATGAACGAACCACATAGCTTCGCAAGGCTATAGTCTGTCATACACACAAACAACATTATCGTATTCTCAAAAAAACCTAAAGGTATATGTTATATAAAAATTGAAGAAAATTAATAAAATAATAAATATCATATATATAATATAAAATATAAATTCATTATTATTCCAATCCTTGTTATGTGGTAATGGAAGAACGAACGACATCTGTTCTTGTGGCAATAATCTACTATACACACAAATGATGATTGTGTATCCCATTATATGGATGCGTGTGGAGATGTAGATAATGGTAATAACAATAAAAAAATCTAATTATATTAAATATAATATTTTTAATATAATATATAATTATAAAATAATTTAAATGTTTTTAAGAAGAAAAAAAAGTTCATTCATGAGTGTAACCTCTTCTTCAGTTAACTCAAATTGGTTTGAACAAACTTATTTCATTAAATTTATTTATGGAAAAATATTGTATTATAGTTTTAGAGGAGATATTTTTTGAAGTTATTTGGGTAGATTTTGGATGATCTATAATTAATTAGTGGTCTACATAATGAGGGGGTGTGAATTCCCTTTTATAGTGGAGGAGGAGTGGAATTCTTGTAAAAACCTAAATGTAAATACTATTCAGATCGCTCACATGAATCAGATGCCTAAAATAATTAATCATTTTCTATTTGAGTGGTAATATTTCCTATATATTTCCATAAATTTTTTTCATATGTTTTTAGGTCATCTGAACACTTAATAATAATGTTTAACCACTAACTAATCTCATTTTTTACCTTAATTGATGTAATTAAATTTAATTTATTTCACAAATTATTTTGGTAAAAACATAGTTTAAATTAATATAAATTACATATTATGATTATTACTAACATTTAATCCATTTTTCCAAATTTAAATCATATATGCGGAATTAATTAATTTAATATTAATCAAAACAATGTTATGAGAAAGCGGGTTTTTAAAGTGAAATTTTAAAAAGTTTACTATGTTTTTATATAGAAATTCAGTATAAAACGTTATAAAATTACCTATATTTTATTAATAGATATATAATTTAACTATTATGATTTGAAATAAAATTCAAAATAAAACTTATTGTTATATATTTTTTATATAAAAAGACAGTTTCAATTAAAATTCCATATTTTTCACTATTAATCAAAAAGTATATCTTATCAAAAAAATTCCATAATTTCACCCTAATTTTTTTAATATTTAAATAAAAAAATTTAATTTTGTCAAATAAAATTTATAAATTATTTAAAAATTTACATTTGAAAAATATTTGTCCTTAAATGGAGTCAAAACTAGATTTTAGAATAATATAACTCTTTATGCATGAAATTATATTTTTTTATATTTTATACCTATAGAACTTATTGAATGAATTTAAATATAATTTATTTTAAATATTAAATTTATATTTCATTAATATCATTTAATATAATTTATTGGTTTAATTTATTAGGATAAAATTCTTTTTTGGGCGTGAATATAGTTTTTTCTTAAAAGAACGTCATTTATATTCAGATCGTTATTATTTTATTTTATTATTTATTGGTAGGAAAAAAATTCATCATATAAACAAGTTTAAAATATATTTTAATAATTTAATTAATATTATTCACTCTCTATATTCCTATGGATATTTGATAACTATCCTATCATTGACTGTATATTATTGTCTAGTAAGAATCGGCCTTGCGTGTAACTCATGTTATCCAAGAAACTTGATGTTATGTGAAAAGTTAGATAAAAATTTTGATGTCTATAAAAAAATTATAAAATATTTATTTCATGAAACAAAATTTATAAACAAGTTTAGATAAATTTCATATAATAAATTTCATAAAATATTATGATATTACACATACAACTATACGAGCACTAAATGATTCTATATTGATATTCTGAGGTTTTTTTGAATTTGCGGATCAATAATATATATATTATATCCTTAGATCAAAGGAAAATATTAAGTAAAGTTATTCTGAAAATTATTAATAAATAATTTAATTCAATAAAAAAATAATTATTTCTCTATTTAAATTTGTTTTATATCATATATGATGATCATTGTTTCAGGCTTTTGGAATAATATTTAATTAATCATCGTTATATTTTTTATTTTCATAAAGGAATTTTTTATCTTTAGCTAGTATTATTGATTGATTATGAGAATCCCTAGTGAAGGAAACCTATAATCCAAAGAAGGTGGATTATTTCCTTTGTACAATAACAAAACTGTATTTGATATAATTTAGAAACTAGGAAAATAGAACTATTCATTATGTTTGGGCCTTCAGGCCACATGTTTGGGAATCTGGGACATAATCCCTCCAGGACGCCTATTTTTATTATACCATAATTACTATAGGATATTTTAGGCCTCCATTCCATTAGGATTGAGTCCACATGACCTCTATTCCATGAAGCAGTTAGGTCTAACCACATAGGAGTATGAACCAAAAGAGGAATCAGACAAAGTAGTAGCCAACAATGTAGAATTAATTTGGTTGTGAATAAATATAGGGCATGAAACCACCATCCAAACCTTGATATATTCATCTCTATATGGGATGAATCTATATGGTCATCCTTGTGATGTGTAGAGCTATACGCCTTCAATGAAGATGATGTTTTGGTGGGGTTGCTCAATTTTTGTCGATCCATTAAGCATTGGGGTTATGTTATAAAACTTATTCGTTTGGGCCTAGAATTCATGTAAGGGTTCCCTCTCATCCAATTTAAAATAGATATAATCCAAATATAAATAAAAACCATGTTCTTTATTCTATTCAAAATAAATTAATTTTTTTCAAATAATTGAATGAATTATGAATTATAATTGAAATGCCATTATAAGATGTGACTACAATCTTCAAACACAAAAATATGTATTTTTCTCAAAATCATAGACACCAATTTTGTAATTATTTGAGGAAATAATATTCATCACATCATAATTTTTAAACAAGGAAACACCATCATTGTTATATTGTACGTCCAATAAATTATCCTTGATTCTCATTAGTTGGGAAGTGTAACTACTATCCAAAATTAATACACAATCACAGTATATTAATCTAAAATAAATAACTATAAAATTGTCCATCATAAACACTTATTTCTTTTTCCATTACATGTACATTATTTCATTTGGTGGTGAGTTTGATTCGTCCAACTTATACTCCTTTGATCCATCAATATCTTATAGGACTACAATTTTTGTGTGTGTCTTCATCATGATTTATGAATCTTCTCACTAATATTAATCACTTTTTATAGTTCCATTGGGTATAATACTTTTGACCATATATAAAAAATATATGGCTATGTGTCTCAAAAACTCATTACAAAAACAGTAACCATTAAAAAACATATTGGATATTTGAATTTATTCTCATCTGTTTTTGTTACTCCTAATACATGATGTGACTTTTTTCCAGGGATAAAATACGTTTTTATACCCCAATTCTCTAAATTCATAATAAAAAACCAAAATTTATTTCATTATTATAATGGGATTTTATGGATTACCATAAAAAAGTTAATTATGATGGGAATCCATTGTCAAAAAACCCGTAATGGAAAATTTCTAGGCAATTACAATTATTTTCAACTGATTATCAAAATTAATTTTGGGGTGATGTAAATTGTGGTGAATTCACAATTCTATCACAAAAAAGTAGTTTTGAAAAATAATATTAGTGATTAGAATTTAAATTTTATCAGAAATAATAATAGTATAACCTATATTTTATGGATTTAAATAACAGTTTCATATATTTATTTTCAATAAAATTATTAATTTTCCCAAATAACTGTGAATAAAAAATTCTCTAAAAATATGACATAAAAATTAATATATATATCTATAATTAAAAATATTTTAATAAATATATTTATATTTATAATTATTTAAAAAATTTATTTAGAAAATAACTTCAAATTAAAAAATTATTTATAAATAAATAATCATTATTTAAAACTATGACATTAAAATAAAATTAAAAATTAATTATGTAATAAAAATATTCAAAAAATATTCAATATTAATTAAAAAATATCTATAATATAGATATTTCATAGAATTTTTAGTGATTTTGGATTGATGTAAATTATATATTGTGTGAGGAAAGGGGTTTCATTTATATCTCCCCAAATAATGATAGACATTATAAAACAAATATACAATTGTAATTTTCCTTTTTTGAACTATTATATATATATATATATTTGATATTTCATTTTTATTATGTGAATTTTTTATGGAATGGATTTCATTCTAAAAATTAATCCACTATAAATAATTTTCATGATTATCTGAAAATTAGTTTTAAATGGATAGAATTGATTGTATATAATACAATGCCACCCCATTTGCAATAGTCATTAAAAATATATTTTGGGAGTGAATACTTTTTTAGAAAATCTCAATTCCCTCAAAAATAAACCTTTAACTTTATGTTTATTTACAATATAATCTCTATTGGTTGGAAAATAATATTATGCGTGATGTTTATTTATTATAGAACAGATAGTCCATCACAATTCTCTTTATTAGGTAGTGATTATTTTCAATAGAATGGAAAGTACATTGAAAATAAATAAAGTAGGAAATTGTTATTTTTATATATTATCGAGTCCAAAAAAAGGTGTCACTCTACAAGAATATCTATAAAAATAAATCGGTTTTTAACTCCATTTCCTTTGAAAATGTTCATCACTACAATTCTTTTTTATGAATTAATAATAATTTCATCACAAAAAACCATTTTTGAAAAGATTATTCTAATTTAATTCTATTACATCAAATATAATCAATTGAAAAATGATTAGTATACACTATTGGTATTAATGGTACACTATTTCATGTATTAAATGTTAAACTAATGGTCTTTTAAGACATCGATTATTATAGAAATAAAAATTTTCCTATGGTATGGGTTCTTAAACTTTTTCATTAAACACCGAAGGGTTTTAATTTTGTTCTACCCCCACAACATGTTTCTCAATCTCTGAATTAGTTTCCATGTGTTAAGGTGATTAATTTTTCATTTCAATCCATGTTCACTAACCTAACCTATTTTAATTCCTATCCACACAAACTCCATAATTACATTTTAAAATCATTCAATCCATCTATAATATAGGCTCCACATAAATGTTCATCTTATAGTTAATAATTTTTTTCTATATTTTATGATTTATTCCATTTGAGGTAATTCATCTACTTAGAATATTATTTTTAATTTTGTTACATATATTTATTGGATCCCCATACCACTAAATTGGATTTCATTGCCTTCTCCCACCAAACATTAATCTCATTGGGAGAATATTATCATTCACACCTTATCAAAAAAGTTCCCTCAACTTCTGTGACTTTATAGTTATTTTCCACTTTCTATGGTATGTATGTTATCGGTATAAGAACATCATCACTGCGATATTTACAATTCTAAATTAATTCCTCTATTATTTCATCTGAGATAGTATTTCCTATAAAAAGATGTTATTTTTTTAAATAACCATCTATTGTGAAATCATTCTTCCTCTTACACTCCTAAATGTATTCATCGTGGGTTTTCATAAATTTCATTTTCATGGAATTTATTTTTGTTCATTTTGAATTTAGAGACCCAAATTTTACAGATTGATAGAAAAAATTAAGAATATAATTTTTTAATTTTTCATTTCTCTATTTTTTCAATATAGATAATAAATCACCTCATCAAATTTACTTTAAAATGGATATTTTTCTAAACTGATATTGTTAATTACCATGAATGAAACATCATGAGAACCCTACCTCATTTTTTATTTTTTGTCACTATTATCCCCACATAAACAATATGAGTTATATAAAGACTATCAATTTTAAAATACCTTGGATCATTGCCTTCATGAACTGGTACCATTACATTAAAAAAAGTTGGTCAACTTATCAAAATTATATTTAATAATTTTATATAATTGATATTTTATTAATATTAATATATATTTTCATCCTCCATTCCTTAAATATGTTCCATAAGTATATTTTTTATGCTTCAAATAACATAGAATAACCTTTGTAAATATTGATAAATATTTCCTAAATGATGTGTATGTATTTAAATGATATAATATTCATTTATATAGAATTTTATAATTCTATTACAAATGCATTGACTCCTTTCCAGTCATTAATAATTTTTCATTGATATTTTTATGATAAAACATTTCTCTCCATTCTGGTTAAAATTCCATGACTAGAAGTTATATTAAAATATTTTCTAAAATATTGTTCATAATTTTCCATTTTAGTGTTCCATAGTTTATTATTTCCCATCAAATATGTTAAAGCCCTGAATTTTAATGTCGCAACCATGTCTTCAAAAGTGAAAACTATTTCAAGAACCATACACTTTAATGACACGTGGTTGTCCAAGTTATGGTAAATACTCTATCAGTTAGAGGGGTGAATCATTGTATAATATTATTTTTAATTAAACCATATAAAAAATATTATTCAACTATTATAAATAGAAATATCACTATCATACATAAAATTATGTGATAAATCATATAAATAGAGGAATACATTGGTTTTACTTAAAACACCCAAATATAGATAATACAAGTAGTGTAGACAAAAAATATGTCTATGTTTTAAAACAATGAGAAGAATTATTTAAAATTTTATATTGGCCCCACTGGACCTTCATATGTACAACCCTGAAAAAAGATAAATATCCCACTACTCTGAATCATCCTGGGAAGTCATTTCCAAAATGAATGCTCTGTATTTCCATTCATGAATAATAAAATTATATTACACCATTTAATGGTGGAAAACATTACCTTAGATTCCTTATCAAATTGAACTGTATCATAATTACAATAATGTGATCAATACTATAAATTGGTCATATATCCTTTAATATATAGGAAAGGTAATTTGAAACCATGGATATATGATAGATATAGACACAATTTTACAGCTTTCATTGAATTGAATTAAGATACACCCACAATAGTAATAAAATACAATAAATCCACCACAACTCTCCCCTCATTCCTGATATATATCCCCCAAAACCATAAACCGCCCAATGCTAATGAATTATTCCTTGATTTAAATGCTTTTCGACGCCATCTTCGATGACTCCCGACCTACCAACCTTAATAACCCCAACAACGAAAATGATTCCTTACTCGCCACCGCTCCCTCTGAAACCACCCGTGATACTCAAGACCCTATTTGACCACAACCCATATTCCTCTTCCACCAACTAAATTTATTACCTATATCCTCGCTAATGACCTCCCAACCTCCAGTATCCATTTTCTTGTGGTTCCCCTACCTATAAGTCCTTCCCCCTACCCCACCCATGCCCGTTACTCATAAACCAAGGCTTTCCCTCAAAACCATGACTCCCTTCCTCTAAATTTTGTTTCTTACATAATTCTTTTTAGCTTAAAATTTATATTTACAATTTTCTAATTTACATTATTTTAATTTAAATATTCAATTCTTATATGATGTGATTGGAAACTTCCAAAAATCTTTCACTTTCATTTTCTCACCTATCTAGACCCATTGTATTTCCCTGATTTAGAATGGTAAACAGATTTCCATAAATAAATATGTTAATTGATAAGAAATTAGGTAACATAAAATATTATTTGACATGTAATTGCAAAATGATTTTCAATTTTTATTCCTTATGTTGCTCCAATATGTTTTTAAATTATTACAAGAGTGATTAAGTTAAATAACTTTTTCTCAGAAACATATATTAATGAAATTATTTATAAAATACACAAATGCAAAAATTATAAGTTGAGTAATTTTTATTTATATTTTTTGTTCCAAAATGTTCATAAATTATCAGGGCTATGAAAATTGTATATATTTAATTCTATTTTCATTTAATCATATTATTCAACCCTTATTTTCATAGAGAAGACACGGGTCTATATCATAAGATGATTCAATTTCATCTTTGATTCAGATGACACATCACTATCTAATTACATTGGTATGTGTTTATATGTGAATTATGGACTCCTTGTCAATTTAAAATGATTCTATGTTATTATTTGATTGGTAATTTGTAAAATTGATAATAAATTGATTTTTTTTGTTTTGTGATATGTATAATGATGATCATGAACATAAATTGGTTATATTTGGATCTAATTAAGTGTTTAATTGTTTAATATAATAAACTGGGTGGGGAATGAGGAATATGAAATTCAGTAGATAAACAAAAAATAATGTTATTATTATAGATATTAAAATAAGACCAAAATTTTATAGAATAATGAGAATATGGGTATATTATGTGCCAATTAGTGTTTTTTAATTTATTATGGTGAAATTGTATGTTATATTTTGTACTTGCGATAAGTAAAATAGAACATAGTGGTTTTAATGGGTACATTTGCTACAGAAATGGTCATTTAAGCATGTGGGAATTTGTGTTTAGGAGGTATATTCATGTCAAGAATACTTTAGTGAATTAACCACAAGATTTAATGATTTATAATCATTTGTATGATATCATAGATGTATTATAACATTATAGTAATAGTATATTACTTTTATAATTTGGTTAATAAACTAATATAAAGCACATAGAGTTCTTGGGGGTGTTAGACATATGCTTGATCATACCAATGTGTATGATTGGATACCCTTAATGGATTTTATGTATAAAATGTGTTTATTTTTATATATATTATGAAAAATATATATTATTATTAATTTGAATATATATATATATTATTATTCATTCGAATGTGTGGAAAACCCAGTACAAGTTTCACTCCATACGTACCTCATTTCACCTCCCCTTTTTCCATCCCCAACCTATCCTCTGATTGGCCTCCCCTCATCTCCCGCAGATCCCATATATACCACCCTCTCTCTATGTCATCATATAAAACTCTTTTCAATATCCCTCCAATAGGTGATTCCCCATAACATGGATCACTGATTCTCACCCTTCGTATCCATCACATATCTCTCCCTATCTTTCTTCCTGAATAGGTGGACCCACATATACAACTTTTGAATGTTTTAGAGGTTTTTTTCATTCTACATGAAAACCTTTCACCCTTACTCTTAGACGATGAATTCCCCATAATCCCCAAATATATCTTCTATAATCAATCTGTACTCTTGAATCCCTTATAGGACGCCTGATCCTATACAACTATTGGTCGCATCGTTGAACATTGGTCTTCCTCACAAACATTGAAACTCACATACATGGATACATGGGTAGGATTACAAAACATATATTCTTATCATATAAAATCACGAAACTCTTCATCCCATATCCCTTCTCCATCCTAGTTAAAGTATTTAATTTTTTTGATATGTTATCTCAATATTTTCATGATTGAAAAACTTTTAAAAAGTTTCATTACATCAGATGTACTGACCTTGAGGTTATTCAAGGGAAACAAAAATTGGTCCACAGTATTCATTTCTATTTATTTCTTCCTCTATTATATTATAATAATAATTAACAAATATTTATCTATAATATATGATTTTCCATATTTTTTCTTATTTTTTCTAGACATATTAATATTGTAATTCATTTTTCATATCTATTCATATTTTTTATTTCAAATATACAGATAAATATTTTAAATCTTTTTTAATTTTTTTTTATTTTTTAAAAAATAAATTTTGATAAAAATTTGTAAATAAGAAGGTCATATTTATATTTAAATTATATGTTTCAAAAGATGATGTTTAATAAGAAAAAATTTCAACCCATTATTTAATTAATATATGTTTGCAACATTTATTCAGTCTATCACATTATGAATAAATGTTGTAATTTCTTAATAAAATTTATTTATTATAACTAGATTCATTCATATATCACATATAAATACCCTAATTTATATTATGAATTGAATTTTATGTATCTTCATTAAACATTGTATGTTATAAAAAATAATGATTTCAATGAAAAAGTTATTTTTTTCTATACACTACTTTTAATTTTATTAGTTGAAAAATGTAATTTTTATCTATTTTTTCATATATATAAATAGTTTTTAATTTATTATTACCATATATTAAATAGAAATTTTCAATATTCATCATTAAATCCATATATAGAGCTTCGTTTAATATGTCACTATCTTATAAACAATATTGAAATTAACTATTGGACTATGAATGTTAGTAGGTTCATGTTTTATTTGAATTTCTATTCAGTACACAAAACAATATGTACACTAATGTGACAAGATTTGTGGTTGAGAGTATGTGCATCTTATAAGTCTTATAAAAAATTTATAATAAATTTATAATATTTAAATAAAATATATGGATTGGAGAAAATGAAATTTTACTATAATTCCAATAATAATGAAACACATATATATCATAAATTACAATATATTTTCTATTATATGGCCAATTATATTCTAATTGTGACTATTTTCTTACCTTTATTATTTCGTTTGACATATTCTTGATACAAAAAAATATAATCATGGATACTATTTAATTAGGATTCACATATTGACTATTAGAGTTGAATAAATATTTTATGTTCATTAATTTTGAGTGGAAATAAATTAATGTTATTACATTGGTAATTTCCATACTTGTAAAGAATAATTCCATATTCTATATGAGCTAGGAAACCCTTTAATATTATTTTACTCTAGAATGAGTTTTTCTCAACCTAATATTTCATCATTATGTAGCTCATAAAGGCGCTAGTTTCTTCAGTTATTAAGAGTTCCCATGAATCGAAACTACTTCTATTTGGTTTCTGGTATGAAAAGTGAGTATCCATTAATAATTGTATTTCAAATTATCAGTATTTTTATTTGATATCTCTTGATCAATTTTTTTGAACTTATATAATAATTATTAAATAATTTAATATATGATAAATGGTCATTCCTATATAATATTTTTATGTATTAAAACTAGATTCTAAAGTTTGTTTATTTATAACCATAATGAGAGGTTATTTTGGTTCAAGGAATTACTTATTGTGTTTAATTTTCTACTTTTCATTACCTTATCTATTGATTCAAAAAATTAATTTTTCAATACTTTATAAGGTCTAAAGAAAATGGTAAAAAAATAACACACTAATATTGTTTTTTAACTCTAATATTATTTAATTTTTTGTATTATATTTTCACCGCTTAATATTTCACCTTCAAGAAGTTTTAAAAGGAATTTACTTTTTATCCATTATGTAATCATAATAAATGAAACTAATTTTACTTGGTTTCAGGTGTGAAAATAATGTTTCCGGCCAAAATTTTATTTATAAATATCTATTTTATTAATTTTGTTATTATATTCATTTTTATCTTCCTTAATTTATATTATATAGCTTTATGTATGAAAATTGTCAATTCCTATGATTTATTCAACTTTAGTAAAATTAGATTGTGATTTTGGGTTGTATATAATCATAATGAGTGGTTTCTCATCGAGTGAAGTTGAAGTGATTCCCCTTGGGAGTTAACAATCAACCCCTTTGATTCCATTGGTAAGATTATATTTAGAGTATATTCAATAGAATAATTAGTTTTTTTGGTAACCTCAAGATTATATACCTTTCTTTTATGAGGTGTGTATTTCTTCTTCTTCCTATGATAGTTTAATAGTTCGAATTATACATAACATATTTATTTTATTATGTATATAAATTTCTTAAATATGTAACGGTATAGTAAAATTTGTGAAATACCCTATAAATGATACTTTCTCCTTTCTGCTATTCCTAGGTCATCGATCTGGATTGGATAAGCTATTTAAGGTGATTTCACTGTTATTAGAACATGATCAAATTACAACACATAAAGTATAATGACAGTTCCAATTATAGTATATAAAATTATTCCTCATGAATGTTAAAATACGAAAAGTACCACTTTTAAGATCATGAATATACATATTCATATATTTTATGCCACCAAAGATACCTATTTTGTTTAGTAATTCTTGAAAAAAATCATATTTCAGTATTTCATATAAAAGTTTTCAATTGAGCATGCATAAAGTGAGTCCAACATAATTGAATAACAAACCTAATTTTTTTCCATTGATGTTATCCATTATATATATGTTCACAAATCTTCCAAGATTTTATTCTCAACTATTTAAAATATAAGACAATCAAGATCAATCATTTGGGTGGATGACATAACCCTTGTTAACCATTTGATATTCTGTAGTAGGTTTTCAATGAACAATCAATAGTAAATGTGGATTTGGATCACATTATTCATCCCTAAACACAATTATATAATTATAACTACATAGAGCCTATATATATTCCCTAGGATCCCAATTTATCATGTAATGGACATATTCCATCATATGTTTTTTACTGTGTCTATACATATTTTAGAAAACCAGAGGATTGCATCACATAATTTCATCTAAAATCATCTACATGGAATATAAAAATATTTCACCTTGTGAATGTTCTTATATTATATTAATCACTTTCAAATGAATATATAAACATATTCATTTATTTGAAACCATCCAACATTACCATTGGTTTAAAATATTCCTAACAATAGAATAATATTTCAGTACTCAACATCATAGTATGACGCTCTATCTTGTAATGGTTGTCCAATATAATATTCATACACTTGTTAATAATGATATTATTTTACATTTTCAGCTCCATGTTTTTAGATTCATTATAATGTAAGGTTCATTAACTAGGAGTGATTTTTTTGGAATGAGATTGAACGAGAGATGAGGTGATCATACAAGAAAATAGGGATGAATCAATTCCATTAAAAAGAATAATAGTGGGGGTATTATTAAATGTGTGAAAATTATTAATTTCTTCCACCCACCTATGCTCTAAAAATGAGGAGTCGTTAAATCTAACATTACCATTCCATTTTTATAGGGTGCTTCTTCTATTCCACAATCATGAATGACTAACTCATGTACTATATCAATGATTTCATTTTAACTAATTATACCTTATAATATTTTCCATATATAATTTGCTTCTATATTAATTTTTCAATAAAATACATTCCTTTAAATATATTTATGTTTAGTTATTTGTGATTTGGTGCATTTATTTAAATGAAATAAGCAATATATCAGTTTTAATGTTACTTTTACTTAATTGGTTATGCATATATGATTTTTCTAAAATATCATAAAATAAAGTTGATGTTGTTTATATGTTAATTTTATTAAAAAATATCAATATCTAAATAATCATATTCATTTTTCAAATGTAATTTCTAAACATAAATATTTTTTGATTAGGGAAAGTAATATATATGTATTTATATGTTAATATAATATATATTGTTATAATATTATATGTTAATATTATTTATATGTTCATAAAAAATTTGTTAATATAGTTTATAATTTTATATGTCAATATAGTTTTAGTTTTTTTGGATTTAGGTATGAAAAAACAAGACCTAGTTGTATTATGTCCATATGTTAGTGTTATAAGTAAAAATATAGATGTTCTATAATTATCATTCAATTCACTAAAAAACTACAAATTTCTATATTTTATACTTATTATAAATTAAAATTTCGTTAATGTTATATTTTTTGTACATTACTCTGTTTATAGTGAAACAATGTTCTTAGATTACAGTAGAAACATTTTATTTTTTCCTATTCGATAAATAAAGTGATGTAGTTGGTAGAAAAATCCTTTGAACTCAGAAAATGTTTGATTCATTTAAAAAAATTAATTTGTTTCAAACATTGTATGTTATTTTTTAAATGTTTATACTACAAATTTAAATTCATTGAAGAGATGAAAAATTATTGGTTTAGATTCCCACCTTAATTGAATATTATAATCTCTCAAAATGTAGTGTTTTATTTAAAAATAACAGATTATGAAATTTTTATTCATCATCAACCATTTGGTCAAAATATGAACACACTTTTTCATTTCGTAAAAGGATATAAAAATATCCAAATTTCAAAAAAAATTGAAAATACAAAGGTAATAAAATTAATTTTTCATATTTTTAAATGATAATTAATGGAATTCAAATAAAAATATATTTTATAACAAACTTTCTTCCAATATTATTCATAAGATGGTGTATATGGTGGATATTGAAGATATTAAAATCTAGAAGATGAATTCATAAAATCATATTCCTCTAATGGAATAAGTCTGGTACAAAAAATTTCTATCATATTAAATTATCAATTTCAAATTAATCATTAACATTTTTTGTATGAAACCATCAATATAAAACTATAAAATATACCATATTCATATACATAAATTCATGTACTAAATACAACATACATACAAACATAAAACCATTATTAGAATGATGTGGAATTTATACGATGAGTAAAATCTATTTGGGTATAATCGTTTATGATAAACATTATATTGGTATAATTTATTTTCATTAGGGATTATTCAATGTTCCATAAGTAGAGAATATAACAATATATAATTGAATTAAGATAGAACCTAATATTATGTGATAAAGTATTATAATAATGGATTCTATGATTATCATAATGGATTTAATGGTTATATTTATTCTTACCTAAATCCATCATATAATGTCAGAATCAACCCTAAATCCAAAAATAAATCCATTATGAAAATTTCCTAAATTCAGTATGCATAATATAAACATATATTTTTAAATATAAATTAGAATCTCATATGATAGTTTTTGAGAAGTAGCCATTATATTATGGATTTATGGGTACTCCAACATTATATAATGGATTTAGGAATTCTGCATAACAGATTTAATATAGAATCCATTATGATATGGTATTCTTCAAAATATGGAATGTGGAATGAAATTATAATGCTAAATATAGTCTTCATTGAATTAGTTTATAGTATAGAATCGTGTTTCACATTTAAATTTAATATTGGTTTAAGATGAATTTACTCTCAAATTCTTATGATGAATATATGACTACCACCAGAAATATCATAAAATATTTGAATTTTTTTCATCCTATAAAGTAATGATATTAAATATCCACTTCCAATGTATCCTCTTATAATGAAAATGAAATTTGATAAAATAGTATTTCATTATAATTAGGACTTTTATATTAAGATATTTATTATGTATAAATTATTTCATTACATATATTATCTTATTATATAACAAAATTATTTATTTATATTTTATCAATATCCACATTAATTATTAAGTAGTAGTTATTTGTGTTTTAGATTTTTTTCATTATCCCCTTGTGATTTTTTTTATGTATGAATTTTTCTATATTTTCATTTTCATATGTTTATATCATGTTGATTATTATTCATAAGATAATACAAAGACTCATCATAATCCTTATATAGTTAACAAAATACATACATACATTGATGTTGATAATGAATATGGATATATTTATGCTTATGTTGAGAATTTATAGAAGAAAATAAATGATTTTCCAAGTCATTTATAGTGTGTAGGATTGTGTTTACTACATATGTTTGTGCTTACTCTTATAGAATGATTTTCCTAGTTAGTGAGAGTGAAAAAGATTATTCTTATGATGGGCAGTGATACATTCAAATTTCGATGTGATAGATTTTTGGTAGTGATACACACATAGTGATACAAAAAATGTGATTTTGAATATTCTAGGTAGTGATATATGAGGGCTAGACATACAAGCTATGAAGTGAACTTATATATGCTGGGTAGTAATGTGATACATGTTGGGTATTGATACATACAAAGTTGTAGTGAATATTTTTCCCAATCAGTGAGAGTGCATATGTCAATTTTTATTCATATTGTTCGGTAGTGATATATACACTTTTCTGATAGTTTTTATGATTATGAATATTATTATATAATATCCTGAATGATTTTCCTAATGAATGAAACTTATTCATGTGAGGGATGGTATCACACAGAAAATATGTCATTAGTTGCAAAAATTTAATTTTTTTGATTATATCCAAGTGTATCCTTATTTTTTTATTTTATATAAGACTATTTTTTTCCACTCATCTAGGTAGTGGAATGTAATTGTTTTTATTCATTATTCTGTGGAGGGTATGAGTTATAGTGGGTTACTAGGTGGGGTTTTTTCATGAATTTGAAGGCTAAAACCACAGTTGTAAATAGTTGCAGTAGACCTAGTGCCACGGTAATATCATGGACATTATCCTATTTCCATGATTTAAAACCATGTTAATAAATCAATGTGTAAGAGAATATATCCATGGTTTATAACAGAGGAAATATGTCTGTCTGATGGCAGCCATATCCATGGGTTGAACTATGGTTATAGGATTTTCTCTATTGGAACACTAATAAGATCTATGACATGTTATACCATGTATATTACATATATAAATTGTTAAAAACCATGATTATGGTATATTATTCTAGTAATGGATCTCTAGAAGACTCTATTGTTTTCATGTAGTATTTAAACCACCGAGAGGAGACCACTAAGAGGGGGGTGAATCAGTTGTTATTATTTCATTTATAATAATATCATTAACTCCTTATCCATAAAATTAATATCCTCTAAAAAATTAATTTGTTTTTATCCACCCAAATATAACTCACACACTCACCTTTAGTATGAAAAAAATATAAATACAATATGACACACAATAATTACATGGTTTAGTACAAATACATACTCCTTTATATGATGGATAGTCAAATAAACATGGATTATTTCACTAAAAACTTTATAGGGTATATAGGCACAAGAAGAAAAAATTCTAAAATACCAGTAGAAATTTTCTTAATATAGTTGGATATACCCCTAGCTATACTTTTCTGTATACAATTCTACATGAAATATCATGTTACCAACATCTATATATCTACAGTGATAATTTTCAATTATATTCTTCTATTCTGATCCACATCATAATTTCATCACTTCCTCTATAATTAAGCTTAATCAATAATTATGTGCATTCATTAAAAAAGAACATAAAAAATTATATAATGATATTGTTGGTCTTGAAACTTCTTCTAGAAATGTAGTCCATAATGCTTCCTAAACAGAGTTATTTCAAGATACCCAGTCTAATAACCTCTTTCTGATGGTCTTCATCTATTGATCTGTCCAATATGATTCCCCTTCTTCTCTCCCTTATTCTACTGGGAGGGAACTAAATTAGAAGATCAAAATCTTATGTCTGATAGAACTCTATATGATGAACCTCAATCGGATGGATGTCACTTTGATGGCCTTAACTTGAAGGACATGTTCCAATCATGTTTTTTCTATTATAAAATTCCATATTGATTATATTGAACATCACTACGATGGGTTCATTTTGATGGAACTTCCTCTGCATCAACCTGAAAAACGAATTTCTGTTTGAAACTCAATACATAATCCAAAATATTTGAATCTCTTTTAGATGTGAATTTTCCATGATTTTCTCCACATATTATAACCGAACTATGATGTCCTTTATAGAAAACACATATACATTTTGGTATAGATTCTGAATATATTTAATGCTCAAAAAAATTCTTAATCATCAATTCTCATTAAATCCCGGATCAATCATTATTTGTTTCAGCTATTCATAATCCTTTTGGTAGCTTCTCAAATGTTTATAACTACTCAATTTTTACAAGAATTTATTCAGTCAAATTATTCTCTATGATTCTCCATTGTGATTATTCATTATTATGAAGGAATTAAAATGATTCTACATTACGTTTCTACATTCTAAATTATCATATAATAAAACTATAAGACATTTCATTATGACGAAAACATATGAAAGACTGGAGATGGCCCATTATGATGACTTCTTGTAAATTCTGTAAATCTTCTCATACTGATGATCTATATCAGCTATTATGTTTATGACATATAAAACCATTATAAGATATCATCAATGTATTTATCATTATCATCAATTCCTCATACTGATGACCCTATATTTGGTTTTCTTCCACATTCAATTACTTTATCGGGGATAACCTATTACTGTTGGTTTGATCTCTACAAAAATTTGATGAACATTTTACTTTCTAGTGTGATGGGTCTTCGCCACATCTTAAAATAATCATTATTTTATTCTTTTTCTCTTAACCCATTTATAAGAGAACAAAGTATGAATTCTTGTTTTCTTGACCAAATAGAAATACAATTCTAAACTTCTCAGAAATTATAAAAATTGTATTTATCTTTATCTAATGTATTAAATAAAAATATAATTCATAAAACTAATCAGTATTGAAATAAAATTTAATGGATCAATTTCATCAGTGACATAACTACATCATCATGATAAATCTTCCAGCCTTCTAATATTGTCACATATTTAAGAACCCGTGTTGTCCAGACTACAGTTTTCAGCATAAATTTGAATTTTTTCTGTTTGATTCTATTGAGGGGTAAGATGGTCTTTTCCCCTACCAGTTGATCTCAGATAACTTTTTGACCATTGTTTTGGTCTTGAAATAGGGTTTTTACCCTATGATATGAGTTTGGGGGAAATATGAGTTTTGTATATTCTTGGGGAATATTTAATATATAATATTATTAAATTAAATATTAAATTATTCTTGAAGTTTCTCTTGTCAATAACATTTAAATGGATCCTTAGATTGAGATTCTTTTTTCACCATTGGGTCTATAATGGGTAGTTCAACCTAGGTGAGGCATAAACTCGGGTCGGGCATCGAGGCTAGCCTAAGCCCCCTTTTCCTCTTTTCATTTTATTCTCATTTCTTCCTCCTCTTCTTTCCTCATCCTACTTGCATATGTCTCTTACACCTACTCATTTTCTGTGAACTTTAGTGGTAAATGGTTATTGATAAACAGAACAAGTTTTGAGCCAATATGGGTACAAATTGGAAGCTCTCGATGTGCCGAGTCCGCATGCGGCATCCGTGGACCGTAAAATCAAGCAATGCTTCGGCAGTTTCAACCCAAAGTTAGTGCTATTTATTATTTCTACATATATCTGCTTTAATTTTTTTTATGTTATTAATGATTTATATTACATTATTATGTCCCCATGAGGCTCAATAAATTGTTTAGGGGCGGGGGAAATGGGCGTGTCGGGTGTTTTGAGGGATTTCCATTCGGGAAATCCATGTTAAATGGCGCATGTTCCAGGATAACACACTGTTTGTTCTCAATTTTTTTGGGAAGATGATGTTTTATTAAGTTAACACCACTTACTATGAGTACATACCGTGTAGTGGTTTGTTGGGGTGTCCTACCGTGTGAAAAAAATGACACAGAATAGTAGTTTTTATGGAGTACATCCCGTGTACTGGGAGTATAGGCAGTGTAGTGGCACATAGGCTTGTGTTTGGGGAAAAACAAAAAGGTTGATGTTTTTTGAACATTTAATTCCATGTAAGGTAAATTATATTATGTTAATTACTTCATGGATAGACCCCATATACTCTAGAGTAAATGCCAAGTACTCCTTACAACATGTTTTTGTCCGGGGGTTCATTAAACACATGTTACTTGAAATCCATGGTTTTGTTTCATGTAACGTATACAAACACACAACCCATGTATTGAGGCAGAGATTTTTATTTTAGTTGGAGATTTTATTTTTTGCGCACGATGCTCGGTGGTAAGAAACTTCCGAAAGAATAATTATATTTAATTTATTATTATTTGGTGATTATTGAATCAGAAGTATCTTCTGTGTATGATGTCTGTTTGACGCACCGTCAGTGAAATTGTGACAGTAATTTAAAGTCGGAAATTTAGAGACTGATTTCAGGTGATAATAAAGAAATAGTTTGTGGGTCCCACATGGGATTGTTACGGTGAATAGTTCCCTTTTCACTGGTTGACCATTTTGGGAGTGTCAGTAGTCCGTTCTGAGTGGTTTTCTACATATATCACAATGGTAGAATCGTATATACATTTAGCAGTCATAAATATGATTTTTTGGGCCTTCTACCTAAAGGTAGAGGATATTCTTCCAGTTATCAAGTTCAGGTGTCACCTGGGAGTGAGACATAGCGTATATGATATGTTGGGTGTTCTGACCATATTAGAAGAGAACTTTGATCTGATTTTAGCTATGAGATATCTCATGTGACCTATTATTTTTAGGATGTCACCCTAGTGGTATGTGTCCTTATGGAATATGAGGCCGTGAGACCAGATGTTTCCAAGGATCCACTGAGGGACGCCTTTGCTTAGGTGTTGTCCTAGGGAATCCCTTGTAGGATCTCAAATCTATTTTCTTTTCAGTGTATCCTTGTTATAGGATGCTTATATTATTCTTTGTTCGAGGATCCTTTGTAGGATTCCTCCCATACTCTACAATAAAGATCCTATGTAGTATTCCTTCACTCATGTATACCTTGAGTATTCTGAGTAGGATGCTTCCTTAGTGTTTCAATTAAGGGACCCAGCAGGTGCCCGTGGTTTGATGGATCCTGATTCATATGTTAGGTTTTTGTTGAGATGGTATTTGAGTGTCACCAAGAACCCGTAACAAACTAGTAGGCCCATGTGGCTATGGTCGTAGTGTTGGATTGGGAGTTCGGTCCACCCTCACTCTTTTTTATGTTTCATTTGATTATTACTTATTCAGTGATTTTCACCAGAGGTGCTTCTTGGTTGATGGATTTCAATCCTGACACGAGGAATCATTCTATATTTTGTTGGGATCCCCAGATGTTCTCTCTTGAGAACTGGCTTCTAAGCCATGCTATTTCTGATATTTACTATACCCAGAGGTGTTAGATTGGAATTGGTTGTTGATCCTTATATAATGCAATTGATTATGTAATTTTTTCCCATGTGAGTTTATTATTGTGATCCAAATAATAGTGTAATTTAAATGAGTTGTGATACATGATGAAATGTTGATACATTGAGATTGGCCCTGATACATCATGAAATGTTGAAACACTGCGAATGGCCCTGAAACATGCTGAAATGACGATACACCTGACTTGGACCTAATACATGATGAAATGGTGATTCACCAGGCTTATCCCTGAATCATTCTAAAATGTTTATATATCTAGATTGTCCCTAAAACATGCTGAAATTCATATATACCATGTTTAGACCTGAATCATAAAAAAATCATATAAACTAGGCTTGGTCATGAAACATACTGAAATTATTATACCCTGATCTTGGCCCTAAAACATGATGATATTGTTATACACTGGGAATGGCCATGAATATGATTAAATATTAATATAATGGGTTCTACCTTGTTGATTGTTATTCCTATAGAAAAAGTTCTGATATTCTTGAGGGTGAGGTTTTTTCTATGAATTATCATCATTACTGGATTACCCATAAGTATATAGTATCCGAAATTAGTTATTTGAGGTGAGTACGTGTGAACCTAGATGTAGGACTAGCATTCCCCCTGTGGTAACGTAGCTTGATCAGAGATATAATTCACGCGTTGGTCAAAGCAAGTACATGTTGTTGGGATTACGGACCCATATATTGACTTAATGATATCTGTCTTGAGTGGAATGATGTCCACCTCAATTCTGTTGCACAAGGTGTCCAGTTGATCTGGCATATGGTTCCATGGATCAACTACTGAAGTGGTTTCATTTTCTTTAATTCACCTAATCATTAATATTCATATTTATGTATATGTGTATAGGTATGTGTCTATGCATGCATATGTATATATATATATACATCCATGGTTTCACTTTCCCCATTGATCAGGATTATGGACACTGAGTTCGACTACAGTTGAAAATTTGGTTTACTTCCTTTTGTTTTGTTTCATCTAATCTAATCAAGTTGTTGTTGCATACACTCTTAGCAGCATAGTTATAGGTTGCTTTTGGGGTGGCCTTCTGATATTATTTCTCAACCTTGCACATGCACCTCAGTGT
This sequence comes from Viscum album, assembly GCA_963277665.1. Classification (NCBI taxonomy): domain Eukaryota; kingdom Viridiplantae; phylum Streptophyta; class Magnoliopsida; order Santalales; family Viscaceae; genus Viscum; species Viscum album. Next base: position 209,874,703 of record OY728123.1, read on the forward strand.
ACATGTAGTCATTAAGTCATCTATTCATCTTAAGCAGGAGTTTCATGGTGGATAGGGCTGAGCCCAGTATTTCATGATCAAGCAGAGCTTACCGAGAGGTTATACTGATCGAGCTGGTGTACTTCGATTGTGTTTGGAGATTAGGTATGTGGGTTGGCTCAGAGTTAGTAGTTCAGCCCTATAATTTCACTTTCAACATCTTTTGTACTTGTATCTATATGTTCGGCCCAATGGGTGAAATGTGTTGTATTGTATTTCATTGTTGTTCGGGCTTTTACAATAGTTTACTATTATAGCTTTCTCTATTTCTGTTGTTTATTGCATCTACACTCTATTTACTTTCTACAGTGTATGATACTTAGTTATTTCTTCTATTTTCATACTATGGTATGAGGGAATATTATCCCCACTATCACAACCTAGGTAGTCGCTACTAGTCATTAACCTATGGAGTATGGGGAGGTGTGCATGAGGCCTTGTGGAAAACCGGCTCGGAGCATGAGTTTAGTGGATTTCAGGTTAGGATATTACAATGTGGTATCAAAGGAGTTTCTTTTCCTAGTCTTTACTATTTGGGATATGGTAGACAGAATTATTAGGAATATTTCGGAACCTGTGATCGATATCAGAATGGTTTTTTGATAACACTTGTTCTGATAAGAAGTCTTGGATTCTAGGAGATGTGATTGATGTTTTTATTTTCCAATTTTACAGTTGAGTATGATTTTCTCCTAGAGCGAGGCACACATTGTGTTGGTATTTTTATTTATTATGGATCTCTCGATCCTGGCCATTGGTATGAGGCAAGAGATGGAATTTGACTCTTGGATGGAAAAGGGAAAAAGGCGTCTCTTGCATTACACTAGCCACGTTGGAGAAAGTTTTGTGTTGGGCATGATGCTTGGTTGCTACCAAATGTCCCAAATAATAGTAATATTTAATTTATTATTATTTGGTGATTATTGAATTAGACGTATCTTTTTCATTCGATGACCAGTTGACCCACTGATAGTGGAATTATGACCATAATTCAAAGGTGAAAATTTAGAGACTGATTTCAGGTTCTAATACTAAAATCTGGTGTGGTCCCCACTTGGGATCATTATAGTGAATAGTACCTTTTTCTCTGGTTGACCTTTTTTGGCATGTGGGTAGTCCATTATGATCATTTTTATTCATATATCGCAATGATGGAATTTTATTGACATTTAGAGGTAATCTATATGATATTTTGGGGTTCTATCTAAATGAAGAGGTTCTTCCTCTAGTTATCATGTTCAGTTGTCACTTGGGAGTGAGACTTGGCGTATACGATCGTTTGGGTGTTTAGAACAATTGAGTTGAGACCTTTGATCTGAGTTGAGCTATGTGCTATATTCCATGACCAATGATTTTGATGATGTCTTCCTTGTGGGATGTGTCCTTATAGCCTATGAGGTCGTGAGGCTAGATGTTTATAAGGATCCCCTAAGGGATGTCTTTGCTTATGTGTTGGCCTAGGGAGTCCCTTGTGGGTTCTCTATCATGTTTTCCTTTGAGAGGATCCCTGTTATAGGATGCCTCTGTTGTTCTTTTTTTGAGGATCCAATGTAGGATTCCTCCCTTACACTTTAATAAGGATCTCGTGTAGGATTCATTCTCTTGTGTTTACCTATAGAATTCTAAGTAGGATTCCTCTTCACTATTTGACATGAGGGACCCATCGGGTGATGATGGAGTGACCAACCCTGAGTCATACGTCCGGTTTGGGTAGAGATGGTGGTCAGGTGTAACCTAGAGCCCCGTCTGAATTAGTATGCTCATGGGGTTGTGGCCATAGTGTTGGGTTGGGAATTTGAGCCACCCTCACACTTTATTATGTTTCACTTGTTTATTATTGATGTAGTGATTTTCACCAGAGGTTCTTCCATGTTGGTGGTTTTTGTGCCTGACGTGATGCATCTTTCTATATTTTGTTGGGATCACCAAATGTGCTCTCCTAGGATCCGACTTATGAGCAATGTTATTTATGATATTTACTATATAAAGAGGTATTACCTAGTAATTAGATATTGAGCCTTACTTGATGCAATTTTTTATGTAAATATTTTTCCCATGTGAGTTGATTATTATGAACCAGGTAATAGTGTAATTTACATGTGTTGTGATACATGAAAAAATGATGATACACTGGTCTTGGCCCTAATACATGCTGAAAAGATAATACGCCGAGCTTGACCGTAATACATGATGAAATGTTGATACACCGTTCCTGGCCCTAATACATGCTAAAATGATGATACACTGGGCTTAGCTATGAAATATGATGAAATGGTTATATACCGGGCTTTACCCTAAAACATGCTGAAATTATTATATACCAGTGTTGGACATGATACATGCTAAAATTCTTATATACTAGGCTTGGCACAAGAAACATTATAAAATTATTATACACCATGCTTGTCCTTAAACCTGCAAAAGTGTTTATACACCAGGTATGGACCTAAATATACTAAAATATTGATATAATGGGTTCGACCCTGTTGATTGTTATGCCTGTGGATGAGGTTGGGATATAACTAAGCGTGAGGTTTTTTCTATTTTTGTATCTTCTTTATTGGATTACCCATACATATACAGTATAATTATTCAGTGATTGTAGGTGAGTATGTGTGAACCTAGGTGTAGGATGACCATTCCACATATACTGACATAACATTCTCAGAGATATAATTCCAGCGTTGGACGGAACAGGTACATGTAGTTGGGATTACAGACCCAAATATCAACTTAATGATACACGTCTTGAGTGGCACACTGTCTTGCTCAATTCCTTTTCACATGATGTCTACATGATCTGGCTTATGGTTCCATGTATCTTCTGATGATGTGGTTTCTTGTTAGTTGATTCACCTAATCATGAATATTCATATCTATGTATATGTGTATAGGTATGGGACTATACATGAATATGTATATAGATATGGAAATTGAGGGTGGAAAATTCCCCATTGACATTGATTATGGACCTTGAGTTCAACTTTGGTTTTAGGTTTTGATTACTTCCTTTTGTAATGTTTCAGCTAGGCTGAGAAATTTGGTATTGCATACACTCTTAGTAGCCCAATTATGGGTTGCTTGTCAGGTGGCCTACTGAGATTATTTCTCACCCATGTATGTGCACATCAGTGTATGTGTAGACCTTTTGTCTTCATTTCAATTTGAGCACAAGTTTCATGGTAGATCAGGCTGAGGCCAAGTGTTTCATGATCAACTGGAGCAGCTCCATAGGTTCTACTGATCGAGTTGGTGCAGTTCGACAGTGTATGGAGATCGGTATGTGGGTGGGATCAGAGTTAGTATTTTATCCCTATACTTTTACATTAATATTCTTTTTTACATGTATCTATATGGTCGTCCCAGTGGGATACCATTGTTGTATTGTATGGCATAGTTGTTTGAGATTTTCCAGCACTTAACTATTACAACTTGTTCTATTTCCATTGTTTATTTCCTCGGAACTCTGTTTAGTTTCCACTATTTATGATACTTTGTGATTTACACAGTTATCATACCCTGTTATGATGGAATAGTCTCCTAACTATCACACCCTAGGCCCTCGTTGCTAGTCGGCAGCCTCTAGTATATGGGGAGGCACACCTGTTCCCTTATAGAGAGCCAGCTTGGAGCACCAGTTTAGTGGATTTCGGGTCAGGAGGTTACAACATCGATGGATAATATATTGATGATATTTATCCTTCTATTTCTTTTTTTCCCCACACCAATATGTAACATCCCGAATAAATCATATCATATTCTCCTTTATCCCACAAACTCCTTCTTGTATCATTTCCTCTGTAAGGACCCATGTTTTTCTGGACTGCAGTTTTGAGTAGAAATTTGAATTTTTGATATCAAATTCTGATAGAGGGGTAAAATCAACTTTACCCATATTTTGTGATCTTGGATAATTTTTATGATAACTCTATCGGTCCCATTATATTTTGGTGACCTTATTTCCTGAGTTTGGAAGGAATCCAAGCCATTCGAATTTTGGTGGAAAAATTAATATTTAATATTAAATAAAATAAAAAATAAATTGTTTAGGAAGCTTTATTCATCTGTATCATTTGAATAGATAATCATTTTGATATTCCAATACTCTTGTTGAGTACAAAATGGAGAGTTTATCCTTGGTGATGAAAAAACTAATGGTGGGAACAGTGGCTGACCCGAGACCCTTTTCTTTTCTTTTCTTTTTCTTTTACCCTTTCATTATTTTTATTTTCATTATTTTCCTTTCTCCTTCTCATGGGTGACTTCTATCGATCATTTTATTCCACTAAACAAAGAGATAAACTAGGGGATAAAAAAATATAGATATATAGAGAGAGAAGGGAATATAGGTACCATAAAAAATATCTTGACGCGCTAGATCAATGTCTGGAAACCTTGGACTACGAAATAAAAGGAAGATTCTGGGGATTATTCCAAAAGGTAAGACAATTTATGTTTTATCAATAGAATAATTTATATTTACTAATTTCTAAATTTTAAGCCCTATTATTTGTTTATTAGGCCCCTAGTGGAAAGAAATGTGAATTTGTGGAAGAAAATGGGGGATTTGTGTGATCATGGGTTTTCTATTTTGGAAAACCCGACAACACGACATGTAGTCCTATGGGACATTCCATGTGTTCTTAAATTTTGTAGAAGTTTATGTTTTTGGAGTACAAAGCATGAATAGGTGTATACACACATTGTACTAGTACTCAGACATGTACCTTAGGACATGGTTCAGGCTACCCGTATAGGTGTACATGGCATGGGGAGTACAGGACCAAGACCCATGTGGGTCTCACACAATGTAAAAGAGCCTAGTGTTGACAAGTAGTTGGATAGGATGGTTGTGGACACATTAATTCACCCCGTGTTTGGTAAATTTCATGTACCTAGGTATTTGATAGGGCCATGCTACCATGAGCACACTTCCATGTTACTTTTTGGGAGTACACGTCGTGTACCATGGGTGGATGGCCTGTACTTCCCTTTTTCAAATCATTGAGGGGTTTTCCTATTTTCATGAATTAATGTCTGAAATGGACCAATGTGTAGTGAATTATGAATATTTTTATATGTAGATCATGATGATGAAACCCATGGATAATTATAAGAAATCTTAATGTGTTTCTTGGGATACTATTTATATAGAGAGGTTCTCTATCTAGTAATTGAATTTAGTTGTCTCTTGAGGGAGATATTTTTCGTGAATAATAGGCTAGGTTTTGGGACCACCCTAGTTTGATACTTTTTTTGAGACGAGATGATAGGTATATCAAGTGGATGATGCCTTTGTGGTTTACCTTTGAGGATGTCTCTCTTATAAGATACTCCCTTCTGGGCTGAGAGGACATGAGAATATTTGTTATCATGGATCCAATGTATGATTCATCTATCGCCTATCTGGTTACGAAGGTTCCCCGGAAGGGATTCCTTTTCTTATATTCTGACCTAGGGAGTCCCTTTTAGGATCCCTTATATGTGTTTCGTTTCATGGATCCCTTATAGGATGCCTCTATATTCTTGGAATTCGATAATCCAACGTAGGATTACTCCGTCAAACTTTACAGTTATGGATCATGAGTAAGATGCCTCCACTCATGTTAGAATTTTAGGATCCAAAGTATAATTGCTCTTACTGTTTTACTCAAGGGACCTAGAGGGTTCCCCATTATTTTAAAATCCTTGAGTTGTTAGGTTAGGTTTGGGTAGAGATGCTTGAGAGTGTCACCATAGAACTCATGTTGAATTTTTATACCCACTCGGATATGGATGGAGTGTTGGTTTGGATGTTTGATCCATCCTCATTCATGTTTTCATGGTTTGACATGGTTATTACTGATGTAATGATGGTTACCATAGGTTATTCCTTGTTGGTGGCTATTGATAAATATTCAATGCAATTTTCATTTTTTTGGGATGCCAAGTTAATCATCCAAGGATCTGTATTTCTTATTGGGATTCCCAAATGTGCATACATAGGATCAGGCTTCTGAGAAATGTTATTTCTGATATTTACTCGTAATCCTATGGTAAAGCTTGTGACTTTTATACTGATCATTAATTTATATATATAGTCATATATATATATATTGTTGGGATGTATCGATTTTTTTCCTGGAATCCAGATGTTGATACCTTTGTGTTTGATTGTATGCCTTGATTGATACTTCGATTCCCTATTCTAGGAATTCCTTGGACGGAATCATAGGCTAGTGATATGTTGTGGGGATGATTACACTCTCATAGGCCTACAATATGTGATGTTCATTGTTAGTCTCTCCTAGAACTATGAATTATATAGAATGATTTCACTCACATCGAATAATGACTTGTATGAATTGAATGATAGTGTGATTCCCAGTTGATGTAATTACATGGATGGAATCATAGGCTTGTTTGTTTTATAGATTCCATAAATAGACCTACAAGGAACTAAAATGCGGTAGTAGAAATATTTTATTGAGTATGCTCCTTGAGTCATGATTCCATGGGATTCTATGGGGGTATTTCTACCCCATGGATCCGGATTTCGGGGACTTTCATAGGACATGTTCTGTTGAGATTATACAATGACACCATCTAATACCTCTACTAAGTCTCTAGTAAGACACTATTTGGATATGAAGATGATGTATTGGATGATTTCTATGGATCTGGACCTTCAAAAATTAACACTTAAGTGTATCGCATGAGTATAATGGATGTTATTCTTATGATTTTGTAGTATCGTATGATGTAGATTCCTTGGACATTATACCTTTGTTCCTACCCCTGGGGTATAACAGATGATTACTCAGTGTAGGACGGAGTTGGTTGCAATGATTCTTATTGCATTTACCATTGGTATGTGGTATCCTTGGTTTAGGGATTGGAGTTAGTATAGGTGAACCCAGGTGTAGGGAGAGTATCCCCCAAATGTGACATGTCTTTCTGACAGAGTTTTCTTTCATTAGTCGAAGAAGGTATATGAAGATTGGGATGACAGAGAAAGATACCATCATAATGATACACATCTCGAGTGGCATGACATCTAGCTCAATGCCTTGGAATAGGATGTCCACGAGATCATGATTATGGACCCATGGATCAACTACTGATATGGCTCCATGTTCTTTTATTTACATACTCATGAATAATCATATTTATGTATATATATATAGGTAAGGGACTATTCATGAATATTAATATAGATATGGACATCCATTGTGAAGATTTCCCATTCGACGATGATTACAAACCCATGTCTCAGCTATTAGTTTACTTTCATGTTTAGTTGTGTCTCAGTAAGGCTTGGCTGTTTCTTTTTCATACACTTATAACTACACATTTATATGTTTCTTGTCGAGGTGCCCTACAAATATTATTTCTCACCCCTAAACATGCTCCCCAATGTACAAATAGAAATTATGTCTTCTTTTAAGGTTGAGAATGATTATTATGGTTGATAGGGATGAGGTCTATACATTCAAGATCGAGTGGAGCCACTTGTGTGGTTCTTCTAATTGGGCTGCTCCAGTTTGACAATATCAGGAGACAGGGTACGTAGTTTGTCTTGGAGTTTTTAATAGATCTCTGTAATTTTAAATTATGTTTCTTTTGAAATCTTTTTCTGTATGGTCCTCCCAATTAATTATGAGTGTGGTATTTTATGACATATATGTTTGGGATTTTACAACATTTCATTTATTATTACAACGTGTCCTATTTTAGTTGTTTGATGATTTTCACTCTATTTACTTTCTATTATGTATGATACATAGATTTTTCCATTTTTCATACTCTTATATGTTGGAATACTCTCCCCACTACCACACCCTAGGCCATCGTTGTTGGTAGACAACCTCGGGAATATGGGGAGGCATTCTTGAGTCCATGTAACCCACCATGTCTGAGCACAAGTTTAGTGCATCTAGGGCATGATGTTACAAAGTGGTTTTAGGGATGATCTTTTCCTAGAATTTACTAATTGGGATATGGTAGACATGAGTATTAGGAATCTGTCAGAACCTATGAAGGATATTAGACTGCTGAGTCAAGAACACTTGTCCTAGTAATAAGTTCTAGTTGCATAGGGTTGGTATTTTTTAACTCATATGTGATTTTACAGTTTTATATGAATTTTTCCTTGAGTGAAAGTCATGTTTTGTGGATGTAATTATTTTCTATTGATCTCTATATTATGGAAATCGGTAAGAGGCTAGGGATGGGTCACAATTATTGTCCGAAAATGGAAATTGGAGTCTCTTGTATCATATTTGGAAAATAGGATTCACATCAGATAGGCCTGATTGTGTGAGAATTTACTGAATAATGAGACATTTTTTCCAATATACATATATATTTCATTGTAATGGTTGGTTATGTGGATCTAAAATGAGGCATTCATTATGAGGATGATGACTCAATCTTCATTCTTGGGAGGTGAAGTGACCTAATAGCTTTATATGAAAAGTTATTCCTTTATTTGGACACCATAATGTGTGTTGTTTCTTTGGTCGATGGTTATCTAGTCAGATCGTTGGGTATGGTGTCGATGGATACCAAGATATTTCATGTGAACTGGTCCTCCATGGGGTATTTTTAAATATGGATGTGCAATGAGTGTTAGATGAGTTTCTATTTTTCTTTGGTATCATGACCTCCAATAAGATATTCCTTATGAGGATTCATGATGAGGATCAATACCTTATAGGCCGTGATTTCAGTTTTGACCCTCATAGGTCATTGTGATCTTTACTTCTGTTTGATAGGTTTTGATATTTTGGTCTAGGTGGTTAAAAATTGTGAACCAGTTGTGAGTATTCTTATATAGTTCTATGTGGGAGACCTATAAGACCATAGATAGACTCAGATATGTCTAGGTCGACATCTATTCTATTTGAGGGTGACCTACATTTGAGATGATGGCCAGTGTTTTGATATTCCTTTTAATGCAGTGATAATTATTGTATTCTAATTTTGAGGTCAAGGCCTAGTTTATGCTTTAGTTATTCTTTATAGGACTTTTCATTCTTTCATATTTTGATAAGCTCTTTGGGTTATAGTGTTTTCGAAATTGGATTTTATGGGAATGATTATTTGGGTGTCTTTCCTGGTCAACAAATGTTTGCCCTGTTGGTAATTTACCTAGGCATGGGTAGATGTGCGTGATTGTAACAATGATGGTTTATGGGTGGTATTGGAATAAATTGTGACATAGTTGAGGGGATTGATATTGATGAGGTTCTCTAAGGTATCCTCTGGGGTAATGTGACTTATGTACAACGTTGAATGGATAGCGCAGCTTCATAATGGATGAAATGTTAGAGTATGATTCAAATTATTGTGATACATGATGGTTGTATGTGGTATCATTTGAATCTAAATCATTTAGTGTCTAGGTGAAATTATAGAATTTACGATTCAAGAAATTATTTGGGAGTGGTTCTTGTAAGTTGTGTGGAATGTCCCTCCATGGTAGAGGTAAAATTAAGAATAAATGGGGTATCTTAAGATGGTGGAACCATGGATGAATATTAGTCTAGTCTTGAAAGGATGGTGTGCAACGCTCAGAGAAAGTTGTACGTACCCCTTGTTGAAATCATATTGTACTCCTAATATATAAGATCATGCTCTATCTTGATTCATCTTGACTATGTCTATATAGGGTTGTTCTAATTCCAAACTAATATTACATTCAAAATTTTAATCCCTAGTGGAGCAGGAACATGTTGAGGATTATCTAGATAGTTTTTGTAAGGTAAGACATATGGTAGGAAGTTTATCATTAGCCGCCTGAGGGTGGTGCCCACATTTTCAGTTGAACTTTGATGTTTTAGATTGGATGTTGGGATAATAGGTTTGTATTCAGATCAAGATAATAGTGTTACTATGGTGGGAAATACCATATCAGTTGCAGTGAATGGTTTTTCATGATGAAGGATGTTGTTAAGACTATGATGCAAGTCATTGGAAAGATCAGATAGATTGGTTGTCTAGATTTTCATGTTGAGATCATGGATTCTAGTCTTTTCCTCATACATCATGGGGATGATATGGTTTATGATGGGGATTTTTAAGGACCTATGTTTTTTTGGATTGTAGTTTGAAAAAAAATTAATGTTTGCTGATAGATGCCTATAAAGAGGTAAAATGATCCATTCTCCTATTATATGATATCAGATATTTTTTTTAACTAATCTATTGGTACTAGAATATAGTTTTTTATCATAGGATAATAGTTTGGTATGAATATATGAAATTTTATTTTTTGTGGAATAATTAATAATTAATATATAATAAGTGATATGTTAAAATTTTGGTGTAGGTTAGTTCGACTGTATCATTTTAATGGAGCATCGTATTGAGACTCCTTCTTCCTGTTGAGTTCAAAAAATAAAATTTTATCCAAGGAAAATCATAAACTCGGCCAAGGAACCGGGGCCATCCCGAGCCCCTTTTTCATTTCATTTCTTTTTATTTTTTTTTCTTTCATAACTTTTCATTTCATTCATTGTATAATTCATTCTCATATACACCTAAATTTTCTCCTCCTACTCCACCTGATTATGAAAAAAACTAGGGAGATAGATAAATAATGAGAGAGGTAAGGGAAGAGATGTACCGTCACAAATCCCTCAACACACTGGGTTGGCGTGTGACAACTGTGGACTGAGAAGTCAATCAATGTTTTAATAGTTTACAAAAAAGGTATTCGTATTTGTGTTTTCATCGTATATCCATATCGATTTTACATTTTAAAATTGTAATTCCCTATTTTTCTTGAATGATTCTCTTAGTGGCGTGATCTATTGATTTGGGGTTAAAAATGGGGGATTCATGCGATCCAGGGGTTTTCGTTTGGGAAAACCTGATAACACAATGTGTTGTCCAGGGGGACACTCCATGTGTTCTTCAAATTTAGGGAGGATGACTTTCAAAGAGTAGACATAATGTATAGGGGTATACACATTGTTTAATTGTACTAATCCATGTAGAGGAGTACTTAGGATTGGCTACACGTGTAGGGATATATGGTCACATGGAGTGCATGTCCAGACCCCATGTGGGTATCATGCCATGTAGAAGTACAAAGACTAATGATGTTGAAGTCCATGCTAGTTTAGGGAAACTTCCATGTACCGCCATGTTGGGTAAACACCATGTACCCATTTCACATGTCATGTACCAGGGGATTTTACACATGCATTCCAACGGGAGTACACACCCATGTGAATCATTGGGAGTACATGTCATGTACCAAGGGATACATGTGGTGTACATCCCCTTTTCAACCCATTGAGGGTTTTTGTGTTTCTTACCTCAGAGTCATAATTGGATACAAGATTAGTACATTATGAGTAGTTTTCCATGTATATCATGATGGTGAAACGCATATAGTGTTATGAGGACTCCAAATGGGTGTTTTTGGAATTCTATCTATATGGATAGCTTGTTCAACTAGTAATCAAATTCATTTGTTTGGTGAGAGAGATACATAGAGTGAATGATAGGTTGGGTGTTCATAACATCCTATTTTGATACATCGTTCTATGATGGGATGAGATCTATATCATATGGTTGATGCCTTCATGGTTTTCTATTGAGGTTGTATCTATTGCTAGATGTTCCCTTCTGGCCTTAGAGACCTTGAGAATAATTGTTTTCATGGATCCCGTGTAGGATGCATCTATATTCTATCTGGTTACCAGGGATACCTTAAGGGATTAATTTTATTATATATAAATCTAGGAAGTCCCTTGTAGTTTCCCTCACCTATGTTCCATTTGATGGTTTAATTGTAGGATGCCTCGGTTATCTTATTGTTCGAGGATCCCATGTTGGATTACTCCTTCACCATTTGCAGCTAAGCATCCAGAGTAGGATTACATAACACATGTTTACCTTCAAGGATCCTGAGTAGGATGCCTCTAAATATTTGATTTGAGATACCTAGTTAGCTCCCTATTGTTCGACCAACCCTAATATGATACATCATGTTTGGGTAGAGATGGTAGCAGGTGTCACTATAGAACTCATGCAGAACTGGTAAGCCCATGGGGTTGTGACTAGATAGTTGGGTTTGGAATTCAGGCCACCCATAATCAGTTTTTCATGATTTGATATGGTTATTTCTAATGCAGTGATGGTTAAGAGATGTTATTTTTTGTTGTTTGTTGTTGATACGGACATGGGACATCTTTCTTTTTTTTGGGATGCCAAGACATTGTTCCTGTGATCTGTATTGCTTGTTGGGATTCCCAGAGGTGCTAACATGGGATCTGGATTCAGATCCATATTATTTTTGATATATACCAGTATACAAATAGATATACCGGAGACTTGGATGTTTATCATTGATGTATATATTTTGTGATATATATTTATGATTTGGATTTATAGAGGTGTTTCTTGGTATTCAGCTTTTTATCCACGCGTGTTGAATTCACTTTCTGGAGTGATACATAGATTCCCTATTGTAGGAATTCTTCGTATGGAATCATAGGCTATTGATGTGTAGTGGGGATGATTACTCTCACCACGGTCAATGATATGTGATGAGGAAGATTGTTCTCTCCTAGACCTATTGACTATATAATATTATTATGCTCACCATGACTAATGACTTGTATACCTTGAGTGATACATGGATTCCTTGTTAAATGAATTCCTTTAATGGAATGCGATAGTGGATGCCTTGGATTGAGTATGCTCCTTATGTCTTGATTCCATAGAATTCCATGGTCCATTCTACCCCTTAGATTCAGCTAACTTGGACTAGCGTTGGACATGCTCTATTGACAAACTCCTCGGACTCCAACAAGTTCCTATACCATGTTTCCAGCTATATGCCAATGGGAATTGATGATAATTCCTTAGATGAGTTCCTTGGATCCAACCATTGGTTGATTAACACTTGATTATATGGAAAGACCATGATTGATATTATTCATGTGAATACACAACATAGGAAGATGTAGATTCCATGGTCATTATTCCTTGGATGCGGTCCTTGGGGTTTGACACGTGATTACTAAGCATAGACTAAAGTTGGTTTCAGTGATATGTACATGATTGAAAACTGGTATATGGTATCATTGTTTCATTGACAGAAGGCATGTACGGATGAACCTAGGTAAAGTATAATTATCCCCATGTTTTGACATACCATTCTGAGAGCCTATTTCAGAATTGTCCAAAGCAAGCATATGTCTATTGGGATTACGGACCCAGAGATCAAATTGATGTTACATGAATTTTGTGGAATGACATCGAACTCAATTACCATGAAAAACATTTCTATGAGATCTAGATTATAGAACCAAGGATTTACTGCTGATGTTTTTTCATGTTATTTTTTTAAATACTCATGAATATTCAAATTTATGTATATATGTATAGGTTAGGGACTATAGATGTATACATATATTGATATGTATATCCATGGTAAAAATTCTGGAGTTAAATTGGATTACCAAAAAATGGTTCGTATATGGATTCATCTATTGTTTTACTTAACTTTTTAGTTGTGTCTTAGTGAAGATGAGTAGTTTCTTTTTCATACACATATAGAAAAACATTTATAGGTTTCTTATCAGGCTTTCCTTATGAGATTATTTCTCACCCCTGTATGTGATTATGGTGTATCTATAGATCATATGCCTATTTTCATGTTGAGAATGAGTTTCCTGGTGGATAGTGCTATGTCAAATAGTTTCATGATCGAGTAGAGCCACTCATATAGTTCTTCTGATCGGGCTACTGCAGTTTAGCAATTTCGGGAGATCGAGTATGAGGTATGGCTCAGATACAGTTGTATATCCATGTCCATTTACTTTTAGTATCTTTTTACTCATTTTTATATATGGTCAGCCTATTGGGAGACCATTGTTATATTGTATGACAATGTCTTTCAGGAATTATCATAATTTCAATTATTATTACATTATTTTATAATTTAGTTATCTACTCCTCCTATACTATATTTACTTTAAGATTTTTATGATACTTATCTTATTTTTCTAATTTATTCATAATCTGATATTAGGAAATAGTTTCCCAACATTCACACCGTAGGCCCTCGATGCTGGTTGGTAGCCTCTCGGTTACGGGGAGGCGTGCTCGAGGTCTTCTAAAACACTAGATCAGAGCATTGATTTAATGGAATCAATTATGGGATATTAAAACTTAATCATAAATATTAATATGATTGAGATTGGAATAACATAATATAACATTATTTTCGATGTATTGGGACTTCCTCAACATCAATCAACTTTATTCCTTCCAAATGATCCAAAATACGATTTGTATCACCATCACACCCCCTATTCCTCTATACGCTTTGCATAAAAAATATTCAAACAACATATGAAATTTTTTAATTAGAAAAAATAAAATATTCTTCATTTTTATTTCAGATCCAAAGAGACACTATTTATCTTCCACATTATGATCAATATGCCCTTTGTTAGACTCACAGTGAGTCTGAATATCCTTTTCTTCCAGAATGATTCTTTATGATACGAAGTAATTCATATGCATTGTGCATGTGATACCTAATTATGAATGTGAGTCTGATGATACATATTTTTATCTTTTCCCAAATTCAACCATCATCTATTATCATATACTAATAAAAAAACTTAATCTTAACTGTCCACTAAAAAATTCCCCTTTTCTATTTTTGTTCAATACCCACTTCAACGATTTTAAACAAAATTACACTTGTTTTATTCTTTTCACACATTAATATCCCCATTAATTTTGTGCTCCCCTATTTATTATCTCTACATGATTCATTTTCTTCAACCCTTATTGACAGTAAAATTCAATGGGGCCATTGGGAAAAGTTTTCTCCCTTATTGAAAAATGATATCATTTCCTAGGGTTTGAAGTTTTCATCATATAAATTTAAAACAACAGGACATCATATGTACCACACGATTTTCATAAAAAGGGAATTAAACTAAAAAACACTATGTCTATGTTGGTGAAACATGTGTAGCATAATAGTGTGAATAATCATAGTTTTTAATGTTGTACATTACACAATCTTTCATGTAATACCCTTTTCATGTTTCTTTCAAAATTCTCAGTTCATGTGAAATCCTGAAAGGATTTGATCTATAAATAGTATAATGCAACCATTTCAATAAACAAATCAAAATCTTCAGGTGAATAAAAAATTTTAAAAAACATTTCATAACCACATTACATTCAATCTCATGATGTTTTAGGGTTTCAACCACATCGGCTTACTTATTTCCAGTCCAACATTTCCCTGCAAGTTTGTTAAAATGGAAGTATTTTTGGAATAAGGGGAACATTGGTCGTTCTATAGAGACAAATCATGGACTAGGAGTCCTCTCGTATCCTTTAAATTTTTGTTCTACTTGGAATTTTCATTGGATGTGGTATCTTCATTACCTATACCTTTTTTAGATTTTCTAATATGGTTCTGTTCATCCATAGACTCTTCTAATAAGGATGGAAACATCTTTTCATCTTCAAAAACCTTTTTTTTATAGTGTGTTTGTAAGAACAATTTCATGAATTCTTCTTATTCAATTAAAATTGTCAAATTTCTTTTAATAAATGTACTTCTTTCTCACAAATCATGCATATTTTATGAATCTTCCAAACACAATCTATTAATATTTTTCTTATAAATTGTTCTCACATATTCAGAACAATTTTTATTTCTATTTTCTTTAGATGATTTTTTTTATTCTTCTCAAATTATAGTCATCCAACATGTTCTTGAAAAATAACTATGAATTGGGTATTTTCATACTTATAATGATTTTTTTATCAACATTCTCAGAATATTAGAATTTCTTCAACTTCTATGATTCCATTTTGTCTTACAAAAAATATTTATAAAACATTGATATTATTTTCTCATCAAAGACCCCCCTTGATTCATAGTTATTTCCTGGTAGAGACATGCGGTAACATGATAAATAAACCATATTTATGCAAATTACACAACACCAATAGTAAACTATAAATCATTATTTCTCGTATTGATAGTGATCAATTTCAGAACATTTTTTTGTTGTTTTTACTTCAAAAACCATGGACCAATTTGGTTAGGTGGATATGTTCTTTATGAAATATTATCATTATTAAAGAAGATGACTTCTCACAAAAAATTAATTTATAAACCTTTCTTTTCAAATTATTTAAACGATTCACTTTTACCATAAACTTCCATGGACAAGTGTTATCTCAATATTCTTATCTCACATTGTGTTGCAGGAAACATTGAATGTTTTTATAAAAATTATTAATCCTTATTAGAATAAATATCTTTAATAAAATAAATTGAGTTTTTAGATTCATCCATATTCACATTTTTTATTTTACATTCTTTAATAGTGGTAAATTCATTCTTGTTGAGATTATGATTGGTAGATAACTTTTCGTCACATGTTTCCAATTTTCCATCAAGTTGACCAATAAGAAAATATAACTATTTAACATATTTCTACAAATTCCTTCTATATTTATTGATTTGATTCTTTATTTAAACAGAATTATAAGAATTCTATTTGAGAATTCATTATAGTTCTTTCATCACCTCAAAATCATCATCAAATCTAGATGAATCACTTCCATTTTTTACATAAAAAAATTTGAGTTTATGATCATGTTATTAACATGATGAGAATTCATCTTTATTTATTCTTATAAGATAATATTTCTTCTTATTTTAATGTGGAAAATAGTCCTTATATTTCTTCCACTTATTATTCAAGGTTTCTAATCGACATATTTGGAATTATACTCTCTATTTTTATTCCTTGTAATATTTATTGAAAAATTATATTTCTCATCACAATTCCAAAATTTTGGGTTTTACTTCTCAAAATCCCATATTATATTTCATTGAAATGATGTAAAAAATCGTATAAAAATCTTCATCTTCATTCTTTACTTCTAAATCACATGTTTCTGATTCAACTTATTTATTTTTGCTTTTACCTATTAATAATTATTAGAAGTCAATTTCATATAACCATTTTTAAATTTTTATGACCATATATATATATATAGTCATTTCATAAGTAATAAGATTTATATAATGATAATCCAATCATAGAGTTTCAATTTCTATGTATCCAAATGATAAAACATTACCATCAAACTCATTATGAACAATTATCAAGATCAATCCAACAATACTTGAGTCTTCTAACAACTCATAATGAAAAATTACGGTGTAAACATTATCATTCACACTTTTAAATAATACACAATATATTCATTATCATAATTTTTTAGATCTTCATACTTTATCCACCAATGTTTTTTATTTTCCTTCTTTACATTTATATTTCATTCATAATTTTTTTTCAACTTCTCCTAGATAAATTTGTTGTTCAATCTCCATTTTATTTATAAAACTAGAATTATATTACTAATGAGATAAATAATTTATAGATTTTCCATAATTCTCATGATTTATCTTATTAGATCAAATAAGATGTTTATGATCAATAAGAGGAGGAAATCCATCTATAGTATTTTCTGAAATATCATATACAATTGACGTATCATATGGAATCATTCTATATTTATAGATATGATAGTTCATACCATTTAAGACCAAAATACACTTATAGTTAACTGAATTCAAATTATAAATTATTATATACGGATATTTCATAGAGAACCTATTATATGATACCAATTTTTGTTCCCATGTAGGATTGAGAACATTGGGAGGGTGTGAAACTGGAGTTACTTTTTATTTTATAATAATGTTTCTTAACTCTATAACAGAAACAATATTAACCCTTGAAATTTGTTTGAGATAAAATCATATCATATATAACTTACAATCTCCCCATTTATATGAAAAATATAAATAGAATGAATCATATGATATTTTTCGGGTGCACTACAAATACATACTCCTTTAAATGTTGTATAGTCTTACTAAAATAGACTATTTCTGTAACATATATCCCAAATATAAAGGCATAAGTAGATATAAATTCAACAATCCCAATAGAAACAATAATAATAGAGTTTATTATACCCACCATATAACCATTTTAGTAACCACTTACATCAAACTATCCTTTTCAATATCTAGTGCACATCCAAAGTCACAATATCCAATTTTCTACTTTTTTCTGATACAAATCAGAAACTCTTCACCTCATCCAAAAGAATGATGAATCAAACATTTCTTGCATGAAATATTCATGAACATAAAAAATTATATAAGGAACATGTAGGTCTTGAAACTTCTTCTATATAATTTGTTTATAAATATTCCTTAGTAGAATTATTCTGATATTCCCAATCTGGTTATGTTTATTCGATAGTTTCCATCTGATGGTTAGTCTGGCATAATTATCCTTGTGTTCATCCTTCTTGAACTGATTAGAAACTTAATTGGATGATACTAATTCCACTATCAAATTTAACTCAGTTTGATGAACCTTGATTAGTTTTATGTCACTAAAATGTGCTCAATTTGATGGACTAGTTCAAATGAATTTTTATTAGAGGGATCTTTCTCCATTAATCAGATTAAACATCACTTTGATGGATTCGTTCTAATGGAACCTTAAATACATGAACCTGAAAAATAAATATCTTTTTGAAACTCTATACCTATTTGAGAATTTTTGGATCTCTAGTATATGTGAATTGTACATTTTTCTTTCACACCATAAATATGAATTCTTTTATATTTTTATAGGAAACTCAAATATGATTTTAGTGGGATTATGAAAATCTTTCCCACTCAGCCAAAATTTATGAATATTAAATTATAATTAAATCATAGATAAATCATGGAATTTTTCAACCCTTCATTATCCTTCTTGGAAATTCTAAAATCATCATACTTCATCATGTTTTACAAGAATATATTATGGTCGATTATTCATTATGATGCTCTATTCAAGTTCATAATTATGATGAAGGAATACAATAAAGTATTCATTAAGTTTATTTGTACCAAATGATCATATATGAAAATAATATTAGTTCCCATTATAATTAAAATAAGTGAATTGATGAAAACATCCCACTATGATGAATTCTTGTTAACACTGAAGGCCTTCTCATACCATTTTTTTGTATCAACTATTAATTGTAATATATTGAAAACCATTATGAAATATCATCAATGTATTTATCCATTTATTCAATTCATCAAATCAATAATATTGTTTCTGATTATGTTAAATATCAAATGAATTAACCATGGAAATACTATACCTGATGGATCGGTCTCTAAATCAATCAGATGAGCATTGTTATTGCCGATCTGATGGGTCATCAAATCTTCTTAAAAGATTCAATACTTTTGTTCTTTTTCTCATATCCCAATTATAAAAGAAAAAATTATTTATTTTTTATAGACCATATTGAAATGAAATTCATACTTTTTCCATTATTCTTCCTATGATATTACTCTACATATTTTGACTTAAAGAAACATACAATTCGCAATAAAAATCTATGTCAGGATCCGTTTAGATGGATTTGTGTTTGTAGTGACTTCTTTACTTCTGAAAGATGAATATTAAAAACTTGTGATATTTTTACACTGATGATTCTCATAATGATGATATTTATACTTATGTGTTGGGTTTTCCCCACATAAATGAGCAACATCCTGAACACTTCAGATAGTATTCTCCTT
Source organism: Viscum album (assembly GCA_963277665.1). Taxonomy (NCBI): domain Eukaryota; kingdom Viridiplantae; phylum Streptophyta; class Magnoliopsida; order Santalales; family Viscaceae; genus Viscum; species Viscum album. The sequence continues at coordinate 209,894,399 of OY728123.1, forward strand.
TAATCCACACACTCTATTTTTTAATGACATTCTACTGACTTTGAATACATTTAAGGATGGAATAACATCATTTGACATTCATTGGGATGTATTGTGACATTCCATAATTCAATAAAATTCATTCTTTACAACAAATATACAATAATATTTTTAGCACCAGAACTCCAACACTTACATTATAAGGCATGCATCACAAGTTCTCAAACAACTTATAACTTCTATGAATTATAATACCACATAAAATCGTCACATTTATATCAAATCCATACAAACTCTTATTAACATCCAAATTACTATAAAAATTTATTTTTCATACTAATGGTGTATGCATTGATCGTTTTCTTCTAAAAAAATTCTATGTAATAAGATGTAGTTCTTATGATGTGTGTGTTAAATCCTAAATTAAAATAGTGAAACCGATGATCCCTATTTTTTCTTTTCCCAAAACATACCATGAATAATATATTATCATACATTGACATTAATTATAATAGAAACATCACTATACACTAAAATAATGTACTTTTTATTTCTTTTAAATACTTATCTTAAATCATCTTCTTCTAGTTTTTCTATTACTAAATTCGGAATCACTTATCTCAATAATTTTCCAACTATTTTTATTATTTTAATTTTCCTAGGAAATATATTCCAATTAATATGGGAAGATATCTCCCCTTATTTTACCCAAAAAACAATCATATATCATTTTTATGAAAATTTAAATATATTGAGAAAATAAACTACCAAATTTTCACAACATATAGATTAATCCAAAAATATGAAAAAAATATATTATTTCATAACACAAATTTCTAAAACATTTTGTAATTTCAATAAAATACTATATTGAAAAAAATCATGATTTCTGATATTTAATTCCATTAAATATTTTAAATGAATTTTTTAATCTACTCTAATTCTCAAACTATTCATGGAACGAAACTTTTCTTCTCATTATCAAGATCCACCTGCATAAAATTGACAAAATATGCATGTTTCTACTTGTATGGTATGTCACTTCATCTTCATAGAATTAAAATATCCCTGATGTTTGGATAAAATCATTTACATCTTCCCCAGATCAAATCATTTCATGAACATTTCTTCATGTAATGAGCCTAAATAGGATTTAACCATCTAAAATTGCTTGAAACCCATCATGAGATGACCTAACACTTAATTACATGATGAACTATCCATAAAATAGTAATAGATAAAATATTTTTGAAATAATGAATGATTTATAAAACATATATGATTACTTAAAAATATAAAGCCTATAGTTTTAATGGTTTTTTTTTGATTAAAACAATTTTCATTTATAGATTTTGATACGCAAAATATCACATTTTAACAACCCGTGATATATTAAAACTATTTTTATTTAAATGTGATTATTATTAACTAGTCATTAAAAATATTTATATAAATATTAATAAATAATTATAAAATAATAATAATTATTTGATATAAATAAAAATATTTATAAAAAAATATTTTTTTAAAATTATTTATATATTTTAAAAAATTTATTTTATCAAAAATCATTATTATTTTCTTTTTTGAATAATAATAAAAATTGTGACACTTTAATAAAATTATTATTATAATATAAACATATTTTTCTATAATTATCTTGTAAAAACTATCTCATGTTGAATTTTGGGGAAATTAAATGAAAACATTAATTTTTCAATCATCAGTGAAAATTAATGGTTTTTATTGTAATCTATATTTTAATTTTTCAAATTTATATGGTTATTTTTATTAAAAAAATGTTTATAAATGTAAGAATACATAAATTATATATATATTAATCTAATTTAGTTCATTTTAAATCATTTCAAATTGAAGTTTGATATAAAAACTTCTTAAACATTTGAGTATTTTCTCTTTGGAAAACTGATTTCTCATTTAACCTGTGATTTTAATATTAATTAAAAAAATTAAATTTTATGAATGGAATATAGAAATATTAATTCAATATTTATAATTATTACAATTTATATTATCAAATATGATCAACACAAGATTTTAATGTAATAAATAGTAAAATAGTAAAAATTATTTACTTTAGTTAAGGTAAATATTGGTTTACAGGGGGTTAAAATAAATATATAAGGGTTAGAATGAAAAGTAAATTTACCAACCCCAATTTTATGTCTATATTTTTACCTTATATCTTACATGATCTATAATGGTCAATTTCAGAGCCATCTGGTATGAGTTCAATGTGGGTACACCGTTTCCTTTTCAAATAATTAAATATGTTCCAATCACCTCATATACTAAAGGCTACCCCTTTTCCTCTCCTATTCACTAATCCAAAAAAAATAAGATCCTAAAATACCTTCACAAATAAATTTTTTAATTTCATCCTCTCATAGTAAATATATAGTTTTAGTTATAAATGAATCATATGGATCCTTTAGGTGAAAACCAAAATATGTTTTCCGAATAAGTGGCAACATCCCCAATTAAGTATTATATTTGACTTCTTCATCCACTTCCTTATATTAATATTTTACCATTATAATATAATATTATAAGTATATTATATATACTTATATGTTATTATGTTAATGATGTATTCTAAATATGTCTCAGAAACGATCAAATGTTCCACAAAATCATTATTCGTGTGTACGACAGACTGCCTCCTCACAAATATGTGATATTTGTTTTTCATAAACATATATAAAGACTATATATATTTACTTAATTATTGTATTTATATTATGTTTATGATAGTTTTATACTCCTTAATTCATTAAATCACATATTACTTCGTACATTCTCATTAATAGGAATATTGTAACGTCATTTTTATGTACGATGAACTACCACCTCATGAAGTGTTTTGATTCATTCAGGATTTAAATGGAATGAATTAATGACATTTTTATTGAAAATATATGATATATATTACATTAAAATTATTATATAACTATAATATGTTGTTTAGCTTTATTTATTTCAACCTATTCATAAAATGGAAACGTCACTCCTGACTAAATATGGTATACCATCTCCATGAATGCTAAATTTATGGATTAATATAAATACATATATAATGAATATATATGAATATTTGGTAATGATTAAAAATTTTTATATGATGGAACCATTATAAAATTAAATGGACCAAAATACTAGAAATTCAAGAAATACATAAAAAACAAATCATTTATTGTTTGAAACACAAATTTTACATGTATTGTTCATAAAAAGGTAAAAAAAGGTCATAATTAAATAATATATGGTTATATATAGATATATGGTTCATAAATAGATTTATAATAGAATAATGTTTAATATAGAGTATTTTTGAATGTGTATAATGTAATTTGAAACATAAGTTAATGGATTTCAACTTCACTTTTTACTACATTGGAACACATTCTATATTCACCACATATTTAATTTAATTTTTTTATATACATTACATTAATTTATTTTAAGATTAATATCCCAAGAATTATTTTTATTTAAAAATCCATGTGAGGATTTCTATTTAATGGTTTTTAATTTAAAAAAGTTACCAAACTGATAAGTGATTTTTGTCTCAATTCTCATTCTTTGAGAGATATGAAATGTTATTTGCCTATATTCTGTAATAAGGTGTATATACTTTATATTTTTTAATAAATATCATGAATTTATTTTTTCTCATGATTATATATGTTAAATTTAACATTATTATTTAATTATGCATATGATTCAATGTTAACATAGTTGATATATTTTTTGTTACAATCCTATGATTAATCAAAATTTCTCATAATTAAGCTTCCAATTATGAAATAATATGATATATATCAAAATAAAATCTTGAATTTTATTCTAATATTGTTATTTCTAGGTAATAAATATTTTCCATTCATTATTATACTTGTATGTGATAAATATTTCAATATAAATATTTCAAGAAAATTATCTTTATTTCACTACTTTGTTGAAAGGACATTTTCTTCTGAAATATTTTTTATTGTTTTAAAAAAATTATTATTATTATACCCATGATTTATTTATGATATTTTTACCCTTTTTTATTTGTCAAAAAATATTTGGAAATGATTCTTTTTATTTTTTCCCAAACAAGTCACATTTTTCATTTACCCAAAAAATTTCCAGGAATAATCATTTTAATATCCATAGCAAAAAAAAATCAACCATCATGAACAATGATTGACTTTATGATTCGATTATAATATTATGAGGATATTTTTTACGATTTTTTCAATTTTTTTAGTTTTAAAATGTCACGACCCCCTCCCACCAAAGATGCCCCTCCTGAGTTGGCAATGGAGAAAGGGAGATAATGACCCCCCGAGTCCCACCTCCAGTAGGCCACGGGGTGGCGACTAGCACCAAGGGTATGAGTTTTCACAAATATGCGAGGCAGTACCCTTTTTATTATTTAAGATCGGGAAATAGGACAAGTCAACCACCCAAAAAGGAAAAGAACAAGTGTATAGAAATAAACCCAAACCAAGACCACATGCATGTTTAAGCAATTTTATAACAAGGTGAAAGTACAAGAAAGCTCAAAGTACAATACCAAAAGAAAGAAAGAGTACAACAACTGCAAAAACTCCAACTGTCCGACTAGTACGGTCCCGCACGGCCCTGATAGTCCTCCTAGAAACCTGAAAGTAAACGTAGGATGAGCATACAGGTATACTCAGTAGGGAAACCTAAATCTCGCATGCACAAGTGGGGAGACATCCTAATGTCCTGTGAGAACAGCAGAATAAACCTAGCAAGGAATTATATCCACCCAACCTCACCAGCTACACTCACAAAAACACAATCACAACAGGTAGTAGTAGTATATAAGAACAAGAGTATTTGGGTACCCCGTACCATTTCCCTTTAGTTAGCTGCTCTTCCTAACGGTGAACGTCCTGACGCAGCCACACTCTCCCCACCCGCACACACCTGGGCCTCACAACCACGCATCCCGCCCGCACACACCTGGTCCTCACATCCATGTATCCCACCCGCACACACCTGGGCCTCACAACTACATATCCCGCCCGCACACACCTTGGCCTCACAACCACGTATCCCGCTCGCACACACTAGGGCCTCATCCCAAATATTCTTGGGAAACAATAGAACGTTCCCGAAGATTCATGGGCTAAAACCACACCAATCGAAACCTACCTGAAGAGTCTTAGGTGTAAGTTCGCCTCAAGCCATCACAGCCTAGGAAAGAAGGAGCAGGATGGAGCTAGTAACTAATGGAAAAAACACCCTCTCCCATGAAATGGGAGTGTTCGACACTAAGTGATCAACATGGGTGGGGTGCGATGAAAAACAAAAGATATAGATATATATATATATGTATACCAAACACACAGCCCAACCTATGGCTTCTAAACAGAGAAACTGAGCACGTGACTCAGCATCGCTACTACAAAGCATGCATACAATAAACAACCCCAACCCCATTTTGGTTTTCACATATCAGCAGAATTAGTTTATTAGCTCCTTAACTACTGAAAAACTATCCATAAACAACCACATCGATCATTCGTAAAACATATTCCTTCCATCCAAAAATCAAGTTATGAAAACACAAGAAACATAACCAAGTCCTTCTTATTAACCAACCAACCCCATTTATTATTAATCCCGTTCCATTACCATGACCCACCATTCATTAACTCTTCCACTATTTATTTATTATTCACAACCCATAGTCTGTTCACATTCTAGCCTATCCCTGCAGCCCCGCTGCCAACCACCATAACCACAAACATACCGAAGCTCATACGTCATCACCCCTTAATACCATTTATCGCAGCCCCACTGCCCACCCTATCCACAACAACCCACAAAACTCCCCGATCACATGCCACATATCGAAGCCAACACCCACATGTTGATTATTCAATTTTGTTCGACCGGGGTGATCACAAAAGGGTTCTAGATTTTTAAATCAGCCAACTTTGCAAGATTAACCAAATTCAACATTCCACAGGGTTCCATTCACAAAAACAGTCTAAAAGATAGCGCAACATTTAATTGCGCAAGCAAAGGCCCCCAACAAACGTGATTTTTAGTAGGCATAAGCCTATTCAATTCACAACATAATATCATAGGATATAAAGATAAACATAACAAATTCCCCATCCAGGTTCTTTAACTAATTATTATTTTAGTTTATTGGTTCAATAGTTTCTTATGAAAACAAGAGAATACCCACCCCATATGATGCACAATTTAGAGATACGAAGGTAAGATCCCTACCTCAAAAGGTTCTGATCACAACACTCCCCCAGATCAACTTTAGAAGACATTCGTTGGCATCCATCACTTCCGTCGAGTCCCAGAAAAACTTCCTCAGGTGGAAGTTGGAATGTAAATGCTGAAGTAAAGGCAACAGATCCAAGCTCAGAAGTTCCACCTCGTCATTACGATCCTGTGGCCGCTGACGGAACGTAAATCGGAGCTCGGAGGATGAAGTTGTAGAAGAAAGAGAATTTGAGTCTCTTGGGAGAGCTCTGCTCAGAGAAATGGGGATGAGAGGAGTGAGTTGAAAAGGAGGAGGGGACCCCTCATTTTATAGGAATGAAAAGAAAATGTACACAACATGTACTTTATGGTATACGGCATGTACTCGGCCGTTTCACACGGTCACCATGCGGCTTCCAACACGACCTTCAATGCGTAACACGGCCGTTGATTGGTCAACACACGGCTTGAAGGTAATTCATACATGGAGTGGGACTAGACATCATGTAGTATTGGATACACGGTGTGTACCCATTTATTTAACATGGCAAGGACATGGTTCCAACATGGAACACAACCGTTTACTAGTCAACACACGGTAAGACGTACGTAGGGAGGGACTACATGGAGTATACCCATTTATTTCACATGACAAGGACATGGCTCCAACACGGCACACAACCATTGACTGGTCAACACACGGTAACGCGTATTCGGAGAGGGAATACATGGTGTGTAGTATGGACATACGGAGTGTACCCATTTATTTCACAAGGCAAGGACACCGCCTTCAACACATGGTATACCCAGTGAGGGGGTACACGGTGTGTACTCACTCTACATGGCGTGTAGTTTTAATATTCTGGAAAGTGTGGGAAAAGTCCATTTTACCCTCTAGAACACGTCGTGACCTTCTTTTTGACAAAGAAATGGTCCGGAGAGGTCTGGTTCATTACATCAGATACCTCTTAAAACATTCTCGTCCCCGAGAATTCAAAAACCAACCCAGAGGAACCCAACAAGATACCTCTTAGGGTTCTCGTTATAACAGGAACCCAACCAACAACCATAATCATATGTATTAGGAATTCCTTCTCCTATGTCGAGATATTATCCGCTTTAGGTGACACTGACTCACCTACATGGGTTTAATAGCATCCTCATTAATGTGTCTCGATTAAGAATTGGGTCTTCCCACTTTCATACATTAGCATTTTTCAACTCGCACTATCCACAACACCACACAACCAACACACTGCCCGAACATGTGGTTTTGGGAAATTCCTTCTCCTATGTTGAGGTATTATCCTCTTTAGGCGGCCCTGACTCACCCGCACGAGGTCAATCACATCCTCATTATTGTGTCTCGATTAAGGGTCAGGTTTTTCCCTTTCCCCACACATCCGGACAAGTTACACACTTCCCGGGAACAAGGAAAAAAAATGTCTCAAAATCGACAAGCCAAGAATTTCATATATCAAAGGTATATAGTATAACATCAACACAAAGCTCAAAAGATCAAGGGAAAACACAGGTCAAAACAACTCTGGGTACTGAGTGTGCATCTGGGCCTCCCACTCCCAAGTGCTCTCCTCAAGGCCGCCATGCCTCCACAACACATGATCCAACGAAATGGTTCGTCCATGGAGCACCTTTTTTTTACAATCCTCAATTCTGACGGGTCATTCCTCAAAGGTCGTGTCGTCTCCCATATTTAACTCTCCCATGTCGATAACGTGAGAGTCGTCGTGTAAGTATCGACGTAGCTGGGATACGTTGAAGACGTCATGAACCTTCTCCAACTGAGGTGGCAGGGCTAGCTTGAATGCTACCTCACCGACTCGCCTCAACACCTCAAAAGGTCTGATGAACCTAGGTGAGATCTTGCCCCCTCTCCCAAACCTCTGCTTCCCCTGTCCAGGGGAAAACTTCAAGAACACTTGATCTCCCACCTCGAACTCGAAGGGCCTCCGTCGACAATCAGCATAAGACTTCTGTCGGTCCTGATCCGCTTTCATCCTCTCACGCACAAGCTGAACTTTCTTTGTGGTGCTCTGTACTAGATCTGGCCCAAGAGAACCTGTCTCACAAACCTTTTCCCAGCAAATGGGTTAACGACATGGCATTCCATTCAAAGCCTCAAACGGTGGCATTCCAATAGTATAGTGGAATATGTTGTTGTAGGAAAACTCCACTAAAGGAAAGTGTCGTACCCATGATCCTCTAAAATACAGAACGCATGATCGCAGCATGTCCTCCAACTTCTGGATAGTCCGATCTGTCTGCCCATCGGTCTGGGGGTGGAAAGCAGTGCGAAGGCGTAGCTGGGTGCCAAAAACATGCTATAACCCCCTCCAGACTCGTGAGGTAAACCGAGTATCCCGATTTGAGATGATAGACTTTGGGACTCCAAGAAATATCACAACCTTGTCTACGTACCTCTGTGCTAAGGTACTCACCGAGCCTGACTCCTTAATTGCTAAGAAGTGAGTTGATTTTGTCAGTCAATCCAACAATACCCAGATAGCATCTTAACCACCCTGAGCTCTAGGTAGTCATGTGACGAAGTCCATTGAGATGTCATCCCACTTCCACTCGGGAATATCTAAAGGATGCAACAAACCATTGGGAACATGGTGTTTTGCCTTCACTTGCTGACACACTATGTATTTAGCCACAAACTCCGCCACTGCCCGTTTCAACCTGAGCTACCAAAACTGTTCCCTCAGTCCTCGGTACATTTTTGAAACTCCTGGATGTACCACCAAGGCTGAGCTATGTAAATCACGGAGAACTCCCTCACGCATCACCTCTGGAACAAACAACCTTCTTTAGAAAAGCATCTAATGTCAGTTGTCCTCTAAACATCCTTCTGGAGCGTTTCCCTGATCGACACGATCCTGCATCACTTCCGCCTCGGAGTCCCCCCATTGAGACTCTTCCACCTGCTGCAATAAGTAGGAATGCACCATCATCTGAAACAAATAGCCTCTAACACCTTCTACCCTTGCATCCATGTGCAAGGCGGCCAACTCTTCCATCGCTTTCCAAGCATCAGTGGATTCCCAAACCAATTCCTTATGCGACTTCATGCTCAGGGAATCAGCCACAACGTTGCTCTTACCTTCAGTGTAAGAGATCTCGAAGTCATAGTCTAGGAGAAACTCGACCCATCTCTACTGCCGTACGTTCAGGTCACGCTGAGAGAATATATAACACAGGCTCTTGTGATCTGAGAAGACTAAAAAGCACTCAACAAAGAGGTAATGTTGGCACAACTTCAGTGCGAACACTACTACTGTAAGCTCTAGGTCATGGGTGGCATAGTTACGCTCATGAGGGAATAACTGCCTAGACCCATAACAGATCACTCCCTTATTCCGCATCAGCACGCACCCCAGAACAAGGCCAGAAGAATCACAAAACACATCATAAAACAACCCTTCCCCTGGAAACCTAAGAACGGGAGCACTGACCAAATTTTCCTTCAGGTAGTCGAAAGCTTTCTAGCGCTGCTCGCTTTATAGGAAGACTTGGTTATTCCTATTCAAAGTTGTTGATGGAGCAGAAACTCAAGGGAAGTCCGAAACGAACCTCTTATAGTAACCAACCAACCCCAGGAAACTAAAAACTTCTGCCACACTCTTGGGTGCCACACAAGAAACAACTGCCTCCACCTTCAACGGGTCGACCGAAATTCCATGCTGAGACACCACGTGCCCAAGGAAGTGTACTTCTTGTGTCAAGAACTTACACTTCGATAATTTCTCGTAAAGCTGGTGGTGTCGAAGGACTTCTAAGACTGCCCTGAGATGCTCAACAAGCTCCTCCTCTGATCTTGAGTAGATTAGGATGTCATAGATAAACACAACGACGAAACGGTACAGAAACTCTCGGAAGACAACGTTCATAAGTCCCATGAACACAGCCGGTGCATTTGTAACTCCAAACGGCATCACTACAAACTCGAAGTGCCCATAACTACACCTGAAAGCCATCTTTGAGATGTCACTATCCTTTACCCTCAGTTGATGATATCCCGATTGTAGATCGATCTTTGAAAACTAACCTACTCCACTTATTTGGTTGAAGAGATCATATATCCTTGGAAGGGGGTAACGGTTCTTGACCGTTACCTAGTACAACCTTCGGTATTCTATTCATAGCTTGAGACCACCATCTAACTTCTTCACGAACAAAACTGTAGCACCCCAGGGTGATACATTGGGTCGAACAAAACCCTTCTCCATCAGATCGTCAATCTGAATTCGTAACTCCCGCAACTCTGATGGTGTCATCCGATAAGGGGCCATCGAAATCAGACGGGAACCAGGCTGTAAGTCTATCCCGAACTCAGCATCACGTCCGGGGGGGGGGGGGGTAGAGTCACAACCTCCTCAGAAAAAACATCTAGGAACTCCCCAACATCATTTGGGACATCCATAATATCTGTACCTACTGGAACCACTAATAACCCTCCTAATAAGGAATAGAGAGGCTTAAGATGCTGGATTCCCACCTAATAGCTCCTCTCGCCAACAAAAGCTACACGTTGCCCGTCCACGTCGGAGAACACGACTCTTCTCCGGAAGCATTCGATAATGGCACTAACATAAAACAACCAGTCAATGCCTAGGATGACAATGTACGGCTACAACTGTAATAGAAGAAGGTCCCCACTAGATCGATGTGGTCCCAACATCATCCCACATCCCCGAAAAACACAAGATATGCTGATCAGGCCTCCAAATGGTGTACTCAGCACCAGTGTTATGGAAAGTCTATCTACATCTATTCCCAAAGCATGGGCTAGAACAGGTGTAACAAAGGAGTGAGAAGCTCCCGAATCAAAAAAAGAAGAAATGAGAGTGTTGAACAAACAAATCGTACCTCGCACCACCTCTGGTCCTACGGGAGATGTCAACTCTACTATGTGCAACTGTCCACACCCATCTCCTCTGCCTATCTGATGTCGTCCTCCTCCCCAACCATTCCCTAGTCGAGGTCCCTGAGGAGCACCCTGAGTTCGGTCTCCTCCCGCAAAGTCTTCCCTCGGAGGAGCATGGTACTGCTGCTGCTGGAAGGGCCTCACCGGTAACTGGTGCTGCTGAGGTGGGCATTGAACCTGCCCACCTCCACCGTACTGATCTCGGGTTGGGTACCGACTCTGAAGGTGCCTCAAACCTCCACAAGAAAAACACTTTGATACTGGTCTCATGAAAAAGGGACGAGGACCTGAAGATCTGAACTGGAACTCCTGGGGCCTGCTCCCCACTGGCCTGAACCTGGAATGTCCTGTCGCAGGAGACCTGCTGCTGACTGCCTTCCCCTTCGACGAACCTGGCTGGATCCCCTCATGTGGTGCACCTCCCTGTGAGTGCATCCTCTCTACAATCTCTGCCTTCTTCTGTACTGCCATGTACATTGGAAGGGTGAAGGGGGTGACAACATACTGGAGCGAAGGACGAAGTGCCTCCTCCAAACGTCTCGCCCGAGACTCCTCATCCAGAAAGAGATCCGGTGCAAAGCGCAGGAGATCATTGATCATGATCCCCAACTCTCGTATCGACATAATCCCCTGCTGAAGGGAGAGTAACTCTTGCCTCTTCTCCACATTGATCATGGAAGAAAGGAATTATTCTCGGAATTCCTTCTCAAAGTCATCCCACGAAACTTCTGCCTCTATTATCTCTATGAGGTAGAGCGTTCACCACTGTCGCACTGCACCTCTCAGCTGACTGACTGCTAGGGGACCCCAGTACTCCCTAGAAGCACAAATCAAGGTAAAACTGATCCCTATCTCCTCAAGCTAACCCCTAGTCTCCATATCTATAGTATTACCCTCGTACTTCTTAAGGGTCTGTGGCTGGAAAGAACGGAGAGTCTTCTACCACTGGATATCTTCTTTATCTCGGTCAATCCTCAACTGATCGACCTCCTGAATCTGTTGGGCCTCGGCCATCTAAGACACCCGGGGATGACGTCCATGTGCCATATCTATATGGTAAATAAATATCTCATAATCCCAAGTAGTAAGGAAATTTCTCATGGTTTTATTTTATCATTTTTACTTCAATTTCTTTTCCAGAACACCCAAATCAAGTAAAAGACAATCATGATGATTCATGTACCTTCCCTAGAGTCTCTACCCTGCAATCAATGTAGTCTCACTTGGTTGTTCAGTAGGCTTAGAGTCCTTGCATCGGATCACGGGGGGCCCTAAAATCCCTTATCCTAGCCGATCTTCCCAGGCCTATGTCACGAACCATGATTAACTAACACTGTTTCCCTACCATCCCATGCAATCCTCACTATACCTAACTCCAGACTCCATCCTATCTCTCAACCATCACATCTGATACCATTCTGGCACGACCCCCTCCCACCAAAGATGCCCCTCCTGAGCTGGCAATGGAGAAAGGGAGATAATTACCCCCCGAGTCCCGCCTCCAGTAGGCCCGGGGTGCCGACTAGCACCCAGGGTATGAGTTTTAAAAAATATGGGAGGCATTACCCTTTTTATTATTTAAGATCGGGAAATAGGACAAGTCAACCACCCAAAAATGAAAAGAACAAGTGTATAGAAATAAACACAAACCAATCCCACATGCATGTTTAAACAATTATATAACAAGGTGTAAGTACAATAAATCTCAAAGTACAATACCAAAAGAAAACAAGAGTACAAAAACTACAAAAACTCCTACTATCCGACTAGTAGGGTCCCGCACGGCCCTCGTAGTCCTCCTGGAAACCCGAAAGTAAATGTAGGGTGAGAATATAGGTATACTATGTAGGAAAACTTAAATCTCTCGTGCACAAGTGGGGAGACATCCTAATGTCCCTTGAGAACAAAAGAAGAAACCAAGCACGGAATTCAATCCACCCAACCTCACCAGCCACACTCACCAAAACACAATCAGAAAAGGTAGTAGTAGTATATAAGAACAAGAGTATTTGGGTACCCCACACCATTTCCCTTTAGTTAGTTGCTCTTCCTAAAGAGGAAAATCCTGACGCTGCCACACTCTCCCTGCCCGCACACACCTGGGCCTCACAACCACGCATCCCGCCCGCACACACCTGGGCCTCACATCCATGCATTCCGCCCGCACACACCTGGGCCTCCCAACCACGTATTCTGCCAGCACACACCTAGGCCTCACAACCACGTATCCCTCCCGCACACACCTGGGCCTCACAACCACGTATCCCGCCTGCACACACCTGGGCCTCATCCCGAAGAATCTTAGGAAACAGTAGAACCTGCCCGAAGAGTCTTGGGCTAAAACCACCCCAATCGAAGCCTACCCGAAGAGTCTTAGGTGTAAGGTTGCCTCAATCCATCACAGCCTAGGGAAGAAGGAGCAGAAAGGAGCTAGTAACTAAGGGAAAAACACCATATACTATGAAATGGGATTGTTCAGCACTAAGTTATGAACATGGGTGGGGTGCGATAAAACACAAAAGATACAGATATACATATGTATACCAAATACACAGCCCAACCTATGTCTTCTAAACAGAGAAAATGAGCACGTGCCTCGACATTGATACTACGAAGAATGCCTACAACAAACAACCCCAACCCCATTTAGGTTTTCATGTTTCAGCAGAATTAGATTATTAGTTCCTTAACTACTGGGAAACTATCTATAACCATCCACATCGACCGTTCGTAAAACATATCCCTGCCACCCACAAATCAAGTTAAGAAAACACATGAAACACAACCAAGTCCTTCTTATTAACCAAACAACCCCATTTATTATTAATCCCATTCCATTACCATTACCCACCATTCATTAGCTCTTACAATTTTTATTTATTATTCACAACCCATAGTCCGTTCACATTCTAGACCATCCCTACAGCCCCGCTGCCACCACCATAACCACAAACACACTGAAGCTCGTACGTCATCACCCCTTGATACCATTTATCGCTGCCCCGCTGCCCGCCCTATCCACAACAACCCACAAAACACCCCCATCACATGCCACGTATCCAAGCCAACACCCACATGTTCATTATTCCATTTTGTTCAACCATGGTGATCACACCAGGGTTCCAGATTTTTAAATCAGCCAACATTACGTGATTAACCAAATTCAACATTCCATAAGTTTCCATTCAAAAAAACGGTCTACAAGATAGGGCCAAATTTAATTTCACAATCAAAGGCACCCAACGACCGTGATTTTCAGTAGGCATAAGCCTATTCAATTCACAACATAATATCATAGGATATAATGATAAACATAACAACTTCCCCATCCCTATTCTTTAATCAGTTATTATATTCGTTTATTAGTTCAACCGTTTCTCAGGAAAACAAGATAATACCCACCCCATATGATGCAAAATTTAGAGGGACAAAGGTAAGATCCCTACATCAATAGGTTTTGATCACAACGCTCTCCCGGATCAACTTTAGAAGACGTCTGTTGGTGTCTGTCACTTCCGTTGAGTCCCGGAAAAACATCCTCGGGTGGAAGTTGGAAAGGAAAGGCCAAAGGAAAGACAACAGATCCAATCTCATATGTTCTGCCTCATTGTTATGATCCCGTGGCCACTGACGGAGCGTAATTCGGAGCTTGGATGATGAAGTTCTGGAAGAAATAGCCATCGAGTCTCTTGGGAGAGCTATGCTCAGAGGAATGGGGAGGAGAGGAGTGAGTTGAAAAGGAGGAGGGGACCCCTCCTTTTATAGGAGAGAAAAGAAAAAGTACATATTGTGTACTTTGGGGTACATGGTGTGTACTTGGCCACTTCACACGATCACCACGTGGCTTCCAACATGGCCTTCAACCTGGAATGCGGCCGTTGACTGGTTAACACACGGCTTGAAGGTAACACATACGCAGAGAGGGACTACACGACGTGTAGTATTTGATACACGGCGTGTACCCATTTATTTCACACGGAAAGTACATGGCTCCAACACGAAACACGACCATTGACAGGTCAACACATGGTAACATGTACGCGGGAGGGACTACACAGCGTGTCGTATGGACACACGGCATGTACCCATTTATTTCACACGGCAAGGACACAACTCTGACACGACACACGGATGTTGACTGGTCAACACACGGTAACGCGTACACGGGGAGGGACTACATGGCGTGTAGTATAGACACATGACGTTTACCCATTTATTTCACACGGAAAGGACAAGGCCATCAACACGGGGTATACCCGGCGAGGGGGTACACGGCATGTACTCACACTACACGGCGTGTAGTTTCAAAATTCTAGAAAGTGTGGGAAAATTCCATTTTACCCTCCAAAACACTTCGTGACCTTCTTTTTTACAAATGAATTGGCCAGAGAGGTCCGAGCCATTATATAAAATGTTCTTTTCATTGTGGAAATGATATTTTCCTCAGTAAAATTTTGAAATGATTTTTAAACCACCCTTTATAGGTTTTCAAGGATATTTGTAATGAAATTAATTTTCATATTTTTTATTAATTTCTATATTTGGGAACCGATTTTCTAATAAAATTAATTTTCCTCGTCAAATTTTTTAACATTTATTTTGAAATTATTTAAAATATATGATTACATTTGTTGACACCTCCAATTCCTGATTAGGGATATGATCAAATTATAAAATTCTTACTATTTCTCAAAATGGATAATGTTTATGATGGAATAATCTATATGAAACCTATTTATCTTCTAAAAGTTATACCATAATGAAATTATTATGAAACCTGATCCTTTTAATGGTTATTATCACTTTAAAAATAATTATTTTATTGATGTCTCATCAAATTAATATTTTATTCATCATTAAAGTATATGTATTTAAAGTAATTATTTTTGTTCTAAAAATGAATATAAATTATATTGATAAATAAAAGTATATTATAAATAAAATGAGTATTTATAATCTATTTTATCTTCTATATAACCTTATATTAAAAATTATTTAGTAGTTAAAATTTGAGTAAGACATATTTACCTTTTCTTTAAATAAAATTAAATTAATTCCCTAACCACAACCATGTTTCTTCCAAAGGACACCATTTATATCCATGGATGATTCAGGTTAAACAATTCAACCAAATTTATTAGGTCAACTATTATGGTAATTTTTATAATATTATTTTTAGCCTTAATTACCCAAATTTTCATTTTACCGTATTAATAAAAATAAATGAAGTTACTATTCATAATGCCCAAAAATATAAGTAACCTTCATACATAATTTGGACCTACTGATTCCAAATAAGATATCTATTTTTAAAATTTTAATACATAGAATATTATTAATTAATTTAAAATTAATCCCATTATCGGAATGAAAGAATGGGTTTTTAAAAGTTAAAACATTACAAAATATTTAAATGTTTTCCATTTGAAATCAATCTAAAATTTATGATAATAAAATTATTTATATTTATTTATAAAATGACACTCTATTTATACTTTAAAACCATTAAATAATATAATTTATTCATAGAATTTTTTTTTATAAAAATATTGTTTTCAACGAATATTTATGGTATTTTCACTATTCATCAAATCATTATAGTATTCATAAAATTATTAAAAATTCATCCAATGTACATTTCTAATATCCTGCATCCACATAACAAGTTCTTTTATCATATAGTTATTATTATTGTTTCCAAATCATAATTCAAAAGGGGTTCACCCTTAAAAGGCAAAAATATGCCCTTTTGAAAATATAGGTTGGTATACATCAATAGGGTTTATTCATACCCTATGACAAAAATATGTGTTGTATGAATATCAAAAATATTTTATTAAGTATATAAAATTTATATTTCATTAATTTAAATTACCGATATTATTTCACTCAATTTATTAACATAGAAATAAAAATATATAATGGATTTATATTTTTTCCTTAAATATTTGGTAGCCGATGAATTAAACGTAAATTTTTGTATGTTAGTTATATTAATTCCTTCTAACATAGGATCTAGGTTAATGTAGTCAATTTATACTGTGGGCGTCTCATGGTTCTTTTAAACTCACGACTGTGTGCAATGAAATATATATTTAAGAATTAAAATTATTTTAAATATTTTATAAAACAAATGGTTGTTATAAAATTAGAGTTATTTACCGACATTTATTGACATATTTATTTAAGGTAACTAAAATTACCAGTATTTTTATTAAACATTCATAATAAAATACTGTTAATTGAAATATTATTTACTAATGTTATTAGAAAATGTCTATAATTGTTTTATAGTAATTTAGCATGGGAATGTTTTTTATGATATTTATATTTTTTATAAAAAGAATAGAGGAACCATTGAAACCCTTACAATGTCACGTACACCCCTCTCCTCGCCTATAGAAGCCTCCTAAGGCACTGCATATCTTGTCCCTCTAGTTTCCTCTCACTTTTCCTCATCACCGAGTACCCCTATACCTATGTATGATATCCAATTCCCCCCCCCCCATCTCGCATGGTATACCTCCAGTTCCTCCTACTCCCTCACCGTGTATGCTAACCAAAACCCTGTAAAATTGAAGGCATCACCAATTGAATGATAAACCTATTCATTCACACCTAAATTTGAGACTAACTCTCTCATTTTTGTTATGAATAAATAATTTTATTTTGTTTCATTTAAATATATATAATACTTTCCATGTTTAAAAACATAATATAAACATATATATTAATAGACATATACTAATATATATATATGTGTTTATATATATATGTATATACACATATATATATATATGTTTATATATTTATATGAATATTATATATATATTGTATGTTTATATTTTATAAAAATTATATATATATTCTGTTTATATATATATATATTTTTGATTTTTCCTATATAATTTCGAACATTTTAAAATAGCAATACAAATATCACTTAAATTGTCATGTTTTCTTTAGACTGTGACTAAATTTAAAATAGTTGACTTTATTATGTCATAATTTAAAATTTATATAGATACATTTAAGTATTTAAAATATAATATTATATATATATTTTACTAATATATATATATATATGTTTATATTTTATAAAAAATATATATTTATATATGTTTATATTATGTAATATATATATGTTTATATTTTAGATTTATATTATATATATATATATGATTATATTAATATTTATGGGTTTATATATGTGTGTGTTTGTGTGTAAATATATTAGTGTATAAGTACATATATATAATAATAATTATAAATATAAATAAATAAATTTATATATATATATATATATAATTTTTGATGTTTTAAAAAATTGATAAAAACTAATCTAAAATTATACATTTTCTAAAAAACATGACTAAATTTAAATTATATATATATATATAAATAGATTCATATATATTTATATCTGAGTGTGTGTTTATAAATATATATAAATATATACATTTACGTATATATGTTTATATATGTGTCTATGTATATATAATTAATATAAATATATATACGTAAATATATATTTACATTGGTGTGGGGAAATGAGATATATAAATAACGATATTTGAGAAACATTTCCTAAAAAATGTAACTAATTTGAAGAAATTTTTCACGAGACATAAGTAATTTAATGATGTTTTTAAGAAAAGTCACTAATTTCGTAATGTTTTAAGGGATAATATATAATTTCTCTTCTTTTTTCAATAAATGTCACAAATTTATTAATGATTTTTAGGAAACATCGATAATTTCACACCGTTTTCCATGAAACATCAGTATTTTAGTGACGTTTTTCAAGAATGGTTGCTAAATTAGCGCATTTCCTAAAAACGTCAATCATTTTTTATGATTTAAAAATATTTATCTAATTTAGTCACAAATTCCATAAATGTATTTAATTTACAATAGATTCATGAGAAACATCCCAAAATTTATAAATACATGTCTTTTTAAAAAAATCTATCTAAAAAATCACTAATATATTGTTTCTTCATAGTGATTCAAGAAAAAGATTCATCTGCCCCGTATTAATGAACTATTTGATCAACTGCATGGATCACAATACATTTCCAAGATTGGCCTTAATTTTGGATATCATTAATTTAGGGTCAAGTAGTTGTATATACCCATGATATAATTCTGCAAAAGATATTGAATCTATGAATATATATTAATTCCATTCATTATTACTTATTCCCCTAATAAATTCATAGATTTTTTAATATAGTTTTATTCATTACCTTTATTAGTTTGTGTCAGTATTTATAGATGATATTCTAATCTCATTAAATAAAAATTACTAGAATTAATATCACATGATTATTATAAAAAATACCACAACAATGGAAAAACATTATTTAAAAATTTAAAAGTTTTTATTTTTCCTGGAAAAGGTTTCATTATTATGTCATATAATCTCAATAGAGGGTATATTGGTAGGCCAATCAAAGATGGAAGCTATTTAATGTTAGCCCAGAAAAACCATGGTGACTAATATCCATAATTTTCATCGTTTAGCTCGAAATTATACATATATATATTATAGGGAATTTATCATTACTATCTAATCAACTCACCATGTTAAATCAATAGGGATTAACATCCATTGGAAATATAATTATGAGGAAATGATCAAGGAAATAGAGAGATGATTAGTCAGTACACCTATGCATAAATTACTATATTGTTTATAATGTCTTTAATATATAGTGATGTATCCAAGAAGGTATAAGGATGATTTATCATTCATAATGACATTGTTATAGATTATGGATCATTAGAATTGATGGTTGATGAAACAATTACCCAACTAATGATTTAGTGTAAGCTTTGGTAATGTTTCCATGCATCATATGAAGTCATTATCTATAAATAGAAAAGTGTGATATATATATATGATGATAAAAATGATTAATGTACGTATTAACATAAAATCAGATGAATGTGATCCATAGAAGATAGTTAATGCTGATTAATGATTTATAATAATCTATACATTACCACCCATGAAGGGTTACCAATGTAAGTGATGCATTTAGTCAAAAGGATAATGATAGATTATCCATGAAGAGGATAAAAAAATCCATTATTTATTTATTTTAAAAGGCTGGATTTGGAACTCATGATGGAAGGGGATAAATGTTATCTTTACAATTTTATTGTTCAACCATATATCTAAGTTATAACTAGTGTGGCACATTACAAAGAGATAGAGGTGAAAGAGAATGTTATAAATGGTCATGATTTTATCCATGATCGTGATGAAATGATATGGTTAGGATCCATGCATGTGTTTTTTCCGTACCATATATGAAGAAGTAGATATTAATTTAATTTCAATGTTTTTTGTTCTCTATTCATCATGGATGCACAAATATGTATATAAATTTGAATGTGTATTTATGGTGGGATGGAATGAATACTAATATCTAGTAGTTTTATTCATGAATATTGGAATATATACAAGTTAAGGATGCACGAATAATTTTTCAGGGGATTTTACATCCATTAACTGTTCAATAAATTCAATTCTAAAATATAACCATTGAATTAGTCATTGGTCTTCCAAAAACGATTAAAGGGAGTATTGCTATATGGGTTAAAAGTGACCAACATATAATATAATAAAACGTAATATCTATCATTTAATACATATCTCAACATCATACTTCAATGATATAGATTAATAGACTTGAAAGGTTTAATAGAGTACAAAAATTAATTACTTATGATCAGGATATTAGGTTTACCTCAACGTAATGGAGAAGACTTCAGGAAACCCTCTATAATGAGTTTACTTTTTCCACTTTGTATCATCCTCAAGAAGATGGTCCATCTATGAGACCAAGTGAAACACTAAAGGATATATTAATATCTTTTAATTTTTATTTAATAGGACTTTGGAATCAAAACTTTCCCCTTGTTGGTTTTTTATATAATAATATCATTTAACTGAGTATTCGGATGCCTCATTTTTAATCTATATATAGAAATATGTGTATATCTAAAATAGAATCGAATGTATTCAAATAAATCATAGAATGAAACAAAGAGATTCTATCTCCAACACATCAAAGAATATTAGAAAAATATTTTGTTCCCTAAATGGTAGATATGGTTATAACCATTCCGAAACACATTGAAGATGATTATATATAGAAGCAAAGTTATATAGATAATCACCTTCATGATTTTGAATTTCAATTTGGTGATAAGGTGTGTTTAATAATTGCACTATTGAAGAAGGTAATTTTTACATCCTAAGTATTGTTAGAATAACTATTTTTCATATTTATTAATATTTTTGACTTATAGAGTGACTTTATATTAAATGGGATTAAATCTCCAATAATTTCCATGAAATGCAACAATGAGTTTCTTCAGAATCTTACTTTTCATGCAAAAATGACTTAAACTAAAAAATAATATATTGTTAATATTTTTATTCTAAGTGGTAGTTATCAATTTTTCATTGTAAACTGGGAAAAAAAATAAGGATAAACATATCACGTTTACATGTTTTTTTTAAAATTTACATTAATACAATAACTTTGATAGGATTAAAATAAGAATCAATCCAATTTTATGAATAAAAAGATGTATATTTTCATAAGGTAGTTTTACATCATTTTAAAGAATAATAATTTTTAAATATATTTTTTCCAATTTTTATAATTTTGACATGATAAAATATGCATATTTTTTTGAAATATAAATACAAAAAATTACATTGGTGGAATTTGGGTTAATTTTCTGAGAAAATAATATGTTGATAAATATTGAATAATACTGAATTATAGTTCCAAATTTCATTTTCACCCAATTTACTTGAATATAAAAAACATATTTAATTGGTTTAAAAGTATAATTATAGAATTTTTATCTAATTTTTATCAATTTTTGTCATTGGAATCAATTTCACTCTAAAATTAGACATTTAAAAAAGAAATTTTTTGAATACTTTTTCTTTAAATCCCCACATTAACGTCCCATATATATGATTAAAATTTTAATTTATTTCCCCCACTTATATTATCAGAATCTATAAAAATTGTTTCTATATTTGGATTTGGAATAATATATAATTTCTAAAAATGTCAACATAGTTTTGGAAAAAAAATATTAGTGATCATGAAGAAAATTAATTAAAATGATGAGGATAAATTTTATCTTGATAAAGGACATAACATTAATATTAAGGGACCAGATGACCTACTCACAAGTGAAAAATAATTTTATGGCCATATTAAGAACATATCCTCTATTTTGTATAATTTTTACTATTATTGGATCCACATTACGTGGTAAAAACACGGGTGGAATTTTCCTTTAAAAAACTACAAGAGTGTCACTCCTCCTCCATAATAAAAAGGTTCTAACCCCTCACACATTCTCACACCTTTAATAGAAATTTTTCTACCGAAATATCTTCCAAAATATATCCTAAAAATCAGTACTATCATCCCAGAATCCATAACATGTGTATAAAACCATTAATGGAATATATTTGTTTCAAACAAAAAGGAGATACCCTAATAAGTGGTATCACCTTCCTCAAAATCGTTATTTTATTTTTAATTTCCACATGATAAAATATTATTATTACAAGAATATATAATAAAATAAGTATCCAAAATATATTATAATATTTTTATGATAATATTTCAACCTAAACTCACACACAAATCCATAAAAATTGTAACAAACCTATCATTATTGTTTACGGAGAACTACCACATCATGAAATGATCTTGTTTCTTCTTCATTTATCAACATTCATGTGTGAGAATTATTATTAACATTATATTCATATTTCATATATTTTATTTTATTTATTTTTTATATAGCTTTAATTATTTTATAACACATACCATTACACAAAACATTTTATATAATTATGATAACACTGTATCTGGAAGTGTGTACTCCTCCTCCTCAAAGAGATGTGAGACATATGCACACTACATATAACATATAAAATATGTGTTTAAATAAATATATGTTACGTATATAACATATATATTTTATAAATGACATAACTAATTTTTTCTAACTATATCAAATTTAACACCCCAGGTAAATAAAGAATATGAAATTTTAATATTTATCCATTCTTGTGAATAAAATATTAATATTACTTTAAAGGGGATGCTATGCTCGATGGCGTACCCAATACGCAACAACGAGTTTCTTGGGAATCTTACGTTGCACTCTAATAATAAAAGAATATTATTTTAAATAATAGTTAACGCCTAGCCGTTGTAATGGCGGGAATGAACAGAACTACCAAAAAAATTATTATATATGTTTGTCAAATATTTTTACTCTTTACAGTAAATGTTAGAGGATTAAAAAAGCGAATGAATCCAATTTTAAGCGTAGACATTCTAATATTCTTTAAAAGGTCGATTAACTGACTTTTTAAGGCAAACCTCTCTTAAATCCACTTTTTGACAATTTTATGTGTTATATTTGACAAAATAAAATTCTTATTTAGAATTGGGACATCAAAATTTACTTTGTTTAAATTTTTGGTATCTTTCTGATAAACATCAGTTTTTAATGAATAGTGAAAATTATGTATTTTAATTCAAAACCACTTTTTAATCTAGTTTATTTATATGATTAGATTATCTTTTGGATTGTTTTTTTAGTAAAATTAGAATATATTTTTACCATTTAATCCAATAGTGGTCATTGGATTTAATTTCACTTTGAAATTGGACTGAAACTAGTGTCAATCTTTTGACACTTATTGTTTCATAAAAACACTCTATTTGCTCTGACTGTGGGAATTAATTATAAAATTAATTAATGAAACTTCTATGTTATTAATTTGGTAAAATAGGCATCATTTTTGAATTCGGAATATCAAATATATCTTGGGGTGAATTTTTGTTATTTTTCTGAAAATCTCTAATTTTTGATAAATAATGAAACCACAAAGTGGTGGTTACAAAATTTGATTTTTTGTTTAAATGGGACTTTACCACTTCTGTAATTTGAATTTAAAAAATCCAATTAAAATGATTTTAATTGTTATGTAAAATGTGGTTCAATGGGATGAAAATAAATTTTTATGAAAAGTAACTTTTAAGTTTTATTAATCGTGATTAAAGGTAATTAGTGTGATTTAAGGTAAAAATGATATTATAATAAAATGAAAATATATTGACACTTTTTCTAACCCTATTGTATGAGTTATGGATGACTATGACAACCCATGGGTCGATTTTAGGTACCCCATGGAGCCACTTGGGTATGATAATGACATTTATGCCTTTTATTTAAAGTTAAAATAAAAATGTCACAAACATGAGTTATTTTACTAAATCAATTTTTACATGTGGTTATAAAACTACGAATTTTTACTATAAATAGTCATTGGAAATCTAAAGGTATTTCCTACATCATAGTATTATTTTTATAATTTTTAGACATTAAATAAATTAAATTATTTATGACGTCATGATGATGCAGCGATTACCTCATTAATAAAGGATTTAAATAAAATGGAAAGATAATGAAAACCCTAGGACCTACACATGTAAAAAACCTATTTTATGGGTGTAGTTCGAACCCTTATCACCTTATCCTCTAAACAAATCAATGTGGGACAATTAAAATCCGAATACCATTTGAAAATAAAGTATCATTTTATACTTTTCCAAGAGTGCCCCACCTCTCCTCTTATAAAAGGCCCCCACCTCTACCACCTTACCCACACCTATAATACTTTTGGTTCGGCAAATATCTGATCATTTTGTCTCTACACATCCATCTCCTCATCCTAGAATCCTTAACATAGGCAGTAAGCTCTTTACGAAACCCTTTTGGTTCAAACCAAAGGGAGTTACCCAATTTTATGGTAACGTCTTCACTTGTGCTCTTTTGTTTTATTTTGCTTCTCCAACCCCCTAAACTCTTTTTATTCATTTCTTTTGTAAAAAATCCAGTATATTCAATATACTAGGATTTTTTTATAATAATTATTCGAGCTACACTTACACAAACCTTCATCTAATGGTTAAAGAACATACAGTTTCTGTTGATGGAGAATTTCTGCCTCACGAAACGATGATTGTTCAACACTTATAAAAAACCTTCAAAGGTGGACATTAAGATGTCACTATGTTTATATATGATATATAATATTTTTATGTTTTACTTAAGATTCTGTATTTTTCATTTGTGGCATACCTTTATGGCTTCCATTATGGGTATACGCGATATCTTCATTTTAGGAAGTGCGGACTACCGCCCCCTCAAAGTGATTTGATTCATTAATGCCATATGTGGGATGTATAAAGGATGGATTTAAAGATATTATATATGGTTTTATACTGTAATTATAATATAACTTTATATCATTATTGTTTTCTTTACATTAAAGTATGAGATAGAAATTAAAGTAGCGTTCATGCGTACGTACGGCTTACCGTCTCCATGAACGGTGCATTTCATTTCTTATCCTCAAATGTAATGTACTATTATAAGTACATATAATGTATATATATGATGTATGATACATCTAAATAATGAATATAATTCTGGAATTAAAAATATACACAACTCTCATTTAGTTTTAATTCCATTAATATGACATAGAAATGAAAGTAGCGTTCATGCGTACGTACGACTTACCGTCTCCATGAACGATGCATTTCATTTCATACCTATAAATGATTATGTAATGTTATAAATACATGTATATGCTGGATATATATGATATATATGATATCCAATTCGGGAATGTGATTCTGGATATAAAGAACCTTTGACCACATGAACAACATGTAATTTTAAGAAGTCCACTTTTGACTTAAGAACCAAATATCAACAAAACAAACATTATTAACTTAAATGATTACATAATGTTTATAAAATGTCAATAATTGATATAAAAGGTAATAATGAACTTGAAAAAGGTTCTTAAGCAAGTAGAAATTAACTCAAGTTTATTATTCAGGATGTTAAAGAACGATCGAGTCAAGTCGGACTCGAGGTAAGCGATCCTACTCCTCTCTTCCTTTTTAAGTACGCTCTTTTATGTCATTCCTTTTAAAGATCATATTTGTTTTTAGTGGGATGTTATTTTATATTAATCTTAATGTAATTTTTATTTTCATATGATGAGAGACCCTATTCTCTCTCATCAATCCATTTTGGATGTTTTGAGTGGCGCTGTTAGGCTGCTGAATTTTCGTAAGAGATCTAACCTCTCTCTTTCTTTTTAAGTACTCTCCTTTATGTCACTTTTTTAAGCTCCTCTTTGTTATGCTAGGGGATGTTATTTT
This sequence comes from Viscum album, assembly GCA_963277665.1. NCBI lineage: Eukaryota > Viridiplantae > Streptophyta > Magnoliopsida > Santalales > Viscaceae > Viscum > Viscum album. The sequence continues at coordinate 209,920,898 of OY728123.1, forward strand.
ATATTAATATTTCTATAATATTTATTTTAATATTATGGGATACCCTATTTTACCTCATCAATCCATTTTTGTAAGTTTTATGCGGCGCAGTTAGTCTGCCAAGCTTTCGTAAGGGAATTTTCATCTCACTTTTATTCCCGTGAGATTTATGCTACATTTGCCACAATTTCCTTTGAGTGGTGTATGTACTGCCCATTATTTTACTCATTGTGTAATATATTTTCATTTATGAGTATTTACATTAATTTCATATTTTCCTTCTTTCACGGGGTGTATGTTTCGAAAGATACCCATGTCGGTAAGGGAACCTTCCACCCTCCTCTTTTTAAAAGACTTCTTTTGTTATGTCTTTTAATTCACATACTATTATGTTGGGATATGTTCTTATATATCCTTATTGATTTAAATTTTATTTCCATGTGATGAGATACCCTTTTTATCTCTCATCAACTCATTTTCTGAATTTTGTAGTGACGCCATTAGGTTGTATAATTTTTTGCAATGGAACTTCTTAACCCAAATTTGATTCTTTGGGATAAACTTATACAATAACATCCCACATAAATAAAGAATAATGAATTTTCATATTTATTAATATTTACGAATTAAATATTAATTTTACTTTAACGGGGTTGCTATGTTCGATAGCGTACCCGATACACAACGATGAGTTCCTTTGAAAACTTACGTTGCACACTAGTAATATAATAATATTATTTTAAATGGTAGTTAACATGTAGCCATTGTATTGGCAGGAATGGATAGAAATAACTAATATATTATTATATATGTTTTTTAAATGTTTTTACATTTATCCAATAAAAGATAAAGGCTTAAAATACGGAAAGAATTCAATTTTAGGCATTTATACCCTAATTTTCACTAAAGGTTCACTTATCACCTTTTGATGGTGAACCATCATTAAATATAGTTTTGATCACTATTATACATTCTATTGGACCAAATATAACTCTTTTTAGAATCGGGACATCAAAATTTACATTGTGTAAATTTTTGGTATTTTTCAGATAAAGTTCATTTTTTAATGAAGTGTAAAAGGTTGTATTTTAATTCAAAACCTCTTTTTAATCTAATTTATTTATATGATTAGATTATCTTTTGAATTGGTTTTAAAGTGATATTAGAATATATTTTTACCATTAAATCCAATAGTGGTCGTTGGAATTAATTTCACTTTGAAATCAGACTTAAACTAGTGTCAATCTTTTGATACTTATTGTTTTATAAAACCACGCTATTTGTCATGACAGTGGGAATTGATTATTAAATTAATTAATGTGACTTATATGTTTTGAATTTTGTAAAATAGACTTCATTTTTGAATTCAGAATATCAAATATATCTTAGGGTGAATTTTTGGTATTTTTCTGAAAAACTTCAATTTTTGATGAATAGTGAAACTACTAAGTAGTACTTATAAAAACTGATTTTTCGTTTAAATGAAATTTTACCACTTCTGTGTTTTGAATTTCAAAAATCTGATATACATGGTTTTCATTAAGAAGTAAAATGTGTTTCAATGAGATTAAAATAATTTTTTGGTGAATAGTTACTCTTAAGTTCTTAATTGCAATTAGAGGTAATTAGTGTAGTTTACGGTAAGAATAATGTTATAATAAAATGAAAATACATAGACACATGTCCTAACCTTATTGTATGTGTCATGGCCGACCAATACAGGCCATGGGTCCACTTGGGGACCCCATGTAGCCACTTTGGTTTGGAAATGACATAAATAACTTTTTATTTAATGTTAAAGTAAAAATAACATAAACATGAGATGTTTTAATAAAACAATTTTTTACATGGGGTTATACAAGTAAGATTTTTAACTATAATTAGTAATTGGAAAGCTAAAAAAATTTCCTACATCATATCTTTTTTTTTAATTTTTAGACATTAAATAAATTAAAGTATTTATGGCATCATGATGATGCAGTGATGACCTCATTATTTAATGATTTAAATAAAATGAAAAGATAATGTAAAATCTAAGACCTACACATGCCCAAAACCTATTGTATGAGTGGATTTAGAACCCTCATCACCGTATCCTCGAAATACATCAATGTGGGACCTTTAAAATCCTAAACTCTTTTGGAAATAAAGTAACATTTTGTAACTTTACAAGAGTGCCCCTCCTCTCCTCTTATAAAAGGCCCCCACATCTACCTCCTTACCCACACTTAAAAAGCCTTTGGCTCGGCCAACCCCTGCCCATTTTGTCATTCCACATCCTTCTCTTACTCCTTAAATCCTCACATTGGGCAGAAGTCTTCCCAAGGAAGCCTTTATTCTCAAACCAAAGGGAGTTACCCGATTTTAAGGTAATGTCTTCACTTGAGTCCTTTTGTATTATTTTCCCTCTCCAACCCCCTAAACTCTTTTTATTATTTTCTTTTATAACAACTCTAGTATCCTAAGTATACTAGTATGTTGTTATAAGAAGGATTCGAGCTACAATTACACACACATACATCTAATGGTGAAAGAACATACTGTTTCTGTGGATGGCAAATTTCTGCCTCCCGAAACGATGATTGTTCAAAATTCATTTATCACCTTAAAAGGTGGCCATTAAGATGACACAATATTTATATATGATATATAATATGTTTATTATTTCCTTAATATTCTGTATTTTTCATTTTGGGCATACCTTTATGGTTTCCATTGTGGGTAAACACGATAATTTCATTTTAGGAAGTGCGGACTACCGCCCCCTCAAAGTGATGTGATTCGTTAATGCCATATGTGTCCGTATAAATGATGGATTTAAAGTTATTATATATGATGTTATACTGGAATTATTATATACCTCTATATCATTATTATTTCTTTCCATTAATGTATGAGATATAAATGAAAGTAGCATTCATGCGTACGTACGGCTTACCGTCTCCATGAACGGTGCATTTCAATTCTTATCCCCAAATGTAATGTACTATTAAAAGTACATATTTATAATGGATATAAATAATGTATGTTACATATAAATGATGAATATAATTATGGAATTAAAATATACATACCTCTCATTTAGTTTTAATTCCATTAATATGACATAGAAATGAATGTAGCGTTCATGCGTACGGACAGCTTACCATCTCCATGAACGGTGAATTTCATTTATTACCTCTAAATGATTATGTGATATTATAAATACATGTATATGCTAGATATATATTATATATATGATATCCAAATCCTGAATATCATTCTGGATATAATGAACGTTTGACCACATGAACAACATGTAATTGTAAGAAGTCCACTTTCGACTTAAGAATCAAATATCGACAAAACAAACATTATTAACTTAAATGGTTAAATAATGTTTATAACATGACAATAAGTGATATAAAAGGAATAATAGGTTTGAAAAAGGTTATTAAGCAATTATTAATTAACTCAAGTTTATTATTCAGGACGTTAAAGAACGATCGAGTCAAGTCGGACCTGAGGTAAGGGACTTCATCTCAATCCCCTTTCATTGAGGCATATTTCGTTTTATACACAACTTTTTTTTAAACGGTGTATAAACCCCCTTTGAATTTTACTTTTATACATAATTAATATTTTTCTACGAAGCGTTTCAAAAATTACAAAAAGGAATGTTTCTTTTAACGTACGTGGTGACAACGACCTTTTCCACCGCCGTGAGTTTTATTTGGTCTTTGGCTTCTTGAAAAAGCCGTAATGTTTTTTTTAAAATGAAATAAATACCATATACCCCTTCATGTATTTTGGTATTAAAAATGGTTTTTTATAATGGATTTTTTATGTCAATATATTTAAGTGATATATTGTGATCAAAGTGTGGAAATTTTTTTATTTCTATTATATTTTTTTTATGTCTTATGATTTTTATAATTGTACTTGGACATTTGACGGGTGGTTACGTGATAAGCCATATGACGGGTGGTGCCGTGAATACCAGGACGGGTGGTTACGTTATAACCTCCAATGCATTGGGTATAGAAGTCGGCCGTATGACTATTTCGTTACGTATGTATGGAAATTGGCCGAATCGCTATTCCATTAAGTGATATGTGTGGAAGTCGACCTTATGGTTATTCCACTTAAGTATGTTTATGTCCCAAGTTAACTTTATATGTTATGTGTTTTTTATATGGGTTTTATGGTAATATTTTTGTTACAAAAAGGGTAAGTAATGATATTTTATTCAATGAAGAGTTTTTACTACTTCATATAGGTGAAGGTATTACTTTGATAAAGTATACATGGTTTACTTGATGTTTGAAAAACAAACAGTTTTCATTCTTTGTGTATCCTTTACTGAGCTTTTTTATGCTCACCCCATGTTTTTTTGAAATGTTTTCCATAGGACTTAATGTGGAATAGGGTCAAGGATGGGATCAAGGGAAAGTCATGCTATCTAAAACATGGAACTAGACATGTTTCTTTTTAGGAGTTTTTATTTTATGGAAACTTAGTATAAGTGACTAGTTTGTAATCTTTTGAGATGTAATAGTTATGTTCTAATTCTCTATAACTCTAAACCTGAAAAGACCCTCAATGTGAATTATTCATTTAATTCAATATTAAGTACGTTTTAAGGTCGGGGCCTTATAGTTGGTATCAGAGGTCGGTTTAGACAACTTTAGGAGTTTGAAAAGTGTTAAGTTATAAGTTAATTTATGGTATGATTGAAATGATATAGCATTTACGGATTACCATGTTTCTTCGCCTCAGATATTTCTATGTTCAGAATGGTTTTCCGCAGAGGAAACAAAGAAGCTATGTTGGGACAACATCAGGAGGAAGACAACCTTCCAAATCAGCAACCTAAGATGGTCGGAATCGGAACTGAACAGTTTGTTGCAGTGATGGCACAATTTACTTAGGCTATAAATGGTGGTGGTATCCATGAACGAGATCAGCCAGATCAACCACAGAGGAACATGTCACTGGTGGAACATTTCATGAGGAAACATCCCCCATCATTCATAGGATCATCGGACCCTGTTCTAGCTGAAGGGTGGATTAAAGCACTAGAGAAGATTTTTGATGTCATGGGGTGTTCAGAACATCAAAAGGTTTGTCATGCTGTTTACCGTTTTGAAGGTGAAGCTGATCTGTGGTGGTTGATGGTAAAAAATATCAGGGATAGTGATGAGATTGAGGATCGTCACTGGAATGAATTCAAATGTATGTTTCTTGAGAAATATTTTCCTAAGGTGGTTCGTCTTAGGATGGAAAAACAGTTCCTTGAATTGAGGCAGGAGGATGATTCAGTGGCTGCTTATTAAGAAAAGTTCACTAGACTGGCAAGGTATGCTCCAAACTTCATACGAGATCTTGATAGTAAAATAAACCGTTTTTACTCAGGGTTAAAGACAAAGTATCAAAGGGCTTTAGCTTCTCGTGAGTTCAAAAGTTATGAAACACTTTTTCGATGTTCGGAGAAGGTGTAAATGGAGTTTGACGATGATCAGGTGTTCTATGACAAACAACAGAATAAGTGGTCCAGTTTGCAGGAAAGGGGGAAGAATTCATCAAAGAAGCAAGGAGGTAAGAAAACCAAATTTCCATCCTGTGAGAAGGGTGGTAAAATGCATCCTGGAGAATGTTTATCCAAGTCTGGTAAGTTCTTTCGGTGTGGTAAGTCTGGTCATATTGCTCGTAACTGTAAGGAAGATGATCAAGCAGGCAATGAAAAGCCAGCGGTAAGATGATTTAAGTGTAATGAAATGGGTCATTATGCAAATGAGTGTGTGATGAAGAACTCAACTGGGGGAAAGCAGTCATACTACAAGCAGGAAGGGGTGGTGAAATCCTTTGCAACAACTTCAGCAGATGTTGGGCCGTCGAATGAAGTAGTATCAGGTACACTGTTTGTTTGTTTAGATTATGCCAGTGTTTTGTTTGATTCAGGGTCTACACATTCTTTCATTTCTGAGAAGTTTTCTAGTAAAATGGAAATTCCATCTCAAGATATGAACCCTGAACTTATGGTAAAAACACCCGGAGGGAACATTGATACAAAAAGGAATTATAAGAACCTTCCTATCCTTGTGTGTGGAAAGAATCTACCAGAAAACCTTATTGTTTTGCCTCTAGTAGTGTTTGATGTTATTTTGGGCATGGACTGGCTTTCTGATTATCATGCTAAGATTAACTGCAGAGCTAAAATGGTTTCTTTTCAGAATGATTTTCAGTTTGTGTACATGAATGACCCTTTGCTTTTGATAACATATCAAGAAGTTGAGAAACTAGTAAAAGAAGGAAATGAATGTTACCATGCACATAATGTTGAAAATAAAGGAACTATTCAGATTAATGATGTACCAGTGGTAAATGAGTATCTTGGTGTTTTTCCTGATGAGTTGCCTGGTATTATTCATGATCGGGAAGTTGAATTTACTATTTACTTAGTTCCTGATTCTAAGCCAATTTCAAAACCCCCTTATCGAATGGCTCAAGCTGAACTTTTAGAGTTAAAGAAGCAATTGTAGGAGTTATTAGATAAAGGTTTCATTGGACCTAGCACATCACCATGGGGTGCTCCTGTCATGTTTGTTAAAAAGAAAGATGGCTCAATGAGTCTTTGCATTGATTATAGAGCCTTGAATAATATTACTGTTAAGAACAAATATCCTTTGCCTCATATTGATGATTTGTTTGATCATCTCCAGGGAGCTCATTATTTTTCGAAGATTGACTTGAGGTCGGGATACCAACAGCTGAAAGTGAAAGAAGTAGACGTTTTGAAGACTGCATTATGTACTAGATATGGCCATTATGAATTTCTAGTTATGACTTTTGGGTTAACCAATGCACCTGCTGTATTCATGGACCTTATGAATAGAATTTTCCATGAGTTCTTGGATAAGTTTGTGGTTGATTTCATCGATGATATTTTGGTGTTTTCTAAAAGTAAAGAGGAGCATAAAAGTCATTTAAGGGTTATCTTGAAAACCTTAAAAGAAAAGAAACTATATGGAAAATTCAGAAACTGTGAGTTTTGGTTACAAAAAATTTCTTTCCTTGGTCACATTGTTTCGAAAGATGGCATAACTGTTTATCCTGCTAAAACAAAAGTTGTTGAAGAATGGCCAAGACCCACAAATGTAACCGAGATCAGTAGTTTTCTTGTTTTGGATGGTTACTACCGAAGGTTTGTTGAAATATTTTCATGGTTATCTAGTCCAATGACTAAGCTAACTCGGAAGGGTGTTAAGTACATCTAGGAAAAAGAAAGTGATGATTGTTTTTAGGAGTTGAATAGAAGATTGGTGAATGCTCTAGTTTTGGAACTTCCTTCCAGGAATGGTGAGTTTGATATATACAGTGATGCTTCGTTGAAGGGACTTGGCTTTGTCCTTATGCAGAATGATCAGGTAATTGCTTATGCTTCATGTTAGTTGAAAACTCATGAGGTAAATTACCCTACACATGATTTGGAATTAGCTGCTGTTGTTTTTTGCTTTAAAAATTTGGAGGCATCATTTGTATGGAGTAAAGTGTGAAATATATACTGATCACAAATGTTTAATGTATATATTTACTCAGAATGAATTAAACATGAGACAGAGGAGATGGCTGGAATTAATCAAAGATTATGATTGTACAATTTATGACCATCCGGGAAAATCCAATAAAGTTGCTGATGCTTTGACTCGAAAAAGTAATGCTTCATTAACGATGTTGCGTTTGGAACATGATCCTTTGGTTAAGTATTTGATGAACTTTGGCATAGTAGTTGTTGGTGCAGGATGTACTTCTATTTTGTTTCAGGTATCAGTGAGATCTTCTCTATCAGACAGAATCAAGCAAGCACATAAGCAAGACAGTGAGTTGCAGAAAAAGGTAGAGCTGGTTCAGAAAGGTAAGTTGAATGAATTCAACATTGATAGTGATTGTGTTTTGAGATTTGGGAAGAGATTGTGTGTGCCTTGTGATTCACAGTTTAAGAGAGAGTTGTTATGTGAATCTCATAGTTCTCCGTTTTCAGTCCATCCTGGCAGTACTAAGATGTATAGAGATCTGCGAGAGTATTACAAGTGGGATGGAATGAAAAGAGATATTGCTGATTTTACTGTGAAATATTTGACTTGTCAGCAGGTTAATGCAGAGCGGCAGTTAACGAAAGGGATGCTTCAGCCTTTACCAGTGCCAGAGTGGAAATGGGAAAATATATCCATGGATTTTGTCGTGGGATTACCGAAGACATCTAGAGGTAATAATGCAATCTGGGTTATTGTTGATTGCTTGACTAAAACTGATCATTTCCTTGCTATACGAGATATGTTTTCCCTAGATCAACTTTACTATTTGCATCTTAAAGAGATAGTCAGGTTACATGGAGTTCCTCTCTCCATTGTGTCCGATCGTGATCCTAGGTTTACTTCTAACTTTTGGAAAGGCCTACAGAAGTCATTGGGTACTGAATTAAATTTTAGTACAACTTTTCATCCTCAATCAGATGGGTAGTTAGAACGAACAATTCAGACCTTGGAGGATATGCTACAAGCTTGTTCGAGGGATTATCAGGGAATTTGGGACCAAATTCTTTCTTTGGTTGAGTTTTCTTATAATAATGGTTTTCATTCCAGTATACAAATGGCAGCATTTGAGGCATTATATGGGATGCGGTGTCAAACTCCAGCATTTTGGGATGAAGTGGGTGAAAGGAAGCTGATGGGACCAAAATTGGTAGAAGAGATGGCAGAAAAAATTCAGTTGATTCAAGAACACATGAGAACCGCTCAGAGCAGGCAGAAGAGTTATGCAGATAACCGGAGGAAGGATCTATCTTTCGAGGTAGGTGATCATGTTTTTCTCAAGGTTTCTCCATGGAAGATTGTGATTCGATTTGGTAAGAAAGGAAAGTTGAGCCCAAGGTTTATTGGACCATATGAAATTCTAGAGAAAGTTGGATCAGTTTCTTATCGAGTGGCTTTACCTCCGAGTTTATCTCAGGTACAAATTTTTTTTCATGTTTCAATGTTGAGGAAGTATATGCCAGATCCATCTCATTTCTTGAATCCAGAGGTAGTTCAGCTGTAACAGAACCTATCTTATGAAGAACAACCAGTCTGGATTCTTGACTGAAGAGAGAAAGTGTTGTGAAATAAGGTAATTCACCAGGTAAAGGTTTTGTGAAAAAACTATATGGTTGAAGAGGCAACGTGGGAATCTGAAAATGCTATGAGAGATAAATACCCCCACTTATTTTGATAAGTGAATAAAATTGCGAGGACGCAATTCCCAAAAGGGGGGAAGGATGTAACATCCCAGGTAAATAAAGAATAAATAATTTTTATATTTATTAATATTTACGAATTAAATATTAATTTTACTTTAAAGGGGTTTCTATGTTCGATAGCGTACCCGATACGCAACGATGAGTTCCTTTGAAAACTTACGTTGCACATTAGTAATATAATAATATTATTTTAAATAGTAGTTAACATGTTGCCGTTGTATTGGAGGGAATGGATAGAAATAACTAATATATGATTATATATATATTTTTAAATGTTTTTACATTTATCCAATAAAAGATAAAGGCTTAAAATACTGAAAGAATTCAATTTTAGGCATTTATACCCTAATTTTCACTAAAGGTTCACTTATCACCATTTGATGTTGAAGTGTCATTAAATATAGTTTTGATCACTCCTATACATTCTATAGGACCAAATATAACTCTTTTTAGAATCAGGACATCAAAATTTACTTTGTGTACTTTTTTGGTATTTTTCCGATAAAGTTCATTTTTTCAATGAATAGTGTAAAATGTTGTATTTTAATTCAAAACCTCTTTTTAATATAATTTATTTATATGATTAGATTATCTTCTGAATTGGTTTTAAAGTGAAATTAGAATATATTTTTACCATTAAATCCAATAGTGGTCGTTGGAATTAATTTCACTTTGAAATCAGACTTAAACTAGTGTCAATCTTTTGATACTTATTGATTCATAAAAACACGCTATTTGTCATGACAACGGGAATTAATTATTAAATTAATTAATGTAACTTATAGGTTTTGAATTTTTTAAAATAGACTTCATTTTTGAATTCGGAATAACAAATATAGCTTAGGGTGAATTTTTGGTATTTTTCTGAAAAACATCAATTTTTGATGAATAGTGAAACCACAAAGTGGTACTTTTGAAATCTGATTTTTCGTTTAAATGAAATTTTACCACATCTGTGTTTTTAATTTCAAAAATCCGACATAAATGGTTGTCATTAAGAAGTAAACTATGGTTCAATGAGATTAAAATAATTTTTTGGTGAATAGTAACTCTTAAGTTCTTAATCGCAATTAGAGGTAATTAGTGTAGTTTAAGGTAAGAATAATGTTATAATAAAATGAAAATACCTACACACATGTCCTACCCTTATTTTATGTGTCATGGCAGACCATGAAAATCCATTGGTCAACTTGGGGACCCCATGGAGCCACTTTGGTTGGGAAATGACATAAATAACTTTTTATTTAATGTTAAAGTAAAAATAACACAAACATGAGATGTTTTACTAAAACAATTTTTACATGGGGTTATACAAGTCATATTTTTGACTATAAATAGTAATTGGAAAGATAAAAAGATTTCCTACATCATATTAGTTTTTTTTATAATTTTTAGACATTAAAGAAATTAAATTATTTATGACATCATGATGATGCAGTGATGACCTCATTATTTAACGATTTAAATAAAATGGAAAGATAATGTAACATCTAAGACCTAAACATTTCCAAAACCTATTGGATGAGTGGATTTTGAACCCTAATCACCTTATCCTCTAAATACATCAATGTGGGACCTTTAAAATCCGAAACTCTTTTGGAAATAAAGTAAAATTTTGTAACTTTACAAGAGTGCCCCAACTCTACTCTTATAAAAGGCCCCCAGCTCTACCTACTTACCCACACTTCCAAAGCCTTTGTATCGGCCAACCCCTGCCCATTTTGTCTCTCCCCATCCCTCTCTTACTCCTTCAAGCCTCACTTTGTGCAGAAGTCTTCCCAAGAAAGCCTTTGAGCTCAAACAAAAGGGAGTTACCCGATTTTAAGGTAATGTCTTCACTTGAGTCCTTTTGTTTTATTTTTCCTCTCCAACCCCCTAAACTCTTTTTATTCTTTTCTTTTGTAATAACTAGAGTATCCTGAATATACTAGGATGTTGTTATAAGAAGGATTCGAGCTAAACGTACACACACCTACATATAATGGTTAACGAACGTACTGTTTCCGTGGATGGAAAATTTCTGCCTCTCGAAACGATGATTGTTCAACATTATTTTAACACCTTCAAAGGTGGCCATTAAGATGACACTATATTTATATATGATATATAATATGTTTATTTTTTCCTTAAGCTTCTGTATTTTTCATTTTGGTCATACCTTTATGGTTTCCATTGTGGGTAAACACGATAATTTCATTTTAGGAAGTGCAGACTACCGCCCCCTCAATGTGATGTGATTCGTTAATTCCATAAGTGGGACGTATAAAGGATGGATTTAAAGTTAATATATATGATTTTATACTGGAATTATAATATACCTCTATATAATTATTATTTGTTTCCATTAATATATGATATATAAATGAATGTAGCGTTCATGCGTACGTACGGCTTACCGTCTCCATGAACGGTGCATTTCATTTCTTGTCCCCAAATGTAATGTACTATTAAAAGTACATATTTATAATGGATATAAATAATTTATGCTACATTTAAATGATGAATATAATTATGGAATTAAAATATACATACCTCTCATTTAGTTTTAATTCCATTAATATGACATAGAAATGAAAGTAGCATTCATGCGTACGTACGACTTACCGTCCAATGAACGGTGCATTTCATTTCTTACCTCTAAATGATTATGTGATATTATAAATATATTTATATTCTGGAAATATATTATATATATGATATCCAAATCATGAATATCATTCTGGATATAATGAACCTTTGACCACACGAACAACATGTAATTGTAAGAACTCCACTTTCGACTTAAGAACCAAATATCGACAAAAAAACATTATTAACTTAAATGGTTACATAATGTTTATAACATGAAAATAAGTGATATAAAAGGAATAATAATCTTGAAAAAGGTTCTTAAGAAAGTATAAATTAACTCAAGTTTATTATTCAGGACATTAAAGAACAATCGATTCAAGTCGGACCCGAGGTAAGGGACTTCGTCTCAATCTCCTTTCATTGAGGCATATTTCGTTTTATACACAACATTTTTTTATACGGTGTATAAACCCCTTTGACTTTTACTTTTATACAAAAGGAATCTTATTCTACGAAGCGTTTCACAAAACGACAAAAAGGAATTTTTCTTTTAACATACGCGGTGACAACGACCTTTTCCACCGCCGCGAGTTTTATTTGGTCTTTGGCTTCTTGAACAAGCCGTAATGGTTTTTTTAAATGAAATAAATACCATATACTCCTTCATGTATTTTGGTATTGAAAATGGTTTTTTATAATGGATTTTTTATGTCAATATATTTACGTGATATATTGTGATCAAAGTGTGGAAATTTTTTCTTTCCATTATACTTGTTTTATATCTTATGATTTTTATAATGGTACTTGGACATTTGACGGGTGGTTACATGATAAACCATATGACGGGTGGTGCCGTGAATACCATGATGGGTGGTTACGTTATAACCTCCAATGCATTGGGTATGGAAGTCGGCCGTATGGATATTTCGTTAAGTATGTATGGAAATTGGTCGAATGGCTATTCCATTAAGTGATATGTGTGGAAGTTGACTGTATTGTTACTCCACTTATGTATGTTTATGTCCCAAGTTACCTTTATATGTTATGTGTTTTATATATGGGTTTTATGGTAATCTATTGGTTACCAAAAGGGTAAGTGATGATATTTTATTCAATAATGAGTTTGTACTACTTCATAAAGGTGAAGGTATTACTTTGATAAAGTATACATGGTTTACTTGATGTTTGAAAAACTAACAGTTTTCATCCTTTGTGTATCCCTTACTGAGCTTTTCTATGCTCACGCCAAGTTTTTTTTGAAATGATTTTCACAGGACTTAATGTGGAATAGGGTCAAGGATGGGATCAAGGGAAAGTCATGCTATCTAAAACATTGAACTAGACATGTTTCTTTTTAGGAGTTTTTATTTTATGCAAACTTAGTAGAAGTGACTAGTTTGTAATCTTTTGAGATGTAATAGTTATGTTCTAATTCTCAAAAACTCTAAACCTGAAAAGATCCTCAATGTGAATTATTCATTTAATTCAATATTATGTAAGTTCTATGGCCGGGGCCTTATATATACTCCTTGAATATGTCGTTATATGAATATGTGTGAATAACCTCTGATTGTTTTACACTTAATATCCACTTATATTTTGTGTATTCTTTTGTCACACATAATTATGTAATTTATTTATCCTTAAACCAAGGATACCATCTTTGTAAGGGACTTCGTCTCAATCTCCTTTCATTGAGGCATATTTCGTTTTATACACAACTTTCTTTTATACGGTGTATAAACCCCTTTGACTTTTACTTTTATACAAAAGGAATATTTTTCTACGAATCGTTTTACTAAATGAATAAAGGAATGTTTCTTTTAACAAACACGGTGACAACGACCTTTTCTGCCACCACGAGTATTATTTGTGATTTGGATTCCTCAACAAGCCGTAGTGTTTTTAAAATAAAATAAATACCATATACTCGTTTATGTATTTTGGTATTGAAAATGGCATTGATAAAGGATTATATTTAGTCAATATATTTAAATGATATATTGTGATTGAAATGTGCAAATGTTATCATTCCTTTATATTGGTTTTATGTGTTATAATTTTATAATGGTACTTGGACATTTTACGGGTGGTTACATGAAGAACCATATGACGGGTGGTGCCGTGAATACCAGGACGGGTGGTTACGTTATAACCTCCAATGCATTGGGTATGGAAGTTGGTCGTGTGGCTATTACATTAAGTATGTATGGAAGTTGGCCGAATGGATATTCCATTAATTGATATGTGTGGAAGTCGACCTTATGGTTATTCCACATAAATATGTTTATGTCCCAAGTTACCTTTATATGTTATGTGATCCTTATATGGGTTTTATGGTAATCCTTTGGTTACAAAAGGGTAAGTAATGAACTTTTATTCAGTAAACAGTTTTTACTACTTCGAAAAGGTGAAAAGTATTACTTTGATAAAGTATACATGGTTTACTTGTTGTTTTGAAAAACTAACAGTTTTCATTCTTTGTGTATCCCTTACTGATATTTTTATGCTCATCCCAAGTTTTTGAAATGTTCTTCATAGGACTTAACTTGTAATAGGGTCAAGGATGGGATCAAGGGAAATTCATGCAACCTAAATCATGGAACTGGACATGTTTATTTTTAAGAGTTTTTATTTTATGGAAACTTAGTAAAAGTTTCTACTTTGTAATATTTTGAGATGTAATAGTTATATCCTAATTCTATAAAACTCTAAACCTGAAAAGATCCTCAATGTGAATTATTCATTTAATTCAATATTAATTAAGGAATAAGGTCGGGGCCTTATAGTTGGTATCAAAGGTCGGTTTAGATAACTTTATAGGTTAGGGTATTCTCTAAGCATAAGTGACAGTACCATAATGGTTAGGATTTCAGAAGGAGTGAAAGTTTTAGATAATGTGAATGAGTAAGTATATCTTAGTGTTTACCTTCCTCATTAGTACATGATGGTTTTGTTGATATACTCACACTGACAATTTTTTTTGTTTTTAGTGAATGGATGGATCTAGCAGGCACCAAAGAGACAACAGGTTTGAAGGAAACTGTGGTGGTTCTCTGATTAAGATACTTGATAAAATGGGGGATTCAATGAGGAAACTCATGGTTGTTATAAACCAACTATCAAGGAGTCATGATCAACCACTTGAACCTTGGTATGTTCTGTAATGCATCATGTATGATATGACCAATCGATGTGGATGTTCCGGTAATAATTATAAAGGTAACCATTAGAGTTTATATGATCCTTACTTTTGAGGTAATTATGGGTTATTATATGTTATGATGGAAAATGAAAGGCATGAGATAAAATTGAGGTTAAAATATATTATGATTATTTTTGATGATTTTATCTCATTTTGGGGAATGTTTTAAGAATTATATAGTTTTGGAAAAAGGACAACATGCAGACCGTGTGACAACCTGTCGCGTCGGACAAAGCTGCAGGAATCGAACCCACAAACAAAGTGTGATGGGTATTTATCGCCTACCACTGGACTACGTGAAGTCCCTAGTTAGTTTGACTAATTATTCTTTACTTAGATGATTTTAGGAATCAAGAGTATGTTTATTTTTGGGTTATCTATGGAAATGATTAACCTATCATGGAGGATATGTTATTAGGTTAATTACTTTTCAATATGAGAATTTAAGAGAAATTGATGTTATTTGGAGATAAATGTTAATTTGTACCTTGGAATGCTATGTAAATAAATCCTTAAAATATTTGGCTTTAAATCTTAGAATGGTTTAATTTGAATAATTTTATGGACAAATTGTTTATCGAATGGTCCTCATTGAACTTTGGGTTTTGTTGGACAAATTTTGGAGATTATGAATTGATTTTCTTTTTATAAAGGGTTATCCTTTTCTATATTATTTGATCTTGTACTAACCTTTTTGTTTTTGGTTTTGGTTAGAGTCTAAAGACATGGGAAGTATATAGTTCTCTTTTGTGGATTAGGTTATTCTCTAGAAGTTTATTATAGTACTCTTAATGTGAACAAGTCTTCCTAAATACTCATCTTTTGGAGAAAATATGAGTTTGTGTAAGGAATATAATAAAAGTTGAAAGTCAACATGATATGTGATTATTTTTCCTTATGAATAAACTACTCAATAAAAAGTAACTTAAAATAAAAATGTTGTCTATTAACTTTTCCTACTGGAGAATCGAATACCGTTTAACCCATCACAAGTTTGTGATTTTCTTGTGGTTAACTTTCTCTCCTAAACATGTTTTATATCACTCTCCATCAGAACATGACCCTATGTTTTCTCCTCCATGTCCATGTTTTCCTATAGGGAATCCTAGTATGGGTTAACTCGGGTGACCTCTGTACTTATCTTTCTTTATTTTAAAGTGATTGTTTTACCGACTCTTGTTCCGATGTAGGCATTTCAAGGATATTTCCAAGCCCAATTTTAAAATTGCGAGAACGCAATTCCCAAAAGGGGGGAAGGATATAACACCCCAGGTAAATAAAGAATATGACATTTTTATATTTATCCATATTTTTGAATAAAATATTAATATTACTTTAAAGGGGATGCTATGATCGATGGCGTACCCAATACGCAACAACGAGTTTCTTGGGAATCTTACGTTGCACTCTAATAATAAAATAATATTATTTTAAATAATAGTTAACGCCTAGCCATTGTAATGGCGGGAATGAACAGAACTACCTACAAAATGATTATATATGTTTGTCAAATTTTTTTACTCTTTACAATAAATGTTAGAGGATTAAAATTGCGAATGAATCCAATTTTAAGCGTAGACAATCTAATATTCTTTAAAAGGTCGATTAACCACCTTTTGAAGGCGACCCTCTTTTAAAACCACTTTTTGACAATTTTATGTGTTATGTTTGACAAAATAAAATTCTTATTTAGAATCGGGACATCAAGATTTACTTTGATTAAATTTTTGGTATCTTTCTGATAAAGTTCATTTTTTAATGAATATTGAAAATGTTGTATTTTAATTCAAAACCCCTTTTTAATCTAGTTTATATATACGATTAGATTATATTTTGGATTTTTTTTAGTAAAATTAGAATATATTTTTACCATTTAATCCAATAGTGGTCATTGGAATTAATTTCACTTTGAAATTGGACTTAAACTAGTGTCAATCTTTTGATACTTATTGTTTCATAAAAACACTCTATTTACTCTTACTGTGGGAATTACTTATAAAATTAATTAATGCAACTTCTATGTTATTAATTTGGTAAAATAGACATCATTTTTGAATTCAGAATATCAAATATTGCTTAGGATGAATTTTTGGTATTTTTCTGAAAATCTCCAATTTTTGATGAATAGTGAAACCACAATGTGGTGGTTACAAAATTTGATTTTTTGTTTAAATGGGACTTTACCAATTCTGTGATTTAAATTTCAAAAATCCAATTTAAATGATATTAATTGTTAAGTAAAATGTGGTTCAATGGGATGAAAATAATTTTTTATGAAAAGTAGCTTTTATGTTTTATTAATCGCGATTAAAGGTAATTAGTGTGATTTAAGGTAAACATGATATTATAATAAAATGAAAATATATTGAAACTTGTCCTAACCCTTTTTTATGAGTTATCGACGACCAAGAAAACCCAGGGGTCTATTTTTGGTACCCCATGGAGCAACTTGGGTATGATAATGACATTTATGCCTTTTATTTAAAGTTAAAATAAAAATGTCACAAACATGAGTTGTTTTACTAAAGAAATATTTACATGTGGTTATACAAGTCAGAATTTTTACTATAAATAGTAATTGGAAATATACAATGATTTAATAAATCATATTATTTTTTTTATAATTTTTAGACATTAAATAAATTAAATTATTTATGATGTCATGATGATCCAGCGATTACCTCATTAATAAAGGATTTAAATAAAATGGAAAGATAATGCAAAATCTAGGACCTAATCATGTCAAAAACCTATTGTATGGTTGGATTTCGAACCCTTATCACCTTATCCTCGAAACAAATCAATTTGGGACCATTAAAATCTGAAAACCATTTGAAAATAAAGTAACATTTTATACTTTTCCAAGAGTGCCCCTCCTCTCCTCTTATAAAAGGCCCCCACCTCTACCACCTTACCCACACCTCTCAAACCACTGGATCGGCCAAGCTCTTATCATTTTGTCTCTCCACATCCATATCATCATCCTAGAAGCCTTAACATAGGCAGAAAGATCTTCAAGAAACCCTTTTGGTTCAAACCAAATGGAGTTACCCAATTTTAAGGTAACGTCTTCACTTGTGCTCTTTTGTTTTATTTTGCTTTTCCAACCCCCTAAACACTTTTTATTCATTTATTTTGTAACAAATACAGTATCTTCAATATACTAGGATTTTTTTATAATATTTATTCAAGCTACACTTACACACACCTTCATCTAATGGTTAAATAACATACAGTTTCTGTGGATGGTGAATTTCTGCCTCACGAAACGACGATTGTTCAACACTCATATAACACCTTTAAAGGTGGCAATTAAGATTTTACTATGATTATATATGATATATAATATTTTTATGTTTTAATTAAGCTTCTTAATTTTTCATTTGTGGCATACCTTTATGGCTTCCATTGTGGGTATACGCGATATCTTCATTTTAGGAAGTACGGACTACCGCCCCCTCAAAGTGATTTGATTCGTTAATGCCATATGTGGGATGTATAAAGGATGGATTTAAAGTTATTATATATGATGTTATACTGGAATTATAATATACCTTTATATCATTATTGTTTTCTTTCCATTAAAGTATGATAGAGAAATGAAAGTAGCGTTCATACGTACGTACGACTTACCGTCTCCATGAACTGTGCATTTCATTTCTTATCCTCAAATGTAATGTACTATTATAAGTACATATAATGGATATATATGATGTATTATATATCTAAAGGATGAATATAATTCTGGAATTAAAAATATACATATCTCTCATTTAGTTTTAATTCCATTAATATGACATAGAAATGAAAGTAGCGTTCATGCGTAAGTACAGGTTACCGTCTCCATGAACGGTGCATTTCATTTTTTACCTCTAAATGATTATGTAATATTATAAATACATGTATATTATGGATATATATGATATATATGATATCCCAATCAGGAATTTCATTCTTGATATAAAGAACCTTTGACCACACAAACAACATGTAATTGTAAGAATTCCACTTTTGACTTAAGAACCAAATATCGAAAAAACAAACATTATTAACTTAAATGATTACATAATGTTTATAACATGTCAATAATTGATATAAAAGGAATAATGAACTTGAAAAAGGTTCTTAAGCATGTAGAAATTAACTCAAGTTTATTATTCAGGATGTTAAAAAACAATCGAGTCAAGTCAGACCCGAGGTAAGGGATCATACTCCTCTCTTTCTTTTTAAGTACACTCTTTTATGTCATTCCTTTTAAAGATCAACATTATTGTTAGTGGGATGTTATTTTATAATACTATTAATGTAATTTTTATTTTAATATGATGAGAGTCCCTATTCTCTCTCATCAATCCATTTTGGATGTTTTGAGTGGTGCTGTTAGGCTGCTGAATTTTCGAAAGAGATCTGACCTCTCTCTTTCTTTTTAAGTACTCTCCTTTATGTCACTTCTTTTAAGCTCCTCATTGTTATGCTGTGGGATGTTCTTTTATATTACTCTTTCTATAAACTTTATTTTAATATGATGAGATACCCTATTTTATCTCATCAATCCATTTTTGTATGTTTATGTGGCGCCGTTAGGCTGCCGAATTTTCGTAAGGGATTTTTCATCTCACTTTTATTCCCGTGAGATTTATGCTACATTTGACACAATTTCCTTTGAGTGGTGTATGTACTGCCCATTATTTTACTCATTGTGTAATATACTTTTATTTATTATTATTTACATCAATGTTGTATTGTCCTTCTTTCATGGGGTGTATGTTTCGAAAGATACCCATGTCGGTAAGGGAACCTTTCACCCTCCTCTTTTTAAAAGACATCTTTTGTTATGTCTTTTAATTCACATAATATTATGTTGGGATATGTTATTCTATATCCTTATTGATTTAAATTTTATTTCCATGTGATGAGATACCCTTTTTATCTCTCATCAACTCATTTTCTGAATTTTGTAGTGACACCATTAGGCTGTCAAATTTTTGCAAGGGAACTTATTAACCCAAATTTGATTCTTTGGGATAAACTTATAATCCTTGAATATGTCGTTATATGAATATGTGTGAATAAACTATGATTGTTTTAGACTTATTATCCACTTATATTTGGTGTATTCGTTTGTCACACATAATTATGTAATTGATTTATCCTTAAACCAAGGATACCGTCTTTGTAAGGGACTTCGTCTCAATCTCCTTTCATTGAGGCATATTTCCTTTTATACACAACTTTCTTTTATACGGTGTATAAACCCCTTTGACTTTTACTTTTATACAAAAGGAATATTTTTCTATGAAGCGTTTTACTAAATGACAAAAGGGAATGTTTCTTTTAACGTACGCGGTGACAACGACCTTTTCCGCCGCCGCGAGTATTATTTGATCTTTGGATTCCTCAACAAGCCGTAATGTTTTTAAAATAAAATAAATACCATATACTCTTTTATGTATTTTGGTATTGAAAATGGTTTTGATAATGGATTCTATTTTGTCAATATATTTAAATGATATATTGTGATTGAAATGTGGAAATGTTATCATTCATTTATATTGGTTTTATGTGTTAAAATTTTATAATTGTACTTGGACATTTTACTAGTGGTTACGTGAAAAACCATATAACGGGTGGTGTCGTGAATACCAGGACGAGTGGTTACGTTATAACCTCCTATTCATTGGGTATGGAAGTCAGTTGTATGGATATTCCATTAAGTATGTATGGAAGTTGGCTGAATGGCTATTCCATTAAGTGATATGTGTGGAAGTCGACTTTGTAGTTATTCCACTTAAGTATGTGTATGTCCCAAGATACCTTTATATGTTATGTGATCTTTATATGGGTTTTATGGTAATCTTTTGGTTACAGAAGGGTATGTAATGAACTTTTATTCAGTGAAGAGTTTTTACTACTTCGAAAAGGTGAAAAGTATTACTTTGATAAAGTATACATGGTTTACTTGTTGTTTTGAAAAACTAACAGTTTTCATTTTTTGTGTATCCCTTAATGAGCTTTTTATGCTCATCCCAAGTTTTTGAAATGTTTCTCATAGGACTTAATGTGGAATAGGGTCAAGGATGGGATAAAGGGAAAGTCATGTAACCTAAAACATGGAACTGGACATGTTTCTTTTTAAGAGTTTTTATTTTATGGAAAATTAGTAAAAGTTTCTACTTTGTAATCTTTTTAGATGTAATTGTTATGTCCTAATTCTCTAAAACTCTAAACCTGAAAAGATCCTCAATGTGAATTATTCATTTAATTCAATATTAAGTAAGGTTTACGGTCGGGACCTTATATCAAATCATTTTATTTAACACTTTTCAATACATTTAAAATGTAATAATGTTATTCGTGGACCTGTGGACTACCACCTCCTCAAAGATATGTGATACATTTTAAATTTCCATAAATATATATATATATATATATATATTTGTGTGTGTGTGTGTTTATAGGTATAAATATTATGGTACATAAGATATAATTATAATTCTATAAAGGTAATTAGTTACTTAACTTTTTCTTTATCAAATCAAAAAAAGATAATGTTACTCATCTATACGTACGACCAACCATCACTATGATTCTAATGTTCATTAATTTTTCAAAAAAATATTTCATTTTTAGTTTTAGAAGTGGAAATTAATTATAGATATAATAATTATATCATTAATAATATTCTAGATATTTTCATATAATAACACCTTTGACCATAGTTTACCTACCAAAGTCATTTTGACACATAAATAGAATAGATTCAGGACACTCGACGTAAACATAATTGTTCAAGCAGTTGTATACAACATTATAATAAGTGATATAATTGTAAAAGTATACTTGAAAAAGGTTTTCAATAACGTTTATAATTAATATAGTTTAATTTTTTATTATTACAAAGACACACAAGATAATTCGTTCTTAAGGTAAAGGATTTTTTCTCAATCTCATTTAATTGAGATATTTCATAAATATATGCTCCATTATTATATTATAATGTGTATATAAATCCCCTTTAACGTTATATATCAATATTTTATCTTTTATAATTTTATTTAATATTTCAATAAATGTTAAATTGTTATGGGGATTATTATTTATATGTTTAAAGTGGAATGGGACACATTGAATGCTTAAAGACTTAATTTTATAATATGATCTCCATGGAAAAATACCTAAAATAATTTTGAATATTTATTAATTTAGATGTAAAATTTTTATAATGTAAATTTTATGTCTATTTATAATTTCAGTCAAATATATTGTAAATGAAATAAATTTATGTTCATAATATAGATTGTTTTGATAAATTACTAAAGGGATGTTCAATTCATAATGTACATGGTGATAATTATTTTCCACTGAGTGGAAATTATTTTATTTTTGGTCTCCATTTCAAGATTTCACATATTCTAAACAGGAAAACCTTTTTCGGGTTTTTTATTCCATTTTTTTTAAAATGTATTGATTATTCCAATAACTTGAAATTCTTTCATATGATTCAAAATGATATTTTTTGAGTGGAATGCTAAAAATTGAAATATTTTGTGTGTTACGATTATCTAAATTTTACATGGAAATATAATGGGTGATTCTTTTTTAATCCAATTATTATTGGATTTTTGATAAACCTACATCGGATAGGTTTTCCATAGCTCTCTAACGTTTAAGGTATGTAAGTTGGTCATATGCATATTCCATTTATAAGAGTAACATTAATGGAAGTTGATCGTATAGTTCTTCCATTTATACAAGTGATATGTATAATGATGTTCCAAGTTACTATTATGTATTTTTTTGTTATGTTATGGGTATTATGTTAATATTTTTATTATAAAAATGCTTGAAATGATTTTTATTTTAAAGGAATGTATTTACTACATATCCAGGGGAAATGGTTAAATCTTGTTATTGATTTGATACATTTTGAATATTTATTAATGGAATAATAGTTTACTTCTCTTTATATACCTTATAGATATTTTTATGATCATCCCTAGTTTTTTATTGTTTTCTATATGACCTAAGGATGAGTAAGGGATTCAATGAATTCAAATTGATATTCATAAATAGTTTTCATAAAAGTTATCATGTTTTATTTTTTAAAGATTTATTAGGTGAGAAAATGGATAGAGATCCAATGTTTCTACATTGTATTTTATTGTTTTATAGTGTATGGGTTATGGATTAATTCTCTAAAACATTATACCTAAAAATATCCTCAATATAATATAATATACAATTCCAAACATAACTCAAGATTATGTAATGTATTAAGGTCATGAAATTATAGTTTGTATCCCATGATAGTTTATATATAATAAGATGTTACAGTGGTATTAATAGAATTCCCTTAGAAGATTTTACCTGATGGCCACATTAAAATGATATAGAATTTAAATATTACCATATTAATTTTTCTAAAATATATATTTTTATAATGATTTTCCAGAGAGTAAACATTGAAGATGTGGTTGGAAGGAACCGATAATAAGATGTGCTTCCAAATTTGTAACATGATATGGTCTGAATTAGAATAGAATAGTTTGTTGACATGATGGATCAGTTGACTCGGTTGATAAATAGGGGTGATATAATCGGTAGTGTAGGACCTAATCAACCATGACAGGAAATGTAT
This sequence comes from Viscum album, assembly GCA_963277665.1. Classification (NCBI taxonomy): domain Eukaryota; kingdom Viridiplantae; phylum Streptophyta; class Magnoliopsida; order Santalales; family Viscaceae; genus Viscum; species Viscum album. The sequence continues at coordinate 209,944,565 of OY728123.1, forward strand.
TTTGTGGATCTATTCAGAAGTAATCATCCAAAATAATTATGTGGTTAATAAAACCAAGTGGTAGACAAATGATGGATCAATTAACAAGAAAATATATTTGATGACTTAGGATGATCATAATAATAAAAGAAATCACTTTTTTATTATTGTTTTTATAGTGAAGATGATTGATGAGGGAATTTTATTTATAAAACCAAATAGAAAGGTGATCTTGATTCCATGGGATGGAAATCATTAAAGGAAATTTTCCTTTATAAATATTTCCTTAAGGGGTTTCAACTCTAAATATAAAATCTTTCTTGGAATTGTGGAAACAAATAATGATCTCGTAGCTACATTTGAATGGAAATTCACATGAATGGATAGATATATGAACAAATTTTTTTGAGACACTGATAGAAAAACTAAACTGTTTCACTTAGGATTAAAATCATGTCGACGAAGATCATTTTACACAGTAGAATTTGAAATCTATTGGAAATTGGATCATTGTAGTGAAAATGTTGAGATAGTGTTTTCTGATGTTCTTTTGCCTCATGTTTATGAAAATAAGAAGTGGTCAGGATGATAGGTAATGGGGAAGCATGAAACAAAGAAATATGGTGGAAACAAAATAAAGTTCCAATATTTTAGTAAGTGTACTAAAAATCACCCTAGAGAATGCCTTTTGATGATAATGAAGTGTTTTTGATGTGGAATATTTGGCCACATGGCCTATAAATACAAGAAAAAGATTCCTTACGAATAAAATAATGTGGTAAATAATATCCATTTGATGGTAATATGTTTTAGCTGAATAATATGGGTTATTATTCTAATTCGTGTTGAATTTAGTTTCATAGGAATTGAAATATTCATGATTGTAAACAGAAAGGTTTAGCAAGAACGTTTTCTAAAACTGTAGTTGATGTTCAGCTATCCTGTTATGCGGTGATAGGTATGTTACTTGTGTTTTCAAATTATTACAATAACCAATTATATTTAAGATATTTTCATTCTATGATTTCATTCCAATTTTATAGAATATTGGGAATATCAACTGAATATAATAAGATATAAATTTTGTAAAAAAATACTTGTGTAAGTATCACGGTAACCAAGATCTATATAAATATTCATATTATTAACAATGGTATTGAATTTCCTAAAAATCACGTTGAACTGGCCATAATAGGGTTTGATATCATTCTTTGTTTTGATTGGATTTTAGTTTATAATGCTAAGATATATTTCAATGAAAAGAATGTTGTGATCAATGATTTAAATCATTTTATAAATTAATAAGAATCTATGAAATTGATTTTAGATGGAAATTAATATTACCTATCATATATTTATGAAAATAAATAAACTGTTCATATTAGTTATGTTACAGTAGTAAATGAATAGATGGATGTTTTCTCATATGATTTTCCTAGTGTTATTCTTGATTTAGAGGTTGAGTTTTTTTATGACTTAGTATATTATGTTGAGACTATGTCTAAAACCCCTTATTGAATGGCTCAATTGGAACATTTAGAGTTGAAAAATAAATTGTGAAAGTTTTTAGTTAAAGGTAATATTTGACATAGCACTTCTCCATGGCGTTATCTTGTCTTGTTTTTAAAATAGAGATAGATAAATTTGACATTTAACTTATAATAGATCCTTAAATAACATCAATATCAAGGACATGTATCAATTTCCTCATATCAATGATTTTTTTAACATCTCCAAGAAACATAAAATTTGTCATTGGTTTTTATGAGTTTGGGGATCCATTAGATGAATGTGAATGAAGATGACATTATGAAGACTCTGTTTTGAACTAGACATGACCACCATAAGTTTGATGTTATTCTCTTTGGGTAATCTAACCCATATGATATAATTTTGATTAATAGGAATAGTGTTTTCAATCCATTTTTTTATATGTTTTTTTCTTTTCTCATTGATAATATTTTGGCATATTCTAAAAACCGTGTGGAATATGAAAGGAATATAAGGATTTTATTGAGAAAAATAAAATAAGATAAAATATATGGAATGTTTAGTAAGAGTTAATTTTGTTTACAAAAAATTCAATACTAATAAATATTTTTTCTTATTATGGAATAGTTGTTGACCCTTCTAAAATAAATGTTGTTGAAGAGTGTCCATTAACTACTAATGTTACTGATATTTAAATTTTATTAGGATTTGTGGGTTATTACTAATGGGTTTTCGATAAATTTTATCTGTTAGTTAGCCCATTAACTTTGTTCAAATTAATGTGTGTTAGGTTTAACTAGATAGAAGAATGTATTTTTTTTAGGAACTAAAAATATTATTTGTCAATGCTCATATTTTGTCCCATCCTTCCATAAATGTTGAGTGTTTCATATACATTGATTCTTAATTAATGGTATATGGTTGTGTCTGGATTCTAAATCATAAGTAAATTTCTTATGCTATAGTTCAATTTAAAACTCCTGATTTAAAATACCCTACGTATGATTTGGAATTAACTACTATTGTTTTTGTATTAAAAATTGGAGGCATTATTTTTATGGAGTGAAGGGTGAAATATATAAAAATCATAAATTTTTAAATTATTTATTCAATTATAAAGAGTTAAATAAGAAATAAAGAATATTACTGGAACAAATCAATTATTATGACTGTGTGATTAATTACAATCGTGTAAAATCAAACATTGTGAAAGATGCTTTGAATTGAAAAAGTAATTCTACATTCTCCACATTATGTTTTGATGGTAATACTTCAATTAATTATTTGGTGAACATTTCCTAAAACATTTGGATGCAGATACATCCTCTATTCTAGATTAATTATCAATACAGAAGAAATTTATAGATATAATTAATAGGTATCAAAAGGTGGATTAATATTTTAATGAAATAGTATAATCTATTAAAAATAGTTTGTCTTTTGATTTTAATAATTATGGGGAATGTGTATTATGATTTGGGAAAAAATTATGTCTTCCTTATCATTCAGAGGTTGAGGAATGAGATATTGTTTAATTCTCATAGTTCTCTGTTTTCTATTCATTTGGGAAGTACTATGACATATAGAGGCATTCAGGAGTATTACTAGTTGGATGGAATGAAAAGATATATTGCTGAATTTACCATGATGTGGTTTAATTTTCAACAGGTTAAAGAGGATTGATATTTTCTAATGGGGATTCATCAAAATTTTCCAATTCCTAAGTAGAAATGGGAGAATATATCAAAGGATTTTGTGGTGGTATTGGTAACGAAATATCAAAGGAATATTTGTGACTTGGTTTATTGTTGAAAAAATAAATAAATATTCACATTTCATTCACATTTGAGATAAAATGTATTTATATCATCTTTTAAGATTGTATATAAAATATATTATGTGGTTTGATGTAGTTCCTATCTCTATTATATCCAACTATGGTCTTATTATCACATACATTTATTTTAAAGGACTTCAGAAGTCATTGGTTACTAAATTGAAATTTATTATATCTTTCCCTCATAAATTTTATAGATAGTCTAAGAATACGATTTAGACCATGTATGATATGATTCATTCTTTCTCAATGGATTAATATAGAATTTAGGATCAATATCTTTATATGGTTGAGTTTTATTATAATAAAATTTTTCTTTTGAGTATATATATGGAGCCTTTTGAGTAATTATATAGAAGGAGGTGTCAAAAAACAGTATTTTGGGATGATGTAGGAGATAAGAAGTTAATGGGACCCAAGTTGGTAGAGGAACATCAAAGAATGGTAGGTTGATTCTGAGACACATGAGGACAAAATAGAGTTAGAAAAAGAGTTATAAGGATAAAAATAGAAAATTTATTTTTTTTGAGCTAGGTGATCATGATTTTTTAAAAGTCTATCCAAGGAAATGTGTGTCGCGTTCTGGTAAGAAGGGGAAGTTGAGTCCATGGTTCATTAAAACATATATAATATAAGGGAATGTTGGAATAGTTTCTGATCAAGTGGCCTTAGAAAATTTTATGTCCAATGTAAAAAAGGTTTTCCTTGTTTCAATGTTAATGAAATATGTACTGCATTCATGCCATGTTTTTAGTCCTCGATTACTACTATTAGAAGATAATAGTTCTTATGAGGAACAACCAGTTCTAAATCATGACCACATAGAGGATGTGTGGTCAAATCAGGTAATTTACCATGTTAATATTTTATAAAAAATCTATATGGATGAAGATGGATCATGGGAATATGAAAATTATATAGACACAAAATATCCCCACTTATTTTATAAGTTAATAAAACCATGCTGATTCAATTTCCAAAAGGGGGGACGGATGTAACATCCTAGTTACTGGTAAAATAGTTATTTTTAATATTTATTAAAATTTATGAATTAGATAGTAATTTGAACTTTAATGGGATTCTATAACCAATTACATACATGACATGCAATAATTACATTATATAGAATCTTATGTTACATGTAGTACCAAGTTACACTGAACAATAATATACAATTAATATTATTATTTTATGTGGTAGTTATTGATGAGTTGTTCTATCGACACGAACGATCATTGATAACTATATATTTTATACACATGTTATACATTATAATTAAAATCATATAATAAATTTGATAGACATAAAATAATAATCAATCAAACATTAATCATAAAAAGATATATATTTTGTGTGGGTTGTTTAACTTCCTTTTAATGTATACCCCATTTTAAATATAATTTTTTACTCTTATATTTTTTATATGAAAAAGATGATTCTTTTTTTAATGAAATATATAAAATTTCATAATCAATTATTTTTTTATAATTTTCTATGAGCTTTCATATTTTGATGAATAGTGCATAATACTGATTTTTTTCAAAACTGTTTTTTCTTCCAATTTACATTATTAGTTAAATAATATTATCAAATGGTTTTAAATCATAATTATATAATTATTTATATCATTTATATGAAAACCCTTCTCTTTATTACAAACATAAAAATGATTTATTACCTATATTTTAACATTATAAAACACAAATGATTGAGAGGTATAGTGTCTTGGGAAATTAGGAACATTAAATAAAAACATAAAAATGAAATAAAACATATTTATTTCAATCTTCTTTAACATGAACAACTCATTACTTTGTACTTAACACTGCATGTGATAACCTGAGAACAAACATAATAAAGGAGTGACATATAAAGCCCAGTAAATGAGTAAACAAGGCACAAAATAAAGAATAAAATACATGTTATGCTATAGGAAAATCAAGGGAGAATAAGAGAAACAAGAACATAAAGTCATGATAGAGCATGGTTACATGACATGGAAACGTGGAAAAAATATACAAAATGATATTATCATTATGTAATGCTATTCAAATGGATTGGCATGAGTGAACCCTCATTTCACATGAATTATATTTAGTTTTCCCTCATTTAAAATGGCATATCATGATACTAAACATTACCCAATGCATTGTGGTGTTATCATCATACACCCTTCATAATCATTTCAATCTCATGCTTAAGTGTGCCACATAGATCATATAACATTAATTCATTCAACATCATCATTTATTCCACTATAATGGAATGGGGAATATATAAACGAAATTATGTAATCAATAATTATCTGTTCATAATGTTGAATACCCTTGATATAGAAATGGGCATGGTATTCACTACATGACGATTTTTTCATGGAAAGCTGTGGTGCAATTTCGGCAGCCTAACAACATCATATAAAAAAACAAAAAAATGGTTGATGGGAGAGAATGTTTTATCACATAATATATGCATGAAATTAAAAGTAATTGGGTCATATAAATACATGTCCCAAAAAATGAATATTGTAAATATAAGGCATATTGTAATGGAGAAACTTGAAGAAGAATGAGAAATGGAATAACCCTTACTAAAATTATGCTTGGTAACAGGTATACATGGAAGGGATTAATGAGAGATAAAGGTTTAAATTATCATTAAAACATAATAAGGGAAGTATGTAGGAGGTTATAAATCATAACCGAACAATTTAATTGAAACTAAAAGGGAATAAAAATATAAATAAACATGGAAAAAATGAGAAAGAATGGAAATTGAAGAACCCTTGTAAAAATTCAGCTTGGTAAGGACTATACATAAGGCTTTATAAGAAGGGTAAATGAAAGTTAAATGGGTTATCATCATTTATACATCAAATGGGATGTAAGGAGGATATTTTTTACCATATAACAACATAGTAATAAAATAAATTAAAAGACATAACATGAAATGAATTATTGATAAAAGATGAGGGTGGAATATCCCTTATGAAATATAGGTATAGTAACAGGTGATCTTAAAAAATCATAGGGGTGATTGATGAGAGTGAAAAGAATATATCATCATATATACATGAAATTTAATTTATGGTGGTCATGTAACATTATATAATAACATATAAATATGGAACATAATAATAATAATGTAACAGAGTATCTTGAATGGAAATGAGAAGACTAAAATCCCTTATAGAATTTTGGCATAGTAATAGATTAGGTATGGGTCCCAATGGGGGAATATAAGTGATAACTCATTGAAATAAAATCAAATGGAAAATATTTAATGGATTTTAAAAGGTTGAAAATATAACAAATATAAATAAAAAAGGCTAATTTTAAATATAGTTTTTGAAATGAAAAGAAGATAGGGAGGAGAAATTGAAATATTTCCCTTGCTTATGTGGAGGTGAGCCACAGTTTCAAGGAAATTTTTTAAAAATAATAAAATAATTAATATGTCATGAAGGATTGACTAAGGATTTATAAAATATATAAAATAAATATAAAATCAAAATTATTTTAAGGGAAAATAAATTATTTTATTGAAGATCCAGTTATTATATTTTTTACATCACTATTGGGACATTATGATGATAGAAATAAATTATATACTTATATGATATTTAAATGTTAACTAAAAATTTGACTATATCAGAAAATTATGAAAATATCAGTAATAGATAATTTTGATATCCTTATTCAAAAAAAAATATTCATTTTATCAAAATAATTTTCTAAATATGTGAATTTTCACTTTTAAAATAAAAAACTGTAATTTATTGAAAATTGTTGGGGTTAGATAAAAATAGTTTTCAAACTATAAAATAAAATGAAATTGACATCATAAAAATTATTATTTAATTATTATTTATTAAAAGAAACATAATAATAATATTTTATTAAAATATTATTTATTTTAAGAACCCTTAAATTCATCCAAAAAGATTTCTTAAATAAATTTAAATATTAACCAAAATATAATATTTTTACATTAACAATAAATTACAAAGTAAAAATAATAGAATGAATGTATAATAATTATCCTATAGAACAATAATTCACATAATCATAATAATATGGTCTTGATACATATCCCTTTATTACAACAACATACGCCCTATGTGTAATGTGCGTAGTGGTGTGGATTTCAGAGGGACATTCGGTGAACAAGGTTTGTGCCATGCTATCTATGAGCTTGAACTTCTGTAGTATCTAATATCATTCATTTTTTACATATTGAAGCTTGGATTGGGATAGGTCCAGAGCGAAGCACAGTAACACTACCTCTTTCCTAAGCTCTGATAAATGGGATTTGTGTTGAAAAATTATACAAGTAGATGCCATCAAATCTTATTTTTGAATAAATTTATTTATTTTCATTTCTATTTATAAATAAAAATATTAACTTTAATATTATAATTTCTTCCGATGGTCATAGTGAAATGTTTTCATAATTGAAAAATAGTCTCATAACTGTCAGAAAATATTAGTTGAATTTTAATATATAGTTATAGCGTTTTTTGTGACGGGACATAGTAAATGATACATTTTATGGCACAAAATATTATTCAAAATTTCGGGTCATTACATTCTTCCCCCCTTACGAAATTTCACCCCCAAAATTTCATTTTACATACTAATGTGAAAACAGGCGAGGGTACATCTCCTTTATTTCTTCAATGAGGTCATCAATAATTCCTATTGGAACTTCCCTTAATTAAAACTGGTTCATGCATCCCAATGTAACCATAGGATATTTTCAAAATCATATAATTACTATTTATAAAACTCATAATCCATCTTGGATCATATTTATGGAAGCATTGATAAGTCATTCAAAAGGTATTTATTATATAAAATTTTGAGATGTCATCTTGAACTTGTTTTTCATAAAAAATTATAATTTATTCATCATCAGATATTTCAATGATTGGTTTTGGTAAATTAGTTTCCATATTTTCCAAAATACATAAATCATTAATTTGATACATACAAGCTTCTCAGAGGTCTCCCTCTTCTAAAACATCTATAAAACCATTTAGCGCATCATTATTTGTTAATAAATAGAAGAATTTAAAAAGAACCTGATGGTACTTCCCAGGCATATCATGGTACGAAAGATGTGTGTTCAAGATTATCCAATATACTATACCTGAGCCTTGAATGAAATGTGAAATTATAGAGGTATTGGATTCCTCATAAAGTTTTTTTCTTGTAACTTTGAAATTTTAAAAAGATTCAATGCCATCTTAGCATGACATCAGTATAATCTCTCCATGTAGTTATTTAAGAAGAGTGATATAATTTGTTTGTGATCGTCATCCTTACATGTTTTAACTAATAATAATAAAAATAAAATTATGGGGTTTTAATACATATCTAATAAGAATGTAAAAAATAAAACATTGGACATTAAATGATAAACATGAATTGTATATCCTAACTTATGATACCCATTTTTTTAATCTAGGTGATCCATGATGTAATTCCTAACATATATTCTTATAGGATTTTTTCCCTTAATAATGGTTTTTACTAAGATTATGAATTTACCAAATCATAACCCTAGGGTATTTTGAACCAATAGTACAACATGACTTGTTTCCGTGCACTAGTTCACGTTCAGGTCTAGATCAAAGTAGTGTTTTCAGGTTTTACCCCTAGTTTCATATGTTCTACAGACACCTCTACTTATTCTTATCTTGACATGGATGTATTTTCGTGATAAACCACATACTCTATACTAACAAAAAAATTTGGACTCTTTTATTATACTAATTATTATCCTGAAGTCACTCACTTGGGTTTTATAATCCTAATCCAATAAATAATGATACCTATATACGAATAACAACTTTAACAACCATGTCCCATATTACAAACATAAACATGCTTTATAACATAAACATGAACTTATGAAAACTCAGAAGGCAAATATTTATACTATATTTGGGGCTTATGAACATGACATAACAATGGAAAACCTGAAATAAAACATCTTATTTCAAACTTCTTTGACATGACCTACTCATTCCTTCGTACTAACAATGTATGGGATAACCTAATGACAAACATAAGAAAGGGGCGAGCAATAAATCGTTGGAAGGGAGTACATAGGGCATGACATGAATAATACATTACAAGTTATTCAGTAGTCATATCAGTGGATCGTAAGAGAAACATGAACAGAAAGTAATGATATAGCATGGTTTTTATAACATGGAAATTTGGGAACAACATACAACATGATATTAGAATGATCTAAGGATCATTTCATATGGATTTGCAAGAGTAAACCCTAATTTCACATGAATTATCATGAGTAAACTCTCCTTGAATCTGGATTATCATGATACTAAATATTACCCAATGCATTGGGTAGCTATCAGGGTGCATCCTTCATAAACATTTTAATCTCATGATTATCTGTGCCACATAGATCATATAACATGGATCCATTCAACATCATCATTTATTAAATGATAAATGAATATGGAATAAAATCATTAAAGTCTATAATAAATAATAATATGTGCATAATTTTTAATACTGTTGATTGAGATATGGGTATGGTATCCACTACACAATGATTTTGGCATGGAAAACCATGGTGTAATTTTGATAGCCTAACGGCGTGAAATAAAAATTCATAACAATGGTAGATGAGAGAGAAATTAGTCTCTCATAATATATAAATGAAATGTATTATAAGGGGGTCATATAAATACTTGTCCCAAAACAAAATTGTTTTAAATAGATGGCTCATCATAATAGAGATAATTTAAGAAAGGGGAGAAACATAATAACTCTTAGGAAATTTCAGCATGGTATTGAGTAAACAGGGAAGGGATTAATAATAGAGAAAGGGGTATGTCATCATTCAAATTTAAGGAGGGATTTATGGGTGGGGGTCGAAATGATACCACAAAATTTATTATTTATGATAAAATGTTATAAAAATATATGGAAACATGGTGTAAAATGAAAAATAAAGGAATGTTAGGATCCATTACGAAAATTTGACACGGTAACAAGTGTACATAATGGTTCATAAGAAGGGTAAATGAGATTGAAAGGAGATCCCATAACGTATACATAAAATGGGATGTAATAAGTATATTTTGTAACATATCCAAATATAGGAACACAAGAAAATAAAACACAAAACATGAAAAGAATGTTTGATAATAGATGAGGGTGGAAGATCCCCTATGGAATTTATGGATAGTAACAGGCGTTCTTAAAGGATAATAGGAGGCATTGATGAGAGTTAAATGAAAATATAAACATATATAAATCAAATGGAATGTATTTGGGTCATGGAACATCATAACCCAACATATAAATATGTTACTTAAGAAGAAAAATGTAAAAGAGTATCTTGAATGGAAATAAGAAGAGAGAAATCCCTTATGAAATTTCGGCATACTAACAAATTAGGTATGAGTCCAAATGGGGAGGATAAATGATACCTCATTGAATTAATATCAAATTTATAGTAGTTAAGTGATTATAAATGATGAAAATATAACGAAATGAAATTAAAATGAATAATTTCAATCAAGGTTCTTTAATTTTAATGAAGAGTGGAAGGAGAAGACAACTTACCTGGATGTGTGATCCCAATGGATTGAGAAAGGATTCCTGGGAGCTTAGGTCCCCTTGGGAGGATTATAATCAGTGGATATAACATTGAGGAAGAGCATCACGATGTTTTAGTAATGAGAAATGGGTGCTTGGATGGGTTAAAATAGGAAAAGGGGGGATTATTTATTATTGAGGTTTCAGACACTACACACTAAATTATTAAAAAGCATAAAAAACACCATGGTTTATTCACATGGTTTCATTCCAAGGGGAGTGTAAAAAATAATTTTATGTGGAAAAGGGCAGAAATCATAAAAATATTTCCCTTGCCTATGTGGAGGTGAATCAGTCTTTTAATGAAATGATTTTAAAATTTTAAAATATTTTTTATGTCTTGGAGGATTCACTAAGAAATTAGAAAATAAATAAAATAATTTTAAAATCAAATAATTTTAAATTAAAATCCTAGATTAGGGATAATATTCATTTTATAGAATTTTATTACATCACTATTGGGTCTCTTCGATGACATAATAGATGATATATATTTATATGGTATTTAATTTTTACCCAAAGATTCAACTATCTCGAAATATTTTTAAAAATTCACTATTGGATAATTTTGAACTCCTGATTCGAAAAATAATATTCATTTTATCTAAATAAATTTCTAAATATGTGAATATTCACATTTTAAATAGAAGCATTCATTTATTGAAAATTGAGGGGTTCTGATAAAAACAGTTCTCAAACCATAAAAAACATTCAATTAACATTATAAATTTCTCTGATCATTTATATTTAATTAAATTAATTTAATAATTATGTTTTATTAATATATTACTTAATTAAAAAATACATTAATTTAGAAAAATAGTTTTCATAACTAAATTTGAATATTATCCAAAAAATACTATTTGTGATTTAAAAATCATTTACAAAGTCACAATAATAGAATTAATTTTTATTCATTATTCTATAAAAAAATTTCACTCATGATTATAATGATAGGGTCTTAATACAAATCCCTTTATTACACATGTGTATTCCCTATGTGTAAGGTGAATGATGACAAGGCTTTCATGGGGCCATTAGATGAATATAGTTTGGTTCGTGATCTCATTTAGCATAGACTTCTCCCGTAGGTTATTTTGTTCACGATTTAGATAGTGAAGATCAGATTTTTCATGGATAAGAACAAGACTCAGTGGTTCTACCTCATTCCTGAGCTCTCACAAATGGGTTTCGTATGGAATAATTCTACTGATAGAGGCATGTTTCGCGCGGAATCCGGGGATGACCTCCTGGACGGGAGATTCAAACGTTCCGATCGGTTTCTAACGGGTTTGTTCGTAGAACCGGAAACATCCAATGATTCCACATCCGTTTGGACCTACTTTCCAAAGGAAGGCGCTCATTAGCTTGTGGGCTAATGAGGCTTAGGAATTTGCATTGGTCGAGAGGATGGGAGGTCGGACTCATCACACCTTTTTGAGGGGAATTATTGTCTACTCCGGGACTCTCTTTATAGATTTATGTTAAGTTCGTGAATCCTTATTACATTACCAAGTATAAAATGAGCTTTCCTTTAGTTTTAACAATCAATGATTAAATATGCAAGAAATTTAGAGAATCTTTTATATGTATTCGAGGTTCTTCATCAATATAGAATCATCTATATTTGTTTAGAGATTCTTGGTCAATGGTATCCTTCAAAACATTTATATAAAAGTCTCTTGGTCATTTTGATGACCAGGCTGGTATTAAAGCCACTCAGTGGGGCACTTGAAGTTTATCATCATTCAGAAGGACAGAGATTATTTCAATGTTGGGATCGAACCCATAAATGGGCTACCTACGTATCCTTTGTTTTGAAAAAGGAATCAGAACCCACGTAGTTCGTGGTATGGGATATGATGTTTATGATTGATGGCTCAAAGATGAATGTCATAATTACTTTTACACTCTAAGCTCACGTGAGTCATGCTCGGTGTGAGAAACAAGAGGTATTGGTAAAATTTAGACAATTGTGCCATAAAAGATGCAATAATAAGAATTTGTTTGGGGCTTATGTATGGATGACTGCCCAGATAGACGAAGGTTTATGATTTACTTTTAGGGAGAAAAATCCGAGAACAGGGTCCACAAAGTTATATGTGCTTCATGGAGATTTGAATACTCTAATCTTGGGGCTTACTCCTAAGGAGGATGCCCAAGTTAGGAGGGGACTTATGATTGGGTTTTATTCCTGAAAAGGAAACCCAAATCAAAGGTAATTTATGACTGGTTAAGAGAAATTTTAAGAGACTTGGGGCTTACTCCTAAGAAGGATGCCCAAGATTTATGACTAGGACTTATTCCTAAGAAGGAAGCCTAGGTTAGGGGACTTGGGGCTTACTCCTGAAAAGGAAGCCCAAGGTTATGACTGAGTCTTATTCCTAAAAAGGAGACCCAGGTTAAGGATTAAGGTTTGGGGCTTACTCCTAAAGAGGATGCCCATATTTGAGGTTGGGGCTTATTCTTAAGAAAGATGCCCAAGATTAGAGGACTTTGATTGGGGCTTACTCCTGAGGAAGATGCCCAGATCAAAGGTTTTTTATAACTGGGGATTTATTCCTGAAAAGGAGACCCAGGTTAGGATTCTCTCATCTTAAAGGATGAGGTTGAAATGAATGAACTCTCAATCTTTGGTGACATAAAGATGTTTAAATCACTAGGTTTTGAGAGATATTTCACAGAATTCCTTTCAGATAAGGATGTCAAATCAAGAAATCATGCCATAAATGGCTTTGAAGAGTATCTGGAAGACTGAATCTTGAATAGGAAGGGTGAAATGGCTTAAGAGGGGTAAAAATGGGCAAGATGGGCACCCAAAAAGCTAGGGGCGCGCAAGTCTTGAAAGGCGCGCAAGTCCTGCGGCGGCGCGCAAGTATTGGTCGCGCAAGTATACTTGCGCGACATTAGGGGTACTTGCGCGATTTTCAACCAGTATTGAAATACTTGAGCGACTCTTTATAAAACCCTTTACCATCCTCTTAAGGTTCTTCCAGAAGAGGGACGCGCAAGTTATATTGAAGGAATTAAGTCGGCGCGCAAGTGTTTGATAAGTTTCAACACTTATGCCTTCCTTCTTCTCTTTAGATCTTCCATTCTAGGTAAGAAATTACCTTAGAAGTGTTCCGGAAGCTTTGAGAAGAGACTTGGGCGTCGGGAGCTTCAATCCGAGTTTCTGGAAAAAGATTCTCTTGAATGGGGGGCCCACAGGGTCTATTTATAGGCAAAAGAAGACCCCAGGCGGTTACTGGGCGGTTACCAGGCGGTTACCACATATGTCGCGTAAGTCCCTTGCACGAACATGAGGAGTCGCTCAAGTATTGAGGCGGCGCGCAAGTGTACTTGCGCGACCAAGAGGGAACTTGCGCGATACATGGGCAATGTTCTCCTTTTTTATCCCTTTGTCTATTTTTGATGTTTCTTCAAAGGATTAATCACTTTGAGCTCAGATATTCCCTTTTCCGAACTTTAGATTCTGTGACGAAAGGAGCGTCAACAAAAGACCCCCCTTAGAGTTGGATCCGGAGAGAAAATGAGGATTTGACTCTGAGGAAATTGAATTCCTCAAAAGGAAAAGGGAGGCGCACAAGTTTTCAGTACGCAAAAGGCGGCGCGCAAGTTTGCGTCGCGCAGGCCTTAAGTGCTCTGGGTACGGTGCGCAGGTAGGCTTCTGAGCCTATAAATACACGGCCTCACCTTCGTACAGGTATCCGGATTTCCGGACATCATCCCTTCTCGAGCTCTCGCCACGCATGTCACCTTGACCGCGCAGGTTGCTCTGTTTTCTAGGGTTTCCTCGATGTCGCGCCACTGTAAAGGTATTTGTACTTGCGCGGTTTATACTTGCGCGTCAAAAATTAGCGCGACACACGAATACTTGCGCGCCATGTTTATACTTGCGCGACTTAAATGCCTTAGCCATTCTTCCAAATTTCTTTACAAATTTTATGAAAATAAACCCATTTAAGAGTTAGTTTATTCATCTTTTGTGCAGATTCAGTGGTTCCTAAGGGAATTGAAACGGCTGATGAACTGGCTAGCAAGCAGATTGATGACATGATGAACATTATTGGCCATGATTACTATGATATCTGCGACAGCACTTTCCCAGATTTGGATAAGTATTTGAAGAAATATCATCTTAATTTCCCACAGAGCATCTACCTGTCTCTGTGTATTCATGGTCATCTGCAAGGAGTCAATGTTCCAAATGCAAACAATTATACACCTGAGATGCAGCTGCACTGCTACTTCTCTATTTCGGTTATGTTGTGCATTAAGAGTAACAACAATGGTGTGAACTTTCAAATTCTTCCTCCATTTCATTCCTTTGCAGATATGAAAATGGCAAACCCATGGGCTGAAATGTTTTCCACTGCCGGTTGGTGGAGAGAAGACAAACATGGTATTAGAGCAATATCTGAAAAGAGTACTCTCTCCAAATGGCTCTTTACTTCCAATGCTCCATTCTCAAATCCACGTATCCATCTTCCAAGTCTCTTGGACAGAAACAGAGTCACTGTTTGATCAGCAGAAAATTTTCTCAAACCGCACTCAAGAACATCCTTTTACAATTGTTCCAAGAAGAGCTGGTATCACTGCATCTCTTATTGTATCCAGTTGAATGAATGAATTCTAGGTGGTTTCTAATGAAGATCGGGATGCCGTAAATCAAATGAAGTGTTATGTTGAAAGCCTCTTGTAATTCTTGAAAGAAGAGAAGAGACTCCAGTCTGTGGATGTCCCTCTAACTCTTGTGTATCAATGAAAAACACTTTTGTCTTCAATCATTTGTACCTGCATTCTTCCGTTACCTGCTTCAAATTTACTTAATCCAATGGGCTTAGTAAGCATAGTTTGATTTTTACTAGGATTATTACAAATAACCCTACAAACTTTGAACCTTTTAACTGCTCAATATTACCTAAATCATACAAAAAATGTATATTTAGTGAGCTGGAACTTGACTTTTATTCAGAGTTCCTTTGTCTTTTGTGTGGGCAGTTTAAAGTCATGCAAGCCGGACATAAAGGGGATAATGTTTAAGGTCGAAATAGCTTTGACCGGAAATGGATTAAAAAGAAAAAATGGATTCAATTCCTTGAAAATTTATCTGAAAACATATTACCATACCCAAGTATGAGGGAAAAAATGTAAACTATGGCTTAAGAATATTTGAATCTGAGGAATGATATGAAAAAGAGCTAAAAGGCATTAGAAGAAGTAGTTTCCAAGAATGAAGTTACTATTATTTAACAAAACCCGTTAGGGGGTTGAAATATGCAGGGCCACCTATGGGCATTGGCTGCATAGTCAAATAAAATAGCATCTTTTGGCTGACAAGTCTGTTATGTGGACTGTTTATGCAAGGCCACCTATGGGCACGTGCTGCATAGTCAGGCAAAAGAACTCCCAGAAATTTACTTTCCTAGTGCTAAAAGCTAGTGAAAGTTTATGGAGATTCAAATTTTCTAAAGCATAGAGTTTGTTGTATGGAAAGAGGTACTTGAATATGGAGAAGATATTTCCAAACAAGAATATCGAAGAACTGGATGAATATCACTCCTACGAAGGTCTGACCCAAATGTAGGGAAGAAAAATAAACCATAGACTTGAATACTTTCAGATCATGAAAAAGGATATGGGACAAATACGTTAAGGATGGCTATTTTTGCGGATCCCTACATACTGTCGTTTAAGACAAATAAGGACAAAAGAGGCATTCTTCCCAAGAATGAAGTTACTATTATTTAACAAACCCGTTAGGGGGTTGAAAACATGCAGGGCCACCTATGGGCATTGGCTGCATGGTCAAATAAATAGCATCTCTTGGCTGACAAGTCTGTTATGTGGACTGTTTATGCAAGGCCACCTATGGGCACGTGCTGCATAGTCAGGCAAAAGAATTCTCAGAAGTTTGACATTTTTGTGACTATAAGTCATGAAAAGGGTTATGAAGATCTGAAAATATTTAAGGTTAGGATTATAATACATAAAGATGGGTATTTTCCAATGTATATAGAGATACATAGGTCAATGAAAACCATAATCATGTTGTGGCTGGGTCCTAAATTGAAATTTGGACTTCACTACGTATCTCATAAGAATGAGAATCAAGCCATACGTAGTTCTTGAAATGTAGTTTAACGTCGTGCAGGACGAAAGTATGAGTAATCTTAGTTTAGGGTCATATAATTCGGACCATAATAATGAATACACAGTGTGTGTCTTCATGAGGACTTTTCAGCCAAGGGACTGAAAGTGAAATTTGGGGTTAGGCCCAAAAGACTTGGGACTGGATTCGAGGGACACTCGAATGTTCCTACGTATCCCATAAGGATGGGAATCAAGTCCACGTAGTTCTAGAACTACCCTTTGTACAAATTTGGTTCGTACATGTGAAGGGTGAAAGGGGACTTTAGTGCAATGATGGTTTTAACCTAAGATAAAAAGTTTAGGCATTACCATGTATGTACGTAGTCTTTTTGAAAATGAAAACCATGATTGAAAAAGAATCAATGTTAATAATGGTTCCTTCTCAAATGAGGAAATCAAAGAATATTGTAGTTTATTGTCGTACCGGACAAAAGTGTTGTATAGTTTAACGTCATATAACAAGGACGAAAGTGAATCAATGTAAAGATATTGATTCCAGGGGTGGTTTCACAAATCATCATCATATGAGATGGTGGTGAACCAATGTGAAGAGATTGTTTTTGGGCTTGAACCTTTGGGAGGTTGCCTACATACCCAGCCTGGAGGGCAAGGATCAAAGTCCGTGGAGTTCAATTAAAGAATGAATCAATGATCAAGTTGTTCTTGTGGACAATGATCTAATAAAAAATATTGTTGGGACTTACACATGGTTAGTGGCCCAAAGGGAGTGTTATGGTTGATGTTCGCTCTAAGCTCACGTGAGTCATACTCGGTGTGAGAAACAAGAGGTAATAACAACCTTAACGATGTACAGTTTAATGTCATGTAGGACATAAAAAAGGGACTTTCTGTACAGTTTAGCGTCATGTAGTTAAGACGATGGGGACAATATAGTTTAACGTCATATTGGACGAAAGGGGGATTGTGCAGTTTTAATGTCATGCTGGACTTTTGATGATTATATAGTTTAACGTCTTTCCGGACGTGAGGGACTTTTATACAGTTTAGCGTCATGTAGTTAGGACGTCACAGTTTAACGTCTTGCTGGACATATTTGCAAATAGTTTATGGTCATATACATGGACCAGGGATGATGCAGTTTAAAGTCATACGGGACCATTGCTGTATAGTTTAACGTCATATAGCAAGGACGAACTGGTGCTGTACAGTTTAAAGTCATGTAGCTAGGACTAAGGTGAACCAATATGAGGATATCAGTTCTGGGGATTTTTTTTTACAGTTTAATGTCATGCTGGAAGATGAAAGTGCCACACAGTTTAATGTCATGTTGCTAGGACACAATATAGTTTAATGTCATCTCAGAAAAAATATAGTTTAATGTCATCTCGGACATATACAGTTTAGTGTCATGTAGGACATATTAGTAACCAATGTGACAGTTTAACGTCATGTTGGACGATAAGGGAACTGACACAGTTTAACGTCATGTTGGACGATGAAAGTGCCACACAGTTTAATGTCATGTTGCTAGGACACAATATAGTTTAATGTCATCTCGGACAAAATATAGGAACTTCTATACAGTTTATTGTCATGTAGGACAAAATCAGGGACTATGCAGTTTAAAGTCTTGCAGTTAGGACTATTGGTGCTGCACAGTTTAGTGTCATGTTGCAGGGACATAAGTGCGAATAGTTTAAGGTCATATGCATGGACCGTACAGTTTATCGTCATGCTGGACGTATTATAGTTTAATGTCATCTCGGACATTGAAGGTGACACAGTTTAACGTCATGTTGGACGAAGTTGTAGTTTAAGGTCATACTGGACCAGTGCTGTATGAACCAAATGTAAGAGTCTTGGTTCTGGGAACAATATTTTGTATTTATACAAAATACTTCTTCAGAAATCTGGCATTAGTTGGAGTCGTGATGTGTTCTCCATCCATTGAGATTAGAGAATACGCTCCATTAGAGTAGACCTTATGTATTGAATAAGGTCCTTCCCATTTTGGTTCAAGCTTGGGAGGTTTCTTTCCTGGTATCATTGGTGCTTTAAGAACCAATACCAATTCTCCCTGAATGAATGAACGAAGACGAACTTTTTTGTTAAAAGCTCGTGCTATCCGATTCTGATAGATTTCCAAGTGGTGCAAAGTGCACAATCTTTTCTCATCTAACTGTTCCAATTCATTCAAACGCTTTTGGGATTGCTCATCTGTTGATAACTGATCACAAATGGCTCTTCTGAGTGAGGGCAATTGAACTTCAATTGGAAAGACTGCTTCTGTTCCATATACCAATGAATATGGAGTAGACCGCGTTGCATTGCGAGTGGTAGTCCGATAAGCCCATAAAGCATGATAGAGTTTATCAGGCCATGACCTCTTATCTTTATCCACCATCTTTTGCAGTATATTTGAAAGAGTCTTGTTGAAGGCCTCTATCTGGCCATTAGCCGCTGCATGATATCGAGATGAATGGTTGGACTTAATGTTGTATTCTTGATACAATCTCTTTACCTCAGAAGAACAGAAGTTGGTGCCGTTGTCTGTCAATATGGTATGAGGGACACCAAATCTAGTAATGATGTTAGACTTGATGAAGCTAACAATGCATTTAGAACTGACTTCTTTGAGAGGTACTGCCTCTGCCCATTTGGAAAAGAAATCAGTAGCAGTAAGAATGTACTTAAACTGCTTGGTCGTAGCTAAAGGGTAAGGTCCCACCACATCCATTCCCCATGTGGAAAATGGCCATGAGTATTTAGCTGTATGAAGCAACTCTGGAGGTTGATGAATGAAATTGGCATATACTTGGCATGAATGACACTTCTTTGTGAAATTAACACAACCTTGTATCATTGAAGGCCAGAAGTATCCAAGCCTTCGAATTTGATCAGACAATCTATGTCCAGACTGGTGGGCACCACAGACTCCTGCATGCACTTCTTTTATGACAGCCATTGTCTCTTCACCATCAATACATCTGAAGAGAACTCCATCAAAACCACGTTTGTAGAGAATTTTCTCGAGGTGGTTTGGACCATCATAAAGAGTAAAATTGACCACACGTCGCCGAATTTGTTCTCTCTCGGCTCTATCAGGTGGAAGTGTTCCATTTTGATGGTATTCCCTGATAGGTGACATCCATCCTGTAATATGACCATATGGTTCAGGAATGGGACTAATTTCATTAATTTCCTCTGTTCTGACTTGAACATAAGGTGAAATTGCACGACGGTGGGCAATACAGATGGTTGTCTCGTCCCGATTTGGATCTGCTAAAGCTGTGGCTATATTAGCCAGTGCGTCAGCTTGAGCATTTTGTGATCTTGGGACATAAGAAAATGTTGGTTCTGTAGGGAATTCCGACATTAACTCTCTGACGTAATCATACAAAGGGATTAATTATTCTTTTCTGATGGCATAATCCCCATTGATTTGTTTGATTACCAGGTCTGAATCACCTTTCACCTTTAAGTGATTCACTTGTGCTTGAAGTGCTAACTCCAAGCCTGCAATGAGAGCTTGGTATTCAGCTTCATTATTGGTACCACCTTCCCACAACAAAAAGGAATAAGGTAACACTGCCTTATCTGGAGAAATGAGCACAATTCCTAAACCATCTTTGTTGAATTTAGGATTTTCCATTTTCTTCCCTGTTGGACTTCTAGAAGCACCATCAAAATACATTTCCCATGTTTGAGGACTCTCTTGAATAGAAAAAACTTCCTCATCAGGGAGTTCGATATCTGAATACGTGTCTTCCACTGAAGGGTGTTCAGCCAGGAAATCAGCCAGAGCTTGGCCCTTAATTTCCTTTTGAGACACATATTGGATGTCGAACTGCTGTAGAATAACCGCCCACCTTTCCAGACGTCCTGTAAGCATTGGACGACTAAGGATGAATTTGAGTGGATTATTACGAGATACCAATTGGACCTCGTGATGTTGTAGGTAGTGTCTCAGTTTCTGAACTGCAAATATTAATGCTAGGCAGCATTTTTCAATACTCGAATACCGGGTTTCTGCTTCAAGCATAGTTCTACTACGATAGTAGAGACTATTTTCATTCCCAGCATCATTCTTTTGAGCGAGAAAGGCACCCAATGATCGCTCTAAAGCTGTCACATAGAGGATAAGAGGCCTACCCTCAACAGGTGGCATGAGTACTTGTGGACTTAAGAGGTATTTCTTGAGAACATCAAATTCTTCTTGACATTCTTCAGTCCACTGGTAAGTGACTCCTTTCTTCAATAATTTGGTAAAAGGTAAACTTTTGCCTGCCAAATTGGCGATGAAACACCGAATATAGGCTAAGTGTCCTTGAAGTCCTCTTAATTCTTTCAAATTCTGAGGAGGTGACATACCAAGGATTGATTTGGTCTTCTCAGGATCGACTTCAATACCACGATGGCGTACAACAAAGCCGAGGAATTTTCCTGAGGTTACCCCAAAAGCACATTTTAAGGGGTTCATCTTCAAATTATGTTGTCGAAGCTTGTGGAATATGACTTCCAAATCAGCCAAGTGATCAAAAAGTTGTTTGGATTTAACCACCAGATCATCTACATAGCATTCAACAAATTTCCCTAGAAAAGGTTTGAAGATACGATGCATGGCGCGTTGATATGTTGCACCTGCATTCTTTAAACCAAAGGGCATCAACCGGTAACAAAACACACCTTGAGGAGCTCTGAAGGCTGTATATTCCTCATCTTTTGGGGTCATTCGGATCTGATTATATCCAGAATATCCATCCATGAAAGAAAGTACTTCATAGCCAGCCGTCGCATCAATTAAGAGTTCTGTAATCGGAACTGGAAAATCATCTTTGGGACAATACCGATTAAGATCTCTGAAATCGATGCAAACCATAATTTGTCCGTTCTTTTTCTTTACTGGGACAATATTAGCCAACCACTTGGGATATTGAACTTCTCTGACGAAGTTAGCTTTGATAAGCTTATCCACTTCAGCCTCGATTTTGGAAGCATAGGTTGGGTGTGTTCTTCTCGCGGCTTGCTTGAATCCTCGATGTTCTTTTGGCAAACCCAAATGATGGGTGGCAACATCAGGATCAAGGCCAGGCATCTCTGTATAATTCCAAGCAAAAATATCTTTATTTTGCTTTAGAAAAGAAATATACATCTCTTGTTCTTCAAGGGTCATGGCCGCACTAATCAAAGTGGGGCGTGGATCTTTCTCTGTACCCAGATTTACTTCTCTGAGTTCATCCACAGTGGTAGAGATACCCTCTTCAAATGCTGGAGGAGCATCTCTAAGATCTTCCTCTTCCTCTTCATCATGTGTTATTTCTTCCGTTTCTACTTGCAAAGTAGATGAAAAAACGAAATTCTCATGATCATAAGAGATGTCAAAATTTTCATATTTTGAAGAAGAAGCTTCCATTTCCGACCCTATTGATGATAAGGGGTCTTCTTTGGGAATCAAAGAGGAGATGATGGATTGAGAATCGATATCAATATTCACCTCTGGTGTTGCTATAACTTCTTCTGGCCTGATTAGCGAAGTATAGACTTGTTGGATTTCAGCAGACGAAATGAAAACGTCACCACTTATGCTTTCATCACTGCTAGGTATGTTACCAATTTCTCCCATGTTGTCTGGCTCGATTGCCGTAATTGACATTATGGATCTTTCCATAAGAGTATTTTGATTTGGGCCTATTTTGTCAATTTGACTGATAGGTAACACATAATCTGTACTCACATGTGAAAATGGATTTATTGGAATTTTTTCCAAACCATATGGGGCATTAACTTTGGAAATTTCCTTCATTGTAGATTTTTCTCTTCCCTTCATGTGATAAAATTCCGCCTCAATGTATTGAGACTCACATGTTTTGAACGGGGCCTTATCACCATACAATGTTCCAACTTGACCATCGAAACAGTATTTGAGACATTGATGGTATGATGACGGAATAGCTACATGCTGATGTAGCCAGGGTCTTCCAAGCAAGATATTGAAAGCTGAGTCTTGATCAACAATCATGAAATCCGAATTGGAAACAAGATCTCCAAACTGAGTTCTGAGCGTAACTTCTCCCAGTGGTTCTTGTTCATTTTTATCATATCCTTGCAACATCATGGTAGAAGGAGATAAATCAGATTCTGTGAGGCCCAATCGACGAAGTGTGCGAATGGGCATGAGGTTGACTCCTGAACCATTGTCAATAAAAGCTCTTCGAACATCTATACCATTGTCTTTGCCAGATAGGTACAAAGGTTTTATGTGCCCATGCACAACATCATCTTCATCTTTATCAGTAAAAGATATCACTGCATGACATTCTGCAGGATTATTCTCTATGTGATAAATTTCAGCTGCAGCAATCTCAGCTTCAAACTCTTGAGGACTTGACAAAGCTTCGATGAGTGCTTCCCGAAGATCTCTTGATAGATTCAAAGCATCCAAAATTGATAATTTGGCTGGTACTTGGGCCAAGTGTTTCAATATATCATACTTTTGATCTAGAGGCCTGCGTTTCCCAATAGGAATATGCGGTTTAGCAGGTACCTTGGAAGCAGATGCTTTGGAAGCTGATGCATCTTGTATTGAAGTTGGAAACATCTTTGGTTTTGGAAAATTAGACTGATTAGATCCATTATTTGTTGAGATAAAGAAGATGGAACATTTAATCGGTCTTCCAAAATAACTGTGCCGAAGCTGAGTTGGCCATTGGCAGAAGAACTTGCTTGTTCATTTTGAGCTCGCTGAAGGGCTCTACCACGAGTTTCTGCTGCATATACAGTGCTAGCAGGGGTAGAATTAGAGTAGTGGCTTCGGAAAGATCCATGTCTTCCCCTATATCCTGAACCTCTAGAACTTCCTCGGGTTCCTTTATTTGATACAGGGAATTCAGGCTCATCAAGACTGGAATATGAATCTGTTAATTGAATCATATTAACAGAACCAAAGATCAATTCTTCGTCTGATAAAGACTCTGCCTGGTTGGCCTGTTTAGGCTGTGCCGTTTGGTTGGACGGTGCCCATGGCTTTGAAGTAGATGGCATGAAATCTGCTAGAGTCAAAGACAATTTAGGCTTTGATACATACTCATCTTCTCCTGATTCCTCTTTCTTCTTTGAATTGCGCTGCCCTTTTGAGGATTTATCCTTTGATGGAGTCTTTACTGCAGCTTTTGTAGGAGACACAATTGGCTTCTTCAATTGTGTTCGCAAAATGGAATGGGTCCGATTGATTGTCTTTCTGACCATCCAATCATCATATTTTTTCGCAGTTTTGCTTTTGACTTCCTGCCACTCGCCTCCTTCTTCTGGATCTGTAGTGGTAATACACGCTACATGAGCTGAAGAACCCTTCAATTTGACTTGTCCCAAGTCGACCATCTTTTGCAGGAGGTCTTTAAAGACAAAACATTCATGGATGGGATGTCCCAACATTTGATGAAAGGGACAATAATTGGGACGGTCTTCATCTCCTTCCTTGTTTGGTCTCTTCGGCACTGGTAATTGAACCAAATTATTTTCCAGAGCTGAAATGAAGTAACCAGGAATTTGCTCACTTCGGAAAGAGTATGTTTTACTCTTCATATCCTCAAATTGTTTTCGTCGTTGATCTTTTTGATCATTTGGACGAAACAGCCTTTGTTGTTGGCGTTCAGGAGGTGGAGCTCTTCGAGAAGATGAAGGTTTTGAAGTAGAAGTAGGTACAGGTGCCTGTTTAAGCAAAACTGTAGCAGTTTCTGCTTTACCCATTCTTCTTCCTGGAGCTGATGGAATTACACGAGATTTAACCATAGCCTGCATAAGGGAATCTTCAATATGTTGAGCGATTGAAGTAAGGTCTCGAAACCCTCCTGTGTATTTCACAGGGATCAATGGCGTGCGTAATTCGTCACGCAAATTTGCCACACAGATTGGCAACAATTCCTCCTGAGGGAGTGATAAACTCAAGGAATACGTTAATCCCTTCCAACGAGAAATGAAATCAGAGACTCTTTCATTCTCCCTTTGCTTGCAGTTTGTAAGATCGAAAACTGTCGTTTTTGGCAAAGTTGAGCTGAACTGAAGAAGGAATTTTTGACGAAGATCCTCCCATCCGATGACTGACCGGGATTGCAAGCTTGTATACCAGACAAAAGCTGGTCCTTGCAAGGTTCGCACGAAGCATCTGAGTTTCACTGCTTCTTGTTGCTCTGGAGTTCCCATCATAGGATCACAACAAGACACGTAATGCGTCAAATGTTGTTCAGGGTCACCTGATCCATTGAAAGTAGGGAAAATAGGGTTTCCAAAACTGGATGGAGGAGAAATTGAATCTACCCATTCAGGGTAAACTTTCTTTTCAGGTTGAACTTGCGCCCGTTTCCCTTCCATAGTTTCTAACCGAGCTGTTAATGACTCAATAGTAGTTATTAACTTTTGAGAAACGTCAGGTTGAACTTGGTTTTGGGTAGGTGCAATGAATGGAGCTTGGACAGCCGTGGAGGTTGGTGCTGCAACTAATGGTAGTGCTACCAACCGTTGTTGCGTTTGACCCGTAGGATTAGACCTCTGTGGGTGTACTGACAAAGGAGGATATTCTTGATCCATCTCAGTAGTTACAAAAAATTCCTTCGGCTGTCGGACTTCAGCATTCTTAAGAAGAAGACTACTCTGAAGTAGTTCTGCATTCAACCTTCTTAATTCTTTCATTTCTTCCTCCTATTGTGCAAATCTTTGCTCTAATGAGAGCGATTGACCTCCTTCAGAGGAAGGGTGAGAAGTAACCTGATTCTTTCCTTTCCCTTTATTGGATCCTTTTCGGAGAGGGGGAAGTGGGTTACTTGAAGGAATACCCAGATTTTGGGTAAGCCTTTGATTACGTGTGCGCACACCTTCTTCATTTAGGTCTGTGTGCGCAACTTCTTGAGCAGGAACCTCTTCGTCTGATCCCTCTGATTGAGCCTCATCTGGTGAATCAGCAGCAACGGCAGTGATGACATTAATGGATGCATATTGCATGGAATCCTTTCTATCAGCATTTCTGTGATATTGTCTCCTTCTATGTCCATGATAAGACATGGCATTCCGTTGACTTGATCCCTCAGGAATTTCTTGGAGAACCGTCACTTGGAGAGAATCTCCTGACATCTTGGCTCTTCGTTCCTCTTGAGGCTTATTCCCTAATCGAGAGAATACTGACTTTCTCTGAGGGAGGGATTGAAGATTTGAAAAAGTCCCCAGTCCGGTGGACTGGGGGTGTTCCTGTTGCTTCCGCTCAACTCCTCGAATCCCATTCGTTGATTCTGAGGGTTGGGTTAGAGAAGTCCCTAGTCTGGCAAGCTGGGGTATCTCTTGACATGCTATGTTTGAGATCTTTTTAAAATCTCTCTTGATCTTGCGAATCTTAGTTCGGAAATTAACTGGATGCATTAACCTGTATCCACTTTTATCACCTGGTTCAACAGACCGTTGGATAATTTCCGAAACTTCTGTCATTTGATGACGTGTTTGCTCCAAACGAGAGGCTTGTGCAATATTCTCGCCTGCTTGATGTAGGAGCAATTCAACAACATGTTCTCTATATACTTGACTTTGAGAGGAACTAGTTGAAGCTTGATCTCAAGCAAGCTTTTGATTATGAACAAAGCCCATTGACTGTGGCCGGCCATGGGCAATAACATTGCATGAGACCATTTTCGGCGGGCTCTGCTGACCAGAAAGCACTGTGAAATGTAGTGCTCCGTGAACACCCCATCCTCTGATATGAACATTAGATGGAGCATTGGAAATTAACTGACGCAATCTTCTTAGTGCGCCAAGGCATGAACGTTGAAGGGTTCTCTGTTGCTTTTCAGCCTTCGGATACCGAGAGACTGATAGAGATGCCAAATCAATCTGGCGTTGTAACCCTTCTATTATCTTAAGATGATTTTCATATTCATCGTAAGATAATACCTTCTTCTTTAATTGACAAAGAGTTTTCCATATGTTGAGACGAATATCATGGATTCCATCATCCGTCAACATCTTTGGAATGTCATACTGTGAATCAGCCAAAGGCCAAAACATGACTGGTACTTCACCTTTTGCCAGTTTTTTCCTCATGTTCATCATTTCCTCTTTATCATTAAATGAAGATTCTTCTACCTGTTTGGACCAGAGTTGGTGTTTCCTTGTAGCTTCATCGGATTCAACAAGATTGGTAGAGGAATCACTATTCATGCTGGAAGATGAATGACCCAAGGAAGGTTCGGAGAATAACCTGAACCCCAAGCTATCTTCTGATGGAGAAAGAGTTTCACCTGCTGATAGTAAAACTTCAGACATGACTGGTTTTACGTTTGAAAGTGCCTCGAGATAGGAGGGCTTTCTCGTCACTACATTGCCTTCGGAAGAATTTTCGAGACAATGTGAATCACTACTGCGGAGAGGACTTTCGCAGCGAAGTTCATCACCATGAGGAGGACCTTCATGATGGGTTACAGCAAAAGATGAAATCTCTTGCTCCTTGGCCTTCTGACCACACAGAGGGTTCCTGTGGCTCTCATCTGAAGAAGAAACTTCAAGATTGACCGAATTTTCATGAAGCAAGTCTTCATGAGGAAGTGTCTGTTGAAGACCTTCGGGATTAATGTTCCTGTTATTGGGAACTGAGGGAGTAGAATCTTGAATTCTGACAGATAAATGTCTGAGGGCTTCAAGAACTCCAGCATCGAGCAAGGCCTTGTTGCAGATTGGCCTTTGATCTCCTGACTGTGCTGGGCGGATCTTTTTCTTAGATGCCTTCTTACTCGCTTTAGAAACCACTTGATGACGAAAGTGATTGCTCTGAGTAGGTGTATGTTCCTGATCAGGAAATATGGTCAGGTTAGGCTGACGATCATCGCTCAAATCAGGTGTATGTGCCTGACTTGGTTGTCTATATGATATGGGGGAGTAGGCCCCACAACCCTCTTGGACTGGAACAGATGTGTGTGTCTGTTCCGGAGTGAATTGTTGATGTGTCACTCCACTGGTAGGGATAGATTTATGTGTCTGTCCCTGAGATGATGCTGAAGCTGTTATGATATCCTGGAAAGCATCCAGAATATAAGCAGGAATTTGCTTCTGCTCTTTCACCATTGACAAAATATGTTTGGTGACTTCAGCCGCCGGAACGGGGATATACGTCCATTCCGGGCTTGGAGTAGGTGTATGTGCCTGCTCCTGTCCTCCTTTTCCTGTCAGTGAATCCTGACAGTACTCAAGTGTGGAGGCAGAGAGTTTAGTCTGCCTCCTGTTTGTCGTCGGGGCTTTCCGACTGACTTCTCCGTGCGCTACCAAGCGAGACTGTTGGTAGGCTTGATTAGTATTAGCAGGTGTATGTGCCTGCTGATTACACTTCGCCAAACGCGGTTGACGAGATCCATCATATGTAGTCAGACGAGCCTGCTGACTAACTGCTGATGTATAAGCAGGTGTACGTTCCTGCCTATAGTACTCCGCCAGAATTGCCTGGCGGGATCGGCTTGATGCTGCCAGATGAGTCTGCTGGACAGCGGGATTAAAACGAACAGGTGTGTATGCCTGCTCGTTATTTGCCACCAAGTTAGGTTGGTGGACTTCTCCGGAGATGGCAGGGATGACAACCTGCCTATTGTTAACCGGATTCCGTCTCTGGCGATTCATCTTGCCTGCTCGGGTTCGAGGAACCTGAGCTGAATTCCTGGAGTCGGTACCCTCATCATGTTGAGGGCGCACTACCGCACGAGTCTGGCGGTGATTGTTGATGGGAGCCTTTGAGAAGGACTCCTGTCTTTTTGAATTAAGGTCCTGCAGGACCTGCTCATTCACATCCTCGGAGTAAGGGAGTGAATGGAAACTGCGTTCCGGGGATAACGACCCGAAATGGTTAGAGACGGTAGTCAGCACCGCCTGCTTCTTGATTTCTGGTCGCCGTTGTCCGGACGACCAGGTAGAATTGTTAACTTGGAGGGCTTGACGAGCGGCCTCCAGAGTTGGGATAGTACAGTTGCGACGGTACTCCTTAACCAGTGCATTAGAAACACAGCGTTGAAGACGCTGAGTTGGTGATGTCATCCTCAGAGCGGATGACGTTCCAGCAGGAGTAGCAGCATTGGTTTTCACAGCAGCAGACCTCACAGTAGAGGTGTTCCCAGCAGCAGTATTCACAGGGGTGAACTTAAGGAAAGCCATTTTTGTAGAAGATCTTGAAAAAAGAGTTCCTGTTCCATGTAACAGACATAATCAAGATGAATCTGGCTACTGCATCTTTTGGATGATCATATGTCAATGATTGCCTTGTTGGCCCAAAGGGCCTAACAGATAAGAAGAACATCATTTTAACTTGGTTAAGGATTCACGTCGGCTTCACCATTTTTGTTTCGCGCGGAATCCGGGGATGACCTCCTGGACGGGAGATTCAAACGTTCCAATCGGTTTCTAACGGGTTTGTTCGTAGAACCGGAAACATCCAATGATTCCACATCCGTTTGGACCTACTTTCCAAAGGCAGGCGCTCATTAGCTTGTGGGCTAATGAGGCTTAGGAATTTGCATTGGTCGAGAGGATGGGAGGTCGGACTCATCACACCTTTTTGAGGGGAATTATTGTCTACTCTGGGACTCTCTTTATAGATTTAAGTTAAGTTCGTGAATCCTTATTACATTACCAAGTATAAAATGAGCTTTCCTTTAGTTTTAACAATCAATGATTAAATATGCAAGAAATTTAGAGAATCTTTTATATGTATTCGAGGTTCTTCATCAATATAGAATCATCTATATTTTTTTAGAGATTCTTGGTCAATGGTATCCTTCAAAACATTTATATAAAAGTCTCTTGGTCATTTTGATGACCAGGCTGGTTTTAAAGCCACTCAGTGGGGCACTTGAAGTTTATCGTCATTCAGAAGGACAGAGATTATTTCAATGTTGGGATCGAACCCATAAATGGGCTACCTACGTATCCTTTGTTTTGAAAAAGGAATCAGAACCCACGTAGTTCGAGGTATGGGATATGATGTTTATGATTGATGGCTCAAAGATGAATGTCATAATTACTTTTACACTCTAAGCTCACGTGAGTCATGCTCGGTGTGAGAAACAAGAGGTATTGGTAAAATTTAGACAATTGTGCCATAAAAGATGCAATCATAAGAATTTGTTTGGGGCTTATGTATGGATGACTGCCCAGATAGACGAAGGTTTAGGATTTACTTTTAGGGAGAAAAATCCGAGAACAGGGTCCACAAAGTTATATGTGCTTCATGGAGATTTGAATACTCTAATCTTGGGGCTTACTCCTAAGGAGGATGCCCAAGTTAGGAGGGGACTTATGATTGGGTTTTATTCCTGAAAAGGAAACCCAAATCAAAGGTAATTTATGACTGGTTAAGATAAATTTTAAGAGACTTGGGGCTTACTCCTAAGAAGGATGCCCAAGATTTATGACTAGGACTTATTCCTGAGAAGGAAGCCTAGGTTAGGGGACTTGGGGCTTACTCCTGAAAAGGAAGCCCAAGGTTATGACTGAGTCTTATTCCTGAAAAGGAGACCCAGGTTAAGGATTAAGGTTTGGGGCTTACTCCTGAAGAGGATGCCCATATTTGAGGTTGGGGATTATTCTTAAGAAAGATGCCCAAGATTAGAGGACTTTGATTGGGGCTTACTCCTGAGGAAGATGCCCAGATCAAAGGTTTTTTATAACTGGGGATTTATTCCTGAAAAGGAGACCCAGGTTAGGATTCTCTCATCTTAAAGGGTGAGGTTGAAATGAATGAACTCTCAATCTTTGGTGACATAAAGATGTTTAAATCACTAGGTTTTGAGAGATATTTCACAGAATTCCTTTCAGATAAGGATGTCAAATCAAGAAATCATGCCATAAATGGCTTTGAAGAGTATCTTGAAGACTGAATCTTGAATAGGAAGGGTGAAATGGCTTAAGAGGGGTAAAAATGGGCAAGATGGGCACCCAAAAAGCTAGGGGCGCGCAAGTCTTGAAAGGCGCGCAAGTCCTGCGGCGGCGCGCAAGTATTGGTCGCGCAAGTATACTTGCGCGACATTAGGGGTACTTGCGCGATTTTCAACCAGTATTGAAATACTTGAGCGACTCTTTATAAAACCCTTTACCATCCTCTTAAGGTTCTTCCAGAAGAGGGACGCGCAAGTTATATTGAAGGAATTAAGTCGGCGCGCAAGTGTTTGATAAGTTTCAACACTTAGGCCTTCCTTCTTCTCTTTAGATCTTCCATTCTAGGTAAGAAATTACCTTAGAAGTGTTCCGGAAGCTTTGAGAAGAGACTTGGGCGTCGGGAGCTTCAATCCGAGTTTCTGGAAAAAGATTCTCTTGAATGGGGGGCCCACATGGTCTATTTATAGGCAAAAGAAGACCCCGGGCGGTTACTGGGCGGTTACCAGGCGGTTACCACATATGTCGCGCAAGTCCCTTGCACGAACATGAGGAGTCGCGCAAGTATTGAGGCGGCGCGCAAGTGTACTTGCGCGACCAAGAGGGAACTTGCGCGATACATGGGCAATGTTCTCCTTTTTTATCCCTTTGTCGATTTTTGATGTTTCTTCAAAGGATTAATCAATTTGAGCTCAGATATTCCCTTTTCCGAACTTTAGATTCTGTGACGAAAGGAGCGTCAACAAGTCCATCGACTCTTCTTTCTAAATTTATTCCCCCATTTTCAATTTTATTTTTAAAAAATAATTAGAAAATAATAATTATTATTGTTTCCAATGGTCATTTTTATCTTTGGTCAAAATTGACCAATGGTCATATAATAGTTGAAAACTGATAGCTACATTTCGATTTATACTTACAATTTTTTAACTAATTGGAAACAGTAAAAATACATTTTATGGAAACATATTATTATTCAAAACATTGGGTAATTACAATTTAAACCAATTTTTCTCGTTTTAATCAATTTATATGTTAAATTGGATGTAATAACAAACTAATATTTTGAATGTTTTTTACTTTAACACCCCACATTGTCATCTCATATGTGGGATTAAATGTTAAAATAATTTCTATCACATTTATTATAAGAATTTAGAAAAATTGATTCAATATTAGTAATCAAAATAATTTTGAATTTCAGCTATGGTTAACTTTGTTTTTGACCAAAAATAACACTAAAAGTGATTAAAATTAATTACAATGAGTAAGAGAATATTTATATTAACAAGGGGACCAAATAAGAAATTTAAGGGTATATATCACCTATAAAATTTTCCAAAATATTTTTGATGGCCATATTTCTACCATATATTAATGTTTGTCTAATTTGGACAATCATTGTATCAACATGGCATGAGTGAAACGTGTGGGGAATTCCATTTTCTTAAATATACAATAGTGTCACTCCTCCTCCATTATAAAATTGAAATCACCCATTACACTTCGTCACACCAGTCAAGAAACTTTGTCTCGACATGATCTTCCCAAATAGATCCTCAACGCCCCTACCGTCATTCTAAAAGAATATCCTAGGGAATAAATCCATACATGTAATACATTTGGTGAAAATCATTGGAGTTACCCCAAAAAGAGTTAAAACCCTTCTTAAAGATCTTTTATATTGTTTTAACATTCCACCAACAAAAATACTATTATTCCAGGAATAAATAATAGAAAAAATTCCTAAATATATTATAATTTTATTTTGATAATCGTTTTACCTACACTTACACAAACATCCATCTAATGTGTAATGAACTTACCATTCTTTTTTATAATGAACTACAACCCCACAGAATTATATTCTTCATTTTTCTGTTACCACCTGCCATGGTTAAGTATTTTGATGGAAATAATATTTATATAATATATGTATAATATTTTTTATTTCACCATGGTTATTTAAATCTTTTAGGTAATAGTCGATTATACATACCATTTGTGTAAATACAGAAACATCATCTGTATTAGTGTGCTCTACAGCCTCCTCAAGGAGATGTGATACGTTCACACACTACATGGAACATATTATGGATGGTTTTAATTAAATATATGTTATGTACATAAAATATATATTATATTCATGAAATAATTACATTTCAAGAAATATAACACATCCTTTTCTTTAGCACATTTTCACACACTGCAAAAGTGTTAACATCGTCCATAGACCTGAAGATTACAACAACCTCGATGCGATATGATTCCTTTTACATATAAATAATTATATATATAAGTATATATGACTAAATAATATCATATATATGATATAATTATCATTTTGTAAATATAAAGTGTTACAAAACATATTTTCATAATGATCAATGAAAAATGGGATATTCACTCATGCCTACATACGACCTATCTTTTCTATGATTGTAAGGTTGGTTTATTTTTCATAACCATATTTCATTATTGGTTTTAAATGTGTAATTAATGTGTATTTATCATTATTATTTCATAATAATTATTTTATATATGTTCATATAACAACCCTATTGACCATAGCTGACATACCAATGTTGTTTTGACACATAAACTGAATATGGCCAAATAACCCCACATAGATGTCATTGTTCATGTAGTTTTTTAAAACATTTTAATAAGAGAAATAAAATCACAAATAAAATATAAAAAGTTTTAAAGGAAGTATATGATTATTATGTGTTTATTTTTCATATTGGTAAGGATATATAAGACATTTCAGACTTATGGATAGGTATTTTTTCTTAATATCCTTTCATTTCAGCATTTCATGACAACATACACATTTATTCTTATAAAAGGTGTATATACATCCCCTTTGGAATTATATTCCCATTTTTAATCTGTTCAACTATTAATTAATTCCTTTTATAAATCTTAATATTCCATGGATCTTATTATTTAAATGTTCAAATTTGTATGGGACACATTAAATGTTTAAATTTATAATTTTATAATATTTTCTCCCTTGAAATATTCTTGATTTTATTTTAAATATTTATTTATATAGATATAAAATTATTATAAATGGAATTTTATGCCTATTTTAAAATTTATTCAATTATATTAAAAAATTATCCTTTTTATTAGATTTATACAAATCATTTTGAAAAACTAAAAAAGAAATTTTCTATTCTAAATATACATGATGAAATTTTTTTTCCACCACAATGGGAGTTATTTTATTTTTTCATTGCATTGAAATATTTCTTTTTTTCCTAAAATAAAAAATAGATATTTCTTTTTTTGTTATTTTTTATTCAAAATGGAATTTTTAAAATGGAGTGACTATTCCAATATCATGAAATTTTTTCTTGTTATTGGAAATGAAATTTTAGGATTGAAATTTTGAGAATTGAATTTTTTTTGGAGAAATTATTATATAAATTATATTTGGACATTTTATAGGTGGTTTTTAATAAACCAGTGATGGATTCTTCTGTGAAAACCCAACAATAAGTGAGTTCGTGATAGACCGACAACACATTGGTTATGGAAGTAAGTAATATGGCCATTCCATTTGTAAGAGTGAAATGTACGGAAGTCAACTATATGGTTTTTTTCATTTATAAGTGTGACTAGTAAAATGATGTTTCATGTTACATTTATGTATTTTATATTATTGTTAGGGGTATTAGGGAAATATTATGATTATAAGGAATTTTTTAAATGAACTTATTTTCAAAGGAATATATTTTCTACTTATCAATTTGATGTGTATTAGTTCATGTAAATAATTTAATTAGATTATAATGTTTATAAATGGACTAACAGATTCCTTATTTTTATATGACATATATATCTTTTTATGATCATCCCTAATTTTTCATGTTTTTTCACCAGACTAAAGGATGATTAAGGGATTTGAATATTTAATTTTGATTGTTATGAACAGTTTCCATAAAATTAAACATGTTTTATTTTTTAAAATTTTTTATATGGTGATAAATGGATACTGATCGAAAGTTTCCACTTTTCATTTTTTGTATTTTTATGTATTATTTATGTCTTCATTTTCTAAAATTATAAAGCTTAAAATAACCTCAATTTGAGATAATGTAAAATTCATTAAATAAATCAAGATTTTGTAATTTTTTAATATCATGACCTTAATAAAATATAATTTGTACATAGGGGAAAACTAAAACCTACGTATATCGGTCACTTTGATATCTATTATCCTATGGGGATGCTATAATATCGATCGACTCTCCCACCAAACCTCTATCAGGGTTGTGATTTGATTCGTGCATCTATCGAGAGATAAGAAAGAAACCCCAACAATACCAAAGTTGAAAGTAATGGTAAAGCCAAAAATAACCCGTTCCCATATGCATGTTAAATAGTAAATGATACAAGCCACAAAAACTCCAAAGGTAAAGTACCAAGAAAAAGGAAAATGACAACAGCAACTGCCCCAAGGTCTAAGCTAGTACGGTCCCGCATGATCCCTGATGTCCTCCGGGAAACATGAAATCAGTTATATATACATAAGGTGAGCATACAAGTATACTCATTAGGGAAAACCAAAAACTCTCGTGCACAAGTGGAGAGGCATTCTAATGCCCTGTGAGAATAGAGATAACCAAAACATCTAGCATGGTAAACTATCCACCCAAGCCTCACCAAGACACACTCCCCAAATAACGCGTGTCAAGTAAAGTATAGTAATAGCACATCGATATTTGGGTACCCCGCACCACTGTTCCACTGGTTATTGAAAACATCCTACACATCGAACCAATCCTGGCATTCTCACCGCAGTCCCACTGCCAAACCCTGTCCGCACACACCAGGGCCATAACCTCACCGCAGTCCCACTGCCAAACCCCACCCGCACACACCTGGGCCACAACAACTACTACCACGCCCGAAGACACCTCGACTAGAATAACTACTGCCATGCTCGAAGAAACCTGGGCCTCATCCTGAAGTCACTTGGGAAACAACCTACCCACAGACACCTAGGCCAACCACTACAACTACCCAGCCCGAAGATTCATGGGCTAATAATGGTCATCAGACCATCACAGCGTACCCGAAGAGTCTTGGCCTATTCAGGAAAGGGAGAAGAAATGGAGCTAATAACCGGCCACTCCTAGGAGTGTTGGGAAAGACACCCTCCCCCATGAAATGGGGGAGTTCTGCACTAAGGTGCTCAAATTGGGTGGGGCACGAATAAGAAACATAAAATCTATAGATATTTGTATATGTAACAAACACTCATCCCAACCTAGGGGTTCCAAAACCTAAGCAGAAACACGCTTGTTACTATTCATTCACAAAGGAATCCACAACACTCATAGCCAAGTCACAACTCATCCCAAAAACCAATTCCCCATTTAAACCATTCTTGTTTTCATGTTCTAGTGATCCCATTTAGGTGAATTATGCACTACTTGGCAACTAACAGGCATAAACAAAAAGTAGGAAAAGAGAAATAGCCAAACATTAATTTAAGAATTCACACCCAGTTTTCATTTAAGGTTATAACAACAAAAAGGGGATTAGTGAGATTCCTCAAAGTACTAGAACCAAAGAAAACCTCACAAAAAGCAATTTGTGAAATCCCTTGAAGTACTGAAAACAAAGAAAACCCAGAGACACAGCCCCATGTCCCCAAAAACAGGAACCAATGATTTCTCAACAATTGAGGATCCCACCCGAGTTCATGTCACAGAAGAGAAACCACACAGCTTCAGATTCACAACCAACATCCATACCACAATGGAGGATCCCATCCTCACCCACATCACCCCATAGGAAATCAAACAGAACATCACACCTACTCCCAAAACAGAGGAGAGAAACATCTAGGTTCAACACATCATTCATTAGGTTCTTTTCTCAGTTTGTTAACCAGGTTGATCACACATGGATTCTTGTTTTACTGAATGTCTATTTAACCAGAAGAGTTTAAGTGATTAACCAAATTCCATGTTATGTCATTTAATAATCACAAAATATATGGTTCATTAATACTCATGGAAAGACCACCAACGACCATGATTTTCAATGAGCATAGGCACACACAATTCGCAACACATATCAACATAAAAGAGTACAACAGAACATCAATCACACCCCATTCATTATTTAAAGGTTCATTCATT
The DNA here is from genome assembly GCA_963277665.1 of Viscum album. Classification (NCBI taxonomy): domain Eukaryota; kingdom Viridiplantae; phylum Streptophyta; class Magnoliopsida; order Santalales; family Viscaceae; genus Viscum; species Viscum album. The sequence continues at coordinate 209,981,674 of OY728123.1, forward strand.
ATCTTCATTAAGTATGATTTAATCAATTACCATAGAGACAAAAGCGTACCCACCCAGCATGATACACAAAAAGGAGAGGTGAAGGAAAAATCCCTACCTAATTGATCAAGGATCAATGTTTTTCTCCACGTGCCAAGAACAGGGGATGCATGACTTGCAGTGGAGGAATTCTGTCGACTCGAAGAGGTAAAAAAAGCTCCTAAAGAGGCACACCACAAGCCATGGGAAGAAGGTACACCAGGAACACAGGGAGAAGAACAAATCTGGCCAAATGTAAGAAGAGGAAAAGGAACTTCCCGTGCGATATATAGATAAGGTCCCATTGTTACAGGATATAGGAATTTTGAACGCCTGTAATGTCGGATCACAGTTTCCTACGTGGGTGGGAAGTTACACACGATGGCATTAATTTGTTATTTCATATCCCCCAACGAGGAGGTTTCTATGGATTTTTAGCAATTAATTATCGTCTTTAAATGGCCTTAAAAGGGGTAAAATAATTAATTTACGTCAAAAATTATGCTACGGTAGCGGGGCTGGAAAAATGAAAATGGAGGGATGAGTGAGGACACAGTGTCACCCTTACGGCGCCACTGTGACCGGTGCCACATTTTTGGTGGAGCCTTATTTTGGCAATATAATGGTCCAGGAGGGACTGGGACATTACATTAGATACCTCTCAAACTATTTTTTCCATCTAGATTCAAAAACAAACCAGAAGAAAAGAGAGGGTCCGAACAACCCCCTCGAAATATACCTCTCAAGAGTGAACCTCATTGTCATCTAGAAACAACTCTCCCTCAAGAAACCAGGTGACATACAAGGGTCAAACTGCCCAGTCATATGGGTTGGAGAGTCTCTTCCTCCATGTTAAGATACTATTCGATTTGGGCAGCATTGACTCGCTCGCACGGGTTTAATCACATCCACCTTCATGCGTCTTTAATAGGGATCGGGTCCTCCCCTCCCCATAGCCAAGACATTTGACACAAATTCAGAGAATAAGGAAAGAAAAATATTTCATAGCCATCAAGGTAAAGAATTCTGTCACAAACAAGTATGAAATAGAACAACACAAAACTCAAAACAACTCTTGGTACAGGGCACACATCTGTGCTTCACGTTCCCAGGTACATTCCTCGAGCCCACCATTCCTCCAAAACACACGAACTAGAGGAATGTTCTATCCACAGAGTACCTTCTCTTCATGACCCTCGACCCTCATTGGTCTTTCCACAATGGTCACGTCATCCTCTATATTCATCTCTCCCCAGTTTAGGACGTGTGAATCATCGTGCAGATACTGATAGAGTTGGAAAACATGGAAGACGTCGTGTATCCTCAGTAGAGGTGGTGGTATCACTAGCTGATAAGCCACTTCTTCAACCTGACGGAAGACTTCGAAGGGTCTGATGAATCTGGGAGAGAGCTTGATCCCCCTTCCGAAACATTGTTTTCCACACCGAGGGGAGACCATCAAGAACACGTGGTCCCCAACCCCAAACTCCAAGGGTCTCCTCCTATTATCGATGTATGGCTTCTATCGGTCATGTGCCGCCTTCATCCTTTCCCTTATAAGCTGAACCTTCTCTATCGTGCTCTGCACTTCTTGCGGGCCAAGAACACTCGCTTCCCCAACCATTGTCCAACACACGGGTGAGTGACACGACCTCCTGTACAAGGATTCGAATGGATACATGCCAATTGTAGAGTGATAGATATTATTGTAGGAAAACTCAAAAAGAGGCAAGTGTTGCACCCACGATCCTCCTGAGTCCAGAACACATGCCCACAACATATCCTCCACGGTCTGGATGGTGCGATCTGTCTATCCATCTTCCTGGGGATCGAATCTAGTGTTATGATGTAGTTGGGTTCCAAAAGCATGCTGTGATCCTCTCCAGATTCGTGATGTAAACCATGCATCCCTATCAGAGACTATAGATCTCAGAACTCCATGAAAACTCACCACCTCATCCACATACCATCGTGCTAAAGAATCCACTGCACCTGACTCCCTGATCGCCAGAAAGTGAGCCGATTTCTTCAACCGGTCCACCACTACCCAGATAGCATCGCAGCCCCCAAGAACCATGGGTAGTCCCATGAAGAAATCCATCGAGATGTCCACCCACTTCTACTAGGGGACTTCTAGAGACTACAACAGACTGCCTGCAACACTGTGTTCGGCCTTCACCTGCTGACACACGAGGCACTTTTCTACGAACTCTACTACTACCCGTTTCATCCCGGGCCACCAAAATTGTCTTCTCAGACACCGGTACATCTTGGAAACTCTAGGTTGCACCACTAGAGGTGAGTCGAGGAACTCACTAATAACTTTTCCATGCATTGCCTCGGGAATAAACAACTTTCCTCGGAGAAGCATCCTGTTCTAACCATCCTCCGTCCACCCTTTCAGAGGATTGCCCTGGTCAACTCGGTCACACATCACTTCACTTTCTGAGTCTCCCCCATTGGGACTCCTTTACCTACCACAATAGAGAAGATTTCATTGTCATATGATACAGGTAACCTCTACCACCTTCCATCCTAGCATCTAGGTGTAGGGTAGCCAACTCCTCCATCGCCATCCAAGTATCTGCCGACTATCGAAATGCATCCCTCTACGAGTTCTTGCTTAGGGAATCAGCCACCACATTCCCTTTTCTTGAGGTGTAGGAAATCTCGAAGTCGTAGACCTAATGTAACTCCATCCACCTTCGCTACCGTAATATTAGGTCCCACTGGGAGAATACATACTTCAAGCTCTTGTGATCGCTGAAGATCACGAAGTGCTCCCCGGTGAGGTAGTGCTGCCACAACTTTAGTGAGAAAATGAGCACCGCAAGATCTAGATCATGGGTGGAATAGTTACGCTCATGGGGGAATAACTTCCTAGACCCATAGGATATCACCCCTTTCCACTACAACAAAACACATATGAGGCCTTGCCCTGAAGCATCACAGAACACCTTATATGCTACCCCTTATTCTGGAAACCTCAACACTGGGGCACTAACCAACTTCTCCTTCAGAGAGCTAAAGGTTTCCTCGCACTACTCGTCCCACACAAAAGCCTGGTCCTTCTTGTTCAAGGTTGTCAAGGGTTCCACAACTTGGGAGAAGTTAGGCACAAACCTCCGATAGTAACCTGCCAGACCAGGGAAACTACGAACCTCTTCCACGTTCTTGGGTGCTGCCCAAGAAACCACCACCTCGACCTTCGATGGGTCCACTTCTATCCCCAGATTAGACACCACGTTCCCAAGGAAGTGCACTTCTCATGTTCAGAACTTTCACATGGACAACTTCCCATAGATTTAGTGTCATCGGAGGACCTCTAAACCCATTCTCAAGTGCTTAGCGTGATCCTCCTATAATATTGAGTAGTTTAGAATGTCTTCAATCAACACAACTATGAACCGGTCCAGATATTCCTAGATGACGGAGTTCATGATCCCCATGAACATAGCTAGAGTGTTCGTGACGCCAAAATGCATGACTACAAACTCAAGGTGCCCATACTTTCACCTGAAGGTAGTCTTTGAGATGTCTCCCTCCTTCACCCTCACTTGGTGATATCCTAACCACAGGTCAAACTTAGAGAACAATCCTGCCCCCTTCAACTGGTCAAAGAGATCGTCTATCCTTGGAAGAGGGTAGCGATTCTTGAACGTTACCTAATTCAGTCTCTGGTAGTCTATGCAATTCCTGAGACCCCAATTTTCCTTCCTCACGAACAAGACTAGAGCACCCCACAGTGATGCACTTGGTCGAACAAAACCCTTCTTCATCTGATCTTCAATCTGAATCTGCAACTCCCGTAGCTCCGAAGGTGCCATCCAATAGGGGGACATTGAAATCGAATGAGCACCAGGTTGCAAGTATATCCCAAACTCGATGTCACGTCGAGGGGGTAGAGTTTTCACCTCTTCAGGGAAGACATCCATAAACTCACTGAAGACCCCTGGATCTTCTACCATCTCTGCATCCAACGACTCCACTAATATCTCAACAAACAAGGGGAGTAGGGTTTCCCCTCACATTCTGCACCCCTGGAAACTCCACCTACCGATCAAAGTCACATGTCGGACACCCACATATGAAAAAATAACCCTTCCTGGGAAGCAGTCAATGATGGCACATACAGAGAATAGCCGGTCATGCCTAGAATGACATCGTATGGTTGTTTCTGCAACAGTAGAAGATCCCTGACTGATTGATGTGGCCCTATCATCAGTTTTCATCCTCAAAAAACATACAACAAGTCAGTCTGACCTCAAACTAGTGTGCTCAACACCAGGGGTATTGAAGTCTCTCAACGTCAAAACCCAGAGCATGGTCCTGAATGGGTGTAACAAAGCAGTGTGAAGCTCCTGTATCAAAAAAATCATACGCAATGGTACTAAACAAGATGATCTTACCTCGAATGACCTCTGGCCCCACTGGAAATGCTACCTCTGCGCAGTGCAACTTCCCACGCCCAGCTCCTCTACCTCTCTGTAGTCAGCCACCTCCCTGACCATGCTCGGGTAGAGGTCCCTAAAGAGCGCCCTAAGGTCGGCCTCCTCCTGCAATGTCTGCCCTCGACGGAGCGGGAGCCCGCTACCCCTACTGCTGCTGCTGAAAGGGCCTACCTGGGAATTTCTACTGCGGAGGTGGGTGCTAGACCTGCCCACCCCCACCATATTATACTATATCCAAAAACTAGTTCCGAATGTGCCCGTGGCTTCCACAAATGAAGCATCTCGGCCCTGGGCCCGAAGGAAAAGGGCGAGGGCCGGAAGGTCGTAGATGGAACTACTGAGGGCTACTCCATACTGATCAAAACCTAGAGGGTCCTGATGCTGGAGGCCTGCTGCCGACGGCCTTCCCCTTTGACGATCCCAACTGGATCCCCTCTCGTGACACACCCTCTAGTGTGTGCATCCTCTCCACCACTTCATCCTTCTTCTTCACCTATAAGTATGTCAGTAGGGTGAAGGGAGTAACAACGTATAGAAGCGAAGGTCCGAGTGCCTCCTCTAAAAGTCTCGCCCGAGACTCCTCATCTAGAAAGTGGTCCATAGAAAAGTGAAGGAGATCCTTGAACTTGATCCCCAACTCTCTCACTTACATTCCTCCGGCTGGAGGGAGAGTAGATCTCGACTCTTATCAGCCTTCATCATGGAAGAGAGGAATTCTGCCCAGGACTCCTTCTCAAAGTCAGTCCATGTCACCTCATCCTCCCTCTTCTCCCCACGATAATGCATCCACCACTGACTCGCTGCTCCACGCATCTGGCTGACGGCTAGAGGAACCCATTACTCCGTCAGAGCCCGAATCAGGCCGAAATCTATCACTAGCCCCTCGAGCCAGCTCTTCGTATCCATATCTATGGAGCTGCCCTCGTACATCCTGAGGGTCTATCACTGAAAGGATCGAAGCATCTTCTACGACTGATCATCCTCCTCCTCTCGGTTATTCCTTTGCCGATCGGCCATGTCAACCTCCTAGGCCTCAATCACCCTCACTACTCGTGGTCTCCTCCCAGGTGCCATAGCTGCAAGGTAAGCAAGGAATGCCTAATCCCGAGTAGTGTAGAATATTGTTCTTAAATTATCTTAGAGTTATTTATTTATTTTGAATCCCCAAGACACCTATGAAACATAAGAACACAAGTCATTATGATGCATGTACCTTTCCTAGGGTCTCTACCCTACAATCAATGTAGCCTCACTTGGTCGTTTGGTAGGTCCAATGTCCTTGCATCAGATCATGGGGGGGCCCTAAAATCCCGTGTCCTAGCCAGTCTGCCCTGACCTAATTTACGCACCAAGGTCACCCAACAGTATTTCCCTACCACCCCATGCAATCATCACTATGCCTAACTCCAGACTCCATCCTACCTCTCAACCACTCCTTTGATACCATTCGGTCACGACCCACCTTCACCAAAAGGATGGAAGGGACATAATATTGCCATGACCTTCTTTCTTTAAGTTGAAGGAGAGATAATGACCCTCGAAACCTGCCTTCAATAGGTCCCAGAGTGGCGACCAGCACCAAGGGTATAGAGTCTCTTACAAAATGGAAGGCATTACCCTTTTTATTTTTATTGGATCGATAGATAAGATAACAACCCCCACAATACCAAAGATGAAAGTAAAAGTAAATCCATAAATAACTGGTTCCCATATGCATGTTCAACAGTAAATGATACAAGCCATAAGAAATCCAATGTTAAAGTACTAAGAAAAAGTAAAATGACACCATAAACTGCCCCAAGGTCCGAGCTAGTATGGTCTCACACGATCCCTGATGTCCTCCTGGAAACCTGAAAGCCGTTGTATATACGTAGGTTGAGCATAAAAGTATACTCAGTAGGGAAAACCAAAAGCAATCATGCAGAAGTGGAGAGGCATTCTAATTCCCTATGAGAAAAGAGATAACCAAAACATATAGCAAGGTAAAATATCCTCCCAAGACTCACTAAGGCACACTCCCCAAATAACGCATGTCAAGTAAAGTATAGTAATAGCACATCGATATTTGGGTACCCTGCGTCACATTCAAACTGGTTATTGAAAACATACTATGCATCGAACTAATCCCACCAATCTCACTACAGTCCCACTGCCAAACCCCACATGCACACACCTGGGCTATAACCTCACCACAGTCCCACTGCCAAACCCCGCTCGCACACACCTGGGCCAGAACAACTACTGGCATGCCCAAAGACACCTGGGCCAGAACAACTACTGCCATGGCAGAAGACACATGGTCTTCATCCCGAAGACATTTGGGAAACAACCTGCCCGCAGACACCTGGGCCAACCACCACAACTACCCTGCCTGAAGATTCATTGGCTAATAATGTACTTTAGGCCATGAAAACCTACCCGAAGAGTCTTGGGCTATTCGGGAAAGGGAGAAAAAAAGTAGCTAATAACCGGACACTCCTAAGAGTATTGGGAAAAACACCCCCCATGAGATTGGGGTGTTCGGTACTAAAGTGATCAACTTGGGTGGGGAGAGAATAAAGAGCATAAAAGATACAAATATATGTATAGGTAAAAAACACTCATCCCAACCTAGGGGTTCTAAAACCTAAGAAAAAACACCCATGTTTCTATTCATTCACAAAATAAGCCACGACACTAACGGCCATGCCCCAAATCAGCCCAAAAACCAATTCCCCATTTAAACCATTTTTGTTTTCATGTTTAAGTGATCCCATTTAGATTAATTCTACACTTCTAAGAAACTAACATGAATAAACACAATCCAGGAAAAGAGAAATAGTCAAACATCAATTTAAGCATTCAAACCCGGTTTTCTTGTAAGGTTATAACAACAAAAAGGGGATTAGTGAGATCCCTCAATGTACTGGAACCAAAGAAAACCTCACAAAAAGGGATATGTGAGATCCCTAAAAATACTGGAAACAAAGGAAACCTCAAGACACATCCCCTTGTCCCCAAAACCAGGAACCGAATATTTCTCAGCAATAGAGGATCCCACCGAAGTTCGTGTCATAGAAGAGAAACCACATAGCTTCATATTCAAAACCAACATCTGTATCTCAACAGAGGATTCCGTCTTCACCCACATCACCCCATAAGAAATCAAACAGAACAACAAGACTACTACCAAAAAAGAGGAGGGAAACATCTATGTTCAACACATCATTCATTAGGTTCTTTTCTCTGTTTGTTAACCGAGATGATCACAGAGGGATTCTTGTTTTATTGAACGCCCATTTAACCAGACGAGTTTCAGTGATTAACCAAAATCCATGTGAAGTCAATTAATCATCATATAATACATGGTTCATTAGTCCGCAAGGAAAGACCACCAACATCCATTATTTTCACTAAGCATAGGCCCACACAATTCACAACACATATCAACATAAAAGAGTACAGTAGAACATCGATCATGCCCCCCATTCATTCTTTAAAGGTCTATTCATTATCTTCATTAATTTTGGTTTCATCAATTCCCACATAAAAAAAAGCGTACCCACACCGCATGATACATAGAAAGGAGAGTCAAAGGAAAAATCCATACCTGATTGATCAAGGATAGACTTTTTTCTCCACGCGCCATGAAAAGGGGATGCGTGGCTTGCATGGGAGGAATTCCATGGACTCCAAGAGGTGCAGAAAGCTCCAGCAGAGGTGGACCACAAGCCATGGGAAGAAGGGACTCCAGGCTCACTGGGAGAGGAACGAAGCTAGCCAAAAGGAAGAAGAGGAAAAAGGAACTTACCATGTGATATATTGATAAGATCCCATTGTTATGGGATATGGGAATTTTGAACTCTTGGAAAGTCGGATCGCAGTTTCCTATTCGGTAGGGAATTTACACACGATGGAATTAAGTTGATATTTAATATCACCCACCGGGGAGGTTTCTTGGGAATTTTAGGAATTAATTATGGGATTTAAATGTCCTTGAAATGGGTAAACGAATTAATTTACGTTAGAAATTATGTTGCGGGAGCGGGACTGGAAAAAGGAAAATGGAGGGCTGGGTGAGGACACGGTGCGACCATCAGAGTGCCACAGTTTTGGTAGAGCTTTATTTTGGAAAATTAATGGGCTGGGAGGGTCTGGGACATTACAGGTAATGTCCGTAATCAAGCATTTTATTTTATTTCTTCCTCCACATCTATTAATTACAATTAATCCATGATGACAAGATATCCATTGTATATTTTATATACTAAGACATTATTAGGTTAATTAAATAACATAAATACATCCTCTCTTCAATCAAATGGTTCGTTAAATCATTATTCATGTGTATGGAGAACAACAGCCTAAAGAATTATTGTTATTTTTGTCAGATAAGCACCGGTCAAAAGTATATATAATGATGTTTTTATTTCTTAAATATATAATATTTATTATATTATTATTCTTTGTGAATGATGATATCACATATTCCTTCTTAATTTCATTTAAATGGGAATATGATAAAATCAATCAAGTGTATAGTGGACTACCACCTCATGTTGATATGTGATTGATTAATCAATTAAGATAATGGTAAAACGATGGTATTAATTAATACAATATGTTATATATTACCTATAAATAAATATTCATTTATTTTATAATATTTAACTATATTTCATTCAATCAGTTAAGGAAATGGAAACAATATTCATGCGTTCGTAGGACTTAACTTCTCCATGAATGGTGTATTATATTTTATATCTCTAAATATTATAGATTACTATAAATACACATATAATTTATATATATGATAATTATATCATGGTTAAAATTATTGATTTTATTTGACCATGATCAAATTTATAGTATAAAAAATATAAAAAATGAAAACATACGCCAACAAAAAAGTAGTTATTGCATGAGTTGATAATTTAACGTGGAATTTTAAATAAATTAGTAATAGAATTTCATAATTAAATAATATGAGGTTATATATATAATAATATTTCTATATTATATTTATAATAAACTTATATTTATTATACATGAGGTTTAACTGTATATTATTGAAGTCACACCTATATGTTGTGGATTTAAGTATCACTATTTCCTTCTACGAGACACCATCCATATTCACAAACTATTTATTTCATATTGTGTATATAATTACCATGAATGTATTTTATGGCTATTATCCTTAAATAATTTTATCTACATATACATCTAATGATCACCCTTTCATAGGTTTTATGTTTCAAATGTTACCAAATATATAAGGGTTTTTCGTCTCAATATTCTGTCATTGATACATATGTTATTTTTTGAACCTTTATTATTTTATGAGGTTTATATAACATCCAATTAAAAATTAATGAAATGGATTAATTTATCCTCTAGATATTAGAAATTTCATTTATTATGCATTCAATGGGATTATGAGTCAAATATATCAATGTGGTGAGGGTTTTATGTTACAATCTCATAGTTTATAAGGATTTCTCTTGATTTTGATTAAAATGACTAAATCATCAAATCAAACTCTCCATAAACTCATTTATTTTATTATCCTATTGTTATTTCAATATAATACTATTTTTCAAATTATTTCCTTACCATTATATACTGAAGTGTTCATAATAATGTTTTAATGAAAAATCATTTTTATTTCTCTCTTTTGTAGAAGCCTCATTATGATTAAAAATAATTTTTTTAAACATGTTTTCAAAAAACGTTTTTTGAAAATATAGAAATTATTTATTAATGAATGTATTTCCAATTATTTACTTTTTAAAAACAATGTTTTGAATGAAATATTCATATTAATTTCTAAACAAGCCATGTTTTGGTTTTAAAAATTTGAAAAAATATTATATTTAACAATTATGGAATATATATAATTATATTCCATCAAGGTTGATAATTTATTTTATTATTAATTTATATTATTTGAAGATTATTTTTATTATAAAGGAATGAAATTTTTTATGTTTTCATTTAATTCAAAGAATAAATGATATTTTCATCATGAAAGTATATAAATGATTTTTATAGATTCTTTTGTATCATTTCAAGGATATTTTAAATGAAATGGATTTCCAAAATATTTTTTGAATTTATTGTTTTAAAATATTATTTTTAATGACAATTTATTTTCCTAGAGAATTGTTTTAAATGATCTCTCACAACCATTTTCTATCTAAGAAGACATCTGTTGACGTTACCACTGCCTTACCAGTGAAATGATCCAAGGATCCCATTCTCCTTCTTTCTACAAATGGATTATGTTTATGATGGAATGATGTTTATAAACCCAATTTCTCTTACATGAGTTATAAAATGTGAAAATGATTATGAAACCCACTAATATTCATGGGTTATTCAATAATGGAATGATGGAAGGATTATGAAATCGATATCTTTTCGAAAAGTTAGGATATATTGAAATGTTTATGAAACCCATTTCCTTTCATGGGTTATGATATTATTAATATTTGATGATCTTTTTCAGATATATATATATATATATATATTATTTTCTATATATTATAGTTAGGACCTATAGATCCCTCCCATGCATAGGGTTAGGATATCTATCTCATGAGATAGATTAGAATATAATAGAGTGTTTACCCAATTTAGCATAAGAATTTCTGCCTTATAATTTTCTTTGGGGTGATTTATGACTACTATGATTGTTTCTGTAGTGAACCAATTACACAATGATCACCTTCGAAGTGATCATTGAATGCTACTGAAATAGTTTTCTATTCTTATTTGTATGACCAAATTCTATGTCTTATGTCAATTATACACTCCCATGGATATTTTTATTTTATTTCCTTTTGATCAATGTATTATTAACTTCTAATATTTATCCCATGACACCATATTATTTAATTTGATATACAGGGTATGTGTTTGAAATGTTGTTCCCATGCTCCAAGATAGTTATATTCATTTTATTCTTATTTATTTCACATATTTACTCTTACTGGCCATCTAATATTACCCATTATTATATTTATTTTCTCTTGGAATTGAAGAAAAATATAATCTATGATATATCTAATAAGGTTTTTAGTTATAATGAACATATTTGGAGATGTAGTAGTTTACATATGAACCGGTTGATTATGTTTCTCTATTTAAAAATGAATTATACCTTTAAAATTCTTATTATAATATTTGTATAATGTATTTAACGTTCATATAAAAACATGTAATATCATGTATGAGATTCTAAGGATGTTATACCATTAATTTCTCAGAAAATCAACATGTGAACTAAAAAATTTACATTTTTTCAAATTCCAAAATCATGTTGTGGAATAGTAATTCAAGTCGAAACCACTTCATTTTTTGAATTTTAGAAGTAGATAGTGTTTTAATCATTCTTTATATCCCTCTATGAGAAATTTTATTCGTATATATATATATATTTATTTAAATTTTGAACCATAAAAACCCTCTCTTAGTGAAATCAAGTGTTGTGGTATATGAAATATCCATATTCTCATTATGAAAATTCAAATGAATCATATAGTTAACTCTTATAAATATTTTGGTGAACACTTGTCATGGTTTGACATGAGATTTCATAGTTTGGCTTTATTAGGTTAGATCTTACTCTTACAGTTGCTTTAAAAAAATTTATTACTTCTCCTTGAATTTTTCATTTCTATTAGATAATATATCTTCAGTCATGTTAAAAAATAAAAACTAAAAAAATAATGGTATCTTTTCTGAAATTAGATAAATATATGAATTCATGGATAAATGGAATCTTTAATGATTTTTTTCTCTTATCACACTATGAAATTGACTACTACACCAGAATCCCCACACACACATTTATATGGGAACAAATCAATTTCCCCAATAAATGTTCATTTTCCTCCACTTTTAATTTAAATATGTCACAGAACTTATAAATATGATCAGCCTCAAATTTTACATGATTATTGGGTAAAGCGAATGGGAATAGGCAAAATAGCCAAAAAACCCCTTAAATTAAATAAATATTAGTTATCCCGTGATTTAAATAAGAAGGTATTACTATTCTCTTTTATCAATATAGAATTTGTTTTCAACTCGATCATGACAATTATATCTAAAAAGATGTCCTAAATATTGATGAAAATGTTGGAATAACATTACAATACACAAGGGAGAATCTAACATACATTATTATCTCATAATATTGTAAGAAGAGTTTTTATTTATTTCAACAAATATATAGTTTATCTATAAATATACATCAAATATTTATATGATTGTCCGTTTCACTTGTCTTTTGACATCTCAGAATGTTCCCACGTTATAATTCCTAAAACCATATGTTTCATGTTTAATTGTTTCTTGATAATAAACTAAATGGGATATTTTCCAACATATGTTTTTTATATACTTCTTATAGTGGTATTTTCATTATTCGTGGTCCATTACATGAGATCCAAATATATAAAAGTGAACCTAGTGTGTGGCCTACAATTCATTAAGCATAAAAAATCACTAAATAAATTACCACAAATACATTAGAACTATATATGTCTTGAATTATGTCCCTAAAAGATATATTACAACATCTATATGATCAATAATGGTCAAATCAATTTATTTCATCAGTAATGAACTCCCTTTTTATATGTGTATTAGATTAGCCATTAGTTAACTTCTTACATACTTTAATGACATGACACTAAGATGGAACACCACCATAATATTTCTTTTAAAAACCAGTTAAATAGAAATAGAGACCTTCTAATAAATAATTTATGGTTAATTATTATTTCTAAAAGATACATAGTGACACCCAAAGGACTCATCCCAACTATTACTACAAATCATATCAACAAAAATCCCATATCTATCCTAGTGTTCCGGTCCATATGAAATCTATTTGTGTTTTTATCTATAAAACCCTCACTAAAATCGATATTTATAATATTTTATCTCATTCCACACAAACAGTATCAATGAAATTTCCTCTTCAAATATTAATGTGTGGGTTGATTTCAATTTTTTTCAATGGTAATATGGTCGTTTGGAAACCTTGTTCTTCAATAAAAAATATTTTCCTTCAATATATTATCCAATTCTATCATGGTATAAATAATCCACAATATATATTGAGTATGAAACCCCATTATATTCTTATCATGTCCCCCCATTAATCTTGTTCCCCTCCAAATGATCTAAATATATATACCTATCTTTTAACCAAATCATATATTTCAACAAATAATGTGTGGAAATATTCATATTATCGTATGATACATAGTGACTTAGGGATGATTTATCCTGGACCCCAAATAATTTAAATTCTAATTAAATCAACCCTCTCAGAATTTCATCTTCATATTCATGATGTAAATTTAAATATATGTATTTACATCGAGAAAATTCGTATTTGTAACCTGAAACAACAAGTTTGATGATTCCAATTGTTATGGTATACATAGGGGAATCTGAACTATTTCTCCTAAACCAAAACAAAAGATATTATCCATTTATACTATCCTTTAACATCACAAAATTATGATATCGTGGACAATCCCAATTTTTTTCTAATTACATAATAAATATTCCATTTCCATATACAATACTTTTTATTTTGGGTAATCGAATTACCATAATCTACCGTGGTTACTAGAAATCACTGTATTTGGTTATGAAAGGCCTCCCTATTTGTAGTTGGCGAATATTTTGTGTATTCAGACATACTATGATAATTCATAGGCATTTTTTCATCCTAAATTTTGAGAATATATAAAAATATATTCCCCCAACAACATTACCATGAAACTAGTTATTTGAATTTTTTCAACGTTCATTCAAAAAATGAAAGATTCGTTAATTTATTTATTTATTCAATAAAATAATGTTATTATTTTCATTTTTTCAATCCGATATTCAAATTCATCCAAACACTACTAAATTTTAGACCTCCAATTTGAGTTTTAATAGTCTCCAATTATTCAAATGAAAATTTAAAATAATATTTTTTCAACCGTCCATGATTTACCTTGAATTAGAATTTTTACCTTCATTAAACATATGTATACTTTTCCTTTTTTACATAAATTTCCTAAAATTCCTACCAATTTCATATGAAAATAAAATTTAACCAGTTTTATTCGAAATATTCCAAAAATATGTTTTCTCCCTCATTGGTCATGACTTAATTTCATTGAATTAAGAATTATTGGAGACATTAAACTCATGAAGATAAACCCAAGTAAATAGAATTCTAAGAAAAAGTGGAGTCCCTACATATTAATAATAGATGATTTATTTACAATGAAAAAATTTACAGATTGAATTTATAAAAGGGAAATTCCTTTTCATGTTATAAAATAATAAAGGTTCCCCTGAGAAAAACAAAATATATAGTCACCATGTCATTCTATCTCACAAAATAAATGTTATGGAGAAAATGAAAATACATAAAGCTTAAAGGTGACACCATTTTTCCATAATAATGGAAATTACCATTGTCTTGATCTATATACGATATAAAAAGTTAATGCGCTATCTTTGACCTCATATAAATATTGAATTAAATGATCTATGCTGAATGGATGAAGATTTAATTTTATATTACATAAAACCACATAAGTATTGAATAATCAATCAAAACACACCTTCATTATTCTAATTATAAAAAATCATTTCCAACTCCCTAATTTTATATTAATATACTATAATTGATACAATGTGATGAAATTTGTTTTTCTATACTATTTATAACAAAATAAGAGTGCAGGTTCATAATGACACCTAAATATGAATTATTTTACATAAATGGGTTACCTTGCCTTATGGTAATGAAACACTTGCATGACATATCCATCTCTATTATATTTATCTATGAGTCTAAACCTCAAGGATGATTGATATATTCCATCTCTTTAACATTTTTGTCATTTATTTTGATGTGACAATTTACTAAAACCATCTATATTCAGTGATCAATTTAATTTAATAAATACAATGTTCCACATCATGAGTTGTTACACATTATCATATATTATTAGTTGAAGAAAAAATATTGAAAAGATGAAAATGGATCTGAGATACAAAATTATATTATTAATAAATACAAATATATAGGATCGTCAATAATTTTTTTTTTCAACCTACCGATACAAAAAAAAAGAGATGGGATAAAGAGTATGAATAATAATAGGTAATATTATTCCAATACTCATTGTTGATAATTTTATTTCCTAGAATCATAAATAATTCATTTTTGTTCAACCAAATCATTAACTTCATCATCCTTGATAGAATGAAAAATTTTGGACTTGATGAAAATAAATTCCCCTCTATTCATGATATCCAAAAGTTTTTTTTTCGGGATCTCAAATGTCCCACCTATTTTGAAAAATTCATGATAGAAGAAGCCTCCCATTTATTTTATTTATTAGTTAGATATTTTTTTTCAAAAAGAACCTCCACATAACAATATATTTCTTAATACACTATGGATATGGGGTTCATAGAATGAGTTATATATTTTTCCCTAATGGCACATAGTTACGATTTATTCTTATAATTTTATTTAAAAATTATCTCCTTCATTGAAGGATGAATTATTTGGAACACTAACAAAGATTATCCTATAGGTGTGATCATATATTGAAGCCTATGACACATTTAACACATACACTCTATATGATTTCTATACATTCAATTCCAAACATCATTCCATATTTTTTATTGTGAGGTTCAGTAAGAATTAACATAATGACGGTTATATTTAGAATTACTCATGGACACAGAAATATACTATGAGACTAAACATCCTAAAGGAAACATAGGTCTAAAACTCTTCCAAATTTTTGACAATATAATTGAAATAATGTTAGTAAAATATAGTTGTGGAAATATTTAGATGATCTCATAAATAATTCACCACTATTTATAGTGATTTTACTACCAAAATTGTATTAAAATCTAAATATATCAATTGGTATGAATGAGATTTAACCGAAGGAAATATAGATGCTCACATTCACCCAAGAGGATGTTAGAAACTAGAATAATTTATCAATTTTAGGAGGTGTAACATGTGTTTCTCTCTAGTTAATTATTCTTTATTCACTATGTAATGGGATTATTAATTTATCATGATCACCCTATATTATTTTATAATTTTAGTGTTGGGAAAAAATCCCTCAAGGTATGATTGAATCATTTTTCAGGTGATTGTGTTTATTGAAAAAGTGGACATCTGTGTTGTGATTGTTTACAAAGAAAACAATGTCCTACAATTTTGTGGACAAAGGGGATTTCATGGTGACATGTTGAGTTCAAGAGCTATGTTCAACGATCCATGTTTGATTCAAGAACGTTGAAAAAGGAATGGATGAAATGGAAGTGGTACAAAAAGAACACATACAAGGTGGCACCGTTTTCTAATGTTTGCCAAATTTTTGGGCTTGAAAATTGATAAAAGGAGAAAAGTGGTTTTGGAAAAGAGACTTGTGCGCCTCGTACTTGAAGGATATTAAACATTCATGCCTAATGTTTTTCAGGACCAGAATGTCAAAATATGGAAAATGAAAGAGGGTCACGCATGTAGTTTTGTGGTCACGCATGTAACTTGCGATCCATGAAGCGACATGCACACTGATGCCTATGAGGCTTGGGAACTTGCGCGCCGGTTGTTTTTCAAGATCAGAATATCAAAATATTGAAATGTAAAGAGGGTCACATAGGTATTGGTTTGGTAATGCAAGTGACTTTCATGTCGAGACTTGCACGCTGAGGGGATACTTGCACGCCATCGTACAGGGTGACCAAATGCCTATAAATACAGGACAAACCCTCCCCATTTTTAAGGGAGTTCAACACTTAGAAAAATTAGAGCTCCCGTCACGCTGGTGTGGTGGTCGCACAGGTGGTGTGTGGTCGCACATGTGGACTTGCGCGCTAGTGTTTGATGTTGCTTGGAAGTTGGTAGTTGTGGGCCAATATTGGTTTGGGCGTAAAAGGTATTGAGTCGCGCATGTTTGGAGTTGCATAAGATCATGCCACACAAGTAGTTGATGTAGACATGCATTCCCATTGTGACTTGTGCACTGATACCTGCGCACCAGGATAGAATTGTGCGCCATGTATGGTTGATTCATGACGTTTATTCAGGGCTACGTGAATGCTGGAATATTTCCTGATACCTTCGGTGAAAAGTGAAATTCATCTAGGGTGAATGTTGGACTTCCATAGAGAATCCACATACAACAGAGGATGTATTCATTAGAGATAATGAAGAGACCTACAAGTCTATAAACTATGAGTGGATCCTTTCCGGATCAGTGAGCAAAGGAAGAGGAAGAATGTGATCCTCTCCACCAGTAGTGGGTGACAGAGAGAGAAATAAGGAGTTACCCTTGGGAAAGCAGTGAGCTGACCCTAAACCTTATAAAGGGAGGGATCCTGGGATAGAGTGACATTTTCCGAACCGTTGTATGCACATCTAATGAATAATAGTTGAATTTGGTACGACCGGAAACATGTCGGTGTATGCTCCTTGGACGTAGCCCAATGAGGGTTAACCAAGTAAAAATCTTGGTGTCTGCTGCTTACTTCCTTGCATTGCATTTTAAGCATCATCATCCGATAAAGAAGAAAATAAGTGATCATAAAAAACACACAAGTGCAAAAAAAGTGACCCTTGTAATAAAGAGGTCGTGATTTAGTGGGGCAGAAAGAATTTTGAAAAATAATATACATACCCTGATTCACCCCCACCCTCTCAGGGTATGTGGGCCCCTATTGGTCCTAACAATTGATATCAGAGGGAAGTTTGTTTTTATTATATTTTTTTTCTCTGACTTGGTGTAGTCGATCTGTGTGGTTAAATATTCAGTCTGTTCTTATCTCAGTGTTCCATGGAAAAGGAAAAAACATCAAATAAGAATCATAATTTAGGTGGTATTCCTCAGTGTGTATGTGTGTATGGAAAAAGTGAGATTCAATTAAAAGAATCAAAAAGCTTATTGAAATAAGTACTAGATGAATCTGATAGGGAAAATATTGATTCCCTCAATCATGATGTAGGAATGAGTGAGGTACTTTAACTTCAAGGTGATACTGAAACAACTGATGATGAAGAAGTTTCAAGAATGAGGCCACCAGTAGATGTTGTCCACAAGAAAAAGGAATTGGATCGGAAATTGGATGAAGAAGTCAAATCTAAAGATATCCAGATTCAAGTATTGGAAATTGAGGTCAGCAAGATAAGAGGCTTAAATCAAAGGCTTATTTATGTGGATAATGACCGAAAGGAGAATAATGATTCTCAAGGTGAAGAACTACAAAATATGGATAAAATAAAAGGAAAACAAAATGATGGTGATTATGAAGAGAATCAAAAGTCATATGAAGTTCATAATCTGGAAGCTAGAAATGATGATCTAGAAACATAGTTGTCTGAAGAATTTCAGAAGAATCATAGGATACAATAAGAGAATGAATCTGTCTCTGAATCTGTTTATGAGGAAAAATTGAAAGTAATGAAGCAAGGGGACATGGTAGAAAAGCTTACACGGGAACTGGAAGATTAGATGAGTTGTGGAATGAATCTCAGAAGAGAACTCAAGGCCCAAATTGAATAAGGGGATATGAAGATTCAATAGTTGGAAGAAGTGCTAGAATCAGTGAAGAAGGAAGTGGAGAAATACAATGCTAAAGGAAAGCCTAAAAATAAGGATGCCTTACACTTACTATTCCATTATCCTTTAGCAGGTGATGATGAAATGAAAAGAAAATTTTCTATTTATGAAAAGAGAAAAGAACAATTTCTATCAGCTCAAATACCATATAGTTTGGGAAAAAACGGTGTTGGATTTGATGAATTCCTTCACATGCATTACAAAAAGAGAGATGTGAATAGTTCCTGAAGTAGAGAAAATCCTATAGGTTCTGGAGATAGGCCTAGGAGGATAGTTCCATGAAGTAGTGACGACATGTGCTATTTCTGCGGGATTCATGGACACACATCAAGATTTTGTTTATAGGCATAGGAATACATATCAGGCTGTGAAAATATAATCATTAATAGATCTGAGAAGAAGAAGACGTGTCATGAGAAATCAGAAAGAATAATATCTCAGAGGAAATCATCCATTAAATGCTATTACTGTGGAAGAACGGGACACACCATGAGTATGTTTCAGGAATCTCAAGATCCCCATGTCAGAAGAAGACCTCAAGGTGTATCAGCATCTCAACATAGAAATGACAAAACGAGGTATGCCTTTGATGGAAGATGTTTCATATGTTCAGATTATGGGCATTTTGTAAGAAATGGCCGCAAGAAGAACGCAATAAAGGAAACAGAACTCGAAAAGAGATTCTCAACTCCAATGATGCATAATAAGAAATTCTACACTGGGAGACAAAGTGGCAAGGAGAAGAATAATCTTATAGCCTCAGGGGAATCACATGGAACTGAACGAAAGGTGTTTCAGTCATCTACTCTGTCATACTGACAACAGCTCTCATGGAGAGAATGTGAAAAAACCTAGACGATTAAGGGGAGATCTACTCTAGATATGATAAAGATGAATGAACATTCAAAGGAGGACTCACCACCAGTGAAAAAGAGTGTGGTGACTCAGATATCTGATAAAAGATAGATGAACAAAGAATGCATTGAAAAATATGCATGTCATGTTCCACAGTAAAAAGTAGAGGAGGGTGAAAGATCCTTGCAATGGTGGAAGAAGCAAGGGAAGATGAAAATAAAAGATATTTCTGCTCAGAGAAGGAATCAAGGGAAATTGAATTTTGGTTTAACATCAAAGACGGAAATGTGTACTAGTGGGTTTATGCCACAAATGGTGAGAAAGTCCAAGCCAACAGAATCTACATATCAGAAAAATACATAGCATGTGAGTAATGAATGCTTAGTCATATGACTAAAGCAGTTGAAGTTGGCTAGGAATCTAGACAAGTAAAGAAAGAGTGTGATGCTCGACAAGAAATAATCAAAGGGTTGACCAAGAAGGATCAACCACAATCCTCTTCTTGCAAATTCCAGAAGACCCCCTCTCCCTATGTATATTAATGATGTTAATTGATGATTGAGGTGATTCAAGTTTTAGGGAGATACGATCAAATGGGAAGTGGAATCTAAAGATTCAAAGTGGAGAAGTGATTGTGTTACTAACAATATCTCTTGTTTCCTACACTGAGTTACAACTCAGTAGGATTAGAGATTTAGTTAATGGCTTGATGCTGAGTTCCAGATTATAATAAATGATTCATGTGGAGAATAATGGTTATCAGAACAGTGGGACTAACCCCATGAACTGATTCATAAAATAGGGGGATCATTCAATAACAAAATCAAATGCAGGATCCATCAATGAAAAAATCGTATGACTCAGCACATGTGTTTCCTATCATGGGAAGAAAGAAACACATGGAGAAGCAGCAATAATCATTCATCTGATGCTTATCTATTTCATTCTAACAAGTCGTATTAGCTGACAATTTTTAGGATACCCAGAAACAGTGAGAGAAAATCAAAGGTGATTCAACCAAAATCTGAGAAATTAGTTGAATGAAATGACTTCATTGAACAGTGACACAGTGAAATGATTTCTGTTAAATGTGAGGAAGTGGTAAGAGACTCAGGGAGAGTAGAAGTGGCTGAATTTTATTCAGAAGAAGATAGTGATGGTGATTATGAAGAAGTAAAATCCTTATCTACAAAAAAACCAAAGAGTCGAGCTAAAATTGATAGGAAGAATATAACTGGGGACTAGATAGCTCCAATTAAGACAAGGAGAATGAAATCACTACATTAGACATATTTTCTATCTCAGGTTGAGCCAAAATGATCTGCTGATGTTGCTGTAGATGAAAAATGTGTTCAAGCCATGAATGAAGAGCAAAATCTGATTGAGAAGAATTAGACGTGGGAGATTTTTTCTAGGCCATCAGATAAGAATGTCATCAGGGATAAATGGGTCTATCGAAACAAGATGAATGAAAATGTCATAGTGATTCGGAACAAAGCACGACTAGTGTGCATGGGATACTCTCAGATAGAGGGAATATATGTTGATGTGACATTTGCACCGGTTGCAAGGATGGAGACAATCAGATTATTTTTTCCCATAGTAGTGCAAAAAAAAGTTCAAAGTGCTTCAGATGGATGTTAAATCTGCATTCTTGAATGGAGTGATAGAATTAGAAGGTCATATCAAGCAGCCAAATGGTTTTATTATTCATGAGGATGATAATACGGTTTGTCGGCTGAATAAGGCCTTATATGGGCTGAAACAAGAACTAATATAATGGTACTTAAGGCTTTATAGGTGTTTTAAGAATCTTAGTTTTCAGCATGGTGGATTTTATTACAATCTCTATTTCAAAAAAATAGTAATCAAATGATGATGGGGCAGGTTAATGTCGATGACATAATATTTGGCAGATCAGATGAAGCATAGTGTAGGCAGATTTCCGAATTCATGAAACATGAGTTCGAAATGTCTATGATTGGTGAGCTAACGTTTTTCCTTGGATTACAGGTGACACAAGGAAGGAATAGAACATTCATTTCTCAATACAAATATGACAATGAGGTTATAAGAATTTTTTTCATAGCTAATTCCAAGGAGATGAAGACTCTGGTTGCTTCTCGGATGAAATTATCAAAAGATGAGGATGGAAAGGTAGTTAATATCACAGAATACAGGAGAATTATTGGAAGTCTATTGTACTTGACCGTAATAAGGCCTGATATAGTTTTCGCCACATGATAAGTAGCGAGATATCAAAGTAATCCCAAGGAAATCTACATGCTTTCAGTGAAAATAATACATCGGTATATCAAAGGAATTTTTGATTTTGGTCTGATGTATAATGACAAATCTCAACCAGTTTTATTGGGTTACACAGATGCAGATTGGTCCGGATCAGTTGATGACAAAAAATCAACGTCATGAGTTTCATTCTAACATGGTGGATTATATATTTCTTGGATAATCAAGAAAAATTATTTCATTTCATTGAGCACCGCCGAAGCTAAGTATATTGCGGCCACTCAAGAATGCACACATTTATAGTGGATGAAACAACAACTTGAAGATATGGGAGTTGAAGTGAAGTCTCCGATCGGAATCCAGTATGATAACTCAAGTGCTATCAATCTTAGAAAAAATCTTGTCCACCATTCAAGGACCAAGCACATTGAGATCAAATTTCATTTCATCAAGGAGAAGGTTGAGCAAGGAATTGTGAAATTAGAGTATGTGCCTACAGAACTACAGGTTGCAGAAATTCTGTGAAAGGCCTTACCTAAGGAAGTGTTTGAAAGGCATCAACTGGATATGGGAGTCCAGTCCACTCCTTGCACTTGAAAGATTGTGGATGCGAAACCACCCCCTCTCCCCGAGTTATGATGTGTTTTTCCCTAATGTGCTGATATGTGTTCTCTACTCTGTTATAGACTCCAATGGAGTGACTTTGGGGTTCATTGTCAAAGGGGGATGAAATAGTGATTTTCAAGGGGGAGATAGTGTGCCTATTTGAAAAATACTGACAGATACGGGGAGAAGATGACAAGTGGAGCAGCGAGATAGGTGTAGCAATGAGAAAGGTGGCGAGTATTAAATCTGACGATGATAGAAGTGACTGATCAAAGACTAGATGTCATGACAGCTGAGGATCGTGATAAAAGCAGAAGAGTGGTGTTGGAATGTGGTAAGAATATTTCCAACATATTGGTATCAGTTTGGTGTCAATGGTGGGTGTTAGAATTGAAGAGATTCATTGATGAATGTTTCATTTACTCTTTTTTTCTTATGCAGAGCATTGCTCATGTGGGCTTAGTGTATGTGTTGAAAAATACTTGATCGCTATCAGAATCTCAATAGGCGAATGGTATTTGATGAACTAAATATGTATCTTTTTATGGAAGTGTTGTCAATAAACCCATAGGGGGAGATTGTGTGGAAAAAATAACTCAAGGTATCACTGAAGCATTTTGAGGTGATTGTGTTTGTTGGCAAAATGGACATCTGTGTTGTGATTGTTGACAACGTAAAAAATGACATAATATTTTGTTTACAAAGGGTATTTCATGGTGGCATGTCGATTTCAAGAGCCTTGGTCAACAATCAATGTTTTATTCAAGAACGTGGATAAAGGAATGGATGATCAGTAAGAGGTACAAAAAGAACAGATATAAGGTGTCTCCGTTTTCTAGTGTTTTCCAAGTTTTTGGCCCTGAAAACCATCAAAAGGAGAAAATTCATTTTGGCAAATAGAATTGTGTTCTGTGTAATTGAAGGAGAGGGAACCCGCACACCTAATGTTTTTCAGGATTATAAGGTCAAAATTTGGCAAATGAAATAGGGCCACGCATGTATTTGTGTGGTCGCACAAGTGACTTGCGATATTTGAAAAGACTTGCGTGCTGATACCTATGAGGTTTGGGAACATACACGCCTGTTGTTTTGAAAGATTATAAGATCAAAATATTGAAAAGGAAAGAGGGTCGTGCAGTTTTTGGGTTGGTCGTGCAAGTGACTTGCAAGGTAAGAGACTTGTGTTCCAAGACTTGTGCGCAGACAGGGGACTTGCACACCATCGCGCTGGGTGACCAAATGCCTATAAATACATGACCACCCATACTCATTTTTAAGTGAGTTCAAAAAATAGAAAAATCATAGCTCTCGTCACGCTGGTGTGGTGTTCGTGGATGTGGTGTGTGGTCGCACAGGTGGACATGCACGCGATTGTTTGGCGTTGCGCGCCGGTTGGTAGTTGCGTGCCAATATTGGTTTGGGGGTAAAAGGGATTGAGTTGCGCAGGTTTGGAGTTGCATAAGATTGTTCCACACAATTAGTTGAGGTAGACTTGAGTGCCCATTGTGACTTGCGCGCTGATACCTGCACACCGGTTTAGACTTGTGTGCCATGTAAGGTTGATTCACGGCATTTATTCAGGGCTACGTGAAAGCTGATAGATTTCCTAATTCCTTCGGTGAAATGTGAAATTCATCTATGGGTGAAAGTTGGAATTCAATAGAGCATCCACATAAAATAGAGGATGTATTTTTTAGAGATAATGAAGAGACCTACAAGTCTATAAATTGTGAGTGGATCCTTTCTAGAGCAGTGAGAAAAGGAAGAGGAAGAAGGTGATCCTCTCCATCGGTAGTACGCCTGAGAGAGAGAAATAGGGAGTGACCCTTGGGAAAGCATTGAGATGACCCTAAACCTTGTAAATGCGGTGAGCCTGGGATAGAGGGAATGTTCCCAAACCTTTGTATCCACATCTTGTGAAGAATAATGGAATTTGGTATGACCAGAAACATGTCGGCATATGCTCCTTGGACATATCCCAGTGAGGGTGAACCAAGTAAAAATCTCTGTGTCTACCTGCTTACTTCCATGCATTGCATTTAAAGAATAATCATCAGATAAAGAAGAAAATAATTGATCACAATAAACACACAAGTGGAAACAAAGTGACCCTTGTAATGACGAGGTCAAGATTCAGTGGGGAAGGAAATTTTTTGAAAAAGAATATCCATTCCCTGATTCACCTCCCCTCTCAGGGTATATAGGCCCCTATTGGTCCTAACATTCAGTTTCTTCATTTTTGTTTAAAAATAGAAATAAAATAGATCTTGACCCTCTACATCATGTTCAATACATTTATTTTTATGGTAGGCATATCTAACAAAGGTAAAATCTCAATTTTAACAACATTGAATATTTCGAGAAATAATAATGGTTTTAAAAATTCCAACTCTATGTTCATTTAACACATAACTTGAATGATCATAATTCCTCTATCCTCCCAATGGAAAAATAAACGATATTTTTTTTCAGAAAATATATTATAAGTTTAGAGTATAAATTATCATGAAATGTAGAAATATAAATTGAAAGACATGAAAAACATTTACACCATCCAATTATTTAAGAATGTCACTATATTTGGGAAAAAATGATGGGATATATTTTTCCAATAGAATATACTCCCTATTTATTAAATATTTTACATGTGTTATATTCCCTTTCAGTAGTAAGAATATAATAAATATTATCATTAAACATGGTAATTATATTTGGATGATATACCTAATCCATGTGTTATTTCTCTAGTAGGATGGTTCCTGAAAATATTTGGAGATATATCATTATTATTGACATGACCCTCAATCATCATTTTGTAAGATTACATCTTAAAGATCCTCTAATTAACACACTTTTACCAGATTTTATGGTTTCCTATATGAAAATAATGAATCTATAATTTATGCGATGATATATCTATATCAAAATGTGATAGTAATTTTTTTTATTAATTTATATCCTATTCATACAACGATACTATGTATGGAAAATATGTTGTAACATTATCATAAGATATTGGGGGGGATCTTATTCCTCTGCCACTAACATAATCTTATGACCTTGTGATGTCTCCTTTTTCACCAGATCCATGGACCATCTTATGAAAATCATTACTGTACCAAAATATTAGTATAGGGTAGACTTTGATTTACCCAATTAATGATAATAATTTTAAAAAATAATTATATAGATATAACATCAATGGTATTAAATATAAAACTATTTTCTCATAGAATCATCTCTATATGTCTTTAGCATTGAGGATATAATCATGCCAATCATTGATCAACTAGTTTATCAACACTTTTTTTGTACCTGTTTCCATAATTACTCACAAACATATCATGATATAATCCCTATAATCAATGAAATATAATATCATTTCCATATCCTTGATATATTTTCCATCTTTGACTAGGTCTCTTTCGAAATTTAAATCCACCGGTTCTATAAAATTACCTATTTGGGGGATGTAAGCACCACTAGAAATAGATCACCATTTTCATCTGATATGTTTTCATAGATAAAAATTAAAAAAATAATGGTAGGTATAGATATATAAATATTTTTATGAGGACTCATCATGGATCCCTCTGGTCATTGGGTGTGATTTCGAAAAATTCAACATTAGTTTTCTTTCACTGATATTCTTTAATAGCCGAGAAAGTTCATCACTAAGGCTGGTTGGACTATCTCATCTAAAACTCAAGATATTTTAGTTATTATAGTATGGTTTACTAAAAATATTGAAAATATAACTTCTATGGATGTTCATATTATTATGGTTGGCATTACATTTCATACAACGCTTCTGAGTATCTAGCACCCCACTACACATGGATGAGGATGTGGTGAACTTGAGAACCCTTTGTTAGATAATATCTCATGGTATGGAAGATATATATTCATGAGAATAAAAGTGAATTTATCCTATGAATACATTCATGAAAGTAAATATGAAATATTCTCAATTATTATATTTCAATATTTTATTCCACAACTTTTATGCCATCATGTGTTAATTCTCTATCCCTACATTGGAAAGTGGTAGTATTAACTATCAATGTACATATGATAACTAGAACATAAACCAATATGAAAATTATAAATCACATATAATTTCATTTAATACCAAATATGAAATCACAAAGTATTTTACAACTATTTTATAGGATGAAATTTATATCTTCTCTGGACATCATCAACTATTGTCCAATTGGGGAACTCTATATATTAGAGGAAGTTTAATTATGATTATATTTTAAAACAATTGAGAAAATTTTCTCTCTTTGTGGATAACAATCAAATTCAATAGATAGGTTAGAGTAATAAACTAAATATTGGCATTGGGATCTAGATATTGTGGTAGATATGGTAAGAAATAATATGTATTATTGTCCATCCCAATAACACTTGTAGTGGTCTCTAGATACAAGATGAATATTATTATTTATGTGTATGATCAATTTTATATTTTCTTGTATAGGTACATCTATGCCCCCGAGTAATCCTTTATCCAATATAGATACATTCACAATGTTGATTATTGTCACACCTATGTTTTAATTATGGATGGAGAACCTATATTTAATAATACAGACATTAAGGAATAATAAAAGGTGGATCTAAGGGTTTATATAAGTATTTATGTAATGTCACTGTCTTTATTATTAACCTCTATCTTATTCTAACAAATTATTTCCTACTATACCCCATATTCTACGTTAGATGATACCCCATTGATCATTTTGAAGTTGTCGCATCACCAAAGGGGATCATAAAAAATAACCATACACATGTTAAAATTGATATATATTCATTATAGAGGTTCTATTATTGGTTAATTTTCAGTCTATACTAAAATTTCACACAATAATGGGGTTATTCACATAGTCATATTGGAAAATGACATGGGATATTGAAATTAATGATATGTATATCCTAGTATTGTTTGCCTAGAGTTCATAGAGATATCCCATGTGATAATTCTTACATATTCATCTGGTAAGTGGAGTTTATTTTTTCAAACTCTATTATTTTATAATTTCATGGACAATATATGTATTGTTATTTTTTTATCATAATTTACTTATATGTTAATATATCACCACTCTATTGATTTGGTGTTAAAACTCAATGTCTGTATGTCAAACCCAATACACCCATAATCATTTGGTCTTAAATTTTCTTTAATGGTATAAATCCAAATCAACATTCCAAACATAGAGTTGATCAATGGATTATTTGGTGAATATAATGTATTGATGATTTTTTGGGGAACTGATTTATATTTTCTATTTATTTGGGCCTCCAAGTCAAGAAGAAGTTATTTTAGAATAGTGGTTACTTTGTTAGTAAATTATCCCTTTGAAGAAAATTTATATCTCTCTATATTCAGAAATTTTTTGAATCAATAGTCTAGTATGTTTTCATCAATGTGTGGAATTTTTCCATCCATCGGTATTACTTAAAAAATAGAGGTACTATGAAGCAATCCTTAAATATATATAACATCATATTTATTAGCATACCATTCCTATAAATAATGTTTAAGGATATGTAGATCTAATTTCATTTTATGATTATACAAGAAAATACACAATCATAAACATAGTGAGTTTGGTTAAATTAAAATTATGTATAGATCACTATCATCTTTTTGGTCTTCTAAAATATCATAGGATACCCCTGGGAAAATACATAGGGAAAATGGGTATATAGAAATAACATAAATTTAATAAACAAGGGGGTAAATAAGAAAATGAGAGCCAATAATCATTACATGATACCCTAAAAACTATAATAATAATAATGGATGCATATAAAAAGTAAATATCATCATAATATCATAAAATTTTTCTAAAATTGTAAAAATATTTACATTATAAGCATTATTCAAGGTTCACTCACATGACCATCATCATAAACTAGACAAAGTACTATGTCAGATTATGTTCACTTAGAAATATCTTACAAAATCATTTTTGAAAAATAAATATTTACCCCATTCATTAGAGGGATATATAATTATATTAAAACTCATTTAATAAATGATAATATTATATATTTCTTCCACATGAGAAAAATAATCCATACATAAATCATATTGAGGACCAAACCCATTTGATGGAAGTGGGATTAATATTTATATTTCAAGGTATAACTGATTGGTAAATCATAAAGATAATCAAGATAATAAGTAATTAAATAATTTGGATAGTTATGTTTAAAAAACAATCATATTTTTTTGATAAATTAAGATCATGTATTGATAATATCATGAGAATAATTACGGAGAACAAATAATAAAAATCTTATAGTATTTTTGAAGATTTTAGAAAAAAGTAAAGGATATTTATAAAGATGCGAAGACCTATTTTTTCCAATAATATAATAATTGAACCAATGTGTAATTTTATTAGGATTTTTAGAAGTTATTAATTATTTAAAATCATTTTTTGGGGGTGATGATTGATAGTAGACAAGAAAGTGGAATGTTCCCCTAAACCGGTTTAATATAAATGATGGAATTTCAAATAGAACTAAAAAAATATATATATAAAAAATTAAAAGGAAATTTCACTATTTATATACTTATGGTATATGTATACAAAAAATTTAGTGTAAAAATTGTATATTACGGAATGAATAGTGGAAATAAAGTGAATGTTTATTCTGAATGTATCGAAGGAGTAACAGAGGATCCCTTACATTCGGTTCCTAGTTGGTTTGGTGCATGAGATTAATTTAAAAATTAGGAAATAATTTTATCGAATAAATAATTGATAATTTTATTCATCAACATTTTATATGATAAAGTCTTTAAACAATGTTATTCTATTAAATTATAATATTATCTTCTTTCGTACATTGGTTACTTGATAGTGTTCATAAATTTTTCAAAAAATTATTTATATATGTAACCAGGTTTGAAAATATTGTAAAATAGATTTATAAAATTATTATTATTAATATTTTTATGATTATAGTTATTATTTATCAAATTTAATATTTAAATTCAACCATTATGGTTGATGGTGAAAAATAAAACTCATTTCTCATGGAAACGATAGCCCGTACATAAGTATGATTATTATATCAATTTCTCAATGAGTAGCAGGGAATTAAGGCAGATAATAATTTTTATGTTTTATAATCATTTGAATATTATATATAAAATATTTATTCATCCATTTACATCTATTTGGTTATCCATAAATGAATGTGAATAAAAAAATTATATGTTACTTTGTGGGTGGGGTAGTCCGCACAATACTCTAACCAAGAGTTCGTTCTAATTAAATGACCAGGTGGAATAAATAATGGATATTAAATTAATATAAAAAAATATATTTATAATATTTATATAATATTCATTATATTTTATGGAAATATGTTATTTTTAAGAGGAATATTATGGGGAAAATATCACACGGAAGGTAATAAAATTTTTGGAGACATGATATTCTATTATTGATTTTTTTAGTTGTGATGACCTGATGATAACATATAGAGAATAGGGTATTATGGAATAGAAAATTAATTTTATGATATTTATTCGTGTGTCATTTAAATGGAATTTATACTAATAATTTTAACCCCATATGGGGATAAGTGAAGCATTTTTTGAAGTGATGAAAATGGATCTTTTAGTAACACATTTTACACATACATGATATCAACACTGTATTTCATGGCAATGAGTTAAAAAACACATTAATAGATAAGGGGTTGAGTTAGGGCCAAATAATAATAAATTAATATGTTATAGACTTTCTTTAGTCTTTTTCATGTAAACTGCCTTATGATTTTACATTTAGAAATTTATATTTTTACCTTGCTAACAAGATTTTAAATAAGTGATTTATAATTTAATTAAAAAATATAATTTAATCCCTATTATATAATTTTAATGTTTTGAAACACAGTTTAATCTCTATTTATACCAATTCTATGTAAAAATATTAATAAAAAACATTTATGCAAAAATAAATAATATATAAAGAAATGGTTCTTATAAAATATAACTTTTAACAATTATTTGTTATTAACATCATTTTATATTAATTACAATTTTACCAAAGGTTAATATAAATATATATACATTTGAAATATATATTACATTCATAATTTAAATTAGATTAATTTTATCTATTAAATTAAAATTCCATGATATTAATAAAAAAATCTTTTAAAAAGTTTTTTTACCATTATGATGGAAATTACCAATAATATTACAAATATAATATTGATGAAAAAAATAAATTTTGTAACATCATAGGTAAATAATGAATAAGACATATTTCATTTTTATTAATATTAGTGAATTAAATAATAATTTTACTTTAAAGGGGATGCTATGTACGATAGCGTACCCGATACGCAACAATAAGTTTCTTTGAAATCTTACGGTGTACACTAATAATATAATAATATTATTTTAAATAGTAGTTAACAACATGAAGTTGTATAGGCGGGAATGGAAAGAACTGACTAAAATATTATTATACCTATTTTTAAATGTCTTTACATTTATCAAACAAAATTGTCAGGCTTAAAATGTGAATGAATCTAATTTTAAGCATAATTTACTTTAACGGGCCAATTTATTGCCTTTTGATGGAAAATACTTTTTTCTAGTTTTTTTTACTATTATATGTTATATTTTAAAAAATAAAATCCCTATTTAGAATCAAGACATCAAAATATACTTTGGGTATAATTTTGGTATGTTTCTAATAAAATTCAATTTTTAATGAATAGTGAAAAATATTGTATTTTAATTCAAAACTATGTTTTAATAAAATTTATTTATATGGTTAGATTATCTTTTAAATTGGATTTAAAGTGTAATTGAAATATATTTTTACCATTTAATCTAATTGTGGTCATTAGATTTAATTTCACTTAGAAATTGGAAATAAACAAGTGTCAATCTTTTGATAGTTATTATTTCTTAAAAACACGCTACTGGTTTTAACAAAGAGGATTAATTTTAAATTAATTAAGGCAACATCTATTATTTTAATTTAGAAAAATATGAATCATTTTTGAATCCAGAATATAAAATATAACTTATGCTGAATTTTTTGTATTTTTCTGAAAAACATCAATTTTTGATGAATTGTTAAACCACTTAGTAATAGTTAAAAAACTGACCTTTTCATTTAAATGAAATTTTTACCACTTCTGTGAGTTGAATTTAAAATATCTGAGAGAAATGGTTAATATCATGAAGTAAAATTTTCTTCAATAAGATGAAAATAATTTTTGGTGAATAATAAGTTTTGACTATTATTTTCCACTATTAATGGTAAATAGTGTAATTCAAGTTAAAAAGAATATTATAATTATTCAAATTTACCTTCACACTTGAAAAACATTATTGGATGAGTAATGGCCGACCATGGTCATCCTTGGGTCGATTTTGGGACCACATGGAGCCAATTATGAGTGATAATGACACTTTAGATAAATTAATTTAAAGTAAGGAAAAATTGACATAAACAAAAATCTTGTAGTAATAAGTATTTATATGGTGTAAATATAAGTCATAGTTTCAACTATAAATATTCATTAGAAATATTAAAAGATTTACTACATCATAGTATTTTTTTATAATGTTTAGACAACAAATAAATTAAATTATTGATTACACAATAATGATGCAGTGTTTACCTCATTGATAAATGATTCAAATAAATAAGAATATAAAGATTAAAATAATATCCAAAACCTGTCCAATTCCTATTGGATAATTTTATTTCGGATATGAGTCATCATATAGTCAAATTTAATTTGTTTTGGACCTTTTTAAACCAAGGATTTCTTTACTATAAAATAATGTTTTCACCCTTTCCTAAAGAGGCCCTCCTCTCCCTTATAAAAGGAGGCCACTTCTAACCAATTCCTCACACATCTCAAGCCTTTTTTCTCATCCCAAAACTACCCAATTAGGCTCCATACATCCCTATACAACCCCTAGTAGCCTTCCCTTAGGCAAAAGGCATTTCAAGGAGTCATTTTGCTTCAAACCAAAGGGAGTTACCCAAATTAAAGGTAACAATTTTTCTTAAATTGTTTTCTTTTATTTTACTTCTCAAACCCCTAAACTCGTTTTATTCCTTGATTTTGTAACAGAACCAAAATCATAAATATACTAGGATGTTTTTATGAGAATGATTATATCTACACTTACACACACCTCCATATAATGGGTGAAGAAAATAATGTTACTATGGATGGAAAACTAACACATCCGGAAACGATGATTGTTCAATTACATCCTACCACCTCTCAAGGTGCCCATTATGATGGAACTATATTTATATATGATATATATTATGTATATGATTTATTTATGATAATGTATTTTCCATTTATATCATACCTTTGTGGTTTCCATTACGGGTAAACATGATAATCTCATTAGAAGAAGTGCGGACTACTGCCCCCTCAATGTGATACTACTCGTTCATACCATATGTGGTATGTATAAAGTATGGAGTTAATGATATTATAAATTATACTGTACAAGAATTATAATATAACTATGTATCATTATTTTTTAATTCCATTAAGATAAAAAATGTAAATGGAAGTAACATTCATGCGTACGTATAGCTTACCATCTCCATTAACGGTGCATTTCATTTCTTACCTCTAAATGTTTTGTAATATTATAAATACATATATATATACTAAATATATATGCTATATATGATATAAAAATCATGAATATAATTATAAATATAATTTATATTTTACAACATGAACAACTGGTAATTATAAGGTGTTCATTTTTTACTCAAGTACCAAATATCGGCAAAATGACCGTTGTTAACTTAAATGATTGCATAATGTTTATAACATGGTAATAAGTGATATAAAAAAGAAATAATAAACTTGAAATAGATTCTTAATCAAGTATAAATTAACTTTAGTTTATTTTTCATGATATTAAAGAGCGATCAAGTCAATTCGGACACGAGGTAAGGGACATCGTCTCAATCTCCTTTCATTGAGGCATATTTAGTTTTATCATGACTTTATTTTATATAGTGTATAAACCCCTTTAACTTTTAATTTAATTAAAATGGAATATTTTTATATGAACCATTTTATTAAATGAAAAAAAGGAATTTTTTTTTACGTAAGTAGTGACAACAACCTTTCCGCACCCATGACTATTATTTGATCTTTGGCTTACCTAACAAGACACAATGTTTTTAAAAGGGAAAATAAATACCATATACTCTTTTTATGTATTTTGTTATTGAAAATGATTTTGAGAATGGATTTATTATTTTAATATCTTGAAATGATATTTTTTTATTACAATGTGGAAATTTTGTCTTTCCATTATGATTATGTTATGTGTTATGAACATGTTATAGTTCTTGGGCATTATTTATGTATACGGGTGGTTCCATGATAAACCTAGGGAGGGTGAGCCTGAGATAACTCTCCAATGTATTGGGTAACGTGACAGAGGTAAACATGATTGTTTCTCCTAAGAGATTTAGGGAATATACCGTGATGGGTATTCCAAATGTAACTTCTTACGTAGTTGTGATAACTACAATATAAGTATGTTATGAATACCCCAAGATACCTTTATGATTTATGATTCCTATGCGTTATTCATAAATATTATGATTTGATGAGGTAAGTAAAAGATTTTATGTATTTATGAACTAATGTTTTCCTTCCTGGATTTATAACCCTTACTGAGCTTTTTATGCCCATCCCATGTTTTGAAATGTTTTCACAGGACTTATAAATGAATAGGGTCAAGGATGGGATCAATGAAAATTAATGCTATCTAAAAAATGGAACTAGACATTACACTTTTTTTCAAGAGATTTTATTTTATGAAAAAAATGGAATCTGAGTAGAAGTGTCTACTTTGTAATCTTTTGAGATGTATTATTTATGTCCTAATTCTCTAAAACTCTAAACCTGAAAAGATTCTCAATGTGAATTATTCGTTTAATTCAATATTATGTAATGTTTAAGGCTGGGTCCTTATAGATGGTACAAGAGGTCGGTTTAGATAACTTTAGGAGTTAGGGTATTGTTAAATTAATATACATAAATTAATTTATGTTAATAATATAAAATTTACAGATTACCAAGTTGCTTCACCAAAGATATTTCTATGTTTATAATGGTTTTCCATAGAGGAAACATGTCAGCTATGTTGGGAAGGCATACAAAGGGAAATGACCTTCTAAATAAGTAATATGAGATGGTCAGAATCATAATTGAACAGTTTTTATAGTGATGGCTCAGTTGAATTAGGTGATAAATGTTGGTTATGTTCATTGATGATATTTTGGTCTATTAAAAAAGTAAATAGGAGCATTAAAGTCATTTAATGGTTGTATTTCAAACCTTAAAAGAAGAAACTATATGGGAAATTCAACAAGTGTGGGTTTTGGTTACAAAAAATTTCTTTTATGGGGTCACATTGTTTAAAAAAATGGCATAAATATTGATCCTACTAAAACACAAGTTGTTGAATAATGGCCAAGACCCACAAATATAACTGATATTTGCAGTTTTCTTGGTTCGGGAGGTTATTACCAGAGGATTTTTGAAAAAATTTCACGGTTATCTAGTCCAATGACTAAGTTAACTCGAAAATGTGTTAAGTTTATTTGGGAAAAAGAATGTGATGATTGTTTTCAATAATTGAAAATAAGATTGGTGAATTCTCCAGTTCTAGCACTGCCTTCCAGAGATGGTGAATTTGTCATCTACAGTAATTCTTTGTTGAAAGGGATTGGTTGTTTCCTTATACAGAATAATCAGGTAATTGCTTATGCTTCATGTTAGTTGAATCCTCATGAGTTAAATTACCCTACACTTGATTTGTAATTTGCTATTTTTATCTTTAAAAATATGGAGGCATAATTTTTATGGAGTAAAGTTAGAAATATATACTGATCAAAAAATTTTGAAGTATATATTCACTCAAAAATAAATGAAAATGAGATAGAGGATATGGTTAGAATTTATCAATGATTATGATTACGATCCTTTACCATCCGGGAAAAGCTAACAAAGTGGCTGTTTCTTTGATTAGAAAAAGTAATGATTCATTAACCATGTTATGTTTCGAACGAGATCCTTTGGTTTTTGATTTGATAAACTTTGGAATAGAAGTTGTTGGTGTAGGTTGTTCTTTTGTTTTGTTTCAGCTATCATTGAAATCATCTCTCTTAGATAGAATTAAGCTAGTATAAAAGGAAGAAAGTGAGTTACAGAAAAAGGTAGAGTTGGTTCAGAAGGGTAAGTTTCCTGATTTTAACGTTGACAATGATAGTGTTCTGAGGTTGGGGAAAAGGTTTTACATACCTTGTGAGTCACCGTTGAGCAATGAGTTGTTATGTGAAGCTCACATTTCTCTGTTTTCAGTTCATCCAGTTAGTACTAATATGTACAAAGATCTTCGGGAGTATTTCTGGTGGGATGGAATGAAAGTTGATATTTGTAATTTTACTGTGAAGTGCTTGACTTTTCAACATGTTAAAGCAGAGCGGCATTTATCAAAAGGAATTCTTCATCCTTTACCAGCGCTAGAGTGGAAATGTGAAAATATATCCATGGACTTTGTTGAGGGATTACCAATAACATCTCGAGGTAACAATGCCATCTGGGTTATTGTTGATCGGTTGACTAAATCTTCTCATTTCATTACTATTCCAGATACATTGTCTCTAGATCAAATATCCCAGTTGTATATTAAATAGATAGTTAGTTTTCATGGTGCTCCCCTCTCTATTGTATCTGATTGTGATCCCAGGTTTACTTCTATCTTTTGGAAAGAACTTCTGAAGTTGTTGGATACTGAATTAAATTTCAGTACAGCTTTTCATCAGCAGTTAGATGGGAAGTCAGAATAATCAATTCAGACCTTGGACGATTTGTTAGGCGTTTTTCAATGAATTACCAGGGATGTTGGGAACAAAATATTTCTTTGGTTGAATTTTCTTATAATAATAGTTTTAATTCCAGAATATAGATGGCTCTGGTTGAGGAATTATATGGTAAGCGATGTAGAACTCTAGATTTTTGGGATGAATTAGGTGAAAGGATGATGATGGGACTAGAATTGGTAGAAGAGATGATAGAGAAAGTTCAGTTTATTCAGAAGCACATGAGAATAGCTCAAAGCAGACAGAAAAGTTATGAAGATAACCAGATGAAGGATCTCTCTTTTGAGGTAGTTGATTATGTCTTTCTCAAAGTTTCTCCATGGAAAAGTGTGATGTGTTTTGGTATAAAGGGAAAGTTGAGTCTAAGGTTCATTGGACCTTATGAAATGCCAGAGAAAGTCGGATTAGTTGAATATATAGTGTCTTTACCTCTTATTTTATCCCATGTACATAATGTTTTTCATGTTTTTAGGTTGAGAAAATATATGCCAGATCCATCCTATGTTTTAAGTCAAGAGGTAGTTCAGTTGGAAGAGAATCTCTCCTATGAGGAACAACCAATCCAGATTCTTGACCGAAGATAGAACCTGTTGTAGAATAAGGTAATTAACCATCTAAAGGTTTTTTGGAAAAACTATATGGTTAAAGAGGAAACATGGGACTCTGAAAATGCTATCAGGGATACATACCCCCACTTATTTGATA
Source organism: Viscum album (assembly GCA_963277665.1). Lineage (NCBI taxonomy): Eukaryota > Viridiplantae > Streptophyta > Magnoliopsida > Santalales > Viscaceae > Viscum > Viscum album. The sequence goes on from OY728123.1 coordinate 210,019,159, forward strand.
TGTGAATAAAAATTGCGAGGATGAAATTTCCAAAAGGGGGGAAGGATGTAACATCCCATTTAAATAAAGAATAAGATATATTTAATAATTATAAATATTGGTGAATTAAATGTTAATTTTACTTTAAAGGGGTTGCTATGTTCGATAGCATACCTGATACATAACAACATGTTTCTTTGAAATCTTATGTTGCACACAAAAAATATAATATTATTATTTTAAATGGTAGTTAACAACTAGCCGTTGTATATGAAGGAATGGACAGAACTGACTAAAATATGATTATACATGTTTTCTAAATGTCTTTACATTTATCCAATAAAATTTAGAGGCTTAAAATGTGAATGAATATAATTTTAATCATAATTTACATTAAAAGGCCAATTTATTGCCTTTTGATGGAATACCTATTTTTCTGGTTTTTTTTACTTTTATAAGTTATATTCGACAAAATAAAATTATTTTTTAGAATTAGGACATCAAAATATACTTTTGGGTAAATTTATGATATTTTTCTGATAAAATTCATTTTTTAATGAATAGTGAAAATTATTGTCTTTTAATTCAAAATTGTGTTTTAATATAATTTATTTATATGGTTAGATTTTTTTTAATTTGGTTTTAAAGTGTAAATGAAATATTTTTTTACCTTTTAATCCAATTGTGGTCATTAGATTTAATTTCACTTTGAAATTGAACATAAATAAGTATCTATCTTTTGATAGTTATTGTTTCTTAAAAACAGGCTATTTGTTTTAACAACGGGAATTAATTTTAAATTAATTAAAGAAAATTCTATGTTTTAAATTTAGTAAAATAGACATCTATTTTTAAATCGGAATATCAAATATATATTAGGTTTAATTTTTGGTATTTTTTTGAAAAACGTCAATTTTTGATGAATAGGGAAACCACTTAGTTGTAGTTAAAAAAACTGACTTTTTCATTTAAATAAAATTTTACCACTTCTGTGTGTTGAATTTCAAAAATCCGAGAGATGTTTAATATCATGAAGTAAAATGTTGTTCAATAAGATGAAAATAATTTTTGATGAATAGTAACTTTTGACTTTTATTTACAACGGTTAAAGGTAAACAGGGTAATTCAAGGTAAAAAGAATATTATAATTATTCAAATTTACCTTAACGCTTGTCCTAAACATATTGTATTAGTAATGGACTACCATTGGCATCCTTGTATCGATTTTGGGACCCCATGGAGCCATTTATGTGTGATAATGACACTCTAGATAAATTAATATAAAGTAATGGAAAAATTGACATAAACTAAAATCTTTTTGTAATTAATTTTTATATGGTGTAATAGAAATAATTATTTCTACAAAAAATATTAATTAGAAAGATAAAAAGATTTAATAAATCATAGTATTTTTTATATAATTTTTAGACAACATATAAATTAAATTATTGATGACACAATAATGAAGCAGTGTTTACATCATTAAAAAATGATTTAAATATATAATATTATAAAGACTAAAATAATATCCAAAACTTGTCCAATTCCTGTTGGATGATATTATTTCGAATATTAGTCATATTATCTTCGACATTAATGCGTTTTGGACCTTTTTAAACTGAAGATAAGTTTATTATAAAATAATGTTTCCACACTTTCTTAAAGAGCCCCTCCTATCCCTTATAAAAGGAGACCACTTCTAACCAATTCCTCACACCTATAAAGCCTTTTGGATCATCCAAACATTTCCCAATTATGCTTCATACATTCATATCCTCCTCATAGATACCTTACCTTAGGTAGAAGGCACTTCAAGGAGTCCTTTTGGTTCCAACCAAAGGGAGTTACCCAAATTAAAGGTAACGATTTCTCTTAAATTGTTTTCTTTTATTTTAATTCTACAACCCCCTAAACTCTTTTAATTCAATTATTTTGTATCAAAACCAGTATATTAAATATTCTAGGATGTTTTATGGGATTTATTCGAACTACACTTACACACACCTCCATCTAATGGGTGAAGAACAAAATGTTTCTGTGGATGGAAAACTAACACCTCATGAAACAATGATTGTTCAATTACATCCTACCGCCACTAATGGTTGCCATTATACTGGAACCATATTAATATATAATATATATTATGTTTATGTTTTTATTTTTCTTCTATATTTTTCATTTATAGCATACCTTTATGGTTTCCATTATGGGTAAACATGATAATCTCATTAGAGGAAGTGCGGACTACCGCCCCCTCAATGTGATATGACTCATTCATACCATATGTGGTACATATAAATGATGGAGTTAATAATATAATATATTATACTATAATTGAAATATAATATAAGTATGTATCTTTATTTTCAAATTCCATTAAGATAAGAAATTGAAATGAAAGTAGTGTTCATGCGTACGTACGAGTTACCGTCTCCATGAACAGTGCATTTCATTTCTTACCTCTAAATGTTATATAATATTGTAAATACATCTATATACTAGATAGTTATGATATTTATGATATCTAAATCATTAATATTATTATATAGATAATGGATATTTTACCACATGAACAATTTGTAATTATAAGGTGTTCATTTTTTACTCAAGTGCCAAATATCGAAAAAACGACCGTTATTAACTTAAATGATTGAACAATGTTTATGAAATGGTAATAAGTGATATAAAAACAAATAATAAACTTGAAAAATATTCTTATGAAAGTAGAAATTAACTTTAGTATATTATTTATGAGATTAAAGAGCGATCGAGTCAAGTCGGACACATGGTAAGGGACATCGTCTCAATCTCCTTTCATTGAGGCATATTTAGTTTTATACATGACTTTATTTTATATGGTGTATAAAACCCTTTGACATTTCATTTCATTCAATGGTAATATTTTTATACGAAGCATTTTACTAAATGAAATAACGGAATATTTTTTTACGTAAGTAGAGACAACGACCTTTCCACCACCGTGAGTATTATTTAATCTTTGGATTCATTAACAAGATGTAATGTTTTTAAAAGGAAAAATAAATAACATATGCTCTTTTTACGTATTTTGGTATTGAAAATGATTTTGAGAATGGATTTATTATTTCAATATCTTGAAATGATAGTTTATTATTGCAATCTGGAAATGTTATCTTTCCTTTATGCTTATGTTATAGGTTATGATCATGTTATGGTTCTTGGGAATTATTTATGTATATGGGTGGTTCCGTGATAAACCTTGGGCGGGTGAGACCCAGAGAGATCTCTAATGCATTGGGTAACATGACAAAGGTAAACATGAATGTTTCTCCTAAGAGATTTATGGAATATACTGTGATGGGTATTCCAAATGTAACTCCCTACAAAGCTGTTATAGCAACAATGTAAATATGTTATGTATGACCCAAGATAACTTTATGATTTATGATTCTTATGTGTCATTAATAAATATTATGATTTCATGAGGTAAGTAAAAGAGTTTATGTTTTGTATGTATTTATGAACTCATGTTTTCTTTCTTTATTTAATAACCCCTACTCAGCTTTTTATGCTCATTCAATGTTTTGAAATGTTTTCACAAGATTTAAAGATGAATAGGGTCAAGAATGGTATCAAGGAAAAGTCATGCTGTCTAAATCATGGAACGAGACATGAAATATTATTCTAGAGTTTTTATTTTATGAAAAAATGGAAACTGACTAGAAGTGTCTAGTTTGTAATAATTTGAGATGTAATAGTTATGTCCTAATTTTCTAAAACTCTAAATCTGAAAAGCTCCTCAATGTGAATTATTCATTTAAATCAATATTATGTAATGATGAAGTCCACGTCATTATAAAGTTCACATGTTATGTAATATTTAAATTTTTAAAAAATATGAAATACTTTTTCAAATTTAATTTCTAAAAGTGATAATGTCTAATTGCTTATTTTAGGAATATAATTACTGTTTTTGGTGTAAAATATAATTTGATATTAAAAAAATAATAAAAATGTATTTTATAAATTCATCATAGTACATTTAACTGAATTATATTATTTATTGAATTTATATTTTATATAAAAAATGGTTTCTTAAACATTAATTCAGTCTTATAGTATATAACTAATAGTTTTATCAATATTATTATATAACTATTCACCTAAAAATTAAATACATTATAAAAAACCAAGAAATTTATATTAAGATAATATTGATAATAAACTGTTGTTATTTGTTTAATTCAATTTATAAATCAATTATAAATATAGATATTCAAAATTTAGTCGATACTATGTTCTCTCACTAGTTTTGCGACAATAATGGCCATCTTAAATAATTTAATTTTATTGAATTTTTATTTTCATATGTTTAGTTCATTATTTCCTGAAACATAACAAAAAAAACCATATATTTGTTATAAAACGTAATCACTAATATTATTGGTCATTTCACTCTTAACCCCTTATGAAATTCTACACATGAAATTTGATTTCATATAGTATGGTGAAAAAAACTGAGGGTACGTTCTTTCATGGTGTCGTCAGGTTCACATGTTTCCTCTTCATACATATGCTTTCTCCAATGTACTTTGACAATGATAGTTTCCTTATTTCCTATAACAATGTAACTATTGTCCAAGATTTCACCAGCTATTCCTCACAAGAGATACCATTATCTAGTTATACTACCTCAAGATTCAGTAAAACTGAGTGATTTTCCATGTACATCCTTTTTTGTGATATAGTGAATAATAATATAATCTATATGGTATTGGTGGTAGTTATAGTTGATATTCCATAGTTATGATGTGATCATTAATCTCTAAAGGGAAAATATATCTCTAACATCACTTCATATTTTCCTAAAATCGCATGAATCATCAATGGTGATATATGAAGGGGTATATTCCCACAAACCTCAAACATTATGTCTTTTCTATGGTTAACATCATGATTCTTCTGTCAAATTTCATCTTCTTGGATTGTTTTTTCAATTTTCAACACATTTGTATCAATTTTTCATTCATATCAGGACGAAGTAACATTCATTCACATAATTCATCCAACCCCAATGGCGCTCTTCATATTGATGTATATAAATATTATTATGGGTATATTTGTATGTTTGAGTGTAATGTGTTGATGTATGAGAAATATGGTAGAGTGAAGTGTTGTAATCAACCTCCATTAATAACTATAGATAAATCTCCTAACATTTCTTCAAGATTCTAGTGACTAAGTTAATAGTTTCCATCTGATTAGGGATGATATCTAGAACATAAGTTCAATTATATGTTTAGATAATTCTAAATACATTTTCTAATATTTTAGTTGGATATAATATCTTGATTTTATATAATTTATAGTTTTTTGGGATAATAATCACTTTTACAATTTATATCTTTGTGAGGTTATTCTGTTATAATTCCACTCAAATTGATATGATGTGAGTATTCCTTATATCAACGTCAACAAAAACCATATAGAGTTGTTAACATTTATGTATTTATAAGAACACTGAGAAAATAACTTGTTAGGTATTCCAATTTCCTTGTAGGTATGAAAATGGAAATAAAATCCCATTATTTTTTTCCTACATAATAATCACTAGCTAACAAAATATGAAATTGATTTTACAGTCATAAATAAACTTCTATATATAGTACTAATAATAGTTTTCTCGTATATATCTATAAATTTATATGTCTTATAGTTGGATTGAGAATGTTGAGCTTTGAGTTTGATTATGTTGATCCTTATTTTTCTCTAGATATGATGGAACACAATTTCATATCCCAGATATCATAGACCCTTCATCATCAACATTGAAAATATATGTTTTCCCTTCCTCATAGAGTCCAAAATATCATATGTATCTACAGCATAGTGGGGAACTTTGTACTATTCGTATATAGTGATGGATTAGAATCATTTAGTAATGGTATGATGAAATTTCATTCATCAATATTCTCATGTACATCCATTTCTTTTCCAAGAATATCATATCCTTCTCAATCCTCACCATAATTATGATTATAGGATTATTTCATCATAAAGTATATGACTATTTATTTTCCATACACTCATGGTAGTGGATCATGTAATAAAAATCCCAAATTTGTTCAAACAATATCCATTGGTGTATATTGAGATCATTATATGAGATTATATATTTCAGAATTTTTTGGTCCATATATTTATATATCTGACTTTTATCTAAGGATATTATTCCTCCAGTTTTCGAAATTTTTTTTACTACATCCAACTCAAGATCATATTTCATATAGTATATTCATACATACACAACTTCCATAAGGATCATTATATCACATTGTCATTATAAATGAGTACAGAATCCAAACCATTTTTTATTCATCACTATAGATCCAAAATCATTCCTCGCTAGTTGGAATATTCAACACATGTGTTGTGGTTTTCCTCTTCCTCATCTCATTTAAATTATATTCAATCTCATCTATCCAATCATACATCACTCCCTTCCATGTAATATTAGATAATAGTGTTTTTAATTGTTGCAAGTCTATATCAAATTAGTGATTTTACCCATCTAATCTAATAAAATTAATCATTTCCATCATAGATGATACTATAGGGAATAACTCAATCACTATTTTTTAAGGTTCCCATAGACATCCCATTAAATTGGATAAGTTTCCTCGTGAATGTTATTCTGTCCTTCCAAAACAACAATTGACTAAACATTTCAGATAAAATTTTCATTATCAAATTCCTCAACACATTATTAATATTTTCCACATGTTCCTCAATTTTTTAGAGTATATAATAATGTATTCATTTAATACTACTAAATATTTATCATCTTACACTCTAAATAAGATATTAATTATTTCAATGATGATCATGTAAGTATTCAATTGTCCAAATGAAATGAAAATGAAATCATATTTCTTGTACCTTATATGAAAGGAGGTCTTCATAATTTCCACCTTCATCACATTTAACTGCTGATATGTTGATTGAAATTCCACATTATGTGAGTATTCATCACTACATAACCGATAAAAAAATTTATAGGAAGATGATACATTTTTATTGGGATCATGTTCAGTTCATGATTATATATATATATATATATATATGCATTGACCCATCATTCTTTAGAATGAAGAGTAAGGGTGAACCCCACAATGAAGCACTCAGGAATATGAAACATGTTTCTAGATGATCATGTAAGTGCTTCTACTGTTCATCCAGTTAAATGAGGGAAATTATATATAAAAAATATGATAGAAACATATATCCAAGAATAATTTCAACTGATAAATCAACCTCTCTATCGAGAATAATTCCAGGAAATTCATTACAAAATACACCTTAGTATAATCTATTATAATTGGAATCTCCTCACCATTGACCCTCTCCATTGATGCAGTCTTTAAATATAGATATATTGTCTTATAAGGCATTGATATCTAGGTTTTTAAAATATATTCTAATGTATTTTAATCCTTATCCAAACACATGTATAGAATCATAAGTTAATTTTGGATAAATAAAGTGATCTCATTATCCATGTTCTTTATTCAGCATCTATATAGAGAAAACTAGTCCATTCTTAGTATAGTATTAAATTACAGTAAGGGTATTATGAGAAGGTTAACTATGAGATTCATCCCAATAATTTGAAATAAGGAATACTTGAGTAATTTATATGAAAAAATCCCATTAATGGTTTCCAATGATAACATAACCACTTCATTTTGTGGTGGTGTTTGAATATTTTTGATAGAATTACATGAGTTGAACAATTGTATGAAATAAGAATAAAATAGTATATTCACTCTTATTCAATGAATAACTATTATATATTTCACAATATCATAGCCCTAATCCATCTCCATAGTATTAATATAATAATACCTTTAATTATCACTTGTCTTTGGAGATGATTTCATTTCTTATCTACGAAAAACATTGATTTAGTGCATTATTTTTCATGAAGTCCTACTTTCTTATAGATGAATCACTGTAAAACCAACTAAGGATTAATCTAGAAATTTTTTATCACATTACTGGGTTTCATTATCTCAATTCTATAATCATTGAATTTACCACCCATCTTTTAATACTTGAAACTTCTCTTAGTCAACTTGATAAAATTACAAGGATAATCTTTCCCCACATTTGACATATAGCGTGTTTTTTTGACACCTCTATGATTTTTACATGGTAATCCTCCATAGTTGAACTCCATTATATAATTATTATCATTAGTCCCATGAAAACACTTGAAATCACCCATTTCAAATCAATTTTGAGGGAACATCAGACAATATCTAAATTGCAATAAAAATTTCAAACTTCCACAGATCTACATAGAGTTGGCATTATCCCATTAAAAAAGTTTTGATTTTTACTTTTCGTGTAATGATATAACCGACGACATATAATTTAATCCTTATTATGTGTTACTCATTATATCTAATCGATTATTTTTTCCTTTGGATTTTTTTTGTAAGTAACTCCCACTATAGTTTTTGATGATGATTTTGACTGAAATATATAGGGATAAATAACTTCATGAATTCATCCCACTAATTAGAGTTAATATATTTAGTGGTCATTTTATTCTAAATCATTATCTAGTAGTTATCAGCTTCTACTTATTAGTAGTAATTAACTAGATTTTAATTATTTTTTTTCAAAATTGTTATGTGTAACGAATATCTCATCAGTTGGGATAATCCATTTTTTAGAGATTATCATATCCAAAGATCCACTAAATTTTGGATGTCCTTTACACATAAAGGACTAAAATGAAACATTCTATCTTTAAGTGAATTTCATGTCATTAATTTTATTATTAATAACATAAATTAATTTTGAAATAACTTCCATGATTTCATCATATCTGTATTCTATAATTATAGAAATTTAGGTAAGGAGGTCATCAAATATCCCATTTCATATTTCATTATTGTTTTTTAATGTATCTCCATCTATTTTCGAAAATAGAGAATAGTTAGGGATGTAAATATATTGATTAATAATTTTCAAATAGTTAAATAAAAAATAAATAAGTAACTCATAAATGATGTGTAGATAAAAATATATGAATCTGTAACTTTTAATCTACATTATCAATTTCTATTTTCCGATTCGGTTCCCTAATGAGATAAATTTTGTTGAAAAATTTATCAAATACATTATAATGGTTTGTAAATAGAATTTCAATTAACCAAATCATATCACCTAGGAGTGTCTATCAAGGTATACCATTTGGACTCTTCATTATGCACTAGGTCATTGTTGATTAAATACACAACACACCATCTTCAAAGTTATTATCCATATGTAGAATCATTATAGAGACTCTATCCATTTTCTATATCCATAGGGATGTATTTAAAATTGAAATAAGATAATCCATATATTAATAATATAACATAATGTAATATTAGAATAGAATTTATGGTTTTTACAAATTTTTTCATAATGTAATTTTCAAAATACAATTACACATTTCTCTAATACCAACTTTAATAACCCATGTCATAAGAATATATTATTTCATAATTTTTACCATATATTTGCAACAATTACAAGTCTGTGGTTGGGAGGAATAGTGTTTTTTTGTGATTAGATGTTAAAATAAATCATCAAAAAAATATAATAATCACTATTATTTTAATAATCGCAATTATGGTTTTATCCCTCATAAATGTTTTAAATCTAAATAGGATACCCTAGAGAAAATAAATAAATAAATATTAATCTAGAATCATTGTAATGGAATAAAAATGGAAATAATGTATAACATGAGAGTCAAGAGGGTTAATCTAATGACCCATGATTGATGTACATGGGCATTACATTTATTCTGAGGAATACATAATACATTACACAAACATATGCCCAAAGAAAATATTAGATTATTTCCTTTGGAAACATGGAACATAATCTTCTATATTTTGTTAAATATCTTCAATATCCCCAATAACGATCTCACCCTTTAGATTTACTTCCTAAAATAATTCTTTATACCCTGGAGAAAAGAAAACATTAAATTGTTAGCTCAAATGAACAGTAAGGGTAAACATTGCGAACATAAAAACACCATAATTAGAAAATGTCAAAACATGCAGATAAATTTTAAATATCAAAATCTTGAGTCATGAAATAAATCTTGGTAGTTCATAAGGCATAGATTATAAAGTAACATTATCCAGGATAAAATAGTATTGGCATAAAACATGTAATTATTGAAAAAATTAAGCACATTATATAATTTCCATAGTATCCAAGGAATTGATGCTGAAACTATAATAGTGGAAGAACCCCATTACAGAACTCAGTTTACATGGCGTTCCATCCAAGTATATCTCAACAATATTTACCTTTATTTTTAGTCATATCTATCTCAGGAGATATAAATATTACCCAATTCAATGGAGGGATATATAGGTGCTACCCATCTCATAATTAATTCATTCTTATATGTGACATAATAACATGCAGCATAACATAACCCACAAAATAAAAGGGGTTTTTAAAAATCAACCCATCATAATCCATATAAAAAATGGAGTTCATAAGTATAATTCCATAAAAACTCCTATCATAGTAATAATTGGCATAGAAACATAACCCCATTTAAATAATGTCATCTTAGATGAAAAATAATTATGATAAAAACACTTGAAATTAATTCCTATGAAAAATTTACTTTCTTATTAAAAAATTATTTATTATCATAAAACAATGTTAAATTTTAAAAGAAGGTTATTTCCTTGAATATAAACTTGAAAACATATAATATAACATTCATATAAATAAGGTGTTTAGAAAGCGTAAAAATACAATAATGATTTATATGTTAAAAATAGATTCTTCTCATGCTCTAGCTAGAAAATTAAAAAAGTACCTCATATTGAAAATGAAAGAAGGATTCCTTACATACTATTTAAAAAAATCACAAATGGGTAAAATTAAATTTGAAAAAAAAATTAAGAATATAAATAATTTTATATATTTAGGAAACATGGATATGGATGATAAACATATGATAGTAAATAATTACATATCAGCAATCTTAGAAAATAATGTGATTGTCAAAATGTCCCTTATCTTTGGTCATATTTCTTAGTTATGTGCCTGAAACTCCTATATAGTGGGTTTAAACTTTTTATTACCTTTTAAGAGAACCATACTAATTTCTATGATATCATATATGATTCACATATGACTTTATATTAACCGTTCATCTATGAATTCCATGTTAAAGCAACATTTGGGGTAATATGTTGTTTATTTATCATATAGGTTTTCACTTTTTAATTACTGATATTATTAATTATTTCATGATTTAATTACTTCCAGAATGAAAAAATCATTTATATAACATAAATTTTCAGTGTATAAATATATATAACAGATCAATTAATGATATGGAATACACTGTTCAAGGACATGGTAGGTCATACATACACATGAGGATATTTATATTTTATTATTTAATTTAATGGAAGAAAGTAAATGACTTATATATATATATAATATGGTAGATGTGGTGCCATTTTATAAGAGAGAGAGGAGGGGCACTTTAGGAATGTCTTGAAATATTAATTTATTATAAATTGATTTTCAATTTTTAATGGTCCTAAACTAAATTATTTTAAATATATACTGATTTTGGGTTGTATAACCATCATCCAATTAAAATAAAATATGTTTTAAATATTTTTAACCCTTGTCTTTTTGTTTAACATTTATTTTACACTTTTTAATCATCCCATGATATTTTATTATTTACATTTTGTGGGTTAATTTAATAACCATGCCATGTCGAAAGACCCAAAAAGTTACTTAAAATCACATATTTGAACTTATCCTAACCATTTGGTGGAATATTTTATTTTTATGAATTATATAAAATTTAATAAACTATTTTATATTTTATGGTATGAATGATGTCAATTTTGACACTATGCATACTTGACTCTTTCAAAAATTCATAACAACTTGATTACTTTGAAAAAAATACATTTAATAAAATCCAACATGTCATAGTAATCCATAAAATTCTTTTATGACATAAATTATGTCATATAATATTTATTTTTATATTTAGAAGATAATTTATTTGATATTTCTCTTAATAAAATAATTACTATATCATCTTTGTGTCAATATTTATAGTAAATAATTACTCTCTAAAAATTTAAAAAAAATCTCATTATATATATAATTTTATTATCTTTCTAGAGATAATTTATTTTTGATTCTTCATTATTTTTATCACTATATTAAAATTATTATACTTATAATATATAATCAAGTGACATGTTGCCAATTTCTTTAATTTTAATAATAATTACATCACATTCATGAAAAAAAGTACATTATGTCAATAAATTCCAACTCAAAGGTGATATGGGACAACTTTTATTCATCCAATAGACTTTTTCTAGTTGTTATGGTAATTTTATTTTCTTTATCATATTGTTTGTTACCTTAATTTACCCAAGTTACCTTTAACTGTGGTAAATAAAAATTACTGTAGTTACTACTTATAATATCCAAAAATTAATAAATTACCTATTAACAATATTTTGTCCCACAGAATCCAAATATGGAATATATTTTTCAAAATTCAAAACACAGATGTTTCATTAAATACTTTAAAATTTATTCCCATTGCCAAAACTAGAAAGTGGTTTTTTAAAAAGTAAAAACTATCAAGAGATTGACATGTGTTTATGTCCAATTTAATTGTGAAATTACATCCAATGACCAAAATTGGATTAAATAATAAAAAAATAATCTAATAAAACATTAAATCAAATTAAAAATATAATATTATTATATTAATAAAATATATTAAAAAGCATTTTTGAATTAAAATACAATATTGTTCTCTTCATTAAAATAATAATTTTATCCACAAAATATAAAAAATTCAACCAATGTAAATTTAGATGTCCCACTTAAATATAAGAAGTTTTTTTGTCAAATATAATATATGAATGTTTAAATAATTATATTTTAAATGGGTGCACCATCAAAAGGGTGAAAAACTGCATTTTTTTGGAAAATACTTCTTTTATCCAAAAATTGAATTTGTTCCCCTATCATGTCTTCAAAATAAATAATGTTAATGTCACTTTTATATAAAATTTAAAATGTGGTTAATACTATTTATAACAGCTAGTTAATTTCCCATTAAATAATAAAATATTAATAATATATTGTTCTTCAGTTAAACTCAGTATTGTGTGCAACACAACCTATCGAGGAAGGTCACTCTTGCTTGTAATGGATTCTAATTCAGTGTTCTGTTTAGTAAAAGCTTCCTTTACTGTTGCATATAATAGAATCCAAACATAGTTCTTTTATAAATTCAACAAAATCTATTCTCAATGTTGCATGAAATGAATTCTATCAAAACAACTTGAAATTGTGAGTAACTGAAGACAAGAATAGTGTTGTGTATACTATAAGCTAATAAGTTGTTGCATATAGTGCCAGATAATCATGGTGTAGTGTACAACAAAAGAAATAAATAAAATTAAAAATAATATATCTCATAAAATCATGGGGTGTTCCATTCTTCCCCCCTTAAAATGAAATTCTCCCTCAAAATTAATTGCGGTTATAAATGGTTTACTACATGAATGTATATTTTATTAAAACCCACATCGTAAAAAGGGATATGAAAACATAATTTTTAAAAGGAATTTTAGAAACATAAGGGTTACTAAATGTAAATCATCACTGGGTTTCCACATATGAGAACATAGGTGTGAAGTAAAATCATGGATATAAACGATAAATCTAACCATCAAGTTCTGATTGATAGTAATAAAGAACTAGTTTTTGAAAAAATTTACTACATAAAATACATAAATCTGTGATAATTTAAGGGGCCACCTCATTCATCAGATAAGAAGTTATAAGGATAACCTATTTGGTTTGATGACCCTTTTCCTAAAGCTGATGAATTTTTTCATGAGGATAAATACTTACATGATTTTAGTACAATCTCACCATTGTTCGCGCCTTGAAAATTTTTAGTTCATCTATTATTTAACGAAATGATGTTGAATTTTTCATTATTGAAGTGTTAGGCGATGATGTGTTAGAATGATAGGACATTCCATCATTATCCACAAAATTTTAGCACAAGTTATCAAATATTCATAAGTTCCCCTATAGTGAGATAATACATTATCCAAACAAATGTTGTTTGATGATTAAGTTAATCTTTCCATAAATTTATAACCATACAATATTTATAAAATATGAATATCCAAAACTATAGTAAATGGTTCACTTAATCAGATTAAAATTTATCCATCATATTTAATAAGGTATCTCAGGTTGGTCACATTCAAAATGTGAGAAGACCTTCATCATGTATTCTATTGATTCATAGTAACAAACTAAATTATCAGATATTTGTATTGAAATCATGCATGTTTCCAAATTCCAAAAACTTAATTTATATATTCCTTATGTCCTGAAAAGTTATATACTTCATCTGTGAAAACATTCTTCAGATATTAACAAAATCTTTAACCAATTCTAGGGTAACTAATATCATTCAATTTACTTATACATATCAAACATATCTTTATCCAATTATCTCATGTCGTTCTCCAATTAAGTGTTCTCTTTCCCTTAATCATTTGTTTCTTATGAATATCACCATTTCATTAAATTACTTTTCTAATCCATTATAACTATTCAACATATTCTTGAAAATATATTGTAAAAAACACAAATTGATAATCCTTATATATTTCACTATTCATTATTCATGGAATCAAATACATAAATAATTTAATCTGTCTACTTTACTGGTAGGCATTGAATAGGTCCTTCATTTTCATAGAAGTAGATTTATATGTCTGGGCATTGAGTTGGGTAATGCCCTTGTTTTCCATAGATGAAACATTGAACTTTATAAAAACTCTTCACCCTATGACCCTTTTTACCACAAAGATAACTTATTTTCCTCAATTGGTGGTATTACTCAAGGTTCTTCTACCCTTATTCATGAAATGTAGGAAGTAGAATCTATCTTCCAATGTGCTTCATAAAATTTGAATATTTATAAAAGTCCATCTTCTTCTTATTTTATGTGTTAGAAATGTCCTAGAAGCTCCCATTATTAGTCATATATTGCATCATCTACGTAGGTATAGTCGAAATATATTTCTCTCTTATCATTATCCAATTTCATTTCCCATAATCACTAGATTTTCCATCAAACTCAATGATAATCCAGTTCTTTCTACTGTCATCCATTTACTAAAACTAAAAAACACATGGTGAGAAACACATATCATGGAAGAAAACAATAATATCATGGAGTATTGAATTCAATCTCTAACATCTAAGGATTAATCCTAGGTTATTAATTATTTTTAACATAATTCTAGGATAGTAACCTATATTTATACTTATCTTTCGGGACATCCCTAGACGTATCCTTAGGAATACCACTTGGGATCTCACTAATGTTTTATCATCCTAATTTCCAATGGTTAACTAAACCTTTTCTCAGATACTAACTCTAACAACGCATTTTTTATGTATATGAACATTACATTTCTTTTTAATAATACTTAATACATTACACAAATAGTTTCCTAAAGACAATATTAATTTTGTTTCCTTGTAGACATGGTGCATAATATTCTAACTTGGTGAAAGATCTTCAACATATCCCATAAATATCGTACCCTTTAGTTTTCCTACATAAAACCTTTCATTATATCCTCAGGAAAAGAAAAAATAAAAATGGTGATCTCAAATTATCAGTAAGGATAAACATTGCGAACATAAAACAAACTATAAACATAAGAATGTAAAAAGATGAACATAATGTTTTAATATCAAAACCATGAGTCATGAAATAATCTATGGAAGTTGGTAATGCATAGATCATAAAGAAATATGAATCATGATTAAATAACATTGGAATAAAACATGGATACGTCGAAAACAAATAAGAACATAGTATGATTTCAATAGTAGCTATGTCATTGCTGTCGTGACCATCATAGTGGACAAAGTACATTACTAAACCGAGTTTACAAGACATTCCAGCCATGTATTACTAAACCAAATTTACTTTTTGTTCTATTAATATAAATATCATGAGATATAAATATTTACCCAATGAATTGGTGGGATATATAGGCCCCACCAATATCATAATGAAATAATTCGTATATGTTCCACAAAAACATATATCATTACATAACCCCCGGAAAAAAGGGTTTCGTAAACATCAATCCATCATAATTCATATAAAACAAAGGGGGTTCATAAATACCATTCCATAAAACCTCAAATAATAGTTAGAAAAGGTATATAAACATATCTCTTTTTAAATAATTTCATCTTAGATAGAGAATAGTTATGAAAAAAACGCATGAAATTAATTCATGAGGAAAATATCCTTTCTTCTTAAAAAGTGATTTATTTAAATAACACACCATTAAATTTTAAAATAAAATAATTTCATTGAAGATAAACTCAAAACATTTAATAGAATATTAATGGAAATATGGTCTTAATAATGCCTAAAAATCCATTCATGTCGTATATGTTAAAAAACATTCTTCTTATATTATTGCTGGAAAAGTCAAAAAGGTACCTCGAATGGAAAACAAAAGAATGATTCCTTAAATACCATTTAATAAAATTACCCAATGGGTAAAATTGAATTTAAACAATATTTGATGAAGAGAAATAATAAAATATATTTACAAAACCTGGATATGGATGATTAATATACCCCAATAAATACTTTACGATAAATAATCTATGAAAATAATGAGATTGTGAAATTATCCATTACCATTGGTCTGATTTATTATGTATGTGTCTGAAACACCTGTATATCGGGTTTAATTTTCTTTCACATATAAAAGAACCATAATAATATTAATTATATAATATAAGATTCATATATGACTTTATATTACTCATTAATTTATCAATTCTTTTTTAAAGAAATGTTTTTGGTAATAATCATTTTATTTATCATACGTTTTTTGACTTTTTATTCATTTCCTTATTAATTATATTGTGATTTAATTTCATAAAGAATTTAAAACATTATTTATATATAATAAATTTTTAGTATAGAAATATATATAATTGATAGATAAATTAAATGAAATACACTATTCATGGAGATGGTAGGTTGTATGTATGAAGGAACACTGTTTCTGTTTCCCTATTGAACTCAACAGAAGCTTGTAAATGATATATATATACACACACACATAAATAAATTATAATTTTTATCTCATATATTTCATGATTATTTATTATATATACTTTATAATCATTTATGAATGGTTAATGTGGAGAATGAATATCATCCCGTCGTGGAGATGTTAGGTCGTACGTAAAAACAACCAACGCTATCATTCACTTAATGGTTATATGGTATGGAATTGGATGGAATATTAATTATACAGATTATTTATCATGTCATATTAATTATTTAAATCCATTATAATCATCATTTTACCAATCCAAATTATGAATTTTTGAATAACAAATTACACCAAAACATAGAGATGGTACGTCATACGTTTTCATGCATGGTGATATTATTTTTCATTGGATGGAGAAAAAGATGTATAAGGTTGTCTCATAATTATAATAAAATATAAAAATTTATAATATACTTGATTTAGTTTTGTATTACAGAAACAACATAATAATATGAACTAGAAAAAAATTGAATGAGCTCATAAAAACCATTATGTCATTTTATAGTATCTATTTTTTGATTTTCACAAAAGGTATAATTAGGGGGATTTATGCCCAATGTTTTCCCTATAAGAGGAAGGTAGGGATTTCATGAGATTATATTTGTAGAGTTTGTATGATCCCTGGGTCTTGAATGTTTTGAGTAAGTGGGTAGACTTGGGGGCCTTTTATAAGAGGGTGGAGGGGCACATTATGAATATCTTCAAATATTAATTTACTATAAATGTATTTTTTGTTTATAATGGACCCATACTCTTATATGTAAAATATATGATGGTTTTGGGTCATATACCCATAATCAAATTAAAATTAGATACGTTTTCAATATTTTTAAACCCTTATTATTTTGGTTTAACATTTATTTTACCCATTTTAATCTTCCCATGATATTTTATTATTTACAATTTGAGGGTTAATTTAATTAACATGACATTAAAAATAACCCAAAATAGTTCCATTTAGGATAGATATGTTCTTATAAAATAAATTTGGTGGAATATTATATTTTTAAGAAATTTATAACATTTAAAAATATATTTTATATTTTATGTTATCAGTTATGTCAATTTTGACACTATTCATACATGACTTTCTAAAATATTCATAACAACTTTATGACTTCAAAAAAATACAGTAAATCAATACTAAAATGTCATAGTTAACCATAAAATTCGTGGATGATATAAATTATGTCATATCAGATTTATTTAAATATTTTTAATATCATTAATTTGATATTTATCTTTATAATATAATTACTATATCATTGTTGTGTCATTATTTACAGTAATTATTTAAACTCTAAAAATTCAAAATATATTCTAATTATGTATATATTTTATTATATTAATGTATATTATTTATTTTTGATATTTCATCAGGTTTATCCCTACATTAAAATTATTATACTTATAAGATATAAGAGGGTGACATGTTGTCACTTTCTTTTGTTTTAATAATAATTACATTAATTTCATGGAAAAAATCCATTAAAGGAATCAATCATGATCCTTAGGTGATATGGGTTGTCTTTTATTCATAAATTATATTGTGGTATGTGTTAGTGTAATTTTATTATATTTATCTTATTTTTTTAACCTAATTTACCTGATTTACATTTAAGTTTGGTAAATAAAAATTATCGCATTTACTATTTATAATATTTGAAAAATAAAAATAACCTAGTTAAATAATTTAGTCCCACTGATTCTAAATATGGAATCAATTTTTCAAAATTCAAAAAAAAAATATTCATTAATTAATTTAAAATTAATTCCCATTTTCAGAACTAGAAAGCAGTTCTTTAATAAGTAAAAACCATCAAAAGATTGACATGTGTTTATATACAGTTTAAATGTTAAATTACTTATAATTACCAATATTGGATTAAATGAAAAAAATAATCTAGTTACAATCTAAAACCAATTTTAAATATAATATATCTATATAAATAAATTATATGAAAAGGATGTTTTGAATTAATGTATAGTATATTTCACTGTTCATTAACATAACTATTTAATCAAACAAATACCAAAAATTCATCCAAGGTAAATTTTAAAGTCCCTTTTCCAAAAAAATATGTTTATTTTGTGAAATAAAATATATAAAACTACAAAAATCAAAATTTTAAATTGTTGAATCATAAAAATAAGGTAGAACTATATATTTTTGAAAAAATAATTCTTTTATTCGAAAAATAAAATATATTCTTTAATGATGTCTAGAGAATACATAATATGAATGTTAATTTAATAAAAAATAAAAAAAAATTGTTAATATTATTCATAACAGTTAGTTTTTATCGCATTATATAACAATATTTTAATAATATATCGTTTCTAGTGAAACTCGGTATTGTGTATAATGAAAGCTATCGAGGAAGGTCTCTCTTGGGTGTAGTATATGCCAATTTAGTGTTTCATTTATAGAATGATTACTTTGGTTTTTTATATAACTTAATAAAAACATGGTTATTTTACACATTTAACAAAATCTATACTCAGTGTTCCATGAAATTATTTCTATCAAAAAAACATGAAATTGTGTGTAGAAGAAACCAAGAATAGTGTTGTGTATACTGCAATCTAATATGGTGTAGTGTATAGAACAAGCTAATCATGATGTAGCGTACAATAGAAGACATCAAAAATAAATTAAAATGATTCTTTCTCATAAAATATAGGGGTGTTATAGATAACACGATATCATAATGGGTATGATCATAATCATGTAGATATATAATATGGAAATATATCATAAGAGCATACACATGTTGCAACAACATAAAATATAATATTCTAAAAATATGTTAAGAGAAACTCCAAATAAAATCATTATAATGTGAAACATGTCCCATGGTAAATTATGGTAACTTTGATATATATTATATAACACATACTGAGATATAGAGCTTTATCCATTTCATTATAGGTTTACATAATCACAGGCCCTTCCATCATGTAAAATAGAATCACACATATTCATGAAAAATGGTGAAAGTATAGCATACATAAATCTGAAGCATGATCAACCCCTTCAGTTGAATGTGGGTTCCAAAAACATCGGTTCAAGGAATAAACAAAGGATAAATAATATGTATTAACCAGAGACAAAGGAATAAAATTATTTGGATGTTAATATTATAAGAAAATATATTCATATTTAACATCGAGTTTTAAGATAGGGAATTTCATGAATAGGATTTAAGAGTGGAAATAACAAAAACATACCACTTGAATGAACATTTTTTAAAATACTAAAGGATCTTTTTAAAAAATTTAAAACCATGTTCTTTTAGATTTTTTTAAAAAATATTTACCCATAAAATAAATTTGGTATTTAATTTCTATTTATTGTGTAAAACATTTTATGTAGGTGATTCTCTATTTGATATGTGCAATTGAGAAGTTCCCTCAACCTTGTTTACAAAAAAGTGGGAATTTTGAAGGGAACAAACCAATTTTAAGTCACTAACAATGATAAATTAATTAGAATATTAATATATATAACAAAAATGTATTAAATAATATTAGAGTTCCATTAGATGAATATTTCATAAAATAGTGAAAAATAATGACAATGTGTAATAGATAAGTCTTGAAGAAGGTATGGAAGGTCACTTACCATAGGTACCTAACACATACTAAAAATGATCATAATTTCAATAATAACCAAAAAAAATTAAATAAATACTTTATTCAGATAATTATTCATATATATTGAATGTTACATGTACCATTAACTATATTTTGTTATTCATTAATGATATAGTTTTCTTAGATATATCAGGTACTTGAGGTTATTCGGTCAATATTTCCCAAAGTACATATATGTTTACCATAGTAGAAAGTATTGTCAAATAATTTCATAATATTTAGAATATTAATAGTTTTAAATAAATATATTTTTATTTATGAAATATTTTTTATTCTAACCATGATGGGAAGTGATGAAAATGAAGCTCATTTCTCATGGAAGTAGTAGTATGCATGTATGAAATAGGGATATTTCATATTCTAAATGAATGAGTAATTATAAAGGTATTTTATGATATAGAAATTTAAATTCAGGTTTATATTACATATATAATTTTTATTTATCTATTATGTCCTTTTTGTAGTCCCATAATGGTGGTGATGAAAAACAATAGATGTCACTTTGCGTAAGAGGTAGTTTGTACAGTTTAATAATGATTCTTTTGTTCTTATTAGTGGATGGAGATGAATAAATAATGGTTATAAAATAAATATAATTACATATATGTATAATATTGATAATTATTTCCATATATTATCACAGATATAGGATATATAGAATATTAATGTTATGGATAAAATATTATGAAGAAGGTAATACTTATGTTAGACACCTGATTTGTTCTTATATGTATCCTTGGAAATGGTGGTCGTGATATAAAATATAGATTCCACTGGATTATAAATTAGAATAGGAATTATATTACATGTATTTTAGATGATTATAATGTAAATTGTATTAATAAGTGTATCCATGGATGGTTGGAAGGGATCCCATCGTATATGTGAAGAAAAAGGTTTTTTTAATACCCTTTTCACTTCCATGGTATCAATAAAATATTAAATTGTAAATGAAAACATAATTTCATAATATTGGACAGTTTTTTGATTTAGTTTTGATGAATCCTAATAAACCTTCCAATCATGTTTTAAATATGTTTTATGTCTTTTCCATATTTTTTTACATTTTAACATTTTGATTTCAACCTGTTAACTATTTTTTAACTAATTAATGTATATTTTATTTAAAAACTATAATGATGGACCTATTACGAAATTATCATGTTATAAAACTAAATTTCATTTCTATCTAGTCTAATTTAAATTCCAAATATGAAAAAAATAATATTTTAAATATATATATTATATATATAATAATTTTGGGAGAAAATTATATTTAACCATTATTTTCACTTGACATTATTTTTTATTAATTATATTTTTAATTAATTTTACTATAAATAGATATATATTTAACAATAAAAATAAATTCATAATTTTAATTCAATTAATTGTTTTAAAAAAATCATTATATTAATAAGATTTAAAAAAACTGTTTTATCATTATCACAGAATTTTACATCAGTTTTACTAATAGTAATATAATACCTAAAAATAAAAATAAAATTTTCATCTAATATTGAAATTATGAATATAATTAGTAAAATTAATATTTATTTTTTTATGTTTTAAAAGTGAAAACCTCTAACATTTTTCTAAACTTGTAAAAAAAGTTATTATTGTGATATATTAATAAGTTTCCAATAATGGTAAACATTTGTTTTCTTAATTATGAATATTAATTTTTTAAATGAATGATATAAATTACTAAAGATTTTTTTTTGAAAAAAATGTTTTATCAAGATTAATATTCATTATTGTATAATA
The DNA here is from genome assembly GCA_963277665.1 of Viscum album. Classification (NCBI taxonomy): domain Eukaryota; kingdom Viridiplantae; phylum Streptophyta; class Magnoliopsida; order Santalales; family Viscaceae; genus Viscum; species Viscum album. Next base: position 210,041,823 of record OY728123.1, read on the forward strand.
AAAGTGTTAGTAAAAAATAGTTTGTACTATTCACAAAAAAAACAATTAATTTTTGAAAAAAATATAAAACATCATATTAAGATAATATCAATATAATAAAAATACAAAAATGAATTTAATTTTTCTAATTAGTATTGAATATTAATAATAAATATCGGAAATAAAAATATAGTTTCCACCGTCTATGGCCAATAGTTTAATGGGAATAATGGTCATCTTGCATAATTTTATTTTAACAAACATTCGCATTTTTTGATTCGTATATTATTTCATGTAACAAGAGGTACTCAAAACCATAATTATCAATAGTAAATGATCAATAATAACTATTGTTATTATATAAGAAATTAATTCTAACATATTAATTTTCCAATTATGCACCAACATAATCTCTAAATATTCTTGATGATATTGAGGAAACTACAAATACTCTACAATTTTAATGCTATAAATTAATTGCTTAATATAGTTGGATACATTTATTTCAGGAATATTTTTAATGATTGATCATTTCCTTATAATAGGAAATAATATATGATGAATATTATTATATTAAATAAGTGATGTTTTTTTAAAAAACATTGGAATTAAAATGTGTTGATCATGAATAAAACTGAGTGAAATTTTGCTTTACAAGAAAAAAATTTCTAGGTTAATTCACCAATATCTATACACTAAAATGGGGTAATATATGTTAAGTAAAAATTAATTAAAGAAAGGTTTTTTATTCCAATCCAGTGTACTAAAATGAAAAAAGAAAGAATAATTTGTCCGACATAGTATGCGTTGAACACCACTCAATGATTTTTTCTAGGTGTAGAAAAAGTCAAGTATTCATAAACATACTAAGATGTATATATTTTCATGTTTATTAAACTTGGGTGAGAAGATGGATATTTGATATAAAATACTAACCCAACTGTAAGGTATTATCCAAATGTGTTAGTCCCCTTATGTTTATAGGATAGTTTCCTTAGACACAACTAAATACTATAGTGAATCACAACCATAGTTTTATGACATATCATTTCCCTTTTACATGTTAATTTGTATTCCATAACCCCAAAAATTGATGAGAAAATTTTTAAAATGAATCCTCTATACTAGGATCTATTTTTCATTAGTGTGTTATCCATCTAATTTGGATCAAATACAAATATTAAATTTATTTTTTTAGAAATCTCAATTTATAAGGATAGTATATTTAGATGAATGATGTAATTGTCACCAAATGTGTTATATACAAGATAGTCTCCCTCAAAAAAATATCCTTTTATACATGGGCCCTCACATGAAAACACTATATTTTTCGGACAATATATCACCTTTCATAGTACCCAGGCCTCCTTAGTTCATACACCTTTATGAAAAGGTATTCCAACACCCAAACTAATTCTCAATCATATTCCCACAATGAACTCCCTTTCTTGAGTAATCTTTTTTTACTTTCTAATTCCAAGACACCTCATTCCCTACATCGTATATCATGGAGTCTTCCCAATGATTATTTCACACCATATTACACTGTATAAGTTGGAAATGAGTACTTAATCTCTTTTTCAATAAATTTTGGTTCCTATTGTTATAAAAGGAAAAATGCATCCATTTTGGGTAACCAAATCAGGAGTTCTTGAAAATAAATATTGATTTCTCACTCATGGGCACCAAAGACACAAATCTATTATTAAATAAATACATAATATTTTTTTGGATATATTAGTAATTTGGTTTATTTTTTTCAAATCAAGAGTTCAGGAAATAAATTTCATTAAAAACATTAATATATTTTATTAATGTTTGAATGAATGTCCCATATATACAAGGCCTATTGGATTTCCACTTTATCAAAAACATCAAGAAGAATCCAATTTTGTTTCTACTTTCCCAGTACATGTGACAAGACATACTGCAGCTCCATTTCACTTAGGAAAAAAAAGTGGAATAATTAATGAAATTAATCATTGGCCATCGTGAATTCCTTGTATGGAATAACATTATCTAGATATCTCTATTAGTGTTCCACATCATCAAAATCACAAAATTTGGTCTTGACTATCTCATAAAAATCATCATAAAAAATCCCCTAGGAATGCCATTATCTATGGTCCATTACATATGAAAAAATAATTTCAAAAACATTATTTATGATTGTATTTAGCTCAATTTGACCAACTAACATATCTCATCCAACTTGGCCTCCTCAAAAACCACAAATAGTACACGATGGGGCCATTCACATCGTCACAATTCCATCTTATCATGTCATCATTTGATAATGTACTTTAGGCATCATGTGAAATATCATTCTTTGTTTTACTCAGTAAATCGTAAGATTTATATGATATAATAAATAATGTATTCTCTTGATAATAATAAATCATTATTTTAGAGTAATAATAGATGATTCTACCAATCAACTATCTCAACTCAGTTGAAATTTTTATTCTCGATTGTAATATGTATTCCAAGTTCTCGAATTAAATTTTATTTGTCTTGTCACGACCCGCCTTCACCAAAATGAGGGAACGGTTAGCAGATTTCCAGGCCCTCCCTTGTTTAAGTTGAATGAGAGATAATGACCCCCGAGACCTGCCTTCAATAGATCCCGGAGTGTCGACTAGCACCAAGGGTATAGAAATTTCTCACAAATGGAAGGCATTACCCCTTTTTGTTTTATAAGATCGAGAGTTATGATGATGAAACTCATCAACAACAAGGTAAAAGAAAAGTAAATCCAAAAGTAAACCCTTCCCACATGCATGTTCCAAAAGTAAAGCCACAAAGTACAAAAGGTGACTACAAAGGTAAGTACCAAAGAAGAAAAGCAAAAACTGCAACTGCCCCAAAGGTCCAAGATAGTATGGTCCTACGTGATCCCCGAAGTCCTCCTGGAAACCTGAAAGCAGTTTTATATACGTAGGGTGAGCATACAAGTACACTCAGTAGGGAAAACCAAAGACTCTCGTGCACAAGTGGGGGAACGTACTAAAGTCCCATGAGAAAAAGAGTAAACCAAACACCTAATCATGGTAAACTGTCCACCCCAGGCCTCACCAAGGCACACTCCACAAATGACGCAAGTCAAGTAATATATATAATCCGAGCACATCTATGTTTGGGTACCCCGCGCCACTTTCCCACTGGTTATTGAGACATCCTATGCATTGAACTAATACCGCCATTCTCACCGCAGTCCCACTGCTACACCCGCCCTCACACACCTGGGACACAACTACCACACACAGTCCCACTACCGAATCCTGCCCGCAAACACCTGGGACACAACTATCACATGTAACCATGCCTGCAAACACCTAGGCTAGAACAACCACCACCACACCCGAAGACACCTGGGCTAGAAAAATCCACTGCCATGCCCGAAGACACCTGGGCCTCATCCTGAAGACACTTGGGAAACCACCTTCCGCACACACCTGGACAACCACCACACTACCCCGCCCGAAGTTTCTTGGGCTAATAATGGATCTCAGGCCATCACAGCCTGCCTGAAGATACTTGGGCTATCTGGGAAAGGGAGCAGAAAAGGAGATAATAACCAGCCACTAAGAATAGTGTTGGGAAAAATACCCTCCCCCATGAAATGGGGGGTGTTCGGAACTAAGTGCTCAACTTGGGTGGGGTGTGAATAAGAAACACAAAACTACAAGTATAGATATAGGTAACAAGAACTCACCCAAATCCTAGGTTTTTCTAACCAGCCTACAGAACACAACACCAATGCGTCTAAGTCCCAAGTCACGACCTTCGCCAATAAAACCCATTTGTCCCATTCTTGTTTCAGGTTCAGTGATAATGTTTAATTATGTTTAAGCAGTACTGGGCAACTAGTAAGCATAGGAACAAGTCCAGGAAAGTAAACAGTCAAGCATCAACCATAACGCCCACACCCGGTTCTCAACAACAGAGGATCCCCCCCCCCAATTCATGATATAAACAAGTACCCACCCGTTCTTAAAACTCACAACCACCAAATCCATACAAAAGGGGATCCCATCCCAAAATTCACACAACCACCGAGAGTATAAAGTCAGGGTATCCCATCCCCTCCCACATATCCAGCAATCGGCCTGAAAAAGAAAACAACCAACTACCACCATCAACAGAAGTCAGGGTCATGCCGGTATTTTCAGATTTAAACGACTTAACACACTCCATAATTTCAATTTTTGTGTGTTTTAACTGAGGTTATCACAAAAGGATTGATCCTGGTGCCTCAATTTATTTGGCCGTATATACGTGATTAACTAATTTACTTTTCACAGTAGGAGTTTACAACCACAACAAGCCATTTAAAACATCAGTACGGGTTCATTAGTACACAAACAACGACCACCAACGTCCTCGATTTTCAGAAGGCAAAGCCAGCACGACTCAACAAGATGGTCATAATATAAACAACATCAACGATCACAGCCCCCCCCCCCTCTTTCTTTATTGAATCCAGTTAATTATCTTCATTTAGGCATGGTTTGTCCAATTCTACAGAATAGAAGCACGCCCACCACGCATGATACACAAAAGAGAGAGACAAAGGAGAAATTCCCTACCTATCGATAGATGATCGACGTTTAGGCTAGGCACAGAACTTTACGGACAATGATGCGGCATGCCCGATGCACCAGAAACTGTTTGTGAAATGCCGCGATCGAGGAAAGGAGAAACCACGGCTAACCCTTAGTTTATAAGTGCCGCGGACGGTTGAGGTTAGAAAGCGAAACCGCGTAAGGAGCGGGGGTCGTGGGTTGACCGCGCGGCTGGGCAGTTACACACCGAGGTCTCTCAGGATTTTTAGGATTTAATTATGGGCTTCAAATGGATTTAAAAGGAGTAAAAGAATTAATTTACGTCGAAACTTACGTCGCGGGAGCGGAAAAGTCAGGTACTGGAAGAAGAACGAAAGGCTCGGTGAGGGGACCCGGTGCCACCCTCACGGTGCCACCCTCACGGTGCCACCGTCACGGTGCCAACATCACGGTGCCAACATCACGGTTCCACCGTCACGGTGCCATTGTCACGGTGCAACTGTCACGGAGTCACCCTTATGGTGCCACCGTCACAGTGCCACCATCACAGTTCCACCATCACGGTGTCACCTTCACAGTGCCACTGTTTTGGTGGAGCCTCACTTTTGGAAAAATAATGGGCTAGGAGGGTCCGGGCCATTACATTAGATACCTCTTAAACGATTCTCATCCTCGAGAATCAAAACAAATCAAGAAGGATGGAGAGGGTCTGAACAACCACCTCGAAAGATACCTCTTAGAAGTGAACCCATGCTAACCAAAAACTCTTCTATGTCAAGAACCAAGCAACATATCATGCCAAACTTCCCAGGTATGTGGGTTGGGGAGTCTCCTCCCCCCATGTCAAGATATTATCCGCTTTGGGCAGCACTGACTCGCCCACACAGGTTTAATCGCATCCACCTTAATGAATCTTGATTAGGGGTCGGGTTCTCTCCTCCCCCATAGCCAAGGCTTTTCACACACAATCAAAGGAAAGGAAACCAGTATATTTCATAGCCAAAAGACAAAACGTTCTATCACAACAGGTACAACAAGGAACAAAACTTAAAACAACTCTCGGTACAGGGTACACATCTGTGCTTCCCTCTCCCACATACTCTCCTCAATCCCACCATGTCTCCACAACACGTGAACCAAGGGAATGGTTTACCCACGAATCACCTTCTCCTTGTGATCCTCGATCATCACTAGTCTCTCTACAAAGGTCACGTTGTCCTCGATGTCCAACTCACCCCAATCAAGGACATGTGGATCATCGTGCAGATACCAACGAAGCTGGGACACATGAAAGACATCATGTATCCCCAGTAGCGGTGTTGGTAACACTAGCTGATAAGCCACTTCGCCGACCCACCGCAACACTTCGAAGGGTCCGATGAACCTGGGAGAAAGCTTACTCCCCTTTCCGAACCTCCACTGCCCACGCTAAGGGGAGACCTTCAAGAACACGTGGTCTCCAACCTCAAACTCCAAGGGCCTCCTCCTGGTATCATCATATGACTTATGTCGGTCCTGGGCCACCTTCATTCTTTCCCGTATGAGCTAAACCTTCTTTGTCATGTTCTGAACCACCTCCGGGGCAAGGATGCCTACCTCTCATACTTCGGCCCAACACATAGGTGAGCGGAATGTCCTCCCATACAAGGATTCAAACGGGTCCATACCGATGGTAGAGTGGTAGATATTATTGTAGGCGAACTCTACCAGAGGCAAGTGTCGTACCCATGATCCTCCTAAGTCTAGAACACATGCCCGTAGCATATCCTCCATGGTCTGGATGGTGTGCTCTATTTGTCCATCTGTCTGGGGATGGAAAGCAGTGCTACGGCATAACTGGGTGCCAAAAGCATTCTTCAATCCTCTCCAAACTCATGAGGTAAATTGTGCATCCCTATCTGAGACTATAGACCTCAAAAATCCATGCAACCGCACCACCTCATCCACGTACTTTCGTGCCAAATCATCCACAACACTCGACTCCCTGATTGCCATAAAGTGAGCCGATTTCATCAACCTTTCCACTACCACCCAGATGGCGTCGTATCCCCCTTAGACCTTGGGTAGTCTTGTGACTAAATCCATCACGGTGTCATCCCATTTCCACTCAGGGACATCTAGAGACTGCAGTAGGCCTCCTGGAACTCGGTGTTCAGCCTTCACATGCTGACACACCAAGCACTTGGCCACAAACTCTGCCACTGCTCGCTTCACTCCGGGCCACAAAAACTGCCCTTTTAGTCACCGGTACATCTTGGAAACTCCTGGGTGTACCGCTAGGGGTGAGTTGTGTAAATCACTTAGAACCTTGTCGTGCATCACTCCTAGAACAAACAACCTTTTCTGGAAAAGCATCCGGTTCTGACCATCCTCTACCCATCCTTCCGAAGCATTGACCTGGTTAACTCGGTCACACATCAGTTCGCACTCCGGGTCTCCCCACTGAGACTCCTCCACTTGTCGAAACAGAGATGACTGCACTATCATCTGATATAGGCAGCCTCTGCCGCTATCCATCTTCGCATCCAGGTGTAAGGCAGCCAACTCCTCCATTGCCTTCCAGGCATCCGCCGACTCTCGGACCGCATCCTTCTGCGTCCTCCTGCTCAATGCATCGGCCACCACATTGCCCTTTCCCTCAGTATAAGAGATCTCGAAGTCATAATCCTGGAGGAACTCCACCCATCTCCGTTGTCGTAAGTTTAAGTCCCGCTGGGAGAAGATATACCTCAAGCTTTTATGATCCGTGAAGACCACAAAGCATTCCCCGATGAGGTAGTGCCGCCATAACTTTAGCGTAAAAACGACTGCTGCAAGTTCCAGGTCGTGGGGGGGGGGGGGGTAATTACGCTCATGGGGGCATAGGTTCCTGGACCCATAAGAGATCACCCCTTGTCGTTGCATCAACACGCATCCCAGGACCTATCCTGAAGCATCAAAGAACACCTCATATGCCACCCCTTTTTCTGGTAATCTCAGCACTGGGGCACTATCCAACTTCTCTTTCAGATAGCTGAAGGCTGACTCGCACTGCTCACTCCACCCGAAAACCTGGTCCTTCTTGGTAAGGGTTGTCAAAGGGGCTACTACTTGGGAGAAGTTGGGTACAAACCTCCGATTGTAACCTACCATCCCAAGGAAACTACAGACCTCTGCCACATTCTGGGGTGCTTCCCAAGAAACAACCGCCTCAACTTTTGATCAGTCCACCACTACCCCCTGATCGGACACCACATGCCCGAGGAAGTGTACTTATTGTGTCCAGAATATGAATTTTGACAACATCCCATAGAGTTGATGATGTCGGAGGACCAGCAAAACATTCCTCAGGTGCTCTGCATGGTCCTCTTCTGACCTCGAATAGATCAGGATATCATCGATGAACACAACCAAGAACTGATCCAAGTACTCCCATAAGATGGAGTTCATAAGCCCCATGAACACAGCCGGGAATTCGTAATACTGAATGGCATGACTACGAACTCGATGTGTCCATACCTGCATCTGAACGCCATCTTTGGGATGTCTCCCTCCTTCACTCTCAGCTGGTGGTACCCAGACCGCAGGTTTATCTTCGAGAACCATCCTTCCCCCTTCAGTTGGTCAAAAAGATCCTCTATCCTCGGAAGAGGGTAGAGATTCTTGTTCTTAACTTGATTCAGACTCCTGTAGTCTACGCACAACCTGAGACCACCATCTGCCTTCTTTGCGAACAATACTGGGGCACCCCACGGTGACGCACTCGGGCGAACATAACCCCTCTTCATCAGATCGTCAATCTGGATCCGCAACTCCCGTAGCTCTGAAGGTGCCATCTGGTAAGGAGCAATCGAGATCGGTCGAGCGCCGGGATGCAGGTATATCCCAAACATGATATCACTCCGAGGGGGTAGATTCGTCACCACCTCAGGGAATACGTCCATAAAATCACGGATGATCTCTGGCACTTCCACCGTTTCAGCATCTACTGATTCCACTGTCAGCTCGGACAACAAGGAGAGGAGGGGTTCCTCTAGCATGTTTCCCTTCAGACTGCTCCGCTCGTCGGTGAAGGTAACACGCCGACCGTCCAAGTCCAAGAACACAACCATTCTTCGAAAACAGACGATGATGGTACAAACAGGAAATAGCCAGTCGATGCCTAGGATGACATCGTATGTATGAATCTGTAGCAGAAGAAGATCCCTAACCGACTGATGTGGCCCTATCATCAGTCTACATCCCCGAAAAACAAAAAACAATTTGGTCTGACCTCTGACAGGTGTGCTGAACACCAGGGGCACTAGAAGTCTCTATACAACTAAACCCAAGGCACAGGCTAGACTAGGTGCAACAAAGGATTGTGAAGCTCCTGTATCAAACAAGGCATAACCAAGAGTGCTAAACAGACTGATCGTACCTCGAACAACCTCTGGCCCTACTAGAACTGCTGCCTCTGCGGCATGAAACTATCAACGCCCATCTCCTCTGCCCCGCGGCAGTCGTCCACCTGCCTGACCATGCCCCGGTTGAGGTCCCTGAGGTGCGCCCTGAGGTCGGGCTCCTCCTCCCACGTCTTCCCTCTGAGGAGCGGGAGGTCGCTGTCCTTACTGCTGCTACTGGAAAGGTCTGTCTAAAAGCTGCTGTTGGGGTTGGTGGTAGGGCTGTCTACCACCGCCGTACTGCTCCCAGTCCGGGAACTCACTCTGGAGATGTACAGGGCTCCCACAGATGAAGCACTGCGGTCATGGGCCCAAAGATAAGGGGCGAGGACCAGGGAATCGAAACTGAAACTGCTGTGGCCTGCTCCCTGCGGGTCAGAACCTAGAGGGTCCTGACGCTAGAGGCCTGGTGCTGACGGCCTTCCCCTTTGATGGTCCCTGCTGGATCCCCTCTCGTGACACACCTCCTAGAGCATGCATTATCTCCACCACTTCGGCCTTCTTCTAGACCTCCAAGTACGCCGACATGGTAAAGGGAGTAACAGTGTACTGGAGGGAGGGTCGGAGCGCCTCCTCCAAACAACTCGCCCGAGACTCCACATCGGGAAAGAGGTCCGAAGTAAAACGTAGGAGGTCCTTGAACTTGATCCCTAGCTCCCTCACGGGCATACTCCCCTGTTGGAGGGAGAGTAGCTCCTGTCTCTTTTCCGCCTTCATCGTCGAAGAGAGGAATTCCGCCCGGAACTCCCTCTCGAAATCCAACCAAACCACCTCAGCCTCTCTCCTCTCCACCAGGTAAAGCATCCACCACTGACGCGCTGCTCCCAACATTTGGCTGATGGCCAGAGGAACCCAGTACTCGGCCAGGGCCCGAATCAGGCCGAAAGCTATAACTAGCTCCTCTAGCCAGCCTTCCATCTTCACGTCAGAGGTGCTGCCCTCATACTTCTCGAGGGCCTGTTGTTGGAAGGCCCAAAGAGTCTTCTGCCACAGGTCATCCTCTTCCTCCCAATCAGCTCTCTGTCGATTGGCCAAAGTATTCTCCGGCGCCTCGATCACCTGTACAACAGGTGGTCACCTTCCAGGTGCCATAGCTGCATGGTAAACAAGGAATGCCTAAGCCCAAGTAGTGCAGAATATCATCTTCAAAACTTCTTAAAATTTAATTTATTCTTATTTCCCAAGACATCCCAGAAACAAAAGAACACAAGTCATTATGATGCATGTACCTTTCCTAGGGTCTCTACCCAGCAATCAGTGTGGCTCACTTGGTCGTTCGGTAGGTCCAGAGTCCTTGCATCGGATCACGGGGGGCCCTAAAATCCCATGTCATAGCTGGTCTTACATGGATTAATTCATGCACCAAGGTCACCCAACACTGTTTGCCTACCATCCCATGAAATCCTTACTGTGCCTAACTTCAGACTCCATCCTATCTCTCAACCATCTCCTCTTATACCATTCTGTCATGACCCGCCTTCGCCAAAAGGATGGAAGGGTTAGCAGATTGCCAGGCCCTCCCTTCTTTAAGTTGAAGGAGAGATAATGACCCCCGAGACCCGCCTTCAATAGATCCCGAAGTGGCGACTAGCACCAAGGGTTTAGAAATTTCTCACAAATGGAAGGCATTACCACTTTTTGTTTTATAAGATCGAGAGTTAAGATGATGAAACTCACCAACACCAAGGTAAAAGAAAAGTAAATCCAAAAGTAAATCATTCCCACTTGCATGTTCCAAAAGTAAAGCCACAAAGTACAAAAGGTGACTACAAAGGTAAGTACCAAAGAAGAAAAGCAACAACTGCAACTGCCCCAAAGGTCCGACCTAGTATGGTCCTGCGTGATCCCCGAAGTCCTCTTGGAAACCTAAAAGCAGTTTTATATACGTAGGGTGAGCATACAAGTACACTCAGTAGGGAAAACAAAAGACTCTCATGCACAAGTGGGGGAACATACTAATGTCCCATGAGAAAAAGAGTAAACCAAACACCTAATCAAGGTAAACTATCAACCCCAGGCCTCACCAAGGCACACTCCTCAAATAACGCAAATCAAGTGATATATATAATCAGAGCACATCGATGTTTGGGTACCCCGCGCCACTTTCCCACTGGTTATTGAGACATCCTACGCATCGTACCAATCCCGCCATTCTCACCGTAGTCCCACTGCCACACCCGCCCACACACACCTGGGCCACAACTACCACACGTTGTCCCACTGCCGAATCCTGACCACAAACACCTGATCCAAAACTATCACATGTAACCACGCCTGTAAAAACCTAAGCCAGAACAACCACCACCACGCCCGAAGACACCTGGGCTAGAAAAATCCACTGCCACGCCCGAAGACACCTGGGCCTCATCCCGAAGACACTTGGGAAACCACCTGCCGCACACACATGGCCAACCACCACACTACCCCGCCCGAAGGTTCTTGGGATAATTATGGACCTCAGGCCATCACAGCCTTCCCGAAGATAATTGGGCTATCCGGGAAAAGGAGAAGAAAAGGAGATAATAACCAGCCACTAAGAATAGTGTTGGGAAAAACACCCTCCCCCATGAAATGGGGGTGTTCGGAACTAAGTGCTCAACTTGGGTGGGGCGAGAATAAGAAACACAAAACTACAAGTATAAATATAGGTAACAAGCACTCACCCAAAGCCTAGGTTTTTCTAACCAGCCTACAGAACACAACACCACTGCGTCTAAGTCCCAAGTCATGACCTTCGCCAACAAAACCCATTTTTCACATTCTTGTTTCAAGTTCAGTGATAAGGTTTAATTAAGTTTAAGCACTACTGGGAAACTAGTAAGCATAGGCACAAGTCCAGGAAAGTAAACAGTCAAGAATCAACCTTAACACCCACACCCGGTTCTCAACAACAGAGGATCCCACCACAATTCGTGATATAAACAAGTACCCACCCGGTATTAAAACTCATAACCACTGAATCCATACCAACAGGGGATCCCATCCCCAAATTCAAAAAACCACCGAGAGTATAAAGGCAGGGGATCCCATCCCCTCCCACATCTCCAGAAATCGGCCTGAAAAAGAAAACAACCAACTACCACCATCAACACATGTCAGGGTCATTCTGGTATTTTCAGATTTAAACGACTTAACACACTCCATAATTTCAATTTTCATGTGTTTTAACCGGGGTTATCACAGAAGGATTGATCCTAGTGCCTCAATTTATTTGGCTGGATATACGTGATTAACCAATTTACCTTTCACAGAAGGATTTTACAACCACAACAAGCCATTTAAAACATCAGCAGGGGTTCATTAGTGCACAAACAACGACCACCAAGGGCATCGATTTTCAGAAGGCAAAGCCAGCACGACTCAACAAGATGGTCATAATATAAACAACATCAACGATCACAGCCCCCCCCCTCTTTCTTTATAGAATCCATTTCATTATCTTCATATAGGTCTGTTTTGTCCAATTCTATAGAACAAAAGCGTGCCCACCCCGCATGATACACAAAAGAAAGAGACGAAGTAGAAATTACCTACCTGTAGATAGATGATCGACGTTTAGGCCGGGTGCGGAACATTACGGATAACGATGCGGTGCGCCCGATGCACCAGAAGCTGTTTGTGAAAAGCCGCGATCGAGGAATGGGGAAACCACAGCTAACCCTTATTTTATTAGAGCCGCGGACAGTTGAGGTGAGAACGCGAAACTGCGTAAGGCGCGGGGGTTGTGGGTTGACCACGCGGCTGGGCAGTTACACACCGAGGTCTCTCGGGATTTTTGGGAATTAATTATGGGCTTTAAATGGTTTTAAAATGAGTAAAAGAATTAATTTACGTCGAAACTTACGTTGCAGGAGCAGAAAAGTTAGGTATTGGAAGAAGAACGAAAGGCTCGGCGAGGGGACATAATGCCACCCTCATGGTGCCACCGTCACGGTGTCACCCTCACGGTGCCACCCTCACGGTGCCACCTTCATGGTGCCACCCTCACAGTGTCACCTTCATGGTGCCACTGTTTTGGTGGAGCCTCCCTTTTGGAAAAGTAATGGGCCAGGAGGGTCCGTGCAATTACATTTCTTCTTATGTATAGTCTAATATATATGAGGATGAATCGTCCATGACTATGTTTTATTCACCAACATATCGTCTATTTATTCAACTTCCATGTAAAGCTATAATGGGTTATGCATTCATAATTACCATGAAAACAAATAATATTTCCCTTTAATATAGAATTATATTCAACATGAGATTAAAATAAATTTTATTATTCCTCGTTATATGAACATAATGTAATTTAAAAAATAGTTTAGGTTGCATGACCTTAAAAGGTGAATAATTGAGCCTAGATAAACATGCATAGAGGGCACATATTGGTCATCATTTTCTATATTTAAAATGCAGAGAATGATCCTAGGAACATTTCTTTAAAAGAAATATTATTTTAAAAAACAAGAAAATGAATTTCATCTGTAATGTATAATGCAAAATAAATGAATCCAAAATGGAATTTATGAAGAAACCTTAAAAGGTATAAAATTTCTTAGTAGGAGGAACTAAAAAACATGGGTTTTTATTACCATCACTAAGATATGTAAGTATCATTTTAAAATGTTCACCATACCAATTTCTCAATACATAAACACCTCCCTAGATAGGAAAAAATATAGTTTTCCCATCTATATGAATTGAAACCATAGAATAACCATTTAATGATGGAAAATTGGGATCCTATCAAAAATATAAATATAAGAACATTAAAATGTACATATTTTCATATTGATTCATGGATTTTATCGATCTCTTCCAAAAAAAGAGTGACCAATATTGTTATTGGTGTGTATTTTATGAATATTACATAAATATATTGAGGGGTATTTATTTATGAAATATAACCCTTTATTACATGTGAATACCTCAATTCCTTTTGATCATGATGCATAATTAGATTTGGCCTCAGTTCACTCTAAAAACCATCAACCATTGGAATTTAGTTTCACACCATAACATAAATCAATGGTTTGATTGTGGGGTGGGGGTACTAATGTAGATATATTTTTTCTAGATACAGGAAATTAAACACTCCATTACTCAATGGGTTTGGATTTTAGGATCTATATTCATGCGGTAAAGTGGTTTCTGTATATACATGATTAGAGTTATACTGACCATGATTGACAGGTGCCATCAACTTTATTAGGTTTTGTCTTATTGGGAAAAAGGCCACTTATTTACACAATAGAATATTTTGTATTTGTTTACTAAAAAATTAATTGGTATTAACCATTGGGTTAATATTTCTAAAAAGAAATGTGAATATTCATTTCATGTAGTTGGTTATATTTAATATAATTGAAACTTATTAAACAATATTTCGTTTTACCCATCAACATATGTTGTTATCATTTGTAAATGTTGTCACATTATTTTATATTTTTGGCTATTCTGAGTAAATAAACATATATTTCTCTTATTTGGGGTCATTATAATTTAATTATTGATATTATAACTCAACATAAGAAAATTTTCAATTAAAAAATAATAAATTCTTAAAAAATAAGATATATAAAAATCATTTTTCAAATCACTGTAAATATCTCTTTAATGATTTCACAACATTTACAATACAAAAAATATAATAAATTAATTAAAATATATAGTTCAATCTATTAGTAATGATGATAATATTTTATTATTATAAATCAAATATTAAATAGTAATACTCCTTCCTCAATTTTAAAATACATTTTATTGATAAATTTTTTCATGTGATGACTTTATTATTGTCATGTGTAAAAAAAATTAAAACGAATCCTCTAGATTCATCTCACTCTAACAATTGAAAAATTTTTTTTACTAGATTTGGTAAAATATAGTTGTTAATTTTTAACTACCCAAATATTTATTGTGTTTAACTCTAATATTGGATAGAATATTTTCACAAATATAATTTTATATGATTAAATTCATATTTGGTGTTTTAAAATTATAACTAAGGACCCAAAATAAATGTTTCATCCTTCTAATTTAGTATTTCATATTTGGTTTTCTGTTTTTATATACAATATATATTCCTTAATGTAGGAAATATGAACTAATCTATTTTTCTATGAGTTTTATATGGAATACACCATTTGATAATCCTCATACATCCTCATTAATTATATCAATCATCGATTTTAAAAAAATTCATTATGAAATTATAATATATATGTGAATTATAAATATATGAAATATTTATGAAACAATAATATTTTTAACCATATGTGAATCAAATATTCTAGTTTCTATTGTTTCCAAAAAAAATTAGACAAAATAAAATATAAAATTAATGTTCAAAAAAACAAAATAAATAGTGAATTTACCCATTAAATATCAACCCATACATTAATTATATCATTACCAGAAATTATATTTTTTTTCCAAACCTACATTATTGGTTGGTGGGAACCAAAACCTAACGGAACCAAAAACACACATTGAAAAATTAAAAAAAAACTAATGAAACCCAAGAAGATCATGAACCAAATTCGTTATGATTCTATAGATCATAAAATATATTTTAAATGTTATATTTTAGTTTGAAATATTATGTTTTCTAAAGAAATTATGATTTAATTCGTGAAAAAAGTGAGACATATCTGCATACCATGAAATTTATTTAAAATTATATATAGTATGTCACATGTAAGTTAGTTACAAAATTGTATCTATTTATGAATTTTCACCTCTAATTTATTTTATATAATTCCAATTTTTTATCCATAAGACTTTTTGACCATTTATTATCTTTAATTTTAATATAAATTATTTACTACACTAAAATAAATCTAACAATATATGGGTTTAAAGGGAAATTAATCAATATATATCATCAATAAAAAATGATATAAAAAAATTCTTTCATTAATTACCAATAAATATGAATGAAATTGTTCAAGATCAAAAACAGTTACTAGAAATTTTATTATTTCTATGTAGATAAAATAGGATGAAACCAATGTTCATGGATAATATTTAATAATATATTATTTTTATTCAACAATTTTTTTAAAAAATACACTAATTAAATAGTTAGAATCATTAAATATCAACTCAAATGGAAGTTCCTAACATTTTGGACAGATAATGGTTGCGATCCTGAGACAATTATTTATCACATAAAATACTTTCATGTGTGAATAATAAATAAAAAATTCAGAATATTTTCAAAGTATTCAAGACAAAATGAATGGTAATTTTTTAAAAATATTTTATCAACCTTATATTAGAAAAATTCATTTCATAAGAATTTTCCTTTATGTGTCACAATTATGGGATATGGAAAAGAAAAAATGATATTAATTTTTTTATCAAATTAATTTCCATTTGTTGAAATTAAATGTCTTGGAACATTTCATAATTCTTCAATGAAATGAGATTTTTTAAAATTTTAAAAAAATTAATTTTAATTTATATTATTAATAATGTAATATTAGTTGAGAAATATTAAAAAATTAATTATTCATATATAATAGAGTAATGAAAAAATACCCCAAGATAATGTTCAATAAGTCATATAAAATTCTCATCAAGTACCACTCAAATTTAATTACGGAATTGAATAAACTATATAGAAATATTCTGTATGAAAACATAAAAAAGTGGCATGAAATTTCTTTATCTAAATATTGTCGTGAAATTATATCTTAAAATATCATGAAAAGAATTATAAAAATAATAATTACTTCTATTGTTTTTAATTATAACCTCTAATCATTAAATTGTATTGGAAAATAGTTTTATATAATATCATGTTATAGGTTCCAATAATCATTAAAGACTCTTTTGTATTTTGATTTTTCAATGGAATATTTTTTATCTGATTAATATTAATTGTGAGTCATGAAATCATATGAACTATCTATAGTGAACATCCCTTCTTAAAATTTTTCATTTTGTTAAATGGATTTTTTCTCTAAAAGTTTCTTTACACATTTCATAAATAATTCATACAATATTCACTTCACCCTTTATTGTGTCTGTCTAGTAGGATTAGATTCACTTGTAAAAAATATTTAGTACATGAAAATGGAGTGTACAATGTCTCTAATATATTGTTATTTATATCTTATGACCTCAATGTTTTCATTTAATAAATATTTAAATTATGTTTCATAGGTAGGTGGAATATAATTTCCCACGATTATAGAAAAACTTTCATCACTCATCAAATAATAATATTTCAATTTAGAAGAAAAAACTATTTAAATTATTATTATGGGTATTTTAGTGATGGTAAGTTTTTTTACTAATCTTGATATAGTGAGTGCTTTATAGATTTTGAAATTTCTCTGAAATCATAAATAAAAGAACTATATATTTCTTAGTGTGGTTTAGTTTTTTTTTTCTAAAATTTCTTTAGTCTAGAATAATTTAAATTTAAATTATTATTTAATTTTTCCCCAAAAAATAATATAGATATAATATTTTAATATATTCTTCATATATATTAATGATGACATTTCCACCAATAAAAACAGATTTATTATAATAGTGTCAAACTGTGAAAACATAATGTTCATTAGGTTGTTATTTAATATATTCTAAAAGAATAAAAATCAAAATGATATCACTAAATTCAATTAAAATTTCTCCCTCGTGTACACTGATTGTAGTTTATATATTTTTTAGAAAAAATCAAAGTATAATTATTTCATGTGATTTATTTTCTTCTTATTATATATTTAACACATAAAATGTTTTAGAAAAAATGAAAACTTTTTCCTCTACTAATATATCCATTAAATATATCTTCGGTCACTATAAAAGTTATAACTATAATTATAATCATTTAGACTATTATTTACCAATATACATATAAGAATAAAGTAATTCATCTATAAAATTTATTGATTAAAATAATTCAAATAAGGAATCATTTGAATTTTACATCAAAATAGTGTATTGATTTATTAATATTCATCTATTTTTGTGTAATAATTTCTTTTTTAGGGTGATAAGTACTAACCCTAATATTACTAAACAAACTATTTAGATCCCCGAGGTCCCTCTAATTTAATACACAAATCATTCGTGAAAAATTTGTTCACAGAAATTATTTATTTTTAATTAATGAAGGGAATAAAATATCTAATATCCTAAATATATCAAGAGATTATTTTTATACGTATACATCAATGATTTTATTATTAGGTAACATCCTCAAAGGAAATGGTAATATTATTATGGTTATATAATTACCCTTATAATTTTATTTATATTTTATTGGATAGTTTTTTATTATCAGGTACGATTTTGGATCATTTGAATGGATTATATAAAATAATCTCAAATTAATGTTTTTTCTTTATTTTTTGGTATGGTAAATAAGGTTATTTTTTTATTATATTTTTATTGGTTCTCTATACCTATTCTACAATCCATTATTT
Source organism: Viscum album (assembly GCA_963277665.1). NCBI lineage: Eukaryota > Viridiplantae > Streptophyta > Magnoliopsida > Santalales > Viscaceae > Viscum > Viscum album. The sequence continues at coordinate 210,060,216 of OY728123.1, forward strand.
TATGGAGATGACCCTTAATTTTCAGTATAGGATAGATTTATAAGGAAACATTCCTGATATAGGGCACACAATCTCTTGGAGGGTTACAAAAATAAGCTCCATTTGATTATATATATCCTTATACAAATTTTCATGATTTTCCATTTCATTTTCCTCACCTAATAAAATCTGATTCATTAATTCATCAATTACAAGTTATTTCTTCACTATAACAATTCCTTAAGGTTGATGGAATTTTAATAGTTGATTATTAACTATATTTTTCTAAAATCAAGGTTCCTTATTGAATTTTAAAATTATTCAAAATCATATATTCAATTTTTTTATTAATGTTCAGATGAATAGTTTAAATTTTAATTATCCATTCATCATATCATAGAATATTGTTTTTGATGTTGTTTATGTTTGGTGGTTTTTATTGTTTTCTGTGAAAATCCCAGAAATATCAATATATATTGATGTTTTTGTAATAATTTAGTATATTGTACATGATTTGTATTGATTTGATATATTATTTTAATTTTGGGTTATTATATATTCTTAGGTTTAGTAAATTTTCTAACCATTATTGTTTTGTGTAGCTATCCTAGTTATAGTCAATTGAGTCTCAAGAACCTCAACTTGGTGCATACCACCTGTTATAGTACTTCATGTACTCATGTATTAAATCTTTCTTCAATATTTTTAATTAGAACCCCTAGTTCTGTCATTGAAATATCAATAATTTATTATTTATAAGTACATGTTACTAAATTCATATCATTTTCTATAAATCCTTGATGTAAATAGAGAAAAAATACTCCTTAATATCACAGCGTTGACATCTTGCACAAAACTCTATAAGCCTTTCCGTATATTCATATAGGAGCACACTATGAGTTATATATATACAATACTTCATTTATTTAATTACATTTTCTCTTCTACTTGGATGAATTATTATAGAAAATTAATTTTAATATCATTCCATCTTTGATTATATGTGGGTTTTATATCGTGTATCAATTCACTATAATAAGATTATAATGAAAAGGGAAATTCATGATATTTTAATTAATAATTAATAAAAACTCATTAAAGTAGTATAGAAAATATAAAATTATATTCCTTTAAATTTTTTTTGGATACACTCATATATGTATTTAAAATATGAGAATAGTTTTCAACATTCCATTTTTATTGTCGAAATCAATATATAATGTATGATGTGTAACATGATTATGATGTGAAATAATATTTTGTAATACGGTATCCATATTTATGTAGTGAATTTTGGGAATTCTTTTAGCCATATAATCGAGAACATATCTTTAATTAAATAAGATATTATTTTTACTAGTGTCAATAATGAAACACTTTTGAAAACTAATGTTGTTACCATTGTCCAAACCCTTGTTAAAAACACAATTGACCATGGTGATAGCCTTTGGTCACAATCCAGGGGATCGTAGTGGATATTTTGTTTCGTGTAGACTATTAACATGGGTCTGAACGAGCCATTGAAAAATAAAATATATTATTAATGATAAAAAAATTGATTGTAAATATCTATATTCATTCCTATGAAAATGGGGACCTATAATCATGGTTAGTGACTATGTTCATTGGTCTCAAGAACATAATGGATCACAAAGATTAGGAATTAAAACCTCCATGTTATTCCATGTAGACATTATTAATAGATAGGAAAATGTAATATATATATATATATAGTTGTGTGTGTATGTAACACCCCAAGCTTCTACGGTACGCTTCTCTTTGAATAATGCAATAGCATGTGTTGTACGCAACATCGAGTTCTAACACACCACAACCAATCAAACTAGCCGTTATAAATAGTAATACCCACTTTTTGAAATTTATAAATTTTATTTTTCAAAATGGACTTCATTTTTGGATTTGTAATATCGAAATTATCCTAGGGTGAATTTTTGGTATTTTTCTGAAAAACATCATTTTTGATGAATAGTGAAACCACTAAGTGGTAGTTAAAAAACTGAATTTTTCATAAAACATAATTTTACCAATTCTGTGAGTGGAATTTCAAAAATCCGAGAGACACGTTTAATTTAAAGGAGTAAAATGTGGTTCGATGAGATGAAAAAAAATTACTGGTGAATAGTAAGTTTTTACTTTTATTTACCACGGTTAAAAGTAAATAGGGTAATTAAGGGTAAAAATGATATTAATATTACCCTAACACATGTCCTAATTATATTGGACAAGTTTATCTCGACCAAAAACAACCTTAAGAATAAAATATTATCATTTAGGTCCACTTGGATTAGATTAGGACATTTATTATTATTTAATTCAAAGAAGAGTTAAAATAGTTAAAATCAAGGTTCATTTACTAAAACATTAATAATATAGGGTTACACATAAGATAAATTATATTATAAATATTCATTAGAAAGAGAAAAATATTTCCTACATCATTATATTTTATTTATAATTTTTAGACATTATATATTTTAATTTATTTATGACACAATGATGATGCAGTAATTACCATAATAGTGAAAAATTAAAATTATTGATATTTTAAATACCCAAATAAATATAATTTGTGACTTTTTATGAATTTCACTAATTTTATAGGTTAATATGACATGTTATTAATGTTTTAATTAACTTTTTTCTAAGTAATCATTCTGTTATGATTTTCAAAAAAAAATAATTTTCCAAATAGTGTCAAAATTGACATAAAAGAGTTTTTAAAACAAATATTATATTATTAATTGATATTCAATTCCTAAAAATATAAGGATCGTCCAAGAGACTTATATCATGATAGGTGTATCATTAATGGACCACTTGGGGGTCTACTAGAGTTTTATAGAATGTTTATTAACTATATAATATAAAAATACAAAGTGACATGGTAAGTGTCAAACTAATTAACTAAGAGTTAAAACTAAAAGATAAGGTTAATATAATGACCCAAACCTCTCTAAATTATATTTTTTGTGTGGTTTTCGACCCCTCCCCACCTTAAACTTTAAATTATCAACTTTTTATCCATTAGAAACCGAATATGAATTTATTATAAAATAATATTTCTAGCTATTCCAAAGGTGCCCCTCACCCCTCTTATAAAAGGGAACTCACACTTCTCACTAATTCACACATCCAAAACCTTTTGGATCGTCCGAACCCTGCCCAAATAATCTCTCAACTTCCCTAAAATCAACCTAAATGCCTTAGTTTGATAATAAGTCCAACCTATGGATCCCGTTTGATCAAATCAAAAGGAAGAACCCGAAGAAGATGTAATGTTTTCACCACCCTCTTTCAAGTTCCTTTCTTGTTCAACTTCTTCTTTCTTTGTTATTCCCATTCTAAAATAATGAAACCATTATCTCCTATATACTTTAATATTATTATAAATATGTTAAAACCATATTCATTATTCTATCCATCCTTTGAATGAAATGTCACCATACGTGCGTACGTACAACTTACCGTCTCCACGTCGTGGTGTAATTGTTATTCAATATATTATTATTTGGATGGGCATAATAATGATTTTTAATTCATGTAAATAATAAATATAACATGATAAGTATTCTTTATATATGATATACCATCCAATTATATATTATTTTAAAATCAAAAGAATGATATTGTCGCTCGTGCGTACGTACAGACTACCATCTCCACGAACGCGATGAGATTCATTCTCCATCGTATCAATTGAAGAATAATTATCATTTGAAGATTAATAATAATTTTCAATGACTTTATATAATTCTGGATATAAATATGATATCCATAAAAAATATGGCTTACATGACAAAACATATAAAAGTAAATGAGTAATTTAACACCCAAAACGACGATAATTCTAAAATATTATTAACAAAGAAATGTTAAAAGATCATATATGATATCATATTAATATATATGATTCTTGTATAATTTAGTAACAATTATTTCACCATTATACATGAGTTTAACCTACCCCAACTAAGGCAAACAATAAGGTAAGGGTTTATTTCACAATCTCTTCATTATCCGAGGTTGTTTATACGTGATTATCTACTGGGACTTCTATATCACCCACATCCATATTTCTTAAAAATGTATTTCAAAACATTTTTTTACTATTTACTAGAATATGGGTTAAGTCATTTATACCCTTTTTGACTTTTATAAGTGTTTTATAAAATAATATTTCAGTATTTTTCCAAACCATGTCCTTTTTAACATTTTCGACAGAATTAATGTAAGAATTTTTTTTAACTTATACGGCGGGTGCGGCTATTTTCCATCGTTATAAAATCATCGAAGCTTCCCTTAAAAGCTTATAAAAATATTTTCAAAGAAAACTTTTTACTTTATAAATATACGACTCTTAAATTATTTTAAAATAGAAAGATATATTTCTCTACAAAGAGTTTGGATTTCATATATGTCAACATCCATTGATGTATTTTACACTTATTTGAATTTGATTTATTATGATACAAAACATCTATATTGTATTGAAGGTTTTGTGATATGTTTGACTGTAGATGTGTTATTTTTATACCATTGATGGTTTATGGATGATGTATTTATATTTCGTATTCTAGTTATAATACGAATGTTTATGTTATGTTTAAACATTTTCATATGGGAATGTATTGGACTTAATATGTGATGGGTGTAGCCTGCTATAGCTCCTCGATGCATTGGTAGGTCTCATTAGACAAACTAGTGTCTTGGAACAAGGCCTTGACAAAATCTTATTTGTAGTCTTGGCACGAGGCCTTGGCTATGTGGTTATGATAGTCTGGTATTATGCATTCCATCATTATGAAAGTGGTTATTGATATTTCATGTGATTAATCGATTAGTAGAATATCCATGTGAATAAGTAAATGGCATTATTTCATTTTATTTTTTCCATAGTATGTTGAAGTTCATGTTTAAAAGGCTTTTTTTAGTTATACATTTCCTTAAATGTTAATTCTTATTTATGAAATTTTCTGCTGTACTGTTATCCTTACTGGGCATTTGAGATCATGCCTTTTCTATGTTTTACATTTCCCAGGATGTGAAGAAGTAAATTATGAATGACCTGCAGGGATAGTATGAGGGGTTAAGAGTGTGTACTAGGGAGACTATGTTGTTGTAGTATTCATTTTTATGATGTAATGTAAACATTTATGAATATATCTTGTTATTCTAAGGCTACTAAAGTGATCAATCATTCGAGATTTGATCTTTATTGTGATCATGGAAATGTTATGTAATAGTGCACCAACTCTGGGTAACTGGGGTCGGGGCGTTACAGTTGGTATCAGAGGAAGTTTAGTACAAACCTTGGAAGATAGATTTAGATAAACTCTGATTATAGCACATAGACCTAATATGTACTTTGAGGATTAGTATAGAAGAACTTCCTAGAATTTTGGTATTGTAGTGATTTTGTGAGTTATCTGAGAAATACACCCCTGTCTGGATACTAGAAGGTAGAGGTAGCTCTAGCACAGATGTACCTAGGGGTAAAACCCGAAAACACCGCATTGAGATGGACTCGAACGGGAACTGGTGCACGACAACGGGCCTTGCTGCACTCTTGGTTACGACACTCCCAGTGGATATGATTAGGCTAACTCTCATTTTATTTACAAATCATTATTAAGGGTTTATGATTATATACTTACTCAAAGAAAACATTTTTATGCTTATCGATTATATCCATAAATAGTTCAATTTATTTTAAGTGTTTTATAAGTATGGAATTATGTATTTTGATTCATAAACTGATCTAGTTTCTACCGTTGTTTAGAAATGGTGCCTAGTGGAAGAAATGGAAACCGTATCAATGCACGTACTCCATATAGGGATTTCCCTCCTACTCAAGATAATTATAGTGGAGCTGGTGATGCAACTGGTGCTGATCAACTAATCACCATACTGGGACAACTCACTCAGGTTATGAATAATAACCTTACCCGTATGGAGCACCCTGATCCACAGCGTGGAGGATCAATGTTAGATCACTTCATGACGTAGAAACCACCAACATTCAATTGGAGTACAAATCCATTAGTAGCTAAGCAATGGATAAGTTCCCTAGAGAAAATATTTCAGGCTTTGGGAAGTAGTGAAAGGGAAAAAGTTATCATGGCAGTTTACCGCCTCACTGGAGATGCTGATCAATTGTGGTCATTGATTCAAAACAAGAAGGAACATGATGAAGTATCAAATACGGAATGGAGGGAGTTCAAAGATCTATTTTTAGAAAAAATACTTCCCTCGTGACCATCGAGTAGGTATGGAAAGGCAATTTCTGAGTCTGAGACAAATGGAGGATGATAATGTCGCAAAGTATGAGGCTAACATTACATGGTTAGCAAGGTATGCTGTAGATTATATACGTAACCCGAGAAGTAATATTGATCGTTTATTTGATGGGTTAAAACCATTTCTCCCTTCGACCATTAGTCTCACAGTCCTTTTCATCGTATGAAGACATTGTCTCATGTGCTATCAAGGCAGAGAAAGAATTCTCTAAGTTATATGACTTTAATGAAAATCAAGAAAAGAAGAGATCTACTGATCAATCGGGGAATGGAAATAAAGGGAAGAAGGGAAAAGTTGAATATCCATCCTACACTAAATGTGGGAAGAAACACCCCGGTACTTTCTTAAAAGGAATAGGAGTATGTTACAAGTGTGGTGAAAAAGTCCACCAAGCTCGTGATTGCAAGGGGAATAAGGAAGCTACCGATTTCCAATGCTACAATTACATGGAGATGGGACATTATGCAAATTAATGTCCTAAGCGTCAGGGGAACTTACCTTAGAAAATGCCAAGGGATCAAGGCCAAGATTATGCTATCACTGCTGCTGAGGTAGAATCTCCGAAAGATGTGGTGGCTGGTAATTTAATGGTTTCCTCAAGTATAACAAATGCATTATTTGATTCTGGATCATCGCATTGTTTCATATCTTCAGATTTTTCTATGAAAATTATATATTTCCAATTTGATTTAACAAGGGAGTGGTCTGTTAAAACTCATAAGGGAAGTATCATTGCAACAATGTTTTGTGAATCAGTCCCCATTAGAGCACATAAATGATCTTTATCTGCTGATCTCATCGTCATACCTATGATTGAGTTTGATATAATCCTCAGTATGGACTGGATTTTGGACCATGATGAAAAGATTTATCATAAGAAGAAAGAGGTTAATATTTTTGATGATGATGATAAGGAACACCTTATCTTTAGAGCAGAATATTCACAACCTAATTCTTATCTAGATCCACCCCCAATAGCTCAACTAAATTAAATTATTATGGAGAAACTGAATTAAATGACTGTGGGTGAGGAAAGGAATGTTCAAATAAGGGATGTACCTGTTGTAAAAGAATATGTAGATGTGTTTCCGGATTATTTACCTAGATATCCTCTAGAACGAGAAGTTGAATTTTCCATTGATTTAATTCCTGGATCAAGGTCTATATCGAAGACCCATTATAGAATGGCCACTATAGAATTAGTTTAACTAATGAAACAACTAGAGTAATTGAGTAATAATGGATTTATTCGCCCTACTGTTTGTCCCTGGGGAGCCCCAATTCTTTTTGTTAAAAATAAAGATGGATCTATGAGGTCATGTATCGACTATAGGGAGATCAATGTTATAACAATAAAGAACAAGTATCCCCTACCTCGCGTTGATGATTTATTTGACCAATTGCATGGAGCTCAATACTTTTCAAAGATTGACCTTCGATCAGGATACCATCAATTGTGTGTGAAGAAGGAAGACATTCCAAAGACATCATTTCGAACCAGGTACGGGCATTACGAGTTTACAGTAATGCCTTTTGGATTGACTAATTCACCCTCTGTATTCATGGATCTGATGAATAGAGTTTTCAAGGAATATCTCGATGAATTTGTGGTGGTATTCATTGATGTTATCTTGGTATACTCTAAAATCTACGAAGATCATGAATATAACTTGCGCATTATCCTGAAGACTCTGGGAAGACATGAATTATATGGGAAGTTTAGCAAGTGTGAATTATGGATTCCAGAGATTTCTTTTCTTGGACATATTGTCTCTAATGATGGAATCTCTGTTGATCCTTCTAAGACCAAGGAAATCCAAGAATGGCCAGCACCTATGAGTATAACTAAGGTACACAATTTTATTGGTTTGGTAGGTTATTATTGATGTTTCATCCAGAATTTTTCCCGATTGGCTAACCCATTATCGAAGCTTACACGTAAAGGGGTTAACTTTTTTTGGACAAAAGAGTGTGAAGAATGTTTTTAAGAACTGAAGAGAATATTAGTCAATGATCCTATATTGACTTTACCACTGGGGAATTATGGGTTTGTTATTTATAGTGATGCATCGAAGAAAGGACATGGTTGTGTCCTTATGCAGAACGATAAGGTTATTGCCTATGCATCACAACCGTTGAAAATTCAAGCACAAAACTATCCTACTCATGATCTTGAGTTAGCAGCTATGATCTTTTCTTTGAAGATATAGAGTAACTACCTCTATGGTGAAAAATGTGAGATTTATACTGATCAAAAGAGTTTGAAGTATATTTTCTCACAAAAAGAACTCAACATGAGGCAAAGGAGATGGCTTGAATTACTCAAGGATTATGATTGTACGATACACTACCACCCGGGGAAGGCAAACAAGGTGGAAGCTACTTTGAGCAGAAAAGATCATGGAGTTTTGAACAATATGAGAATTGAAAGGGATCCAATTTTCATGGATCTAGTGAAGATGGACATGGGAATAACTAGGGAAGGTGAAACATCAATGCTTTTTCAAATGGTTGCCAAACCATCTTTAGTAAAAAGGATTAAGAGTTCTCAGAACGATGAGGAAGAATTTGAAAAGAAGATTAAAGTTGTGAATGATGGGAGATTGAGAGACTTTGTGTATGAAGATGGAAATTTGAAATTTGGGAAGAGACTTTGTGTTCCAGATATACCTGATCTAAAAAGGGAATTGCTGGATGATGCTCATAGTTCTAATTTCTCTATACACCCTGGGATCACCAAAATGTATATAGATTTGAAGGATCATTTTTGGTGGGACAACATGAAGAGGGAGATTTCTGATTTTGTGTCAAGATGTATGGTTTTTCAACAAGTGAAAGCTGAAAGGCAACAGCCTCGAGGAATCATGCAACCTCTTCTCATACCAGAGTGGAAATGGGACAATATTATGATGGACTTTTTCATGGGGCTACCAATGACTCCTACAAGGAATGATACAATATGGGTCATTGTTGATCGTCTTACCAAGTCAGAAAAGTTTCTATCTATAAGGGATGATTTAACACTTGAACATCTAGAAAGACTATATATTGATGAAGTTGTAAGACTTCATGGAGTACCCCTATCGATTGTTTCTGATCGTGATACCCGTTTTACTTCAAGATTCTGGAAAAGTCATCAGAAAGCTATGGATACTAAACATCATTTGAGCACTGCTTACCACCCTCAAACAGATGGACAATCAGAACGAACTATTCAAACCTTAGAAGACATGTTGAGATCCTGATCACTTGACTTTCAGGGTATGTGGGATCAATATTTACCTCTAGTAGAATTTTCCTATAACAATAGCTTCCATTCGAGTATTCAGATGGCACCATATGAAGCATTATATAAAAATAGATGTCGCACTCCATAATGTTGGTATGACGTTGGTGAAAGAAAACTTGTAGTCCCAGAACTGGTGGAGGAAACAATAGAAAAGGTGAAGGTAATCCAAAACCATATCAAAGAAGCTCAAAGTAGGCAGAAGAGCTACGCTGATAATAGAAGGAAGGATTTGGAATTTCATGTTGATGATCATGTTTTCCTGAAGGTATATCTATAGAAGGGATTCATAGGTTTTGTTATAAAAGGTAAATTGAGTCCCAAGTACATCGGACCTTTCGAAATTCTAGAACAAATTGGGGTTGTAGCTTACTGTTTTGTAATGCCGCCGAATCTCTCCAAAGTTCACGATGTGTTCCACGTATCACTATTGAGGATAGATATGCCTGACCCAATGCATGTACTCACCTATGAGGAATTATAAATGAAACTTGATCTGTCTTATTGCGAAGAGCCCGTCAAGATTCTTGATACGAGAAAACAAGTACTGAAAAACCGGATGACTCGTCTGATAAAAATCTTGTGGAGAAACCATAACATGGAAGAGGTAATGTGGGAACCCGGGGAACTTATGATGAAGAACCGCCCAAGTCTTTTCATGCAGTAGTATTCTAGAAATTTATAGGATGAAATTATTTGAAAGATGGGAGAATGTAACACCCCAATCTTCTATGGTATGCTTCTCTTTGAATAATTCCATAGCATGTGTTGTACGCAACATCGAGTTCTAACACACCACAACCAATCAAACTAGCCGTTATAAATAGTAATACCCACTTTTTAAAATTTTTAAATTTTATTTTTCAAAATGGAATTCATTTTTGGATTCGGAATATCGAAATTAGCCTAGGGTGAATTTTTTTTTTCTGAAAAACATCATTTTTTGATGAATAGTGAAACCATTAAGTGGTAGTTAAAAAACTGAACATTTCATAAAACTTAATTTTACTGCTTCTGTGAGTGGAATTTCGAAAATCTGAGAGACACAGTTAATATCAAGGAGTAAAATGTGTTTCAATGAGATTAAAATAATTTTTTGTGAATAGTAACTTTTTTTTTAACACGGTTAAAAGTAAATAGGGTAATTAAAGGTAAAAATGATATTAATATCACCCTAACACATTTACTAATTCTATTGGACAAGTGTATCTCGACCAAAAACAACCATAGGAATAAAATATTATCATTTAGGTCCACTTTGATTAGATTAGGACATTTATTATTATTTAATTCAAAGAAGAGTTAAAAGAGTTAAATTCCAGGTTTATTTACTAAAACATTTTTAATATAGGGTTACACATAAGATAAATTCGATTATAAATATTCATAAGAAATATAAAAAGATTTCCTACATAATGATATATTATTTATAATTTTTAGACATTAAATAATTTAATTTATTTATGACACAATGATGATGTAGTAATTACCATAATAGTTAAAAATTAAAATAATTGATATTATAAATACCCAAATAAATATAATTTGAGAATTTTTATGAAATAAACTAATTTTATATGTTAATATGACATGTTAGGAATGTTTTAATTAACTTGTTTCGAAGATAACATTCTGTTATGATTTTCACAAAAATCAATTTTCCAAATTGTATCAAAATTGACATAAAAGTGTTTTTAAAACAAATTTTATATTATTAATTTATATTCAATTTTTAAAAATCTATGGTTCGGAAAAGAGACTTATATCATGATATTTGTATCATTAATGGACCACTTGGGGGTCTCTTGGAGGTATATAGTAAGTTTATTAACTATATAATATAAAAATACAAAGTGACATGGTAAGTGTCAAACTAATTAACTAAGAGTTAAAACTAAAAGATAAGGTTAATATAATGACCCAAACCAGTCTAAATTCTATTGGTTGAGTGTTTTTCGACTCATCCCCACTTTAACCTTTAAATAATACACTTTGGAGTCATTATAAACCGAATATGAATTTATTATAAAATAATATTTCTAGCATTTCCAAAGGTGCCCCTCACCCCTCTTATAAAAGGGAACTCCACCTAATCACTAATTCACACATCCAAAACCTTTTGGCTCGGCCACACCCTACCCAAATACTCTCTCAACTTCCCTCACTAAAACCTAGAGGCCTTAGTTTTATCATAAATCCATCCTAAAGAGCCCTTTTGAACAAATGAAAAGGAAGAACCCGAAGAAGAGGTAATGTTTTCACCACCCTCTTTCAAGTTCCTTTCTTCTTCAACATCTTCTTTCTTTTTTATTACTATTCTAAAATAATTAATCCTGTATCTCCTATATACATTAATATTATTATAAATATGGTACAACTATATTCATTATTCTATCCATCTTTTGAATGACATGTCACCATACGTGCATACGAACGGCTTACCGTCTCCATGTCGTGGTGTAATTGTTATTCAATATATTATTATTTGGATGGGTATAATAATGAATTTTAATTCATGTAAATAATAAATATAACATGATAATGATTCTATATGTATTATATACCATCCAATTATATATTATTTTAATATCAAAAGAATGATATTGTCGCTGGTGGGTACGTACGGACTACCGTCTCCACGAACGCGATGAGATTCATTCTCCATCGTATCCATTCAAGTATAATTATCATTTGAAGATTAATAATAATGTTTAAGGACATAATATCATTCTGGATATGAATAATATATCCATAACAATCATTTCTTACATAAAAAAACATATAAAAGAAAATGAGTAAGTTAACACCCAGACGACGATAATTCTAAAATATTATTAACAAAGCATTATTAAAAGATCATAGATGATATCATATTAATATATATGATTATTGTATAATTTAATAACAATTATTTAACCATTATACAGGAGGTTAACCTACCCCAACTACGGAAAAGTACAAGGTAAGTGTTTATTTCACAATCTCTTCATTATCTGAGGTTGTTTATACGTGATTATCTATTGGGGCTTCTTTATCATCAACATCCATCTTTCGTAAAAATGTATTTCAAAATATTTTTTTACTATTTACTAGAATATGTCTTAAGTCATTTATACCCTTATTTACTTTTATAAGTGGTTTATAAAGTAATACTTCCATCGTTTTCCAAAAAAGGTCCTTTTTAACCTTTTCGATAGAATTAAGGTAAGAATGTTTTTTTAACATATACGGCGGGTGCGACTATTTTCCACCATTATAAAATCTTAGAAGCTTCCGTTACAAGATTATAAGAATATTTTCAAAGAAAATGTTTTATTTTATAAATATATGACTCTCAAATGATTTAAAAATATAAAGAGATATTTCTCTAAAAAGAGTTTTGATTTCATCTATGTCAACATCCTTTGATGGTTTTTACACTTATTTGAAGTTGATTTATTATGATACAAAGATTCTATATGTATTGTAGGTTTTGTAATATGTTTGACTGTGGATGTGTTATTTTTATACCATTCATGGTTTATGGATTACGTATTTACATTTCGTGTGCTATTTATAATACGAATGTTTATGTTATGTTTAAACCTTTTCGTATGGGAATGCATTGGACTTAATATGTGATGGGTGGAGCCCGCTATAGCTCCTCGATGCATCGGTAGGTCTCATGAGAAAAACTAGTGTCTTGGCACAAGGCCTTGAAAAAATCTTATTAGTAGTCTTGGCACGAGGCCTTGGATATGTGGTTATGATAGTCTGGCATTATGCATTCCATCATTATGAAAATGGTTATTGATATTTCATGTGATTATTTGATTAGTAGAATATCAATGTGAATAAGTAAATGACATTAAATAATTTTATTTTTTCCATACTATGTTGAAGTTCATGTTTAAAGGGTTTTTGTTTTAGTTATACATTTCCTTAAATGTTTATTCTTATTTATGAATGTTTCAGCTATATTGTTATCCTTACTGGACATTTGAGCTCACCCCTTTTATATGTTTTATTTTTCCCTGGATGTGAAGAGTAAATTATTAATGACCTGCAGGGATAGTATGAGGGGATAAAAGTGTGGAATATGGAGAATATTTTGTTGTAGTTTTCATTTTTATTATGTAATGTAAAACTTTATGAATATATATAGTTATTACAAGGCTACTAAACTAATCGGTCTTTCGAGATTTGATCTTTCTTGTGATCATGTCAATGTTATGTAATAATGCACCGACTCTGGGTAACTGGGGTCGGGACGTTACAATGTATGTGTATGTGTATTAAAATTTTTATTGCACTTTTCAAATGTGATTTATGTTTTTCCATAAACTCATACCACCAAATTCCTTAAGTACCCTATCCATTGGCCAACCCAATCACCAAAACACTACATGACTAGAGGGATTGGTTACCATATGCATGTACTATCTCCACAATTCGCATTTACCATTGTATTATATAACTCAGGGCTACGATCATTGTGTGAACAAGGTATTAAGCTACCATAAAAACATAGTTATTGTTACCATTTTTGTGGTAGTGTGGTCATTTAATGATTATCCACTACTTTAAATATTCATTAATTCAATTTAGAAATATTTACAATATCCTAAAATGCGTTTCTCTTGTAAAAACGGTTCATTCTCCCTCAAAATCTACTCTAATTAGGCTATCATTTCATCATAAAGTCATGTATCAATACAATTCTAATGCCAAAAATATTAAAACAAAAAATGAATAAAATAATATATAAAGATTATATTCAAAATAACATATAAAAAATTAAATTAATGTGTCAGTCCTCTATAAAAATCATGGTAATTTTTTTACTCCCATACATCAAAAAAATATTAAAAATATTATTAATTAATGTTTATGAATGTAGTGATGTGTAAACCTATGATTTTATCTCAAGAAAATTAACCCACACTTGGTCTTATTTTATTATCTCTCTTAATATATTCTATACCTAGTAAAATAAATATAATAATTTAATTAAAATATAGAATTATTATTTTTCATGAATAAAAAATAAATTTTAAAAGAAAAATATGTTGATGTGTCAAATGATTAAAATTTGGTTATTTATTAGAGGATGCAATTCATTATTACCTTCCTAGTGTGACATTATAAAAATATTTTTCATTACTTATATATCATAAAAATATATTCTTAAGTACATATAATTACCAATACATAATGTTTGATAGTTAAAAAATAAATGTATCTAAAAGGTAGATGAACTGACCCTTTTTTATGACATTGTGAAATAGTAGAAGTTATTTTACAGGTACGAGGAATTATGGTGACTCGTTATGTCTCAATTGACTCTAAATGGAATTTTATGAAATATATGTATATATCAAGAGAGTCCAACCCAATGTTACATTCCCCACATACATGACCCATATTATATAATAAATAATTCCATAGTTAATATCCCATAAAGAACATAAGAAATGGCTACAGAAAATAAAATAACATATTTTCTCATTTTAGTAGAGAAAATAGATCGTAAATTAAAAAAATATGTTAATAAAAATGATTCATTTAAAAGAAAAAAATATTAATTTATCAGAATTTTGATTGAAATAAAACAATAGAAGCTGAAAAAATTTATGAAATGCTCCTTGATCATTCCCTTTAATCCACAAATATGTATTTAGTTGCCTATGAGAATATAGTTAAACAAAATATAGAAATAAATATAAATGTTCTTTCAAGCTATTTACTTCTTGAAACATGTTTATATCTTGAAACCCTCTTTTTATTCAACTATTAACCAATGTTCTAAATTTATTGTCATAAAAAAAGTTTATTTTCACTTTTTATTGATGAATCTAATTTTTTTACTTCTAATATATAACACCAAATTTGCTCAACTATGTCAATCCCCATACACCATGTTAATGGATTACCTATTGAATTATATTTTTTAATCTAACAATATAATAAGTAGGGATTATCCCATTTAAAAATATATATTACTTAAAATAATAATAAAAATATTAACTACATCTAAAATGGGGTTTCATTAAAAAAATCCATAATTATGTAATATTAGGAAACCATTGCACAATTTTTTATTAATTATTATGTATCATTTTAAAATATTTTTGTAATAGTATGCCATAGAGGGTAAAATATTATACAAATAATTTTAAATTTCTCTATCCACTCATATTTACCCTTTATTCTTAACATATTTGTTAAGAGATTCAGTATACATCAATCTTTTTCACCTAGATTCCACATTTAGTGATGTGGTCTAAGGTGTACCAATTGAAACTAATATATTATGGTACGATACAAGGGATAAAAAATTATATAAATGAATCACATGACATAGTAATATTGGTTCACTATTTAGGAATATATAGGGTCATATTATCTCAATTATGGGGATAAAATAAAACTAGAAAATACAAAAAAAAAGGAAATTTCTCCCTTATTTTGTCTTAAACAGATGTAGCATAGACAAGAAATATCAATTCATGAAATACTTTTTAGAGGAATAATTTTCCAATGAATGATATATTTTGAATTAATTTGTGATAAAATCAACGGGAATGATAGTTAGAATAAAATTTAAAAAGAATAATATACTATTTAATGAAAAGACCTGACATATAAATAGATGGAGAAGTCTCAATATCACATTTATCCTTTACTTCCCCCTTTAATAATCCACAGATATCAAGAATCAGTTTGAAATTTTATCTGAAGATTCATGTATTGTTAATATATGTAATGATGGTGACCAACTAATCACTAAACTATTTAAGAGATTAAATGGATTTGAATCTAATAGGGGATCCGCAAATAGACCATTGTCAATAATATTAGTAGTTAAAATATACTGATATATTATCCGATATCTATGAGATAATTAATAAAGAACCAATTTTTTTCATTAGTGTTGGTTAATTAATAATTTTATGTAATTAAATCATTATGAATAGTTTAATTTTAGTTCTCTGTGGATGTATATTGTTTTATGGTTGATTTATTAATACATTGGATGGGTATTTCTCCAATCAGAATATTATAATAGTTCGTACCAACTATAACTTGGATTTGTTCAATAAAATAAAATGGATACCATTTAAAAAATTTCATCTGTATATCAATATTACATTTCAAATTATCAACTCTAATTCAATTTTAAAATGATTCCAAATTTTAGGGAACTAATTTATTCTCTTTTTTAGTAGTGATATAGCTATTATGTATCAATTAAAATATTAGAAAATATTTTATATCTCAACTCGTGATTATAAAAATCATGAAAAATTAATTTAATTACATATAACATTTTCCTTTTAATGATATCTGTTGTTACAAGTCATTATTTTAGATTAAAATTAATTTTTGTGTCTTTGAGATGAAAAACTATCATTAATTAGGAATAGAATTATGATTTATGGATTTTAATATAATAAATATATATTTTCAGATGCAATAAAAGGATATAGATTTGTTTTTTACTGATTTGGTGAATTCTTAAATGTGGTTTGGGTAAAGACTTTTCCACAAAAAAATTAGGTATCCTGTCACACCAAGGGGTGATGGATATTTGGTGACATGAGGATGGGCAGAGAGTCATGTTACCACTGGTGTGGTGTAGTGGGATGAGGAGGGAAATCATAACATGACTAATGGGATTCATGATGTCATGGTGTTTTTTTTATATTCTTTTGTTGATGAAAAACTTTTGATGGGGTCATCACACCATGTTGTAGGGAATTAATAAATTAAACTAATTCATATATATAGTATTTATAGACCCCTATGATTTTCATTCATGATTTTCTACAAGGATGATATGTCATTCAATGACCCCAAGGGTCATTCCCTTATGAGGTCCATGGTGTTCCATGAGGTATAAGGTTGCATGTTGGTGATAACCACTAGGAAGAATCATGATATGGTGGGAAACGTACTCCTCCATATGGTTCAATCCAACACACGAGGGCCTCATCCATTTATATTTTGATTCATCATATGATAGGGTGTGTCATATATTTACGATGGAGGTAATTTCTTGAGGAATTAGGCAATATGGTTTTGATTCTACACAGGGGATTACTGTAACATCATGTCTTATGTGGAAATGGCAAGACACGAGTATGTCCAGGGGAATGACATAATGTTCTATATAGGTCACACCATGATGGGACACTACATGAATTTTTATAAACGTGGTAAGCCCATATTTTATGCGTTATAAATTCTATGTTTTAGAGGGGAATTGAGTATTCATATAACCAATTTTGATTGATACCCCCCGTCACTTCCCTTATTCAACCCCCACCCTAGTTTGGCATTATTTGGAGTTGATTCCATGGTTTATTTAGGATACTATACTTCTATATAAAATTTAATTAGTACTTAATTTGATTATACATTTATATTATGGTATTGGTCTATGGTATTAGTGATGATTTAAAATTACAATGGTGAAATAATATTAGAGTGATGGGGATATTTCATGGACTTTATAGAGGATATAGAAAGATAAAGAATGCTTATCACCACTTTCTATTTAGATGATGTTATTTATCTTGATGTATTCATTGACTATTTTTATTTAACCTATATCTATTTTTAGAGTAACCATGTGTTCCTTGATAGATATTTTGTAGTTCTATCTAGTAGGATCATGCCAAAGGTGATTGGATGGTTGTTTCTTTAGTTTTCATCGTGGGGATATTTATAGGTTATTTTTTTGAGATTATTTATATTTTTAGGAAGTTATATAATTATTAATAAATATTTTTGTCTATTTATTTTAGTTTTTTTGTCATGACATAGAACCCCAAAATTTGGAACAACATAAAAAGAGGCAATGATTTCATTTTCTAATGATATTCAGATCTTAGTGAGGATCGTAACTCTATGGGAGAGGTATGTAGCCCTTATAACACAAAAACAGGTTCTAGTTTCCTCTTGAATTCTTATTCATAATATATAAAGGATGTTTAATTATAACTGATAAAAATATATGGTACGCTAGTCAAATATAATGGGTGGATTTTGGGGTTCTATATTTGGATTATTCATTCCAATAAATATTGTGGAAAATAGAGTTTCTCACTAACCATGTCTCCAAAAATGGGAGAACATGCTGGTTGATATAAAAAGAATATAAGGGTAGAGATAATAGTCCAAAATAAGTTATTTATATCCTATTTTGGTCTGCTATATCATATGGGGGGCTAGAGAGTCAAAGGCCTAGTCTTGAGGGGTTAGATGGTCGGACACCCCCCTAAATTTTGGTGAAGAAATTATTAATGGAATAGAAGAATCCTAGTGTGTTTAATGAGTGTGATAATCCCTATGATACAAAGGGATGTGTGACATGTATTTTTAATCATAAATATATTATTAGGGGATATACAAGGGGATTTGTGAAACAATACCTTAGATTGGATCGTGATTGTATGATCAATATTTTTTGTACGAGGTTCAAATAATTTTTTTTGATTAATGCTTTTTATGGCCTAATTTTAATTCTCTTTGAGGTCATAGGTGTTTCGAGAGTTCTTAGAGCTTGTTCAGAGACATAAACCTAGAGTTTTTGTAAAAAAAATGTTGGCTACCTAGTAAGTAGAAACTATGTTGGGTAAGCCACATGGTCTGACTAATCATGAAAGACCTAGAGAGATATGGAAAGAGGATCTGTACAGTTTTTCAAACCATGGGGATGGAGACCACACCCATAATGGAGAACCTGCAGTTTTTTATAGAGGTTTTATCCCAGTTTTATCATTATTTTTCATCCCATGGGTATTGATAGTGAGGTTGACCCCTTACTACAACTTTTTATGTATAGTTGGCACACGGTTTTTCCAACCCTGTTGCCAAACCATGTTACATAATAATTTTTTGGTAAATTAAGATTTTCTATTGATTAATTTTATATCATAATTCTTTTCTTTATTCTTTGTTTATGGATATAAATCAATCAGGGAATATACTTTTCAATCCAAAACTAGGTGTTTCTCCCTTTATTCCATCCATACATGGATTCTATTGTCAAAATCATCATTGGATCCTCATTGGTGATTACTCAATTTCTTTTGTGTCATTCTTTATTTAATGTCGAATCTACAATGCTATTTAGGTTTAATCTAATATGGATTATTCCTCGGTTCTTCTTATATTATTAATTTTTTTATGATCTTAGTCGAATCAGATGTTTATATTGGATGATTTATAACAAAACATAACCTTGATCTAGTATATTTCCTCTATTTAAATGTTCCATTCTTGTTTTAGAATACTTTTATGTGAATTTTTCTGGGTATACAATAGACTGCAGTATAGGTGAATGCATTGTACCTGATGTACATGTCGTGTACTTGGTGTTGGTTTCATGTTGTAGATTTGGAGATCATTTTGTTAATGGGGAGATCACATCATCAGTTGGAACACGCCGTGTACCTGAGGTACACGTCGTGTAGTGGTTAAATATATGATTTTTAACCCGAGGTGATCATTTTTTCAGCGTAACATATCCATCATGGACTACACACCGTGACCAAGGGGTACACATCATTACATGGCCTACACCTAGGTTACATTTCATGATTTTTTGTGTTTTTTCTCAGTACTTTTCTCACCATTATACATTGTAATTGACCATTGGCAACAACTAGGTTATTATCATAGGTTCCCATCCTTCTTCAATGATACAGACGACGTTGGATCTTCCTTGAATTTTCACTAGGTCTCACCGGGTAAGAGTCCTTTCTATTTCTTCCTTAATTATGATCATGGTAACAACCTACCCTTTCATTGCTGGATCATCTAATATAATATGGATGTTTTTGGTCCATATCTAGATCCATTATGAGATGTTATCCTGAAGGCCATTCCATGTCTTTTTGTTTTGAATCAGACACTCATTCTTGAAGTATGTGGTCTTTCATTTATCTTCGGACACATTGTCTTCTATTTTGAATCAATCTTTTCAGGTCAGGTTTAATTATAGTGTCTTCTTTGAAGGATTTTTTTGGGTTTTGTTACATTTGGATTCTTATGTGGGAGTGTGAGACCCGATGTTTTAGGTAGGTGATTCCGTCTCTAGCCTCTGATATTGGGCCAGATTTTTATTTCTTTATAATGATTATTGGATAAAATTTCCTGATGGTTGTGTGTGTTGACAAAGGGGTTTGAATGAAAAATTCATTTTCTTTGGATTTTGATAAATGGATTTGTGAAATTATTTTTAATGGATTTTAATGGAATTGAAAAGGATTTGTGAAAAACAACACATCTGTTACCTTGGGTACATAGGTGAATGGTTTATCTTGAGGCCATCGTCCATTGCTTTGTGATTATCAAGGATTTTTGTCCCTGGGAATTACTATATTTCATAGTATCATTATTCTAGGAGACAGATATTGAATATCTTTTGGGGGGGTTCTCAAGTGGTATTCCTATGCTTCCTACGACTATTATTCAAGGATCAGTTTTCATACACATGACTCTTATGGTATGAGTATTCTAGGGACTAGACCTATAGCATTCATTGGATTTTCGATACCTATGCTTCTTTTTTTTGTATATATGGTCTTTATTAGTTATCATTGATATGAAAGTTTATTCTTGTATAATTTGACATTGAAAATATGCTTTGAAATTGATATACATGCTTTTGTTTTGATCTATGGAAGAAGGGAAATTTTTACCATTTTTCATATAAATCTACTTTACATATTATCATTCCATGTTATGTTTTAAAATTGAAAATACATGATTTATAATAATGAAACTTGTTATGGAACACCTAGGTGAGATCCTACTGATCCTGTTAGCTCACACTAAGTGCACTGCTTTGGTGGTGCGTAGACCATTGTTTTTCTTCTAGTGTATATAAAAGAAATGTGTGATAGTGAGGCGACAATGTTGTTGTTATCTGACATGGGTATCAGGTGGTGAGATGGAATTTGTTCATCCATTCCATCATTGGATTAGTTTTTTGTTTTAGATTCCCTTGCAGTTAGGATTATCTCTTAGTGTTTTAGATACTTTTTCAGTTGTTCTATTTCTGTTGGTTTTCTTATGGTTATGGAATATATATTTGTTAGTCTTCCACCGTTCCTTTATTTCACTATATATGTATTACCTATGGGATTTCAGGTTGGGAAAAATCATTCCCTCGATTTGGTTGTTCAATGCCTGGGTGCATGACACCAGCCCATGGGGATCGAAAATGACGTTTAGGTGGCCGATGGATCAGGTCGGGTTCCAGTTTTGATGGAAACCTAGTTTAGTTTGTAATAGTGTGGTATCAGATCAGTTATGTCCTCTAAAATTTTCTTAGGATTCCATTTGGACTAGGTATAGGATTTTCGGGACATGATGGATATGTTAATGTGATTTCATGGTCAGCTCTTGTGGTAAGGAGACTCAAGTTACCATGTGATTTCAAGATATGTGTCTCTAGTGTTGGATTTTATTTTAAAATATCGGTTTTTTACTTATGGGTTTTCTAGTTTGAATTGATATTTTATTCATGTGTAATCATCATTCTATTTCTGTGTACAGTAGTACGCCGCCGGTATGTCTTCCACTGGTTCCTCATGAAGGCGCATCTGATTCCCTTAAGGGAATCCACATATGGATCACAATCTCATTGAGACGGTTGTATGAGTTGTCCTTATTTTTTATCAAGATGTTTCATGAGCCTAGAATGAAGTGGATGATATATATCATGGATCTGGAGGGGGACTAGATCCATCTTTGTAGTTCTTACATGTGAACACATTATCCATTAAAGATATGAATGAACCTCAAGAGGCGGAGGATTGGCTGGATAGAATCGAAAAAATCATCGACTTCATGGAGACACCTCAGAATAACAGGGTGTAGTGTGCAATGTTCGGACATGAGGGTTCCAGTAAGCATTAGTGGTACTATATGGTCTTGGAAGAAGTACTTGTGGTCTTGGATATGAAGGGATTCAAAACACCATTCTTTCAACCGTTTTCTCTAGAGTCTCTAATGTTGCAAAAATCATTGGAGTTCAAATCATTATAGTAGGGAGAGTGTTCGGTGTCAGCCTACACCATTCATTTTTCTGAACTTCTTCATTTTTATATGGATGTGGAATGGAATGACCAGATAAAGGTACAGATGTACTTGCAGGGTTTATGATCAGATATTAGACCACATGTGTTCATTTTGATGATTTACAACTATGTTGAGATGTTGGAAAGGGTAATTATGGAAAAAATGGATATGAAATGAAAATTCATCTTCACCACCTCTTCTCATCCAACTAGTGATAGATTCAATGGTGTGAAAGGTATGAAGAGGAAATGGATGGATCATTGTAGGTGTAGTGGAGGTGGGTCTCCACAAAGATCCTTCTCCGCACTGTCCATTGCAGCTGGCAGTATGCTTCAGACTTAGTACCAGTGAAACAAGGGGGTCACACAAGACATTATTTACTATTCCCATGATGATGCCCAATATCTATGGATGTGTTGGTCGTCTACAAAATTGATATCAGGCTATGAATACGCCTCATAATGGCCTGGGATCATTGGCTCCAAGGGCTACTATGGTGCAGTAAAAAGAAATAAAGACCATAGGGATCCATTCACAGGCCTCTAGAATGAATCATTTACTCTAAAAAGATTAGTGTCCAATGGAACTGATGCAGGTCTTATAATAGTGAGTGGTACGCTTTATATTTCAACTTCAGTAGCTACAATATTGATTGATAATAGTTCCTCCCAATCGTTTAAATCTATGTGTTTTGTTGATAAGCTTAATCATAAAACGAAACTTATTCACTTTGAAATGGAGTTAGAAAAAACTCTATAAAATTATGAAGAGCATGAGTTTTGGTGTCCTTCATATTGGTTCACAGTAGATTACATAGAGTTTTTCTAAGATTTTCTTATTCTTGACCTGGATATGTTTGATGTCATCATTGGAATGGAAATTTTTGAAGCTCATCAAGATGAGGTTGATTGTTATCATCATCGTGTTTTGTTTCTTATGGTCAATGCATTATCTTGTGTTTTTTAAGGAGATATGGACTTGATTTCAGGTCGTGTAGGACCGTCCAACCCAGAGCTCAGAAGTTTGTTGGTTTCTATTGCATTTGAGCCCAATGATATTTCTATTCTTTAGGGTCTTCCTGTTATTGTACAAGATAATGTCTATGTTTTCCCAGATGACATATCTGGTCTTCCTCTATATAGAGAGGTTGAGTTCATGATTGACCTAGTGTAAGGTACGTAGCTGATATTGATGCCTTCTTAATGTATGGCAGCAATAGAGTTGAAAAAACACAATATTCAGATAGAAAACCTATTAGATAAGGGTCTTTTTAGCCCTAGTGTATCACCTTGGGCATCCCCTGTGCTCTTTTCCAAGAAAGTGGATGCTTCACTTCGATTATGTGTGGAATATCTGATGTTAATCTAGGTAAGAGTTATGAAAAAATATCCTTTTCCTCATATGGATGATTTGTTTAATTAGGTTAAGGGAGAAAAGTGGTTTTCAAATATCATTCATCGATTGGGTAATCATCTTCTCGGAGTTTGCTAGTCTGATATATCAAGTATGACCATTAGACGATGGTATTACCATTTTTTATATCTTGTGATTCCATTCAGTCTGACTAAAGATAATGTAGTTTTATGGCCTTGATGAATTAGATATTCCACCAATATCGTGACTCTTTTTGGTAGTGTTCATGGATGATATTATGATTTATTAAATGTCCTAGCATGAGAATAAGAACCATATAAGTTTGGTTTTTGTGATTCTGAGAAATCATTATCTGAATGGAATGATTTAAAAATGCAGTATCTCGATTCAAGAAGTGATGTTCTTGGGGAATAGAATTTATAATCCTTACATATCAGTTTATCTTGAAAAGGTAAATACTATTTCTTCCTAGAAGGAACCATTAAATTTTCTTGATATATGTTTCTTCCTTGGTCTTGATGGATACTACTGATGGTTCGTCAAAAATTTCTCTATGGTAGTGTCACTTTTAGCTACTCTTACAAAGAAGGTTATGAAATTATCATGGTATTAATTGTGTTTGTATTTCTTTGATGAAGTGAAAAAACATCAGACAATGATAGCTGTTCTGATCTTACCAAAGCCAGATAAGTGGTATGTGGTGTTCTTTGATTCTTCTAGTGCTAGTTTGGGATGTTTTATTATACAGGATGATCATGTGGTAGTTTATGGATCTTGTCATCTATGAACACATGAGAAGAACTACCGCACTCATGATTTAGATATTTCTATGGTGATGTATGAACTTAAGTGTTGGTGACACTATCACTTTGGAAAGACGTTCATAGACTTCTCTGATCATAGGCCCTTGAGTTATATCATTTCTCATATGGCCTTGAATCTCATAAAATGTCTATCGGTATAATACCTAATGATGTTTGATTTCGACATCGCTTACACCCCAGGGAAAGGGAATGTGGTTGAAGATTCTCTAATAAGGAAGGTACCTTCAAAGGCTATTCTAGAATCGAAGGAGTAGTGGACTATTATAGGGATTTTCACTCAGTCAGGCTTGGATTCTTAGGATGATGTCTTAGGTATGGTTCTGAGAAATGTTCAAATGTCACCACCTCTCCTCGAGTCTATCTTGAAAATTCAACAATAAGATGTTTAGTTTCATATGATTAGGGAAAACAATTTTGGTGGGGAGACAGTTCCTAGTTGGTGTCTTCCTTCAGATGGTGTTCTTCACTTTGGAATGTGATTTGTCATCTCATCATCTGTGTGATGTTCGGTCTTTTTTTTATTGTCATAGATCTTAATGGGTCATACCTACATGATCTACAAATTTGTAGTATGAAATGAGATAATAGTTTTGGTGGCTTGGTATGAAGTGTGACATTATAGATTTTGTGTCCAACTTTTACACTTGGAAATGAAAAAATGAAGAGTACATAAATCCCTATGGTTTTCATCATCCACTGCCTATGTAGGTTTAGAAGTGGGATGTCGTGTCCCTAGAATATTATGTTGGGTTACCATGGGACCCCCAAGGGAAAATTATATATGGGTGGTTGTTTATCATTTGACGAGGTCTAATATTTTCATTCTTATCAAAGACACCACTAAATTTTCTGATCTAGGTAAGCTGTATGTGTAAGAGATCGTGAGGTTTCATGGGGTCCTTTTTCTGTTGTTTCATATTTGAATCCTAGCTTCACATCAAGGTTCTGGAAGATTATTCAAGAGGCAAAGGGGACTCAGATCAAGATGAACACATCCCACCATCCATAGACAGACGGTTAGATAGAGCATGTAATTCAGATCCTAGAGGACATGCTTCATCTTGGATTCCAGTTGATCATGTGATAGCCATTTGGGAATGGTTGAGTTTTTTTACAATAGAAGTTACCAATCATCAATAATAATGTAAACTTTTGAGTTGTTGTATGGGCTCCCATGATGATCACCTATTTTTTGGGAATAGGTGGGCGATGTATCTTTAGTTAGACCAAGTCTAGTTCAGGAGACATCAGCAAAGATTCAAGAGGTGCGACGACATATGGTTATATCCCTGAGTCAAAATAATTCATTTGCAGATAGGAAGAGTTGTCCTTTAGAGTTTTCCATTAGTGTCTTGGTTTTACAGAATTTTTTTCCCTCGTCTGGGTCACCATCAACTCGGGAAACATATAAAGTTGGATTTGAGATATGTTAGGCCATTTGAGATCACTAAACAGCTTGGGAAGACTGCATATTGGTTATAATTGACGTCTTAGTTGACAAGTATTCATGATGTCTTTCTCATATCTTAGCTCAAGAAGTGTCACCCTAATCCCACTCACATTTAGAGTTGGGAAGAAATTGAGGTATAACCAAATGCTTATATTTTCGAGAAAGTAGTGGAGATCATTGAATCTCATGAGAAGGTATTGCACGGGATGTAGATTTTGTTGGTCATATCTCTATGGAAACATGGATCAAAATATCAGGAGAAAAGGAAATGCGAGTCGTTAGTGAGGGAGAAGTGGCCTCTTCTTTTTCCAAGGATTATATCATCCACATCCCTTATTGGGATGGAAATTATTTATAGTGGGTATTTTATAGCATCATGTTACATTGATCGGGTATATTTTCCCTTTTTCTAGGTTCTGTTCATGTTTTGAAATCCTTTTATGTTATTTTTATGGTTTTACTATAAACTGAATAATACGTACACATCTGGTACCTGATGTACACATTGGGTACTTGGTGTTGGTTTCATTTCGTAGATTGGGATATCATGCTATGAATGGGGAGATCATTCCATGAGCTGGTACAATAAGTAACCCTAAGGTACATGTTGTGTAGTTGTTAAATAGAGGACTTTTAACCCGAGGAGACGTGTTTTTCGATGTAAATTATCAAGTGTGGAATACACGCCGTGAAAAAGGGTTAAACATCATGACTCGACCTACACCCAGGATAAAGTCATCTGTTAGGGTGTTTTTCTCAGTCCTTTTCTCTCTATAATTCGTTTCTCTCAACCCATACCTACTCCTTGGAACTTTATAGATGTCTTCTTCCTTCTATATTCATCAAATCAGTGTTGGAACATCATTGAGATTGTGCTGCATCTCACCTGGTATGTGTTCATTCATGTTCATCCTTACTAATTATCACAATATCACTATAGCCTTTATTTATTGGATATACTGATATATGATGGATGTTTATTGTTTTCCTTATCTAGATCCATTGTGAGATAATTCCTCAAAGGCCATTCCTTGGCTAGTTTTGGTGAAGAGGATGTTGGTTCCTATGGTACATGGGTTTACTTCGATATTTCAACCCCTTTTCATCTTTTTTTTGAATCAATCCATTGAGGTGTGGGTTTGATTATTAGGCCTTCGTAGACGGGGTTGTTGTGTTTCATTATTTCTGGATTCTGTTGTGGGCATGTGATACCCAAAATTTGAGGTCGTTGGTTCCATATCTTGACTATGATAATGTTCTTGATATCTATTTTTTTATAAAATATATTTGATAAATTTCATGATAGTTTTTCATGTTGAAAAGTGGTTTTGAAAGAAAAATGATTTTTCCTGATATTTTGATAAATTTATTTTTGAAAAGGTTTTGAATGTTTTTTCAAGGCATACAATAGGTTTATGAAAGAGATCATAAAGGTATCCTTGGGTATATAGGTGGATGTTTTAGCATGAAACCATCATCCATTGATTTATTATTATCAAGTAGGTTTGTCTTGGGTCTTTCCTCTGTTTCCTAGTCCAATTGGTCTAGGGGAACGATATTGATATTTTAGGGGGTGGGGTTTAGTGATGGTGTATTCCTATAATTCTTATGTCTTTTGTTCGAGGTTCATTATTTGTAATCTTGATTCTTATGGTTCGATTAGTCTGCTGCCTATACATATAGTATTCCATTGTGTTGTGATACTAGTGCTTCGGTTTGGTATTTCTTGGATTTTTGAGTTATACTTGATATGCATGTTTATGCTTATATAAAATGATATGGAAAATGTGATTTGAAATTAATATACAATATTTTGTTTAGAACTATTGAAAAAGGGAAACGATTACCATATTTTATATAAAAACTACTTTAATTCTTATCATGCGATGTTTTATTTTAAAAATAACCATATATGATTTGTTATACATAGACTTATTATAGAACACCTAGGTGGGATATTTCTGAGCTAGTTATCTCACACCCTGCGCACTACATTTTTGATGTGTAGACCATTGTTTATCTTCCAGTGTAGGGAATGGTAAGGCACCACAGTGAGGTAGTGAGGATCATGTCATCTAGAATGGGTAGCTTGTGGATAGATGGTTGGATTTCATCCACTCCATCATTGGATTAGCTCTTTGTTTTAGAGTCCCTTGAAGTCAGACATGACTTTTTCATCTATTAGTTATTTTTCAGTTGTTTTGTTTCTGCTATTTTCCTTACGGTTATGGAAAATATATTTTTTAGTCTTTCTTTTTTCCTATATTTAACTATATATGTATTCCATGTGGGCTTTTAGGTTGAAATAATTTATCCCTCGGTTTTTTCATTTGATACCCAGGTGCTTGATAGCTAGCTATGGGGATCGGGAATTCCCTTCAGCTATGGTACAGGTTGGGTTTGGTGCCAAGTTTGAGGGAAACCCAGGTTGGATCATTACATAAGAACTATAATGAGGACTTACAGTAAGAGTTATATAATTTTCCAAAGTGTTTTGGTTCTTTATATAGATACTTCCCATTATCCCAAGAGTTGGCCTTTTTTTAATGGACCTAAAATGAAATATGTCAGTTGAATTAAATGAAATTTAACCTGCGTGGTGGGGATTCTCTTAGGTTCCCTTGATACTTAATGGTGTTTTTTTCTAAAACAAGGTAACCTATATGTAATTTTATTTATATTTCTATTGTTAAACCACACATGGGATGATTGAATCTTCGTTCCTAGTTATATGAAGTGAAAATATAAATTATTTCAATTGAATTTCACGATTATGCGATGTTTTGACTCATTTTCCATGAGATATATGATATTGAATTCATTAATTTTTGAAGTTTAATTTGATATATGAATTATTGAACTCATGGATTGCATTATAAATAATAATTTTGATATGAGTGGGTAATCTCATGGAATTGAATGTTGGTATATGATTAATGGAGTTTATGATGAAGGATTCCATTAAATTACTTTAATGATATTGATTGGATTTTGATAGTGATAGTGGATTTTGTTGATGAGATTGATCCTTCGGTATTGATTTAGTTGGATTTAATGGGCCTTTCTATTCTGTGGATCCAATTTTTTTGGGCTCATAGTGGACATGTTTGGTATAAATACTCCTTTGAACCAAATAAAATCCAAACCAATTTCCCATTGAGATTCTTCTGGAAGTCGATGAGGATTCCTAGGTCCAATATACCTTGGATCCAGATTTTTGAGCTCTGATACATTGATTATATAGAATGATGGTGGTAAATGTGATATTATTGATTATAAATCATGGTCATGGTGGATATGCCATTTCATTTTATATGGATCATACATGGCTGATTTGATATACTGGATATAGAGGAAGGCCATTGCTGATATGATATATTGTGTATATAACATAGACATGGTGATTAATTCCTTAAACTTTACTATTTACATATGAATGGATATTGACACCAATTGTTTTAGGGAGGCCTATATGGATACACAATATCACATGACATGTAGTATATATTTCAGTGGAAGTTAACATTATAAAATCATACCTGTTATACATTGACCTATAATTTTTCATATTATATATCATGACTAGGATTCGTTATAAATAATTGGGTTGTTACCTTCTAGGATTGTATCTCACACACTGTTCAGGATATCATTGGGTACTCAAATAGACTACATGGATTCGGTTAGGGACTGGGGCTGGTGCCTATAGTTCAATACCTTTTTTTCTATGCTTAGGAGCAGAGGAACATGGGACCGATATGAGGCTAATGATGCTTTTTGGAGATAACATATTTTGGTTTTTTTGTTTTTTTGATATAATTAATGTACACATGGTATGCATACCTTTTTGGGATGTGTTATAGATACATGACATGTATCCTCCTCATCTGTATATGATATTCCATTGGGAATTTTTTATATATCAATTTCCTGTTTTTTATCATTTTTCTGGTTGTTATATATACTTCTACTATTGATTGTAATTAATTTTATGCTATGTTAAACTCTAGTAACGAGGTCATAGTCTCACGAATGATACTCCCAAGGAAATAAATGCTAGTCAAAAGGCTATTTCATTCAATAAGATATACATGAGGTTACATGGCCAACCGGTCTTGAGGAACTGTTTACTGAAATCTTGGTTCGGGATGTTAACAAGTCATATCAAACCCCATTTTCATTTTCTGATATATTACATAGAAATTATTGACATGGGTATGATATTATCATAATTTCATAATGAGTTGTTTGTATCCATTGCTCACCAACGTATACGATGAATCCAAATTTCCTTGACTAGAAATAATTTATTTCAAGATTTTTCCAATTATAGTTGATTTGATTCCACTATTGGGTTATTCTCTTTAATATTGATGTTATTATTGATATAATTGAGGATTATACTATTTTGTAACAATATGATATGTTTTTATTCCATCTCATGCATCATTCTTTTAACCTACTTAAATTAAATGAAATTTATTATGCCATGTCATTTAGAGAGAATTTCTTATTTTCATGATTTTATGATTGGTGTCATGGAAGATATACCTATCATTATGATAGAAATTATATATAGGGAATTGAGAACCATATCTAGTAATCTGAGTCCTTCTAGTGACATAAGTAATGTTTTCCTGATTATGCTAAATTAGACATTGTAATCATCCAATTATTGAACATTGAGTGATAGACCATGGGTCTCATGGACTGGAATATGTCATAGTTTTGATTTTGTGGATTCCATATTATGGTTCAAGTCGAGTATGTTCCCTTATGGATTGGATGTGACACCCCATTTAGTTCAACCATTTAAAATAATTTTTAAATTAATATGAAATTCAAATTTAAATTTGAAATGACTAATAGAGAACATGACCTAATACTAAATTTTAGTGGAATAGAGGTAGTGTCTCTAGTGACGTTGTGACTATTTGTTTTTATTCGTGTAGAATTTAGGATATATTTTTTGTGGTGTGACCTCATTATATAATGTTTTTTTCCAATCCTATTATTCTGAGCTACATATAATTATACTTTTATTTTTTGAGTCTTGTGTTTTGAATTGTTGATGAATTCCTCGATGATAACCTTCAGTAATAAACTAGGATGAAGGAAAAGACCACACACTAGAGGCAATGGGACATTGGCTACAGGTGAATCCTCATATAGTGATAGGTTAGGAATTAGTAGTTTTACTAGGAGTAGGTTTTTAGGTATATTTCTACAAGGGGTTTTAAAACATTATAATTAATTTTCATGGTGAACCACATCCTACCCTCTTTATGGTTTAGTTTATACTTGTATTCTAGAAGCATCATCCTCACAAATTTTCACTGGATCTTGGTCCATATGCTACTGAGCAATTACATGGGACTATGTTGTTGATATTCAAATATCTTGAGACACCGCTTGATAGGAGTGTAAATATTATGATTTATATGTTACCTGGAGTAGAAAGGTGTTAGTGGGATGTTCTGAATAAGGATGGGAGGCGGCAAGATTTGTAACGACCCAAAGTTTCATTAATGGAAAATCCCTCTTGATCCAGTTAAATGTTTCTTTATGAAAAAAAATGTTTTTATAAGATGTCAACTTCTTTAGTTTTATGTTATGAATTGTTACCGTTACTTTTATAGCCGTTGAACAGTGATCATCTGAGTAGTATAAATATAAGGCTTTAACGAAACCATTTCTACTCAGACAAAGGAGGCGATGGCCTCATCCAGTAGAATTTCCCCTTACGAAGCCCATTTTTCGGAGCTCGGAAAAGAGGTGGCGTCTTTGGGCTTTTCCCTTGACCAAGCCCAAGCTGAGCTTCATCAAGTCAATCTCGAATGTGATCGTCTACGGGAAAAATGGAAGTTGATAGAGATTACCACTCGAGCAATGTTATCCGAGCAACCCCAAGAGTCTGTCACCATCGCACACCTTACCCTTAGGTCTTATGCGGCTATTTTAAGGGGTTATGTAACAAATAAGTAGCACCATGTTCATGTACATTATTTTTTGTATATAATAATGAATATAACTTTTTTGATACATTGTAATTAGTTTTTAAAGTATAAATGGTGTTTTTAGTTATTATTTAATTAAGAATTATATTTTATTAAATTAAAGGATTTTTGAATTAAATAATATTTTAATAAAATATTATTATTAATATTAAATTAATTTTTATTAAATATAAATGATCTTATAATTTTATGAATGCAATTAAATTTTTTTATTAAGGTTTGAAAGCCATTTCTGTCAAAACCCGTGAATTTTTTTATAAATGTCGGTTTTTATTTTAAAAGAGAAAATTCACATATTTAGAAAATTATTTAGATAAAATAAATATTATTTTTGGAATCAGGACGTCGAAATTATCCAACGGTGAATTTTTCATAATTTTCTGAGACAGTCAATTTTTTGGGTAAAAATTAAATACCATTTAAATATATAATGTGTTTTATGACATCATAATGACCCAATGGTGATGTAATAAAATACAATAACCCTTATGTTCGTCCAATATATGTTTTATCATTAAAATAATGATGTTTTGGGTTTGTTTGACTCACTTTTCAAAGCATTAATGGAGCCCTCAAGACTTATTCAACACTTTGCCTTTTTAAATTAATTTCCATGGGAGTGTGACTCACCTCCACATAAGCAACCCTAATTTTTTAATAAGTTCGGACCTTGGACTTGTAAAATATTTTTTTCCTCTTTCCTTTTCCAGAAACCATGGGCAAATACCATGGGATGGTTTGTGGTTTGGATTATTTTAATATAAGGGGTCCCAAACCTAAATAATAAAAAATTCTCTCACCTTTCCTATATAAACCCACCCAAGCTCCCACTTCCTCCTCACTCAAATCCCTTGAAGTTTGTCCAACCTCTGCCCTACTCTCTCTAGAATCCTCTCAAGGTGCCCCAAGCTCCCAAGAATCCTCTCACAAGCCTCTCTCTAGCCTTTGGAAGCACACTTCCAAGTAAGGGGTTTTCTTCCTTTCTCATTTTTTTTGTCAATTTTCTTTAAGTTGTATTGCCCTTTTTATTTCAATTATGAATGTTGGGGTATGGTTTCTCACCTCCCCCATACTGCCCTCTTATTTTTTTGAATGATGGGAGAACCCTTTCTCTCTCATTAAATGCCTCCCATGTACACCCGTTACTATGCCGAAATTCCGAAAGGAACTTCTCTCTCTTCTTTTACATTCAAGCAATACTTTTGTATCATGAATCTAAATTCCATTTCTATTGTTGGGACATGTATATATATGATCTCCTTACTGTCCATTACATGTAAATATGATGATTAACCCCTTTCTCTCTCTCATCAACCTTTTTTATGAATTCTTATGTCACGCCGTTACGCTGCCGAAATCGCACTGATTTTCTAAGCCAATGTCTTTGTGTAGTGAATACCATGCCCATTTCTCCATCAAGGGTATTCACCATTATTCACATTTACATATTTATTATAAAGTTTCGTGTATGAATTCCACATTCCTTTATCGTGGGATAAATTATTATGTTTTTTGAATCCATGTTTTAGGATCCATGTGGCACACTTATGCATGAAATGAAATGTTTAAGAAGGGTGCTCCCTTTATAGTGCTCCAATGCATTGGGTAAAGTATAGTATCATGATATGTCATGTGCAATGAGTTTTTAATCATTCTAATTCAAGTGCAACGAGGGTTTACTCATGCTTCAAGTGCAATGAGGGTTTACTCATGCTCCATGTGCAATGAGCCTTGGCTCATGCTAATTCAATGTTAAGTGTTGTTGCCACATTTCCATGTTATGATTATCATGCTTTGTCATGCCTTTATGTTCATGTTTCTCTTATGCTCTATTGATATGCATATTGCCTAACATGTATTTCACTCCTCATGTTATTCATTGTTTACTCCCTTACTGGGCTTTATAGCTCACCCTTTTCTTATGCATGTCCTCAGGTTATCCCATGCAATGCTAAGTACGAAGGAATATAGTAGTCATGTAAAGGAAGTTTTCAATAAAGATGTTGTATTTCAAGTTTAAAGTTTTTATGTAATGATCCTAAGCCCCAAAGACACTAAACCTCTTGATCTTCTTTGTTGGATCAAGTGAAGTTTTATGTAATAAAGCATGTTTAAGTTGTAATAAAAAGCAGGGTTTTCATAGATGGTATCAGAGGATAGGTTTAGTTATTTTTGGGATTAGGAAACCCTAGTAAAGCCTTAAATACAAGACTAAGCATAATAAAAACATCCCTATGTTTTGGTAAATACTAAGTAAGTGGTTTATCAAACAAATACATCACTGTATGGATACGAGCAGGTAGAGGCGGCTCTGGCACAGATGTATCCTAGGGGTAAAACCCGAAAACACCGCTTTGAGATAGACTCGAACGGGAACTGGTGCACGAAAACGGGCCTTGCTGCACTCTTGGTTACGACACTCCCGGGTGATATGTTTTGATGAATTCACAATCTTAGTATGAACCCTTATTAAAGGAAAAATGCCCCTAAGAATATATTTTAGAAGGAAGATCATGAAAAGCCTGGATTGAATCCTATAGACTCATGAGTTAAAGAGATTAAAGTTTATTTATAAGTCATCAACTTTTGTCTTTGGATTTCCCTCTATGTGTTACCCCTAACTTTCCTTTTATTCCAGCCAATGGCCGGTAATAGGAGAACTCGGGCTAACAACCGTTGTGAAGATCAGTGTGATGATTGTACTAATGAGATACCCAATCCAATGGGAGCGGGAATCGCAAACTTTGTCACGCTTCTCTCTCAGCTAACTCAAGTTTTGAATAGAAACACTGGTCAAGAGGAACGTACAACCCCCCCTAAGAAAGAACAAGTCGCTATTTAAAGCTTCATGAGACAAAGGCCTCCTACTTTTAGTGGATCATCCGATCCCACGATCGCTGAACAATGGATCAAATCCATTGAAAAGATATTCTCCATCCTCCAATGCTCTGAAAAAGAGAAGGTTCTCCTGGCGGCTTATCATATGGAGGGTGAAGCTGATCAATGGTGGACGTTGATAAAAAATACGAAGCCTGAGGAGGAGATCGAGGCTTTGGAATGGAAGGAATTCCGGAAGATGTTTTTCGATAAATATTTTCCGCGCACCCTCGGTCTTAAGATGGAAAGGGACTTCCTTTCCCTCAAACAGAAAGATGAAGAATCTGTGGGAGTGTATGATGCAAACTTCACAAGGCTTGCACGATACGCTTCCGGCTTTGTCGTTACCCCTGAATGCAAGGTTGACCGCTTCTTTGGTGGGCTGAAGCCTAGCTTGCGGAAAGCATTAGCGATCCGTGACTTCGACAGCTATGAGGAAATTGTCCGATGTGCCCTCAAGGATGAAATGGAGATCGGAGAATCACAGGGTTATCATGGGGACAAGAAGCGTAGGGTGGACTTCAATGCTGGTGGTCCGATGGATAAATCCAACGGTGCTAAGAAATTCCAGCTCCCCACTTGCCAAAAGTGTGGAAAGAAGCACCCTGGAAATTGCCTTAGGGGGACAAGAAAATGCTTCAAGTGTGGAAGAGAAGGGCACCTAGCTGTTAACTGTCAGCAAGAAGGACCCGCGGCTACGACAGAGGAGAGGAATTCTCTGTTCGAACCTCAGCGCGTTGTTCAATGCTTCAAATGCAAAGAACCGGGTCATTTTGCGAATCAGTGCCCTAATCCAAGGGTTATCGGAGGCAATCAACAACCTCCAAGACAGCAAGGAAGAGCTTTTGCCATCACTTCTGCCGAAGTGAACCCCGACAACGAAGTGGTGACAGGTACACTAGTTATTCATTCAAGAATAGTGAACGTACTTTTTGATTCAGGTTCTACGCATTCTTTTATATCTCAAAAGTTTAGTAGAACAATCCCTGCACCACCACAAATCATGGAAGTAAAGATGTCGGTGAGTACGGAAAATGGGGCAATCATTGCATCCCATGAGTATAAGTCCTCTCCTGTTATAATATGTGGATTGAATTTCCCAGCGAACCTCATCATACTCCCTTTGGTGGAATTTTATGCAATTCTTGGCATGGATTGGCTTTCCTTATATAGTGCCAACATAAATTGTCGGGAGAGGGAAATCACACTCCATATGGAGAATCGACCCCCGATTCTTTACAAGTGTCAGGAGGAAGATGAATCTCCTTTAGCTCCATCATCTCAAGCATGGATATTACTGCCTTATGAGCACGCATATCTGGCTCAGATGATTAAGTCCAAGGAAGAAACCACCCTTGAAGAAATGCCTATTGTGAGGGAATTCGCTGAAGTATTTCCCGAGGAACTTCCTGGTCTTCCTCCAAGAAGAGATGTTGAGTTCTCAATTGAACTTATACCTGGGGCGCTACCAATATCCAAGACTCCATATAGAATGGCTGTTGTTGAGCATGAAGAGCTGAAGAAACAACTACAAAAGAATCTGGATAAAGGGTTTATACGCCCAAGTGCATCACCATGGGGTGCACCAGTCCTCTTTGTCATGAAGAATGATGGGTCAATGCGGCTTTGCATCGATTATCGTGAACTTAACAAAATCACGATAAAGAACAAGTATCCTCTCCCAAGAATCGATGACTTGTTTGATCAGCTACGTGGAGCATAATACTTCTCCAAGGTCGACTTGCGGTCGGGATATTATCAAGTAAGGGTGAAGAAGGAAGATATCCCCAAGACTGCTTTTCATACAAGGTACGGGCACTATGAATTCATAGTAATGCCTTTCGGACTCACCAATGCTCCGACAATATTCATGGACTTGATGAATAGAGTCTTTATAGATTACCTAGACAAATTTGTGGTAGTCTTTATAGATGATATTCTAATATACTCCAAAACTAAGGAGGACCATGAGGAACATTTAAAAACTGTACTAGAGACATTGCACAAGGAGAAGCTCTATGAAAAGTACAGAAAGTGTGAGTTTTGGTTGAAGGAAGTCTCATTCTTGGGTCATATCATCACAAGAAATGGGATATCTGTGGACTCCTCCAAAACAGATGCAATTGAGGGATGGCTGAGGCCAATATCGGCAACTGATATCCGTAGCTTCTTGGGGTTAGCTGGATATTATCGACGATTTGTGAGAAATTTCTCACGATTATCCAACCCTCTTACCAAGCTAACTCGAAAGGGAGTAAAGTTTGCTTGGAGTGATGAATGCGAAGAAAGCTTCAAGGAGTTGAAAAGGATGCTTATCACCGCACTCGTTCTCAATTTACCCACAAGTGGGGAGCTTTTTGTGGTATTCAGTGATGCTTCGAAGAAGGGATTAAGATGTCTGCTGATGCAGAATGATAAAGTGATATCCTATGCCTCAAGGCAGTTGAAAATCCATGAGCGAAACTATCCAACGCATGATCTGGAGTTGGCGGTGGTGATCTTTGCCTTGAAAATCTGGCGGCATTATCTCTATAGAGAGAAATGTGAGATATATACTGACCACAAGAGTCTTAAATATATATTCACACAGAAAGAGATTAATATGCGCCAGAGAAGATGGATAGAGCTCATCAAGGATTACGACTGTTCAATACATTACCACCCTGGGAAGGCGAACAAGGTGGCAGATGCCCTAAGTAGAAAGGATCCAGTAATTCTATCAATGATGATAATTGAGAAGGATCCAATCTTCTTAGACTTGATGAAGATGGACGTGAGAATCATAAAGAAGGGAACATCATCAATCCTTTCACAAATGATTGCTCAACCATCTCTTTTGGAAAGGTTAAAGGATGCTAAAAAGGATGATGCAGGAATCCAAGAAAAAGTGGAAGCTATCAAAAAGGGAAAATCCTCAGAGTTTAATGTTAATGAAGAAGGAATTGTGCGGTTTGGGAAAATACTATGTGTTCCATCAAGTTCGGAGCTGAAGAAGGAACTTTTGGATGATGCACATAGTTCAAATTTCTCTATTCACCCAGGGAGCACAAAGATGTATCGAGATCTCCGAGAAAACTTTTTGTGGGATAATATGAAGAAGGAGATCGCTGAATATACATCAAAGTGCCTGGTGTGTCAGAAAGTGAAGGCAGAGAGGCAGAAGTCTAAGGGGATGATGCAACCATTGCCCATACCAGAATGGAAATGGGAGAACATCACCATGGACTTCGTCACTGGACTTCCAAGGACATCCAAAGGCAATAATGCAATCTGGGTTGTTGTGGATCGTCTTACAAAGACTGCACACTTCATTGCTATTCGAGAGGATTTCTCTTTGGATCAACTGGCACGGATATATATCAGGGAAGTGGTACGGTTGCATGGAGTACCACTATCTATTGTGTCTGACGGAGATCCAAGATTTACCTCTACATTTTGGAAGACTCTTCAACATGCTCTGAATACTGAACTGAACTTCAGTACAGCCTATCATCCTCAAACTGATGGCCAATCCGAGCGGACTATCCAAACACTTGAGGATATGTTGAGAGCGTGCTCAATGGACTTTAAAGGAGGATGGGATCAACATCTTCCTCTAGTTGAGTTCTCTTATAATAATAGTTTCCACTCGAGAATCCAAATGGCACCATATGAATCCCTATATGGGAAAAGGTGTAGAACACCGGCATGTTGGGATGAGGTCGGTGAACGTAAGCTGCTTGGACCAGAAATGGTCGAAGAAATGGTGGAGATGGTGAAAACCATTCAGCAGCATATCAAGGCAGCCCAGAGTCGGCAGAAGAGTTATGCAGATAATCATCGACGAGACCTTGAGTTTAAAGTCGGAGACATGGTGTTTTTACGCATATCTCCATGGAAGAAGGTCATGAGGTTTGGAAAGAAAGGGAAGTTAATTCCAAGGTACATCGGCCCCTTCGAGATTCTTGATTGTGTTGGGGCTGTAGACTATCGACTAGCACTTCCACCTACTATGGCCAAGGTGCATGATGTCTTCCATGTATCCCTCTTAAGGAAGTACATACCAGACCCTTCACATGTACTCTCTTCCGAGGTGGTACAATTAGAAGACGATCTTTCTTATGAGGAGCAACCAGTGAAGATCTTAGATCTAGAGAAAAAGTTCTACGAAATAAGACAATGCCCCTCGTCCAGGTGTTGTGGAGAAACCACAAGTTTGAAGAAGCAACTTGGGAGTCGGAGGATATGATGAAGCTAAGTTACCCACATTTTTTTTAGTGTGGGAAGAGGAAAATTTCGAGGGCGAAATTTCTTAAGGGGGGAATGTTGTAATGACCCAAAGTTTCATTAATGGAAAATCCCTCTTGATCCAGTTAAATGT
The DNA here is from genome assembly GCA_963277665.1 of Viscum album. Classification (NCBI taxonomy): domain Eukaryota; kingdom Viridiplantae; phylum Streptophyta; class Magnoliopsida; order Santalales; family Viscaceae; genus Viscum; species Viscum album. Next base: position 210,099,775 of record OY728123.1, read on the forward strand.
TTCTTTATGAAAAAAATGTTTTTATAAGATGTCAACTTCTTTAGTTTTATGTTAAGATTTGTGACCGTTACTTTTATAGCCGTTGAACAATGATCATCTGAGTAGTATAAATATAAGGATTTAACTAAACCATTTCTACTCAGACAAAGGAAGCGATGGCCTCATCCAGTAGAATTGCCCCTTACGAAGCCCATTTGTCGGAGCTCGGAAAAGAGGTGGCGTCTTTGGGCTTTTCCCTTGACCAAGCCCAAGCTGAGCTTCATCATGTCAAGCTCAAACGTGATCGTCTACGGGAAAAATGGAAGTTGATAGAGATTACCACTCGAGCGATGTTATCCGAGCAACCCCAAGAGTCTATCACCATCACACACCTTACCCTTAGGTCTTATGCGGCTATTTTAAGGGGTTATGTAACAAATAAGTAGCACCATGTTCATGTACATTATTTTTTGTATATAATAATGAATATAATTTTTTTGATACATTGTAATTAGTTTTTAAAGTACAAATGGTGTTTTTAGTTATTATTTAATTAAGAATTATATTTTATTAAATTAAAGGATTTTTGAATTAAATAATATTTTAATAAAATATTATTATTAATATTAAATTAATTTTTATTAAATATAAATTATCTTATAATTTTATGAATGCAATTAAAAATTTTATTAAGGTTTGAAATCCATTTCTGTCAAAACCCGTGAATTTTTTTATAAATGTCAGTTTTTATTTTAAAAGTGAAAATTCACATATTTAGAAAATTATTTAGATAAAATAAATATTATTTTTGGAATCAGGACGTCGAAATTATCCAATGGTGAATTTTTCATAATTTTCTGAGACAGTCAAATTTTTGGGTAAAAATTAAATACCAATTAAATATATATTGTGTTTTATGACATCATAATGACCCAATGGTGATGTAATAAAATACTATAATCCTTATGTTCGGACAATATATGTTTTATCATTAAAATAATGAGGTTTTGGGTTTGTTTGACTCACTTTTCAAAGCATTAATGGAGCCCTCAAGACTTATTCAACACTTTGCCTTTTAAAATTAATTTCCATGGGAGTGTGACTCACCTCCACATAAGCAACCCTAATTTTTTAATAAGTTCGGACCTTGGACTTGTAAAATATTGTTTTCCTCTTTCCTTTTCCAGAAGCCATGGGAAAATACCATGGGATGGTTTGTGGTTTGGATTATTTTAATATAAGGGGTCCCAAACCTAAATAATAAAGAATTCTCTCACCTTTCCTATATAAACCCACCCAAGCTACCACTTCCTCCTCACTCAAATCCCTTGAAGTTCGTCCAACCTCTGCCCTACTCTCTCTAGAATCCTCTCAAGGTGCCCCAAGCTCCCATGAAGCCTCTCACAAGCCTCTCTCTAGCCTTTGGAAGCACACTTCCAAGTAAGGGGTTTTCTTCCTTTCTCATTTTTTTTTGTCAATTTTCTTTAAGTTGTATTGCCCTTTTTATTTCAATTATGAATGTTGGGGTATGGTTTCGCACCTCCCCCATACTGCCCTATTATTTTTTTGAATGATGGGAGAACCCTTTCTCTCTCATTAAATGCCTCCCATGTACACCCGTTACTATGCTGAAATTCCGAAAGGAACTTCTCTCTCTTCTTTTACATTCAAGCAATACTTTTGTATCATGAATCTAAATTCCATTTCTATTGTTGGGAAATGTATATATATGATCTCCTTACTTTCCATTACATGTAAATATTATGAGTAACCCCTTTCTCTCTCTCATCAACCTTTTTTATGAATTCTTATGTCACGCCGTTACGCTGCCGAAATCGCACCGATTTTCTAAGCCAATGTCTTTGTGTAGTGAATACCATGCCCATTTCTCCATAAAGGGTATTCACCTTTATGAACATTTACATATTGATTATAAAGTTTCATGTATGAATTCCACATTCCTTTATCATGGAATAAATGATTATGTTTTTCTAATCCATGTTTTATGATCCATGTGGCACACTTATGCATGAAATGAAATGTTTAAGAAGGGTGCGCCCTTTATAGCGCTCCAATGCATTGGGTAAAGTATAATATCATGATACATCATGTGCAATGAGTTTTTACTAATGCTAATTCAAGTGCAACGAGGGTTTACTCGTGCTTCAAGTGCAATGAGGGTTTACTCATGCTCCATGTGCAATGAGCCTTGGCTCATGCTAATTAAATGTTAAGTGTTGTTGCCACATTTCCATGTTATGATTATCATGCTTTATCATTCCTTTATGTTCATGTTTCTCTTATGCTCTATTGATATGACTATTTCCTAACATGTATTTCACTCCTCATGTTATTTATTGTTTACTCCCTTACTGGGCTTTATAGCTCACCCTTTTCTTATGCATGTCCTCAGGTTATCCCATGCAATGCTAAGTACGAAGGAATGTAGTAGTCATTTAAAGGAAGTTTTCAATAAAGATGTTGTATTTCAAGTTTAAAGTTTTTATGTAATGATCTTAAGCCCCAAAGACACTAAACCTCTCGATCTTCTTTGTTGGATCAAGTGAAGTTTTATGTAATAAAGCATGTTTATGTTGTAATAAAAAGCAGGGTTGTCATAAGATTTGTTTTGGGTTGATTTTCAAACTATGTTCTCTGAATACATTTACCCTGATACTCTAATTACCATTTAGAAAAGAGAGTTCAATAATTGGTTGATGGGAACTATGATGATTATATATTACTCAGTATGCATTACAGAGTTGAATCATTCTACATAGACATTCATATGTAATGATTTATTGAGAAAGAGCTTCTTCATGGATGGTCTATGACTTATTTTTTGATCTCATGTCAATAGTTTCTTGTTGATGACTATTATTGAAATTGTGAATCATGTTATAATTAACGATTTGAACATAAGGATTGTTGTGAGTGTATAGAAGACCATTGGAGTATCTCAACCTGTTAGTTTTCTATCTTTAGGTAGTAATAAACGTTTTGACGCTTCATGTGAGATGAGTACTATCTAGGCCACTAGTGATCACATCGATGTTTTATTTAATTATATTAGCAGAAGTGGACATGTGAGGAATCAATTCTCTTACAACCCATTTGAGTGTCGAGCTTGATGTATGATGATCCATGTGAAACATTTCTGTTGTAACTTCCCTCCAATACTGATTGGTATATGGTCATCCATAATAATATGTTCATGATATTGTTTTATTTCATTGGACTAGGTTGGGAGATGGATTAGTAATGATAGAACATGATGAGGTGGTGGTATACATGGTTTAGGTATCCAGATAGTAGTCATACCAATACAACATAGAGTTCCTACTATAGGAAGTGAGGTTGTGCCCCAAGGTCACGGTTTTGGTTTGATCTATTCAATGTAGCCCACCCCATGGAGTAGAGCGTAGGACCTTCTACATTGAGATGTATGATCTTATTAACCTGTAATATTTTATATTCTATTTTTGATAATGGTGTATCATATAGTTTTATATTACACCTATGGTAAAAATACATTGACTCATTAAATAATTTTTTGATGGAATCGTGACACATGATAGTCCATTGGGAATCATAACGGAAACTGTAAACAATTTCTAGGAGTGCCTCCTTTATATTGGTGGTTTTTAATTCATATAGAATGTTTTGTCCTCAATATTACAATGTTTTACATCATACTTGGTATGGAATGTGAAGTTGGTTTTAAAGGATATATTGAATTTTATCACTTTAGGGATACATTAAAGTCACCAGAGGCTTCGTTTTTTCATCCAACCGGGTGAATAGTGTGTGTAACTGATCCTAGATGGGCTTGGGAATTATGGATGGAGTATGATAATATCCCAAATTTATAGTTTGTATGTTTATTATTTTGGAGTTAGTTAGGTATACATTCCTCTAGTGGTTAATAATTTCATGGACGTTTTTTAGATGTCTTTTCTAGTTTACATCCAATTAGAGAGGTCAATTTATCCATCAAGGATGTTCTATGACTAACAATCATATCTAATCCTCTTTACAGGATTTTTATGATAGAGTTGCAGGAACATAATAGGATGCTAGAGGATTTTTAGGTAATTGATTTTATTTGACCTAGTACATCTCTATGGGTTCACCGGTCCGTTTTATGAAAAAAAGTTTATAGACTCCTTGGACTCTACATGGATTAACAGAAATTATAATATCTAATTATTAAGAACCAATATTACATGAAATAAATTTATTATGTTTTTTACTAGCTTCAAGGAGATTTTGTATTCTAAAAAAATGATTTGAGATCTTGATATCATCAGGTGCATGGTTTACCTGTAGATATACCTCATATTTCTTACATTGTCGGTTTTGTTTATATGAGTATCTGGTAATTGTTTTGGTCTCAAAACCTTCCAGTAGTTTTCAGTTTTCTATTCAATTGGAGTTTCCATCCTTATATATATTCTTCTATCATGTTATTCCTGGATGATATCATGGTGTATTATAAAAACGGACATGACCTTGCTAAATATCGTGAGATCGTTTTGGATACATTATGAAATGATTAGTTATATTATATGATAAAAAATTTCCAATTTTGGATTGATGAATTTCACTTCTGGGGAAATATTATCTCAGATACAGGAGTATCAGTTGACCTGGAGATGGTGAGAGTTGTAGTTTCTTGGGAGAATCCCATGAATATCTTTTTCATCTATTATTTCCTTCTGAAAGATGTATATTAACTGAATTTCATACATGACATCTCACACTAATAATCTCTATTTATAGGATTGACCAAGAATGGTGTGAAGTTTTTATGGTAAGATTACTGCGAGACTACCTTTTAGGAGTGGAAAGAGATATTGACATCATTTTCAATTTTAATTCATCTAGATCCAAGAAAAAGATACTATATTTAGTACAACGTATCAGATATTGTGCACCGATTAGTTTGTATATAGGGGGATAGATTCATGGAATATGGGTCTTGAGAGTTGGTGCAATACAATAGGAAATACCAGACACATTATCTAGAGATAGCTTCAATTGTTCACACATTGAACTCTGGAGACATTTTATACTTGGATAGAGTTTTGCGGTGTACATGGAAAAAAATATCCTCATGTATATATTTAAATAGTGTAGTCTAAATTTGTGGTGGAAATTACATTGAGATGTCCTATTTCTATAGGAGAGTGTGGAAGGAGAGGACCCACTTCGTAGTTGGACTTTAATCGAGGATGATATCCTACATATCCATGATCGTATTTGGGTTCAAGTGGAAATACATGGTGAGATAATGTTGGAGTTTCATGTCTCAGTTTGGAAAGTGAATCTCAACATTACAAATAGGTATTGAGTTTTACATCTTTAGTACTGGTGTCCAAGTATGAAAAGTGATGTACCTAGTTTTCATAAGAGGTATTCCAAATATCATCAACTCAATGTAGAACATGAGCTCCCATATGGACTGTAACATTAGTTACCTATTCACAAGTGTAAATGGTTATACATCATGATATATATTGTGACAGGTTTTCCAAGGTACCCTCGAGGTAGTGATAATGTTTGAGTTGTTTTGGACATGCTAATGAATGTTTGGGATTTCCTATTAATCATAGAGAAATTCAATTTTGATGATGATAGTAGTTAATGTGTATGTGATACAGTACGACATCACGGGGTCCATATTAATATCATATTAAACCAAGATTCATTGTTTATATCTCTTTTCTAGAAGAGTTTTAAGATGTTGTTGGGTACATAGGGGCTCTTGATCACGGAATACCACCCTCAAAGTGATGGCTAGTTGTAGAATACAATACTTGTTCTGGGGGACATATGTGAGAATTAATACTATATTTTGGGGATCTTGGAAGAGGCCCATTCTCCGGGCTGAGTTCTCTAAAAATAATCAATATTTAATGACCATATATATATAAACTTATTAGTATTTTTATGGTAGGCCATACTGATTTCCCATGTGGTGGTTGGAGGCTCGTGATAAAGCTTTACATAGACCACATATTTTCTATGAGACATATGAGAAGGTAAACTTCATAACAAATATGATTCATAATTCAATTTCTCGACAAAAAATATTTCTTCTATCACCATACACATCCAATAGAGTTTGGGGATCATTTTTTTCTTGTTTATCGAAGGCTATGACATAGACGGATCAAAAGAAAGGGTAATATTTCACCATGATATGTCAGGTCTTTCGAGATTTTAGAATGAGTATGGTTGGTACCCTATTAGTTGGAGTTACCTCATAGATACTAGTCCATTCACATGAACTTCAATGTATCTGAAATTCATCGTTATCATTCCTAACCATCTCAATATTTTCATCCTGTTGAGGATGAGTTGAAGGTAGAAGTGTCCTTTGAGGAGCACCAAATTTTTATTGTTCTTAGGAGCATTAAGGTTATATGAGGTTGATCAGTTACTCTCATATGACTGATATAGAAGCATGAACATTTACAGGATTAGAATTGTGATTTGGAGCACTATGAACATGTAATATAGAAAGAGCTATACTCTAGCAATTTTCCAATGCTATTGAGAGAGAAATTTAGGGGATATTTTTATGGGGGCGGATTGTAAGATCCTAGTATTTCATATGAGGTAAATATCATTTTTTTGTAATAAATTCTTATTTATAGCATAATGTGAATTTTATTCAAGGAATCGAGTATTTCAGGGGAATTTGTATCATGTTCAGAACTCATAACCCATTTTTTGGGAAAACAGTGACGGTTACCCGCTTAGTAGAAAATGTATGGGGTTCGAACTGTTGTCTGACTTATCATTCTTTTCTTGGACGTAGGGAAATAGGATCATGCATGCTTTGTTACAACATTCACAAAGATTTTAATTCCTATGTGGGAGAACCTATAGTGTTTTATAGTGGTTTTTCAGGGTATCCACAAGATTATTCAAATTGTGCTATATTACTGTTTGAGGGCCCCCATAATATAGTAGTGGGTGCACAGTTTTTTCAATTGTGTGGACATACCACGAGGAAAAAAAAATTTATGGAAATTTACAATTTTCACTTATTTAGTTTTATAATGGAATTTTAGAATTCATTCTCCTTCAACGTAGATAACTATAGTTTGGGAGTTCCCTTTGAATCCAAAACATAGGATTTTCTCCCATTCTTGTATATGGCATTGGATTTGAGCATCGATCATTTTTTGGATCTGCACCAGTGAGTATTCAATTCTTTTATGTGTCATTCTCCCTTTAATATCAAATCAAAAAAATGATTTACGTATAAGATAATATTCCATATTTCTAATTTATTTTTAGTTTCTTCACTTTTCTACTAATCTATGTTGAATCATAAGCTGCTATTAGACAATCACTCTACAATGGACCTATAGTAGGTGGTCTATACTTTTCTAGAGTGTATTGGTACATTATGAATCTATTTGACATTGTTACACCCTACGTACTTTTTTGTTTCTTTCCCAATATATAATTTAACAACTCATTTAAATGTTGTGGAATATTTTAGGGATTCACTTCAGTTACTTTGATACATATTGGAGGTTGTTTCCTGAAACAAGGTCACACATGTGTTGTTCTATAGATATTTCCTTTTTTTAAACAACTAATGGGGTGAGTTTATTTTTATTGGTAGTTATAGGAATCACACAAATATTTGATTTGAATTAAAATGAATGTCTATGGAATTTTCTAACTAATTTTTCATGTGATACCTAATTCTGAATTATTTAATAGTTGTATTGTTTAATTTTTGATTTGCAATTTATTATATGTGTGGTTAAACTCATGGGTAGACTACTAAATGTTAATTTTTTTATGAGTGGGTAATATAATTGAATTTAATGTTGTGAAATAATAAATGTAACAAATGATAAATGCTTCTATTAGATTTCATGGGTGTTATTCATTGGATTTTTATAGCAGTATTGGCTACCATTTATGAGATTTCTCTTTTGGCCTTGATTCTATGGGATTACATGTTCTTACTAACCATTGGATCTAGTTTTTTGTGGGACTACAATTTACATTTTTAGTAAGAATTTTCCTTGAACCAAAATACAAGTGTAACCATATTTCAGTTTAGATTCTCGTAGGACTCTATCAGGATTCGTTTGTTCTATATTCCTTGGATTTTGTATTAAATAGTTTGAAACATTTATTATGTAAAACAAATGTTGTAAATGTTATATACATGATTATATTTCTCATTCATAGTTGATATGAATTTTTTTAATTTCTCAACTATGGTTGATTTGATATAAAAATTTAATGGTATGGTCATGGGTGAAATGATATATTATGTACATGGAATGGTTGTTCAGTTTATATATTTATTCTTGACTACTTCTTTGTGATAGGATCTTGAAAGAAGTTTTGAATGGAGCCAAGGATGGCTATACAGTATCACCATAATTGTTGTATATATCCATGGTAACATTAAATTCTTATTGGTTACCTATTAAACATTTCACTCTTCATTAGATTTTTGTATTTCATGGATAGGAATTATTAAATATGTTTTTTACCTTTTGGTATTGTATGTCACAATATTATCGAGTTGTTGTTGGGTACCTGGAAACATTATATGGATATAGGTAGGTACTAAATGAAACACCCATAATTTGGTGCTTCATCTTTTTTATTCATAGGATCATGTGATAATGGTACTTAAATGAGGATTTTGAGGATATCTGGAGATAGATACTTTTGGTATTTATGGTGATTTGGATATATGTATTGTAAAAATGCCATGTATTCCTATTTTTAATGATTTCTAGAGACATGAAATTTATCATCATCCTCTGCATATGATATTCCATATAGAATTGTTAATATATTCTCATTTTATATACATATTATTTTTTTGTAATTAAATATAACATTTATATTGATTATTATTTCTATCCTAATGTGTTACACTCTTTTAATGAGGGAAAAGTCTCACCATAGACACTCCATAAGCCCAAACTACTTGTTTTAAGCCTATGTAATTCAGAGATATATTCATGAGGACATGGGGTAAACATATCATGGGGAACTATTTAGTGGAATTCACGTTTGAGAATGCACATACATACAAAGGTTATGTACTATTATCATATTTGAAAATGAACATACATACATATGTTATATATTATTATCAAATTTGAAAATACACACACAAAAATATGTTATATACTGTTGTCATATGTTCAACATTAAAGAAATGTTATAGAGGAGCATTTTTTAAAGTGTTATATACTATGTTTCGTATTTTAATAGAACCTATGTTCAATGTTATGGAGGTGAATTATCAAATATTTTTTATAGTATTATCAATTGGTGAATATATGATAAATGATATCACGATATTAGGGTGTCAAAAAAAATAATAAGTCTATAATAGAGACTTATTATTTTTGGGACACCCATGAAATGTATCATGACATTCTCCATATTATATTCACCAATTGATAACAATATATAACATGTTGGATAATGAACCTCCATAAAGTTGAACATATTTTCAATTACAATATGAAATATAATTTATAACATATTGGAGAATGAACCTCTGTAACCTTTCTCTAATGTATAACATCTGATAATAGAATATAACATTTGTATGTATGTAAATTTTCAAAAATTGTAATAGTATATAACATATGTATATATGTGAATTTTAAAGTATGATAATTTTATATAACATATATATATATATATGTTCACATACATACATATGTTATATATTGTTATCATACTTGAAAATTAACATACATACATGTGTCATATACTATTATCATGTTTTAAAAGGCACGTAAAGACATATGTTATATAATTTTATCATATGTTCAACATTATTGAAATGTTAATTAGGTGTATTTTCCAATATGTTATCGATTGAAATTCATTTTTTTATTGATCCTATGTTCAACATTATGGAGGATCATGATCCAATATGGTATATACTATTATCAATTTGTGAATATACGATGGGGGATATAATAATATTTGGGTGTACCAAAAATAACAAGTCTACAGTAGAGACTTATTATTTTTTGTACACCCATGAAATATATCATGATATCCTCCATCATTTAATCACCAATTGATAACACTATATAATATATAGTATAATTCAACTACATAACCTTGAACATAGGCTCAATTAAAGTATGATATACAGTCTATTACATATTGTAAAATTCACCTCTGTAGCATTTCTATAACGTTGAACATATGATAACAGTATATAAAATATGTAAGTATGTGCATTTTCAAATATTATAACAGTATATAACATTTGTGTGTATGTTAATTTTCATAGATTATAAAAGTATATAACATATATATGAATGTGCATTACTATAATAATTATAGGACATCATGGGAAAGTATTTTCATGTATTTTTATGTGATTCAGCTTAGAAGGTCCCTGGATGGTATTACGAAGATGTAATGTAGTTGAAAGAAGGGGAATTAAATTTTTGTATTTACTACAGGGATATATAGAGCTTATTAAATGATTGAAAATCATTGAGTGTTAGATAATGATTGGTTAAAATGACGATTGATTGATATGGTTCTCAAGGGCCCTTGAGAACAACCATATGGATGAGGATAGACTTTCAATATGTCTGATTTGTTATACTTTTGAAACAAATATGGTCTTAATGAGATTAACATACAATGTTGTGTGGATTATAACAAATGTTTCAAGACTTGGTGATAGATATGAAGTCACTAGAACCCTGATTTTCAGTTGGTTAGCATGTGGATAGGGCAAAAATCATAGTGTTTTATTTACAAGATGATATGTTGGTAGGATAAAAACTACATTGGATGAGAAGGAAATGTTAGGAACCTACATTTAGTGAGAATATAGTGGTTTTTATTTCAATTATAGAACCAACTTGACTGTGTTTGGGTTGGGGTCTTGATATGGATTCCCCTGGTAGTGTTTTTGGATTGGGTGTAGGAGTTTAAATATACATGAGTGGAAGTTACAACATGGGATATACCCAAAGGATTGTGCTACATGATAACTTTAAGTGGTGATGTGTCTCCCTATGTGTATGTGATGTCATGGTTTTAGACTAGGGTGTCCCCTAGTTATATGTGATATGATGGTTGAATTAGGGGATGCAACCCCTAGGTATATGTGATATACTGCTTCTTAGTAGGGATGTGACCCACATATTATCAAATATGACACTTCCAATATGGGATATAGAAACTTGGGGGTATGTGGTATAACAGTTCAAGGTGAGGATTCTTCCCTACTGGTTTAGGTGATATGGAAGACCCATAAAGAGATACTTACCCCTATGTGTATATGATTTGATGTTCTGGGGTGGGATCCACCCCACAATATAGTATATTATCTGAGGTTTCAATGTGCGATAAAGAACACCATGTGTCACATATTTAATGTTATGGTGTAGGACGTGACCCATCATGTTTATGTTATACGAGTTTCATGGGGTGGGGGGGATGTAACCCATCAGGTGTATTCTGTCATAGGTTTCTAGGTGGGATGTTCCCACTGGTCTATAATATAATGTGTATATGTTTTAGGGTTCGATGTGGTTCCCTTTAGATGGTTACTATCTAAATAAAAAAAACATTGGGATCTAGGGTAACACCTCCACACTAGTTACCTTAATATATTGGTTATTTTATAATATTGGTGACAAATATAAGGGATCATATCCAAAATGACCAATTTATTTCTATTTTTTGGAGAATACATACTTACATCATTTAAAATTACTTTTAATGATGACTTTGATCGGTTTTTCTTTGCCAAATGGGACTTGCGGGATCGAGCAGTGCTTGGTCTCCTCGATAATCGTCATTTAATGATCTCGTTTTCCTCCGATGAAGACCTAGTTCGTGCTTGGTTCGGCGCTCCTCGATGTTGAAACAGTTGTAATTTTTTTTATTTCAGTGGACGATTGATTGCTATATGAATCAGGATCCAAACTCCATTCCAATTTGGGTAAGTCTCCCCATTCTTCCTTTACGCTTTCAAAATCAAGTGATTTTTTGTATGCTTGGGAATATGATAGGTTGTTTCTTATGCTCTGATGTGAATACGTCTACCCAGAGTTACCCGATTAATCCCTGGTGCTATGTTGAGGTGGACATTTCTAGACCACCGGTGGAATGTGTTTGGATCTCAGTCAGGGAGGAATTTTGATGGAAGAAATCTATTATCTATGAATCCTGGGTTGACTATTGCTCATGCTGCAAGGGATTGGGCCATCCTGATTGAGATGTCATGCTGGAATCCAGAGTCGGAGGTCACCGGGACCGGGCTCCTTCACAGAGAATAGGAGACCCGCTGTGGTTGATGCTATGGAAAGCAATCTGGGACCTCAGGGCTCATTCTTTGTTGACACATCAATGGTTGCTCCTCCAAACCTGTTGGTGTCACCTGTGTTCACGCGGCTCAGGAAGGATCTGAATAGGGGGAATGACATGAAGGATTTTGATCCCAAGGATGCTGTTGGTGATGGTGTGGCATGCCCTTCAGATGAACACATGGCTACAGACCTTCATCAGGAGATCGAGGCCTCTGTTGTGCCGGAGAGGGAAGTCCATGTTCAAATCAGACGGTCTGATGCTGGTCAGAATAATCATAGGAAGGGGAGTAGCAGTGGTGTTGTGTGTAAGGGAAAGTATGGGTTTGTTTTGATTTCTAAAATGGATTACATGCTGGGGTTTTCTCCTGCTGTGAAGAAGATGAAGTCTGCTAGATGTAAGGATAATATAATTTGGGATCTTGTTGGTAGCTACAGCGGTCAGGGTAATGCTGCTAGTGGTGTGATGATCACCATACCCACGAGGAATCGTTTTCAAGAGTGAGGTATGAAAAATTGGGATGAGATACCTCTTTTATGTGGCAGTGGCAGCCTGAAGAATGTGTTAAAAGATGGTGTAGTAATGTGTAAAAGTGGGATAGATGATGAACATACAATGGTAGAACAACCTCACTGTTTGGCCATGATTGATATGAATAACTAGTTTCAGCAAAACCAGTTAGTGAAGTATCAAGATATGCAATACCATCGGAAATGGGGGGACCTTGCTAATAGTGACATGGAGAATCATGGGGACACGTTTAGGCCATCATAGAGTGAGATTTTCCATGTGGGGAATGAGGTGTTGCCGATGATCTAGGACAACGTGATTGCCTCTCCGCAAGGAAGGGTGAGGAAGGATTACCCACATTTGACAAAGTCGATGCCTACCAGATCTAATGTCAGAAGTATGCAATCTTTAAATGAGTTTCTTGAGCTGAAGTGGCTAAATTTGAGAAGGAAGTATGCTAAGGTTATGACGCACTATGAGATTTTAGTGTGGGAAATGGTGACTGAGGAAGAGTCTGTTTATCATTGAGGTGGTGAGGGGTGTGATTTTGAGGATGTGCAGTGACTGTGTTGGGTATGTAATGCTTTTTTCTTGCTCTTTTATTTTATTTTAATAAATGGTCAGAGGTTCTCCCTCTGGCTATGCTTCCCTAGTAAATTTGAGAATATTAAATTCTTCATTATACGAGGGACATAAAATATTCATTTGGATATTTTTTTTTGTGTTTTTCTAATAACATTAATATATTAATGAATTGTTAAAACACTGCATTTTAATTCCAATAATCTTTTTCATCCAATTTATTTATATTGTTATATTTTCAATTTAGTTGGTTTAAATGTATAATTCGATTATATATTTCTCATTTAAAATATTTTATGTCATTGTATTTAATTTTATGTTCAAAATTGATATAAACACATACTAATCTTCTGATGTTTTTTTACTTTTAAAAACCTATTTTCCCATTTTTACAATGGGAAATAATTTTAAATAAATTAAAAAAACATATGTGTATTAAATCAGGAAATTGGGATTCAAAATTTGGAATCAATGGGTCGAAATTATGTAAATAGGATACTTTTATTTTTAGTAATTATGATTAGTAACTTCTGTAATTGTTATTATTTACCACTGTGAAAGGGTAAATTCGTTGAATAAAGTTAAAAATAATATTATAAAAATACAATAAAACATGTACTAATCATATTGGATTAATCATAGGTGACCAAAACAATCCTAATGACGAATTTGTGTCATTTATGTGCCACTTGTGTGTGATATTGACATTTTATAATTTTAAATTTATAGAAAAGGGAAATATAACATAAACATGTATCTCCTAACTAAAAAAATATTAATTTGGGTTATGTAAATTATATTTTTGACTATAAATATTCATTATAAATATAAAAAAATGTCATAAATCAAGGTTATTTATAATTGATATACAATAAATAATTGAATTTATATATGATACAGTGAAGATGTAGTAATTACCATATTAATTAAATATTAATATAAATGATGTTATAAATATTAAAATAAATGAAATTTTAACTATTTGATTCCATAAATGAATTTTTTGGATTATTATTACATATTATCTTTTAGTTAATGTATTTGGTTCTAAGTAATCAAGTTGTTTTGACATTTAAACAAATCAATTAATAAATAGTGTAAAAATTGACACAAATTATTTTTTTAAAACTAACATTATTATATTAAAATATATAATATGCATTCAAAATAAGATTCGGTCAACTAACATAGATAGTTATGAGGAGTTGATTAATGATCCTCTTGTGGTTTTGTTGGGATTTTATTGTAATTAATAACCATATAGAATAAAAATAAAAGAAAAAATGGTAAGAGTTAACTTATTTAGCTAATGGTTAAAACCAAAAGATAAGAATAAATTCATGACCTAAACTTCTCAAAAGCCTGTTGGATGAGATGATTTCGACCCCCATCATCTTATAGTTGAAATAAAATACTTATAATCTATTATAAATTGAAAATCAATTTATAATAAAATATTATTTCAAGACATTACTATAGTTCCCCTAACATCTCTTATAGAAGGGAACATCCTATTTTCATTTATTGACATAGCCAAAGCCCTTTGGAATAGCCAACACCTATCCAAATGTACTCCCAATGTCCCTAAATTCAACCTAGAGTCAATCCATTGTTATTAAATATAACATATTGAGTTCTTTTGTGAAAATCAAAAAGAAGACACCTGAAAAATATGTAATCATCCTATCCATTCATTCAAAGGTTTTTTCTTCTACTTCCTTGTCATAATGTTTAACCATAATATAATAAAAATCCAGAATATAATAAATGTTGACATATTTTTATGATTTTTAGAAAACCATAATCCTCCATTCACCCATCCTATGAAAACAATATCACCATGCATGCATACATACGGCTTACCATGTCCACAGCATGGTGTAAAATATTTTTATTTTATACTTTTTAGATTGGTATAATGATGATTATAAATGAAAAAAATAATAAATATAACCTGATATTATTTCTGTAAAATTTATATTCCATCTAATTTCATACCATTTAACCATCAAGAAATTGATACTCTCACCCATGCGTACACACAACTTACCATCTCCAAGACGCGATGAGATTCATATTCCATGTTCACCATCCAAGAGTGATTATAAAAATATATATTATGTATAAGTATGCATTGTATGAAATAAAAAATCTACTCTATAATATATATATATTCATACATGTATTCCATTCACATACTTCCACTCAATATGATAAGAAAATGGAAATAATGTCCATGCGTACGTACGGCCTACGGTCTCCATGAACATTATATTCCATTTCATATATGTATGTATTATATATTTTTATATTCATAATATATATGATATATAATTCATGTAAACTTGATCAATGTAATGTGATCATGATTAACAAGTCAAAACACATTTTTTATAGAAAGAAATTATTACCCAAAAACTTTTCATTAACTTGGAATTATTAATAAATGAGTAATATAAAGTCATAAACCAATCATAAATGATATCATAAATATTATTATGATTCTTGTAAAACTTAATAATATGTCCAAAACCCTTATATAGGAGTTTCAGTCGCATACTAAGAGTATAAGATGTATGGTATGAGTAAATTTTTAAATCCCATTATTATCCGAGAATGTTTATGTATAGGCGTTTTCTCAGACATATTTATCATTAATGTCCCTGTTTCTAAACAATTATTTGAAATATAATATCTTTAAGGATTTATGGAAGGAATCGTAAACTAAATCATCGGTATAAATGTTTTAAATATTTATACTTCTAAACCATTCTCTTTAATTTCCATGTTTTCAAAAAGATTTTAATGATTTAATTGTTTGAAAATAAATGTTTTAAAATGTTAATTCTTTTCAAATATTTCAAAGAGCTATTGGGAACATTATTTCACAAATGTATCTAAATGTATTCATTTAGAAATTGTGTGACTTTTAATGTTTTCAATGTAAAAAAGGGATCTTTCTCTGAAAATATTTTGATTATTTTATTATATTATTTTCATCTATGTCGACATCCAATGATGGATTTTATATATAATTGAGATTGATTTATTATTATACAATCTTCAATATAGTATTAAAGGGTTTATGATATTTTTAATTATGGATGTGTTATTTTAATACCATTCATTGTTTATGTTAAAAGTGTTAACATTACATATTCTAGTTTTAATATGAGTATTCAAGTAATGTTTCACCCTTTTCATATGAAAAGTGATTTGGACTAAGTGATCAGCGGGGCCCGTTATGACCCCTAGATGAATCAGTAGGTCTCATGAGACAAACTAGTTTCTCGGAACAAGGACCTAATAGAATATGTGTGTATTGTTGTGGCACAAGTCCATGATGTAGTGGTTATGATTTCTGACATTAATCATTCCATCGTAAAGAGATTTTTTATTGATTTACATGTGATTATTCTAATTTTTTAATATCCATGTTAGTGTTTAAATGGAATTAGTTTTTTTACCCTTTTTATGATGAATATAATATTTTAATTGTCTTTTGTTTTTGTATTCTATATTTCTTTAAAAGTTAATTCTTATTTTTAGTAGAATACTCTAAGTTGTTTATGCTTATTGAGCATATGAGATCTTCCATTTCTTATGTTTTATTTTCTGAGGATTCCAAGAAGTTTATCTTGTTATATATGTATTGTTATATTAGGGGAATAATGGAATTATAAAAAAAATCATTTATTCTGTGTTTTATGATAGAAATGTTTATGTAATGTTCATGTCTGTAATCTATATTCCAAGACTTCTAAACTGATCGGTCCTTTGGGATTTTCTTCCTTGTAATGATGAAAATGGTTTAAAATAATGCAATGGATTTGGGCTTATGGGGTTGGGGGATTATAGTTGGTATCAGAGGAAGCTTAGCAACAACCTTGCCTATATATTTAGAAAACACATATTATGGATCAGAAGCCTAAGATATACTTTGAGGGTAATAATAGATGAACTCCCTATAATTTTTGAAATGTTCATGGGTAACTAGGGATTAAACATAAGAGGTTATAGATTGAAATTACATTCCCTTTTTTATCTGGTTTTCATCATTGCGATGTGTTTCTCACACTATGCCTTTTGGCCTTAGTTAATAGAGGAAACCAAATGTAATTGGATTAATATTGAGTTTGATATAAATTTTTGTATTATTAAGAAAAAAAATTAGATAATGAATGGAGAGAAATATATTGTGATTATGCTGGATCAATTATGTCGATATATGATTAACAATGTGATCTTTGATGAATTTCCAAACACATTATATTATAATAAGTTGATCATTTATAAATGATATATTTTTAAAATGAATACAGGAAAGAAGATTTGGATTTCTACGTTTCAGGAGGAAGTGAAGAAGAACATTGAATAATATCTCCTATGGAGGGGAAGATGTTACCTCTGTGGAAAAATGGTTCATAGAGTGACCAATTGTTATATGTTTCAATGTATCATCAGTGGAAATTATGGGCATTACCCAACATAATTCCCAGAAAAAAGAATACCCTTCTAAACCAAGGACGAACCTATTCCTTTACAAGCAATAAATTTTAAGGATTGATGTATTTATGTGTTTGGATTAATGAATTATGAATAGTGGTTTATATAAGTAGTATATAAATTATAAATTTTCTAAGGAAATTTAGGAATTTGGTGAATAGTTGTAATTCATATAAAAATTGATTTAAGGGAAATTTTATATTTGGAGAACTTATGATTAAGGTAGTGATACCCCTTAATATGTTCCATATGTTATGATAATGATGTTTTGATATAGATATGTTGGATATGTATTAGTAAATTGGATGCTGCTATTTTCTTGATAAATAATTAAGTATTTGTTGAAAAGTGGGTTATTCTATCATGGATGAAGTATACATCTTTTGGGACTTATGGAATAATCCAATATGTTCATGAACAAGGAAACATGCATGTTTTCAATAAGGATATCTTATAATTTAGGTTATTTCTCTGGCTCAAGAGAATGAATTATGAAGGCGATCACATGTTCGGAATGTGACCACCAATAACTTCCCTATGAGACATGGGAGAAAAATTCTAGGAAAATTTGGATCACCTCTTTCTAAAGTTGTAGATTTTCAATTTTGTAAGGATTGTAAGGTTATCCATTTATGGATACTATACGTTATACTTAGTTTGAATTTTTCTATATTTTTATATTTTCTCGAAATAGGTGGACTTATGCATATGTAGTAAGATGTGATATTTTTTTTGAGATTGACGGAATGACTTATCATTATATTAATGGATCAAATGATCATCCAACACTTCAGGAATAAAAAAATTAACTCCATTTCATTGAATAATAGATGATGTAAAAAAATGTTCAAGGCATGACCATTAGTGAGATTGTACTGAAATCAAGTAAGTATTTCTTCTCATGTTCCAAACACATTAGGGAAAAGAACCTTCAAAAACCAAAAAATGTTTTCCTAGTACATTCTATTTTGATGAATCAAATAGCCCCTGGGATCATCAAAGATTTACACCTTTATGCTTGTTAACCTTTTCCAAATCATGTTCTCTATCAATCTCCATCACAATATGATCGTTAGTTTTTTAGTAAATATCCATATTTTCCTACATGGAATCCTATTATTTTTTATGTCGAGTAACCTTTTAAATTTACATTCACTATTTTAAAGTTGATGTTATGTCGACCAATTTATCTGAAGTGGGATTTCTTTAAATGGATTTTGAATAATCAAACCTTAGTTACCAAACTCAAATTTGAAATTTTAAATGATGAAATTTATTATTGGGGGGATAATGTAACACCCTATGATTCCATCAGATGTTTTTTTAAATAAGTTTAATAGACTATGTTGTACGCTATATAGAGATAATATTTCACTACACACACCATTGTTTTAGCTTGCGTTACACACAGCACCAAGTTTGAGCACCCCATGACCTAACAATCTAGACGTTTAAAAATAGGTTATTAATTTTATTTACCAAAATTTGAATTTTTTATATTCCATATAATTTTAACATTCATATTATGTGTTTTAGTGATATAGTATAAGGAAAGATTCAATTTTTGAGACAGAACATGTATTTTTCAAAAAAAAATGAAGTTCTTGTGCATTTTAATATAGAACACGTTTTTAATCCTATATTTGAAACTTTTATAAATTAAGTTTGAAAAATTTAATTCTTATTTTTAATTTGGACCTAAAAAATTTAGTTTGGATAGATTTTTAATGTTGTTATTATAACATTCATATTTTAATGAATAATGAAAAATACTGCATTTTAATTCAAAACTGTTTTTCATATAAGTTATTTATATTGATATATTTTCCTTATAGTTGGGTTTAAAGTATAATTAGATTATGTTTTTATAATTTAATATAATTTAATTATTTTTAAATAATTTCACATTTAAATATTTATAAACAAATATCAATCTGTTGAAGTTTTTTACTTTTAAAAGTTGTTTTCTCATATGGTTTGGGGAAAGTAATTTTAAATAAATTATATAAACTTATGTGTTTAAAATCAAGAAAAATGGATTCCATATTTTTAATTAGTGGGTCAAAAGTATTTTAATAGAATTCTTTTATTTTTTGGAATTATGAATAGTAAATTCAGTAATTATTTTTATTTACCACATTTAAAGTGTAAATTCATTGAATAAAGGTTAAAATAAAATTATAATAATATTAAACACCCCAAAAACATGTCATAATTTTGTTTTATGAGTCGTATATGACCAATAAAAACCGTAAGACTAATTTTGGGCATTTGGGTTCCTCTTGAGTGTGATAACGAACTTGTATAATGTTTAATTTAATGAAAATGTGAAATATAACATACACATGAATCTACAAACCAAATAAATAATAATTTGGATTATATTGATGATATAATTAACTATATATATTAATTAGAAATAAAAAATATAATTCAAATATCATGGTATTTCATTTATAAGTTTTAGACGTTTGATAAATAAATTGAATTATGACATAATGATGTTGTAGTGTTGACCTTATTAAGGAAATATTGAAATAAATGATATTATAAATATTTAAATAAATGTAATTTGATATTTTTTATTCCATAAAATATTTTTATGGGTTATTATGACATATTATATTTGAGTTAATGAATTTATATTGAAGGAATGATGTTTTTATGACATTCAAAAAAATCAATTACAAAATAGCATAAAAGATGACATAAATTAATTTTTAAAACATATAATATTTTATAAAAGTTCTAATTTTCAAAAAAATATAATATTATGGAAACATACATGTATAGTGTTGAAAATTTCGTTAACAATCCACTTGAGGTTCTCTTGGAATTTTATAGAAACTATATTAACCATATAGTATTAAAATACAAGAATAAATGGTAAGAGTTAATTTATTTAACTAAGAGTTAAACCCAAAATATGTGGTTAATATTAAGTCCTAAACTTGTCTAAAACGTATTGGTTGAGAGGAGTTTTATCTATAATCGTCTTATCCTCTAAAAAAATAACCTTTAAGCCATTATAAATATAAAATAAATTTATAATAAATTAATATTTCAGGACTTGTCTTGAGTTCCCCTCACCTCTCCAATAAAAGGGAACTTACCATTCTCTTTTATTCACACCGCCAATTCACATTGGCTCAGAAAAGCCTACCAGAATCTCCTTGCAACTTCCCTCAAATGATCCTAATGGATAAATATTGGGCTTAAAACCTACTTATGGATTTTTTTTGTGAAAATTAAAAAGAGACACTTGAAAAAGAGGTAATCGTCTTATCCCTTCTTAGAAAGTTATTTTCATCCTGTACTTCCTCTTCCAAAGTTGTTACCATACTAAAATAATAATACCAGAATATAATATTTTCGTAACTTATGTTATGGTCATGGGACATCCATAATTATCCTTTTACTCATCATTGGGAAAAAAATATCACCCTGCATGTGTATGTATGGATTACCATCTCCAAACCGTGGTTGTTATCTATTTTTCATCTATACATTATTTCGACACATATAATGGTGAATATAAATGAATTAAATAATAAATATAACTTGACATTATTTCTCTATAATTCATATTCCATCCAATTCCATACCATTTAATTATTATGGAAATGATATTGTCACTCGTGCATATGTACGGCTTACCGTCTCCACGACGCGATGAGATTCATCTTCCATTTTCACCGTTGAAGAATTATTATAAAATATATATTAAGAATAATTATGAAAGATGTGACATAATAATTCTTTTGGAATACTATATATATTTATATATATATATTTATGTAAATATATGTCATTCACTTACTTCCACTCAATATGATAAGAAAATGGAAACAACGTTCATGCGTACGTATGGCATGTCGTCTCTAAGAACAGTTTATTTCATTTCATATATTGATCTATTATATATTTTTATATTTAAAATATATATGATGTATAAAAAAAATTATCATGATCTAAGCAATACTATTAATAATAAAAAATAATAACACAAGCTATAAAGAAAGCGATTATTACCCGAAACATTTCATTATCTTTGAATTATTAATAAAATAGTAATATAAAGTCATAAACCAATAATATATGATATCATAAATATTATTATGATTTTGGAACTAGTTAATAATATGTTCAAAACCATTATACAAGATTTTTTATTATATATGAATTGTATCATTCTTATGGTAAGGGTTAATTTCGAAATCTCATTGTTATCCTACATTGTTTATGTATAAGTTTTTATTAGGACATATTTATCATTCATGTCCATTACTCTTAATAATGTTTTCAGAAGTAATATTTTTAAGGTTTTACATAAGGGAATCCTGAACTAAAAAATAATATTTTTTTAATGATTTATCTTTCAAAACACTTTCTCATTAATGTCTATTTTTTCGAAATGGTTTTAACAGTTTATTTATATGGACACAAATGTTTTAAAATGTAAATTCCCTTCAAAAGTTTCAAAGTGGTATTGGACAGTTTGATTTAAAAATTCCATTTAAATGATTTATTTTATAAATTTTGTGACTTCTAATGTTTTCAATTTATAATGGGGTATTTCAATGAAAATGTGTTAATGATTTTGTTAGATTATTTTCACATATTTCAACATATTTTGATGTATTTTATAGATAATTGAGATTGATTTTTTTGATACAATATTCCATATTTTATTGAAGGTTTTATAATATGTTATACAATGGATGTAGGATTTAATTACAATTCATGGTTTATAGTTAAAGTATTAAAATTTCATATGATAGTTTTACTATGACCGTTTATGTTATGTTTAACCCTTTGTATATGAGGAATGTATTATTCTCAGTAAGTTACTAGTAGGGCCCATTGTATCCCCTCAATGAATTGATAGGGATAATGATACAAACTAGTGTCTTGTGACAAGGCCTTGATAGAATATTAGCATATGGTCTTGGAGAAATTCCTTGATGTAGTGGTTATGATGTCCATCATTAAGAATTCCCTTGTTATGATATTAGTTATTTATTTTACATATGATTATTCGAATATTATAATATCCACATAAATGTTTAAATGGAATTATTTGATTTATTATTTCCATATTATGATGAAGATATTTTTTTAAAGAATTTTGTTTCAGTTGTGTACCTTTCCTAAATGGTTTATGCTTATTTTGGATAGCTTCTGCTATATTTTTTGTCCTTACTGAGCATATGAGCTCACCCATTTATTTTATTTAATTTTACAAGGATGAAAAAAGTGTTTTTTGATTAATATATAGGGTTATTCTAGGGGAATAATGGATTTATAAAATGGTTATATATTCTGTGTTTTATGTTATAAATTGTAATGTATTGTTAATGTATTGAATCTAATTTCCAAGACTGCTAAAATTATCGGTCCTTCAGGATTTGATTCGTTGTAATAATGCAATTGTATTAATATATTGCACTAGATCTGGGCTTCTAGGGTCGGGGAATTACCTATAATAGTATTATTTATTCATGTAAATCCATAAATTCATTCATGGATGTATTTTTTTTATCATAGTGAAATGAAAAATTAATAATGTTTGTGATCATATGCTTAGTAATGGAATGTAGAGAACAAAAGTTATCATAAAATAAAGAATTAATAAATAATATTGTAGAGGTAAATAAAATCAACTATGGAATATAACTAATATATTTAAAAAAGGGACTAAACCCATGTATAACATAATCACAAGGATTACAATAACTACTTTTTTAATGAAATAATGCAAAATACATAACATTATATTCTTACCATCAAAGAATGACTCCAAAAAATCATCAAAAAATATGTAATATATACCCCAAATACCGAAATTAGTTTCCATCATGAGACATTATAATTTATCAAGTGGTTATAATGGGCCATTCATATAACATTATATGTCTGATGAATTCATTGTATGATAGGGGTAAATTACAATTTAATACTTAATCAACGTAATAATTCTTACTGAAAAACTAACATATGTAAGGTTAATGTATTCCCCAACAATTTTAAATAAACACAATATCATACACCTTTGAGAGAAATAAAATGGAGGATAATATTTTAATATATCCCTATTATATCATAATATTAGTTAAAGGATGTATAAAAGGATGAGTTTTTTTTTGAAAGGATCACCCGATTATTATTTTTGAAGAATTTACCCTTTCTATATTTAAATCACATATTTCAAATCCAATAATTTTAAAAATAGAAGGAGGAAAAATTTCTTTTAAAATATCATTGTAAACCATTAATGAAGTATTCATGGAATATAATAGTCTTAATTTCTATAAAATTAATTCATGTGGTATGTGTTAAACCAATGATTCAGAAACTCCTATAGTGAAAAAATCTTTGTTCAGGAAATGGGTATAAGATTCCATTTAAATAATCGTATAAAGATGAAAACATCACTAAAAAAATTATCAACTAAATTAATAGATAATAGTAAAAATAATATTGAAAAATAGAATACATATATATATAGAAAATATTCCCAGCCAAATAGAAAAAATTATTGTTCCAAAAGAAACATTTATTTTATTTAATGAGTTAAAAATGTGGTAAAATGGTAAATAATGCCTAAATCCCCTATAAATACCTATATAGGAATAAAATATATGGGTTTTAAGATAAAATTATAACATAATCATTCCTATATAAACTTAAACATAAACAATCCTAAATAAATATGTGATTGTGATGAAATGCCTTACCTAATGTCTAGATTTTTTTGTACGTGACTATAACATCACATATGATAAATTAAATTTTTTTATAATTAAATAAAAATATAATATAAATACTTATTAAATAATTTATAATCCACTTATAACATTTAACAATCCTTTAATTATTACTCCTAATTAAAATCATTATTTTTAGATGTTATGTGTTTCATATTTCTTGTATGTTTTGGTTTTACAGTTTCAGTCCTTGAATAGTTCTCTTGATTCCATGATATTTTTAATTTTTATAATGATATAAATAACATTTAAATTTATCAAAAATTTATTTACAATCATTCTGGAAATTATTACATAAAAATGAATCACATCTCTTCATGGAGGTGGTAGTTCACACGTACTTCAAAGTGACATTATCATTTATTTACTGATGAATGTTATGTAGTTGAATGATATATTATATTTATTGACTAATTGTGCAGTTATAATTAAAACATATATTCATTATTTAAAAATTTATAACCATACATGTAAATTTGGTGATGAAAAATCAATTACACCACTACGTGGAGACAATAGGTCATCCATTCTCATAAGTAACGTTTCTATATTCCATAAGAAGAAAATGAGATGAATAATATATTGTACTCTATCATAATAATATTTTATTATATTTAAGATATTAATTTTATTTTATAATCAGGGTTAAAAATAAATATATGATTATAGAAGATGAAATAAATGGAAAACCCTCGATTAAAAACCACACCTCTTCTTTTGATAACCTCCATTTGTTTATACCTAAATAATTCATAGGATTGTATTACGATCATACATGGATCAGTAGGATGTGGGGAGATATTTACATAAATTATTTTGTTATATATTTTATAAAATATAAGGATTCTTATATGTGATTAAAAGAAGATAATTGGTGCCCATTTATTTACGAGGGAGATGACACACTTGGAATTTTTCAAAATATTAAAATATATTAATTCCTAACACATTAAAAATGGATCAAAAAAGAAATATACATAAATAAGATAATGTAAAATTTTAATTAAAAACAACCAATGTGGTTTAATTAAATTTTTTATTTTATAATAAATCTTCATCCCATTATTTTCAACATTTTACCTCATTTTACCCATATATAATGTGATGTAAATTTACTGTGGTTACCATTCATATGAAAGAAAATTAAATCAACTGTATTAAAAAATATTACTTATAATTATTAAAAAAATGGAATCAATTTTACATGGTTAAAATCCTATATGATTATGAAATTTAATTTAATGAATGTTCTAGAACCATGTCGAAAATCTATATTTCATAAAAACACGTTTTTAATTAAAAAAAATTATTCCCAAATTAAGAATAATTTCAATTAAAATTGTATTAATTGGATTGGGTTTAATCAAAATGTACTAGTGAAATTTTAAAAACAATTAAATATATATTTGTAATTTTAAATTATTGAATAAAAAAGATAGTTTTCTATAAAATCAATATTAATCACTATTCAATGAGAAACTAATTATTTAAAAAATCAATATATTTTATCTTATGATAATATTGAAAATATAATTTTAAATTTTTTATTTTTATATTAAAATAATTTCCTAAAATATTATGATTAACGTTATAAAAAAATATTGAACACAACTATGAGAATTATACTATTGTTTTATTTAAAAGAAAAAAATATTTCTTATAATTGATTCTGAAGTGTAACATTCATCCCTCCATAAAATATTTCTTCAATGAAATATCATGAATTTTTCCCCATCAATAGATTATATTATTTATTAATTATACCTTCTTCTAATTCCCATGTCACCTATTTTATATTTTTATTTACCCAAAGACCATTTTTTAGACGACTCATATAATTTGGCATTAATTTTTCACTTCAATTGAGAATCGGGATAGACCCTACACATTATGATAATTCATATAACAAGTATACTTACTTAGATGTAAGAATACATTTTTCCTTGGAATTTAATTCCGTAATAAAGATTTTTGGAACACATCATGAAATTTGTAGTTGATATGTTCCATTTCCAATTGGTATTAAATGGATCCAATTCATTCATCAATTTCAAAACTCCCAATATACCTAGTATTTTGTATTATGTTTTTAATGAATAATATAACATAATTTCATGTAGAAACCTTAAAGAAAACATGATCTCTTAATTTAAATTCTAATTCATTCCTTTGGTTGTTATAATACCTTTACATTCTACTTTGATCATACTAAATATTATTCTGAATAGTTTTACATTCACTTTTGGTTTCTCAAATATATGGGTGACTAAAATCTTCCCTTCACCAATATAAACACATTGATTTGGAGTATGAAACCTCATTTAATATTATGTCTTATATGATTCATTTTGAATAAATAACTGGATATTTTAATTATATGAAAATTCCACCAAAGATAAATAATAATCCAATATACAATGAAATTCATTTTATGATGACCTGAATATATCTTAAAAAATTTGAATAGTTCTCTCAAATAACCCATATATCTGATGATGATAGGTGGTGATCAAATTTTTATTAGTGTCATGTTCTATCTAAATAATCATCCCAAATCTAATACAATTAAATTAGACACACCATGAAGTCTTAAAAATTTACTAATATAGATTTTTGCATGGAACACTAGAGATATATCATCCCTTATAGTGGGGGAATGTGCAGAAATTGTTTGATAATTAAAAATACCCCATATGGAATCATTCTTCATTTTGAGTATTTTCCAATCTAGTGACAAATACCATAATAGTATCATCCAATTTATATATAGGAAAAGGTAAATGTTTCATAACTAAGGAAGATGTGGAATATCCTCGTGTACCTATTGGAAAATCGTGCATCTTGATACATTTTTTGAAATATTACATTTTCTATCATCCCACCAAAAATATAATTTCAAATACAAAACATTTTGGTGTTACCATGTTGTGTATATAAATTTGATCTATGATATTCATCTAATAATTTTTTTTGATATCGTACAGATGGAACCTATAGGCTCATTATGTATTTTAAAATACAGTATACATAGATGATTTCTACAAACTTTGAATAATTCATGGTTAGGGTTTCCATTTGAATATTCTCAATATCAAGCTAAGAAATTTTTATTTTCTCTAATAAGATTCATTTTTAAATCATTTTAAATTTATTTTTTGTTTTTTATAACTTAATATTTATCCTATATTAATTTACCAAATCCATATATATAGGATATTTTTAATTTTTCTTTTTAATCAAAACACCATAACCACTACTACTAAACACATATTACACCTTATTTTTATTCCCATGGTTGTATTTTATTTACCAATAATAACTGTTGATTAGTACAAACCATATCATTTATCTCATGTTGATATCTTTTTTTGATAATATGAATTTTAAAATTTTATATTACCTATATATTTTAAATTTTTTATCATAAAGTAATTTCCTTCATATAATAAAAGTTAATTTTAAGGATACCACATTAATTTCTAGTCTATTATTATTATATTCATGATAATTTAAAGACCATGATGCATAATAAATAACTCTATCATTTTGTATAAGGACACATCACGACTGTTATCATTAATCATGGATTTGTAGATAGATAAATGAGAAAAATAATGAATGAATCATTGATTATAACATGTAAATCAAGGTAAACTATATACCTCAGTTTTATTCATTGTCATTTAACATTAAACCACTACCATTTAATTTGAAGGATCAAAAAATAATCTATCCTTAAAGCCAATATGGTGAATAAAATAAACATCATAAGCTCATAAATCAAATTTATTAAATTTTCCATGTAAATCTAATTCTATAAGAGTCTTAAAAAATATTCATAAATTACACTTGAATTCATCATTTATTTTAGATTATATAAATCTATAATTAATAAGTACAAATATGAAATAATCATGAAAATTATTTAATAATATATTCCTTATATCTATTAAAATAGAGGGTGAATTAGTCAATCCAAAGGGTACTACTTTAATTTCATAATGTTTGTACATCGTTTGAAACTTCATCTTTTGAATATTTTCCTCCATCTAGGTAGTTTATGATACCCAATATAGAGAAAAATCATTGAAAAATATTCGCAATGAAGAAGTTGATCAAAGAAGTTATAAATTCATGGATGATAATACATTTTCTCTATAGTAATGGAATTTATTTCCAAATAATCATTTCATGTCATCATAGGTGCAACATTATTCTTAACAAGAAGAATATGTCCTCCCATATTGAAACACTAGGGTGTATAAATCCATTATTACACAATTTCTGCAGAAATTTCATCAGTTCATCTAATTATATTGTATCCTTCCTATAATGATTCATATATATAGGTTTTTCATTAGCGATGAAATTATTTGAATACAAGAAAACATGATCTGGTGTGTGTCTAGGTATATATTAATTAAAGACATCAATTAATATTTATATAATAAGAACATCCTCAATTATATGGTTAGAGTTTCCATTATTTTGATGTGTCTACTCATCTTCTCTAATAACTTAATTATAGAGAGGTATAAGAAGTGGATTCACACATGATTTGGATGATATAATTCTATTTGTGAAGACAAGTGATTCCATATCTCCATAAGAAATTGTAATATCCTTTTCCCAGAAATAAATTTTCATAATTTAAATAAAATTTCAATCCATTGAAAGTACTTTATAAAATATAACAATATATACATTAGTCATGATTTAAAATATAGTATAGATACCATTCATAATGTGAAATTGATAACATATACTTTTTGTAGTAGAATTTCCCTAGGGAGTCTTGATTGACAATTCCCTTCTTAAGGCTCTAGGGAATATCTATTTTTTGGAAATCATATAAGATACAAGAATGTGAAATGACCATGAATAAATAATTAATTAACTAAATTTGAGACAATTATAAACATACATATCACTACACCTTTAGGAAATTATACCTAAATAATAGTGATCAGAAAATCTAGGACATCCTCCTTTAACTTTTTTTGGAAAATTCCATTGCTAGCAATTGATATTTTTATCATAGTACACCATTTATTTTCAATTGAAACATTTTCTATTGGAGTCTTCATTCCTTCACATTCAATCAATAGCCTCATGGAATTTCACACCACACTAGAATAAAAATCACATTCCAAAAAACCATGTTCCATATTTTTTCCTTCCACAATTGAAATATATTATAAATACACGCTTTTATTCATTCTTTTTTCAATATTTTATTTTCTATAGATCTCAATATCCCACTTCCTTTAAATTTTTCTATTTAAAACATAATACATATATAATTTATTCTCTATATTTATGTCACTTGATTTTACATTCTCAAATATAGAAAACCTTTGAGACACCAAATAATTTTGACATCTAGGATTTATTCTAACAATGAAATGATCAATCATACTCACTGGATTATTTATATAATCCAATATATTATTTTTTACCATAATAATGATAGATTCATATTCGATAACATTTTCTTCTCCCATATTCTATAGATTATGAAATTTACTCTCCAAATAGTGTCTCTAATCATGAGGAACATATTTTTAAACCAATATGACTCTAAATATATTCTAAGACATACATTTTATTTCCTCACCCACCATAGTGTACTTTATTAACGAAATCCTTTGATAAGAGTGTATTTTAAGATGAAAAAAACAATGATAGACTTCTCTATACCTCCATATCCCAATGTGAGAAATATATAATCAAATGATTTGATTGATTACTCAGCTACTAATGGATTATTATTTCCATTTAATTATGGTGGTTGTTTTCTCATAAGGATATCCAAAATTGTTTCACCATGTTGGGGTTTAAATTATTCCACATGTTGGAATGATTATATGTCATAACCTGTGTGAACTACTATAAATGTTTTATAATTTTATCAACACTTTCTCTAGTTATATCTCTAACTCCAACTTTAGGGAAATACCTATTTAGATTATGTGAATTGACAAGGTTTTTATATATTATATGATCTTCCATTTAATAAAATGTAACATATTGAATTATCTCAAAACACTATGCATTTTAATTCATATTATGTGATTCTAAACCATTTTTAAAACATTAAAAAATAGTGAATTTATGCATAGGTAATATCAAAATCATAATCATGGTATCTTTTGGAATTTGTTAAAATATAAAAAATATTTTCATATCTTTCATAAGGATTTCTAATAATTGTGTAGATCATCTAATGAATATCCTCTGAGAGTGTCAATATTCATGTTTTGTCTTAGGCCTTTTAATCGTAAATGGTGGTGATCATGATAATACGTAATAAAACTCATTCATTGTTATTACACTTAATTTTATTTTTGTTATAACATAAAAAAATTTTAGAATCCAAATAGGGATTATTTTCTAGAAAATACAAACAATCAATTTTTAAAATGGTAATATGATATTATTCAATAATTAGATGTATCCTCAGATTACATTCATATGGTTACAGTATATAATGTATGTTTTCATCATTCTATTTCACAAGGTTAATAATAAACTATTTTTGATACCAATGAAAACATCATAGCTCTCGTAACCCATAGCCACTGTATTAACTGCGATATTGGAAAAAAATAAGGTATTTAACAATAAGGGATCAACTAGTTTTGGAGTCTTGTGTGATTGGTATAAATATGATTCACACATTACATATAAATGAATTAAATTTAATATCAAATTTATATTGCAAAAGTTATTATTTATTATATTAAAAACATGAATTTATTCATAGATCGATTATTTTCATCATTGGGAATGAAAAACATAAAAATAGGAGAGCTCAAATTCCCAATATGAGAAAGAGTATAGAAAAATATTTCATAAAATAAATAAACTAATAATGAAAAATACAATAGATAATAATAACAATAAAATATAACATATGAATAATATCACAAAAGGTGAAAAAATCTATAGATAATAAAGATACATAAATACTCACAAGAATAATAATAGATTATTTTATACTGATAGAATACTTAATTCTCAACATAAAAATCTTACTATTTATACCTTATTCTATGGCATCATAAGTAAATAGTAATAGTGCATGCCAAATGCCAAGAAAATATTATCTCATGAAACCTACTGATTCATCAAGCATCTATAAAGGTTTATTACTATAGCGTACTTAATCTATGACATTTGTGTGATTAGAGTGGTGAATAAGAATTCAATAAATACTCAATATTAATGTTTTTATTAAAAAATTATCATAAAAATTATTTTTATTTTCCAAAATAAATAAATATGATAACATCATCATAACATATCTATAAAAATATAGTTAATGTTAAAATTAGAGTATATACTCAGTAATATTAAGTATTCATTACAATATTTTAGCAAAGATAAAAATACATTTATAATAACACTATAACATTTCTTGAGGGAAACCCCCTTTTTAATTTGGGAATAAAATATTTAAAATATGAAAATATCCCTGGAAACATTAATAGTGATATTTAGTGAAAATACGAGTAATGGAGAAGGTAAAAGTGGTTATTTGGTATTAATTAAAATAGATATTTTATTCAAACATTCATTGAAATGTATAGTTTTTTGAAACACAAAGAAAATTTTCATTAATTATTTTTATAGAAATTAAAAATTAGGTAAATATGAATTCAATACATAATTTATGAATCATAAAAAAAATAATGAGAAATTATAAATGAAAATATGGTAATCAAATAACATTATACCTGGTTGAATAGAAAAACAATGTCGGTTTTCAATACAGTCGTCTATTTAGTCTTTCTGAATTCCAACAAGGTAAATATAGAAACAATATTTGAAAAGTCATAAATAATAGGATAATAAGAAATAATATGGAGTTTAATATATAAATTGTCATATAATTCATTAAATAACATAAGTATAAATAATCCTGAAGAAGGATATGACTGTGAAATTAACACTAACCCGAGGTGAGTGTTGATTCATATGTGATTTATACTTCCTTTATTCTAAAATAAAATTTAATATAATTCTATAAAACTATCATATACACACTATTAATATCATATATGATTAACTTATAACATTTCATCCTCAATTTATTAATAATTAATTATTAAAATCGTCATTTTATGTATAATCTGTTTGTTTTTCATATCAGTTTGAGTGTCACATTTAATCCATTCCTTCATGATCATGGTTCACAAATCTATATAATTTTATAATGTTATAATTTTCATATATTTTCAATATATTAATATTTAAATTTATTTTTTTCATGGTTGAAATTAAAAATTAATCATATGGATTTCTGGAGGTGGTAGTCCCCACGTATGCACATGTAAGACTATCATTTTTTAACATGTAGA
Source organism: Viscum album (assembly GCA_963277665.1). Lineage (NCBI taxonomy): Eukaryota > Viridiplantae > Streptophyta > Magnoliopsida > Santalales > Viscaceae > Viscum > Viscum album. The sequence goes on from OY728123.1 coordinate 210,132,839, forward strand.
AGGGTAAGAAGGTAAATAAAATATTGTATATATTTAATTTTAATGATATTATAAATATAATATATTTTGACTATTTAAATATATAAAATAACCCGATTTAATAGGAAATGAAAAAATACACCACTAAATGTAGATGACATGCTGTATGTATGCCAGAGTGATATTTTTGTGTTCTATATGATGGAGTGGACAAGAGTAAGGGGTTTCCAACCTAAATAATGACATTTTAATATAGGGATGGAAGTTATGTTATTATTTTATAATTTTAATAGATTATTTCAAGGTTGTAGAAGATGAAATAAAATTATAAAACTCTTTAATAATTATACCTCATCATCTAACATCCTCCAAAATATTATAATTAAAGCCTCGTTATGATGGTATTATGATCAGAAAAGGTTATCATGTTTTTGGTAGGAAATTTTTAGAAATTATTTTTCACGGATTGACTCAAATAATATGCTTTATCGGTGTTACTAATTTATGATAGGTTGTGAACTTATATAAATTTTGGAGAATACACACATCAAATTGTACAAATAAAATAAATTAATGGCCTACTAAATCCAAACATCCCAAATATGACATATATTAAATTATTAAAATATAATGGTCGAAATAAACCAAACAAATTATTTTTAAGGGGTTTTTTAATTATCTTTAATCCATATAACATAATTCTATACATTTTAACCAATTTTACCCTCAACCGAGGTGGTTAATATTTTCCATGGTTATTATTCCATAAATCCAAAAATTTAATTTGACCATACAACATAATATTATTTATTATTTTTCTAAACTTGGGATCTATTTTACATGATTAGACTCCTATAATTAGAAAATTTTACATGAAATATACATTTTTAATTTGTTATGCAAAATAGTTTTCTAAAAATATGCAATTTTAAGTATAAAAATGTTTTCATACCAAAATTAACCATAATTTATATTTATTTTTTTAAATGGTAATTTTTTTTCATGAGGAATAAATAATTTTTTTAAATAAATCAAAAATAAGAATTCATAAGTAAATAATTTAACATAAAATATAGTTATCTATAAAATTTATATTTATTAACTATTCACTTAGAAATTAATACTTTCAGAAAAATACAGAACATTCATGATAAGTTAATTTTGATATGATTATTTTGGAAATTATATCCTTATTATTAATTAAAATATATAAATTTTTTAGGTTTTTAACGAAATTATTGAATAAAATTGTTTCCTTATACAATTTTATATTTATTTATAATGGATTTCATACTATAATTGAATAAAATCTATTAAATGTAGATTCCCTTAGGGTGGTGATATATCCTACGTTGAAAATATTGACACTAGATAAATTATGTATGGTTGGGTGTCATGATTGAATAGTTATCAAAACATTTCCCTATATGATTTCTTGTGGGTATCGTTTATATTATTTAAAATTGAGATGAATACATATTTAAATGATGGTTTATATTATAGGATCTTTCTCAAACACTACTACATTTTATGCTCATAACCTACAATGAAACTTGTATTAACATTCAGACCTTATATTGGCATTATTTGTCTTATCGAAGGGAATATAATATATTAAGATGGTACAAATCTATATGGTGTTTGTCGATGGATTGAGATGAGGCTTCAGGATAATAATACAACCTCCATATATAAATATTTTTTATTATTGTATATGTGATTATCGTAGTGGGTGATCATTGGTATATATATTTGTATGATTAATTTTATTTTTGTAGAATAAATATTTTTTATTAATCAAAGTAATCTAATTAATTTTTCTGGATTTTTTATATTTATTACTATCGATGTTTTGATATCATGCTCATGGACTACCCAATATATCTTTTAATCCCTCAATAATATTTTGTAGCCTATGGCATATAGATATGTGTACTTGAGGCCATGTACAATAAAAATAGGGATATTGATGAGTGGTCTTCTGATAGTGTATCAAAAATTGGTATTCCAACGTATTATCATTTTTATAGTAGTTTAGATTTGGTATATACATACAGTTGTATGTAAATGGTCTTGTTATACTTTGTACTAGTGTTCCATGAACACCTTTATGATAGGCTGTCTAAGTTAAAATGTTTTTTGGTTTTATAGTTTTTATTTAATTTATTCCAATTGAGATCTATATTCAATTATGATTCATTAATTTGATATTTTTATTTATTTTTTGTTTTAGGATATAGAAGATAGTGGACTGTTGAATTCATACATTCATTATGTTCATAACATAAGATTAACATGACATCTAAATACTTATATACTATTTATATATCTAATAATAGAGGTCTCAATTGTTTAGTTTTCAATAATAACATAAATAATAGTTTCCTAAATATAATGTTTGTGGTATTATACACATCTTAACCACAACATTGTTCTCTGATGTTATATCAAAGGGATCTTGGGAAGTGACATTATCTTCTGATGGATATACCATAACTCTATTAAGGGGATGTATGGTGACCCTTGGTGGGTTGATAAAGGTATTATGGTCCTTGGTGGTTGACCCTGGTAGGGTTTTTATACGAAATTTATGCCTAAGTGAGATGATTTAAGATGGGAAAAGGTTTCCTTCAGGATATAGAAGTCATTTTGAGGACATAGGGAATGTAAGTACCTAGCCTTAAAACATTACATAATCATGAATTAAATGAATAAATCTCATTGAGGATCTTTTTTAGGTTTAGAGTTTTAGATAATTAGGACATAAATATGACATATCAATTTGAATATTACAAAGTAGACACTTCTACTATAACTGATTTTTTTTCAAATCCTTAGATAAAACAAGAGTTCTTTTCCTGATATAAATCTTCTTGAATAATTCCTTTCTCTTACCCTTCCTTATAGCCTATGAAAAAAATTTCAAAAACATGATATGAGCATAAAAAGATAAGTAAGGGTTATAACATAATGAAAGGAAACATTAATCCATCAAAAATAAAAACCAATGAAACCATAATTGTCAATCATAACATACCTTCTGAAATCATAATATTTATTAATAACACATAGTAATCACAATTTATAAAGTTATCTTAAGGAATACAAAACATACTTACATTGTAGTTATCACATCTACATAGGGAGTCACATTTGGAATAGCCATCCCAGTATATTCCCTAAATCTCATCAGAGAAACATTCATGTTTACCTCATTTATGTTACCCAAAGGATTGGAGATCTATATCGGGCTAACCCGCCCTAGGTTTATCATGGAACCACCCATATACGTAACAATGGCCAAGAACTATAACATAATCCTAACGCATAACTTAAGCATAAATTAAAGACAATATTCCCACATTGCAATAATAATATAATATTTTATGATAATAAATCCATTATAAAACCCATTTTAAATACCAAAATATGTAAAAAGAGTATATGGTATTTATTTTTCTTTTGAAAACATTATGGCTTATTAAGGAGTCCATAGATCAAATAATACTCATGATGGCGGAAAAGGTCGTTGTCACTGCTTACATAAAAAGAAGAATTCCTTTTTGTTTTTTAGTAAAATGCCTTGTAGAGAAAAGATTCCCTTTGAATGAAATGAAATGTCAAAAGGGTTTTATACACCGTATAAAAAAAAGTCGTGTATAAATCAAAATATGGCTCTAGGAAAGGAGATTGAGACGAAGTCCCTTGTAAAGATGGTATCCTAAGATTTAAGATAAATCAATGACAAATTATGTGTGAAAAAACTATAGACACCCAATATAATTGGATATTAAGTGTAAAAAAATCATAGTTCATTCACACATATTCATAACACAATATAATCAAGAAGTAGTGGTTTGACCCAAATAATTGAAATTGGATTAAGAAGTTCCCTTATAAAAATTCGGTAGCCTAACGACATCACATCAAATTTTTGAAAATGAGTTGACGAGAGAAAAATGGGTATCTAAACACTTGGACATATGATTTAAAACAATAATGATATAATAGAACATATCCCAACATAAGAAGATGTGAATTAAAAGACATAACAAAAAAGAATACTTTTAAAAATAAGAGGGTTAAAGGTTCCCTTACCGATTTGGTAACCTACGAAACATACACCCCATGCAAGAAGGACCATAAAATGTTGATTTAAATACCAATAAATTGATTTATATTACTAAAATAGTAGAATAATAGGTATTAAATACACCACTAAAAGGATTTAGTGGCAAATATAGCATGAATCTCACGGGAATAAAAAGTGAGATAAAAACCCCCTTACCTCGTTGTAATAAATCGAGTCATATAACCAAAAGATAATAAGAACCATATTAATCACATAATACCAAGAATATAAATAGAACCATGATAATATATATCAAATATCAGTACCCAATACACCACATTCAATAAATAAGTGTCGAACAATGGAAATCTCACAGAATTAAAAGTGAGATAAGAAATCCCCTTACCTCAAGTCTGACTTGTCTTGTTCATTTCTTTATATTACTGAATAATAAAAATTGGTCAATTTATAATTTCTTTAGGACATAATTTAATTTTTAATATTCATTTCATATCACATATTATCATTTTATAATAATTAGTTTGTTATGTGAATTCATATCATTCGTTTTGTCGATGTTCGGTACATGACTCAACAATGAACATGTTTGAAGAGAATTGTCCATGTATTAATAAGTGAATAATCTCCGGAATGGTGTTAATGATTTAATTATCATATATAACAATTATATATGTATTTAATAATATTCCATAATTTTTGTAGATAATAAATTAAACGTACCGTTCATGGAGACGGCAGGCCGTACGTACACATGAACGCTACTTTCATTTTTTGTCATATTAATGGAATTTAAAACTAAATTAGACATAGATGTATTATAATTAATGTATAATAAATGTGTTATATAGTAACATAAGTTCATTAATTACATTATTTATAAATTCCATGTTTCTCATGAACGAGTCACATCACTTGAGGGGGTGGTTGTCCACACTTCCCCATCTGAAATTATAACATTTTCACAACATGAAAAGCATAAAGGTATGATTTAAATATAAAATAATCAATAATTTAAAAGAAATAAATATAATATATATCATATATAAATATAGTTCCATCATAATGGCCACCATGGGAGGTGTTAAAAAGAAGATTGAACAATCATCGTTTCGTGAGCCAGCAATTCGCCACCCGCAGAAAGAGTATGTTCTTTAACCATTAGACGGAGGTGTGTGTAAGTTTATGTATAATACTAATCATAAAAACATCCTAGTATATTAATGATACTGTTTTTATTATGGGATCAAATAATAAGAATATTTTGGTGAGTGAAAAGGAAAAATAAAAGAAAGAAACTCTAGAGAAAACATTACCTCTAAATCGGGTAACTCTTTTTGGTTTAAGACAAAGTCTTACTTGGAAAGACTTGTGCCCAAAGTGAGGCTTCTAGGTGTAATATGGGAATTTGGAGAGATAATATGAGCATGGGTTGGTCGAGCCAAGGGCATGAGAGGTGGGTGTAAGGGGGTAGAGGTGGGGACCTTTTATAAGAGGGAGGATGGTCACTTTTGGAAAGTCTTGAAATGTTACTTTATTATAAAATTATTTTCGGATATTAAGGGTCCCACAATGATATATTTTGAGGATACGGTGATAAGGGTTCTAAATCCACCCATAAAATAGGTTTTCTATAAGTTTATGTCTTATATTTTATCTTATCTTTACATTTTATTTAAATCATTCATTAATGAGGTAATCACTGCATCATCATGGTGTCATAAATAAATTTATTTATTTAATGTCTAGAAATTATTAATAAAATAACATGATTTAGGAAATATTTTTATCCTTCCAATGAATATTTTTAGTTTAAAATATCATTTATTTATACAAAAATAAAATTTTTTCCCTTAAGATATAAAAACCATTGTTATATTTCTGTTCTTTTTTAAAAAATGTCATAAATGTCACTATCACACCCATGTGACTCAATGGGCCCCAATGTTTGGTAAAAAGATTACCATGGTCGGCCATGACTCAAAAAAAAGGATTTTGACATATGTTGAGGTCATTTTATATTATTATGATATTATTTTATTACCCTTAACTACCAGATTAGTAATTAATCACAATAATTAAAGATAATTATCATCATTACTATTCATAATGTCCACAAACAAAAGAGTCTTAATTACATAATTTGGACCTTATGATTTAAAATATGGGACCCATTGTCATGACCCGTCCTCGGGGCACGTGCTGTGACTACCCCAAGCCCGCCTTCTATAGGCCAGGGGCTGGTGACTAGCACCAAAGGCATAAATCCTGATAACTGGGAAGGCATTGCCTTTATAAAAGTAAACAAAACACCACAGAGTACAAGCAGAAGTAAAACACTAAGTACAAAGAGAAGTGCTAAAGGTAAATGGGCCATAATACAAACCCAAAAGGAAGTACAACTACAACTGAAGAATGTACAACAGAAAAAGAAAACAGCTGGAAGGAAGAAAGTGGCTCCTGGGTCGTCCTCCTCGGATCCTACCTGAAGGGTAGGTATAGATGGCGCAGCTCCTCGATCGTCCACCAAGGATCCTACCTGAAGGTTAGATACAGATAGACTCCACAACTCTCTCGCCCGTCAACCTCCTTCGAGTGCCGTCTCGTCGGGAAGTCCACCTCCAGATACTGACTCGTCGTGTAGTCCACCTCCTGGTACCGTCCAATCCTCGAACACTTGGCCTCCATCAGCACTGCCCGTCGTCTGCAACCAACACAACGAGGTGCGGGCATAGCCCGTGCAGGGGTGAGTATAACGATACTCATTAGGGACCCCGAGACCCTCAAGGTCTCACTAAAAACCAACAAGGATAACCACAGAGAAGATCTCAAGAGATAACCACTACCCAGGTATATGCCCATAAATATACCTAAGTTATCAAATGACCCATCTCAATCATGAGGTAAACACAAAGGTCAAAAGTCTCATCTCAAACTAGGATTTTCATTATTGAAACCGTAACTGCTGAAGAGCTCCGTCTCTAGAGTGTACAGTGGTCCTGTCACGCCTCCGAGGTACTGCTCACTAACTTAAGACTGCTGAGGTTCTCCTCCTGTCGAGTACTGTGGGCCTGCTTCTACAACCAAGTGCTTCCCACCATGGGTTTTCCACTACAACCAAGCGCTCCCCCTCATAGCCTCAATAGGTACTCCTTATGTTGAGTACCGCGGGTCTGCCGCTACAACAAAACGCTCAACCGCCGTGGGTCTGCCGCTACAACCAAGCGCTCCCCCTCATAGCATCCAGAGGTACTCCTTCAGTTGAGTACAACGGGTTTGCCGCTACAACCAAGAACTCATCCACTGTGGGTCTGCCACTACAACCAAGCACTCCCCATAGGGCTATCCGAAACACCCCGAATCGATCGGTCAAGCAGTCGTTAGGTCTCATCCGGCTACACGGTCTTCGTACTCCACACGCTCGTCTCCAGGAGGGTCCGCTCCACGAGCTACTGGTCAATACCCCAAGTATCACAAAGTCCCACAAAGAAGTGTCTCAAAGGACCTCCTCGTCACAGGTGTCTCAACACAACAGACGTCGCGTCAATCAGACGCCCGGTCTGTGAGTTATTAGCCTTTTCGTCCTAGGGGCCCGGTTGGTCTCGTGTATGAACCAACCCATCTGTATCTCAACTGTACCCCAACTTTTATAGGGTAAACTTAAATGGACCGTTTCTCAACGTGATCACCAACACCGCAGACGGTTCGTCAAACGGACGTCTGGTCTGAAGGATATCAGCTTTTCTGTTCCAGGGGCCCGGTTGGATTTTAGGTACAATCCAACCCGGCCACTATCCAATAGAAACCAAAACTCGGGAACAGTATTCCAAAAGTTCTGTCTCATCAAGAAGAAATCAACGAGACAGACGACACATCAATCAGACGCCCGATCTGTGAGTTATTGGCTATTTCGTTCAAGGGGCCCGGTTGGATTTCGGGAGCAAACCAACCCAACCGCACTCTAACGGCATCCAAACCTCAAGAAGAGTAAGCCAAAAGATCTGTCTCACTTAGAGGATTCCATAAAAGTCAACGGCACGTCAATTCGACGTCCGGAGCTCAAGATATGAGCGTTTCTGCTCCGAGGGCCCGGTTGGTTTCATATCCGAACCAACCCGGACAAAACCAAAGTGTTCTGAAACTTTGAGTGAAATATACCGAAACACCTATCTCGATACAAGGATCGCATCGCCGCTTACGGTGCGTCGATCAGAGGTCTAAAGCTCAAGATATGGGCGAATGACTGTGAGGGGTTCGAATACGGGGGGTCTGGGCCCGAACCGACACGGCTGGACCCGGCCCGGCACGGCCGGCGCGGCCCGGCCCAACCGGCCAGCGTGGCCTAGTGGAAGCCATGGGCGGGGTGCGCGGCTCCCCCACCCTCGCCACTAATTGAGGCCAGTGGCAACCGCCGCCGCCAGCCCTCCAGCGGCGCGCCGCCACCGCCTTCCGCGGACCACCGGACGAGCTCCGGTGGTCTGTTTCTCCTGCCGTCTTTTCCAACGATCCTCCCGAGACCTGACCTTCACTGCGAATGGATTCAAATTCCATAGTGGCCTCCTTCGTCGTCGTCCATTGATCCGCATGTCAATTAACAAAACGTACCGTCTTTTTGTTTTTCTGGAGCGACACGATGGCGCCGCGCCCCTTCGCCGCGACCCGACTCCAGCCGCGGTTCCTTTGCGGTTCTTCGGCACGGCGCCGCGGAATTGGTTCAAAAAATTTAATGTGCGGGGTGACGACGTCGTGCATTTCATGCCGCTCAATCCCACGCGGTGCGACGACACCGCATCACTTCCATTCGATCCGCAATAACAAGAAAAACAATAGAGAGGGGGCGGCTGTGTTTGTGCGGTCTGGCCTCCTCGCGTTAACTGATATCATGCGGTCCAAATAAACGCAGATAAAAGACGGAAGAGAATCACGTAAAAAAAATCACGTATACCCCCTACCTCGTCATATTCGTCGGACGAGTTCTTTGTGGAATTGACCGTCGCCGAAGAAGATGATCGTCGCGTCACGGAAGGGTGTCGCGTCATCGCGGTATTCGGCGTCGCATCGACGATCTATGAGGTTTAAAGAAAAACACACAGATTTTTATTTCATGAATTAAATCTGTGTTAAGGATAAAATCCACAAAGGAAATTAAAAGTTCTGAAATCTCCTACCTCAACCAGTTGATCGAAGATTTGTCGCGGGAGGAGAAACGTCGCAGAAGAACGTCGCAGGATAAGAATCGTCGGTGTCGCGGAACACGGCGTCGCGTCGTCGATCTCCGAGGGTTTGGCGTTCTTCGCGTTCTTCACGTTCTTAGCATTCTTTGCGTTCTTCGCATTCTTCGCGAAGGAGGATGAAGATCTCAAGCCTCTCCCAACTCTCTCAACAAGCAACCCTTAAGAGAAAGCAAGCATTGGTCTTATTTTATTAACATGCCAAAAAATTGAAAAACAAACTAAGTAACGACCCATTAATTCATAGAATTAATATCAACGAATAAACTGCCCAATTAATAGGAGCATTTAAGAGTTTAAGAAAATGCACCAGTTGACTTTCATTAAAGAGGATTTTTCACGGGTGCGTTACTTAGAGGAAAAAACGGTAGGGCTCGTGCGGGACCCACCTCACAAATATCCTACCAAGAGGGTAGGATATTTTGGATTGCACCCTATCTTCTTTAACTAAACTCAAGTGGATTTAAGTGGCTTTAAGTGATATAAAAATAAATTTGTCACACTACTTTATTTTATTTCTTAACTTAACCCCAAAAATTTAAAAACCACACCCGAGAAAATGCAACTCCAGAAAAGGAATTTCTAAGAAAATACCAGTGCTGCGATTCCATCGGTGCCCTCGAAATTTGATTCCGAGCACCGGTTCAAAATTTATAAAAAACCCACTCATTCTTTCACTGAACGTACCTGAGCCAAACTTCGGAAAATGATTCCGGGCACACCGGGCCTCAGAATGAGGTGCCGTCAGAAACTGCGTTCTTGTAAAATTCGAAAGAAAATTAAGAAAAACATTTCCTCGAAATTTTCAGGTCTTTACACCCATTTTACCAAATTATAAACACATAAATTCCAGTAATTAATTTAAAAATAATTGTCGTTGTCACAACCAATGAAGGGTTTTTAAGAAGTAAAGTTTATCTAAAGATTTACTTGTTTTTGCATCCAATTGAAAAGTGAAATTACTTCCAACGAACAACATTATATTAAGTGATAAAAAAATAATTCAATTAAACTTTAAAACTAATTAAAAGGACATTCTAAATATATAATTAAATTAGATGAAAAGTAGATTTGATGTAAAATGTTTTATTTTTCGATATTCCTTAAAAATGAACATTTTCCAGAAAAATACAAATAATTTCTCCAAAGTAAATTTCATATTCCAAATTCAAAAATGTTTTCCATTTTACCCAATTCGAAACAAAGAAGTTTAATTAATTAATTTTATATTTAATTCATTCTCTCAAATCAAATAGCATGTTTTTAAGGAAGGATATATATCAAAAGATTGACACTTTTTTATGTCCAATTTCAATGTGAAATTAATTCCAATGACCACCATTGGATTAAATGATAAAAATATATTTTAACTACACATTAAACTCAATTAATAGGACAATATAACCATATAAATAAATTATATTTAAAGGAGGTTTTGAATTAAACTAAAACATTTTCACTATTCATTAAAAAATGAACATTATTGGAAAAATAACAAAAAAAATACACAATGTAAATTTTGATGTCTTGATTCTAAAGAAGGATTTTATTTTGTAAAATATAACATATAAAATTTTCAAAATGTAGATTTACAAAGGTTTCTCCATCAAAATGCAGTTAATCGACCTTTTAAAGAATATTAGAATATTTATGCTTAAAATTGGATTCATTCGCATTTTAAGCCTCTATCATTTATTGGGTAAATGTTAAAATATTTAACAAACATATATAATAACTTTTTAGTTAGTTCTGTTCATTCCCACAATTAAAATGGCTATGTGTTAACTATGAATTAAAATAATATTATTATATTATTAGTGTGCAATGTTAGATTTCAAAGAAACTCATAGTTGCGTGTTGGGAACGTCATCAAACATAGCATTCCATTTAAAGTAATATTATCATTTTATTCACAAATATTAATAAACATGAAAATGTCAAATTTTTTATTTACCTTGGATGTTTCATCGTTCCTCCATATTGGGAATTTTATCCTAGCAATTTTTAAAATTGGTCTTGGAATCTTTATTGAAAGCCCCACATCGAAAAACGAGTAAATTAAACTATCACTTTAAAAGAAAGAAAGAAATGTAAGAAGGTCACCCGAGGCAATATATACTAGGATTCCATGAAAACTTGGATATGGTGGAGAAAAAAACCATCAAGTTCTGATGGAGAGTGATAGAAAATATGTTTAGGAGAAAGTTAACTACCAGAAAATCACAGACATGTGATGGGTTAAACAGTATTTGATTCCCCATTAGGAAAAGATAACAAACAATGTTTTTGTTTTAGGTTACTTTTCATGTAGGAATTTATTTATGAGCATTACTAAATAATAAGGAAACATACTTACATGTCATGTACACTTTTATCTCTTACTATATTTCTTACACAAAATCATATTTTGTCCAAAAGATGAGTATTTAGGATGACTTGTTCACATTAAGAGTGCTATAATCAACTTCTTGGGAATCACCTAATCCACGGAATATGAACTATATATTTCCCATGTTGTTAGACCTTAATCAAAAACAAAATTTTTAGTACAAGATCAGATAATCCCCAAAATGATAATCCTTTATTAAAATAAATACTACTCTTAATCTCCAAAATTCAAAAAAAAAGAACCCAAGGGTAAAGAAATACCATTAAATAAACAGTAATCTTTAAAATTGTTCAAATTAATCCAAACTAAGATTGAAACTGAAATCTATGAAGGATTTAATAACATAGTCTTCCAAGGAAAATATTAATATTTATATCCAAATAACATCAGTTGTTGTTAAAGTCTCATACTAAAAAGTGATTAAACTAATCACATATCTTCCATGATAGGTTAATCATTTCCATAGATAACCTAAAATCAAATTATTCCCTATTCCTAATATCATCTAATAAAAAATAATTAGTCATACTAACCAGGGACTTCACGTAGTCCAGTGGTAGGGGATTAATACTAGTCGCACTTTGGTTGTGGGTTTGATTCCCGTAGCTTCATCCGACGCGATGGGTTTCCACACAGTTTTCATTTTTCACTTTTTAAAAACTAAATAATTTTATAACAATCCAAAGAATTGGTAAATTCATCAAAAATAACCATAAAATATTTTAACCGCAATGATTTTATAATAATTTTTTATTTGCATCCAAAAATGTGTTAACTGGTAATTGTCTCAAATTCAAGGATCATATAAACCAAAATGTTTTTTTATAACTATATCCACAAAATAAAATAATATTATTCCTTTAATAAAATTTTCATATATCAAACATCACAGTTACACATACTATAAAAAGTATTCTAATGTTATCTCATCATCAAAAGAGCCTTAATACTTTAAAGAATTTCACCATCCTAAAATCTACAATAACTCTTTAATCCCTTATATGTTGACGTCTTACTCATTCAACATTATTCGTGATCCATTAAACCTTCCTTTACAACATATTCTAAAATACTTCTTTCCTACAAACAAAATCATGAATCATATCCTAAGATTTCAATAATAGGAAGAAATAGGTTAAGAAATAATCCATACCTTTCATTGGTCATTGTCTGTTTTTTCATCCTCAATAAAAATGGAATTAGGTATTGGTAAACTAATACTTGTACGATATTTGTGATCCCATTCCCAATAATTCTTCATAGGACATGTGTTGTTATAATGACCATGAACACCACATTTAAAAAATTCAATTTATCCTCCAGAAAGAACATCTTTCCCTTTCCTAGAGTCAACTAGATGCTTCCTTTTTCCATGGAAGGTTCTTGCTTTATGACCTTCATTTCCACATCTATAACATCTTTCTGTCCCCTTGAATCATTTTCCCATGTGTTTCTTTTCACATCTTCGAGATATAGGTTTTTGAAAATTCTTACCTTTATGATTATTACCTGAACTTCCATAGGGATTTGTTTCTCGCATATATGATGACTTATAAAAATCACTAAGTTTCAGGTGGTCAATCATGAATCCGTATAGTTGGTTTAGAAAAACCATAAGAGTTCTCATTGCAGCTCCCACATCATTCAGTTGCTCGATCAAAAAACTATCACAGTTTCCTTCACATCCACTGTTACATTGGTGCCTGCTAGATCATTCCATTTACTAAAACCAAAATGGTTATTGTGAGTGTATCAGTAAAGTCATAATCTATTTTCTTATGAGGAGGGTAAATACTATGATATACGTATTCATGTTATCTTAAACTCGTTCACTGTATAAAAATAACTATGACACTTTTTAAATTCCTAAACATTATGGTAATGTCACGTGTGCTTAAAGAATACCTTGACCTCTAAAGTTATCTAAACCAACATTTGATACCAACTATAAGGACCCAACCTTAAAAAATTACATTATATTGAATTAAATGAATAATTATCATTGAGGGTCTTTTTAGGTTTGGATTTTTATAGAATTAGGACATAACTATTACACATTAACTTGAATATTACATAGTAGACCCTTATACTATAACTGAATTTCTTCAAATCCTTAAATAACAAAAGAGTTATTTTTCTGATATTAATCTTCTTAAATACTTATTTTCTCTTACCATTCTTTATAAACTGTGAAAAACATTTCCAAAACATGGAATGAGTATAAAAAGCTCAGTAAGGGTTATAAGATAATGAAATGAAACATTAAACCATCAAAAATAAAAACCAATGAAACCATAATTTTCAATCAAAACATACCTTCTAAAATCCTAATATTTATGAATAACACATTATAATAACAATTCAAAAAAATTAACTTAATACATACATAACATACTTACATTATAGCTATCACATCTACATAGGGAGTCACATTTGGAATACCCATCAGAGTATATTCCCTAAATATCTTCGGAGAAACATTCACATTTTCCTCTTCACATTACCCAATTCATTGGAGAGCTATATCAGGCTCACCCGCCCAAGGGTTATCACGAAACCACCTGTATCCATAACAATGGCCAAGAACCGTAACATAATCCTAAGACATAACCTAAGCATAAAGGAATGATAATGTTCCCACATTGCAATAATAATTTAACATTTTATGAATATAAATCCATTCTAAAAACCATTTTCAATACCAAAATACCTAAAAATATTATATGGTATTTATTTTTCATTTGAAAACATTACGTCTTTTTAAGGAGCCATAGATCAAATAATACTCGCGATGGTGGAAAAGGTCGTTGTCACTACTTACGTAAATAGAAACATTCTTTTTTTTCATTTAGCAAAACGCCTCATATAGAAAATATTACCTTTGAATGAAATGAAAATTCAAAAGGTTTTTATACACTGTATAAAATAAATTCGTGTAGAAATCAAAAGATGCCTCAATGAAAGGAGATTGAGACAAAGTCCCTTATAAAGACGGTATCCTTAGATTAAGGATAAATAAATGAAATAATTATGTGTGAAAAAATAAATACACCCAATATAATTGGATATGAAGTGTAAAAAAACCATAGGTCAGTCACACATATTTATAGCACGAAATAATCAAGAAGTAGATGTTTAACCCAAAGAATTGAAATTGGATTAAGAAGTTCCCTTAAAAAAATTTAGTAGACTAACGACGTCAGATCAAATTTCATAAAATGATTTGATAAGAGAAAAAAGGGTATCTCATCACTTGGACATAATATTTACATAAATAAGGATATAGGAGAACATATCCCAACATAAGAAGATTTTAATTAAAAGACATAACAAAAAGAATCCTTTTAAAAAGAAGAGGGTGAATGGTTCCCTTACCGATATGGTAACCTACGAAACATACACCCCATGAAATAAGGACCTTAAAATGTTGATGTAAATACCCATAAATGGAATTATATTACTCAAATATTATAATAATGGGCAGTACATACACCACTCAAAGGAGATAGTGGCAAATATAGGACGAATCTCACGGGAAAAAAAGTGAGATAAAAACCCCTTACCTCATTGTAATAAATTGAGTCGTATGACCAAAAGATAAGAAGAACCAAATGAATCACAAAATACCATGAATATAAATAAAACCATGATAATATATATCATTTTTCAGTACACAATATACCACATGAAATAAATAAGTGGTGATCAATGGAAATCTCACGGAATTAAAAGTGAAATAAGAAATCCCCTTACCTCAAGTCTGACTTGTCTTGTTCGTTTATTTATATTAATAAATAATAAGCATTGTTTAGTTTATAATTTATTAAGGATTTACTTTAATGTTTATTATTCAATTCATATTACATATTATAATTTTATAATAAATAGTTAATTATGTGAGTTCATATCATACGTTTTGTCGATGTGCGTTACATAAGTGAACAATGATTTTGTTTGAAGAGAATTGTCCATGTAGTTATAAGTAAATCATCTCAGGAATGGTGTTCATGATTTAAATATCATATATATCCAGTATATATTTATTTAATAATTTTCCCTAATGTTTGGAGATAAGAAATGAAATGTACCGTTCATTGAGACGGTAGGTCGTATGTACGAATGAACGCTACTTTCATTTGTTTCTCATGTTAATGGACGTTAAAACTAAATTACACATAGATATATTATAATTAAAGTATAATATATATGTTATATAGGTAAAATAATTTCATTTATTATATTCTTTATAAATTCCATATTTGGCATGAATGAGTCATATCACTTGAGGGGGCGGTTTTCCACACTTTCTCGTAAGAAACTATCGCATTTTCACAACATGGAAAGCACAAAGGTATGTTTTAAATATAAAATACAGAATAATTGAAAGGACATAAATATAATATATATCATATATAAATATAGTTCCATCGTAATTCCCACCATTAGAGGTGTTAAAAGAATATTGAACAATCATTGTTTCTTGAGGTAGTAATTCATCCACCCACAGAAACAATGTGTTCTTTAACCATTAGACGGAGCTGTGTGTAAGTGTAGATATAATCCTTACATTAACAACATCATAGTATATTTATGATAATGGTGTTATTATGGGATCATATAATAATAAGATAGTGGTGAGTGAAATATGAAAATAAAAGAAAGAAACTTGAGAGAAGATATTACAACTAAATCAAGTAACTCTATTTGGTTTGTACCAAAGGCTTCCTTGGAAAGACGTCTGCCCAAAGTGAGGATTCTAGGTGTAAGATAGGGATTTTGAGAGATAATATGAGAAAATTTTGGATGAGCCAATGTCTTCAGATGTGTGGGTATGGGGGTATAGATGGGGCCTTTTATAAGAGGGAGGAGGGTCAATTTTGGAATTATTGAAATGTTACTTTATTATAAAATGATTTTCGGATTTTAAAGGTCCCAAAAGAGTAGATTTTTAGGATGAGGTGATAAGGGTTATAAATACACCCATAAAATAGGTTTTATACAATTTTAACTCTTATATTTTACCTCATCATTTCATTTTATTTAAATCGTTCATTAATGAGGTAATCACTGCATCATCATGGTTTTATAAATAAATTTATTTATTTAATGTCTAAAAATTATAAAACAATTACCATGATGTAGGAAATATTTTGATATTTCCAATTACTATTTATATTCTAATATATCAGATATTTAAACAAAATTAAAATTGTTTTACTAAGAATATACAAACCTTTGTTATATTTCTCTCTTTTTTTTAAAATAATGTCGTGAATGTCACTATCACTCCCTTATGACTCCATGGGATCTCAAGTTTGGTACAAAGATTTCCATGGTCGGAAATGACTCAAAAAATAGGATTTGGACACATGTTGTGGTCATTTTATATTATTATGATATTATTTTATTACCCTTAATTACCTGATTAATAATTAATCACTATATTTAATGATAATTACCGTCATTACTATTCATAATGTCCAAAATAAAAGAGACCTAATTACATAATTTGGACCTTATGATTCCAAAAATGGGATCCATTTTACCAAATTATATACACATAAAATTCAGTAATTAATTTAAAAATAATTTCTGTTGTCACAACCAAATACGGGGTTTTAAGAAGTAAAATTTATCAAAAGATTGACTTGTTTTTACATCCAATTGAAAAGTGAAATTACATAAAATGATCAAAATTTTATTATGGGGAAAAATAATAATTAAATTACACTTTAAAACCAATTAAAAGGACAATATAACTAAATAATTAAATGAGGTGAAATGCAGTTTTGAAGTAAAATGCATCATTTTTCACTATTCATTAAAAATGAACATTTGTCAGAAAAATAAGAAACATTTATCCAAAGTAAATTTGATATTCCAAATTAAAAAATGATGTCCATTTTAAAAAATTCTAGGCATATAAGTTGCATTAATTAATTTTATAATTAATTCCTGCTGTCAAAATTAATACCGTGTTTTTAAGAAACAATATCTATCAAAAGATTGACAGTTGTTTATGTTGAATTTAAAAGTTAAATTAATTACAATGACCACCATTAGATTAAATGGTAAAAATATATTTTAACTAAAATATTAACTCAATAAAAATCTAATCTAACCATATAAATATATTATATTAAAAGGAGGATTTGAATTAAAGTACAACATTTTCCCTATTCATTAAAAAATGAACTTTATCTGAAAAATAACAAAAATTTACACAAATAAAATTTTGATGTCTTGATTATAAATAAGGATTTTATTTCGTCAAATATACCATAGAAAATTTCCAAAAAGTAAATTTAAAATGGGTTCGTCATCAAAAGGCGATTAATCGGCCTTTTAAAGAATATTAGAATATTTATACTTAAAATTTGATTCATTCGCATTTCAAGCCTCTATCATTTATTGGGTAATTGTTAAAATATTTAATAAACATATATAATAATTTTTTAGTTTTTTCTATTCATTCCCTCCATTACAACGGTTTGGCGTTAACTACCATTTAAAATAATATTATTATATTATTTGTGAGCAACATAAGATTTCAATGAAACTCGTCGTTGTGTATTGGGTACACCATCGAACATAGCATTACTTTTAAATAAATATTAACATTTTATTCAAAAATATTAATAAACATTAATATGTCATATTCTTTAATTACATGGGATGTTTCAGGAAAGTCCTATGGAATTCCTTAACCATTATGAATTAAATCATGAGGATTAATTTCCTTAAAATTTTTTGATTTCATAGGGGGTAATCATTTATACGCCTAGATGTTGATACTTAGTAGTCGAATCTAGGATGATTTAAGCATGGGTATATGATTGGGTTTTTTGAATGAATCTTGAGTGGTGGGTGGTGGTGTTTGTATACTTGTAATTAGAGAGAGGACTCATGTTTTTTTATAAAGGAATCATTTATGATTTTTTCTATTATGGGATATTAAAATTTGGGAGAGCATAGTTCATTATCATTGTGTAAAAATCTCAAGGTTGATGATGGGAATCTTAATAGGCCATTAGACTGATTGTGTCATTGGGTGAATTATGAGAATAATGTTTTTATATATATGATATTGAGTTGGATAGAGAGTGAGAAACTTTTAGAAGGTTATTTAGAGGTTTAGTATTCTTTCAATAGGAGATCAACTGTTGTTTTCTCATTTTTTGAATGTCCTTAATGCATGATGGAAATTGATGATAAGTTATGTATAGTGTATATTTTCTTATATATTGGAATGTGGGTTTTGTGTAAGTATGTTTTCTATTATTAGGGTTCTAGGTTAACCTAATATACTTATCAATTATTTCCAATAAACTCTACTTCCTGAAGTATGATAATGGGACTTCATTTGGATAAATAATGATTCACCTCTGAGTGAGTAATTTAAGATTATTGGTGAATCACCTACAGACAGAGTAGATTGAAGTTTTGATGAGTAATAAATGTGTTTTCTATATGATTTTTTATCACATAAGGTATGTATTATTTTACTTTTTTATATAAAATCCAATATTTATCAATGAATTTTTATTTCGATGATATGATGGTAGTTTCTCTGGAAGAGTGATATATATAAGAAAATGGAAGCTGTCAAGTTTTATGCTTAAGTGTCTATTTAAGGGAACCCATATAGTTTTTAGCAATCCATTGTACGTTAGATGGAGTTACCATAATTATTGGTTACATTTTATTTCAAATATAGGATTGCATTCCATGTATTTTGGGAATGGATATCGATTGTTGTTCTTTGATAGTGCTCTGGTATGGTTAGGATGGAAATAGTTAATTATTTTTTTGGTAGCGGAATATTCATTGGACATGGAGGTTATCAAATTTTTATAAGATAAAAGTTACTTATACTCTTATGTATGGGAATATAAAATAACTTATGGAGTAGTGAAACCTATGTTAGAAGGTTCATGGTTGTGGTGTGCCTAATTTGTGGATGGTTGAGATAGAACCATGATATTATTTTGCATGAAGAAATTATTTATTCAGGTTATTTAGAAGATTAAATATTTTAGATTTTATATAGGTTCAAATTGAGTAATGGTGTTGTTATCAGGATCATTTTTGAGTTTATGTTTTCTATGAGTGAGTAAGAACATAGGTGTGCTGGTGATTATGCAGACAAAATGGAAGATAGTTTGGGTTTTTCATGACATAACCAAGGAACTAATCCATGTGAACGATTCCAAATTCATCTTTTATTTTTGAAAGGTTATTTTTATTAATTTTTGGTTTCATATTGTAATGATATGGAGTGTGAAATATTGTTGGTGGGTGAGACTAAGAATTTTTAAGAGTGTCCAGTAAGAGGATGATCAGCTGGTGTATTTTAGTAGAATTTTATTTTTGTTATTGTGGGAACTATATCAAAAAAATTTATAGACCACTAGTGGTTGATTCAAGAAATTTAAAAAAAATTGGGCTTATAATGATCATATTATGTCAATTATGGTTGATTTAAAATGGAAAAAAGTACCATAATTCATTGGGTAAATTATTTTTCATCACATTAGTGCCTTGAAATTTAGATGTTTTTGTGATCACCATCTTAGTTTTTGTGATGGTGATGATTTGGTGCCATGAAATATGACAAATATAAAACCCTGGTGTTGTATTTTACATAATTAATACATTTTTACCATTTTATGATAGAAGATAGAATGTTAATTTTGAAATAAATGCCCATGTGGATTAGGATTATTGGATGAAGGATCCCCACAATTCAATGAGGATATGAAGTGTTATGTTGGAATGTTTGTAACAAACCACATTCTTAAATGTGTTGAAATTTAGATGAAATTTTAATTTTTTCTCCTAGGTTAGTGGATATATTTGTGAATTGTTTTTTAGATTCTGATTTTGAGTATTATAAAAAATCAATAATATTTTTTATGAAATGATATGATACCTAAGATGTGTTGTGTTTTCTCTGTTGAGTGTTGTATCATGCTCCAGGTGACCCATTTATTCATTTTTTTGTATGTGTATTTTCACATCATAGAAAAAATTGGAATATTGGAATGAAGAAAGTGGTCACACTATGAAAAGTATGTCCCACTATGTATTGGATTGGTGTGGGTGTTTTTTTAAATAAAATAGGCATTACATACGGGCTCCACACTATGTTAGTGTGCACAAAACTGTGTAAATGAATCCAATTTATGGGTTAATTATGTCCCTTAAAATTTTAATTTATCATTCTATATGTGGAATAATGGTAAGGATATGATCCATAGTGTCATATTTTGATGAGGGTCTAATGTGTCATGGGTTTGGGGGCATATTATGGGGTAGACTATGGGTAAGAATTACAACATAGAGGGTGATCATTACATCATGAAAGTTGAGTCGACACTATTATGGCCTTATTCATGGGTTTTTTGTTGACATGATAGGATACTCAATTTATTACTAGCTTGTTCATTCTATGAGGTATTATACTATTTGATTACGATTCTTCTTAACGGAGGTGTTTCATGTAATGAACCAAGGTACCAAATAATGACTAGTGTCTGGAAGGTATCCAAATGTTGTGAACATTAATGGTCATTCCATGATGGGACCCAATTTTTAAATAAAATAGTCATACACCCCTAATTTATTGATGTGCATTTACGTATTTAGAAGGGAACACGATATGTGAAATGATATAATGATCGACTCATTCCCCCTCCTTTCCACATCAGATATATCCTACCAAGAGTCACTTTAGTGGTAGTTCTTTGATGGATTTATCATATGATTTTCCATAATACCTATCATTCATATTCACTTTTCATAGTCATTGATCATTTTATTTATTTAAATCATTTAAAAAAATATTTCATAAGATCATAACAGAACCATCTTATGGTGATGGGGAATTTCCACAACTCGAATAGAGTAGATCATGAGAGATTAATCACTCATCTTCACAGAATATTTAATTTGAGGTATTCCATAAAGTCAATTTATTTTAGATTTTTGATTCAATTAAAAAAATTCAATGAGTAAACATGTGTTCTATGATAAGTATTTTGATTGTATATCTTCTTAGAGCATTCCCCATGTGGTTTGTATGTTTTACTCAGTGATTAGGATTGTGGATATTTCCGTGGGAGTGTTCATAAATTATTTCCCTTTGTATTAAAATATTAAAATATTTATGAATTGTTTTATGTAATTATGTTTGATATATTTTATAGAGATAGCATACCATACATTTTAATGTGATTATAGGAGGCATGGATGTGGTAGGTTGAGGATGAGAGAATCATAGAGAGGATGGTAAATCTATGGATGAGGTATTTATTCCCTATAATATGAATCCATATGCATGTTTATTATTTATTTTACATTCCCATAAGATTATGGCTGTTTTTGTATATGTGATAGAGACTTTGAGTTCCCTATGTAATTGTATAGGGTTTATTTGAGCCTCTTAGGTTTGTAGTAGGTACTCTAGTGTTGATCATGGAAAATGAAGTCACGTTTAGACTATATCTATAAATATAGATGAAGATACGAGTTAGTTTTATGAGTTTCCTTGGGAAGGGAAAAGATTTTTAAATGTGTAGTTTATAGGAATGGATCATTTCCTATATCCATTTAGATGGGAAATAGAGGCTAGGGACTTTAATTGATGGTTCATATAGCTGACCATCTCACACACTCTAGGGAAAACTATATTATAGGTAGATGATAATCTTATTGTGATATATGATATGTATAATCATTTAACGTATATAGTATGTGTGATGGGAATGGTTACTCCTAATTGTGATTTTAAGACATAACCATGTATATATTGTAGGTGTAACCTAGCCATGGGTTGGGATAATTGTGGAATTATTTGTCATGGGATTATAAATTATTTTGATGAAGCTAAGATCATGTAGTACCTCATTGAAGGGGTGAGTAATTATGTGAGGGAAGAAGGATAAATTGGACCATACTTTTATAGAATGGTTTATATGGAGCCTATGGGCTAAGATAACATCTGGGGGGTACTGGATATTGCATGGTGTTGCTGATCATGAGTCAAGATGGGAATGAAGGACCCAATAGAAGTCCCTTATAATTGATGTGATATTACCCATTGGTTTATAGGTATTACGGTTGTGTTAATAGGACAATTTTTAGGAGATCAGACTATGTGTTGTGGTGTGTGATGAAGTATGCTTCATATTTTTTTGGATAATTCTTGATTGACTATAACTTTATTGATCATAAATTTAGCATATGTGAAAAGTTATGAGTCCGAGTTGTGTTTATGTTTGATGTTGTGTATATATATCCATTCCCAATTTAGGATAGAAGGAAATAGAAGGACACTAAAATATGTGAGATTGTATCTGTTGGGACTTGATTATGATACCCACCGTGACATATGATGGGTGGGGTCCTTTACATGGATTCCCCAAGGTAGGATTATGATATATTTGTGTGTTTGTGTGTGTGGGTGTGTTTGATGGTACAAGGGTGATATGAACCACTTGGGTGTTCACTGCATGATGGTTCCATGTAGTTAAGTGCTCCAACATGGGTAATTTTTATATAATAATTCCATCTATGGATATCCCCTAGGGGTAGTGGCGATATGATGCTTCAAGGTGGAGTTCTTACCCTAGGTGTATATTATATATTAGTTAAACATTGGTATGACCCCCCCCCACAATGTATGTTCTATAAAAGTTATTTTAATGGAATTAACCCCATGGGTGTATATGATATGATGATTCTTGGTTGGGATGCATCCCCAATGTGCATATAATATGACTATTTGAGGTGGGGATGAATCCCCCTAGCTGTAGGTGATATGAGGCTTTACATTGGGGTGAGTCCTCCTAATTGTGTTTAATATGAGGATCTGAGCTGGGATGAGAACACAAGTTATATATTTTATGTGGTTCCACGGTGGGATTTATTCCCCCATATGTATGATATTCCATATTATTTTTCTGGGAATGGAAATTGTTCCCCTTTGGTGGCCACTTTCTAAAATGGTTCTATGGAGATATGTAGCTTCGCCTATTGTGGTGATGAAGCATGAACATATATATCTAATACTAGAAAAATAATATATGGTTGTGTGTCATGGTTTCCTCTCTAAAATAATTTGACACGACCTACACTCTCTTTTTTTATTTCACGAATTTTTTTCCTTATGCATTCATTTGCATAGAGTAACATATATTTGCAGTAATAGGGGAAACCCTATGTAGTTTTATACTCACACAATACATGCAAACTATATGGTTTGTGAAGTTATTTTTTCTTCCCTATTGAAATGATCTCAGGATGTGTAGTGTATTATGTTTTGAAATCATGATGGGGGAATTGGAGGATATGATGGGGATGATTCATAGGGATGGTAGTAAATCCTCCTTAAATATTTTTTTTCATTATTAAATATGTGATCAGACTAGTGGGAGATCATTGGGATATATGATTTCTGAAAAAATTCATTAGTTATATCATGGACATGTTTTATTTATATGTTTACTCGGATTATTTATTTTGGATGTTCATTTTTTATTTTCTATTATTTGTGGATTTATGTTGATAAAATGATCTCTCTATCTTATTATTTAGGCCCTCAACACTAGCCTAAATCTTTAGGAATATAAAAATTCATGTATGAGGAAATGTTGCATGCCAATCAGGATACTGATGAGTGATTGTTGGTTAGGATTTGTAATTTCCTTGGAAAATAATTATTCATATAATTTAAATTAAATTAAATTTTTTATTTAACTCTAATGAGTTCAATAAAATGAAAAAAGTTGTAAAAAATAATAAAACACAATAAAATTATTATAGGTAATATGTAGCACCCTCAGATTTTATGAGGAATATTTTTTTAATACCTTATGATATAAGTAACACCAAGGTAATCTTTCACTACAAACCACACTGGCGTGGCTTGCGTTACATGCAAGAGCATCGTTCCTCGATAGCTTGCATTTTACGAAATATAGAGTTTTACTAAACAATGATATGATATTATAATATTATAAACTAGCCATTATGAATATTATTAACTGAATTTTTAATTTTATGACATAATAATTCATCTTACACATTTTCTATAATGAGATATGATAACAAAATTAATTTTTTCAGATAAAAGATGTATTTTTTAAAAAATGTTGTTTTACCACCTTTTGATGGCACAACCATTTTAGATATAATTTTTGACGAGTTTATAAGTTCAATTTTACAAAATAAAATTCTTCTTTTGAATCAGGATATAAAAATTTACATTGGATAAATTTTTGATACTTTTCTGATAACTTTCATATTTTGATGAATAGTAAAAATATGCTAAATTTTTCTTAAAAAAATCTTTTTTCATAAAGATAATTTATATGGTTAAAAGATAAAATTTAATGGTTTTAAAGTATAAATAGAATATATTTTTACCATTTAATTTAATTTATGTCATTATCATTAATTTTACATTGAATTCAAAGGTAAAAACATTTCAATATTTGAAAACGTTTTATCTTTTAAAACACGTTTTCCTAACAACAGGATTAATTTCAAATTAATTACTGCAACATCTGTGTTTTGAATTTTAAAAAATGGATTCCATATTTGGATTCAGTGGGTCCAAATTATGTTAACAGGTTACTTGTTTTTATAAATAGTAACTATGGTAATTTTTATATTTACTATAGTTAAAGGTAAATCAGGTAATTAAGGGTCAAACTAAGATTATAAAATTACCCTAACATCTACCAAGATTCTATTTGATGGATAATACCCGACCAATATCACATAAGGGTCAGAATATTTGCATTTCATGGAGTTTTGACCTTGAAAAGTATATAATTATTATTAAAACCAATGAAAGTGACAACATGTCACTCTCTTATATCTTATAAGTGTAATAATTTAAAATTGGTGATAAGCTTCACAAAACTTCAAACATGAATAGTCTCTAGAAATACAATAAAATTATCTACATCATGTGAATTAATTTTAATTTTTAGAGGTTATATAATTATCATTAATTATGACACAATAGTGATGTTGAAATTAATTAGTTGATGGAAATATCTAATAAATGGTTTTAAAAGTGTTAAAATAAATATTATATGAACTAATTAATTTCTTAAAAAACTTTTATAGATTAATATGACATGTTAGTAGTCTATTAAATATTTTTGTTCGAATATATCCTCTGTGTGTAATTTATTTAAATTCAAAAAAATGAATAGTGTCAAAATTGACACTATTGTTATTTTATAAAAATAACATATTATAAAATTGTTTAAAAATCTCAAAAAATTTTAAAAATTATAAATTGAAATTTATATTTTCGAAAATTTCATAAAGTATACATTTATGGAAAATTCACAACACATAAGTAGTTATTTATAACCATTTAAAATTTATAATATTATTACCAAAAATAAAATTAAATAGATTAAATAAGGATAAATCAAGTCGATAAGATATAAAATAATTTCCCAACAGGTATAAATTTTATTAGATGATGAAATTAGAACCCTATCTCATCTAATATTATCATTCGAGTCATTTTTGGAGGTTTTTAATTGGGTTTTAAATTTATTATAAATTAATATTTCTTATGTTTCCAAAGGTGCCCCTCTCCTCCCTTATAAAAGGGCAACTCCTCCCTCTCCTCCTCTCACCACATTGAGTCTTCATGATCGGCCAAAACCTGAATATTTCTATTATACACTTCCATATAAATATACTAGAGGTCCTGGTCTTCTTCAAAGACCATCTTTAGTGCCCTAAGAGGAGTTTTAGAAGAGGCACGTCGAAGAATAGGTAATATCCTTTACCGATTCATTCAAATTAATTTCTTTTTATACATCCTATTCTTTTGTTTTTTCATTATAAATTAATAACATCAATATCAATCATATACTGATATGTTATTATATATATGAAATAACCCTATTTCATCTTCTATCCATCCTACAGAAAATGAAATCATCGTGCGTGCGTACGTACAAAATACCGTCTCCACGCCGTGGTGTAATTTGTTTTCCACCACCACCTTACATGGATTGGTATAATGGTGTAAAGAATAACTATATAATATTATTATAAAATGATACTAATTCTGATATATTCTATCATCCACTCCAATACAATTCAATAATTATGGGAACGATATCGTCGCTCGTGCGTACGTACGTCTTACCGTCTCCATGAAGCGATGTGATTCATTCTACATGATCTTCATTAAAACATGATTATATAAACGAATTGAATGAATAAATCTGATATATATTATAACAATACCATTCTGTAAATGATTTATCTATTACCTAAAAAGAGGAATAAGAATTTATTCGACAAAACAGGCATAAGAACATAAAGCAATGAACACCCGAATAACAAGTAGCAATGAAATATTACTAATAAGAAGATAATAATATGAAAATATATGATATCATAACAATTAGTATGAGTCTGTAATAAGTAAATGACATTTTTTAAATCATTATATATGGGGTTCAAATACGTAAAAGCATATCAGACCTAAGGTAAGAGATAATTATTTCAATCTTGTTCTTATCCGAGATTGTTTATTCCTAAGTATTTACTTGGGTTATAGTTATCATCCATGTCCATGTTTTATAAAAATGTTTAATTAAAATGTTTACTATTCTTACATGTATGTCTAAAGTCATTTTTACCCATTTTTGACCTTTACCAAATGTTATTATAGGAATATTCCTTTTTATTACCATACGAGGTACTTTTTTGACTTTTCCGGAAAAAGTACGAGAAGAATGTTTTTTTAACTTATATGACATGAATGGATGTTTAGTCTTTCATAGAAAATTATCTCCATGAAGAATCCTTTACATGTTTTCATGTTTATATTCAATTAACTTCTTTTAGTTTAAAATTGTATGACATATTGAGAAAGGAAAAAAGTCTTTGAATAAGAAAGGATATTTTCCTCAAGAACTATGTTCAAGTGTTTTATCAAAATTATTTTCCATCTAAGATAATATAGGGTTATATTTATTTTCATATTATTACTTTTATTTTCTTATTTTCTGTTGGAATTATTTTTTTATGAAGTCATTTTATCTTAAAAGTATTATGTTATGATGGCATGATGCTTAAGAATCCCATTTTTATTACATGGGTTATGTTATGATGTATGATTTATGATTTAGTGGAACACATAATAATGGTTTTATTATGAGATGGGTGGGACCTATATCTCCCTCCAATTAATTGGGTAAAGATTTATATCTCATGATATAGACATGGCAGGAATGTCTAGTTAATCTGGTTTAGAGATATAGGACTGGAATGAGTAGTGAACTCGGTTCACTAATGGAATTTATCCATTATGATGGTCTTGGAAATGAGTCTTGACTAATATGAAATTATTTTCTATGATTATGTGTGTATTCCACAAGTTTCATGTTGTATGTTATGATTATTGGGATTGCATTTCTCTACTATGATTTATCCCATGTCATGATATTATGATCTCTTTTGGAGGTTAAGATTTTAAAAATGTTATGTTCTTATTAATATAATATTATTGATATTTACATTGTTTACCCTTACTGAGCATTTGAGATCACCCTTTTGTATGTTTTCTTTTCCCCTAGTCAGGAATAATGGTATTAAGTAGGATATTTCAAAAGGGACTCTAGATATGATGAAATAAGTGGGAGACAATGTAGATGATTTATGAACCAGTTGTTTATGTTTCTTAGTTTCTAAATACACTATAACTATACTGTCCTATCATGGTTTTTATATGTTGTAATAAGTATTCTTCAATTCTAATGTAATAACAATGTATGTAACGTATGGGTTGTTATAGTTGGTATTAGATGAATGGTATAGTCAACATTTGGAAAATAGGACGTGGAAGCCTTAGAAAGAACCCTAAAGATATGTCTAATAATTGAACACAATATTAGTGTTTTAGAAATGGCCATGAATATCCTATTATAAGACCTAAAATGTGAAATTTTATTTTTGATTATTGGATTTCATATTATGATTAGTGTTTCTCACACTATGCTTCTTTGTTTTAGTCAATGGATGAAACCCAAAGGAACCATGTTAATTCTAAATTCGATGGGCAATGCAATGACTGTCCCCCTGAGCAACCAAATGGTATGGGAGATGGAATGAAAAATATTGTATCCATTATCACACAACATTCTCAAGATATGAATCCTGAAGGTCTTCCAAACGAGCAAAGAATGAGCAACATTCTTTTGAATCCTTCAGGAGGTATCATCTACCTTCATTCAGTGGGTCTTCTGATCCATTAGTGGATAAACTATGGATCAGTACCCCTGAAAAGATATTTTTAGTTCTACAATGTTCTGAACGAGATAAAGTCATCTTAGCGGTATGTCGTTTGGAAGTTGACGCTGATCAAATGGTGGAATCTTGTCAAGAATACAAGGAAAATGGATGAAATAAAGTCCATGGAATGGGATGAGTTCAAGAAATTATTTTCAATAAGTATTTCCCTCGTATTATTCAAACATAGATGGAGAAGGAGTTTCTTGAACTAATTAAAATGGATGATGAATCGGTCGGTACCTATGAAGAAAATTTTAGAAGACTTGCAAGGCACGCTTCTAGGATTATTATCCAACCTGAGAGTAAGATCGATCGATTCTTTAGTGGATTAAAACCATTTCTTCAAGGGTCATTATCCATAAGGGACATCAATAGCTATGAGGAAGTTATTCTATGTTCTCTCAAGGTTCATATGGAGATTGGAGTAACCTATCAGTCATATGGGATTGATAAGAAGAGGAAAATGGAATTCAAAAGAAAATCTAAATACCACACTGAAAAAGAAGATGAGTTTTCCATTATTCTAAAAGTGTGGAAAGAAACATTGAGGGAATTATCATAAAGGGACAAGTAAATGTTTTTAAGTGTGGAAAATAAGGTCATTGGGCAATTGAATTCCGTAGTGATGGGAAAACTTTGTCTAGTTATGTGAACAGTGAATGGGATATGTAGAATGCACCTCTTACACTTCAGTGTTACATGTGAAAGGAAATGGTGCATTATTCCAATCAATGCCCTAATCCAAGAGTTGTTGACAATTATCGATGTCAACTAACTCTTAAAGAAAAAGAAAAAGGAAAGTCACATGTAATTCTTATCGGCGATGTGGAGTATGATATTGAAGTGGTGAAAGGTACACATACCATCCACTCTAAAGTAGAAAATGTTTTATTTGATTCTGGAGCCACCCACTCTTTTATTACTGAATAATTTTCTAATGGTATCATCGTACTGCACCAACAATTAGATTTTGAGTTCGCTGTGACAACTTTTAATGGCACAACAATCGCATCAAAATGTTACAATTATTCTCCGATTGAAGTTTGTGGGAAAGTGCTTCCTGAAAATCATGTGATCCTTCCTATAGTGGAAATTGGTGTGATTCTTTCCATGGATTGGATTTCTTTATATGGAGCTCATATCAATTGCAAAAGAAGGGATGTGAAATTTCATATTCTTGATTGATCTATGATCATCCATCGATTCAAGAATGAACATAACGTTCCAATTGAAATTTCATCCATCTTATGGGTCTTGATTCCAATAAATGAAGGTTATTTATCTCAAATGGTTTGAGAGAAACTCATGATTATGAATACACCCATTGTACGGGAGTTTGATGATGTCTTTCCAGATGAATTTCTAGGTCTCCCACACAATTGTGAGGTTGAGTTTTCAATAGAACTCATACCGGGTTCTATGCCTATTTCAAAGACACCATATAGAATGTCCCCAATTGAGTTGTAGGAATTGAAGAAGAAACTCCAAGAGAATCTTACTAAAGGATTCATACGCCCTATTGCGTCACCTTAGGGAGAACCTGTTTTATTTATTAAGAGGAAAGATGGATCAATGAGACTTTTCATTGATTATCAAGAACTTAAAAAGATCACAATCAAAATCAAATATCCTCTCCCATTCATTGATGACTTATTTGACCAACTACGCAGAGCTCAATACTTTTCCAAGAATGATCTTTGTTAAGGGTATCATTAATTAAGTGTAAAAAAAGGATGATAAACCAATGAAGTATTTCTGTACAAGGTATGGACACTATGAATTTATAGTGATGTCATTTGGTCTTAGTAATGCCCTTGCTATCTTCATTGATCTGATGAATAGAGTCGTTAGAGACAATCTTGATTAGTTTTTGGCAGTCTTCATAGACGATATTCTTGTCTATTCAAAGAGCAAGGAAGAACATTATGATCACTTAAGAATTGTATTAAATACCCTGATAAAGGAGAATCTTTATGCAAAATTTACCACGTCTGAATTTTGGATTCAAAAAGTTTCATTTTTGGGTCACATAATCTCATGAGAGGGGATATCTGTGGATCCTTCAAAAACAGAGGTTATTGAAAGATGGTCGAGACCAACGAAAATAATTTAGATCCAATTTTGTCATGGTTTTGATGGATATTATCGATGTTTTGTGAAATATTTTCCACGATTATCTAATCCATTCACTATGTAGACTCGAAAATGAGTTCTGTTTGTTTTAATGGAGGAGTGTGAAGTGAATTTCAAGGAGTTAAAAATAAGGTTATCTAGTGCACATGTGCTCACGTTGCCTTGTAGTGGAGAAAGGTTTGTGATATGCAGTGATGCATCCTTGAAGGGATTGGGGTGTGTTCCCATGAAAAATGATATGGGGATAGCTTATTCATCATGATAGTTGAAAATAAATGAGCTAAATTACCCAACTCATGATTTGGTGTTAGCTGTGGTAATCATTGCATTAAAGATTTGGAGGCATTATCTTTATGGTGAAAGGTGTGATATTTATACTGATCATAAAATTTTATAGTATATTTTCACATAAAAGGAGCTTAATATGCGCCAAAGAAGATGGTTGGAGCTGATTAAGGATTATGACTTCTCAATTAATTATCACCCCGGGAAAGCAAACAAGGTGGCAGACACATTAAGTCGACATTACCATGAAATGTTATCCTTGAAAAGGATCAAAAAAGATCCAATATTTGTTGATTTACAAAGGATGAATCATGAAATTATAATATAAGGGGAAAATATTATTATTATCAAATGAATTTTCGACCATCAATACATGTGAATATTAAATAGGCACATAAAGAAGATATAGAGTTACAAAAGAAGGTGAGAAATGTTCCTAAATTCCACATTGATTGTGATGAAATAATAAGGTTCAAGAATCGAGATTGTGTTCCTCCCATCCAAGAATTATAGAAGGGAATATTTCATGAGGATCATAGTTATTCATTCTCTATTCACTCTGGAAGCACGGAGATGTATATGGACCTGAAAGAGTACTTCTGGTGGGATGGCATGAAAAGACATATTATTGAATATGTCTCTCAATGCTTGGTTTGTCAAAAAGTTAAAGCTGAGAGATAGAAGTCTTAGGGGATGTCACAACTATTAACCATACCATAATGGAAATGGGAAAACATCACTATGGACATTTTCACTGGACTTCCTAAAACATCCAAAAGCAATAATGATATCTGGGTTATAGTAGATCGTCTTACAAAGTCGACATACTTCATTGATATTAGAGAGGATTTATGTAGAGACCTGAATCCTGATGTACATGGACATTACATTACTTTTGCGGAATACTTAGTACATAACAAAAACACACACACAAGGACCATAATAGTTTAGTGTCTTTGGAAACTCGGAAAATAATCTTCTAATCCTGGTGAAAGATCTTCAACATCTCCCATAAAGATCTTCCTTTTTTTATACCTAAAACCTTTCTTTATATCTTGGGGAAAAAGTAAACATTAAAGGGTGAGCTCAAATTCTCAGAAAGGGTAAACAAAAGAAATATCAATCACATCGTATACACAAGCACATAACTTTTGGAAATCTTAACCTGCAAAAGAGATCATAATTTCATAACATGGGATAAATCATGGCAGTGAAATGTAATCACAATAATCATAACTTAAAACATGAAACTTTGTGGCATACACACATAATCATAGAGAATCATTTCTTGTTATTCAAGACTCATTTCCAAGACTATCATAGTGGACAAAGTCCCGTTCTGAACCGAGTCACCCTCGTTTCAGTCCTGTTTCACTGAACCCGTATAACCTACCGTTCCAGCCATGTCTATCTCATGAGATATAAAATATTTATCCAATGCATTGGAGGGAGATATAGGTCCCACCCATCTCATAATGATACCATTCTTATGTGTGCCACAAAATCATAAATCATACATCATTGCATAACCCATGTAATAAAAATGGGAATCATAAACATCATGACATCATAAAACAATTCATATACGATAAAGTAATTCATAAAAATAATTCCATCACAACATAATCAAATCAATGTAATAATAGGGATAAAAACATAACCCTTTATCATCTTATATGGAAAATAATTTTAATAAAACACTTGAACTTCATTCTTGAGGAAAATATCCTTTCTTCTTCAAAAACATTTTTCCTTTCATAACATGTCATACGACTTTAAAATAAAAGAAGTTGATTAAAAATAAACTTGAAAACTTTTAAAGGAAGCTTCTTGGAATTTTTTTTTTAAAAATCCATTCATGCCGTATAAGTTAAAAAACATTCTTCGTACTTTTGTTGGAAAAGTCAAAAAGTACCTCATACGAAAAACGACAAAAGATTCCTTTCTTATCTTTTACTAAAAACTCATCGAAGGGTAAAATTGGATTTAAAAAATTTTAGGTGGATGGAAATAATATTACATATTGAGGAAACATGGATGTGGATGATAAAATACACCCCAGTAAATAATAAAGTATAAACAATCTCGGATAAAAATGAGATTGTGATATTTTCCCTTACCTTTGGTCCAATTTTCTTTGTACGTGTCCGAAGCTCCTGTATAATGGTTTAAATAATGTTATTGACTTATTCCAGAATCATACATATTGATATGATATCATATATGGTCATATTCATAGCTTCTTAGTAATAATATTTCATTGCTACTTGTTATTCGGGTGTCTATAACTTTTTGTTCTTATGCGTGTTTTGTCGAATATATTCTTATTATTTTCTTTAGGTTATAGATACATTATTTACATAATGGTATTAGTGTAATATATATCATATTAATTCATTCAATTCATTTATATAATCATTATTAAATTAAGATCATGTAGAACGAGTCGCATCACATCGTGGAGACGGTATTCCGTACGTACGCACGAGTGATGATATCGTTCCTATGATCGTGAAATTGTATTAGAGTATATGTATAATATTTCAGAATCAATATCAATTTAGAGTAGTCATATATAGTTACTCATTACACCATTATACCCATCCTTGTAAGGTGATGGTGGAAAATAGATTACACCACGACGTGGAGACGGTATTCTGTACGTACGCACGAGCGGTGATTTCATTTTTCCGTAGGATGGATAGAAGGTGAATTAGGGTTGTTTAATATTTATAATAACATATCAGTATGTAAGTAATACTTATGTTATTACTTTATCATGAAAAAACTAAATAAGAAGAAGTTGAAGAAGAAAGAAATTGAAAAGATCGGTAATGGATATTACCTCTTCTTTGAAACGCCTCTTTGAATCCTCCACTTAGGAAACTAAGATTGGTCTTTGAAGAAGACCAGGACCTCTATGATTATTCTAGGGAAGTGGAGAAGGGGTTTTGTCAGGGGTTGGCCGAGCATGAGTTCTCAAATTGGTGTGAGGAGGAGGGGGAGGAGGTGCCCTTTTATAAGGGAGGAGAGGGGCACCTTAGGAATATCTCAAAATATTATTTTATTTTAAAGTCAAAATCAGTTTATAATGGTTCCAAAGGGTCTTATTTCGAAGGTAAAGTGGGGATGGGTCTAAATCCTCTCATCCAATAGAATTTATACAAGTTTAGGTTCCTATTTTAACCTTATCATTTAGATTTAACATTAAGTTAAATAATTTAACTCTTACCGTGACTTTTTGTTTTCTTAGTATATGGTTATTACAATTACTATAACATGCCAAACGAACCCCAAGTTGTTTATTATTAATATATATATCATTATATAAGTCATTTGGCCTAACCGTAGATTTTTTAGGAATAAAATAACAATTAATAATATAATATTTGATTTAAAAACTATTTTGTGTCAATTTTGACACTATTTGATATATGATTTTTGTGAAAGTCATAACAGAATTATATGTTCGAACCAAGTTGATTAAATCAACGCTAATATTTCATAGTAACCTAGAAAATTAGTGTAATTTATAAAAAGTCTTAAATTACATTTATTTTTGTGTTTATAACATCAATTATGTCAATATTTCATTAATAAGATAATTACTGCAGCATCATTGTGTCATAAATAAATTAAATTATTTAATGTCTAAAAATTACAAATAAAATACCATTATGTAGGAAAGCTTTTTATCTTTCTAATGAATATTTATAGTCGAATTTATCTTATGTATAACCCCATATTAAAAATTATTTACTTATTAAACTTTGATTTTAACTATTTTAACCCTTCTTTAAATAAATTAATAATAAATGTCCTAATCTAATCCAAGTGGGGCTAAATGGTCATATTTTATTCCTAAGTTTGTTTTTGGTCGAATTACACTTATCCAATAGAATTAGGACATGTGTTAGGGTAATAATAATATCATCTTTACCCTTACTTACCCTATTTAATTTTTACGTGGTAAAAAACAGTAAAAAGTTACTATTCACCAAAAATTATTTTCATCTCATTAAACCACATTTTAGTCCTTGATATTAACCATGTCTCTTGGATTTTCGAAATTCCACTCACAGAAGCGGTAAAAATAAGTTTTATGAAAAATTCAGTTTTTTTTAACTACCACTTAGTGGTTTCACTATTCATCAAAAATTGAAAGTTTTCAGAAAAATACCAAAATTTCACCCTAGGCTAATTTCGATATTCCGAATCCAAAAATGAAGTCCATTTTGAATAATAAAATTTATAAAATTTCAAAAGGTGGTTATTACTATTCATAACTGTTAGTTTTAATAATATTTTAATAGCATATCGTTGTTTAGTGAAACTCGGTATTGCGTACTACACAGGCTATCGAGGAAGGTCGCGATTGCATGTAATGCAAGGAAAGTCAAGGATGCATTTTTTGCAAGCTCCTTTTGGTGTAGCATACAACACAAGACATTAATGAAATTAAAAAGAATATTTTTCATAAAATCTCGGGGTGTTACATTCTACCCCATTTAAAATGAATTTCGCCCTCGAAATTCGTCGGGGTTATAAATGGTTTACTATTCAAAAGTTTATTTAATAGAAACCCACATCGTAAAAAGGAATACCAAAACCAATCTTTAAAAACGAAAGTATGAAACGTAACGGTTACCCAAATAAACTAATCACTAGGTTTCCACATAGGTGAAAATATGGATATGGAAGAAAAATCTAACCATCATGTTCTGATGGAGAGTGGTAGAGAACATGGCTATGGAAAATCCAACAATCACAAATCCATAAATTTGTGACGATCTAAGGTACCATCCGATTAATCAGATATAAGAGTACTAGGACAACATTTTTTTTCTCAAGATCGTTTCCCTAAAGTTGAAGAATTTGAATTCCAATAAATACTTACATTATTTTGGTACAATCTCACTGTTGTTCGTGCCTTGAACAATTTCCACTTCATCTCTTAAATAAATGAAGTTGAATTTGTTATTCGTGAAGTGTTAACAGATCATGTGATAAAATGACAGTTCATTCCATCTGTCTCGAACAAAAGGTTATCAAAAGTTATTAAATATACATAAGTCATTCTATAGTGAGATTAATCATATATGGTACCTAAAATGGACTTATACTTCATATATCCTACTGCTTAATATAATAAAACTAGTTTCTACTAAACAGGGACTTCCTGTAGGCCAGTGGTAGGTGATATAGGCCAGTCGCACTTCGGTTGTGGGTTTGATTCCCACAGCCTTGTCCGACGCGATGGGCTGTCGCCCGTCCTACAGGTTGTCCTTTTTCTAAAACTATAACATCCCATCAATAATATCGAAAAAACTTCTATCCTTAAACAATACTGACTTATGTTTAACATAATCCATTCCAATCCTTAGGCTTATCCATAATAGTGCAGTCCACTCTCATAACATAGTGAAAACGATTACCAGAGATTTAATACCATCGTTGATCCCCATATATCATAAGATATGTTTTGTTGGTCACATTCCAAACATTCAAAGTCCTTAATCATGTATTCTCTTGAATACCCATTGTGCCTTAGTGAAAACATGAATGTAGTTAAAAGTTAACACTTTCCATAAACCAAAATCCTCAAAATTATTTATACTCAAACCATTATATCACTTTGTCCTTATATCAATCATGAGATAATGAATACAAGAAAACATCTCATTATCATCTTATCCCTTCGTTATGCGCATATCATCTACATTCCAAAAAAAAATCTGAATAACCTTTCATGGATACTGGTACCATTAATCATACACTTTAAAAACTCAAGGAAAGACAACAATGTAACAATCCTTAGATGTCTCTTTATTCCATATTACCATGAGATTACTTATACAACATTACACATGATAAACATGTCATCATTCTACTACATTCTTAAACCATTGATCGAGCTTCAACAATTCTTTCATCTCACATATCATTTGTAGTCTCTTCATCATCATCAACATAAATACTACCCATATGACCATACTGATTCTCTTCATGAGACTTTCCCTTAGGGCATTGGTTTGCATAATGCCCGTACATTCCACATTTAAAACATTTAACCATTGTTGATTTCGTAGCAATACCATTATCCTCATCCCTGGTGTTAACTGAACCTTTTCCTTTGCACATACTGGCTTTGTGTCCTTCTTTCCACACCCAAAGCATCTTCCAGTTCCTTTGAAACATTCTCCTTGATGTCACTTCCCACATGATTTACATAAGGGAAATTGAACTTTATTTCCTCTATGATCATCATGAAACTCCATCTTTCTCTTATTAGCCGAGTCAGGAAACTTACCAAATTTTAATTATTGATCATATTATGAGATTGCTGATTCGGCATAATAATGATGTTTGGACTTCCAAATCCCATTTCATTTGGTTGCTCATGAAGAATATCATTCCATTGTCCATCATATCCTCCATTATCGTGAATCATCTTGTTTCCAGCCATTTTCTAAAACCCAAAAAGAATAGTGTGAGAGGAAAAAATCAAGATAGGGAAAACAACATAATAAAGGGGGAGTACCATCAATATCTAACATCTTAGGTTAAATTCTAAGATCGTTAGCGCAATTCCAGGACTATAACCTATACGTATACTTAACCTTAGAGACATCCCTAGACATACCTTAGAAATATCTCTAGGGATCTCACTAAAGTTCTCGCATCCTAGTTTCCAAAGGTTGACCTAACCTTTCCTCTGATACCAACTGTAGAGACCCAAATCCTGACGTACATGGACATTACATTACTTTTGCGGAATACTTAGTACATAAAAAAAACACACACATAAGGACCATAATAGTTTAGTGTCTTTGGAAACTCGGAAAATAATCTTCTAATCCTGGTGAAAGATCTTCAACATATCCCATAAAGATCTTCCTTTTTTTATACCTAAAAACTTTCTTTATATCCTGGGGAAAATGTAAACATAAAAGGGTGAGCTCAAATGCTCAGTAAGGGTAAACAAAAGAAATATCAATCACATCGTATACACAAGCACATAACTTTTGGAAATCTTAACCTGCAAAAGAGGTCATAATTTCATAACATGGGATAAATCATGGCAGTGAAATGTAATCACAATAATCATAACTTAAAACATGAAACTTTGTGTCATACACACATAATCATAGAGAATCATTTCTTGTTAGTCAAGACTCATTGCCAAGACTATCTTAGTGGACAAAGTCCCTTTCTGAACCGAGTCACCCTCGTTTCAGTCTTGTTTTTACTGAACCGGTATAACCTACCGTTCCAGCCATGTCTATCTCATGAGATATAAAATCTTTACCCAATGCATTGGAGGGAGATATAGGTCGCACCCATCTCATAATGATACCATTCTTATGTGTGCCACAAAATCATAAATCATACATTATTTCATAACCCATGTAATAAAAATGGGAATCTTAAACATCATTACATCATAAAACAATTCATATACGATAAAGGAATTCATAAAAATAATTCCATCACAACATAATCAAATCAATGTAATAATAGATATAAAAACAGAACCCTTTATCATCTTAGATGGAAAATAATTTTGATAAAACACTTGAACTTCATTCTTGAGGAAAATATCCTTTCTTCTTCAAATTTTTTTTTCCTTTCATAACATGTCATACGACTTTAAAATAAAAGAAGTTGATTAAAAATAAACTTGAAAACTTGTAAATGAAGCTTCTTGGAAATAATGTTTTAAAAATCCGTTCATGCCGTATAAGTTAAAAAAAACATTCTTCGTACTTTTGTCGGAAAAGTCAAAAAGTACCTCGTACGAAAAACGACAAAAGATTCCTTTCTTATCTTTTACTAAAAACTCACCGAAGGGTAAAATTGGATTTCAAAAATTGTAGGTGGATGGAAATAATATTAAATATTGAGGAAACATGGATGTGGATGATAAAATACACCCCAGTAAATAATAAAGTATAAACAATCTTGGATAAAAATGATATTGTGATATTTTTCCTTAACTTAGGTCCGATTTGCTTTGTACGTGTCCGAAGCTCCTGTATAATGGTTTAAATAATGTTATTGACTTATTCCAGAATCATACATATTTATATGATATCATATATGGTCATATTCATAGCTTCTTAGTAATATTATTTCATTGCTACTTGTTATTCGGGTGTTTATAACTTTTTGTTCTTATGCGTGTTTTTTCGAATAAATTATTATTCTTTTCTTTAGGTTATAGATACATTATTTCCAAAATGGTATTAGTGTAATATATATCATATTAATTCATTCAATTCATTTATATAATCATTATGAAATGAAGATCATGTATTACGAGTCGCATCACATCGTGGAGACGGTATTCCGTACGTACGCACGAGTGATGATATCATTCCTATGATCGTGAAATTGTATTAGAGTATATGTATAATATTTCAGAATCAATATCACTTTATAGTAGTCATATATATTTACTCATTACACCATTATACCCATCCCTGAAAGGTGATGGTGGAAAATAGATTACACCACGTCGTGGAGACGGTATTCCGTACGTACGCACGGGCGGTGATTTCATTTTTCCATAGGATGGATAGAAGGTGAATTAGGGTTGTTTCATATTTATAATAAAATATCAGTATGTAAGTAATAATGATGTTATTACTTTATCATGAAACAACTAAATAAGAAGAAGTTGAAGAAGAAAGAAATTGAAAAGATCGGTAATGGATATTACCTCTTCTTTGAAACGCCTCTTTGAATCCTCCACTTAGGGAACTAAGATTGGTCTTTGAAAAAGACCAGGACCTCTAGGATTATTCTAGGGAAGTGGAGAAGGGATTCTGGCAGGGGTTGGCTGAGCTTGAGTGCTCAAATTGGTGTGAGGAGGAGGGGGAGGAGGTGCCCTTTTATAAGGGAGGAGAGGGGCACCTTAGGAATATCTCAAAATATTATTTTATATTAAAGTCAAAATCGGTTTATAATGGTTCCAAAGGGTCTTATTTCGAAGGTAAAGTGGGGATGGGTCGAAATCCTCTCATAAAATAGAATTTATATAAGTTTAGGTTCCTATTTTAACCTTATCATTAAGATTTAACATTAAGTTAAATAATTTAACTCTTACCATGACTTTTTGTTTTCTTACTATATGGTTAATACACTTACTATAACATGCCAAAAGAACCCCAAGTTGTTTATTATTAATATATATATCCTTATATAAGTCATTTGGCCGAACCTTAGATTTTTTAGGAATAAAATAACAATTAAAAATATAATATTTGATTTAAAAACTATTTTGTGTCAATTTTGACACTATTTGATATATGATTTTTGTTAAAGTCATAACAGAATTATATGTTCGAACCAAGTTTATTAAATCAACACTAATATTTCATAGTAACCTAGAAAATTAGTGGAATTTATAAAAAGTCTTAAATTACATTTATTTTGGTGTTTATAACATCAATTATGTCAATATTTCATTAATAAGATAATTACTGCATCATCATTGTGTCATAAATAAATTAAATTATATAATGTCTAAAAATTAAAAATAAAATACCATTATGTAGTAAATCTTTTTATCTTTCTAATTAATATTTATAGTCGAATTTATCTTATGTATAACCCCATATTAAAAATTATTTACTTATTAAACTTTGATTTTAACTATTTTAACCCTTCTTTAAATAAATTAATAATAAATGTCCTAATCTAATCCAAGTGGGGCTAAATGGTCATATTTTATTCCTAAGTTTGATTTTGGTCGAATTACACTTATCCAATAGAATTAGGGCATGTGTTAGGGTAATAATAATATCATCTTTACCCTTACTTACCCTATTTAATTTTTACCGTGGTTAAAAAAAAGTAAAAAGATACTATTCACCAAAAATTATTTTCATCTCATTTAACCACATTTTAGTCCTTGATATTAACCATGTCTCTCGGATTTTCGAAATTCCACTCACAGAAGAGGTAAAATTATGTTTTATGAAAAATTCAGTTTTTTTAACTACCACTTAGTGGTTTCACTATTCATCAAAAATTGAAAGTTTTCAGAAAAATACCAAAATTTCACCCTAGGCTAATTT
Source organism: Viscum album (assembly GCA_963277665.1). NCBI lineage: Eukaryota > Viridiplantae > Streptophyta > Magnoliopsida > Santalales > Viscaceae > Viscum > Viscum album. The sequence goes on from OY728123.1 coordinate 210,174,368, forward strand.
CGATATTCCGAATCCAAAAATGAAGTCCATTTTGAAAAATAAAATTTATAAAATTTCAAAAGGTGGTTATTACTATTCATAACGGCTAGTTTTAATAATATTTTAATAGCATATCGTTGTTTAGTGAAACTTGGTATTGCGTACTACACAGGCTATCGAGGAAGGTCACGATTGCGTGTAATGCACGGAAAGTCAAGGATGCGTGTTGTGCAAGCTACTTTTGGTGTAGCATACAATACAAGACATTAATGAAATTATAAAGAATATTTTTCATAAAATCTCGGGGTGTTACAATTTATCTCTTGATCAGTGTGCTAGGATATATGTAAAGGAAGTGGTAAGATTTCCTAGAGTAACACTTTCCATTATATCTGATCGGGTTCCGAGGTTTACCTCGATGTTTTGGTGAAGTCTTCAACATACTCTGGTTACAGAGTTGAGTTTCAGCACTTCTTATCATCCTTAGATAGAAGCTTAGTCTCAGAGGACAATTCAAACATTGGAAGACATCGTGAGAGTTTTCTATATGGATTTCAATGGTGTTTGGGATCAAAACCTACCTTTGGTGGAATTTTCATATAATAATAGCTTTCTCTCCAGTATTCAGACAGCTCCTTATAAGGCTCTCTATCGAAAGAAATGAAGATCTCCAACTTTCTTGGATGAAGTTGGGGAAAGAAAGATATTAAGACCTGATCTTGTTGATGAGATGGCAGAAAAGGTCAGATCTATTCAACAACACATAAGAGCATCGTAGAGTCGACAAAAAAGTTATATTTACAACCAAAGAAAAGACCTATATTTTGAAGTGGGTGATAAAGTGTTCTTACGAATATCTCTTTGGGAGAGATTAATGAGATTTGGAAAGAACGGAAAGCTGAGCCCTAGGTATAACGGTCCTTTTGAAATACCAGACCATGTTAGGAAGGAAGCTTACCGATTTAAACTTCCAGAAAATTTATCTCAAGTTCATGATGTGTTCTATGTATCTCTCTGGAGAAAGTACATACCTAAAACTTCCCATGTACTAAGCTCAGAAGTTGTACTGCTGGAGCAAGATCATTCTTATGAAAAACAGCCGATAGGGATTCTGGACCGTAGCGAAAAAGTTCTACGAAACAAGACCACTCTATTGGTTAATGTTTTATAGAGGAACCACCAATTAGAAAAAGCTACATGGGAACTTAAGGATATGATGAGGGAGAGGTATCCTCATTTGTTTGTTGCAAAGTGACAAATTTCGAGGGAGAAATTCTTTTTAAGGGGGTTAGAATGTGTCACCCTGAAAATTTATGAGAAATATATATATTTTTTTTAATGTCATATGATATACGCAACAACAAGGGAATCTTTCACTACACACAACACAGTCTTAGCTTGCGTTAAACGAAGAGAAACCTTCTTCAATTTCTTGTATTGTACGCAATACCGAGATTCACTAAACAATGATATATTATTATAATATTATGAACTAGATGTTTTGAATAGTAATAACTGAATTTTGAATTTTATAACATTATATTCAATCTTACACATTTTCTAGAATGAGATATTAAAATAAAATCAATTTTTTGGATAAAAGAAGTATTTTTCAAAAAATGAAGTTTTATCGTCTTTTGATGGCGCACCAATTTTAAATATAATTATTGACAATTTTATGAGTTAAATTTTACAAAATAAACCTCTTCATTGGAATTAGGATATAAAAATATACATTGAATATATATTTGATACTTTTCTGATTACTTTCATATTTTGATGAATAGTAAAAATAGGCTAAATTTTTCTTATAAACAATTTTTTCATCAAGATAATTTATATGGTTAAATGATAAAATTTAGTTTTTTAAAATAATAAATAGAATATATTTTTACCATTTAATATAATTTTTGTAATTAGAATTAATTTTACAGTGAATTCAAAGGTAAAAACATTTCAATCTTTGATAATGTTTTTACTTTTAAAACACGTTTTCTTAACAATGGGATTAATTTTAAATTAATTAATGCAACTTTTTTGTTTTGAATTTTGAAAAATGGATTCCATATTTCGATTCAGTGGGTCCAAATTATGTTAATAGGTTACTTTTATTTTATTTATTTATGAATAGTAACTACCGTAATTTTATTTTATTTGCTATAGTTAATGGTAAATCAGGTAATTAAGGGTAAAACTATGATTATAAAATTATCCTAACACCTTAAAAGATTCTATTGGATGAATAAATGTCGACCCATATCACCAAAGGGTCAGAATATATTCATTTCATGGACTTTTGACCATGAAAATTATATAATTATTATAAAAACCAAAGAGAGGGACAACATGTCACTCTCTTATATCTTATATGTTTAATAATTTTAATTTCATGATAAACTTCATAAAAAATCTAAAATAAATAGTCTCCAAAAAATATAATAAATATATATACATCATGTGCATTTATTTATAATTTTTAGGGGTTATATATTTATCATTAATTATGACACAATAGTGACGTTGAACTTATTTTATTGATGGAAATATCAAATAAATGTTTTTAAAAATATTAAAATAAATATTTTCTGAACTAATTAATGTTATCCACAAATATTTTAGATTAATATGACCTTATAGGAGTCTATTAAATATTTTGGTTCAAATATATCACTGTGTGGATTTTATTTAAATTCAAATAAATGAATAGTGTCAAAATTCACACTATTATTATTTTATAAAAATAACATATTATAAAATTGTTTAAAAATCACAAAAATATTAAAAAATTATAAATTGAAATATATATGATCTAAAATTTCATAAATTATACAATTATATAATATTAACCGCACATTAGTTATTATTTATAAAAATTTAAAATTTAGAATATTATTACCACAAATAAAATTAAATATATTAAATAAGGATAAATCAAGTTGATAAGGTTTAAAATAATTTCCCAACATGTCTAAATTTTATTGGATAATGTGATTACAACCCTATCTCATATAATATTCTAATTTTTATCATTTATTGAGGTTTTATGTGGTGTTTTATTTTATTATAAATTAATATTTCTTATTTTTTCAAAGGTGCCCCTCTCCTCCCTTATTTAAAGTCACATCCTTCCTCTCCTCCTCACACAACATTGAGCATTAATTATCGACCAAACACTTCCAATTTCTCATCTCCACTTCCCTATAAACATAGTAGAGGTCCTGGTATTCTTCAAAGACAAAATTTAGTGCCCTAAGAGGAGGTTTAGAAGAGGCGTATCGAAGAAGAGGTAATATCCTTTACCGATTATTTCAAATTCTTTTCTTCTTATACTTACTATTATTTGGTTGTTTCATTATAAAGTAATAACATAAGTATCACTAATATACTTATATGATATTAAAAATATGAAACAACCCTATTTCATCTTCAATCCATCCTACGGATAATGAAATCACCGCGCGTGCGTACGTATGGAATACCATCTCCATGCTGTGGTGTATTCTATTTTCCACCACCACCTTACATGGATGGGTATAATGGTGTAAATAATAACTACATTTTATTATTATAACATGATAATAATTCTATGAAATATTATCATACAGTCCAACACCATTCAATAATTATGGAATTGATATCGCCGCTCGTGCGTAGGTATGGCTTACCATCTCTACGAAGCGATGTGATTCATTCGACATATCTTCTTTATAAAATGATTATATAAACGAATTGAATGAATAAATATGATATATATTATACTAATACCATTATTTAAATGATTTATCTATATCCTAAAATGTGGAATAATAATTTATTTGAAAAAACACGCAAGAGAACATAAAGCAATGAACACACGAATAACAAGTAGTAATGAAATATTACTAAGAAGAAGATAATAATATGGCCATATATGATATCATAACAATGAGTATGATTCTGTAATAATTCAATTAAATTATTTAAATCATTATTGAGGGGGTTCGGATATGTACAAAGTATATCAGACCTAAGGTATGGGATAATTATTCCAATGTCATTCATATCTGAGATTGTTTATTCGTAAGTATTTACTAGGGTTATAGTTATCATCCATGTCCATGTTTTCTAAAAAAAATTCATAAATTTTTTTCTATTCATACATATATGTTTAAAGTTATTTTAACCTTTTTTTGACCTTTACAAAATGGTATAAAAGGAATCTTCCTTTTTTACCATACGAGGTATTTTTTGACTTTTCCGGCGAAAGTACGAGAAGAATGTTTTTTAACTTATATGGAATGAATGTATTTTTATGCTTTCATAGAACATTATCTCCCTGAAGATTAATTTACATGTTTTCAAGTATATTTTCAATTTACTTCTTTTAGTTTAAAATTGTATGACATGCTCAGAAAGGTAAAATGTTTTTGTAGAAGAAATGATATTTTCCTCAAGAACTAAGTTCAAGTGTTTTATCAAAATTATTTTCCATATAATATAATAGAGGGTTCTATTTATATCCCAATTAATACATTTATTTTATTATGTTAATATGGAATTTTTTTATGAAGTCCTTTTATCTTATACGGATTATGTTATGATGGCATGATGTTTAAGATTCCCATTTTTATTACATTGGTTATGTTATGATGTATGATTTATGATTTTGTGTCACAGATAAGAATGGTTTCATTATGAGATGGTTGGGACCTATATCTCCCTCCAATTCATTTGGTAAATATTTATATCTCATGAGATAGACATGGCTGGAATAGTAAGTTAATCTGGTTCAGTGATACATGACTGGAACGAGTAGTGAACTCGGTTCAGTAATGTACTTTATCCACTTTGATGGTCTTGGAAATGAGTCTTGAATAATATGAATTTATTTTCAATGATTATGTGTGTATGCCACAAAGTTTCATGTTTTATGTTATGATTATTGGTATTACATTTCTCTACTATGATTTATCCCATGTCATGATATTATTATCTCTTTTATAGGTTATGATTTTAAAAGTGTTATGTTATTATGAATATGATATGATTTATATTTCCTTTATTTGACCATACTAGGAATTTGAGCTCACTCTTATGTATGTTTTAATTTCCCCAGGTCAAGAAGAAATGTATTAAGTAGGATATGCCAAAAGGGACTCTAGATATGATGAAATAAGCGGGAGACAATATAGTTGATTTATGAACCAGTTGTTTATGTTTCCCAGTTTCTAAAGACACTATACATACAATGTCCTATCATGGTTTTGTTATATTTCATAATAAGTATGCTTCAATTATGAAGTAATAACAATGAATGTAATTTATGGGTCGTTATATAATAGATTCCCATAAATGTTTAAATTGTGATAAAATATAATAATAACATTAATAGTAAGAAAAAAAATTAAATCTATCAAAATAATAACAAAATTACATTACCTATTTCATTTAATATTTACCAAAAAATTAATCATTGATTGTGATGTTAACATATAAAAAATAATTTAAACTAAACTAGAAGTGAATTATGTATACAACCCTATAACATTATCTGGATTTATAATTTTTTTATAGTTTTTTCATTTTATAAAATAAAAAGTGAAGTTACTCACATAATATTTTCAATATAAATGTATCCATCTTTATATTTTTTTTAAAAAAAATCTATACACAGTGATTTTTATCTAGACTTCCCCTATTACAAACAATGGATATTCATACATATTTTAAAAAATTTAAAATATTAGAAATGATAAACTAATTTTATAGAAATATTAATCATTTTGAAAACAATTAACATAAGATGAAACAATACATAACAACGACAACGATATTAATATGGAAAATTCATTCTAAATTCATCATTAATTATTCATTGTTCTCTGTTATGTTCTTGGAGGAGAAAGGTTATAATTTTTTTTAGATATTTTAAGAAATCTATTTTTTATTTTAAATTATTTTTCAACAATGATTGAACATTACCCTAAATTTATAGGATCTCACGACAAAGTATTTGTCGATGTTAATTAGAAATTTCAGTTAGAAATATTAAAATTTCAATGTATAATGAATTAATCATCAAACCTAAAATTCAGAAACATAAAAAATAAAAATAAAAAGATATTTAAATTAATTAAAAACAAATCAATGAACATACACAAAAATCCTAATCATATGGTTTCACTAATCACATTAGAAATCCAACCCCCATACACCAGTTATCTTTGAACGACTAATGATTTATCATGGATGGATAACCACACATTCATCAACCCACAAGGATGCTACAATAATGGTAAAAAAACTTAATCAATTAAAGACAGATCAATATATATTTAATCCCACATTCAATAAATAGGCATTTTTATTCCATGTCAGTGCACAAAATCGTATCTTCATCCAATGGGTTCCACATGGATTATTTATCAATCCCATAAATATTTTATATCCAAATAAAATATATCATCTAGTAAATCTTTGTTCATTGTAGGAGATTAATGATTTGAAGCCTTATTATCATGGCTTCCAATACTAACCATAACTACATGGAAAAAAGGTCATTAGAATATATCATATAAATATAAGTGGATAATTTTTTTTCCAATAAATATTTTAAAAAATAAATTATTTTTAATTAAAATATATTAAACAAAATAAATCTAAAAGAAAGTTACAATCCATTTGGAAAAATAAAACCCACCATTAAAAAAATAATTTGGCGACTTTTTTAACATCAATATTAATGAAATAATTTAAATATCCAAATATTTATTGTAATATACTTACTAATATGTTCTTATAGATCTTATCGAATCTAGGCATTGTAAATTAACATCCTATAATCAATGGAATCATGTATAATCATGGGACACAGATTATTTCAACATTGTATCACTTAAATCTAATATATCTTTTATCACATTGAATAAACTAAACAACATAATACATACAATACAATAGGCATGGTTATGTTATTTTAATTATAAATAAAATTAATATCATTATATTTATTATGTCACTCGAGCATGAAATTATAAATAGGAATTTAAGAGATATCTTATCAATGATATGTAATATTTATATACACAATTAGTTTATCTTATAATTATAAAATGAAATAGTATAGAATATAGATCATTAAAGATCTCATGGAGAGTAAATCTCAATCATATCATTAAAAGGAAACAAAAATAACATCTCATGAAAGATATGAAAATTTTTAAATGGGAAAACTAATATCTTCTGTCTAACTTCATGTCATATTTTATACAATAATTCCATTCTGTAATGTGTGTGATCACAAGGTATAGAAATATTTTTACAAAGACTATCCATAATAACCTCTATTCATGACTGTATCATCTTTTATGGTCCATTGATATGAATAAAAACTAGAACGTACATGTCATATGGGTTATAATAACAATATATTATATTAATGTAGTAAGTCATAAAAAAATGATATTGTAATATTTACAGATTATTAATATATAAATTCATTATAATATCATTTTCCCAAACCATTATCCAATTATTTATCTCTAGGATATAATTTCAAAAAATAAAATAAGGTGTAAAAAAACATCTCTCCATATTTTTATAATCTAGGATAATTTTAAAATATGCCAGGTCTCAAAAGATATTATAATGTTATGATATATTTTATTTTACCTTAGTGATTTTTCCAAGTCATATTTTAATTAAAATCTCAAAATGATTAAGAAAAAATTTAGTAAAAATGTAAAAAAATCTAAATAAATATCATTTAACTTAGAAAAGATTATTAATTAGGAAAATATAAAACAATTTCCTCAATGGGTATGTGAATATATTTATTATGTATGAGAATAATATGTGGTCAATATATAAAATTTATTTTATAAACTGTTGGATTGTTAGATCCAAATAAAATTTTTAATTAATTTTTAAACAAAAAGATGGACCAATTTCATAATCTATAATTGATATATGATAAATTTTAAACATAAAAGAGGAAGAGATTTATATTATTGAATAATTGGTTTGAGTAAAATATCTATGGAGACCCAAAATGGATACTGAAAAATAATATTAGATTTTTTATTGTATCAAACAAGTATTATAGAATAATTTGACTTATTAAAAAATAACATTTGGGAACCTCTATCTATGAAGGAAACAAGTGAAAAAGAAACATTTTTCAAAGATTCTACATCAATGATAAAATACTATTGAGGATCCAATACTACAATAGATCTCTAATAGTGGATACTAGAAAATATTATGGATCTTGTAAACATTTTTACGAAAATTAACCCAACCATATTTTATAGAAATTAAATCAATTTACATTACATAAAAATTCATAAATTCCTTGGAAACAAAAAACAAAAATACATCCAAAACTACTTAATAAAAAACTCTTCCTCGTTTTCAATAATAAATGCAAATAATATTTCAACATGTGAACCAATATAATAAATATCATTTGAATTAATTTACCCATAATTTCATCCTTTTTAAACATAGTTTCTATAGTATATTTTAGCCATGTTCAAGAGAATTATTTATGTATATTTTCAATATTAATGAAAACTCATATGAAATGTTGATGCATAAATATTTATTTTGTTGGGAAGATGGTCCATCTTATTCAAGGATTGTTTAGATTTCCTTTTGGTGACTTGAGTTATGCAAAAAACCATTGATATTTGGTTAATGTTATCACCCATTGAGAAATTAATAATACCACTGATCGAAAGCAATAAAAATGATGGTAAATACAAGATTTCTATAATTATAAATGGATGTGTACTATTGAAAATAACAACAAATAAACAAACTATATTCAACAAGGGGTGAAACAAAAAATTTAGTTATATAAATATCACCACATATGACCCTAGAAATTTTTGAAGTCTCCCATTACATCATTCAACATTAGATGTTTAATAAAGATGTTCGGGGAAAGAGGATAGTGTTAGAGATAAAATTTATTCTAGATGTATGGGTATTTTTGGGGAACTACATGTTGTATCATAAGTTTTGGATGGAGGAGAAGGTATTGCAGTTTTACAATGTGTTACTCCATGAGGGTTGAGTAATAGTGTTGTTTTGGTTTTAACACAAGGGGTTTGATGTATGATGTTTTAGTGTGATAATTTTTTGACTTCAAATTCTAGTTTATATATTAAGTGGTTTATATTTAGGCTAAATTTTCCTATGTTATTCATAAATTATATTTTATGTAGGATAATATTACATGAATATTTTTATTCTTATATTACATGTTATATTTTATACATTGAGGTATAGTATTATTTTCTGTTGGTTTCTAGGTGTTTTTAATTCAGATTACATGAGTTGGTTATCATGTTGGTTCTTTGAGGTTTATATTACTTACAAATTTAATTTAATTTTAAGTGATGTTAGTTTCAGTGGAACCATTCTAATTTCATTATGGGGACCATTATGGTTTTTTTCAAGCCCTATCATTCAAATGTTTTTTACTCTATGTTTTCATCCATTAGAGCGTTTTTTGGTTTTGGTGTTCTATGTTTTAAGAGAGGAGTTCAATGGTTTTTCTATGATCTGTGGGATATTGGATATTACATCATGGTTTCATCAGTTTCATTTTGAAAATTTTTTATTACTACTTTTTTAATGTGGATTTTCGTTATTTTTTCGGGAGGTAACATGAATTGGTTTTAATATTGATGTTTCATTGTGGTATAATAACTCCTTCCATGTCATGATGCTTTGTTTTTTACAAATGGTTATAAATTAATTCCTTTTATAAATTCTCTATCATTCCCATGGTTTTTTTTTTGAAATTTCTAGCCACTAATATAATATATTTACTTATCACTATCTATGCATTTGATGGTTTGGAGCCTTGACATGAATATATAATCTTTGTATAATATAAGGTGATTCATCTCCCTATAATTCAAAATTCTATTCTTATTAAATTTAGGTAAATTTTTTAAGAGTGGTTTGAATTGTGTTTTATCGCTATTTTAACATGATTTTGATGGTGGATGCAATCTTACAGAACATTATGGATCCTTGTTGGGTGATATTGGTGAGGACACCATCTTATTCTATTCTATTTTATAATAATTATATAAACAGTTGGGATAGTGGATTCAAAAAATAATAATTTATTATTATATTTTAATTATAGAAATATACTAAATTTATTCAGTGTTTCAATGATTATATGAAATCGAATAATGGAAATTTAAAATATAAATAAAATGGTAAGTGTTATGGTGGAATTTTCATGTTCAATATTTAATTCCATGTTATTGCTGATGTGTCGATATATATTTTTGTTTGTTATTTATGATGAATCCTAGTTTAATATTAATAAAATGTGTTACTTTCATTCTATAAATTAAATAAAATAAATATTGTATCAATATAAAGATTTTCAAAATTTAAGATTTTTTATGTTCTTGTTCATGCATAAAAGTGTAAATGGATATCATAGGATGCCTACAAGACAATTTTTTGTTAGGGTTTAATACTATCTAATTTTATGATGTTATTGTAAATATGGTTGGATGATTAGTTCTACTATGATAAATAGGTATTTAATTGTTGAGATTATTCTTCCCTTAAAAATTGGAGAAATCGCATAATATTAGTAATAAATTGTTTGTATATAAATATAGAATTACATTTTTCAAAATTTAATGTGAAATTATAATTTAATATGGTAGAATAATTATTTATATGTTTATCAAAGTAAAGTTTGGTCATTTTTACCCATATTTATTATTATATGTGGTTTCATCAATTATATGATAAAAAGCTACAATGGTTGGTAATTGTGGCTGGTTGGGAGGATTCGATGTGGTTTAGTTATGGTAATGTGTGTATGAAAAGATTAATGTGAAGGATTTGGTTTTATTTTTGATATTTTTGTTGTTGGTATGTTTTTTGATGGATTATATATGGTGATAATTTGGTTAATGTGTTTTTTATGTTATTATATTCCCGTTCCATGGAATATGTGTGAAATAAATGAAATTGGTAATCAGTGATGGGTTGGAATTGATAAATAATGGGTTGTTAATTGATTGATTTTAATGGGTGGAATATTTGTGTTCAAAAATCATAAATTAATGAATAAATTTCATTAATGATTAGTAATCATCCTAAACTGGGAAATTTGTTTAATGAATGGTTTGAAAATTAATATAGATAAATTAATATATTGTGGCTAGAAATAATGAATCTTGAATTCAAATATGATAATTGAAATTGAATATTGAGGGTATTTTTATGGGTATCTTATGTTGAATGAAAGGTATGGTTTTTTGTATTTTTCAAAATTTTCACTAGTAGGAGATAGTGATGTTGAGGTTGAACTTGTGGGATAGTATATTAATACTCCTATTTGTAACCTTAATCTAAGAATGTGTGTGATTACCATGCTCACCATATTTTATTATTATTTTTTATGCACCACAATCAGAGTTTTTCTAACTTATACAATGATGAGGTCATGGGTACCAGGTGTTTTCCCAAACATCCAGGTCGAATAAGTAATGGATTTTTGAGTCCTACCACTTCCCCACTCTCCCTTAAGAAGTTATATAGGATTTAATGGATCAATATATGTATATACTTAGGGGTTTTAAATAATTTTTTTTAGAGAAAATATATTTTGGTTATCATGATATCTGATTTTCATAGGGAGATGTAGTTGGGTCATCCATTATAGGAGGATTCCACAAGGTTGATTCCTTTTTTGTTTATGATAACCTATTGTGATGAGAATGTTATGTTTAATTATAATTTTGTAATGTTTTATATTTTAATGGAATGGGTTGTTATTTTTTTGATATGATATATATATATATATGTGTATATATTGGTGGATATAAAATGGATTGAATCATCAGATGTATTTAAATTTGCTGTGATACTGACCCTATCAAATGGTAATTGGATGTGAGGTAACTTCATCACATATATTATAATAATATCATGCCACTCTATTTGGATGTGATATCAGGTGAGTGAGCCTTGGAGATGGTGGTTCGTAGTAAACAATATATAGTTGTGATTCTGTTTTTTATTTATTCACCAAGGTTTTATTTTTCTTCATCAATAATTTAACAATAGGTTTTGATGGTGTACCTATAGAGTTAATGGGGTTTAAGATACTAGATTTTGGAGTTTTAGGTTCCTCTTAGGAGTTTCTGGTACATATTCTATTATTGGAATTTCATTTATAGTTTTTTAATATATTTTATTACATGAGTTTATAGGGTGGGGGATATTGGTGTTTTATGTATTTAGTTGAATTTATGATGGTTTGTAAAATATTTATAGGACTTTGAGCATAATTCATCCCATTATATGTGATTATTCCCTTTCTATTAGTATCAAACTCTTTTACTGCAGTATGGGGACTTTTGGTGTCACTCAAGCCCTGAATACAGGACCTTGGTGGGCTCTCGTTGTGGTTAGGCCATTGAAAAAACCCATCATAGCCATGCATGAGAGTTTTGATGAAACATAGAATCTAGAATTGTCGAAGACTACATATGATTATAAGGGAATCATGATCAATGAAACTTATCATGTTTCATACCAAGGGAGATAAAATAGGAAACATTTTCATAGGGACCCCAATAATAATATCCAAGGACTTTATTCTTTTCAAATATTATTTGATATATGATTATTTTTTTCATAAGAGAGTAATTTACCTGAGAGGGTGGGGTGTATCATGTTATAAAAAAACACCTTTGATCTTGTTTTGTCATTAAATAATTACAATCTCCCTTATTCTCACATATGTATATAGATATGGAAATAATATCATGCACGAGAGAAAATAATTTCTCTTTGTTCACTCTAACCAAGATAGTCAATGGAGCATATAAAATGTGGGGTTATAATATTCAATAATCTACTATAGTCCTCGTTGATTAATTTTTTTAGGGGAATCATTCTCCCTAATAATTTACTATCAATAATGAGTGGAAATCTCACTAATCTATTTATTGAAGTTTACTCAATGTTCCATCAAAAGATAACCTTTGATTGCATTAATCCTTATGGTTTATAAAATAATAAGTGTTTTATGATTCTATTAATTCATATAGTTAATGAATTCTGAATTTAATAAATAAATTATTGACAATTATTATTTTTAATTGTACATCGACTTTCACAAAACCATTAAATGCACATCAGATATATTTTTAACGATCATGGGAATATACACATTCCAACATCATATAACATTTCATGAAATGAAAAGTATTTCATAAATCTCAACAGGATATAATCTAGAATGTAACATTCATTATAGAACTAATATTGGGATAACTTTTTCCTACAATGTAACATATCTGGTTATAGGAAACATTACTATTTCCCTAGACCAGTTATCCACATAACCACAAGCACACCTCCCAGTATACCAGAGGATGCTGATATGAAATTAGTGTCCTATAGTAGTACCATGGGGTCACTAAACAACATTTCATATTATATTATTGAAATATAAAATAAAAAAACTTCTAAAATAATATAAACACATATAAATTACACAATATAAAAAAATATCTCATGTGAAATTCAATTGGATGTCATAAAAAATCATGATCACCCATTGGGATGAACACATATATAAATTGAGTAGAAGAATAAAATAAAATTCTAATAGGAACTACATGATATCTAAGACTAAACTCATCCTAATGTCTAGAATCCTCCATTCTATATCATATAAAAATCCAGTATGATCCCTCTCCCCAACCTGAAACTATAACCCCTAAATGTGGGTCGAGTACCCATGCCTATGGGTTTCCCAAGAAGGGTGTGGCTAAAACTCATTAGGGATCCTCCAACATCATCTCACACATAAAACATAAGAAATTACATATGTTAATTTCATACAGTATGTTTAAATATATAAATAATATGATATCATGAATAAATAACCACAGGTGATCCTTGAGATCTACCATGGAACCCTGATCAACCCGAAATATTTTTTTCTATTACTACTGTGTCTCTATCCACGTAAAATTTTCATTCCAACACATATAAAATGAATGCACTGACACAAATGAGGTCTTCAGTGTATGTCTATAGTATCATGCATATTATATGAATCCAAGGAGAATATCTAGAGCATCAGAAAGTAGCAGTATATAAGACAATCCCTTAGAGTTAATACATGGAGATCAATGGTAGTCAGATATCATCTTCAAACCCCCAAGATTTAATAATGAGCAGTAAATTCCTTAATCATCATCACCAATGTCACGACCCATCCCCCGAGGCCTGTTCCGTGGCTAAACCAAGCTCGCCTTTCAATAGGCCAGGGGCTGGAGACTAGCACCGAAGGCGTATTCCATAAAACTGGGAAGGAATTGCCTTTATAACCTATAACACACGCAACCAATCACATAGCCAAATACAAACTCAAGTAAACTAGATAGTAAACATATTGAGAACAGTAAGTACAAGGGGCCAGAATACAATCCCAATTGGAAATTAAAAGGAAAACTAGACAGTACAAGATGACGGATAGGTGAAAAGTACCTCCTGGATCATCTACCAGGATTCCTACCCGAAGGGTAGGTAGAGCTCATGAACGATCATCTCTATGGTTCGCCTCGTTTAACGTCCAATTCCGATATACCTCGAGTCCAGGTACCATCATCCTCAGTCAGCGATGTCCATCGTTTTCATCCATCACAATAAGGTGTGGGCATAGACCATGCATGGGTGAGTATAACGATACTCATTAGGGACCCAGAGACCCCCAAGGTGTTTGAAAATCCACCAAGGATAAACCACAAAATATGAAAACAACAGATAAAAATTCATTCGTATATGCTCATACATAATCCTAAGATATAAAGTAATCCATATCAATCATGAGGAAACACAGAGGTACTGACTCCCCTCACACCAGGTATATCTTAGGTAGGGTAGTAGAGATGATTAGTTATAACATTAAATCATCTTACTCCGTTAAGAGGCTCTACTACTGACCAACATAGAATCTCTAGGAGCTGACCCACACATGATCACTAGGATCTAACCCACACATGATCGATAGGATCTGACCCATAGAGGATCGCTAGGATCTGACCCACACATGATCTCTAGGAGCTGACCCACAAGAAGATCGCAAGGAGGTGACCCACATAGGATCGCTAGGAGCTGACCCACACAGGATCTCTAGGAGCTGACCCAAACAGGATCTCTTGGTTCTAACCCACAAAGGATTTCTAGGATATGACCTACATAGGATTGCTAAGAGCTGACACAATTAGGATCACTATGAGCTAACCCACACAGGATCACGATTCATTATTCTCGTCACAGCCAGCTACCGGGTTCCCGCACTAGGCTTTCTCTTCTCTATGGAGGTTCCTCTCCCCAAGACACTGTTCAAAAATTCACCTACCATGATTTCCCACAACGAAGTATCTAAAAGGTCCACCTTGATATAGGGGTTTCAACGCAACAGAAGGTGCATCAATCGGATTCCCGATCTATGAATTTTTAGCCTTTTAGTCCCAGGGGCCCAGTAGGATTCATGCTCGATCCAACCTGACCATACTCCATCATATACCAAAACTCCAGTGGGTTATACACAAAAGGGACCATCTCGCTCAAAGATCACTGGCACCACTGACGGTTCGTCAAACAGAAGTCTGGTGCCAAAGTTATGGACAAAAGAGCGTAAATGGGTCGACGTGGGTTTAGGTCCGGTCTGACCCATTTGGACCGACCCATTTCGACTTAGCCTCCGCTGACCCAGTGTGGGTCTACTCGGACTGACCCATTGGGTCTGGCCCGGCCCGCTGGGTCTGGCTCGGTTCGCACTGGGTGGCCTGGCCTGAGCTTGGCGGCTCGTCCCATGCTGGATGGCCCAGCCCATGCTGGGCGGCCCGGCCTGGTGGCCCGGCCCCTGAGGGATGTGAAGGGGTGGTGGAGTCCGTGTGGGTCACATAGTCCATGAGGGGGGCCAAAAAGGGTTATTGGAGGCATGTAGGGTCACGGGGCGGTATGGCTAGCTACGGGGCGGCGCAAGGAGGTCATTGGGAGGTGCGAAAGGCGGTAGGGTAGCACGCCCGCGGGGGCCGCAGTGGTGGCGCAGACGTCTGCGGTGGTATGGGGGTCATGTGTGGAAGTGGCCGCGGAAGGTAGAATTTGGAGGGCAACGGTCCGCCATGGCCGACAGTGCAGCATGGAAGCACTCCGTGTCTTCGCCAGTGGCCGGCTTGATAGCCCGGCCTCCGTTGTCACCTATGTCGTGGTTCTCTAATTCCATTGGTGCCAATAGCCAGAACCGGTCACCGATACCATCGCGAAGATCACAAAAAAGCTCCACATTATTTATGGAGGGTTTGGGCCATGTTGGTTTGGCCCATACCCTCTACGTTAAGGTGGTAGCATTCGGATCAATGAATTTGACTCAATGTTTGATGGAAAATAACATTGATCAAATTTAAACATACGCCTACAATCCCCCGACAATGATAATTCCCATACTGTAGAAAAAGAAAGTATATGATCTTTGTTTATAAGGGAGGAACATGGGAAAATAATCATACAAAATTAAAATCCCAACCTCATTTTATTCTTTGACGGAGGTCACGAGGAAAGAGAAGACGTCGTTGGGGATAAACAGACGTGTGTAACGTTGGCGTTCCCTCGATCATCAGTTCGTTGATGTTAAAGACATTACTCATCAATGATTTTCCTAAGGATGAATTCTAATTCGATGTTGTTATTATTTGTTGGCATTCTTCATTGGAGATATTTCTCCCAATTCTCCAAATTTATCCATTTTTCCAAGAGTTTCCCCCAATCCAACCAAAATGAAGAATATCCAACTTAATATATTGTAATGGCATAATTTCAAATTGGTTTAATTAACTAATTGATGGGTTGACATAATTAGTTAAAGGGGGAATTTGGAATAATTATTTTGTGGATCTCAAGGGGTTATCTCTCATTAAGAGGGTAGTTCAAGAGGTTAAAGGGGTTTAAAGAATCAAGTGGTCCCCACCACCATAACCTCTCATGGGAGGTTAGGCTCAGTGGTCCCCACCTCCATAACCTCTCATGGAATGTTTTTAGTTCAGGTAGTCGCCACCTGGTAAATATCCACATGTGTGGTTTCAAAAAAATAATAATAATATGTTACAAAGATTTTATTTTATTTTATTATTTCATGGAAATCCCAAAAATTAACTTTCACCCTTGACCAACTTCCATCGAGATGAAAGTCTCCTTAAGAAAATTCCAGTGATGTGAGTTAAATGATGCCCTCCTATTTCAATTCCGATCACTAGATCAAATGTTAAATAAACCCGCTCGTACATTTACTGAATGCACACGAAAAAAAGTTCATAAATTCATTCTGGACACTCCGGGCCTCAGAATCATGCCCCGTCAATTTTCACGGACTCGTAAAATTCCCATTTATTTAAAAACAATTACATGGAAATTCCTGGTCTTTACAACTAAATCCCAAAAGGTAATCATAATCATTATAGAGTATCATGAACCATATCCAAACCCAAGATATATCACCCAGGGCATTGCATAATAATTAGTCATCATTTTCGGAGATTAAGAGATAATATAGAGTGTTAAATAGGGGAATTTTATAAGGTTATATCAAAGGATATCATCGAAGGAATATCATGAATATAAATATATCTTCTAAGATTGTATGTCCTCATGTAACATCTCATCATTTCTCAACATCTATAAGAAATCATCTCTCATCACTGGGTCATCCCCTCAATGAAACAAATTGTAATGGTCCAAATGGCTATATAAGGATCACATAACTCAATCAGGTTCTAAGATGAAAAGTGTGATCATGAAGACCCATTTCCAACACAAAACCTCTCAATGGGGTTAATATTTCACTATGTCTTTAACTAGGGACCGAAATTCTCCACTCATATAGGAAAACCTACTCTGATATACTCTTCTCAAACACATGTCTTCGTTAAAAGAAGAATCCCATTGATGGTACACCATCCTTCAACATTCTCATATTATAATTGATACCACACTGTTTAGAAAGAAATTTCTCTCCAAGGATATACGTTTAATTCGTTCCCTTCCATGTCGTTACTAGGAATGTGGAAACACCAAACCTACCCAAAAGTCACCTTCACTACACCCACTATGGTAATTGAAACTTAGTGTTTGAGGAACATTCACACAATGGTTATCTCACTATACTGAAGGTATTATGTAATATCTAGGATCACTATGGCCTACTAGGGACACACATTCATACATTTTCACATCTATCAACTCAAATATCACTATAGTAACTTCATTAAGGGCACTATGGTTAAATAATCCCATCACATAGACATAAGGATTCATGTCTATGAAGACACATATTAAAATAAAATAAATATTTTTTCATCTTGTTTTTTAGAAACTATCTAATGTCCAAGTTCCATAGTGTCCCTAGGAACATTATTAATTACATGAATTCATTTCAGTTTTTCATTTAAAAAATTTCTATAGTTTACTTATTAATCTCCCTTGGTGAAACGACTACACATATAAAAGTCATATAAAAAATTATAAATACAAAAGGGTTCTATCTAAGGGGATATCAACAAGAATTGTAGTTATTTTTTTTGTCAACCCTATAAACTCTCAACAAAGCACATCGAAGTAAATTTATTTATTATTTTCACTATGATTGGCCTATACTCAATTAAATATATACTAAAATTTAATCAAAAAAATTTATAATTAATCAAAACATGGTGAAAATTATTTTAAAATTTTATTTAATAAAGAATAAATCATGAACTTGTACATTGTTATCTTGTCACATAGTAATGTCCAAAAATGATATGTTGTTCTTTTTTGACACATCCCTGTTACTATGGAAAAGAAATTTTATAATTAATATTATCATCTCAAAAACATATTTTTTATAATAATTGATAAAACCATAAATGAAAATATTATGTGTCATACCACTGCTGAAACTACATACAATATCTCATGAACATCATCTCAGAATGTATTCTTGCTATTATGCATGAATTTCCCATCGTATATAGTAAATTCCACAATGATAAAGAGGAATCAGTGCCAAAATATAAATTTTTTTCACACCAAAATTAGATAAACTAGAGGTAAAACATAGATTAATTATGTAGGATAGAGAATATTACATTTGATTTCATTGAAATGCGCACAAACCCACCTTAAATTGAGGCGTGAAAGGAGGGAAGAGTGTATGGTTAAGCCCTCCCATATTTGTTTCCCCATATGGAAATAGGGGGACCACATTTAATTTTTTAAAAAACCACCAACCACATATCATTGTATGAATATAGTGTTCACAATTTGAATCCTTGTGATGAACTCCATTATCCCATTTCTATCCTTGTTTTAGGAAGTTATTTATTTAAAAACAACCAATTAGTTTTTTTGTAGTTTGAGTGACCCACTCAATCTGTGAATGGATTGGAGCTATACATTTCACCCACACCATCCCACAACAACACCTTTTGTGTTCACTTCAATAATAATATTTTTCATTAAAATTAAAACTATATCCATGAACACCATTTTGGGGATTTTCATATGCTGAAAACCTAGTTTTGAGTCATGGTTATAAAAAACCATCAACTAAAATAAAATTAAAATTCCAAATTACATTTCACAAAAATCAATAATAAGGGGTATTACAATATCCCCACCATAGAACATAGAACATGGTCCTATTTCCTATCTCATGGCACAGAAAACCTAAATCATCAAAAAATAATCAACCTCTACTATGATTATGATGTTTAATAGATAATACGCAACCACACAAGTCCATCATGATGTGTCACAACATCATTAAATGATTAATCCTTTTATTCATAGTGCTCCCTAACATAGAAAAATACTTATCACAACAGATTATAAACCACAACATTCCCTAATAATTTAATCTCATATCAAAACACATTTATAAATCCACAATGAACTACTTGATGTAGTTATCATCCCATTGTCTACAAATATGTTTAAATGTACTAGCCAGAAGGATATATAAATTCTCATCTTCTTTTTCAAAATAAAACAAATGTGTATCCAACACCAATAAATTAGGCCTAATTATTAAGAAATTTTAACAAAAATTTTAACAAAAATTTTAACAAATCCTTTAAATACTCACATTAGACCAAATAAGATGTATCTAACATGGTCTCCAACGTTCCAAGTCAAATGTAACACAAAAACACCATTACTATGTATCACCACAAGAATCAACCTGTAAATCATTTGATGAATCAGTTCACCCACTTAAAACTTTTATGAATTTATTGGTCACCCCATGAACCATGTCAATAATCGATTTCACACCTAACCATTCTAGAAAACTATTTCACCCCTTGAAAAAATTCATGAATCATTGGTTTACCACCTGAATCTTGCGATGAAACCGGTTGATCTCTTAAATCATTTCATGAACTAGGATTCTCCACCTACAATACATCATGAATACATATTCACCTCATGAATCTTATTCATATAACAATGAGAACATTTCACACCCTTATACCACTACACCAACTCATCCAATATCACATCTAAATATCAATTGTGGTATTTTCGTTGAGAAAAGATAAAAGAATATTCACATACCCATTGACATCATAATGTCATATAAACAACCCGATAATGTGTCATTACATGACCATTACTCTATCAACCTGGGGTCACATATCCATGAACCTTGCTACATCCATTGATGCATGTAATGAAATGACCTGGTTTTCATGGTCATACATTTGAATCAAATATAACATCAACTACTAACTTCTCTAAACTCATTAGGAACTCCTTCTTCAACACCCAAAAAAATTTAAAGCATTGATCATGCACTTAAATGACCAATTATACACCCCCCATGACATGGATTTAATTATACTTATCCATGATCCCAACCATAATATATTTAAATGGTTCATGTGTTATGCTCCCCTTGAGCCTCACTCATTCCACATTAAGCATCACCTTCTTTTCACAAACTACCTGATTGACTGTTCAATCCATCCCAAAAGATTCTTGGTGACACTTCTACCATGGATGAATATTTTTTTATTTCATTACACCAATCAAGAAACTATTCCAACAATCACCTCATTTATTACATCAATCCTAGGATGACACAGAACTACTAGCTGACTGAAAATTCAACTGTGTAATGTCAATCTTGTGTGTAATACCTCAAACTCATTCAAACATAATGGGTGTATACTGTTGTGAATCCTAGTCTCACAACCCAGATCATAATAAATGAGTCACAAATCATAATAACTAGGCTCCAAAAATTAAACCAATAATTGTGCTACATGCATACAATTCTTATCAAAATTGAATAACTCCTACCTCCTTTCATGAAACCGAGTTTTATATCATTTTTATGAAAAAATTATAACCTCCCCCTATGTAGTAATATTTACAAAATGAACAGTGTGTACAAATATTGTACCACTACAACACTCGAATGTGAATCAAAATTAGAGAGGGTATATCCTAATGATATTTCCCTTGAAAACAATCCTTGATATATAATCTATATCACTCATGGTAACTTCCTCTTAAGAAACCAAGTAATATTTATGCCTATACAATTTATTCACCACCTCCAGTGCACTTATCTGAAGACAATGAACCAAACCATTACTTCTACATCAACAACATCTAAGTTTCCATCATGTATATATCCCATTCATTGATGGATCTCAAATTTAATGATATCATCCTGATGTAGTTACCCATGCTTCCATCTCTTTGTCACTTGAAATACTATGATAACCCCTCACATTGGATTCCCTATTAAGTCTCATCTCAACTCATAAATATAAATTGTATCCCAACTATATAATGAAGTATATTAATCCACCAAGATATCAAACCTAACCTATAATTTACATATCATGTAAACCATAGATCATGAGAAACACATCTCTATTCCTCTAATAAAAGTATCATAGATCTCATGGTTATGACTACCTACTCTAAGGTCATATGTAACAACATCATACATCACAAGAATATTGATCCACAAACTAATAACCCAATAACCACTGACTCTATGCATCCAACACCTATCCCTTGAGAATCATTATATCATGTGGATCATCATGGGGACTCTCCTTATCCGAGTCACCCCCTAAAGGTTGAAATTATCATATGTTAACATATTATTTAGTGTATATGTTGTTATGATACTCTTGTTATTAAAACCAAATTCTATTAAAGAATAAATAAATAACCATTTTCAATCCTCATGTTCTAACATGGAACCATGATTTACCAAACCCTAAATCTTCTACTATTGATTTTTCTTGTAGCACATCATATTATCATGCTAAAACATATAATTTAAATACACCAACCCCCTTGAAATCACCATTGGTTGTCCTTAGAATCATGAATAACTATCAGATTCAAGAATTAACTTCCAAGGAATCCCATAGTAGCATGTTACAAGATGATCCCTATGATTAATCATTGATAATAAATAATCATTATCCATCAACGTCGACCCGCATGAGTTAATCCTGACCATTTCATAGTTTTTTTCATCATCACAAAAATCCAAGGAACCACCCTTGGAATTATATAGACATCAGGAAGCATCACCAATCCACAAGAGATAGACTTATTTATTCCATAGTAGTAAGCTAAAATTACAAATCAATGGAATTTATATAATGTATCATGTGTATGTAAATGAATCAATGATGTTTGTACCTCCTCATATAAA
This sequence comes from Viscum album, assembly GCA_963277665.1. NCBI lineage: Eukaryota > Viridiplantae > Streptophyta > Magnoliopsida > Santalales > Viscaceae > Viscum > Viscum album. Next base: position 210,197,121 of record OY728123.1, read on the forward strand.
ATCTAAATAGTTTTGACCATCTCCACGGGAATGTCTTGCAAAACATGGTATGACTATCACAGTCATGAACTATAGTGGTCATAGTGGACAAATATGGATCACATCATCTATCCTATGTGTAAGGTGATTTCCAGGATCATCATTACCCATTTCCCATGAACACCCACACATTAGGGTTAACATATAATTGGGGAAACCATAGAGGAGCCATAAATATCATCTTAGTCAGGAGACCATGCTAGGTTCCTCTTTCCTTCATCACATCTCCAAGAGTATCACCCATCACTATGATGGTATATTATCCATTGGAATGATGAAAATCCCATCATGTCCTCACTATCCTCATAGGATTGTCTAAATAGGCAGGCTCACTTAATCAATTCCCTTTAAATTAATCATTAGGAATTTCTAAACACTTAATTAATACATCATTATCATCGAGTCTACAAACCTAGAAAATCACATCCCACTATAGGTAAGAACATTTACCCCATGACCATCTTTCTAGCCTAATTATATCATGGAATATATAGGATCATTTAGGCATAGAGAGACCACCCATTTCCATCTGATCACATATCTATACTTATAGGGTACTAGGGAACCTAAACCATGTTCCAATATGATTTCAAAAACCAAATAATCCAACATAGGGGTAAATTTATCCCAATAATCATATTAAAACATAATCAGTACTCATCCATTTGGGGTTGAGGCCATGATCTTATTTCGAAGGGTCCACTGTGGTGTTGGAATTTTTTTTCAATTCCAATAATTTCATTCTATTTAAAATTAATTTTTTTTATTAATTACATGTATATCACCCATTGTCTTGGGGAACCAGATTTGAAATGTATATAAAACAGTTTCACAAACACCAAATGGGTATGTGAAGTTAACCAGATACTTCTATACGATTTATTTTCCATTTTATGCATAGATAAAAACATATTTTGCAATATCTTCCATTTCCAAACATCCATTTCCTAGCACTAAAATAGGAAATGAATTCGACCAAAACATCCAAAAATTAATTATTACAAATTATATTTTACATAATCAATTTAATATATTATTTCCAATTTAATGTATTTATTTATAAATCCAAAATTCCGACATGTTCATCCCATAATGCTAAAAACATTTAATAACGAGGTGTGCTCCTCTCCTAAATGTCCCATGGGCCTAGTAATCATAGAAGTACTAAAAAATAATATCATTATAATGGCCAATATCATCTTATTTGTGAAAACCCCATAAATAAAATCATTGGGAAATGTAATGTTATTTAAACCAAACCAAATGTATGTAGATGATTTCCTAGGAAACCCTCTCACTATGAAGAATGTAAGATCCATAAGCAACTCAGATTCCACCATTCTCCAGTAGATTTGACACTAATATCTATGTTAGTATTTATAAAAACAAGATCATATATAGAAAAAAAGTTTAATTTATGTTAAATGAAGAACCTTTCCACTGTGTTAATCAAGATTCACATTTTTTTACAATAGGAATGCTGATAATATTTAGAATAATATTATTTTATAATTGTTTTCTTGAAACTAAAAATATGATAAAGGTATCTAATATTTTTTATTTTTAGATATATGACTTATTAAGGAAATCATTTTCATTATTATATTTTATTCTTTATGTTTAGTATATCTCAAATTTTATAATTATTTGAGTTGGTACAATAGAAATCAGGAAAAAATATTTAATTTCATAAATACTAAAGTATTAAAAGCATGCTATTATTGGTGAGTTAAATTGGTTAAGAGGGTAATTGATTCTATTTAATTAGTAATGAAATTTCCAAATAATTTTTTTAGATTTGAGTATGAATATTTAAATACAACCCCCTATATTTTTTAATAATTGTTATAGATTTATGTGATATTATATGAATTTTATAGACAATGATGTGCTTTGTTGATAATTCTTCTTAATAAATGAAAATTATATTTTTATTTTAAAATAGGATTTATGATTTTAAAATATCTCTTATAAAAAAATTTGGATTTTTTTTGAATAACGTTTTTCAATACCATGATTTAAATAAATATGGTTTATGAACTTGTACTTTAAAATTTATTTGGAATAAATAGGGTTTTATAGATAAAAATATTTTAGATATATATATTTGTTTTCAAAATTTATGGGGTTCAAAAAACATTTTTATTTATTAATTGATGTTATATTTTAAAATTTATTTCCGAATAATTCCTTAAATAAAACTAACACATGTTATTATTTTATTGAAAAATATTGGTGGAGATTATCCTTGTTGGGGGTTTCCCTGTATGTTTTTTGGTAGAGATGAATAAGGGGAATAAGACATGTATTGTTTTGAAATAATGATGATTTTTTGTTAATATTGTGGGATGCGATAATTTTTATGTGTTGGTTGGTGAAGGAGTGACATTTTATTGCCAGGATAATAATAATCTATCATGGGGATGAGACTGTCATGTGATTAGATAGAAAAAAGTGAATATTGATCTTGTAATGTGGTAATATGTTCATTATTTTATGCATGATATTTAATTTTCTAAATCAGCCTCATTAACAATGATTTTGGGATTGATGAAATTTATTTGAGTGTTGTAATAGTGTTACTCTTGGAAATCATAATGAATCATGGTATGAGGATCTATCGGGTTTCCTATGAAAAGTAATAATTAATAAATTTGAATACATATCAAACCAAAAGGCTTTGGATTGTTTAGTTGAGGTTGAGGATGCCATCAAATTTATGAGAAATGTAGAAAATTTTTATTTCCCTTTGATTTGTTTTTTTCTATGAGGTTTATCCTCTGTTTGGTTGATGATAAGTCATGTTCCCCAATAAGAGTTTTTCTAAAATGTGTTCTTTATGAGGGTTATGAAAAATTTTATTTCTCTGTTGTTGAATGATTGACATATAAAGATAATCCCAATGTTCTAACAAGGGGGATAAATTGTATATGATGTTGAAATTAATTTTCTGTAATTAATTTATGAATTTATCTACCTTTTGGATAAATAAAATGTTTAAGTATTGCTTTTTTAACCATCTTTGAAGGGAAAAATTCAATTTAGGGTGAAGAATTTTTAGATGAATGCGTGGATTAAGGTCTGGTATTATGCTTAAATTATTAATAGAGGATGTTCCTAGGTTACTGAGAAACCAAAATATGGTTCCCAGAGTTATGAGTCTTGGGATAGGATAATGTGGACAGGGGGTTAATCTTTTAGAGTTATAATTAGACTTGTGTCATTTGGATTGAGTGCCTTTATGTGTAATGATTTAGGTAATTCATTATGTTATCATACATATGTTGTGTGACATCCTAATAAAAGTAGTCTATGATTACTATTATTCCAAGGTTTAGTTGAATTGGTGAATTTTTTTCGAATGGTATTTGAATATCAATTTGTATTCAATTATAATTGAAGGAGTTGGACTTAGTATATTTTGGGATAAAAATATACTTCTTTTCAATAACAAACTCCTTTAAATGATCATTGGAATAACATTTTAACGTATTTTAAAGGAAAAAATTTGGTTGTAGTTCCCTTAATGGTTTTATTAAATCATGATTAATTTATTGGATATGAATATTTTTCACTGATTTATTCCATAGGTTATGATAAAATTCAAATTAATTTTTGGGTTTCCTTTAACCATTAATAGTTTTTTGAATTTCTAAAAATTGTTCACAATTAAACATCATGTTTCATAAATTGAAAAGTTTTAGAAACATAATTTAATGAAAATAATATATTTAATTAATTAATAATTATTTATAATGGGTGATTATTTTTCATTCCTGAGCGGTAGATATTATCTTCTCTAGTCCTCTTCCATGTTAATCCTATTTTTGATTATATAATTACCCTTAATGTGTAAAATCCTATATTTTTTTATTTTTAAAGTTAATTATTCTAGTTATATTAATTAGTTATGTTTTTTGGATGTTGATATATTATCATCATTGCAAACATATGGGTAGATACCCTAAGTGGTATAGCCCCTTGTATAGTCATATTTCATTCTTATATGGAATCTTTCCATTTGAGATTTATCACCTGGGGGTTTTTCGGTTTCACGGATGATGTTTTTATCTATTTGTGGTTCTACTCATAAATGAGACAACCATTTGATAGACATATAATTTAATGTTATGTCTTTTCAACTATTTTTTTCATATTTTAGTTGTTAGATGCATAAGAATATGTTGGGTGGGTTATTGGGTTTGAAATGAAATATATATTGTATTTATCTATTTTTGTGTAGAAATTTCTATTGTACAATGATGATTTGGCTAGAAGAGATACTTTTTAAAAATGATTGTCTATTGTTTCATGATGGTTTGAGTTATTTTCTGGTTTTTTTTGTTACAACAATGGGTATAATTTATGGAATATGTATGTTAGACTGTTAGATGGAAGAAGACTAGTTAGGGTGTCAAGGGTGTGGTTTCATTTTGAAGTTTATAGGGTTATTCTTAAATAGAAGATTCATACGAATAATTTATTATGTATATTTTTTGGTTTATCTAAAATTAGATTCACCATTATATGAGGGGTAGTTTTATATATATTATTATATTAGGGTTTTCATAATAACATTACATGAGTTGGTTACCTCAAGGTATCATATAGGTTTACCTTAAATGATCATTTTATTAATATTTTATGAATTTGATTATGGTGTGACCCATATTGTTAATCCCTGGATACCTATGTGGTTGTTTTTTATGATCATTCTCCACTTACTATATTTTACTATGGTTCTTTCCATTACACCATGGATTTTTTTGATACACCATTCTTGAGGATAAGATATTTAGTGTCACACTATTATACTTTCTAGTTTGGGGGTTTCCTCTTGACAGATTTATTTTCATCATGACCTTCGTAATAAGTATCATTTAAAATTATGATTAAGTCAATGGTATGTGGATGATATGTGTCATATTTTTTGGATTGGTGTTTCATTATAGGGTGATGAACCCTGTCTTTTCTTATTCCATCAATGTTCTGAAATCCTTTCAAATTCTTTCATTTAATCCTATTAACTATTTTTACCCTCCATTAATTTTACATTATGTGATCAACAAAAAATTATTAGACAAACAAAACCATTGTTTTGTTAGTTCTGACTCTCATATAGAAGAGATAAAAATAATGTGATCTATGGTGAATTTTATTCCTCAATCTCCTCTTTATCATTTTATTCCTTATTAAGAGATGTTGTTGTAGAATTTCAGATTTAGGTTTGTCAGTATTTTGTTATGGTTTTCATGGTGGTTTTCTGAAATATTCCATTAAGGATATTACATGTCAGTCCTTGGACTAAAGATTGTCTTCTAATTTTTTTCACATTTAATTAATAAATCATTGGTTTAAGTAGGGAATTTATAACATCATATTGCATAGTATGTGTAACGTTTGAAAAAAATATTCCTTTTCAATTGGGTTGATGGGTAGAATTATCCAAACATTTCAAATTGACTAAATCAAAGAATTTTTAATGGGCAACGGGGAATTAATATTTTATTTATTTATTTACATTTTATTAATTATGTGTTGACCCTTCTCATTGAATATTATTAATTTGGAAACCATGTTTCTTGATGAAAAAATTCTTGAATTAAATTCTATAATGATTTATTCAATTATATATGGTAATTAAGTATAGTTTTTTTTGTAATGTCCCGGTTCCGAAAGACACCAAGAGGCGCCCTGTACCTAGTTGGCCAGATGGCCTCAAGCACATTTCCCCAAATTCTAGAGGCTCTTGACAAGTAGTGATGGCCTTGAGTGTGATTGTGGGGAAACTATGCCCTCATTGGAAGAGTACACATCAGAAGAGAAAACAAATAACAACAATAGCACAAACAATAGACATCCATACAAGAGTAAATAGCAGAATACTGATAAATAAACAACAGGAGCAGAAATGTAAATAAATGATGGATGATACACATTTGTCTAGGAAAACAGCCAAACAGGTCACAATGCTAAACACAGTACTAAACCAAAGTACAAAATAAAAACATATGAGCAACTCCTCATCCTCGGCTTGGTCTCATTATCTCTATCTCTAGTGCAATCAGGAACCTGAAGTTGAAGGGCACATGCCCTTATCTATTCCTGCAATAATATAATCTGTTTGGGCCCAAAATCGTGACCCAAATAGGGTGTGAGACAAAGTCCCAATAGGCAACCACCCAACGATATGTGGCTAATAGTCAGTGAATATATGGTAGGTAAAGTACAGTGAGAAGTAAATAGTATGCAGTAAACAGGATAATACACACTAGTAACAATCCACAGTTTCTAGCATATAATCTACAAACAAAGAATAGCCACTCAAGCAAGTAGAACAAAAAGGAAACATCTGGGTAGTTCTCACAGTCTAACCCATAGGGTTCATCATACAAGTACTAGCATCCATCTGGGAGGCACACACAGTCTCACCCATCTGGTTTAGCTAAATAATAGTCTCTCTGAGGAAGCACGAACCGTCAATTACCCCTATAGTCTCGTATCGTACTAAAGTCTCTCTGGGGATGCATTCAATGTCTATTCCCCATGTGGCCCACGTGAAGTAACTACAGACTCTATGAGGAAGCACTCAACGACAATTCCCCCTAAGGTCTCGCATCATAAATTAAAGACACTCTGGAGAAGACCTTACGTCCATTCTCCCTATGGTCTACTACACAAGGTTCTCACAGACCTATGTAAAACAATATGCATAGCGCGCGTATCTTCCCAAGTAAACCTCATGATCTACATGGATATCATTCTAAGGCACAACAGCATAATAGTACAATAGTTCCACAATCCTACAACTGGGCATGGAAACTAGAAAATGACGTTCAAGAAAACAAGCATGGAAAAGAATCTAGAGCACAATACAATTTACCCTATTCACATGAAATCACCTCTACATAGGCATATCGGCAAGGAAAGAAAACAACAAGGGAAAATAAGGAAACACACAATATCCCGTTCAAGGGTATTGGTGGAAATTGCTCATAATATTCAATGAATTCCTACAGAAAAGCACAAACCACCTACCTAGATGCTAGAAGAATGATATACGTGAACCACAAAGATTGATTCTCCTTAGAACATTGAGGATCTGAGAAAACATCCAAAATGATCAACCCACGATATCATGAGAAAGAGGGGAAGTTGGAAAACAAGAATCTATGAGAAGGAAGAACTGACCGCTGTGGTTCCAATGCAATCGAAGGCAGCTGAAACGGAGATCAAACGAAGGCTCAAGAATCCGGAAAAGAATCGCAGCCGTATAGGTCGCTCTCAAACGAAGAACATGGAGAAGTAGTCTGTTCAGTCTGTCAGGAACGACCCCGGTGCATTTAATGAAAAACAAAGAAATTACATGGCGTGTACTTCTTGAGTACACGACATGTAATCTATTTTTCCATACTCAGATTTATGTGGCCTCCACCTCACCCATACACACCGTGTGTGTGGCCAGGACACAGCCAGTACAAGGCCTGGAACGGAAAAGGAGTACACGGTGTGTACTTATAAAGTACACGACATGTACTACAATATTTTTCAGAAACTCCTCTTTTCTCAAAAAATCTAAAAGAAGGGAAAACATACATGAAACAAAGATATGGGTTCTTACAAACTTCCCCCCTTGAAGAAATTCATCACTGAATTTCCCTAACGAGGTGGAGAAGGAGAAACCCCGAACAGCTCCAGCCACTGTGATTGTACTTCGGCCTCCCTTTCCCTGGACTCATCCTGTACTTGCCCATGCTGCCATAGCACCCATACTAGAGGAATAGACCACCTGTAGAGAACCTTCGTACTACGATCAACAATCCAAATAGGATGCAACTCAAATGATGCATCCTCTTCGATATCAACTCCCTCGGGATGAAAGACATGAGATGGGTCTGAAAAGTAATGTCGGAGCTGAGAGACGTGGAAAACATCATGCATGGCCCGATACCTCTGAGGTAACTGAAACCTATAGGAAATCGTCCCAACTAACTCGAATATCTCAAACAACCCTATGTACTGCGACGAAAGCTTACCCTGTCTCTGAATCCTCTTGTGTCCCAACCTCGGTGCGACACATAGGGAAACCTGATCCCCGACCTCGAACTCTAGAGGTCATCTCTGCTGATCAGCATAAGACTTTTGTCGATATTGTGATGTAGCCATCCTCCTCCGAATCCAATATATATGCTCTGAGGTCTCCTGACCAAGATGAAGTCCTAGCAAAGCTGCCTCTCCTGCCTCCAGCTAGCATAAGGGTTATCGGAATGGCCTACCGTACAAAGCCTCATAAGGTGCCATCTGAATAGTTTCCTGAAAACTGTTGTTGTAGGCGAAATCCACCACAGAGGGATGTGCTTATCCGAAGAACCGGCAAAGTCTTGAATGCAAGCTTGGAGAATATCCTCAAGCACCAGGGTCATACGCTTGGACTGTACATTTGTCTGGAGATGGTATGATGTACTCAAAAGTACCTGTGTACCCAAGGCTTTATGAATCCCCTACCAGAACCGAGAAGTAAATCATGCATCCCTGTCTGAAAAAATGGAGTGTGGAACTCTATGTAGACATATAATCTCTCGGATGTATAGTCATCCCAGATCATAAACACTGAAGGTCTCCTTGATCGGCAAGAAGTGAGCAACCTTCGTACGTCTATCAACGACAACCCAAATAGCATCGTTCCCTCTTGTGGACCTCAGTAATCCAATCAAGAATTCCATCGCGACATCATTCCACTTTCACTCTGGAATGGGTAACTGCTGTAAAAGGCCTACTGGTCGTTGATGCTCTGCATTCACCTACTGGCAAGTAGAACACCGCAAGACAAAACCAGTAACATCCCTCTTCATACCAGGCCACCAGTATTGGTGATTAAAATCCTGATACATCTTGGTGACGCCCGGATGAAATGCCCAAACTGAATAATAAAAATCCCGCATTAGATCCTCCTGTATGTCTGCTGAAACCTATACGTGTCCCTGGAAACGCAATATCACATCCTCACCCACGGTCCATCTAGGAAGAGGGTCCTCTCCTGACACAATCTCTCGTAGGACTAAGCCTTCTGAGTCTGATAGCTGCCTCATCCATTCCTAATCATGTATTGTAGAGGTAACTGCTACAGAATATAGTGAAGTCTTTCCCTGTCTATCATGGACCTCCAGATGCATATCAGAGAACAAAGACATAAGCTTACACTAACTAATGGCCTCCTGAATTGACTGAATTTGAGTTCTCCTACTCAACACATCTGCCACCACATTACCCTTTCACGGCGTATAGGCAATCTCGAAATCAAAAGTCTGAAGATACTCAACCCACCTACGTTGTCTCAGATTCAGATCATGCTGAGTGAAGATATACTTGAGACTCTTATGGTCGGTGAAAACCACAAAGTGCTCTCCCATAAGGAAATGTCTCCAACAGCGTAAGGCATGAACAACAACGGCCAACTCTAGATCATGCATAGGGTAGTTCCTCTCATCTGGCCTCAACTGCAGAGACCCGTACGCAATGACTCCATCTCCCTGAATTAGCACAGTGCCCAACCCGATACCTGAAGCATCATAATAAACTGTGTAGCTCTTGCCTAGCTTTGGAAAGACTAGTATCAGTGCTGACATCAAAATTCCCTTCAGATCCTGAAAGGCTGACTCACAAGAATATGATCATAAGAAATTTCCACCTTCTTGGTCAGAACTGTCAATGGTGCCACTAGGCATGCAATGTCTTGAATGAAGTGTATGTAGTATCCAGCCAGCCCTAGGAAACTCCGCACGTCAAAAACGTTCTTCGGCTACTCCCAAGAAACTACAACCCTCACTTTATCTGTGTCCACAGATACTCCTGCCTCTAAGATGACGTGACCTAAGAAGTGAATCTAATCCATCTAAAAGTGGAACTTCGAGAGTTTAACATAATGTTTATGCTCTCTCAGTATACTCAGAACGATCTCAAGGTGGGTAGCATGGTCGTGTCATGTGTGAGAGTACACCATGATATTTTCCACGAAGACCAAGATGAAAGAATCCATTTAAGGATGGAACACTCAGTTCATCAGTTCCATGAAAACAACTGGTGCATTCTTGAGACCGAACGGCATAACCATATACTCGTAGAGACAGTACCTGCTCCTGAAGGCTGTCAGAGGTATATCTAATAGTATAATGCGCAACTGATGATAACCAGACCTCAAATCGATCTTCGAGAATACCCAGGCTCCTCGAAGCTGATCAAAGAGGTCATCAATCCAAGGAAAGGGATACCGGTTCGTGACCATCAACTGGTTCAACTTCTGATAATCCACACAAAGTCTTAGGGTACCATCTTCCTTCTTTACAAATAGGACAGGCGAACCCCAAGGAGAAGTACTGGGTCGGATGATACCCTTTTCCTGTAACTCCTCCAACTACTTCTTGTGCTCCTGCAACTCAGGTGTAGCCATACTATAGGGAGGAATGGACACTTGTTCCGCTCTTGGCATGAGTTCAATGGAGAAGTCTACCTCTCGCTCCGGAGGCAAACCTGAAAAGTCCACTAGAAAGACAACCCTATTGCGATCCACCACTGGAGGAAAGTCCAACTGTGATGTCCCCTATTCATCCAGATAAGGACTAGAAATATGGTCCATCACCCTTCCTAGCCCATGATGCTAGAGTCCTGCTCGACTTTCCAGAACATCCCATTCGTCTATATGAAGAAAAAATTCACCCTCTGGTGAGATAGAACACACCCTGTAGCGATAACAGTTGACGACTACTTGGAAGGGAACCAACCAGTCCATCCCAAGAATGACATCATAGCATGTCATCTCTAGGACATAGAGATCCCATAAGAAATGATCCCCTGCAACCTCGATAGGGCACTCTCTAAACTGACGTACACTAGATTTCCTCATCCCCAAAGGTGTGTATAGTGTCAACAAAACGTCAGAAGAAAGGATATAGAGCCCAAGGCTCTCCACAATTGCAATAGAGATGAAGCTATGCGTAGCACCAGTGTCCAAAAGAGCTGAAGATAAAACTGAGGATACTAATATCATACCTCAAAGTGTAGAAGGTCTGGGATCCTGCTCTTGATAGGTCTACTCCACCGCAAATGTCTGGCCTGCCCCACGTCCCTGTGACCCTGCCTGACTGTAACACCCGATATTTTTATGATAAATATTCTATTTTTATGTTATATAAATCATCAAAGGAATCCTTCACTACACACAACACTATCTTGTCTTGCTTTACATGCAATCACGTCCTTCCTTGATAGCTTGTGTTGTACGCAATACCGAGTTTCACTAAACAACGATATGCTATTAAAATAATATTAAAACTAGCTGTCATGAATAGTAATACCCACTTTTTGAAATTTTATTTTTCAAAATGGACTTCATTTTGGGATTCAGAATATCGAAATTATCCTAGGGTGAATTTTTTGTATTTTTCTGAATGCTTTAAATTTTTGATGAATAGTGAAAACACTAGGTTACTATTTAAAAACTGACTTTTTATTTAAATAATTATTCATTTTATTTAAATTTATTTTAGGTAAAAATTGATACATAATACCTATATAAGTTCAATGTAATTCATTGGAGTCTTTTAATAATAATTATAGATATATAAAATTTTATTGAACTTTTCGCCGTCTTTTACCCACCTCCTATGAGTGTTTGAAAATTTATATAAAACATAATTTTACCACTTCTGTGAGTGGAATTTAGAAAATCTGAGAGACATGGTTAATATCAAGGACTAAAATTTGGTTCAATGAGATGAAAATAATTTTTGGTCAATAGTAACTTTTTACTTTTATTTACCATGGTTAAAAGTAAATAGGGTTATTAAGGGTAAAAATGATATTATTATTACCCTAACACATGTCCTAATTCAATTGGATAAGTATAATTCGACCGAAAGAAACCTTAGGAATAAAATATGACCATTTAGGTCAACTTGGATTAGATTAGGACATTTATTATTAATTTATTTAAAGAAGGGCTAAAAAAGCTAAAATCAATGTTTAATAAATAAATTATTTTTAATATAGGGTTATACATAAGATAAATTCAACTATAAATATTAATTATAAAGCTAAAAATATTTCCTACCTAATTTTATTTTATATATAATTTTTATACATTAAATAATTTAATTTATTTATGACACAATGATGATACACTAATTATCTTATTAATGAAATATTAACATAATTGATGTTATAAATACCCTAATAAATATAATTTGATACTTTTTATGAATTAAAATAATTTTATAGGTTAATATGACATGTTATTATTGATTTAATTAACTGTTTTCGAACTAATAATTCTGTTATGATTTTCACAAATATCAATTACCAAATAGTGTCAAAATTGACATAAAATAGTTTTTAAAACAATTATTATATTATTAATTGTTATTATATTCATAAAAATATAAGATTCGGACAAGATTCTTATATCATGATAGTTGTATCATTAATGGACCACTTGGGGGGTTTCTTGGATGTATATGTTATGTCTATTAACTATATAATATAAAAATAAAAAGTTACATGGTAAATGTCAATCTAATTAACTAAGAGTTAAAACTAAAATATAAGGTTAATATAATGACCTAAACTTGTCTAAAACCCATTGGTTGAGAGGATTTAGACCCATACACACCTTATATTAGAAATAAATCAATTTAGAGCTATTAAAAACCGTATATTACTTTATAATAAAATAATATTTTTAGTTCTTCCAAAGATGCCCCTCTCCTCCCTTATAAAAGAGAACCTCCTCCCTCACCTCCTCACACCACATTTAGCCTTCAAGCTCAGAAAATACCTGAAAATTTATCTTCTCCACTTCCCTATAAATATCCTAGAGGTCCTTTTCTTCTTCAAATACCATCTTTAGAGCCCTAAGAGAGGTTAAGAAGATGCGCTTCAAAGAAGAGGTAATGTTCGTTACCGATTCTTTCAACTTTATTTCTTATTCTACTTCTTCTTATTTAGTAGTTTCATTATGAAGTAATAACCTATGTATCACTAATAAACTTATATGTCATTATAAATATGAAAAAACCCTATTTCATCTTCTATCGATCCTACAAAAAATGAAATCACCGCGCGAGCGTTCGTATAGAATATCATCTCCACGCCGTGGTCCAATCTGTTTTCCACCACCACCATACTTGGATGGGTATAATGGTGTAAAGAATTTCTATATATGATTATTTTAAAGTGATATTTATTATGAAATAGTATACATACACTTCAATAAAATTCCACGATCATGGGAATGATATCATCGCTCGTGCGTACGTACGGCCTACCGTCTCCACGATGTGATGCGACTCGTTTTACATGATCATCAATGATTAATGATTATATAAATGAATTAAATTAATATATATGATATATATTAAAATAATACCATTCAGGAAATGAAGTATCTATAACCTAAATGAAGAATAAGAATTTATTGGACAAAACACGCATAAGAACAAAAGGCAATAAACACCCGAATAACAAGTAATAATGAAATATTACTAATAAGAAGCTAAGAATATGCCCATATATGATATCATAACAATAATTAAGATTCTGGAATAAGTCAATAACATTATTTAGATCATTATACAGGAGGTTTGGACATGTATGAAGTAAATTGGACCTAAGGTAAGGGAAAATCTCGCAAATCTCAATTTTTATTCGAGATTGTTTATACTTTGGTAATTACTGGGGAATATGTATCATCCAGATCAATGTTTCATCAATATGTAATATTATTTCTATCCTCCTACAAGTTTTTAAATCCAATTTTACCCATCGGTGAGTTTTTATTAAAAGATATGAAAGGAATCTTTTGTCGTTTTTCGTACGAGGTACTTTTTGACTTTTCAGCCAAAGTACGAGAAGAATGTCTTTTTTTAACTTATACGACATGAATAGATTTTTAGAACATTATTTCCATGAATCTTAATATAAAATTTTTCCAGTTTATTTTTAATCAAATTCTTTTATTTTTGAATTATATGACTTTTTAACAAAGGAAAATGTTTTTGAAGTAGAAAGGATATTTTCATCAAGAATGGAGTTCAAGTGTTTTATCAAAATTATTTTCCATCTAATATAATACAGGGTTATTTTTATATCCCTATTTTTACATTGATTTTATTATGTTATGATGTAATTATTTTTATGATTTCCTTTTATCTTATATGGATTAGGTTATAATGGCATGATGTTTAAGATTCCCATTTTTATTACATGGGTTATGCTATGATGTATGATTTATGATTTTGTGGCAAACCTAATAATGGTTTCATTATGAGATGGGTGGGACCTATATCTCCCTTAAATTCATTGGGTAATGATTTATATCTCATGAGATAGACATGTCTGGAATGACAGGTTAATCCGGTTCAGTTATACAGGACTGAAACGAGGAGTGAACTCGGTTCAGAAATGGACTTTGTCTGCTAAGATAGTCCTGGAAATGAGTCTTCACTACTAAGAAATGATTTTCTATGATTATGTGTGTATGCCACAAAGTTTCATGTTATGATTATTGGGATTACATTTCACTACTATGAGTTGGCCCAAGTTATGAAATTATGATATCTTTTGCAGGTTAAGATTTCCAAAATGATATGTTCTTATGAATATGATGTGATTGATATTTCTTTTGTTTACCATTACTGAGCATTTGAGATTACCCTTTTGTATGTTTTATTTTCCCCAAGTTAGGAAGAATGATATTAAGTAAGATATTCCAAAAGGGACTCTAGATATGATAAAATAAAAGGGAGACATTGTATATGATTTATGATCCAGTTATTTATGTTTTCCAGTTTCTAAAGACACTATACCTATATGGTCTTTTCCTGGTTTTATTATATGTTGTAATAAGTGTGGTTCAATTTTGAAGTATTAACAATGTATGTAAAGTATGGGTTGTTATAGTTGGTATTAGAGGAAGGGTATAGTCAACATTTGGAAACAAGGATGTGAAATCCTCCTTAAGAACCCTAAGGATATATCTAAGCATAGAACACAATCTTAGTGTTTTAGAAATGGACATGAATAACCTATGATAAGGCATTAAGTGTAAACTTTTATTCTTGATTATGTGGTTTTTCTGTTATATTTGTATTGCTCACTCTATTCTTCTTGGTTTTAGTTAATGGATGGAACCCGAAGGAACCGTTTTAATGTGGAATGCGACGGGAAATGAAATGATTGTCCCCCTGAGCAACCAAACGTTATGGGAGATGGATTGAAAAATATTGTAGCCATTCTCACACAACTTTCGCAAGATATGAATCATGAAAGACTTCCAAAAGAGAAAAGGAAGGAGCAACATTCTGTTTAATCCTTTATGAGGCAGCGTCCACCCTCATTCAGCGGGTCTACTGATCCATTATTTGCTAAACAATGGATCAGTAATACTAAAAAGATATGTTCAGTTCTTTAATGTTATGAACATGATAAAGTCATCTTAGCAGTATATCATTTGGATGGTGAAGCTGATCAATGGTGGAATCTTATCAAGAATACGAGGCCAAGAGATGAAATTGTGTCCATGGAATGGGACGAGTTCAAGAACTTATTTTTCAATAATTACTTCCTTCGTATTCTTCAAACAAATATGGAGAAGGAGTTTCTTGAACTGAAGAAAAAAATGATGATGAATCTCTTGGTACCTACAAAACAAATTTTACAAGACTTGCAAGGTATGCTTCTTGTATTATTACTCAATCTGAGAGTAGGATTGATCGATTCTTTAGTGGCTTAAAACCAAGTCTTCAAATGGTGTTATCCATAAGGGACTTCAATAGCTACGAGGAAATTGTTCGATGTGCTCTCAAGGTTGAGATGGAGATTGGAGTAACCCATCAGTCATATGCTTTTGATAAGAAAAGGAAAATGGAATTCAAAGGAAAATCTAAAGAGCACACTGAAAAGAAGATGAGTTTTCCCTTATGCTAAAAGTGTGGAAAGTAACATGGAGGGAGTTTTCTTAAAGGGACAAGTAAATTTTTCAAATGTGGAAAGGAAGGTCATCAGGGATTTGAATGCTGCAATGATGGGAAGAAGATGTCTAGTGATGCAAACAAAGAAAAGGATACATAGAGTACACCTCTTACACTTCAATGTTACGAGTGCAAGGAAAAGGGGCATTATGCTAATAAATTCCCGAATCCAAGGGTTATTGATGATGATCGATGTCAAAAAAATCTTAAGGCTAAATATAAAGGAATTTCACATGAAATTTCTATCAGTGATGTTGAGTAAGATAAAGAAGTGGTGAAAGGTACACTTACCATCCACTCTAAAGTAGAAAATGTTTTATTTGATTCTGGATCCACCCACTCTTTTATTTCTGAAGAATTTTCTATGGGTATATCCATATTACCTCAACAATTAGATGTTGAGTTATCTATGACAACTCCTACTGGCACAACAGTCGCATCAAAAGTTTATAATTTTTATCTGATTGAAGTTTGTGGGAAAGTACTTCATGCAAATCCTATGATCCTTCCTATAGTGGAATTTGATGTGATTATTGGCATAGATTGGCTTTATTTATATGGAGCTCATACCAATTTCCAAAGAAGGGAGGTCACATTTCATATTCCAGATCAATCTATGATCGGCTATCGATTCAAGGATGAACATAACCTTCCCGTGGAAATTTCTTCCACCATATGGGTCTTGATTCCACTAAATGAAGGTTATTTATCTCAAATGGTTGGTGACAAACATATGATTATGAATATTCGGATTTTAAGGGAGTTTGATGATGTCTTTCCAGAAGAATTTCCGGGTCTTCCACCAAATCGTGAAGTTGAGTTTTCAACAAAACTCGTACCGGGTTCTTTGCCTATTTCAAAGACACCTTATAGAATGGCCCCAATTGAGTTACAAGAATTGAAGAAGCAAATCCAAGAGAATATTGATAAAGGATGCATATTCCCTAGTGTGCCACCTTTGGGAACACCTATTCTATTTGTTAAGAAGAAAGATGGATCAATGAGACTCTGCATTGATTATCGAGAACTTAACAAGATCACTATCAAGAAGAAATATCCTCTCCCACGCATTGATAACTTATATGACCAACTACGCGGAGCTCAATACTTTTCCAAGATTGATCTTCATTCTGGGTATCATAAATTAGGGGTCAAAAGGGAGGATATACCAAAGACGGCTTTTCATGCAAGGTATGGACAATATGAATTTATAGTGACACCATTTGGTCTTACTAATGCCCCTACTATCTTCATGGATCTGATGAATAGAGTCTTTAGAGACTATCTTGATCAGTTTGTGGTAGTCTTTATAGACGATATTATTGTCTATTCAATGAGAAAGTAATAAGATTAATATCACTTGAGAATTTTATTGAAGACCCTGAGAAAGGAGAAGCTTTATGTCAAATTTACCAAGTGTGAATTTTGGCTTCAAAAAGTTGCATTTTTGGGTCACATAATCTCCAATGAGGGGATATCTGTCGATCCCGAAAAAACAGAGGTTATCGAAAGATGGTCGAGACCAACAACAGTAAATCAGATCTGAATTTTTCTTGGTTTGGTTGGATATTATCGACGTTTTGTGAATGATTTTTCCCGATTATCTAATCCACTCACCAGGTTGACTCGAAAAGGAGTTATGTTTTGGTGGATGGAGGAATGTGAAGATAATTTCAGGGAGTTGAAAAGAAGGTTATCCAGTGCACTTGTGCTCACACTACCTTGTAGTGGAGAAAGGTTTGTGATCTACAGTGATGAATCCAAGAAGGGTTTGGGGTGTGTTCTCATGAAAAAAGATATGGTGATAGCTTATGCCTCACGAGAGTTGAAAATCCATGAGCAAAATTACCCAACTCATGATTTGGTGTTAGCTGCGGTAATATTTGCATTAAATATTTGGAGGCATTATCTTTATGGAGAACGGTGTGATATTTATACTGATCATAAAAGTTTAAAGTATATTTTCACAAAAAAGGAGCTGAATATGCGCCAAAGAAGATGGTTGGAGTTGATTAAGGATTACGACTGCTCAATTCTATACCACCCTGGGAAAGAAAACAAGGTGGCAGATGCATTAAGCCAACAAGACCATGCTAGCTTACACATGATGAGGATCACAAAATATCCAATATTTATGGATTTACAAAGGATGTATCTTGGAATTATAATTGAAGTGTAAAATCGTATCTTTCTCAAATGAATGTTCAACCATCTATACATGTAAAGATTAAAGAGGAAAGGAAAGAAGGTGCAGAGTTACAAAAGAAGGTGAGAAATGTTCTTGAATTCAACCTTGATTGTGATGGGATAATAAAGTTCAGGAATCAGGTTTGTGTTCCTCCCATTCCAGAATTAAAGAAGGAGCTACTGAATGAGGCTCATAGTTCTTCATTCTCTATTCATCCTGGAAGCACGAAGATGTATAGGGACCTGAAAGGGTACTTCTTGTGGGATGGCATGAAAAGAGATGTTGCTGAATATGTCTCTTGATACTTGGTTTGTCAGCAAGTTAAAGCTGAGAGACAGACGTATAAGGGGATGTTACAAACATTACCCATACCATAATGGAAATGGGAAAACATCACTATGGACTTTGTCACTGGACTTCCTAAAATATCCAAAGGCAATAATGCTATCTGGGTCATAGTTGATCGTCTTACAAAGTCTGCACACTTCATTGCTATTAGAGAGGATTTCTCACTGGATCAGCATGCCAAGATATATGCAAAATAATTGGTAAGTTTGCACGGAGTACCACTTTCCATTATATCTGATCGGGATCCGAGGTTTACCTCAAAGTTCTGGCAAAGTCATCAGCATACTCTAGATACAGAGTTGAGTTTCAGCACGACTTATCATCCTCAGACAGACAGTCAGTCTGAGAGAACCATTCAAACTCTAGATGATATGTTAATATCCTAATCTATAGATTTCAAAGGTGGTTGGGATCAACAACTAACTTTGGTGGAATTTTCTTAAAATAATAGCTTTCACCCCAGTATTAAGATGGCTCCTTATGAAGCTCTTTATGGAAAGAAATGCAGGACTCTAACATGCTGGGATGAAGTTGGGGAAAGAAAGATATTAGGACATGATCTTGTTGATGAGATGGCTGAAAAGGTCCGATCTATTCAACAGCACATAAGAGCAGCTCAGAGTCGACAAAAAAGTTATGCGGACAACCGAAGAAAAGACCTAGAGTTTGAAGTGGGTGATAAAGTATTCTTACGAATATCATCTTGGAAGAGAGTAATGAGATTTGGAATGAAGAGAAAGTTGATCCCTAGGTATATCTGTCCTTTTGAAATAATGGATCATGTTGGGAAGGTATCTTAATCTCTCTCATGTTCTTGATATGTTCCATGTATCTCTCCTGAGAAAGTACAAACCCGATCCTTCGCATGTACTCAGCGTAGAAGTGGTACCGCTGGAGAAAGATCTTTCCTATAAACAACAGTTGATAGAGATTTTGGATCATAGCAAAGAAGTCCTATGCCACAAGACTACTCGCTTGGTGAAAGTTTAATGGAGGAACCACCAATTAGAAGAAGCTACATGGGAGATTGAAGATATGATGAGGGAGAGGTATCCACATCTGTTTGTTACAATGTGACGAATTTAAAGGGTGAAATTATATTTAATGAGGGTAGAATGTAACACTCGAGATTTTAATGAGAAATATTATGTTTTTATGTTATATACATCATAAAATAAATCTTTCACTACACACAACACTATCTTGGCTTGTTTTACATGCAATCATGACCTTCCTTGATAGCTAGCGTTGTACGCAATACCGAGTTTCACTAAACAATGATATGCTATTAAAATATTATCAAAACTAGCTATTATGAATAGTAATACCCACTTTTTGAAATTTTATTTTTCAAAATGGACTTCATTTTTTGATTCAAGATTATCGAAATTAACCTAGGGTGAAATTTTGGTATTTTTATGAATGCTTTCAATTTTTGATGAATAGTTAAAACACTAGGTTACTCTATAAAAACCGACTTTTTATTTAAATAATTATTTATTTTATTTAAATTTATTTTAGGTCAAAATTGATACATAATACCTATATATGTTCAATGTAATTCATTGGAGTCATTTCATAATATTTTTAGATATATAAAATTTTATTGAACTTTTCAGCGTCTTTTACCCACCTCCTAGGAGAGTTTAAAAATTTATATAAAACTTAATTTCACCGCTTCTGTGAGTGTAATTTCAAAAATCTGAGAGAAAGGGTTAATATCAAGGACTAAAATTTGGTTCAATGAGATGAAAATAATTTTTGGTGAATAGTAACTTTTTACTTTTATTTACCACGGTTAAAAGTAAATAGGGTAATTAAGGGTAAAAATAATAGTATTATTACCCTAACACATGTCCTAATTCTATTGGATAAGTATAATTTGACAACAAACAACCTTAGGACTAAAATATGACCATTTAGGTCCACTTGGATGTGATTAGGACATTTATTATTAATTTATTTAAAGAAGGGTTAAAATAGTTAAAATCATCGTTTTTTAACTAAATCATTTTTAATATGGGGTTATACATAAGATAAATTATATTATAAATATTCATTAGAAAGATAAATATATTTCCTAAATAATGGTATTTTATTTATAATTTTTAGACATTAAATAATTTATGTTATTTATGACACAATGATAATGTAGTAATTATATTATTAATGAAATATTAACATAATTGATGTTATAAATACCAAAATAAATGTAATTTGAGACTTTTTATGAATTAAAATAATTTTATAGGTTAATATGACATGTTAGTATTGATTTAAATAACTTTTTTCTAACTAATCATGCTTTTATGATTTTCACAAAAAATCAATTACCAAATAGTGTCAAAATTGAAATAAAATAGTCTTTAAACAAATATTATATTATTAATTGTTATTATATTCTTAAAAATCTAAGGTTCGGCCAAGATACTTATATCATGATAGTTGTATCATTAATGTACCACATAGGGGTTTCTTGGACGTATATGGTAAGTTTATTAACTATATAATATAAAAATACAAAGTGACATGGTAAATGTCAATCTAATTAACTAAGAGTTAAAACTAAAAGATAAGGTTAATATAATGACCTAAACTTGTCTAAAACCCATTGGTTGAGAGTAGTTTGACCCATCCCCACCTTATATACAAAATAAATCAATTTGGAGAAATTAAAAACCGACAATGACTTTATAATAAAATAGTAATTTTAGTTTTTCCAAAGGACCCCCTCTCCTCCCTTTTAAAAGGGCACCTCCTCCCTCTCCTCCTCACAACACTTTGAGCCTTCAAGCTCAGCCAAACCCTGAAAATTTCTCTTCTCCATGTCCCTATAAATATCCTAGAGTTCCTGGTTTTCTTCAAAGACCAACTTTAGTGCCCTAAGAGAAGGTTAACAAGAGGCGCTTCAAAGAAGAGGTAATGTCTGTTACCGATTCTTTCAACATTATTTCTTCTTCTAATTCTTCTTCTTTAGTTTTTTCATTATGAAGTAATAACATCAGTATCACTAATATACTGATATGTTATTAAAAATATGAAACAACCCTATTTCACCTTCTATCCATCCTACGGAAAACAAAATCACCGCGTGTGCGTACGTACGGAATACCGTCTCCACGCCGTGGTGTAATTTGTTTTCCACCACCACCATACTTGGATGGTTTTAATGGTGTATATAATAACTATATATTATTATTTTAATTTGATATTGATTCTGAAATATTATACATACACTTCAATACAATTCCACGATCATGGGAATGATATCATCGCTTGTGCGTAGGTACGGTCTACCGTCTCCAAGATGTGATGCGACTCGTTTTACCTGATCTTCAATGCTTAATAATTATATAAATGAATTTCATACATAAATATGATAAATATGATAACAATAATAATAATAATATTTTGGAAATGAGGTATTTGTAACCTAAAAGAATAATAACAATTTATTCCACAAAACACGCATAAGAACAAAAAGCAATAAACACCCGAATAACAAGTACTAATGAAATATTACTAATATGAAGCTAACAATATGACCATATATTATATCATAACAATGAGTACAATTCTAGAATAATTCAATAACATTATTTAAATCATTATACAGGAGTTTCATACATTTATGAAGCAAATCGAACCTATGGTAAGGGAAAATCTCGCAAATCTCAATTTTTATCTGATATTGTTTATACTTCAGTAATTACTGGGGATTATTTATCATCCACATCCTTGTTTCATCAATATGAAATATTATTTCTATCCTCCTACTATTTTTTAAATCCAATTTTACCCTTCGGTGAGTTTTAATAAAAGATAGGAAAGGAATCTTTTGTCGTTTTTCATACGAGGTACTTTTTGACTTTTCCGGCCAAAGTACGAGAAGAATGTCATTTTTAACTTATATGGAATTAATGGATCTTTAAAACATTATTTCCATGAAGCTTAATCTAAAAGGTTTCCAATTTATTTTTAATCAACTTTTTTTATTTTATAATTACATGACTTTTTAAGAAATGAAAATGTTTTTGAAGTAGAAAGGATATTTTCCTCAAGAATGGAGTTCAAGTGTTTTATCAAAATTATTTTCCATCTAACATAATATAGGGTTCTTTTTCTATCCCTATTTTTACATTGATTTGAATATGTTATGATAGAATTTTTTTATGATGTCCTTTTATCTTATATGGATTATGTTACGATGGCATGATGTTTAAGATTCCCATTTTTATTACATCGGTTCTGCTATGATGTGTGATTTATGATTTTGTGGAACACATAAGAATGGTTTCATTATGAGATGGGCGGGACCTATATACCCCTCCAATTCATTGGGTAATGATTTATATATCATGAGATAGACATGGATAGAACAGTAGGTTAATAGGGTTCAGTGATACAAGACTGAAACAAGGAGCGAACTCGGTTCAGAAATGGACTTTGTGCACTAAGATAGTATTGGAAATGAGTCTTGACTACTAAGAAATGATTCTCTATGATTATGTGTGTATTCCACAAAGTTTCATGTTATGATTATTGGGATTACATTTCACTACTATTATTTATCCCATGTTATGAAATTATGATCTCATTTGTAGGTTATGATGTCCAAAATGATATGTTCTTATGATTATGATGTGGTTGATATTTCTTTTGTTTACCCTTACTGAGCATTTGAGCTCATCCTTTTGTATGTTTTCTTTTCCCCAGGTCAGGAAGAAGGATATTAAGTAAGATATTCCAAAAGGGACTCTAGATATGATAAAATAAAAGGGGGACAATGTGGATGATTTATGAACCATTTGTTTATGTTTTCGAGTTTCTAAAGACACTATACCTATACGGTCCTTTCCTGGTTTTGTTATATGTTGTAATAAGTGTGCTTCAATTTTGATGTATTAACAATGTATTTAATGTATGGGTCGTTATACTGACCACTCTAAGCTGATCCTCCCTGCTAACGCTGAAGGACTGGTGACTGACTTCTACAGCCTTGACCTCCACCTCATTCTAAATAGCCAAAAGAACTCCAGTTCCCTGACTGGTTAGAAAATGGTGGTGCTGCTCTTGAAGAAGGAGTCATGGAAGAACCCTAGTCATTAGCTATTGGTGAGAAAACCTGGCAGAAACCGAGATGGTGACCAATATTGCCGCAAGATCGGCATTCCACTGGGTCTCTCTGGCACTATGGCCTCATGTGCCCTGCCCTTCCACACTTGTTACATACTACCTGGATACCTGAAGATGTATCTCGCCTCCTTGGATCACTACGCATAGACTCCCTATGGCGCTTCCTGCTGTCAAATGGAGGAACACTAGCTCTGGAAGCAGAACCGCCCTGGCTCGCAACTCCGGAGTCTCTCAGATTGCGCTCTGCAATCCGAGCCCGGTTGACGATGGTGGTGATGGAAGTCAACTAGAAGATATTCACCTACGAGTGGATCTCCCACCGAGACCATCCTAAAACTTCCTTGCTAAGAACACCCACTTCCATCCCTGAGGGGTGTGAAACACTATAGCTCAGTGAAACTAGAGGAGTACTCCATGACAGAATGAGTACCCTATTATTGACTCATGAACTCCCTGTCTCAATTGGCCCTCAGGGTCTCCAGGTAGAACTAGTCGTAAAACAATCACTGGAACTACTCCCAAGACATAAGATGCTGATGAACAGCCTGTGAGATCACGTCCCACCACATCTTGGTGGAGTCTCAGACATTTAGGTAGCCAGCTTGACCCGCCTCTCTGGAGGCGTCTCCAGATTCTCAAAGATAGTCAGCATGGCTTCTATCCATGACTTTGCAGCCTATGGTCCTCCTTCCCCTGAAAAAGTAGGAGAATGATACTGCTGGAAAACCCACGTCAAGTCTGCCATTGTCGTGACAGGAGGCGGTGCTCCCTGAAAGGTCTGAATCATCCTCATAAAGCCATCCCTGAACTGGACATCGGTACCTACAACTGGTATGACAACCGGTGCCAAGGCTGGACCGACCGGAGGATCGGTAGGAAGTCCCTGATCAGCCATATCTAGTGTCTGATCACAGCCTGGAAATTGAAGTACAACAGGAGGACATCATGGAGGAATAGAACTGAAAGATCAAAACCATACCTTAGATCTGGAAAACAAGGACAGAGAACAAAGGAGTAAAAATAGAAAAAGTATAAGGAAACACTCATGTTTTACAAAACATGACTACATGACGTGTACATAACTCCATTCCCCAGCCCGTGTCTCCTTGCATGGATAACCAACATGGTCTTCTTTAATTGAGACTACACGGAATGTTCACTATTGAAATGGCGTGTAGAATACAAGGTTTCAACGACCCGTGTTTTTAGTTACATGGCCGATCACACGGTTGAGACTACACGGCGTGTTCCGAACAAACATGTCATGTACATAAAGATTTTTCCCGACTCGTGTTGTTGGTGACACGTCCAAGTAGACGACTGACCCTCACACAGCGTGTTCCTAACAAACATGGCGTGTATAGGAGGGGAGAACATCATCCTGTGTTGTTCGTGAAATGACCAGGTACTGAGGACAAGGATACACAGAGTGTTCATACAAAACACGACGTGTATGACACGAGCTCCCCGACCCGTGTTGTTAGTGACAAGGCCGGGTACTGAGAAAAAGGATACACGGAGTGTTCATACAAAACACGGCATGTATGAAACGAGCTTCCCCGACCCGTGTTGTTAGTTACACGGATGGGTACACGCTCACTACTACATAGCGTGCACCTACCATACACGGCGTGTTCCTGGTGATTTTTCACAACCAGTGTTCCTGCTCACACAGTCATCGAAACGGTTTAAAACTACACTGCATGTATATATAAATTACACGCCGTGTATTATGGGTTTTTCTATACAGTATATCTAAAATTGCATCGAATCCCAGAAAACACTAAAAAACAAGTATGAAGGTGTCAAATTCTGATCCGTGAGGGCCCATACTTTCCACGAATCAAAGCTTGACATCCAATACAATCATATATAAGTAAAACAGGTCAATGATTCACTAATTTCCGATTCAAGAGGGGCCATAACACCTCAAGAACCAAAATTTGGCATTCATTTAAGCAAGGCACAATCCAAACAGTCCCCTATCAAATAGAAGAGTTTATATCAAATAATCAATCATAACAACATGTTTAATCTACACAGAGTCTATCACAACAACATGAAATCACTAATTCACCCCAGATGGAATGGAAAGAATGCATGGCATGTGATTCTAACAAGTGCCTATATGACGCATGAGATGGAATACCCTCATCTCATCGGGTTGCGACAGAAATAGAACCACAATATCAACAAAAATAACAACACAAGGAATGTGAATAACTCTAGGTGAAATCATATCAACCATAAATCTCAAAAACCGGTAAACTGCAATTAACATGGTAGTATGGATTTTCCCCGTACACGGATTAGCTAATCATGTGAACAACTTAATACCAAGTACCAAATCCATCATATCCCTAGCTAAAGGCTCCAAATAATAAATCAAGAGAAAATAACTCCTCCAATACCACTTTGTAACGTCCCGGCTCCAGAATCCACCCAAAGGCGCCCCGTACCCAGTTGGTCACATGGCCTCATGCACATTTCCACAAACGACAGAGGCTACCGACTAGCAGCGAGGGCCTTGGGTGTGATTTTGGGGAATCTATGCCATCATTGGAAGAGTACACAGTGAAAGAGAAAACAAATAACAACAATAGCAGAAACAATAGACATCCATACAAGAGTAAACAATGTAAGACTGATAAATAAAAAACTGGAGCAGAAATGTATATAAATGATGCATGATACATATATGTCTAGGAAAACAGCCAAACAGGTCACAATGCTGAACACAGTACTAAACCAATGTACAAAATAAAAATAGATGAGCATCTGCTCAGCATCACAAGCCTCGGCTTGGTCCCATGCTCTCCAACACCAGTGCAATCAGGAACCTGATGTAGAAGGGTGCTTGCCCTTATCTATACCTGCAACGATATAATCTATTTGGGCCCAAAAGCAAGACCCAAACAGGGTGTGAGACAAAGTCCCAATAGGAAACCACCCAAAGATCTATGCCTAACAGTTAGTTAATATATGGCAGGTAAAGTACAGTGAACAGTAAACAGTAAGCAGTAACTAGGATAATACACAGTAGTAACAATCCCCTATTTCTATAATATAATCTACAAACAAAGAACAACCACTCAATCAAGTAGAACAAAAAGGAAACCTTTGGGTATTTCTCACAGTCTAACCCCTAAGGTTCAACCTACAAGTACTAGCAACCCTTTAGGAGGCACACAGAGTCTCACCCCTCTGGTTTAGCTAAAGAATAGACTCTCTGAGGAAGCACTCACCCTCAATTCCCCCTATAGTCTCATATCGTACAAAAGGCTCTCTGGGGAAGAACTCAACATCTATTCCCCCAGTGGCCCACATTGAGGAACTAGAGACTCTCTAATGAAGCACTCAACGTCAATTCCCCATGTGGCCTCGCATTGTATATTAAAGGCACTCTAGAGAATCCCTTACGTGCATTCTCCATATGGTCCACTACACTAGGTTCTCACAGCCCTGTGTAAAACAACATGCATAGAGTGTGTATCAGCCCAGGTAAACCTCATGAACTACTTGGATATCATTTTAAGGAACAACATCATAGCATTACAACAGTTCCACTATCTTACCACTAGTCATGGCAACTAGAAAATGCGGAACAAGAAAACAAGAATGGAAAAGAATCCAGAGTATAGTAAAATTTACACTATTCACAACCAATGACCTCTACATAGGAATATCAGCAAGGCAGGCAAATAAAAAGGGAAAACAGGAAACACACTATACCCCGTTCAAGGGTATTCATCGAAATTTCACATAATATTGAACGACATCCACCAGAAAGGCACAAACCACCTACCTCTATGCTAGAAGAATGATATACATGAACCCCGATGATTGATTCTCCTTAGAACCTGGAGGATCTGAGAAAACTTCCAAAATGTTCAACCCATGATATCTTGAGAAAGAGGAGAAATTGGAAAACAAGACACTAGGAGAAGGATGAACTCGCCGTTGTGGTTCCAATGAAATCGAAGATGGCTGAAATGGAGATCAGACAGTGGCACGAGAATCCAGAGAAGAATCGCGGCCGTACGGGTCACTATCGGACAACGAACTTGGAGAATTAGTGTCTTCTATTAGTTAGGAATGACCCTGGTGCGATTAATAAAAAAAGAAAGTACACGGCATGTACTCCATTTTTCCATACTCCGCATTAAGTGGCCTCCAACTCACCCCTACACACAGTGTGTGTGGCCCGGACACAGCCAGCACACAGCCTTGTACAGCAAGGGAGTGTGTGGCGTGTAGTTATAAAGTACACAACGTGTACATCAAAATTTTCCAGAATCTCTTCTTTCATCAAAAACTCTAGAAAAGGGAAAACATACCTGAAATAAAGATCTGGGTTCTTACAAAATTCCCCTCTTAAAGAAATTCATCCCCGAAATTTCCCTAATGAGGCAGAGAAGGAGAAACCCCAAACAGTTCTGGCTACTGTGATCGTACATCAGCCTCCCTTTCCCAGGTCTCGTCATGTACTCGCCCGTGCTTCCATAGCACCCGTACTAGAGGAACAGACCGCTCGTGGAGAACCTTCATACTACGATCAACAATCTAGATAGGACGCTCCCCAAATGATGCATCTGCTTCGAGCTCAAATTCCTCGAGCTGAAAGACATGAGATGGGTCTGAAAAGTAACGTCGGAGATGAGATACATAGAAGACGTCGTGCAAGTCCCGGTACCTCTGAGGTAACTGCAACTGATAGGCAACCGGCCCAACTCTCTCCAATATCTCAAACATAGCTACATCCCTCTGAGGGCTCCTGACCAAGATGAAGTCCCAGAAAAGTTGTCTCTCCAGCCTCCAGCCAGCATAAGGGTGACCGGCATGGCCTATCGTACAAAGCCTCGTAAGGTGCCATCTGAATAGTCGCCTGAAAAATGTTATTGTAAGAGAACTCCACCACAGGGATATGCTTCTCCCAAGAACATCCAAAGTCTATAATGCATGCTCGGATCATATTCTCAAGCACCTGGATCGTACGCTCAGAATGGCCATCTGTCCTGGGATGGTATGTTGTACTCAAAAGTACCTATGTAGCCAAAGCGTTCTGAATCCCCTACCAGAAACAAGAAGTAAAGCATGCATCCCTATCTAAAACAATGGAGTGTGGAACTCCATGCAGACGTATAATCTATCAGATGTATAGTCATCCCAGATCATCAACACTGAAGGTCTCCTTGATCGACAAGAAGTTAGAAACATTCATATGTCTGTCGACGACAACCAAAACATCATCGTTCCCTCAAAGAGACCTCAGTAATCAAGTCACGAAGTCCATCGTAACATTGTTCCACTTCCACTCTAGAATGGGTAACAACTGTAAAAGGTCTGCTAGTCGTTGATGCTCCGCCTTCACCTACTGGCAAGTAGAACACCACAAGAAAAAACCAGCGACATCCCTCTTCATACCTGGCCACCATTACTGGCGATGATGATCCCGATACATCTTGTTGACGTCATGATGAATTGCCCAAACTAAGGAATGAAAATCCTGTATCAGCTCCTCACGTATGTCTACTGGAACCCAGACACATCCCTAGAAATGCAAGATCTCATCCTTCCCCACTGTCCATCCAGAAGTGGGTCCTCTTTTGAAATAATCTCCCACAAGACTAAGCCTTCTGAGTCTGATAGCTACATCATCCGTACCCGATCAAGTAGTGTAGAGGTAAGAGCTACAGAAGATAGAAAAGTCTATCCTTGTCTATCGTGCACCTCCAGATGCATCTCAGAGAACAGAGCCATAAGCTGACACTCACTACTGGCCTCCTGAACTACCTGAATCTTAGTTCTGCTGCTCAATGCATCTGCCATTGTGTTTCCCTTTCCCAGCGTATAGGCAAGCTTGAAATCAGAAGACTGAAGATACTCGACCCACCTACGCTGTCTCAGATACATATCACTCTGAGTAAAGATGTACTTGAGACTATTGTGGTCGGTGAAAACCATAAAGTTCTCTACCAGAAGGTAATTTCTCCAACAACGTAAGGCATGAACAACAGCAGCCAACTATAGATCATGCGTCAGGTAGTTCCTCACATGTGGCCTCAACTACCGAGACCCGTACGAAATGACTCCAGCTCCATGCATAAGTACAGCTCCCAGCCTGATATCTAAAGCATCACAATAAACAGTGTATCCCTTTCCTGGCTCTAGAAAGACAAGTATCTGTGCTGAAGACAACCTTCCCTTCAACTCCTGAAAGGAAGACTCACAAGAATCTGACCATAAGAACTTCTCCCCTTCTTGGTCAGACCTGTCAATGGTGTTGCTAAGCGTGAAAATTCCTGAATGAAGCATCTGTAGTATCCGGCCAGCCCTAGGAAAATCTGCACCTCAAAAATGTTCTTCAACTGCTCCCAGGAAACTACAGCTCTCACTTTCTCTGGGTCCACAGATACTCCTACCTCTGAGATGACGTGACCCAAGAAGTGAATCTGATCAATCCAAAAGTGGCAATTTGAGAGTTTAGCATACAGCTGATGCTCTCTCAGTATACTCAGAATTATCTCAATGTGGGTAGAAAGGTTGTTTTGAGTGTGATAGTACACCCAGACATCGTCCACGAAGACCACAGTGAAAGAATCCAAGTAAGGATGGAACACTCGGTTCATCAGTTCCATGAAAAATGCTAGCATATTCGTGAGACCGAATGGCATAACTGTTTACTCGTAGAGACCACACCAGCTCTCAAAGGCTGTCAGAGGTATATCTGATGGTATAACGTTCAACTGATGATAACCGGACCTCAAATCGATCTTCGAGAACACCCGGGCTCCTCGAAGCTAATCAAAGCGGTCATCAATCCAGGGCTAGGCATACCTGTTCTTGACCGTAAACTAGTTCAACTTCCAATAATCCATGCAAAGCATAAGGGTACCATCTTCTTTCTTCTCAAATAGTACAGGAGAACCCCATGGAGAAGTAATGGGTCAGTTGAAACCCTTTTCCTACAACTCCTCCAACTGCTTCTTGAGCTCCTGAAACTATGTTCTAGCCATCCTATAGGGAGGAATGGGAACCAGTGCTACTCCTAGAATGAACTCAATAGAGAATTCTACCGCACGCTCTGGAGGAAAAACTGAAAAGTGCTCTGGAAAGACATCCCTGATGTGATCCACCACTAGAGGAAAGTCCAACTGTGAAGTCCCCTGGTCATCAAGATAAAAGCTAGCAATCTGGGCCATCACCCTTCCTAGCCCATGATGCTCGAGTCCTGCTCGACTTGACTAAACATCCCATTCGCTGCAATGAAGAAAAGATTCACCCTCTGGTGAGATAAAACTCAACCTGCGGCGATAACAATTGACGACTACCTGGAAGGGAACCTGCCTTTCCATTACGAAGATGACATCATATCCTTTCATCTCTAGGAAATAGAGATCCAATAAGAAACAATACCCTGCAACCTCGAGAGGGAACTCTCTACACTGTCGTACACTAGATGTCCCCGTCCCCAAAGGTGTGTCTAATGTCAACAAAATGGAAGAAGAAAGGATACAGAGCCCAAGGCTCTCCACAATAGCAACAGAGATGAAGCTATGAATATCACCAGTGTTGAAAAGAGATGAAGATAAAACTGAGGCTAATAAAATCGTACCTAGAACTGTAGAAGGTCCAGGATCCTGCTCCTGATAGGTATGCTCCACCACAAAAGTTTGTCTTGCCCCACAGCCCTGTGACCCTGACTGACCACTCTGATTTGATCCTCCCAGCTGGCGTTGAAGGACTGGTGACTGACTGCTATGACCTCGACCTCCACCTCGTCCTGAATGGCCAGAAGAACTCCAGTTTCCAGACTGGTGAGAAACTGGTGGTGCTTCTTCTGAATGAGGAGTCATGGAAGAACCCCCATAACCAGCTACTGGTGAGAAAACCTGGCAGAAACATTTAAGGTGACTCATCTTGCCGCAAGATCGGTATTCCACTGGGTATCTCTGGCACTACGACCTCATGTGCCCTACCCATCCACAATGGTAGCATACTACCTAGATACATGAAGATGTATCTCGCCTCCTCAGATCACCACGCATAGACTCCCTACGGCGCTTCCTACAGTCAACTGGATTAACAGTAGCTCTAGATGCAGAACCGCCCTGTCTTTCAGCTCTAGAGTCTCTCAGATCGTGCTTCGCAATCAGCACATGGTTGACCATGGAAGTGATGGAAGTCAACTAGAAGATATTCACCTACGAGTGGATCTCCCACATGAGACCATCCTCAAACTTCTTTGCTAAGAACAACCCACTTCCATCCTGGAGGGGTATGAAATGATGCAGCTCGGGGAAATGAGAGGAGTACACCATGACCAAAATAGTACCCTTCTCTAGACTCATGAACTCTAGGGATTGATCGACCCTCAGGGTCTCTGGGTAGAAGTAGTCGTAAAACACGCGCTGAAACTCCTCCCAAGCCATAACCTGCTGACGACCTGCCTGTGAGATCACGTCCCACCACCTCTTGGAGGAGTCTCAGAGCATGTAGGTAGCGAGAATGACCCACCTCTCTAGATGCATCTTCAGATAATCAATGATAGTCATCATGGATTCCATCCATGACTCTGTAGCCTGTGGTCCTCCTTCCCCCGAGAAAGTTGGAGGATGCTGCTACTGGAAAACCCGAATCCAGTCTACCATAGTTGTGGCAGGAGCCGGTGCTCCATGAAAGGTATGAAAAATCCACATAAATCCTTCCCTGAACTACGCATCAGCGCCTTCAACTGGTATGACAGTCGGTGACAAGGCAGGCCCGACTGGAAGATCGGCAGTAAGTCCCTAATCTGCCATATCTAGCGTCTGACCACTGCCTGACAACAGACATACAACTGGAGGACGTCTCAGAGGCATAGCTTTGAAAGATCAAAAGCATACCTTAGATCAGGAAAACAAGGATGGAGAACAAAGGAGTACAATACGGCAACAGGAGAAGGAAACACTCAAGTTTTACAAAAAAATGACTACATGGTGTGTATAAACACTACACGACGTGTACTTAACTTCATTCCCATACCCGTGTCACCTTGCACGGCTAACCCATAGGGTCTTCTTTAACTGAGACTTACATGGTGTATTCACAGTGGAAACGGCGTGTTGAAGACAAGGCTTCAATGACCCGTTTTTTTAGTTACACGGCCGATCACACGGCTGAGACTACATGTCATGTTCCGAACAAACACGACGTGAAATTGAAGATTTTTCCTGACCCGTGTTGTTGGAGACACGGCCAAGTACATGGATGACCCTTATACGGTGTTTTATTAACAAACATCGCATGTATAGGAGGAGATAACAATGTCCCGTGTTGTTCATGACACGGCTGGGTACTGAGGACAAGGATACACGAAGTGTTCATAAAAAACACGACGTTTATGACACAAGCTTCCTGACCCGTGTTATTAGCGACATGGCCGGGTATTGAGAACATGGATACAAGGCATGTTCATACACAACATGGCGTGTATGAAAAAAGTTTCAAAGACCCGTGTTGTTAGTTACACGGCCGGGTACTCACTCACTACTACACGGCGTGTACCTACCATACACGGCATGTTCCTTGCGATTTTTCACAACCTGTGTTCCTGATCACACAGTCAGTGACACTGTTTAAAACTACACGACATGTATATATAAAGTACACGCTGTGTATTCTTGGTTTTTCCAGGAATTAGCTCTTAAACTGCACCGAATCCCAGAAAACACTGAAAATCAAGTATGAAGGTGTCAAATTCCGATCCGTGAGGGCGCATACTCCCCACAAATCAAAGCTTGGCATCCAATATAGTCATATATAAGGAAAACAAGTCAATGATTCAGCAATTTAGGATTCAAGAGGGCCCATAACACCTCAAGAACCAAAATTTGGTGTTCATTTAATCAAGGCACAATCCAAATAGTCTTCTCTAAAACATCAGAGATTCTATCTAAGCATCTATCACAACAACATTCATAATATACACAGATTCTATCAAAAAAAACATGCAATCGCTAATTCACCCTAGATGGCATGTGATTCTAACAAGTTCCTATATGATGCATGAGATGGAATACCCTCATATCATCATTTTGTGACAGAAATAGAACCACAATATCAACATAAAATTACAAAACAAGTAATGTGAATCAATATAGGTGAAGTCATATCAACTGTAAATCTCAAAAACAAGTAAACTCTAATTATCGAGGTAGTATGGCTTTTCCCTGTACACGGGTTAGCTATTCCTGAGCACATATTAATACCATGTACCAAATCCATCCTATCCCTGGCTAAAGGATCCAAATAGTAAATCAAGATAAAATAACTCCTTTGATACCACTTTGTAACATCCCAGTTCCAGAAGCCACCGAGAGGAGCCCCGTACCCGGTTGGTCACATGGCCTCAAGCGCATTTCCCCAAATTCCAAAGGCTGCCGACGAGCAGTGAGGGCCTTGGGTGTGATTGTGGGGAAAATATTCCCTCATTGGAAGAGTAGAAAACGAAAGAGAAAAAAATAACAAAAATAGCAGAAATAATAGACATCCACACAAGAGTAAACATCAGAAGATTGAAAAATAAAAAACTGGAGTAGAAATGAATATAAATGATCCATGATACACATATGTCTAGGAAAATAGCCAAACAGATCACAATGCCAAACATAATACTAAACCAAAGTACAAAAGAAAAATAGAAGAGCAACTCCTCAGCATCGCAAGCCTCGGATTTGTCCCATGCACTCTAACTCTAGTGAAATCAAGAACCTGAAGTAGAAGGGAGCTTTGCCTTATCTATACCTACAACAATATAATCTCTTTGGGCCCAAAAGAATGACCCAAATAATGTGTGAGACAATGTCCCAATAGGAAACCACTGAATGATCTGTGCCTAACAGTCAGTGAATATGTGGCAGGTAAATTATAGTGAGCAGTAAACAGTAACCAGTAAACAGGATAATACATAGTAGTAACAATCCACAGTTTCTAGCATATAATCTACAAGCATAGAGTACCCAATAAAGCGAGTAGAATAAAATATAACCTCTGGGTAGTTCTCACAGTTCAACCCCTAAGGATAAACCTAAAAGTACTAGAAACCCTCTAGGAGTCACACAATGTCTCACCCCTCTGGTTCAGCTAAAGAATAGACTCTCTGAGGAATCACTCACCATTAATTCTCCTATAGTCTCATCTCGTACTAAAGGCTCTCTGGGGAAGCACTGAACGTCTATTCCCCCTGTGGCCCGCATCGAGGAACTACATACTCTCTGAGGAAGCACTCAACATCAATTCCCCCTATAGTCTCACATCGTAAATTAAAGACACTCTGGAGAATCCCTTATGTTTATTCTCTCTATGGTCCACTACACTAGGTTCTCACAGCCCTATGTCAAATAACATGCATAGCGTGCGTATCGGCCCTAGTAAACCTCAAGAACTACCTGGCTATCATTTTAAGGCACAAAAGAATAATAGTACAATAGTTCCACTATCCTACAACTAGGCATGGAAATTGGAAAATTCCGAACAAGAAAACAAGCATGGAAAAGAATCTAGAGCACAGTAAAATTTACCCTATTCACAAGCAATGACTCTAAAGAGGCATATCCGCAAGGAAAGTAAAAAACAAGGGAAAAATAGGAAACACACAATACCCTGTTCAAGGGTATTGGTGGAAATTTCACATAATATTCAACGACTTCCTACATAAAGGCACCAACCACCTACCTCGATGTTAAGAGAACGATATACGTGAACCATGATGATTGATTCTCGTAATAATGTCGAGGATCTGAGAAAACATCTGAAACGCTCAACCCATGATATCTTGACAAAGAAGGTATATTGGAAAACAACAATCTTGGAGAAGGAAGAACTCATCGTTGCGGTTCCAATGCAATCGACAGAGGATAAAACGGAGAACATACGGAGGCTCGGGAATTTTGAGAAGAATCGCGGTCGTACGGGTCGCTCTCAGATGAAGAACCTGGAGAAGTAGTGCGATATGTCCGTCAAGAATGACCCAAGTTTGTTTAATGAAAAAAAGAATATACACTATGTGTACATATTGTGTGCATGGTGTGTACTCCATTTTTCTGTACTCTTCCTTAAGCGGCCTCCACCTCACCCCTACACACCGTGTGTGTGGCCCGGACATGGCCAGCACACGGCCTGGCGTGGCAAGGGTGTACACCACATGTACTTCAAAATTTTCCAGAAATTCATGTTTTCTCAAAAACTCCAGAAAAAGGGAATACATACCTGAAACGAAGATCCATGTTATTATATTTTTTAAATTTTTAATTAACAATTTACTAGTTTATGTATAAAATCTTAAATTAATTTTATAGAATTAATAAGGAGTGTTTTTTACATGGTTCCCTATATTGTTCAATTTTGTTTCTGTTCAATATAATTTTTATTAATATGTTCTAAGGTAATAACATCACTTTTATTGTTGATATTGTTTTCAAATTTATAATTTTATATGTCATTTTATGATATAATTGAATAAGTTTTTTTGAAGTATAGAATTATTGTGTTAACATATAAATATTAATTTTTGATTTAATTGGAATGATAGATTAGGTAAAAAAATTCAATGTGAATTTATTCTATTTATACCTTTTTTATGTTATATGTGGTTTCTTTCATTACTTGTTGAAATGGTTTTTGTTTAGTATGGTTTATTGGATTATTGGTGTGTCATTTATTGATCATATAGGGGTCATTATTGGTTTTCTATGGATAAATTGTTTCTATTGACAATGTGGTGGATTTTAGAGTGTTGTGTGAAATGATATATATATTTTTGGGTTAGGTTGAATTAGTTTCGTCTTGTTGTTTATCAGTGGATTGGAATATTGTTGGAAAAAATAAAATCATTTCTGGGATATTTGATGGAATTTAGAAATGGAGTGTAGCTAAATTATCATTGTTAATGGATGGAATAGTTGAATTCAGTAAATGGAAAAGGCTTTAATATATGTGATTAATTATTAATAAATTGTAATAAATAATGAAATCAGATTAATTGATTTTTTCTAATTAAATATTGATAAATTAACGTTTTTTGTTCGGAAATGTGGAATCACGAATTTAATGAGGAAAATTGAATGGAGAAGAAGAGAATACTTATAATGATGAATTCTACAAAATTTCAGGGTTGTATTTGTTTTTATTATATTATTATTCCATTATGGTATATTTTTAGGGTTAGGTAAATCATGTGGTTTTTTTTCGTATTACATTGAGTGATAACCCTTTGTAACACCCCAAGCTTCTACGGTACGCTTCTATTTGAATAATGTGATAGCGTGTGTTGTACGCAACACCGAGTTCTAACACACCATAACTAATCAAACTAGCCGTTATGAATAGTAACACCTAGTTTTTGAAATTATATATATTTTATATTTGAAAATGGACTTCATTTTTGGATTCGGAATATCGAATTTAGCCTAAGGTGAAATTTTGGTACATTTCGGATAACTTTCATATTTTGATGAATAGTGAAAATTACTAAATTTTAATTAAAAACAACATTTTTAATCAAAATAATTAATAGTGATAAATTATGAATTTTAGTGGTTTTAAAGTATATTTAGAATATATTTTTACCATTTAATATAATGTTGGTCATTGGACATAATTTTACAATTAAACCGATCATAAACAAGTGTCAATCTTTTGATAGTTATTATCTCTTAAAAACACGCTTTTTGTTTTGACAGCGGGAATTAATTTTAAATTAATTTCTGCCACTTCTGTGTTTTGAATTTAGGAAAATGGATTCCATATTTGGAATCAGGATGTTCAAATTGTGTAAATAGGTAACTTTTATTTTTAGACATTTTGAAAAATTACTGCGGTAAATATTTTATTTACCATGGTTAAGGGTAAATCCGGTAAATAAGGGTTAAAAAATAATATTATAATAAAACTAAATTACCCTAAAACGTGTCTTAACCCTACTGGTCGATACATGGTCTACCATGGGAATCTTTGGGTCTATTTTGGGACCCCACGGATCCACTTGTAAGTGATAATGACACTTTATTTTAATTAAGTTAAAATGAATACAAAAATGACACAAGCATATATCTTTTAGAAAAACAATTGTTACATAGGGTTATATATGTTGGATTTTAGATTATAAATATTAATTAGAAAGATAAAAAGATTTCCTACATAATGATATTTTATTTATAAATTTTAGACATTAAATAATTTATTTTATTTATGACACAATGATGATGCAGTAATTACTATAATAGTGAACAATTAAAATAATTGATATTATAAATACCCAAATAAATATAATATGAAACTTTTAATGAATTAAACTAATTTTCTAAGATAAAATGATATATTAGGATTGATTTAATTGACTTTGTTCG
The DNA here is from genome assembly GCA_963277665.1 of Viscum album. Taxonomy (NCBI): domain Eukaryota; kingdom Viridiplantae; phylum Streptophyta; class Magnoliopsida; order Santalales; family Viscaceae; genus Viscum; species Viscum album. The sequence continues at coordinate 210,235,241 of OY728123.1, forward strand.
AAGTAATCAATCTGTTACGAGTTTCACAAAAATCAACTATTGAATAGTGTCAAAATTGACATAAAAGAGTTCTTAAAACAAATATTATATTATTAATTGATATTAAATTCCTAAAAATCTAAGGTTCTGCCAAGAGACTTATATCATGATAGGTTAATCATTAATGGACCACTTGGGGGTCGCTTGGATGTATGTAGTAAGTTTATTAACCATATTATATAAAAATACAAAGAGACATTGTAAAAGTGAAACTAATTAACTTAAAGTTAATACTTAAAGATAAGGTTAATATAAGTACCCAAACCTGTCTAAATTCTATTGGTTGAGTTGTTTTCGACCATCCCCACCTTAACATTTGAATAGTCAACTTTGGAGCCATTAGAAACCGAATATGAATTTATTATAAATTAATATTTCTAGCTTTTCCAAAGGTGCCCCTCACCCCTCTTATAAAAGGGCACTCCTCCTTCTCATTTCTTCACACCTTCAAAGCCTTTTGGTTCGGCCAAACTCTGCCCAAATACTCTCCCAACATCCCTCACTACAACCTAGAGGCCTTAGTTTAATCAGAAATCCAACCTAAGGAGCCCTTTTGATCAAATCAAAAGGAAGAACCCGAAGAAGAGGTAATGATTTCACCACCCTTCTCCAAGTTCATTTCTTCTTCCACTTCTTCTTCCTTTGTTCTTACCATCCTAAAATAATAACTACAGTATCTCACATATACTGTGATGTTATTATAAATATGGTACAACCATATTCAGTATTCTATCCACCCTTTGAATAACATGTCACCATACGTGCGTACGTACGGACTACCGTCTCCATGTCGTGGTGTAATTGTTATTCAATATAATATTATTTGGATGGGTATAATAATGATGTGTAACTCATGTAAATAATAAATATAACATGTTAATGATTCTGTATATATGATATACCATCCATTTATATATTATTTTAATATCAATAGAATGATATTGTCGCTCGTGCGTACGTACGGACTACCGTCTCCACGAACGCGATGAGATTCATTCTCCATCGTATCCATTCAAGTATAATTATCATTTGATGATTTAAAAATGATTTTTAAGGACTAGATATCATTCTGGATATGAATAAGATACAACAACCATGGATTATGTAACAAAACATATAAAAGAAAATGAGTAAGTTAACTCCCGAAACGACGATAATTCTAAGATATTATTTCATATATGATATCATATTATTATATATGATTCTTGTATAATTTAATAAAAAATATTTCACCATTATACAGGAGGATAACCTACCCCAACCAAGGAAAAGTACAAGGTAAGGGTTTACTTTACAACCTCTTCATTATCCAAGGTTGTTTATACGTAATAATCTACTGGGATCTCTTTATCATCCACATCCATGTTTCTTAAAAATGCATTTCAAAACATTTTTACTATTTACTAGAATATGAGTTAAAGTCATTTATACCCCTTTTGACTTTTATAAGTGGTTTATAAAGTAATTTTTCGGTCATTTTCAAAACAAGGTCCTTTTTAACCTTTTCGACAGAATTAAGGTAAGAATGTTTTTTTTAACTTATACGGCGGGTGCGGCTATTTTCCGCCGTTATAAAATCTTCAAAGCTTCCCTTACAAGATTATAAGAATATTTTCAAAGAAAATGTTTTATTTTATATGTATCTTAAATTATTTCAAAATAAAAGGAGATATTTCTTTAAAAAGAATTTTGATCTCATCTATGTCAACATCCTTTGATGGATTTTAAGATTATTTGAAGTTGATTTATTATGATACAAAACTTCTATATTGTATTGAAGGTTTTGTGATATGTTTGACTGTGGATGTGCTATTTTTATACCATTCATAGTTTATGGTGAAAGTATTGACATTTCGTATGCTAGTTTTAATACGAATGTTTATGTTATGTTTAAACCTTTTCATATGGGAATGCATTGGACTTAATATGTGACGGGTGGAGCCCGCTATAGCTCCTCGATGCATCGGTAGGTCTCATGAGACAAACTACCGTCTTGGCACAAGGCCTTGACAAGGCCTTGGCTATGTGGTTATGATAGTCTGGCATTATGCATTCCAACATTATGAAAGTGGTTATTGATTTTTGCATGTGATTATTCGATTAGTAGAATATCCATGTGAATAAGTAAATGGCATTATTTCATTTTATTTATGCCATACCATGTTGAAAGTTCATATTTAAAAGGCTTTTGTTTTAGTTATACATTGCCTTAAATGTTTATTCTTATTTATGAATGTTTCCACTATATTGTTATCCTTACTGGGCATTTGAGCTCACCCCTTTTCTATGTTTTATTTTATCCAGGATGTGAAGAAGTAAGTTATGAATGACCTGCAGGGATTTTATGAGGGGTTAATAGTGTGAATTGTGGAAACATCATGTTTTTGTAGTAGTTTTTCATTTTATGATGTAATGTAAAACTTATGAATATATCTAGTGTTTCCAAGGCTACTAAACCAATCGGTCTTTCGAGATTTGATCTTTCTTGTGATCATGCCAATGTTATGTAATAATGCACCGACTCTGGGTAACTGGGGTCGGGGCGTTACAGTTGGTATCAGAGGAAGTTTAGTACAAACCTTGGAAGCTAGATTTAGATAAACTCTGATTAGAGCACGTAGACCTAAGATGAACTTTGAGGATTAGTATAGAAGAACTTCCTAGAATTTTGGTATTGTAGAGATTTTGTGAGTTTTCCTAGAAATACATCCCTTTCTGGATACGAGCAGGTAGATGCGGCTCTGGCACAGATGTACCTAGGGGTAAAACCCGAAAACACCGCTTTGAGCTAGACTCGAACGGGAACTGGTGCACGACAACGGGCCTTGCTGCACTCTTGGTTACGACACTCCCGGGGGATATGCTTAGGATAACTCTCATTTTCTTTACAAATAATTTTGAAGGGATTATGAGTATATAATTCCTCAAAGAAAACATTCTTATGATTATGGATTATATCCATAAATAGTTCAATTTATGTTAAGTGTTTTATAAGTATGGGATTATGTATTTTGATTCATAAACTGATCTAGTTTATGCCATTGTTTAGAAATGGCGCCTAGTGGAAGAAATGGAAACTGTATCAATGCACCTAATTCTTATTTAGATCCACCCCTAGTAGCTCAACTTAATTCAATTATTGGGGAGGAAGAGAATGAAATAACTGTCGGTGAGGAAAGGAATGTTCAAATAGAGGATGTACCTGTTGTGAAAGAATTTGTAGATGTATTTCCGGAAGATTTACCTGGACATCCTCCAGAACGAGAAGTTGAGTTTTCTATTGATTTGATTCCTGGATCAAGGCCTATATCGAAGACCCCTTATAGAATGGCCACTGTAGAGTTAGTCGAACTAAAGAAACTACTAGAGGAATTGAGTAATAAGGGATTTATTCTCCCTAGTGTTTCTCCATGGGGAGCCCCTGTTCTTTTTGTTAAAAAGAAAGATGGATCTATGAGGTTATGTATCGACTACAGGGAGATCAATGCTATAACGATATAGAACAAGTATCCCCTACCTCGTATTGATGATTTATTTGACCAACTACATGGAGCTCAATACTTTTCAAAGATTGACCTTCGATCTGGATACCATCAGTTGTGTGTAAAGAAGGAAGACATTCCGAAGACAGCATTTCGAACCAGGTACGGGCATTACGAGTTTACTGTAATGCCTTTGGGATTGACTAATGCACCCTCTGTATTCATGGATCTGATGAATAGAGTTTTCAAGGAGTATCTCGGTGAATTTGTGGTGGTATTTATTGATGATATATTGGTATACTCCAAAACCTACGAAGATCATGAAAATCACTTGCGCATTATCTTGAAGACTCTGAGGAGGCATGAATTATATGGGAAGTTTAGAAAGTGTGAATTCTGGCTTCAGGAGATTTCTTTTCTTGGCCATATTGTCTCTAAAGATGGAATCTCTGTTGATCCTTCTAAGACCAAGGCAATCCAAGAATGGCCAGCACCTACGAGTATAACTGAGGTACGCAGTTTTATTGGTTTTGCAGGTTATTATCGACGTTTCGTCCAGAATTTTGCCCGATTGGCTAACCCATTAACGAAGCTCACACGTAAAGGGGTTAAATTTGTTTGGACAAAAGAGTGTGAAGAATTTTTTGAAGAACTGAAGAGAAGATTAGTCAACTCTCCTATATTGACTCTATCATCGGGGAATGATGGATTCGTTATTTATATTGATGCATCGAAGAAAGGACTTGGCTGTGTCCTTATGCAGAATGATAGAGTTATTGCCTATGCATCACGACAGTTGAAAATTCATGAACAAAACAATCCTACTCATGATCTCGAGTTAGCAGCTGTGATCTTTTCTTTGAAGATATGGAGGCACTACCTCTATGGTGAAAAATGTGAGATTTATACTGATCACAAGAGTTTGAAGTATATTTTCTCACAAAAAGAACTCAACATGAGGCAAAGGAGATGGCTTGAATTACTCAAGGATTATGATTGTACGATACACTACCACCCGGGGAAGGCAAACAAGGTGGCAGATGCTTTGAGTAGAAAAGACCATGGAGTTTTGAACAATATGAGAATTGAAAGGGATCCAATTTTCATGGATCTAGTAAAGATGGACATGGGAATAACCAGGGAAGGTGAAACATCATTTCTTTTTCAAATGGTTGCCAAACCATCTTTACTAGAAAGGATTAAGAGTTCTCAGACCGATGATGAAGAATTCCAAAAGAAGATTAAAGCTGTGAATGATGGGAGATTGAGAGACTTTGTGTTTGAAGATGGAATTTTGAAATTCGGGAAGAGACTTTGTGTTCCCAATATACCTGATCTAAAAAGGGAATTGCTGGATGATGCTCATAGTTCCAATTTCTCTATACACCCTGGGAGCTCCAAAATGTATAGAGATTTGAAGGAACATTTTTGGTGGGACAACATGAAGAGGGAGATTTCTGATTTTGTGTCAAGATGTATGATTTGTCCACAAGTGAATGCTGGAAGGCAACAGCCTGGAGGAGTCATGCAACCTCTTACCATACCGGAGTGGAAATGGGACAATATTACGATGGACTTTGTCATGGGGATACCAAAGAATCCTAGAAGGAACGATGCAATATGGGTTATTGTTGATCGTCCTACCAAGACAACACATTTTCTTTCTATAAGAGAAGATCTACCCCTGGAATGTCTAGAAAGACTATACATTAATGAAGTTGTGAGACTTCATGGAGTACCCCTATCGATTGTTTCTGATCGTGATCCCCGTTTTACTTCAAGATTCTGGAAAAGTCTTCAGAAATCCCTGGATACTGAACTTCATTTGAGCACTGCTTACCACCCTCAGACAGACGGACAATCAGAACGGACTATTCAAACCTTAGAAGACATGTTGAGATCTTTCTCACTTGACTTTCAGGGTATGTGGGATCAATATTTACCACTGGTAGAATTTTCCTATAACAATAGCTTCCATTCGAGTATTCAGATGGAACCATATGAAGCGTTATACGGAAAGAGATGTCGTACACCAACCTGTTGGGATGACGTTGGTGAAAGAAAACTTGTAGGCCCAGAACTGGTGGAGGAAACGGTGGAAAAGGTGAAAGTAATCCAAAATCACATCAAAGCAGCTCAAAGTAGGCAGAAGAGCTATGCCGATAATCGAAGGAAGGATTTGGAATTTCAAGTCGGTGATCATGTTTTCCTAAAGGTATCTCCATAGAAGGGAGTCATACGTTTTGGAAGGAAAGGTAAATTGAGTCCCAGGTACATCGGACCTTTCGAAATTCTAGAACGAATTGGGGCTGTAGCTTACCGATTGGCAATGCCGCCAAGTATCTCCAAAGTTCACGATGTGTTCCACGTATCTCTGTTGAGAAAATACATGCCTGACCCAACACATGTACTCACCTATAAGGAATTAGAACTGGAACCCGATCTGTCTTATTGTGAAGAGCCCGTCAAGATTCTTGATACAAGAGAACAAGTACTGAGAAACCGGACGACGCGTCTGGTAAAAGTTTTGTGGAGAAACCATAAGATGGAAGAGGCAACGTGGGAACTCGAGGAACTTATGATGAAGAACCAACCGAGTCTTTTTATGCAGTAATACCCTAGAAATTGCTAGGACGCAATTATTTGAAGGAGGGGAGAATGTAACACCCCAAGCTTCTACGGTACGCTTCTCTTTGAATAATGTGATAGCGTGTGTTGTACGCAACACCGAGTTCTAACACACCATAACTAATCAAACTAGCCATTATGAATAGTAACACCTACTTTTTGAAATTATATATATTTTATATTTGAAAATGGACTTCATTTTTGGATTTGGAATATCGAATTTAGCGTAACGTGAAATTTTGGTACATTTCGGATAACTTTCATATTTTGATGAATAGTGAAAATTACTAAATTTTAATTAAAAACAACTTTTTAATCAAAATAATTAATAGTGATAAATTATGAATTTGATTGGTTTTAAAGTATATTTAGAATATATATTTTTACCATTTAATATAATGTTGGTCATTGGACATAATTTTACAATTAAACCGAACATAAACAAGTGTCAATCTTTTGATAGTTATTATCTCTTAAAAACACGCTTTTTGTTTTGACAGCGGGAATTAATTTTAAATTAATTTCTGCCACTTCTGTGTTTTGAATTTAGGAAAATGGATTCCATATTTGGAATCAGGATGTTCAAATTGTGTAAATAGGTAACTTTTATTTTTAGTCATTTTGAAAAATTACTGCGGTAAATATTTTATTTACCATGGTTAAGGGTAAATCCGGTAAATAAGGGTTAAAAAAATAATATTATAATAATACTAAATTACCCTAAAACGTGTCTTAACCCTACTGGTTGATACATGGTCGACCATGGGAATCTTTGGGTCTATTTGGGGACCCCATGGATCCACTTGTAAGTGATAATGACACTTTATTTTAATTAAGTTAAAATGAATACAAAAATGACACCAGCATATATCTTTTAGAAAAACAATTGTTACATACGGTTATATATGTTGGATTTTAGATTATTAATATTCATTAGAAAGATAAAACGATTTCCTACATAATGATATTTTATTTATAATTTTTAGACATTAAATAATTTATTTTATTTATGACACAATGATGATGAAGTAATTACTATAATAGTGAAAAATTAAAATAATTGATATTATAAATACCCAAATAAATATAATATGAAACTTTTAATGAATTAAACTAATTTTATAAGATAATATGATATATTATGATTGATTTAATTGACTTTGTTCGAAGTAATCAATCAGTTATGAGTTTCACGAAAATCAACTATTGAACAGTGTCAAAATTGACATAAAAGAGTTCTTAAAACAAATATTATATTATTAATTGATATTAAATTCTTAAAAATCTAAGGTTCGCCCAAGAGACTTATATCATGATAGTTTCATCATTAATGGACCACTTGGGGGTCGCTTGGATGTATGTAGTAAGTTTATTAACCATATTATATAAAAATACAAAGAGACATTGTAAAAGTGAAACTAATTAACTTAAAGTTAATACTTAAAGATAAGGTTAATATAAGTACCCAAACCTGTCTAAATTCTATTGGTTGAGTTTTTTTCGACCCATCCCCACCTTAACCTTTGAATAGTCAACTTTGGAGCCATTAGAAACCGAATATGAATTTATTATAAATTAATATTTCTAGCTTTTCCAAAGGTTCCCCTCACCCCTCTTATAAAAGGGCACTCGTCCTTCTCATTTCTTCACACCTTCAAAGCCTTTTGGTTCGGCCAAACTCTGCCCAAATACTCTCCCAACATCCCTCACTACAACCTAGAGGCCTTAGTTTAATCATAAAGCCAACTTAAGGAGCCCTTTTGATCAAATCAAAAGGAAGAACCCGAAGAAGAGGTAATGATTTCACCACCCTTCTCCAAGTTCATTTCTTCTTCCACTTCTTCTTCCTTTGTTCTTACCATTCTAAAATAATAACACCAGTATCTCACATATACTGTGATGTTATTATAAATATGGTACAACCATATTTAGTATTCTATCCACCCTTTGAATAACATGTCACCATATGTGCGTACGTACGGACTACCGTCTCCACGTCGTGGTGTAATTGTTATTCAATATAATATTATTTGGATGGGTATAATAATGATGTGTAACTCATGTAAATAATAAATATAACATGTTAATGATTCTGTATATATGATATACCATCCATTTATATATTATTTTAATATCAAAATAATGATATTGTCGCTCGTGCGTACGTACGGACTACCGTCTCCACGAACGCGATGAGATTCATTCTCCATCGTATCCATTCAAGTATAATTATCATTTGATGATTTAAAAATGATGTTTAAGGACTAGATATCATTCTGGATATGAATAAGATACAACAACCATGGCTTATGTAACAAAACATATAAAAGAAAATGAGTAAGTTAACTACCGAAACGACGATAATTCTAAGATATTATTTCATATATGATATCATATTATTATATATGATTCTTGTATAATTTAATAACAACTATTTCACCATTATACAGGAGGTTAACCTACCCCATCCGAGGAAAAGTACAAGGTAAGGGTTTACTTTACAACCTCTTCATTATCCAAGGTTGTTTATACGTAATAATCTACTGGGATCTCTTTATCATCCACATCCATGTTTCTTAAAAATGCATTTCAAAACATTTTTACTATTTACTAGAATATGAGTTAAAGTCATTTATACCCTTTTTGACTTTTATAAGTGGTTTATAAAGGAATTTTTTGGTCGTTTTCAAAACAAGGTCCTTTTTAACCTTTTCGACAGAATTAAGGTAAGAATGTTTTTTTTAACTTATACGGCGGGTGCGGCTATTTTCCGCCGTTATAAAATCTTCAAAGCTTCCCTTACAAGCTTATAATAATATTTTCAAAGAAAATGTTTTATTTTATATGGATCTTAAATTATTTCAAAATAAAAGGAGATATTTCTTTAAAAAGAATTTTGATTTCATCTATGTCAACATCTTTTGATGGATTTTAAGATTATTTGAAGTTGATTTATTATGATACAAAACTTATATATTGTATTGAAGGTTTTGTGATATGTTTGACTGTGGATGTGCTATTTTTATACCATTCATAGTTTATGGTGAAAGTATTGACATTTCGTATGCTATTTTTAATACGAATGTTTATGTTATGTTTAAACCTTTTCATATGGGAATGCATTGGACTTAATATGTGACGGGTGGAGCCCGCTATAGCTCCTCGATGTATCGGTAGGTCTCATGAGACAAACTAGTGTCTTGGCACAAGGCCTTGACAAAATCTTATTTGTAGTCTTGGCACGAGGCCTTGTCTATGTGGTTATGATAGTCTGGAATTATGCATTCCAACATTATGAAAGTGGTTATTGATTTTTGCATGTGATTATTCGATTAGTAGAATATACATGTGAATAAGTAAATGGAATTATTTCATTTTATTTATGCCATACCATGTTGAAAGTTCATATTTAAAAGACTTTTGTTTTAGTTATACATTGCCTTAAATGTTTATTCTTATTTATGAAAGTTTCCGCTATATTGTTATCCTTACTGGGCATTTGAGCTCACCTCTTTTCTATGTTTTATTTTTCCCAGGATGTGAAGAAGTAAGTTATGAATGACCGGCAGGGATTTTATGAGGGGTTAATAGTGTGGATTGTGGAAACATTATGTTGTTGTAGTAGTTTTTCATTTTATGATGTAATGTAAAATGTATGAATATATCTAGTGTTTCCAAGGCTACTAAACCAATCGGTCTTTCGAGATTTGATCTTTCTTGTGATCATGCCAATGTTACGTAATAATGCACCGACTCTGGGTAACTGGGGTCGGGGCGTTACACCCTTTGTCTAGGAATGTAAGTAAAAAATTTATCTATAATATTTTTCATATTTTTTTATTCCACCACCTTAGTTATTTAATGTTATTGATTCCCAAATGAAGACAAGGCTTTTTGGTATTCTCCATGAAATCTAGGTCAAATGGGCATGTACAGTTTACTACTGTTGATGCCAAAATATTGGATGACAAAAGAAGAAGGAAAAGAAGCCCGTGCATTGCCCCGCGAAGTGCAACCATGGAACGCACCCCAGCAAATGCTGCTACTGTGAAGCAAAGAAGGCGGTAACGCTCTGCGAACGTCCTGACATTCGCGAGCCCGCCGCGAAGCTCCTGAGGCGGTAACGCTTCACGAATGGCCTGACATTCGTGATCCCACCGCAAAGCTCCGGAGGCGGTAACACTCTGCGAACGGCCTGACGTTCGCGAGCCCTCCGCGAAGCACCCACCGCCCCTTAGCGCCGCGTGAGCTCTGCTTCGCGGTTCCCCTTTCCTATAAATACTAGGCTCCCCCTAAGTCCAAAGGACTGACAATCTGACCATTCAGTTTCTCAGATCTCGAATCGTGAAGCACCCTTCGCCCCCGGGAATCATGAGCTCCGCGAGGTACTTATACTTCACGAGATGCCTTCGCCTTGTCTCGTCTTGAGACCCTCTTCTGAGAGGGATTCCCTTCGCGAAGCCTAAGGGAATTTGAGAAGGAAAGGGATTCCCAAGGGAACCCGGGCAGCTATGGAGCATTTATTTTTCGTGAAACACCCATCCTGTACTAGTGATCCACATGCCATGTCGGGGTCGTTGTACATCGCGAAGCACACTGCTTCATAGCACCTTGCTTCGTGAGGGACCTCTGCTTCACGAGGCAGTGCTCCTCGAATACCATTCCACTTCGTGAAGAACCTCTCATTCATACCCCTGCCCCATGCTAAGGCCAAGGCACTCCACTTCCTGAAGCATACTCCTTTCTTTCGAAATTCCTCTTCCCGTGCGACCCTCCAAGTTTGCACGATGTGATTTCAATGTCCCATGGACAAACACCACCCGTAGAATTGCTTCTCCTAATGCTTCTTCACATAGGCATGCTAACAGCTATTACTTCTTCGCATAGCCATACTAACGTGGACCCCTCGATGGTTTGCTCTGTGACCCCCCTTTACCACGGCTTTGCTATTACCTTCCCTTCCCCAAGGGGCATGGGGTACTAGTAATGTATGTCCTAGGGGTGCGGAGTAAACCCACCTCATCCGAGCTACAGAACGTTAATCTGCCAAGCACCTCATCCTCAACACATGACGTTAAACTGTGATCAGACCCCGTTCCCCGCACACAGGGTCCCCCCGGCTTGGACATTCTTTACGCCCGCTCTTCTCCATGGGAACGGATTCTTCCTCACATTGGATGAGATCCTCCTTGTTGGAGTAGATTATCTCCACCGGATAAGGGAAACCACATTGGTATAAGCTCCCAAGCCTCTCTTACGGAAGGTAGCACCCATGAACCTTCGTACTTTCCCACTGCCAAGGCCAGTGGAGGGCGCGATAGGGAACGAGTCACCTTCCATATTTTGTCCCAAATCTCTCTCCCTCCGCGCTTTGTCGCGCTTCGGGACTCCATCCTGGAGTATGTCCCAACACCATGGGCTGCCTAACGTGTAATCCCCTCTTTGTTTCCCACGGACGCATCCTTCGCAACGTGATCGTCAGGTCCCTGCAATCTCTTGTTTCTCACACCGAGCATGACTCATGTGAGCATAGAGTGAGTGTCATCCCTGATTCCCACATAAAGCGAACTACATGGACTTTCATCCATGTCAAGGCATGGTACGTAGGACGCCTCCACAAGGTTCAAGCCCACCACTCAGTCGTTTCTTCATGTCGAGGCGCACCCTCGTCCAGTAAGACGTTAAACTATATGCCCCCGTCCAGTATGACATTAAAATTCACATCCATTTGAACTACGAGGTATTTGATCCATGTAAAGGCATGGTACGTAGAATGCCTCCCTGAGGTTCGAGCCCACCACTAGTGGACCCCCCGGGTCCACATTCATGTCGGTTTTCTAACAAAACCCAACCTGAACTACGAGAACTTTGATCCATGTTATGGCATGGTATGTAGGATGCCTCCATGAGGTTCAAGCCCATCACCTGTTGGTCATTCCGACCTCCTTCACGTCAGTTCACCAACACTTGGGTAGCCTAGTGTGTAAGCCCCACACCATCTGGATCAAGGTCTCTTTTCTTTCACGTTGGTCCACTGACACCCACCATTCACGCTCGAACTATGAGGAATTTGATCCATATTAAGGTATGATACGTAGGAAGCCTCCATGAGGTTCGAGCCTGTCACCCGGTCATTCCGACCCCATTCACGTCGGTTCACCCCCATCCCGCGTGACGTTAAACTGTATTCCACATCTCATCTGAACTACAAGGACTTTGATCCATGTCAAGGCATGGTATGCAGGAAGCCTTCCTGAGTCTCAAGCCCAACTTTACTGTCACCATTGCGATGGTACCATTTCATTCCCCCTATACTTCATCCATCCACCCATCCATCATCCACCCTGATTCTTACTCGGACCGCCACATCCCGGTGGGATCATGACACTCTTCTCCCCTCCACAGCATCCGAGAAACCTCCCATGAGCTGATCCCGTTATCGACACCCCTTCAAGGGAAATTCCTCAATCTGATCCACTCCAGCTAGTGTTTTGATCAGGCCGATCCGTCTCTGCTGGACGTTAAACATACGACATACCCTTTGTTAAACATGGGAAGTTGAGGAAAACCTTAGATACATGCCTATGGCATAAGATTCCCCGCGCTCGATGTGGGATGCCTCGGGCTTCTGCGCCCTCGAGAAGCCTTATGACAAGGGATAAAAGACAGACACACCAATTCCCCAGTGTTCAGACACACTGTTGATGCCTCGATGTGACTACTCCCCGACTGAAGGTTGCGGCCCTAACCGGACCCTTTGTAATGTCTTGAAAGAAGCAGTCTAATTAACTAGTGTCCATGAAAACATGGCACTGGGAAGAGTTTCACGAACAATGTATTAAATCTATGATGGAGACCTGGACTAGGTGACGTGTTCCGAGGAGGAATCCAGGGAAGGAAGAACCGACATCCCATCATCCCAGTTTCGATCAAGGAGAAAACGTCCCTGAACAAGGAACGGATGCCACCCGCCTTTGGAAAGCGGGAATGCGGGGCAACAGCTACGCGTCCTCCACAGACGGATGTGCGCGCCCCGACGAAAGTGTCGGAAATAGAAATGGTGAACCCGACATGAAATTATTCTCCTCAATGTGGGTATTAGTAGCATTCAATACACCAATAGATTGACGTGTCACCAGATCCAGATATTCGGGGTCGGGTCCCGCCAAGAAAATAGTGGGCCTGGTGTGAAACTCACTGGAAGTTGGGGCAGTAGAATGTGGGGCATTCCATTCTGCAACGTGTTGGTGTGGATCCCTCTTACTGACCACGGAGGATGGAATGCCGCTGGGGCACTGGTTGTCGATCCTTTTCCTCACAGAGCTGATGAGTTGATCTCCCTATTTCCCCAGAAACAGGTTGCTGCTTTGGAGACATGATCACCGCCTACTCGCCTACGCAGGGGTGGGGGAAATACCAGCACAACCACTCTACGTGGCTCTACTACCGCCACGACAGCCTCTACATCCGTGAATACTGGATGCCCACATCCCCTCTCCATCGGAGATCATCCAACGAAGGGTGATCAACAACCTTGTACGAAGGTACGAGGAGGAAGGGGTTATCCCGACTCGGGATATGGCCCGCCTAGACCTGGAGGCATCCAGGCCCCACCTTTAATGCCACCCTCAAAGGCCATGCAGGGAGACCCTACTCCCCACCCCAACATTCAATCGTTTCAAATGCATGTCCCCGGAACGCCTCGACGACTCCTCACCTTACGCTGATAAGGCAGGTGATGTTCAACTCATCCTGGTCAGAGTCCCAATCCAAGGGCTCCAAACAAGGGCTCCCATCTGGCCGCGTCAGCACCGCCATCCAGCTTCGCTAGAGGAGTAGGTAGGCTATACCCCTGCACCACCTGCGCCAGCTCGTCTGGCCCGACGTCAGCGCCGGGCCCGAGATGAGGATGCTCGTCAAGGTGTGTCGACGTCAACAGCTACTGTGGCTCAAACCACCACCTACTTGCATCATGGATTCCTTTCATACACTGAGTAGGGTAACTCCTTCCCCCGACCAGGATCGAGGCCTCAGCCGCCCCATGGGCAGGCTGGGTTGACTCTCGGGGTCACAGGCCCGAGCTGTGATTTCCGAGAACCAATCCGCGGTAACGTCACTCCATAAGGAGGTCCTCTCCGTACCACCATTCCACATAGCGTGGGCCTCCCCCGCTCCAAAGCTCGTCATGGGGGTATGCCTCGTGCCACTCCCATCCCGAATGAAGACCTTCCCCATGGCAGTGACGCTCGGTGCGAAATCCTCTCCCGCACCCACCATACAAGGAATGGAGTTCCTCCTCCCCCCCTGACCGTCAATGTGAAGGCACCACCCATCTGTTCCCTCTCCAACATGGGGTTCCTATATACATCCTCTCTGCAACTGGAGAAGGCCCTCCTTGCCCCGACAACCCGAGGAGTGAAGGTCAGCCTCGCACCACCAACATCAATCACGGAGGTCTTCCCCGTGCTCCTGCCGGTTCCAACAGAGGTTCCGCCCACATGGGTGTTGTCCATGGAGGTCCTCCTCCTGTACCCTTCGACATTTTCCCTGGTGCCCCTCGCACCCCGACTATCTCAAGCGGGAGTCCTCCCTGCCATGGGGCCTGCACCGCTACGAGACTACATGTCAAGGATCATCCTTGTCCCAAAGAGCCATCTAGGGGCAGGAGATTTGGTTGTCGCCACCACAAGAAGAGTCCTAGGATGGCCTGGGTGGAGATCAAACCGGCCTATTTCTCGAATTCTGAATCGGAATGCGACTCAGCGATGGAACCTTCTCCCTGCTCCTCCGTGTCAAGGACTGGGGCAGGAACCAGGCGCGTCCGCCTCATTCCCCCAGAATGCGAGGTCCATCGGATTCCCGTCTCCCTCTGCAGGTACATCCAGGAGGAAGAAATTGTGGAAATTCCATAGGTCCCGACCGCTCAATCACCATCGTCGTCACCAGAAGCGCCCTCTACCTCTACCAGAGATCACAGAGGGCTGTTATGGGGACCAACGACAGTAGAGCAACGATGTTCCCCATCGCCGGTGGCTGTAATTCCTGCGCTAGAGGCTCTGTCTATCAGCCCATCATATCGTGATATGGTGCTTAGGTCACCTCACTCTTCAGAGGATGGCCCGGAATTCAA
This sequence comes from Viscum album, assembly GCA_963277665.1. Classification (NCBI taxonomy): domain Eukaryota; kingdom Viridiplantae; phylum Streptophyta; class Magnoliopsida; order Santalales; family Viscaceae; genus Viscum; species Viscum album. Next base: position 210,250,520 of record OY728123.1, read on the forward strand.
CAGCCAGTCATCTCGTTCACCATATTCTCCACCGCCCAATTCATTGTCCCAGCAGTCCGCCTCGGTACCGCTACCAGTCCCTCAGCTGCCTCCAGTTGATGAGTGGGGAAATATGGGGCCAAACATTGAGTCCGAGACCAGGAGCTTCTAGAGCATTCTCGCAGTGGATCACTTCCCGGAGAAGTTCTGGCCGACGGCAGCGCAGAACTTTTGTGCGCCAGAATCCTTTACCCTAGAGAAAGTAGGGTGCTTCCACCGAACCCTATGGGCGACACACTTCTGCCTTTGTTATGAGCAGGTATTTTACCCCAGGAGCCGAGTGCACTTTGATGAAATCGGCGAGAAATGCCGCTTGATCGATTTGGCCGCACTCCCTGTGGCCCAGCGCCCTGTGTCGCCAGGCCTCCAGAGCACCCTTCAATGGAAAGGCGTTCAGAGTCTCAAAGTACTCCGCAGAATCATATGGGAAGCTAATTCCCATGTGCAAGGATGTGGCTGGGGACAGTATGCCTCCCTCCTCTTCAGTCATGTCCGATGGCAGCCTGATTCGTTATGCAACATTGAGGATATGCCCCCAAGGAGGGTCGCGGTCCACATGGCTAGCATAGTATACAAGGAGGACGAGATTGAATTCCTCAATGGAGACCTACCCCATGAGGGTGTACCACCACTGTTGGACCCATAAGGGAGGGTTACCTGTCAACATAGAAACCTTTTAGGCCTCCCTGTACCCACCGAGTCGCTGGTACTCAGTCGAAATGTCGGTAAGGTTAAGGAGCATGTCAGAACTATCAAGCACTCCGAACCACCCACCTCTGTACATAAGATGGACGGAGATCCATAGAAGGCCGCGTTACGCTAATAACTTGCTGAGTAGATGAGGCTGGTTGATGAACACCTGGCCAAGTGTGCTGCAGAGAAGCGACCCGACTACGGTAATCCCATGCTGGGGCAGTAGGGGCAGGGACAATTTCCCCCCAGCGAGATTCTTCTAGGCGACCCTGATCATGCTACTCCCGATGACAGAGAATTAGCTGGAACTAATGGAAAGAGGGCGCGATACGTCTCACCAAACCCTCTGGAACGATGGGGCAATCTGAGGAATCTAGCCCAGGCCACCCCAGCCGCCACACAGGTCGTTCCGCCAGTTGCTCCATGAACTGCTGAAGCCATCTACCATGTTGAAGAACCCGGCAACGCACTTGTGATTAGGGATCCCCATCAAGATAGGGACCCCCCAGATGATCTTATAGCAGCACTCTTCTCCCACCTCGAAGCATTGGAAACGCGGCAGGTGGTAGTCCCACTGGATGGCAAGCCATATCCTGTGTGGGTGGATGATATGCCCGCACCCTCGGGTTTTGGGGACCCCACTTTTTCTTCCATCAACGGGACAGGGGACCCGCCACATCACTTGGACCACTTTTCTTTTAGGTGTTTCCCCATGTTGGGGACCCCGACCCAGCAAGAAGTCACCAAGATCTGATGTTTCGTATAGAAATTGGAGGGCCCTGCATTCGTCTGGTATATCCAGCTCCCTATCGAATCGATGACTGCCTAGGAGGATCTCCGCTGGCTATTCCTATACATGTTCAGCTCCACCACATGATATACCAGCATCACAGACCTCTTCATGTGCAAACAAAGACCTGAAGAGCGAGTCGCAGACTTCATTGCCCAGTGGAAGGGACTTACATACTCCCTCGACATGCCACTGACTCAGGAGAAATTACTGAAGATGTGTGTAGGGAACGTCAAAATGGAGCTGGTTCCTTCCCTGATCACCCAGAACTACCCTGTAGGGTTCTGATATTTCTCAGATAAGGCTCAATGCCTTGAGGAGGCTCTACAACAGGCTAGTCAGGCACGTTTTTTGCCCCTTGTGATCCTAGCCAGGAGGGCTTCCAGAGCCGAACCCGCCGCGGTGGCACAAATAGAATCCCCCAGGCAGCTAGAATTACTGATAGCAGCACCAGCCCCACAACCCCGCAGAGGTCCTCTGCCTCAAGCGCATGCTCCTGCCCAACAGCGACCGCCTCACAACTGACAGGTTCCCCCGTATAATGTGCCACCACCGCCTATGAGAGACAATCAGGAACCGCCTCCATGGCAGACCCCTCCAACCCCTCGTCAGGGCCAGGCTCCCAGGGCCCCCTATCCAGAAAGAAGGAACCAGAATTGCTCATTCAACAAGAATCAGGTCCCCAGTTACATCCGAAGTGCTCTAGAGCAAGGGATTGTTCACTTACCTGAGTGGAGAAGGCCGGCAGAGGCGAATCTCACCGATCGCCCCAACTACTGTCCCTATCATTGGATTCATGGGCACACCCTCAAGCAATGCTATGTGTTTAAATACTGGCTTCAAGACCAAGTCGACAACAACATAGTTAGGTTGGGCCCAGCACCAACACAAGTAGCGGGATTCTTTGTAGGGTCAGAGATCGGTAGCGACAGCGAATGTGAGAGGCAGCAGTTTCCCCGATGTGGGTCCCAGAAATACAAAGACTGGATGGCTAGAAAAATCGTCGCCCATGCCCATGGTATCATTCGGGCATGCCTGAAACAGTCGGAGCCTTCAGAGGAAGTATCCAGTACCTCTACATCATCATCACAGCTGACCTCTTCCCAAAAGGGTAAGCAGCGACAGAGCAAGAAGAAACAACATGCTCTACCTCTGCCATTGTCATCCCGCACTCTTGGTGACTTTATGACCCCTGAAATGGGGATTCCTCCCAGAGTCTTCCCAGTGGTGGATGACTCATCGAGCGACAGCCAGGGGTACGCTTCGGTTAACACCATGGAGCTGGTAAAGCCCTATATGGCTCCCGACGAGGGGGAACGCCAGTCAAACCTCTCCAATGTCCCCAGCTGACGCCAACGTCAGCGGAACCGCAACCACACAGGTCATCGAGGCACGTCAGCGGACGCTTTTAGTCAAGTTGTGCACGCTACTGAAACCAGAAAGTAGGATCTTTGTAGAGCTCAGCATGCGCAATCTCATCTGATGCCCTCAGATCTACCTCCACCGCTGTTTGTGTTACTAGATCAGGCATAGCTACCTCATCCGTATCGCGAACAGTCTTTCCCAGCTGCAGGACAATCTCCGTTGTACGATTCTAATCTGATGGCTACTCTCCAGGATTCAACTAGTAGGCAACGGGATATACCTATTACTAGCCAGTCGCTGGTTCAACCGGCATGACCCGCTATGCCTCCAACCATAGAGCGACCTCCTGTAGACAGAATCTCACGTCTGGCATGAAAGTACGATGTCCTAAAGAACCTGGTCGGCATTCCAGCAAGGCTTTCTATCCTTGGGGCTCTTCGCATATTGTCTGAAATGCGCAAAGCACTTGCCGAGGCCCTATGGAGCCCCCTTCAGTTTGAGACGGAGGTAGCAGTTGTGGAAGCCTTCCACACTGAGACAATTGAGAACGCCGAATGGCAGGCAGTTATATCATTCTCTGGTATAGATGAAGACCCTCCCATACATAGGAATATTCACCCACTGTATGTCACTGGCTAGTTTAATGGCATGGAATTCTGCCGCTGCCTCATTGACACGGGTTCTGGGATCAACCTAATCCTGACTTAGAAACAATGAAAACTGGGTTTTTCAAAAGATGATTTAACTCCCTTCGACCTCAGAATCCAAGGATACGACAGCACCGAGAAATCCTTAGTCGGCAAGTTCCACCAGAAGACCCAGTTCGGTGGCCTAATTACCAGCACCGAGTTCATGGTTTTCTCCCAGGACACCGCCTACAACGCATTGATGGGCAGGCCATGGCTCCATCTGCATGTAGCAGTCCCTTCTTCGTATCACCAATTCCTCAAATACTCCCTCAATGGTCGAGTAGGTGTGATATAAAGAGATGCGTCTCCTTTCTCCTCTTGTGAAGCCCGCTATCTGGATGCCGACTATTACAAGAGCAAGGATAAGAAAATCCTAGCAAGTGAGGATGAACCTGCCCCGATCACAAGTGATCCCTGGCCAAGAATGGATGATGCCTACATCTTCCCGATCCACCGATTAGATGCCACAAACCCCCGACAAGGGGCAATGTTTTGTTGTTTCAAGTACGAAAGGAAGGCATGTTCCCATGTCCAAGCAATAGTAGAAAATCACCTCGTACTCTTACACCAACTAGGCCGAGGTGATCCCCGAACCTCCTACCCCTGTGCGATATCGAAATGTCCGGCTTATGGAAATGAAGGTATGTCATTCATGTCTCTTCCACAGGGCTGGAATCAACCGACTCAGGCCGACGTGTCACCACTGCTTTGATGTCATCAAACAAGGTCCCTTAGGTCAAAGGCCCAATGGGATATGATCGACTACATTCATTGCTATGGCCTCAGTGGCGAATGGGTCTCCTGATATGATGACCACTACTGCCCAAGCCGGCACCAGCTACCTATCAGGGTTTCATAGCTCATATTCATCTCCCCTTACGAGAAATCCCTCCACGGGTGGAGAGGAAGACCTGGAGGACACTCCCCCCACCTTTGAAGAATGCATCTCTACCACGATTGATGAATTGGTACAGGTAAATCTTGGCAGTGAGGTTAATCCGAGACCCACATTGATTAGTGCAGCCATGTCATCCGAGGAGCAGCAGTGGTACGTCATCTTTCTCAAACAAAACCGTGATGTGTTTCCCTGGAGTTATGGCGAGATGCCAGGACTAGATCCTGAAGTAGTCCTTCACTGCGTGGGCCTCCCGTCAGACCATCATGGGTTCAAGAAGCCTCCCAGAAAGATGTATCCTTGTCATGGTGCCATGGTTGAGGCCGAGGATGATAAGCTTATCAAAGACAACTTCGTCAAGGAAGTCTATTACCCCAAGTGGATTTCCAACATTATGCCAGTCCGGAAGAAGAACGAGAAGATCAGAGTCTGCATCGACTTCCACGATCTCAATCACCACTGCCCAAAGGATGATTTTCCCCTTACAGTGACTGAGTTATTGACTGATGCCATGGACGGGTTCCAAGCCCTCTCTTTCATGGATGGGTATTCAGGGTACACCCAGATCCAGATGGCCCCCGAGGACAAGGAGTCTACTGCCTTCAGGGCTCCCCAAGGTACTTTTTATTACCAGGTTATGCCCTTCTGCCTGAAAAATGCAGGTGCCACTTATCAGTGGGCCATGCATCTCATATTCAAGCTGATTCTCGGGACGTTAGTGGAATGCTACGTGGATGATCTAGTGGTCAAATCTCACCAGCACCAGGACCATCTCAAAGACCTTGAGAAAGTGTTCGATTTCCTCTGTTCTCGCCAACTGAAGATGAACCCATTAAAGTGTTCCTTCAGGGTCACCCCTGGGATGTTTCTTGGCTTTATTGTCAGATATTGGGGCATTGATATCGACCCAGAGAAGATCAAGGCCATCAGCCAAATTCCTCCCCCGAGAAATATTTGGGAACTTCAAGGTCTCCAAGGCCACTTAGCCTACATTCGCCGATTCATCGCGAATTTGGTCGGAAAGTCTAATCCCTTTTCCCAGCTCATAAAGAAAGGCGCCGACTAGGAATGGGATGAAGAGTGTCAGAACACCATAGAGTAAATCAAGTAGTATCAGCTCCAACCTCCGGTTCTGATGCCACCCATCTCCGGAAAGCTGCTGGTACTTTACATGACCGCCCTGGAATGATCCCTCGGCGCACTTCTTTCCCAGAAGAGTAACGAGGGTATGGAGAACCGTCTCTAAAATCTCAGCCGCATTCTTCTCGATATAGAGATCAGATACTCCCCTATCAAAAATAGTTTCATGGCACTCATGTTTTCTGTACAGAAGTTGCAACATTACCTACAACACCACGTGGTACAGTTGGTCTCTCAGGTAGACCCATTGAAGTATATCTTGAACCACCCCATGTTGACCTGCTGACTAGCAAGGTGGGTGGTGATCCTCTATCATTTCGACATCAGGTTCGTTCCGTAGAAGTCCATCAAGTGACAAGCATTGGAAGACTTCTTAGCTGCTCATCCAACCTCCGCAGATCAATCCATGGACCTGGATTTTCTTGATGAGATGATCCTCTCAGTTGATCATGTCGCCAAATGCTGGAAAATGCACTTCGACGGTGCCTCCCGGAGCCCCACCGGTAGGAGGCTCAATGATTCTAAGCTCAACAGAGTGGGTCTCGGTATCGTCTGCATCACCCCAGCACAAGCAGTCCTACCATACTCGTTCCTATTGTTAGAAGGATGTACCAACAACGAGGAAAAGTACCAGGCTCTCATCACCGGCCTTGAGTTGTCCCTTGAGATCGATGTGCCCCATCAACATGTGAAAGTATATTCCGAGCTGGTCATCAAGCATGTCAATGGAGACTATGTCGTCAGAAATCCGGAGCGTGTTCCATTGCTGGAGTGTACCCTCCGTCTAATGGCCCAGTTCCCTTCTCGACCAGAGTTTACCCATGTCCCTAGGTCATAGAATAGTTGAGAAGATTCTTTGGATGGCTTAGCTGCATCACTTGCAGAACCCGAGCAAGATGATTTGATCATACAAGTGTCACACCGGAGAGTCATTACCCTCATCACCCCAAAGGAGAATAAGGGCATGTGGGTACGCCATCTCACTGCCGGACCTTCTACATCAAGGATCCCTTGCTCGTTAGATGCAGTGGTTGTGGCCACTCCTGGCTAGAGGTCACCTTTTGTCGAGTATCTCCAAAATGGTTGCCTCCCCAACGACTGGGCTCAGCGTGAGCGAATCTGACATCGTGCGCTGCAATTTACCCCCCAGAGCAGTCCCAGTCTTGGGAAGATCCTCTATAAGCGGAGCTTCGATGTTGTTCTCCTCCGTTGCATTCAAGGAGTCAAGATCATGTTATGTAAGAGGTTGACGCTGGTTCCTGTGGTGCCCACCAAGCTGGGCCAAAGCTATCCCATCAAATCCGGAGGTTGGGGTACTTAGGGCCCTCTATGATCCATGATTGTATTGAGTTTTCCAATAGATTCCATGCGTGCCAAGTTCACGCTAACTTCCTGCATCGGCCACCAGAGCCTCTTCACTCCACCAAGTATTCATGGCCATTTGCGGTGTGGGGACTCGATGTCATGGGAACATACCCCTCAGAAACAGCTCTCCAGTGTAGGTTCATCCTAACTGCTACTGATTTCTTCTCCAAGTGGGCAGAGGCAGTTCCACTCAAAGAGGTGAAGGCCCATTCCATCATCGAATTTTTGAGCTCCAATATCATCCACCAGTTTGGGGTCCCTCACGCTGTCCTCACCGATAATGGAACCAACTTGTGAGTGGTCGAGCTGAAGAAATTGTATTCCAAGTACAATATCTGTTCGAACCATACCTCTCGCTATCATGCACAGTAAAATGGGCAGATCGAGGCGTTCAACAAAACCCTCTCTAACATTCTGCAAAATATGGTTGGTCAAAACAAGAAAAGTTGGCCGAAAAAGCTCCCCAACACCATCTGGGATTATCGGACGACAACTCACAATTCCACCCAAGTGACCCCATATTCCCTGGTGTATGGGGCTATAGTCGTCCTACCCGTTGAGATCCAGCTACCATCGTTACACACTGCAGTCTATGACCATCAGGCGCCAGATAAGGTGGATGAAATCCATCTAGCTAAATTGGAAGCACTGGACGAGAAATGGCTTTGTGCCCTGCAAAATCTGGAAAGGCATCAAAATATGATAGCCAGATCCTTCAACAAGAAGGTTTGCCTTCTCTCTTTTCTACAGGGCGACCTAGTGTTGGCCCTTCGAGCGCCCATGATCTCCGGTAGGAAACCACCCAAGCTAGAGCCCAAATAGGAAGGACCTTATGTCATCCATATGGTTTACCCCAACAGAGCATACTCCTTGGTGACCACTGATGGTGAGAACGTGACTCCTCCCACCAATGCCAAGTTCCTCAAGCAGTTCATTGCCTAAGCATCATTGGTCAGACATGACCTTAAACTATATGGTCTCCCACGACCCTAAGCTGTATGTTACGGACCTGCACGACCCAAAACTACATGTTACAGTCCTGAACGACCCTAAACTACATCATCATCTTTCACGACGATAAATTGAAAAATGGTCTGAGCTCTATTCCCTTAAAATAAGATCCCCCGTCCTTACTGTAAGACATTAAACTGCAAGCCGATCAGGCCTCCCTGACCGAGGCTCAGCCTCAGGCCCCATGGCCTCTTCAGGCCCCTGGCCCCCCGTCCTTACTGTAAGACGTTAAACTGCAAGCCGGTCAGGCCTCCCTGACCGAGGCTCAGCCTTAGGCCCCTTGGCCTTCATCGACTCAGGATCTCTTATTGGATTGTATGGTGTGGTGCGGGACATGACCCCATTCACGTTGGGTTACCCTCCGTACTGTACATATCCCCAAATGAGATGCATCTCGTTCAGCATGACATTAATCTGCGCTTCAAGAACTACGTGCAGCTTGATTCCCATCCTCATTGGATATGTAGGAACACTCAGACATCCCGTCTTGAGCCCAGCCCCGAGCTCTTGTCTTTTACTGACCCCCCTGGTTATAGTTTTCTTGGAGGATCCTTGCATGATAAGGAGTATTCTTTCTTATCCCCGCTTATATAAGGATTATAAGGGTTTCACCATGTGCCCACTCCCGTACTTCTATTCTCCCATGTCCTTACCGCACTATGTTAAACTGCATGGCCTCCATGAACTACGTATGGATTGATTCCCATCCTAATGGGATACGTAGGAACGCCCAGACATTTTGTCTATTGGCCCATCCCAAAAGCCAAAATATTCCCCTCGGGTCAACACATATGGAAGGGTGAAAACTTTTTCCCTAACTCACGTTGAGCAAGCCTCGACCCGGCTGCACGTCCCCCTTGGAGATGTTTGCCTCTTTCGTGGATGGGTACATCTATGCTCCACCCACTCCTTCCATCACTTTCCTAACCTGGAGGGACCCCCAAGAATGGCCTGGATACCACGCCCAAGGGCTCTCCTACCGATACGGGCCAACACCCCTGAGGGTTTCTGAGCAACAAGCCAATACAAGTCCCGCGTTGCGAATTTGGTCAATGGTTGATGCTCATTTGTTTCTCCCATATCAGGTCACCATAAGGACGTTGGTTTTCAAACATGGTCAACAGTGTCCTGGATCTTTGGGTCCACCCCGAGATGTCCCAAACATCGAGTGCAGTGATTCGTTCTGCCCCATCCCGAAGTGACAAACTTCTCTCCAGGTGGTGCTATCGGTTGGGCCCACGGCCCCGAGTCTCTTATAAGGGATGTACGACATTGTGAAGGATAACGTCCTCATTCACACCGATTTAATTTCCATGCCTTGCACATCCCTATATGAGATACAATTATCTATTTCCCCGTCCTCATGTAAGACGTTAAACTGTAAACTAGTCGGGCCTTCATGACCGATGCCTAACCTCAGGCCCCTTGGACTTTTCGGGCCCATGGCCCCCGTCCTTACTGCAAGACATTAAACTGAAAGATAGTCAAGCTGTTCTGACCGAGGTCCAGCCTCATTACTCCCTCACCGAGGCCTAGCTTTAGGCCCCTTGGCCTTCTCGAGCCCAAGACCAAGTTCTTACCCTGAGTGTATGGTGTGATGAGGGATGAAGTCCACATTCACATCGGTTTGTTCGTCGTACCATACACCTCCTCTGTCTAGGGGTTCATATTCCCCGACCATCATCCTTACTACAAGATGTTTAACTTCGAGTAGGCTAGGCCTTCCTGACCAAAACCCAACTATCTGGCCCCGTGGCCTTTTCGGGCCCCCTAGCCCAGGTGCTTTCCTACGAGATTGTCTGGAGTGGTCTGGGATTATCTACTCATTGTTCGCTACACCTCACACACCCAGATAGGGTAGTCTACCCTTGGGTATCTTCTAGAACTATGTGTGGCTTGATTCCCATCCTTATGGGATACGTAGGATCACCAGAATGTCTAAGCTTCAGTTCCAGCCCCAAATATCGAAAATAATCATCCCACCTTGGCCCCTTAGCCTACCCTTCCTCCACGAGGGTAGTATATGGTGTGCCATGGGATTATGTACTCATTCACGATGGTCTTGTAATGACCAAGCCACGTACCTCTCCCTCCCAAGCTGTTTCGTCGACCCTCTTTGGTGGTTCACCAATGTGCCTAAAGGTACTCTGGTTTATTACCTGGAATGTCGGACATTACTCATACATGACCACACCCACTATTCTGGATTTGTGTATCCCTCCATCAGGGCTTCCATAATCTTTCACACCTGGAGGGACCCCCAAGAATGGACTGGATACCATGCCCAAGTGCTCTCCTACCATTACGGGCCAACGCCTCTGAGGGTTTTGGACAAAAAATCATTAAAAATCCCACATTGCGAATATGATCAGTGGTCGATGCTTGTTTGTTGTTCCCACCGTAGGCTAACGTGATATGGAGTCTGTTTTCCGCCACAGTTAACGGTTATCCTCTATCTCCAAGCCAACCCCATTAAGCCCAAAATGTCGGTTACATGATTCACATCCTTCTCCATTCTCATCGTGTCCAAGTGAAGTTTTAAAACTCTTGGTACTAGTCCTTCGTTCACGTCTGTGCGTTGGGGGAAGAAAGCTGTGTCAAAGGTGTCCTTTGGGGATCTTCACCAACGTCCCCTTGATGGGTGTTTCGAGTATTGCGATAGGGATCTTCCCCCCTCGTTTCCCACACTGTGTTTAACTCACGTGGGCTTAGGGATAGGGTCGAGGTCTGCGCTTACCTGGAAAGTTGTCATCCACCCCAGGTCTGAGCTCTAAGTCCATAAACTAAGATCTCCTCGGAACTAAATTCAGCTTGATTCCCATACTCATGGGATACGTTGGACCGCCCGAACATCTTTTTTTCAGGTCCAGCTCATTTGGGAGCTAGTCTCTCCCCCGTTACCTTTCACCTCTATGTGGGCCCCTCGACGTGAGGTTCCTCTCTCGGGACTACGTACGGTATAATGTGGGATTATTTCCCCATTCACGTCGGTTATTCCGCATGACACAATACACATTATCCACCTAGCATAGTCTCTACTACATCTGCGATGCATGACATTAAAATTCATGCTTGGTCCTATCACACGACCCTAAACTATGACATTATCGTCTTGGCTGCACTACAAAAAACGACACTGCATTGTGATGACCTCGGTGTAGAGGACATCACGCTGGGTATTGGTCACGTGCCATGCCATTTTTCAACGCCTATCGTGGCATGATTCTTGTGGTGACACCAGGTCTTGCTACCCCAAGCCCATCGCTTCACAAAAAAACCACTCACCTTAATGGAAAAACAATATTTATCATATTCTGCTTCTTTCAGTGCAAGGGCCACGCCCGCACTTCCCTTTTCCCCAAGCACTGGTTCCTTACCATGCCACCCTTTCATAACTACATATGGCTTGATTCCCATCCTCATGGGATACGTAGGAGTGCCCAGGAACTTCCCCATAGGCCCAACCTACCTTTCATGTTCGGTCCCTCGACTCGAGCTCTCCCCAAAGAATGCATGGTAAGTAGGGATTATGTCCTCATCCACGTCAGGTTTTTTGCAAGTACCGGTCATGTGCGTCCTTTGCATTCTCCAACCCATGGTCCGAATTCTATGACCCTAAACTAAGATCCCCCTATGGGAATGAAATCTTATCCCTATATCTAATATGACTAGTTGTCGTGTTCAGATGTGTTTTGACAAAGAGCCCGAAGAGTGGGGTTTTCATAGGGACATTCCCCTCATCCCACGACCAAGCTTCGTGAGCTCGCTATTTGGATCCTCATCCTCTACCACATACAAAAGGACCCTCGAACGACATGGATGCTAGACTTAAGGTCTCTCCATGGATGCTGGACCTAAGGGCCCTCCAATCATTTCGGGCCAACATCCCTATGGATCTCTGACAACATTTGTGACATGGTTCCGTGTTTTCAACATGGTCATCGGTCGGCCCTCATTTGTCTGTCCCCATTCAAGGCTAACACAATATGGGTGCGGCTTTTCCGCCAGGGTTAACAGTTATCCTCTATCGTCATCTCGCCGTCATTGTGATCCAAATCTCGAGCGTCATGATTCACACCTTTCTGCTCCCTCATGTTCAAGTGGGATTCTGACACACTTGGCTCTATCTCTTCGCGCATCTAGGTGTGCCACATGGTCATGTTAGTATTAAGGGACCGGTATTCACCGATCGTCCCCTCACCCTAACATGCCCCCTTTCTATGTCGGGAAATTCCCACCACTACTTCTTGTTTCCCACACTGAGCATGACTCACGTGGGCTTAGTAGTTGTGGCAGGATGTGTACCAACACTGCCAGGCTTCTAATTGTCCCACATGACATTAAAATGTGCTTTCAGAACTACGTATGGATTTATTCCCATCCTCATGGGATACGTAGAGATGCCATAGTATTTTTCCTAGGGTCCAGCCCATAGGAATCATTAATCTTATTCTTCCCCTTTCCGGCCCCCTGGTCGGACCCCTCATAGAGGACCATGTAACTATGATTCTACCCTGAACATGTTTAGGATGCCCCAAGATCCCGTTGGGAGGCAACATACCCCCTCACCAGAGAGGCCCTATCCCAAAGAAGGAAGGATCCACAATCAAACTGATGCGCTCATCTGGCGTACTCCCACCATGGTGGTGTAGTTACATGAGTGTTGGATTCTGTTCGGAAAAACCATAAATCTGTATTCCACGATTTGTGTGCCCCTTATTTGGACCCTCATCCCCTTTCATGTCTGAAGGGACCCCCTAACGGCCCGGTCTCATGCCGCATTAGCTCACCTACCGTCCTGGGCCAACATTCCGGAAGATTGGTCATGTTTAGAAGGACCCCCTAATAGTATGTGTGCTAGACCTAGGGTCCGCCTACTATCCTGGTCCAACGTCCCGAAGGATTGATCAACAACATTTGTGACATTGTCCCATGTTTCGAACATGATCAATGGTCGATCCTCATTTGTTGTCCCCATATTAGGCTAACACATTAAGGTTATCGTTTCTCTGCCACGGTTAACGTTTGTCCCTTATCATCACACCATCCCCACAGTGTTCCTAATATTGGGTATCGTGATTCAAACATCCCATTTCCATCTATTCAGACCGATTTCAGTGCCCCTAGAATTGCACCATTCGTGCATAAGATCACGCTAAAGAAACGGTAATTTGGTTGTTTTGAGAACCTCCTTCTCCGGCTAGGCCTCTCCTATCTTCTGGAAATCCGGACTAGTTATCCAAACCCTAGATGCCCGAAGCTTGTTTTCCACTCCCATGTTGGTTCAGACAATGAGGCAACTATATCCTATTTCTCACATCAGGCTTGACCCACGTGAGCTTGGGGAATTGTCACCGGACATCCCGCAAACATTGTAGGGATGTAATGAACTAATGAAAATAGTGGAAATTGTGCATGCTACGACATTCAAAAGAAGAAAAATTGAAGCGCAAAAGTACCATTAAAAGGTTTGTAATTTGTTACAGTACCCGAGGGTCGACTCCCCCCATGGAAGGGTTGACCCCATCAAAAGAGCATTGCAGCTCCTCCACCCTTCGGCTTATGGCGTCCAAGAATTGTTGCCGCTGACTCAGCTCCCGCTCCTCCTCAGCAGCAGCGGGGCGCAATTCATAATCATTGGCCTTGGACCCCTCTATGCTAGCCTGAATGGAAGCCATCTTTCCAGAATCCTTCCTCTTATGTTGTTCCCCCTCTGCCAGCTAGGCCTTCAACCATGAGATCATCTCAGATAGTGCATTAAGAGAGGCTGAGTTCTCATCCGCCCGGGCCTGCAACTGTTGGACTTCACTTTCATCCTCCTAGAGCTTCTTGATGTTTGTCGCCTTCCTCTGATGCGAGCCCATGCTGAGCCCACGATCACACTCCTAGATCTTCTCGGCCATGAGATCACGGATTAGCGTATGAGGACATTGGGCATCCACTCCCCCAATGCATAGTCCACGTAGCCGCGAGAAATGTCTATCCATTTCATTCAGCCATAGCACTTGGGGGTGTCTTTGATGAAGAGCCTGATTATATTCCATGATCGGTGGTGGAATATGTTGATGTCCTCTTCATCGGAGGCCGTTTCGTCCCAGTCTACGTGATTGGAAGGCTTGTATGCAGGATATGCTCACAGGAAGTCCTCATCAGGATCTGCATCTGGCGATGAATCTGGTGCGACATCTGGCACCGGAGAAGGCGTGACGGGACTTAGGGTGGCCGGTTTATCCTCTTCATCAGAGTCCACCTCCATAACCTTGGTCACAACTATGCTGGTGGTCCTGCCAATGATGGTGTGTGTTGTAGCTCGGGGAGATGGGGGGACTATCTCCACCATCAACAGCATGCCCCTAGGAGGGATGCCACCAGACATCCCAACCAGCCTTGCCGCAGCAGCCCATGCCAGTCGGAGAACTGTACGACAGGGAGGGACATAAAAATTAGTTGGCACAATCTACATGTGACAGCAATGAATCCAGTAGAGGAAACTTACAGAGATCAAACTACTGGTGTTGCTCTTGAGTCGATGCTGACAGGACCCCGGGGTGTGGCCCTCCATATACTGTTGGAAGGTCTGGAGATCTTGGAGGTGCCACCTCAGGTGCTCTGGCCCCTCCAGACATAGAACTGGACGCAGCTATAGGCGCGGGTTCTGAAGGACCTGCATCGTCACCCGCCAAGGGGCGAGAGTGAGTCCTGCGTACAAGTTCCTCCTGCATGGTTCAAACATCAGTGAGAAATCCATGATGGCCCGAGAACGGACCATAAGGAAAGAAGTTTGGAATGCTACCTCGAGAGCCTCTATGAAATCACTACAATCTGAGTCTTGGTCTCCGACTTCGCCCTCCTCCAAAGGGCTCCCTCTGCCAGCCTCATCTTCCCGAGAGGAGTCCTCTGATTCATATGGTAGGGGGAAGAGCGCCCTCAAATAGGAAGCTGACAGCTGTGGGGGAACCGTCCGATCCAGCAGTAACCTCACTCGGTCTGTCATTGGGCGTGGGACACCAATGGAGTGAATGTAGTCCTCCAGCTCATCCAAGTATTTCTCTTCCTCCAAAGGACACACCTTGAAACCAGCCTGGACTGGGCCTATGCCCGATAACTCCATCTCAAGGCGATTCAAGTGCAACAACATCTCGGGTGGATAGAGGAATTTCTAGTTGACATCCCAAATGTCCCAGGCCTCAGGGAAGACGACATCCTCTTCCATGTCGATATGATGCGTCTGTTTCCCAAGAGCCTGAGTGGATATCCTAAAAAATCCCATCGGCGGCCGCCGTTCCGGATGGCCCTGCTCTTCTGGAATCCCCAAATCCGCCACTGCTGCCACACCCTCGGCCTGTGCGGGCCTCGCCGCCCTGGCAGCCCCGCCATCGCGAGAGGCCCTTGCTGCCCTCCGGCCCCGACCTCAGGATAGGGGAGGCCCGCCGTCACCAACTCAAATGGTTGGCTACCTTAACATCTCCCCTAGATAAGCGGCCTCCTAGCTGATGGCATACTCCCTCACCAATCCGAAAGCGGTGGTGGAAGGAGGCAATGCAATTCAAATTTTCCCGTCTTCCCATGTGAACAAGAGCCACAACTGCCTCATCACACAAGGTTGCACATCTTGATGCACCTCTCAGTAGACCTGCAGGGTCAGCCGCGAGAGGCACCAGAACTGCCTCACTAACCGATGCGGGGTGTACGTTTCACAGGGAAGCTCACGATCCACTCATGCCATCAAAACTATGCCTCTAAAGGCCAGGAGATTAGCACGGTGCTCTACTGTTCCCTACCCGTCATCAGTGGTTACCCCCGTCAGCAATGGAAATGGGTGGAAGATGAACTCATCCGCCCTCCACACCCGATTCAATACCATTGGTACAGTTAGTTTGAATGGGAATATCCCGACCACATTCAGAATGGAGGGGTGGAAGTTAGATCCCGACAGAGAGATAGGGTTTGGATACTCATAAATCCCCCTGATGTGCACCGCAATCCACCCATACAGAAGGTGGAAGGGCCCACATACCCTTGAAGGCTTCTTTCCCTCACTAACGTGCCGCAGCATCTTGTACAGCTTGGCGAGCATTGGAATCCCTAGATTGACCCGCTGCCCCATGGCCAGCATAGACGCCATGATGAATGAGCTGGGCCGCACCCCCATGCTGGTATCTCTCACCGGTAGGATCCAACCACAGATAAGGGCCACGATGAATGCCGCCAGCCTGACTATCGGCTGATCTTCAGTGTTTACACTGAAACCCCAAGTATTCCATTGGCTGTCCTCTATGACCCGCTAATACGAGTGATCCTTGCCCCGTTGAGCCACCTTCGGACAAGTTCGAGGCCTCGTAGGGAACTCTCAATTCTCTGGGAAGTTCAGGAACTGCTCGAACCACTTCTTAAAGTGGACATCCCTCACTTCCTCCTTGTCCTATCCCCGGACCAGTGCCATCAGCGCCAATGCCAGTCGCGGCATCTGCTCCGTATCCTCCCACGTTCTCATGACGGGGAGGAACTCATCATACATGGCCCCAAATATTGAAACCCCCAAAATCAGGTGGACATCCCACAGGCTAATACCCACCTCCCCGTGGTGTAGGTGAAAATTATTAGTCATATACGACCATCTTCTCAGAAACTCCAACATCAGCTGTTTCGGTTTGTAAATGTGGAATTGGGAGGCCCATACTACCTCATACAAACCCAATCTCCTCAGCTCGGCCCCAAACTCCTCGCATGAGGCGCCTACCCAGTAGGCCCATGCCCAGTCATGGGTGAAGATGCCACCTTGGCACAGGTCACACTCATCGGACCACCCCTTTGTCGAATCCTACAAAGCCTCCTTCAGCATGGTGCAGTACAGAGGAGGGGACATCTCTAGTTGCAGTGGATCCCCGTCAATATTGTTCACATGGTTGTAGAGACTGACGGAGGTGACGGGTGTGAAGTCCTCCTGCACAGGACCATCAGCCACCCTGAACCACTGGCGCTGGCATGGCGTGCTCCTAAACCAGCAAACTGGTTCATCCCTACTCGCCTCAGGGATGAAGACATCATCCCTCATCCTGAATCCATACAAGGGCAGCTTCTTGCACTGTGGGTAGTTCTTCTGACTCTATGATAGTAGTTCTGTCATAGAATTATGGTCCGAGTGACTTCATACCATCTCTCCAAGGCCTAAACAGTTAGCCATCTCATCCCTCCGAGCGGCATCTGCAAGCACCCCCAATATAGATTCTCTATGGGCCATTTCTGTTTCGGTACTCGAAAAAATTTCAGGTCGGGTCACGAAGGTTGCTCGCGAAGAGATCTCACGAAGATCGGGCACAAAACCAAGCCACAGATCCTAGCCTATGTCGGCAAATAAATGTTTTCTTGGTGCGGTCGCAGAGTCAGAGACTCGCGGTTCACTGCGAAGCTCGATTCGCGGAGAGCAGACACGGAGTACGCGGAGCTTCGCGAATTCGAGATCACAAAAGGAAAAAATTCATGAGAATACAAAAGATAGGTCAGCCCCCTATTTATAGGCGGAAACCCCAGAGCTTCTCGGTGTGTCCCGCCCACGCGGAGCATCGCGGCGCGTCCGGACAGCGTGGCCGCTGGCCGCCCCGCGCACCCTCTTCACGAGGCCGCATCGCGAACCACAGATAATTTTGGCGATTTTCCCTCAGACTTCGACCCTTCATCCCTACGCGGCTCCAAGTATGAGGGGGGAATTTGTTGGCGCAAAAATATTGGATGAAAAAGAAAGAAGGAAAAGAAGCATGCGCTCTACCCCGCGAAGCGCAGCCGTTGAGCGCACCCCAGTAAACGTGGCCGACATGAAGCAAAGGAGGAAGTAACGCTCCGCGAACAATCTGACGTTCGCAAGCCCACCGCGAAGATCCGGAGGCGGTAACGCTCCCTGAATGGCCTAATGTTCGCGAGCCCACCATGAAGAACCCACCGCCCCTTCGCGCTGCATGAGCTCTACTTCGTGGTGACCCTTGCCTATAAATATTGGGCTCCCCCTGAGTCCAGAGGATGGGCAATCCGACCCTTCGGCTTCTCAGCTCCCGAATCAAAAAGCACCCTTCGCCCCAGGGAATCATGAGCTCTGTGAGGTACTTCTAATTCGCGAGATGCCTTCTCCTTCTCTTGTCTTGATCCCCTCCTCCGAGAGGGATGCCCTTCACGAAACCTAAGGGCATTCGCGAAGGAAGGGGATTCCTAAGGGAACCCAGGTAGCCGTGGAGCGTTTATGCTTCACGAAACACCCATCCTGTACTAGTGATCCACATGACAAGGCGAGGTCTTTGTACATCGTGAAGCACACTACATCACAACACCTTTCTTCACGAGGCACCTCTACTTTACGAGGCAGTGCTCCTCGAATGCTATTCCACTTCGTCAAGCACCTCCCATTCACACCCCATCCCCATGCTAAGGCCAAGGCACTCCACATCACGAAGCATCCTCCTTTTCTTGGCAATTACTCTTCTCGTGCGACCCTCTAGGTTTGTACGATATGATTTCAAAGTCCCATGGACAAACACCAGCCGTAGTGTTGCTTCGCCTAATTCTTCTTTGTATAAGCACACTAACGACTATTGCTTCTTCGCATAGCCACGCTAACGTGGACCCCTCAATGGTTCGCTCCACGACACCCCTTTACCATGGCTTTGATGGTACCTTCCCTTCCCCAAGGGGCAGAGGGTACCAGTTATGTATGTCCTAGGGGTGCGGAGTAAACCCAACTCGTCCAAGCTGCAGGACGTTAAACATCCAAGCACCTCATCCTCAACACATGACGTTAAACTGTGATCAGACCCCGTGCCTCGCACGTAGGGTCCCCCGGCTCAGACATTCTTTACGCCCTCTCATCTCCATGGGAATAGATTCTTCCTCACATGGGATAAGATCCTCCTTGTTGGAGTAGCGTATGTCCATGGGAGAAGGGAAACCACCTTGGTATAATCCCCTAAGCCTCTCTTATGGAAGGTATCACCCATGCACCTCTATACATCCCCACTGCCAAGGCTAGTGGAGGGCACGATAGGGAAGGAGTCACCTTCCATCTTTGGTCCCAAATCCCTCTCGTGCCGTGCTTTGTCACACTTCAGGCCTCTATCCTGGAGTAAGTCCTAGTACCATGGGCCGCCTAATGCATAAGCTCCTCTTCATTTCACATGGATTCATCCTTCACGACGTGATCGTCAGGTCCCTACAACCTCTTGTTTCTCACACCGAGAATGACTCATGTGAGCTTAGAGTGAGCGCCGACCCTGACTCCCACATAAAGCGAACTACAAGGACTTTTATCCATGCTAAGGCATGGTAAATAGGAAGACTCCACGAGGCTCAAGCCCACCACTCGGTCATTTCTTCAGGTCGAGTCACTCCCTCGTCCAGTATGAAGTTAAACTGTATGTGTCCGCCCCGGATGACATTAAACTGAACATCCATTTGAACTACGAGGTCATTGATCCATTTCAAGGAATGGTACATAGGAAACCATCCTGAGGTTCGAGCCCACCACCAGTGGACCCCCCAGGTTCACTTTCACGTCGATTCGCCGAAAAAACCCAACCTGAACTATGTGGTCTTTGATCCATGTCACTGCATGTTACGTAGGAAGCCTCCATGAGGTTCAAGCCCATCACCCGTTGGTCATTCCGACCTCCTTCACGTCGGTTCACCAACACCTGGGTAGCCTAGTGTGTTAGCCCCACACCATCTGGGCCAAGGTCTCTTTTCTTTCACGTCGGTCCACCGACACCAACCATTCATGCCTGAACTACAAGGACATTGATCCATATTAAAGTATGGTACGTAGGAAGCCTCCATGAGGTTCGAGCCCATCACCCGGTCGTTCCGACCCCATTCACGTCGGTTCACCCCATCCCACAAGACGTTAAACTGTATTCCACATCTCATCTGAACTACAAGGACCCTGATCCATGTCAAGGCATGGTACGTAGGAAGCCTTCCTGAGGCTCAAGCCCAACTTTACTGTCTCCCTTGCGATGGTCCCATTTCATTCCCCCTCTACTTCATCCATCCACCCATCCATCATCCACCCAGATTATTACCCAGGACGCCACATCCCGGTGGGATCATGCCACTCTACTCCCCTCCACAACATCTAGTTATCCTCCCATGAGCTGATCCCGACATCAACACCCCTTGAAGGGATATTCATCAATCTGATCCACTCCAGCTAGTGTTTTGATCAGGCGGATCCTTCTCCGCTGGATGTTAAACCTGCGGCATACCCTGTGTTAAACATGGGAAGCTGAGGAAATCCTCAGATACATGCCTATGGAATATGATTACCAGCGCTCAATGTGGGATACCTCGGTATTCCGTTCCCTCGAGAATCCCTATTACAAGGGAAAAAATACAAACACACCAATTCCCCAGTGTTCAGACACGCTACTGATGCCTCGACGTGACTACTCCCCTGACTGAATGTTGCTGCCCTGACCGGAACCGTTGGAATGTCCTGATAGAAGCAGTGTAATTAACTGGAATCCATGAAAACATGGCACTGGTAAGATTTTCATGAACAACGTATTAAATCTATGAGGGAGACCCGGACTAGGTGACGAGTTCTGAGGTGGAATCCACGGAAGGAAGAACCCCATCATCCCAGTTTCGCTCTAGGAGAAAACTTCCGTGAACAAGGAACGAATGTTTCCCGCCTTTGGAAATCGGTAATGCGGGGCAACAGCTGCGTGTCCTCAATAGACGGATGTGTGTGCCCCGGCGAAAGCGTCAGAAACAACTGCTCACCCTTCTTAGTTCACCTATAAAACAATGTGTGCTATGATAGATAAAGGCTGATATATAAAAATGGATTATAATGGAATGTGTTTAAACAATGTATACATTAGAAAATATAGATTGAGATGATGATATGGATATATTGTAGGGATCATACATGATAATACAGAATGGGGTTGATATCATTCATGTTTATGACACCCTATTTCTATGAGAATATGATATGTGGTAATAATGTGGTGTTGTGGTATGTAGTTATGGATGTATAGTGATGGCCTTAATATGGTATATGGTCTTCCAAATGTGTGGATATTGATTTTATT
The DNA here is from genome assembly GCA_963277665.1 of Viscum album. NCBI lineage: Eukaryota > Viridiplantae > Streptophyta > Magnoliopsida > Santalales > Viscaceae > Viscum > Viscum album. Next base: position 210,271,586 of record OY728123.1, read on the forward strand.
TAAGAACAATATGTCCTTCATTAGGGATAAGAGAGACCATATTAGTGGTGCGGTGGATGGGGGTACCTTCTTGAAATATATTCTTTAGAAATTATTCTATTGTACATATATGTGATATTATGTGAGTGAACCATATAGAGGTTATTAGTAAACCTAATATTCTCCCACTATGTGTTTTGGTTCACTGAAGTATTAGTCTATTTCATTTAGTATTTCATGATAGGTTTTGAGGATGATCCAGCTATGTATATGTGTATACTCATCCCATTATATATTTATATATATGATTTACAGGATTAATTGGAGGGAACATCCATAATTTATTCTCACTATATGTCTCTAAAACATAATTGTTTCTTGAATATTAAGAGTGTTCTCCTTATATATCCATCATTTTAGACTTTTATGAAATTATTTTAGTGATTATTAACATTAATGAAACATTAATTGTGAGTTAGATTGATAGGAGTGAGAAATTATATATATTGTACATTACTATGTAATGGAGTTTTTCTATAGAGTCTGTGAGTAACTCTCCTATGGGATTTTATGGTATTTAATTTATATTTAATCTTATGTTTGATATTAAATTAATTTTTGGAATACTATTTTTCTTATTAATTAACAAAGATTATTAGTGTCTTATCTAATATTTTTTGTACTATGATTGTAATGCATCTAATTTATATGTGGTCACATCGTCGGTGATAGTAATAAAACTCTAGATTATATGTGGTCGTCTTCAAAAGTATCTAACATTAGATATATGTTCTAGAGGGTTTACTATTTGTGGTAGAGTTTAGGAAATTATGTACTAGGAAAAATTAGGTAATCAATTTATGAAATTAGTAAACATTTTCCACCATCATTGTATTAGTATTCCTTTAAAAATCCATTTCTATGATTTTAACTTATATCTAAATCATAAATTTAATTCTTTATAATAAATGAAACAAATATAAAATGGACACATAGAAAATCATAAAATAAATCTATGATCTATGTAGATATAGAATTCGTTGTGTTATTGATTAATTTTATTTTATAAGGGATATATTTAATTTTATTTAAAAGTATCAATATAATGTCATGTCATGTTATCAATAATGTTTTTCTTGAATAGAAAAAACCAATGAATATACAATTTTAATTGGATTTTTCATTAATAAACTATAAAATACATGTATTAAAAGTAATTTGAGTAAATATGGATATGTTTATCATTCTAGATAATTTATATTTCTTTAACAAGGAGGGAAAACATGATATTCCATTAATATTGGGTTATCATTGTTAATATTTGTAAGTATTAAATTACTATATATATTCATAAACTAACCATACATACTCATGATAAAAATATTCAGTACAAATTATTAAGGGTAGTAAACCAAGAAAGAGTTAGAAAATAATTCATATTAAAATAAATCCTTGGTTCTCTTATGGAACATCACCGTGATTAAATATTTATTGAAGTTGAGAAAACTTTATAATTGTATGTATAGATATACATAATGAATAAATAGAAGTGGAGGATTCCAAGTATGACGAGGATCTAAATTTAGAATAGAAATCATTCTTAAATGAATCTTTGCAATTGGACAAGGAAACCATGTTGACTCCTTAAATAAAATCACCACCAATGAAAAAGTTTAAACCTCTTTCAGAAAACAAGAAATATGAATTCCTAGGTGAAGTGTTGACATCACCTATAATTATTATATCTTCTCTCATTTTATATAGGATTAAAACTATTAAAATACCCAAGGGGAAAGGGAATGGAAATTATTTGTAATTTTTATAATATCAATCATATAAATATAATGATTCTCACTCATATTGTATTACTAAAAGAAGAATCTAATTCATATAATAAAACTCAAATATGAAATGAACCCCCAATGATCGATACAATCATTATTAAGTTAAACTCCACAATTCATATACAATCAATCCTTTTTTATAGTCACTAGGTAGGTCAAACTTGATATGTATATTATAAGGGTGGGGTTAAAGTAATTTATAAGAGAAAAATATGATAATACAAACTAGTATAATAACCATATGAGATCTCTATATATTTCCTAGAAAAATGCTAAGAAATAAATGAATAAAAAAATTATAAGTGAAACATTTCATTACTTGTTAGTGTATTCAATAAATTGAAAAACTCTAATTGAATTTGTGATGGGGGGATTTTTGTTTGGAAAGTTATAGTTGATACTTCCTTCTTAAAATAATTTTATGTTTTATGTTGGAAGGTTATGAAATAGATGAGTGGGTAGAAAATGATAAATCCGGTTCTAGGTTTTTTGAAAATGATATCCCATTTTCTCGAATATAACAGAAACAATTAAAATGTTTTTGGGGTTCTATTCGAAATGAAATGTTTGGTTCCATCTTTGAAACAACTTATAGGACTCTATAATCCTTTTTCACATCAATTTAAATTCATAGTGAGCCCCCAAACCCCCATATAAACAAACACACACTTTTTATTATAGGTTTTTTCATCTTTTATGGCCATGTAATTTAAAAAATATATTTCAAGTTACTTTTTACATATATTACATTTAACTAAATATCTAACACTATTTATATCCCTCTATACGTCTTTCTCCACAAACTAGTGATCCATTTTTCATGTTATTAATAAGTTTTTTATAGATTTATATTTATAAAGTAATGTATAAAGTATATGTTTTTTGGTTCAATGAAGCATATTAAGGATAAAATTCCTAATTTATTCCCATTTATTCACTTCCGTAATTTCTAAAAAACCGTTATGAATTAAAAATGAAAAAATTGATGGGATAAGTTCAATGAACTTGTGGTATGTTATCTGTAACATATTAATTAGTATGTTTTGTGTTTTCATTGTGTTATAGAATTTGTTCATAGAACTCAATACATAGATACCATGATAAGGAATGTGTTAATTAAAAAAACTAGAGAAATATATAAACACTATTAATATGAATAAATACATTATATATATGGTCAATTTTTGGATCTCTTATTGAAAATTCTGGCATTTTGAATTTAAATAATTTCTATTATTGGTGTTTTGAAAGGATATTTTGTGCTAAAATAAATTATGAGTAATGTAACATTATGTGATAATCAATTAAGAAACTCTAGAAAATATTATTTACTCACTTTTAGTATCGGTGTGTTTCATTTCACATGAGGATGGAAATATTTTTCTTGGGGGAAATGACCTAATCTACAATGATGTCTTTTTTTTAATTTATAGAGTCTGGGTGTAAATGTTTCAAAAGTTTCAGTGGAATCTCTTTAAAAAAAAGATTCTATGATGGATTTCTATTTTTTTTCAAAATATGGAGTATGTAATTCCTATAGGACATATTCATATTATTAACATGTTACAAAATGTGAATCCATTATAGGGAATATTCCATATGTCCCATTCAATGTTTGAAATATTACAGGTCGTTTTGTATTTTCACATCCTGAATGGGTCAATCGGGAGTAATTAAAATCATGGAAATGCAATTTTCATCATACTTTTAAAAAACATGATTTCACAATGTAAAAAAGATACATGATGTGAATTATTAGGCTTCATTGTTGTTTGTTCTACTACATTCCTAGTCTCTTCTACATTCAACTTTCATACATGTCTCTTGAAAATTAAGGAAAATTTGGGCAATTTTTTGTGATATTTTTCATCCTTTTAGATTGATATATTTTTCAGTTGAATCCGTGGTAGTTATGTCACTTCTTCCTAGTAATAAATCTTCCAATTTATTCTCTTCATTTTTCTATGATAGTGTATTTAACTATATTTTTTATCGGGATTTGATTGGTTGGTGTTTTCTACCAATCCATTATACTTTACCCTAGAGCCTTCTCTTTTGGATGTTGGTATTCTAATTACCCATCTCTTTTATCGAAGCTTACTTGTTTCCCACTGTTCTTGAGATTTTTAAGCTAATAAAAGTGTTTCCAATTCATTAATTTCCATAATATATTTCCAATTTGTTTGGTTTGTTCATTGAATTTAACTTATTTCACATTGGAATGGATTTGTTGGAAAATATGGATATCAATAAAGGGGTTTTTTTATAAAAATAAATTTTTCAAAAACAAGAATTTGATTAAATTACATAAGGGGTTTTTCTATTTTTGAAATAACATTTAACATAATTAACCCATTTACTAACTTGGTTGCATCAAGAATTTTTTTTAACTCTTTGTGTATATAATTCCATATGTGTTTCTGGTCCACTTTAGTTTATGTTATTCCACAATAAGTTATATTGGTTACATATACCTTAGGTCAATATTAGTTTTTTTAATGTATCACATATATACCCATATGTTATATTCATAATGGTGTTCCCTTCCATTTATAATTGGGTTTTCACATGATGGTATTATGATGGTAATTTTCTCACATGATTAATTATGGTGTATCTTTGGTTGGGTATTCCATTTATTATCATTTTAATTCATATTTGACGTATTCAAATATTTTTTTAATATGGTAATAATTTATGAAAATCAATGGAATGTTTTAAAAAAATAATTATTTTTACAGTTTTTTTGTAAATGGGACCTTTTCATTCTTGAGATAATACCTTAATGAAATTTGAACGTGAAGAGATTTTTCGGTAGTATCCTAATATATTCTATGCTCGCAACAATCATTTTCCGTTGGGAAATTTAAGATTTTGTATTTTAGGACTCAATTAATGGAAATGTAATTTTTTAGCAGACCTGTTTATATTTTTTCATCCTCTTCATAAATGGATGGTTTTGTAGTGAAGGATGGACAGCAATGGACATGTTGTTCTTACAATTTTATCATTTGGATTGGCCTAATAAATTGAATTTTTTTATCATGGATTATTTTTATTCCTCCACACTATAATCTGGTATACATTTTGATTTTTATTTATGAGACTAGTTTCATGTTCCTTGTTTGCAATTGATTATATGGAAGGCCATCTTCGTTGACTTGTTTCGTTGACTTAGGATGGATCATTAAAAATTAATATGAAATATAATATCTAGCTTAATGTGTGACAAAGATTCATGGTTATGGTTTGGTGTATTTTGTATGAATGATTTGGGTAAATCAATATTCAGATAGTATTTGCGGAATATTGGCCTTGACAAGTCACATCTGTTTCTAAATCTGAGTAACCATGTATGATTTGATAATTTTTTCATTCTTATGAATTGGGTGATAAGGTTATTTGAATAAATTATATATTTGAGTTTATTTAAATTATCCTTTATCATTCTTAAGAATTTTTTTTAATCTGTACAATTCATTACTAAATAATTTTTGGTTTTTGAATTTCGTTAATATGGATTTCTGGAAGGTTGACTTATGAATTATAATTTTCTCTAAAACTCACTAGTAAATGTCCTTTGATTAACATAAAATTCATCCAAGAATATATCATTCAAACCTGAGGGAGGAATATGTGATATAGTTTCCATAGGTGAGTCCTCGGGTGGACCATTATTTAGTGGAAACCATAATTTCACAATTCGGACGCTAGGTCAAGAGGCTATTCAAAACCGTCGATGATGAGTGGATCATGTATCATAATTTACTATTTTTAATCCACATATCATGCATGGTGTAAAATAATCCTAGGAATATAAGGTGTGGATTAATAATATTGAAATGTTATTTAAAATTTTAAATAATCCTATAGACATTACGTTTGGTTTTCCATGTATATTCTTGAGGGACAAAGATATAGATGGTGGGACTCAATTGTGAAGTTATGTTTCATGATGATTTTACCTGGGTATCCATAATGAAAATATTCAACCTGTAGTTTTATCTTAAAAAATTATGTTTGAAAATAACCTAGAGTTTCTATCCATTTATCAATGGTGTCATATCATTCTATAGTATTCCATATACATGTTTAGTGGGTGAACTAGCCACCAATGGTTGTTACCAATTACTACATGAAACCTCAACGATTTGTGAAGGGGTTAATAGATACTATTTTTTCTATGCTAGTTCTCAAGTACATTTTTATGTTTGTAGTGGTGGTTAATAAATCAACTTTGGTAGAGGCAAACATAGTAAGGAGAACATGTTTTGGTGAAGCTTTGGTTGGTGTGATTGATGTACAAGGTGCATCTTCTATCTAGAAAATGGAGTGTAAATGTAGATAATTTTCAAAAGAACTAGACATAGGATATTCATTAGGATTGTATAAGGTTTTATTTTATTATTGTGTAATATCTTATCATACGTATCCTAGCTTTATGAAAAATCCCATTCCATGTCATTGTTTTTGACAATTCATTCATATTATACATTTTTTAAAGGAAGTCCCATCTTTTTAAGGCCATATCCACACACAAAAATGGTTCAAGGGTTTGTTATGATCCATCAATGGGTGGTGGGTCTTATCCAATGTTCAAGGGGTATGTTATTATAGTTAATAATTCTAATGGAGTAGTTTAGATCAAACATCTATATTTTGTAGAGTGTACACCATAGGAATCTAAAGCAGGTATGGTTACTATTATAGGAATGTTTTATGTTTCATCTTATACGGTTCTAACTTTGTTTTTTATAAGTGATACATATTATTTTATATCATCAATGTTAATTGATTTTTTGGGACTATGTTCTGATCTTCTTCTATTCTAGTTGGATCATCCATGACATTTGTAAAAAGGTATGAACACTGTTTCAAAAGTCACATGTGTCGGTTAATGTTATCTAACATCGATGTGGTCTGGTATTTTTTAGTTCTTGATATTAATATATTTTATGTAATTATTCAGATGTATTATATTATTATTTTAAAATTCTAAACTGACTGTTATCATCATGGAAAATAGTTTTTATCTCCATCGTAAGTCACTAATTCCTTCCATAATGAGTGAAATTCTTATTCTTGGAGAGAGGGGACTTTGTTCTATATTTAATTGTGATATCTTGTCAGTTTTCAGAGATTCACCTAGATGAATTTGATCCTATTTTGAGAAGTGATCATATTTTTGTGTTTGGTTCAAACCCTCAGGACAATCTAGATTATTTTTCTAATTTACCTCCAATGTGGTAGGTCAAATTTAGAATTGAAATTCAACCTCATATAAGGCCCATTTCTATGTCATCCTAGAATATAGAACATGTTGTGTATTCTTTTACATAACATCTAACTTATAAAGCTTATTTATAAAATAATTATTCTTCTAATCATTCCACCATGAGAATCACATGTCACCTATTCATTGTTGGAGGATAGGGACCCTAAACTTTTCATTTATTCTCAAATGTTTAATCAAGTCAAAGTTAAGAGAAAATATCACAAACATGTGGTTGATTATTTTTTCTATCCTCATAGGGTGGTATAAAAGTTTTTAAATATTGAAGAAATGGTTATCATATAATCTATTGAGAGTCTAATAAGAGGATATACCTATGAAATATTTTTGGATCCATAATGAGAATTTTTTGTTTCTCATTATTTCATGCAATATCACTAAGGCTATGTAATTATTTATGGATTTCATGAACTAGATCATTCATTGGTTCATGGTCTATTTTATTATTGTGTCCACAGATAATATTATTGTGTACTATGTGTTATATTAGGATCACATGGACCATTTTTATATTATTCATATAACATTGATGTAACATCATATGTATGGTTATCATTATATGTGTGAATTATAGATTTAGAATGTGATGTTTTATGGGAATGTTATTTCTAAGAGGGATATATTAATTGATCCTAAAAATATACAAGTGGTTGTTACTTTCGAGAATCTTAGAAATGTGATTGAGATTCATAGTTTCATGGGGTTGAAAGGTAGTTATAGATGGTTTGATCAGGACATCTCCAACTTGAATCTTTTATGTCGACATTTACATGTAAGGGTGAAATGTTTATATTGAAATAAAACTATGAGATAAATTTAAAGGAACAAAAGTAGATATAAACATTATATATCACTTTTATTCTATCATAACTAGGTTCATCTTATAATTATTTTTATACCTCTAACATGTGTTTTTAATATGTCTTAATGAAGTTGAAAAATCTTGTCGCATATGACTCTTACTAGTTACATTCTCATGATAAGAACTAAAATATCCATGATCTTTTGTTTTTAGTAGTTATGAATGCACTCAAGGAATGGTATACCTACCTATTTGGGGTGTGATTTATCGTATAATATGATCATACTTTCCCAAAGAATATTTTCACTCATAGGGATCTGAAATTATGAGAGAGACACATGGATGGGTATCTTTATAATTTTTACATTGATATTTCTTATATTCAGCAGAATGGAAATGTGGTCTCCAAAAAATTTAAAAGGAAATTACTCATAAAAGGAATGATTTAATTAGTGGAGGAGTGTTCTGTTAGGTGTTTCATCAAATATGTGATCTTAGGATTAGATGAAACTCGTGGAAAGGTGTACTTGGATTCGGTAATGTTGACTTAGTGTTTGATAAGAGGGTTAGGATCAAGTAGGAATTTTACTCCAAGATATAATACTTAGGTAAAATCATAAATTATGGGGAGACCTTATCTTAGTTACCATGTTCCCCCATTCCTTTTTATGTTTCCAAATTAGTTGACTTGTTCATTTTTCATTATGACAAGATTTTGTTGGTTGGTAGACAACAATCTTATTGTTTTGTGCACCCAAAGACCCCCATGATTTATCATATCTTCAGTTGTTGATATTGGTAGTTGGGGATGATATTTTCAATTTATGATTTCTTTGACATAGTGTCTCACATGTTAGAGAATTTGGTAATATCCACAAATACATATTGGTTTTTAACACCCCTTATCAATTTTGGTGTGGATGTGGGTTGACATTTCCCAGAAATTTTCATTGGATACCACAAAATCAAACTAGGAAAGAATTGCTATGGGTTATCATTGATAATATGATGAAATAATTGTTTTCCCTCCTTATCAAGGGGATGATTAATGTGTAGAATAATGGATAATTTTATTCCCACGATTTTGTGAGACTTTATGGGTTACCATTATAATAGTTCTTGATATGGACCCTACGTTCACATCTATGCTATTATTTTTTTTTCATGCTTTTATGGGATCCAATTTTTAATTGATAATGAAATATCATCCATATATGGATGGATAGATAGAGTGATAACAATGTTATTGAGGATATGATTGGGGATTTATTATTTATTTTGGTGGTTCTTTGGAAAATATTTATCTCGTGGAGTTTTCCAATAATAGTAATTATCACTACATGATTATAATGGCTCCCTTTTTAGATTTTTATGGTGTCACTTGTGGATCTATATTATTATTGGTATAATATGGAGAGTGGTTCTTGGTTTGGATAAGACATTTTAGATACCTGAAAAAATGGTGTAGTTGATCCATAAGTACATGATCATGGAATAGAGTTTTCATAAATCCTATGCATATTATTATCATCATCTTCTAGTGTTTAATGTTGGTGATCAAGATTTCATAGAGTTTAGCATTGTATGGGAAATCATTGGTTTGGTATACTGCATACATTTTCATTGATTTTTCGTGGACCCTTCATAATTTTGTATAATCTTAGAATGGTGTAATGATTTATAGACATTACATATAATTTTAATTACATCCATGACATGTACCACGTATCCTAGTTGAGGGGGTATCAATCCGATCATTCTCTTGTAATTTAATGGGATGACATTGATCATGAACACTACAAAACTACGGTTGAGAATATAATTCATATTATCGATCACTAAGAGATGAAAATACATGGTAAAACAAATCACTTAGTCTATGAACTGTTATATTAATGATTGAATAGAAACATGTTGTGGGAGTGTTAATTGATGATGACACCACAATGGCATTCCAATTTTGATAGTTTAGGATCTTGAATATTTTTAGAAAAATAATTTATTTTTAGTTAGTATATTTGAACATTAATTTTCCTTCCATTTGGTACTTCTTGACTCTTTTATTTACCCCCTTTTTGTTTGGGTGTGGTTTGGGACATATGGGGATGGATGTCGTTTTTCGGAAAAAAAATACTAAATGTCTAGGAATGTCTTTTTTTATTAAATGGAGTCCGTGTATAAATATATAAAATTCATAAGGGGATTATCCTTTGGATTAGAAATCTTAAGAGATGGATTAGGTTTTTTCTATAGAATAAGGGATACAGACTGCCTGTTGGGCATATTAATTTCATGTACAAGTTACTCGACCTAAATCTATTATACCAATGATATCATGAAATCCGTTCAGATAATTAAAAATTACAACCCATGAAATATTTTAAGATCATGAATTGGTCCATATAGATTAATTTTTCTCAATTTTATAAATTTCATTGTGTAATTTTAAAATAATTGAATTAATGAAGAGAAATGGTTTCATGATGTGCATTATTTGGGATTATTTATTTTTATTATACTACATTATTGAACTCTTTACTATTTGACATGAAGTATTACCTCATGAATCATATAAAATTTTCAGTAATTTATTATTATCTCACTAATTTTATTTTTCTTCATTCATTGTTTGATGTCCATGGAGGTTATTTCACTTTTATAATGAAATTACTCATCCTATTTCATCTCTTCCATCATCTACAAAAGGGTCTTTGGCTATGTTTTTTGATTATGTGGTGATCACATGGGGTTTTCGATATATCCTTTATAGATTCCCATACTTCATTTTCCTTTGGTGTCTGATATTCTAATTGACTATATTTTGGTTCAACGGAATATAGTTTTCCTTATTTCATGAGGATAATGTATCAATATAAGTTTTTATAATTCATTATATTCCCTATGTTCATGCCAATTCCATTAGGATGTTCATTGAAATTGATATAAATGACATTGAAATGTATAATGTGGAAAAAATAATTATTTTAAAGGGGTAAATTTAGAAACTATTTTGTGCACACCATGAATTCGATTAAATAGTTGAAATAGTTGAATTAGTATTGAAATTTATTTTAACAGACATATCACATTGGGTAAACTAGGTGAATTTGGAATATAGTTATTATTATTTATGTTTGTTATGTCACAAGAGGTCTTATGACACCATATTTTGTTTTATTAAACTATAGGTTATATTGATTGGATCCCACATAGTCTTATATTGAGTATTTTCATTTATATCTATCTTTTCAACCCATATGAATGAGACGAAATGGAGTTCTTTTTAATTTATTATAGTTTTATCACATGATGGGGTTTTCTTGTTTATTTTCACACATCCTATCATATAGTTTATCAATGGTTGTTATTTTATTTTTACATGTTCTCATTAATAATTAATATTTATTATTATTTTTTAATATCGTACACATTTAAGAAAATAATATGATTTTTTTAAAATGGTTTTATTTTCCAAACATGATTTGTAAACTGGATTTTTTTATGGTGGAGCTAGAATATTATGGATATTTAAACTTGTGTAGATTCTTTGGTGGTATATTACTTGTTTTAGTCTCAAATAATAATTTTCCCAATTGATGGTTGTAAACATTTTCTTTCATGACTTGATTAAAGGAAAATGCATTTTATACAATGTAATTTTATCTTTTTGTTTTATGAATTAATAGAAATATGGTTTGGTGTTGTCAAATTGCCACACATTGTAAAACATTTCTAAAAACTTTCTATTTCACATGTATACAAATTGCATTTACTTTTCTCAACACATGGATTTTATATTTCTTTTGTGTTGCAGTCTGGTCTTATACATTATTTTTTTCACTCATGAGATATGTTTCATGTTCATTGGTTAAACCTCACTATGTGGCATGCCATATTGTTTAATTATTTAGTTGAATTAGATAGGTTCATTACATGTATACTAGGAAGTGTTCTAATTATATATTCAAACTGTGATTTTGAGTATGATCCATTAATTAATTATACATATGAGTATCTCATCTCATGGGTCACTTTTATAAGTGGATAAAAATTGTCAATAAACAAAGGAAATTTTTATAAGAGGCGTAGGAGATTATATATTTTAATAAACATTAGAACAATCTATGGAGGGGCTAGGTAATATTATAATTATATTTCCTATTATTAAGTAACTGTTGAGTTAAAAACCATGATTTATTAGGGGAATGTGGTGTATGATTTTATTTATATAGACATGGGATGATTAGGTGTACCATATTGGTGAATGTTTTAATTATTACCATGGGTTTTGTTTGATGATTAATTTAATTTTAATGATGATTATTTTGAGTTTAAAGGGGGCCTATTTTGAAGGGGTGTATAGTTAAAATGGGTTTTCTGGAATTTTTCCCTGAATGGTTTTAGAAACATATTGGTGTTACTAGTTTATGTTAATGAAAATTTTTGACCCTGGTGTAGTCATATAATTAATTTTTATGATTGATTCAATTTATAAAAAATGATTCTTATCTGGTAAAGGGATAGGGTGTTGGGTTATGCAATCATATAGGATGTGATTTCCAATTGGGTTTTAGTGGAGTACAAGTTCCTTGGTTAGTTTCTTCATGATGGATTATGATGGTCTAGATTTTGTTTGATTTGATAGTAAGTTTGATTATATTTATTTTAAGTATGAATCAAATAATAGTTAATATGTTATATCAAAAAGGTTAGTGGTTGTTTAGTGATTATGGTTGGTATAGTGAGAGATATATATATATATATATATGATGACCAAAACAAGGTCATGGGTAGATGGATTTTTAAATAACTTGATGTTTTTATAATTAGATGAATACTAACAATAAACTTAGAACTAGATGAGAGATAGAAATGTGTTTAATAATTTCTTATAGATTGGATTTGGTGTTTGGTTCCCTATTCTTGATTTATATTCTATAATAAATATGACATTATGTAGCATGATTTTGGTGATATGTTTCTCTTTTAGTTATTCATAACCCAAGGTACTATAAATGATATAGATTTCACATCAGGTTCTCAAAATAGATCTATAAACTACATTGATAATGAGACATCATATGTGTTTTATTATGATTTTCTAATTGAAAAATTGAATGAAACCTAGGAAACCATCTGAGTATTATAAATTTTTTTCAATGGGAAGATGATATAAACCCGATGAATCCATAAGGTAATCTATTTCTTTCGTTAAATGGGAAGATAGATTATATCTTGAGGCACTATATAGGACTTCTTCAACATACATTAATGAAAAGATTCATATAGATTGATAGAACATCAGGTTATTCATCTATAAAAGATTATATGAAACCTAATAGGATGTCCCGACACAATAATGGAATTATTTCATGTAAATATTATATAATTATACACACAATTCAAACTAATTAGTTTTTGTTTTTATTATGGCATAGTTATCAGAAGATTATTTGAAAAAATCCATTACATGGAATGTGTTATTGAATTGTTATTTAATCATTTATTTTTATAATATAATTTGGTTTGTATTATGCGATATGATGTTGGTTACTGGTATTGATTTGAAATCATGATATTCAGGGGAACCTATGCAGATATGTAGAAATATTGACTAATAATCAGGTCAGTGCAAGGACCCATGTATATGTGGTAAGGTAAGAGTATATTAAAAGTGTTATGGAGATAATATCAAGGTGTGTGTTGGGGAAATTTGGGAATTGTCTCACTTTGTTTATTTTTAATTCTTTTTGTTATTTATTTCTAATCAATCATGTGGTTTCCTTTATTTTCCTTTTTATAAAATTCATTATCATGGGTTCAACTAAAAATTAATTCATGTGTATTTTTACTATTTATTTATAACAATTCCATATAACAGTCCATCAAGAATATATATTAATTAGTATAAATTTTGATATAAAATAATTAATAATTAATTATTATAATCCCAAGGATACATAAACACAACATTATTCATAGATACTTACCACTAATCGAAAGCCACCAAAATTTGGGGAGGCAGACATGAGGTTTTAGAGAATCCCACACTCAAATTGGTAGTTGGTGATGAAAATTTCATAGATTTTGTTTTTTGGAATTGAATTATATTTGTCCCAAAAAATGATTACATAAGAAGGTAAATTAGTTATGATAATTTAAAAATATACCATTTAATTATAATTATTTTTACTACAAATTGTACCCATATCTTACTTATATAAATATATTTGCGATAAAAAATACTAGTGATTCTACTTCATTCACCATTATATTGTTACATCCAAGGATCAAACATTGGGAATGTGTTAATGTACCAAAACCACAAATGAAACGTATCTATATTAGTTTTATAGTCACATTAATTGATCATATTCACTTATAAAAACTAAAAAATATAATATTCACTCCTCTCTCACACTAGAATGACCCACTTCATATTAAAAGACAAAAATTTATATCACAAAATAAAATTAAGAAGAAAGAACCATGGTTAGTGTAGAGTTATAATCCACTGTCATCAAGATTGATGAATGAATTATATATTGTTCTATAACTATAATTTATGTTTTGGGTTTTTGAATATCATCAAATGATTATATTATTGGATGAAATCATTTAATGGATGATATATTATCAATATAACCATAATGTTAAAATAGATAACATAAATATAACATTATATATTTAATTATATAAATTCAATCTCTATAAAATTCATTGGAGAATACTTTATATAGATCATGGAGTGAAAAAAAATTCTCACCTCAATAATTGGTACTATGGATACCAGGTTCTTGCACACTACTTGGGGAACTAAAACTTCAATGTATTTTTAGCACATTCTCTATGAAAATAATTTGTTAGCAAGGTCTACGTTATATTTTTCTCTAGATTATGTGTTTCATGTTCTAATAAAAATGGTATCTCTACCATTATATATGCTCCTATAATTCAATTATGAAATTAAAAAATTATATTCCAACTACTAGAATTCGTCATCATTTCAAATACCATATTCTTATTGGGAAATGATTGTTGAACACTTAAAATTGACATTATATATTTTTATTTCCATAAATGAACATATTAATGTTTTTTACGAAATAGTACATATTAAAAGTCATGAAAGTGGATAATAAAATGATATCTCATATCATTTTATATCATATGATACAATAGAACAAAGTTATATCCTATGATAGTAATATATGTATTCTATTATCCATGGATAAAACCTCAGAATACTATAAAATTATATCTCTTTAATTTTTTTTACTTCCATCAAAATTAAATTTTCTATAAAATAAAATATTATTTTCATATAAATCTGTATAACTCTTTTTTAATATATTATAACTTTTTTAGAAGTGGAATGTTAATCTCAATTAAGTTTCTAAAAAAAATCATTCAATATTTAGCCCTTATCCTAAATTATAAATGTTGGACTATATAGAACATTATAACTTTGAAATATAGGCGAAATACATATTTCATAGATGTATGAATAGAAAAACATCTATATATGAATATATTATACTCAATCTATAAATTGGTCCACTATGATAGTGATAAATAAAACATCTCATTGTACGAACATGTCCACCATGTGATGTATCATTTATATCATGTGTATACCTATATAATACCTTTTACAATGAAGAAATGTGTCTTCTAAAAATAAGATATTTCTATCTTGTATTTTCATTCTCATAAATTGAACATTCTGTTAAATATATATCCCAAGAAGATGAATAAATCACATGTCATTTATCATTTAGACTATCACATCACATGTCCCTTATCCAAGTTGATTATAAAAAAAATTCACTAAACTAAGAATGATTATTTATTTCCTCAACCAAATTTATTAATATTTCTAGTTTTTATTCAATTTAATATTAGTAAAAACTTATTTTCATGGTTTTTCTCTAGTTGACAACATGACCAAGAATATACTAAACCAGTCCATCATTAGATAAACCTCAAGGGATGCATAAGAATTGTATCATAGTATGATAGTCATCATGATAAAAATATCACAAGCATTATGTAATTAGGAATGATATTATGTATTCACCCTAACTATATCAAATACCATAAGATATTACATGTGAAAAAAATTACTAGTTTATTCCAAATAATAAGACTTAACTTATTTCCTATTATTTAAATCATTCATATCTTATGTTGAAATAATATTATCAAGTATAATATTATACTCAAACAAACCACAAAAATATCATCATAACCCATAATACATTCTAATGGCCAGTATTTAGGGAAAGGTCAAATTTATTATTAAATGTATTAGTATCAGTCAATGATTTAGGTAACAAAAAATAGTTTCACACCTGATATATTGATATGTATAATTTTTTTTTATTATATAATCATGATGAATTTTAAAATAATTAAATTCTATATCTCATGAATCTTGTTCATATATATTTAATATGAATCTCGTGACTATGTTTTTTAAAGGTTTTTTTTCAATTTATCTATGCCATTATTCATTATGGCCATGAAATATATATTTATATCACCACTCTCAATGATCATTGTAATGTATTTATATTTTGAAGGATGTTTTTGGTCATTTAGTGATACAAGGGTCCCATTTCCTGAGAAATAACTCCATTGTTATCATAGTATTTTTTTATTTAACCATCAATTCTAAAAACCACCCCATGTTTTGAAATGATGTTATAGGTCCAAATATCTTCCTTCATATAATTTGATTTAGTGATACACATTTTCTCTTTTGTTGGGACACATACATTTAATTTTTTAGAACTATTTAAATTGATAAATCAATTATTTAAAAAAATATGAAACCATATTGATATATCACGACATCATTTTTCATGTTTGATTCTATTATTAGTGTAACCCTTTATAATGATCCCATATTATCCAATAAATAATAATAACACATCCTTAGTTCTTGTTTCATACATAATGATTATATCTATTCTAGTGAATGTCCCTAGGATAGGATTGGAATATACTTCTTTTGACCTAAAAATAGGTTATATAGGGTCAAGGACATAACACTTAAGACAAGATAGATCATATAGATAACACGTGAGGAATTATATTGATCACTTCAACCCTATATAAGGGTCATGAATCTTCCTAATACTAATTCCATGAAATAATTGTAATGATTTGTTTTTGGAGATCTCATATACAAACATCTTTATCAAGTTATTGTTATGTTTATTCTTAATTAAATAAATATCATAAACCTAACCCTATAAATATATATTCATATTAGTCAGACTGCTTCACCTAATTATTTTACCAATAATAATTATCTCAATCACATATTTATAATTATTCATGTAGTGGAATAATTTCCAATAAAAATTATTACATCTACATAAAATATTTCAATCACTTACACACTCCCACTAATCTTCTTGTTTATAGAATAATCATATCCATTTTTTATGAAATGTGACGCTTTGATTACATAATAAAACTGAATATTCTATCTCAATGATTCTTTATTAAATCTATATATGCACCATTGACACTTTCACAACATATATGACTCATTTTTTCCTTTAAAACCATTTATATTTATCATATACATTACCTTTATTAAATTACCATTATGGAAATTTGTTTTGACATACATTTTTTATGTCACATTACCATAATGATATATAATTTATAGAAATATATTAATGTATTTTATCATGAAAACATTTGAAAAAACTCATCATAGTTATAACTTTCAATTTCATTCTAACCCTATTCAAATGAGGGTGATTTATAGGTAGACACACTACCATCCATATCATTTTTACTATGTAATAAACCACTTCCCCCTTCTATACCTCACCCCTTAAAGTGTATCCCCCAAGATAAAAACATGGTTACTGTATATGGAGTCCATTTTAGATTCCAAGGCATTTATCCATATCTAAAAAAACAATACATGTCTTATTTGTATGTATTTGGTTCATCACCAATGAAAATTACTTTTGTTACTTTTCTTAGTATTAATCCTTATATCCTGGAATCCAAAAAATCATACAAGGCCCTCAAGGTTTTTCCATCACTAGAGTCAAGTCATCTACCAAAACTCACTATGGAACTAGATAATATTCTATCTTAGGGATGATTCCAATTTATTGGTCTTATACTTCATCTATTTTAAATTTCCTTCGAGTGACTTCTTGATTGATTTGTTGAATTTCATTGAGAGCTCTATACTTCCACATAATAACATTTTTAACAGGATTATAAAGGTAATATCACATAGATTCTATATAAACATTTAAAATAGAATACTTTAAAAAAATGTTGTTTTATATAAAAAAACTAAATGAAAATAAACCATGATATCAATGAAAAATTTTCATTGAAACATTTCCATTAAATAATGTGGTTTAAATTGTTTTAATTATACTATAAAATCATTACATAAAATAATTAATGTAATGATGATGTAGAAGCCTTCTTTATGATCCCCAATTTCATGAGAGTATGGAGGATATGAATTATCTAGTGGTTTCCATAGAATAATCCCAATATGAACTCCAACAAGTGTGAGTTGAGTCAAATTTTTTCTATGGGAAGATAAAGATCATGGAAATTCCTTTGAGGTATATGCTACTTTAATTTCCACAAATCACTTAAATTGAAACTCTTATTATTTTTATGTCTTACCGGAATATCTTGAGATGTTTTGTAAGTACAATATTTGATGATACTAACTTGTAATATTCAATGTGTGTGTATATATATATATCATGTGTATTTTTATTAAAATATATTTTATAATCTTTAAGGAAGAAAATTATAATTAAAAAAAAATGTATTTAATTCATAAAATCATTTTATGCTAAAAATGTGTTTGACTAAAAAATTCCTTTTTTTATATGGATTTTATTTTTAAAAAACTAAATATAATTTTTTTAATGATTGTTTTTTAAAAAATATTTTTATATTAATAATATATTAATATTGACTTAATTATTAAATGATAGGAAATAAGAATAAGAATAATTATTTTTTAGAAACTATTTTTTGTTCAAAATGTTTTTACATATATATTATGTTTTGATTAAAAGTATAAATTTATAATATTTTGAAATTGAATTAGATTAAATATAGTTAAAAATAATAATCATAGTATGATTTTTTTTCAACAGAAATCATTATATATTTTTATGAAAAATGAATTCATAATTTGTATATTTTAATATATGTTAATAATGGTAAAATGTGTAAAATAATTTGGATCAAAGTTTTAAAAATTAACATCGAACATATAACTTATTTTTTAACATAGTTAGGTAGGAAATGAAGTCCCTCTTTCGTGATAAATATTTACTCACCTAACTCACCAAACACCATTGTGATTCAATATTGAACTATCGCCTAACATTTGTTTTTGAGGAAAAGTCCCTCTTTTCAAACATTAAAAGAAGATCATAGACACCCACATAATTCCATCATTATATATAAAAATTACAATATGATTCCCATTTTAATTTACGTATATCTACACTCAATGGTTTTCATCCCCTTGTGACATGAATGTTTCCCAGGCCCTCCATTTTTATCTGATGTTTGTAAAGATTTGATTGAAGACCTCAATGTGAGTATTATCCACTCCCAAAAAATTTCTTATTTATATTAATCATACATCCTCTTTAAAAATTATTCTAACTACACTAATATAGTGAAATTTGATTCATTAGTACTCAAATATGTTTTTATATTAACGTAGAACCCATTATCTATCTCCCAACCATTGTTTGAAAATTGGAAATATATTCTTTGTTATGTGCGGACTACCACCTCCATAAATAACATATTTCATTTTTCATCACAATTTATCATGGATGGTTTGGATAGTTTTTTTTCACAAATAGAAAATTTATTTAGGACATTATTAAGATTCTATAATGTTAATATTAATATTAAAAACCCTTATTAATATATTTCCTTTTCTTAGTGGAAAATTAAGGAAATTAGCCCTTAATCAATTTCATATTTATAAATCAAAACTAAAACTATCATGGAATGAAATTTTAAATTTATAATTCATTATGGAATATATATTCCAATATAAAAAATAATATAGTAATTATGATGTTTCTATAAATTAATGCAGATATACATCGACGTTTTAAAATATATGTGAAATTATCCAAATAAATAACATCTGACGATGAAAATAAACACTTACAAACTATTTAATTTATAATAAGTAATTATAATCAAAGAGTATTACATATAATATGAATCTGTCCAGATGATAGTTATAATGTTGGTAAAAGATATAAGGAATCCGACCATGAATTCTCAATCGGTTTAATAGTATTTATAAAATAGATACATACATGATTTTCAAATTACATTCAATGAATAAATTATAATTTGAAAAACACAATTTCATATGTAGAGATATTTAAAAGATTCATTCTTAATATCATAGAGAAAGGGAATAAAAATAATGGTTTATATCAAATGTGTTGTAATGGCTTCATAAAATAAAATCTATCATGAGTAATTAAGAAAAAATAAATATAGAAATAATGAAAATAAAAACACATTACATTTTTTAAACAATTTGATAATGTTATAAATCAAAGGATTATAGAATGTAAACAATCACATGGATAATAATAACTACATTCTCAATGAATTAATTTTATAATGTTGAACAGTCGTGATTTTTCAATCTAGGAAAAATATATATATCCAATTTTATAGTCACGACCATCGATAAGAAACATCCATTTAATGTGTTGGTATACATCAATTACCCAAATAAGGTGTGAATATATTTTTTATCATGATACATTTAGATTAATCGATGGGGATATCAATAACCAAGCCCCACCATTGACTTTAACATCCAATAAATACCACAAGTATTGAATGATCAATACAATTCACTCTCAATGTTAAATTAAATCCATTATTATTTGTATAGAATAATGAATATTGAATCCTTTCCCCAACCATGATATAACGTTGTTAATAATCTTAGTTTAATTGGGATTGTATATATAAATGGTATTTGGATAACACAACATCAACATGCTGCATATTATTCCATATAAATCCGCGATATATATAATATAGAAATGGAAGAAAAAATAATATCCCATGAAATAGTTAAGGGTGATAGGTAATCTGTTAATTATAATTTAGAGTGATCCAAACATTTCATACATGGATATTACAACTTTTTAAATTAATATTCATTACCTAAAATTGTTATAAATACCATAACTATAGTGTTTTGTAGTATTTTCATACTATATACATAGTCATATTATCTCTTAAATGAATTTCAATTTATCTAACAAAAATCTTCCCACATGGAACTCATCTTATATATACACTATAAAAATAATTCTTTATAACCTAGGGGAAGGAAACATAAGAATGGGTGAGGTACGATTATCAGTAAGGGTAAACATTAGAGTTCTCTATCAATGATCACATGCAAGAATAATATAAGAATTGTTTTATGTGAACATGTTAATTGATGTCAATAATCATACCCAATCAGTCCTATATAACTAATCATAAAACATGTTATATGTATTTTTCAAAATAAGGAAAAAATTCATAAGTGTATGGAATCATCAATAATAAAACATAATCCCTAAGAACACGTAATAAGAATATGAAATAATTTTGTTTCACACAAAAATTATTAAATATAATATCCTTATAGAAGACTAATTTACAATAAAATAATAGTTTATTTGTTTCTCTATTCATTCAAACATATCATTAGTCAAGGTTCACTTCCAATAAGATCATATTTTATCGGGTACTATAGTAGTTACTATAGCAGTTACTATTTGGTACTCTAGCAGCCAGAACTATTAACATTAGGCCACCAGTTTGGGCTTGGAGTCTTTAAGGCTTTCGGGCCACCCAGGGCTTCAGTTTATTAAGACTTTCGGGCCACCTTTAAGGACTTTAGGAATCTTTAAGGCATTCAGGCCACTTCAAAGGCCTTCAGGTCCACCTGATATGTAGCTGCCCGAATAGATTTTACATGGAACAACCTCCAGAGGAGGATTCTAGAGAAGCGTTCATTAACCAGAGCATGTCTAAAAGGATTTAGAAGAATGAGTGGGTATGAAATTACCATCAATATCGATCATGTTCATATATTCATAGGAAAACTATCCAAAAAACCAAGAAAAGATAGAGAGCTAATCACAATGCAGATGCTGGGAGGTGCGGTTTCAAGTACTCATAGTCTCTATGAGTTCCTTAACACCTACGGGCCCTATAATCTCTCAAAATCCTATGATAAAAGTAATATATAATCCTACATGACTTGTAATGGTTCCCCCTCATCCCATGAAAGGGGGGTTATACAAAATAAACAAAAAGAAGGCCTTCATCCCATTTAGGATATGCTCGTTAGAATTTTAATTATCCCAGTAGATTTCCACAATAAAAAAATGAAATTTGTGGATATATATTTAAGGTCCACCTATAACATAATCATAATAGATTCATATTATTCCATCAGATCATAAAATATTCATCAATCCATAAACCATGGAATGCAATGACATTTAATAAAAATTTCATCATAGCATAAAAAACGGGAAAATAATTTGGGTTGGTAAAAATATAATATATATAATCATAAAAAATCTATAGACTAACAATGGATGGTATCCTTTTATTATATCCCTTTTAAATAATAATTAAAATCAAAAGATGTTATCATAGATGAAAATTTTCTTAAAATGATCAATGGAATATTCCCTAAGGAAAATACCTTTTCTATGATGAAATAACTTATTTGAAGTTCAAATATATCAAAAACATTTACAAAAATAATATTCATTAAAAAGACAAATACATAAATTTAAATGAATATCTAAGAATATAACTATCATTATTGTATAAATTTTTTTTAGCCATAATAATCAACCAAATTATTTGGTTCAACCTTTATTTAAACATACATTGTTAAATTTAAATGATGATTATTTTTATTCCATTTTATATAATTTAAAACATTATTTGATATGAAGTTAAAGAATCATTAAATAATTCTAATAAAAATCTTTATTTCATTTTAAAAAACATGGATATGCGAGAAAAATGGTTTCCTACCCAATGAGAAAATGTAAGATCATATTTTCATAACAACATTTTCTTGAATATTTATACTACCAAAGAGAAGAAGATTGTTTTAAAAATACAATGTTACTAAAATATATAGAGGATAAGAAAAATATAATAGGATTATTGTATAATAATCACATAATATATTCATTGTAAGTTAAACAATAAATAAACCTATTTAAAATTTTATTGTAACATAAATCCCCTAACTCGTGTTTTTTTAGAATCATGCATGTTTGAATCTCCATTACAATAAATATAGATATATTATATATCTATTTAATAACCATAATAATAAATATAATACCATATATTATTTACTTATAACACGTTGTAAACATTTAATTAGCTAATATTTATTAAAATCACTATTCCAAGTGATACATATGTCATTTTTCATGCATGTTTTCAATTGGAAGATCCAGTCATTATAATTTATCATGACTACATAATATTTACATTTTTAGTCATGAAATATAGAATTTATATATTTTTTAAATAAATATTTATAATCACTCATTATATAGTAATATGAAAATTGAATCACATCACTTCGTAGTTGTGTTAATCTATACGAAGGCATGATAAATTTTATCGTTTTTAACAAATATTAGGGGAATAAGGTAAATGATTTATTTTATTTATTGGACCATATTCATGTCATATATATCATATATATTTATTAGATCAATATTTTTTACCATACATGTAAATTGTTTATGAACAATGAATTGCACCATTATGTGAAGACGGTAATCCAAACATATGAACGATTGATGATTTTTTTTACCATATGACGTAAAAGTGGTTGATAATGGTTGATCCATAATAATAATAATAACTACTTATATTTTATATAAAATAGAAAATATTTTTTAATGGTTACCATATATTTAAATAAGTAGAGGAAGAAATAAAATATAAATTACTCGATTAAGAGTTATATCACTCTTCTAGTAACCACTTTTGGATTACACCTTGGGATTAAAAAGGATGGTATTTTGGAAATACCCAAAACTCTTGGGAGTGGGTGAGGAATATTGTAATATTTTTTGATAGCTTGTAGATTTGATATAAATATCGTGTTTTTTTGTAGAAGAGTGGATATGTGGTTTCCTTTTTTAGGGGATATAAAAGACAAACATGGAATTACTAAAAAGATTAAACAATATATATTTCCTAATCAAGCAAACTTGAACCTAGGAACATAATATTATATTGTATGATGTAAATGTATATAAATACATTCATATAATCATATTTTATATTGTCTTGATTATAATTGGAGCCATATCTTCTAGTCAAACTATGTTAACCCAATACAAATTGGAACTCTCATAAAACAATTTATAGGATAAATTATTTATGTAATTAAAAATAAATGGTAATTCTTAGAAAAAATGACATGATAATTAGAAATATGTAGTAAAATTTATTAGTTTTAATTTCTGTGAGAATTAAAAATTACTTTTAATATAAAAATACAAAACATTTTATCACATGTTTTTAAGAAAATGACACATTTATGATTAAAAATATATTACCTTGAAATAAATTATTAACTTTTTTTCTATGAATTTCATTGGTCAAATTATAATTAAATGATTAATTTTTAAAAATTTTGAGTAATCAACATTTTAATGGAATCTTATAACCATTATATTATATGCCATGACCCAAAAATATTTTTAAATATGAATAAAATATAACTTACAATAAAAAAACCACGATTGGGTTCACAATTAAAAAAATTTATATTTTAATTACATTATTTAATTTCAAAAGAATAAATTCGGTCGAAAAACCACTCATCCAATTAGATAAACTAACATATTAGTGTTATTTTTAATTCTTATCCTAATGTTTTAACCCAATATTACCAATTTAAACCTTATTTAGGTGAACAATATTTATCGTGGTTATTATTCATAATGGGAAAAATATAAGCAAACCTTGTTACATTTTGATTATTAGTACAATTCAATATATCTATGAAATATTATAAGATTTTGTTTCTCTATATGTTTGAAATTTATTTTAAAATAAGGGAAAAAATACAACATAAAACGTTATGAAAAATGAATTTATAAGCATAAAAATTGATTAATTATTTTACCAGGCATACTAAATATCATAAAAATAGCATAAATTTTTTGTTTAATATATATATTATATATTTTAATTAAAATTATTAATAAATATTAATTTTCTTAATTATTTAATATAAAAAAGTATTTTGAACCCACTTATAGTATCTGTAAAAATGTGTTTTCTAGCCAAAAAATGAACTTGTACCTAAATTGTGTATAAATATATTCCAAATATAATTAATTAGACTATTTCATATGATATTTTATTTATTTTAATTTAGATTCAAATTCAAATGCTTATGGGAATTTGTGAATTAAATAAAATGATATTTTTTCAAAATAATTATTTTTCACCATTCATTATGAAATTAATTTTCTATAAAATAAAAAAATCACCCTAAACTAATTTCATTATAGTAATTTAAAAATTAATACCCTATAATAACATAAAATTTATAACATTGGTAGATACTACATAAAATAATTTCTCGCAAGAAATTAATAAACACAATATTTGAGGAAATTGTTTTTATCAAATCTTAAAATAACTTTTCAAAAAAAAGAGTAATTATTTATCAATCCAATTGAATTATATAAAACATGTATTAAAATTTTTCATAATTTGTTTCTTATTATTAAACCACCTATTTTAATGATTATGTTATAATGATAATTTTTAAATAATAATATTTATATCATGATTCATTTAAACTCTATGATTCAAATAAATTGGGTAGTTAAGAAATAAAGTTTAATTAAAGATAAATATATTTTTAAAATATCAAGGTTTTAAATTATACTCCCCAACCCCATTAAATATATTACCCCCTTGATATTTTATCTCATATATCAACAATTCGATATTCTAAAATAAGTTTTTTATTACCAATACCATATAAGGGGATAATAAAACATTTGTTGAAAATGAATGTGGTATACATAAAGGTTACATGAAATGACATGTAATTGGGGTCCCATGTAATGATAAATTTGGTGGTTGTAACGATAAATAATTTTATAAATGAATCTTTCCTTATTTTAATTATGTTATATATTATAAAACGCATAAATAATATAATGAACAAAACAAAAACATTAATCACAATATTGAACTATAAAAATAGTGGTATTTTAGAAATTAATGAACTTGTACCAAGAGAATAATAACATGGCCATTGGATTAGTATTATGGCCAATAGGAATAATAATATTTCTAATAGAATAAATCTTCACCTTTGAAAGTATAAATAACATTAGGCATATTGTAATTGAAAATATAATATACTTATAATTGGGTATAAATGAATAAATGTTTTATAAAATATAAATTAAGTGTCGATATTTTTATAAAATTTAAATATGTTTTAAAATTTTAAAATAAATATATTTATCTAAATGAGAGTTTATTTTTTGAAATTAGGTAAATAAATTATTATTATTTTGTATCATAATTATATGAAAAATTTATTTGAGCTTAATGTTTTTCCAATGGAAAAAAATTGAATAAAATATCAAAATCTGTATCACTTCAAATAAATAATTATTTTACATAAAAATTATTCATCTCATATTAATTTTTTTTTTAAAAAAATAGATTTGATATTTGAAATATAAATTTCAAAAAATGGTTAAAGTTAATTTTTTACATATTTTCTAAAATAGTTAAATTTTCGAGCATAGTGAAATACATTAATTTACTATATTTAAGTAATAATTGAATTTTTGAGTCATGGATGGCATATGGATTATTCAAGAACCCATGTTTATAAAAAAATCCTGAATAATTTACTATAATTAGTATCTTTATTCAAAAAAATTTATAATCATAAGTCAAAATTATAAACTAAAAAAATAATCAAAAAATTCACATCTCCCCCAATTAATTCCACACCTCACCACCTATTTTCCTCACACCATTAAATCCATTTATCTTGTAAAAATTCTACAAAATTCACTTCCAAAGCCTATTCCCCATGACCAATATCATCGGGTCTAAAAAAATACAAAAACCAAGTTCCATAATGTGTTTCTGAGGGAGGATACATTCAAGAGGTAAATCCATCAATCCATCGGTTTAAATTCAACATATTTTCTTATTATCTCCTCATCTCCACTATATGAAGAGGCATGATAACTACATAATCATATATATACATTAATATTATTTTTTAATTTAATATGTGTCATTAAATATCTTCTCTACACATTTTACTCAAAAAATTAGAACACCATTCAGGATGTGTCAGTTCACCGCCTTCATGGATGATTATTTTTCTTTTTCCATTACTACATTCATAGTTTTTATAAAACCATTATTTAGGTTAAAACATATTTCAATATGTATATAATAATTTATTAATTTTATGTAACTAATTTATAAAAATAATATTAAATAATATGAAAGTAGTTTTTGATGGATAGAAATACCGCCAAAACCAACAAATTATTTATCATTAGTGTTTTATCTAATTTGTAATCCACACACCAAAATATGAAATGATATATATGAAAATTTAAAAATATATAATTTTATGAATATCATATAATTTTTTAGGGAATCTGGGTTTGACCTATAAGAAATTAGAATATTTCTCTAAATAATAATGAAGCTAGGCACTAAGTAGGAACAAGATTCCTGGCACCAAATATCCTCAAAGCTGTGGTATTAAAAATATTTTCTATACAATATTATGTTCATAAATTTTTTTTAATGTTGTGTAACTCCCTTATTGAGTTTCAGATAATCAATCTAACACGGAGGTTATTTTAAATAAGTTGAATTTTTGATCATCATGACATTAATTTCATCGATGTCCGATGCTAGGTTGATGGATCATTAGAAGGATATTTAATAGTATTAATTTATTTTAAAATAATATGATATCCAACACACCCATTATCATGAATTGAAATTATGTTTAGGTGGTTCCCCCATAAAAAAGTATTTACCAATTCTTATTCTAGGAGAGTATGTTTCATTGAGCTTTGTTTTTGTTGACGATCACCAACAAATCATGTTGAAATGGATCATGATCATCATTTTGAAACTGAAGTTTCGGAATTTCACCTTAAGTTAGAAGTATTTCAGGTTTATGTTATGATCTACCACTTGATGTGTTTTTTATGGTTATACATCCCATAGAAAACTGTAAGGGACCCTTTTGGGTTCAATCTATGCGTTTTGGGGAAAACCAGGGTGATTTTGGTGGATCACATGTAAATTCATATCTGAATTCCCGATCACACTATGTGTAGTCGAGGGACACATACCTTGTGTTCTTCCCATTTTAGTAAGTTTAATTTTGGGTACTCAACACTATGTAGTATGGTAACACACCATGTATTGACCCTATGACATGTGGCCGTGATATATGTCCTGAGAAGTCATGCAAACATACATGGTCATGTGATATTACACAACCAGAGTTCATGGGGACAAGTTGTTGGACAGAAAAACTGGTACAAGACATGAACATGTGGATTTAACATAGGAAACACTATTTAACAGTAGTAAAAGTAGTGTGGAATACATGGTTGAATGATCCATTTTGGGGAAGACACAGTCGGGGGGACTGGATGTGGTGAGATATGTCGTTTATAGGCTTTACATGCCACGTAAACTCACATGATGGAACAAGCCAAGTAGAATATGAAATTACCATGTTTTAGGCTGCGTCACAGTCCATGTATCCCCCCTTACCCAACATGTAGTCTTATCATGTATATTCTTCCACCATTCTTATATCCTTCTTTAGGGATTTGGTTTAGGATTCTGGGTAGACTATACTCAATTGTTTTCAACATTGAATGTGATGGTGGCCATGGGTTGGGCTTTGAGATGCCATGCAAGGGGATGTTTTTTTCACTTCTATTATAGATGATTAAACCATTATCAATTTAATGTGTCTCTTATTTTATCCCTAAAAGGGTATAATGTGGAATAATGTACTCAGTTTATTATTTTGATCCCCTCGATAGGAAGATATTGGATAAAGTTGTAGCATCCCACAAGGGTGGCCAATTTTGTATTCCCTATCTTATCAATATACTTTTTGAATTCATTCATGGAGGATACGGTGGGATCCCATTATGTAATTATTCCCTAGATCAGGTTCATAGTATCATTACAACTAGTACTACATGGGTTTATAACCCCTATAAAGAATGATAACCAAGTAGGTTTTGCGGCATCATCAGTTATGTGATCCTCCATGTAGTAGGTAGTTTCTATAGGGTTGGTGGAATCATCAAGTACATTATCACCTAATCAGGATATGTTTTATGTAGGTTTTTGGTATCTTTGGTTATAAAATCCCCACTCAACATTATTTGTTCTATGGGGTTTGTGGAATCATTGTGACCAACACTAAATAGCAGGTGAACCCCAATCTGAGTGATATGATCATTGTGGTGTCTCATTGGGTTCCTAGCAACCCAAAATGGTCTTGGGAGTGATCCACAATCTGAGTGAGATCTTTGAGATGTCATATGGGTTTATGGTGTCCCTATATGGGTCCTGAGAGTGATTCCCTATCTGAGGATATTTGGTATTAAGTGCTCCACACTAGGTTTGCAGAGTCCCCCATTGATGATGGGAGTTGTCTCCTTTTCAAGTGATGAGTCCTTTCATGGTTCTCGTATGGTTATTAGAGTCCCCCATAAGGGATGGTTGAGATACCATATCTATTTATCATGGTCACTTATGTTCTTGTATGACTTTATTCATAGTGATATCCGATGAACGTGTTCTCTATGATGTACTCTATTATGATGGCACTATTGTGACATCATGTTTATGATACCTGGTGGATTGGTATCTGTCATATGGGATACCAAGGATGGTGGAGTTGCTTCTTAGTGGAATATATCTCTCATATGAGTTCCACCGATGATGGAAGGTATCATGGAGTGTCTTTTACTAGGTTGTGTTACCATTATATCCTCAAGAAGAATCTTCTATCTAGTTCTGAGGTCATAAATTCATGATACTTGGAGTTTGAGACCAGTATTTCTTGTATATTTTGGTAGTCCCTGTTGTGTTTCCACAACTTGGTTGGAACACCTTGTCGACTGAGCTTACATGTCATGTATAATTTTGTATGTGTTATAGGTGTAGTATCTCCCTTAATTCGGTCCACCCTGTCTGGGTCAAGCGAACTATTTCAATTCAATTTCTCCCTACTATTTTGGTTAAACAAGTGTCAAAATTTTTTTATACTCCCCCCTAAATAGGAGTTTTCACACATGATGTGTCTTTGGGATACCAAACTCCACTATATAGATTCCCACGAGAACCATAGGTAGGCCAAGATCAGTGTAGTAGACCTACTGATATGTTTATTGAATCCTTGAAGAGTAGATTTATGGTAGTTTAATTTGATATTGTTCACCTACATATGAACATGTTTGATAATTTTACATTTTTATTTTAGTCTGTGTATATTTTTCCCCTATAAACATTTAGTAATATTATTGTACTCTTGTTTTGGAAATATGTATGCATGTAATTATTTTCCTTTTATATACCATATCCCAGATTTTTGGAGGGATTTATGGGTATGTGTATATAGGTACCACAGGATAAGGCCTTCCATTTGTGAGATTGGACTACTCAACGCTAGTCACCAACCCATGGACTATTGAATTCAAGCTTGAGGAGTTGAGAATTGGGCCCTATTGGGTCGAGTCAGGATATATTCACATCAAATCAATTTCCAATTTGGGTCCTTAGTGTCATGATCATAGATCTGTTTTCATTGAGATGAGTTCATGTTGTTTGGAGTTCCACTTTCAGGCCATGGACTCTAGTGTTTGTGTGATGGGTGAAATATCCATTCCCCAAGACTATAATAACATTATTTTCAACTTGAAACATTAGGACACTGGTTGAAGGTAAATTTTTTTGAAGGATTCATATAGTAAGGTGTTTCTGTTTTCTCAATACTTCTTGAGAAAAATCACCATATATACTGTTAAATTTTGGCATGTGTTGATTCTATTATAGGATTCCACCATGACATCAAGAAGATAAGAATACACTGTAATATTATGATGAAGATCCACCTAGTTATGAGGCATTATTGTATGAAATTATTCATCATTCAGTACCTCATAGAGGTATGTTTGTCGATCCACCACCCATTTAGTATAATGTTATGTTGGATGTTTAGGAAGAGGATGCATGTAGGTTGAGTTTCCTACACGAGATCCAAAGTTAGTGACCTTAGAGGAATAGGGGAAATTGAGAACACTAGGCAGCTCATTTCAAGATTGATGTAGTCATGATATATTTTCACCTTTTGATGACACATCTCAATCTGATGGTGATCTTAGTGATGAGTATGAAGTGTGTATTCGAGTGATAGTAGAGTATGGTGATGCAGCACAATAAAGAGGTGACGCTCACTTAGGTGAAGTTTTAGTGGCTCTTTCAATAATAGGTTTTCCCAACAACAATAGGAATTTTCTGTATCCATGATATTCTATAGCTTCAAGAATTTATCAAGTCATTTGGTGTGTACACAAAAAGGATCATATATATTTTGTGGTATTCTGTGTATATGGTTTCATTCCCATTATAAAAAGTGAATACCATTGAATAGTTACTCCATATTGATGTCCATAGAGGTGTGGCCTCATTGTTCCCCCATGATATAAAGGGGTACTATAGTGAGCTCTGGTGGTAGAGATCTTCGTAGAGGAGGGATGGGTATATGTGTCCAATAATGGTGGTCATGATACTAAAACATGAGTAGTACATGGAAGACAACATTTTACTATATCATAGTGCATGAATCATACCCCTATCATCGGCACATTGGTTTGTAGCATTTGAGCCATGTTGGATATCTAATTAGCCATATGATCCGTGGTTTTTTTTTCATTTTTTAGATAAGTCCATATTTCTAGATAGTATTTGAGTTTTCATGCTACTGAGAGGGAGACGGTTGATGGACCTCCATGAAATATGGCGTGTTTGGAGAAGGGAGTCTTATATGATGGTGCATGCGGTGGAGAATACGAGTGAGATTCAATAGGCAGAATATTATTTGAGTATTTTTCTGGGTGATGAGGGAAGTTATTAGAAATATGTGTTTGGGTTGGTTGACTTTAATTTGAAAACATGAGAAAGACGGTTGTTTCCATTACAGAGACACATTTTGGTGAAATTATTAAAACCATGAGCACAATTTAGTTCCGCCAAATGTTGATAGTGTTTTAGTGTGCTTCATGAGTCCATATGAAATCTTAATTTGGGTTTGGGTTGTATGTTGGACGTATGTAGATTTTTGGAACTGGTATGTCCTAGACTGTCTTCTTGGGCTGTACTGTGTTGTTTTTTTGTTCCCCTCTGTGTTAAATGTCAATTTTTTTCATGACACTCTTGAGAATGATGAAATATTAGTTGAAATAATTTCATATTCATACGAATTAGTGTTTCTTCCCCCATTAAGAAATGTTCTAAAATGAAATACAAAACTATTTGGGTGAGTCAGTACCACCCAGAGTGGATGGCATCGAGGTGTGGTGAACGAGTTTCTTTTTATGTGTGTGGGTTATCAATGTACCAAGCCTCTATACCCTTTGGTGACTGATTGGTGGGTGTTTTTTGTTTTACAATTTTCACAACTAAGGAGAAATTCCCCCACTATGTTGTATTATGTTTTCCTTGTTGGAGTTAGGTATGAGTGTGGTTTTTTCTCTCCGGTTCTCCTAAGTGAATTCTTATAAGGTTCACTAGAACCCCTTTTGGAGTACACTTTCTTGGGATTCCAAGTAGAGATATTAGTTTTTCTCATTTTACCTTATATTTTTCATTTCATGGTAGAAAACCCTTATGGTGTGGAGGATGTAGTTACTGGAGTTTTAATATATAAGACAATTCAATATTTCTAAAAACATTTCTGAAGTCATGCACTGAGTCAGTGTGGGATTTATATGATCATAAAGAATCAGTGTGGTGATATTAATTATATTAAATACTTTAATCATGTGGTAGTTTTTTTGGGACATACAGTAAAACCCATTTGGAGTCTTGAATCCTAATTCTGAGAACATGTATTATTTCAAAACATGGTTTTATCCCTCACTGTGACATAAATTTATTCAATTTTAGATGCTCGTTTGAGGGTGTGTGGGTATACATGTTGATGTTTCTAGTTAATTTTTAAAAAAATCCACCGAATCCCCTTACAACATGTAGAAAATTGAAGGAATATTTTCTCCCCTTGAGAAGGGTGACATGAGGATGATTTAAGGAGAGAAGGTGTTGTTGAACCCTATTTTTTTCACCGATCATAACAGGATCATGTTATAGGGGCTCCAAGGCATTGTTTTGAACTTGATGGTTCAATTTTTTTCCATGAGGTTGTATTATTTATCGTTTACGTCCCAAAAACACCTTTGATTAATTTTTTTGTGGTCATAGTCCCCTTACATGATTGGTAGGGGCCTAGTAGTGGTTGATCTATGTATGTTGGGGAAAACCGGGGCAATTTTGGTGGCTCATAGGAAATCATGTTTGGAATTACTAATCAAATTTTATGTTAGTTAAGGACACATGTTGAGTTATCCTCCAATTCCTAGAATATAAATTTTGGGGACAACATGCAATGTACTGGTGTTTTCACCTTGTAGTGATCCTTGCTCTTTTTTCCTTGAGACATGGCTATAGAATCAATGCGAACAAACATGGCCATGGGAAAGAACATGGATGGAGTACACCAACATGGGGTTCTATAAACGGGCACTGTAATGTGACAAAAATGTGGGGACATTCATTGAAGACACACTATCTATTACGACCACATGCCATTTGGAATACATAGCTAGCTGATCTATGTGGGGAAATACAGGGAAGATGGCTTGGGTGAGGTGAGACACACTATTTACGTGTTGTAAACATAGTGTAATCCCACATGACTAGGAAAGGAATGCATATGAGGAAATGAATGGATGTTTAGGTGGGGTCACAAATCATTCGGAACCCCTTTCATGTTGCGTAGTCCTCCCATTTAAATTATCATTCCTTTCTTATCTCCTTCTTTAGGGATCAGATCCTAGATTGTGAGTAGCCTATCATGAGATTTTTTATGCATAGAATGTGATGGTGATACTAGTTTGGGCCTGTGATATGTGGTGGAAGAGATATTTTGGGTTTCTTTGGATAATAGTGTTTGGACCATAAGTAGTTGAATGAGTCTACTGGTATACCTGTATGACAGTATAGAGTGGAATTATATCCTTAGCTATGGTTTATGATTCCCTTGAAATGATGATCTTTGATAGAGTTATACGATCCCTCTGAAATGCTAGTGATTAATCCTCTATATTATTGTTAGAGTTTTTCCATCCTTTCGGGGAGGATGGGGAGATATCCTCTACTGTATCATCTCCCTAAATAAGGATTTTTGGGTCCTCTAGGTTGAATACCCTAAGGGGGGGGGGGGGGTGAATCATGGTATCAAAAATTAATAATTGTTCCGTTTGGATATTGTTTGTTGTAAAAAAAACTCAATTCTCCCATCTTCTCATTGAAATATATGAAAATATATGAAATCATTCACAAGACACAATGATATTTACTTTTTTCACCCTCACTGGGCTACTTCTAAGGAGCATACAATGGAAATATGTAGATGTACCAAATTCACTGATGCTTAAGAGAAATAATGAGTACAATTTTTAGCCTAGATCTTCTATATGTGGGCTCACTGCCTTTACAAAGTTCAGGGTCTACTCATTTCATTCCCAAGGGTCACTCATTATTCCTCTTTCTCTGGCTCACTGCCAGTGGAAACAGTCACCGTATTCCTCTTCCATTTCTCACTACTATTGGAAAGGAATCTACTCACAGTTTATGGATGTGTAGGTCAAGCATGGTTTATGAAGATGTTGGTCCTTTAATTTTCCTGAATTCACGCATCATCAACTATAGGTAGATGCTCTTTTGAAGTTATTTTTTCACCCATAGATAAAGTCCTCCTTATCGGGTAATACTGGGTACTAGAAAATATTTTTCAAACTAATTTTAGTATTTCACAATCTTCCTTGTGAAAATGGAAAACCACCTATTCTAACTACGTACTCAGTACGAGATTTGGTATGAAGATCACCTTCTTCATGTACCACCTCCAATGCTGGGAACCACCCTCCGCCCATGGACTGCCTATGCCTTCGTGATCATGTAATGCTACTGCGTACTGATATCACAAACCTACACTGTGAAACCCCTCATGTCCAGGAACTATTCTTTGTTCATGGATTGCCTTTGCTTCCATATACCAGAGCTCCCCCTTTTCTTACCTCATGCAGAACTACCCCTCTCACATATCAGCAATTCCTCTTCCACTTACTATGTTGACTCATTCTGCGTACTAGAGTTCCTCCTCCATGTACCACTACCGCCATTGCGACCCCTCGTGGACTATCTTCTGAAATTTTTGAAATTCTGGACCAAAATGGTTTTACTAATGATATTCAGTCTCAACAGTAATTGGTGGGATTTGATATTCTTATATAGGAAATGATACCCTCAAAAACCTCTAATCTAAGATTTACCAAATCTTCAATCGAGGATTCACTGCTTACCAATCATCCAGCTGCAAAAAACCACAATCCATCCACAAACCATTTTTCAAATCCGCTCACATTCTAACTTGGCTCATATGTGGTCGATCTCCTCTTCCCGTGTCGAGAATTCCACATAACGCACCTCTGCTCCTCCATGAATCATTTTTGTTTTCATGAACCTCTCCAGCGTAATCTTCTATGTGCTATGTGTACTGTTCCTAGAACATGGTACATAGCCAATGAATTATGGTACATGGTTCTCATCCTTTACTAGTTTTGTTCATCATTCTTCATACCATTCATTCATATGAATAAATCCTTCCTTTTCCAACCTCAAACTCGCAATTTTGAGAGCTAAATATTGGCAATCACATGGAAATTACGCCACCTTGAAAACCTATATTCAGTAAACACCAACCATACTCATTTGCAGTCATCTGGACTTTTCAAAAAACACAGCCACACCCAAAACATACCAAGAAGACACCTTGAGGTATTTTTTCCCAATAATCTCCCCCTTTGGGTTTATTGACAACACTTTTCATAATAATTCTACACATTTTGATATCTCATTAATACACCTTCCAACTTCAACCATCGTTCACTTCACGCGATTAAGATAGCGATCATGAATTTACTCAACACATAATCTAAGCCCACATGAGAAATTAATATTGTGAGAAACAATAGTAAATGAAAATTTCATCATGGATTCACTACATTTCTGACACCAATTCTTGATACAAAATTGATAACAATTGATGAGTGCTGGAAGCCTTCTGACATCATTCGCACACCCCTCTTCTGCATTTATCATGATTATCACCTCACGTGATATCTATTAATTGATTGATCACTTATAGCATAGTCGTATTTACTACTCAACCTAATTTATAGCTCCTCCAATATCGTAGCATCAACTCTTCCATCAATGAATTATTTCAACTCCACCTATCTTGCTGCGCTACTCAACAGCTTCTCCCCGTATCTATTCTCCCTCTGGAATATTTACACTTTCTCCAAATTTGTCAATGAACTCGAAGGGAACTTCAAGGTTGTCTAAAACAGCATAAAGAGAACATATCATCACATTTGGGAAAGACACATCATACCTCAGGGAGAGGGGCACCGACATCCAGACTTTTTTAAGTGTGGGGATTCGACTGGACTCCCAGAGTCAGTCGATGTATTTCAAACGAATCTTTGGATAAGTCATTTGTAATAATATCTACATCTTTTTGTTCTATAGGTATATACTCCAACTTCATAAGCCCATTATCCATCATCTCCATGAAAAAATGATATTTTATTTCAATGTGATTTGTCCTTGAGTAATGGACTAGATTTTTTCTCAAATTTATTGCACTTTAATTATCACAATGTATTCTGATTGGATATTTCACTACAATACCCATATCATCATGTTGTTGATTCATCCACAAGTGTTATGTACAATCTTGAGTAGCCACAATGTATTCAGCTTCTAAGGTGCTCGATGAAATGTACTCATTTTTCTTGCTTATCTAAGAAATACACAACCCTCTAAGATAAAAGGAACCTCCTAATGTTGATTTTCTGTCATCTGGTGAACTATCCCAATCTGTATTTGTATATCCCAATAACTCTGGCTGAAGTTTTCCTTTATAAAATAATATAAAATCAATTATTCTCTTGATATATCGAATAATTCTCTTTACAGCAATCATGTGGCTCTCCTTGGGATATCTTTTATAACTCGATGCCTGATATGTGGAAGATACAATATCAGGCCCTGTCTTTATCAAGTACAATAGAAATCCAATGATTTTCCTATATTTTGTGATATTAACAACCCAATATTCATCATCCCAAGATAATTTTAATCAGGTAGCAACTCTAGTGTTCATCTTATTGAAATTATTACTTCCAAATATTCTCAAAAACTCATTGGCATATTTATATTGGGATATGAAAGCGCCATTAATTCTTTGCATCACCTGTAAAAAAAAGAAAAAATTTAGCTCACCAATTATCGACATTTTGAACTAGGATTTCATGAGTTCAAAAACATTTCTACAGTGTGCTTCATATGATCTTCCAATGATTATGCCATCGACATAAACTAGAACCATCATCATCAGACTGCTTCAATTTTTGAAATAAATATTTTAATAAACTCCACCATGCTGGAAACCATGTTTCTTTAGAAACTGATCAAGCCTTAAATAACATGATCTTGGTTCTTTCTTCAAGCCATATAAAGCCTTCTTCCTCCGGCATACTATTTTCTCATATTCATGAATAAGAAAACCATCTAGATTCTCAATGTTTACTTCTTCTTCCATAACTCCATTTAGAAATGCAGACTTGACATCCATCTAGAAAACATTAAACTTTTATTGCACTATGATGTCCAAGAATAATCTGATTGTCTCTAGACTTGCACAGGGGAAAATGTATCATCAAAAAATACACCATCTATTTGGGAGTACCCTTTGCACACCAATCGTTCTTTTATTCGAATGAAAACACCATATTCATTTAATGTTTTTCAAAAGACACACTTTTTTTTGAAAACATTCTTGTCTGCTGGTCTTGAAACAATTTCCCATGTCTGATTCATCTCAATTTGGTCAATCTCTTTAATCATTTTATGAGCAAAATTATCATCTTTATATTATTCACTAAATATTTTAGGATTATATTTTGATAATTATGATTCTTTTTGTAGATATTTCATCCATATTTTCTATAATGGTGTTGTCAAATACCCAATTATATTTCACCTATCAATTTCATCTATTCATTCTGGTCTCTAAGAAGAAACTAATTTTTTATCATCATCTATGTCTTCTTCTAAATCAAACTCTGCAGTTAGAGTATCTCCTAATATTCTCATCTCATCATTATTATCCTCCTGAGTTTGATCATGTATTTTTGGAATATTCTGGTCATTTTATACTATAGTCACATCATGACTTTCAACTATCTTTCCCAGCCCCTTGTTGAAGCATTTATATGCTTTTCATTTCTTTGAGTAGCCCAGAAATATCCCTTCATCCCCACGGGATGAAAACTTCCTATGATTATCCTTATTTAGAATGAAATATTTACTTATGTATTTTTAAAATTACATTAATGAATGCATCTTTCCATACCTTAACTTGTATGAAGTCTTATCCACTTTTTTACAACATAAAGGTCTGTTTGTAGTGTATACTTCTGTCAATAATACTTCTTTCCAAAATTTCTCTAGAAGGTCTTTTTCAATGAACATTGTTCTGGACATATTGTTGAAAATCCGATTTCTTCTCTCAATGACTCTATTGTGCTGTAGAGTTATTACTACTAAACCTTGATGCCATATCCCATGTTTTTTTAAGATAATCCTCCACTGGGATATTTGTGAACATTGGTCCATTATCTGTTCGAATCTTCCAGATTTTCTGACCAAGAATCTTTTTACATTCACGTAAATATCATGTAATGCGACTGAACAATTCAGATTTGTCGTTAATTATTGAAAGCCATTTCATAATGCTATATTCATCAATTAAGAGAATATTATATATCCTCCCATCGATTTTCCTTGGAAAAATTGCACCAAAAATATCAATATATACCAACTCTATAAAACATGTTGACTTTTTCTCTTTTTTTATAATTATTTCGAATGATATTCCCCTATTAGTAGGTATCACATGTATATATATGGTCACATGATAATGATAGGATGTTTTTAGCTACATCATATTTCACCAGATATTCCATGGAACCATGACTTATGTGTCCATGATGCTTATTCCATAACTTGTTTTCTTCATCCTTGGGATGAAACCACATATCTTCTTCTCCACTCATGATGTAGAGATTCACTTTCACATTACTTATCTGAAACACAATAGCTTCATCCTTTTCCTTGATGATAAATAATTTCTTAGAAAATATTAGGGCATGTCCAAAGTCAAACAACTGACTAACACCATGTAAGTTGTGAATAAGCCCCTCAATAACCAGGACATATGATTGTCTCATATATTGTCCTCCAAACATGGATTTTCCTAAACCAAATATTTTCAAGACCTCATGATTACCAAATCATACGATTCATTCTTTATCATTACTAATTCTAGTCACTAGATCATTATTTCCCATCATATGGTAATTACATACACTATTAATAATCCATTTCCCAGTGTGATATGATGTCTTGAATGCAATTTCTATAACCACTTCATGCTCTACACTTTCTATTTTAACCCATTCTCTGAAATAAAATGAAAATATTGTTATTTCTCAGTATATGACAATTCATCTTCAACTGATAGAGCTCAAAATTGATTTTGAATCTTGAGATCCCTTGAAAATGCATTTGGAAAATCCTTATGAACAATTTCAATTTGCCTCAACACATTCCTCTTCATTGTTGATGTGAAATATCTTTCCAAATGTTTGAGTCCTTTAAACCTGAAGCAATGACCATCGAATAATGACCAATAATTTTGAGCTCTATATGACCACCTATTTTGGTTTTTTTCCCTTTGGTACTTCTTTTATATAGAACATTAATTTTGAGAATGTCCCATTTTACAACAAAAATAGCATATTATGTTAGGTACATTATAATGTGGCAATGCACTAGTATTTGTTTCATGGATTCTCTGACTTTTCTAATTCATCTTTATACCCAAGTCAATCATCAATCTTGGAGTTGGTGCTTATGGTCTGACATCAACCATAACTGATTTCAGTTTTAGATCATGTCCCATAACTTCCTTATATTTTAGAATTAATTTTTTCTTCTTATTCTGATGGAATACTCTACTCAAATCTCTTAAAATATTTTTCCAATATGATCTTCTTTCTTATTGTGTAACCGATAGTTGGTAGTTTTTCTTGTTAACCAATTCTTCATTGCAGACTAATGAATTCAACTTCTAGTTATTAAATACATTTGATATGATCTTTTCTAGTTTCAGTAAATCTATCAATTTCTATTTTATGTTCATCAATTTTGAGTTTTTACTCAACCACATTCTCCATGTTTTCTGGAATTTAATTCCTTAGATTTTCAACATATGCATTCAGATTAGAATTCTCTTCTACCTGTTGTTGAATAATGTGTTTGGCTTCAAAAACAACTTTGTTATTTTTCTTTTTTTTTTGGATCTCAAAATATCCACCTCTTCAATGGAATCTTATAATTCAGACTAAATATCAACCGTTTCTTCAATTTATCCTTCATCATTGTCACTTTCCTCTGTTGTCAATGAATTTATAATGACTACCTCCAAATATTGAATTTTATAATCCTAGCAGTCCTCTATATCTTCTACCTCAGATTCTAATGAACATTCATCCTCTATTGAAAAAATATTATTCTTGTTGAATTACTTTCTCCAATTACTTATCCTACCTTTCTTGTTTGATGAATTCATATTTTCTGTGTTTTTTACATTTTCTTCATGTTAATCATCAAATATCATTGGAAACTTTGCTTCAAAATTCCCAGTCTTTCCACATTGAAAAAATCAAATGGAAGTTTACCTTTGAACATACCTTTTATCCATTGAATATTGGAGGAGAGAAATGAAATGAAATTATCCATATTTTCATCCTCAGTACTATCTTTTATAGAGAGATCCTTCATGGATTTGAATTCCACTTCCTTATAATTTCAGTTTTCCATAGCATCGTTATCATTATTTCTCATTTCATAATCT
Source organism: Viscum album (assembly GCA_963277665.1). Taxonomy (NCBI): domain Eukaryota; kingdom Viridiplantae; phylum Streptophyta; class Magnoliopsida; order Santalales; family Viscaceae; genus Viscum; species Viscum album. The sequence goes on from OY728123.1 coordinate 210,313,006, forward strand.
AGAAGGGTACTATGTAGGTTATCAAGTGTCATCTCGTTCATTTATTTATATTGTAACACATAAACTATCTGATTTAACCGCGGTGTAAGTTTCCTCAATATATGTTTCGAAATATTTATATATTCAATAAATTCTCCAAGACCCCACATGTCTTCAACAATAATATTTATCACGTTATAGAATTCATCAAGAGTCTCATTGGGATTCAGTATAAGATCCTCATACTTGTTCCATCGAACATGCATCTTTGCTTCTCAGACTTTTGTGTCACCCTCATAAATGATAATTTCTTACCACATTTCATATAATGTTTTGTATAACATCACCATTGAATAAATTTAATTTGATATGGTTACCCCTAAAGTATTGATCCCTTTTTAATCAGCATCCAATTATTTTCCTTTAGCTTCTAATAATTCAACACTATCAATGTATGCAAATATTCCATGCATAGCTGCTGTGAATACATCCTTCCCTACTGATTGGAAAAAGTTCTTCATTCTATTTATCCACAGTTGAAAATTATTTCCCTAAATGATCGGAATTATTTTATGATTGACCACCTATATTTCTTCTTCTTGAGAAAGAAACACTGGATTTCAACCTTTCCATTGGATACCAATTATTGGGACCACTAGGTTGAGTACCCAAAGGGGGGAGGGTGAATCGAGGTATGACAGATTAAAAAATATTCCTTTTGGATCCTGTTTCATTGTTAAAATACTCAATTCTATCATCCGATCTTAGAAATATATGAATATATTTGAAATCATGTACAGGACACATCAATTTTTACATGGTTCACCCTCACTCGGCAATGTCCAAGGAGCATACAATGGCGATAATATATGCACAAAATTCACTAAGGATCATGGCCAATAATGATTACAATGTTCGGGTATGATCTTATATACCTGGGATCAATTCCTTTACAATGTTTAGGGTCTACCCACTATATTCCCAAAGGTCACTCCCTATGCCTCTTTCTCTAGATCACTACCATTGGAAAGTTTTACCATCTTCTTCTTCCTTCAGTCGCTACTTTTGGAAAGGAATATACTCATAGTTTATGGATGTGTAGGTCAACCACCATATATAGACATGTGTGTCCTTTAATTTTTGTGAAATATTTCTAGCTCAACTATAGGTAGATGCTCTATTGACATTCTATTTTCACCCCTAGATGAAGTCCACCTTATCGGGTACTACTTGGTACCAGAAAATTATTTTGAAAATTGATTTGAAGTTTTCACAAGATTCCTTGTGAAAATATAAAACCACCAATTCTACCACTACACTGAGTACTAGGTTTGGTACGCGAATCACCTTCTTCTTGTACCGCTGCCATTGCCTCAAACCACCCTTCATTCGCGGACTACCTCCTCCATCACGATCGTGTACTGCTACCACGTACTGATTCCACAAACCTCCTCTACAAAACCCCTCTTATCCACGAACTATTCTGTATTTTCAGACTATCTTGGCTTCCTCATAATAGAGCTACCCCTCAATGTATGACTTTAAAAACTCACCCTATCCTGTATTGGAGATTCCTCCTCTGCATACCACTTCAGCCTTCACAATTCCTCGAGATCTTCCTTCAGACTTTTCCAAAATCCCAGACCAGAAATGTGTTTACTAATGATATTAGGTCTCAATAGTAATAATTGGTATTAGTTATTCTTATGTAGGAAAATATACTCACGAAATCCACTATTCCAAGATTTACCAAATCATTAATCTGGGCTTCAATACTTACTGATCATCTAGCCGTCACGAACCAAAATCCATCCACGAACCATTTTTCCAAGCCGCTTTCTTACTACCTTGGATCCTATGTGGTCTATCTCCTCTATCTATGTCAATCCATCCTCTTACCACACCGCCTCTCCACTACAAATAGGTTTTGGTTACATGAACCGCTCCAACATATTATTCGTAATGCTCTGCGAACAGTTCCTAGAACATGGTATGTGTACAACGATTTATGGTACTTGTTTCTCATCTTTTTCCAGATTGGTTAATCATCCTTAATACAGATCACTCTTATGAATAAATCCTTCATTTTCCAACATCATACTCTCTATTTTTCATGCCCAAAAATTTGTAAAACACTAGGAAATTGAGCCACCTTGAGAACCTGTCTTCAGAAAACACCAACCATACTCATTTTCCATCATTTGGATTTATTAACAAACAAAAACACACCCAAAACATACCATGATGGAACCTTGAGTAAATTTTGACAACAATTTTCATGAAATCACCATAACCAACACTACACGAGTGGGGATACATTGTCTCTCATGATATCCATGTTGGTATTGTGATATCATAGGTTATATTATCCTCTATGTATTTGGTGGTTTTAGTAGGCTTTGTGGAATTTTCAGGTATGTGATACCCAACTCATAATATTTTTTATATTGGGTTTTTGGTATTGTTGGGTGTACAATACCTAACAATGTGAGTTGTTTATGGTGGAGGTTTTGGAATCATTATGACCAGCACTACACAGGAGGTGATCCCCTATCCAATTGATATGATCTTTGTGGTTTTATATTGGGTTCTTAGCATATCCAAGAAGTCCTAAGACTGATCCCCAATTTGAATGAGATTCTTTAGTTTCTTGATTGGGTTTTCAGTGTCACCCAGTCGGTGAAGGGATTGATCCCCTATCTGGTGTGATGTGGGCTTCATTGTTATAAAATGGGTTTGTGGTATCCACCAGTGGTCCTATGAGTGATCCCTTTTCGGCATGATGATACCGTTTTTAGCTTCATTTGGGTTGGTAACATCCACCAACAGGGATGGACGAGACCCCATATCTATATATCATGATCTGTTGGGTTCCACTATGACGTTATTCATTGTGATATATGGTGAGTTTGTTATCTCAAATGTTTGATATTAGCATGGAGGTCTTCAATCATAATCATTATGATTCCTGATGGAGTTTATCTCTCAGAAAAGTACCATCAGGGATGATAGATCTCATGGACTGTGTTCTCTTGGGAGAGTTTTTCCTATTATGCTCATGTATAATCAGTTACCTCATTGTGAGGTTGGAACATCATGAGACTTGGAGTCTAAGATTAGTATTTATGGGAGATTATGGCAATCAATATGGTGTTTTCATGACATAGTTGATACACTATGTTGACCAAATTGACAAGTCCTGTATAGCTGAAGATGGGTTCGAGATAGGATTTCTCTCTGAATTTGGTTCCCTTTATTTAGCCTGACTGGAATGTTTCCTTTCAATTTCTCCATTACCTTTTCTGTTTTTTGGTTCCTACTGAGTAATATTATTCCCATCCTTGCACTATATTTCCCTCCACATGTTGTGTCTTCAACGAACAACATGCCTTTTGATGGATTCCCACAAGGACCTATGACATGTACATCTTAGTGGACTAGATCAATTGAGGTGTTTACCAAAGCTTGTCCAAGAATCATTCTAATAGTTTCATTTGAAATTGATCACCACTATTAGAGTAGAATGTACTCTTTTACAGTTTTCCTTTGGTGGGCATCTGTTTTCACCTTTTCACTTTATTAATCATCTTTTACTTTGTTTTGGGAAAGATATTTTGATGAATTTTAGTTCCCAAATATTATGTCTCTACATTATTGCAGGGAGTTGTCTGTAAGTTACTATGTACAAGTATCAATGTCAGAGTCCTCCTATTTCCTAGATATTCATAGTCATCAAAAGTATCCACCCCTGGCCGACTGGGGTGGCCATGGGTAGTTGTGAATCAGGACCCATTGGGTGGGGTGATGAAAAATTTCACTAATGAATAATTATTCCCATTTTAAAAAACCATAATTAAATACAATAAAAATGACCATGAAACCATTAGACGAATATTCACAGAACGATGATATTAAACTCTATAACACTTCAATGTGGTCATAAATGAATATAATAAATTTATAAGAAATCAAATAAAAGTATTAGATGTTATGAATTAATTGACTAATTATTCATATTTGATTATCTGAGATATTAAGTGCAAGTAAATATGAAATTTAGACATAATTTGAGGGTATTATCAAACCGAACTTCTTTTAATTGGTTTACCTCTCTTTAATTACATATTTGATTTAAATGATCCTTTAATGTTACTTAAATATATTTTCATTTTTCTTACCATATCATTTTTATGATATTAATGTTTCCAATATGATTCTATTAAAAAATATTATTTTATAAAATATAACTTCATTAAAAAAACTTTTTGACACATCTTGAGTTGTTTCTTCTCCTCTCTAGAATGATGAATAATACACCAAATATGATTTCCCATTTACATTTGAGAACACCGTGTTTATCAGGAATGATTAAATCTTTATGGAACTCATTTTCTTACATGGGTTACTTAATTACTTGATATATAACAAACCTATGATTCATAAATATTTTTACATTATTTTAATCATATTTAACCATCAAATGAAACTATGGATAATAATTTCCAGTGTCTTTGTATGATTATGTAGATAACTAAAAACATTAAACCAAAATAAAAACATAATTTATTTAACCTATATAATAAACTCGTAAATTCCATTAATCTATTACATCTTTATAGGATAACATGGGAGAATACAAGGAAATATGATGATCTAAATATAAAATTAAGGGTATAAAGTAGAAATAAAGTGTAGAATATGGTTTAGAAATAATAAGATGATGAATTAAAAAGTATTGGAAATTAAATAACCTAATGAAACATAACATGTATTCATGTGATAATTTAATCATGGTATTTTAGGAATTTGGAATCAACATGCCACATTGAAAAAGAATGAAACCATGATAACATCCAAGAATATTTCACATCGAGGATCACATGTAAAGGCTTACTACCGAGATCACTTCACATGGAAGACAGAGTACAATAAAGGATTAGGTTAACTCTATATTTCAATAAGATGTCTCGAGAGACTAAACATAACCTAGTTCATTGGAGAACTATCTGGTAACACCCATAAAAACATGTTCATTAAAATTTTTCCACATTAATAATCAAAAATAAAACTAAGGACTACCCGTGGAAATAAATCGGTATAAAAATCATTTCATAGGGCATAAAAAATGGTTGAATCGTAAATATTTCAATTAAATATTTTATTTAGAATATTCAAGGACATTAATAATGTATAATGGGATTATATCATGATAATAGATGTTAAATTAATGTGAAAACATGTAAAAATTGTGTTTAAGAAACCATCCAAATGAGTCGCTTTATCGAGGTTTATAGGAAAATTTAAAGATTATTTAAAACAAAAAAGGAATAATTGTTTTTATAAAACTAAAAATGAAAAAATATTGTTTTTCATAAAAAAATGAATTATTTGAGGATAATAATGGTTTTTTAAAATATATTATGGAGTGAACTTTATAATAGTTATGAAAATAGGATGTTCCCTTTAATCGGGCATTCTTGTTGGGATGAATTAAGAAGATGACCAATTTAAAATTAGTATTTCCCCATAAAATAAGGATGACCTGATCTGGTTACTTGATTTTGTAACATATAAAAATAATTTAGAATAATTATATGAAATTAAATTATAATTAAATTGGTTAAATATTGAGAAAGTGTTAACCGAAGGAAAAATGTAGGTTTGGAAACAATCTCTTACCTTATGTATGAAACTATTCTTCACTTGATCTTAATATACTAGATAATAAAATTAAATATGTTATTAAATTATTTAACTACATTTTATTAATGTATTTAACTGATTATTATTATTATAGGTTCATTAATGGCCTTTTTTGATTATTTTTCAGATGTAATTTCATCATTCATGAGTGTTTGTTTGGTTGGTTTTCCTAATTGGTTAACTTGTATACGTGTATGGAAGGTCATGTAAAATTAGAATAGTTTTCCTGAATTTAAATTATATTTTATTAATTTCAATTTCTTGATTTAATCAACGTAATAACCATTTAAATTTTTAGTCTAAAACTGTAAAATGATCCAAGGAATATTCTTATGCACCCTATTGCATGTCCCGATCATCTATTAAAATTAATTAAATAATTTCTCCATCTTTTTGTTATTTTTTGTACATAACACGCAAGTGTAGAGTTTAGAATAGAAATAATTTAAATTGGACAGTATGGAATAAAAATAATTTAATGGAAAATAAAATAATATAATGAGGGATAAAAATAAATAATAAATTTAAAAGGATTGGAGAAACATTAATAATAATTAAAATGGGGTAAACCCGTTTCTATTAATTATTTTTCATTATCCATAATTTTTTATTTTTTTTATTTTATTTATTTTAGTTTATTTTTATTTATTTTTCATTTTATTTTAATCCTTTCCATTTTTTCTATCCCCCTCTTCATCTCCTCCCCCTCTTCGGTGCGTCATTCCCACCCTACTAGGTGGTGTGAACCACCCCTCCTCTCCCTTCAGATACCCACTGCAACTATATTTCTTCTCTAATTTTTAAATCTTCTTGTGCCTATTAAATCCCTACGTAAGTATATCCTCATGCAACCAGAATAATGCAATCACATTCTTTATCCTTCGCGTGATCTTCCATGGAATGTTTTCACCTAAATTTGTGTTTTTATAAAATATCCTAATTTCATCAATTTTAGTTCAAATCAAATATCACCACTGAGAGTAGGATCATCTATGTTTAAGAGGTAGGTAATATACTCTCTTTAACCTCATTTTTTTTCATAATTTAAATCTCACATTATGCTACTCGTCAGTGCCTACTGGTGACGTTCAATTTTACCTATTATAATTTCATTAAGTACCTTGGATTAAATATTGAACCCTTATTAATATAAAGTATCTTGTTTAAATTTTTACAAAATCGTGGACACCACTTTGGGTGTTCCCACATATTAGTTCTATTTTCCATTGGCCCCTAATAATTAAATTATTTAATCTCATGTGTTTCGTGAACCTTTTTTGTTTAGTTTTAATTAAAAAAATTATTTAGGATAATTTTGAACCATGAACATGGGTTTTGTAGGTTTATTAATTTGTTATGATCATTCCTTATTAAAATTATTATTTTGTTATGAATTTCTCTCATTTTGGTGATAATGTGTACTAATTTTAACTGTATATCTTGAATGATTTGAAAGTTTGTTGATATTTGTTTCTAAAATAGATTTTTTGCAATTATAAATGCACACTCTGGGATATCTTCTTCCATGAAATCTAATTAAATTCAGGGTGGTGATGAAATTTCGGTTTTTTATTAAGAACCCCACAAGGACTACCAATTACTAGCCAGTTACATATTACATTAGGGAGGTGATGTCTTTGGATTTTCCAGACAGGGGTTTCCTGGGGTTTCTATATAATCATGAGTGATACTGGTTTCCCAAGAGATGTTTGAGGTTGGACTCATTTCCAATGTGTAGATTTCATGCCTTAGGTGATCTTTGACCCCTTATGTGTGATAACAGGATGGAATGATGATAATGTGATGCCTCAAGGGATAACTAGTCTTTCAGGAGATTAACATGGATGAGCTCGGTGGTATTGGATAAATTGATGTATATACTATAGTTATAACTTCAATATGGGCTCTAACTATAAATCTCAACATGATATTAATAACAATGATCATATGTGGAAGGTTATTATTTATAATTATTGAGTTATATGTGAAATTTTGTATCTTCTGGTGCATTGAAGAACACATTGTGGACACATAAATTAGACCCCAAGCTAAAGAACAAGATTGTGGGTATATTCCTCTTTTTCTAACTTTTTATTTCCTACCTTTTAATATATATATGTATATATATATATATATATTCATTCTGTTTATTACAGGTTCCTTATTCATATTTCAAGCATAGCCCAAAGTATGTGATGTGGATGGGTCTATTTGAGAACCTGAGCCAAGTTAAACCTATTATGTTTTCTTTATATAATTACTCTAAATACCATATATTGGAACACTAATTTTGTTTACATCCCGAAATGGAATGGTTTAGACTTCGTGGGTTTCAGTCTATTGGGATTTTATCTCAATCCCTACTCGTGCGTTGTTTATTACATGAGTAGACATTATTCTCTCAGGTATGGATAGTGGGAAGCATTCTACATATGGTGCTTTAGTGTTTCTTGGGGATTAGGACAGATCATGGGGAAAAAGGCCGAGATTTTTCTTAAGATTAAGTTGTTTCAATTTTTATAGATTTCATTGAAGCTTTGATTTTATGCTTGTATTCTTGTTTTTCATAATCTTACATTAGAAAAGACATCATAGTAAGATATCATTGTGTATGTGGTTTATTTGTCATCTTCCAAATATATTATTTATTCATTTGGGGTTACTTATTTTCATCTCATATAGTTTGATTATTTATATGAATCCGTTGTTTTTTATAGACAACTTTTATTCCACTTTATATTACTTATTACCCATGAGGGAATATTATTCCTCGTGTACACATTAAAATGGCCTTTGCTTCTATTCTGGGTCATTCGACCTTCGGGAAGATATTCATGAGGTTATGTGGCCAACTAGCCTCGAAGCACCCTTTTAGTGGATTTTAGTGCATGGATATCAAAAAGTGGTAACAAAGGTTGTTTTACATTTTCATTGCAGTATTGGTTAGACATGAGACTAGGATATAGGGATTTTGAACATACCATTTTCTTGGATATACCTAACCCATGTATAAGGGAAACCCAAATTTCAGGTTTGGGATTGCAGTTATTGATTATGACAATTATTGTTGTTATGATTTCATAGTTGTGTGACACACATGATTTGTATTTTTATTGATATTGGTATTATTGAGATAATGGGGTATTACCATTTCATCCCAATGATACGAGGGAAATGAATTTACGTGAATCATATTCCGCACCGTATGAATTAAAATGACATGCCTATTTCATTTCCATATCTACTTTCATAATGCATATACCTGTTTTCATGTGAGTGTTTTTGTGCCCAGTTATTAAAATTTGAAGTTCCAGATTGATAAAAATAATGTTGTGATAGTTTGTTAGATGTTAACATGACATTTCCTAGGAAATAAGAGGTAGGATTCCTTTTAGTGATCCTTACATGTTCTCTCTCCCTTTTTTAGACCCAGTTCATGGAGTGGGATATTTGTTGTGTAGTGATGAGAGGTAAGCTATGTACTGACCCTCTTTATTGTACATTTATCTTTATTACTTAATTTCTAAGATTTCTGTCTAATTGTGTGTGTTTGGATATTGTAGACCAATGTCGATGTGAATTATTCATCCAATTCCTCTGGAGAGTGGAAATGTGTAGATTCCAATTATGTTGTGTCTAAAACCACCAGAGGTGTATCATGTAGTGCCTCCTAAATTGTTACCTATAGTACCTCATGTGGTGCCACATGTGGTACCTATCCCGGTTAATCTTCTTATGTGAACTGATTCTCAGTTTAGGGATAATCCCCTCATGTTTATGCAGTATGCTCAAAATCATCCTTGACCTACCCTATCTATGGAAGAGCATACTCGAGACTTCCTATAGCAGCACCCTCCCACCTTCTCAGGGAGTGGTGGTCTGCATGTTGTAGAGTCATGTATAGAATCCATGATGTCTATCTTTGACCATCTTGAGAAGATTCTATAGGGTAAATTCAAACGCATAGTCTAAATTCTTCAAGACTCCTCCAACCGTTGGTGGGACATAATTTATCAGGTAGAGTGGACAGTAGACATTGTTTGGGAATACTTCCAAACAACATTATATGATCCCATATTTCTATAAAATTAAATAGATGATCATGATAGGGAATTATTACTTCATTATTAATGCACTTTGGTAATGTAAGAGTAATCTAATTTTTTCAAAAAGTTTCAGTGTTCTACCATAATGAATGTTGACACATAGCCCACTTCAAGATACTTTGAGTACAGACTCAAATATACCATCTACTCATATGTGAATGTCTTTAGTTTGACCATTGTTACATAGGTCATGAATGGGGACCTTCTTTCAGATCAAAATGTCAAGGAAGCTAAAATCGTGAGGTATGGTGGTTCTGTTCTTAGACTAGGAGTTAGTTATTCATGAAAAAAAGAATTATATTGAAATTGAACATGGAGAAAATACTAGCCAACAAGTTTGTTTTGACCATTCTTTAACATGTAATCAGTGTGACAGAGTTGTCCATTAGAAACCTCCATGCACAAGAGACCTGATGGAGTGCTGATCTTGTGGAAAGATGGGTCACCATTAAAATTTATGTCGTTCTTTATCATCAGCATCTAGTGGAATTGGGTCCATAATAGCACCTCTATTAGGTATGGGATATATTATTCCATAATAGCCTGTAATTTAATTTTTCATGGTCTAATCTGGCATAGAAAATGGTGGAGTCCATGGTCGATGAATTCAAGATTTATAATATCAGTGTATGTAGAGCGGAACTTCCTAGGCCAGTCGAGAAGCATCTCATGGTCGTGGATCAGGACTTATATACACAGTGCAACCAGCACTAGAGGAGTAGAGTGATGGACCATCTATGGTTATTGGTACTATTATACTAGCCTATGATTTAGTTTCTACCAATTTTGTTTATGGTGCATCTCATTCCTTTTTATCTGCTACTAAATTTGAAATCCATGGTTTTACAATTGAGTAACTCTTTGGTGTCACGTCTCTCGAAACTCTGATAGAGTTCATGATTGAGGAGATACTCATGTGCCAAGAGTTCCCCCTTGACATTGGTGGGTACCATTTGCTTTGGAATTTCTACGTCCTTGAGGTGACCAGCTTTGATTTCATTCTCAGTATTGACCAGATAATTCCTTATCATACCCAAGTGGCCTTCTATCACAATCTAGTGTCATTCATATCCCTTGAGGGTAACACATATCTACATAATTTAGAATGAGATATGTTGGTCATTGGAGCTGGACTTAACTATGAAGCATTAGGAAGAGTGATAGCTCAATTATCAAGTCTCCTCATGAGCGATCTAGGAACACAACTAGTGGAATTTCCTCCCATTATGGATTGTTTCGAGGATTTCTTCCTAAATTATTTCTTTGGATTACCTCACATGAGGTATGTGGAGACCACTATCGAGCTATTTCTAGGTGTGGTACCAGTGTTTATTCCTCCTTATAGGATGGAACCTACAGAGATAAATGGACTCAAAAAGAAACTCGAAGTCCTCGATGATAAGGGTTTTGTTAGACCTAGCACATCTTCATGGGGTCCATCAATTCTGTTTACCACGAAGGAGGATGGAACCCTAAAATTTTTAAGGGATTATCATCAACTCATCTATCATATAGTGAATAATTGACATTTTTTCCCTATATAGATGACCTCTTTGATATAATCTGAGGAGAAAATGTTTTCTCCAATATTTATTTGAGTTGGGGATTTCACCAGGTGCATGTGCGACCATTTGAAATACCACATACAAAATTCTGGAGTAGTTATGGCTTTTACTAGTATATGGTCATTCCATTCAGCCCGACGAATGCAATAGAAGTCTTCATGGATATGATGAATCAGGGTTTTCACCAGTACCATGATTCTTTTGTGGTGTTTTTTAATAAATATTAGGGTATTCTCATTCAACAAATGAAAATAAAACCCATATTGATATCATTATTATTACATTTAGAGATCACCAAATTTATGAAAATCTTAGAAAATTCCACTTCAGGATTGATAAGGTTCACTTCTTGGATCATATAATATTTGAGGCAGGCATATCAGTTGACCAAGAAAAGTTGAGTTCCATTGTTTCATCAGATAAACCCAGAAAAAAATCAACATAAACAGATTATTGGGTATTTTTGGATAATACAGGCATTTAATCTAGGATTTCTCCCACTTAACACTGTCTTTTACAACCCTGACTGATAATGGTGTGCAATTTATTTGGCCAGAAGCTTCTGAAAAATAATTTTAGGTGTTAATGGTGAGATGATCCTCATTCTGATCCTTATTATTACCAAGATAGGAAGAATCTATAATGTTTATTGTGACCCTTAGAGAATCAGACTAGGTGTAATTTTTATGGAGAGGGATCGATTCGAGGATTATGGATCCCGCTAATAACTGAGATCTCGTGAGCAAAACATTCCTACACATTACCTTGAGTCACCAGCTTTGGTTAATTCATTACGCAATGGGAGACACTACTTTTTGGGTGATAGGTTCATTATTTTTATGGATCATAAAAGATTGAAATATATCATCACACAGTTAGACAAGAATTTAAGGTAGTTAATGTGGGTCAATTACCTCGAGTCATTCGATTTTGATCTTGTTTATACCCATGGTAATGGATATGTCATGGCTCATTATTTGAACAATAATACATAGAAACAGTCTATCTAGGAAGCTAGAAGTTAGTGGAAGATGATGGGATCATTTCTTAGGAAGAATTTGGAGGTTCAAGAATAGTGTGAGAAACTAGTTCAAGTGGCTATTACAGTGACATCCTCTCTTATAGAGCGAGTCTGTATGAAATTGTTATCTGGTCTCAAGGAGATTTTTTTGAGGAATATCATAATTAGAGATAAATCTCATTCTATTTGAGTTTTTTTATGGCAGTAAAACTCTTCTTTACTGTGCTCATATATGGGAACCTTTAGATATATGAGTTGAACTAATGAATGAATCACATACCACTATTTGGGAAGTTCATCCAAGACTTACCAATATTTATAGTGACATGTGTCATCTATACTAGTGGTCGGGTAAGAATAATTAGATAGTGGGTTTCAGCACATGGTAGTACACCTGTCACCATGTGAAGGTAAGGCACAAATGACCTACTAGACCTATTCTACCTCTATACATCCCATTGTGTAAATTTAATGAAATCACCATGTATTTTGTTATAGTCTAGCCATAATCCCCTCAAGGTAGCGATGTAGTATTGGTGTCCGTCGATCGATTGACCAAATTCATGAACTTCCTACCAACCATGAAAAACTTCTATATTGATGAGTTCAGAAGGCTATATGTTCGATAGAGATTAAGAATTCATGGGGTACCAAGTTTTATTATCTCAAATAGAGACGCTTGCATTACATCACTATTTTGGAAAGGGTTGCATAAAGCGTTGGGTTCACTGGTACTCTTGAGTACTACATATCACCCTAAGACCGATGGGCAGTCTGAGCGGATCATAAATTTGTTATAGGATATGCTATAGGAATGAATCCTTGATTTTGGAGGTTGATGGGGGAAAAATACCCCTCATGTTCAGTTTAACTATAATAACATCATTCAGGGGACAAGTAAAATTGACTTGTGTGAGGTCCCCTATGGTAGACTGATCTGTTCACCATTATGTTGGCTCAAATTATGTGAGGCATATTTGTTGGTCCTTATCTCATTCAAGAGATTTCGGAGAAAGTACAGTTGGTTAAGAATTGTTTGACTACAGCTCAATCTAGAAAAAATCATATACTGATCGTCACCGTATACATATCAAGTTTGAGGTCAGACATAGTGCCTTTAGACATGTTTTTCCATTGATGGGTCAAATGTACATTAGGAGATAGAGAAATTTATCACTGATATACATCGAGTCATTCGAGATAGAAGAGAGTGTTGGAATGGTAGCCTATTGGTTACTACTACCTCAAAGGTATTGTTTCAAGCACGATGTCTTCCTTGTATCATATATTTGATAGTATCTTCCAGACCCATCTCATTCATTTGATCTTGACGACATCAAGATTGAAGCGGATGCATACTTCAAGGAGCATGCAATCTGTATCATTGAACATAGCATGAAGGTCCTCCGGGGTAAGACAGTTCCTCTGGTCCAGGTGATATGGAAGTAGGTGCATGTTCAGAAAGTGACCTGGGAGCCAGAGTCTGATCTACGTGCTAAATGAGAGGAGCTTTTCTACGATTATATTCCACCACCCTTGAAATGGAACCTCATGGAAGATTTTTCTTTAGGAGGGTAGGTTTTAACGTCCTCACTATAATAATGGTACAAAACATTTATATTTTTAGTCCTAAATCATACTGAGACATAGGGTGAGAGCTTGAGAACCCTTTTTTGAATCTCGGGCAGCTATTAAAATTAATTAAATTATTTCTTATGCATTTTGTTAAAAAAATTGTTGCGTTGTAGCGTAGCTTTTGAACTAGAAATAATTTAAATGGTTTAATGTGAAAAAAATAATTTAAAGTAAAGTAAATGAATTATAAGATGCATAAAATGAATAATGAAAAAAAAAATTAAAAAATGGCCAGAGAAAAAATTTAAAAATTTAAAATGGGGTAAACCAATTTTTATTTATGTAATTCCTTTATCCATCCATTTTTATTTTGATTATTACTTGTATTTATGACCTTTTTATTTATTTTTACATTTCTTTGTTCCATTTACATTTATATATTTCCTTTATTTTTTTCTTTTCTCTCTTCCTCTCCTCCTCACTTTTCTATGTTGTGCCCCCCTGCAAGGTGGTGTGTACCACCCCTCCTCTCCCTTCAGATGCCTACTACGACTTAGTTTTTTATTGGATTTTGATGTTGTCTGGTGTGGAGTAAATATCATAGTTTGTTTAGCCTCACACACCATGAATCATATGTCCTCTTTAGGAATCAATCGAGTGATCATCAACAAAATATTTTTCCAAAATTTTGTTTTTGTAAAATAATCTGATTTTTTCTGTTTTAGTTCAAATAAAAGATCACCGCTAAGTATAGGATCTTCTACTGTTACAAGGTTGGGAATCTAATCTCTTTTCCCTCATTTCATTACTTCTTTTAAATAGCATGTTGTGATACTCGTTGGTGCCTACCGAAGATATTCAATTTTACAAATTCAAATTTTTTTAACAAAAGTTTCTTAACTATTTCACCCCTATTGAGATAAACTAGCATGTTTAAATTGTTGCAACATTGTGGATACCCCTTTCAGTGTTTTGATGTATTTTTTCTTATTTTCCATTATCTTCAAATATGTAAATTATCAAATTCCATGTGTTGAGGGATCTATTTTTGTTTAGTATTACTTAAATAAATTATTTAAGATAATTGTAAACCAAGAATTTGGGTTTTGTTGGTTATTTTTTGAAATATGATTTTTCCTTATTACAATTATTTTCATGTTGTTCAACTTAATACTTTTTATAATAAATATTTTTGACTATGACTATCTAGGGTCAATGATTATGAAGTGTGTGGATATTTGTTACCGAAATTGTTTTGTTACTATTATAAAGAATACTCTATGACATCTATTTCCCTGAAATCAAATTAAATTTGGTCGGTGAGACATCATGTGTTATGTATTAAGGACCCCATAATTAATATTTGTTCCTTACCAGTTACACTTTACGCCAGGGAGGAAATGACATAGGATTTTCCAAAGGAGGGTTTACTTGGGTTTCTATAGAGTCATGAGTGATACTCGTTCCTAGAGAGACATTCGAGGATAGACCCATAGGAAAAGTGGATACACGATGCCTCAGGTGATACTTGACCCATTATGTGAAATACCAGGATAGACTCATAGTAAATCCATTCCTTGCGAAATACATTGTCTTTCGGAATATTTCCAAGGATGAGATAAGTGGTATTGGATAAATTGAAGGATATACCATAGCGATAATGTTGGGACATTCTCTGAATCCAAATCTCAACTTTACCATAATAATAACGATAATGTCTGTAAGGTTATTATTGATACATCTTGAGTTCTGTGAAAATTGTGATATCTTTTAGTGCTTTGAAGGACACGTTTTTGACACATAAATTAGACCCCATGTTAATGCCCAAGATTGGGGGTGTCTTCCTTTTTGGTTTATCTGTTTTCCTTATGGAGTTTATATAAATATACAAATCATGTTTATTAGAGATACATTATTCAGATTTCCATTTTAGGCCAAAGGAGGAAGGGAATGGTTTCATTGATAATCGAGACCAAGTTATACATATTTTGTTTTCATTATTTAATTTATTCAATTTTCATATATTTCCACATTTCATTATTTTATATCATGAAATGGAATGGTTTAGACACTTTGGGAGTCGGACTGCTGGGATTTTATCTGACTCCGTGCTCGGGTGCTATTTGGTACCAGAGTAGACTTTATGATCATAGGTTGGGAAAATGGGAAGCATGCCGCTTCTGGTGCATGGCTATTTCTTACTACTAAGGATGTATCTTAGGGTAAGAGGACCAATCTCTTTTTAAGATGTAGTTGTTATATATTATGCTATTTTCAATACTTCTTTGATTTCATGCTTATATTCCTATTTTCTATACACTTACTTCAGCATATACATCATAGAATGACATCATTGTGTATCTAGTTTATTTTTCAGCTTCCAAACTTATTATTTATTCATTTGGAGTTATTTATTAACTTATACTACATTTTGATTATTTATATGGTTCCTTTATTTCATATAAATTGGTTTTCTTCATAGTTATATTACATATTACCTATGAGGTCATAGTCTTTCTCACATAAATGTTAAATTCCCTCACTGGTAGTTGGAAGTCTGTAGAGTTCGGGAAGATTTTCTTGAGGTTATGTGGCCAATCCGACTCAGAGCACCATTATAGTGGTTTCCATGATGAGGATGTTCCATTAATTATCTTATATATTATTTAATGGTATTATATATCATTTTTTCCCTATATGTGGGTTTTTCATTATATATAACATTAATGATAACTATTTACATTATTTTTGGCATTTTTGGATCATCCCGAACTTCTTTTTTTAATTAATTAATATCATGTATATATATAATTATTATAGAACAATAACTAATTTTAAATACATATATCCTAATATTTTTATCCATTATAATGGTTAAATAACCATCTATGAAGGCGGTAACAGAAATTGAAAACTCTTCATCCATGAATGTGATAAATTACCAGATCACAAATGATGTTTTTATTTTTAGAACAACATGGGATGTCAAGAGAAATAATGATGTGTTTTTAAATTAACACAATAAAATTTTACTATATAAAAGATACTACATTTATCATGTCTGTTGGACAAGTGGAGGTGTGGGAGGAAAATTAACGAAAATAAATATAAATTAAATTAAAAAGAAAAAGAAAGTGGATTTTATCTCCAGAATTCCTTCCCTTGAGAACTTCCTTGAGGAACAAGAGTTTGATCTTTTATTGAGAACAAAGTCTCCTAGAAGTGGAATAGAAACATTTTAAGAGTATTGGGTAGTATTTGGACAATCAAAAGGCTTTTGAGCTGTGATGAGAAGAGGTGGTGAGGGGTGGTATTTATATTAGAGAATAGAGGTATTTTTTAATTATTTAATTAATTTGAAATCCATTTGGGATCATGACATTGAATATCGTTGATTCATGTGACTAAATACATTATAAAATTAATGTGATTTCAAATCAAAGGTGTGCATATCATCCATACATCAACCATGAATCAATAATTCCTATATTTAACTTCTATAGAAAACTGAAGTATTTCACAATTCAACAAAACAAAAAAAATTTAGAATAATCAAAAATATTAACCTTACCATTTTTAACATGTTGAATTAATAAATGGACTCCATTTTATGAAAATAATTTTTTAAATGTGTGATATTTATTTTTAATATGAAATCATCATTTACTCAAAAAATCTAACATTAAATTTATAATTGAATTTATAACACTTGGAAAATTTAATTAATGTCTCATAAAATTATATTGTAAGAATAAGAAAAAATAATAATTTATGAATCTTTTATAAGAATGTAAAATTTATTTTATATTATTATATTAATTATAAAATTATGAATAATAATATATGTTTCTTGAAAATAATAAGACTTAATTTATCATTTTTAATACATTTATTTACTTATTCAACTTTATAAATATATCATAAATTAATTTATAATATTCATAAATTTTAATTATACATTCATATGGGATGTTACTATTCAATTGGACATGTTACTGTTCTTAATGGTCAAATTAGTATACCAAGGTCATGTAACTTGGTTTAGGTTCCTCACCTTTTATAAATAATTCTTATTTAATTCATTCGTCATTTATAAAAAAATTTAGTGTTATTTAAGTGATTTTTTTATGGATTTAGACAATATAATGTAATTATTTCATTGATAAAATTCTCAATAATTAAATGATGGATATATTTTCTGTGTGACATTCATTCTTATATGGATGTTATGATGTGACTGGTGGAGAAAGAATTATATATCCCACTAATTCATTGGGTAATGTGATGTATGTCATGAGATAATTTTTATTATGCAAGATAATGATGCAATATTTGTTCACAATGATGATCTAATTACTATGAAAACATATTATGTGCATAAAATATCTTTTCTATGTTCACAATGATGTATGGTATTCGAACACTATGAAATGATAATTCTTTTTTATTCATTTCAACATACGATTTGGTTTTCTAATATTTCCTCTCATGATTATGATGTATATCATATACTTATATCATGATGATTATTATTATTCTCACCAATGTTATGTTGATTTATACCCTTATCCATCCTCTTACTTGGATTATAGATCACAACTATTATTTGATGTATATTCTATTGTGAAAACGTATAAAAAAGATAACATGATAGTTAAAAGGATAAAAAAAATTTAAATTTTATTTTTCATTAAGAAAAAGTTAAATGTAACCTTACTTGTCCCATGTCACTAAAATATTTGAACCTTATTTTTATATCTATTATTTTGTTTATCTATAAAATGATGCAACAGTCATGTAATAAAATGTAAAGTTTCCATAGTTGGTATGAGATAACGATTTAGTTAATTTGGAAATTATTATTATATAATTTTTTGAAAACCATTAGTATAAGACTATATATATTTATATATATACGAATATCAATTTTAGAAAAATTATTCACATAGGGATAACATAATATATTACTTTAGTGTTAATTTGGTTAAATAATAAAATATTCATTCGTTGTTGAATTACATTTTTCAAACCATTAATATTTTAGAAAATTGTTGGAACCCTATGAAACTAGTCTAACAACCCATGTGATGGAAAATGAAATGATTTTCTAAATGAAATCCCCAATTACATGGGATGTGTATTTCTAAACTTTTTGGCGATGCTTACCCAACTTCATTATGCTATTTAAAACAACATTAACTACATGGAATGTCTAGAATAACATAGAAAGTAGTATTTATTCGTTGTTTCATTTATATGATAATTACCATTGAAATTTAATGGATATTATGATCCAAAAGTCTTAGAACAATGGGTTAAATAAATAGAGAATATATTTTCCGTAATATACTATTAAGAGAAGGAGATGGTAACTCTTTCCATTTATCATTTCAATAGAGTGGCTGATCAATGGTGGGGTTTGATTAAGAACCCAAAACCGAATGTTGAAATACAAGATATGGAGTTGGAGGAAATTAAGAATATATTTCATCACAAGTATTTCTCTTGATATATTTATAAAATAGGGAGAGGCACTATTTAGATTTTAAGAAAAAAGATGGTTAATCTATCCAGAATTATGATGAAAACATAAAAATTCATCCAAGGTAAACCAATGGTTTATCTACTAATAATGATGAGAGAATTGGAATATTTTTTAGTGTCTTAATCCCATACCTCCAAAAGGATCATGTTATCCAAAACATGGATATTTATGAATAATTGGTTCGATGTTCTATCAATATTGATATAGTGTTCATAGAATGGTCTAATGGCTTTTGAGATAGGAAGAGATTAATGGAGTTTCATGCATGTTGGTAAAATGAAAAATGATGAAATAGGATAGTACCACCCAGGTTTTAAATATTTGGTAAGAAACATCAACGAAATTGCATCAATTTTATGGAGAAATTATTCTTCTATTATAGAGAAGGAAACTAACCACATGAATACTAGAGATAATTGAAGAATAAAACCAACATTATGGAGGAATGGATGGAACCTCCTAAAACACAACCTATGTTGAAATGATTCATCAATAGAGTAGAAGGAAACGATAAAAGCTAATGAATTAATCCTTGAGTTCTTACGGATAATACGCCTCTAGATCCACCAAAGACCTGAGAGAAAGGAAAGTCTTATTCCATCACTATTGATACAGTTGTGAAAGAAAATTAATTCATATAAGGTATACATAATTTTCACTAAGAAATGGAAAATTTTTTATTTGATTTTGGTTGAACACACTCCATTATGTCCTACAAGTACTATGGGACTATTTAATTTAGTCCCCAATACCTTCAAGTAGATATATCTATATAAATCTAGTGGATCAATAATTCAATCCCAAGTGTTGGGCATATATCCTATTGGGGTATGTGGTAATATTCTTCCAGGGAATCTCATAATACATAATTTGGTGGAATCTAATGTTTGTTTCATGGAATGGATCTCATTATATATAGAACAGATCAACAACTCTGAAAGGTAAATCTATTTTCTTATTCAGAACCATCCCGTGATTTTATAAAAATACAACAATGATCATGATTATCCTTTATAAAATCCATTAATATAATGTGTATTGACACCTTATGAAGAATTATACTTATCCCATGTTATTGTGTCAATGGAAATCATCAAACTTGATAAAATTCATCTTTTAATGGAATGCGTTGATGTATTTCTGAAACAGTTACCCAAACATCCCATATATCACGAGGTAGATTTTTCAATAGAGCTCATACACGGATCCAATTTTAACCCAAAATTCCCAGAATATAAGGCTATGATCTAACTGGAAGAGTTAAAGAAGGAGTGAAAATTGAATTCAGAAAAAGGGTTCATAGAAAAATTGAATCATATTTCTGTGTACGGATTTTCATTTCGAAGAAAATGGATGGATCAATGCAGTTTTGTAAAAAAAATTGGAACTCAATAATATCACTATACAGAACAAGTACCCTCTCATAAGGAATGGTGACTTGTTAGATCAACTTATAGAAGATTAGTACATGTCATAGGTGTATATTTATTATATTTGTCACCCAGTAAAGGTGTAAATTGATGATATTTAGAAGAAATCATTCCATTCATGAAATGGGACCTATGATTTTATAGTGATTCCTTTTAGACATACTCTATCCCCAATAATATTCATGTATTTGATGAATAGAGACTTTACAGACTACCTTGTAATTTTTTTATAGTATTTATTTTGGATATTAGCATTTATTTCAAAATAAATGATTTTAATGAAGGGATTATAAGGGTTTTAATAACAATAGATAGAAATTATAAATGGTATTCCATGTTTAGAATGTCTGAATTTTGGATGTAGTTAGTCACATTCATGAGAACTGTGACCACAAGTGAAGGAATTTTTGTGGACCCTTCTAAAATAAATGCAATTAAGTAATGTACTAGACACACTAATATCATGATATCCATATTTTTTTATCATATATGGGTATTATCGATGTTTTCGGAGGAATTTATCATGATTGTACAACCTAAGAAATAATTTAACACAAAAATGGGTAATTTTTTTATAGATGAAGTAATTTGAGGAATGTTTTGAGGATATCAGCAAGAGGATAATCACTAAAATAGTATAAAAACTAATACATTTTTATAAGGAATTTTATATAAAATGAATATTCAAATAATGAATTGTTTTTTGTAATAATTTCTAATTATAATGGTTTGTTCATGGCCTCATGGATGTCGAATATCCAAGAGAATAGCTACCTAATGCATGATTTAGAGATGGCTACTATGATTTCTTCACTGATAATCTATTGGAACAACCTCTATGGTGAGTAGTATGACATATATAGTAATCTAGAGACCCTAAAGTATATATTCAAATAAATGGAGATCAAAATGTGTAAATGGATATGGTTAGATATAATTAGGGGATATGATTTCTCTCATCACAATCATCCTAGGATGAAAAACATGGTACATTATTCTCTTAGCTGAAAAAACATGCTATTATATCAATGTTATAGACTAAGAATGACCCTATCCTCCTAAAGATGAAAATTATGTATCTAGAAATCATAACGATAACAAATACATCAGACATTTCCAAAAATAATTCCCTAATAATATATCTAAGAGAATACCATGGAGGAATAAAGGATTGAACTGGAGTTATAAAATAAGGTGAAATAGTTTATGTAAGGGAAGATACATGAGTTCCACATCGATGATGACACTTTCATTTGGTTTTATATGGTTATTTGTGTTCCTTCATCACTAGAGATAAAGAAGGATATATTTGATAATGTACAGAGTTCATCATTCTCCATCAACCCTAGATGTACCAAGATGTATTGTGATATTCATGAAAACTTATTTTGGGATAATGTAAAGTAATAGACTATGGATTATATCATACTGTATTTGGATTTACAGCTTGTTTATGTATAGTGAACAATGTCTAATGAGATGATAAAACTAATTCATATAACCATATGGAAATTAATAAATTTCATTATGGAATTTTTCATGGGTCTCTTGAAAACACTGATAGGAAACAATATGATATGGGATGTGGTGGATCCAATCACCATGAATTCCCACTTCATTGCTATTATGGAATATTTCTCACCTGAATATCATAGAAAGATATATGTGAAGAAAGTTATAAGGCTTAATGGGGTTCCAATTTCAATCATCTCTGATCATGATAAAATGTTTAATTCTATATTCTAACTAAATCATCAACATTCTTTTATTAGTAAATTGAATTTCATCACGGCCTATAAACCCAAAACTAATGTCCAATCTAAACGGACTATTCAAATAATCAAAGAGATGATGAGAGGATAGTAAATGGAATTAAAAGGTTTATTAGATTAGAATATATCATTTTTTGAGTCCTCATATGAAAACATTATCTGCTTGAGGTTTCAGATGGCTCCATATGAGGCCTTATATGGTAAGAAATTTAAAACTCTAATCAATTGGGATGATATTGGCGAATGAAATCTACCTGAAACAGATCTTGGGAAAAGAGATGACAGAGAAAGATCAAACCATAAAAAAATATAATATATTCACAGTTTCGACCTAATATATATGTGGAGAACCAACAATGTGATATGTTTTTTATATTTGGAGACAAATTATTCCTTTGAATATCACCATGGTAGTGAATCAATCATTTAAGAATGAAAGGTAATCTTAGACCAGGGTAAATTATCCCCTTTTATGTCCATGATTGAATATTATTATCTATTTTCTATCAATTCAACAAAAAATATGGCTTAATTTCATGACATGGTCCCTGTGTCTCTGTTCCAGAAGTGCATAGATGTCCCCTCTCATATACTGAATCTAGATATAGTATAACTAGTGAATGAACTATCATATGATGATTAGATGGTGAATATCATACTCCATAGATAAAAAATCTTATACAACAATATTACACACCTCAGAAAATATTTTTGGAGGAACCATAAGATTGATTAGGTGCCATGGGAACTAAATGAAGAGGTAAATAATAATTACACTCAAGAGTTTTTACATTAGTATATAATCCAAGACATTGAAGGTGAAATTTACAAAGGGGGGAATAATTTAATGGCTTAAAATAATATATCTGGAAATTCCCTTCTTATAATTATTTAATAAAATATAAAACACATATATATCACTAATAACTCAACAAAAATATTTTTATCTTTAATTAATAATGAAATAAGTATTATTTACAGAAATTAAGGATCATATACGGATGGAATAGTATCATGATTTTTTGAATAGTAATATGATCATTTGGAATATAAATCTATCAAATAGAATAACAACCTATCCTATTAAAGTATAAATAAAATATATGCATCTTATAAATTAAAATAAGATATAATTATACCATGGTATAAATAATTTTTTTAATATTTATATACTAAGTGTTGATATTTTTGTAAAATGTAATTGTTTTTCTTTAATTTTATAATAAATATAAATATTTAAAAAAAATTTATTATCAAGAAATATATTCATAAATTAATAATATATTGTATAATTAATATAATAAAATATTATGAGATATTTATTATTTTTTCAAAGGGTCATAAAATTTACTATAATATTAATATCAGAATTTTTTTCGAATAAATATTAATTTTTTAAAAAACAAATTTATAATTGATAGAATATTATTTTCATAGAATAAAATTTGTTTTTTAAATCAATACACTGAAATATGGTTATTTTAAATGTACAGACCTAGAAATTTCAAGGACAATTTTTTCTAAAATCCTTAAGAATTTTACGAGACTGCTACTTCGGACGGCACTTGATTCCAAGGCCCGGTGTGCCCGAAAAAATTTCCGAAGTTTAGCTCGGGTATGTTCAGTGAACGAACGAGTGGGTTTTTCTAACTTTTGAACCGGTTCTTGGAATCGAAATCTGAGGGCACTGATGAAACCACAACACTGATAATTGCTTAGGAACACCTTTTCCAAAGGTTTGTTTGCTCAGGTGTTGATGTAAAAAAAGTGGGGAATAAAAATATAATTGTTTTATTTTTATTTCTTCACTAAGCGGTTTAAGTGAAATAAAGTTGTGTCTCAACATAATTTCACTTTTCTAAGTGTTAGATCCTATTTGTGGGAGTTGGAGTGGGACCCATCGGTTGTTAACTTCCCATGAGAGGATTAATGGTGTGGTGGGGCCCACACAAGCCCCCACCTTTTCAAATTCCCTAACTCCTCTAAACCACTTTTTAATTAAGTGACTCCTTCCCTCCTCACCTCCCACATTAATTCATGCCACCTAAACACTAATTAATTTGACAACTTCAGATCAATTATTTAAGTATGTTATGTTATGAATTTTGGATTTTTGAAAATCATGGCTTGAGTAATAAAATAAGAGGTGTCTTATTTTATTTGTGTTTAGCTTGTTGTGTTGAGTCTTTGGGAGAGTTCTAGATTTTGAAGAGTTTCATCCTTCCACAAAGAACTCCATCCTCATCGTTGAAGAACGCGAAGAGCACTGATGCCAACCTCAGCTTCCTTTTTCTTGACGCTTGACAAAGCGACGCCGTCATCCCACGACAATGTCTATGGAACAATGGAGCTTTCCCTTTCTTCTTCAAGCGATCAACCATTGTGAATTGAGGTAGGGAATTGATTTTTGAATGTTAATGAACCCATGTCTAGTTCCTTATAAAACAAATAACGTGGATCAACTAAATATTTAGTTGATCCGAGAAGAATATGTTTGCAGGTTGGGAATTTATTGATTGTGGAAAAAAATTAGAGGAATTTTATTTGATTTTCCCAATTCTCATTTGAGAAAAGGACGACGAGCGTAGATCAATCCCTACCAGTTGATCCACGGATTGCTCGTTCATGCGGGGTGGTTGCGGGGTGAATTTTTGGGATTGGTTGAGTTCGATATTTTTTTTAAAGCCTCTGACGTGGAGGGAACGGGTTGACGAACAATGCCTGGACCCTCTGATATTTGTTGTCGATGTGTGGATTGACGGACGATGATGAGGAAGGCCGCAAAAGTGTTTTGAATCCGTCGCAGTAATCTACGGCTCCCGGGAGGACCACCGACGCAGACAGAATTGAAAACGGACCATCAGAGGAACTCTGGTGGTCTGAGGAAGGGCCATCCAGCGTGCCACACTGGCACGGTGGCGCTGGAGGTGGGAGGTAGCAGCCGGCATCGGCCGGCCGCTAGGAGGCAGCGGCACCCGGCGCGCCGCCAGGAAGGTCCGCCGCGGCTGAAGCCGCGGCGGCAGGCAGCGGTCCCGCAGCTGCGCGGGACCGGGGGGGGGGGGGGGGGACGCGGCACCGGGCTGCATCCGCAGGCCGAAGGAGTGGCGCCCCACATGGGGGTCGAATCTCATCAATCAGGGGGGGCGCGCCTCCCCCCTGTGCACTCAACGTTGCTCGCCGAGCTAGCCACGCGACCGCGCGAGCTCGCCAGGCCGGGTCGACCAGGGTGGGCCACGCCCTTTTGGGCCGGACCCGGACCTGGTTCGGGTCGACCTGATTCGGGCCAACCTGGTTTGGGCCGACCCAGGGGGTCTCGGGCCGGGTCGGTCCGGGCCCGAACCCCCTATTTTCGGGCAATTTTCGTACAAACGCTCATATCATGGGATACAGACCTCCGATAGATGCACCGTTAGTTGGGATGCGATCCTTGTATCGAGATCGTCATTTAGGTATATTACACTTAATGTTTCGGAGAATTTGGGTATGACCGAGTTTGTTTGAACATGAAACCAACCGGGCCCTCAGAGCGGAAACACTTATAACTTGAACTCCGGACGTCCGATTGATGTGCCCTCAACTTTTTTGGAATCCTCTTGATGAGACGGAACTTTTCGCATATTTGTCCTGCGTTTTGGACGCAGTTGGATAGTGATTGGGTAGGATTTAACCCATAATCCAACCGGACCCCTAGAACATAATAACTGATAACTTTAAAAACGGACGTCCGTTTGATGAACCGTTAGCGGCGTTGGTGATCTCGTTGAGAAACGGTCCCTATGAGTATACGCTATAAGAGTTCGGGGTACAGTTGAGATATGACCGGGTTGGTTCGCACACAAAACCAACCGGGCCCCTGGGACGAAATGGCTTATAACTCACAGACCCGGCGTCCGATTGACGCACCGTATGTTGCGTTGAGACCCCTATGACGAGGCGGTCCATGAGATACTTCTTTGTGGGACTTTGTGATACTCGGAGTATTGACCTGTAGCTCGTGGAGCAGACCCTCCTGGAGATGAGCGTACGGAGTACAGAGACCGTGTAGCCGGATGAGACCTGACGACTGCTTGTCTGAATCAACTTGGAGTGAGTCTACTAGCCCAGTGGACGAAGCACTACCTTGTTTGGGTGAAGACCCATGGACGACAGAGCACTACTGAGTTTGGGTACAGACCCGCGGTACTCGTCTGGAGAGTACCTCTGCAGGCTATTAGGGGGAATGCACTACTGTGTTTGGGTGGCAGACCCCGGCGGGAAGCACTACTGTGTTTGGGTGGCTGGCCCATGGTACTCGACAGGAGGAGTACCTCAGCCGTCTTAGGTTAGTGAACAGTACCTCAGAGTCGTGACAGGATCACTGTACTCATAAGAGACGATGCTCTTCAGCAGTTACAATTTCGATAATTAAAATCCTGTTTTGAGCTGATTCTATGACCTTTGTGTTTACCTCATGGTTGAGATGGGTCACTTGATAACTTATGTATATGTATGGGCATATACCTGGGTAGTGTTTTTCCTTTGATTTCATAATCTTTGTGATTCCTCATGATTTAGATGGGTTACTTGATAACTTAGGTATATGTATGGGATTATACCTAAGTAAGGGTTATCTGTTGAGATCCTTCTTTGTGGTTATCCTTTTTTAATTTAGTGAGACATTGAGGGTCTCGAGGTCCCTACTGAGTATCGTATACTCACCCCTACACGGGCTATGCCCGCACCTCATTGTGTTGGATGCTAACGACAAACAACACTGATGGATGCTGACTGTTCGAGGACTGGACGGTACCCGGTGGTGGACTCATGATGAGAGGATACTCAGAGGAGTTTGACGGGCGAGAGTGTTGTGGAGGCTATCTGTACCTTCCCTTCAGGTTGGATATGTGGAGGACGATCCAGGAGCTGCGCTATCTGTAACTACCCTTCAGGTAGGATCTGTGGTTGACGATCCAGGAGCTACGCTTTTTGTACCTACCCTTCAGGTAGGATCCAAGGTGGACAACCCAAGAGATACTTTTGTTCTTCCATCTATTTGTCTTTTCTGTTGTACTTATTTTCAGTTTTAGCCGTACTTTTCAGTTGGGTTTCTATTCTGGCCCTTTTTACCTTCAGAAATTCCTTTTGTACTTAGTGTATTACTTCTGCTTGTACTGTGTGGTGTTTTTTTTACTTTTATAAAGGCAATTCCTTCCAAGTTATCGGGATTTACTCCTTTGGTGCTAGTCGCCAGCCCCTGGCCTATGGAAGGCGGGCTTGGGGTAGTCATGACATGGGCCCCAAGGACGGGTCATGAAAAATTGGTATTAGAGGAGTCGGTTCTACCGCAAAACTTATAACTATGATATTCCATTTCTGTGAAGCAATAGTGTTAAGGGTACCAAGTGTGGTCTTCAGTTCAGGGAGTCCAGTGTTGGTGTGGTGGCCGATGTATTCGTACAACAGGACCCTGACTACTGATATCTGACTTAGTGCACGGAAAACACTTATTGCATGTGTGTTTCCAAGAGTTTTAAAGTCATCCCAAACCAAGTCAGCTCACCAGGTATAAATCGTTGACCATGTCGCATCTGTTCAGGATGTCTCCACGCAGATAGTCAGTTCGTGTTCCGAGAGAGTAATCGATGACGGCCCACCGAGCGACGAGGCTCCGCTGTGGGGCCCTTTTTACTATGTTGGCACCATAGGGTGGTGCACCAGCAGCACCACCACCTGTTGGGGAGAAAATTCCACCAGCCATACTAGCGAACAGTGCACGCTGGTAGAGCGTGTTGAACGAGTTCCATAAGTAGAGGCCTCCAAGGTTACGAGGCGAGGCAGATTCCCAGATAGAAGATCACTGGCTGTAGGTGATTTCTAGTGATTTCTGCCTAGGTGAGACATCATTAGAGTGGATGGTGGACTGTGCTACTAGTATTTTCCAGTGAATGACCATGAGGATGGTCCACATAGTTATTAGGATTCGGTACGTGGACCGATGGCTGAGATAGTGCCTCCGGGTAGTGTGTTATCTATACATCACTACCTGTTGGTTAGCAGATACAACAGGCGGTACCGGTAGGTGACACATGTAGGCTTACTGTCTTACATGTGTTCCAACATTAGATACCCTCAAGTTCCAAGGTGATCCCAACTCACAGGCAGCTAAAGACTGGACTGAGGAGGTGGCTGAGAGTTTTCTAGAACTTATACAGCTTCAGAAGGACGACGTTTCGGTAGCTGAGTATTCATCGAGGAGTACCGAGAATTCCAGGTACTCAATGAATACGTTTCGATCAGTGCTATAGAGCTCGGACCTCTGAGCGTGGTGCGTTTGAGGATATCTAAGCCAACACCTTTTCTCTATGCATTCCTACTTATGCTAGGGTACTAGAAAGAACCTTTGTGGTTGAGAATTCTTTTGTTTAATGGATGCAGTCAGTGAAGGTTAGCAGTGGGAATGATGGAAACTAGTGTCAGTCTCAGAGACATGGGCATGTGAATGTTTCAAGAAGAAGAAATGTTAAGGACAGATAAATCTTTAGAGTAGCAGACGTGGAGGCAGATCTAGAAGAGCAGCCTGAGGTGGTGTACATTTTAACATGCTACAACCACCTGCCTTAGTTCTCCCCGCCTCGCTCAGGGATCTGGAGGGCAGTGGAAGAGTGTGGCTGCATACAGTCAAGGAGTGTAACCCAATGGCTCTAGAAATGATTCAAGGGACTGCCTGTGTCCACTACTAGCTTTCATAGTAACAGACATTAATATGAATCATTCCTTCCTTCCATGAATCTTGTCCCAGACCTAGAGTTTCCGGTATGCCGTAGACTTTACCCTCACGTATGGAGATACCTTGGGAGGAGACTCGATAATCACACATACACCGACAGTGTGGTCTGACCCACGAGGTGAGAGTTTTGGTTGGAATCTCTTGGTGGTAGCGTCAAGGCCTTACGACGTTGGTTTTGGTAAGGATTGGATTCACAGTTCATGATCAGATTAACTGTATTAGGAAAAAAGGTTATGGTTTATCTTCAACAGTGGGATGGGGTATTACTTGGTCGGCGAAAAATAAACCCCAGGAAACACTGGATAATCTCATGCATAGGAGGGTGTGACCAATCACTCTTCAGTCATTCAAACTTACCCTTGTGGTAGCAGGAGTTTTGAGTTTCAGTTCTAAATAAGAATTGGAGGCCTCTAGAGATCGAGGATTACTATCACGTCCTTATACGGGTCTCACCTCGATAAGGTTTATAGAGATGTGGCCAAAGCGGAAAGTTATCTCCGAGGTTCAACGGACCTTTCTAGGTCCTCAGCAGGGTAGGCGAGGTGGTTTACTTCTTGTACTTTCAACCTCAGTTGCACTGGGTGCATAATATCATCCAAGTACATCAGCTGAAGAGATACGTGCATGATCCTTCACACATCATCAACCGCGGGGAGTTGGACATCGATGACGGGGCAACATTCAAAGAAGTTTTAGTGGATAAAGAGGACCAAATTGAGTAGGTCCTACAAGGATGGTTTCCTAAAATGCGCTTTCACTGGTAGCAAGGGAACCTCCAAGAGAGCACATGGGAGCGGAATGCTCAGATGCGTTCTCAGTACCACTTTTGTTTCCCTAGTTTGTGTTATATCTTTACGGAGACGTAAAGCCCTGAGTTGGTAGTAATGTAAGGACCCAAAAATTTCAAGGAATTTTTTTTCTTAATTCCTTTGGAATTTTACGAGACTGTGGCTTCTGACAGCACCTGATTCCAAGGCCCAGTGTGCCCGGAATAAATTTCCGATGTTTAGCTCGGGTACGCTCAGACAACGAACGAGCGGGTTTTTCTAACTTTTTAACTGGTGCTCGGAATCGAAATCTAAGGGAACCGATGAAACCGCAGCGCCGATAATTTCTTAGGAACACCTTTTCCGAAGGTGTGTTTGCTCGGGTGTTGATGTAAAAATAGTAGGGAATAAAAATATAATTGTTTTATGTTTATTTCTTCACTAAGCGGTTTAAGTTAAATAAAGTTGCGTATCAACTTAATTTCTCTTTAACAAGTGTTAGATCTTATGTGTGGGAGTTGGAGTGGGACCCACTGGTTGTTAACATCCAATGAGAGGATTAAGGATGAGGTGGGGCCCATAAAAGCCCCCACCTTTTCAAATTCCCTAACTCCTCTAACCCCCTTTTTAATTCAGTGACTCCTCCCCTCCTCACCTCCCACATTAATTCATGCCACCAAAACACTAATTAATTTTACAACTTAAGATCAATTAATTAAGTATTTTAGGTTTTGGATTTTGGATTTTTGAAATGCATGGCTTGAGTAATAAAATAAGAGGTGTCTTATTTTATTTGGGTTTAGCTTTTTGTGTTGAGTCTTTGGGAGAGTTATAGTATTTGAAGAGTTTCATCCTTCGACGAAGAACTCCATCCTCATCGTTGAAGAACGCGAAGAACGTCGGTACCAACCTCAGCTTCCTTTTTCTTGACGCTTGATGAAGCGATGCCGTCATCCCGCGACAACATCTACAGAACAACAGAGCATTCCCTTTCTTCGTCAAGTGATCAACCATCGCGAATTGAGGTAGGGAATTGATTTGAGAATGTTAATGAACCCATGTTTAGTTCCTTCTCAAACAAAGAACGTGGATCTACTAAATATTAGGTTGATCCACGAAGAATATGTTTGCGGGTTGGGAATTTCTTGATTGCGGGGAAAACTGTAGGGGAATTTTATTTGATTTTTCCATTTATCATTTAAGAAAAGGACGGCGAGTGCGGGTCAATCTCTACCGGTTGATCCACGGATTGGTCGTTCATGCGGGGTGGTTGCGGGGTGAATTCTCGGGATTGTTTGAGTTTGATATTGTTTTTAAAACCTCTAACGTGGAGGGAACGGGCTAACGAACAAAAGCTCGGACACTCCGCAATTTGTTGTTGAAGTGCGGATCGACGGATGATGATGAGGCAGGCCGCAAAGGCGTTTTGAATCCTTCGCAGTAATCTACGGCACCCGGGAGGACCACCAGCACAGAAAAAATTGAAAACGGACCACCGGAGCAACTCTGGGGGTCCGTAGAAGGGCCTGCCGGCACGCCGCTTGGAAGGTCTACCGCGACTGAAGCTGCAGCGGCAGGCAGCGGTCCCGCGGCCGCGTGAGACTGGGGGGGGGGGGGTGGGGGCACGGCACCGGGCCGCATTCGTTGGACGAAGGAGCAGCCCCCCCACGTGGAGGCTGCGGCTCATCAATCGGGGGGGGGGGGGGCGCATGCCTCCCTCCTGTCCACTCATCTTGGCTCGCCGAGCTGGCCACACGGCCGCGCGAGCGCGCCATGCCGAGCCGCACCAGTAGGGCCGGGCTACGCCCACTGGGCAGGGCAACACCCTATTGGGCCAGACCCAGACCCAGTTCGGGCCGACCCAGGGGGTCTCGGGCCGGGTCGGTCCGGGCCCGAACCCCCTATTTTCGGGTAGATTTCGTTCAAACACTCATATCATGGGCTACAGACCTCCAATCAATGCACCATCAGTTGGGATGTGATCCTTGTATCGAGACAGTCATTTTGATATATTACACTAAAGGTTTCCGAGAAATTTGGGCACAACCGAGTTGGTTCGAACACGAAACCAACCGGGACCTCAGAGCGGAAATGCTTATAACTTGAGCTCCGGACGTCTAATTGATGTGCCGTCGACATTGTTGGATTCCTCTTAATGAGACGGAACTTTTGGAATACTTAGCCTGAGTTTTGGACGTAGTTGGAAAGTGGTCGTGTTGGATTGAACCCGTAATCTAACCGGGCCCCTAGAATGGGAAAACTGATAACTTTCAAACCGGACGTCCGTTTGAAAAACCGTCAGCGGCGTCGGTGATCTCATTGAGAAATGGTCCCTATGAGTATACCCTATGAGAGTTTGGGGTACAGTTGAGATATAGCCGGGTTGGATCGCACACGAAACCAACCGGGCCCCTGGGACGAAATGGCTAATATCTCAGAGACCGGGCGTCCGATTAACACACCGTCTGTTGTGTTGAGACCCCTATGACGAGGTGGACCATGAGATACTTCTTCCTGGTACTTTTTGATACTTGGAGTATCAACCTGTAGCTCATGGAGCGGACTCTACCGGAGACGAGCGTACGGAGTACGGAGACCGTGTAGCCTGCTGAGACCTGACGACTTCTTGACCGACTCGACTTGGAGTGAGTCGACTAGCCCAGTGGATAGAGCACTACATTGTTTGGGTGCAGACCCATGGCGGACGAAGCACTACTGAGTTTGGGTGCAGACCCGCGGTACTCGTCCGGAGAGTACCTCTGCAGGCTATTAGGGGGAATGCACTACCGTGTTTGGGTGGAAGACCCCGGCGGGAAGCACTACTGTGTTTTGGTGGCTGACCCACGGTACTCGACATGAAGAGTACCTCAGTAGTCTTAGGTTAGTGAGCAGTACCTCGGAGTCGTGACAGGATCCCTGTACTCGTCAGAGACGGGGCTCTTCAGCAGTTACAGTTTCGATAATGAAAATCCTGGTTTGTGCTGAGTCTATGAGCTTTGTGTTTACCTCATGGTTGATTTGGCTCACTAGATATCTTAGGTATATATATGGGCATATACCTGGGTAGTGGTTGTCCATTGATTTCATAATCTTTGGGTTTCCTCATGATTGAGATGGGTTACTTGATAACTTAGGTATAAGTATGTGCTTATACTTATGTAAGGGTTATCTGTTGAGATCCTTATTTGTGATTATCCTTGTTGGATTTAGTGAGACCTTGAGGGTCTCATGGCTCCTACTGATTATCGTATACTAACCCTTGCACGGGCTATGCTCGCACCTCGTTGTGTTGGTTGCAGACGACAGGCAGCGCTGATGGAAGCCGAGTGTTCGAGGACTGGATAGTACCCGGTGGTGGACTCACGAGGAGACGATACTCGTAGGAGGTTGACGGGCGAGAGCGTTGTGTAGGCTATCTGTACCTACCCTTCAGGTAGGATCCATGGAGGACGATCTAGGAGCTGCGCTATCTGTATCTACCCTTCAGGTAGGATCCGTGGTGGACGATCCAGGAGCTGCGCTATCTGTACCTACCCTTCAGGTAGGAACCGAGGTGGACGACCCAGGAGCTGCTTCTGTTCGTCTAGCTATTTGTCTTTTATGTTGTACTTCCTTTCAGTTGTAGCCGTACTTTTCAGTTGGGTTTGTATTCTGGCCCTTTTTACCTTCAGCAATTTATTTTGTACTTAGTGTATTACTTCCGCTTGTACACTATGGTGTTTTGTTTACTTTTATAAAGGCAATACCTTCCCAGTTATCGGGATTTACACCTTTGGTTCTAGTCGCCAACCCCTGGACTATGGAAGGTGGGCTTGTCGTAGTCACGGAACGGGCCCCGAGGATGGGTCATGACATTAAATTTCTTTTATTTTTCTGAAATAGTTTAATTTTTGTTGAATTGTGAAATATGCTAATTAACAATATTTATGAAATAATGGAATTTTTGAGTCATTGATGTTGTATGGATGATATAAAAACCTATTTTTTAGCTATAATGATCCATTTAAAATATTTAGTAATAGCAATTAACCCTATTTAGAGTCTTGAGATAATATATTAATATAAATAATGAAATAATAAAAAAAACACAACTTTCCTACCCTATAAATACCACCCATCACCACTTATTATCCTCACACCTTCTAAGGCATTTGAATTGTCTAAATTATAACCTATTAACATCAGAAGAATATTGCCCATGAAAAAGTTCTTTTTGTCTCAACAAAATAATATACCCATGCTCCTTAAAGAGGATATCAAGGAGACTACATTCATGAGGAAAACCCCTCAATCGTTTATTTTTAATTTCTTTTATTTCTTCCCTCCCCTCACCTACCCTGTACACAGAGGAATGATAAATATAATATCATATATATTATGTAATTTTAATTTTTTAATTGAATATACATAATCAAATATCTCCTCCTCTAATTTTATTCAAAATAATGAATACATCCTCCTTTATGTGTCGATTAACCACCTTCAGGGATGATGTGTTCTCATTTTACATTACCGCCTTCAAGACTGGTCATAAAACCGATATTGTTGGTAATTTTTTTAATATGTATATAATAACATTTTAAATTTAGTGAAACTATTTTGTATACATAATTCTATATAAAACTAAACTAGTTCCTGATGGTGGAAAAAACCACCAAAATAAACAAACCATTTTACATTAATTTTTAATCAAATTATTCATCCTCATACCTGAAAACCAAATGTTATATGATAATAGTTAAACATATGGAATATAGTTAATTTCATATAATTTCATTTTGAAATAATTACTCTCAGTTTAAAGTAACTTCCAAGAATATATATAGGTAAACTGAACATGAAACCATGAAACAAACACTCTTACAATGATGATATAAAACTCTATAACTCCTCAAAATGTCTATATATGATCTCAATAAATTTATAATATATTAAATACATGTTTTATAGTTTCTAAATCTAGTTTTCAATGAATAAAAAGTGATTGTAAAAGATTTTATGTGTAAATTCATAAGGCATTCATTCAAAAGGTAAAAGGATTCCCAATTCCAACTCCATTTCTTTGGGTTATCCCTATTTCATGACATATATGGTATAAATAGTCATATAATGTTCCTTATCTATAATTTAATTATTCTTACATTTTCGTTTTGGGAATATAAATATTTATAATCTGATTTTATGACAAAGAAAATTATTTTCCAATATTATTCTTCTTTCAAAAACACATTTTGACTCCCCCAAATTTGATTCTTCGTCGATCTTGAATGATGAATCTTATACCAAATATGTTTTTCTCTTTTACATATGGGAACCCCAATATTATAAATTATTGATGAAATACTTATGAAACCCATTCCATTACATGGGTTATTTCATTAAATTATTGATATATGTTCTATGTGGAATTCATGATTATGTAAAGGTTATGATGTGATGGGTGGGACTGAAATTATATAGACATCCAATGAATGGGGTTGTTTTATGTATCCCATGAGGTGATGTTGAATAGGCACATAAATGAAGCTATGTTTGTTTAAAATTATTTTTATTATGATTATTCACATGTCTTATGAATAATCAGGATGTTCTATTTGTAAATGACTATGTGGGATATTTGACCACTATGACATGATAGTTCATTTTTTTTGCATTTCCACATTCCATTCCTTAATATAATGTTTGTATAATTATTATAATGTTGATAAAATGGTTCTCTAATTATTATGAGGATTATTTTCACCCATGTTACATTTATTCATACCCGTATGCATCCTCTTATTAAGAATTTAGCTCACCCCTTTTTATTGATTTATATATTCAAGTGACTACATGTACTAAGGAGAAGATGATCTATAAAATGATAAGTAATAATATTTTAAAAAAACATAATTTTTTATTATGTAAAATTTATATTTCAACCTACTTTTTCCAAACAGTAATGATTTTGATCTTGGATTTTTATCTCTATTCGGTTTTTATCATAACAATGATTAATACTCATGTTAAAAAAAAAGGTACACTATAGTATAAAGTTAGAAACATACATATAGAAGAAAAATAACATCCAAGAACTAATAAAGGTTATCATAGAACATGGTAATGAGAAATTTAATTAATAAAATTCAATAAATCAGTGAGGGGTTAAGATACACCAATTCATCAAGAATAACCATAAAAACAATTGTTTTTAAAAATATATTTCATAATTTTGTGGGATTATATTTATATCAATAGAGATAATCCCATAAAATATAGAGAGAAAATATATCTCTATTTAATTTATATAATTTCACCCTTTTTCTATACCTCGGTCAATTTCAACTTCATCTATTACTCCATTAAATGAATATCGAGATGAATTTAGTCATTCCCAAATAACTAAAATTATCTTTTAAGGGATAATAATACTCATAAAAGCATAAAAATGAATTTTATATATATCTAAATATTCACAAAAACCAAAATGGTTAGCATAATATATTTAATATGGAAAAATATAATACATTAATATCTAAAACATCAAAAGTATCATGCGATTTTCATCTTATTCCATTGTATAATGATTTGACCATAAGGATCCTCCAATATATAAATATATATATGATAAAATCGAGAAACCTGAATATCTAAAAGATTTCATCACATATGTTTTTTTTAATTTAAAATTTAAGATTTATACCTAGAAAAGATTAATTTTTTCACAATTTCACTTACTAGACATATGAACAAAATCATATATTCTCTTCAACTATGTTAATAATTTCTCGGGGGACATTGTGAAAGCACTATGAAATGAAAAATTATTCTCAAAACTAACTATAAAAAATATCTATATTATATTATTATTATCAATAATATCATTATCAAAATTATAAATTATGGTCTCAACATATCACATAAATTATTTTTTACGCATCCCTAAATTAATATTTCTTAACAAAACATCACCTTACTACTAAATACCTTTTATAGGACATTAATACCACAATAATAATCATGAATATTGAAAAAAATCAACTATAGAATAATAAATAGATGATTCATAAGTATTATAATCATAATAACATTGGTAAAAATACATCTGCAATATAATAATTGAATCCTTACACATAAACGCAAAAATCATTCCCCTTCCTTATGAAACCATCATCCTAGTTTCTTTATCTTATTCTATAATACCTTCTTACTATCATATCTCATTTATAGTATATTCATCATCAATATTAAAATCTTTAATCATTTAGAATTTATTCTTCTCTTCATGATATTACACCAAATACATCCATTTCCATAAATCCATTACTTTATATATTTGAAACATTAATACTTCCATGAATCATTAGGGAAACCATTTTTCACATTAATTGAATTAATATAAAATTACAGTTTTTGTTAGAAATTACTTTCTCTATATCATTATTTCAAAACCTGAAGAATTTATTTCGTCCTTCATGACATCCCATTTAGTTCTTCTTCCCATATTATTGACATGTATAATTCTGAATCTTCTTTCCCCACTTGACATCATGAAACTGTAAATGTAACTTTGTGGTCAATTTGGAAACTCCAATATGTTCATTTTGTTTATTATATATCGAGATATATTTTTTCGAATAATTATAATATTTTTTATTATATATTCCATCTAATTTTCATAATCCTGAGAAAATTCATTTCATCATTTGTCACATTCATTATTGACATGTTTCCTTCTGGTTTCCCTCATTTCAAAAACAAGCATCATAATGTATGAATCAATCCACAATAAATTCTGTGAAAAATTATATATTTATTAAAATAATTCCACATTTTTCCTAAATTATGATACTTATTTATCAACCAATGACACTTGTGGTTAATACCATGAATTATATTATCATAATATACTCATATCTTTCATGATGGATTACATAGAAAATTTTAATAGACCCATGCATATCCTCGAGGGCTTCCTATCTTGGTGAGTAGTCTTAATCCCACTCATTATGTACCAGTGATAACCATGTTAATACCTAATACACCCCAAATAGATCTCGTAACCATTTTTTAGTATGTGAGATATAAAAATACACCTAATAGTATATATACATAAGTTTATTCCTTGGAAAAAAATAATTTATAACTTACCAAAAATTTAGGATGTTATCCTATAATATACCTTATCCCCTGGGTTATCACAAAACATTTCTAAAATTTATCTCCAAATATTAGTAATACCGTACTCTGATACCAACTACATAGTCCTAAAAAATTCACACATTGATATTACACCATATTATTTGAATGTTTTTCTTAACATTATCATTCATGATATAACTAGAAAGGTTTAGAGTGATTGGAGAAAAGATAAAAAATATTCTTATTTCATGAATTTTATTTCAAATGTCAATAAAAATATATTCCCAAATATTAGTATTTTTTATCATACACTAATTAATAACTTTATTTAGGATATGGGTAAACGAAAAATAATATTTTTTGAGCTAATATGATTAGTATAAATATAAGTGGTTGAATCAATTTATGATCATATACATTCAGATGATAATAATAAGGGTATAAGAGAATGGCCATAAATTACAATAATCATAGTCATCCAATTAGATTATAATTAATAATAAATCATTGCATAAGGTATTATCATAATAATGAAAAAGTATTTTGTGTTTGGAATCATCAATAATCAATCATTTTACATGATTAAACATCATATGAAAATGAAACAAATTTTGGGCATACAAATAATCATTGAAAATAATTTCCTTAGTTAATGATCATTTCCAATACCATTATAGGTTAATGGGTTCACTCCCCGTTCTATTATATACTTATTCCAGGTTTAGTCTAATGAATATAGAGATGGGCATAGTAACATACAGAACTGGGTTCACTCTCTATTCCAGTACTAATTATTTCATGAGATATTGAACATTACCCAATTCATTGAAGGGATATATAATTCTGGTCCCATCAGTAATATAATCATAATGAATTTATATGTTTTCCATAGGATCATAAAACATTCATCATTTAATTATATCATAACTCCTTGAAATTAAATAGTTCTCATAAATAATTCATCACTGAACATCGTGTATACTTTGGATGGGTTTTTTAAACATTTACATATAATAATTACAATTTATCTTGATAAACAATAATTATAGAATCACTATATCATTTTACAATTAAATTATAATTAACATCAATGGTTGTTATCATGGAAGAAAATTTAATTTAAAAGATCATTTGAATATTTCCTGAGGAAAATAACCATTTTAATTTAATGGAATTTCATTAAAATCCAAATATATCAAAAATATTAATTAAAAAATTATATTTAATAATATCCAAATAAAAGTGTTATGTATTTATTAGTAAATGAGTTTTCATGAGAGTGGAAAATTTCATTCAAACCATAATTTTTAAAATAATAATTATATTCATAGATTTTGTAGAAATAACCTTCATTAGAAAATGAGATGGATATTATTTTTAATCTATTTTA
Source organism: Viscum album (assembly GCA_963277665.1). Taxonomy (NCBI): domain Eukaryota; kingdom Viridiplantae; phylum Streptophyta; class Magnoliopsida; order Santalales; family Viscaceae; genus Viscum; species Viscum album. Next base: position 210,352,746 of record OY728123.1, read on the forward strand.
AATATAATTCAACTTTCACGACCCGTCCCCCGGGGCCCGTATCGTGACTACCCCAAGACCACCTTCCTTTGGCCAGGGGCTAGCAACTAGCACCAAAGGCGTAACTCCCTAAAAACTGGGAAGGCATTGCCTTTATAAAACGCAAACACACACAAGAAGTATAAAAACAGAAGCAAACACTAAGTAAATAGTATAACAAGTGTGCTGAAACTACAAAGGGGGCGGAAATACAAGCCTAATAGAAAGGTACAACAACAGCTGAAAGAAAGTACAACTGAAAATACATACCGCTGAATGGTGAAGAAGCTCCTAGATCGTCCTCCGGGTTCCTACTTGAAGGGTAGGTACATATGTCCTCCTCAGTACTCCACATATATTGGTCAGCTCTGTGTGCTGTCACACCGAGTGTCCACTTCAGGGTACCATCCAGTCCTCATACACTCTGCCTTGGTCAGCGCTATCTGTCGTCTGCATCCAACACAACGAGGTACGGTCATAGTCGGTGCAGGGGTGAGTATAACGATACTCAGTAGGGACCCCGAGACCCTTATGGGATCACAAAATCTATCAAGGATAGACCAAAAATAATGATCTCAACAGATAACCTTTACATAGGTATATTCCCATACATATACATATGTTATCAAGTAACCCATCTCAATCATGAGGAAACCACAAAGCTAATTGACTCAGCTCAAAACCAGATTTTCATTATCGATACCATAGATGCTCGAGAACTCCTCCTCTGTCGAGTATCGTGGCCCTGTTGCAACTTTGAGGTGCTACTCACTAACCTTAGACTGCTGAGGTACTCCTCCTGTCGAGTACCGCGGGTCTACTGTCAAACTGGGCACTCCGTCCGCTGTGGGTCTACCGCCAAACTAGGTGCTCCGCCAAATAGTTGTCAGAGGTACTCCACTTATCGAGTACCCTGGCTTTGCTGCAAAACCAGGTGCTCTTTATACTGTGGTTCTGCCGCCAAACTAGGTGCTCAGTCCACTGGGCTAGTTGAATCACTCTGAGTCGAATCGGTCAAGTTGTCATCAGGCCTATAGCTACTAGGTCTCCGCACTCTATCAGTTCATCTCTAAGAGAATCTTCTCCACGAGCTACTGGTCGATAATCAAAGTATCACGTAGTCTCGGGATGATGTATCTCAAAGTACCGCTTTGTCAAAGGGATCTCAATGCAATAGATGACATGTCAATCGGACGCCCGGTCTGTGAGTTATCAGTTTTTCTGTCCTAGGGGCCCAGTTGGATTTCGGGTGCAATCCAACCCGACCGTACTCCAAACTCACCCGAACCCTATGTGGAGTATTACAAAAGGACCGTCTCATCAAGAGGAATCCAACGTAGTTGATGGCACATTAATCAGACATTCGGTCCTTAAGTTGTAAGTGTTTCTGCTCCGAGGGCCCGGTTGGCTGCGGGATCGAACCTACCCGGACATTTTTCCAAAGTCGCCCAAAACTCTCATAGAGTAACAGAAGAGGTCCACATCATCACGAGGATCCCATTTCCATTGACGGCGCGCTGATCGGATGCATGGTCTTAATGTTATTCCTGTTTTAGTGAAAACGGGCCCGGCCCATTAAGCCTATTGGGCTGGCGGGTCGGGTCAACACGGTTTTGGCGGGACCGACCCAGTAGAAGGTCAGATCGGCCCAGTGAATTGTGACGCCAGACCTGAGGGGCATGGTCCATAATAAGGGGGTGCGGCCTGGCACGAGGGGGCGCAACCCGGCTCGGCACGAAGCGGCCCAGCACGGCCGACCACAGTTCGGCCGGCCGGGCGAGCAGCTCAGCCCGGGTGGCCGAGTGATCCGGGGGGTGAGGCCCCCTGCTTTCCCGAACCGGTGGATCCAAGCGGCACCGCCCTCCCATCCATCCGTCCTTCCTGGGGTGAGCAGCCCGCATCGGCGGGCTACGATTTCCCAAGCGCGGCGCCCTCCTGGCGCCGCGACTCCTTCATCCCGGCTAGCTGACGAGCCGACCGGTTCCCTGCCAAGCGGCCCGCCGAGCGCGTGCCATGGTTCTCCATAGTGCGGCACCCTTGTGGCGCAGTAGTTTCTTTGGTCCAGCTAGATTAATCCAGTCGGTTCTTCATCGGCTGAGCGGCCCGTGGATGCGGGCCGCAGTTCTTCCTTCCACGCGGCACCCTATGTCGCGGTTCTCTTCGGGCCGATGCGTGTTTGCCGCCACTGTCTTTGGTCGTCTCCATTTCCGGTCACCAACACCTTTTTCCTCACATCCACCATTGTAATAAATTGTAAATCAACGGAGGGTCGTCGGGTCGTGTTCATTCGGCCCACGCCCTCCGCATTAGGTGGTATCAATGGTCTAAAGATACTACATGGTTTCAACGAAGAACGAAGAACAATCTTATTCAATTAAAAAAAATTAAAGAAACCCCCCTACCTTGTAATAAGGATCATTCATAGATGGAGTTAGAGGGAGTCACAGTCAACTCGTTGACTTCGGGGAAGAAGGAGATGAGGATTGCATGTCTTCAATGTTCCTTGCAGATGGCTCCTTCTCCTTTGGCATGGCCGAATATCGAAGGTGATGATCATCATTCTTCAGCGGTTCTTCATCGAAATAAGAACTCTCTTCTACTATTTCCCAATAGCTCTCCCAAAAATCCTCTCAACACCACTAGTGCCAAACTAAAATAATAGCCTAAGCTATTATTTTATTCTCCCATAAAATAACATTTCCATGCACTCAAATTAATTCAAAATGACAATTGAATTAATTAAGGCATTTGAGCTGGAAAAATTAATGGATGAGAGTTGGAGAGGCTCCACATTTAAGTGGAAGTCCATAGTTTTAGAGAGAGTTGTAAAAAATTAAAGAATGGAAGTATTAATGGGGAGTTTTCATAATGAATACAACGGGAGTTAAATGGGGGTTATAAGGGAGGAGAGGGGAGGTGATAAGTTAGGGGCTCGTGTGGGCCCCACCACCCTTAGTTATAAACTTCCATGGGAAGTTAGGTGGGGGGTGGGCCACATCTACAACTTCCTTTTGGAGGAAATAAATTCCACTTAAAATAAAACTGTAACACAACAATTTTTTTTAATTCTTAACGAATCCCCATATTTTAACTACCACATACGACAAAACACAACTGCGCTTAATGTCCCCTTAAGAGAATAACAGTGATGCGAGTTCATCGATGCCCTCGAATTTCAATTCCAACCACCGGTTCAAAAGATAGAAAAACATGGATGTACGTTTACTGAACGTACCCACAAAAACTTCATAAATTTATTTCGGGAACACCGAGCATCGGAATCAGGCGCCGTCAGAAACTGCGGACTCGAAAAATTACAAATAATTTTAAAAAAAAAATCTATGAAATTTCTGGGTCATTACATTACTACCACCTTATGGATTTATGTCCCCATAATTCTAAAACATACATTTGGAAAACATAAGAGGGTTCTGTGCACGCATTTTGAGATTCCTGCTCCTATCTGCTCTCCTAGCAGCTAAATGCCTGAACTCCTACTAAGAGAATCTTCTACCACATTCCCCTTCCCAGGAGTATAGACTTTATCGAAGTCATAGTCCTGGAGGAACTCAAGGCATCACCACTGTCTTAGGTTTAGGTCCTTCTGAGAGAAGTCACACCTGAGACTATTGAGATTGGAGTGAACCGTAAACTGTTCGCTTGAGGAACTATGGGTGAGACTATCCAATTATAAGAACTCGACTTTACCCTTCTTCACCTACGTTCTACAAGATATTCTAAGATTTCTCATTTTCCGAAAAGGGAAATCCGGTCTCATCCACTGGATGAACCTCGTCCTTTTCCTATTACAGTCAATCCTGACAGGAACGAAACTAATTCATGCTATGGACGACGTAGTAAGGCCTCAACACTACTACTAAGAGATCCAACCCTTACTCTCACCACCAAAGGTTAATTCACACCGTTGGCATCATTGTGTGGTTACTGGGTCTCCTCTAGTTGAAATCTCAAAATTGAGGGTCAAGTCAACATTTTTAACCGGAACCTGTTAGTATCAACCACACAAAAAAGGAAGGGAAGAAAAAGTCACAAGGACAAGTGTCTTTTATTACTACAGCTCAAAGTACAAAGACACAAAGCAACCACAACAATGACATTAACAAATATAGACGAATCATGAAAAATGTCCTCTATTCATAGAAGTTGTCCCGCTCCTATCCACATGCTTTCGGAGCTCCATGGTCATATGATTCACCTGCCTAAAGTTGTGCTCTCCCCTATCCACCTGTTCCCTGTGGTCGGGGTGGACCTCCTGGTGGTGGTTGTGGCAACACCTCGAAGTGTCGTCCACCTCTAGTAGCATGAACAACTCCTCTGCCATGATCACCTTCTCTTTGTAGACAGTCTCGATTGAACTTCTGCCTCTTCCTGGGAGGTCCTTCATCTATCGGTCGATCGTCTGCACGGCGGGTCGGACAGTCATGTGCCATGTGAAGAAGCCCACCACAGGAGTAACACTGTCCATTCCTAGTATGGCTGACTCTGTTTCCACTCTGGGTGGCCTGCACAACCGATCCTGAGTTGTGCGGTCGATCACCTGTAGGTATGGTCCTCTTGGACCTCTACGTCATCTGTCTACTGCCACCAGTAGAAGACTCCGCAGCATGTCGACTAGTGGTGGGTCTCACTGGGGGAGATTTCTCAGCAAGGAAACTCTCCTCTAAGAGGGCTCTCTCGAACAACCCTATTTCCGTCGGGATGCTATGAGTGATAACTGAAGCTATGATATCTCGCCTGAGTCCCTGCAGAACGGTTCGGGACCTGAAAAATGGGTTCCATACTATACTAGTGGAGTATCGCGAGAGGTCAGTGAACCTCGCTGGGTAATGCGCCACATTTATGCTACCCTGTTGTAGATGTATTAGCTCTTTTATACGCACTACTCGAAGGGTAGCTGGTACAAACTCCGCCCAGAACAGGCCCTCAAATTCAGCCAACAGAAGTGATGCCTCATCATGCATCTAGAGAATCAGGCTCCACAATCTGCCAGCTGCTGCCTGAAGGAGGCTGGCAGTAACGATCACCATGAATTCTGTTGATGTCCCTACCAGTCTTAAGACTCTCACCATAGCCTCCATCCAATCCTTAGACACATGCAGGTCCATCTCCCACCTAAACTTGTGTGGCCTATGGCGCTGGAACTCGTGCACTACGCTCAAGTGGCGTGCACTCTCTGCTGCTTGGGCTGGTGGCATCGGTGGCCCAACAGGAAGTGGTACCGCTGGTGCCTCCGTTGGTGCCTCAACTGAAAGAGGGCCTTGTACTGAGGCCCCATCGCTTGGCAGGCTGTCAGTACATACAACTCTGGAGGCTCTATCTGGTCATCTACAGCAAGGCATCCTGAAAAAAATAGATGCGACATGGTCAAAAGACTATACCTAGTGAGCTGGCCTGGTTTGAGGTAACATAAAGAAAACTTTTGAAAACGCACACGCAACTAGTGTTTTCATGCACTGAGTCGGAAATCAGAAGTCAGAGTCCTGGTGTATGGATACGTCGGCTGCCTGCACCAACACTGGACTCCCTGAACTGAAAACGACAGTTAGTACCCTTAACACTATTGCTTCAGAGAAAATAAATATCAGAGTCAGATGTTCTGCAGTATAACTGACTCCTCGAATATCAATTTTTCATGAACCGTCCCCCGGGGCCCGTATCGTGACTACCCCAAGCCTGCCTTCCATAGGAGAGGGGCTGACGACTAGAACTAAAGGCGTAACTCCCTAAAAACTGGGAATGAATTGCCTTAATAAAACGTAAAAACACACAAACAGAGTACATGTAGAAGAAAACACTATGTAAAGCAGTATAACAAGTGTTCTTAAAGTACAAAGGGGCAGGAAATACAATCCCAGCAGAAAGGTACAACTACAACTGAAATAAAGTTCAATAGAAAAGACATACAACTAAATGGTGAAGTAGCTCCTGGATCATCCTCCGGGTTCCTACCTGAAGGGTAGGTACATATGTCTTCCTCATCACTCCGCATCTATCAATCTACTCCGTGTGTCGTCAGGCCGAGTGTCCACCTCTGGGTACAGTCCATTCCTCATACACTATGCCTCAGTCACCGCTATTCGTCGTCTGCATCCAACACAATGAGGTGCGGGCATAGCCTTTGCAGGGGTGAGTATAACGATACTCAGTATGGACCCCGAGACCCTCAATGTCTCAAAAAACCTATGAAGGATAAACCAAAAAGAAATATCTCAATAGATAACCTTACATAGGTATATTCCCACGCATATACTTATGTTATCAAGAAAACCATCTCAATCAAGTGGAACACACACTGGTCATTGGCTTAGCTCAAAACATTATTATCATTATCGAAACCATGGCTACGGGAGAACTCCTCCACTTTCGAGTAAAGTGGCCATGTCGCAACTTAGGGGCGCTACTCACTAACATTAGACTACTGAGGTAATCCTCCTATCGAGTACCGCGGGTCCGCTACCAAACCGGGTGCTCCATCCGCTATGGGTCTGCCGCCAAATCGGGTGCTCCCCCTAATAGCCGTCAGATGCACTCTTCCGGTCAAGTGTCGCTGGTCTTCTGCCAAAAATTGGCATTCCATCCTCCTTGGGTCTATCGCCAAACTAGGCACTCCATCCACTGGGCTAGTCGAATCACTCCGAGTCAAATCAGTCAAGCAGTAATCTAGTCTATAACTACTAGGTCTCTGCACTCTATCTACTCGTCTCCAGGAGGATCCGCTCCACGAGCTACTGGTAGATACTACAAGTGTCACTAAGTCTCAGGTGGAATTATCTCAAAGGACCTCCACGTTAATGGGGTCTCAATGCAACATATGACGCATCAATCGGACGCCTAGTATGTGAGTTATCAGCTTTTCTATTCGAGGGGACGGGTTGGATTTCAGGTGCAATCCAACCCGACCATACTCCAAACTCATCCAAACCCTCTGTGGAGTATTCCAAAAGGACCGTCTCATCTATAAGAATCCAATATAGTTGACGAAACATCAATTGGACATCTGGTCCTTATGTTCTAAGCATTTCTGCTCCGAGGGCCCAGTTGGTTGCGGGATCGAACCAACCCAGACGTTTTTCCAAAGTCACCCAAAACTCACATAGAGTAACGAAAAAGGACTGCCTAGACACGAGGGTCCCAGTTCCGCAGACGGCGCATTGATCGGATGCGTGGTCTTAATGTTATTCCTGTTCTAGTGAAAACGGGTCCGGCCCGTTAAGCCTCGTGGGTTGGCCGGCCGGGTCATCACAGTTTTGGCATGTTCGACCCTGTAGAATGTCGGACCGGCATGGTGAAATGCGTGGCCCGGCTTAAGGGGCATGGCTCTGCCCGAGGGGGGCACAACCTAGCCTAAGGGGGCACGGCCGAGATGGACGAGCAGCTCGGTCCGGGTGGCCAAAAGATCTGGGGGCGCGACACCCTGCTTTCTAGTACTGGCGGCCCCGATTGGCTCCACCCTCCCATCCAACCAACTGAGTTGGATGGCCTTCCTAGCACGATCGGCCCACACGGGTGGGCTGCAGTTTCCCAAGCACGACACCCTCCTAGCGCCGCAGCTCCTCTATCCCGGCCGGCTAACGAGCCGACCGTTTCATCACCGAGCGGCCCGCGGAGCGCGGGCTGCATTTATCCGCAGCGCGGCACCCTTGTGGCACCACGGTTTCTTTGGTCCGGTCGGTATTAGCATGCCGGTTCTTCGTCGCCTGAGCGGGCCATGGTTGCGGGCCGCGATTATTCCTTCCATGCGGCACCCGGTTCTGTGGATCTCTTCGGGCCAGCGCACAGTTGCTGACGCCGTCTTCAGTCGTCCCCAACTCCGGTCGCTGCCCCCTTTTCGGTTACTGCCACCATCATAATAAAACGTGGATCAACGGAGGGTCGTTGGGCCGTGTTCGTTCGGCCTAGGCCCTCTGCATTAGGCGGTATCAATGGTCTGAAGATAGTACATGGTTTTAACGAAGAACAAAGAACGATCTTATTCAATTAAAAAAAATAAAGAAAACCCCTACCTTGTAATAAGATTCATTCATAGATGGAGTCGCGGGGAGGTGGCGTCAATTCGTTGACATCGGAGAAGAAGGAGTCGAGGATGGAACATCGCCAACCGTCCTTGCGGGTGGCTCCTTCTCCTTTGGCTTGGCTGAAGATCGAAGGTGATGATCGTCATTCTTCGGTGGTTCTTAGTTGAAAGAAAAACTCTCTTCTTCTATTTCCCAAGAGCTCTCCCAAAAATACTCTCAACACCACGAGTGCCAAACTAAAATAATAGCCTAAGCAAGTATTTTATTCTCCCATAAAATAACATTTCCATACACTCAAATTAATTCAAAATGATAATTGAATTAATTAAGGCATTTGAGTTGGCAACATTAATGGATGAGAGATGGAGGGGCTCCACATTTAAATGGATGTCCATAGGTTTAGAGAGAGTTGTCAAAAATTAAAGAATGGAAGTGTTAATGTGGAATTATCATAATAGATACAAGGGGATTTAAATGGGGGGTTTCAAGGGAATTGAGGAGATGTGATAAGTTAGGGGCTCTTGTGGGCTCCACCACCCTAAGTTATAATATCCCATGGAAAGTTAGGTGTGGTGTGGGCCCCACATCCAACATCCTTTTGGAGGAAATAACTTCCACTTAAAATAAAATTGTAACACAACAATTTTATTTAATTCTTAATGAATCCCCAAATTTTGACTACCACATACGATAAAACGAAACTGCCCTTAAGGTCCCCTTAAGCAAATACCGATGTTTTGAGTTCATAGGTGCCCTAAGATTTCAATTCCAAGAACCGGTTCAAAAGATAAAAAAACTCGGATGTACGTTTACTGAACGTACCCAAACAAAAAATCAAAAATTGATTATGGGTACACCGGGCCTCAGAATTAGGTTCCGTCAGATACTGCGGACTCATAAAATTCCAAAGAATTTAAGAAAAAATTTTCAATGAACATTCTGGGTCTTTTCATCAACGATGAGTAAAAATTACACTAAACCCTTAGTAAATAACATTAAAAAACATTAATCAAACATGTTTAAAAAAATGGATATTTAAGAAAATGGCTTCCTGACTGAAATAGGAGAAATAAAACAAATTTATCATAAAAAGATTTTATAAACCATTTAGAGTTCCCATAAGAGAAAAGGTTAATAAAAATTTTATGTTATAGAAATAAATATAGCTGAAATAATATCAAGCTGTCTTATCAATTAATAAATACATCACTTCACAAATGGAAATTCTTGTATAAATAATAATATTTAAAATGGGATACAAACCTAAATTCCTTACGATATAGCTCATAGTACTTCATATGTGTCACATACACATATATAATAAAAATATATTAAATATAAATACATTACAGGTCCATGAATATTTATATAATGTAATGAATTATTTATTTATAAATTTTTATCAACTGGTTATTGAAAAATCCATATTAACAGCACTATTCCATGTGATAACTACTTAATTTTACACCCATGATACGTTTTGGTAGTCCCAACCCTTTTAAAATAATCATAGTTCCATAATATAAAAATTTTTAACCATGATTTAAATATCATATATATTATTTAAATTCATATATAGAAACAGACTTTAATGGTGTTCATGAAAAATGAATCACATTATTTTGGGGACCTGGTTGTGAACACAAACGCACGAAAAAAATTAACCTTTATTGATTTTATTTTTTTAGAAGGTGACCGATGGAATAATAATAATTTAAATGATATATTATATTTATAGGTCCATAATTATTTCACAAAAAAATTATATTCATTAGTATCATCATTATTATAATTAAATTAAAAGAGTGAAAATCCTGATTTACTTCACTCTCATGAGACTGTAAGTCGTATGTATGCATGAGTGATGTTTTATTTATTAAATATTATGGAAAGTAGGTTAATAATTGTTGTTAAATAATAATAATTAAAATTAATTATATTTAATCTTTTTAAGTAAATGTTTTTAAATATACCTTTTATTTAAAAGAGGTATAAAATGAAATAAAAATAAAATTAATTGGTTAAGAGTTTTACATCATTTTGGATATTCCATTTTTGGAATACACCTTAGTCGTTGAAAGGATGGTCATTTTGAATGATTCGATGACCTAGTAGGTGGTTAACGAATATAAGAAGTTATTATGGTAGTTATTTTTTAATATATATTGCTCATGATGTATTGTCAATAGATATTATATGGTATCCTTTAAGAGTAAAGGGAAAGGAAATAGATGGAATTACATAAAAGATTTAATAATATATTTCATAATGTTGTAAATTTGAAATAAGGAACTCCAAATTAAACGAATAAATGTACTTGGGTAAATATAAAATCTAGAAATCTTATTTTACCATGTTTTCAATTCATTTTATTTATTTTATTTTATTTAATCTACTGTAAACCCATTTTAATCTTACCCATGATAATTAAATATTTTACATTGATAGAATAATTATATTATTAAAAATATAAGGGGCCTTCTAACCAAGATTATAAATTATAATAAAAAATATTGAATTACTTTTTTCATATTTCATTTCTATATGGTATATAAATTACATTTAATATAATAACTGAAAGCACATGAAACATTCTTCTTAGGAGAATAAAAAATTAAATAAAAATAGTAATTTAAAATAGAAATAATGTAATAAAATGGATCACATGATGTATATTTGTTAAATAATAATAAAAAATCATTTTCTTGATATGCTTTTGGAGGAAATGGAAATTGAATGGAATATTTAAATGAAACTATTAAAGCAAAATGTTGGAAAATATTTTATAATTTTAAGAAAATATAACTTCTCATATTTAAAGGAAAACATGGGTTCCCAATATCAAAATAATGTATGATAAAATATTACATAACTCCATAATAAAATATTTTTTCAATAACACTCATAAATATGATAGAATAAAATTTTTGGGTTATTTTAAAGTCATCACTCATAGTTTTTTACCGTGTTCTACTCATTTTACGCTTATCGAGGTGACAACTATTTACCATGTTTACTATTCATAATAACCAACACATATGTTAAGACTATTAAGTTATTATAATTAAAAATGTGTAATCAATTTTAAATTATTATATTTAAATATTTCATAGAAATTAATTTTAAAATAAATTCATAAACCTTAATGAAAATAGTTTTTAAAACTAATTTTTATCCATGAAAATAATTTTTTTTCTTTTTATAGTCCTAGAAAAACATTTAAACGAATTGTATTGAATACAGGTTAACAATTAATCTATAAATTTTAATAAAATAATTTATCATAATTGATTTATTTAACTAATAATGTTGAAAATAAAGTTATCAAATAAAAAAATCTATAAAATTGGGTTTAAATCTCAAAAAATGAAATTATATCATTTTATATTATAATGTATTATCAAAAAAATAATTATAATATTATTAAATAAATTTTAATTTTTTGAATTTAATTTATAATTTGGGGAATTATAGAATTGATATTATTAAATTTAATTACATTTTTACAAAAATATTTATTTTTTATTATTCACTGTGAAATAATAATTTTCAGAAGAAATCTAAAATTTCCAAAAAAAAATTATTTTGTGATTCTAAAAATGATAACAATTTTATCATATTAAATTTATAATATTGGAATTAAATAATTATAAAATTTTCTCATGAAGTCAATAAAACCACTTTCAATGAAAATGTATGTTTAAAGAACATGATTTCACTGAAAATTAGATACATATTTATCAAATAATTTTTATTGTATTAAAATTTCTTACATATTTTTAATAATTTGGTTATTCAAATTCAAAAAACAAATTTCACAAGATACGATAAAATAGTCATGTTTATATAATAATATTTATCTCATGGTTTGCTTATACACGATTCCAAGTGAAATAAATCAATAGAAGAAAATAAATTTATTTAAAGTTATTTGTTTTCTAAAATATTTGGGCGTAACTAAATTTGGATGAGTAGAAAACAATCAATTGTTATTGTATGAAATGAAATATAAAAATCATCAAAAATGTTGATTTTTTAGTAAAACTAAGACTTTTATAAATAGATATGAAAATGGAAACAAAAACATTAAAAATAACACCATTGTAACCTTGATTAATAATGAAGTTATAAATCACATTAAAAACTAATTTCATTCAATTAAGAAAAAAATTCAATTTAATTATATTTTAAAAAATTCTCAAAATGTTGAAAATATATATTCTTTCTTAATAAACAAGTAATTTTTTAATGTAAGATTCATTATAAAGAATGGTCAGCATGCCTACGAAATAAAATCATTTGGTAAATGTTTAATATATATATTAATTTTGGAATTTTTCAAAAATTAAAAAAGAACCTCATTTGAAAAAAATTTATTTATTTTCTAAAATTGCAATTAAATTCAAATATTGTTGATTATTACATTAAATATTCATTTGATCATGAAAAAAAATAATTAAATCATTTTAATAAACATTAACATAAACTAAAAAGTTCAATGTCCATATAATAAATATGGATTTATTTTCTTTATATAATGGTTATTATTATAAAAAGTAGATAAAAACTATATAAAAAAATTGAAATCACAAAATTAACCAAAAGATATGAAAATATATGAGTTTTAAGGGGAATATATCATTAAATTCATTAATATAAATTCATAAATAAACTATATTGTATATAAACGATATTGTGAACTAAATAATTACTAAATTTGTAACATTTGAACAGAAACCAATTAATAGAGATAAACAATAAAATAAATTGAATCTAATGAACAAAAAGGTTTTAATTATATAGAATATCAAAGCAATGTATATGGATATGTTAAACCAATTATTTTCATAATGTAAAACATGTTTCATTGAACTTGAAATGAGAAAAAATAAACTTTACCTCAAGTCCAATATGATTCATATAAACAATTAATTAATTTTATAATAATTTTGTTTATATTAAAAATCAATAAAACAACCATAATAATAGTAATAGTACCACATATCTTTACTTATGAAATTATATTTCCTGTTTATTAGTAGTTCTTCATTAACATCATCATCTTTGATGTTATCATTTCAAATTTTCATTCATGTTTCAGTTTTGTAGCTCTGACCCTTGATCTTTTTCCATGGTTTCATAATTTTTTCAATTTTTTGAGAAATATTTATCATTTTAATTCACTAAATATAGATTTATAAAACTTCATGGAAGTCTCATATGATAAACGAATCACATGACGTCGTAGATTTGGTAGTTCACACATATAGAAAAACAAAATTATCATATACCAATGGATGGGAGGGTAAGAGGGTAAGTAATAAATTATTATATATGAATATTAATTATATAATTAAAATAATATATATTAATTAAATATATTTTAATAAGTATCATTTTTATATCGTGATGAAAAATGAAACACATCACTTCGGGGAGGTGGTAGTCCACATGTATGTTTGAGCGATGGTTTTATTTTCCATGGGATAGAAAAAGTGATGAATAAGAATTTTCCATTAACATAATAACTTTTTAATATGGAATATAGTGAAATTATTATATCACATTCATTAGTATACAATTGAATGATTTATAATATTAAATAAAATGAAAGACCTCAATTAAAAGTCGTACCTCATTTTGGATATCGTCATTTTTCTAACTCCTAAATCTATCAGAGGATGGTCATTGGGGAAGAAAAAAATTTCTATGAAGTGTATAATGAAGAATTAAATTTATTCCTTCAAATTATATCAAAATAAATAGATAATTATTTTTAGTTAAGATATGAGAGGTAGGTCCCATTTATAAGTGTGGTTGGTGGAACACTATTAATTATTATAGTCATTAAAATAATATAAGTTATCATTCATGTATATGGGATTCAAAATGGGATAAATATAAAATATGGGATCCTATAGGGTTTAAATTTATTATTACCGAAGGATTTTTACTAGTTTTGAGGTTATTTTAACCCATATGTCTTATATTTAACCACTTATTACCCCTTTTTAATCCTTATCATGTAAATGATACGAATAATCATTATGGTTAAATAATTTAATTCTAGAATATTAATTTCTTCATATCCATTAAACTAGAAAAAGTAAGTTATTTTCTATTTTTAGAAAATTAATTAAATATTTCTTATCAAAAAATATCCTTGAATTGATATTCCAGATTATTCAAATAATTTAACTTTTTTAAAATTAATCATCATTGTGGAGTTAGAGTTTTAGTATTTAAGATAATAGATAACATTAAATTTAACCCTTAAAAACATTTAATGACATTTACTTCATGAAAACTCAACAATTTTAATATTTTCAAAATATTTACTTTATTTTACACTTTCTGGCATAAGTGATGCATCAGCGATGAGTAAGTGTTTTTTTAATTATAAAATTAAAAAAACTAAAAAATATTTTACCAAAATAAGTATTAATCCTAAATATGACAATTCATATCTATTAGTAACATATTTTTATTAATGTTAAAAAACATTGTGATATTAAAAAATCAACAGTGATATTTTATACTTATTATTTAGAGAAATATATAAGTGCAATTATCTATGAAAATGGCTCAAAATCTAATACATTCATATATTGGATAATACTGGTCCAAATAAACTCATACAATAAAAAAAATTATGTTTTAGAGTGACCATGAAGCATTTAATCATATTTTTTACTATTTTTAATAAGTATTTCCCTTTGTCATGGTGAAAAAATTCTACTTTGTCTACTATTCATTGTGAGTAAAATAAAATTGAACTATATAAAAAATTTGAACCTATTGATTAAAAATATGAAATAAATTTTTGGACTCAATTCCTATAACTAAAGGGAATCAATTTTATTATAAGTTTATAATATTCACTATAAATAGTTTTTATAAAAATACGCTTTTAGACATAAAAAATATTTTACACTAAAACCATCTATAATATTGACTCTGATAGTTATAATTAGTTTACATTTAATAGAGTTAAATTTATTGTAAATAAAATCTAATTTATTTTGGGATGTATTTTTTAATTAATTAAATGATATTTTTAAACAAAATTTGTTTATTCATAATTCACCAATAATCGATAATTTCATAATAATTCCAAAAAAAATTCACAATTAGCCATTATTTTGTTAATTATAATTATCCATTAATTTTTATAAAGTAAAAAATATAAAATTATCAAAAAATAGTCAAAATTACCCACTTATAACCATCAAAAAAAATATAAAAAAGTTAATATTAAATCATATAATGAGTTTCTTGTATTTGTTTTTCGAATAACAAAAATTATATTAATAAAATAATTTTTAACTGAGGTTTTTATTTTCATTATAGAAACATTATCTAATATGTAATCCATAATTTGTTTATTTTTATTCATACTCCCTAACTTAACATCGACGTTTTAAGAGTCATATTTAATTAATATTATTTTGGAGTTCATTCAATCATTTGGTTGCATATAGATTACTCTATAAAAAATTGTGTTCATTCAAAAGAAAATATTTTATAAAATATATAGGTATTACATTCCCCCATACATACAAATATTGCGTCCTCAAAAGTTAATTTTTCTTTTGTGGATTAAAAATATCATAACACATTAATTAAATTTTATTTGTATTTTATCATGAAATTTAATTTATAGTATTTCACTAGAAAAAATATATTGAAAATAACATTTTAAGAATAATACAATCATATTGGTTTATGAAAGTGTTTCTCCATATATGACTGTTATATTCCACATAAAACTCAAACAATTTATCATTATATTTCTAGAGATTGAGAAATTCCATTACCATTCAGATTGAAAATATGATAATACTTAATTAATATATTCCTCCCATTTTATAAGTAATATTTCGTACTTTAATGTGTATTTTTATGAATATAGTGAATTTTTCATGATTGAATCACTAAAATAAATTTTAATCAACCACACGATCCAAAAAATAATGAATATGTATTCCACTTATCTGAAATTAAACTGGTTAATACAAAAATAATAATAACCAAAGTTTAATTTATAACTCATAAAATATTATTGATTTAATTTGAACCCTAAAATTACAAATTATTGATTACTCATTCTCCAATGTACCCCTAAAAACATTTATCACCTATATAGTTGTATAAAAAATATGTATATTCCCTAATAGCATATTCCAAAACATTATTTTCCCCTAATAACCATAATTTCCAGGATATAAACCAAACTAATGTAAAATTATCCAAGGATCTCCATTTTATACCACTTTTCATGCTCATTTATTCCATTCAACATATGTTTCCAAAATCATCATTTTCTATATTATTCCAAAATATTATTTACACTTTAAAATTCCTTGAATGTTTACTCTTAATCATTATACAAAGCATCCATTTATAATAAATTATAAATAAAAATCATATATTATATAATTTAATCTAATTTACGTTAAATTATATCAAAAAATTTAATTTTAATACACTATTTCTATTACATTATTCTCTTTTTTCTTCGAAAGAGTAACTGATTTTCTATCCATAGAGACAATATTTCCTAGAAAAGAAAGATCCTAAAATCATTATTCAAGCTTACCAAATTAATCATATAAAAACATTTCTAAAAAATAATTACAATTTAATTATCATTATCTTCAAAATAGATTTTTTATTTCAACATATCAAACACTTAATACCACAAAAAAATTTTTGGGTCGTCCCTGATGTTTAGGGAATTGGTTTTCATAATAAACCATCCCCTTAATGTTAATGTACTAGAAATTAGTTTATTCTTTATATAATTTAAAATTTTGTGAATTATAACCTTTTTCTATACACTTTTAATGAACCATGATTCCCTATGTTAATTTTTCAAGTGTTTATTCTCACATTCATGACATAGGTGGTGTTGAATCTTATTCGTTACATGTTCTTTATTATCTGAACATCCATGAATATCAATTTTTCATCAAATTCATATGATCGTAACTTCAAGATGGTTTATATTTTTTTTATTATACCACAAGATCGATTATAATAAAAATTTAAAATAATAATCATTAAATATTATCTCATATTTCATATCCCTATATAGAAATGGTTATTAATAATGTCATGAGTCAGTTTCCCTAATGTTTCCATAATCTGATCGAGTCCAACTCCAATTGTATTAACATAATGATTATGGGAAATACATATACTTAATAATGGTTTTAATTCCATTCCTTCCAATAGGTTTTATCTAAGATTCCTTATACTGTCCATTTCATGGTAGTAATATTGTGATTGATATTTCCCAATATTTCATGCAATGTTATGGGAAAAAACATGGAGTTTGGTAGGATGTTCTGTAGAATCATTTTAAAGTTGCGTAGATTTTAAATTATGTGAGTTCCTTATGTGAAATTCATCACTTTATACCGGTGAGGTTGTGTAGGATACATGATCTACATATTGATAAATATACCATGAAGGAAAAAAATTGTGGCATATGGTTTGGGATTTTTGTAAGTTCGTGGCATGTTCATGGTTTGGTATACTATACAATACAGTCATGCATCATGCCCAGTTTTGGGATATTGTTCTTCTACCCTAATTTTTATTTTAGGATTTCATCTAAATCCTCCCCACTCAAAAAATTCATCCCACATTCATCCCAAGATATTTTTTAAACTCCCCCGTGTTATAGTATGATTATATGGAGTGTTCCTTTGGTGGATAATTTTCTAAATCAATTGGTATGATTTCTTTTTCTCTCTTCCTATAGTTTCCAATCAAATTTTCAAACTCCAACAACCTAATTTTCCATTTTTGAATTATTTCCAACTTTATAGTTGTTAAAAATTGCGTCTTTTGGTTTTTAATTGTTTTTATCCATAGTATGTGTCCCTTTCAAGTTCATTTTGTTGAACATGACATGGTTGACCACTAGATGTTGGTGTTTCTATTTCATTTTATATTATTCAAGACTTAAAATATTTATTATTTTTTAAATTATTTGTTATCCTATATAATCATTCTGTTGAAAATCTATGGATGTTATTCAAAATACTCCATTAGATAAATTTTATTTTCCTGAAGTAGATGGGTGTGATTCCATGCTTGAAATGATATGATGATGTGAAATGGTTCATTAAAAACTCCCCATGATTAATAAAATTAAAATTTTTGTTTTCTAGAAGAATAGAACTTGTTTTTTATGAAACATTTCTATTCCAATGTTGGTTTCTTTTTGTTTAAAAATGTTGATTTCTTGTTTTAAATTGGTGGTTTCATGTTATAAAGTGAAATTAAATTTACCTTAGGTTGTGTAGCTTTCAATGATGGTTAATATATTTTCATTTTTATTGTGTTTGAATGAAATGTTTTTTTGAAAAATTTATTAAAAAATTATATGTTATATGTATAAAAGTTATGGAACTATTGAATTCTTAGGATGTGTTACTTTTTTATTATTACCTTTTTAATCCCCCTTTCTTTCGATTATGATATTATTACCCATTTGATAGATGCATGGTTATGTGATTATATTGGTGCTTTAGTGTGGGCATCACATTAAGGATTGTGTGGATGAATAGGAGGACATGAGTTTGGTGGTAGACCTAGGGGATGGTTATTTTAATGTGATGACATTATTGTTCATGGACCACCTCCATTATTATTCCAAGAGGATAAAAAGGTATCCATGTTGGTTTTAGTGAGATGTTTCTTGGAAATTTGATGATTTTCACTGGATATGACCCCCTTAGTTGTATGTATCACCTAGAATTGGGGTTCCTAAACAAGGAGACTTTTTAGAGAGATTCAGGGGGGTTGATATGTGATAGGTACCCTGTGATGAGTTAGGTATGCATTAAAATGTCTTTTCCAATCCCATTATCCATTTTGGTTATCCAAAATTCACTATTTTATGTTATTAATATTTCATTTATATGTTGGAATGTATATATTTTACTTTATAGATGTAATTTTTTTCATGTGAAATCCTTTAATGATCAGTAATGTTAATTAATTTTTGTATTCCATCTGTTTAGTCACATTATTTATTTCCCATTTTATTCATATTGATATTATGGTTTCCCTTTCATACTTGTGTTATTATTGTTTGGTATAGGAAATATTTCAATGTAAAAAGGTGGAATGGTTTTCAAATGGAATTCATAGATTTAAATAATATTTAAAAATATTTGAAAACATATGGGTGGGGGTAGGTTATTGTCAAAATTATAATGTTTGGGATAACATTTGTTTCCCTTGGGAAAATGTTTTTTTAATATAAAAAATTGTTTTAATGTTTTTAACAATTCTATATTTTAGGAATTTTATATTTTAATCATATTTTTTTCCTAAATTTAAATTTAAAACATATTTTTCCATTCCTTGTTTTCAGACATGAATAAAATGATTATTAATTAAAAACTGAAATGAACTCATGGTGGTATCCTACTGGTATAGGATCACACCCTACATTGTCACATTTTTTGGTATGTAACATTTATATCTTTTTCAGTTTCCTTCATATTATGGATTCATGTAGGATCTAGTAGAAGTTAATTGGGAATAAGTGAGTTTCAGGGTCATATTGGTGACACAATTTGCATGGAGAGATGTTGGTCGGACATTCGGTTTGTATATATGGTTGGCTCGAGTTGGGTTTTACTTTAAATTATTGATTCAATTGTTTTATTTTAGATCATTTATATCCTATAACTCATTATTGGATATTAATTTTTTCCACATTTATTTTTAAACATTACATCTAATTTATGTTATTCCTTGTTTGGATGTTCAGATATATTCCACCTTATGTAGTGAAATTATCTCCAATAGTTATTTTGAAAACAATTAAAAATTTTAATTATCATGGGGGTGGGGGGTTTGGGAACATATCAATTATGTGGTGGGCCGATTCGAGCTCCATATCGAATGGTGACCCGAGTTAGATTATTACAAAATGGTATCTGAGGTATCAGTTTAAAAAAGGATCTTAGGTTTTTGGGACTCACCTTATTGATATTTGGGGGATAGAGATATAAAGTAGATGGAACCATGGGACTTGATTGGTTAGACTAATAAAGGTATTTTACATCTCGTTCATACATCATATCTTGAGTTTTAATGGTGGTTGGGACCTTTTTTGTGTTATGTAGGTCATCATGGTTCGTTATTGAGATATTCGAGTGTTGAGTTCTAATAGTTAATGTTTGGATGTGTATTGGGGGGATTATTGGGAAAACCCATCATTTGTGAAGAGAATTGGGATGACTATAAGAGAATATATATATATATATATTTTTTTTTTCTGCAAAACCATGCACATTCAACACACAATATTCTTGGAAACATCATGTGGAAGTTGCAGGGTTAGATCCTAGACTGAAAAGTAGTGTGTCTAAACTGTGCAGAGTGAATAACATTGGGAAACAGTTTTGATTTCTATATTTTATTGGTTTTACCATTTATTGGGCTTGTTTGTGAATATCTAAGAGATGTTTTGAGGTTTTTTATAATGGTGAAAAATATGTTTTATACATTAGGATTGATGTTCTCCTTGAAAACATTTTCTGATTTCTTGAACGGTAGGGATGAATTTTTTTTAAGTTATTTTGTTTTTTCACAGAGTAGGAATTTGTGGGTTTTATGAAATAAAATGTGTGAAAAGTGAATAACCATAATGAATGTAGTTTGAGAAAAATAAAGTGGTTTTAAAAATGGGTTTGTTTTGGGGTTTCAATTTTTTTAAGGGCTATAGGAAAATATATTTAAAAATGCAATGCGACCTTATTTTGGTTTATTTTATTTTTGATTCCCTTGTCTGAATTTTTGAGGTTCTTTTTTTCATATTTGGTTTGTATTTATTGTTCTTGACCTCCACATATTGTGATATTTTAATTTTATTTGATTGAGTGATTTTTTATAATCATTTGTAATGAGTCCCCTGTAATTTAATTGGTGATTTAGGAAGGTAATTAGATTTATTTTTTACATAGTTATCCAAGATTTGACCTTCTAGTTTCTAGAAATTTTCAAACTTGATATAGTGTGGTAGATCTTTATTTATTTTATTCATCGGAACATTTATAAGTGTTTTTTAACTAATAACCTCTACTTTTATTAGGTTATTGAG
This sequence comes from Viscum album, assembly GCA_963277665.1. Lineage (NCBI taxonomy): Eukaryota > Viridiplantae > Streptophyta > Magnoliopsida > Santalales > Viscaceae > Viscum > Viscum album. Next base: position 210,373,929 of record OY728123.1, read on the forward strand.
GTCCAAATGAGGTTATTGATTGGTTATAAATGTTTAATGATATTGTTTAGTCAATAAATACTCCTGAAGCCTCTAGGGTGATTTACACTACACCTATGGTCACTATTTTGTGTCTGGGATTATGGAATCTCATTGTTGATACCCAACCATTTGAGTATCAATCTTGGGTATTCTTAATGATTTTCTCTGTTCAATAGATTAATTGATTAATTGATATGTGACAAGGAAGTATATTTTTTTTTGAGTTTTCCCAGGTGATCAGTTGGTGAATGAATATGATGACAATTCAACAATCTTAGCACCCAACACTCTAAATTTTTGGGGTAATGATGAAAATATGGATTGGTAATTTAATATAGGACAATATCTAGATTAACATTAATAAGTGTCATATTCGGGACTTCCTACATTTGAGTGAGTGGAATTATTATTCATTTTTATTGAAGAAATATTATTAGGGAAACCTGTGGGAGGTGATTATTCTTTTTCTATAGGATCTTTTATGGAAGATAAGGTTATAGAGAAAGGGATATATAAATTTGATAAGGGAGGTTACATATATTCTCAACCTAACATTCAATTTTTATCAAAGTGGAATCTATTTATAATTTTCTGTTTTGGGATGTCTGTGAATATTTGATCTTTATATTCATAATCTCCAATGAACTATCATATTTTAGGGTTCAATGGAATATTCCAAGGTTCCATGAGATGTATGGGCATGATAAGAAGAATTTTTTTTATATATCAAATATGGTTAGTGGTGTTCAATATTTTATCTTCCATTGGAGATTTGGGAGATAGATTTTATTTGGGATTCTCCACATTTTTAATTATTATTTTACACTGGCGGAATTTCCTATCATTTGGGTATATAAAATATTTTTTTTCAAAAGATAAAAATGATTTTGATCTGAACTTTATTTCAGTTGAGACATTTGTGCCTCATGTTTTGTATATTCTCTTTTATGATATAAAACAAGGAAAATTTTCTACTTGTTGACTTTGATGTTGTATGGAACTAGGTTGGACACATTGATTTATAGGGGGTTGGTATAATTTCTATATGGGATATGGTTGCAACCATTTTTTATGTATCCATTTAAATTACAATGGAATTATGTTCTACAGAGTTTTATGTGAACATCCTAACATTTTAGCTAGAACCCTTAGGTTAGAATGTTTTATTTTTATTGTGAGGCACTAATTTTACATATATAACATAAAATGGAATGAAAACAATTAAAGATAAAATACATATAAAATTTTATAAGAATAAATAAAATAATTTCATTCCATTGAGAAAATAATCATATTTTATTTATATAGTGTTTAAAATAAAAATTCCTAAAATACTGAATAAACTATTTTATTTTATATTAATAATGGAAACAAGTTATGGAATATTTTAATATATGAATATTCATGTTCGTAGAAAAAACGTTTTATTTAGTAAACGTTAAAAATAATGATTCCTTTCACACTCCAAGTAAAAAGTGCAAAAGTACCTCTTTCGAAAAACAAATAATATTCCTATCAAATAATACAAAAGAAATTAATATATGGTTAAAAATTAATTAAAATATTTATTTTATTATTGAAAACAATACTCTTGATAATATTTTAATTTTTTTAGATGTGGATGAAAATTATTGTCAACCAAAGACAAAATGAAGTGTAATTTTCATAAAAATAAAATTAATTATCATTATAAGTTTAAAATAAATGAAATTTTGTAAATAATGGATACCCCATAAATAAATTTTATAAATCGAAATATATGTAATTTAAAAATAATAGATATCAAAATTAGTCAAAAAAATTTAAAGCTAAACATTTATGATTAAAAATGAAATTATGATTTAAATCCTTACTACAATTGATAAATTTAAATAAAAATCCCTTAAAAGAGAGAAAATGGAATAAAATTAATAAAATGAATAAATAAAAATTCATTATATAACTTGTTAATTGGAACTACATACAATGTGTAAAATAAATTAGGTTCTTATTGTAAAAAGTCTCTCATTGAAGTGAAAATGAGATGATATTACCCATACCTCAAGTCCAAATTTCTTCATATACTCTTTGAACATCATGTGTAATAAATTTGAATATACTATATATAAATAAAAGTGTCATATTTATTATAATCATACCATAAATAATTCACATATAACATTATTTAACCTTTTTGTTAACAATTATTTATTAACATCATTATATCAGTTGTTAAATGTTCTATTCATAATAAATGTTTCAGATTGGTTGTTCTAATACATTAACAATGGCCATGATTTATTAATATATAAATATTTTAGTATGTATCTATCCCCATGCATATATGCCCATGTTTTAAGAAAAAGTGGGTACTGAGTTACTGGAAAAATCCATACCACAATTTTAAAAAACAGTTGATATAGATTATGTTTTACCAACAGTTTTAATAATAACGTATAAATAGAAGATTAAAATACCCATACACCCTCCAATCTTTAAAAAATATCCATATCCTCTCACTCCATAGAATCCTACACCTACCCACCCACCTTAGGAAATTATTCCACCACCATAAATCACTTCTTCTTATATTTTTATCATTTTTATGTTGTGATTTTCGAGATGTAAGATTTCATTCCCTCTGATTCATTCTTCTCCCCTCACTCATGTGATTGATAGTTGTCATCTCTATTTTTCTCCCCTAATTCAAGGATATTTAGAATGTGATATTATTAAAAATTAGACTAGTGATTTCTGAATCCTTCTTCGCTTCTACGGTCTATTATTTTGATTTTTATTTATCCATGAGAGTTGTGTTATATCATGTTTCCATCACATCTATAATTGTTTTTATATATATTCTAATAGAAATAAAATATAGACTATTTAAATAATTTAAATATTGTTTTAATTATAATTTATTACTTTTCAGAATTTTTTTGGGATTATTGTAAATTAAAAATAAATTTTAGATTTTTTTGGATGAATATTTTAGGGGCCAATATAGTTTTATTGTTGGGAATCATATTGAAGTCAACTACTGAGGTTAATGTTTCTTTTTTATTATCATTGAGTTATAAAATTTAATTATTTAAATTAATTTTTTGATATAACGAGCCATAGTTAAACTATTTATTGGATTATATTAACCCAAAATTGAAATAATTGTATGATGATGTACAAGAATATATTATTATAAGAAAGTAAGGAATAATGAATTATCTCTGAAGTGTAACACCCAAAGTGTTTTATGAAGAACTTGTTAGAAGTAAATTAATTACATTTTTTGTATTTTTTTCATGATACGACAAGATAAAATTTCATTATATACTACACCATGATATGATTGCACTACATAAAAAACAAAGATTGAATGTGTTACACACATCTATGAGTTTCTAAAAAACATCATTTTATTATTATAATTATTTAATTGGGATATTTATAACATGTACAATAAAATTATTAATATGAATATTAAAAATGAATTTTTAAATAATATTTACAGTTTCATTATATAAATAACACATATTTATTATAAGACATACATTTTTTGTAAAGTCTTTATATGTTTGAAAATATTATTTTCATAATAAAACTGTTTTTTATTTCCTTCTATGAAGAATAATGTAATTTATTTTGGAAAATAATAGAAAATAAATATTATATAGTAGAAAATATATTTAAATTCATAATGCCTAATTTATCTTGGGGATAATTTTTGGATTTTTCAGAAAAAAATTATTTTTGAATGAATAGTGAATAATACTGAATTCTAATTCAACAGTTTTTCATCTTATTTATTTATAATGTAAAATTATATTTTACTTTTGTTTTAAATTGTAATTATATTAATTTTACATTAATTAATCCAATTTATGTCATTTCAACCTATTTAAAATTGAAATTTGATATAAAAAGATCATAAACTTTGAAACAATTTTTTTCATTAAAACCTTTTGTTGTGAACATATATTGTATTAATTTTGAATTAATTTATTTAAATTCATAGATTTGAATTTGAAAAAATGGATTCCATATTTGGAATCAAAATAATGTATAATTTCTAATAAGTTCACATTATTTTTTTTACACAAAATAGTAGTGGAATTAAATAAAATTATTGAAAATGATTAAGATAAAAATTAGCTTAAAAGCGAATAAACGTGATACATAAGTATAAAATGACCTATATTCATGCCCAAAATCCATTTTATATTAATTTTTTATCTCGATAATACCATTAATTATATTTGGATGACTCTCTAATCCACATTACATATGAAAAACGTGGGTGAAATTCTATTTTAAAACATTTTTATGAATGACACACCCTCTACAATAAAAAAGGAACTAACCCCTCCAAATTATTCACCCAAAAAATCCCATTGGAAAACCCAAAATCTACGGAAATAATTTCCCAAAATCCCTAAATCCATCCAATAATCCTTACACAATAGTTAAATCCATCCAAGTAATCTCTTTGGTGTGAACCAAAAGGAGTTACCCAAAGAAAAGGTAACATCCCTATTCAAGGTATTTTGATTTATTTTCCTTTTCCACCCCCTTAAATATTTATATTACATGATTAAATAAAATCCTAAGAATCATTAATAATCTAATAATTTTTTATTATAATGGATTCATATATACATTCACATAGTTCCATTTAATGGGTTTATATCTTACCATTTTTGTGTACGATGAACTACTGCCTCATGAAATAATGTTGTTTGTTTTCCCTTTACCACCTATCATAGGTGGCAATTATGATGAAAAATAAATTTTAATATGATATATGTGATATTTATGATGTATTTATGCTTCTTTATTTACTATATAAATCATACCATGAAGCTTTCCAATTTTTCTGAACATCATACTTCATTTGAGGATGTGTGGATTACTTCCACCTCAAAGGGATGCGATTCGTTAACACAATAATTGGAATGTATTAAGGATGGGTTTAGTGAAATTATATGATATATATGAAATAATAAATCTTTTGTAATTATATTATACATATTTATTTTTAAATTTATTTTATTCACTTTCTTTCATTCAATACGAATATAAAAGAGAAACACCTTTCATGCGTACGCATATCCTACCATCTCCATCAATGGTGCATTCCATTTCATACTATAATAATTCATATATTATTTTAAATATTTATATAAAAAATAAATTTGATATTTAAATAATGTTTAAAATTATTTAAACAAGAAAATCATTATCTCAGTAAGGGTATCATGACTAATAAAACAAAATATGTACAAAAACAATGTAGATAAAACTTGAAGTGTAAATTTAACATTGAATGGTTAATAAACACCTAATATAATTTCATAATGAAATAATATATGATATTATATATTAGTTTTTTTTTCAATAGTATATCTATAATAAACATATATTTATTATACATGATGTCTTTACGAGTATGAAAAGACTCAATACATGAGGTAAGGATTTCTAGTATAACATTAATTTCCATGAGAATTATATTCTTTTTCAGCATTCATTCATTTTTTTGTTTATATACCTCATATGAATGTATTTTATAATTATTATCCTTATTATTATAGTTATTTACATATTTATTTTATTATCTCTATTTCATGGGGGTATACCATTCAAAAGTTACCAAATCAGTAATAATTTTTTCCCTATTTTCCATCTTTGAGATGCATATTTTGATATATGTATATATTTATTTAAAATTTGTTTATACTTACATTTTAAATTTTATATCATAAGTATACTTATTTTAATAATATTTTATTCTTCATGTAATTTCATTTTTACATGGATATTTTGATTCAATGTTACCCAATGGTAACAGTCTATTGAACCAGTCTCTTCATTTATTAGGATTGTTCATGATTATTCACCCGTTGATGAAATAATATGATACATCTCTCATGAAAACTGATGAAAATTATTATCCTATAGTAATTCATGATATATTCATGTATTGGTACTATTTGAAAAATATTTTGTTCTTAATATAATTAAGAAAACATGTTTTTGATAATTTGATCTCATTTCTATTTTCGGTTAGAAATTTTTTTATTTCAATAACCATGTTTTAAAATATGTTTCTGAATTAACAATAAATTTAAATTTTCAAGAAATAATTTCTTTTAAAAAATATGTTCTCAAATATTTTTTAAATGAAATCTATTTTCAACATATTTACAAGATACCTTTATATTTCATCGTGGAAAAATGTTTTCAAAAGGATTTTTGTTTTAAAAATATTTTTTAAATAATAAAGGATATTTTCCTCAAGATATTTTTTCAAGGATATTTATAAATTATTTTCTATCTATATGACATCTGTTGGTGTTACTCAAGAATTTTCTATGAAATGATCAAATGTTTCCATTCGTATTCTTTCTTGGAATGGATTATGTTTTGATGGAATGGTGTTTTTGAATCCCATTTCTCTTTCATAGAATATTTATTTATAAATCCTACTTCTTTTGATGGGTTATTCTTTGATGAAATGATTTGGAATCCTATTCCTTTTTCACAGGTTATGATATGATTACATGATTATGATACCCATTTTATTTCATGGGTTATGATATGTTTTTATGATCTTATGGTAAATGTAGGTATGATTTTATTAAGTTATGGGTGTGAAATATTTCTTCCTTAAATTCAATGGGTAATGATTTATTTCTCCTGAGATATACATAGCGGAGACAGAGAGTGAACCTAGTTTAGTAACAGATGTTTCCCTCTAATATGATCTTCGAATTGAACGTTGACTGCTAAGATGGTCATGGGATTAAACCATCACTTCCAATATGGTATGGATATTGAAACCATATAAATATTATGGCCATGGAAGTGATTCCATGAAAACAATTTCAACTATTTTATATGCTTACGTATCACCACAATTCCATCTATTATTACAATGTTATGATTTCATAAATTAGATTCCATATTTCCTTTCCATTCATGACTTATTAAATTATAACATTTATTCTATGATTCTTCTTTATATCTTTGATATTAATAGTATGATCTTATATTTTCAAGATCATGTTCTCATAACGTTATGCTCATGATTATACTTACATATCTAATTTTTTACCAATACTATGCATCTGAGATCACCTATTTTTATGTTTTCTTTCACCAGTATATGAAGATGTAAATTATGTATGATTATTCTAATAAGGTTTTTATTCATGAAGAATATAGGGGGATATAATTAATCTCCCATATGTATCGGTTTCAATATTTTCATGTTCCTAAAGGCCCTAAACTAATACATTATTTTAACGTTAGTTTTAGTAATGTTCTATGTATTCTACAATGAACGATGTAATGTTATTGTACAAAATGTGAGAGTTTTTATAGTTGGTATCATATAAAAATCATAGTTAAAATTTGTAAACTATGATGAGAAAACCTTATTGAACCATAAGTACATGTCTAAGGATAATTATAAGGATAATTAAATTTATATGGAAATGTCCTAAAATGTTGGTAAATGATGGAGTGAGTGGTTTCCGAAAAATACATCCTATATATATTCTACAAGTGGATGTGGCTCTGGAAAAATTTATCCAAGGGCTAAAAAATATGAAAAGGATTGTTAGGCCTGACTCAAATTTAAACAGATACATGATAATAGGCCTTGCTTCAAATTAGGTTCGACACTCCTGAGGGAAATGTTTTGGAAATTTACAAACTATCTAAGAATCATCGTGAAGGATTTAAATGAAAATTGGATATTAAAAGCTTAGGATAAACCTGAGAATTGATAGATTAATGATTGTTTCATAATCTAAAAATCATTTATGTTGTTTTTCATGATTACGTGATTCCTCACTATTTGAAATTTTTCATTCTCTTTTATTTTTGTTTTTTTCCAAATGGTGGAACTCAAATTCACCATGTTAATGTAGAGTGTGACTGGAAGTGTAATTATTGTTCTCATCAGTATCTTAATTCTATGGGGGATGGAATGTGAAACCATATTGCTATACTCACAAATAATTCTAAAGATTTTGTTGGTTGGAGTGGATACTCAAGAGGGGTTGAATTGAGTTCCAATTAAAAATTTCTGGAAAAATGATTTCTATTAAAATCAATCAAATTAAAAACAATGATAAACTGTAGTGAATTTGTAAAACTGTAAAGGGTCAGTTAGGTTCTAAAAAAATTATTAGGTCTCAGTTAATTTAATTAGACGATTAAATTAGCTTTTTAAACAAACTTAATGATTTACAATAGCTATAATAAATTTCTAGATTAACTATCAAAGTAACTTTAAAAAAATTTTATATTTCAAAGTAATTAGAAGTAGAATATAAGATATAATTAAAACCAAAATAAATAAGCACATTAGTTTTAACCAAGAGGTTCAGTCTCAGGCAGAGACATATTCCTCTCAAACAATTTATATAAATTTTCATCCACGCCCTGGATAGGGGTTAAACAACAGTACAAAGTCTATCAAGTTACTAAGACTTCTACCACAGTTCTTCGTGAGAAATCAAAAAAAATAGCACATAGGATATTCAGGTCACAATTGACCTCTACCACTATCCAAAGTGAGATACAAAAGAGTAATAGAAGTTTTTTGTGAGGATTTAGAAATCCTCTAGTTTAGTAGAGGAGACAGTGTGTGCATATAGATCACACACTGCTCAAAAGGTAATTAAATGAAACACAATATAGCAAAACAGGTATAGATGAGTTTAGAATGCTCTATGTGCTTTGACTGAAGCTCTGGATTCCTTTGGATTGAAACAGATGGAGATTTGAGTCTTCTTCTGCTTTTTTTCAAGGAAAAGAGAGAGTCGTGGTTCTTGTTTCATCACTTCCAGTGTAGATGTTCAGCTAGTGTAAGAGAGTATTTTTGTAACACTTTAGATTCTTTTTTGAACATTTGTTCTTGATGTATATGATTGTTATTCTAGTTCATCAAGTGTTCTTCACATCATATACGTGTGTATATTCATTTTGTGTGTATTCCTTTATGTGTATTCCTTTCTACATGCCTTCTCATTCTCCAGCTCGATATTCCTTATATTCATTGAGCTCCGGCAATGGGAATGACTACCTTTTCATAGGTACGAGGTACGGTTCCCTGACATGCCAAAAACCAACATTAATTAATATCAGGTGAATTAAATTAAGCAAATATGACTGTTAGAATTATTATAATAATAATGACAAAGTATAGAGTTTCAGTAACAGTGACTAGTTAATAGTCATCTTCCATTAGTAGATCTCTGTCGGTGGACTTGTATTGGTAGACTTGGATCAGTAGATGATTTGTATCGGTATCTATTGCTATGTGTAATAGTATCTCTATGTATCAGTAGCACCTTCTATCGATATCTCTTCTTGTATAGGTAGTCATCTATTTATATCACCAGTCTTGTATTGGTAGCTCTGAGTATTAGTAACTCACTTGTACCAGTAGCTACTTATACCAGTGACTCTGTCTTTATCAGTAGCTTTGTATTAGCAGCTCTGTATCGGTGACCTTTGTGTAACAATAGACTTGCATACCGGTAGTCATATTCACACTGGTAGCTCTGTTCTGTACTAGTGACTGTCTGTCTATTCATTCTATCAGTGACCTTTGTCTATCGGTAGACTATGTACCAGTGGGTCTGTCTATTTGTCTGTATTAGTAGCTATGTGTATACTGGTGGACTTAACACTAAACTGTTAAATGCCACACATATCTAGAGTGACTTATAATTATTTTAAACTACATATAAACACAGATAAACATTTATTTACATATTCCAAAGATCATTTTGATATTCTTATCAACTAATCAGTAGGATGAACAAGTAATTAATATATGAATGAACATTATTTGGGATTATCAAAACATATTAAACATAATTTAGATTATCAAAACATGTGAGATCAAAAATATCCCACTTTTTTATAATCACAACTTATGATATTACAATCTCAAAATAATTAGTAATGTATTAGAGGATATAGAATTAAATACAATTGTATCAAAGATAATAAGAAAATAAAATAAAATAAAGTACTTGAATTATAAAACTAATGTATCAAAGGTATTATAAAACACATAATCAGTTAAAATGTCAGAATTGAAATGTTAAATTTATTATTGGTAGAATTATATTTCTCATAAGTCTCATAGGTCCCCCCTTTATTATTCTCATATATCTAGCTTCTCATTTTTCTCCCCCTTTGTCCTTCCATATTTTGTCATATCAGTTCAGTCCCCCCCTCCATTGTGATTAGAAAAAAGAAGGGAACAAACCAAGAAAGAAGCAACAGAATGGAAAAGGGAATAATATCATTTGTATTTCATGGTGAAAAAATATACAGAGAAATACAAAAATGAAAAAAATATAATCCAAGTGATTCCTATCAAATGTCTTAGCCACTATTCAAACCACCTCATGAATGTCCACTTGGGATTTTCCTTTGGGATCCGAGGTAGACTCAGACTGTGTGGAGGTAGGTTGAGGCTTAGGAACACCAAAAATGATAAGAGGAGGATGAGCTACTGAAACTGTCCCTGGCCTATACTGTGTAGCTCTCTAAGTGATCATTGGAGTAAGGCTTCAGATGGATTGGGCGGGAGTCCTATGAGCAGGAGAAGTATTAGAGGAAGATGCAGGTAAAGCTGGAGGTATAATAACTAGTCGAGCATCAACATGCAAGAAGGGAAACGAGATATTTCTAAAATCCATAATGATTCATCCTCCTCTTTCCATGGATGAAATGAAATAATCATTGTTTTCCATAAATTTTTCCAAAGATGGAGTCAACTTCCTCAACTTGATGGATTTTTCTCTTAAAGCTTCAGTGACTGGGGGTAGTCTCATTTTCTCTACATTAAGCTTGAAATTATTATTGAGCTGATGCTTGGTGTAGAACCTTTGGAAATAATAATCTACCTTGTCTTTCAAATTTTTATGAGAAGCAGAAGCTTCTATCATATAATCCTGAACAATATTAATGATATCTCTAGTGGTAGACACAATTTGGGTAATTGAAGATGAGTCCCCAGAGCTACTGGATGATGCTGAACCAAGCTCCTCCATCATCAAAGATCTAATCTGTTCTAATTTTACTAAAGGTCTAGAAGTAAGAGAACCAGTAGAAAAAGTCACAGTTTCCTTGAAAATGTTAGTTAGCCCACTGATAAGATTTTTCACTGCAGAATATTTGGTGATAACATGCTTCTCTATGGAATGCTTAAACTCCTCAAAAACTGAGACCATTTGGCTGAATACACTCTTCACATAGGCCAAATCCATGTCTGCTTGAGATTTTGAACTCATATAGGATTCTAGAGAGATAATTGATTGCTTTAGAACTAGAACATCCTCTACCAAGCTAGACATCTGATTCTGGAAAGCTGTGACTTCATCCACTATCTCTACCACATAGGTTGACACTTTATAACCAAGAGAGAGTTCAAAATATATTTCCATGTTTCTCAGCTTCTCAACAAAATGATTCCTTAAATCAAAAATAGAAACACTCAAAGAATCTTTCAAATCATCCTTTAAGGATTCAAAAACAACACTTGTAACTAGATTTGAAGGCTTAACAGAGGAGATCTTTATGACACAAAACTGGACCCTAAGTCATTCATAACCAATTGAATCGAAGATATCAAAGAGGTTTCCATTCTTCTTACTTCTTATAAAAATCGGACCTTTATCTCAGACATTAACTGATCTAGATCACCTTTTCTGACGACATCCTCAGGTAACAACTCAGAGGTGATATTATAGTTAACTTGAGGTCGGTTGACAGGTGTTTCATCCTCAGAGTCACGGTAGTCCAATCCACAAACTACAAACCCTGGGTCTTCTACCCAGTATTCAATCTCAATATCTACTGAAACAGTACCAAGTCTAGTTGGATGCTCCCCATCAACTGGTGCAATTTGTTGTATATAAATGAAACCCTCAGAATCTCGGTCTTCCTCATCATAATCCTCCACAATCATCTCTAAATCAACAACATGAGGTTCTTCAGGAATTAGTACTGTCCTATCTACTTCATCAAGAACAACCTCTATGGGCACATCAGTAATTCCAATTAATGGACTCAAACTCATGGTGGTAGAAGTAGATGCTTCAGTTTCAGATCCCCTTTCTTCTTTCTCATTCTCTGGAGCTGGCTAGTCTCCCTCATCAACATGTGTTTCTTCATTTCTCTATTCCAAGACAGTTTCCTTTCCAGATGATACAATTTCAGAAATAGGACATGGAGGTCTGTCCGGATCTCCTCTATCTGCTACAGTATAGGAATCCTCCTCTTCTGAATCATCACTATACTATGGCTCCTCTTCATCAGGTCCTAGACCTGGATCCGTCACATCCTTAGGCCTAGAAGGATGATCCACATGATTAAACTTATAATATAACATCATATCATCCGTGACCCATTCTATCATCCACAGATTCCAATTGATCTTCATGTACTTACATATTGTGTTTGTGATATAGAAATTTTTTCTTACCACCACTATCTCATCCTGAGACTCAGTTATTCCCTTCACATTAATCATAACCAAAATCAACTTGGCAAAGAATAAAGCATTGGTATTTGATTTTGGTCTAGTCATATCCTCCATTTGAATCATTAATAACCTACATAGATTCACCTTAACTAAATTCATTAAACGATGCAACAGATAGATATCTTGATATCTCAAATTTGAAAAGACCCCTCTTCTTAGACTTAGAAAATGTTGCACAAGTTTGAACAACAATCTGTTTTCTCCATCCATTTCTACATCCAATACCTTTCTCTTCTTTCCACTACCAGTGAGCTCCTCTAAGGTAGTATCATAGTCAAATATTTCACTGGTAGGTGGAATTTTCTTTGATTAATATCCAAAAACTCCTTTATGCGGTACTCTTAGGTACTCAGCCCACTCAACAGATGAAAAAGATATTTCTTTTCCATTCACAACTGAAATCATCCGGTTCTCACCTCTTGATTTCTCAAAACTCACAAAATCAAAGAACTGTTTTACTAGCTTCAGATAGTAGGGTCCATTGTTGTTTGAGAAGCATTCGACCCATTCCTGATCTTCCAGTTTCTCTAGAACTAACGATTTACTAGACATCATCCATTCCGCGCATAACTTTTTCTCAACTTATATATCTCTATTTTTCAAATGAGGGTTCACTTGATGCCTTCCCGACCTTGTTCTACTAACACTGCTACTTGATTCAGGCCATATCTTCTTCTTCTTCGCATTCGGCTCATCAATGTCAGCTCTGACAGTAGGGAATTTTGTTTTTTTCCATCTATGGTTTGAGGGACATAGTGTTTCCTTAAGGTTCGGGGATTCAAGGATTTGGTCTTGAGAGAGGAGAGTTTGGTGGATTCATAAGTATCTAAGACTTAGTTTTTATCATTTAGGAATCATAAAATAAACAAATAACACATAATAAGTATAATATAAACAACAAACATTTGAGCGGCTAAAGTTATAGAAGTTTAAAGTAGCACAACCTAACAGTAACTCATACCAGTGAGAATTTCTAACGGTGAGGAATTTAATCGATGATGTATAGTAGCGAGGTCACTAATGGTGAGGTATAGTGGTGAGTTTCAAATTAGTGAGGTATAACAGTGAGGATCCTAACAGTGAGGATCCTAAAAGTGAGGATTGTAATGGTGAGGTTTCTAACCATGAGGTTTCTAACAGTGAGGTTTCTAACGGTGAGGTTTCTAACTGTGAGGTTCCTAACTGTGAGGATTCTAATGGTGAGAATTCTAATGGTGAGATTTCTAACGGTGAGGTTTCTAATGGTGAGGTTCCTAATGGTGAGGTTTCTAATGGTGAGGTTTCTAACAGTCAGGGTTAATCATTTCTAACTCATTTCAAATGTAACATAACCAATCCGTACTTAAGGGATTGGTGAAAATGTCAACTAATTGATGTTTAGTACCTATAAATTCAAGAGTAATATCACCTTTTTGGTAATGATATCTAAAAAATTGGTGACTTACATCAATGTGTTTGGTCCTACAGTGAGATACAAGGTTCATTGGGATATTTATTGCACTAGTGTTAACACAGTTTATAGAAACATTTTTAAAATCATATCCATAGTCCAAAAGAGTGTGTTTCATCCACATAATTTGTGCAGACCAACTACCAGCATCTATATACTCTGCTTCAGCAGTAGAAAAATAAAGTGAATTATGTTTCTTACTACACCATGATACTAAGGATTTTCCCAATAAATGACATGTTCCAGATGTGCCTTTTCTATCTAACATGCAACCAGAAAAATCAGCATCTTAATATCTCATTATGTCAAAGGATTTCCCCTTTGGATAAAATAAACCTAAATTTCCAGTATGTTTAATATATTTGAAAATTCGTTTAACATAAAGGAAATGAGATTATTTTGGATTATCATGAAATCTTGGACACATACACACACTAAACATAATATCTGGTCGACTAGTAGTAAGGTAAAGTAGACTCCCAATCATTCCTCTATAGTTGGTTTGATCCACTGATTTTCTAGTTTCATCAGCATCCAACATACAAATAGTACTCATAGGTGTATCACTTTCATTAATACTATCTAAACCAAAACCTTTTAAAAAAAGTTTTTTATATTTATTTTGATTTAAAATAATACAATTTTCATTTTGAAAAACATGAAATCCAAGAAAATATTTGAGTTCTCCCATTAAAATCATTTCAAATTCATTTTTCATACCCTTTGAAAAATCAATACACAAAGTATTTTTAGAATATCCAAAAATTATATCGTAAACACAGATTTGTACTATCAAAACATCTTTATAAATTCTTTTAATAAGAAGAGTTGGATTAGCAATCCATTTAGAAAAACCTTTCGAAATCATAAAATTACTATGTCTATCAAACCAAGCTCGTGGAGCTTGTTTTAAACCATATAAAGCTTTTGAATGTTTAAATAATTGATTTGGAAAGTGAGGATGAGTAAATCTAGGTGGTTGTTCAACACAAACATCTTCAATTATAAAACCATTTAGAAAAACACATTTAACTTCCTTTTGATATAACGTGAAATTTAAATGAGAAACATAGTCAAGTAGAATCCTAATAGCCTCTAATCTAGCTACTGGTGAAATGGTTTCCTCGAAGCCTATTCCTTCATCTTGACAGTATCCTTGAAAAAATAGACTTGCTTTGTTTCAAACTATGTTTCCGGATTCATTAACTTTATTTCTAAACACCCATTTAGTGCATATGGTTAAGGTGTCCTTAGGTATGTCAACTAATTCCCAGACTTTGTTTATTTCAAATTGATTTAATTCATCTTGCATATCCATTACCCAAAATTCATCATTGATTGCATCATTGATATTTTTAGGTTCTAACTATGAAATAAAGGCTTGATTTTCAAGCTGGTTTCTTAGAGAATCTCTAGTCTATGTCCCTCTATCAAGATTACCAACAATAGCATATGAAAGGATGATTATTTAGAATTATAGTTGATCTGGTATGGGTAGGACTATAAATTTCATGCTCTTCTATAGATTCAGGTTCTACATATTCAGGTTCTGGAAAGTTTCCATAATTGGATGTCTTTAAAATAGGTTCATTGATTCTATCATTAAGGTCCAGAACAGACAAATATTCTTCAAGATTTTCAAGAGATGACTTAGGTTCATGTGGATCAGTTTCATCCAACGTGTTGTGAACAGATTCTTCCACAAATTTGGTTCTTTTGATAAATACTTTGTAAGATATACTGGTTATAGAGTAACCTAGAAAGATTCCTTCATCTCTTTTGGATGAAAAGATTTAAAGATTATCCTTAGTATTGAGAATAAAAACATTTCCTCCAAAAACTCTAAAGTAATTAACCTTAGGTTTCCTATGGGTCTACAAATCATAAGGGGTTTTCATGAGAACAGTTCTAATCAAGACTCTATTAATAACATAACAAGCTCTATTTATAGCTTTAGCTAAAAAGTAAACAGGTAGGTCATACTCATTGAGCATAGTTCTTGAAATTTCTTTAAGGGTTCTATTTCTTCTTTCTACTAAAACATTCTGTTGAGGTGTCCTAGGGGTAAATAAATATTTACTATATCCATTGGATGAGTAATAAGATTCGAACTCATTATTTTCAAACTCATGACCATGGTCATTTCTCAGGGACTTAATCAACTATCCACTATGGTTTTCTACAGACATGGAGTATTTAATAAATAAGGAACAAGCTTCACTTTTGTGAGCCAAAAAGTATAGCCAAGTGTACCTAGAAATGTCATCTACTAAGACATATACATAGTGCTTCCCATTTAAATGAGAAGCTCTAGAAGGTCCAAACAAGTCCATGTGAACCAAGTAGAGAGGTTGAGAAGTTGAAACTTATTTCTTTGATTTAAAAGAAACTTTATGTTGCCTTCCCTTTTGACAGGGATTACAAACTTTGTCTGTTGGGAATTCAAGTTTGGTTCGGTCTCTAACAAAGTTCTTCCTAGTCAGTTTTCTATGTGAATTAACATTCCAGTGTCTTAATCATTTATTCCATAGACAATACTCTATATGAAAAGAATTTAAACAAGTAATGTTTTTTATCTAAATAATTAAAATCAACTGTATAATCGTTTTCAGTTCTCAATGCAGAAAATAAAAAAAGACTTAAAAACACTATAAGAATAATTTTCAAATTTAACATTAAATCCATCATCACATAACTGAGAAAACATAATAGATTATATTTATCTCCATCAACAAATAATACTGTAGAAATTAAAACTGAATCAGTATTACCAATCTGGCATAGGCTGATGATTTTGCCTTTTGAATTATCACCAAAGGTGACATGGACTCCATCAACATTTATTAAACTCTTGAAGAATGAGTAATCTCAAATCATATTCCTTGAACATACACTCTCCAAGTATCATATCTTCTTATGGGAACTCTTCAAGCAAGTCTCCTACAAAACCGGTTTAAACAGAAATTTATTTTGCTACCCAGATCTTCTTAGGTCCAGACAGGTTAGGAAGCAAAGCTTTAGGTAACCAGATTTGTTGTATGGGTCTCATATAATTTACAGTATCAATGTATTTTGAAATATAATCTCTATTTGATCTATAAATATGTGAATAACTAGTTGAAGAATATTAACTTCATGTACTAGAACTAGCAGCATTCTATCCAGATTTAGGAATAAATATATTTTTAGTAATCTGTCTCTGTCCAAATTGATAGCCTATTCCAGTGATATATTTTGGTGCCACTTGTTTTCATACAATTTGATTTAGAGTATTCTTTCCATTTGTGAATTTCTCTATATCCTTCCTTAATTTCTCATTTGACAATTTCAGTTCAATATTTTCATTCAGTAATTGATCATTCTTTTCCTTTTCTATATCAAGGGAATATTTAACAGAGTTGGTCAAAGCATACTATTTCTTCATGGTCTTATAATTGTCCTTAAGCTCATTACAGGTTTCTTATATCATATTATAGTATTCAAATTACTCTTCAGTAGTCGTATTTTCATATTCCGAATCAGAGTCAACTCTTGAATAATATGAATTTAAAGCATGAGTATCCTGTGTTACCTCAGATGTGTTTTTCATAAAACACATGTTAGATTTTTGTGATTTCTCATCCTAAGTAGAATCAAAATCACTCGAACTATCTTTTGAATCACTCCATGTTTCTGTCATAGCTTTCTTGTACTTATTATCATTGTAGTCATGTTTCATCGTGAACTTCAATTTTGGAGAGTCTAATTTTACATGTACTTTCCTTTTTCACTCATAGCAGACAATTTTATCACTTCTATCAGACTTTTCCAATATTTTTTCCAATGCCCTTTGTTGTCATACATTCCTTTTTAGTTTGATTTTCTGAAAAATTTCTTCTTCCTATAGAACTTCATGAATCTCTTGGAAATTTGAGCCATCTCAGCATCACTGTCAGAATATGAACTTTCACTTGTTAATCGTTCAGTAGGTATATGATCTTTCTCCTTATCTGTGCTCCTTGAGGTAGTAAACTTAAATTCCACTGACATCCTTTTTTGGTTCATCATCTTCTTCCTTTTTTACTTTCAGTTCTTCTTCATAAATCATTAACTTACCAATTAATTATGTAATAGGTAAATAACCAATATCACTGGATTCTCTAATTGAAACTGATGTGCCTCTCCATCTATCTAGAAGACATCTTAGTATCCTCATGATATGTTATTTTGCAGGAATAACTTTTCCAAGTGAGCTCATAGTGTTGACAATCACAATGAACCTGAGATACATGTTATAAATAGGTTCATCGGACTTCATTTTAAAATTATCGTATTTAATAATGTATGTGATCAATATTATTTCCTTGACTTTGGTTCCTCCCTCATGAGAAACTCCCAATGTATCCCAAATTTCATAAACATTTTTACAAGAAGATATGAGATTAAATTCTTCATCTACTAAATCACAACACAGAGCATTCATTGATTTAAAATTATTATTGTAAGCAGATTTAGTAGGTTCATCCCAAGTAGTTCATTCACATTATGGAATCTTATACTGTGTTTCTATAGAAGTCCAGATGTAAAATCCCATACTTTCTAAATGAATTTTCATTTTCTACTTTCCACTGGGGCATAATTTGTACCATTAATGAAAGGGGACATGTTAGTAACAGAACCTTCTAATATATTATCCATAATTAGATTAAGAAAGTAAATATAAAGAGATAAAATTCAGACCTAACAGAAATTTAGGATCTTTAAGATACAACTAAAATCACAGTTAAAAAACAGAGTATTTGTAAATACTTTATCAAAAACAAAAATCCTCGGATACCAAATGTTGGTCAGAGTGGATACTCAAGATGTGGTGAATTGATTTCCAATTAAAAATTTCTGTTAAAATGATTTCTCTTAAAATCCCACAAATTAAAAACAAAGTTAAACTGTATTGAATTTGTAAAACTGTAAAGGGTCTGTTTGGTTCTCAAAATATTGATTAGGTCTCAATTAATTTAATTAGAATACTAAATTAGATTTTGAAACTAACTTACTGATTAACAATAGTTACAAACAATTGGTAGATTAACTATCAATGTATGTTTTAAAAAAAATTATATTTCATAGTAATTAGAAGAGGAATATAAGATATAGTTAAAACCATAAAAAATAAGCACAACAGTTTTAACCAAGAGGTTCAGTTTCAAGCCGAGACATATTACACTCAAAAAAATTTATATAAATTTTGATCCACACCTCGGATCGGGGTTAAACAACAGTACAAAGACAGTCCATGTTCTAAGACCTCTACCATAGTTTTTTGTGGGAATTCAAAAACAATAGCACACAAGCTATTTAGGCCACACTTGACCTCTACCACTATCTAAAGTGGGATACAAAATAGTTATATAAGTTTTGTGTGAGGATTTAGAAATCCTCCAGTTTAGCACATGAGATAGTGTGTACATACAGATTACACACTTCTCAAAAGGTAAGTAAATGAAACACAATAGAGATAAATATATAGAGATGAGTTTAGAATTCTCTATGTGTTGTGAGTGAAGCTTTGGACTCATTTGGATTGAAACAGATGGAGCATTGATTCCTCTCCTAGTTTTGTAAAGGAAAACATAGTGTCATGGTTCTTGTTCCTTCACTTCCAGTGTAGATGTTAAGATCATGTAAGAGAGTATTATTTGTAACACTTGAGCTTCTTCTATGAAGTTATTTTCTTGATTTATATGAATGTTCTTATAGTTCTTCGATATTTCTTCACTACATGTACGTGTGTATATTCTTTTTGTGTGTATTCGTCTGTGTGTATTCCTTTCTACATGTATTCTCTTTCTCCAGCTCGATCATCATTATATTCCTAGAGCTCCGGCAATAGGAATGATTACCTTTTCATAGTTATGAGGTATAGTTCATTTACATTCCAACAAACCACATTAATTAATAGAAGGCCCATTAAATTAAGTAAATATTACCGTTATCATTATTTTAATAATATTGAAAAAGTATAGAGTTTGAGTAACAGTGACTGGTTAACATTCATCTTCCATCCGTAGCTCTCTGTCCTTGGACTTGTATCAATAGATTTGGATCAGTAGATGCTTTGTATCGGTAGTTGTTGCTCTGTGTTATAGTGGATCAATGTATCAGTAGAACCTTCTATCAATATCTCTTCTTGTATCGGTAGTCATTTTTTTATATTTTCATACTTGTATTGGTAGCTCTAAGTATCAGTAACTCGCTTGTACCAGTAGCTGCTTATATCAGTGACTCTGTCTATATCGGTAGCTTTATATCAGAAGCTCTGTATCGGTGACCTTTGTGTAATGGTAGAATTGCATACTGGTAGACTTATTCATACTGGTACCTATGTTATGTACCAGTGACTGCCTGTCTATTCATTCTACCAGTGACCTTTTTCTATCGGTAGGGTAAGTACTAGTAGTTCTTTCTACTTGTCTGTATCAGTAGCTATGTGTACACCGGTGGACTTAACACTTAACTATTCTGTGCAACACATATCTAGAGTGAGTCATAATTATTTCAATGTATTTATAAACATTGATTAACATTGATTAACATATTCCAAAGATCATTTTGTTATTATTATCAACTAATCAGTAGTATGAACAAGTAATTAATATACGAATGAACAATATTTGGGATTAACAAAACATATTAAAAATAATTGGGATTATTAAAACAGGTGAGGTGAATAGATTTAAATCATAGTGGAATTTGAATTGATAAAATAGGGGAACAACATTTTATTGAGTACTTCATGATGAAACATCCACCCTCTTTTAGCATGTCTTCTAATCTACTTTTTGTTTCGAACATTGGATTGGTAAACCTAGAAAAATATTCTCCCTTCTCCACTTTTTGAAACATTAGTAAGTCATTATGGTTTTTGATTAGTTAAAAGGAAAAGTAGTCCAGTGGTGTAATCTAATCCCAAATATGGGTTTGCATGATAAAATTGAATCCATTTATTGGGATTTTTTCTTGATCATATTTTTCAATCTGTAATTTCATCTTATTATTCATACAATTATATCTAATGAGTTCTTTATGTTAAAGAAATAGGATGATAAACCATTCGGTACATACGAGGCTAATTTCACAAGATATTCAAGGTACACTTCTGGAATTAACATCAAAACTAAATTTAATGTTGTTAGGTTCTTCACTATCTTATATAAAAGTATCATGAAAAAAAATTTAATTAGATAATGTAGGTGGTAAAAATATATTTTTGAAAATATCATTCAATGTTCATGTAGAGGTTAGAGTTATGTATAAATATTATGGTTATGATTGAAAGTGGTAGATGGAGTTCAATAGAAATTCTAAAAATCATGAAGAGAGGAAGATGTGAATTTATATTCTTTATTTTTTGAAATAATCAAGGATTAATATGTATTAAGGGGTCTAATAAATGTTTTATGTTTGGATGGGAAGGTCATCAGGACTTTTATTTCCAAATAGATAGGAATGTTTCATTTAATAATTAGAATATAGAGAAAACTACATAGATTGAACCTCACTTCATTTCTACAAGTGTAAAGAGATATTTCATAATTATAAGCAATGCCTGAACAATAAAGATAATTATTATGATTGATTTCATCATCCTCTTTAACCAAGGGACAAGGGTATTACTCTGGAAATCACTATTGTTAATGAGGGGTATGATAACAATGTGGTGAATTATATGTTTACCATTTACTCTAGATCTTCTAATGTATTCCTTGATTCTATATCTACATACTCTTTCATATCAAAATAATTTTCTATGGGTATTAATATTACACCAAAATAAATATATATGGAATTAGTAGTGAAAAACCTAATGGTTGAATGATTTAATCTCATGTATATGATACCTATATGATTTATGTTTATGGAAATGTGCTTCGTAAAAATTATTTCATTATTCCTTTAGTTCAATTTGATAACACATTAAGAAAAGAGTGGATTTATATACATAAACCCTATATCAGTTTTCAGGGAAGGGATGTTAAATTTTATATATTAAACCATACAATGATTTTATATTAATGAGTTCTAAGAATGAACCTTCTATATAGATTACATCTACTCTATGTTTCATAATTACCATTAATATGGTAGGTTTCTATAAAATGGTTGGGGTGAAAATCGACATCATTGATATGCCTATTGTTTTGTAACTTTTGTACAATTTCATGTAATATTTTCCTAGTCTTCCACCAAATCATGAAGTTGACTTCTTGATAGAATTCATACCTGGTTCCATATCAATTTTAATGACTCCCTAAATAATATCCTGAATTTATCTGAACGAATTTAATTTGAAATTAAATGAAATACTTGATAAGGGATTCATTCAACCAAGTGTGTCACCTCAGTGAGAAAATGTTCATTGTTTTTAAAAGAATGGATCAATGAAACTCTACATTGAATATGTGGAGAAAAACAAGATCATGATCAACAATAGGTATCATTTTACCCATATTATTGACTTGTTTGATCAACTACATGGAGCTGAATACTTTTCTAAGATTGACATTCTTTCTGGATTTCATTAATTGAGGGACAATAAAGACGATATACCCATGAATTAATTTAATACACAGTATGGAAATTATTAATATACATTGATTCATTTTGGTATAACTAATTCCCCATTATATCTTCATGAATTTGATTAACATATTATTTAGATACTACCTCAATATATTTTCGGTAGTATTTATTAATGATATTTAAGTATATTCAAAGGGAAATGACAAGTATAAAGGAAACTTGAGAATTATACACAATATGATTAGTATTGATAAATATATTAAAAAATTTCAAGTGTTCTTTTTTGGATGGATAATGTTTAATTTTTTGATTCACATTATCTAAAGTGATCGTTTTGTGGTAGATCCATCAATGATGAAGGATATAGAATGATGGCCTAGACCAACCACGATGAGTGATATCCATACTTTTCTTGGATTAGTTGGATATTGTCTATGATTTGTGGACAATTTATTACAACTATCGAATCGTCTTGAAATACTAACTCAGACAGGTGCTTGGTTCCTATAGATATAAGAATGTGACGAAAATTTCATGGAACTGTAGATATGCTTAGTTCTAACACATGTTCATACATTACCCTATTGTGGAGAAATTGTTTTATCTATAGTGATGCATCATAGAATGTATTGGGATTTGTTATAAGGTAATAACAATGTTACCTATTTTTCCTCGCGATAGTTGAAGATCCAGGAGAAAAAATACAGAACTCATGGTTTGGAGTTATATGTGGTATCTTATTAATTAAAGATATTGAGCAATTATCTTTTTAGATAAAATTTTGATATATAGAGGAATCATAGAAGTCTGAAATATATATTCACCAAAAATGAGTTAAACATGCACTAGAGAATATAGTTATGACAGATAGAGGATTAAGACTACTCTATACATTACCACAAAATAATTGAAAAAGTTTCTTTATCATTTTAGTCTAAAGGATCATTCTTGCATATCCATGTTGAGGATCTAAAAATATCGAATATTTCTGTATTTTCAAAATTTGGATATAAAAATCATTATGTAAGGAGAAAATTCTTACCTTTATCAATTTTATGTTCAACCCTCTATCAATTTTATGATTAAATAAGTATAAATTAGATTATAGAGAGGAACATGAATGTTATAAATTTTCCTGAGTTTAACCTTGATTTTGATGGAATGATAAGGTTCATAAACCCTGTATGTGTTCTATGCATACTAGATTTCGGGAATGATATAATTGGGAAACCTCATAGTTTTTTATTATATATTAATCTAGTAAGTAATAATATTTATATTTTCCTAAATGAATATGTATAGTGGAATTTAATGAAGCAGTATATCACATTGTTTTTATCTGGGATCTTATTATGATAACATGTTACAGTTTAAAGAAAATAGTTCAAGGGGATATTGCATCCATTACCCATACTATAATTGGAATGTTAGAAAATTACTATGGTTTTTTCGTCATACTATATGAAAATGTTAAAGGGATTCATTATATATGGGTGGTAGTCGATACCCTTACTATTTTAGTGCACTTAATTTCTCTCAATGAATAATTTTATCACAATCATCTTGAATATATATAATTTAATGAAGTGTTAAGGTTGAATGGAGTACCATATTCCCTTATATCTTGTCAGTATTTGAGGTTTACCTTGATGTTCTGGTGATGTGTTCCATGGGAACATTATATAGAAATGTGTTTCAGTACTTCTTAATATCTAAAGATATATGTTCAGTCTCAAATAATAATTCCAACCCCAGAGGATATGTTGAGATCTTATTATTTTAATTTCAATGGTTTGTGTGATGAACACTTTACTCTAGTTATCTTTTTTAACAAAAATATATTTCACTCAATCATACATATGAATACTTGTAAATATCTACATGGGAATAAATGTGGAGATATAATGTGATGGAAAAATGATAAAGAAATAAATTTATTAGGACCTTATATAGATAAAGAAATTGAAAATAAAGTTAGATGCATTTAGTATAATATCAAGGTAGCTCAGTGTTGGATGAAAATTTATATTGATAACTGATGGTGTGATATATAATTTTTATTTGTTCAGAAGGTGTTTTTATTAATTTTTCCATTGAATAACATTTTAGGGTTTGGGAAGAAAGGGAATCTATGCTATCGGTATATCAGTGCATTTGGTCATTATGATCATAAATGGATGATATCCTATCACATGGAACCTCTACAAAATATCTCTAATGACCACGATTTTTTCAATGAATCTCCCCTGAATAAGTATATACCTAAATCATAACATGTACTAAACTGAAATGACATACTGCTGGAGAATGGTCTTTCTTACATTGAACAACCAACTGAAATTCTAGGTTGTACACGGAATTTTATACAAAACAATACCACTCACCTTGTCAAAAATTGTATAGAAATCACCGTTTAGATAATTCTACATAGTAACTTGTGGATATCATGAGGAAGAAGTATCCTAATTTTTTGTATTAGAATGAGGTATTATTAAGACGAAATTCATTTCAAGGGGGTAGAATGTGATACATAGAATTTTTATAGAATATTTTTTTTAATTAAATAATTATCATTGATGTATTGAGTTAATTTATAAACCATGTTAAAATTTCATTATATGATACACCATGATAAGTTTTCACTACATGTAACACTAACACGGCTTCTGTTACATGGATCACTGAGTTTCTATGAAACAACATTATATTATTTCAATTATTAAAATGAAATAGTTATAAACCAGATGCTAAACATAATAATATGAATATTAATATGTAATTTATGAATATTTTATAATATGGTTTTATATAAATTAAAAATAATTATTATAAGATATATAATTTTTAGTAATGTCTTTATATGTTTTAAAATTATTATTTTCCTAAAAGATCTCCATTTACTGTCATTGTGTCAATTATAATGAAATATATTTTATAAAAAATTTTAAAATGAATTTTATAAATTAAAAATAATTTTTAATGAAGAAATATGAAATTATTTTTGGGAGAATTTTTGGGATTTTACTAAATAATATCATTTTTGAGGAATATTAAAAATATTGAATTTTAATTCAAAGAATCTTTTTCATCTAGTTTATTTATATTGTAAAATAATATTTTCATTTTGGTTTAAATTGTAATTAAACTAATTTTACATAAATTCATTTAATTTAATTAATTTTAACCAATTTTACATTGACGATGGATATAAAAAATCCCAAAATTTTGATCATTTTCCTTTTTAAACCATGATGTTGCGGCATATCTATGAGGATTAGTTTTAAATTAATTCCGTCAACGAAAGGGATTTGAATTTACAAAAATTGATTCTATATTTATAATTATAATTATTTTATATGTCTAATATGTTCCACTAATTTTTAGACAAAAAATATTAGTGAATGTGATTAAAATTAATGACAGTCATTATAGAAAAAAAATTACCTTTACAAAGGAATAAACCATAAACGTAAAGCCCACAATGACCTAGAAACTTGTAAAATTCAATTTCCTATTCATATTACGACCCTATAATCTGAAAATTATGATTGGTACAATTTTTGTGCCATTGGAAAAAAGGAAAAATGATGGGGGAATTCCATTTTCAAAAATTAAAATAATTCCACACCTCCTCCATTATAAAAAGGCACTCACCCCTCCCACTAATTCAAAAATATCAAGACCATTTTATCACAAAAACTATACTAAAATAAACTCCAGAAAACCATAAATTCATCCTATAAGGATCCCATTTGAATTTCATCCATCCAATAAACCCCTTTGGTGGAATCCAAAAGGGGTTAAAAAAATAATATGTAACAACTTTTCTCAATCTCATTTTATTTATTTTCATTATATACCTCATAAAAATCAGAAACTCCATGATTTAATAATAAAATATGTATACTAAATATTATTATATGTATTTATTACAATTTTTTGACAAAATTTTACCGACACTTCCATATAATGGATGAGGAAAGTACCATTCTTGTATACAACGAACTACCACCACACGAAATGATTTTTTTGTTTTTACATTAAAATAGATCATGGGTGGAATTATGATGGAAAATATTTTTTTTAAATGAAAAATTTGATTTTAATTATATATATATTTTTCATTAAATAATTTATAAAACATACCATCATGGTTTCCATTTTTTAAACATTATAATTTCATTAGTGGATGTGTGGACTACAGCCTCCTCAAAGCAATGTGATTCATTCAAACAATAACTGAAATGTATAAAGGATGGTTTTAGTGATATTAAAAAATATATATATGAAATAATAATTCTGATGTAAATATATATATATATATATTTCATTTAATTTATTTCTTTCAATATGACAGAAAAATAGAAACAGTGTTCAAGGGTACTTATGTCCTACCATCTCAAAGAATAGTGTATTCCATTTCATACTTTTATCAACAGTAGTTAATTATTAATATTTATATAATAAATATATATTATATTTAAAACATGTGTCACATTCATGAAATAATTAAATAATGATCTTTGTAATGGGATCATGAATTATAAATGAAAATATATATGAAAAACAAAGAAGATATTACCCGAAGCATAAAATTTAAACGTAATTTTTAATAAATGAGAAATAAAAAAGTAATAATAAAATAATTTATGGTAGTACATATTATAATATGGGTTTTTAATCGATTTATAAAAAAATATAAATTATACAAGATTTTATTACAAGTACGATGTGATTCAATACATAAGGTAAGGGTTTTCTATCCATAAATTTTAGGGATTATTCTTTATTCACCATCCATTCATTCATTTACACATGACTTATTATTTATAAATATATGGTTTCTAATTTTTTTCTTATTATTTAATTTTATGAAACACTTATTGTTGGATTACTACTCTCATGGTCGGGTCACTATGAAGAAATGTAAATGGTTTTATTCAATGATGTGACATGGTACATTTATTGATGAATGTGGATTCATTATTATTGACATGAATTTTTCTATAGTAACCATTGGACCATATATATTCGAATCAATGTAAAAACAAGTGTTTTAGTGAAAATAACACGTTTCATCTAATTATGGTGTCATTATTAATGTAATCCCATGATATATTTTTCATGATGGTGAGGAAAAATGACACCATCAACACCCCCATTTGTGTGGAACAAAATAATGTATTCTGTGAATCAAAATTTTCCATTGTGAAAATTGATGTTAAACTAAATGTAATAGTGAGTAATATAAACATGTAACTATATATTCTCATGGTTCATTTTATGTACCTTGGATTGTGTTTCTAGAGTTCATACAACTATAGTTACTTAATTTATTTTTCTTTTTTAATGTTAAGTTTGTTTTAATAATTTTTTATTTTTTATATTCTTTATATTTATTCCAATTCATCAAATTGGGTATAAACTAGGTTTATAAAATATATAACTTTATTTTATATTTTGGTTTCTTAAACATGTTATGACATTGTTTCTAACATCATTGGATTCTATGTTGTAGGTGGTTATTTTTTAAAAATGTTTCTAAATATGGAATTTTCATTCTTGTCTAGATCATAAGAGGTATTTAGTAATTTAAATGGAAGATATTATTTGATAATGATAAATGGATGTGAATTATAGGTTTTCATCCTATGGTTCCCTTATTTTTTATAATAATTGTACTATTTTTCTTCTGCGTTACATTTAATTACATGTTTTTATTCGTTATCAAATTGTATTAGAAAATTTAATCTCAATCAGATTTATATTTTCCTCATCCTACTAGTATTGGTATCATATGGAGTTATCATAGAGCTGCATGGACCACCCTTCATACCCATTCACTCTCTGACCCACCGGAGGAAACTCAACTTATGAAAATATTCCATCATCCACTTGAGCCTCCAAGTATGATCCCACCCATTCCTGCATCATCATTTCATTTGTACTCTTTTTACCATATCATATCTAAGCCTCTTGCAAGGATATTCCAACCAATACCATATCTATATCCTATAATGCATCCCCAATCCTTATATAATTATCCATAATTATCTACATCGTCTCCATTTCATGTTATCCATATTGGATCTGATGATTATGTTTCATCAGATTCAACCCCAGTGCATCCAGATCGCCCATTACATGCTTTGAAATAGGCACATTCCTCATAGGCAGTCGATTTAGTACATCCCAAATATCCATCAGAACGTAATGAGAACTTGGTATCTAGTTTTTTTTATTAAATTTATGTCAAATTATACCGATTTATTTTCTTTATATTGTACACTAAAAAAATTCATATTATTCTTGATTCTATATTATTCTATTGGATATTCTAATTGGCGACATGGGAGAACCCATATGCATGAATTCTAGTGTCTCAAATCACAAAAGTTGTTATATTACAATGAAGAATAACTGGTGATAGTTTTAAATTTTAGGAAATTTATATGTTTTATGGGAATTTTATCTAAGTAAAACTATAAAATTCTGGTGAAACCAGTCTAGTGGATGCATATCAGTTATGAAATCAAGGAGAAAAATGGGGGAATATATTTGTAATACCCAACAAGATACCATTTATTAAGAAAGAAAAGAATCAAGAGAATGGAAGATGGGGTCAAATAAGAATAAGTTCCCTCATCCACCAAGAAACAGGTCTACATATCATAGTAAAACATATCATTTACATAATCAGATTCACCCGCAGTCTCCCACTCAGATTGAGCCTTTTCCTGATTGAAAATTTTAAGTATATCTGCATCCACCTTCCTTGACGCCTTAGAAATTGAACTGGTTGACACAGTCCTAGGAAGATTAGAATAATCTTTTCATGGTATCCTCTTTGTGGGAACATGGGTGAAACCCTCACAATTAGTCACCTTTGTCGTGGCACTTAAGATTTCATCCTTGTAAGAGGAATGCCCAGCACTGCCCAATGCCCTGGAAGGGGTACCAATATTCCCTCTTTCATCCTCAGAAATGTTCCCCCATTTCCCAGATAATTCAGATGACTGAATGAGCTTCTAGTCTTCCTGATAACAATCATCAGGTTTCTACTGATAGGAGACATCAAACTGAGGGGTGTCGGGGATAATCAATCTCAGAGACTATGTAGGGATGTCCTCAACTGAAGTAACTGCTTTAGCCAAGTCAACCCGAGAACTAGAGGGGGCACTATGATCCCTCTTCGAAGACACATCCACCAGTGGTATTTTGCCTTGCACATCAGCCATAGTGGAGGGTGGCTCTTTAAGATGAATATTGGGATTTGAAAAACCGGAATCTTTCATCTTCAACTCCCTTCGACAAAGATTTTTTGGATGACCCCTCATCCCACATTCCTCACATGAAACATTCTTTCGATATAGCTCTAAAGAGTGCCCGACAGCCATACATTTATTGTAGAAAAGAGTCTTTTTTTCATACTCACCATCTATTTGTATGTTATCTAAAGGAGTAGATAAAGTTACCTTGTCTATCAGAGTAGAGCTGAGATCAGCCTCCACCAACATCCTGGAAAAGTGACCAACCGAACATCCTCAGTTTCCTTGTCAAGATGAATAAGAGTCCCAATTGCCATACCAATATCATGCAGAATTTTTGGATGCCAAAGGACCCGATTGAGTCCATGAATATGAACCTAGATCTGATAGAATGCATTCCTTGCATGCGATACATTGAAATCTAAAGACCATTCATGTATGTGATGCCACCAAGGCTTCAAGAACATGGTCCCAATACTCCATACTCGAAGATTCAAATCATTAGAAGGAAATAAGTAGTGGAAAAACCCTCAACCAAGAGAGACACATTTCCAATTAGAGAAACCACACAAATGCGAAGTTCGGCGAAACAAATAATCAAGCTTCTAAGGTTTTGTACCCTTAGGAAAAACAATGCGTTCAATCATTGAATTTCTTCCTATCGCGATTCTCTCAGAAAATGATACAGGATTTGATTCAACGTGAGCCAATAAACCCTTGCGAATAATTTTACCAGGAGAAGAGTCCTTGAGAGGAGCCAAGGAATGAGCTCCATCCAGATTTAGACCTGAAATTGATTCCATCACATTGAAAAAAGATTTAGACCCAAAAATATCTTCACCTCAAGATAGCGCAGGATCAGTATGATATTTTAGCATCGTAGCATCCACAGGATTCCCAGCTACTACTACCTCTGTCCGAACAGCATGAATCTGTGATTCAACAAAATCCACCCGAGTTTACCATAGCAACGAACCCTTCTCAACCACTTCTACATTTCTCATCTGAGATTCTCAGTGCAAAGCAGTAGATCCCGTTAACAAATCTTCAGATACAGTGAGAGAATCTGGATTCAATCGAAAGTTGACAGTCGGTTCCACCACAACCGAAGAGCTTCAAATTTCATCGACCACCCGTGGGGCATGAGTAGACGACGACGAGGGAATAGCCGACGGAGCACCGCTAAGAGGGAGTAGGAGGTCAAATCCGAGAATGTTCCAGATCTCCATGACCGCGCTGCAACCATAGAAACCATCATCAAGAGAGGAGGAACCCGCAGCCCAAAACGCCATCCTTAAACTTCCAATGGCATCAACATATTTGTAATAATGTTTTTTGAAATTTATATATATATTATTATTATACTTATAAGAATTAGGATTTTTATTATAGTTTATATTTAAATTTCTTGACAGGGAAGCTGCTAAGGCATCATGGTTGATGGATCTTGGAAAGCTATGGAATCATATAAACATGAGTTATGTTTTTTGATGGATGATTTTAGTCGGTTTAGATTTAGAGGTTGTACCGATATTCACTAACTATCCAATAATAAAACATCAATAAATTATTTTATATTGGAGGTGTAATGAGTTTATGGTATTCTTAATATTTATTGGTTTTAATTTAAAATAAAATTCATATTAAATGTATTGAATTTTTTCTGACGATCTAGAAAAACCAAAAGAACAATGATATTATGATGCAATTTCATGCATTGGGATGCACAAAAATTCTCATTCATGACATGTGTTTGGTGCATTGATATGAATATATATATATATATTTAATTATTTATAATATATTTATTTGATGAATTTTAAATTTTGGGGCTTCACAGTATTAGATATGCTAAATTATTTTTCATTTTGAGGGTAGAAGTGAAATAAAATTTTCACAAAGGATGGAAATTCATCTTTTTTAAATTATCATATCGAATTTTTTTTTCTTCTCATAAATCCCTTTAATATAATGCTAAAAATTCTCCATTAAACTGAGGATATATTTTTTCGAATTTTTAAATTGCTTAAATGAATTGATAGGAGTTATAAGGCCCCAGCCTTAAACCTTACATAATCTTGAGTTATCACAAGATTACACGTTGAGGATCTTTTCAGGTATAGAGTTTTAGAGAATTAAATCATAAAACTTGAATTACATTCCACATATAAACAATGTGGTTACATAAAGATAGTATTCTTCATTCCCATCAATGGAAACATATTTAAAATAAACATGGATTCTTTCTTGACACTTCCTTGACACTATCATCATATCATTTACCTTTCCCTTGACCTGTGAAAAACATTTCAAAAAAAAACATGGGATGAGCATAAAAAGCTCAGTAAGGGATATAGAAATATGGAAAGGAAACATGGGTACATATATACATAAGGATGAGATCAAATTTAGCCATAAAACATAAGCACTTTAACATACCTCATCAAATCATGAATAAATCATTGAAATCATAAGACATAAAGGTAACTTGAGGCATTCATAACATTCTTACGTAGGGAGTAACCCTCTTGGTTACGTTTGGAATACCCATCATAGTATATTCCCTAAAATAGCTTCGGAGAAACCTTAATGTTTCACTCCTTCACGTTACCCAATGCATTGGAGAGCTATATCGGGCTCACCCGCCCTTAGTTTATCACGGAACCACCGGTTTTCATAATAATGCCCAAGAACCTCAACATAATCATATCACATAAATCATGCATAAAGGAAACATAACATTCCCACCATTCAATCACAAGATATCAATACAACACATTGATATAAAAACATTATGAAAACCATTTTCAATACCAAAATAAATGAAAAGTAAAACATGGTATTTATTTTTCTTTTAGAAAGAAGGTATGGCTTGTAGAGGAAGCCGAAACTCAAAAACGGTCACGACGGCGGAGAAGTCGTTGTCGCTGCATATGTACGACAAAAACATTCCCTTTTTTCGTTTAGTAAAATGATTCATATAAAAAAGATTCCTTTGGGATAAATTTAAAAGTCAAAGGGGTTTATACACCGTATAAAAGAAGTTTGTGTATAAAACAAAATATGCCTCAATGAAAGGAGACTGAGACAAAGTCCCATACCTCGGGTCCGACTTGACTCGATCGTTCTTTAATGTCCTAAATAGTAAACTTGAGTTAATTTCTACTTCTTTATGAACCTTTTTAAATTTCATTATCCCTTTTATATCACTTATTACCATGTCATGAACACTATGTAATTATTTAAGTTAATAACAGTCATTTAAACGATCATTGGCACTTGAGTAAAAAATAAACCCTTTATAATTACAAGTTGGTCATGTATCCATTATATCCACAATGGTATTCATGATGTAGATATCATATATGTCATATATATCCAGTACATGCATGCATTTATAATATTACATAATCATTTAGAGGTAAGAAATGAAATGCACCGTTCATGGAGACGGTAAGTCGTACGTAGGCATGAACGCTACTTTCATTTCTATTTCGTATTTTATAGAATGGAATCATAATTATATAAAGGTATATTATAATTCCAGTATAATATAATATATAATATCATAGTTCCATCCTTTATACGTCCCACATATGGTATTTAACGAATCAAATCACTTTGAGGGGGCGGTAGTCCGCATTTCCTTAAATGAAGATATCACGTTTACCCATAATGGAAACCATAAAGGTATGACCAAAAAGAAAAAACAGAAGCTTAAGGAAAACATAAACATATTATATATCATATATAAATATAGTGACATCTTAATGGCCACCTTTGAAGGCGTTAAAAGAATGTTGAACAATCATCGTTTCGGGAGGCATAAATTCACCATCCACGGAAACAGTATGTTCGTTAACCATTAGATGTAGGTGTGTGTAAGTGTAGCTCTAATCTTTCTTATAACAACATCCGAGTATATTGAAGATACTGGAGTTGTTACAAAAGAAAATAATAAAAAGAGTTTAGGAGGTTGGAGAAGCAAAATAAAACAAAAGGACTCAAAAGAAGACATTACCATAAAATCGGGTAACTCCCTTTGGTTTGAGCTCAAAGGCTTTCTTGGGAAGACTTCTGCCCAAATTGAGGCTTCAAGGAGTAATAGAAAGAAGTGGAGAGGAAAAATGGGCAGAGTTTGGCCGAGCCAATGGCTTTGGGAGTGTGGGTAAAGAGGTAGAGGTGGGGGGGCTTTTATAAGAGGAGAGGAGGGGCACTCTTGGAAAGTAAAGAAATATTACTTTATTTGAAAAGGAGTTTTGGATTTAAAAGGACCCAAATTTATATACTTCTAGGATAAGGTGATAAGGGTTCTAAATCCCCTCATATAATAGGTTTTGGACATGTGTAGGTATTAGATATTACATTATCCTTCCATTTTATTTAAATCGTTAAATAATGTTGTCATCGCTGCCTCATCATGATGTCATAAATAAATTTATTTATTTAATTTCAAAAAATTATAAAAAAACTACTATGATGTAGGAAATAGTTTTTTCTTTCCAATGAATATTTATAATAAAAAATCTGACATGTATAACCCCATATAAAAATTGTTTTCGTAAAACATATTATGTTTGTGTCATTTTTACTTTTACATTAAATAAAAAGTTATTTATGTCATTACCCAACCAAAGTGGCTCCATGGGGTCCCCATGTTGACCCATGGATTGTCATGGTTGGCCATGACACATCCAATGAGGGTAGGACATGTGTAAAGCTCATCATATACTATTAAAACATTATTTTTACCTTAAACTACACTAATTACCACTAATCGCGATTAAAAACTTAATAAGTTACTATTCACCAAAAAATTATTTTAATCTCATTGAACCACATTTTAATTCTTAATGACAACCATGTATGTCGGATTTTTGAAATTCAAAACACAATGATGGAAAAATTTCATTTAAAGGGAAAATCAGTTTTTATAAGTACCACTTAGTGGTTTCACTATTCATCAAAAATTGAAGTTTTTCAGAAAATTACCAAAAATTCACCCTAAGCTATATTTGATATTCCGAATTGAAAAATGAATTCCATTTTAAAAAATTCAAATCATATAAGTCATATTAATTAATTTAATAATTAATTCCCGCTGTTAGAGAAAATAGCGTGTTTTTATGAAACAATATATATCAAAAGATTGACACCAGTTTAAGTCCAATTTCAAAGTGAAATTGATTCCAATGACCACCATTGGATTAAATGGTAAAAATATATTCTAATTTCACTTGAAAACAAATTCAAAACATATTCTAATCATATAAATAAATTAGATTAAAAAGCAGTTTTGATGTAAAATGCAGTATTTTTCACAATTCATTAAAAAATGAACATTGTCAGAAAAATACAAAAAATTCACACAAAGTAAATTTTGATGTCCCAATCATAAAGAATAAGTTTATTTTGAGATAAATAGCTTATAAAATTGTCAAAAGATAGATTCAAAAATGGTTTTCCATCAAAAGGAAGTAAAACAATCTTTTAAAAAATTAGTGTATTCCATGGTTAAGATTGGATTTATTTTCATTTTAAGCCTCTAAAACACTATCTAATTCATTAATAGACATATATAAAAATATCTATTATTCATTACTTACTTGGGATGTTACATCCTTCCCCCCTTTAGAAAATTGCATCCCCACAATTTATTTACTTATCAAATAAATGGGGGTACTTATCCCTCGTTGCATTTTCAGATTCCCATGTTGCCTCTTCCATCATGTGGTTTTTCCACAAAACCTTTACCTTCTTAATCACCTTATTCCGTAACACTTGCTCCCTGTGGTCAAGAATCTGGACCGGTTGTTCCTCATAAGATAGGTTCTCTTCTAGCTGAACTACCTCTGGACTCAAAACATGAGATGGATCTGGCATGTACATTCTCAATATCGAAATGTCAAAAACATTGTGTACCTGAGATAAACTCGGAGGTAAAGCCACTCGGTAAGAAACTGATCCAACTCTCTCCAGAATTTCATATGGTCTAATAAACCTTGGACTCACCTTTCCTTTCTTACCAAATCTCATCACACATTTCCAAGGAGAAACCTTGAGAAAAACATGATCACCTACCTCGAAAGATAGATCCTTCCTCCAGTTATCCGCATAACTCTTCTGCCTGCTCTGAGCTATTCTCATGTGCTTTTGAATCAGCTGAACTTTTTCTGCCATCTCTTCTACCAATTCTGGTCCCATCAACTTCCTTTCACCCACTTCATCCGAGAAAGCTATAGTTCGACACCGCTTCCCATATAATGCCTGAAATGGTGCCATTTGTATACTGGAATGAAAACTGTTATTATTTGAAAATTCAACCAAAGAAAGATGTTGGTCCCAACTTCCCTGATAATCCATAGACCAAGCTCATAGCATATCCTCCAATGTCTGAATTGTTCGTTCTGACTGCCCATCTGATTGAGGATGAAAAGCTGTACTAAGATTTAATTCAGTACCCAACTACTTTTGATGGCCTTTCCAAAAGTTAGAAGTGAACCTGGGATCACGATCAGATACAATGGAGAGGGGAACTCCATGTAACCTGACTATCTCTTTAAGATACAAACGGGAATGTTGATCTAGGGAAAAAGTATCTCGTATAGAAAGGAAATGAGCAGATTTAGTCAAGCGATCAACAATAACCCAGATTGCATTATTACCTCAAGATGTCTTCGGTAATCCCACAACAAAGTCCATGGATATATTTTCCCATTTCCACTCTGGCACTGGTAATGGCTGAAGCATCCCTTTCGGTAACTGCCGATCTGCTTTAACCTGCTGACAAGTCAATCACTTCACAGTAAAATCAGTAATATCTCTTTTCATTCCATCCCACCAGTAATACTCCCACAGATCTCTATACATCTTAGTACTACCAGGATGAACTGAAAATGGAGAACTATGAGCTTCACATAACAACTCTCTCTTCAACTGTTAATCACAAGGCACACACAATCTCTTACCAAATCTCAAAAAGAAATCATTATCAATGTTGAATTCAGGCAACTTACCTTTTTGAACCAGCTCTACCTTTTTCTGCAACTCACTTTCTTGCTTCTGTACTTGCTTGATTCTATCTCATAGAGATGATCTCACTGATACCTGAAACAAAACAGAAGAACATCCTGCACCCACAACTTCTATGCCAAAGCTCATCAAATCCTTAACCAAAGGATCACGTTCCAAACGCAACATTTCTAATGAAGCATTACTTTTTCGACTCAAAGCATCAGCCACTTTATTTGCTTTTCCTGGATGGTAATGAATTGTACAATCATAATCCTTGATTAATTCTAGCCATCTACTTTGTCTCATGTTTAACTCTTTCTGAGTGAATATATACTTTAAACTTTTGTGATCGGTATATATTTCACACTTTAATCCATACAAATGATGCCTCCAAATTTTTAAAGCGAAAACAACAGCAGCTAATTCCAAATCATGTGTAGGGTAATTTACCTCATGAGTTTTCAACTGTCGTGAAGCATAAGCAATTACCTGATCATTCTGCATTAGGACGCAACCAAGTCCTTTCAATGAAGCATCACTATATATAACAAACTCACCATTCCTAGAAGGTAGTGCCAAAACTGGAGAATTCACCAATCTTCTTTTCAATTCCTGAAAACAATCATCAAATTCTTTTGTCCAGATAAACTTAACACCCTTCCGAGTTAGCTTAGTCATTGGACTAGATAATCGTGAAAAATTTCTAACAAACCATCGGTAATAGCCTGCCAAACCAAGGAAGCTACGAATCTCAGTTACATTTGTCGGTCTTGGCCAGTATTCCACAACTTTTGTTTTTACAGGATCAACAGTTATCCCATCTTTAGAAACAATATGACCAAGGAAAGAAATTTGTTGCAACCAAAACTCACACTTGCTGAATTTTCCATACAGTTTATTATCTTTTAAGGTTTGAAAAATAACCCTTAAATGTCTTTCATGCTCCTCTTTACTTTTAGAAAACACCAAAATATCATCAATGTAAACCACCACAAACTTATCCAAGAACTCATGGAAGATTCTATTAATTAAGTCCATTAATACAGTAGGTGCATTGGTTAGCCCAAAAGGCATTACTACAAATTCATAATGGCCATATCTAGAACAGAACGTAGTCTTCGGAATGTCGGCTTCTATTACTTTCAACTGATGGTACCCCGACCTCAAGTCAATCATCGAAAAATACTGAGCTCCCTGGAGCCGATACAACATCATTTGACGGCCTGACATCTGCTGAAGTAGTTGCAAAGGATTTCACCACCCCTTTCTGCTTGTAGTCTAACTGCTTCCCATCACTCAAGCTCTTTGTCGGACAGTCATTTGCATAGTGACCCATCTCATTGCACTTAAAACATTTCACTAACTGTAAATCAAATTTCGTCTTACCTTCACCTTGATCCTTTTTAGTGAAATCACGAGCCTTATGTCCCATATTACCACATCGGTAGCACTTTCCAGAATTCAGAAGACATTCCCCAGCATGCCTTTTTCCACATTTATCACAAACTGGAAACTTAGTTTTCTTACCATCAGACTTTTTTGAAAAATTCTTACCTTTCTCCTGCCTCCTCGGTCTCTTCTTTTGTTGGTTTTTATAGAACACTTGATCATCGGAAAAATCCATTTCCACCTTCTCAGCAAATCGAACAAGCTTTTCATAACTTTTAAACTCACGAGAAGCTAATGCCCTTCGATATTTTGGCTTTATTCCTGAGTAAAAACGATTGATTTTACTATCAAGGTCTCGGATAAAATTTGGAGCATACCTTGCCAATCGAGTGAACCTTTCTTCATAGGTAGCCACTGAGTCTTCCTCTTGCCTCAATTCCATGAATTGCTTTTCCATCTTAAGTCGAACAGCCTTAGGAAAATACTTCTCAAGAAACATACCTTTGAATTCATCCCAGTCAAGAGCATCAATCTTATCGGCGTCCCTGATATTTTTAACCACAGACCACCACTGATCTCCCTCACCCTCCAAACGGTAAATAGCAAGACTAACCTTTTTATTTTCTGAACACCTCATGACATCGAAAATCTTCTCCAGTGCTTTAATCCACCCTTCAGCTAGCACAGGGTCAGATGATCCTCTGAATGATGGGGGATGTTGCCTCATGAAATGTTCCACCACTGAAATGTTCCTCTGCGGTTGATCTGGCTAATCTCGTGCATGGATACCACCACCATTTATCACTTGAGTCAACTGCGCCATTACTAAAAAACATTTAAGTTCCAATTCTGACCATCTCAGGATGCTGATTCGGAAGGTTATTTCCTTATGCATGCCTTCCTAGCACTGCTTCCCTGTTTCCTCTGCGGAAAACCATTCTGAACAATCATGTCTTAGATGAAGCAACATGGTAATCTTCAAATGCTATATCACTTCAATTTGACCATAAATTTTTTTTTGGATAATCATTTAATAGAATTTTAACTCCTAAATTTATCTAAACCGACCACTGATACCAACTATAAGGACCCGTCCTTAAACCTTACATAATCTTGAGTTATCACAAGATTACACGTTGAGGATCTTTTCGGCTTTAGAGTTTTAGAGAATTAGATCATAAAACTTGCATTACATTCCACATATAAACAAAGTGGTTACATAAAGATAGTATTCTTCATTACCATCAATGGAAAAATATTTAAAATAAACATGGATTCTTTCTTGACATTTCCTTGACACTATCATCATGTCATGTACCTTTCCCTTTACCTATGAAAAACATTTCAAAAAAACTTGGGATGAGCACAAAAAGCTCAGTAAGGGATATAAAAATATGGAAAGGAAACATGGGTACATATATACATAAGGATAAGATCATACATTACCCATAAAACATAATCACTTTAACATACCTCATCAAATCATGAATAAATCATAGAAATCATAAGACATAAAGGTAACTTGAGGCATTCATAACATTCTTACGTAGGGAGTAACCCTCTTGGTTACGTTTGGAATACCCATCACAATATATTCCCTAAAATCTCTTCGGAGAAACCTTAACGTTTCACTCTTTCGCGTTACCCAATGCATTGGAGAGCTATATCGGGCTCACCCGCCCTTAGTTTATCACGGAACCACCCGTTTTCATAATAATTCCCAAGAACCTCAACATAATCATATCACATAAAACATGCATAAATGAAACATAACATTCCCACCTTTCAATCACAAGATATCAATACAACACATTGATATAAAAACATTATGAAAACCATTTTCAATACCAAAAGAAAAGAAAAGTAAAACATGGTATTTATTTTTCTTTTAGAAAGAAGGTATGGCTTGTAGAGGAAGCCGAAACTCAAAAAACGGTCACGACGGCGGACAAGCCGTTGTCGCCGCATACGTATGACAAAATCATTCCATTTTTTCATTTAGTAAAACACTTCGTATAAAAAAGATTCCTTTTGGATATACATAAAAGTCAAAGGGGTTTATACACCATATAAAATAATGTTGTGTATAAAACAAAATATGCCTCAATGAAAGGAGATTGAGACAAAGACCCATACCTCGGGTCCGACTTGACTCGATCGTTCTTTAATGTCCGGAATAATAAACTTTAGTTGATTTCTACTTCTATAAGAACCTTTTTCAAGTTCATTATCCCATTTATATCACTTATTACCATGTCATGAACACTATGTAATTATTTAAGTTAATAACGGTCGTTTAAACGATCATTGGCACTTGAGTCAAAAATAAACCCTTTATAATTACAAGTTGTTCATGTATCCATTATATCCACAATGGTATTCATGATGTAGATATCATATATGTCATATATATCCAGTACATGAATGCATTTATAATATTACATAATCATTTAGAGGTAAGAAATGAAATGCACCGTTCATGGAGACGGTAAGCCGTACGTACGCATGAACGCTACTTTCATTTCTATTTAGTATTTTATAGAATGGAATCATAATGATATAAAGGTATATTATAATTCCAATATAATATCATATATAATATCATAGTTCCACCCTTTATACGTCCCACATATGGTATTTAACGAATCAAATCACTTTGAGGGGGCGGTAGTCCGTACTTCCTTAAATGAAGATATCGCATTTCCCCATAATGGAAACCATAAAGGTATGACCAAAAAGAAAAAACAGAAGCTTAAGAAAAACATAAACATATTATATATCATATATAAATATAGTGACATCTTAATGGCCACCTTTGAAGGTGTTAAAATAATGTTGAACAATCATCGTTTCGGGAGGCATAAATTCACCATCCACGGAAATTGTATGTTCGTTAACCATTAGATGTAGGTGTGTGTAAGTGTAGCACGAATCCTTATTACTAAAACATCGTAGTATATTGAGGATACTGGAGTTATTACAAAAGAAAAGAATAAAAAGAGTTTAGGGGGTTGGAGAAGCAAAATAAAACAAAAGGACTCAAAAGAAGACATTACCTTAAAATCGGGTAACTCCCTTTGGTTGGAGCTCAAAGGCTTCCTTGGGAATACTTATGCCCAAATTGAGGATTCAAGGAGTAAGAGAGGGAAGTGGAGAGACAAAATGGGCAGATTTAGGCCGATACAAAGGCTTTGGAAGTGTGGGTAAAGAGGTATAGGTGGGGGCCTTTTATAAGAGGAGAGGAGGGGCACTCTTGGAAAGTAAAGAAATTTTACTTTGTTTGAAAAGGAGTATTGGATTTAAAAGGTCCCAAATTGATATAATTCTAGGATAAGGTGATAAGGGTTAGAAATCCACTCATCCAATAGGTTTTGGACATGTTTAGTTCTTATATATTACATTATCTTTCCATTTTATTTAAATCGTTAAATAATGAGGTCACCGCTGCCTCATCATGATGTCATAAATAAATTTATTTATTTATTGTAAAAAAATTATAAAAAAACTAATATGATGTAGGAAATATTATTGGCTTTCAAATGAATATTTATAGTAAAAACTCTGACTTGTATAACCCCATATTAAAATTGTTTTCGTAAAACATATTATGTTTGTGTCATTTTTACTTTTACATTAAATAAAAAGTTATTTATGTCATTTCCCATCCAAAGTGGCTCCATGGGGTCCCCAAGTTGACCCATGGCTTGTCTTGGTCGGACATGGCACATCCAATGAGGTTTGGACATGTGTCAAGCTCATCTTATATTATTAAAACATCATTTTTACGTTAAACTACACTAATTATCACTAATCGCGATTAAAAACTTAATAAGTTACTATTCACCAAAAAATTATTTTAATCTCATTGAACCACATTTTACTTCTTAATGACAACCATGTATGTCGGATTTTTGAAATTCAAAACACAATGATGGGAAAATTTTATTTAAACGGAAAATCAGTTTTTAGAAGTAACACTTAGTGGTTTCACTATTCATCAAAAAATGAAGTTTTTCAGAAAATTACCAAAAATTCACCCTAAGCTATATTCGATATTCCGAATTCAAAAATTAAGTCCATTTTACAAAATACAAAGCATATAAGTCACATTAATTAATTTAATAATTAATTCCCACTGTTAGAGCAAATAGCGTGTTTTTATGAAACAATAAGTATCAAAAGATTGACACCAGTTTAAGTCCAATTTCAAAGTGAAATTAATTCCAATGACCAAAATTGGATTAAATGGTAAAAATATATTCTAATTTCACTTCAAAACCAATTCAAAACATAATCTAATCATATAAATAAATTAGATTAAAAAGCAGTTTTGATGTAAAATGCAGTATTTTTCACTATTTATTAAAAATTGAACATTATCAGAAAAATACCAAAAATTCACACAAAGTAAATTTTGATGTCCCAATCATAAAGAATAAGTTTATTTTGAAAAAAATATCTTATAAAATTTTCAAAATATAGATTCAAAAATGGTTTTCCATCAAAAGGCACTAAAAGAATCTTTTAAAAATATTAGTGTATTCCATGCTTAAGATTGGTTTTATTTTCATTTTAAACCTATATAACACTCTCTAATTCATTAATAGACATATATAAAAATATCTATTATTCATTACTTACTTGGGATGTTACAGGAGTTGAATACATCGAATTAGTTAATTATTAGGAATGAAAACTAGTTTCTAAAATAATTCATTGAATGAGAAATAGTTTAGAAAAATGGTGGGTATTTTGATATGATTAATTTATGTAATATAATTTGGGTGGGTGTTTTTTCAAATATTTTTGGTCTTTTAAATATTAATGTTTTTCTATTGAAACTAATTTGATGTGTAATTTTTTTAACTAATCAAATTACTAAATATCTAAATAAAAAAAATGTACATGTGGCTAAATGATCAAATTCAAAAATTACTAAATGGCCAAATGGAAAAATGGAAAATTTTGAAAATGAAAACATGTCCAATTACATGATGATCAAATGTCTAAATGGATAAATGACCAAATGAAAAAATGAAAAAAACCCAAATTTTAAAATGGCAAAACAACGAAATGCATAATTGGCCAAATGGAAAAATAGTTAGATTCCCAAATGAAAAAATACCTAAATGATCCAATATCCAAATGGAAAATGTCCAAATTCCCAAATGGAAACCTGATAAATGTCCAATTTTCCAAATTACTAAATAGAAAATTTCAAAATATCCAAATTTCCAAATTTCTAAATACCTAAATCACCGAAGGGAAAAATTCCCAAATCATATAATGGAATACTATCTAAATTTCCAAATGAAAAATTTGAAAAAATATAAAAAATTCCCAATATCAAATTTCCCAATTGGGCAAATGGTAAAATTACAAAATTGAAAAATCGTCAAATTTAAAAATGGGAAATTGATCGAAAGAAAAAATGACCAAATGGAAAAATGGTCAAATGGACAAATTCCCAATGATCCAAATCCCATATGTCAAAATACCCAAATGGCTAAATGGCCAATTTACCAATTACTCATTTACCCAATTACCCAATTTACCAATTTCCCAATTCTCCAATTGGTCAATTTATAATCTCTCAAATTCCCTAATGGATATTTAATATGGATAACAGGCTAAGTTTCCATGTTGAAAAAG
The DNA here is from genome assembly GCA_963277665.1 of Viscum album. NCBI lineage: Eukaryota > Viridiplantae > Streptophyta > Magnoliopsida > Santalales > Viscaceae > Viscum > Viscum album. The sequence continues at coordinate 210,417,832 of OY728123.1, forward strand.
GTCCATGTTGACCTTTATAAAAGGGGATAGGTGTCCAAATGGGTTAATTTACAAATTTAAAATTTCCAAATTCCTCAATTCCACAATTTCAAAAAATTTGAAATTATCAAATGGGAAGATGAAAAAATGGCCAAATACCCAAATGGCGCAATGGGAAAATAGCCAAATTTTAAAAATTACTAATATTCATTTGGTTAAATGAACAGATTACAAAATATTTAAAGGGTCAAATGCCCAAATGACCAAATGACTAAATGGACCAAGGGGAAATTTTCCAAAAATTCAAATTGTTCAATTCCTAATTAAAAAAATTCTTAATTGGACAAATCCCAAATATGAAAAATTGACAAATGGACAAATTTAAAAATACTAAAATTTACAAATTCCTAAATGGCCGAATTCACAAATGGACAGGTGGCCGAATGACCCAAAACCCAAACCAAAAAATTAACCTAATGACCAAATTATCACAATTAACGAGTGATCGAATAACCAAATAATGTAACCCAAATTACCAAATGGAATTTCTCTAAATTCCCAAAATCCAAAATTCTAAAATTCCCAAATGTCCAAATGAACAAATAACCAACTTAAAAAAATTACCAAACAACTTAAAAATAAAATTAACCTAAAATCCAAATGAATAATATTAAATTTTCTAAATAACCAAATAACACTACACAAATAGAATTCGACCAAAATGTACATACAAGAGGAATCCATGTTATACCCATGTTTAGAATTTTATTTAGTATTTATTGATTTTTTTATGACTATATTAATAAATTTCAAATTAAAAATATATTTATAGGCCTCATGATTTTATGGATCTATTTAATAGATAGAATTTTAATTCATTCATGGTTTATCAATTTTATATTATTAAATAATATACCATTATAATAATTAATTACATTTGTAATAAGTGGAATTTGGCATCAAAGGTTGAGTGTCCCAAGACAAATTATTTCTCTTGAGTCGGATGAAAAAGGATGGAAGTATTATAAATTCTTTGGAACATGAAATGATTATAAGTATTTTAATTGATATTTCAATTTTTTATACATATTTCATAATTGAATAACTTGTTTATATTTTCAATAGTTTTCTCAGAGGCATTCAATGAGATAGTTGATGAAGACATTGTTCCAAATGCTTGTTTGAGATGGGTATTGGGTGAGGTGAACCACATGAGTATTCAATGACATACCTCGATAAAAGTCATACCAAACTAGGTATTGGCCCCCATCAAGTTCCTATCAAACCTCCCAAACTATGGAGATGAAAAATTATCATAGAGGAGAATCAAAGGAAAAAAATTGTTATCCAACATTCTAAAAGTGGTAAACCTGTCACTGAAGAGATCTTGAATGATATGTTAGCTATATGTACATCACATCCATCAGAGTCTTCCACTCTTTTCATTAATGTAAGGCATCAATGTTCTCTTATTATCATAACATGTTTGTTGTCAATGAGGGTCCTAGTGATGGTCGATCTAATGGTACTAGTGGTGGTGGTAGCAGTGGTGATGATGATGACAATGATGATGTCGGTTCTCCATGTCCTAATGATGGGGATGACTATAATAGAGATGGTGGTAGTTATGAATTTATTGATCCCCAACATTTTTTATTTTAGGTAACGTGACATGTGTGGATGACGAAAACGAACTCATTATCTGAATTGTATATTTATGTTAGATTATTTTAAATTTTTTGAAATTAATTTATAACTTTATGGTGGAATGATAAATATATAATAAATTCATTACATTCAATATTTACCGTATCTTGTAATTTATTGGTAGTTTTTATTAGATGTGATGGATGGAGTTGTTTATGTCTAATGGGGATAGGTCTCTATGCCCATAGTTCACAAAACCATAAGTATACATGAATTATAGACATCCATATATTCCCACAACATCATGTATCATGGGTATAATCATATACCCATTGGATCTAGTGAACCATAGATATTAATAAATACACATAGGCTATAAAAAATGTTTATATAGAATTTGTGGGCATATCCCTATATGGACGACTTAAGTACCCACGATTCTATGAAATGTGGGAATATCTTATACCCATAGTTCTGAACCGTCGGTATATTGTAAGATTCATGTAGGTATATAATATTATTTATCACAAAATGAAATAGTTTTTATATTAAAATCAAATTTATAATCATTCATGGATGGAAACATCTATAAATGAATAACATCACATTATGGAGACGGTAGTCAACATGTACAAATGAATGACAATATCTTCTTCCAATTGAGATATTCTTTAGATGGTATATATATATTTTTAACTTCCCTAAATAATAATTACATAATTAATATATCATTTATTCATTAAATTTGTCATAATAGACCACCATTTGAGGTGGTGATGAAGAGGAAACTCATTGATTTGTGGAGGTGTTAGTCCGCATGTACACATGAGCTATGTTTTGATTTACCAGAGGGTAGAAATATTAGATGAATAATGGGTTTTTATCAATATATAAACATTATAGTATTTTTTTAAAAATAATACTATTATATCATAATGATTTTGAAAATATTAATGTGAGACGAATATGAAATTAAATGAAATAACTCATTTAATATTTATAACTATTATTTAGAAATCCTTTATTTACATATAATAAAAACATTCTAGGGATAGTCTTAAAGGAAGACCAGAAGAAATTAAAAATTCTTAATTAATCTATGAAATTATTTTTATATATCATATATTAATTAAATGTCTCATGAACTTTGAGCTATAGAGGAGAGGTGGTCCCAATTTATAAGTGAGGTGGGTGGAACATTTGAAATTGTTCTAATAATTAAACTATTATAAGAATAATTTCATCGGAAAGTGCCTCCAAAATGGATCCATTTAAAATATTGGATGATAAAGGTTATAAATACATTCAGCCGATAGAATTTAATTTTTTTTGAGGATATTGCATCCCAAATATCTTTAGTTTAATCTGTCATTACCCCTTTTAAATCTTGTTTATTGAACCGATATACATTTCCTTTAATGGTCGATAATGTGATTCAAAAAGGGTAGGAGGACAAAAAATTTGAATTTTTGTGATATTATCAAACTTTTCCCATTTAATTGGTAAAATATATATTTTTTAGAACAATTTATTAAATATTGTTTAACATAAAATATACTTAATGTCATTTTTGGGACTCTTCACATTATTTTACATCAAAAACAATAAGAACCCCATGGATTTCATATTTTAGTATAAAAAAATTATATAAATTATTATTAATCTATATAATTCATTAATGATATAAACTTACCCAAAAGGAAGTAATTTAAATCATTCAAAAAATTTACATTGATTTTCACCCACTTGTAGAGGCGCAACATCAATGGTAGCTAAGTGATTTTGGTAATAATTACATTACCAATAATTAAAAAATAGATTATATAAGAAAATAATTATTATTCATCAAATTTTAAATTTATATATTTTAATATAAAAGTTTCATGTCTATTGAAATCTAACATCCCCAATCTGGGTGCCACCAAACTGGTGCCCCAAACCGGGTCATCACATGACCTGTAGAACGCCTCCCCATACGTTGGAGGTAGAAGATTAGCACTAAGGGTTTAGAGTAGTCATGTGTGGGGTTATACCTTATTTATCAGAGTAATCCAAATAAGATCATAATATAAATAGAAAATACAATATAAATCAGCCCATAACATGAATATCCAAACATCTCCCTAACTGAGCACAATCGACAAGAAACTATAAATATGTCATGTTATGTTATAGTTACAAGTGAACAAAACACAAAATAAATAAAGATAAAAAACTCTGAAAAACATTCATGAATCTAAGTAGTAAACCCCATCCAGTCATGTTCCATTTCTAACTCAAATACCTAGACCCATGCCTTTTCACTTATCCAGACATACAAGCATGAAATTTTCTCAGGTACACAATGACGTCCCGAGAAGGGTGTGAGTAAAACTCAATATGCCACCACAAATATTGTCTAAAACATATCTATTATAACATATACTCCATGAATGTGGTGATTAATTGTATGTAAGTAAAATAAAATAAGGGGACACTATTTTAGAATCACTAATTTTTTTTACTATTAGGATTTATGTGACAAGTTCATAAAGTACATCAACTCGTCATTTAGTTCTTCATCAACATGTAATCCACGGGCTAGAAATTTACCTTCTTCACCCAATATTCTTTTCATTTATCATTTCTCATGAGAGAACATGCCGTGTCCCTAAATCACTAGGAATGTGAAAATCGCACAATCAACACACATACCTTGGAGCCTCAGTCCATGAATTTTCATTGAATAAAACCATTGGGGGAATAGGGCATCAGTCCAACTCCTCAACCAGTGCATTACTGGGTCCGTTAGAGCATTAGTCCAACCCTACACATGGGAGGATAATTATTCCTTAATCCCCCACCGATCCATGATCACATTATTATACATTCATTTCTCACATGTATCTATATCACAACAAATACAACCAATAAATAAACCAATCATGTTTCACAATAATAAATATTAGAATTCAATGTTATGCCATAACTCATTCATAATTCCATTTTACAATACATAAACCTTTATCCCAATTCTATTTCCCATGTCTCACCCAATTAACCATATTCATCAATTCACTAGACATTATCCATTCCACCTATTCAACACTTCAAATACACCAAAACTCTTTGGGTTTTCAACATATTTCATTCACCACAAGACACAACCCCCATTTAGCTAATCTATTATATTTTTATTACCATTCCAAACAATCCATTAAGTGACTACTAAGAATATGAACTTCATTATAATTCATTTTCACCCACATTAAAACATTTAACATGCTTTTCATGGGATCTAAATTGTTATAAGACAACATTTATCATACATTGATAAGTTCTATCTCTTTAAAGTTTCGGCGCACCCCATGGGTGGCCCTATAAAGTTCAAGTCATCCTCAATGTGTCCAATGGGGACCATGGGGATATCCATTCATCTCTTAGACACCCATTACACTGAATCTCATCATTTGATTAGAAGAACAACAAGGGGAAACCAATAAATAAAACCATCATAAAGAAATATCAAACGAAATAATGGGATATAACATATAGAACACCTACCTTAAATCCATTAGAGAACGCAATCTTAAATGCGGATATAGATCTCCATCTAAACCCTATTTTATGTTTCCTCATATGTCTCATGGGAAAAATAAGCGTTTTAGATCTTCATATGGAAATGGAGAAAAAATGGAAACCCTATCCCAAAAAGAGAAGAAAGTAGGAGATTTTCTTTACCTGGATCCTCAATCAGCAGCTGATGGCACTAAAAATTCCCTAGTACTGAAGGTTAAAAATCCATGGGATTTCATGGAAAACATGTATCTTCACTGTGGTTAAAGGAGGATTAAGGGGGAGAAATCCCGAGTTGTTATAATAATTATCCTAACGAAATTTTTGTAAATATTTTCTAACTTACTGGGCTCTATGGTTTACCTTCGTGATTTGAGAATCCCTACACAAATCCTGGGAGAGAAATTATTCGAAAATCCCTAAATTTTCTCATGGTTTCGTAGGAATTCAACATGGTTTTCTTAACCATGTGGTAACCATGATAAATACTCTATCCAACGAAACACAGTAATCTGAGGTGATCTGCATGGTTTTCACAAACCCTGTTCAACCATGAAACATGCCCAAAATTGTTTTTACTCCATTTTCATTTTAGAAACCCATGAAACACGGCAAGAAGTATTATGAACATTGGGGAAAAATTATTTATCCAAATTAATGAATTAATCTAAAACATAAAAAGAAAACATACCATAAGAAAGGTCCAAGATCTTACAACCTCCCCACCTTAGGACAACCTATCCTTAAGCCCCTCTTCTCGATCATCATTCAGTTTTTGAAGTAAATATTTTGGTCCACTAGGCCCACATATACGATTATCACTCCAATTTTCTTCCGATAAGTTGAAAATTTTCCATATAACACAAACCAAAGGTCCAAACATGCCCTTCAAAATATTCTCACTAAGATCCACATTACAAACTGGATGCTCGTCAAAGGACGCATCAGTCCCTTGTTAAACATCATCAACATTTATCACATGAGAAATATAAGGATGATACTTCTGAATTTTTCAAACCCAGAATACATCATGATTCCCATTATATAACTATGTAAGAGAAAATTGATTAGCCATAAGTCTGAATGTCTCTACTATCTCAAATGGCCCCACATACCTATTTGATTACTTTCCATGTTTCCAGATTCTATGTGACCCAAATTTGGCAACACCTGATGAAACACACAATCACCCACATCAAAATCAAGTGGTAAACAACACCAATATTCATATGAATTCTGACTACTCTAGGTTTTCATCATGGACATATGAATTTAAAAAAAATTCTATTACATATCATGCATGAGACCCAGTCCCAATAGCTCAAATTATCCATCATCTAACCAACACAACAGAGATCTACACGGTCTCCCATAGAGTGACTATAATGACACCATATAAATCAAACCATGGAAACTATTATTGTAAGAAAACTCAATAAGTGATAAATTATTTTCCCATGAACCCCCGTAATATTATATAAATTATCTAAACATGCCATCCAATACTTAGATAATGCACTCAGAATGCCCATCCATCTGTGGGCGATAAGTTGTACTCAACAAAACCTGGGTACCAAGTTCCTTTTATAATCGCTAATAGAAGCACGACGTGAAATGCATATCATAATCGAAAACTATGGTTCTCAGTACTCTATGTAATCACACTACTTATCAAACATACAACTCCTCTAACTAATCAACTATGTATGTTTCTTGGATCTGCATGAAATGAGAGACTTTAGTTAGACGATCCACAATATCCCATATTGTTTCATTCATATGATGCATCCTTAGAAGGACCACTACAATGTCCATTGTAACATCATTAATCATCCATTATGGAATGGGAAATCGCTGTAACAAACCATCTGGTTTCTAATGCTCAACCTTCACCTATTGACTAGTAAGACATCATGCCATGAAATATACAACATCTTTCTTTATTCATGACAACCAATAATGCCTATTAATATCATTATACATCTTATACAATCATGGATTTACTGACCACATTTAGGTATGGAACTCATGTATCAAATATTTATGAAAACACACATGTACTACTAGACAACAACTAATAGAGACAATTCCATCACCATCCAAGGCCCAACTAGAAGGTGACACCCCACCTTTAATACTTTTGTAACATCCCTTTACCATCATCGGGACAGTTTTCCCTTATTCTATGTTCCCTTATGGTATTAAAAATTCATTTAAAACAATATTTTGGGGTTTACTATAGGTTTAAGGTCGTGTACCTAAACTACACGCCATATACTTGAAGTGCACACTGTGTACATGGGGGAGGATTCAAGTCATCATTTGGGGGTCACTCCGTGAGCTGGTACACATCGTGTACTTGATTTACTTGTCATGTTGGTGTTAAATATTCTATTTTTTATCCTGAGGCAATGGGTTTTTAGTGTAACTTATCCATAATGGACTCCACATCATGACCAAGTGGGGAACATTTTGACCCGACCCATTCCTCAAATAAATTCACGTGTTCGGGAGTTTTGATCAGTCTCTGTCTCTACAAACATGATGTCTATCAACTCTAGACTAAACCTAGGCATTTTTCAGAGGCATCTCACCTTCTAGATCGAACCAATCGGCTCCGGTTCATCTTTTTTTGAATGGTGAGTCTCTCCAAGTATGCAATCTCTCCAATTTATCCTTGAGATAGATCCTAATAGCACCCTTGACTTGTGTCATTAGATCCACTGATCCATGTTGGATGTTTATTATTTCCTTATTCATGATCCATTGTGAGTTATCATTTAGGAGGAATTTTTCCATCATTGGTTGTGGTGCGGCAGGCATCCTTCTTCGAGGAATGTGGTTTTCTGCTCTTCCACCAACCTTTTGTTTTTATGTTTGAATAAATCTAGTCTTGGATTGGACCATAGGGTCTTTTTCGGTTCTTTTGAGTTTCATTAATGGTTTTGGATTCCATTTCAGGCGGGTGCGAACTGAACATTGAGTTAGGTGGTTCTATCTATAACATATGATAATAAACCTTCTTGTTTTTAATTGAAAATTTCTTTATAAATTGATTTATGAAATTGGAATGATTGTTTTTTTGTGTGTTGAAAAAAAAGGTTTTAAATAAAAATGTATTTTCCCAAGATTTTATAAATGGATTGTTAAATTATTTTGAATGGTTTTCAAGACATTGAAATGAGTTTGTGAAAAATATAACAAGTGATAACTTTTATAAATATGTTGAAGGTTTAGCTTGAGACCATCATACATTGATTTTTTATTATAAGGAGGATTTTCTTGGGGATTTAATCTATTTCCTAGGACAATTGGTCTAGGAGAATGATATTGACATTTGGGGGGGGGTTCATTAATAGGGTATTCTTCAAAATCCTAGGCCTGTTTTTCTAGGATTAGTTTTTTGCATTTTATTATATTGGTATGAGTACTATGATACGTAGACCTGTTTTATTCTATGTTTCTATCATACTTATTCTTGTTTTTGTATTTCTTGGCTTTTAGAGTTATCGAGGATACTCATGTTTGTGATTGTGGAAAATGTTATGGAAAATTTTCTTTAAAGCACATATACCATCTTTTTTTAGAACTGTGGAAAAAGGAATGTATATCATGTTTTTTATAAAAATTATTTACTACTTATCATGAAAGTTTTTATTTAAAAATGAATATACATGATTTTTTATATAGAGACTTGTTATGGAAAACCTGGGTGGGACCCTACTGAACATGTTATCTCACACCCTACACACTTCTTTGGTGGTGCATAGACCATTATTTGTATTCTGGTGCATGGTAAGGAAATGTATTCATAATGAGGTGTTGAGTTTCATGTCAATTGGTATGGGTATCTGATGGTGAGAGTTTTGGAGTTCTTCCATTCCACCATTTGAGGAGCTGTTTATTTTGAGTCCCTTTCAGTCGAACTTGTCTCGTAGGTGTTTTTAGCTATAAATATAGTTTTTTCTATTTTTTTCTTGCAGTTATGGAATATATATTTTTGTTATTCTTCCATTGTTCCCATCATTCCATGTATATATATGACATGAGGTAGTTCGGGTTGGGTGAGATCATCCCCCCAGTGTTGTTGTTTGATTCCTGAGTGCTTATTGTCGTCCCATGGGGATCAGGAATGCCCATCAGGTATGTGATGGATTGGGTCGGGTGACGGGTTTGAGGGTAACCCAGGTCGGTTTATTAATGTTTTGTATCTTGTGAGGTCTTTACTAAGGAATCCTTTCATCTGATGTCTATTATATTATAGATAGGTTATTTAGACTTAGGAGGTATGTTGTGATGAGTTCTTAACATGCTCCTGTTGTAATGAGACTTGAGTAACAATGGGATTTATGGATTTGTGTCTCCAGTGTTAGTTTTTTTCTTTTGAAATATCAATTTCTACTTATGGGTTTTCTAGTTTGAACTGAGATTTGTTCTATGTCTGATCATTCTTATGTTTCGATATGCATTAGTATGCCTCTGAGACTTCTTCCAAAAGTTCCTTAGGAAGGTGCAGATGATTCACCTCAAGGGAATCCACTTATGGATCGGAATGTCATCAAGACTATCGTACAGTCAGTCCATGTTGTTGATCAAGATGTTCTAGGAGTTCAAAACATAGTTGTTTAAGTACAACTGGGAGATAGAGGAGAAATAGATTGATCACTAGAGTTCATGCGTGAGAATCCACCATCCATTTAAGGGACGACTGAACCTCAATAGGCAATGGATTTTCAGGATAAGATCGATCAAATCATTGACTTACTATAGGCACCTAAGAATATCAGAATGAAGCTTCTAGGGTTCAGACTCGAGGGTTCCAGAAAGCGTAGGTGGGCCTCTATGGTCTAGGCAGACAAACATGTGGGCTTAGATTGAAAGGGTTTCAAAACAATATTCTTCAAGAAATTTTTTCTAGAGTCTCTAATGTTGGAAAAATATCTGGAGTTCTTATCATTACATGACGGGGAGCATTACGTGTCAGCCTAAACCAACTAGTTTTCTGAACTTGTCTGTTTTTCTCCAAATGTGGAAGAAATGTCCAGATGATGGTGATGATGTACCTCAGGGTTTTCAATTGAACCTTATGTCATAGGTGCTCATGTTGTAGATTTCGACCTATACAAAGAGAGTGGATAGATCAATGATGACATTGATGGTCATGGTAGGAATGTTGGAGATACTACATATTCTCTTATAATTGGAAATAACTTTAGTGGTGTGAAAGGGAAGAAGAGGAAGTGCAAGTACTGTCACTGAAGTGGTATTAGTGGGTCTCAGTAGTGAGACTCCTCTGTATATTTAGTTGCAACTCCTATGGTCCCTCTAACTTTATACCAGTGCTATAAGGGGGTTCACACTATAAGTTCTTGTATCATTCCTCCAAAGGCATCCAATAGTTGTGTATGTGTTGGTCGTCTACAATGTTTTTTATTAAGATATGAATACGCCTTGTTATTGTTAGGGTTCGTTGGCTCCAAATTCTTCTATGGTGTAGTAAGAAGCTTTAAGGACAATCAGTATCTAACTAATGTCTTCAGGAGTGATGTATTTACATGTAGTAGATGAGTTTCCAATGGAAGATAACATAGGGCTAGCAACAGTGAGATGTACGCTTGTTATTTCAGCTTCAGTAGCTACTGCCTTGTTTGATATTGGTTCCTCCCACTCATTTATATGTGCTCATTTTTTTGATATTCTTAAACATCTAATGGAACTTATACCTTTTTAATGGAGTAAGTGATGCCACTTCATAAGAGGAAAGAGTATGGGTTTATGTTCCCTTCGTGTTCATTCACAATATCTGACACGAAGTTGGTGAGCGATTTTTTCATTCTTGATTTGGATTTGTTTTACATCATCATTGGTATGAATTGTATTTTTTCTCATCGAGTTGAGGTTGCTTGTTATCATTGGTGTTTTTTTATTGATTTTGAAGTGATATCTTGTTTGTTGTAGGCAGAGTGGGACCGGAGGTCAGATTGTGTAGGATTGTCCAGCCCAGAAAATAGGATTTTGATGGTTGATGTTGCATTTAAGCATGATGAATTTTTTTTCTATTGAGGATCTTACTATTGTTTTTTTATGTTTTCCTGATTTTGTTTCTGATTTATTCTCAAGTCTCCCTCTAGAGTGATTGGTAGAGTTCACAATTGACCAAGTTCCAGGTACGCATCTGATATCGATGCCTTCTTATCATATAGAACAAGAGGAGTTGAAATAGCTCAAGATTGAGCTGGAAAACATATTTGAGAATGGTTTTATTCTCCATAGTATTTCTCCTTGGGAATCCCCTGTGATATTTTCCAAGAAATTAGATTATTCACTTCGTTTATGTTTGGACTATTGAAATTTAAACCTACTGACGGTTAAGAACAAATATAATTTTCCTCATGTGGATGATTTGTTTGATCAGATGAATGGATAAAAGTGGTTTTCAAATAATTATCTATGGTTAGGTTGTCATCAACTCAAAGTCCGAGAGTCTGATATACCTGAGATGAACATCAAGAGCAGGGATGACCATTATGAATATCTTCGAATACCTTTAAGTATTACTGATGCTCCTACAATTTTTATGGCCTTGAGGAATCGGATATTACAACAATATCATGAAACTTTTTTGGTAGTTCTTGTGGATGATATTATGTTTTATTTACTATTTGAGTGTGATAAAGTTCCCTATCTGAGTTTGTTTATTGAGATTCTGAGAAATCATAGTTTGTATGGAATGAATTCAAAATGTAGTTTCTGGATTTGAGAACTGAAATTCATGGGGAATAGAACTTATGATCACAGATTATTAGTTGATCCACAGAAGAAAATAAATATATATCATGGAAGGAACTATCGATTTTATTAAAAATTTGAGGCTTCTTTGGTCGTGATGGATACTACCAATAGTTCTTCCAGGATTTATCTAACATGGTTTCTCAATTGGATACTCCTACAATAAAAGTAGTGGAATTATCATGGAATTGAATGTGTCTATCTTCCATTGATGAACTCAAACAACTTCTGACATCGACACCAGTTCTGATCTTACCTGATCCCGGTAAGGGGTATGTTGTATTTTGTTATGAATCTCGTACTGGTTTGGGATGTGTACCTATGAAGGATTATCATGTGGTTTCTTATAGATCTCTTCAGATCTAACCACATTAGATGAAATACCCCACTAATGATTTAGAACTTACTGATGTGACTCAGTCACTTAATTGTTGGTGGAACTATCACTTTTGAGATGAGTTCACAATTTTCTCTGATCATAAGAGTCTGGTCTATATATTTTCCTAGAAATAAATTAATATTAGACAAATATGATGGGTAGAATACCTTAAGACGTTGGACTTCAATATCTCCTACTCTCTGCGGAATGGATATTTTGTTTAATATTCTATAATAAGGTAGGTATCATCATAGGATCTTATGGGATCTTAGGAAGAGTGGAATCTTATGGGTATTTTCGCTCAATTGCACTTGGATTCTAAGGAGGACGTTTTAGGGATTTTTCTAATTAGTCTTCAGTTGTCATCATCTATCCTGGAGTCTTTCCTTCAAATTAAACAACACGATGATGAGTTTTTGTAGATTTCAGAAAACAAATATGGTAGGGAGATAGTTCCCGGTTGGTTTCTTTCTTTAGATGGAATACTTCACTTTAGGAAGATAGTTTTCATCCAAGAACATGTGAGAGGTTCATTCTTGTTTGATTTTCATAGATCTTCATGGTTCATTCATCTAGGCTCTAGAAATATTTATTATAGAAGACGGTTCTGGTGGCCTAGTATGAAGCATGAAATTACAGATTATGTGTCACATTGTCACACCTACCAACGAATAAAGGTATAGAACTTGAAACCTTCTGGTATGCTTCAGCCTCTTCAAATTCCGGTTTTGAAGTGGGATGATGTGTCCATGGATTTTTTTGTTGGGTTTCCATGGATTCCCCAAGGGAAAAATGATATTTGGGTGGTTTTTGATCAGTTGAATAAGTATTTTAACTTCATTCAAATCAATGTAACCACTAAAGATGATGATTTGTGTAAGTTGTATATGAAGGAGATCGCGAGGTTACATTGGATTCATTCTTCCACTATTTCAGAAAGGGTCCCAAGTTTTACCTCGAGGGTTTGAATGATTATTCGAGAGGAAATGGGGACTCAGGTAAAGGTGAATGTAGCTTATCATCCATAGAATTATGGCTATATGATGGATGTAATTCAGATCCTATAATATATACTGTGTGCCTATATCTTGGATTTTGGTGGATTGTGGGATAGTGATCTCAGACTGGTTGTTTTTGTTTACAACATTAGTTACCAATCATTGGTTAGAATGGCCCATTTTGAAGCATTGAATTGGTGCATGTGTGGATCACATGGTTGTTGAGTAGAGGTACAAGAAGTCACTTTGGTAGGACTGAGTCTGGTTCAAGAGACATTGGAAAAGATTCAGGAGGTGGAGCGACGTCTGGTTACAACCCAAAGTTGACCAAAATCATATGCAGATTGGAAACATCATCCTTTGGATTTTTCCATTGGTGACTGGGTTTTCATGAAATTTTCACCTTGTATGGGTCACCGTTGACTTGGAAAATAGGGAATGTCGGTTCCTAGAAATGGTGGACCATTTTAGATCACTGAACTGATTGGGAAATTTTCTTATCAGTTAGCATTATCTTCTAAGTTGACATAAATTCATGATGTTTTCCACATGTCTCAGCTCATGAAGTATCACCCTGACTCTGGTCATGTTCTATGTTTAGAATAAATTGAATTAGAGCCAAGATGCTTCTATTTTGGAGAAACCAGTTCTAATGGTGGACTCTCATATGAAATCCATGCATGAAAATTCGATTATATTGGTCATAGTTATATGGATACAACGATCTGATTTTCATGAGAATTTGGAAGATGAGTCGTTGATGAGGAATTAGTGGCCTCATCTCTTTCTAGAGGATAAATTTTCCCCAAGAAATCCCAGGGAAAAAATTACATTATGGTGGGTATTTTGAAACATTCGGTTACAATGATTGGTTTAGTTTTCCTTCAATCTAATCACCCTTCTATTTTTAAAAATACATATTTTTTTTTGGGGTTCACTATAGGTTTCAGCTTATGTACCAAATGTACACGTTGTGTACTTGGGGGAGGTTTCCATTTGTAATGTGGGGGTAATTTAGTGAGTTGGTACACATCGTTTACCTAAGGTAGATGTCGTATAGTGGTTAAATATTGGGTTTTTAACATGATGTGATGGGGTTTTCGGTGTTACATATCCAGCATGGCCTTCACATTGTGAACAAGGAGTACACATCATGACCCAACCCGCACCCAATTTAAATTCATGCATTTATGAGTTTTATTTATTCATTCTCTCTCCAAACATCGTGTCTCTCAACCCTAGACTCACCCAAGGAATTTTTAATAGTCATCTCACCATTTGGATTGAACCGACTAGCTCTGGTTCATCGTTGTTTATATAATGCATCTCTCCGGGTATGTGTTCTCTTTGATTCTTCCTTGATATTGATTATGATAGCACCATATCCTTGCATTATTAGACCCACTAATCTATGATGGATATTCCTTTTCATCTTCTTCTAGATCTGTTGTGAGATCTTTTTCTAGAGTCCTTTTTTCCTTCGTTGGTTGTGGTGTGGCATGAATCCTGCTTCGAGGTATGTGGTTATTCTCTCTTATGTAGATATTTTGTTTTTATGTTTGAATAAATATAATCATGGATTGGATCCTAGGTTCTCCTTCAGTTCTTTGGGGTTTTCTCTTGGTTTTCGATTCTATTGTGGGTGGTTGCAACCCAAACATTGAGGTAGGTGGTTCCATCTCTATCCTGTGATAATGAACCTTCTTGTTTTTCATTAAAAAATATCATTATGAAATGATTTATGAAATTTAATGATTGTTTTTGTGTGTTGAAAAAATGGATTTGAAATAAAAATAGTTTTTTCATGTATTTGATAAATGGATTTTGAAATTGTTTTGGATGGTTTTCAAGATATAGAAATGAGTTTTTGAAAAAGAGAACATGGGTTACCTAGGGTAATTATGTTGAAGGTTTTGCTTGAGGCCATCATCCATTTATTTGTGATTATCCAAGAGGTTTGTCTTGGGTATGTCCTGTATTTCCTAGGAATATTTTTCTAGGGGGATGATAATGAAATTTTGGGAGGTTTACTCATGGGGTATTCCACTGATTCTTAAGCCCATTGTTCTAGGATCAGTTTTGTGCGCTGGATTATATTGGTACGATTAGTCTACTTCATATACCTATTTTATTACTTGGTTTTATGATACATGTGATTATTTTTTTATTTATTGGCTTTCAGAGCTATCCTCGATATTCAAGACTGTGCATGAATAAAATGATATGGAAAATTTTCATTGAAACATATATACCTACTTTTGTTTAGAACAATGTAAAAGGGAATATTTACCTTGTTTTCTATAAAACTGATTTAATAATTATCATATCATTTTTTATTTAAAAATGAGAATATATGATTTGTTAGATAGATACTTGTTATGGAACACATGGGTGGGATCCTATTATGCCTATTATCTCACACCCTACAAACTGTTTCAGTGGTGAGTAGACCTTTATTTTTCTTCTTGTGTATGGAAAGTCAAGGCCATGTAGTGAGTTGGTGAGGTTAATCTCATATTGGATGGGTAGATGATGTTGATATTTTTGTAATATGTATATTCTATCAATGGAGGAGCTTTAGGGTTTGAGTCCCTTTTAGTCAGACACATCTCTTTTGAGTTTCTAGATGCTACTATATTTTTTTTGTTTCTTCCGATTTCATATAGTTATGGCATATTTTTTTTCATTCTTCCTTTTTCCCTTATTTACTTATATATATATGCCATATGGTTGTTCTGGTTGGGGGAAATTGTTCCCTACCGGGTGCTTGTCTCCAGCCCATGGGGATCAGGAATTCCCTTCGGGTATGTTATGGAACTAGTTGGGTTCCATGATTGAGGGTAACCCTTGTCAGTTCGTTATAGTTCCCTATATATAAAAACACTCTTGGTCCTCCCAGTGGCTCTCTTTGACCCAGATAAAATGTGAGAACTCAAACACTAACGATACAAGGGTCATATTTTCGTGTCCCTCCTACTCCTCTCGGTGTATCTTTACAAACCAAGCCATCATTCTCCATTAAAAATAGAATTACTAAGCCACCTTATTCTAAGTCATTCAATTAAGAGAATCCAAAACACTATTCCATTCCCCAATTTATAAACAAATCAAAATCAAATTATTGCAGGAACACGATCAAGTTTACTATCGATGATTTTAATCCCTATAATATAAGATATACTTATGGATTTTAGGATCAGAAAACACCATGAATATTTCTCCCAATTAGTAGTGCCTCCAACAATTTATGGAAGAAACATCAACAAGTATCTATGTATCATGAGTAGGGAAGTTTATTTCATGTGCTCTAAACTATCTCGACCTGTATGCTACAACCCAATCATCCAACATCAATAATGCAACATTCCCCATAATGGAGACATCATAGAAATTTTTTTACATCAAAACAAGTTCATGTATTATTAGAATAGGTGGTCTAGTCAACCACTTCATCAATTCTTGAAAATAAATATCACATGGAACTAAAAACTCAATCATAGACCCCTTATTTTATATTATTGATAGTGGTTCTTCTGAATGGGAAAAATCTACAATGAACCTCTGATAATAACCGGCCAAACCAGGAAAGCTTTTCACATCAGAAACACTCTTGGGTTACACCAAAGACACCACATCCTACACCTTTTATGGATCCACCAACACACCTAACATTGAAATTATATTTTATATTAAATTCGCTTAATCAATCCAAGAACTTTCTTTTTGATAGTTTGGTGTAATACCTATAATCTCTTAGAATTCTCAATATGATGTCGAGATGTTGGTCTTGATCATCAAGATTTTTTGATTACACAATGATTTCATTAATAAAAACAACCTTGAAATGATACATATAGGTTTGATATATCATGTTCATTAATTCCATAGACACATCTGGAACATTGGTCAACCCGAACGCAATCACCAAAAACCATACAGCCCATACCTACTTCGGAAAGATATTCAGGGAACATTAGAATGTATCACCCACAACTGATTATATCCCGATCACAAATAGATCGTTGAAAAAACCAAGACACATCTAAGGTTGTCATCATGTAATCGATTATAAGAAGAGGGTATCAGTTCTTAACCGTCATCTAGTTCATATTCATATAATCGACACATAACCTTAGTGATCTGTAATCCTTCTTAACATAATGTAAAAGAAATCCCCATGGTGATCTATTAGAAATAATTGGCCCCTTATCCTCCAAAATCCATTAGTTGAACCGTATGTTTTGGGATCTCTTCTAGAGCCATTTTCTATGGTTGAATTGAATCCAGTTCTTCCCCTGGTAGTAACTCAATAATTAACTCAATATCCCTTTTAGGTAACAGTACCATGAAATCCTTAGGAAGCACATCCTGAAACTGAACCCCCATAGGAGGAATGACATGTTTCTCCAATCTTCCATCAACATGATAAGACATGAAAATTGGGCCATGAAATCTCCCAAATGCTGAAAAATGGACAGGCATGGCCTGCTCGAACATCCCACACACCACAAAGGACATAAGTGTCTCTATCAGAAGACGTAAATGTTACCCACAGTTGGTAAAAATTGATATGGGCTTTATACTCCCCTAACTAATCCATACCCAATATGATGTCAAAACCTAACATATCCAGAACAAACAGGATTTACAGAAAATTATAACCTCCATACTCTAATGAAAACCCATTACACTGTCTGATATCATCAACTTGCACCCCCAAAAGAGTATCAATTGACATAACCCCACAAAATTATTCCATGGATAGGACCAACCCAAAAATCAACTATGTATAAATAAAAGAGTGTGTGGAACCTATGTCAAAAAGAGAATTTCCAAGAATGGAACCTACAAGAATCATTCATAAAATAGTAGATGGTATAGCCTCTACAAATCTATAAGTATTCTGAACTATGTGAAGATGGCATGTCCCTCAACCTTGGGTCTATGCCGAGTACCATGGGCTGCACTGCCTTGCTGGTATGAATTGTCTGTCCCAAGATTTCCATGACCACCAACCCTGCTGGAACGTCCAGTGGATCTCCATATACCAACCTGAAATATTGAAATTTGTCCCTTAGTTCACTCTACACTAACCTCTTTCCTCAACCATTTTCCTACTTTTATGGTTTCCTGATGAACCTATACACATGGCCCATTTTTTTACATTCCCTATACTCAACAGGTGGTCAGGAACACTGACCTCGCATGTGTACCAGCATAAGAAATTGATATAATAAAATTCGATCACTAACCTAATATATTGGTTCCTTTATGTGATTGTTCTTTCTACATATGTCCTGGTCAAAGTTATCCAAATGGTTTTTTAATATTGGATGCCTCACCACTAGTTCACCCCACCAGAACTACATGTATTTTTTCCGGAGGCCTACATGAGGTTTACTTTTCAGTTGAGGACCTGAACCATCACATCAATGAAACTATTTATCCAGAATATATTTACATGGGATCTTACCTCTTTCCAATGTCCATTTAGAATGTGCCTTTACATAGCTGACTCTTTCCCAGTAATTCAGGAACAAATCTGTAACGACCCAAAGTTTCATTAATAGAAAATATCTCTTGATCTAATTAAATGCCTCTTTATGTAAAATGTTTATATAAAATGTCAACTTCTTTGGTTTTATGTTAATAATTATGACCGTTGACTTCATAGACATTGAACAGTGATCACATGATTAGTATAAATATAGGGCTTTAACAAATCCAATTTACTCATACAAAAGAAGCGATAACCTAATCCGGTAGAATTTCTCCATACGAAGCACATTTTTCAGAGCTCAGAAAGGAGGTGGCGTCCTTGGGCTTTCTCTTGAGCAAGCCCAAGCTAAGATTTATCATGTCAAGCACAAACAACACTGTCTACGGGAGAATTGGAAGTTGATAGAAATTATCACTCGAGTGATGTTATCTGAGGCACCCCAAGAGTTTGTCACCATCGCACACCATACCCTTAGGTCTTATGTGGCTCTATTAAGGGGTTATGTAAAAAATCGATAGTACTATGATCATGTACAACATTTTTTGTATATAATAATGTATATACATTCATGTCGTTATTGATACAATGTAAATAGTTTTTAAAGTACAAATAGGGTTTTTAGTTATTATTTAATTAAGAAATCTATTTTATTAAATTAATGTATATTTGAATTAAATAACATTTTAATAAAATATTATTTTTATTAATAAATTAATTTTTATTATATATTAATGATCTTATAATTTTATGAATGCAATTGTAATTTTTATTATGATTTGAAATCCATTTTTGTCAAAGCCAGTGAATTTTTTATTAAAGTCGGTTTTTATTTTAAAAGTGAAAATTAACTTATTTAGAAAATTATTTAGATAAAATAAATTTTATTTCTAGAATCAGGATGTCAAAATTATCCAATGGTTAATTTTTCATAATTTTCTGAGACCATCAAATTTTTTTGTAAAAATTAAATACAGTTTAAATATATAATGTGTTTTATGACATCATAATGACCCAATAGTGATGTAATAAAATAATTTAATATTTATATTCGACCAATATATGTTTTACCATTAAAATAATGTGATTTTGTTTTTGTTTGACTTACTTTTCAAAGCATTAATGGACCCCTCAAGACTTATTAAACACCTTGTCTTTTTAAATTGTTTTCGATGGGAGTGTGACTCACCTCCACATAAGCAACCATATTATTTTAAGAAGTTCGGACTTCGGCCTTATAAAATATTGTTTTCCTCTTCCCTTTTCCAAAAACCACGGGTAAAAACTATGGGATGGTTTTTGGTTTGGATTAATTTAATATAAGGTGTCCCAAACCTAAATAATAAAGAATTCCCTCACCTTTCCTATATAAACCCACCCGATCTCCCACTTCCTCCTCACTCAAAGCCTTTTGAGTTCGTCCACCCACTTCCCTACTCTCTCTAGAATCCTCCCAAGGTGCCCCATGCTCCCATGAAGCCTCTCCCAAGCCTCTCTCTAACCTTTGGAAGCACACTTCCAAGTAAGGGTTTTTTCTTCCTTTCACATTTTTGTCCAATTTTCTTTAAGTTGTTTAACCTTTTAATTTAAATTATTAATGTTGGGGTATGGTTTTCACCTCCCTCATACTTCCCTATTTATGTTTGAATGATGGTATACCTCTTTATCTCTCATTAAATGCCTCCAATGTACACCTGTTACTATGCCGAAATTCCGAAAGGAACTTCTTTCTCCTCTTTTACATTCAAGAAATAATTTTGTACCATGAATCTAAATTCCATTAAAATTGTTGGGACATGTATACATATAACCTCCTTACTTTCAATTACATGTAAATATGATGAGAAACATCTTTATCTCTCTTCAACCATTTTTATTAATTCTTATGTCACACCATTACGCTGCCGAAATCACATCGATTTTCTAAGCCAATGTCATTGTATAGTGAATACCATACCCATTTATCCATCAATGGTATTCACCTTTATGCACATTTACTTATTGATTATAAAATTTCATGTTTTAATTCCACATTAATTTATCGTGGAATAAATGATTATGTTTTATGAATCCATTTTTATGATCCATGTGGCACACTTATGAATGAAATGAAATGTTTAAGAAGGGTGTGTGCTTATAACGCTTCAATGCATTGGGTAAAGTATAGTATCAAGATACATAATGTTAAATGAGTGTTGACTCATGCTAATTCATGTGCAATGAGGGTTTACTTGTGCTTCATGTGCAATGAGGATTTACTCATGCTCCATGTGCAATGCGCCTTGGCTCATGCTAATTCCTTGTTAAGTGTTGTTGCCACATTTCCATGTTATGATTATCATGATTTATCATACCATTATATTAATGTTTCTCTTGTACTCTATTTATATTCCTAATGTCTAACAATTATTGTACTTCTCATGTTATTCCATGTGTATTCCCTTATTGGGCATTATAGCTCACACTTTTCTTATGCATGTCCTCAGGTTATCCCATGAAATGCTAAGTACGAGGGAATATAGTGGTCATGTAAAGGAAGTTTTCAATAAAGATGTTGTATTTCATGTTTTAATTTTTTATTTCATGATCCTAAGCCCCAAAGAAACTAAACCTCTTGATCTTCTTTATTGTGTCAGGTGAATTTTTATGTAATAAATCGTGTTTAAGTTTTTAATAAAAGTAGTGTTGTCATTGTTGGTATCAGAGGATAGGTTTAGTTATTTTTTGGGATTAGGATTAGAATACCATAGTATATCCTCATATAAAAGAATAAGTACAATAAATATGTCCCTAGGTTTTGGTGAGTATTGAGTAAGTGGGTTATCAAGAAAATACATCCCTATCTGGATACGAGGAGGTAGAGGCGGCTCGGGCATAGATGTATCCTAGGGGTAAAACCCGAAAACACCGCTTTGAGCTAGACTCGAACGGGAACTGGTGCACGAAAATGGACCTACTGCACTCTTGGTTATGACACTCCCAGGGGATATGTTTTGATAAATTCACAAGCTTAGTATGAACCCTTATTAAGGGAATTAAAAAAATGTCCCTAAGAATATTCGTTAGAAAGTAGATCATGAAAAACATAGACTGAAGCCTATAGACTCATGAGTTAAAGAAATAAAAGTTTATTTATAATTCATCAACTTTTGTCTTTGGATTACCCTTTATGTGTTACCCCTAAATTTTCATTTATTCTAGCCAAAGGCCGATAATAGGAGGACTCGGGCTAACAACCGTTGTGAAGATCAGTGTGGTGACTGTACTAATGAGACGCCCAATCCAATGGGAGCAGGAATCACAAACTTTGTCATGATTCTCTCTCAGATAACTCAAGTATTGAATATAAAAACAGGTCAAGACCAACGTTCAACCCCCCCCCCCCCTAAGAAAGAACAATTCTCCATCAAGAGCTTTATGAGACAAAGGAATCCTACTTTTAGTGGATCATCCGATCCCACGATCGCTGAACAATGGATCAACTCCATTGAAAAGATCTTCTCCATCCTTCAATGTTCTGAACAAGAGAAGGTTATCCTGGCGGCTTATCGTATGGAGGGTGAAGTTGATCAATGGTGGACATTGATAAAAAATACGAAGCCTGGGGAGGGGATCAAGGCATTTGAATGGATGGATTTCTGGAATATGTTTTTCGATAAATATTTTACGCGCACCCTATAGATTAAGATGGAAAGGGACTTCCATTCCCTCAAGAAAAATGATGAATGATCTATTGGAGCGTACGAGGAAAACTTCACAAGGCTTGTACGATACGCTTCTATCTTTGTCGTTACCCCCGAATGCAAGGTTGAATGCTTCTTTGGTGGGCTGAATCCTAGCCTGCAGAAAGCATTAGTGATCAGTGACTTCGACAGCTATGAGAAAATTGTCTGATGTGCCCTCAAGGTTGAAATGGAGATTGGGGAATCACAAGGGTATCAAGGGGATGTGAAGCGTAAGGTAGAATTCAATGTTGGTGGTCCTATGGATAAATCCAATGGTGCTAAAAATATCCAACACCCTTCTTTCCAAAAGTGCGGAAAGAAGCAGCCTAGAAATTGCCTTAAGGAGATGAGGAAATGCTTTAGGTGTGGAAGAGAAGGGCACCTAGCTGTTAACTGTCGGCAAGAAAGACCCGCGACTGCGACAGAGGAGAGGAACACTCCGTTAAAACCTCAATGCATTGTTCAATGATACAAATGCAAAGAACCATGTCATTTTGAAAATCAGTGCCCTAATCCAAGGGTTTTCAGAGGCAACCAACAACCTCCAAGGCAGAAAGGAAGAGCTTTTTCCATCACTTCTTCCGAAGTGAACCCCAACAACAAAGTGGTGATAAGTTCGCTAGTTATTCATTCCAGAATAGTGAACTTACTTTTTTATTCAGGTTCTATGCATTCTTTTATATCTTGAATGTTTAGTAGAACAATCCCAGCACCACCACAAATCATGGAAGTGAAGATGTCGGTGAGTACGTAAAATGGGGCAATCATTACATCCCATGAATATAAGTCCTCCCCTGTTATAATCTATGGATTGAAATTCCCAGAGAACCTCATCATAATCCCTCTAGTGGAATTTGATGCAAATCTTGGCATGGATTGGCTTTCCTTATATAGATCCAACATAAATTATCGGGAGAGGGAAATCACACTCCATATGGAGAATCGACCCCCGATTCTTTACAAGTGTAAGGAGGAAGATGAATCTCCTTTAGCTCCATCATCTCAAGAATGGATATTACTTCCCTATGAGCACGCGTATCTGGCTCAGATGATTGAGTCCAAGGAAGAAACCATCCTTGAAGAAATGCCTATTGTGAGGGAATTCACAGAAGTGTTTCCCGAGGAACTGTCTGGTATTCCACCTAGAAGAGATGTTGAATTATCAATTGAAATTATACCAGGGGAATTACCAACATCCACGAATCTATATATAATGGTTGTTGTAGTTCTTGAAGATCTAAAGAAACAACTACAGGAGAATTTGGATAAGGGGTTTATACGCCCATGTGCTTCACCATAGTGTGCACCAGTCCTCTTCGTCAAGAAGAAGGATGGGTCAATGAGCCTTTTCTTCGATTATCGTGAGCTCAAAAAAATCACGATAAAGAACAAGTATCCTCTCCCATGAATTGAAGACTTGTTCGATCAGTTGTGTGGAGGATAGTACTTCTCCAAGGTGGACTTGCAGTCGGTGTAACACCCCGAGATTTAATGAAAAATATTCTTTTTAATTTCACTAATGTCTTGTGTTGTATGCTACACCAAAATAAGCTTTCACAACATGCATCCTTGACTTTCCTTCCATTACACGCAATCGCGACCTTCCACGATAGCGTGTGTTGTACGCAACAACATGTTTCGCTAAACAACGATATACTATTAAGATATTATTAAAACTAGCTGTTATGAATAGTAATAACCACCTTTTGAAATTTTGTAAATATTATTTTTCAAAATGGACATAATTTATGGATTCGGAATATCGAAATTATCTTAGGTTGAAATTTTGGTGATTTTCGGATAACTTTCATATTTTGATGAATAGTGAAAATTACTAAATTTTAATTAAAAACAACTTCTTCAATCGAAATAATTAATAGTGATAAATTATTAATTTGAGTGGTTTTAAAGTATATTTAGAATATACTTTTACAATTTAATACAATTTTGGTCATTGGATGTAATTTCACATTTAAACCAGTTATAAACTAGTGTCAATCTTTTGATAGTTATTATCTCTTAAAAATACGCTATTTGTTTTGACGATGAGAATTAATTTTTAAATTAGTTAATGCAAATGATATGTTTTTAATTTGGTAAAATAGACATCATTTTTGAGTTCATAATATCAAATATAGCCTAGGCCTAATTTTTGGTATTTTTCTGAAAACTTTCAATTTTCGATGAATAGTGAAACCACTAAGTGGTAGTTAAAAAAAACTGAATTGTTCATAAAACATAATTTTACCACTTCATTGAGTAGAATTTTGAAAATCCGAGAGACACGGTTAATATCAAGGACTAAAATGTGGTTCAATGATATGAAAATAATTTTTGGTGAATAGTAACTTTTTAGTTTTATTTACCACGGTTAAAAGTAAATAGGGTAATTAAGGGTAGAAATGATATTATTATTACCCTAACACATGTCCTAATTCTATTGGACAATTTTAATTCGACCAAAAAAAAACTTAGGAATAAAATATGACCATTTAGGCCCACATGGATTAGATTAGGACATTTATTATTAATTTATTTAAAGAAGGGTTAAAAGAGTTAAAATCAAAGTTTATTTACTAAAACATTTTTAATATGGGGCTTTACATAAGATAATTTCGACTATAAATATTAATTAGAAATATAAAATGATTTCCCACATAATGGTATTTTATTTGTTATTTTTAGACATTAAATAATTTAATCTATTTATGACACAATGATGATGCAGTAATTATCTTATTAATGATATATTGACATAATTGATGTTATAAACACCAAAATAAATGTAGTTTTAGACTTTTTATGAATTCCACTAATTTTCTAGGTTACTATGATATATATTTGTTGATTTAATCAACTTGGTTCGAACATATAATTCTGTTATGACTTTCACAAAAATCATATATCAAATAGTGTCAAAATTGACACAAAATAGTTTTTAAATCAAATATTATATTATTAATTGTTATTTTATTCCTAAAAATCTAATGTTCGGCCAAATGACTTAGATAAGGATCTATATATTAATAATAAACAATTTCGGGTTCGGTTGGCATGTTATAGTAAGTGTATTAACCATATAGTGTAAGAAAACAAAAAGACACGGTAAAAGTTAAATTATTCAACTTAGAGTTAAATCTAATTGATAAGGTTAAAATAATAACCTAAAATTGTCTAAATCCTATTGGTTGATAGGATTTCGACCCATCCCCACTTTAGCTTCGAAATAAGACCCTTTGGAACCATTATAAAATGATTTTGACTTTAATATAAAATAATATTTTGAGATATTCCTAAGGTTCCCCTCTCCTCCCTTATAAAAGGACACCTCCTCCCCCTCCTCCTCACACCAATTTGAGCACTAAAGCTCGGCCAAACCCTGCCAAAATCCCTTCTCCACTTCCCTATAATAATCCTAGATGTCCTGGTCTTCTTCAAAGACCAATCTTACTTCCCTAAGTGGAGGATTCAAAGAGGCGTTTCAAAGAAGAGGTAATATCCATTTCCGATCTTTTCAATTTCTTTCTTCTTCAACTTCTTATTTAGTTGTTTCATGAAAAAGTAATAACATAAGTATTACTTACATAATGATATGTTATTATAAATATGAAACAACCCTAATTCACCTTCTATCCATCCTACGGAAAAATGAAATCACCGCGCGTGCGTACGTACGGAATACCGTCTCCACGCCGTGGTGTAATCTATTTTCCACCACCATCATAAAAGGATGGGTATAATGGAGTAATGAGTAACTATATATGATTATTGTAAAGTGATATTGATACTGAAATAGTCTACATACACTTCAACACAATTCCACGACCATGGGAATGATATCATCGCTCGTGTGTACGTACGGACTACCGTCTCCACGACGCGATGAGATTCATTTCAATGATTAACCATTCATGAATGATTATAAAGTATATATAATAAGTACTAATGAAATATATGACATAATAATGATACTGGATTTATGTAAATTTATATGTATGTCATCTACTTAATTCCATTCACTTCAATAAGGAAATGAAAACAGCCTTCATGCGTACGTACGGACTACCGTCTCCATGAACGGTGTATTTCATTCCATTTATCGATATTATATATATATATATATATATGTTCTGAATATATATTATATATAAATAATGTTTTACATTCTGGATATAAGTAATCATGATCCACGTAATCATATTAATAATTACAAGTTAAAAACACGAACGACAAATGAGACGATTTTACCCAAAACGCTACTTTAACATGAATTTACAAAAGAATAGGTAATATAAAGTCATAATTGGACCATATATGATATAATAACAATGAATATGATTCTGTAATAATTCAATAACATGAGTTAAATCATTATACAGGAGGTTCGGACACTTACAAAGTAAGTCGGACCTAAGGTAAGAGAAATATCACAATCTCACTTTTATCCGAGATTGTTTTTACTTTGGTAATTACTGGGGTGTATTTTATCATCCACATCCATGTTCCCTCAATATGTAATATTATTTCCTTCCTTCAACAATATTTTATATCCAATTTTACCCTTCGGAAAGTTTTTTGTAAAAGATATGAAAGGAATCTTTTGTCGTTTTCCATACGAGGTACATTTTGACTTTTCCGACAAAAGTACGAAGAATGTTTTTTTAACTTATACGGCATGAATGGATTTTTAAAACATTATTTCCAAGAATCTTCCTTTAAAAGTTTTCAAGATTATTTTTAATCAACTTCTTTTAGTTTATAATTGTATGACATATTAAGAAAGGAAAAGTTTTTTTGAAGAATAAAGGATATTTTCCTCAAGAATTCATTTCAATTGTTTTATCAAAATTATTTTCCATCTATGGTAATATAGGGTTATGTTTTTATCCCTATTATTACATTTATTTGATTATGTTGTGATGGAATTATTTTTATGAATTCCTTTATCTTATATGAATTGTTTTATGATGTCATGTTGTTTAAGAATCCCATTTTTATTACATGGGTTATGAAATGATGTATGGTTTATGATTTTGTGGCACACATAAGAATGGTATCATTATGAGATGGGTGGGACCTATATCTCCCTCCAATGTATTGGGTAAAGATTTGATATCTCAGGAGATATACATGGCTGGAATGGTAGGTTATACCGGTTCAGTGAAACAGGACTGAAACGAGGGTTACTCGATTCAGAAAGGGACTTTGTCCACTAAGATAGTCTTGGAAATGAGTCTTGACTAACAAGAAATGATTCTCTATGATTATGTGTGAATGCCACAAAGTTTCATGTTTTATGTTATGATTATTGTGATTACATTTCACTTCCATGATTTATCCCATGTTATGAAATTATGCTCTCTTTTGCAGGTTATGATTTCCAAAATGTTATGTTCTTATGAATATGATGTGATTGATATTTCATTTGTTTACCCTTACTGAGCATTTGAGCTCACACTTTTATGTTTTCTTTTCCCCAGGATATAAAGAAAGGTTTTAGGTAAAAAAAGGAAGATCTTTATGGGAGATTTTGAAGATCTTTCACCACAATTAGAATATTATATTCCGAGTCTCCAAAGACACTAAACTATTACGGTCCTTGTGTGTGTATTTTTGTAATGTACTAAGTATTCCGCAAAAGTAATGTAGTGTAAAAGTACGTCATGCTCCGGGTCTTCTACAGTTGGTATCAAAGGAAATGTTTAGTCAAACTTTGGAAACTAGGATGCGAGAACTTTAGTGAGACCCCTAGAGATATTTATAAGGTTTGTCTAGGGATGTACCTAAGGATAAGTATACGTATAGGATACAGTACTATAACTACGGTAACGATCTTAGAATTTAACCTAAGAAGTTAGATATTGAGGATACTCCCCCTTTATAATTTTGTTTTCCTGAGCATGATTTTTTCCTCTCACACTATTCTTTTTGGGTTTTAGACGATGGCTGGAACCCGAAGGAACCGTGTTGATCAATGCAATGGAAAATGCAATGATTGTCCTCCTGAACAAACAAATGTTATGGGAGATAGAGTGAAAAATATTATTGCTATACTTACACAAGCTATGAATCATTCTGGACTTCCAAATGAGCAGAGAAGGGAACAATATTCTATTGAGTCCTTCATGAGGCAACATCAACCTTCTTTCAGTGGGTCTTTCGATCCACTTGTTGCTGAACAATGGATTAGTACCACTGAAAAGATATTTTCAGTTCTTCAATGTTCTTGAACATGATAAAGTCATCTTAGCAGTATATCGTTTGGAAGGTGAAGCTGATCAATGGTGGAATCTTATCAAGAATATGAGGCCAAGAGATGAAATTGAGTCCATGGAATGGGACGAGTTCAAGAACTTATTTTTCAATAAGTACTTCCCTCATATTCTTCGAACAAAGATGGAGAAGGAGTTTCTTGAACTAAAGAAAAATAATGATGAATCTGTTGGTATATACGAAGCGAATTTTAAAAGACTTGCAAGGTATGCATCTGGAATTATCATCCAACCTGAAAGTAAAGTTGATCGATTCTTCAGTGGCTTAAAACCAAATCTTCGAAGGGCATTAGCTATAAGAGACTTCAGTAGCTATGATGAAATTGTGCGTTGTTCTCTCAAGGAAGAAATGGAAGTTGGTATTACTTATCCATCTCATAGTTTTGACAAGAAACGAAAGATGGAGTTCAAGGAGAAATCTCAGAATAATGGTGAAAAGAAGATGAATGGTTCCTTATGCTCAAAGTGTGGAAAGAAGCATGGTAGAGATTGACTTAAAGGGACTTGAAAATGTTTTATGTGTGGAAAAGAAGGTCATCAAGCAGCTGAGTGTCGAAGTAATGGAAAAGGGTTTCTAATGATGGGAATAAATAATAGACTGCAGAGAACGCACCACCAACACTTCAATGCTTCAAGTGCAAGGAAATGGGGCATTATGCTAATAAATGCCCTAATCCAAGGGTTAGTGATGATCGACATGAGCAACTGCTTAAGGCAAAGGATAAAGGGAAGTCACATGCGATCACTATTGGCGATGTTGAATATGACAATGATGTGGTGAAATGATTAAGTGTTTATGTAATGGGATTCCAAAATAATGTTGTATCATGGAGTACTGGAATATTTATGTATTGGTCTAATGTGGTATTCAAAGTGATTGAGATATTTTTGGAAATATAACGATATGCGCATAATGAAGGGAAAATGAGAAAATGAAATGTTTAATAGTATTCATGAGCTCATGATTGATATAAGGACTAAGTGATATCATGGTTTGATTATAAAGAATTTTGAGGATTTTGGTATGTGGAAAGTGTTAATGTTTAACTGCATTCATGTTTTCACTAAGGTTCAATGGGTATTCAAGAGAAAACATGATTAAGGACTTTGAATGTTTAGAATGTGACCAACAAGACATATCTTATGATATATGGGGATCAACGATGGTATTAAATCTCTGGTAATTGTTTTCACTATATTATGAGAGTGGACTGCAGTATTATGGGTAAGCCTAAAGATTGGAATGGATTATGTTGGACATAAGTTAGTATTGTTTAAGGATAGAAGTTTTTTTCGATATTATTGATGGGATGTTATAGTAATATAGTTTTAGAAAAAGGAAAACCTGCTGGACGGGCGACAGCCCATCGCGTCGGACAAGGCTGTGGGAATCGAACCCACAACCGAAATGCAACTGGCCTTTATCGCCTACCACTGGACTACAGGAAGTCCCTGTTTAGTAGAAACTAGTTTTATTTTATTAAGCGGTATGATATATGAAGTATAAGTTCATTTTTGGAACCATATACGATTAATCTAACCATAAGATGAACTTATAACTTTTCAAACCTTTTGTTTGAGACGGATGGAATGACCAATCATTCTATTACATGATCTGCTAACACATCACGAATGACAAATTCAACTTCATTTCCTTAAGAGATGAAGTGGAAATTTTCCAAAGAAGGACCAACGGTGAGACTATACCGAAATGACGAAAGTATTTCTTCTAATTACAATTTCATCAACTTTAGGGAAACGATCTTGAAAACCAAAAATGTCGTCCTAGTGCTCTTATATCTGATTAATCATATGGTACCTTAGATCATCACAAATTTATGGATTTGTGATTGTTGGATTTTCCATAGCCATGTTCTCTACCACTCTCCATCAGAACATGATGGTTATATTTTTCTTCCATATCCATATTTTCACCTATGTGGAAACCCAGTGATTAGTTTATTTGGGTAATCGATACATTTCATACATTAATTTTTAAATCCATGTTTTGGTATTCCTTTTTACGATGTGGGTTTCTATCAAATAAAATTTCAAATAGTAAACCATTTATAACCCCGACGAATTTCGAGGGCGAAATTCATTTTAAAGGGGGTAGAATGTAACACCCCGAGATTTTATGAAAAATATTCTTTTTAATTTCACTAATGTCTTGTGTTGTACGCTACACCGAAAGAAGCTTTCACAACACGCATCCTTGACATTCCTTCCATTACACGCAATCATGACCATCCACGATAGCGTGTGTTGTACGCAACACCATGTTTCGCTAAACAACGATATGCTATTAAGATATTATTAAAACTAGCCGTTATGAATAGTAATAGCCACTTTTTGAAATTTTGTAAATTTTATTTTTCAAAATGGACATCATTTATGGATTCGTAATATCAAAATTAGCTTAGGTTGAAATTTTGGTGATTTTTGGATAACTTTCATATTTTGATGAATAGTGAAAATTACTAAATTTTAATTAAAAACAACTTTTTCAATCGAAATAATTAATAGTGATAAATTATTAATTTGAGTGGTTTTAAAGTATATTTAGAATATATTTTTACAATTTAATACAATTTTGGTCATTGGATGTAATTTCACATTTAAACCAGTTATAAACTTGTGTCAATCTTTTGATAGTTATTATCTCTTAAAAATACGCTATATGTTTTGACGACGAGAATTAATTTTTAAATTAGTTAATGCAACAGATATGTTTTGAATTTGGTAAAATAGACATCATTTTTGAGTTCATAATATCAAATATAGCTTAGGCCTAATTTTTGTTATTTTTCTGAAAACTTTCAATTTTCGATGAATAGTGAAACCACTAAGTGGTAGTTAAAAAAACTGAATTGTTCATAAAACTTAATTTTACCGCTTCTATGAGTGGAATTTCGAAAATCTGAGAGACACGGTTATTATCAAGGACTAAAATGTGGTTCAATGAGATGAAAATAATTTTTGGTGAATAGTAACTTTTTAGTTTTATTTACCACTGTTAAAAGTAAATAGGGTAATTAAGGGTAGAAATGATATTATTATTACCCTAACATATGTACTAATTCTATTGGACAAGTGTAATTCGACCAAAAACAAACATAGGAATAAACTATGACCATTTAGGCCCACTTGGATTAGATTTGGACATTTATTATTAATTTATTTAAAGAAGGGTTAAAAGAGTTAAAATAAAAGTTTATTTACTAAAACATTTTTAATATGGGGTTATACATAAGATAAATTCGACTATAAATATTCATTAGAAAAATAAAAGGATTTCCTACATAATGTTATTTTATTTGTAATTTTTAGACATTAAATAATTTAATTTATTTATGACACAATGATGATGCAGTAATTATCTTATTAATGAAATATTGACATAATTGATGTTATAAACACCAAAATAAATGTAATTTGAGACTTTTTATGAATTCCACTAATTTTATAGGTTACTATGATATATTAGTGTTGATGTAATCAACTTGTTTCGAACATATAATTCTGTTATGACTTTCACAAAAATCATATATCAAATAGTGTCAAAATTGACACAAAATAGTTTTTAAATCAAATATTATATTATTAATTATTATTTTATTCTTAAAAATCTAAGGTTCGTCCAAATGACTTAGATAAGTATCTATATATTAATAATAAATAATTTGGGGTTCGTTTGGCATGTTACTGTAAGTGTATTAACCATATCG
This sequence comes from Viscum album, assembly GCA_963277665.1. NCBI lineage: Eukaryota > Viridiplantae > Streptophyta > Magnoliopsida > Santalales > Viscaceae > Viscum > Viscum album. The sequence continues at coordinate 210,450,401 of OY728123.1, forward strand.
TGTAAGAAGACAAAAAGACACGGTAAAAGTTAAATTATTTAACATAGAGTTAAATCTAATTGATAAGGTTAAAATAATAACCTAAACTTGTCTAAATCCTATTGGTTTATAAGATTTCGACCCATCCCCACTTTAGTTTCGAAATAAGACCCTTTGGAACCATTATAAACCGATTTTGACTTTAATATAAAATAATATTTTGAGATATTCCTAAGGTGCCCCTCTCCTCCCTTATAAAAGGACACCTCCTCCCCCTCCTCCTCACACCAATTTGAGCACTCAAGCTCGGCCAACCCCTGCCAAAATCCCTTATCCACTTCCCTAGAATAATCCTAGAGGTCCTGGTCTTCTTCAAAGACCAATCTTAGTTCCCTAAGTGGAGGATTCAAAGAGGCGTTTCAAAGAAGAGGTAATATCCATTTCCGATCTTTCCAATTTCTTTCTTCTTCAACTTCTTCATTAGTTGTTTCATGACAATGTAATAACATAAGTATTACTTACATACTGATATGTTATTATAAATATGAAACAAACCTAATTCACCTTCTATCCATCCTACGGAAAAATGAAATCACTGCGCGTGCGTACGTACGAAATACCGTCTCCACGCCGTGGTGTAATCTATTTTCCACCACCAACTTAATAGGATGGGTATAATGGAGTAATGAGTAACTATATATGTTTATTATAAAGTGATATTGATACTGAAATAGTCTACATACACTTCAACATAATTCCACGACCATGGGAACGATATCATCGCTCGTGTGTACGTACGGACTACCGTCTCCACGACGCGATGAGATTCATTCTCAATGATTAACCATTCATGAATGATTATAAAGTATATATAATAAGTACTAATGAAATATATGACATAATAATGATACTGTATTTATGTAAATTTATATGTATGTCATCTACTTAATTCCATTCACTTCAATAAGGAAACGAAAACAGCGTTCATGCGTACGTACCGACTACCGTCTCCATGAACGGTGTATTTCATTCCATTTATCGATATTATATATATATATATATATTATGAATATATATTATATATAAATCATGTTTTACATTCTGGATATAAGTAATCATGATCCAAGTAATCATATTAATAATTACAAGGTAAAAACACGAACGACAAATGAGACGATTTTACCCAAAACTCTACTTTAACATGAATTTACAAAAGAATAGGTAATATAAAGTCATAAGTGGACCATATATGATATAATAACAATGAATATGATTCTAGAATAAGTCAATAACATGATTTAAATCATTATACAGGAGGTTCGGACACTTACAAAGCAAGTTGGACCTAAGGTAAGGGAAATATCACAATCTCACTTTTATCCGAGATTGTTTTTACTTTGGTAATTACTGGGGTGTATTTTATCATCCACATCCATGTTCCCTCAATATGTAATATTATTTCCTTCCTTCTAAAATAGTTTATATCCAATTTTACCTTTAGGTAAGTTTTTTGTAAAAGATATGAAAGGAATCTTTTGTTGTTTTTCGTACGAGGTACTTTTTGACTTTTCCGACAAAAGTATGAAGAATGTTTTTTTAACTTATACGGCACGAATGGATTTTTAAAACATTATTTCCAAGAATATTCCTTTAAAAGTTTTCAAGATTATTTTTAATCAAGTTCTTTTAGTTTATAATTGTATGACATATTAATAAAGGAAAAGTGTTTTTGAAGAAGAAAGGATATTTTCCTCAAGAATTCATTTCAAGTGTTTTATCAAAATTATTTTCCATCTAAGATAATATAGGGTTCTGTTTTTATCCCTATTATTACATTGATTTTATTATGTTGTGATTGAATTATTTTTATGAATTCCTTTATCTTATATGAATTGTTTTATGATGTCATGTTGTTTAAGAATCCCATTTTTATTACATGGGTTATGAAATGATGTATGGTTTATGATTTTGTGGCACACATAAGAATGGTATCATTATGAGAAGGGTGGGACCTATATCTCCCTCCAATTCATTGGGTAAAGATTTTATATCTCATGAGATAGACATGGCTGGAATGGTAGGTTATACCGGTTCAGTGAAACAGGACTGAAACGAGGGTTACTCGATTCAGAAAGGGACTTTGTCCACTAAGATAGTCATGGCAATGAGTCTTGACTTACAAGAAATGATTCTCTATGATTATGTGTGAATGCCAAAAAGTTTCATGTTTTAAGTTATGATTATTGTGATTACATTTCACTGCCATGATTTATCCCATGTTATGAAATTATGCTCTCTTTTGCAGGTTATGATTTCCAAAATGTTATGTTCTTATGAATATGATGTGATTGATATTTCTTTTGTTTACCCTTACTGAGCATTTGAGCTCACCCTTTTATGTTTTCTTTTCCCCAGGATATAAAGAAAGGTTTTAGGTAAAAAAAAGAAGATCTTTATGGGAGATGTTGAAGATCTTTCACCACGATTAGAAGATTATATTCCGAGTTTCCAAAGACACTAAACTATTACGGTCCTTGTGTGTGTGTTTTTGTAATGTACTAAGTATTTCGCAAAAGTAATGTAGTGTACAAGTACGTCAGGCTCCGGGTCTTCTACAGTCGGGATATTATCAAGTAAGGGTGAAGAAGGATGATATCCCCAAGGCTACTTTTCGCACAAGATACGGGCACTATGAATTCATAGTAAAGACTTTAGGACTCACTAATGCCACAGAACGTTCATGGACATAATGAATATAGTCTTTAGATATTACCTCGAAAATTTGTGGTAGTCTTTATAGATGATATAATAATATACTCCAAAACCAAGGAGGATCATGATGAGGATTTAAGAACTGTACTATAGAGTTTGTGCAAGGAGAAGCTCTATGCAAAGTAAAACATGTGTGAGTTCTGGTTGAAGGAGGTCTCATTGTTGGGCCATATCGTCACAAAAAAAGAGATATATGTGGATCCCTCTAAAACAGATGCAATTAAGGGATGACCGAGACCAACATCCGTAACAGATATCTGTGGCTTCCTGGGGTTAGCTGGATATTATCGACGATTTGTGAGGAATTTCTCATGATTTTCCAACCCTCTTATGAAGATAACTCAGAAGGGAGAAAATTTTTCTTGGAGTGATGAATGCGAAGAAAGCTTCAAGGAGTTGAAAAAGAAGCTTATCACTACGCCCGTGCTCACTTTACCCACAAGTGGGGAACTTTTTATGGTATTCAGTGATGCTTCGAAGAATGTCTTAGGCTGTGTGTTGATGCAGAATGATAAAGTGATATCCTATGCCTCAAGGAAGTTGGAAATCCCTAAGTGAAACTATCCAATGCTTGATCTGGAGTTAGAGGCGGTGATCTTTACCTTGAAAATATGGAGGCATTATCTCTATGTGTAGAAATGTGAGATATATATTGACCACAAGAGTCTTAAATATATAGTCACACTGAAAGATCTTAATATGCTCCAGAGAAGATGGATAGATCTCTTCAAGGATTATGACTGTTCAATCCATTCCCACATTGGGAAAGCGAACAAGGTGGATTATGCCCTAAGTAGAAAGGACCCAGTGATTCTATCAACGATGAGAATTTAGTAGGATCCAATCTTCTTAGAATTGATAAAGATGGACATGATAATCATAAAGAAGGGAACATCATCAATCCTTTCACAAATGATTGCTCAACCATCTCATTTGGAAAGGTTAAAGGATGCTCAAAAGGATTATGTGGGAATTCAAGAAAAAGTGGAAGCTATCAAAAAAGGGAAATCCTTGGAGTTTAATGTTAATAAGGAAGGAATTGTGCTGTTTGAGAAAAGACTATGTCTTCCATAATGTCCGGAGCTGAAGAAGGAACTTTTGGATGATGCACAAAGTTCAAATTTCTCTATTCACCCAGGGAGCACAAAGATGTATCGAGATATCCGAGAAAAATTTTGGTGGGATAACATGAAGAAGGAGATCGCTGAATATACATCAAAGTGCCTGGTGTGTTAGAAAGTGAAGGGAGAGAGGCAGAAGTCTAAGGGGATGATGCAACCATTTCCCATACCAGAATGGAAATGGGAGAACATCACCATGGAATTTTTCACTGGACGTCCAAGGACATCCAAAGGCAACAATGCAATCTGGGTTGTTGTGGAATGTCTTACAAAGACTGAACACTTCATGGCTATTCAGGAGGATTTCTCTTTGGATCAATTGGAACAGATATATACCAGGAAAGTGGCAAGGTTGCATGGAGTACCACTATCTAGTGTGTCTAACCGAGATCCAAGATTCACCACTATGATTTGGAAGATTCTTCAACATGCTCTGAATACTGAACTTAACTTAATTACGTCTTATTATCCTCAAACTGATGGCCAATCCGAGGGGGATATCCAAACACTTGAGGACATGTTGAGAGTGTTCTCAATGGACTTTAAAGGAGGATGGGATCAACATCTTCCTCTAGTTGAGTTCTCTTATAATAATAGTTTCCAATCGAGCATCCAAATGGCACCATACAAAGCTCTGTATTGGAAAAGGTGCAGAACACCGGCATGTTTGGATGAGGTTAGTGAACATAAGCTACTTGGACCAAAAATGGTCTAGGAACTGGTGGAGAAAGTGAAAACCATTCAGTAGCATATCAAGGCAGCTCAGAGTCGACAGAAGAGTAATGCAGATAATCGTCGACGGGACCTTGAGTTTAAAGTTGGAGACATGGTGTTTCTACGCATATCTCCGTGGAAGAAAGTCATGAGGTTTGGAAAGAATGGGATGTTAAGTCCAAAGTACGTCAGCCCCTTCAAGATTCTTGATCGTGTCGGGGTTGTGGCCTATCAACTAGAACCTCCACCTACCATGGCCAAAGTACATGATGTCTTTCATGTATCCTTATTAAGGAAGTACATACCAGACCCTTCACATCTACTCTCTTATGAGGTGGTACAATTGTATGATGATCTTTCTTATGAGGAGAAACTAGTGAAGATCTTAGATCATAGAGAAAAAGTTCTACGAAATAAGACAATTCCCCTTGTAAAGGTGTTGTGGAGAAACCACATGTTTGAAGAAGCGACTTCGGAATTGGAGGAAATGATGATGTAGAGTTACCCACATATTTTTTAGTGTGGGAAAAGAAAACTTTTGAGGGACAAATTTCTTAAGGGGGGAATATTGTAACGACCTAATGTGTCATTAATGGAAAATATATCTTGATCTAATTAAATGTCTCTTTATGTAAAATTTTTATATAAAATTTCAACTTCATTGGTTTTATGTTATGAATTGTGACTTTTGACTTTATAGCCATTGAAAAGTGATCACATGATTAGTATAAATATAGGGCTTTTACAAATCCAATTTACACAGACAAAAGAAGCGATGACCTCATCCAGTAGAATTTCTCCATACGATGCCCATTTTTCGGAGCTCAAAAAGGAGGTGGCGTCCTTGGGCTTCACTCTTTACCAAGCCCAAGATGAGCTTCATCATGTCAAGCACTAACGAGACCGTCTACGGGAGAAGTGGAAGTTGATAAAATTACCACTCAAGAGAGGTTATCTGAGCCACCCCAAGAGTCTGTCACTATCGCACACCTTACCCTTAGGTCTTATGCGGCTGTTTTAAGGTTTTATGTAACAAATCGATAGTACTATGTTCATGTAAATTATTTTTTGTATTTAATAATTTATATACTTTCTTTTCATTGTTGATACATTGTAAATAGTTTTTAAAGTAAAAATTGTGTTTTTATTTATTATTTAATTAAGAAATATATTTTATTAAATTAATGGATTTTTGAATTAAATAATATTTTAAAAAAATATTATATTTATTCTTAAATTAATTTTTATTAAATATAAATGATCTTATAATTTTATGAATGCAATTTTAATTTTTATTAAGATTCAAAAGCCATTTTTGTCAAAACAGGTGAATTTTCGATAAATGTCAGTTTTTATTTTAAAATTGAAAATTAACATATTTAGAAAATTATTTAGAAAAAATAAATGTTATTTCTGGAATCAAGATGACGAAATTATCCAACGGTGAATTTTTCATAATTTTCTGAGACCGTTAAATTTTTGGTTAAAAATTAAATACTGTTTAAATATATAATGTGTTTTATGACATCATAATGACCAAATAGTGATGTAATAAAATACTGTAATCATTATGTTCTGCCAATATATGTTTTACCATTAAAATAATGTAATTTTGGGTTTGTTTTACTTACTTTTCAAAGCATTAATGGACCCTTCAAGACTTATTAAACACCTTGTATTTTAAAATTGTTTTCCATGGAAGTGTGACTCACCTCCACATAAGCAACCAAATTATTTTAAGAAGTTCGGACTTTGGCCTTATAAAATATTGTTTTACTCTTCCCTTTTCCAAAAAACATGGTCAAAAACCATGGTATTGTTTTTGGTTTAGATTAATTTAATATAACGTGTCCCTAACATAAATAATAAAGAATTCCCTCACCTTTCATATATAAACCCACCCAATATACCACTTCCTACTCACTCAAAGCCTTTGGAGTTCGTTCAACCTCTTCCCTACACTCTCTATAATCCTCCCAAGGTGCCTCAAGCTCCCATTAATCCTCTCAAAAGCCTCTCTCTAACCTTTGGAAGCACACTTCCAAGTAAGGGTTTTTTCTTCCTTTCTCAATTCTGTCCAATTTTCTTTAAGTTGTTTTGACTTTTAATTTCAATTTTGAATGTTGGGGTATAGTTTTGCACCTCCCTCATACTTCCCTAATTATGTTTGAATGATGGGAGACCCCTTTATCTCTCATTAAATGCCTCCCATGTACACCTGTTACTATGCCAAATTTCCCAAAGGAACTTCTCTCTCCTATTTTACATTCAAGAAATACTTTTGTATCATGAATCTAAATTCCATTAAAATTGTTGGGACATGTGTCTATATAACCTCTTTACTATCAATTACATGTAAAAATGATAATCAACCTATTTCTCTCTCATAAACCATTTTTATGAATTCTTATGTCACGCTGTTACGCTGCCGAAATCGCACCGATTTTCTAAGCCAATGTCACTGTGTAGTGAATACCATGCACATTTCTCCATCAATGGTATTCACCTTTATGCACATTTACTTATTGATTATAATGTTTCATGTATGTATTACACATTCCTTTATGTTGGAATAAATGATTATGTTTTATGAATCCATGTTTTATGATCCATGTGGCACACTTATGCATGAAATGAATTGTTTAAGAGTGGTGCGCCCTTATATCACTCCAATGAATTGGGTAAAGTATAGTATCATGATACATCATGTGAAATGAGTTTTGACTCATTCTAATTCAAGTTAAATGAGTGTTTACTAATGATTCATGTGCAATTATGATTTACTCATTCTACATGTGCAATGAGCCTTGACTCATGCTAATTCCATGTTAAGTATTGTTCCCACATTTACATGTTATGATTATCATGCTTTATCATGCCTTTATGTTCATGTTTCTCTTATGCTATATTGATATTCCTAATGTATAACATGTATTTTACTCTACATGTTATTCCATGTGTATTCCCTTTTTGGGCTTTATAGCTCACCCTTTTCTTATGCATGTCCTCAGGTTATCCCATGCAATGCTAAGTACGACGTATTGTAGTGGCCATGTAAAGGAAGTTTTCAAAAAAGATGTTGTATTTCATGATTTATGTTCTTATGTAATGATCCTAATCCCCAAATATAGTAAAACTATCGATCTTCATTGTTGTATCATGTTATGTTTTATGTAATAAATCATGTTTATGTTTGTAATAAAAGCAGGGTTGTCATAAAAACACTACATGTCTGTGAACCGACCTACCTAATACATTACTAACATCGTCCCTTGATTCATACTCATAAACTCCATATCCTTCTCCTAAAATAAAGTTTCTAGGTATTAATGCTCTAGAAAAATTTCTAGAATGCTATTCCACATCATTCCCTCTACTTTTTCATTCTGAAATATGATATCCCACCACTACTTTTCCTGGCCCCACAACATATTGGATGACAACATAAATCGATTCTAATAAGTAGTATCTTGATTTTGAAGGATTTTATAGATATAAACTCTCTATAACTTAGTTTCCTCTAGACCACCCACTTCAGTAGTGGTCATAGGGTGATACAGCAAAAAACTCTCTGGTCAACTCGAACATACTCAGTGTAACCTGCCCTGGGTCCTATCCCATCATCTTCATAATACATCCAAATGATTCATGGATCTACTCTTACCTATCATCCTGAACCATTGGGTCATCTTTCTCCACTACTAGTGGAGCATTTTTAGAAACATACTCTGGTTACCCAAACAACACACACTATCATGGTGGAATTTCTCTACATTTCCATTCATGAACATTTTAGAACATAACCACAAAACTTTTACAAGTCATAAGGAAAAGATATTCAATAGAAATAAATATAAAAGTTCACATACAATTCCCATTGGGATTTATTATATCTAGAATACTACCTGTAACCCTCCATACTACGGCCATGGATAACACCGCGTATCTAACTCAAATAGTTAAAAAATATTCTATGACCGAATTTACTTCCACAATATTTCAATATGGTAACCTTTCTTTACCAAGAATAAATATTTAATTAATAATTATCATTATCATTTCCATTTTTACCCATTTATATAATTACATTAGAAAGCATCTCACTACTTCCAAGATAGTAAAATTATTCCCACCCATTACATACCACACAACTATCCCATGTGTTTGTGCCTACTATGATTCTTGTCACTTATATACATGGGTTCCTAGAATGATGAATGAATGTAAAACCTCGCTCCATAATGTCCACGAGGATAATATCGTAAAATAGTCACATAAAACCACATGTTCACCACCCAATGGTGATATATCCTCAATGGTAACCACACACAATCATGAAAAATAATTCCCTCACATAGTGAGTTGGGATTTCTCCCATACTAGGGTGAACTACTCCCAGGCACGAGCTCAATACGAAGGCTCGACATTATCCTCATATCATGTCTACCACCCCCAAATATTATGTAAGACAAAATTACTCCTTTGATACCACTATGTAATGTACCTAACAAGGGTTCCACTAAACTAGTTCTCAGAGATGGGTTGTCACATTACATCAAACACACCTCCTCATACTCTAGAAGTTACCGACTAGCAGCAAGGGTCTTGAGTAGTCTTGTGGGGAGAATATTACCTCTCTATCAGAGTATTCCACAACAAATAACAATATAAATAGAAGACAAATTATAAAAAAAACCAATAACATGAGTAGACAAATATATCTCAAACTTGACACAATCCACAAACAAACAATAAATATGTCATGTCATGTTACAATGCCTAGTGAGTAAAACCCAAAACAAAGTCAGACAACAGAATCCCCAAAATATCCTTTCTCTATATGGGGAACCCCATCCATGCCTTTCCCATTTCCAAATCAAATCCCCAGAAACATTAATATTCCCTTGACTTAACCTACAAGAATGAAATTTTCTCGGGTACCCAATGATAACCTGAGAAAGGTGTGAGTACAACTCAGTAAGCCACCACTAACAATTTCTAAAAAATATATACTCTAAAAAATAGTGAATGAATGTAAAGATGAATGGAAAGTAAGTGAAAGAAAAAAATGACACACTATTTAATAATCACAACATTTCTATTAGTGTAAGTATTATTTTGACATGTTCATAATTTTCTTCATCTAATCATATAGTTCTTTATCAACATGTAATCCATGGGTTAGAAATTTACATTATTCACCCAATATTCAAGATATTTATCATTTCACATGAGAGAACAAGTAAATACCCTAACTCAATAGGAATGTAAATATAAATTAATCACCACACAAGCCTTGGAACCTGAGTCAAGTCATTTTCATTGAATACAATCATTGGGGGAATAAAGGATCATTCTGACTCCCCAAGATATTAATTCCTGGGTAGGTTATAGAATCTGTATAACCATGCCCGTGGGTGGAGTATCATTCATTAATCCGACCACAAATCCATGGGAACATGATTATTAATAAATTTACCACATTAATCCATATCATTGACAATGAATCCAATTAATAAACCAATCATTTTTTACAACAATAAATCTTGGAATTAAATTTTATTCAATAACCTGTTCAAAATTCGATTTTATAATACATAACCCTTTTAGAACAATTTTTTTTTCACATGTATCACCATATTATCCATATTCATCAATTCAATGGACATAACCCATTTCATTTGTTAATAATTTCATTCAAACCAACCCACTTTGGGTTTGTAACATTGTTTATTAGCCACAAGATAATCCTGATTTAACTAATTTAACCATCTTTTATTACCCTGCCAAAAAATCCATTAATACATTGCTAATAATTTTCACATTCCAATAATTCATTTTCACTCTAATTCGACATTTCAAGATGATTTTAAAGGTCTATACATTGTTATAAGACAATATTTCTTATACATAGCTATCTTCTATGTCTGGAAGGTATCAACGCACCCCATGAGTGGACCTTTAATGGTCTAGTCATCCTCTATGTGTCCCATGGTGACCATGAGGGTCTCCATTCATCACCTAGACACCCATTACACCAAATAGCATCAAAATATGAAAAACAACAAGGGGAACCCAAGAAATTAGCACAATCATGAAAAAATTTCAAATGATACTGTGGTATATAACTTGTAGACCACCAAACATAAATTAGTTGGTGGAGACACTATTAAATGAGGCGTTAGAACCCAATCTAAACCCCTTAGAATATTCACCATAAGTCTCAATGAAAATTATGGTGTTTATAGCTTAAGATGTAGTTGGATAATAAATGGAAACCCTAAACAAAAAAGAGAAGTAAGGAGGAAATTATCCTTACCCGTATCTTCAATATGCAATTGAAGGCACACAACAAGGCCTAATATTGAAGCCTAAACACATTTGGGAGTTCTTGGACACCATGGATGGTCACTAGGATTAAATGTAGAAGGAGGATAAATCTCTACGTTGTATAAGAATTCCTATAATGACCAAAAGTTTTATCAATGTAATTCCCTTCTTATAATTATTCCTTACAGTATAATCACATTGGTAATACCAATGACATATCTTGATACTAATGACTATTCCACTTATGAGTTTTGAATATTGACAATATGACAAACATAGTTGCGACTAGGATGGCTTTTTATAGTCTAATAGAACAAACATATTTTTTGGTGAATAGTAACCTACCTTACGAACAATGAGCTACCCTTATGAATAGAAACATTACATATGATAATATATATATGATCTAAGTGAAATTATGATGCACCTATGCTTTGGAATATGTAAATAAATGTTTTAAAACTGTATTTTTCTAGTAAATCATGCTTTTAATTAAAATTTTAATTAATAATATTTTGATAATTATTTTTGAAAATGGAATTCATCTTTTGGAATCTATAAGCTGAAAAATAATTTTGGTGAATTTTTTGGATTTTTTTGAAATACATTAATTTTTGTTGAATAGTAAAATATGATAATTTATGGGAAATGCTTAATATATTAATTATGATGTCATCAGATAATGTATGCCTGATGTAAGTCCATTACCTTGAACTCTCATAAACAAATTTCTATTCTTGGTCATAGAATAATCACCATTACTTGTCTTGTGAAAAAATACTAATTAATGAATACAATATTGAGAAAACCCATCTCTTCTCCACTGTAAATACCACCCTTCACACCCTCATTTACTCACACCTATCATGCTTAAAACCATATCTAAACTATACCAAAAAATCATCACTATCCCTTCCCTCACTTCCAACACCTTCTTATCTCATCAATAGTCCAATCCAAAGTCCCTTATGTTGGATTCAATTGGTAATTCCTCTCTCTCTCTTTTCAATTAGTTTCCTTTAAATTTCAAGTTCTTTTCTTAATATATCCCCACCTATGCTCATCAAAATGGTATTTTAACTCCAATAACAAACATATAATTTGATTTTATGATTTTATTGGGATAATATATCATTTATCACCCTTATCCTATTCTTTTTAAATTAAAACGGAAAATGTTGTTCCTGATGTGTAAATTTATCACCTTCAAGAACGACATGTTTCTATTTTCCTTTAACACCTTCATATATGGTCATGAACCCCTTTTTATGGTTGAACCAGATTATTACATGTGTATTATATCATATTTAATGTTCTATAACTAACTTATGTACATATTTCTAAATGTTTAAGCAAAACGAGTCTGTTGTGGTTGAAAAACCATTCGAAATTACCCAAACTATCATAATTAAACTCTTATATAATGATTCGTCCACAATGTATATAAATTAATTCATTATAATATTATTTAAACTTCTAGAATATCATTAATAACATGAAATATTAGTTTCTTATGTTTATCCATGTTCTACAAAAATTCTATTCATGAATACAAGTGAACCATTTAAGAAAAATATAAAAATGAACGTTCCTAAACAATGAATTTAAACACCATAACTCACCCAAAGGAGCATAAATGAACATAATAAATCATAAATGAATATTATTAATTTATAAAAAGTTATTTAATTGTTAATAAATGAATCTAATGTGGTTATACAAGGCATTAATGTGAAGAAAGCCTTCAGATACAAGGTAATGGAAAATTCTCAAATCTAACTCTCATACATTGATTTTTCGCACTTTCATTTTATTTTCGCTATGGTTATTCCATAAAAAACATTTTTCATCATTATCGTACTTTTTTTGGGTATACATGTTTTATACATTTGTTCATGAAAAACCCAATGTTTTCCAAATGAATAGTTTTATTGAATAAACACACTCTCAAAGATTGTATCTTCTTCACACATTGATTATTGTTTTATATCAAAAATGTTATTCCCTCTATATTTTGGTGGAAATATTTATGAATATATTCTTTATGATGTAAAACCCATTTATTTCCATGGTTTATTTTATGTTCATGTATCACATATTTTTTATGTGTCATTAATGATATAATGATTATTATGGTGTGATGGGTGTTCCCGGAATTATATAGCACAATATGAATGTTATGATGTGATGGGTGTGCCTGAAATTATGCAGTGATATAATGCATTGGGAAAAGTGATTAATAACATTATTTAAAGAAAAATTTGGTTTGACATGATGTTATCATGGTTCGCAACTATGTGTGGTGGTTAACCACTATGACATGATGTTTTATTTTTATGAATTTCCACATTTCATGTCATTTATTAATTCTTCCACTATTTTTCATGACCCTTTCCCAATGTTATGATTCTCCTCACACATTATTATATTCTTAACAGTTATCCAATTTTTGGGATTTTAACTAACTCATTTTTTATTTCTATCCTCATGTGATTATGTGTAATATGGAGTTTTCAAGGGATAATAAAAAGATGGAGTAGAACGGATTAAATAAATTTTTACGTTTTATATTGTAACCATTAAGTATGGTCCTAGTTTTCCCATGACACTAATTCTTATATTCCACGATGATTAATACTATTATTTTTTTATATTTTAAATGATTTAATAGTAATGTAATAAAATTAAGGGTCTCTGTAGTTGGTATCATCAGAAAGGATTAGTTAATTTGTGAATTAGGATTACTGAACCATAGAGAAAACCTATAGTATGGTACTAAGTACAATTAAACACACAAGAAGCTCTATTAAACATAGTTATCCCATAATATATTATTATAGTTTAAATTTAACAAATTAATAATTTAATCATGACTCATTGACTTATGCTTTGTTCTAAAAAATTTTCTATTTTAAAAAATTGTGGAAATATGGAGAAACCAGGCCTACAACCCATGCAAGGGACCACAGAACGATTCGTCGAATGGCATCCCCAACACCTTTAGAGGTGGATTTCAGAAATTCATAAATATTCATACCCATCTATCTCGGGTTATGAATAATAACAAAAAAATATGGAATATCCTCTTTCGCATAAGATGGATCAACTGGCTATCGAGTGTTTTATGCTAAATGGACTAGTGAAATTTATTGGATCTTCTGATCCCTTGGTTGTAGAATAGTGGATCAAATCCATGGAAAAGATATTTTTTGTACTTCACTATTCTGAGATGTTGTAGGTGACATTATAAATTTATCGTCTAGATGGAGTGTCTTATAAATGGTTCGATATGATTAAGAATACCAAGCCCATGGAAGAAATTGAAGAGATTGAATGGTAAAACATTAAGATCATGTTTATTAATTAGTAATTATCACAAAATCTGTGTACAATGATGGAGAGAGAATTCATACATGTCAATAAAAAGGAAGTTTAATCTGTCACATCATATGAAGAAATATTCACATGTATTGAATGGTACGGTTTGGGTTTTTTTATCAACAATGATAGAAAATTTGATAGATTCTTTAGTGTAATAAAACAATGACATTAAAAGGATCTTGTAATTAGAGTCTTTTGGAGATATGAAGAAGTTTTTATATGTGATCTAAAAGTGGTGATGGAGATTTGATAATGTTCCCATGGCTTTGATGGTATGTATCGAAAAATAATGTTTCATGATAGATGATCTAAGGATAACGGTGGAAGGAATACTCAAGGACCCACATTACAAAAATTTGGGAAGATTCATCATGGTAACTATATCAAAGGGATGGTTAAATGATTCAATTGTGGGACAGAAGGCCACCATGCTCAATAATGTTGAAAATACATGAGAAGGATAAAGAATATGGTGGATGAAAGGAGAGATCCACCCATGGTCCAATGCTATAACTGTAGGGTGTAAGGGCAGTATGAATTCCAGTTCACTAAACCTTGAGTTCTTTTGGGTAATCTGTGTTAGATTCCAATGATTCCAAAGGAACAAGGGATGTCTTATGAAATCACTATTGTAGAAGTGTAGCAAGATAATGAAGTCATACAAGATACACTTCCAATTCACTCAAGAATGCAAGAAGTCTTATTTGATTCTTATTCTACGCATTCCTTTAAATCTTGAATGTTGTCTAGAACTATAGAATCGAATCCCCGAAACCTTGAAGAAGATATACCTATAAAAAACCAAGTGGTGAAACCATTGAAACACATGTGTTTGAATATTATCTTGTAGGAATATATGGGAATATTATTTTAGCAAGTCTAGTGATACTTCCCTAGGTGGAATTTGTGATATAAAGGGAATGGATTGGATCTAGTTATATAGATATCATATCAACTATCTAGAAAATTAAATATCATTGCATATTCCAAACCATCCCATGCTCCTATAAAAATTCATGGAATATCATGAATATCCTTTCAAAAATCCTTCAATGTTGTGGGTTTTGATTCCCTATGAAGTGGAATATCTCACTAAAATGGATAAGTTAACAGGAAGTGTCATCCTAGAAGAAATTCCCATAATGAGGGAATATTATGGTGTGTTTCAAGAAGAGTTACCTGGACTTCCCCATGATAGTGAAATTGATTTCTCAATAGAACCCATACCCAGAGCTACTCCAATAACAATGTATCCCTATAGAATTGATCCTATTGAACTGGATGAGTTAAATAAGAAGAGGATAGAGTATTTGGAAAAGGTGTTCATGATATCAAGTGCATCACCTTGGGGTGTGTCCATGCTATTTGTAAAGAAGATGGATGGAACAATGTGGCTATGTTTGATTATCAGGAACTACACAAGATCGCTATAAATTACAAGTATCCTCCTTCAAGGATTGAGAACTAGTTCGATCTGTTTATAGGAGGTCAATACTTTTCAAAGGTGGATCTTCATTCTAGATATCATCAGCTAAAGGTGAAGAATAAATATATTTAGAAGACTATATTATGTACAAGTTATGAGGACTATGAGTTTCTGGTGAGGCCATTTGGACTTATAAGTTACTCTACAATATTCATGGATTTAATGGAAATAATATTTATAAATTAACTAGAATTTTTTTGTAGTGTTTATCGATGACATTCTCATCTACTCTTAGAGAATGTAGAATTAGGAATAATATCTGAGACATGTGTCAACATCATTGAGAATGGATACATTGTATTCTATGTTCTATAAGTCCCAGACCTTAAACATTACATAATATTGAATTAACTTAATAAATAACTTTGAGGATCGTTTAGGTTAAGAGTTTTATATAATTAGGCCATAACTATTACATTAGATTTCAAAAATTACAAAGTAGGCTCTTCTACTCAATATTCATTTTTTTCATAAAATTGAAATTCTTAAAATAAAAAAACAATTCTTTAGGTGATATAAAACTTATTAAGTTATTCCTCTTTGTTACCCTGGCATATACAATGCAAATAACATTTCAAAAACATGGGATGAGAAAAAAAGGCTCATCCAAGGTTATAAAATAATTAAAGAAAACATTAGTTCATCAATACATCCAAAACATAACCTCCTTAACTTACATTATGAAATCAATAGATTTATGAATAACATATTAAAATCAAAAATAATAATGGTAAATTATGGAATACATCTCATAATTACATGGTATATTTCATAACTACATAGGGAGTTACACTTGGAATACACATCATAGTATATTCCCTAAATCTCTTAGGAAAAACATTAACATTTACCTTCGTCATGATAACTAATTCATTGGAGAGCTATCTTGGGATCACCCACCCTAGGTTTATCACAGAACCACCCATATACATAAATAATTCCCAATAACCATAACATATTCATAACACATAATACATTCATAAAGGAAAGATAACATTTCCACATTGCAATCATAGTATTTCATTTCAATATATTGACATAATAATTTCTTTATCAAACCATTTTCAAAACCATTAAAAATATTTAATTAAGAGATTTCTTAATCAATTTGTATCATACCAATTTGATGCTTTGGAAAGAAATTTTAATTTCAAAACATTCATTTCCATATAAATAAATCATTAACACCATTTTTAATACATGTAAATTAATGGGAATGATTTAGAAGAATAACTCTTTAAAATATTTAAAAAGATATTTTAGTTAAAGAGTTCCTAACAAAATGAGAGACGCTTGAATAAAGATAATTGAGGAATAAGATTAATAAATGATTATAATTTCAGGAGAATAATGAGGTTTATGAAATATTATGTAAAATAAGAGTATATACACTATATAAAAGTGACTTGGTATATACCAACAAATAAGTCTCATGGGAATGTAAATTGAGAGAAAGTCCCTTGCAAAGATCATATCATTGGATTAAGGAAAAGTCAATGAAATAATTATGTATGAAAAATAACAATAGACCCAATATAATTGTATATTAAGTTCAATAAAATCATAGGATATTCACACATATTCATAGAAATACATAATTAATAAGTATAAGTTTAACCCAAATAATTGAAATTGGGTTAAGGAGTTCTCTTACAGAAATTCAACATCCTAACAAAGTTTCATTAAAATTCATAAAATAAGTTTATGAGAGAAAAAAATGATTCTCATCACATGGAAATAAAATGTATATAAATAATGATATATAAGAAGATATCCCAATATAGTGAAAAAATTAAAAGACATGACAAAAAATAAGACTTTAGCCATAAGAGTACGGTGAAAGGTTCCCTTACCGAATTGGTAACTTACTAAACATACACCACATGAAAGAAGTATCATAAAATGAAGGTGAAAATAAAATATATTAAAATATATTACACAAATAATACAATAATGGCTAGTAAATACACCACACAAAATGATTTAGTGGCAAATATAGCATGAATCTCATGAGAATAAAAAGTGATATGAAAACCCCTTACCACGTTGTAATCAATCGAGTCACATGAAAAAATATTAATAACCAGAAAATGAATCTCATAATAACATGAATATAAATAGAATCATCATAATATATATCCAATGGATGTTCATAATAATCCACATGCAATAAATAAGCGGTGAATAATGGAAATCTCAAAGAATTAAAAGTTAGATAAGAAACCCATTACCTCATGTTCAGCTTGACTTGTATGTTGCTTGTTATTCCTGGATAATAAACATAAGTTCATTTATACTTCCTTAAGAACCTTTTACAGTTAATTTTTTCCTTTTATATCACTGATTACCTTTCTATGACTATTAGTTAATTATTGGAGTTCATATATGACATTTTGTCGATGTTTGGAACTATAATAAAAAATGAACTTGTTATAATTAAAACTTGTCTATGTGATCAAAAGGACATTATATAAAGAATGATATTAAGGATTTATATGTCATATATTTCATATATATCCAGTGTATATGTATTTATAATATTCAATATCATTTGGAGTTAATAAATGAAACGCATCGTTCATGGAAACGGTAAGCCATACGTACGCATGAACGCTACTTTCATTTCTATTTTATATTTAAAAGAATAAAAAAATAATGATACATAGGTATATTATAAGTCCATTATAATATATATGTTATTTAATTTAATTAACTCCATCCTTTATACGTTCCACGTATGGAATGAACGATTCATATCAAATTGAGGGGGCGGTAATCTGCACTTCCTCAAATGAAATTATCGTATTTACCCATTATGAAAACCATAAAGGTATGATATAAATAAAAAATTCAGAATTATAGAGACAAAAAAAGATAATATATATCACATGTAAATAATGGTCAATCTTAATTTCCACCATATGAGGTGTTAGGGTAAGATTGAACAATCATCGTTTCATGAGGCTGTACTTCATCATCCATAGAAAAAGTATGTTCTTTACACATTAGATGGAGGTGTGTGTAAGTGTATTTTGAATATTTCTCATAAAAACAACCTATAATATTTATTATAATGGTGTTTTTATAAAATAATGGAATATATCGAGTTTATGGGGTTGGAGAGTTAAACTAAATGAAAAGAACTTAAGAAAAGATGTTACCTTTAAATCATGTAACTCCCTTTGGTTTGAATCAAAAGGATTTTTTGAAGAGCCTTATAACTATGGTAAGGATTATAGGTGGAATATAGGTATATTTATAGAATATTTACGAAGAGTTTGGATGATCCAATAGGCTTTATAGGTGTGATTAATGTGTTAGAGGTGATGGCTTTTTATAAGGGGAAAAGGGGCTCTTTAGGAATGTTTGAAAATATACTTTTATTATATAATGATTTTTTGTTTCAAGAGGGCCAAAACTTATTAAATAAAAATATAAGATTACTCTTGATTTAAATAACATCATCCAATAAGAGTTTGACTAGTTTTGAATATTGTTTTAGTTTTTATAATCTTATTTATTTAAATCATTCATTAATGAGGTAAACACATCATCCTTATTATGTCATAAATAATTTTATTTATTTGAAGTCTAAAAATTATAATTAAAGTAAAATTATTTAGGAAACCTTTATATCATTATAATTAATATTTATAATCAAATATATAAATTATATAACCCATATTTAACATTGGTTTATAAAAATAATACATGTTTATGAGGTTTTTATTTTTAATTTATATAAAAAATTTATTAATGTCATTATCTTAACCAAATGGATTTCAAAGGCCAAAATTATAACTTAGGGATTGTATTGGTAGTCCATGACTCATAAAATAGGGTTATTACAAGTGTTAAGATAATTTTATATTATTATAATATTATTTTTTACCTTGAATTACCTTATTTACCTTTAACCACAATAAATATAAGTCAAAAGTTACTATTCACCAAAAATTGTCTTCATCTTATTAAACCACATTTTACTTATTGATAAGAACCATATTTTTCGGATTTTCAAAATTCAATTCATAGAAGCAATAAAATTTCATTTAAATGAAGAAGTCGGTTTTTCAACTACTACTCGGTGTTTTCACTATTCATAAAAAATTGAAGGTTTTTAGAAAAATACAAGAAATTTAGCTTTGATATATTTGATAATCCGAATACAAAAATGATATATATTTTATCAAATTGAAATCATAGATGTTTCTTTAATTAATTTTAAATTAATTCATGTTTTCAAAACAAAAAACATGTTTTTAAAAAATAATAACCATCAAAAGATTGGCACTTGTTTATGTCCAATTTTAATGTGAAATTACTTCCAATGACCAAAATTGGATTAAATGGTAGAAATATAATCTTATTTAACTTTAAAACCTATCAAAAAGATAATATGACCATACAAAAAAAATATTAAATAGGAGTTGTGTATTAAAATACAATATTTTTCACTATTCATTAAAAATGAATTTTATCATAAAAATACAAAAAATTCACCCAAATTAACTTTTAATGTATCGATTCTGAAGAAGAATTTTATTTTATCAAATAGAACATATAAAACTTTCCAAAACTATATTTAAATAGGGTTCTCCATAAAAAGGTTCTATATTGACCTTTTAAATAATATTAGAGTAGTTATACCTAAAGTTATATTCATTCACATTTTAAGCATCTAACGTTTTTCGAATAAACGTATAAACATTTAACAAACACGAATAATCAAACTTTAGTTAGTTATTTTTATTAATTCCCACCAATAAAAAGGCTGTGAGTTAGAGGCCATTTAAAATAATATTATATAATTATTTTTCATTATGAGCCAACGTTGTGTGTAACGTAAGATTTCAAAGAAACCTATTGTTGTGTATTGGGTACGCCATTAAAAAAATAACCCCCTTTAAAGTAAAATTAATATTTAATTCAAAAATATTAATAAATATGAAAATGTATTATTATTTATTTACATGGGATGTTACATCCTTCCCCCCTTTAAGAAATTTCATCCTCATAATTTTAAAATTGGGCTTAGAAATTTCATTAAAAGCCCCACATCTGAAAAGGAGCTAATAAACCTATCACATTAAAAGAATGAAATGAAGTAAAAAGGTCACCCAAGATAACCCATACTATGATTCCATGTAGTAAAACATAGATATGGATGAGAAAATAATTGTTATGTTTTGATGGATAGTGATATAAAACATGATTATGAGGAAGTTAACCCCCAGAAAATCACAAACATGCTATATGTTAAATGGCCTTTGGTTTCCCAGAAGGAAATTCTAATAGAAAACATTTATTTGTTTTAATTTCCTATTCATAAATTTGAATAATTTATTTATGATACTTACTAAGTACATAAGGAAGTATACTTAATTTTCATGTAGAGTTTCATCCATTAATAAGATTATAGAAAAAACTAATCTTTTATCCAAATGATGTGTATTCAAGATGACTTGTTCACATCTGAAGTTATTGAATCAACTTCCAAGACAATCACATAATACAAAAATATGAAATATATATTTCCCCAGTCTTTAGTCATTAACCAAAACAAAAATGGTTAGTACAAGATTTGATAATCCCCAAAAAATACAATACTTTAAAAAAATTATTCCTAATCTCCAAAATTCGACAAACAATAACTAATGTTCAAAAACGACTATTCAATAAAGAAATGTCCATAAAATTATTCAATTTGAACCAAAGTAAGATTTAGAACCAACACTCAATAGGATTTAATCACATAGTCTTCTACTATAAATCTTAACATTTATCTCCAAATAACATCAACTACTCTTAAAGTCTCATACTGACGTGTAATTAACCTAATCACATATTCTCTATGATAGGTAAATAATTTCCATAAATAACACAAATGTAAATAAAACATATATTCTTCCAAAATAAAATTTCAACCATTATTCCAAAAATTAAATCCCATGGTATTCTATTTTCCTTAGGCATATATGTTTTCACCAAAAGTGAGAACATCTTCAAAATTAACCTTTATCACTTAATCACAAAATAATTTTCCTATACTAAGGATATCTATTTGATTAAACATAAGTTCCTAAAATAAACATATTCTTGATCCAAAAAAAATATTTAACTAAATGAATAACTCGCAATAATCAAGGACTTCATGTAGCCCAGTGGTAGGTGATGCACCCTTGTCGCCCTTCAGTTGTGGGTTCGATTCGCAAGGCCTTAATGGACACGATAGGTTGTCACCTATCTTATGGGTTGTCCTCTTTACAAACTAGAACAATAATCCTAACATATTTTAACCACAAATTTTGTCTTATACCTCTCATTTTCATCCCAACTAATTAATACCTAAAAATATTAATGAAAACTTATATATTTTTTACTTTTTTAATTTCACCTCCATATGATAAAACAAAAATATTCCCAAAATTAAGAATATCATAAATTGATCATGGTGTCCACAGGGTTTCATAGTCATCTTGTTCACATGGGTATAAGGTACATGCATTAAAAAAATGATTTATAGATCCTTCAAAATCATTTTCTATTTTCATCTAAATACACCTTTTAAAACATGGGTCATATGGGTGGCCGCAGAAAAATAGTTTCAAAAAATAATCATGTATAACATATAATTTCAAATCATATGATAAAACATACTTTTTATAAAACAGTCGAGCAGATTGTGAGTTAAAACATTCAATCAATCATCCTTTTAAAATACCATAAGTATGTGCCGACTGACTATAATTTAAATGAAAATCTAAATACGTTGTGCAAGGGTGTTCTTCTTCAGCACCTTTTTTAAAATCATAATATTATTCAAAATCTTGTGATAAGGTAAAATATTTGATAATTCCTTAATAATATTTACCTATTGTTGAGTATATGAAAATATTTTCAAAATATTATTTGATTAAATATAACCCATGATCCACGATGGTATCGAGGTATATCGGAGGTGTTTGATATTTCAATCAATTTATTGCAAGTGACCCATATGTTAGAAAATGTTTCAGAATCTTGTGGGCATGAATTTGCAATAATTATTAAAATCAAGTCATCGAGAAGAGATGGGAATGTTGTCTGAGATCCTAATACTTCATTTTGTAAGAAACATTCCTTTATCTAAAAAAGTAACATTATAAGGATTTAACTTAAAGAGTGTATATAAATACTAACCATGTGTGTAACAAAAACTTCTAATCCCTAAAGTTGTCTAAACCGACCTCTGATACAAACTATAAGGCCCCAACTTTAAACATTACATAATCTTGAATTATGTTAATAATTCACATTGAGTATCTTTTTAGGTTTAGATTGTTAGATAATTTGGCCATAACTATACATTACATTTCAAAAAATTAAAATGAAAACACTTCTACTCAGAATCCACTTTTTTCATAAAATAAAAATTCTTAAAAGAAAACAATAATTATTTTCTTGATATAAATTATTTTTAGTTCCTCCTTTCTCTTACCCTAGATTAAACCCTATGAAAAACATTTAAAAACCATTGGATGATCATAAAAAGGTACATAAGGGTTATAAAATAAATAAAGAAAACATTAGTTAATCAATACATACATAACATAAGCTCTTTAATATACCTCATGAAATCATAAGATTTATGAATAAGACATAGAAATCATAAATAATAAAGGTAAATTATGGAATCCATATTATACTTACATTATAGATTTCACAGATACATAGGGAGTTACACTTGGAATGACCATTGTAGAATATTCCCTAATGCTCTTAGGATAAATATTAACGTTTACCTATGTCACATTACCCATCGAATTGGAGATCTATCTCAGGATCACCTTCCATAGGTTTATCTTGGAAGCACCCGTATACGTAAACAATTCTCAAAAACCATTATATATTCATAACAGATTAAACATGCATAAAGGAATGATAAAATTTCCACATCACAATCCCAATATATCATTTCAAATATTGACAAAATCAATACTTTATCAAATCATTTTCAAAACCAATTAAAACATTTAATAAACATATTTGTGAATCAAAGTGTCCCATACCAGTTTGATGCTTTTGAAAGAAATATTAATTTCAAAACATTAATGTCAAAATAAATAAATCCTTATAAACATTTTTTCAAACATGGATATTAATAAGAATTATTTAGATGAATAAATCTTTAAAACATTTAAAATGATATTTTAGTTAAAGAGTTCCAAACCAAATGAGATATGCTTGAATACAAATAATTGTTGAATATCATTGATCAAATCATATAATATCTTGAGAATAAACAGATTCATGATAGAATATTTGAAAGGGAAGTATATACACCATAAAAAAGTGAATTTGTGTATTCCAACAAATAAGTCTCAATGGAATGTGAATTGAGACAATGTCCCTTGCCAAGATCATATCCTAAGATTATGGACAACTCAATGACATAATTGTTTGTGAAAAATAAGAATACACCCAATATATATTGATATTATGTTTAATATAATCATAGTATATTCACACATATTCATATCAGGACATAATCAATAATTATAAGTTTAACCCAAAGAATTGAAATTAGGTTAAGGAGTTGTCTTATAGAAATTCAAAATACTATCAAAGTCTCTTTGAAATACAGAAAATAAGTTGATGAGAGAAAAAAGGTTTCTAATCACAAGGACATTAAATTTAAAGAAATAAGGATATATAAAAACATATCCCAATAAAGGAAAATGGAAATTAAAATACATGACATAAAATAAGTCTTTGACTAAAAGAGTACGGTGAAAGGTCCCCTTACCTATTTGGTAACATACGAAACATACAACAAATAAAATAAGGATCATACAATGAAGATGTACATACTCATAAATTAAATTATATTACCCAAATAATAAAATCATGTTTATATATACACCACATATAAGGAAATAGTGGAAAATATAGCAGGAATCTCATGAGAATAAAAAGTGAGATGAAAACCCATTACCACATTGTAATCGATTGAGTCATATGACCAAAAGTTAATAACCACCAAATGAATCACATAATAACATAAATATAAATAGAATCATGATAATATATATCAAATTGAAGTTTAAAAAAATTCACATTCAAAAAATAAGTGGTGAACAATGGAAATCTCACGGAATTAAAATTGAGATAAGAAACCCCTTACCTCATTTCTTACTTGACCCGTATGTTCCTCTTTCTTCCTGAATAATAAAAATATGTTAATTTATAATTCCATATGATCCTTTTTCATGTTTATTATTCATTTTATTCCACTTATTACCTTTCTATAACAATAATTTGATTATTTGAGATCATATCAGACATTTTGTCGATGTTCAAAACTTTAGTAACAAATGAACTTATTATAATTACAAATTGTCTATGTGTTCAAAATTACATTATCTACACAATTATAATCATGATTTAAATGTCATATATATCATATATATCCAGTTTATATGTATTTATAATATTTAATATCATTTGGAGTTAACAAATGAAATGCACCGTTCATGGAGATGGTAAGCCGTATGTACGCATGAACACTACTTTCATTTATATTTTATATTTAATGGAATGGAAAATTAATAATATATAGATATATTATATTTAATATATATTATATATGTTTTTTAACTTAATTAACTCTATCCTTTATACATTCCATGTATGGAATTAATGAGTCATGTCACATTGAGGGTGTGGCTGTCCGCACTTCCTCAAAAGAAATTATCATATTTACCGATTATGAAAACCATAAGGGGATGATAGAAATGAAAAATACAGAATTATAGAGAAAATATAAGTATAATTTATATCACATGAAAATTATGATTAATCTTAATTTCCACCATATTAGGTGGTAGGAGAAGATTTAATGATCATCATTTCATGAGGCAGTAGTTCACCGTCCATAGAAACAGTATGTTCTTTACCCATTATGTGGAGGTGTGTGTAAATTTATTTAGAATTAATCTCATTAAAAACAACCTAAAAAATTTATGACACTAGTTTTATATGAAATAATTTATAAAAAGAGTTTAGGGGGTTGGATAAGTGAAATAAAAGAAAAGAACTTAAGAGAAGATGTTACCTATAAATCTGGTAACTCCCATTAGTTTGAACCAATAGATTTTTTTTGAAGTGACTTATGGCTATGGAAATACTTATATGTGGAAGAGAGGGATATTGAGAGATTATTTAGGCAGAGGTTGGATGAGACAAGGGGCTTGAGAAGTGTTAGTAATGGGTTTGAGGTGATGGCTTTTTATATGGTGGGGGAGGGGCTCCTTTGGAAGGTTTCAAAATATTATTTATTATATAATGATTTTTTGGATTCTAAAGGTCCGAATTTTATTAAAATAAAACATAATATGACTCTAGTACGAAATAAATTCATAAAATTATAATTTTATAGGGTTTTGATATTGTTTTAATTTTTATAATATTATTTATTTAATTCATTCATTAATGAGGTAAACACTGCACCATTATTTTTTCATAAATAATTTTATTTATTTGATGTATATAAATTATAAATAAAATACCATGATATTGGAAATCATATTAAATTTCTATTGAATATTTATATTCAAATATATAAATTATATAACACAACATTAATATGGTTTTAGAAATCCAATACATGTTTTTGATTTTTTTATTTTTACTTTAAATTAAAAAAATTTAATGTCATCATCTTACCCAAATGGATTTCAAAGGCCAAAATTCTAAAAAAAAGATTGTACTGGTCAGTCATTAATCATCCAATAAGGTTAGGACAAGTGTTAAGATAATTTTATATTATTATAATATTATTTTTACCTTAAATTACCATATTTACCTTTATCCACAGTAAATAAATGTCAAAAGTTACTACTCACCAAAAATTATTTTCATCATATTGAACAGAGTTTAATTACTGATAACAACCATATATTCCAGATTTTTTAAATTCAATTCCCAAAAGAAGTAAAATATCATATAAATGAAGATGATGGATTTTTAACTACTACTGAGTGTTTTCACTATTCACCAAAAATTGAAGGTTTACAGAAAAATATAAAAAAGTATGCATAATCTATATTTGATATTCCAGATTCAAAAAAATATATATTTTTTTCCAAATTCAAAACATATAAGTCTAATTAATTAATTTAAAACTAATTCCCATTTTAAAAAAAACATTTTTTTAAATAGAAATGATCAAAAGATTGGCACTTATATATTTCCAATTTCAAAGTGAAATTACTTCCAATGACCAACATTGGATAAATGGTAAAAATATAATCTAATGATACATTAAAAACAATTAAAAAGATAATATAACCATATAAATATATTATTTTGAAAGTCAGTTTTGAATTAAAATACCAAAATATTCAATATTCATTAAAAATTAATTTTATCAAAAAAATTTCAAAATTTTACCCAAAGTAAATTTTGTTTTCCTGATTCTAAATAAAAAATTTATTTTTTCAAATAGAATATATATAATTTACCAAAACTATATTTAAATAGGGTTCTCTAAAAAACGTGGTAAATCAACATTTTAATGAATATTAGAGTTGTTATGTTTAAAATTGGATTCATTCACATTTTAAGCCTCTATATTTTATTAGATAAATTTAAAAAAAAATTATAAATCATGTATAATCATCTTTTAGTTAGTTCTATTCATTCCATACAATAAAACGACTAGGCGTTAATTACCATTTAAAATGATATTATATTATCATTTTTTAGTATGAACCACGTTGTATACAACATAAGATTTCAAAGAAACCCATTTTTGCATATTGGGTATGCTATCGAATAGAGAATCCCGTTTAAATTAAAATTAATATTTAATTCAAAAATATTAATAAATATGAAATTATATTATTCTTTATTTACATGGGATGTTACATGTTCACCAGGTTTGACTTTTTGATGAATCAAGAATATTCTTGGGACATCTGATCACAAGTGAGGGAATTTCTATGGACCATTCAACAAAGACGATTGAGGAATGGCCCATACACTCTAGTGTCATAGAAATCCATAAATTGCTTGGATTAGCTGGTTACTACTGAAATTTATTGAGAAATTTTTCATGATTGTCAAGACCAATAACCATATTTAAAATGAAAGGGGAAATGTATTTCCAGATGGAAGAATGTGAGTAATTCTTCAAGTAGCTGAAGATAATGTTGATCAATGCACCATTACTCAAATTAACGAAGAGTGGAAAATATTTTGTGTCATAAAGCGATGCTTAAATGAATGTCTTGGGTTGTGTACTAATGAAAAATGATAATGTGATATCCTATGCCTCATGACAGTTGAAGATCCATGAGTAGAACTACCTGACTCATCATCTAGAGCATGCAATAGTGCTTTTACCTTCAAAATATTGTGGCACTAATATTATGGTGATAAGTGTGACATATACACTGATCACAAGAGGCTAAAGTATATATTCACATAAAATGAACTCAACATGCTTCAATGGAGATGGTTATATCTAATCAAGGACAGAGATTTCTCTATTCACCATCACCCTAGAACAGAGAACAAGGTAGCTGATACTCTTAGCCGAAAAGAACCTGCTACTATATCGATGTTATGGATTATGAAAGACCCTATCTTATTGGATATGCAATGGATGGATTTGGAAATAATATGGGTTGGGTACACATCCTACCTTAACCAAGTGATTGTGCAACCCTCAATCCAATATATGAATAAAGAGGCACAAATTGATGATCTGGAGTATCAAAAGAAGGTGAATGCAGTAATGGAAGGGAAGATGCACAAGTTATTTATCGACGATGATGGTGTTATTTAGTTTGAAACATGGCTTTTTTTACCTTCACCACCGGGGATAAAGAATGATCTATTGGAAAATACACATATCTCATCATTGTCTATCTATCTTGGCAGCACCAAGATGTACTGAGATCTCCAAAAACACTTCTGGTGGGATAACATAAAGAAGAATATTATAGAATATATATCAAGGTTCATGGTATGTTATAAAGTTAAATAATAGAGAAAAAGTCCAAAGTGATGATGCAACCATTGACTATACCCATGTGGAAATGGGAGAATGTTACTATGGACTTTGTCATGGGTCTCCTAAAAGTCGTTGATGGGAAATAATTAAATACATGTGTTTATTGGATGACTCACCTTGATTTCTTATTTTATCGCTATTCAGGAAGATCTTAAACTTTAACAACTTGAAAAGATATATTTGATGGATGTGGTGATACTGTATAGTGTTACACTATCGATTGTCTCTGATCATGATCAAAGGTTCACATCTAAATTCTGGAGGAGTCTTCAACAAGGAATGAGTGTGGAATTAAATTTAACCACAACATATCACACCCAAAATGATGTCTAATATGAATGATCTATTCAGACACATGAAGATATTCTAAGATCCTTGTCTCTGTAATTCAATGGTGGATAGGATCAACATCTCCCATTGGTTGAGTTCTCATACAACAATAGCTTCCACTCTAGTATTCAAATGGTCCCATATGAATCTTTGTATGGAAAGCGATGTAGAACACTGACCTATTGGGATGAAGTTGGAGAAAGGAAGATAATTGGACCTAATATTATGAAAGAGATGACAGATAAGGTTCACTTCATCTATAAATATATAAATGACGATCAGAGTCGGCAAAGGGCCTTTGCTGACAACTATTAAATGGACTTGGATTACGACATTGGACATAAATACATCATACGAATATCACCATGGAAGAGAGTCAAGGTGTTTGGAATAAAAGGGAAGATAAGCCCATGGTACTTTGGCCCCTTTGAGATTCTTGAGAACATCAGAGCTGTGGCCTATCAGCTTGCACTACCACCAAATATGGCTCAAGTTCAGGATTTGTTTCACGTATCTCTCTTGAGGAAGTACATATTAGATCCCTCAAATGTACTAAACTCAGAGGTTGTACTGCTGGAAGATGATCTCTCTTATTAGGAGCACCAATTAATGTTTATAGACCATAGAGATAAGGTTCTATGAAAATGAAAACCTATATTTTCAAAGTGTTTTAGAGGAACAATACATTTTAAGAAGCAACTTTAGAACCAGAAGAGGTGATGAATAAGATGTACCATCACGTGTTTATGTAAAATGAAATATCAAGGGAGAAATTACATAAGGGAGAAGAAGGTAATAACCCAATGTTTTATCAATGGAATTAACTTTTTATAATTATTCCATACATTATAATCACATTAGTAAGCACAAGTACATATCATGATACTAAATATTATGCCACTTCTGTGTTTTGAATTTTGAAAATTTAACATAAACGGTTTTGTCTCGGATAATTTTTGGAGTCTAATATAGCAAACAAAATTTTTGGTGAATATTAACATAACCTTATTAATAAAAACCCAACCTTATGAATAGTAACCTTATATATAATATTTCACATATACGATTTTATTGAGAGTTTGATTTACCTATGTATTGGAATAATTAAATAAATGTTTTAAAAACAATATTTTTCAGGTAAATTTGGATTTTTATTAAAAATTACATTAATAATATATAGAAATTATTTATGAAAAATAGAATTCATTTTTGGATTATACACATTGAAAAATGGATGGGGTGAATTTTTGGGATGTTTTTTGGAACAATTGAATTTTTTTGATTTGTAAAATACGATAATTTACAATAAATGCTAAATACAAGAATTATGATGTAAGAAGTTGATGTAAGGAAATTATATTAAACTAAAATTCAATTATTACTATTATTGGAAATGTAGTCATCACTATTATTTTACTTATGGAGAAATAATAAATTAATGAATATAATTTTCAGAAAACCCCTCTCCCCTCCACTATAAATAACAACATTTACACCTTCATTTCGTCACACCTCTCAAGAATAAGGACATGTATAAACAATATAAAAATATCTTCTCTAGCCCCACCTAAATGGACAAGAGCAACTAGTCTCAAAAATAGTCCAATATAAGGTTCTTTAAGGAGGATTCAAGAGGTAATTCCTCTCTCTCTCTCTCTTCCTTTAATTTCCTTTCAATTTCATGTTCCTTTATTTACCTATCTGCACCTATACTCATCCACAAGGTATGGTAACACATGTATCATAAATATAATATAATATTATGTTACTAATGGCATAATATATCATCTAACCCCTTCAATTTTTTTATTTTAGAAAGGAAAATGTTGTTCGTAAGGTGTTAATTTATCACCCGTAAGAACAATATGTTTTCATTTTCCTTTATCGCCTTCAGATAAGGACATTAAACTGTTTTTATAGATGAAACAGATTATTTTAGATTTATTATATCCTATTTAATGTTCTGGAACTAACTTATTAATATATTACTAAATTATTAACCAAACAAGTTCGTTATTGCCAAAAAACCGCACGAAATAACTCAAACGATCGTCATTAAATTATTATGTAATGATTCATCAATGTGGTATATAACATAATTCATTATAATATCATTTAAACTCTTGGAATATAATTAATAACATTATATATCAGTTCTTGATTTTTATCCATGTTCTACATATTAATCGATTCATGAATACTAGTGAACCGTTCAAGAAAACTATAAAAACAAACATTCCCAAACAATGAATTTGAACTATATAACTCATCCAAATTCCCATATATTAAATTATTAAAACCTCAATAAATCTTATTTATTTATAAAATTTTCTTTAATTTTCAATTCATCAAACTAATTTTGTTATATAGTATATTAATTTGAAGAAAGAGTTTGGATTCAAGGTAATGGGAAATTCATGAAACCAACTTTCATACTTTGAGTTTTCCCTCTATAAATCCATTTTTGGTATGGTTATTCTATAATAATAATTTATTAATAATTATATTAAATTTCTTGGGATATAAATGTTTTCTACCTAAGATTATGAAAAACCCAATTTTTTCAAAACAAACATTTCTTTCTAATAAAAAAACTCTCAATGATTGTTTCTTATTCACTCATTGTTGATTGTTCGATGTCAAGAATGTTATTACCTCCATATTTTAGGAAATTTATTTTTATTAATGTATTATTTATGATGTGAAATAGATTTCATTACATGATTTATTTTATGTTAATGTTTGACATATGTTCTATGTGGAATGCATGACAATGTAAATGTAATGATGTGATGGGCGCACATGGAATTATATAGCGCAATATTAATATTATGATGTGAAGGGTGAACCAAGAATTATACAGAACTCCAATTCATTGGGTAATGTGATAAATCTCATGAGTTAAAAGGATATTATTTGTGAACATGATTCTATATTTATCTAAAATATCTTTGGTGGTTAAACAATAAGACACGATTTTTCATTTTTTATGCATTCCCGCATTTCATGTCTTTTATTAATTATTTCTATAATGTTCATGACCATTTTCTTATGTTATTAGTTTTCTCACCCATTGTTATATTTTTCTTATTTATCATTTTCTAGGATGTTATCACCTTCCTTTTTGATGTATATCCTCGGGTGATTATCTGTACTAAAGAGTCTTCATGTGACAAAAAGAAGTTGGAGAAGAATGGAATAAATAAATTTTCATGTTTTATGTTGTAAATGTTATGTATGGTCCTAGTTTTCCAAAGACAATAAATCTTCAGATTATAGATTTGTAATACTATTTTTTTTTTATAATTAAAATTATTTAATAGTAATATATGAAATTCTAGGGTCGCTATAAGTCATGTAATGGTTTTTTTGTAAAATTTTCAATGCTACCGAGGAGCACGGTTTACCCGAAACGTTTTTCTAAAAGTACACAAACTATGTGAGAGATACTATCCAAAAATCCCCCATTTAAAATATTTTATAGGTTAATCTATATATTTTTCATAACTATGTTGTAACCATGTCAAAACTATTATCCCATGCCGGATGGTTACCTAAAGTGATCTTCACTATCTGCACTAATAGTGTGCAAACTGTGCAACGTGCCAAGAAATGTTTTTACTCCAATTTAATGTCTCGAACACCCAGAGAACCCCTAAGACCTCTTCAAAAATTTGGGGAACACTTTTTTATCAAAATTGATAAATTAAAATAAATAATAAACAAACACATACCTTATGAAAGGTCCCATATCTTATTTAAATTATATTAAATATATTAGGAAAATGAAAGAGACATTGTGTATTTACTCTTTACTTAAATTAACAAAAATGTAATTATCAACAAAAAATGACCCCCAAAATGGAATATAATCAAAATAGGATGAGAATGGTTGAATTAGTATTCTAAAAGAAAATTAATTACTGTGTTATAGTAATTTTAAATCATCAATGAATAATTTTAACTTAGTTTACCAAATTTTACCCTTTATATTGGTGACTGTTATTCTTATGTTTACTATTCATCATGAGAAAAAATGAAATTTATATTTCAATCTAATTTATAATATTTATTATAAATATAAAATAAAATTTTCAATATTCAATTATAATAATTAAATTAAATTAATTATAATAAATTTTTGATAAATACATCGAAAACACTTTTTTTAAAAATAACAATTAAAACATTAATTTTATTTTACACTAAAAACATATAAATTAATTTTTATTTGATGTTTTAATAAATTATATTAATTTTTAATATTATATTTAAATAGGTTTCAAAAATTAATTATTGTGTCATCTGTATAAAATAGATATTATCATTTTATAGAAGAAAAATAATTTTAATGTCTAAAAATAATTTAT
The DNA here is from genome assembly GCA_963277665.1 of Viscum album. NCBI lineage: Eukaryota > Viridiplantae > Streptophyta > Magnoliopsida > Santalales > Viscaceae > Viscum > Viscum album. Next base: position 210,483,944 of record OY728123.1, read on the forward strand.
TCTTATTTATTTGATCATTAATAAATATATTAATATAGTCATTCGGTATTGAATTAATTATTTTTGTTACATAAAAATTTCATGAAATATTATTTATAAAATATTTATCAAAATTCATACTCGTCATCCAAATAGCTTGGTTATAAATTATATATTTAAATACTATTAGTTCAGGATATGTTTAGGCTCAGAGTTATATATGTTGTATTCCAGAAAACATAGCATTCTTTCCATAAAAATTATTAATTAAAATCTATTGTAATTAGTTGTTATATTTTATGATATTTCTAAAATAATTATTAAATATTATTCTTTTAATATTATTGTTGGTGAGATGATGTTCGAACAAATAAGAAATCTAAGGTAAGTAACATTTTAATAATTCACATTTTCATTGAATTTTATATTCTCTTCATTGAAAAAGTTATTCTATTTTCAAAATATTATTAGATTAATTTATTTCATGCTACATTTCATTTTTTGTCTCTAGTAAAATATTCATTCTTAATTTATTTATTCTTCTTTGATGAATTTCATTCCTCACAAATGTTAAATGATGTTGAGAATTGTTATTATCCTCTCAAAAATATCTATTTCCTCCATATTCATATTATATCATTCAAAAAATGTTCTTATTTATTATTCTAAAATTAAAATATGTATAAGTTATTTTAAAATTCATATTTATCTTCACCCCACTTCAAATTTTTTCCTGATACGTTTCATAATGAGTGATTTAATAAATGTTTTAAAAAAAGTAAAAGTAATTATATTTCATGATCTTATCTTTTATCCTCCACTTCACATTTTTTAACAAATATTTCCTTTCATTTATTATTAATTTGTGACTATTTTCATGTGGTTTATTAAAAATTATTTCATGCTAGCTTCTAAAAAATGATTTCAATGTGGTTGATATCTTTATATCTTTATGAAAATGATAATAAACATTTTTTGAAGTCACATTTTATGTTTCACAATTATCTTTCACATTAACTCCAAAATATTATAACGAACCGAAAATTCAGCAAGGTATAACACATTTTTTTTCATTTCAAATCATTTTCTATCTTGGAAAATATTAAATAAGAAAAAATTATGGTTTCAGAATCATATGATTCCCATTCATATTCAGTATCTCTAGATTTTCAAAAGGTGGAGTTGGGATATATGGTCTGTAGAAACCATGAAACCCAGAACATATGATTGGGATAAACCATGTGGCATATTCAGTGTGTAGAATGAGGTTTATTGAATTTTATTCAACTATATATGCCCGTCCACACACCCATGTGGATAGTGAACCATTATTAACATAGATGAATATAAATATTTTTTATGAATATTCATTGCCTCACACTAATACATGTCTAAGTGATATAATATGTTACTTTATTTGAAATCACATAAAACATTATTTTTATTTTGTGATATATCTTAAACATCTCCCAGAGTGATATTCCCCTAAACTACTTCTAATCAAAACCATTCATCATAACAAAGGGAAATGACTAATGAGAAAGGGACAACTCAGATGCTCAATATGGAAAAAATAAAGGAGATAGAAATTCATAACATGTACATAATTGTATGAGAATTAATTTTTAATTTCATACCTAATGTATAAAAGATAATAATCATGAACAAATCATAATGATTGGTGTTTCATAATACATGAATTATAAGGAAATCAAAGAACATGATTAGTGAGAAAATATCCTTACCATAAGACATAGACCTGTGTAATACCCATAACCATATAAAATAATTCCCTATAAGTAAAGGATCATTTTCAGAACATAATAGGCACTTCATGGTGCCTACACATACTGGGAAGGATACACAACAATCACTGGAATTATCCCATTCGTTGTAGTGGAATGGGTACACTCCCAACACCATCTTAGTAGTCAAGGATCAATCTAAATGCCATCTAAGTAGTCACGATTCACATCCATGACTAACTTAGAAGAAAATCAGCCTAATGAACTACCCTCACTTCCCATTTTAGCTATTTCTATCTCATGATATATAATTAAATTCCCAATTCAATGGACAAAGTTATATGTCACACTCATACCATAATGAAATCATACATATATGTGCCACAAGAAAAAATATATTGATAATTTCACAACACATAAAATACATTTGATTCATAAACATTATTTTAGAACCCATGAAATGATATGGGTATCATAAGTATCATATAACAACCTATGGAAAAGAGATTGGTTTGATAATCATTTCATAATAGAATAACCCATGAATGGATCCAGGTTTCATATGAGTTTTATCATGGTATTTTACTTGGAATAGAAATGGGTTTCAAAAACAACTTTTCATCATAAATGTAACACATTCAATGAAAAGATAATTATTAATTCTTTAGATAATATCCCATGTACATCATAAACTATATATAAGGATGTTACCTTAGATAGAGAAGGATTTTGAAAGATCACACATACCATTTCATAAGGAAAATAAAAATTTATTTAAAATCACTTTTGAAATCATAAAACATTTTGAAAATCATTTTATTTTAAATCACATTAAAAAATGTAGTTTTTTATATTAATAATACTATAAAAGGCATATTTATGTGAAAATCCTTTTCACATTGAAAAATTATTTTTAAATCATAAAATATATTAAAAACCCTTTACAATGAAAATAGATTTAAAATTTTATAAAGGTTGATTTGAAATAATTAAAATCATATTCATTGAAAATAACCTTTAAAAATATATAATGTAATATTTTATAATACTTTTATAAAAATCTAAACATAAAAGCATTTTTTAAAACATTTTTTCCAAAATAACTATTAAAACATATAAAAGAATATTAGAAAATAATTTAATACACTTTATAAATCATATGAAAATATAAAGAACCTATTTCTTTGTAAATGAAATTTAACAGCTATATTGGAATCATGGACACATTTTCAAAACTTTTTTCATTGAAAATTTCTTTGAAAACTTATAATGGATGATTTGAAAACACGTATTGAGGGATAAAACATTTTGAAAATACTTTTCATTAAAAACTAATAAAAAATAAAATAAATTATATAATAATAGAAGAAAAATAATCTTTAAATAAAATTCTTATAATCTTGAAAAGGATGCTTGAAATAAATTAAAAACCTAATGGATGATAAGTCCATACATGAAGAATATTACTTTTTGTATGGTTAGATGGTTTGAAAATATCCTTGATCAAAAAATGAAATGAAGATTCCATTTTAATGAAAATTTTTAAACAATTAAAATAGGGGTAAACATGTTTTTTTAAAATAATTGGGTAATATTATAAAATTTTTAAATAATTTTTGGAAAATAAGCTTTTTATTGATCACCGATTCATGACAAAAAACATAAATATAGTTGTATTTTCGTAAAAACATTTTCATAGTTATCATAATTACCATAGATTAGATTAATGGTAAAATTACTTGGATATAACATGAATAAATATAAGTGAATAAATTTATTATAATTCTCTAGATATGGATCACAATATTTCATAAGGTTAAGCATAATCCTAAATAATCACAATAAATGACGAGACTATTGAAATAAACTCATACTGTCATAGTATATTTATATCATAATACCCAGGAAAGTATAACATTACATGACACTTAAAATTTCCTAAAAATATGAATATCAATGATATAAAAATTGAAATGGAATTATATACACCTGTTAAAATAATATTTTTGTATAAAATAACATGTGTCTCAATGAAGGAAAAATGAGGCAAAAATGCCTTACCAATGTGCTAACATTTGAACTGTAACCCATATGAAAGATAGATAATGAAAGGGATATATAATTAAACCTAAATTTAAGTATATTAACCATCTAATACATTCATCATGTGTATATAAAACACAAATGATAAATGAGTGGTGAATATAGTATAAGTCTTGAAGAAATAACAATGAGACAAGAAATCCACATACCTTCAGTATTGAACTTATTCATACACATTAAACTCTAATGAATAATAAATATTCTATCATTATACATCCAAAAAATAACCATATTATTATATAATATATAATATATGATTTTATTATGACTTTATACTTCCCTTTTTTAATAATTCAATGTTAATATTTTTTTTGGGTAATATCCACTTTGTTTTTCATATATATTTTTACCTATTATTTTTTATCATCTAACATAGATAGTGATTTTATTATCTAAAATTTTAAAATTTATATATATATATATATAATATTTTTATTATATTATTATTTATAATAATCTATAAAATAGAGAAATATGAAATGAAATACCCTGTTCTGGGAGACGGTTTGTCGTACGTACACATGAACGATGTTTCCATTTTATATCATTTTTTTAAATAAATAAATAATATGATATATATATGTATTATATTTAAAATATAATTATTATCTCATATATATCACATATATTTATTATACATATCATTAATACATTCAATATAAATTGTGAATGAATGACATCACTTTAAGGAGGTTGTAGTCTAGAAGTCCACAAATAAAGTTATTGAATTCCCAAAAAATGGTTATGTGTTATATAATAACTAAAAATTATAAATAATCATATAATATATATATATAAACAATTTCATTAAATTACTACTCCCAACCTTAAATGATTATAATGAAAGAATGAATGACATCAGTTCACGAGATGGTAGTCCTCCAAACACATGAACGATGATTTTTTTATCCCATTTGATGGATGTGAAGGTGAATTTAGTTAATAAAAATAACATAAAAACTATCTATATATTTTGGTTTGATATTTTATTATATAATCTAGAAATAAGAATAATTGAGGGGTGGATAAATAAATTAAAAAAAAAGTATAAGTTGAAGAACATTACCTCATCTTTGGGTAAATCCTTTTTGTTTTCACCAATGGACTTACATGATTGGATTTATTCCAAAAACGAGGCCACCAGGATTATGGGAATGAATTTTTTATATTATTTAGTTTCGATTTTGATGATTAAAATTTCATATTCAGTGTAAATAATTGATGGGGTGAGTTCCCTCTTATAGTGATGGATGCATTTCATTATTATATATACGAAATGATAAAAACTATTGAGAGGTATAAAATATATCTTGTGCATATAATAATTTTGATTTTTTTTATCCAAGAATATAAATGGTCTAAATATGGGAATCCAATGTATTTTGGTCATGTTTCTAGGTCATTGTTTCATAGGTTTAATGTTTAACCACTAAGTAAACTCGGTTTTCTCATAATCGTTGTAATTAATTTTAATGACATTCACTAATATTTTTGGATAAAATTATATTTACCATAATATAATTATAAATTATTCATATTGAAAACATTGAATCTATTTATTCAACTTATTATCACATAATTGGTATAATTGTATTCAAAACTAATCCCATAAACTAGACGAAACAACATGTTTTTAATGTTATATGATCAAATGTTTGGAATGTTTTTATATCCCATGTCAATGTGAAATTAATTAAAATAACATAAATTGTAATAATAAATGTATAATGGATCTAAAAATACTTTAAAAACATATTATATAATCTAAATATATAAATATATTAGATTAAAATTATTTTTTCAACTAAAATTTAATATGATTCACTATTTCTCAAAAACTGTACTTCTCAGAAAAATACCAAAATTGGAAGCTAATAAATTTTGATACTCCTATTTAAAAAAAGAGGATTATTTTAAAAAATAACTATAAATGTGTAAAAAATAAATTTTATAGAAATTTTTTAATTTAAATTGGGTAAAATTATCATTTATAATAATAGAAGTTTTTATGCCTAAAATATGAATTTTTATTATTTTATTCTTATCAAACATATTGGATGAATTTGATCAATATTTTTTATTTTGAAAAATAAAAATTTCATTAATTTATCTCACTAATATAAATTATTTTAATTTATTAAGATAAAACGCATTTTGTGGGCATTATAAAAGTTTTAAAAAAAGACATCCTTTATATTAAATTAGACTTTTTTTAATTTATTATTATTTGATAACTAATGAATTAATTTAATAAACATGTGTAAACCATATATTTCTAATTTAGTAAACCATATTTATAACAAAAATTCTAACCATTTCTAAATTTAGGTAACCATATTTATAACTATGATTCCAATGACTAGGTGATAACTATAACAATATTTTCATAACATTAATAGTATATTTTAGTTTTGTAAAGATCAGAATAGTGTGTAATGCAAGCTATTATAGGAATTCGTCATTATGTGTAACATAAGAAAATCATATTTTTGTGTGTAGTTCATTCAGAACATGGTGTTACATTTAAAAAAATCATAATATGGGGTATCATTCCATTCCATCCATCAGAAAAATTTAATTTATGCAAAAAAATCATTAATAATAGGGGTGCTACATTCTACCACCCTTAAAATTTATTTATCTTCCAAAATTCATTAGGTCCATCGTAGATCTAATTCATTAATGTTATTAAAATATTAAACCAAAAAATGAATAATAAAACATCCTGTAAAAATGATTTTTTTTAAAAAATAATGGTTACTCAATGTAACACATAACATAGTTTCCACGTAGGAGAATATATGTAAAGGCATGGACATGGAAGAAAAGAATGAAAAATTATATATAGTGATAAAGATAACTGAATAGATGATAATCAGTGATCCATAGAATGATAAAAATCATAAATCCATATTTCAAAGAGGCATTATGTGGTAATTTATATCATCAAAAATGATTATAATAAGAAAAAATCTTATTTAAAGAACATTTTCATAAGATTGAACAATCTTACCAAGATTAAATGCTTATATGATTTCATTCCATAATAACAGTCTCACTTTTTGGTTATTCCTAGACCAAAGTACACTTAATATCTTACTACAAGAAATGTCATTCACTTTTATATGAATAATTTACTAAATTATGATATGACCTATAACTAGAATGATAATTCATTCTGTCTATCATAAAAAAACAGATATCACAATTATAATTCTGAATACATCCCCAAATGGAGACATATTGCATTAATATATAATTATTTTGATGTTTAACTTATACCATTCAATAAATGTATAGTCTTATAATCCTTAAAAAATATGTAAATAAAAAAAATTATAAATAAAGAAACAAAATTTCTTTAAATCAGATCAAAATAATCTCCCATGTATCATAGAGTAGCTCATGGTTCTAAAATTACAAAAATGTGAATATATTCATCATGAATTCTCTTGAAATGGTTTAATAACATGAATTACCTTAATTTCTTATAAAAAACTTCCATTCTTTGTTATTCCAAATATTAAGGGATATATAACATAAATAGATAAAATTTCATAAACTCTATCAATGATAGCACAAATCACATATTCAAAAAATCATTAAATTATTTCCATAGTAACCATTTCTATAGAGTTTACTTTATTCTAATCCAATATCACCTTATCATAACTAAAAACCATTTTCTAAACATTAGTAACATGTTAAGGGTTACGTTCCCCAAATAATATGTTTTCTTTAAAACATAAAATTTTCAATAATTCAATTTTGATGTCCATTAGATCCATTCAAAATATTATTCTAAATCCATAAATTGAAAAATACTTATATACTACACAATTCATATAACATAATTCAAAATACATAAAAAAATTATTATTACACTTTCTCCTTAATATATTAGTATGGATACCTCATCCTATTACTGAATACATCTTTCTTTTCACATGTCTCTATATTCTCATCCCCATTATCTATATAATGATTAGTCATACCACCATATAAATGATCATGTTGATATTTCAACTTATGCCCTCAACAATTTTAATGTGAACTCATTATAAATTTATTTAATTTTACCAATGATTATTTAATATGGATTTCATTATTCACATTCATTGGTTTCACTGAAATTTTTATATTTTCATTCATAGTTTCTTTTTTCCATCATTTCTATAGTCAAAAAACTTCCCATTACTATAATAAATTTACATGGGTTCTTCTTCCCATATCTTTAACATAAATAAAAAATAATCTTCATTCCTATGTGGTCTCCATTTCCCAAACTCTCAGCAAACACATTACTTATCTTCTTCAGTGAGTGTGAGAGTTGGTTAAGGTATAGGTTTATAATCCTGATTAATGAAAATTACATAGTCATGATCAAAAAATCCTTCACTATATTAATCATCAAATTTTTCAACACATTATATAATTTTCTGTGATGTTCAACATTAACCTAGTACTTTTAGGTTCCTACCATGGACCAAAACTAGAAATCATAGCGTAAGAAACACTTATCATAGAAAAAATCCAAATAATCATGAAAAATCAATTATAGGATGTCTAAATCCCGAACCTTTATTTATTTAATGTTTCCTTATGATCTTACATAGTCATTAATAGTCATATTCTATTAAATCATTCATTATATTTCATTAATAGTTTCGGAATTTCCAAATCATATCCCCCAGGTTTATCAAACTATGTGTGCAAAATTGGATTTTTTTCCTTCACTAGTTCCTGACAGAGTATATCTCTATACGAGGTTTTCGTGGTTGTTACCCCTATGTAAATCTATGTCAGTTCCACATCACCTTATATTACATGGAAGGGATATAATTTAACTAAAATCACACTTTCCATAATTTACAAATATTCTATGTGATTTTCCGAAATAAAGACTCATATTTTGACTTATCCTTAGAAACATCCCTATACATATTGTTTTAAATGTTCCTAGTGGTCTCAAAAATGTTTATAGTCCTAGATGAAAATGTTTTACTAAACCATTCCTTTGACACAAACTATAGGGACTTTTGATTAAAGTAAATTTATATCACATCTATTTAGAAGAATATTCATTACATTAATCAAACAGATTACCAAAGATTATAATAGATTAGTATATCTGGAAACATGAAAAACAATCTTCTAATTTGGTAAAATATTTTAAAGATCTCCCATAAATATATTCCCCTTTAGTACTCATTATGTATACATTTTTTAAAAAATGTTAAAGGAATCAAAATAAAAGGTGATCTGAGATTCTCAATAAGGGTAAAATAATAATGTTGTTATGTAAGTATATCATTGACATAAGGGTATGCTCATAACATTTGAATATCATAACCTGAATATCAAGGATCAAAAAAATAATTCATGGAATAAATATTTGATATTCATAATACATGAATAATAATTCAATAAAAGAATTTGAAACATGAGATAATATCATGAACATGATACATAGACATACGGAATATAAATATGCATATAAAGTATTTCCCTTTAAGTCAATGTTAATTTACAATACTTATAATGTCACATCATGCAGGATATACCTACTAGTTGGGAAACACCAACTTCCCTAGACACAACCCTTTCCTTATGGTGCAATGGGATAACTACCACAACTATCTTAGAATTCAAGGGTCAATCCCAAGACAATCTATGTAGTCATTATTCACTCCTAGGACCATCATATCATAAAAACATTCCAAACTAAATTGGGATCACTCCCCATTTAGCCATGTCTCTCTCATGGGAGATAAATATTTACCAAGTTAATTGGAGTGAGATATGGGTCCCACCATCTCATAATGAAATCATACATATGTGCTCCACAATATAACAAAAACAAATCAGTATATAATGGCCCTTAAAAGATATCAATTTCAAAAAAATCATATAAAAATCCATGAAATGAAATGGGTACCATAAAAATAGTGTCACAACCTATATAAAAGAGACAAGTTTCATAATTATTTCAAAATAAAATAACTCTTGAAAATGAAGTGGGTTTTATATGTGGTTTATCATGGTATAACCCATGGACATGAAACCGGTTTCAAAAACACATTCATCATAAACATAAACCATTCACAGAAAGAGTAATAATTGTGTCCTAAGTTCATATCACTAATAATTCATAAACATCAACCAACTAAGTTATCATATATGTGTAATTATTTTTAAATATCACCTTGAGCATTTGATAACTAAAATAGTATTTCTTTGAAAAAATACTTTTCAAAACATGAACGATTTCTACAATATTTTTCATTGAAATCCACATTAAAATATTTATACTGTAATATTTTAAAAATATTTTAGAACATTTCTTGTGGAAAATATTCTTTCTTATTAGGAAAATTATTTTATAATCATACAACATTTTGTAAACATTTTTCTATGAAAATATATTTGATAATATATAAAGAAGCATTGAAATCATTGAAATAATTTACATTGAAAATTAAATTTGGAATCATATAATGGAATATGTTAAAATAATTTAAAACACTTTTTAAACATAATTTATTTTTAGAAACATTTTTCTCTCAAAATAACATTGAAAACTTATAAATGAAACATTAAAAATATTTAAAAATCGTTTTTAAACATAATACATTTTGGAAAACAGTTCTCTTAGAAGAAAACATTGAAAATATATAAAGTAATATTTACAAAATTTTTAGAACATTTATCTTTAAAAATATATTTGGAAACATATAAAGTTGGATTTGAAAATGACTATTTAAAACCTAAAGCATTTCGATGAAATTTTCTTTTAAAAACAATTTAAAAGCAATGAATTGTCAGAATATTAGTAAAATAATTAAATTAAAGAAATATTGTTGACTTGTAATAAAATCCTCAATTAAGTTATGGTTTTTATGGAGGGAAAATTCTATACGTGCAAAATCATCCTTTTTTACCAGGAGATGTTTAGAAAATTCTCTTGATCTGGAAATGATAAGAAGATTCCCTTTTAAAACTATTTTAAAAAATTTGTAATTTTAGTAAGATTATTTTTAAAAAATATAGGATAATAGTATACCATTTTTTATGTATTTTTAGAAAACAATATTATGAAATAACAAGGATATCATACCAAAAAGTAAAATAAGGTCATAATTTCTTAAAAACATTTTACTAATTATCCAAAGTACCAAATAGTATAATACTGGTACCATTGCATGGATATAAAAAGAATAATTATATGACTATTTAACTAATTATAATTCAGGAAATAGGAATCATAATATTTAATCAATGAAAGTATAATCCTTAATAATCTCATCAAATATAGAGATTTTAGAAATAAACTCTTAGAACTTTGGTAACACCGGATCCTAATCACCATGAATAAATAACATTAAATTAATATTAAAATATCCTTAAAATAATGTTATTCATAATTTATCAAGTATAATTTCACTATACACTCTATGTGAAATAATATGGGTTCATTAGATAACATGTGTTTCAAAGAACTCAAATTGTGGTAAAATTAACGTACAGTTTTGGTAACTTTTGAACCATAAACTGCATAAATGATAGATCATAAAATGGAAAAGTAAATAACAATAAAATTAATTATATTAATCATATAATACATTAATGTGAAGTATATACACCCCAAGAAATAAATTAGTGTTGAATGTGGCATATGTCTTGTATTAATAAAAGTAAGAATTGACATCCACTTACCTTATGCCTTGACTTTAACCAAACATTTTCAACCCTAAACAAAAATAAAAATAAGTTTTTTATAAATATAAACAAGAATGATATTATTATATATTATACCATATATGATTTTATTATGTCTTTATATTACCCATTTATTAATATTTCCATGTCAATGTTATGTTTCAGGTGATATTTTATTTATTTTTTGTATATGTTTGATATTTATATTTTTGATCATCCCACATAGTTAATGATTTAATTATTTCCATAATTTAAATCATGATATAAATATAATATGTATTCAGTATATAATTATATATAATAATCTATATAACATCTAAAAATGAAAATAAATGATTTGTTCATAAAGAGGATGAACCGTATATATGAATATACATTGTCTCCAATTTGTTTCCCAATTTTTAATGAAAAATAAATAAATGATATATTAATATATATTTTTATAAATTATCCTTATAGTATAATTATTATGTAACATATACCACATGTTTTTATTAAAACCATATTTAATACATTATATATAAAGTGTGAACATATCAATTCTCATTGATGTGGCAGCAGTCCACACATCAAAAAACAAAGTTATCCTATTCCCACATAAAGGAAATCATTGAGGTATAAGTTATATAATAATTAAAAAATAATAAATACATCATAAATACCATATAAATTATATAAAAATTTCACATATATCATTAATTCTTACATTTAGAGGATGTAATGGAAGAACGAAGGACATCAGTTCAAGAGTCGGTAGTTATCGGTACACATAAAAGTTGATTTATTAACCCCATTGATAGATATGTGAGTCTGTGTAGTTAAAACCCATAACATAACAAATTTTTATTATATTTATTATATATTTTTTATAAAATAACAATGTGTTGTGGTGGAGAAATAAATAAAAGAAAATTTCTCTTTGAAGAATGTTACATGATCTTTGTGTATGTCCTTTTTATTTTCACATATAGACTTCCATGGTTTAATTTCTACCCATTTTCACACATCTATGATTATGTTATGGAATTAGGTAGCTTAATTTGTATGGGTTTGGATGAAAAAGGGCATGGTATGTGTGAATAAGTGAGGGGTTAGTTCCCTATTATAGTGGAAGAGGAGTCACATTTTGGTAAATAAAAAAAAGGTAAAGACTATTGAGAGGAATCCCTTATATCATGTTTGTCCAATAATTGTATGATTTTGTTCAATAATTTTATATGTCTATGTACGGCCATCCAATGGCTTTAGGATATTTTTATATGTCATTTCCACCCTAAATTATGAATTTTAACCACTATGTAAACTCAATTTTCACTTAATTAATAAAATTAATTTTAATTACATTCAATAATCATTAGAGAAATTTTTTTGACAATTCTCAAAATTATAAATTATTATAAATAAAAAATTAATTCAAATTTCCAAATATCTATACTAGAAATGGTCGGATTTAATTTTAATGTAATTCCCATAGACTAGACGAAACAACATATTTTTATTGTAAAAGGTCAAAAATATTTTTATGTTTTTATATCCTATTTAAATTATAAATTTATTAAAATTAAATAAATTTTATTGAGATATTTATAATTTATCTAAATTTATTTTAAAACAAATTTAAAATACAGTTTAAATATATTAATAAATTAGGCTAAAATGTATTTCTCAATTAAAATTCTATGTTTTCAATATTCATCATGAAATGAACCTTCTCATAAAAATACCAAAATTTCACCCAATGTAAATATTGATATTGCACATTCAAAATTTAAGTAATGTTTTTCAAATAAAAATTTTACAAATTTGAAAAATGTTTTTTTAATTAAGTTTTTCATTAATAGGTGATAAAACTACATTTCAGAATAACACAACTTATTATAGTAAAACTCGCATGGTTCGTATTTTATTCCATTTAAAATTATTCAATGAATTTTAAAAAATATTGTTTAATTTATTATAAATAAATTTCATTAATGTGTCTAAATAATAGTGATTAACTTAATTAATTAAGATAAAACACCTTTTTGTGAATAAAAATAGTTATCCAAAAAGACACAATATTTATATTCAATTTTCTTTTGATTTCATTAATAATTTATTGATAAAAAAATAAACTTTTTCTAAATATGTGTAAAATATATTTTCATAATATAGTCAATATTATGAATATCTTCCATTCCAATGGGTATGAGCTAACTATAATTATATTTTAATGATATTAATAGTATATAGTACTTCGATAAAACTCAATCGTTTATGTAATTAATGCTATTGAAGGAACACTATGTTATGTGTAACAAAAGTAAAACATTTTGTGTAATTTATTTGAAAGATAGATTGTTCTTTACTTTTAGGCAATAATAAATTTTTATATCATGTAATTAAATCCCTCAAATAATTTTACATTATTTTTGAAGAAATTCATAAAATCTCGAGGTCTTATAGTGGGGGTGATGTTGAGGTTGTGAAAGAGAATTTAATCATGGGTTGACCATGTTTATTCAAACCATTCTTATAGAACATTATTTGGGGGTTCATGTAAATTATTGGTAGAATGGTAGGGGCATGATGTATCCAACCATGGAGCAAAAAAATGAGACCCATTTAATAGGGGTAAATTCTTTTTTTCCTCTGTGGGTTTATAATTTTTACACTCATCATCCATTTATACCTCTAGTGTAAGTATATATGTATTTTTTCTATCATTAAGAGTTATCCATAATATTTTTTTTAGTTCATAAATAACAACTATTTCTATTCTCTGATTTCATCATTGTTATTCACATTAGAACTGCAATAGTAATCTCCCAGATCCTCATGTATCTATTCATCTTTCATCATTCCATCACATTAATTTTTTTTGGGATATCATGTTATCTATTTTTATGGCATTGAATTGTGGTTCAAATTTCACACATTATTCAATAGATAAAATGTAAATGTATGATGAGTGATCATCCACATACCTATGTTATGTGGTCTAGTAAAATTCCCTCAAATATTTGTTGTTTTCAGAGCTTCACCATTGTTCCTCACGCCATAAATTTCTGTGGACTTCCTTAAAATGAAAATTTTCTTCTTAGTTTAATTTTACCATGATTAGATACTACTATTGACCCATATTTTCTTATTATAAGTTGTCTAAATCATTTATTTAATCCCTTTTGATTTTGATAAATGCAATTCCTCCCTTTTATGTAAATGTTTATTGACTCAAAAAACATCTATGTGGTTTTTCTTACCCAAAAAATTGATTTTCATTATATATTAAATTAAATGTATTGTTTTAATTTAATCGAAATGGGTGGAAAGGCCAAACTACATGTTATATAATTTTAAATGTGAATTATATAAACTATTCACCCTTGGATAGATTTGGTAAAATGTTTAAAAATGTTATATATGTAATCCATCATTGTTATTATTTTTAGTACATGAATATTGGATGGTGAAAAATAGTTTGGGGATTTTATGAGTATGGTGTTTCATGATCTATTGAATTGGGTAATGATCATGATGTATAACTTAATTTACTCTTATCTGGATGATAGTAATGATTTTTCATGTTTCTTTTTATTGTGTATTTGGCATGATGAATGATTCCACCAACTCCTATTATGGGAATGATGAGTTACATTCATATGAGATTTTTGAAATATAACTTTTTTGGAGCCTATAACTTGTTATATTGGTTATTGATGCTTGAGTTACACCATAGGTCAAGGTAGAACCTAGTATTTATGAATATTCCTATATATTTTGTTAATTATATAGTGAAATGATCAATATACATATTAAATCTGATTACAGACATGTATAAATATAAGTAAAAATGGTTACTAAATTTAGACCACTTCCAACTGATGTTGAAGTGAGTAACATTTTCCAAGAATCCTTCCAATACATGAGCTGACTAGTACAATGTTTTCTATCATTATTTTTATTCATTATACCTATATAAAACTTTTCTATACACATTCACTATAATATTCTAGACGTGATTTGTGGTGGTATATTGATTTCATATCACAACATACTTGGTCCTCCCTTGGTACCTTAGTAAACTTTATGACTAGAGGTGTGGATAATGGAAAACACACTATCATAGTTTCTTGGTCTTTTTAGCTTATAACATCTAGCATGGGTGTAAATGACCTAGTGCACTCTTAAGATTCTACTTGTTATGTATTTTATTTTTTTTCCTTTTTTATTGGTTATTGTATATTGATGTTCCCTATATCTACAATTTAACCTTTTTTATATTATCAGTCAATGAAATCATTTTCTATGTGAATCAACCTATTACTTTGGATTATTATATCTTCATGTATTTTTCATATTGTTATGTGATTATTATGTATCTATTATGATGTGTTTTCGGTTATCTATTATTCTTTAGATATATATTATCCCTCATTACACTTATTATTCCTCTATGATATGAGGGTATATTATCCCCAACGTACCACCATAGAAACAATCTACTAGTTATAATCTATTGGAAAACGGTGAGGCACTCTTGTGGACATGTGACCGACTATCATGGGGCACTATTTTAGTATCATATTGTTTGTGATGTTAAAAATTTGTATCAAATATCTCTTTAACAATTTTCGTACTATTTGGGGATCAAATAGGAGATTAGGACTTAATGGAATTTGGTAATGATCCTATATGTGGGAGTATCTTACCCATGTATAGGGGAAACTAATATTACATAGTATGTGTAACACCCCAAGCTTCCTCGGTATGTTTCCTTTCGAATAATGCAATGACGTGCATTGTACGCAACTTCGAGATTTTAACACACCACAACCAATCAAACTAGCCGTTATGAATAGTAATACCTACTTTTAGAAATTATATATATTTTATATTTCAAAATGGACTTCATTTTTGGATTCGGAATATCGAATTTAGCCTAAGGTGAAATTTTGGTACTTTTCGGATAACTTTCATATTTTGATGAATAGTGAAAATTACTAAATTTTAATTAAAAACAACTTTTTTAATCAAAATAATTAATAGTGATAAATTGTGAATTTGAGTGTTTTTAAAGTATATTTAGAATATATTTTTACCATTTAATATAATGTTGGTCATTGGACATAATTTTACAATTAAACCGAACATAAACAAGTGTCAATCTTTTGATAGTTATTATCTCTTAAAAACACGCTTTTTGTTTTGACAGCGGGAATTAATTTCTGCCACTTCTATGTTTTGAATTTAGAAAAATGGATTCCATATTTGGAATCAGGATGTCCAAATTGTGTAAATAGGTAACTTTTATTTTTAGACATTTTGAATAATTACTGCGGTAAATATTTTATTTACCATGGTTAAGGGTAAATCCGGTAAATAAGGGTTAAAAAAAATAATATTATAATAATACTAAATTACCCTAAAATGTGTCTTAACCCTATTGGTTGATACATGGTCGATCATGGGCATCTTTGGGTCAATTTTGGGACCCCATGGATCCACTTGTAAGTGATAATGACACTTTATATTAATTAAGTTAAAATGAATACAAAAATGACACAAGCATATATCTTTTAGCAAAACAATTGTTACATAGGGTTATATATGCTGGATTTTAGATTATAAATATTCATTAGAAAGCTAAAAAGATTTCCTACATAATTATATTTTATTTATAATTTTTTGACATTAAATAATTTATTTTATTTATGACACAATGATGATACAGTAATTACTAAAATAGTAAAAAATTAACATAATTGATATTATAAATACCCAAATAATTATAATATTAAACTTTTAATGAATTAAACAAATTTTCTAGGATAATATGATATATTATGATTGATTTATTTGACTTTGTTCGAAGTAATCAATCTGTTATGAGTTTCACAAAAATCAACTAGTGAATAGTGTCAAAATTGACATAAAAGAGTTCTTAAAACAAATATTATATTATTAATTGATATTAAATTCCTAAAAATCTAAGGCTCGTCCAAGAGACTTATATTATGATAGGTTAATCATTAATGGACCACTTGGGGGTCTTTTGGATGTATATAGTAAGTTTATTAACCATATTATATAAAAATACAAAGAGACATTGTAAAAGTGAAACTAATTAACTTAGAGTTAATACTTAAAGATAAGGTTAATATAAGTACCCAAACCTGTCTAAATTCTATTGGATGAGTTGTTTTCGACCTATCCCCACCTCAAACTTTGAATAGTCAACTTTGGAGCCATTGGAAACCGAATATGAATTTATTATAAATTAATATTTCTAGCTTTTCCAAAGGTGCCCCTCACCCCTCTTATAAAAGGGCACTCCTCCTTCTCATTTCCTCACACCTCTCAAGCCACTTGGCTCGTCCAAACTCTGCCAAACTAAGCTCCCCACATCCCTCTCCTCCTCCTTGAAGCTTCCCCTTAGGCAGAAAGCATTTCAACAAGTCCTTTGGTTCCAACCAAAGTGAGTTACCTAAATTAATGGTAACGATTTCTCTTAAATTATTTTCATTTATTTTGCTTCTTCAACCCCCAAACTCTTTTTATTTCCCTTCTTTTGTAACAACACCAGTATCCTCAATATACTAGGATGTTGTTATAAGAAGTATTAAAACTACACATACACACAACTCCATCTAATGGATGATGAACATAATGTTTCTGTGGATGGAAAACTAACGCCTCACGAAACGATGATTGTTCAAAAACATCTTACCGCCTCTCATGGTGGCCATTATGATGGAACTGTAATTAAATATGATATTAATGATATATATTTTATATATAAGCTTCTGTAATTCCATTTTATTTCATACCATTATTCGTTTCATGTCGTATATACATACGATAATTTCATTTGAGGAAGTGCGGACTACCGCCCCCTTAAAATGATATTACTCGTTCATAACACACATGGAACGTATAAAGGATGGTGTTAATGAACTTAAGTAACATATATAAAATATTATATTATACTGGAATAGTAATATACCTATGTATCATTTGGATTCGATTCTTTTAAAATAAAAAATTAAATGGAAGTAGCGTTCGTGCGTACGTACGGACTACCGTCTCCACGAACGCGATGAGATTCATTATCCATCGTATCCATTCAAGTATAATTATCATTTAATGATTTAAAAATGATGTTTAAGGACTTGATATCATTCTGGATATGAATAAGATACAAAAAACATGACTTATGTAACAAAACATATAAAAGAAAATGAGTAAGTTAACACCCGAAACGGCGTTAATACTAAGATATTATTAACAAATCAATGTTAAAAGATCATATATGATATAATATTAAAGTAAATGATTCTTGTATTATTCAATAACAATTATTTCACCATTATACAGGAGGTAAACCTACCATCGACCAAGGAAAAAGTACAAAGTAAGGGATTCTCTTATCTCACTTTCAATTCCGTGATATTTCCATTGTTCGCTACTAAATTATTGAAAGTGGTGTATTGTGTACTTCCATTTGATATATATTATCATGATTCACTTTATATTCATGTTATTCTGTTAATCATTTGGTGGTTATTAACTTTTGTCCATGCGACTCAGTTGATTAACGTGGTAAGGGGTTTCTTGTCTCACTTTTAATTCCATGAGAATTCCATTGATCACCACTTAATTATTGCATGTGGTGTATGTGTACTACCCATGATTGTATTCATTGTGTAATATACTTTATTTTATGGGTATTTACATCATCATGGTATGATCTTTCTTTCATGGGTGTTTGTTTCTTAAGTTACCTAATCAATAAGGGAATTTGAGATTTCAATTTCCACTCATTTGGCTTTACGCATATTTCATTGATTATATTACCCCAAGATTATGTGTGGAATCACTATTCATTTGATTATGTCATAATTTCCACTCCCCTTCCTGTGGATATAAGTTTGATACACATAATCACTCCATTGATAATTCTCAATTCATTGATATGAATTCGATAAGAGTAATTTTAACTCATTCTCCATTTGTTGAGTTAAACATCCAATTCGTTGGTATTGTTTTTACAAGAATATGTGTGAATATCCTTTGATTGATTTACACTGAATATCCAATCATATTTAGTGTATTTATATTTGTCACACATAATTATGTCGTTGATTTATCCTTAACCTAAGGATACAACCTTTATGAGAGATTTCATCTCAATTTACATTCCATTGAGACTTCTTTGATGATATACACCAAATCACTTCTATGTGGTGTATATAATGTACTTTGACATAGTATATCATGAATTCCTTTATTCTAATGATATTACAATGTTTGATTACCTCAATTATTTGTATTCAAGTGTCTCTCTTTTGGTTAGAAACTCTAACCAAAATACCATTTTAAAATGTTTTAAAGAATTATTCTTCTAAATCATGCTCATTAATGTCCATATTTTAAAAATGGTTTTAAGGATTTATTTATATGGACATTAAAGTTTTAAAATTAAAACTCCTTTTAAAAGTTTCAAAGTGGTATGGGACACTTTGATTCAAAAATATACTTTTAAATGGCTTCTTGACAAATAGTGTGACTTTTAAATGTTTTCAAGAAAAAGGGGGATATTTCTCTCAAATAGTTTTGATGATTATTTTCATCTATGTCAACATCCTTCATTATTATTGATTGAGGTTAATGTGATACAATACAATCTTCCATATTGTATCGAATGAATTATGTTTGACTGTGGATGTGCTATTTTTATACCATTCATGGTTTGTGGTGAAAGTATTGACATTTCGTATGCTAGTTTAATACGAATGTTTACGTTATGTTTAAACCTTTTCATATGGGAATGCATTGGACTTAATAAGTGACGGGTGGAGCCCGCTATAGCTCCTCGATGCATCGGTAGGTCTCATGAGACAAACTAGTGTCTTGGCACAAGGCCTTGGCAAAATCTTATTTGTAGTCTTGGCACGAGGCCTTGGCTATGTGGTTATGATAGTCTGGCATTATGCATTCCATCATTATGAAAGTGGTTATTGATATTGCATGTGATCATTCGACTAGTAGAATATCCATGTGAGTAAGTAAATGGCATTATTTCATTTTACTTTTGCCATACTATGTTGAAGTTCAATTTTAAAAGGCTTTTGTTTTAGTTATAAATTGACTTAAGTGTTTATGCTTATTTATGAAAGCTTCTGCTATAATGTTATCCTTACTGAGCATCCGAGCTCACCCCTTTCAATGTTTTATTTTTCCCAGGATTATGAAGAAGTAATTTATGAATGACCTGCAGGGATAGTATGAGGGGATATGAAGACAAGATGTTTTTTTTATGATGTAATGTAAAAATTTATGGATGTATCTAGTTATTCCAAGGCTACTAAACTAATCGGTCTTTCGAGACTTGATCTTTCTCATGATCATGCCAATGTTATGTAATAATGCACCGACTCTAGGTAATTAGGGTCGGGGCGTTACAGTTGGTATCAGAGGAAGTTTAGTACAAACCTTGGTAGCTAGATTTAGATAAACTCTGATTAGAGCACGTAGACCTAAGATGAACTTTGAGGATTAGTATAAAAGAACTTCCTAGAATTTTGGTATTGTAGAGATTTTGTGAGTTTTCCGAGCAATACATCCCTGTCTGGATACGAGCAGGTAGAGGCGGCTCTGGCACAGATGTACCTAGGGGTAAAACCCGAAAACACCGCTTTGAGCTAGACTCGAACGGGAACTGGTGCACGACAACGGGCCTTGTTGCACTCTTGGTTATGACACTCCCGGGGGATATGCTTAGGATAATTTACATTTTCTTTACAAACCAATTTAAGTAATATATATATAAGATGAGAGTAAATGACCTTGGTTAATCCTAATATGTTTCAAATTGAGAATATGGTGACATTTTAATCTCTAAATGATTTTACGACTACTATTACTCACACAATGCTTTATGGTTTTAGTCAATGGCTGGATTCCAAGGAAGTCATAGTGACTTTGAGAATGATGTACAAGATGGGAACGGTGGTGGCAATGAGCAACAAAATGGAATGTTGATAGGCGTAAAATATATCGTTTTTATGCCAAATCAGTTTTCCAAAAATATGATCAACAACATATATATTAACCAACTCCCAGACTCAACAAGGAAGAGAAAGGTGATAAATGATAAGAGCTCCAGCAATGGAGACCATGGAGAAAAGAACCCTCAATTTTCATCATGCAGGAAATGTGGAAAGAGACACCCAGGAAAGTGTCTCAATGGGACAACGAAATGTTTTACGTGCGGGAAGGAAGGACATAAAGTAAAGAATTGCCGAAGAAAAATGAAGAGTACTATGGAAGAAGATAAAAATGGTCCCAAGAGTCCATTTACAGTCATTTGCCGTAAATGTAGGGGACCTGGCCATTACCCGAGTGAATGTCCTATTCTATAGGATATTTTCTTGGTCAAAGAAGAAGCTATGTGGGAATAAATGGTTGGAGAAATGTTTAAAAAGTATTAGCACTCCTTGTTGATGGGTTTACTATGGAATAATTTTCTCTTGTATTTGTAACCCCGCAGTTTTCCATGTGAGAATGATATTTGAGGAAGAATTGTCTCTTCTCTTGTGGATTTGGGTATAAATAACCATTTGGATTTATATGATCATTGGGGTTTGAGAGAATTATAAGTTATTCTAATTTGGGATGAAGATTCAAGGTATGATATAACATTTGTGGTTAAATTTATGATATAGTATTTTGAGGAATTTATCTCATTTTGGCAATATTATAAAATATAGTTTTTGAAAAAGGACAACACGTAGACCGTGTGACAACCCGTCGCGTCGAACAAAGCTATGGGAATCGAACCCACAACCAAAGTGCGATTGGGATTTATCGCCTACCACTGGACTACGTGAAGTCCCTGGTTAGTGTGACTTTTTTTTGTTAAATGATTTTATTGATCAATAATAAGTTTATTTGGGTTCTTATTTCATATAAAAAGAATACCCATGGTATAGGAAAATGATTTGGTGATTAAGTGATAAATGTTATTTTGGAAGATGTTCGCTTTGTTGGAAACACTATATGTCCAAGGAAAATAGAATACTATGGGGTTTCATTTGTGGAGTAATGATAGATTTTTATCTATGTTTTTATTGTGGATTTATAGTGATTTGGGTTATTTATGGAAATGATTAACCTATAATAGAGAATATGTGATTAGGTTAATTACTTTTGAGTATGTGACTTTAAGAGTATCTGATGTCATTTGGAGATACAATTTAACATGGGAGACTACATAATCAAATTCTTCTATGTTTTGGGTTTCAATATTAGTTTGGATTATATTAAAGGATTTTAAGGACAATTGGTTATTGAATGGTATCTATTTAACTTTGGGGTATTGTTGGTTTAATTTTAGAAATTAAGATTAGTGCATATTTATCTCAATGAATATCCTTTTGGGGGATCATTAGATCATTCACTGACCATTTTGGTTTTGATTAATCTTCAAAGACAATGTAAATATATGGTTTATCCTTCATGGATCATGTGATTCTATAGAAGTTTATTCTATCTCTTCCAATGTGACCAAGTCTTCTTGAATACTCATCGTTTTAAAAAAAAATGAGTTAGTGGTGGAAATTTATTAAATAATGAAAATATACTTAAAATGTAAGTATATCTCATAATTTTCTTAGTCAATATCATAAATGAATTCCTCATCCTTATGTAATGTAACTTAAAAAAAAATGTTGTCCGTTTACTTTCCTACTAGGAGACTAATGGTCGTTTGTCCCAACACAAGTTTGTGGTTTTCTCATTGTTAACTTTCTCCTGATCCTGATTTCTATCCCTCTCCATCAGAACTTGACACTTAGTTTATCATCCATATCCATGTTTTCTTACATGGAATCCTAGTATGGGTTATCTTGGATGACCCTTATACCTCTCTTCCTTTCTTTTAAAGTGACAGTTTTATTGACTATTTTTCCGATGTGGGACTTTCCATTATATTCCCAAGAAAAAATTTAAAAATTGCGAGGACGCAATTTATTGAAGGAGGGGAGAATGTAACACCCCAAGCTTCCTCTGTATGTTTCCTTTTGAATAATGCAATGACGTGCATTGTACGCAACTTCGAGATTTTAACACACCACAACCAATCAAACTAGCCGTTATGAATAGTAATACCTACTTTTAGAAATTCTATATATTTTATATTTCAAAATGGACTTCATTTTTGGATTCGGAATATCGAATTTAGCCTAAGGTGAAATTTTGGTACTTTTCAGATAACTTTCATATTTTGATGAATAGTGAAAATTACTAAATTTTAATTAAAAACAACTTTTTTAATCAAAATAATTAATAGTGATAAATTGTGAATTTGAGTGGTTTTAAAGTATATTTAGAATATATTTTTACCATTTAATATAATGTTGGTCATTGGACATAATTTTACAATTAAACCGAACATAAACAAGTGTCAATCTTTTGATAGTTATTATCTCTTAAAAACACGCTTTTTGTTTTGACAGCGGGAATTAATTTCTGCCACTTCTGTGTTTTGAATTTAGAAAAATGGATTCCATATTTGGAATCAGGATGTCCAAATTGTGTAAATAGGTAACTTTTATTTTTAGACATTTTGAATAATTACTGCGGTAAATATTTTATTTACCATGGTTAAGGGTAAATCCGGTAAATAAGGGTTAAAAAAAATAATATTATAATAATACTAAATTACCCTAAAATGTGTCTTAACCCTATTGGTTGATACATGGTCGATCATGGGCATCTTTGGGTCAATTTTGGGACCCCATGGATCCACTTGTAAGTGATAATGACACTTTATATTAATTAAGTTAAAATGAATACAAAAATGACACAAGCATATATCTTTTAGCAAACCAATTGTTACATAGGGTTATATATGCTGGATTTTAGATTATAAATATTCATTAGAAAGCTAAAAAGATTTCATACATAATTATATTTTATTTATAATTTTTTGACATTAAATAATTTATTTTATTTATGACACAATGATGATACAGTAATTACTAAAATAGTAAAAAATTAACATAATTGATATTATAAATACCCAAATAATTATAATATTAAACTTTTAATGAATTAAACAAATTTTCTAGGATAATATGATATATTAGGATTGATTTATTTGACTTTGTTCGAAGTAATCAATCTGTTATGAGTTTCACAAAAATCAACTAGTGAATAGTGTCAAAATTGACATAAAAGAGTTCTTAAAACAAATATTATATTATTAATTGATATTAAATTCCTAAAAATCTAAGGCTCGGCCAAGAGACTTATATTATGATAGGTTAATCATTAATGGACCACTTGGGGGTCTTTTGGATGTATATAGTAAGTTTATTAACCATATTATATAAAAATACAAAGAGACATTGTAAAAGTGAAACTAATTAACTTAGAGTTAATACTTAAAGATAAGGTTAATATAAGTACCCAATCCTGTCTAAATTCTATTGGATGAGTTGTTTTCGACCTATCCCCACCTCAAACATTGAATAGTCAACTTTGGAGCCATTGGAAACCGAATATGAATTTATTATAAATTAATATTTCTAGCTTTTCCAAAGGTGCCCCTCACCCCTCTTATAAAAGGGCACTCCTCCTTCTCATTTCCTCACACCTCTCAAGCCACTTGGCTCGTCCAAACTCTGCCCAACTAAGCTCCCCACATCCCTCTCCTCCTCCTTGAAGCTTCCCCTTAGGCAGAAAGCATTTCAACAAGTCCTTTGGTTCCAACCAAAGTGAGTTACCTAAATTAAAGGTAACGATTTCTCTTAAATTATTTTCATTTATTTTGCTTCTTCAACCCCCAAACTCTTTTTATTTCCCTTCTTTTGTAACAACACCAGTATCCTCAATATACTAGGATGTTGTTATAAGAAGTATTCAAACTACACATACACACAACTCCATCTAATGGATGATGAACATAATGTTTCTGTGGATGGAAAACTAACGCCTCACGAAACGATGATTGTTCAAAAACATCTTACCGCCTCTCATGGTGGCCATTATGATGGAACTGTAATTAAATATGATATTAATGATATATATTTTATATATAAGCTTCTGTAATTCCATTTTATTTCATACCATTATTCGTTTCATGTCGTATATACATACGATAATTTCATTTGAGGAAGTGCGGACTACCGCCCCCTTAAAATGATATGACTCGTTCATAACACACATGGAACGTATAAAGGATGGTGTTAATGAACTTAAGTAACATATATAAAATATTATATTATACTGGAATAGTAATATACCTATGTATCATTTGGATTCGATTCTTTTAAAATAAAAAATTAAATGGAAGTAGCGTTCGTGCGTACGTACGGACTACCGTCTCCACGAACGCGATGAGATTCATTATCCATCGTATCCATTCAAGTATAATTATCATTTAATGATTTAAAAATGATGTTTAAGGACTTGATATCATTCTGGATATGAATAAGATACAACAAACATGACTTATGTAACAAAACATATAAAAGAAAATGAGTAAGTTAACACCCGAAACGGCATTAATACTAAGATATTATTAACAAATCAATGTTAAAAGATCATATATGATATAATATTAAAGTAAATGATTCTTGTATTATTCAATAACAATTATTTCACCATTATACAGGAGGTAAACCTACCATCGACCAAGGAAAAAGTACAAAGTAAGGGATTCTCTTATCTCACTTTCAATTCCGTGAGATTTCCATTGTTCGCTACTAAATTATTGAAAGTGGTGTATTGTCTACTTCCATTTGATATATATTATCATGATTCACTTTATATTCATGTTATTCTGTAAATCATTTGGTGGTTATTAACTTTTGTCCATGCGACTCAGTTGATTAACGTGGTAAGGGGTTTCTTGTCTCACTTTTAATTCCATGAGAATTCCATTGATCACCACTTAATTATTGCATGTGGTGTATGTGTACTACCCATGATTGTATTCATTGTGTAATATACTTTATTTTATGGGTATTTACATCATCATGGTATGATATTTCTTTCATGGGTGTTTGTTTCTTAAGTTACCTAATCAATAAGGGAATTTGAGATTTCAATTTCCACTCATTTGGCTTTACGCATATTTCATTGATTATATTACCCCAAGATTATGTGTGGAATCACTATTCATTTGATTATGTCATAATTTCCACTCCCCTTCCTGTGGATATAAGTTTGATACACATAATCACTCCATTGATAATTCTCAATTCATTGATATGAATTCGATAAGAGTAATTTTAACTCATTCTCCATTTGTTGAGTTAAACATCCAATTCGTTGGTATTGTTTTTACAAGAATATGTGTGAATATCCTTTGATTGATTTACACTGAATATCCAATCATATTTAGTGTATTTATATTTGTCACACATAATTATGTCGTTGATTTATCCTTAACCTAAGGATACAACCTTTATGAGAGATTTCATCTCAATTTACATTCCATTGAGACTTCTTTGATGATATACACCAAATCACTTCTATGTGGTGTATATAATGTACTTTGACATAGTATATCATGAATTCCTTTATTCTCATGATATTACAATGTTTGATTACCTCAATTATTTGTATTCAAGTGTCTCTCTTTTGGTTAGAAACTCTAACCAAAATACCATTTTAAAATGTTTTAAAGAATTATTCTTCTAAATCATGCTCATTAATGTCCATATTTTAAAAATGGTTTTAAGGATTTATTTATATGGACATTAAAGTTTTAAAATTAAAACTCATTTTAAAAGTTTCAAAGTGGTATGGGACACTTTGATTCAAAAATATACTTTTAAAGGGCTTCTTGACAAATAGTGTGACTTTTAAATGTTTTCAAGAAAAAGGGGGATATTTCTCTCAAATAGTTTTGATGATTATTTTCATCTATGTCAACATCCTTCATTATTATTGATTGAGGTTAATGTGATACAATACAATCTTCCATATTGTATCGAATGAATTATGTTTGACTGTGGATGTGCTATTTTTATACCATTCATGGTTTGTGGTGAAAGTATTGACATTTCGTATGCTAGTTTAATACGAATGTTTACGTTATGTTTAAACCTTTTCATATGGGAATGCATTGGACTTAATAAGTGACGGGTGGAGCCCGCTATAGCTCCTCGATGCATCGGTAGGTCTCATGAGACAAACTAGTGTCTTGGCACAAGGCCTTGGAAAAATCTTATTTGTAGTCTTGGCACGAGGCCTTGGCTATGTGGTTATGATAGTCTGGCATTATGCATTCCATCATTATGAAAGTGGTTATTGATATTGCATGTGATCATTCGACTAGTAGAATATCCATGTGAGTAAGTAAATGGCATTATTTCATTTTACTTTTGCCATACTATGTTGAAGTTCAATTTTAAAAGGCTTTTGTTTTAGTTATAAATTGCCTTAAGTGTTTATGCTTATTTATGAAAGCTTCTGCTATAATGTTATCCTTACTGAGCATCCGAGCTCACCCCTTTCAATGTTTTATTTTTCCCAGGATTATGAAGAAGTAATTTATGAATGACCTGCAGGGATAGTATGAGGGGATATGAAGACAAGATGTTTTTTTTATGATGTAATGTAAAAATTTATGGATGTATCTAGTTATTCCAAGGCTACTAAACTAATCGGTCTTTCGAGACTTGATCTTTCTCATGATCATGCCAATGTTATGTAATAATGCACCGACTCTAGGTAATTAGGGTCGGGGCGTTACAGTATGGGTTTTTTATATTATTGGATTTCAACCACTAACATTTATAGGATTTATCTTGTGGTGTCACACATGTTTTCTAATGTCACTAACATTGAGAAAATTACTATATGGAATTCCATTTCCATAGACTATTAAGGAAATTAGTTATCATAAATTGCATTATTATAGAAACTTTAGCACTTATATTCCATGATTTGTTTATGAAATATTCACTTTGTATGTGCATTTCCTATTGTATATATTTTGTTTCCTTATTATCAAAGTTTTAATGTGCTAATGTTACATAAAGGGATACATTATTGGATTAACTAATTTACTATAGCAATATAAATGGGTTTTTCATATAAATATTAATGATGAATCATTAATTGTCTAGTTATTCAATGTTGTGGGTAAGGGACCTACAAGTTCCCTAGAGTGAAACAACATTAGTATATTGGAGTACTAGAATACTAGTGGTTATTTATTAAGCTAGTAATACTAAAAATCCAGACTGATTATTTTTTAATAAATTCACATTATTTAACCTAATACATCATAACACCACATGTAATGTCTAGATCACAGTTATGTTATTTCCAATTTCAATTTATAAGGAGTACGAATTTAATAAATTAGTAATGGTGACACATCTAACTAGAACATCATATAAATATACATATATAAAAAATGAACTTAAATTGAATTCATCCCTTAAATAAAATGGATGCTGCTAAATGGGTACAACAACTCCAATTTAATGTGTATTTTCCTCTATACCATGTAGTTGACACACTATATACTAGATCATATTTCATCTGATATGAGAACTGGAACTGAACATGTCCTTAGTAATTGTCAGTTGGGGTGTCTCTTATGTTCATTGTGACCTATTATTGTTTTCCATTATCACATAGAACTTGATTTTGGATAAGGAATTAAGGTGTGATAATTTTATAGGAAGTATGAGTACCACTCCAATCATATATTTGCAATATTTTCAATAGTGAATTGTTTCAGATTGTGTTCAGAATTATAGAATCATGACACCATGGAATCGTCGAGTAGTAATCTAAGTGGGAGGTTATGAACATTCCCATAAGGTGGTGGGACCTGAGTGATCAGTTATACCTCATGTATTTCCACCTATAGAACCACCGAATATTCCTTATATGGGCACTATTACAATTTTTGTGGGATTATTTTCTATGTTCCACCCAATTAAAGGAGTTTCCCGACCTGCTTCCCCTATAGTAGAGTTGACTTAGAAGTTCTTGATTCATAATCATCCAACATTCATTGGGGATGGTTGACCACGTTCTTATGTTTCATGGATGTATTTCATTATTTATTTAAAAAAAAATCGTGTGATTCTTCCAAATTGGCGGGTCAATAAAAATGCATTTAAGATATGCGGTTGACACAATTGATGATGGGATTTCATTACCCTAGTAGAATAACATCAGGATAAGATCTAGTGGGATTTAGTGATGAAAATATATTATTACATATTCCCACAAACAATGATGGATGACAAGGATATATATTTGATGAACCTACATCATGGATCAATGTTTGGTATAGATTACTCTTCCCTTTTCACCGATCAGCAGTGATTCACACTGAATCTTGTTGTTGATGATCTCATAAACGCGAGGTGAATGAGGATGTGATGGTATACACTATCATATTTCATGTCAATTCCATTTGGTTTAATTCTATTTTTATATCAACAACTAGACCCTCATTACCAAGTGGAATTTATAGGAATCCAATTGAGGGAAATTGGGTAGTGTCTCACATAGTCCGTAAATTGGTTCTTCTAGGGGATAGAGGAGTCACTTTGAGGCTTTTCATTAGAATAATAGTAGCTAGAAAGCTCATAATGATAAATTTTACATATATCATCGGTGTTGTAAAATAGAACACATGAAACCCCTATGTATGTGAGATCCATTTCAATTGATATATTTCAATATGATGGAGAATATAATACACTTTTGTAGGAACTTTCCCTCAGTTCCATGAAAATAGGGTCTACAACGACTCCCCAATCTGAAGTGGTTCTAATTGTATCTCAGAATGAAAGAATATGGAATACCATTATCCAGTCTGGATGATTTGGTGGTAAACAATGACTGAATCTATATCAAGACACACAAAGCCAGAAGAGTGTTCTTGCTCTGGGAAATCATGTTTTTCCTCTGGGACATGGTACGTGTAAGTTATATGTAATAAATCATATGTCTAAGGAGTAGAGTCTAGGTCCCTCTACTATTTAAGGTATTATTATAGTGTACATTAATTTTACTGTATTCATTATTTAACATAGGTTAATCACACAATTTTATTTATATGAATGTTATCGAGAGTGTAAGATTAAAGATAAATTTTTTATGTAAAGTAAATTGAAACATAGATATGTATCTAATCATGGATTCTTCACCATTTTAATGGTCGTATCCATGTTGTTGTAAGATATATTTTCATTTGGAATATGTTTTTCCTCTACATGATAGTGATCAATGTAATTCTCCGTATGGCATGGTTAGTTCCATATCAGGATTGTGTTGACGATGATCACTATAGGGTGGTATTTACTTCACTAAATAGAAGTAGAGAAAATCAATAGGGAGAAGTTCATGTCCATGTGACTCGATCTATACCCGAGCATCATGGGAAGGGTAGGCAGAGAGTCTAGATCACCAGTCACATCAAGGATGATCTTAGGATATGACCTGTTATTTTTTATATTGTGGTGAATCATTATAGAGAACTCTTCCATGGTTCCATTTATAAGGTACCTCTTGTAATATAGGTATAATTAACCATAGAATAGGTTACATTAGTGGAATGAGTGTCCATTCCTCTTTACTGTATGGAACCTATAGAGTGTCAAGAGATTAAGAAATATTTGTAATACATTGAGGTGAATGGTATAATCCAAATTCTTACCTAACCATGTGGTTCACTGGTCCATTTTTTCAGCAAGGCAGATGGTACCATTAGGCTCTACGAAAATTACCTATGGTTTAACTAGATCACAGTTATGAATTGGTATCCACATCCTCAATTATACAACCAATTTGATCATTTATAAGGAGTGATAATGTTTTAAAGATCAATTTTTAGTTGGACTATCATCAAGTATGTGTTAGATCACCAGACATACCTCGTATGTCTTTACATAGAAGGTATGGTTTTCTTATGTACTTGGCGAAATCATTTTTTAAACAAACTCACCATCCATAATTAGGTCTTTTTTGTATTCAGTTTTCGCCCATATATCGGTTCATTAATGGTCGCCTTTATAGATGACATCTTTTTGTATTCACATTCCCAACACGACCATGTAAATCATTTCGAGATTGTCATGAA
The DNA here is from genome assembly GCA_963277665.1 of Viscum album. Taxonomy (NCBI): domain Eukaryota; kingdom Viridiplantae; phylum Streptophyta; class Magnoliopsida; order Santalales; family Viscaceae; genus Viscum; species Viscum album. The sequence goes on from OY728123.1 coordinate 210,515,594, forward strand.
TACAAATAGATAGAACTATATTTATAAAAACTAACCAAATTTTAATTTTTGACTAATAAAGTCCACTTCCTGTGTAACACATTCAATGAGTGATGAGTATAAGTATACCGATAATGTTTTATGATGGTAGTTTACTGAGATAATACAAATAAAAACATTCATGGAAAAAGTTTCTAGGGGACATATGGGTATTACAAACACATCATTTATTATTTCACACAAATATCAATACCACTTATCAGATATACTATGAATGGGGTGAAATTCATATGGTTAGAATATTCTGAAAGTGCATTTCAGGAGTAGAAGGGTTAGTTGACATCAGCGTTGATCATGAATCTTCCATAGCTATTCATGGGAAATATAGTTTGTTTTGACAGGAAATGTATTAGTCTATGAGAAATTTTTATGTAAGTAAAGAAAGGGGTAGTGTAAGTGTCATTTAATTTTATGCCTCATGAGTTTAATTACAGTAAACATGATATATAGTTAATTCCCTTTTTTGTTCCCTACACTTTTGGATACATTATTTACTTGGGGTAACTTTTTTGTATTAACTAATCACAAAAGACTAATGTATATCTATACATAGTGTAATATAATGATCTGGAGGTATGTATGTGATGAACACAAAAAATCCTTCTATTTCAAGCGTTACAATATTTGAAGAAATTTTAATGCACTGGTTGATGCTCTATGTCAGAATACTCAAACAAAGGTGGTTCAGGAGACCAGGGCAATGAGGCAGTTATTAGCCTTATTTTCAGGGATGCATGTTGAGATTCATGAGGATCATGGGAAGAATTTCATATCATCTTATATAGTGACCTCTTCCCCTATGTAATGCGTAACAATGAGGTAGTTTTTTTATTTCCAAGGTTTATTCCCATGGGAAACTGTAACACCCCAGGTAAATAAAGAATATGGCATTTTCATATTTATCCATATTTGTGAATAAAATATTAATATGACTTTAAATGGGACGCTATGCTCGATGGCGTACCTAACACGCAACAACGAGTTTCTTGGGGAATCTTACGTTGCACTCTAATAATAAAATAATATTATTTCAAATGGTAGTTAACATGTAGCCGTTGTATTGGAGGGAATGGATAGAAATAACTAAAATATGATTATATATGTTTTTAATGTTTTTACATTTATCCAATAAAAGATAAAGGCTTAAAATACGGAAAGAATTCAATTTTAGGCTTTTATAACCTAATTTTCACTAAAGGTTCACTTATCGCCTTTTGATGGAGAACTGTCATTAAATATAGTTATGATCACTCTTATACATTATTTTGGACCAAATAGAACTCTTCTTTAGAATCAGGACATCAAATTTTACTTTGTGTAAATTTTTGGTATTTTTCTGATAAAGTTCATTTTTTAATGAATAGTGTAAAATGTTGTATTTTAATTCAAAATCTCTTTTTAATCAAATTTATTTATATGATTATATTATCATTTGAATTGGTTTTAAAGTGAAATTAGAAAATATTTTTACCATTAAATCCAATAGTTGTCGTTGGAATTAATTTCACTTTGAAATTGGACTTAAACTAGTGTCAATCTTTTGATACTTATTGTTTCATAAAAACACGCTATTTTCTCTGACATCAGGAATTAATTATTAAATTAATTAATGTGACTTATATGTTTTGAATTTTGTAAAATAGACTTCATTTATGAATTCGTAATATCAAATATATCTTAGGGTGAGTTTTTGGGATTTTTCTGAAAAACATCAATTTTTGATGAATAGTGAAACCACTAAGTGGTACTTATAAAAGCTGATTTTTCGTTTAAATGAAATTTTACCACTTCTGTGTTTTGAATTTCAAAAATCCGACATACATGGTTGTCATTAAGAAGTAAAATGTGGTTCGATGGGATAAAAATAATTTTTTGGTGAATAGTAACTTATTAAGTTTTTAATCGCGATTAGTGGTAATTAGTGTAGTTTAGGGTAAAAATAATTCTTTAATAATATAAAATGACCTAGACACATGTCCTAACATCATTGGATGTGTAATGGCCGACCAAGACAAGCCATGGGTCAACTTGGGGACCCCATGGAGCCACTTTGGTTGGGAAATGACATAAATAACTTTTTATTTAATGTAAAAGTAAAAATGACAAAAACATGATATGTTTTACTAAAACAATTTTTAAGTGGGGTTATACAAGTCAGAGTTTTGATTATAAATAGTCATTGGAAAGCTAAAAAGATTCACTACATCATAGTATTTGTTTTATAATTTCTAGACATTAAATAAATTAAATTATTTATGACATAATAATGATGCAGCGATGACATCATTATTTGACGATTTAAATAAAATGGAAAGATAATGTAAACTCTATGAAGTACACATGTCCAAAACTTATTGGATGGGTGGATTTAGAACCCTTATCACCTTATCCACAAATTATATCAATGTGGGACCTTTTAAAACCGAAACACATTTTCAAATAAAGTAATATTTCTTACTTTCCAAAAGTGCCCCTCCTCTCCTCTTATAAAAGGCCCCCACCTCTACCTCATTTCACACACTCCTCAAGCCTTTGGCTCGGCCAATCCCTGCCCATTTACTCTCTACACATCCCTCTACTCATCCTAGAGGATTACATTTGGGCATAATCCTTTCAAAATAAGCCTTTAGGCTCAAATCAAAAGGAGTTACACTTTTAAAAGTAATTCATTCTCTCATGTTCATTTGTTTTATTTTGCTTCTCCAACCCCCTAAACTCTTTTTATTTAATTTTTTTGTAACAAAAACAGTATCTTCAATATACTAGGATGTTTGTATAAGATTTATTCGAGCTAAACTCTCACACAACCACATCAAATGGTTAAAGAACATACGGTTTCCGTGGATGGCGAAATTCTGCCTCCCGAAACGACGATTGTTCAATACTCATTTAACACCTTCAAAGGTGGAAATTATGATGTCACTATTTTTATATATGATATATAATATGTTTATGTTTTCCTTAAGCTTCTGTTTTTTTTCATTTTGGGCATACCTTTATGGTTTCCATTATGGGTAAACGCGATATCTTCATTTAAGGAAGTGCGGACTACCGCCCCCTCAAAGTGATTTGATTCGTTAAATACCATATGTGGGACGTATAAAGGATGGAACCATGATATTATATATGATATTATACTGGAATTATAATATACCTTTATATGATTATTATTCCATTCTATAAAAATATGAAATAGAAATGAAAGTAGCGTTCATGCGTACGTACGGCTTACCGTCTCCATGAACGGTGCATTTCATTTCTTAGCTCTAAATGATTATGTAATGTTATAAATGCATGAATTTCCTAGATATATATGACATATATGATATCTAAATCATTAATACAATTCTGGATATAATAAAAATTTGTCCACACGAACAACATGTAATTGTAGGAAGTCCACTTTCGACTTAAGAACCAAATATCGGCAAAACAAATATTATTAACTTAAATGATTACATAATGTTTATGACATGGTAATAAGTGATATAAAAGGAATAATGAACTTGAAAAAGGTTCTTAAGGAAGTATAAATTAATTCAAGTTTATTATTCAGGAGATTAAAGAATGATCGAATCAAGTCGGACCCGAGGTAAGGGATCCTACTCCTCCCTTTCTTTTTAAGTACACACTTTTATGTCATTCCTTTTAAAGCCCATATTTCTTGTTATTGGGATGATCTTTTATATTACACTTACTTTAATTTTTATGTTCATGTGATGAGAGACCCTATTCTCTCTCATCAATCCATTTTGGAAGTTTTGAGTGGCGCCGTTAGGCTGCCGAACTTTCGTAAGAGATCTAACCTCTCTCTTTCTTTTTAAGTACTCTCCTTTATGTCACTTCTTTTAAGCTCCTCTTTGTAATGTTGGGGGATGTTCATTTATATTCCTCTTTCTGTAAATTTTATTGTAATGTGATGAGATACCCTATTTGATCTCATCAATCCATATTCGGAAGTTTTATGTGGCGCCGTTAGGCTGCCGAGTTTTCGTAAGGGATTTTTCATCTCACTTTTATTTCTGTGAGATTTATGCTACATTTGCCACAAATTCCATTGAGTGGTGTATGTACTGCCCATTATTCTACTCTTTGTGTAATATAATTTCGTTTATGAGTATTTACATCAATGATCTATTGTCCTTCTTTCATGGGGTGTATGTTTTGAATGATACCCAAGTCGGTAAGGGAACCTTTCACCCTCCTATTTTTAAAAGACTTCTTTTGTTGGGTCTTTTAATTTACGTAATGTTATTTTGGGATATGTTCTCATATATCCTTATTGATGTAAATGTTATGTCCAAGTGATGAAATACACTTTTTATCTCTCATCAACTCATTTTGATGTGATGTCGTTAGGCTGTCAAGGGAACTTTTTAACCCAATTTCGATTTCTTTGGGTTCCTCATGTAGTCATTGAATACGTCATCCATTGAATATGTGTTAATGACATTTTATTTTTTTACACTTAATATCCACTTATATTGGGTGTATTTATATTTTTCACACATATTTTTGAGATTGATTTGTTCTTAATTTATGGATACCTTCTTTATAAGGGATTTCATCACATTTGACATTTCTATTGAGGGTTCATTGTTGTTATGCACCAATTCACTCTTATATGGTGTATATACTGTCCTTTGGAGTATTATATCATGAATCCATTTATTCTCATGATATTATAAAGTTCTGACTAAGTGTTATTCCTCAATTATTGTATTCAAGTGTCTCTAATTTTGGTAAAACCCCTTTAACCAAAATATCATTTTAAATGTTTTAATTATTTGTTCTTATTAATATCCATGTTTTCAAAATGGTTTTAAGGATTTATTTATATGGATATTAATGGTTTAAAACTTTAAGCTTCAAGGTTGTATGGGACACTTTGATTCAAAAATCTCTTTATTAAATGTTTTAAATGGTTTTGAAAATGGTTTTTTAATGGATTCATTATTTCAATATCCTAAAATGTTATATTGTGATTGAAATGTGGAAAAGTTATGTTTCTTTTATTCATGTTTTATGTGATACGATTATGTTATGGTTCTTGGGCATTGTTATGAAGAATGGGTGGTTCCGTGATAAACTAAGGGCAGGTGAGCCCGATATAGCTCGCCAATGCATTGGGTAACGCGAAGGAGTGAAACGTTAAGTTTTCTCCGAAGAGATTTAGGGAATATATTGTGATGGGTATTCCAAACGTAACCAAGAGGGTTACTCCCTACGTAAGAATGTTATGAATGCCTCAAGTTACCTTTATGTCTTATGATTTCTATGATTTGTTCACGATTTTATGAGGTATGATAAAGTGCCTATGTATTATGGGTAAAGTATGATTTCATTCTTATGTATATATGAAATCATGATTCCTTTCCATATTTTTATAACTCTTACTAAGATTTTTATGCTCATCCCATGTTTTTTGAAATGTTTTTCACAGGTCAAGGGAAAGGTACATGATGTGATGATAGTGTCAAGGATGTTTTAAGAAAGAATCCGTGTTATATTTTAATTATGTTTTCGTTGATGGGAAGAATGAATACTGTCTTTTATGTAACCACTTTGTTTAAATGTGGAATGTAATGCAAGTTTCATGATCTAATTCTCTAAAACTCTAAACTTGAAAATATCCTCAATGTGTAATCTTGTAATAACCCAAGATTAAGTAAGGTTTATGGCTGGGGCCTTATAGTTGGTATCAAAGGTCGGTTTAGATAACTTTAGAGGTTAGGGTATTCATTAAGCATAAGTGACATTACCATAATGGTTAGGATTTTAGAAAGAGTCCTAGTTTTAGATAAAGTGAATGAGTAAGTATATCTTAGTTTTTATATTCCTCATTAGTACATGATGGTTATGTTGATATACTCACACTGACCTTTTTGGTTTTAGTAAATGGCTGGATCTAGCAGGCAACAAAGTGACAATGAGTTTGAAGGAAACTGTGGTGGTTCTCTGATTAGGATACTGGATGAGATGGGGGATTCAATGAGGAATCTCATAGTTGTTCTAAACCAACTATCAAGGAGTCATGATCAACCACTTAAACCTTGGTTAGTTCTCTAATGCATCATGTACGAGATGGCCAACTTGATGTTGATTTTAGGTAATAATTATTAAGGTAACCATTAGGGTTTATAAGATCCGTAATTTTTAGGTAATTATGGGTTACTCTATGATATGATGGAAAACGAAAGGAATGAGATAAACTTGAGGTTAAAATATGTTATGATTATTCTTGAAGATTTTATCTCATTTTGGGGAATGTTTTAAAAATTATATAGTTTTGGAAAAAGGACAACACGTAGACCGTGTGACAACCCGTCGCGTCAGACAAAGCTGCGGGAATCGAACCCACAACCAAAGTGCGACATGTATTTATCGCCTAACATTGGACTACGTGAAGTCCCTGGTTAGTTTGACTGATTATTTTTAGTTATATGATTTTATGAATTAAGAGTAAGGTGATTTTGGTTTATCTATGTAAATTTATTAACCTATAATGGAGGATATGTGATTAGGTCAATTACTTTTCAATACGAGACTTTAAGATTAACTGGTGTTATTTGGAGATATGTGTTAATTTGTACCTTGGAAGAATATGCGACTAAATCCTTAAAATATTTTGGTTTCAATATTAGTTTCGTTTAATTTGAAGTATTTTATAGAAAAATGGTTTATCTAATGGTCCTCGTTGAACTTTGGGTTTTATTGGAAAAATATTGGAGATTAAGTATAGATTTTCTTTTTATAAAGGGTTATCATTTTCTGGATTATCTGATCTTGTACTAGCCTTTTTGGTTTTGGTTTTTGGTTAAAGTATAAAGACATTGGAAGTATATAGTTCTCTTTTTTTTTGGTTAGGTAATTCTTTAGAAGTTGATTATAGTACTCTTAATGTGAACAAGTCTTCCTAAATACTCGCCTTTTGGAGAAAATATGAGTTTGTGTAAAGAATCTAATAAAATTTGAAAGTCAACATGATAAGTGATTATTTTTCCTTATGAATAAATTCCTCAATAAAATGTAACTTAAAAAAAATGTTTTCTATTAACTTTTCCTACTGGGGAATTGAATACCATTTAACCCATCACAAGTTTGTGATTTTCTTGTGGTTAACTTTCTCCTAAACATGTTTTCTATCACTCTCCATCAGAACATGACCCTTTGTTTTTTCCTCCATGTACATATTTTCATACTTGGAATCCTAGTATGGATTAACTCAGGTGACCTTTGTACTTATCTTTCTTTATTTTAAAATGTTTGTTTTATCGACTTTTGTTCCGATGTGGGACTTTCAAGGATGTTTCCAAGCTCAATTTTAAAAATTGCGAGGACGCAATTCCCAAAAGGGGGGAAGGATGTAACACCCCAGGTAAATAAAGAATATGACATTTTCATATTTATCCATATTTGTGAATAAAATATTAATATGACTTTAAAGGGGACGCTATGCTCGATGGCGTACCCAACACGCAACAACGAGTTTCTTGGGGAATCTTACGTTGCACTCTAATAATAAAATAATATTATTTCAAATGGTAGTTAACATGTAGCCATTGTATTGGCGGGAATGGATATAAATAACTAAAATATGATTATATATGTTTTTAATGTTTTTACATTTATCCAATAAAAGCTAAAGGCTTAAAATACAGAAAGAATTCAATTTTAGGCTTTTATACCCTAATTTTCACTAAAGGTTCACTTATCACCTTTTGATGGCGAACTGTCATTAAATATAGTTCTGATCACTCTTATACATTATTTTGGACCAAATAAAACTCTTCTTTAGAATCATGACATCAAATTTTACTTTGTGTAAATTTTTGGTATTTTTCCGATAAAGTTCATTTTTTAATGAATAGTGTAAAATGTTGTATTTTAATTCAAAACCTCTTTTTAATCTAATTTATTTATATTATTATATTATCATTTGAATTGGTTTTAAAGTTAAATTAGAAAATATTTTTACCATTAAATCTAATAGTGGTCGTTGGAATTAATTTCACTTTGAAATCGAACTTAAACTAGTGTCAATCTTTTGATACTTATTGTTTCATAAAAACACGCTATTTGCTCTGACAGCGGGAATTAATTATTAAATTAATTAATGTGGCTTATATGTTTTGAATTTTGTAAAATAGACTTCATTTATGAATTCGGAATATCAAATATAGCTTAGGGTGAAGTTTTGGGATTTTTCTGAAAAACATCAATTTTTGATGAATAGTGAAACCACTAAGTGGTACTTATAAAAGCTGATTTTTCGTTTAAATGAAATTTTACCACTTCTGTGTTTTGAATTTCAAAAATCCGACATTCATGGTTGTCATTAAGAAGTAAAATGTGGTTCAATGGGATAAAAATAATTTTTTGGTGAATAGTAACTTATTAAGTTTTTAATCGCGATTAGTGGTAATTAGTGTAGTTTATGGTAAAAATAATGCTTTAATAATATAAAATGACCTAGACACATGTCCTAACATCATTTTATGTGTAATGGTCGACAAAGACAAGCCATGGTTCAACTTGGGGACCCCATGGAGCCACTTTGGTTGGGAAATGACATAAATAACTGTTTATTTAATGTAAAAGTAAAAATGACACAAACATGATATGTTTTACTAAAACAATTTTTAAGTGGGGTTATACAAGTCAGAGTTTTGATTATAAATAGTCATTGGAAAGCTAAAAAGATTCCATACATCATAGTATTTGTTTTATAATTTCTAGACATTAAATAAATTAAATTATTTATGACATAATAATGATGCAGTGATGACATCAGTATTTGACGATTTAAATAAAATGGAAAGATAATGTAAAATCTATGAACTACACATGTCCAAAACTTATTGGATGGGTGGATTTAGAACCCTTATCACCTTATCCACAAATTAAATTAATTTGGGACCTTTTAAAACCGAATCACATTTTCAAATAAAGTAATATTTCTTACTTTCCAAAAGTGCCCCTCCTCTCCTCTTATAAATGGCCCCCACCTCTACCTCATTTCACACACTTCTCAAGCCTTTGGCTCGGCCAACCCCTGCCCCTTTACTCTCTCCACATCCCTCTACTCATCCTAGAGGATTCCATTTGGGCATAATCCTTTCAAAGGAAGCCTTTAGGCTCAAACCAAAAGGAGTTACACTTTTAAAGGTAATTCATTCTCTCATGTTCATTTGTTTTATTTTGCTTCTCCAACCCCCTAAACTCTTTTTATTTACTTTTTTTGTACCAAAAACAGTATATTAAATATGCTAGTATGTTTTTATAATATTTATTCGAGCTACACTCTCACACAACCAAATCAAATGGTTAAATAACATACGGTTTCCGTGGATGGCGAAATTCTGCCTCCCGAAACGATGATTGTTCAATACTCATTTAACACCTTCAAAGGTGGCCATTATGATGTTACTATTTTTATATTTGATATATAATATGTTTATGTTTTCATTAAGCTTCTGTTTTTTTTTCATTTTGGGCATACCTTTATGGTTTCCATTATGGGTAAACGCGATATCTTCATTTAAGGAAGTGGGACTACCGCCCCCTCAAAGTGATTTGATTCGTTAAATACCATATGTTGGACGTATAAAGGATGGAAATATGATATTATATATGATATTATACTGGAATTATAATATACTTTTATATCATTATTATTCCTTTCTATAAAAATATGAAATAGAAATGAAAGTAGCGTTCATGCGTACGTACGGCTTACCGTCTCCATGAACGGTGCATTTCATTTCTTACCTCTAAATGATTATGTAATGTTATAAATTCATGAATGTCCTGGATATATATGACATATATGATATCTACATCATGAATACAATTCGGGATATAATAAATATTTGGCCACACGAACAACATGTAATTGTAAGAAGTCCACTTTCGACTTGAGAACCAAATATCCGCAAAACAAATATTATTAACATAAATTATTACATAATGATTATGACATGGTAATAAGATATATAAAAGGAATAATGAACTTGAAAAAGGTTCTTAAGGAATTATAAATTAACTCAAGTTTATTATTCGGGAGATTAAAGAACGATCGAGTCATGTTGGACCCGAGGTAAGGGATCCTACTCCTCCCTTTCTTTTTAAGTACACACTTTTATGTCATTCCTTTTAATGCTCATATTTCTTGTTATTGGGATGATATTTTATATTAAACTTACTGTAATTTTTATGTTCATGTGATGAGAGACCATATTCTCTCTCATCAATCCATTTTGGATGTTTTGAGTGGCGCCGTTAGGCTGCCGAACATTCCTAAGAGATCTAACCTCTCTCTTTCTTTTTAAGTACTCTCCTTTATGTCACTTCTTTTAAGCTCCTCTTTGTAATGTTGGGGGATGTTATTTTATATTCCTCTTTCTGTACATTTTATTGTAATGTGATGAGATACCCTATTTGATCTCATCAATCCATATTCGGAAGTTTTATGTGGCGCCGTTAGGCTGCCGAGTTTTCGTAAGGGATTTTTCAACTCACTTTTATTCCCATGAGATTTATGCTACATTTGCCACAAATTCCATTGAGTAGTGTATGTTCTGCCTATTATTCTACTCTTTGTGTAATATACTTTCGTTTATGAGTATTTACATCAATGATCTATTGTCCTTCTTTTATGGGGTGTATGTTTTGAAAGATACCCAAGTCGGTAAGGGAACCTTTCACCCTCCTCTTTTTAAAAGGCTTCTTTTGTTGGGTCTTTTAATTTACATATTTTTATGTTGGGATATGTTCTCATATATCCTTATTGATGTAAATTTTATGTCCAAGTGATGAAATAAACTTTTTATCTCTCATCAACTCATTTTGATGTGATGCCGTTAGGCTGTCAAGGGAACTTTTTAACCCAATTTCGATTTCTTTGGGTTCCACATGTAGTCGTTGAATATGTCATCCATTGAATATGTGTTAATGACCTTTTATTGTTTTAAACTTAATATCAACTTATATTGGGTGTATTTATATTTGTCACACATATTTTTGAGATTGATTTGTCCTTAATTTAAGTATACCTTCTTTATAAGGGATTTCATCACATTTGACATTTCTATTGAGGGTTCATTGTTGTTATGCACCAATTCACTCTTATATGGTGTATATACTGTCCTTTGGAGTATTATACCATGAATCCATTTGTTCCCATGATATTATAAAGTTCTGACTAAATGTTATTCCTCAATTATTGTATTCAAGTGACTCTAATTTTGGTAAAACCCCTTTAACCAAAATATCATTTTAAATGTTTTAATTATTTGTTCTTATTAATATCCATGTTTTCAAAATGGTTTTAAGGATTTATTTATATGGATATTAATGGTTTAAAATTTTAAGCTTCAAGGTGGTATGGGACACTTTGATTCAAAAATCTCTTTATTAAATGTTTTAAATGGTTTTGAAAATGGGTTTTAATGGATTCATTATTTCAATATCCTAAAATTTTATATTGTGATTGAATTGTGGAAATGTTATGTTTCCTTTATTCATGTTTTATGTGATACGATTATGTTATGGTTCTTGGGCATTGTTATGAATAATGGGTGGTTCCGTGATAAACTAAGGGCGGGTGAGCCCGATATAGCTCTCCAATGCATTGGGTAACGCGAAGGAGTGAAACGTTAATGTTTCTCCGAAGAGATTTAGGGAATATACTGTGATGGGTATTCCAAACGTAACCAAGAGGGTTACTCCCTATGTAAGAATGTTATGAATGCCTCAAGTTACCTTTATGTCTTATGATTTCTATAATTTGTTCATGATTTTATGGGGTATGATAAAGTGCCTATGTATTATGGGTAAAGTATGATTTCATTCTTATGTATATATGAACTCATGATTCCTTTCCATATTTTTATAACTCTTACTGAGATTTTTATGCTCATCCCAAGTTTTTTGAAATGTTTTTCACAGGTCAAGGGAAAGGTACATGATGTGATGATAGTGTCAAGGATGTGTCAAGAAAGAATCTGTGTTATATTTTAATTATGTTTCCGTTGATGGGAAAAATGAATACTGTCTTTTATGTAACCAATTTGTTTAAATGTGGAATGTAATGAATGTTTAATGATCTAATTCTCTAAAACTCTAAACCTGAAAAGATCCTCAATGTGTAATCTTGTAATAACCCAAGATTAAGTAAGGTTTAAGGCTGGGGCCTTATAGAAAGTATAAAAGATAATGATTCATATTCTAGTTTGATCCCAGATGAGGATGAGACCTTTTATGAACATGGGTGGTAGTGGGTCTCATAAAACATCTGAGATGATTTAATGTGGAAATATCATGCCTCCACATGGGTAGTACATCCTGGAGTCACCATGATTTATCTCGACATACGTTTCTAGTATTTTAGGGCCAGTAGGAAATATGATATCTTCAGATTTATCCGTCAGTGTGTCATCTATAAATAGGTTAATCTGGATCATCAGTGACAAATTTTAATTCTACAGCCATTATTCATTCTATAGTTGAAATGGGGTGATGTCTACATGTACTTTGTGTTATTTTTTCCAGGATCTCCTTATGGTAAAGTCATAGTTTGGGTAGCTGTTGATTGGTTGATGAAGGTCTCCAATTTATGACTTATTTGAGAGACCTCTATTGTATATGACATAGATATGATATATGTCAATGGGTTCATACATCATCATGGACCTCCATGATATATGACAATTAAGAGCAGTACTAATTTCATATACTGGTTCTAGCAGGACTTACATAAGTCCTTGGGCACGCAAGTGGATCTAAGCACAAACTATCACCTTCAGACCATAGGATGCATATAGCACAATTCTCTATGAATGTTTCCTTACTATTATAGGTTCTTTTATGATACACATACCCCTATTTATGGTCACTTATAAAAATTGATTTAATTAAACAATTAATATGCCTCTTTAACAGTCAATATATGGTATGACATTCTAAAAACCTTAATTCTAGTTAATGGAATGGGATGACAAACTTCTTGATACACAACTCATTAAAAAAACATTAGAGTTTGTTCATCTTAGGAGGAAGTACATGCTGATAGTTCATTCCAGGAAGCAATCATATTCTAAGCTCCATTGATGAACTCTTGATATTGAGGCTAGGGATCATGTTATTATGAGAGTTTCTCCTAGGATAGGACATTGTCGAATTAGTAAGAATGGATAATCTCTCACCATGATTCATTAGACACATTGAGGTTATAGAGAGAACCTAGCATGTGGAATGCAATATAGAAATTCCTTACAGATACCAATCAATGTATGACATTTTTACGTGTATCGTCTTCACTAATATGACCCTATCCAGTCACCTATTTTTTAGGATGATGAGTTTGTTATATATGTTGGTGCTTCCATTATGGAGTACCGAGTATGTATCATATATTAGAGAATAAATAATATAAAAGGTATGAAATTTCATTTTTTATGGGTTATATGGTAGTATGGATGGGTACATGAGGATTCATCGGAGTAAGAATTTAATATATTTGCTTAATGGTAGGAAATTTTCAATAAGGATCTCCACTTATCCATCGAAAACTAACTCAAGGATGGGTTTCTTTATAGATGGGTGGATGTAATGAAATTTATTTTCATGAAGCTACATATAACGTGTTTTAAGATTCAAATCCTTTTTTTCATAATGGTAGCCATTCCCCAATACCTTAAGAAGGTTTTGAGAGCATTCAGGACATTCTTATAGCATGGAGATCTGGTTTTTGGAAGGAAAAACTTGGCCACATAGTGAGTATAAACTATGATTCCAAAACCACATGATTTGGATAAGTCATATGGAATGTAATTTTGGAAGATGTAGGACATATTTTGGTCTGTAAAAGTTTGATACATGTAAAAACCCATTTGGGAATGAAAAAGGTTGCTAAAGAGGGGTTTTTTCACGGGTTGTTCATGGTAGGTAAAACTATGAAGACTGCCCCTATCAGGGGTGTTATTGGATAGTGGAGGGGAACATTTGGAACATGATTTGTCCTACTATGTGACCTAGTAAAAAAGGTGAATATATATGTTTTCCACTTGTGGATTTTTGATTTTAGAACCCTTCCCCAATTTTCCCACCAATAGAAAGAGGTATTTATTTTCCTCCAATGATGATTTTACCCCCTCCTTTTCTTGGTTCATCAATAACTCCCCTGTCCAATACCCAGTTTCATAATTTTCAGTCTTGTCGTATATGCAATGTTAAGCTTCCAAATTCTATGTATTCCTCTTTTTGATTATCTTCCCATATCACGCAATTTTTATGAGAGCTGATATTCCCTATTTTCTTGGAATTAGTCCATTATTTTAATTTGTCATGTTATTATTCAAATAGAAGTATAATACTTGATGAGTGCTCATAGATTGAGCTAAGGTATGTGTCATTTTCATTTCCCACCAATTTTTAGGTGCTTATATAACTTATATTTTGTTCCACATGTTGTAAATTTCTATATGATGACATTAAAATTAAATTTCCTTCATATATTAATTTAACTCTATTTAGATACTCCCCTTGACCTGTTTTAAACTGTTATATGTTTCATACCTCAATTATTTACACCCCTTTGAGTGTGCTAACTGAAATGACCCTTTTTATATAATTCATTATTGACCCAAAAACATTCAAAGTGGTTTTTCATTACCCTAAATTGTATATCCCATAATGATTTTAATGCCTTGTATTAATTTAATAGAAAAGGGTTTTATATAAATTCCACATGTTTTATTTTTATACATTTTAATTATGTTATTTTTTGAACCTTTTATAGATGGGTTAAAATGTTTTTAAATGTTTTAGTGGTGTTACCTCATTGTTATTATTAGGTAATGGATATTATCTTGTGAGAAATGGTTAATAGACATTTTGAGGAAGTTTTTTCATTCTCCATTACATTGGGTGATGGGTATGATAACTCACACCATTCACTCTTGTCTAAACGATGGTAATGATGATCCATGATCCATTAAATCTGGTGTTGGGAATGATGAATCACCCCACCATCTCAAGTGACATGAATTATATCATTCATTCATCTATGATACAGGTCTTGTACCCTATGATGGGTCATGCAACTTGTTAGAGTAGTAATGGAATCCTAATAAACACCTCGGGACCTGCTAGCACCTAGTATCCATTTATAAGCCTATATTTCTCATCAATAATATAGTGTATATACAAGTATACATATTATAAATAATTAAAAGTATGTATATATATATATAGATACATGGTGACTGTGTTCTGAATTATTTCAGCCTATGTCGAAGCATGTAACATATTTCATGTGTAACGCCCCGACCCTAATTACCTAGAGTCGGTGCATTATTACATAACATTGGCATGATCATGAGAAAGATCAAGTCTTGAAAGACCGATTAGTTTAGTAGCCTTGGAATAACTAGATACATCCATAAATTTTTACATTACATCATAAAAAAAACATCTTGTCTTCATATCCCCTCATACTATCCCTGCAGGTCACTCATAAATTACTTCTTCATAATCCTGGGAAAAATAAAACATTGAAAGGGGTGAGCTCGGATGCTCAGTAAGGATAACATTATAGCAGAAGCTTTCATAAATAAGCATAAACACTTAAGGCAATTTATAACTAAAACAAAAGCCTTTTAAAATTGAACTTCAACATAGTATGGCAAAAGTAAAATGAAATAATGCCATTTACTTACTCACATGGATATTCTACTAGTCGAATGATCACATGCAATATCAATAACCACTTTCATAATGATGGAATGCATAATGCCAGACTATCATAACCACATAGCCAAGGCCTCGTGCCAAGACTACAAATAAGATTTTGCCAAGGCCTTGTGCCAAGACACTAGTTTGTCTCATGAGACCTACCGATGCATCGAGGAGCTATAGCGGGCTCCACCCGTCACTTATTAAGTCCAATGCATTCCCATATGAAAAGGTTTAAACATAACGTAAACATTCGTATTAAACTAGCATACGAAATGTCAATACTTTCACCACAAACCATGAATGGTATAAAAATAGCACATCCACAGTCAAACATAATTCATTCGATACAATATGGAAGATTGTATTGTATCACATTAACCTCAATCAATAATAATGAAGGATGTTGACATAGATGAAAATAATCATCAAAACTATTTGAGAGAAATATCCCCCTTTTTCTTGAAAACATTTAAAAGTCACACTATTTGTCAAGAAGCCATTTAAAAGTATATTTTTGAATCAAAGTGTCCCATACCACTTTGAAACTTTTAAAAGGAGTTTTAATTTTAAAACTATAATGTCCATATAAATAAATCCTTAAAACCATTTTTAAAATATGGACATTAATGAGCATGATTTAGAAGAATAATTCATTAAAACATTTTAAAATGGTATTTTGGTTAGAGTTTCTAACCAAAAGAGAGACACTTGAATACAAATAATTGAGGTAATCAAACATTGTAATATCATGAGAATAAAGGAATTCATGATATACTATGTCAAAGTACATTATATACACCACATAGAAGTGATTTGGTGTATATCATCAAAGAAGTCTCAATGGAATGTAAATTGAGATGAAATCTCTCATAAAGGTTGTATCCTTAGGTTAAGGATAAATCAACGACATAATTATGTGTGACAAATATAAATACACTAAATATGATTGGATATTCAGTGTAAATCAATCAAAGGATATTCACACATATTCTTGTAAAAACAATACCAACGAATTGGATGTTTAACTCAACAAATGGAGAATGAGTTAAAATTACTCTTATCGAATTCATATCAATGAATTGAGAATTATCAATGGAGTGATTATGTGTATCAAACTTATATCCACAGGAAGGGGAGTGAAAATTATGACATAATCAAATGAATAGTGATTCCACACATAATCTTAGGGTAATATAATCAATGAAATATGCGTAAAGCCAAATGAGTGGAAATTGAAATCTCAAATTCCATTATTGATTAGGTAACTTAAGAAACAAACACCCATGAAAGAAAGATCATACCATGATGATGTAAATACCCATAAAATAAAGTATATTACACAATGAATACAATCATGGGTAGTACACATACACCACATGCAATAATTAAGTGGTGATCAATGGAATTCTCATGGAATTAAAAGTGAGACAAGAAACCCCTTACCACGTTAATCAACTGAGTCGCATGGACAAAAGTTAATAACCACCAAATGATTTACAGAATAACATGAATATAAAGTGAATCATGATAATATATATCAAATGGAAGTACACAATACACCACTTTCAATAATTTAGTAGCGAACAATGGAAATCTCACGGAATTGAAAGTGAGATAAGAGAATCCCTTACTTTGTACTTTTTCCTTGGTTGATGGTAGGTTTACCTCCTGTATAATGGTGAAATAATTGTTATTGAATAATACAAGAATCATTTACTTTAATATTATATCATATATGATCTTTTAACATTGATTTGTTAATAATATCTTAGTATTAACGCCGTTTCGGGTGTTAACTTACTCATTTTCTTTTATATGTTTTGTTACATAAGTCATGTTTGTTGTATCTTATTCATATCCAGAATGATATCAAGTCCTTAAACATCATTTTTAAATCATTAAATGATAATTATACTTGAATGGATACGATGGATAATGAATCTCATCGCGTTCGTGGAGACGGTAGTCCGTACGTACGCACGAACGCTACTTCCATTTAATTTTTTATTTTAAAAGAATCGAATCCAAATGATACATAGGTATATTACTATTCCAGTATAATATAATATTTTATATATGTTACTTAAGTTCATTAACACCATCCTTTATACGTTCCATGTGTGTTATGAACGAGTCATATCATTTTAAGGGGGCGGTAGTCCGCACTTCCTCAAATGAAATTATCGTATGTATATACGACATGAAACGAATAATGGTATGAAATAAAATGGAATTACAGAAGCTTATATATAAAATATATATCATTAATATCATATTTAATTACAGTTCCATCATAATGGCCACCATGAGAGGCGGTAAGATGTTTTTGAACAATCATCGTTTCGTGAGGCGTTAGTTTTCCATCCACAGAAACATTATGTTCATCATCCATTAGATGGAGTTGTGTGTATGTGTAGTTTGAATACTTCTTATAACAACATACTAGTATATTGAGGATACTGGTGTTGTTACAAAAGAAGGGAAATAAAAAGAGTTTGGGGGTTGAAGAAGCAAAATAAATGAAAATAATTTAAGAGAAATCGTTACCTTTAATTTAGGTAACTCACTTTGGTTGGAACCAAAGGACTTGTTGAAATGCTTTCTGCCTAAGGGGAAGCTTCAAGGAGGAGGAGAGGGATGTGGGGAGCTTAGTTGGGCAGAGTTTGGATGAGCCAAGTGGCTTGAGAGGTGTGAGGAAATGAGAAGGAGGAGTGCCCTTTTATAAGAGGGGTGAGGGGCACCTTTGGAAAAGCTAGAAATATTAATTTATAATAAATTCATATTCGGTTTCCAATGGCTCCAAAGTTGACTATTCAACGTTTGAGGTGGGGATAGGTCGAAAAAAACTCATCCAATAGAATTTAGACAGGTTTGGGTACTTATATTAACCTTATCTTTAAGTATTAACTCTAAGTTAATTAGTTTCACTTTTACAATGTCTCTTTGTATTTTTATATAATATGGTTAATAAACTTACTATATACATCCAAAAGTCCCCCAAGTGGTCCATTAATGATTAACCTATCATAATATAAGTCTCTTGGCCGAGCCTTAGATTTTTAGGAATTTAATATCAATTAATAATATAATATTTGTTTTAAGAACTCTTTTATGTCAATTTTGACACTATTCACTAGTTGATTTTTGTGAAACTCATAACAGATTGATTACTTCGAACAAAGTCAAATAAATCAATCCTAATATATCATATGATCCTAGAAAATTTGTTTAATTCATTAAAAGTTTAATATTATAATTATTTGGGTATTTATAATATCAATTATGTTAATTTTTTACTATTTTAGTAATTACTGTATCATCATTGTGTCATAAATAAAATAAATTATTTAATGTCAAAAAATTATAAATAAAATATAATTATGTAGGCAATCTTTTTAGATTTCTAATGAATATTTATAATCTAAAATCCAGCATATATTACCCTATGTAACAATTGTTTTGCTAAAAGATATATGCTTGTGTCATTTTTGTATTCATTTTAACTTAATTAATATATAGTGTCATTATCACTTACAAGTGGATCCATGGGGTCCCAAAATTGACCCAAAGATGCCCATGATCGACCATGTATCAACCAATAGGGTTAAGACACATTTTAGGGTAATTTAGTATTATTATAATATTATTTTTTTAACCCTTATTTACCGGATTTACCCTTAACCATGGTAAATAAAATATTTACCGCAGTAATTATTCAAAATGTCTAAAAATAAAAGTTACCTATTTACACAATTTGGACATCCTGATTCCAAATATGGAATCCATTTTTCTAAATTCAAAACACAGAAGTGGCAGAAATTAATTCCCGCTGTCAAAACAAAAAGCGTGTTTTTAAGAGATAATAACTATCAAAAGATTGACACTTGTTTATGTTCGGTTTAATTGTAAAATTATGTCCAATGACCAACATTATATTAAATGGTAAAAATATATTCTAAATATACTTTAAAACCACTCAAATTCACAATTTATCACTATTAATTATTTTGATTAAAAAAGTTGTTTTTAATTAAAATTTAGTAATTTTCACTATTCATCAAAATATGAAAGTTATCCGAAAAGTACCAAAATTTCACCTTAGGCTAAATTCGATATTCCGAATCCAAAAATGAAGTCCATTTTGAAATATAAAATATATATAATTTCTAAAAGTAGGTATTACTATTCATAACGGCTAGTTTGATTGGTTGTGGTGTGTTAAAATCTCGAAGTTGCGTACAATGCACGTCATTGCATTATTCGAAAGGAAACATACTGAGGAAGCTTGGGGTGTTACATTCTACCCTCCTTCAATAAATTGCGTTCTCGCAATTTGTAAATTTTTTCTTGGGAATATAATGGAAAGTCCCACATCGGAAAAATAGTCAATAAAACTGTCACTTTAAAAGAAAGGAAGAGAGGTATAAGGGTCATCCAAGATAACCCATACTAGGATTCCATGTAAGAAAACATGGATATGGATGATAAACTAAGTGTCAAGTTCTGATTGAGAGGGATAGAAATCAGGATCAGGAGAAAGTTAACAATGAGAAAACCACAAACTTGTGTTGGGACAAACGACCATTAGTCTCCTAGTAGGAAAGTAAACGGACAACATTTTTTTTTAAGTTACATTACATAAGGAAGAGGAATTCATTTATGATATTGACTAAGAAAATTATGAGATATACTTACATTTTAAGTATATTTTCATTATTTAATAAATTTCCACCACTAACTCATTTTTTTTTAAAACGATGAGTATTCAAGAAGACTTGGTCACATTGGAAGAGATAGAATAAACTTCTATAGAATCACATGATCCATGAAGGATAAACCATATATTTACATTGTCTTTGAAGATTAATCAAAACCAAAATGGTCAGTGAATGATCTAATGATCCCCCAAAAGGATATTCATTGAGATAAATATGCACTAATCTTAATTTCTAAAATTAAACCAACAATACCCCAAAGTGAAATAGATACCATTCAATAACCAATTGTCCTTAAAATCCTTTAATATAATCCAAACTAATATTGAAACCCAAAACATAGAAGAATTTGATTATGTAGTCTCCCATGTTAAATTGTATCTCCAAATGACATCAGATACTCTTAAAGTCACATACTCAAAAGTAATTAACCTAATCACATATTCTCTATTATAGGTTAATCATTTCCATAAATAACCCAAATCACTATAAATCCACAATAAAAACGTAGATAAAAATCTATCATTACTCCACAAATGAAACCCCATAGTATTCTATTTTCCTTGGACATATAGTGTTTCCAACAAAGCGAACATCTTCCAAAATAACATTTATCACTTAATCACCAAATCATTTTCCTATACCAATGGTATTCTTTTTATATGAAATAAGAACCCAAATAAACTTATTATTGATCAATAAAATCATTTAACAAAAAAAAAGTCACACTAACCAGGGACTTCACGTAGTCCAGTGGTAGGCGATAAATCCCAATCGCACTTTGGTTGTGAGTTCGATTCCCATAGCTTTGTCCGACGCGACGGGTTGTCACACGGTCTACGTGTTGTCCTTTTTCAAAAACTATATTTTATAATATTGCCAAAATGAGATAAATTCCTCAAAATACTATATCATAAATTTAACCACAAATGTTATATCATACCTTGAATCTTCATCCCAAATTAGAATAACTTATAATTCTCTCAAACCCCAATGATCATATAAATCCAAATGGTTATTTATACCCAAATCCACAAGAGAAGAGACAATTCTTCCTCAAATATCATTCTCACATGGCAAACTGCGGGGTTACAAATACAAGAGAAAATTATTCCATAGTAAACCCATCAACAAGGAGTGCTAATACTTTTTAAACATTTCTCCAACCATTTATTCCCACATAGCTTCTTCTTTGACCAAGAAAATATCCTATAGAATAGGACATTCACTCGGGTAATGGCCAGGTCCCCTACATTTACGGCAAATGACTGTAAATGGACTCTTGGGACCATTTTTATCTTCTTCCATAGTACTCTTCATTTTTCTTCGGCAATTCTTTACTTTATGTCCTTCCTTCCCGCACGTAAAACATTTCGTTGTCCCATTGAGACACTTTCCTGGGTGTCTCTTTCCACATTTCCTGCATGATGAAAATTGAGGGTTCTTTTCTCCATGGTCTCCATTGCTGGAGCTCTTATCATTTATCACCTTTCTCTTCCTTGTTGAGTCTGGGAGTTGGTTAATATATATGTTGTTGATCATATTTTTGGAAAACTGATTTGGCATAAAAACGATATCTTTTACGCCTATCAACATTCCATTTTGTTGCTCATTGCCACCACCGTTCCCATCTTGTACATCATTCTCAAAGTCACTATGACTTCCTTGGAATCCAGCCATTGACTAAAACCATAAAGCATTGTGTGAGTAATAGTAGTCGTAAAAACATTTAGAGATTAAAATGTCACCATATTCTCAATTTGAAACATATTAGGATTAACCAAGGTCATTTACTCTCATCTTATATATATATTACTTAAATTGGTTTGTAAAGAAAATGTAAATTATCCTAAGCATATCCCCCGGGAGTGTCGTAACCAAGAGTGCAGCAAGGCCCGTTGTCGTGCACCAGTTCCCGTTCGAGTCTAGCTCAAAGCGGTGTTTTCGGGTTTTACCCCTAGGTACATCTGTGCCAGAGCCGCCTCTACCTGCTCGTATCCAGACAGGGATGTATTGCTCGGAAAACTCACAAAATCTCTACAATACCAAAATTCTAGGAAGTTCTTTTATACTAATCCTCAAAGTTCATCATAGGTCTACGTGCTCTAATCAGAGTTTATCTAAATCTAGCTACCAAGGTTTGTACTAAACTTCCTCTGATACCAACTGTAACGCCCCGACCCTAATTACCTAGAGTCGGTGCATTATTACATAACATTGGCATGATCATGAGAAAGATCAAGTCTCGAAAGACCGATTAGTTTAGTAGCCTTGGAATAACTAGATACATCCATAAATTTTTACATTACATCATAAAAAAAACATCTTGTCTTCATATCCCCTCATACTATCCCTGCAGGTCATTCATAAATTACTTCTTCATAATCCTGGGAAAAATAAAACATTGAAAGGGGTGAGCTCGGATGCTCAGTAAGGATAACATTATAGCAGAAGCTTTCATAAATAAGCATAAACACTTAAGGCAATTTATAACTAAAACAAAAGCCTTTTAAAATTGAACTTCAACATAGTATGGCAAAAGTAAAATGAAATAATGCCATTTACTTACTCACATGGATATTCTACTAGTCGAATGATCACATGCAATATCAATAACCACTTTCATAATGATGGAATGCATAATGCCAGACTATCATAACCACATAGCCAAGGCCTCGTGCCAAGACTACAAATAAGATTTTGCCAAGGCCTTGTGCCAAGACACTAGTTTGTCTCATGAGACCTACCGATGCATCGAGGAGCTATAGCGGGCTCCACCCGTCACTTATTAAGTCCAATGCATTCCCATATGAAAAGGTTTAAACATAACGTAAACATTCGTATTAAACTAGCATACGAAATGTCAATACTTTCACCACAAACCATGAATGGTATAAAAATAGCACATCCACAGTCAAACATAATTCATTCGATACAATATGGAAGATTGTATTGTATCACATTAACCTCAATCAATAATAATGAAGGATGTTGACATAGATGAAAATAATCATCAAAACTATTTGAGAGAAATATCCCCCTTTTTCTTGAAAACATTTAAAAGTCACACTATTTGTCAAGAAGCCATTTAAAAGTATATTTTTGAATCAAAGTGTCCCATACCACTTTGAAACTTTTAAAAGGAGTTTTAATTTTAAAACTTTAATGTCCATATAAATAAATCCTTAAAACCATTTTTAAAATATGGACATTAATGAGCATGATTTAGAAGAATAATTCTTTAAAACATTTTAAAATGGTATTTTGGTTAGAGTTTCTAACCAAAAGAGAGACACTTGAATACAAATAATTGAGGTAATAAAACATTGTAATATCATGAGAATAAAGGAATTCATGATATACTATGTCAAAGTACATTATATACACCACATAGAAGTGATTTGGTGTATATCATCAAAGAAGTCTCAATGGAATGTAAATTGAGATGAAATCTCTCATAAAGGTTGTATCCTTAGGTTAAGGATAAATCAACGACATAATTATGTGTGACAAATATAAATACAATAAATATGATTGGATATTCAGTGTAAATCAATCAAAGGATATTCACACATATTCTTGTAAAAACAATACCAACGAATTGGATGTTTAACTCAACAAATGGAGAATGAGTTAAAATTACTCTTATCGAATTCATATCAATGAATTGAGAATTATCAATAGAGTGATTATGTGTATCAAACTTATATCCACAGGAAGGGGAGTGGAAATTATGACATAATCAAATGAATAGTGATTCCACACATAATCTTGGGGTAATATAATCAATGAAATATGCGTAAAGCCAAATGAGTGGAAATTGAAATCTCAAATTCCCTTATTGATTAGGTAACTTAAGAAACAAACACCCATGAAAGAAAGATCATACCATGATGATGTAAATACCCATAAAATAAAGTATATTACACAATGAATACAATCATGGGTAGTACACATACACCACATGCAATAATTAAGTGGTGATGAATGGAATTCTCATGGAATTAAAAGTGAGACAAGAAACCCCTTACCACGTTAATCAACTGAGTCGCATGGACAAAAGTTAATAACCACCAAATGATTTACAGAATAACATGAATATAAAGTGAATCATGATAATATATATCAAATGGAAGTACACAATACACCACTTTCAATAATTTAGTAGCGAACAATGGAAATCTCACGGAATTGAAAGTGAGATAAGAGAATCCCTTACTTTGTACTTTTTCCTTGGTCGATGGTAGGTTTACCTCCTGTATAATGGTGAAATAATTGTTATTGAATAATACAAGAATCATTTACTTTAATATTATATCATATATGATCTTTTAACATTGATTTGTTAATAATATCTTAGTATTAACGCCGTTTCGGGTGTTAACTTACTCATTTTCTTTTATATGTTTTGTTACATAAGTCATGTTTGTTGTATCTTATTCATATCCAGAATGATATCAAGTCCTTAAACATCATTTTTAAATCATTAAATGATAATTATACTTGAATGGATACGATGGATAATGAATCTCATCGCGTTCGTGGAGACGGTAGTCCGTACGTACGCACGAACGCTACTTCCATTTAATTTTTTATTTTAAAAGAATCGAATCCAAATGATACATAGGTATATTACTATTCCAGTATAATATAATATTTTATATATGTTACTTAAGTTCATTAACACCATCCTTTATACGTTCCATGTGTGTTATGAACGAGTCATATCATTTTAAGGGGGCGGTAGTCCGCACTTCCTCAAATGAAATTATCGTATGTATATACGACATGAAACGAATAATGGTATGAAATAAAATGGAATTACAGAAGCTTATATATAAAATATATATCATTAATATCATATTTAATTACAGTTCCATCATAATGGCCACCATGAGAGGCGGTAAGATGTTTTTGAACAATCATCGTTTCGTGAGGCGTTAGTTTTCCATCCACAGAAACATTATGTTCATCATCCATTAGATGGAGTTGTGTGTATGTGTAGTTTGAATACTTCTTATAACAACATACTAGTATATTGAGGATACTGGTGTTGTTTCAAAAGAAGGGAAATAAAAAGAGATTGGGGGTTGAAGAAGCAAAATAAATGAAAATAATTTAAGAGAAATCGTTACCTTTAATTTAGGTAACTCACTTTGGTTGGAACCAAAGGACTTGTTGAAATGCTTTCTTCCTAAGGGGAAGCTTCAAGGAGGAGGAGAGGGATGTGGGGAGCTTAGTTGGGCAGAGTTTGGACGAGCCAAGTGGCTTGAGAGGTGTGAGGAAATGAGAAGGAGGAGTGCCCTTTTATAAGAGGGGTGAGGGGCACCTTTGGAAAAGCTAGAAATATTAATTTATAATAAATTCATATTCGGTTTCCAATGGCTCCAAAGTTGACTATTCAAAGTTTGAGGTGGGGATAGGTCGAAAACAACTCATCCAATAGAATTTAGACAGGTTTGGGTACTTATATTAACCTTATCTTTAAGTATTAACTCTAAGTTAATTAGTTTCACTTTTACAATGTCTCTTTGTATTTTTATATAATATGGTTAATAAACTTACTATATACATCCAAAAGTCCCCCAAGTGGTCCATTAATGATTAACCTATCATAATATAAGTCTTTTGGCCGAGCCTTAGATTTTTAGGAATTTAATATCAATTAATAATATAATATTTGTTTTAAGAACTCTTTTATGTCAATTTTGACACTATTCACTAGTTGATTTTTGTGAAACTCATAACAGATTGATTACTTCGAAAAAAGTCAAATAAATCAATACTAATATATCATATTATCCTAGAAAATTTGTTTAATTCATTAAAAGTTTAATATTATAATTATTTGGGTATTTATAATATCAATTATGTTAATTTTTTACTATTTTAGTAATTACTGTATCATCATTGTGTCATAAATAAAATAAATTATTTAATGTCAAAAAATTATAAATAAAATATAATTATGTAGGAAATCTTTTTAGCTTTCTAATGAATATTTATAATCTAAAATCCAGCATATATAACCCTATGTAACAATTGTTTTTCTAAAAGATATATGCTTGTGTCATTTTTGTATTCATTTTAACTTAATTAATATAAAGTGTCATTATCACTTACAAGTGGATCCATGGGGTCCCAAAATTGACCCAAATATGCCCATGATCGACCATGTATCAACCAATAGGGTTAAGACACATTTTAGGGTAATTTAGTATTATTATAATATTATTTTTTTTAACCCTTATTTACCGGATTTACCCTTAACCATGGTAAATAAAATATTTACCGCAGTAATTATTCAAAATGTCTAAAAATAAAAGTTACCTATTTACACAATTTGGACATCCTGATTCCAAATATGGAATCCATTTTTCTAAATTCAAAACACAGAAGTGGCAGAAATTAATTCCCGCTGTCAAAACAAAAAGCGTGTTTTTAAGAGATAATAACTATCAAAAGATTGACACTTGTTTATGTTCGGTTTAATTGTAAAATTATGTCCAATGACCAACATTATATTAAATGGTAAAAATATATTCAAAATATACTTTAAAACCACTCAAATTCACAATTTATCACTATTAATTATTTTGATTAAAAAAGTTGTTTTTAATTAAAATTTAGTAATTTTCACTATTCATCAAAATATGAAAGTTATCCGAAAAGTACCAAAATTTCACCTTAGGCTAAATTCGATATTCCGAATCCAAAAATGAAGTCCATTTTGAAATATAAAATATATATAATTTCTAAAAGTAGGTATTACTATTCATAACGGCTAGTTTGATTGGTTGTGGTGTGTTAAAATCTCGAAGTTGCGTACAATGCACGTCATTGCATTATTCGAAAGGAAACATACCGAGGAAGCTTGGGGTGTTACATCATGTGTCCTTCCTAAACCTAATCCACCAAGAATTTATTTTTATTGAATTGGTATTTTTAATTATACATACAAAATTCTTTTTTATAAACACCGACTGGATTATTCTAGTCATCCTGGGTGGTGTCATAATGAGTTTAACTCATGACCTACTATATTCTCCCTTTTTACACAAGTATACTTCATTAATTCATGTGTGGATAAGGGAAACTGTCCATTGGTGGATTCTTGATCTATTTAGCTTATATAATTGATTAGGGTTGAAGAGGAAAACATATTATTTTAATGGTAGTGGATTTTTCATTTAGATTTTCTATTTTGGTATTTCATGTATAATATGCACATTCCATAAATCCCATGATTCTTTTTTATATAAATATTCCATGGGATAATTTTGTGTATGAATTAGCCAATGAATTTGGATTATTATTACTTCTTTGATTTTTCCAATTCTAAGGTTCTTACTATGTATCTATACTCCTAGGTCATTTGTAATTTATTATAAATCCTTTACTAATTTCTCTAAGGTTATATATGTTGTGTGACTCTGACAAGAGGGTATAGTACCCCCAATATCGATGGGAAGCCTCTTTGGTAGTTAGCAACCTGAAGTGTTTGAGGAGGGGAACTTGAGTCATTCTTACCCTCCATCTTAGGGAACCATTTTAGTGGATCTTTGGTAGGTATGAAACAAAGAAATATCATTTATTTACCAGTTATATAAACTTATGAAATATTGATTTTTTGGTAATTGTGTTTTGGAATAAATAGAACAAAATATTGTTATCATGATATGAAATACCATTTGAAAAAAAAATATGAAACACATTTACATTCATTTTGCCTTCAGGAAATGATGCCGGTTTTCAAGGGGCACACATAGGTATGAATTAGAATTATGTGATGGGTAGGTTATATTTAAACATAAAATTTATTAGGTAATGATTTATATAACGTAATATAATGTTAGAAAATGAGTAGTAAGGCTCAATCCTTAATGGGAATATGGTAGTTACGTATAATCTTCTATTTAATGGAAAAAATCAGTGGGGCCTGATACATAATGATACGATTATCTTGGTGGTCATACAACACATAAGTAATAATTTTATAAGCTCATACATGTTCCAAACCACCATTCTATAAACTTATATTTATTTTACACTTAATAGATCATTTTATTTACTCGTGTTCATTAACTCTTATATCATGGAATATGTATGAACAATTGATGTTAAATATATATTTTTCATACCTTATGTAGAACTCATATTGTTTCATATTTCACCTGTATATTCTCATATGATTATGATTAAACATATTAATATCTATTTATTGTTATTGTTTCCTGTGATTTTTGATTCATCTATCCAATTTATTTATTTCCAATTCTCTTAGGTAATTACATGAATAATTATATTTAGAAGGATGTTTTATATAGTGATTTTAAGGGATATGTTAATGAAAATATGTGAAAAAATATTTTTATGTACCTAATATGTAGAGAATATTAACCATTTTTTCAAGGATTATGATATTATTTATGGTATTTAATACTTAAATTATGAAAATGTTGTGAAATAAAAGATAGTTTACCTTGGGAAATGTCACATTATATCAATGTAGATCTATAATGTGTGTGCTTTTAGCTGCAATCCAATAATTGTGGCTCATGGGAATCTCATTTGTTATCAAACAAATGATTAGTTATTTTTTCGGATTATATTGGAAAATCAGTTATAAAAATGATACTCCAAACCTAAATTTGCTGATCAGCATTGAATCATGGGTCATCACAAGACCTCAGGTGTCCCAACCTATATGAAAGGGGGTCCAAACTAGTACTGATGTCCTACAATAGTCATAATGAGACATTAAATATAAAATATTCTTCAGGTTCATGCTCATGTCTACCCATAAATTTCATAATGCATCAATTAAAAAGGACATCCAAAATATCTGTATACATAAAATAGGAATACAAGAGGGACCTATAGTCTGAAATAGAAAGAATTAAACTCTATAAATGATAAATTAAAATATAATAGAGCTACAAAAGAAGATAAAATATAATGAAAGAATTATATATTATTAAAAAACTATCCATTATCTGACGACTGAACCATGTATCTATCTCCTAGTGATACATGTTTCTAGTGAGGTGGGATAGAAGGTCTACTGAAATACATCAAAAACCATGTTTTGTATGCAGGTGGGGGATAGTATAATAATAAATTAAGAATACAAAATTCACAACCACATTGAGTTCTATTTTGAACATGTGGATATGTATGAAATCCATATATAATAGTTAAATTCGTTATAATGAAACGCATACACCCAGAAACATAATACATAATTAACATATAATAATAGATGTAAACGCATCTCATTCTTACTAGGCCAACACAACCCCTGGCCCTACCCTCACTAGATCTATTCGAGATATAATAAAATCACCACATAACACAAACAGAAAAAATTCCTAAAAACTTATGATGGATTTTTCGGTCATGCATTGTTTTCAACCCATACCAAAATACTCAATCTAGGGTTTCATATCATCAATTGAATCCTAATACATAACCACAAAATTTTGGTAATGATCATCCAGAACCATATTCAACTACCTAAAGGAACAATGTATGGTCCATGGTTTGATTCCTAAACCAATACTCAAACACACATGTTACGTTAAATCATCAATGACATACATAAAATGATGAACTATTCCTCTCTATCAAGGTAGTCAATGTCCCATGAATGATCACCTAGTTTAAGGTCCAATTTCATGACCTAATCCTTCTCATACAAGGAATGGTTAGGCCATGGAATTCATCTCCAACATTAGGTCCATCACCTATAAAAATCTCACATTTAGAAAATGTAAGAAATAAATAACTGGATAGGTAAGATATCTCTCATCTAACCATCACATCACTAGTGAACAGGTCCCTCAATCCCATTTCCTCACATAAAGACCATCCAAAAACCCATCTAAACCCTCTAAACATTCAATAAGTTTCATATAGATCATCCCATCACATTGGTACCAAAATAAAAGTTCTCAAAGTTCTATACTCACAACACATATCATCATATAGTAGGTATACACTAGGAACGGGAAACCAGGTAGAACAATAGAATAAAAGATTTGGAAAATAGATAATTTTCAAAAAACATTAAAATGAAAAAAATAAAATAATAAAAATTAATTAGTAATAGTATATTGTTTAAAAATTGTGAAATAAAAACATTTTTTTGAACCAATTATATATAGTTTTGCACATCTTCGTACATAAGAAATTCCATTTGAAAAAAAGAGTTCCAATAAACTCTTTTGAAAAATTCATTCCAATTTTGAGATACCATTACAGAACACATTTCTAAAATCACCCATATTCCCTTAAATTCCAATTTTTTTAATACCTTTTATAATTAATTATATAAAATAATATATTATTCTTGGATAATTATGAATTATACCACCTAATACATAGAGAGAACCATCAGTACTTATTGGACCAATGCACCAACATTAGACCATTTAGCATGTTAGATAGTCCATAATGACTACTGGGACAACATGAACATATCCAAATTTGTGATGATGTGTCACAATTCATTCTTCATGAAAACATTAATAACAATTATATCACATGAGCATAAAATAACCATTCTAATAAGTGTCTAATAAACTTATTTGAAACCTACCACAACCGATGACAATAAATCTATCTAAATCTCATATCATGCTCCTCTATGTCCAAGTTAAAATATCTCATCAATAAAAACCAAATAAAATAGAATCCAAACATTTAAAAAAAACACTCAATTGGAATAATATATATCAAACTCACTATGTAATATCACAACATAGAAACCATGAGTAATAGGTTTTTTATACTCTCATAACTCATCCATAAATATATTGTACAAAAATACATAAATTATAAATTTGAATTAATTGATAAATTATACCAAAACATCCAAAACCTGTAATGAAACTCTTCATGAATAATATATTAAGGTAAAATAAGAATTCTGACTTCATTTTTTATTTAGTTAAATCTTTAATGAGGTGAACATGAAATCGAAAATTTTATGAATAATGTCCCCATGATTTTCTAAAATCATATCCCAAAATAGGATTCAATGAATGCAATTTTTTTTAATAAGTAATGATTTTGAAAAAAATGAACTTTTTTAAGGGAACAAATCATGAAAAATCATATTAAAATAATCTTGAACAATATATATCCAAGGGATATCTAAAAATAGGGGAGCATATCGAATGTGGGATCTCCCTCTTTGTTTTGTTGGGAAAAATTATGTGATCTTGATGGGTTACAAAAAATGAAACCACTATGAAATTACTTGAAACCATTAAAAATAATATATATGTAGTACATGATAGTGAGAATATGGGGATTGAACATTGAACACTCCACTAGGAAGAGGGAAGACCCTTTTCATTGAAAATTTACTATTTAAACTCTGTGTTCACACAATGAATTGTTTAGGATACAAATAAACACCTCAAGATACCCCATTCATGACTATAATTTCCCTCATAAAGTTCATTTAAAATGTGATCGTCATCAGTCTCTCTGAAATGGGCTACTGAAAAAAATCAGTATCTTGGTTTCAGGTTCACTAATCTAAAATGTTATTTAATACCTGAGGCATCCACCAATCATCAAACTGCATCAAAAAAACACATCGTAACTTCATCCAAACAATAGAAACACTAATAGTAGTTTCATTTCTAAATATAAACCCCTCACCGAAATTTAATTTTTCTTTTCTAAAACACAAATCCCATAACGATGTGGGTTGTTATAAACTCCAAACCATTTTATTACAATACTTTATAGGCTATGGTATTCCCCATAACATGAACTCGGACATACTCTTGATGAAAACCCATCTTTGTCTCATAGGGTTCAATCACTGAGTTCTAAACACACTTTGTGAATCTGACAACAATATCATAGAAACATAGTGTTTTCTCAAAAATTCACAGTTCGATCCATATACATCCTCATATGAATCTTTTATTACACTCTTATTGTGATTATCACCTAATTGAATTCAACACTATGAAAAATCACATTTCATTTTTTTAGTAGCTTAATTCCCCTGAAAGCACTCGGCCTCACTCACAAGTGTACCAACACATCAATAGATCTATTATTCATTAACACCTAAAGTAATTGTTAATTAGATCTAAAATATATAAAAATTATTAAACCAAATCCAAATTTAACTCCATATTAATATACTTAACTACCCAGTTCGGAATGTCACTCTCTACCTATGAGAACCGATGGAAAATTTTCCAAAACCACTCATGGATCATGAAATAAATATCATAAGAATGGTTTAAAAAACAAAATTTTAAACCAATATTTTATTTTCTAAATTGGTTTTATCCACTCACAAAAAAAATTCCATCACCTCAACTATCCACCAACCATTTTCACTAAACCCACAATCCATCTAACATGAGGGTCATACACCCATAATCAATTTGATATTCCCCATCACAGAATTATTTTTATAGTCCCCCACATAATTAAACACACAATCTACAACAACCATGTAATATATTTTACTATGTTTAATTAATATATATATAAATACCACACTCAAAGCTATGTTCCAAAATGAAAAATCTAATTTTTAATTAATAACTCATTTTGAGAAATATATCGATCAACACATTATGAATCCACTACCAATGAATGATTTCCATTAAGTGATCATTTTATTATAGTAATAATATAAATAAAACACAAACCTAAAGGTAATCCCTAAGAAATCATCAAAACTAATGTAAATGTGTCTAACCCATAAACCTTACAACACACCTCTGGCCACATGATCCCAAATATCATTATCCAACCCATCATAGTTCCCTACAAGTCTCTCCCAAAATTGACATGGAATACCCACCCAATGTTAAATCCAACATCCAATTATATAGAAACTAAAGACTCCTAAAGGCAATTTTAAATAATTTTTTAAAATAAATATCTAATAATATTTACCTAAAGATATAGAGGCCTAGTGATTTTGGAAAAACATGTGAATAAAAGACATGAATATGTAACATTTATTCATAATATGAATCCAATGAATAATAATTCTATAAATAATCAATATAGATATTTATATTGAAAAATAGAATATAGAATGTAAGTAATTTTACCCAGTCAATCACTATAGAAACATCACCATAATCCATATAGGGAAATGTAATGGGTGGTTTTAATATAATATATCCCCATTTAAAGCATAATATTCTCCAAATTTTGATGACATTAGTAATATTTCATTTGATATTTCCCAAAAAAAATATTGATTAAAATTCACATTTTATTCTGAAACCACCCATTTTAAATAAAAAATTTGTATAATAGGAGGAAAAACAACTTCATTTAAAATAAAACTCGATCAATGAAAAGGTAAATTAAATTAAAATTATATAAATGAATGTGAGAATATCAATTTAATTTGTAGAAATTAAAACAAATATTTTGTTTAATGAATTAGTAGAATATGACTCATTACGAGGAACAGACGAATGTCCATTTGAACCTATTTTTAAGAATGTAATACATGGGAAAAATGAATTTAATAATTATTTTTATAATAGTAAAAAAAAAACAGTTTAAATTTTTAATGAAAATATTGAAATGTAATAAAAGGATTCTTAAAAAAATAAAAAAAACAATTTCAGTTTTCCTTAAATGATAATTCTTTCATACTTTTGATTAAATAGTGAAATAAAAAAGAAACAAAAATATATAAATTATTATAATACCAACAGAAGAATAAAATATATGGGGTTTAATATTGAATTATCACATAATTTCCCAAATGAAAACTGAAACATAAACAATCCTAATGAATTATTAGATTATGAAATAAACCATTTCAATTGTGGTAACATTTGAATCTTCACCCCTCTGAAATAATATAATTCAAATAAAAAATTATATATCCAGAATATAAAGACATTATTGATAAAAAATATGAAATTATTTGTATATTTACCACAAAAAATAAATCATTGATGAATATAGTATTTTTCATTGAAATAAAAGATGCATGAGAACCACACACAATTATTATAAACATGAAATGAGAATTAATTTATAAATTGGTTATATAAAAATAATTTACATAGAGTATAATCAAATTGATATAAGATATAGAATGATTACAGGTTAATAGAATCATGATATTTTAATAGCATATATAATGGATCCGTATTCTAACCAAATGAAAAATAAATTGTGTTATGGAAACCCTTACCTCTAGTATAACTTTATTCATACAGAATTAGAAAATATTATATAATAAATTTAAAATAATTATAATTATACAAGGGAATAAAAATCATAATTATGAAATAATATTTTTTTCCTATAATAAATTATCACCCATTCAATAACAATCATTCATTATAATTATTTATTCTAATGTTTTTTTGAGGTAAAAAATACCCAATATATTTTATTTTTTGTAGGGGGGAAGAAAAAATTTATTTTGATCTTAATAATAGAAATATGATATTTTGATCAACTGAATTTATTTATATGTTTTTTAATTCTCTTAATGATCCTTATGTTTTCGTGTGGTTTTCGGTTGTTTAATGGCCTGAAAACTCAGTATATGGAATATCCTGAGTGAGGCACAATGATTGGAAAAATAATACAACCACTCAAGAGTAATTGTAAAGCCCTGAAATGGAATTGTACATATTTTCAAAAACAATGTAGGAGGGTGAACATGACAATGTTAGGATTTTTCAATTTTTAATAGTGTTATTTTTCACTATCTATGAATTGTTATGAAAAAAATGCACCTAACTCATGCATGTATTTTTCAAAGGTAGAGGTCACTCCATGGGTGTCAAATGGATATCCAAACCATGAAGTAAAAAAATGAGCCCCACATTGAAGTGTTAAATTATTTAATTACCCTAAATCCATTATATTATTTCTTTTAATTCTTCTATTCACTGACACACAACATATAAGCTATACCTTTTCTTTTTCCAGCCTAGGATTTGACCCCACCATCCCATATAGACTGCTATTCTTGATATGTTGGTGTCTACATATTCATCTCAGTAGACCCATAATCTGTTACCTTTTTTCTTCATAAATAATACCAAATAGAGTGTTAAATACATGCATGTTCATTTGACCTATTTTCAATGCCTTCATCTAAATTTTCATTTTATTCCAATTCTGTTTGAGTTGGAGGAAGATATCAGAAGATAAAGTGCCTACATGTAAGGGATATGTGGTCCTAAGATTTTCATTAATTTTTTGAGCATTTTCAGGTTGATTTATTTATATGACACATGGTTTTACAAAGAAATATTCTAATACATTAATTTATCCTCTTAATTTATTTAAATTTCTGTTTGGGGCTACCGTTGGGCATTCCCAATCTTTTAATTTTTTATGATAATCCTTTGTTGAGGATTTGAAACACATAGAATTTATATTTTTGATTTTTGATTTAAAAAATTTAATTCTATATATTAGTTTATAGGTTTCATGGGAACATGAAAATCATGAACCATGGATTGAGGTGATGTTGATCACCTGGATTTAGGTGACGTGGTTTTTTAGGTATCGATTGGCCCAAAAAACATGGTTCATATTTATCATTAGTTGAGTTAAAATTTTCATTGAATTGTAGAAATAAGGTCACTAGGTTGATATAATGTCTCAATTGATTTTAGATGGTGTTTACACTCAAGACATCAGAGACATGGTCATAGGGGAATGATGTTCTAGATGATATTGCCTAGGTATTTTGGTGATTTACGCTCACTTCATGTTTCCCAACATGTAGTTAAAGTCATTTTCACATATATGGAAATCCAATGAGGTTGTGTTGACCACTTGTTGAGGGTGGATACCCCTATATAAATTATGTTCTAGGTGATGGGGGTCACCATATGATTTTTTGGAGATTCTCACCATAGAAATACACATAGATGGTGATGTACCATTGGTTGATGGTGTCGAGGCTATTGGTTTAGGGATTAGGTTTTCTATTAATCATGATTCTATTATGAAAGGACATGGGAGGACATATATTAACATGCCTTAGGAAGACTCTTGTGTAGCTGGCATTAATATTTTTTAGGAGATGTATCACTTTGCCTCGAGATATCAAGATTTGACGCGAGGAGAACTTATGAGATGGGATATTAGATACTATGTACTAATTTCTTGGGTGTATCGATTGTTCATTATGTTATATGATTTGAAGATTGAGGTTTTGCGTTATGTATTTATAGGTGGAACCTGAGGGATCACTAGGATTGAATACATTAAGTGATTCCTTAGTCCCAAATATATAGATCCTAACATCTGTAGTTGTATATCAATATTTAGGTTATGTATTCTATATATATAATTGAGGGAACATATTAATATATTAATGGGGATGTATAAAGCATGTTATCACTTCCTTATGGTTGTTGAGCACAATGGAACTGGGTTGTTTTTTAAATGTGCATGTGATGCCTTGTAATTTATATTAAAAAAACCATAATATTCATGGATGTAATATTAGAACACAATTATTGTAGCCTGATTAAATTTTGTCTCAAACCATTCAAAACCCCCTCAGAATGTGTATAAAATTTATGATTTCTTGATAAGGTAAGGATTCAATCTTGGGACCTAGATCTAAGTAATGCAGTTGGACATTTGGCATGGGATTAGAGGTAAGGTATCATTGTAGTTCTTTCATCATATGTAGTTTCATTTGTGATTCATCGTTATTTATATATATGTAATAATGGGCATCCAGTAGTGATCCTACTGTTTTATTTCTATGTATGACCTCTTATGGATTGTTTTTTCCAAAATGGTATGATTTGAGGGAATTGTTTATCACTATTATTGTCTAATTATTCTTCCTATACTTCTTTTTAAATCTTATAATAATAATTGTCCTTATTCCTTTAGTAAATTTATTATTATACCTTAATTATTATCAATATGAAAGGGTATATTTTCCCCACTATGACTTATAATACCCTATCTATTAGTCATCCACCTTTAGTGTATAAGGAGATTCCCAATTGATCAAAGGGTCAACTAGACCCGAGCACCATTTAAGGTATAATCTGGGTTGGGCGATAAAAATGGTATCATATGAGTTTTATTTTTTTATTTGGCCACACTATTTGTGAAATGGTAGACTAGAGACTTGAATATAGCCTGTACTAGGTATATAGATCATGATTGGGTGCCAGAATCCCCATGCACATGGGATAGAACATGTTTCTACGTGTGGGAATTGTATATCCTATAGTGTTCACTTATTTGTGATTTAATTTCAACGAAGAATGGTACTCATGGGTGTTATGGTTATTTGTTATGTTTATTTTTCCTTAGGACCGATGTGAAAAGAGGTTTTTTATTACACATCAAGATATGCACTTAGGATTATGTTATTTTTTTTTCTTTTCATTTTCATTTTGATCTTGTATTTCACTAAGAGTTGTAGGGAAATTTATAGTATCAAAAAATAATCTAAATATTGTTTTCCTACATATCCTCATTTGGTTTAATTCAAACAGGCCATCACCTGAATGTGGTTACCTTGATATATGTAAGTTATATTGTGTGAATGATACATCTGGGTGTGGACGTGATGGGGGTAGAAAGGGATATCGATAAGGGGTGAGTTATTTAATATGTCAACAAAGAATGTAAATAGTTTTTTTACTGAAAGGAACCATTGGTGGTTTCTAATTGGTTATCTCATATTAATTTATGATATTTGATTCCAAACCATGTTATAAGAAGGAATGGGACAATGATGCCAGGTTATATATAATATGTGACCCTGATTTCGGTAGATTGGGGTCCCTAAGGCGAGATGATACTTAATACCTAACCCCGATATGGGTATGTAATGAGAATTCATTCTATGTGTCATATGATAGAGTGTGATAGGTGAGTTTAATGGTGTTGATTTTCACATCCTATTAATTGTTTCCCTATTTTTGATATTTATACTCTATTAGGAATGTTTAACCATCGTGATAGGTATTCAATGGGATTCCACCTATATATTTTTTAGTGGAGCGTTAGTTGGGTGATATGATGTCTCATTAAATTGCATGAGATAAGGCCCATGGGGGTCAGGATATGAACCTGTAGTGTTGGGATGACCATCATTCATATGTATAGGTTCCATTACAGGTGGGAAAACTACAAAAAATAAAAAAAAGTGAAGCAAGGATTTATGAGAAGCATAGGGAAATCTCAGTTTGAGTCATACATGGTATTAATAGGGGAGTCAAAAGGGATAATCCATCTAAGGAATAATGAATTTTGGGTTATAGTACCATCAAAAACCATTAATCTAGTGTTGGAGTGGACCACGTGTTTCAAAGAACTGGATTGTGTCCATTCAGACAATCATCAATTAGTTCAGGACACCACATGGCCATAGGGTGAATCTGGCTACAAACATATGTAGAGGACTGAGAATGCAAAGGTGGATGTATAAGTATAGTAATGTGGAAAATATTGAATTATTTAGAGGCCAGGTTTATCAGTTATTTCATGTGAGAGATTTTTAGGGGTGGACAAGTCCTATGAGTTCATGAATATATCATTATTGGGATACTTTTGATGTGGAATATGCAGATAGATTCAAAAACATTTCATGATATTCACCTCCTATGGTGGGAAAATAAATCACCAAGGAGTGATGATTTGTCGATGGATTATATTATTCCAACAAGAAACTGGTTGTCATCATTTTCTATCTGTCTTTTTAGAGGTAGTCAACCATATACTTCTAGTTGAAGGGAACATGATGGAATTTTATTATACAAATCGAGTGATGGTGTCATGAGATTTTAGAGGTCATTATTCATGTATATGGATGATATGATATAAGGAATATTGAAAGTCAATTCAATCCATATATTTCAGTAGACTACTAAGGAGTGCATCTTCATCCATTTTATTCCCGTGTGGGAAACAGAGGACTGTTATGACCTATTGTGATAATGTTTTGAAAGAATTTCAATCATGCGGAAATATGGGTTATCCTGAATGGTAAAAAAAATCCTTCTCAGATAGTTGAAGGTAGAGATTGGGGTGGGATCAGCGATATGGGGTCCGACAAGGAGTGGAACCATGAGTTGGTTTCTATGATTTTTCTACATGTGTAGGTTAGGGAAGAGAT
Organism: Viscum album; assembly: GCA_963277665.1. Classification (NCBI taxonomy): domain Eukaryota; kingdom Viridiplantae; phylum Streptophyta; class Magnoliopsida; order Santalales; family Viscaceae; genus Viscum; species Viscum album. Next base: position 210,555,221 of record OY728123.1, read on the forward strand.
AATGGGACTTAGTAGTGGGGTCAGTGGCTAGTATCCAGGGTAACTCCATAGGTAGGCACAACCTCATGATATTGGTATTCATGAAAGATACATGTAGTTGAGCCACTAGGTGTATAGTAGTATGGAGAGTTTATGATAGTTATAGATATTTCCTGACTATGTGAATGATCAGGTTTTATTTTTTAGGGGTTTGGACAGCTTTGGGGCATGAGGTTCATGTGGATTGCTTTTATATTTTCCAACAACTTGCCAGTAGAATGAAATCAACTATGATGTGATATATATATATTATGTGCGTGGAATCGGGGTATCTTGTGGGCATCGATGTGATTCAGGTTTTATATGAGGTGCATTGGAATGTGGGCCTAAATGCGATGCAGGTTCTATATGAGGTCTGTAGGCATCAATATTTTTATGGGAATTTTTATTTAAATATTATGTGGGACTATTTTGAGAATCATTTGAGACCCATTATTTTTTTTCATCTCATGATATGCAAACTATTGTGAAAGTCATGTATGGTAGTGTTACTTATGGAAATTAGATGAAATGTGGTACTTGATGGGTGTTATATATGACATGGGCATGGTTTGATCACCAGATCAGGTGTAGGGATAAATTTGAATTATATGAGGTCTTCAATATTTGGGTATTATAGGTGGACCATCAGTGATGTTTGTTGTTGGGTCTGAGAAGTGGCAGAGTATTTAACACTAAAGGGGGTGTGAGACTTAAGGGTAGTTGTCTCATGGCATTTGATTTGGGTAGATCATGTTGTTTAAAATGAGATGGGTATGTTAGGAACAACCAAAGAGTAATAATTTATAGATCAGGGATTAGATATTATGAGGTGGAGATACTTTATTGACCCATATTTTTAAGAAAATTGAAAATCCTAAACCGGATAGAATTTTTGAGTTGGGTGAGCGGTTAATCTAATTATTTAATATTCATAACCAAAATAAATGATTTTCATTGAATGAAGTATTTTTTTGTATTTTTTAATGATATGAAATTTCCTTCGGTTTTTAGTTGATTTTCAGGTGTAGCGAGGCCGGGAAACATAGTTTCGGGATATCGTAGAATGAGTTGCATGGTATGGAAAACAATGTGGGATCCTAAAAGTAATCAGGTATCCATATAGAAGAACTAGAAATGGTTTGAAAACTCACACAAGATGGTTTCATGGACTTGTGAGGATTTTTAAATTGTTAACATATATATTTGTTATGGGTTGTGCATGGTTTGAAAACCATTCACATGCCATGTGTGTTTGTGGTCCATGGGAAGAGAGCATGACATGGTTGACATAAGGTTATCCAAACCGTGGATCCAAACAATGTGGCCAATATAAATGTGTGAAATTACCAAAATTAATTTCCATTTATATTTTTTCCTCCTTTTTATTATATTCACTCACATGTAGAGTAAGGGACCTCCCTTTTCTTCTCCCTCCCTAGGCCTTGGGCCAAATATTTATTCCAGAAACCATTCCTTGACTCGTTGATGGTTACAGATTCATCTCTATAAGACATTTAACCCACTACTATATTTTCCTTTTTTATCTTTCAACATGATGTTCAAAATCTATGTGATCTCATTTAACCTAATTTCAGTATGTTATTTTATAACCCTATTTACTTCTGCCGATCATGTTAGTGGATGATAAAAAAAATGTGTTCCTTCCTATTAGTATGATGTAGTTGGTTCATGGATTTATAATTATTTATTGAATGTTTTTTCAGGGTTCATTATTCATAAACCACTTGGTTTGACCAAGCGAGACTAGAATAAATTAATTTTTTCCATTAATTTAAATAAAAGTGGTGTTGTGGGATACTGTTGGCCATACCCAAGAATTTTATATTATATGATAATATTTATCATGGGATTTGGACCACTTTTTAAGGATAGGATAGTGTGTGATTTAGTTAATTAAATTGTATATATTAAAGAGATATTTCCATGGGAATGTGATGTTCATGGCTGAAGGATTTAGCTGATGTTGACCACCATGATTTAGGAAATATGGATCGTCAGTTAGGGCTTGGCCCGAGATACATGGCTGATGTTGATCATTGGTTGAGGTTCATTGGTAATCAAATTAATGTGATGATGACTTCAAGATGAGACCGTGGCTCATGTGATTTGTGGTGGTGTTAAGAATCAAGATATTAGTGACATGATCATGGGGGAACAACAGACAAATGATGTGGATTAGGTATGTTTTGTGATATAATCTCACAGTTTTTTGGATGACTCATTTTTGTAGTCATATGGAAACTGATAGGAATCAAATAAGGTGTTATTTACCAATAATTATTGGTGGATTTCCTGATATAAATTATATCCTAGGTGATAGTTTCAACCATCCGATTTTTTGGGGGTTGTCACAATAGAAGTTCACATTGATGGTGACAGACCATTAGTAGATGGTTTTGAGACCGTTGCTTGTACGATGAACATCAACATTATGATTAAGGATATTGGGCTAGGATTTGAGAGGATAGATATCATTGTGCCTCGTGAGGTTGGTTATTCATCCGATTATGTTTATATTTTGGAGAACAAATATCAATATTCCTCATGAATTCATTCTTAGAGTCAACATGAAATTATGAGATGACGCCTAAGGGACCAAGTATTCATTGTTTGGGAGTTTCTTCAGACTCTGGGTTATATTATGGGAGGAATGTGGCTCCGTTTTATGTTTTTATATGTTGAACCTGAGGATTCACATGTATATCATTCGTTAGGCAGTTCATTGGGAGCTAAGTCATGGATCCTGGACACATTAGTTATATATATAGATTGGTATTGTATGCTATATATAAAAATGGGGGAACAAATTTCGATAAAATCAATGATTTCTATGGAAGGTCGTCATTTCGTTATGGCTTCTTAGAAAAAGAGGCATGTTATTTATTAAATGTGCATTTGTTGAATTTTTATTTATATTAGACACAATTTCATATTCATGGATAAAGGATAGACACAAATTGGAAGTGGCCTACTGAGGTTTATTCCCTCACTGTATATAGGTATGTTAGGATGTGTGTATGCATTAAGCATTTGATATTTGGTAAGGATTCATGCTCGAGAGAAGGAACATAGTGATCTAGTTGTATTTTTTCATGGGATTGATGTAAAGGGGATATGGTGTTTCTTTTATAAGATGAAGTTTACTTTTTTATTATGAATCCATTATTTTTATGTACTTATGGTTGACTATGGGAGTGTTTTTGTTTTTATTGCTATGTATCATCTGTTGTTGAATGTGTTATCTACTAATAGTGTTCTTCAATCCATTTTGTTCTTTACTATATTTACATATTTACTGTTCTAATATTTATTCCTATAATAATAGTCATTCTTCCACTTCAATATTTCTTATTAGAAAATTATTTTTATCACCACAATAGATTATAGTCTCGCCACTATTATCTATCAGAATCTTTCTTCTAGTTGAAAACATTTTTCATATGGAATGTATGCCTATGTATTAGTATTGAACCTTCCCATAGAAATATTTAAAGTGGAATCCATTTCGTGGCACAAAATAATTATCATTTTGTACATTAACTAATTTAATTTTTAAATGTGATTGAATTGAGAAGTCATGATCCTTGAATGTTGATCTAGGTTCCATATTATCTTGAATATAATCATAATATAAATATAATATACAATAATTATATATATATATATTTTATAATCGTCCATGAATTTCGTAAATGGAAAATGAATCACATCACTTCATTGGAGTTGTTTCCTACACATATGCGCAAGCGACATGATACTTTTTTATTAGAGGGAAGTGTCACAAGAAACATAATGTGTTTTATATGAATAAAATTATTAATATAATAAATATAATATATACCATATTACATCATTTCAATATAGATTTATTTACAACTATATGAGGCTATAATGAAAAATGAAAATCATCATCTTCATGAGGCTTTAGTCAGTACATATTTATTAAAGTAGTATTCAATTTCTATAAAATGGATAAAATAAAGAAAAAGGGATATACCATAATCATAATAAAATTTAAATATTTTCTAGATAATATTGATATTATATCATAATGTTTTGGGATTTTTTTAAGGTGTTTAAAGAAGTAATAAAAATAAAACACTTGGTTGGAACTATATGACTTCTCTGGAAAGTCTCATAAGGGTAATACCTAAAGACTTTATACAATGGAATAATGATAAAAAAAGTACCTATATGACATGAGCTATGATGTTAAGAGAGTATTTGGGTAGGTTTAGTTTGAGGTAAGTGGATATTGAAGTGTGGACACGAGAGGACATGTGGTGTCCTTTTGTATGTGAGGTAGATGACACACTTCAAAATTTTCAGTAGATTGAAATATATTAATATCTTACTCAAAGTAAATATATCCAAAATGACACATATTAAAATAATAATTTTTATAGCTATGATATATAACCATATATTAGTATTTTGGAATGTTTTATGTCATTTAACAGATATCATTTTAGTTTTATCCCTTTTAAAAAAATTTAAATCTTACTGAAGAAATTGACTCTTTTCCAAAGTGACTTTTCTGAATTACCAAAATAGAAAGTGTACCGATTGAAAGAAAATTAAATTTTAATTGAAAATATTAATTCCATTTAGTCAAATATAATTCATATAATTTGGAATAAAATAAATTTAAAATGAACAAGAAAATCACGATGAAATATATTATTTTGGAAAAATAAATTCCACGTGTTAAAATGTTTAAATATAAAAAATAAGAATAATATTGATTAAAAAAATTAATTGGATTGTGTTTTTGAAATAGGAATTAGGTAAATTTTTAAAAACAAAAACAAAATATAACATCTTTTCTTCAGAGAAATCAAATAATTTAATTTTATAATAATTTTGATATAATTATTTCCAGAATGATATATTTTTATCACATAATATTTTATAAATTGGTTGAAATTAAATATAATATTCTCTCATAACATCCAATAAAACAATTTTTTGTAAATATTTTTGAATCATAAAATTACATTACTAAAAACCGAATATATACTAAGAATTAATCAAAAAAAGTATGGATGATGTTATATATATATATATATATCATAATTTTATTACTCTTATTGATATTAATTAAATCAATTTCTCGGTTATAACTATCATATATAAATGATATTATGACACGGTTTGTAAAAGATCTATGTTGTGTGTGAAAAATGCTATTGAACATAGTATTTATGTTAAAACAAAATATAATCTAAAATATTGGGGTACTACATACTACCTTTCTTAAAAAAATTGTATGGTCATATTTTTAGTTTTTTTATAAACGTAATATAACGTTTTAATAATATCATATATATATATTTGATATTAATGAAAAAGTAACAAATTATTCATGTATCTATTTAATAATCATAATTAAAAATTACTTCCTAGAAACATACCTTGGATGGTGAGTTTTACTTTCCATATAATACATGATATATTTATCTTTATTTTGATTATATTTATGAAATTCCTTTACCATTGGGATAAAAATAATAAAATCAACTTATACAGTGTCTTCCCATTCCATGAGAGTAATTTTATCATTCAATGTGTACCATAATGATTTAGGATAATCTTTCATCCATAAAGTGATAAAATAAAATTGTATTTGACTTTATTATCCAAAATGAGATGAAATGTTATTCCACCAATCTTAAAACTAATTGTCTCACACAAGCTTAAATAATAACCAGTATTAATAAATCCTAATATAATTAAATACTACATTAATATTTGAAGCTTAAAAACTACCAATGAATGTTCAAAATAAATCATTCCATATGTCACTGATAATTAAAATATAAATAAATATTCATCACCAAGTAGATTAAAAAATGTAGAGGTATTTTATCACATATTCTTTTTTAGTTCAATTTAACATTTAACTTTAAAAAATATTAGTCACTAAAAATTTGATGTATGGAAAATCTATATTTATAATCATACAGTCTCCAAATATGAAAAACATTTCAAAAATTTGCCCAAATCGGTATAATTCCACATTAAAATCAAATCCAATTCAAAAAGATAACTCAACAAATATTAATAAAAGATTCTCATCTTAGACAAATTTATTTACATTTACATTAACAATATAAAAATCCTAACACAAAAAACATTTAAAAAAAAGTTATCACATACTAACCGAACAACTTTTTAATCACATGGTTATCATTATGTTAAAATATATATTCCAAAAATATTATATAAATTTAATGACAATTATCTATAGTAACATCCATGATCCCATCAAACCTAAAAGTTAACAATAATCTTCACCATATTTCCAAAAAAATCACCCTCAAAAAACATTTTCACAAAAATAAAAATAAAAATGATATTTATTCGATTAAAATTATTTGAAAATATTATTAATTATTTTAAATTACAATTAAATAATATCTCAAAAGGGTTACCTGTAAATTTATGATTATAATCAATGTTTATGATATCAACCAGTAATTTTTTTTTGTCACATAAACATAGAATATCATAAATTTCAATAAGTTATACCCTAAAATAAATTATAAGAGTGTATAATGACAATGTTAAATAACGTAATCATAACCCCAAAAAATTTATAGTTTTGTGTGTGGTCATAGGCTCACTCATCATGCATCTGTGATAATCAAGTTAATAAAAAAACCTTCTATTTCAGATTAGTTACTCCTAAGTGAATCTATGTCATGGTTGTATCAAAATTCAAGTATCTGGACATGTATATATATATATATATTTGGAAAACTGTAAAACCACTACTGTATCAAATATTCATGATATTTCCATACACATAGATTTATCCCTAGAATATATAATAGAGTTATATTCTCCAATATATATTTTCCTGAATCATGTTCTCAGGGGTCCAAATAAAGGTCCTTTCATACCATTTATAACAAACTAACTCCAGTTACGTAGATCTAGTGTTTGTCTTTCAAAATTATCGTAACATATAGATTATCATATCTCAAAGGATCAGATAGTGTTGTAGTCTTTGGAGACTAGATATGTAGTTTATTCTCACATTACATTTGAAAACATGAAATACAATGTTAAATTATAGTGGAAAATTTGTTATTCATTCAAGTATACCATATAATCATTTATAGATCCCTTCTCAGTATCTGATGGAAGGGAACCCTTAATAATTAGTTCTTTAAGGTTATTAATAAGGAAAAGTGTACTATACAAGCTATCATTGCGTAAATAAATCATTAATAATATTGAAGTGGTAAATAGTAATCAAATTTGATATTTAAATAATATCATCAGAGGGAATATATCCTTGGGATATGTAACATCAAAATTAATGAATGGATAATAGTAAATAATTTCCTAATGATATAATTTATAATTTTATATTTAATAATAATAAAGTCAAGGCCTTGTGCTGAGACATTATAAATAGACTGTCAAGTCCTCAAGGTAAGACATCATAAAAAATATGGAAGGTAAACTCCAAATATTAAAAATATATTTTCTCATAAGGCTTAATGACGCATTGAGGGGATATCCATAACAGACCCCATTCAAATAATAATTCTAATAATTTTTATTATATGAAATTAATGATTAACAATCTAATATATAATAAATATAAATATTCATATTGAAAAATATGATATGGAATGTTAAATTTTCCCTAACTAATCACATGTGCAACCCGGTAATAATAAATCAAGAGTAATATGGTGGATGGTATCATTATATTATATCACCTATTAAAGAATAAGATTTATCAAGTTGTGTTGACATAGATGAAATTACATTTAAACTATCCTTGGAACATTTCATGAGGAAAATACTACTATAATTTTCAAATAGATTATTTATAATCTGAAAAATTAAACAACATTAGAAAATTAATTTATTTGAAATTAAAAATTTAAATATATAATGTAACATTTTAGGTAATGAACATTATATATATTTGGAAAGGGTGTTTTTGTGGTAACATTTAAAAAATATTTCATTCAGGCCTTCAGTAAAAAGATTTTAATTCGGATAAGGTTATAAAATTAATTTTAAACCATTTTATAGTAATTCATTTTTTAAATTGATGTAAATAAATCATTGAAGAATATTAAAAAATTAATTTTTTTAATAAAAATATGGACATAGATGAAAAATATTCTTAATCGAATAGAAAAACAATATCATTTTCCTTAAAAACATTCATCAAGATATATAGTAAATGAGGAGATGAAAATGAAATTAAATCATATAAATTTAAAAAATAAAAAAATCGAATAAGAAAATATATGTTGTTTAATATTGAAATATCATAAAATTACACTAATAAAAACTTAAACATAAAAACCCTTAATAAGGAGGAAATAGTCAGATAAACACTTACAATTGTGGTTACTTTGCAATCATGACCCAAATGATGATAATGAGATCAAATAAAATTGTAAATACCATGAATATAAATTCATTTTTTACATGACCCATAAAAGGTGTTGTATATGTACAACAAAAAGGAAACAAGTTGTGAATATGGCATATGTAATATAGAAATAAAAGTGGGATGAGAAACCCTTACATTGATTGAAACATTCAAGTTTGAATTAATCATTTAATTGATTATGTAAAAACAATTCAATCAATATATAATATTTGAAATTAAAACATAAAATAATAAATTATCATTACAAACATATTCTGTGAATAACATAGATTTTGAATAAGTAATATAAAACAATGAAAAGAAATTTAGTTCTAAAACCCATTACCTTAAGTCTATCGTCGATAAAAAATGTTTTTAAAATACTATAAAATGAATTTAAATTTTTTATACCAATATTTAAAAACAAATTCTCAACTTATAATAGCATAAATGGTTTTCTTATAACATTTTATCACCCACTTAGTAAAATATTTTCTTATTATTATCATTTTGGGTGTCAGAGACTTTTTTTATGAATGTTTGGATTCATCAGTTACGGTACATGCACCTCGGGGATAGTTTTATCAATAAAAAGTGTTAATAATGATATAAATATCATATATTTATAAAATTTACACAGTAATAATAATCAATTAAAATCATATATGAAAAATTAATCACATCACTTCGTGGAGGTGGTAGCCCACAAGTACGTAGGAGCGATTCTATATTTTTTAAATGGGTGGAAGGGTAAAAAGTGAAATAATATAATATATTTATAGAATCATAATTATTTCATGAATATCTTATATATTATATAATTTCATTTTTTATCTATAATTATGGCCATCCATAATAGGTGGAAATGAAAAATGGAATGTATCATCTTTATGGTGAAATAGTATATACCTACATAGAAAGGATATTTTATTTTTTCTTTTATATGGGGAAGTAGATTAAAAATAAATACGGGTTAGAAACAATAGAATTTACTTATATGGTATATACCGATGATTTTATATCAATATGATTATGAAATTTGAGTTTCTATGCTATCAATAAAACCCATAGTTAAGAACTAATCCTCAGTATTGGACAACCTCATAGTGTTGTACCGATATGCTTCTTAGGATGTTATACTGATAAAAACATGACCTATAAAGTGCGCTTTTTGATATTTTATATTTTTATTTATATTTTTATGTATTAGATAAGTGTCACTTGAAGTGTAAAAAAAGAGGATATGTTGTTTCATTTTATAAGTGAGGGAGAGGATGCAGTTGAAATTTTTCAAAATATTAAATTATTTTAATATCATAAAAAACATAAATAGAACCAACAAATAAAAATAATATTACAGTTTAGCTAAGGTCTAAATATATCTATTAAACCGAATTAAGAATATTTTCCTTAAATTTTAACTACAATCACTTTATTTTATATCCTATTGGCTAGTTTTAACTCTTACCACAGTAACTAACTTTTTAAAAATGTTACTGTTTATATTGAAAAATAGTAAAGATAGACTTATTAAATAAAATCATGATCATTTCAAATATATTTTCCATTTTATAAAATAAAATTAAAATATGTGATTGTAATTTATTTTAAAATAATCCAAAAAAAGAATATAAAAAATCATTTTACACTAAAACACATTTTTTTCACAAATATGTTTTTATATCAGTGTTATGAATATTTTTCATTTCAATATAATTAATTGCGTTATTTTTAATAAAATTGAATAATATATATATCATAACCAATTAAATACAAAATAAGGCATTGAAAATACTTTCAAATAAATGATAGTTTCATATAAAATTGTTATTTTCACTATTAACTGAAAAGAGATATTTTCAGAAAAATATTCAAAGTTAACCAGAATATAATTTCAAGAGGATTATTTAAAACAAATTAGACTATTTACCAAATAAAATGTCCAAAATTATAAAATATTTTTTAAAAAATTCCGTGAAAAAAATTAATAAAATCCATTTTTAATGAAAACATATATGTTAATCACAACGTGACATTACTAAGAATTGTGTTCTTATTTCACAAGATTTAAAAAATAATTTATTTATTTATTAAGACCTTAATATATATATATATATATTATAATGTGGATACTCCCATTCTTACTATTCAATTGAATGTTTATTATATAATATTCATATTTAAATAATGTGATTTCATAGTTTTTTTAGCTCGTTGGAGAATGTTCTACATTCTATCAAATGTATTATTAATTTTAAAATAAAATTAGAACTCATAAATTAGGTTATTAACTATTATTTGAATTTTAGATGTAAAAAATGTAAACCATGATAACTGATGGTGCTCTAGAAGATCACTTACCTTGGGTCATTGACTCACTTTGTATGATTACCTAACATCCTAAATAATCAAGAAATGTATATTTAATATTTGATAAAATACTTGGTTCATAAATATTTTATTTGTTAAAATTAATTCATGTTTACATAAAATTATTTTATAAATAAATAATGTTTATTCTTACACTCATTAGGGTGATTATTCCACTGATCTATATATGACTTAGATTGATGATAATTGTTGATGTTTTTTTTCAAAAGGATCATTAAATGTAAAAGATAAATAATATGACTTTCATGTACCAATTAATTTATAAATACTCCCAAATATCCCTAATCAAAAAACCCATCCCATAGTGACCCTAATATTTTGTCTTATTTATTACATTTGTATGAGATACAATGAATCACATACTAAATTGAAAAATAGATTAATGGTTTTGGTAAACTAGATACATACATTATTCCCATGTTACATTTTAGTACAAATATTACAATATTTTTTCCCAAGTATATCATTATTTATTCAGTAATATATATTTATTTTATTCACAATAAACGTACATGATTCATGGATAATGAAAAAATATTCTTGAGCATAAATTCCCAAGAACGGTTTTTTAAAGAGGATATTATCAAGACTAAATGAATAATATTCAATATTGAATAATACATATATCAAGGTAAATATCTGAACAAACATTCATTTTAATCAATAACATGAAAATCAGGATTAGATAACATGTAATCAATATTTAAAGGTAAATTTCATAAAACACATTCCATTTAATAGATAAAATGGGAATGAAAATGAAACCCATGATAATATCATTGTGAATATTTCATGGATAATAATAAATGAATTCTTACTGAAGGTAATTATTAATTATTGTATGTCATGAATCCAAAAATTATAATACCTATACATTAAATACCTTTCATAATATAATTTAAAAATGATTGGTAGGTATACACAATAACCCCATTTAACAATGGCTATCCAAATGATTCAAAAAATTATAATACTAATTCATTGAATGGCTATTTATAACAAGACCCAACCCATTACTACATATCCAAATCATTCTTCAAATATCACGTGTTTGATTTAATTCATGGACTATATTCCAAACTAATAAATATTCATATTGATTAATAAAGATGAAATATCAAAATTTCCCCAGTTAATCAAATAACATTTGCTGTAAAAAACCATTTGTAGAAATTATATACAAGTTTATTAATAATAATATCAATGAAAAATAAAATACATTTATTTTTTGAATTTAACAAACAATGTTCATAGAAATGTAATTTTTTTAAGGGAATGATAATGACATAAAACTAAATAAAATAAGTGAATTACAATACATTACCAAGTCCAAATGACCTTCAAAAATCCAGATAAATAATAAGGATGATATCAATTCATTATATCCCTAGTGGATCATAAATAAAATAAATGTTTTATCTCATTTAATAACAGAAATACAATAAAAATTCCTTTAAAAATTATTGTGGAAAATAACTTTTTTTACCAGAAAAATATTTTTAAAACCGAAAGTTCACAAAATATATTAAAAACAAAATAATATCAAAATTAAACTAGAAACATATAATGGAATAATTAAAATGAGAAGTCATCATGGTAGGAAATTATATTTATGATGTACAGGTTGAAACAAAAATTCCTTTTAAATTTTAAGTACTAGCCAAATGGCCATTTCTCAGGAAAATAACAAGATGAATCCTTTCAAAACATTATTTAAAATTCAAAAATGGGTAAAAATTACATTAATAAATTATTTGGATAATATTTTATACATTTTTAAATAATTGTTCAATAATTTATTTTGAAGAAAATTGGTTTTTATTTGAAGAGAGGATCAATATAGGGTTTTATTAAATACATTGTATCAATAGTTTCATGTAACAAAGACTGAAAATATTGGACTATTAGATGTAAAATTAATTAATAAAAAATGATATGAAAATTTTTGTGGTATATATTCCAAATATCAAATGATTTCCTTTAATGTATATTAAAACATCAACAATCCCTATTAAAATATCATTGTTAATAAAACCCATAAAAGATCATAATTTTGAAGTGGAAATTAACCAGTGAATCTATTATGCGTTTTTTATATAAATAAGAATAAATCAAGTTTATATACACCATAAAATATTGAATATTCATCACAAATTTAATCTTATAATATTATAGAGAGTGATGAATTAATATAACCCAATAAAGATAAATTAAGTTATGAAATTATTTACAACTTGGTACCATTTATGTAAAATCCCCATGGGTGAAATAATTAATATTGAATCTTCAAATAACCTGAGATATTTAAAAATAATTATATTATATGTCATATGGGTAGAATATCCACCATATAAATTAAATTATATTCATTACATTACCGTATTCCTTAATGAAGGAATGTTGTGAAGAAGTCCCTTACCTCACACTTCCTTTTGGTTGAACATTCTTTATCCTCCATTATAATGTTTTTATGAATTTTATGAATTTATAATAAAATCATATTAAAATTTATAATATCATATTTTACCCATTTATAACATCTTATCATCCATTGTTAATAATATTCCATTATTATTAGCATCTCGAGAGATAAAAACCTTGTCCTCTCATATATATTTTAACATGATAGTTATGGTTCTTGAAAATATTATATAGTTCCATCATCTCCAGAATTGTATTAATGTTATATATATTATTTTCATCATATTATATTAGTGAATAATCGGTATTTATGTTTTATCATAGAGAATGGGTTAAATTTCTTTTTGGAGATGGTAGGTCATGCATACACATGTGAGATGTTATCATTTAATTAAAAGGTTAAATAATAAATAATTTAGTTACATGTTATCATTAAATAATCAATATAAAGTCACATATATCATATATATTTATTAAATTTACCCTTATTACATTTTATGTAATGTATAAGTGAGAAATGAATCAAATCACTCCGTGAGTTGGTAGATTGTCATACACACAAGATACAATATCATAATTTAAACATCATGTAATTTAAGAATGTATATTAAATGTTTTGTTGCTTCTTAGTATATTAAATTTCTAGTTTTGGTTGTGAAGATTTTTGAAGGATTCTTGGAGGGATTTTGGAGATGTTTGGTAGTGAAAGTCTGGAAGAATTGGGATTACATAACATGTAACTAGATTAAAAAATATGAAATTTAGTTTCATGAATTTTCTAAGAGGTTTTATTTTTTATAAACAATTTACAAGTCATAAAATAGGTACTCATGGTTTGTAATATTTCAGGGTTTGATAAATAAAATAAAATTAATTGTAGTTGCATTTTCGGTGAAAACAGAACTCCTTTTATTACATTAAGTGAATAGGTATCACATGTCGTGTAACACCATGATATTGTATAGTATTAAAAAAATTAATTTCTAAACAAAATTTATATCATTCGTCAATTCTATATCTTTCATAACTCTTTAGGTGAACCCTAGGAGCTCCAAGGTGTTCTTCGTGCCCTTATTCATCCCTATTCGATCAGTTGATCCGAGTGGATGTTTGTTATTGATTGATAGTTTATTTGATGTAATATCTCCCTTCTTTATAATATTTTTCACTAATTCTTCTCCTAAGTATATTATTTTGTGGAGTTTCATTGGTTTGGGATTTGTTTTGGGTTGCATCTTTATGTATCATTAGTTCGTGATAGGTTTATCTTCATGTTTCTTGTGCGATGGTGGTTTTGGAGCAGTTTATTCTTTGTTTAGTGGGGTGAAGCAATTGTAAATATTCCTTGAAGTGGGATTTCACACATTTCTATTCAGTATTCATAAAAAATTAGGGGTTTCACGGATATTTATATATTTATTATGGTTGTGGTGGATTATATTTATTATATATAATCTCTTAATTTAATTGAAAACGGGCAGTGGGTTTTGTCCCACATGTTTTATAGATTTAATAATCTTCAAGATATTGTGATTATACAAGATAAACTCTTTGGTATAAATGGTAATAACTGGTGTAATTTTTTTAACTAGATATATCTTATTCGGTTTTTTTCCTTGTTGTATGTTATTGTGGTATCACGCTAAATTGAAATTGGTTAATTAATTATACTTGTATAATGAATTGGTTTCCCTAGAATTTGTTATGTGTGATAACGCCCCACCAAAAAGGAGTGTAATGTGGTAAATGTTTTTGTTAACTTTTAAAATCATTTTTTGATATGTGATTATTTATTTTATATTGTTTTTACATGTTGGGATTGTGTATAGAATGTGGTTTTATAGTTGTGATGTGATCTGCATGGTATGATTATGCAGTAGGGCTGTGGAACTGGTTGTGTTATTTTATTTTTCTATAAGTGGTTGTGTGTTGGTGGTTAATTTTGGAATGGAATGGTCATTTGGGAATAATGAAATTGATGAAGGATAGTAGTGATTGTTATGGGTAATTTTACTAGAGTTTCTCCATGAATAAAATTCAAAATGATTCACCATATATATAGAGGTCGTTTTATGATGTCTCTTTTATATGAAGCTTCCTTAATTTATCAAGGCTCTTCCCCTTCTGAAATGACTCTAACTATGTTTCGTGTTGCATTTTGTGTATAGAAGTTCCATGAGTTTTGATGGAATGAACAAATAAATGATTAATAAATAATGAAATGGATATTGTTGGATTGGATAATGTAATGGAAATGGGAAAATAAATTTTTTGGTAATGTGAAAAGGTTTTTTGACATTTGTTCTACTTGTGTGGAGTTATGAATTTAGAGGTGGGTGAAAAGGTGGTGGTTTTGGGAGATAGTTTCTTTGTTTTTGAACCCATTGTTCGGGATGCATGTTTTGATAATATATATATATATATATATATATGAATTCTATATGCACCACACCCTTGTTGAGAACTGTGAGACGAAAACTGAGATCCCCATGTGGGGTATTTGTTTCAACATCTAGTGGGAAGTACAAATGGCTGTGTTCCCACTATTTTCCACTCTCTCTTCCGTTCCAGGTATCTATTAAATAGGCTTTGATGTTTGGTGGTATTTTTGTTCATTAGATAGTATTTATTCGCACATGGGTCTTTGGGAGAGAAATGATAGGCCAAGTGTTTGTGGGTAAGATGATCTTTTTCCGAGCTATCCTCAGGATGACATGGGATGTACTTTATAAGGAATATTTAGGATGAGATATTATGTGATGTGTATTGAGACATAGGTGTGTGCTTGTAGGATGTATTTTGATTCGCATGTTTGTGGGGTCACGATGTGTTGTGATGACCTTTTGTGAGTGGAGGAGATGTGTTGTGAGGCCTATGTGTGTGTGGATGGGATGTGACATGGTATACTAAAGGGATGGGAGCTCCATGATGTATGGCATTGGATGAGAGTGGCATACTAGTGGTAAAGTGGTGAGGGGTAACCTATTATCGAAGTTTTTTTTTAATTTATATTATATTACCTAGCATGTGTTACTTGGTGAGAATTTCTTGTTGAGGTTGGGATGGTTAGTATACATGTTTATGTGCGGTTTGGTTCTGCAATTTTCTCACAAGGGAATTAATAATATTCTCGAACATATTCTCAGGAGACTCTAATTTTCCTAATAAGTATACTTCAATGCTCATTGTATATACACAAAACGTCCTTCAGGTTTCTAGGTGGATTTCATGGATCATACTGGGAATTATTAGCTCTAAAATTGGGACAGTTGATGTGTTGATGCTTTAGATTTACTATTGGGTATTTACCATATATACATTATTGTATTTGTATTAGTTATACTCTTTAATTCATGTGGGATGGTTTTTTGGTTTCAATTATATTTTATGACATGGGGTTATTGTGGAGGATTCATTCTATCTCCCAATCATGTTTTTTAAAATGGGTAATGCCACACATATAGTTAGATTTTCACACCATTGGTCCTAGTCTTCAATCCAGAGCCTACTGGAGGCGGGACATAGGGTCATTATCCCCCATTCTTTATTTCCATCCCTGGAGGGTATCTTTGGAGGGAAGGAGTCATGGAATTGTGGATTCAGAGGTGATGGTTGAGAGATAAGATGGAATAGGAGTTAGGAATAGTGAGGACTGCATTGGATGGAATGGGAAATAGTTCTAATTGAAATTGAATCATATAATATTCTAGGGATACCATCTAGTACATGATATTTTAGGGCCCCTTGTGATCCAGTTCATTGAATTTGATATTATTAAATGGTTTGGTGAGATAGACCTTCTATCAAGGTAGATAAATTGGATGGCAACATGCATCATGATGATTTATGTTCTTGTTTGAAATCAATTTCTTTGGTAATGTTAACATGAATAAAAAAAGTTAAATCCTAATAAAGTTTAACATTGTTAGGATTAGGAAATATTTGATTACATTTCATCTATGGATCCAAGTCATCATCCATGTGTGGATCAGGATGTTTAGGATCAGTAAGATGATCTGGTTGATCGTTGTAGTGTTGATTCAGTTGAGGAGGGTGGTTAGTTGAAGAGGACATTGCGTGATGTCCAATGGAAGTATTTGGGGGAATTATGAGTGATTTTTTTTCATGTGTGGAGACATAGAATTGGATAGAGGAAAGGGATATATCTTTTAGTTTAATCTAGGCCTTGATGGAGTACTTGATCGCTTTGGGGGTCAGTCAGATGCGGGTTGATATCCATTAGTGGTGGAAGATGTATCTTAGAGTGAGGAAGAATGAGATGTTTTGTGGATCGACATATATATGGACTTCTGGACAGAGTTTTATTCATCAACCATGAATGTTGTAAATAAGAAGGATCTCTTTTATCTTCATTGGGGGAGAATTTTAGTGTAGCATCTGGTAATCAAGTTCAAGGACCTTCTTCCATTTCCCTAGACATTTTTTCAATGGAGTAGTCTCATGCGAGACATGTTGAGGAGAATATTCATCCTTATATCCAGTATGTTGTTACTCATTTTATGTTTCCATAGTATCTATTGATTTAGAATAAGTCATAGGTTATTGAGAAGACACACATGCAAGTAATTTTAATACAAGGGGGGATCCAAATGAGTTATTCAATAGTAATAGTTGTCCATGTATGTTCTTATGCTCCATGACCATAATGGTTTTGACTGTTAGGTATTCAACCTTGCTTCCCTTCCATCCCTCTGGAGCTAGTGGTTTCCCTGATTTTCAGGGGGTATTGTTCCAGTGTGTTTTGGTTGTGGGGTTCATGTTCATCAAAAGATCAATTTCCTAGTAGTTATATGAGCATAGTTTTGTGGATGTGGGTAGGTTTTGGGCTAGCCTCAGAAGAAGTTTATAGTCATAGCTTTTCAGATTTAGAGGAAATAGGTTTTTTCTCCTCTGATGGGAGATGGAGCATGTAGAGGCTGACCTAAGGATGTTCCTCATGTTCCGGGACCACAAACCAAACAAGGAAATGGAGGTTTTAATCAGTATAATGGTAGAGGAGTTGAGTGTGGTTATTCGTATGTAGTGGAGGTAGTTATTCTAGTGGGTACAAATATTATCATAGGTATGGTCAGTTTTTTTAGTACCCTTATTTATGCCTTGTTTGATTCTAGATCTTCCAACTCCTTTATTACACCCCATCAATCCCATGAACTGGGACTTTACATAGGGAGGATTACTATTCCCCTAATATTGACTATGATAGTGGTAGGACATACCATCTTGTTTGATGTATTCTAGGGGTGTATACTGATGATGATACTGCATCAGTCATATTGGGATCATTTCTTTCTATAGATGCAGCCATATGATGTCATAGATATCATTGACTTGTTGTATTCATCATGTGTTTTTGTTTACTGCTTCTAAAGGATAGTCGAGTCTTTGAATGTGAATGGCCATCATGTGGTTTTCATCAATGAGAAGAGTTATCAGGTCTGAACATACATATAGTGACTTTTCTTTCCATTATGAATGATTATTAGTGTAATTAGTGGACCCTTAGATGGGATTGGTAACCATGGTTGTTGGGGAGATCCTAGTATTTATTCTAGAGGAATTTTTGACGCTACCCCCTTGATGTGATGTTGATTTTGGGATAGACTTGCAACATAGTGCTTATACGATTTTGATGGATCCTTATCAGATTAAACCATTTTATTTTTGGGAAGTATTTAGATATATGATCAGAAGAAAAATGGTTTTATTCAATATAATGTGTCACTATGGGGTTCACCAGTGTTGTTTGTGAAGAAGGTGGATGGTAGCCCGAGGTTGTGTGTGGACTACCGAATGATGAATCTGGTAACTGTAAAAAACTGATAACCCCTTTTATGAATATATGATCTCTTTGACCACCTGAGAGTGGTGTGTTGGTTTTCTAAGATCAATCGTCAATCCAGGGACCACCAATTAAGGGTGAAGGAGGGAAATTTACTAAATACTTTCTTTAGATATATGTATGGGAACATTGAGTTTATAATCAGTCCTTTTGGTGTTACGATCACACCACCTAAGTTCATGGTAAATATGACCTCTATATTCTAGAAGTTTTTGATGCAGAATCCCGGACCCAAAAAACCTCCCGAACAGAGCTAATGGGCCTGTTCCACTTGACATAACTTCACCTCCCCAGAATCCAAAGGCTACCATCTCTCTGTGGGTTTGAGAAAGCTATATTGGGGAGGATATACCCTCTAGGAATAGATAATATATTGGTTCAAAAATAATAGTAACCAATGAAGAGGAAATAAATGGCTAAAAAAACTCAAACCAGACCCGTAAAGAGGAAACAAATAAAATAGAGATAAATAGTGGGTGAAATATAGAAACAACTATAGAAAAATGCAAACAGAACAACATTCTAGAAAATCACTTGTTTCCACTCAAAAAAACTATCAAATCATGAATTCCACAGAAGGTCATACTATACAATATCCAAGGTGATTCCCATGGAATACCATATTAACTAAATATAATAAGAAAGAAGAAACAAAAGGAAAAGTTAGAAAAATATCCATGTAGTAACAACCTTAAGGTCCATTTCATTATCCTTTCCAAACAACACTATTATCTAGCTACTCAAGATGATCCATTATATGCATGTAAATTCATAACGTCAAAAAACATCCTAAAGGGACAACATAGGATGTGAGAAAAATCTCAGTAGGATACCACACAATGGTGTTTACAAAGTATATATGATCAATCAATCATTCACATATAATCAATGTAAATAGTAGTATACAATACTAGACACAACCTCCACTAGTGCTCAACATCCACCAGGGATTGTCACCTGCTTTCTCAAACACCAGAATCATTGAAGAAAAGTGAGTCCTCAAAAAATTTCCCAATATACCAATATAGTCCCAAAGTCTATGTGAACCCTAAGGATCCACCACAATAACATATCATTGAACGAAGTACCTCCTAATACCACATATCTCAAATTACTGATGTTTTTAAGGAAAACCAATCAATAGTATCCTGGTCTCACAGAGCCCTTCTTAGAAATAGACATCGTCTCATGGAACCACAACTAAAGGAACATTAATTTCTTTCTTCAAATACATATCAATTCACATATCGTCAAGCACGGAGAGCCTCATACCTCAATGATGATAGCCTGATCATTATCAAACAAAGCGTCCTCACCTTCCATGTGGCTATCTACAGTAATCACCGACATCTATTAATACCAATAATGAAACTATATGGGGCCTCTGCCCACATGACTTTACAAAACCACATCATCACATAGTCAACATGTGTGAACATGATCTAATTAGTTCTTTGGACATCATGGGTGATTGGAAATCACCAAATAAGAACATAAGACACACAATATATGGCACCTCGTTCCCCCGCGACCATGTCCCTCATATCCTATGGACATTCGATCCATGTATCATGGGATAAAACCAAACTGAAATCCTCACTACTTGAATTCTAACATCCGTGACTCCCAATCATGTGGTGAAAACCACTCATGAAAATCAAGGCCATGCCCAAATAGATATGAGCATTACTCAATAATGATATCTCTACCATCCCATCCTTGGTCTAGGCCCATCTAATCCCCATGGGTCTCAGTATATGTAATCTCATGATTTAGAGGAATAATAATAACATTTAAAACACTTTAATAAACAATTCAATTTATAATGATTGAATTGTATATACTAATATATATAACACATTAACATAGAGGTCTTGATTTCATTAAATTAACATAATCACACTTTAACAAAGTAATCATAATAGTTTAAATTAAAATAATTTAATTAAACCCATTTTGGAACCCTCAACCCAAATATCCCAAGGAGAAACCACCTCTTCCCCAACCTTTGGTAGGAATAATCAGTATAGATCCTTCCCATGACATCCCTCATTATCTAATAGTCATATAAATATTCTATAACATGGTTCCACTCATAACCTGTCATAGCGCTAAAATCCACAACCCCTGAAAGTCCACAAAAAATAAAAAAAGAAGCTCCGCCTAACATAGATTATTATGTGTAGAGATATACGATATTAAAGTCCTATTTGAATTGGATTAATGTATATCAATGTGTCCAACATAAACCCTGAAATTGGTTCATATAGAAACAGTGGTATGCATTACTAAGGATCATGGAACAAGAGGTATGTGCGGGGTTGGGCTTACCATTTTGATCCAATAATGTCTGACAGATTAAAGAACAAAGCTCGTAAAGAGAGATAGGATCAATACGAAGGAAGGAGTAGAATATTGAACCTCTCTAATACTATCCTTGATAAAGAAAGAGGAATGTGTGATATTGTAATGAAAAAGGAAATCAGGAAAAATTAATTAAAATATACATGTACATTCCACACGGTTTTCCCGTACGGTTTCCCCACACATGTGGAAACTGTAACACCTCGATATTTTATGAAAAATATTCCTTTTAATTTTATTGATGTCTTGTGTTTTACGCTACACCAAAAGGAATCTTTCACTACACGGATCCCTGACTTGGCTGCATTACACGCAATCTTGACCTTCCACAATAGCGTGTGTTGTACGCAATACCGAGTTTCGCTAAACAATGATATGTTATATAAACTAGCCATTATGAATAGTAATACCCACTTTTTGAAATTTTATAAATTTTATCTTTCAAAATGGACTTCATTTTTGGATTCAGAATATCGAAATTAGCTTAGGGGTAATTTTTTGTATTTTTCAGAAAACTTTCAATTTTTGATGAATAGTGAAAACACTGGGTTACTATTTAAAAACCGACATTTTATTTAAATAATTATTTATTTTATTTAAATTTTTTTTAGGTCAAAATTGATACATAATACCTATATAAGTTCAATTTAAGTCATTGGAGTCATTTTATAATAATTTTAGATATATAAAAAATTTATTGAACTTCTCACCGTATTTTACCCACCTCCTAGGAGAATTTGCAAATTCACATAAAACATAATTTTACCACTTCTGTGAGGGGAATTTCAAAAATCTGAGAGATATGGTTAATATCAAGTACTAAAATGTGGTTCAATGTGATGAAAATAATTTTTGTTGAATAGTAACTTTTAACTTTTTTACCACAGTTAAAAGTAAATAGGGTAATTAAGGGTAAAAATGATATTATTTTTACCCTAACACATGTCCTAATCCTATTGGATAAGTTTAATTCGACCAAAAACAACCTTAGTAATAAAATATGACCATTTAGGTCCACTTGGAATAGATTAGGACATTTAATATTATTTTATTTAAAGAATAGTTAAAACAGTTAAAATCAAAGTTTAATAACAAAAACATTTTTAATATAGGGTTATACATAAGATAAATTAGACTATAAATATTAATTAGAAATATAAAACTATTTCCTACATAATGGTATTTTATTTATAATTTTTAGACATTAAATAATTTAATTTATTTATGACACAATGATGATGCAGTAATTATCTTATTAATGAAATATTGACATAATTGATGTTATAAATACCCAAATAAATGTAATTTGAGACTGTTTATGAATTAAAATAATTTTATAGGTTACTATGATATGTTAGTATTGATTTAATTAACTTTTTTCGAACAAATAATTCTGTTATGATTTTCACAAAAATCAATTACCAAATAGTGTCAAAATTGACATAAAATAGTTCTTAAAACAAATATTATATTATTAATTAATATTTTATTCCTAAAAATATAATGTTCAGAAAAATAAATTAGATAAGGTTATATATATTAATAATAAACAACTTTGGGTTAGTTTGGCTTATTATATTTAGTTTATTATCCTTATAGTGTAAGAAAACAAGAAGACACGGTAAAGGAAAATTATTTAACTTAAAGTTAAATCTAAATGATAAGGATAAAATAGAAACATAAACTTGTTTAAATTATATTGGATGAGCGTATTTTGACCCATCCCCACCTTAGATTTGAAATAAATCAATTTGGAGCTATTGAAGACCGAATATGACTTTATAATAAAATAATATTTTTAGTATTTCCAAAGGTGCCCCACTCCTCCCTTATAAAAGAGCACCTCCTCCCTCTCTTCCTCACACCACTTTGAGCCTTCATGCTCGGCCAAAACCTTCCAATTTCTCTTCTCCACTTCCCTAGAAACATCCTAGATGATCGGGTCTTCTTCAAAGACCAATCTTAGTGCCCTAAGAGGAGGTTTCAAAAAGGGGTGTTGAAAGAAGAGGTAATATCTGTTACCGATTCTTTCAACTTTATTTCTTCTTCTACTTATTATTCATTAGTTGTTTAATTATGAAGTAATTAAATAAATATCACTCATATATTTATATGTTATTATAATTATTAAACAACCCTATTTCAACATCTATCCATCCTACAGAAAACAAAATCACAGCGCGTGCGTACGTACGAAATACCATATCCACGCCGTGGTGTAATCTGTTTTCGACCACCACCTTACATGGATGGGTATAATGGTGTTAATAAATAAATATAGATGGTTATTTTTAAGTTATATTGATTCTGTAATATTATACATACACTTCAATACAATTCCATGATCATGGGAATGATATCATCGCTCGTGCGTACGTACGGAATACCGTCTCCACGGACGCGGTGAGATTCGTTTTTCATGATTAACCATTCAAGAATGATTATAAAGTATATATAATGAATAATAATGAAATATATGACATAATGAAGCTACTTGATTTATGTATACATATATATATATATATATATATATATATATATTTCATCTACATACTTCCATTCAAGTCAATAATGAAAATAAAACAGCGTTCATGCGTTCTTACAACCTACCGTCTCCATCAACGGTGTATTTCATTTCATTTATATATATATTATATATATTTATGTATACTGAATATATGATATATATATCATTATTTACATTCTGGAAGTAATTAGATCATGATATAATTAGTAATAATATCAAGAACAACAAGTCCAAACATGTACGATAAATAAAACGATTTAACCCAAAATGCTGCTTTAACATGGAACTTACAAAAGAAAGGGTATTATAAAGTCATAAGTGAACCATATATGAAATCATAACAATGATTATTATTCTGTAATATGTCAATGAATTTATTTAAATCATTATACAGGAGGTTCGGAAACGTACGAACCATATCGGACCTAAGGTAAGGGATAATTTTGCAATCTCATTTTTATCCGAGATTCCTTATTCATAAGTATTTACTGGGGATATATTTATCATCCATGTCCCTATTTTATAAATATGTTTTCATTTATGTTTAAAGTCCTTTTTACCCGTTTTTTACTTTTACTACATGGCATCTAAGGAATATTTCTTTTACAAGGTACTTTTTGACTTTTCCGACAAAAGTACGAGAAGAATGTTATTTTTAACTTAGATGGCGTGAACGTATTTTTACGGTTTCATATTGCCTCATTTTCATGAATCTTTCTCTACAAGATTTTATGACTATTTTGAACAAAATACTTTTATTTTAAAATTGCATGGCATTTTGTGAAAAGAAAATGATTTTGAAAGAATAAAGGATATTTTCCTCAAGAATTCATTTCAAATGTTTTATCAAAACCATTTTCCATCTAAAATGACATTATTTCATTTGTGTATGTTTCATGTTTAATGTCTCTATGATTTAAATGGTTTCACTTTTCTTATGATGAAATGTCCATCTATTTTATATGGATTATGAGATGATGGGATGATGTTTTTGAAACCCATTTTATTCTTTGGGTTATGATGAATGTTTTAAGTTTATTTTGTGGCACAAGTAAGAATGATTTCATTATGAGATGGGTGGGACCTGTATCTCCCTCCAATGCATTGGGTAAAGATTTATATCTCATTATATAGACATGGCTGGAATGGTAAGTTACTTCAGTTCAGTGTTAGAGGACTGAAACGATGAGTGAACTCGATTCAAAAAGGGACTTTGTCCCCTAAGATGGTCTTGGCAGCAATGCCTTGGATACTATGGAAATCATAACAAGTTCTGAATGGTTGCCACAATTACATGTTTTATTCCCATGCTATATTATAATGATTGATGTTCCCTTATGATATATTCCTTATGTACTTCCACGATTCATGTCTTTGCTCAAGATTTTGATGTTTAGATTTTATGTTCATGTTTTTGCATTCAAATGTTTATGGATTGTTTTATGTTCTCTATGGTTACCCTTACTGGGCATTTGATCTCACCCCTTTTATGTTTTATTTTCCCTAGGATATAAAGAATGGTTTTAGGTAAGAAATAAAGTGAAGATTGTTATGGGAGATGTTGAAGATCATTTACCACGATTAGAAGATTATATTCCATGTTTCCAAAGACACTAAACTATTACAGTCCTTGTGTGTATGTTTTTTTTATGTACTAAGTAATCCTCAAAAGTAATGTAATGTCCATGTACATCAAGATTTGGGTCTCTACAGAAACAGTGTGGAAGCCACTACCTGGGATCTCTAGACTTGCATGACCACCCCTACATAGTATTCCATACCTTATGGAAACCATGAGGTAACCCTTTTCAATTCTGAAGAGGTGGTTGCATGACCATGGGCCATTACTCACACAGTTTCCCTAAACTCTGAACATAAAAATATTTTTTAGAAACTAGGCCTTTGGGCCTCTATTACTCCTAAAACCCTTTTATACTCACGATGCACTCTACTTACCTTCAAACTAACACAAAAATACCATTTAAGTGTATTAGAACTCTTTTTTTTTATTTCTAATCAACGAATCAAAAAGTATAATCACCACTACTTGAAAAATTTAAACCGAGTATAGATTTTAACCCTTTCCAAAATCCATGATTGTTACAATCGCCCCAACTTAACATAGCTTTTCCTGGATATATCAAAAAAACCTGTAGATGGTTCTATAGACACACATATTGGTACAATGAACCCAGACGACCTTGTCCTCAAGGGTTCTAGCTAAAATCCTAAATAGGATCCACACCGTACGAATTTCCAAACATGTAATCAACTAGATCAAAGCTCAAATCAATCAATGTCCATTGACCTATTTTCCTATCACGTGGTCCTCCCATGACACATTATCCCCCTTCCACCTTATCAGGTGCTCTCGTGTTTCTTCCAAAACAAAATCATACACCGCATTGAATTGGTCTACTCCTTGAGTCCCTGGAACCATTGTAATAATGAGTTTATGCATCACATTGATGCTCAAAAAAAATACTCAGCGCCTCACACCTCAATCACAAACCACATTCTCAATGCCCTGATGCTTGTGGAACATCATGTAACCTGCATCCAATAATGCCAGGATTCTAAGTACCTCAAAACAAAAATCCAATGATGCTCCTAATTAAAAGAACTTATTATATTTATATATATAATCATTCTCCTAAGTTGGGGACAACCCACTGACCTATGTTTGGTCAGTCCATATACAACATGTGCACCACATGCACTCAAAATGGGAATTCCTTAATTTTCCATACCAATAAAAAATAAAAAGTAAATCACATTCATACATATGGTGTACATATGATTCTAGTCAACTCTCCAGCCTGCTTAGCCTTATGCAACTCCAAAACATGCACATGTCCTGACACACAACTTCCTAATGTATGTCCTCCCGATTGTCTTTCACCAGTCACTAGCCACTGACCCCACGGTTGGGTCACACTATCTCTATCATGTCCTCAGCGTGTAGAAGAACCTCAGATACCCTTTCCATGATCTAATATTTAACCGATCTCTAAAGAATGCACGTTATTTGATCTATATCTATTAGTTGGATGAGAGGTCTACCTACAGAACCTATTAATATTCCCAACATGTCCACATGACCAACACTCATTTGGAGGCCTCTCACAGGGATTATAGACCAGTCATGGTTTCCAAAAATAAATGGAAACCTCTTCTGAGCTACCTAAAGGTGGTTATGATAAGCACACTACATGACCACCCAATTTGAACTTACCCTTACCTCATTTCATGGAATAAAAAACTTCACATGAAGCCACTGCATGGCCCAAACGGGACATGTCCATTAGGTTTCCCTCGACAATGAGTGCATGATTCGTTGCCTATGAGAATTAGGCCGGCCTAAATATGTATAAATTCACCCTTATATAGTGTTGTAAGACATATTCAAACTAAATAACCATAAAGTTTTCATATCTTAATACACTTGGTGCAAAGCGATATAACTCAGTGAAAGTAGGTACCTGGTCTATGATGAGAATGTCACCCTACTAAAGGCTCAAGAACACCTAATCACTCTCTGCCCTCAGTGTCTCTGGGAAATAGTGATTGATGAACCTTTCCTCAATTTCCTTCCTATAAAGTCCCTCATGGCTACGATCTAGAACATTAACATCCCAAAAGCACTTAGCTATCCCTTTAAGCATATGCGTCGCCAGCGTAACCCACCACCCTAGAGGCATCTTCTACAGCACACAGATCATCTGAAATCTCTCTATCCAATTATCTGATACCTTTAGACCACCCTCAGCCTGAAAATTTTGTGGGTGTTATGACTGAAACTCATGAGTAAATATTCCATATTGGGATCCATTCCATAAGAACCATTATCGACCCCACTCAAGATCGGTACCATGCTCGATCGAAGATTCTCGTTGAGAAACGACCCAAACAGTGTCAAACATGGTAGCTTCCCCTCCTACAGTAGTTCCTGAACCTAATCCTTCCCCTATGCTTGTACCTAAGGCTCATGATCTGGATGCCCCTTATGTATGATAACTTCATCCTTCTCCTACGGAACCATATCATCTCCAACCTGATGCTCTATCCAAGCCATTATGGAGGAACACACTTAATACAATAAAAGGCCAGATAACACAAATATTTATATAAATCCCATATAGGGAAACATGTGTAATGTCAACATATAACAACTTCTATTAATCAACCCTACCAAAACCATTCCCCATGAAATCGTAAACTCATTGACTCCTTAATCTCCCTCCAAAGCACCATGTATCACAATAAACCTAGTCTATGCCCGTCATAACAAAAAAACATTACATCAAACTGACAACCTAGTTGCACATTCATGGTGATCAAAATCACCTCAGCCATAGTAACTGCCTTCTCCTATAAAGAACATTCCCTATTCCCTTTCCAAATGAAATTATATATATATATATATATCATGGAATTTAACATATCCACATGGAATTTGATAGTATTCACATGGTATTATTACTTCACAATTAATATGTTCATATATGAAACTGGAATACCCTAAAAATATGCCTATGAAAATCCAAACACCCATGAATTTATTTATCATACTAATTTCTAATTATCTCTTACCAAACATGGTCAACGGTCACATATCAAAACAAATAATCATCACAAACCAAGGGTTCCACCATGTTGGAAATCATATAAAAAAGTAATATGAGAAAAAGTAAACAACATAACCCTCCCAAGGTTACTCAATAGAACCCTCGTACAAGAGGCTCCTCACACCCAATAAGGAGTTCAAAATCTAGTTTGAAAACAACCTATATCTAATCTACCATAGAACAAAATATTAATACCATGAAAATAGGTAAAATAAAATGCCTCTAATACCACTTGTAGTATTACCAACCAAAATAACCAATCGAATATTGTTAATGGGTCGGGTTCCATCAACCTCTGGCGCCCCTCCCCAAATGCCAAAGGATGGCGACTAGCAGTTAGGGTGAACAATATTATAGTGGGGAGGATATACACATTATGAATATATAATATATTAGTCTGAGTAGAATAGTAACACATGTAGTTGAAATAAATGACTTAGTAGACTCGAAGAAGAACCATAAAGAAGAAAAACATACAATAATGAGAAATAGTGGAAGAAATAGAGAAGCAACTATAGTATAAAGTAAACAGAAAAATATTCTAGAAAATCCATTATCTACACTCAAAAAATGAATTCATTCCATGGATGTTCATATAATAAATTATCCAAGGAGCTCCCCATTGTAGACAAAAATAACTACATATAATTATCATGCCGAAAGAGATGTAAAAATGAGATAAATCTCCCTCAAGGATTGACCTCAAGGTCCATAACAATATTAATTCCAAAAAGCACTATGTCCCAGCTCATTAAGCTGATCCATTACCTGTATGTAAATTCATAAAGTCTACACAGGTCCTGAAGGGCTTATACAGGGTGTGAGAATAAAGTCAGTTGGATTCCACCCAATGTTTCATACCTAATATGTGTGTTTAAGAAGACATGAACCTCTAAAAAAAGTAATCATTACGATGCAATAATAAACACAACCTTCACTGGTTCTTACCATCCACTAGGGAGTGTCACCTACTTCATCCAATACTGAAATATCATAATAAAAGAGTGGCATTTACCCATGAAACATGGTACCCATGTAGTTACAATGTCTAGGTGATCCTTTATACTCCACCTTAGTCACATATCCTATAACCAAGTTCCTCTTGACACATCATTCCTCAATGTACCAATGTCCCGAAGGAATAAAAAACAGTAGTATCCTAATATCATGACCCCAAATCGAAATATCTCATCATACCATGGCATAAAAATCAGAGGAACATCAATATATATACTCAAATATATATTCAGGCCCATTTCCTGAAGCACAGAGATCCTCACCCCCAATCCCTATAGCTTCATTGCTATCAACAGAGGGATCCTAACCTTACATGTTGAATTATATGGAAATCACCCCAACTATAAACACCTAATACGCAAATTTTAGGGGCATCTAAACACAAAAGTAGTCAAACACACCTCACC
This sequence comes from Viscum album, assembly GCA_963277665.1. NCBI lineage: Eukaryota > Viridiplantae > Streptophyta > Magnoliopsida > Santalales > Viscaceae > Viscum > Viscum album. The sequence continues at coordinate 210,585,285 of OY728123.1, forward strand.
ATATAGTCAACTTATGTTCAAGTGACTCAATCAGTGATTTGGTCCTCATAGGTGAGAGGTAACCACCATGTAAGTTCTATTTCCACACAATCATTAGAACCACATGCCCTATCCACCTTGACTCTCAAATTTTATGTTCATGCCATCCATGTATCCCTATTCATGCCTAACCTCACAACCTCGCCACCCTAATTCTGAAGTCCATGATGCCAAATCCAGTGGTCAAACTTACTCATGAAAATCAGTTCCAAGCCCAACCTGTGATCAGCATCACTCAATCTTGATGTCCCTATCATCCCAACCTCAGGACAATACCATTCACATCCCTATGGGTCTCAATATAAATAATCTCATGAATTCCATAAATAATAATCCAATTTAAAATACTTTAATCAAAAATTCAATTTATAAAGATTCAATTACACATTCTACCATCTTGAACACATTAGTATGCATGTCTTAAATGACTCAAATTATCATAATCATTCATTAAAAAACTAATCCTTCCAATTTAAATAAAAATAATTCTATTAAAACTATTTTTTTTCCATCAGCAAAAATATTTCAAGGATAAATGACCTCTCACCCAGCTTTGCGGAAGTATTACAGGTATAAGGCATACACAAAGCATACCTCGTGGTCTAACAGTCGTGTTAATAAGATATCATGGGGTTCCACTCAAACATTTCCATAAAAATAAAAATAAACAACCCCAAAATGTCTATGAAAACATTGAACAAGATATACACCAACTACCTTAGACACATAGGCATAGGAACATCTGATATCACTGACCAATTCGAAGAGGATCGATGTAGATATATGTTACCATCTAAAAACATTAATTTGGTTCGGATGAAAATAATGGTGTATAAGATAAACGATCATTTATGAAGATGTATTCTAAGGGTTATCCTTTCTAAAAAGATACTGTGGGTTCTGGAGGATTGACGAATGATGGTCGGGTGGAGAGACACGAACAATCTGATGGCAGGAGGAGAAAGGGGCTGCTCTTCCTTGTTGTGTGTGACCAAGAAGAAAGAAAGAGGGGCATAGGAGAGAAAAATAATATTAAGATTTATTTTAAAAAAAGTTTACTTGTACATGATGTATGGTTTACCCACACAATTTCCCAAACTGTGTGGAAACTTTGTGGAATCCAATTCCTATGATCTACAGACCCGCACGACCACCCTTCACAGTTTTACATATCATGTGAAAACAATGCGATAACGCTCTTAAATTAGGTAGAGGTGGTCATGAGACTATTTTCCATGAATCAAAAAATTTCCCTGAACTATTCACAAGCACCTATTTTCCAAAAAATAGGAATTCAGGCCTCTAGTTCTCCTAAAACACTTCAGAGCACCAGAGGCACTCTCTTAGCCTCCAAACTAACCCAAAAAACCATTTAAGGCCATTATACCTCTAGTATTCGGGTTCTGAACAATGAATCAAAAATTATAATCACCTCTACATGAAAAATTTAAACCATTTAGGAGTTTTTATCCTTTCCAAAAACTAGAGTTGTTACACTGGACCTATTGAACGTCACATTAATCGATGATATCTTAATTTACTCGAAGTCAAATAAGTACCACATCGAGAATACCTGGACACTCTTTTAGGTTCTTCAATGACACCAAATATATATATTTTAATCCAAGTTTATCTTCTGGACCCAATTTGTCCATTTCCTCATTCATATGGTGTCTTATTAGCATGTGGAAGTAGAATTGTCAAATGTTGAACCATTTTTTCTTGGCCATCACCTAATAATGTGGAAGAGGTTCATCATTTCCTTGGACTTGTAGGATATTATCAAAGGGTTGTACACAATTTCATCCACGTTTCAGACCTATTTACATATTTCACTAGGAAGGACCGATCTTTTTCATGGAGTTATCAGTGTTAGAATGTTTTAATTTACCTGAAGGGGATATTGGTTAGTGCTCTAGTGCTATGGTTTCCAAAGGAAGGGGTGATTTTTAAGGTGTTTTCTAAATCTTTTTATTTGGGATTTGTTTTATTGTTGATGTAGTAGATGGAGGAGTCTTTATTGGGAGAATTAGATATAGAGGTGGTGTGTGACTATGTTGGCCCTGGTGATGCCCCAGTTGGATGGTTGGAGGATGGTCGTAACCGGATGTTGTCTCATGGAACATTGTTTGATTCAGTGGTGATTCATGACGGAATCCTTAGTTATTTTTTTGTCACCATTGAAGGTAGAAATTTGGATTTATAAGATGTACTATGTATTTAGGCTATTTTTTGGTGGTCTGAGGTCAAAAAATAAGTGGCAGTGTTTGTGGCGAAGTGCTTGGTTTTCCTGCCCGTAATGGATATACAATGTGTACCTAGTGGTTTGTTTTATCCATTTGATGTTACAGAGTGGAAATGAGATAAAATATTGAAGGTTTACATCATAGGGTTACCCAAATCTCAGGGAGGTTTTGATGCTATCTGGGTGATAGTGGATCAGTGGAAGAAATTGGCTTACTTCTTAGAGATTAGAGTGTCAGGTGTAGTGGATGCCTTCTATAATTGGAATGTGGATGTTGTGGTGTAATTTTTTGTAGTTTCATGGTCCATTGTATTGAGTCAAGTACACAAAAGTTATGACACGAGTATGAAACTAAATAAAAAATGGTTTTGGAAACTAATTAAACCTCATCACATCATTCCACCCTCACACATATAAGAAGATAGAACAAATTAGCAGGGCAATGGAGGACATATTGCAGGAATGTTTCCTATACCTTGGTGGATCCTAGGTATATGTCCTCCCCTTGGTAGAGTTTTAATAAAAAAATATCTAGGACTCTTCCATTAACATGACTCATTTAAGGCTTTGAATGGAATAACATGTCCTTCATTTTTATGATGGTTGGAGGTTGGGGAAATAGTTTTTGTTTGTCCCGGTGTACTGTAGATCATTATAGAGAATGTCCAACTTGTTTTTGAGAGGATTAAAGATTCATTAGAAATGAATAATTCAAATGTTGATCAAAGTAGGAGGAACTTGGAGTTATAGGTTGAGGACCATGTGTTCTTGAAGGTTTACACTAAATGGGTTCATTGGAAATTTGGTACAGTGAGTAACCTTTCATCCTAGATTTTTGGGTTGTTTGAGTTGTTGGGGTGAGTTGGGAAGGTTTCATATTACTTGATGTTTCCACTATAGTTGTATAGGATCCATGATTTCTTCCACGTCTCTTATCTTCATCAATATCTTCACGATGACTCCCATCTCATTAACTGGGGATATTTGGATATTGAAGATGACTTGACGTTTGTAATATGGTCAATAGAGATCTAGGATCATCAGGAGAAAGTACTGGGTAGACATATTATTCCATTTTTTCGTGTTTTGTGGAGGTATGTTGGCTAGGAGGAATATATATGAGAGTGAGAAACACATATTCTTTATCATTACATATAGGTGTTTTGAGTTTCTTCTTGATATGTTTGGCTTTATGATGTGTTCTTTGAGACATTGTTGTTTTCTGAGATGATTTGTTTCCCTTATTTTGTGATGTGTGTGGTGTAATGTGTTATAAATTACTGATATTTTAAGAGGGGATGACCTTATTCCTAATGAATGTTAATTAATTACGATGTGATTAAACCCATTTAGCTGATTTAGTACCTCCCCAAGAGGATAGTATCATGGAAGGGTAGATAAAATTCCCCGATTCATGTGTTCAGGATGGTGCAATTTGTTTTTTTGTAGCAGTGCATGTTGTTAGTTATAGTGGATGTTGGTTTGGACTATGCGGAGGTTGAAATGGTTGTGTTGTGGTAATGTGGCAATGTGGTTATGTGAGAGGATGTGGCATGTGGTTTTGGTGATGTGGATGTGTAGTGTTTTCTGAGAATTTTTTGTAATGATTAGTTTGTGGTAACATTTTAGGTATGGAGGGATCCTTGAGAGGTATCTTACAGGGTGGTTTGTTGAACCCCTATCCCTTTTGGGTTTGGTTTTTGATTCTTGATGGAGAGAATCATTTTAGAGGCATCTAATGTATTGGATCCTAACTTCTTGGTATATTACCATTATTTTATTTGTTGTTGTAGGTGTTCAAAGGATTCTTTGAGGGATTCTAGAGAATTTTGGTCGCTAAAGGATTGAAGACTGGGGATTACAAGTCATGTAACTAGATTAAACAACATAAAATTCACTTTCTCAACATTTCTAGGAGGATTGAGGGTGTGTAAAAAATTTACACATCATAAAAGATGGCTTCCAAACATGTAATATTTTTTGTTTTGAAAATTAAAATATAATGAATAGGGGACACATTTTTAGCGAAAATATAACCCCATGTATAACATGACATGATAGGTGATTACACATTATGTAATACCATAATCATATTTAGTTTAAAAAAATTAATTTAAGAAAAACTCTTATTCATTCCTCCATGATCTCTCCATGTTCTCATTTTGGGAAAATCCTTGGTAACTATATGATTTATTCGATACCTCCTTCACCACTCTTCATTTTGTTGATCCTGGTCGATGTTCTTTGGTGATATGTTCTATTTTTTCCCCTTTTCCTCATACATTTTTTCTAGTTATTCTCCCATAAATCTGATATGTTGGTGTTTATTCGGTTTAGTGTTGGGTTGGGTTGTATTTTGATGGATATTTTGTGTGGTATATTATTTTTCTCATGTTTCTGGTGTGACAATGGTTTTTTATTGGATTCTTATTTTCCTTGTCGTGCTCAACAATTTAAAATATTCCTTGAGGTATGATTTCCCATACTTCTCTTCAGTATGCATCTTTCATGATGGAAATTAATCTTTTTTTGTCTATTTATTATGGTTGTGTAGTATTTAATTGAAGATAAAGAATCATTTAATTGAATTGAAAAGTGGAAGTGGGGATTGATCCACATATTTTTGCATCTTCGATATTGTTTGTGATATTGTGATTATACAAGATAAATTCCCTATTGAAAATAGTCGTCATTGGTTTCCTTGTTTTATAGAATATATCATTTGTGGTTGTTTACATGTTTTATTTTGTTATGTTATCACCCTTAAATAGAATTGTTTAATTAATTATTTTTGTAAAATTAATTGGATTCCCTAGGTGTTGTTCTATTTGATAATGCACCAAAGATAAGTAGTGGAATGTGATAAATGTTATTGTGAAGCTGTAATTTTTGTTGTTTTGATGTGTGATATTTTTTGGTTTGAATGTGTGGGGGAATTGGATGGTATGTGGTATTATATTGGGCCTATAAAGGGTGTGGTATGATTATGCAGTAGGTATTGAGAATTGGTTGTGAAATATTATTTTGAAGGATGTGGTGGTTTTTTGGGGGTTTGTTTTAAGTTGGTATGGTGGTTTGGTTAGGATGAATTTAAAGAAATATTCTATTGATTGGTATGGATAAGTATCCCATAGTTTATCAATGAGTAAAATGAAAAATGACTCACCCTGTATCAGGAGGTCATGGTATAATGTGTCTTTAATGTGAATCCTTGTTAATTTATCAGGGCACTTCACCTTTTAAAATGGTTGGATCTATTTTTCTTATTTTTTTCTTAGAAGTTTCCATGGAAGTGATGGAATGAATAATTTTTTTTAATAAAGATTGTATTGTATTTGGTAGGTTTGGATAATGGAATGGAAATGGATAACAAAATTGGTTAGGAATTTGAAATGGTTTTCTTGGATTTGGTTCTGTTTGATCGTATAAATTCATTTAGAAGTGGTAGATAAGGTGATGGTGTTTTTGGGATGGTTTATTTATTAACCATAGTGTGGTAATTAGTATGTGATACTACAAATATATTTTATTATTATTGGTATTTCAATACCCACCCCTATGTGTCGAACAATAGCATAATCACATGGGTTTTTTTCAAAACATCCGTTGAGGTGTACAAATGGATGTGTACTGACAATTTTCCACTCTCTCTTTAAGGATAAGTAGTTATGAAAAATAAAGTGATGGTAGGAGGTATCATAGTGGTAATTTATGGTTCTCTTCCTAGGTGTCATCAATATGAAAAGTGGTGTTCTTTACAAGGTTTCTTTAATATGAGATATGATGTGTTGTGTTGTGAGGTCTAGGGTTGTGTGGGCATGATGTGTTGTGAGGAAAAGGTGTGTGTGGGAAGGATGGTTTGTGATTTAAAGGTGTGTGTAGTTTGGAAGTGTAGTGAGTCTAAAGTATGTGAGGGTGAGATTTGTTTTGAGGCCTAAGTGTGTGCATGTGGGATGTGATGTGGTATACAAAAGGGATGTGAGTTCTAGGATCTACGAAGTTATGTGAGAGTAGCATACCAGGGGGAAAGTGGTTCGGGTACCCAATCATTGATGTTATTTGCATTATATTATATTACTTGGCGTGTGTTACATGGTGATGATGCCTTGGATTTGTTGGGATTGTTAGTATACGTATTTAGGGGTTGTTTGGTTCTTCTTTTTTCCTACAAGATTATTAGTAAGTCTCTTTCACATGTTCATGAGAGTCTTTGGTTTTTCTAATCAATATACATGTATTCTCACGATATGTATATAAAAAATATTTTAGGATTGCTGAAGTATTTCATGGGTTGTGTTGTGAATTACAATATCATACCTTCAGACATGTTTTTTGTCACTTTATTAGCTTTAAATATTTGTATTTTCCTTGGAAAATTTTTCTTATTTGTATCAGTTCAACATTTTTCATGCATGTGGTATTTTTTTCTTTCCATTCTATTTAAATTTGTTGTGTTATTATGGATGATTCATCATAAATACTGATATTATTTCTTATAAATATTAATGCATCCCATATAGTTATATTTTTACACCCTTGGTGCTAGTCACCAACCTAGGGCCTACTGGAGACGGGACTTAGGGAGTCATTATATTACATTCTTTATAGCCGACCTAAAAGGGTATGATTGGAGGGAGGGGTCATGAAAAAATATGTGATATTATAATTATAGGTGAAAAATAATATATAATATGATATATATATATATATATATACCTTAAATACATCGTTATATTCAATCGCGAGATGCATTGATGAAAAAAAAGTTATATCGGTTCTTGGGGAGGTTGTAATCCATACACACGATCGAATATTTATATTCATATTTGATCAAGGATAATATGTATAACATATATAAAATTAACATAAAAAATCAGTATATGAAATATTCTTGTGTATTTATACTATTAGAATTGAATAATTTTTTAAGGATTTGGATGAAAAATAAAATAAAAGCTATCTTTTAGGAACGTTACCTCTACTTCAAACAATCCCCTTAGGTTTTCACAAAAATCGATCCCAAGATTGATTTCGAATTAAAACATTGGGTATAGTATATTATTATGAAATTAAGGAATTTATTTTTAGGTACTTTCTTAAACAAATGGCATTGGAGGTTTGTAGAGGGGAGGAGTATGCGTGTCATTTAATAAGTGGGGGAGAGGACATACATTGAATTTTTTAAATGAATCAATTAAAACCACATTTTTATCATGTAAAAAAATACAAAATTATTATTTATCGAACCACAAAGGTGAAAATGTTTTAAGATGGTGGTAATATTGTTTTTTTAAATAATTTTTTCATTTTGACTGTTATTATTTTTGTTAAACCCATTGGTGAATTATTTTATTACCTAAACTGAGTTAATTAGTTTTCATAAATTATTCAAATAATAATGGTAAAATATATATTTATACATTTCCGATAATATAATTTTTTCTTTTTAAAATAACAAATCCATTTCTCCTAATTCATTTCACTGAATCGATTACATATAGTTTCAAATTATCCCCACATATGCATTGAAAAGGATAGATTATAAAGACAAAATTCTCATATATGTAGAAGGTTTTAATATAAAAATTTAAATGTGAAATTAGTTCCATTTTCCAAAATTTTATTGAATTAATATAATTAAAATTATGTTATTTAAAAATAAATTTTAAATATAATTTAATATTGTCAATAATTTAAACAAAAACGCGGTTTTCATAAAAAATCAGTAGTTTCCACTATTCGTTGAAAAATGTAACATTTATGAACAATAATAAAAAAATCATCCAAATATACGTCACATATAATTATTTTCATAAATTACTTCTTACTATTCATACATAATAATTTAACATATTGGTTATAATGGGATACTATATTACTACTCATTTAGACTCGTGGTTTCTGTTTCTGTATGTTATCGAAGTGACTAGATTTATTTAAAGAGAAATATATCATAATGTCTCAGGGTGTTACATTGTTGTATAAAGTTAGTGTATCATGTCATACACTCCATAAAACCCAGTTTTTTATGAAATCATTGGGTGTTACGTTCTCCCTAACTTCAGTAGATTGAATCCTTTAAATTGTATCATGTTCTCATATGCCAAAGAATTTCTAATTGAAACTTTATTTTTAAATTACTAATTTCATTAAAAGGGTTAGTAAAACATAATCATAAGATAATAAAATAGAAATATAAAATGACATTTGGAATAACAAATAACTATGTTTCCATGTATGATAACATAGGTGGGATGTGAATATATATATACATGGAAGAAACATGTAAATAATTATAGATATTGATTAAAATAGTTGATCATAATAAAGTTAATGTTTAATCAACAGTTAATGATCTTTAAACCATACATGTGTGATGATATAGAAGTCATTGAATCATAGAAAATTATGGAAATAAATTTTCATTTTTGTTTCAAGGTCATTTTCCTAAAGTTAATTTTTTTAAAATGTCTAATAAAATTAAAAATTATAAATACTTGATGTGTTCATATTTAATAATAAAAATTTCATCCTTTCATTATTCTGTGATCAATTTTTACCTCATCTCTTACTCTTAGTAATGAAAAAAATGTAATTTTTTATTCTTTAACCACTAAAATTACCTTTTCTAGGAGCACATGTTCCATGAAATTGTTACATGTCATGCCACCCATTTAAAATTAATATCTATAATCAATATTATTATAATAAGTTATCTGATATTATACATTAATATATAAATATCAGTACTAGAACCACATTTTATTATTTATTCATAAAATTATTTATGTAAAATTAGTGAAATATTATCAATATTATCATAATGGTTAGTGGTAGGAACAAATCCTTTATCATTCTTTAGCTTTCCTCTTAACACCCATGTATTTTATTGATGTGATGGGTTGTCACCCATTTAGATTTTTTCCAATTTTATAAAAGTATATTAATATAATTATTATAAAATTAGTAAATTGTTATTAAGAAAAATTAATACAACAACAAAGAAAAGATAAACATTAAAGGCTACCAATAAATTTAATATATTTGTAAGAAAAATTAAGGTAATTCATCATAATTTTTTGTTTCCCTATAAAAAACCAATGGATTGATTCCTTTAATAATTTTAAAAAATATCATTAATCATGTTATATTCCCATCAATGAAATTTTCAAAATATGTTTTTAAGACATTAATCTTATGATCAATAGTAAAACCATAATCCCATGATGGTATCCATAAATGATGATTTAATGACTACATATATGCTTCTAAAATTTATTACAATCATTATATGTTTCATAATTCATTGAAAAAAATATTGTTTGTGAAAATAATTCTAAAATTTAAATCTTGAATCCTAATACATAATTACTTCGTCTATTTTATTTCTATATACTACCATCCTTAGTTTGGTTGTTAATTTTTACAAAAGGGAATTGAAACATATAATACACCATTTTCCCATATATTATACATAAAATATAAATGGATCCCTTGAAGGAAATTTATATCCTTCCATCTTACTCATCATTTTTCCTAAAAAATTATTTTCTTTATACCCATAGTTTTTACATATAATAAATTTTCAAAATATGTTGATGTACATTCCAATGTGTCTCATTCCACATTTTTGACATGAATGAAATTGAGAATTCCTTTCTTTATGGTCCCAACACTCAATATCTAATAAAAAACAATCGGTCACATTTTGGATGACCCTGAGAGTTGAAAAGATATATGTTTTCAATCATATTTCATGATAAAGGATTTGAAATAATCATTATATATATCACATTTATCCTCCTGTAATTTGTGCTCTCGTTATCACACCATTTCCTTCATATTAAATGTTAAAAAGACACATTAGTGTCCCGTATATTGAATAAAACCAAAAACTATAGTGTGATCAAAAATTATTATAGTGGGAAACCCATATAATAATTTAAATTATTTTAAAATAATTACACAGACATTTCAATCTAAGACAGCTTGGATTTCACATAGGTCATCCATTATCTTAATTTTTTAAAATACATCCTAATGGTTTTTAAGGAAAAAGTGAATTACCCTATGAATATTCCTAAGGATTTTCAAACTAGGTATATAGAATTGAAAATTATTGTGTACTAGGTAACCCGCAATTAAAGCTCATATCTTTTTTTGTTTTATTTCCACTTGGTACGTCTATTCCAATACCACATAAAAAATTACTATCCATTGAATGATGTATTTTATGGAACCCTCATATATTATTTACCTCAACAAAACATTATGATGTTATTATAAACATATCCTTATTTTGTTATATGGTTTGATTCCCTAATATAAGTTTACCTATATCTATTTCCCAAGGTTTCCACTAAACATACTTTGATACCAACAATAAAAACCATGTCTATAGTATCATGGAGATAATTTTTTCTTTATTACATTGGAATAAGATATAAGGAATCAAATCATGAATGACTAATTAGTTTTTTATACTTGGTAAAGGAGATACATAGACAATTCCAATATTTCATTTCTATAAAAAAATCATTTTTTAGAATATCTTTATTTCCTTTAGCATTGCCTTTCATATCATTCGTATTACAATTCATGGATTCATGAGAAAGGAAAAAAGATAAGGGTGACCTTAAATTATATGTAATTTCTACATTAATTAGATGATATCATGAATAAATGAAGAATAATAAATATTTATTGTTAAATATCTGTACACAAATTCCTTTTAATCAACAACATTATATAATTAATAGATAATTCATAGTCAATATTTGAGTGTAAATAACAAAAAACACATTTCACTTATTCAATAAACTAAGAATAAAAATGAATTCGTAAATAATATTATTTATTAAAGTATAGGATAATTATAACTGAATTATTAATGATGGATATTCTTGGATATTGGACATCATGATCTTAGACATCATGATAAATCTACTATAATGATCTTTCACAGGATAGTTTAAACTGATTGGTAGAAATACACCTGAAACACATTAAACTATAGATAATTGAATGATTCATCTTATTATACTATTATGGAATTGATGGTATACCTATAAATAGGCCCCATCCACCACTACATATCCAAATCATTCCTTATATATCAAATGATCGATTTCCTTCACAAATAATATGATTAACCAATAAATATTCATATAGATTAAACAATATGGATAATATATATTTCCTGAGTAGATAAAATAACATTAAATTTAAAACTGTATATATATAAATGATATATGTTTTCACCTATATGAATATGCACAATAAATAATATGGATATTTAAAAAAAATTAATATCCAATGTTCATTGGAAAGTGAATAATTTAAGGGAATGTTAATTATTACAAAAATGAATCAAGGATGTGAATTTCAATAAATTCATTTGTTGAAATGACCATAGACCATACAATGAAATAATAATGATGATATTAATATAATATATTCCTAGTAAACTATACATAAAATTAGGGATGATGTAATTGATGAATTGAAATAAAATAAAATTTCCTTAAAAATATTCTTCAGTGAAATAAATTTTTTTAATTTCAAATTATTTATAAAAACTAAAAGATCAAAAAGTATACTCAAAAATATTGATCATGGCGGCCTGAAATTCAATTCATGTTGTACAAGTTAAAATAAAATTACATTAACATTTTTAGTATAAGAAAAATGGCCCTTCATTGTAAAATTACATAGAGATTCCATTCATAATTTTTTGAAAAAATTAAAAAATGGGTAAAACTTATTTAATAAATTATATGGATAATGTTTAAAATTACTTCATGAATTTTTATGCAAAACATGGTTTTGGATGGAGAAGGATTCTTTATCAAGAAGATAAATGAATTCATATTATATTAATAAAAATATATCGATCATTTTATGTATGACAGAATTTGAAAATAGTATTATTAGTCTTAAAAAAATTAATTTCCAATGGATAATAAAATTATAGGTTTTTATTATAAATTTATCAAATAACTAATTTTTAATTGAAATTAAATCAAAAACCATCCCTATTAATATGATATTGCAAAAAAACCCCTTAAAATCATATTGTATATGTTAAAATTAAAAAATAGAATGAAAATTGATATTTAATGTTAATACACATAAAAAATCATAATTAAACATAATATGTTAAAAATTAAATACACTGATAATATTCCAATATCAACAGTAATGATGAAGTAATATGACCCCCTGAAATGAAATTTAGTTATGCAATTCATTACAACTTGGGTACATTCCTGTCAATCCCCCATGGATGAAATAATTCAAATTGAACCATAATTTAATCTAAATTAATAATGATTATTGATATCACATGTCATATGGTTATTATATTGAGAAAATTAATAAAATTATGTTCATAACATTACTATATTCCTCAATTAAGGGAAATTGGGGCAATGTCATTTACCTCACTCTTCCTTTTGGTTAAATGATCTTAATCCTCCTATGATATGGATCTATGTATGTTATTAAATTGTAAAATAAAAATTTTAATATTTATAATATAATATATTCTCTTTCTATAACTACTTATAACCCATTCAATAAAAATGTTTCATTTTTAAAATTGTTTCGAGTTATAACTACCTTTTTTCTCATGCATTTCTTAATGTAAAATTTCTTGTTCCGGAGAAAATTATATAGTTAAATAATCTACAAAGTTATATTATTTTTATACATATCAATTTTTTCATTTTCTGTAATTTTATAATCATTATATAAATTTTATCATAGATAATGGATCACATTGTTTCATGGACAAGATATCTGGTAATTATAAAAGATCCATGCTATCATTTACATAAGAGGTAGATGGGTAAGTGATTAGGTGATAAATTAATTTTCTAGAAAAAATATCATAACATATATAGCACATATATTCGTTAAATTTATCGTAACTATATTAAACATAATATTTAAGTGAAAAATGAATAGCATGGCTTCATGAGGTGATAGTCTACCACACACACGAGTGATGTCCTCATAATTTAAAAAAATGAATATAATAAGTTACATATGGTAATATATTTCCATAAATATAATTTTTTCATAAATAATTTATATTTATATATATTAAATTCAAAATTATATGAAATTTAGGGATGTGTTCATGGAAAACAAGATACATCGGTTCGGGGGATGGTAGTTAGAAATATACAGGATTGGGAATTACATTAACAATTTAATGGAGGAATTGATGGATAAATGTAACTACATTAACATAATAACATATAAGTATATTGGAGATAATATTTTTATTATATTATCATGATTTAAAAACATTTTATTGTTTTGGAGGAAGAAATGAAATAAAAAATAGTATTTAATTACATTTCCATTTCATTGAAAAAATTATTTCTATTTTCTATGTAATACCTCTTGTGATTGATTTATGATAAAGTAAAGGTCTATATTATTTTTTATAATATTATGTCAGCTACTTGGGTTGTAATTGGTCGATCAAATTTTATTTATTTTTGTGAATATGGGAGGATATGTAGTTTCCATTTATAAGTGGGGGATAGGTAACAAAAGATTTTTTTTTTAAAATAATCAGTTATAACCACATTTTATCGGGCCAAAAGAATATAAAATTTTTAATTATAAACTCTTCTATTATATATGTTCTAAATATTTCCATCCATTTGTTTTGGGAAATTTTTTTACTTCATTTTAAACCTTAACATTTTATTTTTACTTGAGATAAATCAGTTTTTATCTTTACCATGGTGTACAGTTTGTAACTATTTTTCTATTAATAATGGTAAGAAATTTAGATTAAATTATTATATGAAATAAATTATTCATAATATATATATGGAATCAATTTTCCAAATTCCATTACAAGAAGTGGAAGAATAAAATTTAATATTATACCTGCAGATATGACTAAAATGCTAGTTTCCAAAGGGAAAATTATCATAGTTATAGAAGGTTTTATTATCCATATTCAATATGAAAATTATCCCAATTACATAAATGTTATTTAATATAATATAATTAGACTAATTTTATTATACAAAATTAACAATATATTTTATTTTTGTAATGAATTTAAATAAAAATGAATCTTTTGATAATGATTAATATTTTTCACTATTCATCAGAAAATAAAACTCTTCAGAAAAAATACCAAATATTCATCTTGAGGTAATTTTGAAGTTATTTTTTCAAATATTAATTTAATATTATAAAATAAATTTTCTAAATTTTTAAAAAAATTAAATATTGTTTTCAAAGAGTGACTAAACCACTGTTCAAAAAAATATAGTATTGAGAAAACATTTATTTCATTTCCAATTTATGATTATTTTATATCCAATCATAAAATAACCATAAAATTAAAAATTTTGTTATTAATATTAATACATACCAATTTAATGTATATATTATATTGATATTCTCTATTATTTTAAATTCATACTTGGGGTTGTCCGTTTTATTTGCTCTTGAAGAGATTAAATTTATTTGAAATGAAATATAACATATTGTCATGGGGTGTTTCATTATTGTCTAAAATCAGGATTACATTGAATATATTATATCTAAACCAATATTATTCTTTTTAAATTTCATGGTGTTATAAAAATATTTTTTTGAAATATGGATGATTCATTTATTATAAATGTTATCATTATATAATTAGTTCATTTATGTGGTTTTACAGACTATCTTGACATAGGTTCATTTTATTTTTCTTTATAATTATTAAAACATTATATAACATAAAAAATGTTATAATATATTTATTATAATCATATTAAACATTAATTATTTTTACTATCTATGAATATCATTGAGTGAAAATAATAATGTTGTTCATGGAGGTAATGAACTTGTCATAATATGAGCAATTTTTTATTTTGGAATGATAAAAGAAATTTAAATTATTGATATTACATTACCAAAAAAATAATTTTATATAGAGTTTTTAACATATTATTTCTTTTTATATATAATTAATTCTTAGGGTTAAGAGGATGAATTATGAAAAAAATTATTTGGATGTATTACCTTCTCCTTTTGGATTTCTCCTATTATATCACCACTTAAGGCTCTTGTAATTGTATTTTGGTATGAATAGTACTTTATGGGAGTGGGGAGGAGGGTTTGGGAGATAAATAGGTATATTTGGGGATATATACAAGGCTTATAATGTGGGAGGAGATGTAGTGGTTCAAGGATTCATTTATAAGTGGTGGAGAGGGGTGTTTTGGAAGATAGTATTAATTAGTTTTTTATTTTTGTTCAATACTAAATATTGTGTCATTATTGTAACAAAATATGATAATTACGTCATGTAATTTCTAATGAGTGGTCACTGACATCATCCAAGAATTATTTTTCAGTGTATTTTTTTCATAATGAATAATACTGTATTTTCCATATTTTATTATTCACCAAAAATTTGATTATATAAGGAAAATAAAAAAAATTGACACAAACCATTTATTATTTTATTATTAAAAAATAAGATTCATTTTATATAATTAATATTATAAATATGAGGAGATTAAATTAAAAATAAAATCCATATTTATTTTGAAAATACTATTTTTAATATTCTTATAATTTTTAGTGCCCTATTAAAATTTACTTATGGTCCAATAAAAATATTTTATAATTTTAATGTAATATAATATTATTTTATTAATTCATTTCATGAAAAGTAACTTTCTTATAAATTTTATTGTTATAAATAAATAAATATATATATATATATCTGTGTGTTTTAAAAAAAATTCCAATTTTTTTATCATTTTGAAAACATTTATTTATTTTTGTCATGATATTATTTTAAATATTTTCATTTTATAAGTTAAATGAAAATTGTTTTTACAATTTAATAGATTTGGTTTCTGTTATAAAGGTTGTATTTCTTCTTCTATTGGTTATAATATTATTCCAATCATTAGATTATAAATCCAAAAGTTAGAATTGAAACGGTCATATATATAGCTTGATTTTTATTAATACTCCATGTTTTATTCATTCATAATATAATTATATTTCCCACAAGTATATATACAAAAATATTCATTTTCAGAATTCATTTTTCATTACAAATAATCTATTTCATTTCTAAAATGTTCTTCCAAAGTGTGTTTATTTTATAGGATCTTGAATATGAAAATTTTCATATTACATTTTTCTTATTTTGTAATTTTTTCCCATTATATAACTTTAAATTAATCTGGTGATATTTATTCTCTAAATAATGTACTAATGTCAACATAATAAAATATTTATGGTTATATAATGTGTTTAATTATATTTATATAATACTTCATTACTAAAAATGATAGAATTATATAATCCTAAGTCAAATTTTAGTGATATAAGTCATAATCATTACATTTTCCCCTCTAACAAATTTCTCCATTTAAATATCACATTAACAAATAACATTAAATAATGCGAGTTAAATTATGATTCCAATGGTTCCCATATCTCCTCCCCATAATTATAATTTCACTATAGTTCTTTGACTAGGTTAGTTCTCTTAATGTGTAGAAATTTATCTCTACAATCTAAAATCATACCTTACTAATCCTTATAAGAGAGATCATGGACCAAATATAAAACCACCATGTTTTATCTATGTGATGGATATGGTATCTTATTCATACATTGGGATACTCGGTACACATAATTCACTTGATAAAGGGCTGGTTGGAGTGCTAGTAGATAGTACACCTGTTTGATGCAATCATGAATCTAAAAGGAGTCAATATATCTTGTATTAACTCTCCCTTATCCTCAAATATCAAGACTATAATACAAGAATATATGGGTAGTAACACATTATCACCAACCTAAAACTACATTTCTCTCTAGAGGTTATTAACATTGGCCTTTTATTAAATTTAAAAAATCCTAATGTGCTATCATACAGACTTGGAACTTTCTACCATTTCTTTTACTATTTATGGTCCCAAAATCAAATGTTCACCGACATCATTCCAACACACATGTGATAAAAATCTCTACAAAAAATGGGATTCATATTGGTCAATTGGGATACACTATTAGAATTTATAATTATATTAGAACATGAGCATGTGAAGGTGTTGATATCATCCTAATCTAAAGACCATCGAGTAGGGTCTAAATATGTCCTCAAATTTATTTATATACTACTATGTTTTTCCATTATTTTGGGAATTATAAGATATATTGATTTTCAACATAGTGTTTCGATCATGTTGGTAAATTTTCCTAATGTTGTAGGTACTCCTTGGATCCCAATCAGATGAAATTGATAATGGTATTCCATATAGAGTCTACACTTCCTTAATGTATAACCTTGAATATTAATCAAGTGATATGTCCTATGGAATTTTAATTAAATTAGATTACATTGTATGATTATAAACTACAACTCATATAAAATTATATCCTATAGATGTATTCAGAATCTATCTGAAGAATTCGTTGGCAATGTTTTCTCATTTCAATGTACGAATACACAATGGTTTCATCTTTCATTAGTCCTCTTTTCCAATATTCCTTTACTTGGTATCTTACTAGAATTTTTTATGTATATTATATGTTTTCGTTCTGTATATTGTCCCACCAATTATTTTCTATGAAAAATTGATACATATTTTTTTCACTGATTGGATGGAGAATGGCGAGAGATTTGTTCTAATCAAAAAATAATTCATTGTCCTTGGAATTAATGGTACACATAGTTCATAAAGAAATCATACAAATATTTATTCATCATATTTTAATTTTTTTGATTTCAATATTAATATAAATTCCAACTTCCTCTATATTTCCATATAATCTCTTTGATAATATCATATCTTCTCCAAAGTGGATTGTTTATTTGTCATTTGATCTATATAGGATGTTCTTCATTTCTTTTTTATTTATATTCGGATCATTAGAATGTATGAAATGATTAGATCCATATCAATTATCAGAATTAATAATTTTTTAGGATCCATCCATCATAATGAATCTGCTATCTTATTTTCCTACCCATGATAGTAGGGATGGACAAATCATTGTATTTGAGCGACTCTAACCACTTAAATTAGTGTATATTAATCTACTTCTGGCATAAAATATACTTTATTCTCTCCAAATTGTTATATATTTCACACATCGCCATGTAGAGATAATGATTCCTAATCATCAATGTGAAGATCACCACAACCAACTCTAGATCAAGTGTTGGATGTTTACTCTCATGAATATTCAAATTACATATGGAGTGGGATATCACATTATGATTTTGAATCTTCACATTTCAAAATCACATTATTGAATCATTTTGTTATACAATAACAATATCCCCACATAAAGGTAGATTTATTTCTACTATAATAATCACGTTATTTTTAAGTTCCAAATAGATATCATCACGTTCCTTGGTAAAAAAATCTACACCATTTTATGTTTTCTTTCAATAATGTTTGAGAACTATGTGAAATTCCTCACAAATCATCCATAGTACCAATCTAGTCAATGTAAACTATTGATCTATATTGAATATGTTGTTCTATATCTAACATCAATAACTATTGTCTTAGTATAATCATGAAATATACATTTCTTAGTAATAATAACCCGTAAAAAGATACATCATCCATGAAAAAAACTCATTTACTTTACATTTCATATAGATTATCCTCTCATAAAATATTTCTCAAAATATTCATATCATTATAAGTCACCTCCACAATTTTTGAGTTTTTAAACCATGATATATTTATGAGATTATGTTAACCAACTATATTAATTTTCAATATTTTTTGATTAATAAATACATTTTTTTAATATTAATAAATAATCAATATTTTAAATAATGTTTTGAAATAAATTTGATTAAATTTATAGTGATTTATTTTTTATAAGTTTATTTTAACGAATTTTATCGTGACACATTGTTATATGAATTTTGAATTCAAGTATTCCATATATACTAATCATTTTATAATTGTTTAATGATTTTTATGTTTTAAAAATATTGTTCCAAGATCATGCAAGTCCATAAACTATGTTGTGGCCTAACACATAACTAGCCAACAAGGGGATGGTCATCCAAGACACCATTAGGAGGTCCTATGAGAGCCAACAAAGTAGTACAGGGGCACCAGGGAAATTTTTTCTTGTAATACCATGCGATTTACCAATAATTTAGATTGGCCTAATCCTATGTAGTCTAAGTGGTGTCGCCCAAGAAGATTTCTGTGTGTGTATATTTGTTTGGGAGCCTAGCCTGATGCTGCCTTCAGAGCAGTGGAAGTCACACATTGTTATTTAAATAGTCATGACATCTGGAACGAAAACTGATGTGAGATTTGTTATAATTAGTTATTTTTGAAATGTAAGAAGGGGACATTGTTCCTATTTTCAATCATGATCACCACATTGAGACAGAATGTCCACTGATATCTAATGCATGTCACACCTCTTGATGACTCCAACTACCACTACAATGCCATATATCTTCATCCCTGCTAACTCAGAAGCTCGACATTGAGCCAGTCACCACTACAAAAGATGTGGGTCACTATAGATCTCCTCCTATACCAAAACCATCACCATGGAGGCATTTATTAGGAATTATCTGGCTACTGTGGAGAATGGATAAAGGTGGTTCTTCCACTACTAAAGGGACCATTTTCATTTTTCAACTTCAACTATCGTAACCATCCATGACACATCAAGGCCATTAAATCCCAATTTGTGCCTTGCATAAAATTAGAGGCATTACTACATGTAATTACCCTATTTTGAAAACATTATGTATTCATGTGATTCAATAATTATCTATCTAAATATGTTCAATTTGGAGATATTATTTTTAAACAAAAATTAGAATCATCGACCAAGTAAGATGCTGATGTATGCCTCCATTCTTATAAAAACAGGATCACGCACTACATCCATGGGAGTTAGTACCCACAAGTTATAAGGAGGAAACAACTAGTTGATAATGGCATTTGAACTATTATTATGTTTCTTAATTTATTATTAATTTTTTTAAATATGTTTTTATAATTTCAAAATCATTGTTCAATATAGTACCTTCAATTTTTTCTCCTTTTGTTTTTCAATTTTTTGTTCATATTCATATTCTTATAATTTTTATCATTCTATTGAATTAATTTAAATTTAATTATAATTATATTTTATTTATTTCTATTTAGTTTCATTCTCTCTTTCATTCCCTTTTATTATTATTTTTTCAGCCACTATTTTATTTTATTTCTATTTTTATTATTCTCTTCTTCTCTTTTCTTCACACAATTTCTACTTCATACTCTTTATAATATAATTTTGACCCATGGATTGGCCTATCAGAGAATAGGTTTTATTGAATTCCTTTGTAAGGTTCATTTTATTTTTGTGGGAGATGTAATTGGCATGCACAGGTGTGGTGATTATCCACCATGACATGAAACAAAAACATTTTTCTATTATTTTAATTTTATATATTTTCACATCCTTATATTGATAATATCATCACATATTAGAGTCTATATGATCAATGTATGAAATAAAATATTATGGAGTTTGGTATTGGATGTTTTCACACTCTCGATTGAGGTATGACACCATACTTAGTTACAATAAGTTGTGATATTAATATTTATAAATCAGATAGATATCTCATAACACTATATAAAATGATAGTAATTAAAGCATTATATGTAATAATTGGATCGTCAAACTAAATTTCAAAAAAAAAAATTGAGTAATGAAATAATAATAAACTGAACCTAAACCAATTTCATTACATCTAATTACATTTTTTATAGAATTACTTGATAGATTAGTTTAAATTTTAATTCCATTTATCTATTAATTATGTTATAAAATAAAAAAAATAAAATTAATATTTCGTTTCATTTATTAATATAAGAGAATAACAAAAATAATTACATTTTTGTGAATTTTGGTATGTATGTTAGAAATTTTGTATCTCTTCCAGTGAGACAACCCTAGTGAACCCATATATTGAACTTGGAAAGCATTCAGAACCTTTATTTTTCCACTCCCCATAATAGGAATGCCTCAATCCAAAATCCTTCATCATGGACTTAATCATTAGTTTTCTTATTTTTTCTATTTTCATGGTGTATATATTATTTCATTATTCAATTGAAAAACCTGGTAAATTATTTTTCCCATGATGTTTTTAAGAAATTACTACTTTAAATCATGTAATATTTACGCATGGGATCATCAAGAATAAGAATTTATAAAAATATATTTTAATGATATATTTCAAATGATTAAAGAAATGATTAATTTAATGAGAATCAAAATTGAGAAAATAAATCATATGTATCTCATGATACCAAAAATCAAACTATAGACTAAGGATGGAGGAAAATCAAAATTTAAAAAATTTATTGAATAAATCCATTATAAGATGTAGAAGACCAACCACATACCACAATACACTAACATCCTTAATTAAGAGGCTTTTACCACTAATACAGAGATTCAATCCATCCCAAGATTGGGATTTGTTGTTTATTTAAACTCTATATGATATTATTATATTCAATCTAAATTGATTATTTTTTACCACTATTTTGAACCTTCATATTCCTTAAATCCTTGATTTTAATTAGATAGGATGATCAAACCATAAAGACACCTAGTGAGGAAAACATAGATCGTTCTGATTTGATTGTACATTAGATTGTGGAATCCCATTAGTATTTCCATGATTTTGAGCCTATGGAAACCGTTATACAGGATAATCACATTGATAAGGAGAATTTTCTTATTGATAATTTATATTTAAATTTTATTCAATTAAAAAACCTACTATTTTTTCCTTCTATAACTCAATTAATGTATACCCAATTAAGGAAGCACCAGACAAGAAAAAAGGAACTTCAACAAGTAGAAAAAAAGAAATTGGATCATCTATACTTTATCCTAACCCTCTAGTAATGATGTACATAATTATATATGTGGTGTATTTCATATATTATATATGTGGATTATTGCACACACACAAAAAAGAATAAGTGGAGGCTGTAAAATCCCAATGTGGTTGTTCAAATCTATTAAGGTTTATCCAACAATTGATTATGGTTAATAATATGTACTTCCATTCTAGAGAAAATAAAAACACAAGGACCACTCATGGGATTATAAAAATATTTATCATTCTACTTTCATTATATGACATTAAATTTCATTAATATGAGTAATTTATCATGAAAGCCCACTACTTTGATTATTTTGTTTATCTCAAATGGTATGATCCTTATGCTTAATTGTTTTCGTTTCTTTTACATTACCATGATGGCACAAGGAATCCCCTAAATATTGAAGGAATATGACCAAATCATCATATGGATTGGGAACTCACTATTAATGTTTATCACTATATATCTGTACATTTTTTTCTTCTAAAAACATGCTTTGATATTTTAACAATAATTTTCATTCCCATAATTGAATTTATGGTTTACATCACTTATCTAGGAAGAATTGGTTTTTAGTAATCCATTGATTGCATTTTAACATTTCAATGATATTGATATTTAATGAGTAAAATGAAAAATATAATCATTATATTAAAGCAGGTATAATGAAATGAGGACACATGATTTTAGGGAATTGACTAATTCAATAAAATAAAATTTACCCATCATTATTCATACTTAGATTTTATAATATTCAAGTAAATTTATTAATTATTATTATTCATTCAACCAGTTATTGTATAACCTAAGAGGATATATACACCAAATAATTTTTATTTAATCATGAAAATATTACATGAGTTCTCTTAGGATAGTACAACTACTAGAACATTCATTAAATCTTGTCAAAGCTTATGACTATGAAAAAGAAAATTTGAAATTATTTTTCAATATTATGAAAATAAATTATTCTTAATGCCACATTTAATTTAATTCTTGTTCATCCCATAGATACCCTGAATGAATTTGTTTTTTTATGAGCCATGTTTTGAGCCATTTCTATCCATTCATACCCACATTATAGTATTTTCACTATATTTTTATGTTCATGTTTGCAGGTAAATAGAGTCATGGTTTAGGGATGAAATACATTATAAATAAAAAATTTGGGTTGTAAATGTTTGGAATTGATGAAGGTTTTTGTTCATAAATATAACTTTAATTGTTTTACTTTAATGAAATTAATTGAATGGAAAAAAGGAATGTGTAGTGACATGGGAGAATCAAAATCAAACATTAGTAGACCAATTATTTTTATCATTTGTAGAAAGATGGTGGATTTGTGATGTGTCATGACTCGTCCCCCAGGGCCGGTGTTGTGACTACCCCAAGCTCGTCTTCCATAGTCCAAGGGTTGGCGACTAGAACCGAAGGCATATTTCCCTAAAACGAGGAAGGAATTGCCTTTATAACCTTTAAACACACATAACCAAGCACATAGCTAGATATGAACATAAGGTAAACTGAATATTATGTTCAGTGAGTATAGTAAGTAAAAGGGGTAAGAATACAAGACCAACTAGAAAGTACAAGAAACTGAAAGTTACAAGTAAACTGGAACATCTCCTGTGAACACCCGCCGAGGATATTACATGAAGGGTAGGTGTAGCTCTCGAATGGTCATCTCAATGGTACTCCTTTTCTAAGGTCCACCACCGAGCTACCTCTAGTCCTGGTACTCTCGTCCTCAGTCAGTGTCGTCTGTCGTCTGCACCCAACACAACAAGTTGTGTGCATAGCCCGTGCAGGGGTGAGTATAACGATACTCAAGAGGGACCTCGAGACCCTAAAGATCTCACACAATCCATAAAGTATAAACCACATAGCATGAAATCAATTGAAAATACTACCTAGGTATATGCCCAAACATTTAACAAAGTAATCAAGTAAACCCATCACAATCATGAGGAAACACAAGGTCCAACTCAAAATCTCAAATATCAACTGTTCCACAAAGGAAAGCCATGAAGGTAAGTACCACACATGTACGCCATACAGAAGAATACCACCAAGGTATTACCACTAAGGAAAGTACCACACATGTACAGACTCAGCTCACACCCGGTATATATTAGGTATAGTAGTATACATGATTACATGGAACTACTGAATCATCTTACACTTTTATGAGGAAGACCCACGAAGGATCCTAAATCATCATCAGACCCATAGAGTATTGTATTGCATCTTCAGACCCACACAGGATCCTAGTACAGCATCAGACCCACATAGGATCCTAGTACATCGTCAGACCCACACATGATCCTAATACCTCGTCAGACCCACACAGAATCCTAGTACATCATCAGACCCACACATGATGCTAGTACCTCATCAGAACCACACAGGATCCTATTACATCTTCAGACCCACACAGGATCCTAGAACCTCGTCATACCCACACATGATCCTAGTACATCATCAGACCCAGAGAGGATCCTAGTACCTCGTCCGACCCACACAAGATCCTAGTATATCCTCAGACCCACACAGGATCCTAGTACCTCGTCAGACCCACACACGATCCTAGTACGTTGTCTGACCCACACAGGTTCCTAGTACCATGTCATACCCACATAGGATCCTAGTATATCGTCAGACCCACACAGGGTCCTAGTACATCGGTAGACCCACATAGGATACTTGTACATCGTGATACCCACCCCTGATCCCAGTACAACATCAGACCCACGAAAGAACCCTTTTTGATGTCACATCAAGCTATAGGGATCCCGCACTAGGCTCTCTTGTCATATGCAGTGTCTGCTCTTCAGGGGACTGGTCAATACTCCAACTGACAAAAAGTTCGATGAATAAGTATCACAATGGTCCTCCATGTAAAAGGGGTCTCAAAACAATACATGATGCATCAATCAGACACTCAGTCTGTAAGTTATTGTCCTTTTAGTCCCTGGGGCCCTGTTGGATTCATTCTTGATCCAAGCCAACCATACCCTAACTTAATAAAAATCTCAAGTGGGGTATAACAAATGTACCGTCTTGCTCCAAGTTTTTCGGTGTCGTAGATGGCTCATCAAATGGATGCCCAGTGCAAACGTTATGGGAAAAGAGTGAAAATGGGTCGAAGGGGGTCTCAGTCTGGTCAGACATGGTCGGACCTGCCCGGCCTACTGGGTCCGCCCCAGGTGGGTGGCCCACGGTGCTGGGTGTCTGCAATGCGACGGGGCGCCGCATTGGTGTGGGGCGGCGGGGCGCCACAGAGGTGAGGGGCATTCGCAGTGTGGTGGGGCGGCCACTCTACGGTAGGGCAGCCACGGCGCGGTGTGGCGGCCAGCAGTGTGGTGGAGCAGCCGGCTATGAGCCAGCCACCCTTCCCTCAACATTCTGGGATATGGTCGTAGTTCTCTTCGGTTGAGTGGTGCGGTTGCGCCGTGACCTTCGTCGCGGCCGACCATGGTGCTGGTTGCTGTTCCCGTGCCCTACCAGTGTCAGTTGATGTCCTCCTCCATTGCGAATAACACAACAAAACATCAAATTATTGAGGAGTGGTTGTTCCATGTTTGTTTGGCCCACACCCTCAGCATTAGGGTAATAGTAAGTGGCTTGATAAAATGTGAATCAAGAAGAACATCAAGAACGAGTAAGGGGATAAATTAATACAACAACCCTACCTCAAAGGTTCGTTGACGTGTCATGAGATGAAACAGTGAAGGAGAAAATGGTGCAAACAATCATCGCTTTCAGAACCATGCTTCCGATTTCGGGCTCTTATGTCTTCCTCTTCCATGATTTTTGAAGAACTTTCTTTGATGGCATTCATAGTTTGGAGGAGAAGTTCTTTATTGGTGTATGAGTTTCTCTAAGCTCTCCCAAGTTTCTCCCATTACCAATAATTTCCATCCCAGAAAAATGATAGGTTCCAACATATTAAATTAAGTCTACCAATTTAATTTCTGTTGGCATAATTAATTGTTAACACAATTAATTATACCACGTTGGCATAATAAATCTGGGGGAAGTCCATGGGTTAACTCTTCATTAACGAAGGAGTTCAAGGGGTTTCTCCTATTAAGAGGGTTCAGGTTTTCCAAACCTTTAGGAATTCAAAAATGGGGTTTTTTGGATTCGAGTGGTCCCCACCCCCATAACATTCTTATGGGAGTTTAAAAAAAAATAAAATAGAAGTTTATTTTATATTATTATTATTTCCATGAAAAAGTGAAAACTTTTCTTTCACCCTCGACCTTCTACGATCGAGGTGAAGGTCTTTTTAAGAGAATATAGGCATTTTGAGTTCAGCAGTGTCTTCAGATTTAAATTCCTAACACCGGATCAAAAGTTACAAAAACCCACTTGAACATTTACTGAACTTACCCAAAAAAAAGTTCTGAAGTTCATTCTGGGCACACCAGGCCTCAGAATCGCACGCCATAAATTTTCACAGACTCTAAAATTCTTATAAAATTAAAAAAATTACATGGAAACTCAGGGTATTTACATTCCCCCACCTTAGGGAATTGCATCCCCAAAAGCCACATCACAAAACTAGGAAAACAAGTTGGTGTACTAAGCATGAATCTGAGCCTCCTGCACCCTTGTGCTCTCCTGGAGGTTCCTGTAATGCCAAAGAATGTGCACCAGATGTATCGACCACCCATGAAGGACCCACTCATGTTGATCCTCAATATCTACTAGAGCCTCTGTAAATGTCGCCCCATCGTCGATGTCTAGCTCACCGTGGTTGATGACGTGGGTATGATCATGGACGTATCACTTTAGCTGGGATACATGGAAGACGTAGTGGACCCGGTGCAACTAAGGGGGAAGTTCTATGCTGTAAGCAACCTCACAAACACTACTAAGGACTTGAAAGGGTCTGATGAACCACAGAGATAGCTTTCCGCCCTGGCCAAATCTCTGGAATCCTCATCAGGGTGAGACCCATAGAAAGACATGGTCACCATCCTCAAACTCCAGAGGTCTCCATCATTTGTCGGCATAAGACTTCATACTACTCTGTATAGTCTTCATCTGCTCCTAGATTATATACACCTTTTCCATGGTATCTCATACCATATCTGTGTAAAGAGCCGTAAAATTCAAGGAAATTTTTTTCATAATTTTCGTGGGAATTTTACAAGAACTTAGTTTCTGACGGCACCTGATTCCGAGGCCCGGTGTGCCCGGAATCATTTTCCAAATTTTAACTCGGGTACATTCAGTGAACGAATTAGAAGGTTTTCCTGACTTTTGAACCGGTACTCGGAATCGAAATCTGAGGACACCGATGGAATCGCAACACCGATAATTGCTTAGAAACACCTTTTCCAGAGTTGCGTTTGCTCGAGTGTTTTTTTTTTGAATTTTGGGGTTAAGTAAATGAATAAAATAAAAGTGGTGCAACCAATTATTTTTTTTTAACCTAAGCAAAGTGGATGAAGTGGGACCCACAATATACTACCCACTAGGTAGGATAATTGTGAGGTGGGACCCACACGAGCCCCACCGTTTCTTTTCTTCCTAAACCCCCTCCTTTAATAAGGTTACGCAACCACACCACCATTAATTGGAAGTCAACCCTTGCGTTTATCTGTTTATGAAATGCCTCTATTTATTGGGCGGTTTAAACGTTGCAATTAAATTCAATTAATTGTTTGTTTCGTTTTTGATTTTCAAAATGCTTGGCTTGAGAAAGAAAATAAGACAAAATCTTATTTAATTAGAGGTTCGTTGTGCGAGAGGGTTTGGGAGAAATCACTCATGTCGTGAAGCACTCCTTCATCGAAGAAGAACGTGAAGAACGCGAAGAATGCAAAGAATGCCGACCTCCAACGAAGGTCGACAAGAATGCCAGATCCTTAGAGATCGACGACGCGACACCGATGAATCCTTTCTCTGTGACGCGACAATCCCCCTTCCGCGATTCCTTCTTCCGCGACGTGCAATTCCGCGATGAACCCTTTCTTAATGATTCTTGAAGTATGGGTTTTAGTTCAATTATATCTATGTGGTTTATATCCTTATAAAGTGTTTAAAATTTTTCGGAATCCATTTAAACCGCTAATGCGGTGGGTGCGGACCAACGAACAAGTCTGAATCCACCGTTTCTTCATTCTTGGTGTGCGGATTGGCGGACGACAATGGATATTGATGCAAGGGACTTTTGAGGTCTTCGTAGTGAAGAGCCGGTCCCGGGAGGACCATTGGAGAAGACAGCAAGAAAAACGGACCACCGGAGCGCATCAGGTGGTCCGCGGAAAACCTCATCGGCGCGCCGCCGGGAAGGGCCGCCCTGGCTGAAGCCATGATGGCAAGCTGCTGGTCCCACGACCGCACGAGACCGAGGAGGCGGGGACACGACACTAGGCCGCGTCCTTTGGCAAGGAGCGGCCCCCATGTGAGGGTCGTGGTTTCATTCAAAGGGGTGATGCCCAATTTGCGCGGCCGCTCGGCCAGCGCCGAGCTGACCCGCTCGGCCAGCGCCGGGTCAGACCAGCACCCGGGTCGGGTCACCCCGTTTTGGGCCGACCCAGGGGGGTTGGGCCGGGTCGGACTGGGCCTAGACCCCCCATTTTCAGAAGGTTTCGGAATGTTGCCCATAACTCGGGCTACAGACCTCCAATCGACGCACTGTCAGTTGTGTAGTGATCCTTGGATCGCAACGGTCGTTCAGGTATATTACACTCAAGATTTATGAGTACTTTGGGTTTGTCCTGGTTGGTTCGTACACGAATCCAACCGAGCCCTCGGAGCGGAACGCTTATAACATGAGCTTCGGACGTCCAATTGACGTGCCGTAGACTATGTTGGATTCCACTTAGTTAGACAGACCTTTTGGGTTACTCCTCTTGTGGTTTGGATGGAGTTGGAGTATGGTTAGGTAGGTTTTGACATAAAAACCAACTGTACCCTTGGGACGAAAAAGCCAATAAATCTCAGATCGGGCGTCCGATTGACGCACTGTCTGAGGCGTTGAGTTCCTACTGATGATACAGAACTTTTCGATGAATCAAATCCGGACTTCGTATTAGTTGAGGTATCAGCACCTCGGCTCGTGGAGCGGACCCTCCCAAAAGAGCGTGCTGTGTGCGGGAACCCTAGAGCTGGCTGCGACTGCGACGACGATGAAGACTGTACGGGAATCCTCCGTGGATTTGACGGAGATGACTACAACACTCAGCGATGCTACGTGGATCAGTGCTACCGATCCTGTGTGGGTTCGCGCTCAGCCGTCCTATGTGGGCCAGCGCCTATAGATCCTGTGTGGGTCCGATCCTGTGTGATTCATTGTGGGGGTTAGTACATATCGATCCTTTTTGGGTCATTGCGGGTGTTAGTACCTATCGATCCTGTGTGGGTCCGACGGCATATATGAATTAGTGGCTACATCTGATCATCTATATCATCTTACAAAGAAGTATTCATGTGTGAGCTGAATCTTGACGTTCAATCATTATCTTCGATATGATTGAATTTCTTTCCTGTGTGGATTGTGTTGTGCTATCCTGTGTGGATGTGATCAAACTCAGGCTCGGATGTCAGAGCCGAACTGGAATTGATGACTTAGGTATATGTATGGGAATATATCTAAGTAGTGTCATATGTTACTTCGTGATTGTATCTTTCCTTTGTGGATTATCCTTTGTGTATTCTAGGAGACCTTAAGGGGTCTCGGGGTCCCTACTGAGTAGCTTATACTCACCCCTGCACGGGATATGCCCGCATTACATTGTTTTGGTTGCAGACGATGGACATCGCTGATCGTGTTGAGGCATGTGGGGCAAGACGGTACCTGGAGGTGGACCACTGGGCGGGATGTACACGGAGCAGATGACTGGACCCGAGGAGCTGTGGAGGCTATCTGTACCCACCATTCAGGTGGGACTACCAGTGGACAGCTCGACATTGCGGATTTACTTTTCAGTTGTTGTACTCCCTTTTTCAGTTGTACTTTACTTTCAGTTTTGGTTTGTATTCTGGCCCACTTACGTTTCCGCAGTAACTTTTGTACCCAGTTTTACTTAGTGTTTACTTTTTCTTTCTTACTTTGTACGTTTGTTTACTTTACAAAGGAAATGACTTCCCTTTTTTTCAGGAATTACGCCTTGGTGCTAGTCTCCAGCCCCTGCCCTATGGAAGGCGGGCTTGGGGTAGTCACGACATGGGCCCCGAGGACGGGTCATGACAATATAGTCCCATGAGTGCTGACTGCCCTGGGTTCGTCCAGCAAAAAGGCTATCTGCAAGGTCACATGTACAAGGCCTCAAAAGGTGACATCCCGAAGATGGAGTGATATCTGTTTTTTATGAAAACTCCACCAAAGGAAAGTTATCCTCCCAATTATGACCGAAGTCTAGGATGCAATCACATAGCATTTCCTCAAGGTTCTGAATGGTCTGCTCATTCAGGCCATCCGTCTGAGTATGGAAGGCGGTGCTCAAACGAAGCTACATCCTAAAAGCCTCCTAAAACCCCTTCCATTGTAGGTAAGTGAAACATGTATCATGATCAGAGACAATTTTCGATGGTACTCCATGTATCCGCACAATCTCTTGCACATTGAGGCATCCCAAGATCTCTACTGAACCCTACTCTCTGATCGGTAGGAAGTGGTCCGACTTGGTGAGTCGGTCAATGATCACCCAGATAGAATCATGACCTATGGATGTATGTAGAAGTCCTATCAGAATGTTTATGGATATCCCATCCCACTTCCACTCTAGAACCTCTAAACGATGAACCAACCCTACTGGTACCAGATGCTCTGCCTTCACTTACTGACAAGTGAGGCACTGAGAGACAAACTCCGCTACTAGTTTTGTAACACCCCAGGTAAATAAAGAATATGACATTTTCACATTTATCCATATTTGTGAATAAAATATTAATATTACTTTAAAGGGGACGCTATGGTCGATGGCGTACCCAATACGCAACAACGAGTTTCTTGGGAATCTTACGTTGCACTCTAATAATAAAATAATATTATTTTAAATTGTAGTTAACGCCTAGCTGTTGTAATGGCCGGAATGAACAGAACTAACTACAAAATGATTATATATTTTTGTCAAATATTTTTTCTTTTTACAATAAATGTTAAAGGATTAAAAATGCAAATGAATCCAATTTTAAGCGTAAACATTCTAATATTCTTTAAAAGGTCGATTAACCGCCTTTTGATGGAGAAACTCATTTAAATCCACTTTTTGAAAATTTTATGTGTTATATTTGACAAAATAAAATTCTTCTTTAGAATCGGGATATCAAAATTTACTTTATGTAAATTTTTGGTATTTTTCCGATAAAGTTCATTTTTTAATGAATAGTGAAAAATGTTGTATTTTAATTCAAAACCCCTTTTTAATATAATTTATTTATATGATTAGATTATCTTTTGAATTGGTTTTAATGTGAAATTACAATATATTTTTACCATTTAATCCAATAGTGGTCGTTGAAATTAATTTCATCTTGAAATTGGACTTAAACTAGTGTCAATCTTTTGATACTTATTGTTTCATAAAAAATGCTATTTGCTCTGACAACGGGAATTCATTATTAAATTAATTAATGTGACATATATGTTTTGAATTTTTTAAATTAGACATCATTTTTGAATTTGGAATATCAAATATAGATTAGGGTGAATGTTCGGTATTATTTTGGAAAACTTTAATTTTTGATGAATAGCGAAACCACTAAGTGGAACTTAAAAAACTGATTTTTCGTTTAAATGAAATTTTACCACCTCTGTGTTTTGAATTTCAAAAATCCGACATACATGGTTGTCATTAAGAAGTAAAATGTGGATCAATGGGATAAAAATAATTTTTTGGTGAATAGTAACTTTTATGTTTTAATCGCGGTTAGAGGTAATTAGTGTTGTATAAGGTAAAAATAATTTTTTTAATAATATAAAATGACCTAGACACATGTCCTACCATCATTGTATGAGTCATGGCCTACCAAGACAATCCATGGGTCAACATGGGGACCCCATGGAGGCACTTTGGTTGGAAAATGACATAAATACCTTTTTATTTAAAGTTAAAATTAAAATGTTACAAACATGTGTTGTTTTACTAAAACAATTTTTACATCATGTTATATAAGTCATATCTTTGACTATAAATATTCATTAGAAATATAAAAATATTTCCTACATCATGATATTTTTTTTATAATTTTTAGACATTAAATAAATTAATTTATTTATGACATCATGATGATACAACGATTACATCATTAACAAAGGATTTAAATAAAATGAAAAGATAATGTTAAAACTATAACTTACACTTGTCAAAGAACTATTGGATGAGTATATTTAGAACCCTTACCACCTTATCGTCGAAATAAATCAATGTGGGACCTTTAAAATCTGAAACTCATTTGAAAATAATGTAACATTTTCTAACTTTCCAAGAGTGCCCCTCCTCTCCCCTTATAAAAGGCCCCCATCTCTACCACCTTACCCACACCTCTCAAGCCTTTGGCTCGGCCAACCCCTGCTAATTTTATCTCTCGACATCCCTATCTTACTCCTAGAAGCCTCACTTTGGGCAGAAGTCTTCCCAAGGAAGCCTTTGAGCTCAAATCAAAGAGAGATACCCGATTTTAAGGTAATGTCTTCACTTGTGTTATTTTATTTTATTTTGCTTCTCCAACCCCCTAAACTCTTTTTATTCATTTCTTTTGAAACAAATCCAGTATCTTAAATATAATATGATGTTTTTATAAGAAGGAATCGAGCTACACTTACACATACCTACATCTAATGGTTAAAGAACATACTGTTTCTGTGGATGGTGAATTTCTGCCTCACAAAATGATGATTGTTCAATATTCTTTTAACACCCTCAATGGTGGCCATTAAGATGTCAATATATTTATATATGATATATTTGTTTTACTTAATCTTCTGTATTTTTCATTTATGGAATACCTTTATGGTTTCCATTGTGGTTAAACGCTATATCTTCATTTTTGGAAGTGCGGACTACCGCCCCCTAAAAGTGATTTGATTCATTAATACCATATGTGGTACGTATAAAGGATATATTTAATGATATTATATATGATACCATACTTTAATAATAATACTATTATTTATCATTATGTTTTAATTTCATTAAATAGGAAATATAAATGGAAGTAGCGTTCATGCGTACGTACGGCTTACCGTCTCCATGAACGGTACATTTCATTTCTTATCTCCAAATGTTATGTACTATTATAAGTACATATATATAATGGATATATTTGTAATATATTACATCCAAATTATGGATATAGTTATGTAATTATAATATATATATCTCTCATTTTGTTTTAATTCCATTAATATGACAAAAAATGAATATGGCGTTCATGCGTACGTACGACCTACTGTCTCCATGAACGGTGCTTTTAATTTTTACTCTCCAAATGCTATGGAATTTTATAAAATGAATATATTCTGGATATATATGATATTTAAAACATCAATACTATTCTGGATATGATGTACCTATAACTACATGTAATATTCTTTTCTAACAAGTTCGATTTTTACTCATGTACCGAACATCGACAAAAACGTCTGATATGAACTCACTTTATTAACCAATTATTATAACCTTATAATATGTGATATTAAATGAATAATAATATTTAAATTAGGTCCTTATGAAATTATAAATTCACCAAATTTTATTATTCAGGAGATTAAATAATGATCGAGTCATGTCAGACACGAGGTAAGAGATCCTATCCCTCTCTTTTTTTTTAAGTACACTCCTTTATGTCATTCCTTTTAAGCTCATATTTATTATGATTGAGATGTTATTTTATATTACTCCTACTGTAATTTTTATGTTCATATGATGAGAGACCCTATTTTCTCTCATCAATCCATTTTGGATGTTTTGAGTGGCGCCATTAGGCTAACGAATTTTCGTAAGAGATCTAACCTCTCTCGTTCTTTTTAAGTACTCTCCTTTATGTCACTTCTTTTAAGATCCTCTTTGTTATGATGGGGGATGTTTTTTTATATTACTATTTCTGTAAATTTTATTTTAATATGATGAGAGACCATATTTGATCTCATCAATCAATTTTTGGAAGTTTTAAGTGGCGTCGTTAGGCTGTCGAGTTTTCGTAAGGGATTTTTCATCTCACTTTTAGTCCCGTGAAAATTATGGTACATTTTCCACCATTTACGTTGAGTGGTGTATTTACTTACCATTATTATACTCTTTGTTTAATATAATTTCTTTTATGGGTATTTACATATTCATTTTATGACCCTTCTTCAATGGGGTGTACGTTTCGAAAGTAACCCAAGTCGGTAAGGGACCTTTCACCCTCCTCTTTTTAAAAGACTTCTTTTGTTATGTATTTTAATTCACATACTATTATGTTAGTATATATTCTTATATATCCTTATTGATGTAAATTTTATGTCCAAGTGATGAGATACCCTTTTTATCTCTCATCAACTCTTTTTCTGAATTTTGAAGTGACGCTGTTAGGCTGTCGAATTTTTGCAAGGAAACTTCTTAACCCAATTTTGATTCTTTGGGATAAACTTGTACACCTTGAATATGTCGTTCTATGAATATGTGTGAATGTCCTCTGATTGTTTTACACTTGATATCCACTTATATTTGGTGTATTCGTTTTTCATACATAATTTTGTAATTGATTTATCCTTAATCCAAGGATACCGTCTTTGTAAGGGACATCACCTCTATCTCCTTTCATTGAGGCATATTTTGTGTTATACACAAACTTCTTTTATACGGTGTATAAACCCCTTTTACTTTTTGTTTAATCAAAAGGAATCATTTTATACAAAGAGTTTTACTAAATGAAAAAAAGTAATGTTTTTCTTGTCGTATGTATGCGGCGACAACGACTTCTCCGCCGTCGTGACCATTATTTGAGTTTTAGCTTCCTCTAATGTGTTTTATTTATATCTTGTGATTGAAAAGTGGAAATGTTATGTTTCCTTTATACATGTTTTATGTGATACAATTATGTTATGGTTCATGGAAATTGTTATGAAGACAGGTGGTTCTGTGATAAACTAAGGGTGGGTGAGCCCGATATAGCTCTCCAGTGCATTGTGTAACGCGAAGGAGTTAAACGTTAAGGTTTCTTCGAAGAGATTTAGGGAATATACTGTGATGGGTATTCCAAACGTAACCAAGAGGGTTACTCCCTACGTAAGAATGTTATGAATTCCTCAAGATACCTTTATGTCGTATGATTTCTATGATTTATTCATGATTTTATGAGGTATTTTAAAGTGCTTATGTTTTATGGGTAAAGTATGATTTCATTCTTATGTATATATGTACTCATGTTTCCTTTCCATATTTTTATATCCCTTACTAAGATTTTTATGCTCATCTCATGTTTCTGAAATGTTTTTCACAGGTCAAGGGAAATTTGAATGTTATGATGATATTGTCAAGAAAGAATCCATGTTTTATTTTAAATATGTTTCTGTTGATGGGGAAAAATGAATACTATCTTTTATGTAACCACTTTGTTTAAATGTGGAATGTAATTCATGATTTATGATCTAATTCTCTAAAACTCTAAACCTGAAAAGATCCTCAATGTGAATTATTCATTTAATTCAATATTATGTATGGTTTAAGGTTGGGTCCTTATTGGTTTCTTCATTCCCATGAACCAGTGTTGTCCTCGGAGATCTGGGTACATCTTCTTCACTCCTGGATGTACCGCTAGAGGGGATGTGAGGAACTACCTCAACACTTCATCTCGAAGTGACACGGGTACCATGGTAATTCCTCTAAAGAGAAGGATGTTCTCCCCACCATCATAAAATCCATCAGGTGCATGTCCTATGGATATCTGAGCACCCCGAGCCTTGCAGTCAGCGTCACCACTGTAACACCCTGAGATTTTATGAAAAATATTCTTTTTAATTTCATTAATGTCTTGTGTTGTACGCTACACCAAAAGGAGCTTGCACAACACGTATCCTTGACTTGTCTTTCATTACATGCAATCGCGACCTTCCTTGATTGCGTGTGTAGTACGCAATACCGAGTTTCACTAAACAACGATATGATGTTAAAATATTATTAAAACTAGCCGTTATGAATAGTAATAACCACTTTTTGAAATTTTGTAAATTTTATTTTTCAAAATGGACTTCATTTTTGGATTCGGAGTATCAAATTTAGCCTAAGGCGAAATTTTGGTACTTTTCGGATAATTTTCATATTCTGATGAATAGTGGAAATTACTAAATTTTAATTAAAAACAACTTTTTTAATCGAAATAATTAATAGTGATAAATTGTTAATTTGATTGGTTTTAAAGTATATTTAGAATATATTTTTACAATTTAATACAATGTTGGTCATTGGATGTAATTCTATATTTAAACCAGTTATAATCAAGTTTCAATCTTTTGATAGTTATTATCTCTAAAAAACATGCCTTTTATTTTAACGACGAGAATTAATTTTTATATTAATTAATGCAACTGATATGTTTTGAATTTGGTAAAATAGAAATCATTTTTGAGTTCATAATATCAAATATAGCTTAGGCCTAATTTTTGGTATTTTTCTGAAAACTTTCAATTTTTGATGAATAGTGAAACCACTAAGTGGTAGTTAAAAAAACTAAATTTTTCATAAAACTTAATTTTACAGCTTCTATGAGTGTAATTTCAAAAATCCGAGAGACACGGTTGATGTCAGTAAGTAAAATGTGGTTCAATGAGACGAAAATAATTTTTGGTGAATAGTAACTTTTTACTTTTATTTACCACGGTTAAAAGTAAATAGGGTAATCAAGGGTAAAAATGATATTATTATAACCTTAACTCATGTCCAAATTCTATTGGATAAGTGTAATTCGACCAAAAACAAGCTTAGGAATAAAATATGACCATTTAGGCCCACTTGGATTAGATTAGGACATTTATTATTAATTTATTTAAAGAAGGGTAAAAAGAGTTAAAATCAATGTTTATTTACTACAGCATTTTTAATATGGGGTTATACATAAGATAAATTATACTATAAATATTAATTATAAAGCTAAAACGATTTCCTACATAATGGTATTTTATTTGTAATTTTTAGACATTAAATAATTTTATTTATTTATGACACAACGATGATGCAGTAATTATCTTATTAATGAAATATTGACATAATTGATGATATAAATACCCAAATAAATATAATTTGAGAATTTTTATGAATTCCACTAATTTTCTAGGTTAATATGACATGTTATTATTGATTTAATTATCTTTGTTCTAACTTATCATTCTGTTATGATTTTCACAAAAATCAATTACTAAATAGTGTCAAAATTGACATAAAATGGTTTTTAAAACAAATATTATATTATTAATTGTTATTTTATTCTTAAAAATCTAAGGTTCGGGTAAATGACTTAGATAAGGTTATATATATTAATAATAAACAACTTGGTGTTCTTTTGGCTTCTTATAGTATGTTTATTAACCTTATAGTGTAAGAACACAAGAAGACACGGTAAAAGTAAAATTATTTAACTTAATGTTTAATCTAAATGATAATGTTAAAATAGGAACCTAAACTTGTCTAAATTCTATTTTATGAGAGTATTCCGACCCCGCCCCACCTTATACTCGAAATAAATCAATTTGGAGCTATTTAAAACCGAACTTGACTTTATAATAAAATAATATTTTTAGTTATTCCAAAGGTGCCCCTCTCCTCCCTTATGAAAGGGCACCTCCTCCCTCTCTTCCTCACACCACTTTGAGCCTTCAATATCGGCCAAACCCTGCCAAATGCTCTTCTCCACTTCCCTAGAAACATCCTAGAGGTTCTGGTTTTCCTCAAAGACCAATTTTAGTGCCCTAAAAGGAGATCTCAAAGAGGCGCTTCAAAGAAGAGGTAATTTTCGTTACCGATTCTTTCAACTTTATTTCTTCTTCCACTTCTTCTTCTTAGGTTGTTTCATTATGAAGTAATAACATCAGTATCACTCATATACTGATATGTTATTATAAGTATTAAACAACCCTATTTCACCATCTATCCATCCTACGGAAAACGAAATCACCGCGCGTGCGTACGTACGGAATATCGTCTCCACGCCGTGGTGTAATCTGTTTTTCCACCAACACCTTACATGGATGGGTATTATGGTGTAAAGAATAACTATACACAGTTATTATAACATCATAATGATTTTGAAATATTGTATCATCCACTCTAATTCAATTCAATAATTATGGAAATGATATCATCGCTCGTGCGTACGTACGGACTACCGTCTCCACGACGCGATGAGATTCATTCTCCATGTTAACCATTTAAGAATGATTATAAAGTATATATAAGCAATAATAATGAAATATTAGACATTATAAAGCTACTGGATTTATGTGTGTATATATTTATGTCATCTACTTAATTCCATTCAACTCAATAAGGAAACGAAAACAGCGTTCATGCGTACGTACGGCCTACCGTCTCCATGAACGGTGTATTTCTTTCCATTTACTAATTTATTATATATATGTATATTATGAATATATATTATATATAAATCATATTTTATATTATTTAATTAATTTATTATGATCTAAGCAATCAT
This sequence comes from Viscum album, assembly GCA_963277665.1. Taxonomy (NCBI): domain Eukaryota; kingdom Viridiplantae; phylum Streptophyta; class Magnoliopsida; order Santalales; family Viscaceae; genus Viscum; species Viscum album. Next base: position 210,624,159 of record OY728123.1, read on the forward strand.
ATGAATAATTAGAAGTCAAAACACAGACGACAAATGAAACAATTTTACCCAAAATGCTCTTTAACCTAGAATTTACAATAGAACGGGTAGTATAAAGTCATAAGTGAACCATATATGATATCATAACAATGAGTATGATTATGGAATAAGTCAATGACATTATTTAAATCATTATACAGGAGTTTTGGACAATTACAAAGCATATCGGACCTATAGTAAGGGAAATATCACAATCTCATTTTTATCCAAGATTGTTAATACTTTGGTATTTACTGGGGTGTATTTTATCATCCACATTCATGTTTCCTCGATATGACATATTATTTACATCCACCTAAAATGGTTTAAATCCAATATTTCCCTTTGGTGTGTTTTTAGTAAATGATATGAAAGGAATCTTTTGTCGTTTTTCGTACGAGGTACTTTTTTGACTTTTCCAACAAAACTACGAGAAGAATGTTTTTTTAACTTATACGGCATGAATGGATTTTTAAAACATTATTTCCAAGAAGAATCCTTTATAAGTATTCAAGTTTATTTTTAATCAACTTCTTTTAGTTTAAAATTGTATGACATGTTAAGAAAGGAAAAGTGTTTTTGAAGTAGAAAGGATATTTTCCTCAAGAATGAAGTTCAAGTGTTTTATCAAAATTATTTTCCATATAAGATAATAAAGGGTTCTGTTTTAATCCCTATTATTACATTTATTTGATTATGTTGTGATGGAATTATTTTTGTGAATTCCATTATCGTATATGAATTGTTTTATGATGTCATGATGTTTAAGATTCCCATTTTTATTACATGGGTTATGCAATGATGTATGATTTATGATTTTGTGGCACATATAAGAATGGTATCATAATGAGATGGGTGGGACCTATATCTCCCTCCAATGTATTGGGTAAAGATTTTATATCTCATGAGATAGACATGGCTAGAATGGTAGGTTATACCGGTTCAGTGAAACAGGACTGAAACGAGGGTGACTCGGTTCAGAAAGGGACTTTGTCCACTAAGATAGTCTTGGCAATGAGTCTTGACTAATAAGATATGATTCTCTATGATTATGTGTGTATGCCATAAAGTTTCATGTTTTAAGTTATGATTATTGTGACTACATTTCACTGCCATGATTTATCCCATGTTATGAAATTATGATCTCTTTTGCAGGTTAAGATTTCCAAAAGATATGTCTTATGTATATGATGTGATTAATATTTCTTTTTCTTACCCTTACTGAGCATTTGAGCTCACCCTTTTATGTTTTCTTTTCCCCAGGATATAAAGAATGGTTTTAGGTAAAAAAAGTAAGATATTTATGGGATATTTTGAAGATCTTTCACCACGATTAGAAGATTATATTCCGAGTTTCCAAAGAAACTAAACTATTACAGTCCTTGTGTGTGTATTTTTGTTATGTAATAAGTATTCTGAAAAAGTAATTTAATGTCCATGTACGTCAGGATTCGGGTCTCTACAGTTGGTATCAGAGGAAAGGTTTAGTCAACCTTTGGAAACTAGGATGTGAGAACTTTAGTGAGATCCCTAGAGATATTTCTAAGGTATTTCTAGGGATGTCTCTAAGGTTAAGTAAACGTATAGGTTATAGTCCTAGAATTGCGCTAAAGATCATTGAATTTAACCTAAGATGTTAGATATTGAGGGTACTCCCCCTTTATTATGTTGTTTTCCCTAGCATGATTTTTTCCTCTCACACTATTCTTTTTGGGTTTTAGAAAATGGCTGGAAACAAGATGATTCACGATAATGGAGGATATGATGGAAAATGGAATGATATTCTTCATGGGCAACCAAATGAAATGGGATTTTGAAGTCCAAACATCATTATTATGCTGAATCAGCAATCTCATAATATGATCAACAATGTAAAATTTGGTAAGTTTCCTGACTCCGCTAATAATAGAAAGATGCAGTTTCATGATGATCATAGAGGAAAGAAAGTTCAATTTCCCCTATGTAAATCATGTGGGAAGAGGCATCAAGGAGAATGTTTCAAAAGAACTGGAAGATGCTTTGGTTGTGGAAAAGAAGGACACAAAGCCAGTAAGTGCAAAGGAAAAGGTTCAGTTAGCACCAGGGATGTGGATAATGGTACTGCTACGACATCAACAATGGTTAAATGTTTTAAATGTGGAATGTACGGGCATTATGCAAACCAATGCCCTAAGGGAAAGTCTCATGAAGAAAATCAGTATGGTCGTATGGGTAGTATTTATGTTGATGATGATGAAGAGACTACAAATGATATGTGAGATGAAAGAATTGTTGAAGCTCGGTCAATGGTTTAAGAATGTAGTGGAATGATGACATGTTTATCATGTGTAATGTTGTATAAGTAATCTCATGGTACTATGGAATAAAGAGACATCTAAGGATTGTTACACTGTTGTCTTTCCTTGAGTTTTGAAAGTGTATGATTAATGGTACCAGTATCCATGAAAGGTTATTCAGATTTTTTTTGGAATGTAGATGATATGCACATAACAAAGGGATAAGATGATAATGAGATGTTTGATTGTATTCATGAGCTCATGATTGATATAAGGACTAAGTGATATAATGGTTTGAGTATAAATAATTTTGAGGATTTTGGTTTATGGAAAGTGTTAACTTTTAACTGCATTCATGTTTTCACTAAGGTTCAATGGGTATTCATTCTTCAAGATAATACATGATTAAGTTATTCACATGTTTGTAATTTGACCAACAATATATATCTTATGATATATGGGGGATAAATGATGGCATTCACGTGATTGTTCTGTGACATTTCAAGTAATCATTTTCTTTATACTATGAGCTTGGACTGAAGTATTTTAGATAAGCCTAATGATTGGAATGGATTATGTTGTACATAAGTTATGATAAAAAGTTTTTCGATATTATTGATGGGATGTTATAATAATATAGTTTCAGAAAAAGGACAACCTGCAGGACGGCCGAAAGCCCATCGCGTCGGACAAGGCTGTGGGAATCGAGCCCACAACCGATGTGCGACTGGCCTTTATCGCCTACCACTAGCCTACAGGAAGTCCCTGGTTAGTAGAAACTAGTTTTATTTTATTAAGTGGTATGATATATGAAGTATAAGTTCATTTTTGGAACCATATACGATTAACCATAAGATGGACTTATAACTTTTGCTAACCTTTTGTTTGAAAGAGATGGAATGACCCATCATTCTATCACATGATCTGCTAACACATCACGAATGACAAATTCAACTTCATTTCTTTAAGATATTAAGTGGAAATTTTCCAAAGAATGACAAACGGTGAGACTATACCAAAATCATGAAAGTATTTCTTCTAATTCCAATTTCATCAACTTTAGGGAAATGATCTTGAAAACCAAAAATGTTGTCTTAGTGCTCTTATATCTGATAAATCAGATGGTGCCGTAGATCGTCACAAATTTATGGCTTTGTGATTTCTAGCTTTTCCATATCCATGTTCTCTACCACTCTCCATCAGAACATGATGGTTAGATTTCTCTTCCATATCCATATTTTCACCTATGTGGAAACCCAGTGATTAGTTTATTTGGGTAACCGTTATGTTTCATACTTTTGTTTTTAAAGATTGGTTTTGGTATTCCTTTTTACGATGTGGGTTTCGATTAAAGAAACTTTCGAATAGTAAACCATTTATAACCCCGACGAATTTTGAGGGCGAAATTCATTTTAAAGGGGGTAGAATGTAACACCTCGAGATTTTATGAAAAATATTATTTTTAATTTCATTAATGTCTTGTGTTGTACGCTACACCAAAAGGAGCTTTCAAAACACGTATCCTTGACTTGCCTTTCATTACATGCAATCGCGACCTTCCTTGATTGCGTGTGTAGTACGCAATACCGAGATTCGCTAAACAACGATATGCTATTAAAATATTATTAAAACTAGCCGTTATGAATAGTAATAACCACTTTTTGAAATTTTGTAAATTTTATTTTTCAAAATGGACTTCATTTTTGGATTCGGAGTATCGAATTTAGCCTAAGGTGAAATTTTGGTACTTTTCGGATAACTTTCATATTCTGATGAATAGTGAAAATTACTAAATCTTAATTAAAAACAACTTTTTTAATCGAAATAATTAATAGTGATAAATTGTTAATTTGAGTGGTTTTAAAGTATATTTAGAATATATTTTTACAATTTAATACAATGTTGGTAATTGGATGTAATTCTACATTTAAACCAGTTATAAACAAGTTTCAATCTTTTGATAGTTATTATCTCTTAAAAACACGCCTTTTGTTTTGACGACGGGAATTAATTTTTAAATTAATTAATGAAACTGATATGTTTTGAATTTGGTAAAATAGAAATCATTTTTGAGTTCATAATATCAAATATAGCTTAGGCGTAATTTTTGGTATTTTTCTGAAAACTTTCAATTTTTGATGAATAGTGAAACCACTAAGTGGTAGTTAAAAAAACTGAATTTTTCATAAAACTTAATTTTACCGCTTCTGTGAGTGGAATTTCAAAAATCCGAGAGACACGGTTGATGTCAGTAAGTAAAATGTGGTTCAATGAGGAGAAAATAATTTTTGGTGAATAGTAACTTTTTACTTTTATTTACCACGGTTAAAAGTAAATAGGGTAATTAAGGGTAAAAATGATATTATTATTACCTTAACACATGTAAACATTCTATTGGATAAATGTAATTCGACAAAAAACAAGCTTAGGAATAAAATATGACCATTTAGGCCCACTTGGATTAGATTAGGACATTTATTATTAATTTATTTAAAGAAGGGTAAAAAGAGTTAAAATCAATGTTTATTTACTACAACATTTTTAATATGGGGTTATAAATAAGATAAATTAGACTATAAATATTCATTAGAAAGATAAAACGATTTCCTATATAATGGTATTTTATTTTTAATTTTTAGACATTAAATTATTTAATTTATTTGTGACACAACGATGATGCAGTAATTATCTTATTAATGAAATATTGACATAATTGATGATATAAATACCCAAATAAATATAATTTGAGAATTTTTATGAATTACACTAATTTTCTAGCTTAATATGACTTGTTAGTAGTGATTTAATTAACTTTTTTCTAACTTATCATTCTGTTATGATTTTCACAAAAATCAATTACTAAATAGTGTCAAAATTGACATAAAATAGTTTTTAAAACAAATATTATATTATTAATTGTTATTTTATTCCTAAAAATCTAAGGTTCGGCCAAATGACTTATATAAGGTTATATATATTAATAATAAACAACTTGGGGTTCGTTTGGATTCTTATAGGATGTTTATTAACCTTATATTGTAAGAACATAAAAAGACACGGTAAAAGTAAAATTATTTAACTTAATGTTTAATCTAAATGATAAGGTTAAAATAGGAACCTAAACTTGTCTAAATTCTATTGGATGAGATTATTTCGACCCAGCCCCACCTTATCCTCGAAATAAATCAATTTTGAGCTATTTAAAACCGAACTTGACTTTATAATAAAATAATATTTTTAGTTATTCCAAAGGTGCCCCTCTCCTCCCTTATAAAAGGGCACCTCCTCCCTCTCTTCCTCACACCACTTTGAGCCTTCAAGCTCGTCCAACCCCTACCAAATTCCCTTCTACACTTCCCTAGAAACATCCTAGAGGTTCTGGTCTTCCTCAAAGACCAATTTAATGCCCTAAAAGGAGATCTCAAAGAGTCGCTTCAAAGAAGAGGTAATTTTCGTTACCGATTCTTTCAACTTTATTTCTGCTTCCACTTCTTCTTCTTAGCTTGTTTCATTATGAAGTAATAACATCAGTATCACTAATATACTGATATGTTATTATAATAATTAAACAACCCTATTTCACTATCTATCCATCCTACGGAAACCGAAATCACCGCGCGTGCGTACGTACGGAATACCGTCTCCACGCCGTGGTGTAATCTGTTTTTCCACTAACACCTTACATGGATGGGTATTATGGTGTAAAGAATAACTATACATAGTTATTATAACATCATAATGATTCTGAAATATTGTATCATCCACTCCAATTCAATTCAATAGATATGGAATTGATATCATCGCTCGTGTGTACGTACGGACTACCATCTCCACGACGCGATGAGATTCATTCTCCATGTTAACCATTTAAGAATGATTATAAAGTATATATAAGCAATAATAATGAAATATATGACATTATAAAGCTATTGGATTTATGTGTGTATATATGTATGTCATCTACTTAATTCCCTTCAACTCAATAAGGAAACGAAAACAGCGTTCATGCGTACGTACGGCCTACCGTCTCCATGAACGGTGTATTTCTTTCCATTTACTAATTTATTATATATATGTATATTCTGAATATATATTATATATAAATCATGTTTTATATTATGGAATTAAGTAATTATGATCTAAACAATCATATAAATAATTACAAGTCAAAACACAGACAACAAATGAAACAATTTTACCCAAAATGCTCTTTAACATAGAATTTACAAAAGAACGGGTAGTATAAAGTCATAAGTGAACCATATATGATATCATAACAATGAGTATGATTCTGGAATAAGTCAATGACATTATTTAAATAATTATACAGGAGTTTTGGACAATTACGAAGCATATCGGACCTAAGGTAAGGGAAATATCACAATCTCATTTTTATCCAAGATTGTTAATACTTTGGTATTTACTGGGGTGTATTTTATCATCCACATTCATGTTTCCTCGATATGACATATTATTTACATCCACCTACAGTGGTTTAAATCCAATTTTTCCCTTTGGTGTGTTTTTATTAAAAGATATGAAAGGAATCATTTGTCGTTTTTCGTACGAGGTATATTTTTGACTTCTTCGACAAAAGTACGAGAAGAATGTTTTTTTAACTTATACGGCATGAATGGATTTTTAAAACATTATTTCCAAGAAGCATCCTTTAGAAGTATTCAAATTTATTTTTAATCAACTTCTTTTAGTTTAAAATTGTATGACATGTTAAGAAAGGAAAAGTTTTTTTGAAGTAGAAAAGATATTTTCCTCAAGAATGAAGTTCAAGTGTTTTATCAAAATTATTTTCCATCTAAGATAATAAAGGGTTCTGTTTTAATCCCTATTATTACATTGATTTGATTATGTTGTGATGGAATTATTTTTGTGAATTCCTTTATCTTATATGAATTGTTTTATGATGTCATGATGTTTAAGATTCCCATTTTTATTACATGGGTTATGCAATGATGTATGATTTATGATTTTGTGGCACACATAAGAATGGTATCATAATGAGATGGGTGGGACCTATATCTCCCTCCAATGCATTGGGTAAAGATTTTATATCTCATGAGATAGACATGGCTAGAATGGTAGGTTATACCGGTTCAGTGAAACAGGACTGAAACGAGGGTGACTCGGTTCAAAAAGGGACTTTGTCCATTAAGATAGTCTTGGAAATGAGTCTTGACTAATAAGATATGATTCTCTATGATTATGTGTGTATGCCATACAGTTTCATGTTTTAAGTTATGATTATTGTGACTACATTTCACTGCCATGATTTATCCCATGTTATAAAATTATGATCTCTTTTGCATGTTAAGATTTCCAAAAGTTATGTGCTTATGTATATGATGTGATTGATATTTCTTTTTTTTACCCTTACTGAGCATTTGAGCTCACCCTATTATGTTTTCTTTTCCCCAGGATATAAAGAAAGGTTTTAGGTAAAAAAAAGTAAGATCTTTATGAGAGATTTTGAAGATCTTTCACCACGATTAGAAGATTATATTCCAAGTTTCCAAAGAAACTAAACTATTACAGTCCTTGTGTGTGTGTTTTTGTTATGTAATAAGTATTCCGCAAAAGTAATTTAATGTCCATGTACATCAGGCTTCGGGTCTCTACATCCACGTTGTGCTTCCCTGAATCACTGAAGAAGTGGGGGAGTGACTGTAAGTGACTGAAGAAAAGATTATCCATCCCGATCCACAAAGATATCTGCAATGTGGCCAACATCTCTGTCGCCTTGCTTAGAATATGTATACTAGATCTCCTACTGAGTTCATCATCTACAACTTTCCCCTTCTCAGGAGTATAGAATATCTCGAAGTCATAGTGTTGGAGGAACTCTAGCCAACATCAGTGTCTTAGGTTCAAGTCCTTCTGATATAAGATATACCTAAGACTCATGTGATTGGAGCAGACTATAAAATGCTTTACCATCATGTAATGCTTCCACATATTCAAGGGGAAGACCACTACTACTAACTCTAGGTCACAGGTATCATAGTTCTGCTCATGTTGTCTCAGCTGTTGAGATCCATATGTGATCATTGGTCACTCCTGCAACAGGACACATCCGAGTCTGGTCCATGATGCATGGTAGTAGACTATATACCCTACCTCATCCTCCAGTAGCCTCAAGATTGTGGCACTAGTAAGACTTTGCCTCAAATCATGTAAACTTCGCTGGAATCTCTCCGACCAAACAATGGGTTTCCCCTTCTTTGTGAATGCTAATAGATGTGCTGCATCTCTGGAGGAATCTGGCACAAATCTCTAGTAGTATTCGACCAAACCCATGAAACTCTATAACTGTGTCACACTCATGGGTGGCATCCAAGAACGTACCACCTCAATCTTATTTGGATCCACTTTAACTCCAGCCTCCGAGATGACATGTCCAGGAATGTGAACATCATGGATCCTGAACTAGAACCTCGAGAGCTTAATATAATGTTAGTGCTCTCGGAGTCTGTCCAGTACTATCTGCAAATGATAGGCATGCTCCTCCTTCGTAGATGAGTAGATCATAATGTCATCGATGAAGACTAATACAAAGCGATAATAGTATGGTAGAAAAATAATACTCATGAGTCCCATGAACACTGTTGGGGTGTTGGTTACCCCAAAAGGAATAACCATGAACTCGTTGTGGTTGTACTAACATCTGAAGGCCATCTTCTGCACATCCTACTCCCGTACTCTGAGCTGGTGCTATCCTGATATGAGGTCTATCATCGAGAACCACCGTGATCCTTTCAACTGATCAAAGAGTTCTTCAATCATTGGGAGTGGGTACTTGTTTTTCACAGTCACCTGATTCTGGCGTCGATAGTCAACACAAAGTCTCAATCATTCATCTTCCTTTTTGGTTAATAGAATTGGGGCTGCCCAAGGGGAAACACTAGGCTCGATGAAACCATTCCCTTGTAAGTCCTCCAATTGAACCCACAGTTCAAGAAGCTCCGTGGGGGCCATCTGATATGCTGGTGAAGATATCAGTGTCCTCCTGGGGTACAATTCAATGTAAAACTTCACCTCTCTGCATGGAGGTAGGCCAGAAATAACATCAGGGAAGACATCCACGTACTGGTCTACCACTACACGATAACTCAGACTCTCCACATCAACCACTCTAAGGGTAAGGCTATCCAACTGATGTGTAATCGGCTGCACCATCCTTCGGGTAAATCCATCATGTGATAGAAAGGTTACCTTTTCATCGGTGAAGGTAAACCTGGTCCCATCAGTGCGGACACACCACACTTTGTTCCTAATACAGAACATGAAAATGTTTATTTGATTTTTTTTTTAATTTATTAGTTTGATATTGGAATAATGGTAACATTAGACCTCTCATAATTCCATGTTGAGATTTTATGCTTAAGGAAAATTATAATTTATATGTTGGGTTATTTGAAACATTGATATATTAATGTAATTATCTTAATCATATCTATTTATTTTTAATGATGTTCGATGAATCCATCTATTTTTTCCAAGTTTTCATAAATTATGGGATATTTGAATTAATTTTTTATAGTGAATTTGGAAAATGTTTTATAGTGATTTATTTTATAAAATATTTCTTCATGTAATTTTGAGTTGATACTCACAGAAGATAATTTTGATTTTCAATTGTTTTATGTGACATATTTTCCAAATTGTTTAATTATTTTCTGGAGTTAAAAAAATTGGGCTATGCTCAAGCTAGTTTATCAACCATGTGGAATCCCCCCACATTGCCATCCCATAAGGGGAATTATGGATAAGACACTACAAGAAGATCCAATGATAGCTGTCAATGCCTCATGAAGGATCTAGGACAATGAGGATGGTGAGCGTAGGGTTATGCCACAAGTATATATGGGATTAAGCAAATGCGGACTGATTTTTTAGGGTTGGGATGATTTTCTTATTCACATGTGTGTCTTGAATCCCACCCTGATGAGGGATATAATGGGAAGAAATTATTATGATGTTATTTAGACTCTTAAGGCATCATGAATCTAAACTGACGTGGAATACATTCTAATCAATTACAATTCACATATAAAAAATTGAGTTTGTTCTGCATATCTATTATTCTTCCCTAATTTAGATTGGACGTCCACTGAGCTATTAATCATTTTGCACCCCACAATGAATCTATCAACCACTAAAGCGTCAAAATTTACTATCAGCGCCACCTCACTTGGTTGAAAATGATACATTCACCTTTTTTGAAGCCTGTGGTCTGCATGAATCACGTCCTGGACCCAATAAGATCACAATATTGTCCATTTCATGGATTCATCCAGCAACAGTGAATCCCAAATGAATAATAATCCTCCACATAAAAATTCACCATTTCCATGATACACCATCCACTACTAACACCACACACTACAGATTGAGACCAAACAGATTCCACATGATGTATTCACCAAAGAGGAGGCATGCCTATTTAGATTTTGTCTACTTTGAACACCTGATATCATCATTTGATGCAGTCTTTGTCTATTCAAATATATTCAAAATCGAGAACTATTTCTTACACCAAAAAATGTCATTGACCACGGAAGTGGTCGAATAATTCCGCCCTCTATATAAAACAAGGACCCGTCTCCACAAGTAAGGGATTTGGACACCATTAAGGTTAAGAATTCCACTTTTGGAGGCCGACTACTAGTGTTATATTCTTATATTCCTTATTTTATTATTATTATTTCTAAAAATTATGATATTTTACCTTTAATTATTTATTTAATATAGTACATGATTTATTTTATCATTTTTTGGTTCCCAAATTTATCACATTCTTATTATTCTACATTTATATATTGTTTTAAAAAATATTAATTTATTTAAAATTCCTTTCTCATTCAATTTTATTTTATTTCAGTTACCTTCTATACCTATTAATTCATATTTTATTATTTATAATATTTCATATTTTTTCTTTTCCCATGTTTTATTCTATTTTTATTCTTATTTTTACCATATCATCTTTTATTCTCACCATTGTTACCTATTACTCCCGATAATGGGAGGCAGACCTAACGGTAGTCCTGGGGGAGGTTAGATGTTCTTGAATTATTTCTAACAATTTATTTTATATTTTTGGATGATTTAAGATTCATTATTATGTGTATCAATTACCCCCAATGACTTGAAATATAAATATATTTCTATTCTATAATTTATATTTCTTTTCCCTCATATTCATTTATCTTATCTTTACTTGATGAATTTGAATTGATCAAGGGATGAAATGTTATAAAATGGAGTCGAATCCTCAAGATTGCACACTCTCGAGTATGGTGTTCCATCAACCCAGATTACTAGAGGGTGTTAAATTTAGATTTCCTAAGGAATTCATGATTTCAAAAAATATAAAAAAGGATATTAATTCATGTTTGAGAGTTTAGATTTTTATTATGATACATTATATATTCAGATAAATAATAATAATGAGAGATTTAATAACTAAACCTAGGACCATGTTCATTCATTATAATCTCACCTTATTTATCATTGCATATTTTTCTGGTTTAAATTTTATTCTTGGTGTCTTTTCATAATTTTACAAAATAAAATAAAAAACTTCATATTAAATTACTTTCATAAAAAATAGGAAAAAATTATATTTATGTGAATTAGAGTAATTAATTAAACAATTGAGAATATCCTTAACTGAGATGACCCAACTAGTAATAAAGATTCCCTAGACAAATAATTAATTTTTTTTCTATGCCATATACCATGTTTGAATCTAGTTAATCATAACATAATCCTTGAATTATTTAAAAAAAAGTTGAGTATATCTCCATAAAAATCTTCATTATGTCTAAAAAGATTCTTGAAAAATTAATGAGTCTGAATAGAATCACTATGAACTCATAGTGTCTAAAAAAATTTTAAAAGGAAGTGTTTGTAAACATTTTACTTTAATTAGTGATTTTATAACTATAGTTTAACCTTATGTGAGTAATTGGAACAAAATAGCTAATGGAATAGTTCACCAATATATGTCCAGGTAAACTAATTCTTTATCATGATTTTTTAGTTCATTATATTTAATAAATATGGGCTATGACCCATCCTTCTTCATGATAAAGAGGATTGGAGTGCTGATTAGAAAGAATTCAGACATATAAAACTTATTTGAATCTCATATTATTAATAATTCATTGGTTAACCCAACTAAATAGTTTCCATTATATAGGAAGTCATGTATATTGGAATATATCTAGGTATATGTTCAATTGAGAGATCAACTTCTCTATCAGAAGGAAGGTTGGTTAACTCTTTAGGGAATACATCATAGTATTCCCTCACAAATTGAATGAATTTGAGCAAGGTTCTATCAATTATATCAAGCATTATAGATTGATATGATTCTTCATAATGAAATAATTTTAATTCTTGAGATTAATATTACAATGGAGTTGCATACTATTTTTTACACCTGTATTGAATAGGATGGTGATTTTGGATTTAGAGAGTGATTTCCATCTCCCAAAATTTCTTTCTGGAATTATAAAAGTATAAAAACCAATTAATTATATAACATTAAATCCCAATAATAGAATAATTATTACTTTTATTGGTAGGTTTATTCTATAAAAATTGACTGGGGATGATTTGTTACGTGGGATTCATTAACATCCATCTTTTAATATTCAAAAAGGTTACCCCACCAACCTTTTATAGGTTGTGTTTGAACAGTTCGACTTAAAATTCATGTGAAAAATGATTTTTCATTACAATAATAAAATAATAAATTCATCTACCTTGAATAAATAACTAGTTTACTATTCACCAACAAATTTTTAGGGCCCACCATACAAATATTTATAACCTAATCCCTTCTATGATCTATAAAACATAATGATTGTTTCACTTAATTATCTATAATTCCCCTTTTATTAGGGAATTTACGTTTATAATGCTTATTTTATGTATAGTTTAAGAACAACACAACAAGTTGGGGGGTCAACTAGAAACATAATTTTTCTCTCTCATATTAGTAGGATTCTATATCTCCCTCCAACAATAATTATATAGATTCCCATCATTTCAACAATTTAGGCATATACCTATTCCATTAAAATTTATTTTTGGATACTTCTTCCCACACAGTAGTTACTTAGAATGATGTATTTTATCTCCATATTCGATTTATCCATTTATCTTCTCAAAATAAACTCAATTATCTACTTTATATTCTTATCACCTCTAGAACACAAAAAAGACCAATTTATAACTTGGTCATGATGGAAAAACATACAATAGCCATCAATGCCTCAAATATATAATTATTTTCATAAAAATGGATTTAATCCAATAATTATTCTTACCATATTACTTTTTATGTCCATGAAAAAGTTGGGGGTGTAACAAGAAATCTATATGATGTTTGCCTCACAAACCCTGATAACATGATCTTCATTTTGATTCCATCTAATAAACACCATTTAAATTTTAATATGGAGAATTCATGGAAACTATTTATTTAACAATACTATCTTTATTCCTTCCCCATCCATTGATATGACTTCCTCTTTGTGTTTTTTTCTTGGGTAATTCCCACCACTAGCATTTTTATTCCTTCATGAGATAAATTACTGATTTGAGATTCTCTTATTCTTAATATTAGTGGACAATGAAATAATCTAAGTAGAGATAATCCATTATTATATGATAAGGGTATCCAAATATCCACTAAATATAGGATTTATTTTCCATATAATGTTATGAACTATGACTTTTTCATTATTAAGAGAATTAGGGTGTTGCACATGATTCATTATATTATTCATATAATTATTCATTTTATCTAGTACATCCATGATGTTCTTGGATCACACTACCATCTGGTTAGGAATCACATTATGGAAATAATATCATGTCCTAAAAGATTGATTTTTCTCGGGATTCATAATATGTCATTCCTTTAACTAAAATAAAGGAAAAATTTTGGATGAGAATAATTTTATTAATAATCCTATAAAAAGTGAATTTGTTAACATTGAAGTAAAAACATTTAAACTTCATGATAATCTAAACATTTGAGTCTCTAGATTTTAATCTAGGTTATCTGTTGTAAATTTTTTATTATTTTTTCTAACCATAATATTTATTATTTAATATAATAATTGTTTTTAAAAAATTTATAAATTTACCAAAAAATATCCCGAAGGATTATAAAACCATATGTCTAGTAATACTTAATTTTTAAAGATCGGGTATATGTTGAGTCAATACCTGATGATCCCCTTATATTTTTTTTACCCTGGGTACATCTTTTCCAAAGACAAAACTATGTGAAGTATCTAGGAAGGGACTTCATTATATGCACACCAAACTCTCTATAATTTATAAAAATTTATTGGATGTTTTCTATACATATATTCAAAATTATATTTTTTACTTAATTATTAATTTCCAAATACCCAAAATAATTAGACCTTTATCTTAGGCTAGCTATAGTGATCCAATACTGTTATAAATATTATTACATGTTATTTAAAAAAAATATCTCACAAAAAACCCATGTATCAAGTATAATTATGTCATTATAAGACTCAGTATATAATACATCATCATGAAATAAAAATTAAATATCATATTTCTTATACCAACGTGATCTACAAAACACCATTGAAGTTTGAAAATTGTAAGGAACAACCAAATGAATATATAAACAAAATGATTGAGGTATAAAGAATAGTAAGATAATAACCATGATAAAAGAGCATAACATATGACTCAAATTCAATAAAATTATAGCATAAGATACAAGGAACTTAAATATCCCATGGAATCATGATATAATAAAATTTTAATGATAATATCATAGAATCATAGGAATATGGAAATATCATAATACACAACATCATATGAATAATTCAAATCTAACTATTGAGACCTCATAACTTAGTGGATATAGTTCCCTCATGAATTAAGGTTAATACATTATCAAATACATAACATCACATCAGATATAAAATTTAAAAATTAATTTGAATTATATCTAGTTTCACCATTAATAATTGTTTTACGAATAATTTTTCCATACCAAAGAGTCATTCATAATGACCAAGAACAATAATTACCCCTGTAAAGTAATTTGTTATGTAATCATTTGTTATAACCAAATATATTACATAAATATTTCCTAGAAATTTGGGATTAAACACTATTGTAAATTCATAAATGAAAAAATAATCAATGGCCTTCAAAATGATTTCCAAGTTATGTGATAACACAAAAAGATGTTGATATGAAACTTTACAAATGAAACACTTAACTAGGGTTTTAAAAAAGGTGATATAGATTCTTTGGAGAGGGAAAGTAGAATAATAATTTCTATAAAGTAAAAAATAACCAAACATTTTTCCATAATAAAATTAGAAATATTTTACCTGCTACTAGTTTAAAATATTTGACTTTATTGTATTTTAAATTTTATAAAAATAGAGAATTTCTCTTTAATCAATTTTTCCTGACAAAATATATTTAAAATAAAATATAATAATCATGAATACACCCAATAAATAAAGGTAATGATAACTCAGTATATATGTGATGGGACCATATAATCATAATAATAAAGCAATAGATGAGAAAAATAGTTTTATAATTTGAGAATTGAAGTGAGAAGCCATTAATCTATGTAAAGGGAAAATGTTTGGAAGTTCCATTACATCGAGTCATTGATTCACTCGATATGATTTCCTAACATCAGGAATAATAAAATATAATTTATCAAATACTTATGATAAATTTTATAAAATAGTTTTTTATTACTAATATTTTATGTTATTTTAAATTTTTTTATGAAATTATATTTATTCATACACTCCCAAGGGTGTTCATTCCATAGTTTCAAAGATTATTTAGATTGTGGATAATTATATATATTCATATAAAATGGGAAAAAAATCTAGAATTGAAACAAAGTGTAATTCATGTCCCTCAAAAATGAAAATTAGTCCAAAATATCAAAATGTTTTCTACGTTATAGATGATTCATTAATGGTAATTTTTATCGTTATACAATTAGTTCAATTTTATGGTTTATCGACCATCTTGAACTAGATTAGTTTTATATAATTAAATGAATTCTAAAATATAAATAAAATTGAATAGTTAGTAATATTTTAATTATAATCATATTTTAATATGATATTATTTTTGTAACCACCCATGTAGTAGGTGGAGAATAAAAAATTACATTGTTCTTGAAGGATGGTTAATATGAAAAATGATTAAAAGGATTGTTTGAGAGTATTACCTTCTCCTTTGGAAGGATCATATTATAAAACCTATTAAAGATATTTACAATGGTCTTTAGGATTGAATAAAACACCTTGGGAGAGGCTGATATGGTTAGGTAGAGAAATGGATAGTTTTCAGGTAATATCTAAGGCTTAGAATGTGTGAAATGAAGGGGTTGTGATAGGTACAATTTATAATGGGATGAGACTGGTATATTTAATATAATATTGATTAGCTTATATTTTCCCTCAAGTATATAAATATTGTTGATTCATGTAACCCTATATAGTAATTAGGTCTTGTGATTTTTAACTAATAGTCGATTACATCATGCATGACTCAATTCATTGTGTATTTTTCCTACAATGAAAATTACATTATTTTATCATATTTCCATACTCAGAAAAAATAGGTTATTTTCTAATATTTAAAAAAATCATCATGTTCATTTTTAATTATTTAATATATAAAAATGGATTCATTTTTTTAAAAATATTTTTCTCAATAAGGGAAAATTGATTATTTCAAATCCAAGTTAATTTTTTAAAAGGCCAATTTTAATATTCTGATCAGATTTTTTACAATAAGAAAAATTAAATTTAGTCTCTGAAAATTATATTATCATATTAATAAAACATGATATTATTTTATAAACCCATTTTATGAAAATGTTTTTTAATATCATTTTAATTAAAATTTTAAAAAAAAATATGTGTTTTATAAAAATCATACACATATTTTTTAATTTTTAAAAAAATTATTTATTTTTACCCTGATATAATGTTGTTATAATTAAATGTTATAAAATATTTAAATATTAATTTCTATTTAAGTAAGTTATGTTACTATTTGAATGATTATGTTACTATTCATAATGGTCAGATTAGTATTCTAATGGTTAGATGACCATTCCAACATTCATATTTGTAATGTTTATATGAGTTAATTTCCTTATATAAATAACTCATATTTCATTCATTTTTATTTCACATATATTTTCTCTCTAGGTTAAATATATTTTAATATTAAAAATCAATATTTTTTTGAAAATATTCGATTAAATTTCTGTAGTGTTGTTCATGACTGCGATCATTCTATGGGGTCGAGCATATCCCAATATTTATATTATTGAAATATTATTTTATATTACTGTCCCATAGATACACGTTATATTCATATGACTATATTTATTACCTAATTGTACTGTTTATGTTATTATAAAAAATATTTGTTATATCTTATGGTGCATGTGGTTTAAAAAATATCTCATTACTATGTCTGAAATATTTGAATAATAATAATTTAAATTCCATTGAAAAAATTTGTATCATTATATTATCTATATTTTAAATACATTAAAAACTATGAAAACTAGTCTATGTAGGCATTGGTTTTTAATTACCTATTATCCCCACAAAATAAGTCCACAACAACTATTCACAAATTGACATTCATAAAAAGATGTACTATTAGATGAGTACAGAATTCAATCAACTAGGTCGCTCCCGTCTAACAAACAAAAATCCATGGAAACAAGGTTTACACCATAACCATTCACATATTTCAAAAACTCCTTCATATTAATCTCCACACACCAAAACACAAATGAGATCTCAATAAAACCCTTGAAATTTAATTAGGTTTTCAAAATAATGAAATTGTCAATAACCTAGATCCTAGAAAGTCCAATTCTAGAAAAATCCAATTTTCAAAGGCTTATTGAAAGAACATTTCATAATTCATTTCCTAGAACATTTCTCAAAACCTGAAATTCCATATATTTTCAAAATTAATTTCTCAAAAATCCATTCCAAGAAAAACCAATATATAAAACTCTTTTCAGTTATATCACTTCACTATATGATTTTTTCATTCAAAACAAGGTTATTGTTCTTAATTAAAGGATTTCTCAAAAACTGTTAATCCCAAAAATCATACCCATATAGATTCCCAAAAATCACAAACAAAATAAATATTCTATTCCTCATGTAACCTTATTAATAAAGTCACCCTATAAAATATATTTGAGAAAACATTTTTTAAATTATAATTTTCATCAGTTGATAATGGATTATGATCTGGAAACATGTCAAACCTCACCACCCATAAATTGATGCATTATTCCCTAATAATTAAATTATATTTATTTATGAACAACTCATTGGATCCTAACTGATCTTTATGAATAATAATTTTTCACATCCATTCCAAATTGGAATTCTCAATTTGATCCAACACATATATTATACTATAGTTTCCTATCCTAAAACTAGAAATCCCCTGGATACATGGGTTAAAACTTTATTCATGAATTTTGGGAATATACATGATCTACCACTAGAATTTTTAATCACCAAAAACTACATATAACTACTTCATACAATAAAAAATAATATATTCCAACATTTGGTAACACCCTAGCCTATATTTCACAAACGACATCAAATCGTGAGCCATCACATGACCGCAAGAACACCTCCTCATCTTACAATGGATTCCAACTCTTCATGGGGGCCAAAAATAGTAATGGTGGTATTATGAAAACAAAAATAAAGTTTGGGGGTAACTCCTTAATATACTGAATATTTGAGATATGTTTTCTAAATAAAAAACATACCAAATACCTATAAAAAATAAATCAGGAGTGAACATGGTGGACTAGATCATGAATAGGAAAATGTAAAAAATATAAATAATTTATAAAACTTAATACAATTTCATTAATAAAAAAAATTACAACAGTCATAATATATAAATATACAAGGCACATTGGCTAGTACTCATGAAAAACAATAACCAAAAATTAAAAACACTATCCTCTAGAGAAAATCACATAATCATTTTTTTGAATCAGTTTCCTCAATGAACTTGTAACTAGGCCATGTTCCCACCTCCATGTGACACCTTTTTTCTTTTATAAAATTTGGTGTTATACTCACAAACATAAAAATGCATATTACGCAAGATAGTAGGGGTGATGCCAATGACCTGGTCGGAATCCCAAATGATGAAAGCATACATAGGATAATGTTTTTGTGCATGAAATACATATATAATAGGTTTTTTTGTTTTGAAAATAAATTCTAGAAATTATAACACACAATTCTCATACAACCATATAAATTAGATCATTGTGTGCTACTTATTCCACCATGACACTTATCCTTACCAACATTAGCTCTATATGAAAAGGAAAATATTCACATCATATCATAACCTAAATTCATATATAAATATTAATAGTAGGGTTCTAGTAAAATTATAGTTCTTAACCCATACCCGAAGATATATGGAATGCTGGGATATAATAAATAGTAACCGAATCCTTTCCCAAATACACCGAGTTGATGTAATCTATGACCTGAAACTAGTACCTAAAGAAACAGTGTATAGTCTAATATCTAAATCATACCCTGCTACATTTAAATCCATGTTAGGCTTCAACCCATGCCACACAATGCTTCATGACATATCCTTCTCGCATGGGTTGGTCCATGACCCATGCCAAATCACCCACTGAAGTGTATACTATCTAGACCTATGTGTTCTCAATCATGGAATGATAAGGTTATATGATCCCTCTCCCCTACCAGGTTTTCAACTGTTATAAGCACATTGTTGGCATAAATAACTAACAAAAAATAAAGACTAGAACCTATCTCATGACTCATAATATCATCAATAAGATGGTAATCACTTCATAATAGAACCTCCCCTAAAGCTCATATGAAAGCCTATATCACCCCTCAATGGGTAATTTCAAATTCTATTAACCATTTTTCACATTAATATTAAAAGGAAGTGTTATCACAATGATAAATATAACACACAATCATAATTTAATTAGTATTTAATTTGGATAAACCAAAAAACAAAATAGTACACAAGATTTTTTAATACAAGCCATATACCACAGAGGGGAAAACACTAATTTTTTTGAAAATAATCCCATCATAATTTATTTTTAAAAAACCATGTTAAATATAACCTTTCCCAACACTTCATAAAAGGCCCCACATGTCTTCATACTTAAGCTAGGTCCATTTAAAATGACCTATCAAGACATTATTTAGAAATCACATTCCCATTTGGAATTATAATTTCATTAACGATTTCTCAAATCAACAGTTTTCTATACAAAATTTTCTTAATTTAGAGAACATTTTAATTGAATTATATGATGGAACATATATTTTAAGGAAAATTACAAATTTCACCAACCAATCTATAGAGAGAGATAACCATAATCATTAGATAAAGATTCTAGAATAGAACCTTTAGGTACATTATATGGTCCATGTTGGTTATTAGGATGAATTTATCCTGTCTCAGTCTATTTAGATTTCATAAAATTCATGTTTTATGAAGAAATTAATGATTATTATGGAATATGAATATAAAATCCATAATCATATAAGACATTTAATAAATTCAACCCCTACATAAAATATTTATTATAAATTCATCCAAATATCATATTCCCCCCCCCCCCTCTATTTAATGGGAACCTATCTCATTAATATATACTAATAAATTAATAATCAAAACATTGAAAAATAAATCCAAATGTTAGAAAAATTGACACTAACTCAATGACAAACCACATATCACTAAAAATAGTATTAGTGAGGTATGATTAATTTCCCAAACCAATTTTAGAATTGGATACATAGAATCATAAATTAAACCCTAAAATTAAAATCTAAATGAACCTAAAATAAAATGATAGGTATTGTGAAACACATCGGGAAATAGACCATAATGTAAAAAAACGAATGGATCAATAATTGTGTCCTACCATGACATCCTCTATAAGATGAAGATGAAATCCCCGATGACAGGTCATTTTCAATAGGTTGTAGTGAATTTTTCTCCCAAAAATCTTATTATAAGAATTAAAAAGAAGTAAAAAAAATATAAATATAGTATATAGATGGATGTATATTATCATGATTCATTATGATAAAGAGATCTTAAACAGTCCTGAATGGGTAGAGAGAAATGGATGAGGATTGAGACAATGTGATTCCGAATTTATTTAGTCCACCAAAATAAATTAAAGGACTAGGGGTTCATAACTTTAAAAACATTGTTAAATATTGAGTATTACCTTCATAAAGAGGATATGAGAACAAGTTGATGTTATAAATTCTTATACATTAAGAAGAAATCTCATCTACCCTGACACACTGAAAACATAATCCCCCTCATAAAACTAGGAATCATACTAATAATTAATACCCTACCAAAGAAACCTAATTCATAGCCTAAATGGACCAAATTTTGTTCATTCACTGTATGACCACACTCAACCAATTGTAAATGGAAAACTAGTGAAATTATTAGTGTCATAGAAAATCAATCCATAAATGAACATACCTAAAAAAATATGGCATCACTAGATCATAAAAACATATCCATAATAAAGTAAAAAAGACTTACAAATTCATGAAACCTTAATCTAGGCCCTAGTTCTTGAGTCAAAGCCCTCTCTAAAAAAAATTAAATTTTCCTCCAAAACACACAACAAATAATGATGCGGGTTATTATAGAAAACTCTTCGTATAAATATAAATGCATGATAACATTGTAAATCTTTTTAAATGTAGATAATGTGTGGAATATTATCAACCTAATCCTCATATGAATGGTTACACTATGATTTTTCCCTTATAAAAAAATTTCTAATGGAAAATAACCCATAAAAAAGTTGGATGGGTATTGACACGATCTTGCCTCGGTGAAAAACATGTGGGCATAACTACACCCTTATTTTGACACTCTGGATGATATTTTTGGTTATTCACATACTTATTTCAACCATTGTTATGGATGTAAATAAATTATAATGGGTCATTTGATATATTAAGAGGAATATTAACATGGATAAAAGAAATCAAAAAATAGATATTCATTATCTTGGTTAATAATTTAATTTTTGAATTATTTCATCAATGTTCATTATATGTATTTTAGACAACTATAAATTTATTTTTTGCCATTATTTTTTCATGAAAATGATGCATAATAGTAGAAATATGTTATGAATTTATGTGATTTAAAAGGAAAGGGTTATTCTAATGTATAACCTAATCCTATAGGGTTTGTAATGAAAAATATCATAGATTTTCTCACTCCAATCTCCTAAACTATATATAATTTTCATAAAAATAATGAGATCCCAAATTCACCACAGATATAGAATTATTATTTTAATTATTTTATACAGTAACACCCACCCTCCTTTAGTAGGTCTTCAAACCCACTAATTATATATCAATGGATTGTTATAATAGAGAATATATTTTTCATCCTCTAATGATTAAACCATGTGATGTTCATTTTAGTTTTTTGTAATCTAAAAGATGAGTTTATACAATAGTATACTCTGATTATGAGTTCAATAAGAAAACTCATTCTATTGAAAGAGATGGTTTCATGAAAATATTATTCAGGAAATATTTTCCCTAAACTACTAACACAAAAATGCTGACCAGATTCATATATTTAGAATGAAATGAGGATGAATCCATTAGTTCTTATAAATAATATTCCATGAGACTAAAAAGGTATTCCTCTAATTTTACAACTCACACTAAAATAAAGATAGAAAATTAGTTATTAGACTAAAATCAAAACTTTAAAAGAAATTATCTATATGTTACATTGGTATCTATAAAGAAATTGATCTATGAAAACTAAAGGTTGAAATGGAATTTTGGGACTCTTATTATTCTAGGGACAAGTAAAACATGATTGATCTTCATGGAAAGTAATGTAAAATGTCATGGAGGAAATTAAATTCAACCTTCCATATTTTATAAATTTTGAAAAAACACTTGAAATATTTATTAACATTTCCAAGAAGAAGTTTTAAATTTTGTAGAATAATTTATCAGTAATGGGACATATAAAAACATGATAAGAGGAAAAGTAACACAAATATAGAATATAAAATCAAAGATAATTATCCAAACACACATAAATTCTTAAAATGATAGTAGTATGGGTGTTATGTTATCCAATTCCCTAATACGATGGATAATATGGAAAATAGGCATCAACAACCAACAATAAAATATGAAAAAACAAGGGAAATTGAAATCCCCACTACTAAGGTGGACAATGATAATGATGCAGTGAAAGGTACGCTTATTCTATAATATATATTTGTAAATATAATTCCTAATTATAATTCATAATATTCTTTTATATAATATCATTTTCAAGAATGTTGATTCATCCAATAGAACACTTAACATATAAATATTAGTGAAAATACCTAGTGGAGTGATAATTTCAGAAAAGGTAAATAAATATTCATTCATTGATATTTCTCCAAAGTTACCTCCTATAGATCTAGTTATCATTCACTTCACAATGGTTTCTTTGATACTTGGAATATACGTGATTTCTCTACAAACATCACATATAAATTGTTGAAGAAATAAAATCTTCCTTAATATCACTAATTTAATTAATATAAAATATCAATAAAAATGTTTATAGGGAATCCCATTGGATTAAAACCCAATAATTTTTATTTTTATATCTAATAATAAAGGATACATGGATAAATAAATTTGGAGTGAACTCAACATTGAACAGATGGATGTTTTCTAAGAGTATACAAATATATTTTATAATGAATGAAAAAGACATCCATTGAAATGTGAGGTTTAATTTTTGATTGATCCCATACATACTCTAATGATTCTAAAAAATAGTCCATATATATTGATCAATTTTCAATAATATTATTTGAATAAAAAATATTAGGATAATTAGGAAAATTGATTTATATTCCCATGCCTTCCATAAAGATTTTTCTATTCCTCTTTTTCAAAAAAGGGTTGGATATGTGAATTTTTTCATAGATTTAATGAGGTATGAAATTTCAAAATCATGAATAATTATATTTTTCTTCATATGTATTATTTTTATGATTGAAATAGATCTACTCACTACATATTGTAGGAAGACCTTCAATATGTATACCATTGAGTAAGGGTAATGATTGAAAACAAATGATTACATTTTTTTCAAAACATATGGACTCTATGAATTCTTATTGATGCCATTATGAATTATCAATACCCAAAATATCTTTATGTTGTAGGTTAATATAATATTTAGGCTACAAAAAGTATCAATCTTGGGACATATAGTCTCTTTTTCTAGTAGATTTATGGATTTATCAAGTACTATGGTTATTTATAATGGTCTAGACAACTAAATGTTACATAAATACAGAGAGTCCACTTATTAGATGAATAATATTGGTGATTTTTATATATAATGATGCTAAATATATAATTATTATACATAATATCTATATTTTAAACATCCCATATCATAAAAATTGATAAAACCCAAGGAATGGAAGGTTTAATGTCTTTTAGGACTAACTAGAAATGCGTATGCTTTTATGATAATAGTAAATATTTCACCATAATTGAGTCATAATATAATCCCATTTAGGAATCCTATATGATATATTAATATTAATATCCTTGGGGTAGAAGAATAATAATGGGGTGAGTTAAAACGCCAAGTATGGGGAAAATATCATTAACATGTCTTGAATGGTTAGATCTTGAGTATATAAGAAAATATGAGGATGGGATAAATATATTATTAAAATAAAAATTAAAGAATAATATTTATAAATAATTCATGATAAAATGACATTTAATGTCAAATTAATAAACGTGTATCATGGAATAATATTTTCAAATAATAAACATGATCCTAGAGCATAATTCTTGGATTCTGACATTAGTACATTACATTTCAATTAGGAATATCATAACAAGTAATTATGGGACAATCATAAAAATAAAAAACCATCATAATTTGAAACATTATAATTATTTCAACTATTAAATTTATGAAATAATAAATTCATTTATACCCTTTATTTTTTGAACAAATAAATTATTTTCAATGATTTTTGTTCTAAAAAAATAAATGAATATTCCCATATTTCATCCTCCTGTGATATTAAAAAATTGAATTCAGAGGAGATATAGGGACCCACACAAAATCATCCATACATATTTTTAATATATGATATAAATCAATCACAATATCAATAACACTAGGAATAAATTTTTTTTCATTCATTTCATAAAAAAGGACTCGTGGTACAACCAAAATTGAACTCATGAATGAAAATATATGATATAAAAAATTCATCTAACTAGAAAAATATTTCTTAATAACGATGAGATGGTGTTTAATGAAAAATAACTTGTATTTATTTAAATAAATTAGAGATAAAGTGGATAACTAGTAGTGAACCCCAATTTCTGGAAGGATTGGAATGTTATAAAATATATTTTCATTAAAATTAAATAAATTCATCATAATAGAAATTAATATTTAAAACAAAAAAAAAATATTTTTGAAAAAAGTTATAATATAAATTTTTTTCATAAAATTTCAATGAGTAGATATAGAAAGATATATTTTTTTGAATTAAAAACATAATCCATTAAAAACCATTTTAAAATTATAATTTCCATTTAAAAATGAATATATAGATTTTGGAAAAGGAAGTAATATTTCCTTTTATTTTCAAAATAATAATGTTAAATAATAACTTGGATACCAAATTTATATAAATTTAAATGATGTATCATCATTAAAATTTCTCATAAATTAAGAGAAAATATAATAAAAACATCATAAAATGAATTTAATTTTTTTTGAAAAGAATAAATTATGGATTAAATTAATACGTCACCTTATATAACTAAGGAGAAAATTTTTAAAAATAATTCATTAGAATTATACTGCAATAATACATCCTTGGAATGATATAATGGTTTTCAAATGCTAATGAAGATAAGAAGATAAATCTTTTTATTATGAATGGATGGAAAATGATTTTATAATTTCAAGGTACCATTATTGAAAAAATGTCATAAAAAGAGTAAAATTCATACTTTTTAAATATCAGGAAGGGAAATATAGTGTTCACCTATGATAATAGATTATTGGGTATTATATAAAATGAGCAATATTTTCATAAAGGAAGAATACATACAATAAGGGGATACCATAGTTAAAGCATAAATTAATGATTCTCAGTAATGATATACTTTTCATAAAGGAAATAGTAAATGTAAATATTTTAATAATAATTTCCCATTAAATTGAGATATAAGGAATAATATAATCCTAATATGATATAATACAACCATATTATAAATCCATTTAAAAAAGGAATCAGAAAGAATCTAGAAATGGCGATGATTCTTGAAAAAAAACATACAATGGTGGTAATGTAAGAATCTAAAGAAAATAATAAGGATTTAGTGAATGAGACATTGAAATATAATGATATTATAGATAAAAATTATAATTTAAGGAAATAGTGCATTGCATACTCTATATAAAAAAATTTCTATGTTCAATATCAAACTTGTTGCATGAAATAACAAATAGAGACAAATAAACATTACTACTTACGAAACACACTAATTTGAATATTTTGAAACATTTATTTTAACATTAAAATTCAATAACCTTCAATATAATATAATTTATGATATTATATATCCAATATATATTATAAACACCACCTAAATGAAATTCAGTGCATAAATTCAAACATAACTCAATAGAAATGTACTTAATAAAGATCATGTTTACCGAAGATACCACTTAGAAAAATATTCTATAACTTCATGTATAATTAACCAAATATTATTAATCCCTATTAATATAGTTATATTAAAATATATTAACTTTTATAAATATAATTAATTATAATTTACAAAAAATATTTTACCTGGATATAGATTGTTTTCATCATTAGATGTTCGGATTTTTTTATTGTATGTTTCATATAATTTTCATAGTGAAATGGATAATTCTAGTTTTTTTATCAATGTTCATAATTAAAATCATCTTCAAAAGTGGATAAATTTATTAAAATGATTACCATTGTAATATTAAATTAGGATGAATGTAAGGATATGGTACCTAAAAAAGGCAACTATGATGATCTAGTTTCTTCTTTAGTTACGAATTATGTGTAGTATATATATATATTCATTAAAAATTTATCAAAATAATTAAAAATATAAAATAAATTGTTAATATATTATATTACCATTATATGAAATTCATTAATCATATATGATATAAATATTATAATATCATTCACATATGTGGTAAAACAGGCCCAAATGAGAGCATGCTATAATGAAATAATTAGTCAAGACATGGTTTTAAATAAATTTACATTAACTATTACATAATTTTAAACATGAATCTAATATCATTAAACTTAATTGATTAAAATCCTAGAACCATACATGTATAGTGGTGATAAAAAACAAAAAATATCATTCATGAAGGCGGTGGTCCACACTTATGCATGATCAAAAATTATTTTCCTCAACGAATGGTATAGAATTTGGGTATGTCATAAATTAACATTTTAGAATTATATTTCTGAAATATAAAAAATATTGATTCTAAAAATCCACACATGAGTAGTGGGGATGAAAAATAAATCACATTTCTTTATGGAAGCGACAGTCCACACATAAACGTGGTTGTTTTCATTTTATTTTTTCATAATCAATGGAAGGGATAAAATAATGGTTTATACAATAATATAATTTCATTTATAAAAAATAATAATAATAATTTCATAAATTATAGTGTCCTAAATAAATTTGATAGAGTCTAGATATGAAGAGAAGATTATGGATGAAGAAATACTGATGTTGATAACTTTATAGTACTATAGGAAATAACCAGGGAAATGGAGGTCTTAAGGTAACTATTTGAAACCATTTTATTATAAAAATATAGGGAATTCTAGGAGGATAAAATATTATAATCTAGAGGATAACATTAAAATTGATAAGTATAAATAACCTACTTTAAAAAATACTAAAAATGAATCATTATAAAAAAATTCAATTTCTTCCATGTCAATAATCATTTAAATTTATTGTTTTATAAAACTAGTAAAAAACTAATACAAAAAATCACATATATAAAAATTTTGATACATCCATATAGTATCCATTTTTTCCAAAATATAATTTTTTTAAAATAAACATTTTTTATTTTCATGAAAAAACCTCATGAATTTTAACTAATATTATTCGTTGTACTTAGAAATCCTTTTACCTAATACAAACATTAAAAAGAAGGGATGTGCACAAAAATCTTAGTATGGGATTTATAAAAAGAACAAGTAAACCCAATAGACCTTTTCAAATCCATGAGATTATAAACTGTAAGCACAAATAGTAATTTTGAAACAAGTGAAATAAGATTTATTTTCAAAAAAAATCATGAAATACTTTTTAGGAAAACATAATGTAATAATCATAATAATGATTGTTTTATAGAAACAATGTGGACCCCTATATAATGTTTTATTGAAAATATAATTTTTTTCTACTAAAGGGAGTAATAACTCATTTAAACTAAATATATTTCCTTTTTTTAAAAATATATTTCTATGAAATCTCACAATTAAGAATATAAGATTAATTTATGTTCCCTAGGAAATTGTTTGCATAGATCCATAATAAGTTTAAAAACCAAAACGGTAAACATACAACATAATTATTTGTATAACATAATAATTACCCATGGAATTTTAGAGCTATATTAGGCCCACCCATTATCAAATCTATATAAATCTCACCCATCGTCAAAAATAATTTTCAAGCACCATAACATTCATTAAAAACATATAATAATATTTTTACATCATGAAAATCCTAAAACTATACTTTTGAAACCATATGAAAATAATTATTAATTATTTATACATACATTTTCTTTAAAAAAAATTTCAAAACTTAAATAGATCATTAAAATTTAGTGGATTTTTTCCTTGATAAAAAAATGTTTTATTGTAAAGGAATACATATATAGAATAATTACTATGGCAGAAGGAATATCCACTCGCTATATAGATTCAAAAAGGAAACATTCATTTTACCTATTGTAATTACAGTAAAAATGTTCAATATAATATATATATAATTATTTATTTTCAAAACCTGTGAAAGAATGATAAATGTTAATTAAAATTTATTTTTAGAATTATTTTTTTCCAAAATAATTAATTAATTTAAATAATTATATGAATATTTAAATGTAATAAATAGATTTTTAAATAAACTATTAAAACATTTCTAATGAATTATTAAGGTAATGTGTCCCATACATCGAGTCTGACTCATCACATGTGTTACATATCTCTTATATAATACACCTTTATCAATTATTAAAATTATTAACAACCAATAATAGGTTTAATACCATATCATTAAACCATTTATTTTGTTTATTTAAATGATATATTTAATTTCATAATCAATTAAATCCATATCAAAAAATTTGATGATATTTGACTCCTCTGTCCAAAATGATTTTGGTAGGTTGACTATTCTCAAAACATTTGTTAGGAAATCATGTTGATATTTATAATCAGGAAATAATTATAGTTTTTAAACATTACTTATACATTGAAAACCATATATGAATGTTGTTTATGGAAGTTTAATTTTGTTACAATCACGGAGGTGGTAGGTTGAACGTATTCTTGAGTAACATTTTCTTTTTTCAATGAACATGATCAAAATAAGGTAATTATATTTTTACCTTATATAAGGATTATTTTATGAATAATTTTAAATTAAATCATTAAATACCCTTATATATTCCATCTATGGTATGTGTTGATGAAAATAGAATCAAATTACATACAAAGATGTTGCAATCCACACATACACTCAAATGATGTTATCATTATTCAATTGATGGAATGATAAGAAAATAAATGATATAATTTTTTAAAATAATGGAAATTATTTCATTTATATCATATTTTGAGACTAAATCCATCATTACAACAATCAACGAGGGTTGGTGATATAAAACGAATTACATATTTTCTAAAGGTAGTAGTCCAACACACACATGAATGGTGGTTTAATTTCTCATTTAATGGAATCAAAAATAGATATAGGTTATTATATATATTTAACAATATATAATAATATGTTGTATAATTATTATATCATTTTTACATTTTGTAATTTCTTTTTATGTATGTATAAGGACAAATAATATTAATATATTCCGTTAAAAGTTATACCTCTTCTTTGTTCAAACTCTTTTTCATTAAACCATAATACTAGGGTTCGTAATATGAAAAAAATAATAATTCCTATATAGAAAAAGGATATATTTAACATAGTTATTTTGTTTGGAATTAGTAGAAATAAAATGTTCAAAACATCTGAGAAATAGAGGATAAGTGGTTCTATTTTATAAGTGAGTGGAAGTAAAACATTGAATTTCCTAAAATATAAAAAATTATATATATATATATATATATATTATTTACAATTATAATAAGGAATTCAAATATAAATATTTAAAAAATTATAGGGTCAAAATGAACTCGAAAAATCACAATTATATGAGTATTATAATCATTTTGATCCATATCTACTAGTTAACCCAATTTGAAATCTTTTTATCCATAATAGCGATAAATTAACTATTTTTATAATGATCACTTAATTTTATGAAAATAAATAAATTGTTACTTCTAAATAAAAGAACTTATGATTGAAAATTTTAAATACATTTTTCATTTTCAATTTCAAATGTTTTATGTAATTAATTTTAATATAAAAAAAACACACGAAAAACATTTTTTAACGAAAATTCCTAAATATAGAAAAATATTGTATTACCTTGAATGCTGGTAAAAAATTAATTATAAATGAATTAATATGATAAATATAAATAAAATGATTTTTAATGGAATTTTTATCAAGCATAAAATTATTAGAATCTTTTAAAATGAAATTAAATTTCAGAAACCAAAAATAGGATTTATTAAGAATAAAATATAAATTATCTTCACAAAATTCATGGTTGGTTTACCATATTCGAAAATTATATTTTAAAATAAATTTTATGACTACATAAATAAATATTTATTTAAAAAAATCTTATAATAAAATTAGGAAATGTGTTTAGGTAATTCTAATACTTATCTCTTTAGTTTAAACCCTATTGAACCTGTTTTAACATTATTGATGGTCATACTGTTTTTATTTTTTCTACAATTAATTATCACCAAATATTGTGATAAACATATTAGAATATATTAATAATACCAATTCTAATATAAAATTCATTTTTTCTATTTATATTAACTATATTTGTTGAATTTAATGTAAAACTATTTTTATAAACATGATGAAAATGGTTTTTTTCGAAAAATTCCATTTATTTATAATAATTATTTTTATCACATTAACGTATGATTTTGATTAAAATTAAATTTATATTAATATTTCAATCATAATTAAATAACTATAACATATGAATACTAAAAAATAGTTTATTAAATTATAAATACTTTTATTGAAAACCCATTTTAGAAAAAATCACCATTTTCCACTAATTATAAAAAAGTCAATGTTTTCATAGAATTATTAAAAATTAATCGTAAGATAATATTGGCAAGATGATTTAAAAAATGATATCCATAATCTCAGATTCATATATATATATTTTAAATTATCCAATTTTATAAAACTATATATTATTTGAAACCACATTTTAGTTATAAATAATTTCTTTTCATTAACTAAAAAATTACATAAAATTCATATAGTTAATATGAAATTATAAAATCTAACTAATTAACACTTTAAATTCATGAAAAATATTTATTATAAAATTACCTAGGATGATACGTTATTCCTCAATTTTTTACATTTTTTCCTCGTAATTTGATTCATTACATAAATGGGTGATGATTTTTTCATTTCCTATAATTTTCAGATTCCTATGATACTTCTACAATCGTATGATTTTTCCAAAAAAATAATAAATTGATAAATAAAATAGTATAATAAAAATTATATTTATATTTATGAATAAAAAATATTTTTTCCTAATAATGAATGGTTTATTCTAAATGAATTACATCCGATATCATGTCATTATATGTATCTGCCCCATACTTCTTTAACTATGAACATGAAACATGTCATGTACTTTGGATAAACATGAAGGAGATGATACTCAGTAAGAAACCAATCCAATATTCTATATAATTTCATAATCTCAATTTAATCCTGGATTTAACATTACATTTTTACTAAAACTAAATACACTTTTCCATGTACAATCTTTATGAGATACATGATCCTTGGCTGAAATAAAAGATGATTCTGTTGAATATCTCCATTACATTTCTACATAATTAGATCCATGCACTTATGTTTTTAAACAAACCTCACCTTATCAAATATTTATTGTATAAATGTTTTTCATAAAATCCTTTTCCATTAGATTTGTCTCAGCAAGATGTAGTCCCACACTACTTTCCATATAATTACATAAAAATTCCCACTATATAGAGGAATAAAAAGGCTTTCAAAGGAAAATTCATCTAATGAGAGGTGATGATCTTATTTTCCATATTAATTTATAAATAAATATAAAATAATATTATCTTGAGTCTAAATCATTCCTTATTAGTATTTATTGGATCGAGTATGAAGGGTTATGCTAAAATTAAATTTAGTACCAAATGACCTCTAATGTAAATTAAACAATATATATGTAATCCTAAGATCACGATTAAAAAATATTGATATAGGTTTTATTAGATTTATTCATAAAGTTTATTTTATTTTTGTGGTATATGTGATTGCCATTCATAGGTGTGGTGATTATCTACCATGAAAAGAAACTCAAATCTTTTACAAATATTTTTTTATTTTTTTTCCTTCCCAAATGTTGATAATCTCTTTAATTATTAGATTCTATATGATCAAACGATGAAATGGAATATTATGGAGTTTGGTCATAGAAGTTTTCACTCTCTTGATTAAGGTGTGACACCATCCTAAATTACAAAAGGTTGTGAGATTAATATTTATGAAGCCAATAGATATTTCTCTACACTATATAAAATTATAGTAATTAATACATGATATGTAATAATTTGTTTATCAAAAATAATTTTGAAAAATAATTTTGAATAATAAAAGAATAAAAAACTAAACCTAAGACCAAGATAATTCTTTGGAATCTTATATTTTTAGCATTCCATGATATATTTGTTTAAATTTTAATTCCACATTTCTATTAATTATTTTCTAAAATAATCCAAAAGAATTTTTTTTAGTTAGATTCATTAATATATAAAATAGAATTAAAAACAAATTACATTTTGGTGAATTATAATTAGTTTGTTATAAATTTTGATTCTCTTTATGTTAGACAAACCTGGTGATCCTATATAGTGAACTAGGAAAACATTCTGAATCGTTCTATTTCCATACCCCAAAATAGGAATGCATAAAAAAAATCCATCATCAAGGAGATAATAATTACTGTTATTATTTTTACTTTTTTCATGTAGAATATATTATTTCAATAATATTTTGAAGAACCCAATAAAATACTTTTCCCATGATGTTTTAAAAAAAAATACTACTTTAAATCATGGAATAGTTACTCATTAGATGATCATGAATAAGAAGTTACTAAAAAAATTAAATGGTTGATTTCAAATGATTAATGAAATGAATAATTTAGTAAGAATAAAAGTAGATAAAATAAATCATGAGTATATCAAGAAGAAAAAAATAAAATTATAGAATGGGGATGAAGCACTATATAAATTTAAAAATTTTATTGAATAAATCCATTATAAGATGTAGCAGCCCGACTACATACCTTAATACACTACAATAACACTTTAAGAGGCACTTACCACTTAGAAGGAGATTAAATCTGACCTAAGGTAGAAAATTTGTATTTGTTTATATAATATTTCTTATTATCTTATTCAATAAAAATTTATTTTCATTTACCACTATTTTGAACTTTCATATTCCTTTAATCCTTGATTTTCCATAGAGTAAGATGATTTATCTAAACACACACCTAATGAAAAAAATAGCTCACTATGATTTTATTGAACATTCATTTATGTAATCCCTTGATTATATCCATGTTTCTTAGCCTAAGGAAACCATTATATAAGATACTCACATTAATAGGGAATTTTTTTTATTGATAACTTATATTTAAATTTTATTCAATTAAACCAACCTTATTACATTACCTTTGATCATTGAATTAGGGAATCCCAAATCGAGGAAGCAATAATTAAGAAAAAGGAAAAAATATGAATATAAATCTATATGTAAGATGATCTCGGCATTATGTTACCCCTTTATGCCAGATATACCTAATTGTGAAGTGCGTGGATTTCATATACAATATACATGGATTATTACTCACCAACAACGAAGAAGTGGAGGCTGGAAAAGCCTTATGTGGTGGTTTAAATCAATAAAGCATCATCCAACAACTTATTTGGGATAATAATAGGTACTTATATTCTAGAGGAAGTAAAAACAAAATTACCACTCATGGGATTATAAAAATATTATCTTTTAACATTATTTCTAAGTCATTAGATTTCATTAATATGTATTATTTCTCACGGAAACCCATTACCTATATTCTTTTTTAAGCATTAATGGCCTGATCTGTATGCTTAATTGATTTAATTTATTTTATAATGTAATTATGGAACAAAGAATCCCCCAAATAGTGAAGGAAGTAGAATAAATCATCAAGTGAAATAAGAGCTCACTATTAATTATTATCACTAAATCTCTCTACATTAATTTTATAGAAACATGTTTTAAAATTTTAACACAAATTTTCATGCCCATAATTCAATATATCGTTTACTTGACTTATCTAGGAAATATTATTTTTTAGGAATCTTGTGATTTCTTGTTTTAAATTTCAATGATAATGATATTTAATGAGTAAAATGGAGAATATAATGATTATATAGAATCATGGATAATGTAATAAGGACAGATGATTTGAGGGAATTGATTAATTTAATAAAATACAATTTACCCATCATTATTCCTGCATTGATTTTATAAAATTCATGTGAATTTATTTAATATTTCTATTATTTGCACAATCTATTGTTTAACCCAAGAGTATATATATTTCAAATACATGTTATTTTTTCATTAAAATATTACATGAGTGGTCTTAGAATATTCCAACTACCATAGCATTCCTTGAAACTTGTCAAAGAAAATGACTATAAAAAAGAACATTTAAAATAATTTTGGAATATTTGGAAAGTACCTTATCATTAAAACCACCTTTACATTAATTCATTTTCATCCCATAGATACCCTAAATGGCCTTGTTTTTTATGACCCTTGTTTGAAGCCATTTTTATCCATTCCCACCATCCTCTCAGAATTTTTACTATATTATTATGTTGATGTTTACGGGTGAATGGAGTCATTGTGTAGGGATGAAATTCATTTTAAATAAATATTTTGGGGTGTAAATTATTGAAATTGAGGAGGGTTATTTATTCATAAATTTAAATTTAAATTTTTTACTTCAATGAATTTAATTGAATGAAAAAATGAATGTGTAGTGTCTTTGATGAATATAAATCCATCATTAATAGAGCAATTATTGTTGTCTTATGTAGTATGATGGTGAATTTGAAATTAATTACATGAATATATTTTGAAAAAATAATGAAGGAAAATGTACTTTGGAATAAAAATGTAAAAAAGTAGAGAAAATTTCAAAAATTTCACATATAATTCAGCATTATTTACATTAATCATAACATTAATTTATGTTTGGGGGAAATGGGGGTTTCTAATTTGAATGGAATAAATCCATTGAAAATTAATTTTTTTTATCATGCGCTTTACTTTAGAGATGATCGTCCTCTTTAATAATTAATTTTTTGACACCAATTCATATCATCCTAAATTCTTGGATCATTAGATCCTTTATTTAACGACCATAAAAATTTTATATGAGTTTTTTCTTTAGAAATTTTATAAAATATTTCCTTTACAATCATATAGATATGGAGGAAGTTTCCATGATATGAGTATACCTCTATATGAATATTATCATGAGCGATAATATAACAAATTAATATTTTAGGTAATTAATTATTTGGAATGGTTAAATAATAATTAATTGAATAATTTGAATAAATGAAATAATAACCCCCATAACTTTCCAAAAGGGAGAACTAACATTCAAGAATTGGTTGTTTATTTTCATAGAGGAAACTTAAATTTATAAGTTATATATAACACAAAAACATATATTTGAAATTTATAATTTTTTAAATTTATTTTGTAGATATTGGAATAATAGTAACGTTGGTTCTCTCTAAATTCCACGTTGAGATTTTATGCTTAAGGACAAGAATATTTTGTGTGTGGGTTATTTTAAAAACTTATTTATTTATTTATTTAACATAAAAATTTCTATTTTAAAATGATTTTTAATGAATCAATATATTTGTTTCAATGTTTTCATAAATTTTGGGATATTTGAATTAATGTTTTAAAGTGTATTTGGAAAATAAAATTAGTGATATAATTTAAAAAATATTTATTCATGTAATTTTGGCTTGATACTCACATAAGCTTATTTTGAATTTGAATTGTTTTATGTGACATATTTAAAAAATTGTTCAATTATTTTTCTGTGTTAAAAAAATTTGGCCATGCTCAAGCCAGTCTACCAACCTTGTGGAAGCCCACCGCATAGCCAGCCCACATGGGGCATTCTAGAAATGACACAATAAGAAGATACAAAAATAGTGGGCATGGCCCCATGAGGGATCTAAGACCATTTGGTGTGTGAGCCCATGGTTGTGGACACAACTTGAGTTGCGTTTAAGAAAATATGGAATGAGTTGTTTGGCTTGGGCCTATTTTAGTTTGGGCATGTGTGTCTTGAATCCCAACATGGTGTGGGCTTCAATGGAACAGAATACACAAGATGTTTTTAAACACTCAGGGTATCATTAATCTAAATTGATGTGGAATCCATTCTAATTCTTTACAACTCACACTTCACAATGTTACCTCATAATAACTCTATATTGTGTTTCCATAACATAGATATAATGTCTACTAATATATTCCTCATGTTGCAAACCTCAATTACTCTATCAACTACCGAAATATCCAAAATTACTAACGGCGCCACCCTAGAAGGTTGAAATTGATCTGTTCACCCCTTTCTAAGCTTAGGGTAACGATGAATCACCTCCTAGACCCTAGAAGATCACTATATTGTCCATTTCAAGGATTCATCTAGCCATTGTGAAGCCTAGATGAAAGAGAATCCTCCACATCCAAATATACCATTTCTATGTTTCACCACCCACTACTAGCACCACACACTTAACATTGAGACCATACAGATTCCACATGATCCATTCCCCAATGTGGAGGCATGCCCATGTTTATTTTTTCTACCTTGAACAACTTCTATCATCTGGTGATGCAATCTTTTATAATTAAAAGATATTCAAAATCAATAAATAATTATTTAACCAAAAAAGTTTCCTTGACCAAGGAAGTGGTCGAATAATTCCTCACTCTGTATAATAAAACTGATCACACTCCACTATTAATGGAGTTGGACACTATGAGGGTTACAAAGGCCAATGTGGGAGGTGGACTACTAGTGTTCTATTCTTCATTTCATTATTTTTTTTATTATTATTTAAAATTATTAGTTTTTATTACTATTTATTTATTTAATATATCTGATGAATTATTTTCTCATTTTTTTCACATATTTATCATGTTCTTATTCTTCTTCATATATTTCTTATATTAAAAAAACTATTTATTTAATATTTTATTCTCATTCATTTTTATTTTATTCTGGTTTCCATCTATACCTAGTATTCCTATTTTATTATTTCTATTATGTTATATATTTTCTGACCCATTTTTTATTCTATATTTATTATTATTATTATCATTTCCTCTTTTCTTATCACTGTTTGACCTATTACTTCAGATAATGGGAAGTCGACCTATGTCTTGGCATGAGGAAGGTTACGTGTTCTTGAATTATTTCTTATAATTTATATTATATAGTTGGAAATTTGATGATTCATTAATGTGTGTATCAATTATCTTCCATGACTTGCAACTTAAATATATTGTAATTCTATGATTTTTATTTCTTTTCCATCCAATACATTTATCATCTCTTCACATGATGAATTTGAGCTGATCAAGGGATGACATTTTATAAAATCGAGTCAGATCATAGAATATTTTACACTAAAGATTATGGTGTTCCATCAACCCTGATTAATAGATGATGTGAAATATATATTTATTAAGGAATTATTAATTTCAAAAAAATTATAAAAGGATATAATTTCATGTTTGAGATTTCATATTTGTATCATGAAACATAAAATAAATAAATAAAAAATAATAATGATAGATTTAAAAACTAAACCTGAGACAATGTACTTTCATTCTAATCACATTCTATTTATCATTGCATATATTTCTAGTTTAAATTTTATAATTCATGTATTTTCATTATTTTTGAAAATAAAATAAAACAATTTCATATTACATTACAATTATGAAAAAAACATTATATTTAAGTTAATTAAAATAATTAAACCATTGATAATATCCTTATGTGATACAACCTAAGTAGCCACAGATATGCATTACTAAAACATTTAAAAATTTTCTTTTTCTATACCCTACAACATGTCTGAATAAATTATGTCATAATATAATCAATGAATTATGTAAATTTTTTGAGGAAAAATCTACACACACTCTTCATTATGTCCAAGAGGATTATTGAAAAATTAATGAGTCTGAAAGGAATTACTATGAAATTATAGTGTATATACCTTATTGTAAAGGAATTATTTGTAAAATAATCCATCTTTTACTTTATATAGTGATTTCACAACCATTATTTAACCTTATATGAGTACTCGGACCAAAATAGCTAATTAAATAGTTCATCAATTCATATTTTGGGAAAATATTTATTTTTCATGATTTTTTAGTTCATTATAATCAATAAAGCAGAGCCATAACCTATCCTTCATTTTGATAAATAAGATTGGTGTGCCCTATAGGGAATAATTAAAGCATATATAACAGATTTCACTATTATATTATGAATGATTCATTAGGTCATCCAACTCAATAGTTTTTATTATATAGGAAGTATTGGATATTGGAAGATAAATTAGTATAAGTTCAATTGGGAGAGAAACCCCTCAGTCAGAAGGGAGACAGTCAAACTCTTTAGGGAATACATCATAATATTCCTCACAATGGTAATTAATTGGAGAAATGTTTTATCCATTATATAAATCATTTTATATTCATAGGATTCATCATAATGAAATAATGTTAATTATTGATATAAATATTCCAAAGGAGTTTCATCCTCTTTATTTCACATGTATAGAATAGGATAGTGACTATTTTTTTAGAGAGTGATTTCCCTCTCCCAAAATTTGTCCTTGGATTTATAAAAGTATAAAATCCCATTCATTAAATAACATAAAATCCAAATAACGGAATAATTATAAGATTTATTTTTAGGATTAGTCTGTAAACATTGATTGCGGAGGATATTTTTATGTGAGATGAATTAACATCCATGTAATATGTTCATAAACGATACCCAACTAACCAGCTTAGAGGTGGTGTTTTAACAGTTAAACTAAAAATTCATGATAAAAATGAATGTGTATAAAAATAATAAAATAATAAATTCACCATTATTCAAAGAAGAACTAGTGTACTA
Organism: Viscum album; assembly: GCA_963277665.1. Classification (NCBI taxonomy): domain Eukaryota; kingdom Viridiplantae; phylum Streptophyta; class Magnoliopsida; order Santalales; family Viscaceae; genus Viscum; species Viscum album. The sequence goes on from OY728123.1 coordinate 210,664,442, forward strand.
TTCACCACCAAATTTTTAGGGTCTACCATAGTAATATTCATAACATAATCCCTTCCATGATCTTTATAATGTAAAGGTTAATTCCCATCATTATCTATGATATCCCTTGGATTAGAGAATTTTCTTGCATAATTCTTATTTTATATTTAGTTTAAACAATACAATACAGGATGAGGATCAACTGGAACTGTATTTTTTCTACCACAATAGTGGGATTCTATATCTCCCTCAAACAATGATTACCTAGATTCCCATTTTTCAAAAATCTAAGAATATACTTATTCCCTAAATATTGTTTTTGGGATAGTTATTCCTATACATTTAGTAATAAGAAAGTTGGATTTTATTTTAACATTGGATTTATCCATTGATAATCTGAAAATAAACTCCATTATCTACTTTCTATTTCAAGCACCTCAAGAACTCTAAGAATAACCAATTTATATCTTGGTCATAAGGGAACAACATACAATATAATCATCTCCATAAAAGTCTCAAATATATAATCATTTTCAAAAATATGGATTTAATCCAATAACAAATATTACTATATTACTTTTTATTTTGATGAATAAGTTTGAGGCATAACATTAAAGCTATATGATGTTTTCCACAAAACCCCCAATAATCTGATATTTATTTTCATTCCATCCAATGAAATAAATGTTTATTTTAAGATGGATAATTCATGGAAATTATTTATTAAAAAATAATGTCTTGAATCATTCTTATTCCCTTGATATGGCTGCTTCTTTGTGATTTTTGTTCTTGATTAATTCCCACTGCTAAATGTTTTATACCTCATAGAGATGAATGACATGTCTAACATTATGTTATTATTAATATTGTATGGTAATGAAATAATCTCAATAGTATTAATCCATTCTTATGTGATAACGTTATCCAAATATATACTAAATGTAGGATTTATTTTCCATATAATTTTAACAACTATGAGTTTTTCATTATTAGTATAATGATGGTGTTCCGCATGATTCATTTTATTATTCATATCATGATTAATTTTATCTAGTATTTCCATTATATTTATGGATCCCACTACAGTCAGGTTAGGTATCTCATTATGGAAATCATAATATTTCCAAATATATTGATTTTTTTCATGGTTCATGTTAGCATATTCCTTTAACTAAAATAAATGGAATGTTATTGATGAAAATAATTTAACTAATAATCATATCAATAGGGAAACTGTTATAATAGAAGTATCATAATATAAATTTCATGAGAATCCTAACTTTTGAGTATCTAGGTTCAAATCTATCTTATCCGTGAAAATTTTTTTATTATGTTTTCTAACCTAACTATCTATTAATTTCTGTAATAATAGTTTGTAAGGAAATTATGAATTTACCAAAAAAATCCCACAGGATTGTAAAACCAGGTGTCGAGTAAGGATTATTTGTTATAAAATGGGTATATATTGAGTCAATAACAAATTATCCCCCTCTCGGTTTTAACCCCTCAGTATATCTTTTCCAAAGATACATCTACTTGAAGTATCCAAGAAGGGACTTAATTGTATGGAAGCAACACTCTCAATAATTTAACAAAAGTATTTAATGTATCTGTACATATATTCAATGAAATATTTTTTACTAATTTATTAATTTTATAATACCTAAAAATAATTAGACCTTGATCTGAGGCCATCTATAGTGATGCAATCCTCAAATACATATTATTACTTATTATTTAATAGAAATATACCACAAAAAACCCACATATCCATTGTACTTGTGACATTTTAGGACTCTATATATAAAACATCAAAATGAAATAATATTTCAAAATAATATTTCTTATATCCAATTTTATCTAAAAAAACCATTGATCTTTGAAAATTTTATAGGATAACCTAATTAATTTATAAACAAAACGTTTGAGGTATAAATCATAGTAATGGAATAACCATGATAATGGAGCATAACATATGAGTCAACTTACATAAAATAACATCATAAAATACAAGGAAGTTGAAATATCATATGGAATCATGAAATAATAAATTGTTTATCATAATATTATGGAACCGAAGGAATATGAAATTATCATAATATACAACATCATAAAATTAATTCCAAGGTAACTGTTGATACATCATAAATTAGTGGATAGAGTTCGCTCATGAATTATGATTACTCCCATATACCATACATAACCTCACATGAGATATAAAATTTCCCAATTAATTTTAATTATATCTAGTTTCAATACTAATAATTGTTATACTAATAATTATTCAATACAAGATTGTATATCATAAGGCACAAGAATAATAATTACCCATGTAATGTATTTGGTTGTGTAATAATTTTTTATAACCAAAAATAATATCAAAATTATTTATTGGAAATCGAGAATTAAAGCACTCTTGTAAATTCATAAATGAAAAAATAATCATAGGCCATCAAAATTATTTCCATGTTATGTGAAAACATATGAATTAGGGGATATGTAACTTTGGAAATGTAGCACTTAAGTAGGGTTTTATAGAAGGTGATGTAGAGTCTTCAGAGAGGGAAAACAGAATAATAATTTTATTAATGTAAAAAATAAAATTAAAATTTTCCATAATAAAATGATAAATATTTTTCCCACAACTAGTTTAAAATATTAGACAAGTTTTTATTTTTAATATGCTAAAAATGGAGAATTTATCTTTAAGAGAGTTTCCTTGAAAAATGATTTTAAAAATATAATATAATAACCATGAATATACCAAACAAAGAAAGGTAATAATAACTTATTATATATTTTATTGGACCATAAAATAATAATAATAATAATAAAATACATGCAAAAAAATAGTTTTATAATTTGTGAATTAATGTGAGAAGTCGTTACCTAATGTAAATGAAACATGTTTGGAAGTACCATTGCTTAGAGTCACTGCCTAACTTTTTATTATTTTCTAACATCCCAAATAATAAAATATTTTTTATTAAATACTTAAGAGAATATTTCTAAAATATATGTTATTTATTAATATTATTTTATGTTCATTTAAATTCATATTTATAAAATTATATTTATTATTACTCTCTTAAGGGGTTTCATTCCATAGTAGCAAGTATTATTAATTTTGTGGATAATTATTGATGTTCAAATAAAATGGGAAGAAAAATCTAGATGTGAAATAATGTGTAATTCATGTCCTTCGAAAATAAAAAATAGTATAAATTAACATTTTTTTCTAGGTTTTAGATGATTCATTAACAATAATTTTAATAACTATACAAATAGTTCAATTTTATGGTTTTATAGACCATCGTGAACTATATTATTTTTATATAATTAAATGACTTCTAGAACAATAAATAAAATGGAATAATTTATAATATTTTAATTATTATTATATTTTATATGATATTGTTTTTGTACCCATCCATGAATGAGGTGGAGAAAACAAAATTACTTTGTTCTTGAAGGCTAGTGAAGAGGAACAATTATTCAGAAGATTTTTTTGGGAGTATTACCTTCAGATTTGGATGTTTCATATTATACAACCCATTAAGGGTCTTTAGAATGGTCATTTGGAATGAAAAATACACCTTGTGAGAGGCTAGGAGGGTAAAGTAGAGAAATGTATAGTATTCATGAAATATCTAAGTCTTAGAATGTGTGAATGGAAGGGGTGGTGAGGGGTTGAATTTATAATGGGAGGAGAGGGGTATTTTGAATATAATATATATTAGTTTTTATTTTCCATAATGTATACAAATAGTGTTGATTCATGTAACCCTATTTATTAATTAGTTCATGGGAGTTTAAACTATTTGTAACTAACTGTAAGAACACGATTCTTAGTTTTGAGGTACGAGCTTCTTCTTTTTCCATTTCCTTAATCATTTTTCAGAAAATATGGAAAATGGGGAAAAATATAAATTTTGGAAATACACACCATGTACTTTTCCACAAACAATGTACTTTTGGCTGTGTGGGATGGGTACACGGGGCGTGTAGCCATGTCGGCGATGAGGGGTGTGGGAACCGACTACACGTTGTGTAGTGGCCCTTTACACGCCATGTAGTCAATCGGCGGGCCTAAACAGTAAGCCGGTGGAGTAGCCTCTAGTTGGGCGACAATACATGCCGTGTATTTGGGAGTACATGTCGTGTACTCATGTCGATGGAGGAACAGTGTAGCAGTACCACTAGAAGAACACTTAAATGAAGTGAGTACACTCCGTGTGCTTGGAAGTACATGCCGTGTACTTTGTTTTATTAGCATAAAATAGGCAGTAGCCTCCTCATTTGGTAGAGGAGGCATTTGATCCATTTTGGAGCCAAAGGAGGAGGCTGAACCTTTGAAGATCCGCCGATTGTTCGTCTGGAGCCGGTTTCCGCCTCAGACGATCTCATTGGAACCGCATGGGTGAGGGCTTCCATCTTTTTGACTGCTTCTTACCAATTCTTCTCCTAATAGGAGTTATTTGAGGTTAAGAATGTTTTGTTCTTCTTCAGATCTATGTCGTTCTTGGGTGTTTCTAGAGTTGGCATTTGGGTATAACGTTCTTTGGCATTTAAGGTAGGTGGCTTTGTGTTAATTTTTCCAACTGTTGTGTGTTTTGTCCAATTTTGTGCCACGAACCCATGTTGGGGTGTCGTGTGGCTAAGTCCATTGCTGTATTAAACACCTAGAATTGAATAGGTGATGCAATAATGATATTAAAATGCTGGTTGGGATCATTTCTTGGATCCAAAACCACCCCGGGTGTGTGTTCCACTGTTTAGCTGTTCGGCCAGGATACCCGATGTAACGACCCAAAATTTCATTAATGGAAAATCCCTCTTGATCCAGTTAAATGTTTCTTTATGTTTTTATAAGATGTCAACTTCTTTAGTTTAACGTTAAGATTTGTGACCGTTACTTTTATAGCCGTTGAACAGTGATCATCTGGGTAGTTTAAATATAAGGATTTAACGAACCAATTTTTCTACTCAGACAAAGGAAGCGATGGCCTCATCCAGTAGAATTTCCCCTTACGAAGCCCATTTGTCGGAGCTCGGTAAAGAGGTGGCGTCTTTGGGCTTTGCCCTTGACCAAGCCCAAGCTGAGCTTCATCAAGTGAAGCTCGAACGTGATCGTCTACGGGAAAAATGGAAGTTGATAGAGATTACCACTCGAGCGATGTTATCCGAGCAGCCCCAAGAGTCTGTCACCATCGCGCACCTTACCCTTAGGTCTTATGCGGCTATTTTAAGGGGTTATGTAACAAATAAGTAGAACCATGTTCATGTACATTATTTTTTATATATATAATAATGAATATAATTTCTAGTCATTTTTGATACATTGTAATTAGTTTTTAAAGTACAAATGGTGTTTTTAGTTATTATTTAATTAAGAATTATATTTTATTAAATTAGAGGATTTTTGAATTAAATAATATTTTAATAAAATATTATTATTAATATTAAATTAATTTTCATTAAATATAAATGATCTTATAATTTTATGAATGCAATTAAAATGTTTATTAAGGTTTGAAAGCCATTTCTGTCAAAACCCGTGAATTTCTTTATAAATGTCGGTTTTTATTTTAAAAGTGAAAATTCACATATTTAGAAAATTATTTAGATAAAATAAATATTATTTTTGGAATCAGGACGTCGAAATTATCCAACGGTGAATTTTTCATAATTTTCTGAGACAGTCCAATTTTTGGGTAAAAATTAAATACCTTTTAAATATATAATGTGTTTTATGACATCATAATGACCCAATGGTGATGTAATAAAATACCATAATCCTTAGGTTCGGCCAATATATGTTTTATCATTAAAATAATGAGGTTTTGGGTTTGTTTGACTCACTTTTCAAAGCATTAATGGAGCCCTCAAGAATTATTCAACACTTTGCCTTTTTAAATTAATTTCCATGGGAGTGTGACTCACCTCCACATAAGCAACCCTAATTTTTTAATAAGTTCGGACCTTGGCCTTGTAAAATATTTTTTTCCTCTCTCCTTTTCCAGAAACCATGGGCAAATACCATGGGATGGTTTGTGGTTTGGATTATTTTAATATAAGGGGTCCCAAACCTAAATAATAAAGAATTCTCTCACCTTTCCTATATAAACCCACCCAAGCTCCCACTTCCTCCTCACCCAAATCCCTTGAAGTTCGTCCAACCTCTGCCCTACTCTCTCTAAAATCCTCTCAAGGTGCCCCAAGCTCCCAAGAAGCCTCTCACAAGCCTCTCTCTAGCCTTTGGAAGCACACTTCCAAGTAAGGGTTTTTCTTCCTTTCTCATTTTTGTCAATTTTCTTTAAGTTGTATTGCCCTTTTAATTTAATTTATGAATGTTGGGGTATGGTTTCGCACCTCTCCCATACTTCCCTCTTATTGTTTGAATGATGGGAGACCCCTTTCTCTCTCATTAAATGCCTCCCATGTACACCCGTTACTATGCCGAAATTCCGAAAGGAACCTTTTTCTCCTCTTCTATATTCAAGCAATACTTTTGTATCATGAATCTAAATTCCTTTTCAATTGTTGGGACATGTATCTATATGACCTTCTTACTGTCCATTACATGTAAATATGATGAGGAACCCCTTTCTCTCTCATCAGCTTTTTTTATGAATTCTTATGTCACGCCGTTACGCTGCCGAAATCACACCGATTTTTTTTAAGCTATTATCATTGTGTAGTGAATACCATGCCCATTTCTCCATCAAGGGTATTCACCTTTATGCACGTTTACTTATTGATTGTAAAGTTTCATGTATGAATTCCACATTCCTTTATCGTGGAATAAATGATTATGTTTTATGAATCCATGTTTTATGATCCATGTGGCACACTTATGCATGAAATGAAATGTTTAAGAAGGGTGCGCCCTGATAGCGCTCCAATGCATTGGGTAAAGTATAGTATCATGATACGTCATGTGCAATGAGTGTTGACTCATGCTAATTCAAGTGCAACGAGGGTTTACTCGTGCTACAAGTGCAATGAGGGTTTACTCATGCTCCATGTGCAATGAGCCTTGGCTCATGCTAATTCAATGTTAAGTGTTGTTGCCACATTTCCATGCTATGATTATCATGCTTTATCATGCCTTTATGTTCATGTTTCTCTTATGCTCTATTGATATGCCTATTGCCTAACATGTATTGTACTCCTCATGTTATTCATTGTGTACTCCCTTACTGGGCTTTATAGCTCACCCTTTTCTTATGCATGTCCTCAGGTTATCCCATGCAATGCTAAGTACGAAGGAATGTAGTGGTCATGTAAAGGAAGTTTTCAATAAAGATGTTTTATTTCAAGTTTAAAGTTTTTATGTAATGATCCTAAGCCCCAAAGACACTAAACCTCTCGATCTTCTTTGTTGGATCAAGTGAAGTTTTATGTAATGAAGCATGTTTAAGTTGTAATAAAAACCAGGGTTGTCATAGTTGGTATCAGAGGATAGGTTTAGTTATTTTTGGGATTAGGAAACCCTAGTAAGACCTTAGATACAAGACTAAGAATAATAAAAACTCCCCTAAGTTTTGGTAAGTACTAAGTAAGTGGTTTATCAAACAAATACATCCCTGTCTGGATACGAGCAGGTAGAGGCGGCTCTGGCACAGATGTATCCTAGGGGTAAAACCCGAAAACACCGCTTTGAGCTAGACTCGAACGGGAACTGGTGCACGACAACGGGCCTTGCTGCACTCTTGGTTACGACACTCCCGGGGGATATGTTTTGATAAATTCACAATCTTAGTATGAACCCTTATTAAGGGAAAAATGCCCCTAAGAATATATGTTAGAATGAAGATCATGAAAAGCCTGGATTGAATGCTATAGACTCATGAGTTAAAGAGATTAAAGTTTATTTATAAGTCATCAACTTTTGTCTTTGGATTACCCTTTATGTGTTACCCCTAACTTTCCTTTTATTCCAGCCAATGGCCGGTAATAGGAGAACTCGGGCTAACAACCGTTGTGAAGATCAGTGCGATGATTGTACTAATGAGATGCCCAATCCGATGGGAGCGGGAATCGCGAACTTTGTCACGCTTCTCTCTCAGCTAACTCAAGTTTTGAATAGAAACACTGGTCAAGAGGAACGTTCAACCCCCCCTAAGAAAGAACAAGTCGCTATTGAAAGCTTCATGAGACAAAGGCCTCCTACGTTTAGTGGATCATCCGATCCCACGATTGCTGAACAATGGATCAACTCCATTGAAAAGATATTCTCCATCCTCCAATGCTCTGAAAAAGAGAAAGTCCTCCTGGCGACTTATCGTATGGAGGGTGAAGCTGATCAATGGTGGACATTGATCAAAAATACGAAGCCTGAGGAGGAGATCGATGCTTTGGAATGGAAGGTATTCCGGAAGATGTTTTTCGATAAATATTTTCCACGCACCCTCCGTCTTAAGATGGAAAGGGACTTCCTTTCTCTCAAGAAGAAAGATGAGGAGTCTGTGGGAGCGTACGAGGCAAACTTCACAAGGCTTGCACGATACGCTTCCGGCTTTGTCGTTACCCCCGAATGAAAGGTTGACCGCTTCTTTGGTGGGCTGAAGCCTATCTTGCGGAAAGCATTAGCGATCCGTGACTTCGACAGCTATGAGGAAATTGTCCGATGTGCCCTCAAGGTTGAAATGGAGATCGGAGAATCACAGGGGTATCAAGGGGACAAGAAGCGGAAGGTGGACTTCTATGCTGGTGGTCCGATGGATAAATCCAACGGCGCTAAGAAATTCCAGCACCCCACTTTCCAAAAGTGTGGAAAGAAGCACCCTGGAAATTGCCTTAGGGGGACAAGAAAATGCTTCAAGTGTGGAAGAGAAGGGCACCTAGCTGTTAACTGTCAGCAAGAAGGACCCGCGGCTGCGACGGAGGGGAGGAACGCTCTGTTCGAACCTCAACGCGTTGTTCAATGCTTCAAATGCAAAGAACCGGGTCATTTTGCGAATCAGTGCCCTAATCCAAGGGTTATCGGAGGCAATCAACAACCTCCAAGACAGCAAGGAAGAGCTTTTGCCATCACCTCTGCCGAAGTGAACCCCGACAACGATGTGGTGACAGGTACGCTAGTTATTCATTCAAGAATAGCGAACGTACTTTTTGATTCAGGTTCTACGCATTCTTTTATATCACAAAAGTTTAGTAGAACAATCCCTGCACCACCACAAATCCTGGAAGTAAAGATGTCAGTGAGTACGGAAAATGGGGCAATCATTGCATCCCATGAGTATAAGTCCTCCCCTGTTATAATCTGTGGATTGAATTTCCCAGCGAACCTCGTCATACTCCCTTTGGTGGAATTTGATGCAATTCTTGGCATGGATTGGCTTTCCTTATATAGAGCCAACATAAATTGTCGGGAGAGGGAAATCACACTCCATATGGAGAATCGACCCCCGATTCTTTACAAGTGTCAGGAGGAAGATGAATCTCCTTTAGCTCCATCATCTCAAGCATGGATATTACTGCCTTATGAGCACGCATATCTGGCTCAGATGATTGAGTCCAAGGAAGAAACCACCCTTGAAGAAATGCCTATTGTGAGGGAATTCGCTGAAGTATTTCCCGAGGAACTTCCTGGTCTTCCTCCTAGAAGAGATGTTGAGTTCTCAATTGAACTTATACCTGGGGCGCTACCAATATCCAAGACTCCATATAGAATGGCTGTGGTTGAGCTTGAAGAACTGAAGAAACAACTACAGGAGAATCTGGATAAAGGGTTTATACGCCCAAGTGCATCACCATGGGGTGCACCAGTCCTCTTCGTCAAGAAGAAGGATGGGTCAATGCGGCTTTGCATCGATTATCGTGAACTTAACAAAATCACGATAAAGAACAAGTATCCTCTCCCAAGAATCGATGACTTGTTTGATCATCTGCGTGGAGCACAATACTTCTCCAAGGTCGACTTGCGGTCGGGATATTATCAAGTAAGGGTGAAGAAGGAAGATATCCCCAAGACTGCTTTTCGTACAAGGTACGGGAACTATGAATTCATAGTAATGCCTTTTGGACTCACCAATGCTCCAGCAATATTCATGGACTTGATGAATAGAGTCTTTAGAGATTACCTAGATAAATTTGTGGTAGTCTTTATAGATGATATTCTAATATACTCCAAAACCAAGGAGGACCATGAGGAGCATTTAAGAACTGTACTGGAGACTTTGCGCAAGGAGAAGCTCTATGCCAAGTACAGCAAGTGTGAGTTCTGGTTTAAGGAGGTCTCATTCATGGGCCATATCATCACAAGCAATGGGATATCTGTGGACCCCTCCAAAACAGATGCAATTGAGGGATGACCGAGGCCAACATCGGTAACTGATATCCGTAGCTTCTTGGGGTTAGCTGGATATTATCGACGATTTGTGAGAAACTTCTCACGATTGTCCAACCCTCTTACCAAGCTAACTCGAAAGGGAGTAAAGTTTGCTTGGAGTGATGAATGCGAAGAAAGCTTCAAGGAGTTGAAAAGGAGGCTTATCACTGCACCTGTGCTCACTTTACCCACAAGTGGGGAGCTTTTTGTGGTATTCAGTGATGCTTCGAAGAAGGGCTTAGGATGTGTGCTGATGCAGAATGATAAAGTGATATCCTATGCCTCAAGACAGTTGAAAATCCATGAGCAAAACTATCCAACGCATCATCTGGAGTTGGCGGCGGTGATCTTTGCCTTGAAAATCAGGCGGCATTATCTCTATGGAGAGAAATGTGAGATATATACTGACCACAAGAGTCTTAAATATATATTCACACAGAAAGAGCTTAATATGCGCCAGAGAAGATGGATAGAGCTCATAAAGGATTATGACTGTTCAATACATTACCACCCTGGGAAGGCGAACAAGGTGGCGGATGCCCTAAGTAGAAAGGATCCAGCAATTCTATCAATGATGAGAATTGAGAAGGATCCAATCTTCTTAGACTTGATGAAGATGGATGTGGGAATCATAAAGAAGGGAACATCATCAATCCTTTCACAAATGATTGCTCAACCATCTCTTTTGGAAAGGTTAAAGGATGCTCAAAAGGATGATGCGAGAATCCAAGAAAAAGTGGAAGCTATCAAAAAGGTAAAATCCTCAGAGTTTAATGTTAATGAAGAAGGAATTGTGCGGTTTCGGAAAAGACTATGTGTCCCATCAAGTTCGGAGCTGAAGAAGGAACTTTTGGATGATGCACATAGTTCAAATTTCTCTATTCACCCAGGGAGCACAAAGATGTATCGAGATCTCCGAGAAAACTTTTGGTGGGATAATATTAAGAAGGAGATCGCCGAATATACATCAAAGTGCCTGGTGTGTCAGCAAGTGAAGGCAGAGAGGCAGAAGTCTAAGGGGATGATGCAACCATTGCCCATACCAGAATGGAAATGGGAGAACATCACCATGGACTTCGTCACTGGACTTCCAAGGACATCCAAAAGCAACAATGCAATCTGGGTTATTGTGGATCGTCTTACAAAGACTGCACACTTCATTGCTATTCGAGAGGATTTATCTTTGGATCAACTGGCACGGATATATATCAGGGAAGTGGTACGGTTGCATGGAGTACCACTATCTATTGTGTCTGACCGAGATCCAAGATTTACCTCTAAGTTTTGGAAGAGTCTTCAACATGCTCTGAATACTGAACTGAACTTCAGTACGGCCTATCATCCTCAAACTGATGGCCAATCCGAGCGGACTATCCAAACACTTGAGGATATGTTGAGAGCGTGCTCAATGGACTTTAAAGGAGGATGGGATCAACATCTTCCTCTAGTTGAGTTCTCTTATAATAATAGTTTCCACTCGAGCATCCAAATGGCACCATATGAAGCCCTATATGGGAAAAGGTGCAGAACACCGGCATGTTGGGATGAGGTCGGTGAACGTAAGCTGCTTGGACCAGAAATGGTCGAAGAAATGGTGGAGAAGGTGAAAACCATTCAGCAGCATATCAAGGCAGCCCAAAGTCGACAGAAGAGTTATGCAGATAATCGTCGACGAGACCTTGAGTTTAAAGTCGGAGACATGGTGTTTTTACGCATATCTCCGTGGAAGAAGGTCATGAGGTTTGGGAAGAAAGGAAAGTTAAGTCCAAGGTACATCGGCCCCTTCGAGATTCTTGATCGTGTTGGGGCTGTGGCCTATCGACTAGCACTTCCAACTACTATGGCCAAGGTGCATGATGTCTTCCATGTATCCCTCTTAAGGAAGTACATACCAGACCCTTCACATGTACTCTCTTCCGAGGTGGTACAATTAGAAGACGATCTTTCTTAAGAGGAGCAACCAGTGAAGATCTTAGATCGTAGAGAAAAAGTTCTACGAAATAAGACAATGCCCCTCGTCAAGGTGTTGTGGAGAAACCACAAGTTTGAAGAAGCAACTTGGGAGTCGGAGGATATGATGAAGCTAAGTTACCCACATTTGTTTTAGTGTGGGAAAAGGAAAATTTCGAGGGCGAAATTTCTTAAGGGGGGAATGTTGTAACGACCCAAAATTTCATTAATGGAAAATCCCTCTTGATCCAGTTAAATGTTTCTTTATGTTTTTATAAGATGTCAACTTCTTTAGTTTAACGTTAAGATTTGTGACCGTTACTTTTATAGCCGTTGAACAGTGATCATCTGGGTAGTTTAAATATAAGGATTTAACGAACCAATTTTTCTACTCAGACAAAGGAAGCGATGGCCTCATCCAGTAGAATTGCCCCTTACGAAGCCCATTTGTCGGAGCTCGGTAAAGAGGTGGCGTCTTTGGGCTTTGCCCTTGACCAAGCCCAAGCTGAGCTTCATCAAGTCAAGCTCGAACGTGATCGTCTACGGGAAAAATGGATGTTGATAGAGATTACCACTCGAGCGATGTTATCCGAGCAGCCCCAAGAGTCTGTCACCATCGCGCACCTTACCCTTAGGTCTTATGCGGCTATTTTAAGGGGTTATGTAACAAATAAGTAGAACCATGTTCATGTACATTATTTTTTTTATATATAATAATGAATATAATTTCTAGTCATTTTTGATACATTGTAATTAGTTTTTAAAGTACAAATGGTGTTTTTAGTTATTATTTAATTAAGAATTATATTTTATTAAATTAGAGGATTTTTGAATTAAATAATATTTTAATAAAATATTATTATTAATATTAAATTAATTGTCATTAAATATAAATGATCTTATAATTTTATTAATGCAATTAAAATGTTTATTAAGGTTTGAAAGCCATTTCTGTCAAAACCCGTGAATTTCTTTATAAATGTCGGTTTTTATTTTAAAAGTGAAAATTCACATATTTAGAAAATTATTTAGATAAAATAAATATTATTTTTGGAATCAGGACGTCGAAATTATCCAACGGTGAATTTTTCATAATTTTCTGAGACAGTCCAATTTTTGGGTAAAAATTAAATACCTTTTAAATATATAATGTGTTTTATGACATCATAATGACCCAATGGTGATGTAATAAAATACCATAATCCTTAGGTTCGGCCAATATATGTTTTATCATTAAAATAATGAGGTTTTGGGTTTGTTTGACTCACTTTTCAAAGCATTAATGGAGCCCTCAAGACTTATTCAACACTTTGCCTTTTTAAATTAATTTCCATGGGAGTGTGACTCACCTCCACATAAGCAACCCTAATTTTTTAATAAGTTCGGACCTTGGCCTTGTAAAATATTGTTTTCCTCTCTCCTTTTCCAGAAACCATGGGCAAATACCATGGGATGGTTTGTGGTTTGGATTATTTTAATATAAGGGGTCCCAAACCTAAATAATAAAGAATTCTCTCACCTTTCCTATATAAACCCACCCAAGCTCCCACTTCCTCCTCACCCAAATCCCTTGAAGTTCGTCCAACCTCTGCCCTACTCTCTCTAGAATCCTCTCAAGGTGCCCCAAGCTCCCAAGAAGCCTCTCACAAGCCTCTCTCTAGCCTTTGGAAGCACACTTCCAAGTAAGGGTTTTTCTTCCTTTCTCATTTTTGTCAATTTTCTTTAAGTTGTATTGCCCTTTTAATTTAATTTATGAATGTTGGGGTATGGTTTCGCACCTCTCCCATACTTCCCTCTTATTGTTTGAATGATGGGAGACCCCTTTCTCTCTCATTAAATGCCTCCCATGTACACCCGTTACTATGCCGAAATTCCGAAAGGAACCTTTTTCTCCTCTTCTATATTCAAGCAATACTTTTGTATCATGAATCTAAATTCCTTTTCAATTGTTGGGACATGTATCTATATGACCTTCTTACTGTCCATTACATGTAAATATGATGAGGAACCCCTTTCTCTCTCATCAGCTTTTTTTTATGAATTCTTATGTCACGCCGTTACGCTGCCGAAATCACACCGATTTTTTTTAAGCTATTATCATTGTGTAGTGAATACCATGCCCATTTCTCCATCAAGGGTATTCACCTTTATGCACGTTTACTTATTGATTGTAATGTTTCATGTATGAATTCCACATTCCTTTATCGTGGAATAAATGATTATGTTTTATGAATCCATGTTTTATGATCCATGTGGCACACTTATGCATGAAATGAAATGTTTAAGAAGGGTGCGCCCTGATAGCGCTCCAATGCATTGGGTAAAGTATAGTATCATGATACGTCATGTGCAATGAGTTATGACTCATGCTAATTCAAGTGCAACGAGGGTTTACTCGTGCTACAAGTTCAATGAGGGTTTACTCATGCTCCATGTGCAATGAGCCTTGGCTCATGCTAATTCAATGTTAAGTGTTGTTGCCACATTTCCATGCTATGATTATCATGCTTTATCATGCCTTTATGTTCATGTTTCTCTTATGCTCTATTGATATGCCTATTGCCTAACATGTATTGTACTCCTCATGTTATTCATTGTGTACTCCCTTACTGGGCTTTATAGCTCACCCTTTTCTTATGCATGTCCTCAGGTTATCCCATGCAATGCTAAGTACGAAGGAATGTAGTGGTCATGTAAAGGAAGTTTTCAATAAAGATGTTGTATTTCAAGTTTAAAGTTTTTATGTAATGATCCTAAGCCCCAAAGACACTAAACCTCTCGATCTTCTTTGTTGGATCAAGTGAAATTTTATGTAATGAAGCATGTTTAAGTTGTAATAAAAACCAGGGTTGTCATACCCGAGGGTAAGACTTTAAAGTGGTAATTCTAGAATTGCCTCGAGAGGAATTGATTGTTTACTACATTGTTACATGTTGGTCGTGGCCCGGTTACCTGTTTATCCTGAGGGCATTGTTGTGATTAGCATGTGGGCACTACACTATTTAGCATGTGGTTAGTAGTTATTTCGGCCTGAGGGAAACTTCTTCCGTGCCTATGGGCAGCTGACTCTGTGCCTGTGGGCGACACTACCTATGTTTGAGGGAAAACTCTGTTATTCCTGATGGCAGATTATTATAGTGGATTCTCTTTACTTGAGGTTAGGGATTTACATGTCTGAGGACATTAGTTGGTTGCTTAGAATATTGACTGTGGTGATATTTTAAATTAAATGATAAAAAGTAATACTAAAATGGAAATATAACTAGTAGTTAGTTACTTTTGAGTACTGCTTACTTTATTGAATTTTAACATCACACTATTGTTGAATGCTTACAAGCAATTAGGCACGAGCCTTTGGTGGGTGCCTACTGAGATATGTTTCTCACACCCTGTTTGGGTCGCATTTTTCGGCCCAAACAGATTACGTTTCTGCAGGTGTAGATAGGGGCAAGAGTCCCTATACAGGTACTTGACTGTTTCTGAGGAGTAGAAGGGCAGGGGACTGAGCCTATACTCGTGATGCTGCTGCCAGTTATTTTGTTTTGTTTCTCTTTACTCTTTTTTTGTTATACTACATTGATGTATACCATGTTATGGCTGTTTTCATAGAAAATGATACATGTAGCATCATTACTTATATACTATTGGTTATATCCACTGCTGTTGGTTATTTCAGTTGTGTATGTTTTACTGCTTCTGCTGTTTGTTGTATGTTTTATATCAATTCAGTTGGGCTTCAATTTGACAAATGAGGGAATAGTTTTCCCACTATCAGACCTGGGCCCTTGCTGCTAGTTAGCAGCCTCTGGCATTTGGGGAAATCCGCTTGAGGTCACGTGGCGAACCGGGCTCGGGGCACCCGTTGAGTGGCACCTGGACCCGGGACGTTACAAAGTGGTATCAGAGGGGTTCTTTTCTTTGACTTACTACTTGGAGCTTTAGTCAGGGATAGGATGAGAGGTAGTTGGTAATATGTTGTGCATGGGAGTAGCTAACCCGTGTACAGGGAAAAGCCAGTCTACCTCGTATTTTTCAATTCTTTTGATTTTTGAAAATTTTACAATTGATTTGATTTCACCGTTTCGTGACGCATGTGAGATTGTGTTGTTTATAATTTATATGGGGTTTTATTTAGTTAAAACCTGATGAGATGAGGGTATTCCAACTCATTCATCATATAGGCACATTATAGTTATCACATTCCATGCATAGTTTCCATGCCATGTAGGTGCATTAGGAATTGCATGTTGTTGTGATAATTATTGTGCTAATAAAGCATACTGTTGTGATAGCTACTTGATAAATACATGCTATGTGATAGGGTATTATTGTTTCAGCATGTTTTTAGAATGAACGCCCAACTTTGGACTTTGGGGAGTATGGGCCCTCACTGACCGGAATTTGGTGGAACATTGACTTCTTATTTTGTTATAACACGGATAAGATGTCAGACCTTGATTCGTGGGGAGTATGGGCCCCCACGGTTCAGAATTTGACACTTAGGTGTTGTTTTTCGATATTTTCTGGGTTCCAGGGATGTTTCTGAGGCATAATGTCCGGAAACCGAATATACACGCCGTGTAGCATCTTTATACATGGCATGTATGGCCATCTGTTCGGGAAGAAAAAATGAAATTTTTGAGTACACACCGTGTACCCTAAGTACGTTCCGTGTAGTATCTTCCCATGTCACAAACCATGTGGGCGGCAACACGGGGTAAGGAAGGGCTTGGGTAATACATGCCGTGTAGTGTTGACCCGGAGTCCGGCCGTGTAACGAACAACATGGGTCGACGAACTCCTGTACAGAACATGTCGTGTCAATGATAAACACGCCGTGTAGTGTAACCTGGGGACTCAGCTGTGTAACTAACAACACGAGTCGGTGTCACCCCTCCTTGAACATGCCATGTACCTATGGTACATGCCGTGTAGTCTTGTCTGAGGACAGACCATGTGGTCTAGCCGTGTGGCTGGGAAACGAGATGGTGTACACGCCGTGTGCGGGTGTAACAAGCCGTGTAGTTTCAAGCCGAGTAGTCAGCCGTGTCACAAACGACACAGGTAGTTGGAAAATATCAACATACACACCGTGTATATGTTATACACGCCATGTAGGTTTGTTTAATGGGAGCTGTGTGGCTTAGCTGTGTAGAAGGACCCTGACAGGGGGAAGGAAGTCAAGTACACGCCGTGTAGTCTTGTTTTGAAAAATTTGAAATTCCTTCTTCCACTTGTGTCCTTTATGGTTCCTTCACTTTTCAGTCTTGATAATCTTCAATCTAAGGTGTGATTTGGACCCTGTAGTGTCATGCCGCCTAGACGACCGCACGTTGTTCTCCAGGAGAGAAGTAACGACTATACTCCAGAGATGGTGGGACATGGGCTACTAGTTGATCCTCCAATAGAGCCAAATGCAGCGCCCACTGTTATACTGGACATAGGCACGGAGGCGCAGTTCTGTGATGGCTTTATGCGGTTCATGTAGACTTTTCAAGGAGCACCGTAGGATTCAACATCTATGCTCGAGCTGACTCGTATCTTCCAGCAGCAGCATCCGCCTACGTTTTCAGGGGATGGTAGATCACATGCTACAGAGTCTTGGTGGGGGTCGATGCAGACTATTTTCGAGCATCTTGAGACGCCTCCATGATGTAGGGTCAAGCTCACGACATATATTCTGCGTGATTCCGCCAAGAGGTGGTGAGATGTTACCACCCAGTCAGTGCATCACAGGGACATGGTGTGGGAAGACTTTCAGTCAGTCTTCTATGACTTTTTCTTCACAGAGATGCTGAGAAAAGATATAGCCTGAGAGTTCATGAATCTGTAGCAGGGCACTATGTCAGTGATGGACTATTCTACTCGTTCTACCAAATTCAGCATTTTTCACCTGTTTAGGTGGGTGATAAGACGGTGAGAGCCAGCTGTTTTGAGGATGGTCTTCGTTATGACATCTGAGCACTGGTGAATGTTTTTAGGTTGCCTTTAGTAAATGCTATTATGAATCAGGCACTGATTACAGAGAGGAACCTGCGAGAATCTAGTGGGGTGGGCCAAGGCAGTTCGGCACCAGTTAATGGTATTATTTCTGCTAGAATGAGGAAGAGAAAAATGGAATTCTCTCAGGGCAGAAGTACCAATCAGAAGAATGCTTCAGGTTTCCAGGTTATGTGCTACCAGTGTGATAGAGAGGGGTATAAGAGGCCACAGCCACCACGAGACTCAGTGGAGTGTCGAGCTTGCAGAATGTTGGGTCATCTGTAGCGCTTTTGTAGGGCGTTTCAATCAGTGGATAGTGAGAGGGGTTCTGTGTACACTCCGCGTACGGGAGCAGGACTAGTGGCTTCTTACCAGTCGGGTAACTGGAATACATCAGGGCGTGCAGGCAGAGATGGTGGTCGTGGTTGTGGTAGCCAGACACCGGGATCTCAGAGGCAGCAGGGCGGGACAGCTCAGGGTAGTCAGGCTGTGTCATAGAGCCACAACACTGGGTAGGCATATGCTGTGCAACAGACCCAGCAGGAAAAGGATCCCAGACCTTCGACATTCAGAGATACTATTCTAGTATCTTCTATCCTATTTTCAGTACTTTTTGGTATGGGTGCTATGCATAGTTTCATATTTGTACCCGTTGTGGAGATCTTTGGGTTCTGTGTTCCTATATCTTCTGATACCTTGACGTTAGACACTCCGTCGGGGACTATAACAAGTGGTGTGATTCAGTGCAAGAACTGCCCCCTTAAGGTTTGTGGGTGTCACTTTCTATGGGACCTCTATGTCTTAGATATGACAGCTTATGACGATATTCTCGGGATGGACTAGTTGGTTCCCTTTCAATACTTTGTAGAATGCTATCGTCGCAGGGTGTGTTTCACATCACCAGAGGGCGGAGAGTTTCTATACAAGGGTGAATGGGATGTTCAGGCGAGTCGATCTGGACTACAGCATCATGGGAGAGGTCGAGTCACAGCCCAGATTGCGAGTTTGTATCTAGATGATCAGGGGACTTTTCAGACGGATTTCCCTCCAGTCATTGATCGTTTCAGGGATGTCTTCCTGGACGACTTTTCAGGTCTACCTCTGGTGCGAGATGTGGATTTCTCTATTGAGCTAGTTCTAGGGGCAGCATCGATGTCCATTCCTCCTTATAGGATGGCTACACCTGAGCAGCAGGAGCTCAAGAGGCAGTTAGAGGAGTTACAGGTGAAGGGTTTCATCCGACCCAGTACTTCTCCTTGGGGTTCTCCGGTCCTTTTTGCGAAGAAGGTGGATGGTACCCTCAGACTCTCTATGGATTATCGGAAGCTGAACCAGTTGACGGTTAAGAACCGATATCCCTTGCTGAGGATAGATGATCTGTTTGATCATCTTCATGGAGCACGAGTATTCAAGAATATTGAATTGAGATCCAGATATCATCAGCTATGTGTGAGACCATCAGATATACTTCTCACAGCTTTTCGGAGCAGGTATGGTCTGTACGAGAACATGGTTTTTCTGTTCGGACTCACAAATGCGCCAGAAGATTTCATGGCTCTGATGAATTGTGTGTTCCATCCATATCTTGATACATTTGTGGTAGTATTCGTGGATGATATCTTGGTGTACTCTCACACTCGACATGACCATGCCACCCATATTGAGATCATATTGAGTACACTAAGAGAGAATCGTCTATATGCTATGCTCTGAAAGTACCACTTTTGGATGGACCAGATTCACATCCTGGGTCACATTATCTCAGAGGAAGGTGTTGCAGTAGACCCAGAGAAGGTGAAAGCAGTAGTTTCCTAGGAGCATCCTAAGAACTTGTTTGAGATACAGAGTTTCTTGGGGTTTTCCGGTTACTACAGATGCTTCATACCAGACTTCTCCCACATAGAATCACCATTGACGGGTCTGAATAAGAAGGGTGTGAAGTTTGTTTGATCAGAAGCTTTCGAGACAGCTTTTCAGAACCTGAAGGGAAGGTTGAATTCAGCACTGATCCTGATACTGTCAGAGCCAGGGAAGAGCTATACAGTTTACTATGATTCACTAGGTATTGGGCTGGGAGCAGTGTTTATGTAGGGCGACCGAGTTATTGCATACGGGTCTCGGCAGTTGAGGCCACATGGGAGGAAATACCAGACACATGATCTCCTGTTGGCTGCAGTTGTTCATGCGTTGTGCTGTTGGAGACATTATGTTTTGGGAGAAATTTTTTTTCTTTTCACCGACCAAAAATTCCTCAAGTATATATTTACTCAGCTTGACCTAAATCTGAGTCAAAGGATGTGGGTTGAGTACCTACAGTCCTTTGATTTTGAGCTTGAATACAAACCTCGTAAAGGTAATGTAGTAGCTGATGCACTGAGCAGGAAGACTGAGATACAGGCGGTACATGAGGCCAGTAGTGAGTGGGAGCTCATGACATTGTTCTCTGAGATGCATCTGGAGGTGCACGACGGTCAGGGGCAGTATTATCATTCATCTTTAGCTGTGACTTCTACGCTCCTGGACAGAGTGAGGATGAGGTAGCTATCGTATCCAAAAGGCCTAGTTCTATGGGAGTTGGTGGCAAGTGAGGACCCTCCTCTCATTTGGATGATAGGCGATGATGAGGTCCTGCGTTTCCATGGATGAGTATGGGTTCCAGGGGATATATGCGAGGAGCTGATGTGGGAGTTTTATGATTCAGCTTGGGAATTTCATCCTGGGGTTACCAAGATGTACCGTGACTTGAGGCGTCAGTACTAGTGGCCAGGTATGAAGAGAGAGACAGTTGGTTTTGTTACGAGGTGTTCCACCTTTCAGCAGGTGAAGACAGAGCACAAGAGGCCAGCTGGGCTATTACAACAGTTACCCGTTCCAGAGTGGGAATGGGATGATGTCATGATGGATTTCATGATGGGGTTTTCGAGGTCACCTCATAGCAATGATGTCGAGTGGGTTGTTGTGGACAGACTCACGAAGGTAGATCACTTCTTGCCGATCAGGAGACCTTCGGTGTTGACGAGCCCAGAAGTATTTATATCTAAGAGATTGTGCATCTTCATGGGGTCCCTCTTTCTATCGTTTTAGATAGGGACGCCCGCTTTACATCTCAGTTCTGGCAGTGTTTTCAGAGGGCACAGGGTACATAGGTGCTTCTAAGCACATCATGACACCCTCATACCAATGGCCTATCAGAGCGTACGATACAGGTGCTTGAGAAAATGTTGTGTTCATGCGTCCTGGGCTTTGGGGGCTCTTGGGAGAAGCATATAACCTTAGTCGAGTTTGCCTATAACAATAGTTTTCCGATGACTATTGAGATGGCACCATATGAGGCTTTATATGGTAGGTCATTTCGTTTACATTTGTGATGGTTAGAGGCTGGTGAGGTAGCTTTATTAGGGCCACATCTCGTGCAGTAGACATCTGAGCAGGTCAAGTTGATTCAAAAGAAGATGGCTACCGTGCAGTCTCGTCAGAAGTCTTATGCTGATCGACGTAGACGACCTTTGGAATTCATTTTCAGGGATCAGGTTTTCTTGCGTTTTTCGCAAAGGCTGGGACACAAGCAGATCAGAATATAGGGTAAACATTCACCGAGGTATGTGCGGACATTTGAGATTCTGGAGAGAGTCGGGATGGTTTCCTATTGGTTGTAGTTACGGCATCGGTACCGAGCCATGCACGACACCTTCCATGTGTCTCAGTTGCACCACTATCATGCAGAACTATCTCACACCTTTCTTCCAGAGGATGTTGAGCTAGAGGAAGATGTGTCCTTTTAGGAGCATCTGATCTGTATCGTTGACAGGAGCACGAAGGTTCTCCGAGGCTGGTCAGTTCCTCTCGTACGGGTGCTATGGCAGCATGGCTGAGTGCAGGATGAATCCTAGGAGCGGGAAACTAATGTACGTACTCAGTGGCCGGATTTTTTCACGGCTATATCTTCTCCACCCTTGGAAGGTCAATTCGGTGATGAATTGCTTTAAGGGGGGAAGTTTGTAAGAACTCGGTTCTTAGTTTTGAGGTACGAGCTACTTCTTTTTCCTTTTCCTTAAGTGTTTTTGAGAAAATATGGAAAATGGGGGAAAATCGTAAATTTTGGAACTACACGCCATGTACTTTTCTATACGCCTTGTAATTTTTCCCATGTGGGATGGGTACATGGGGCGTGTAGCCATGTCGGCGATGAGGGGTGTAGGAACTGACCACTCACCGGGTAGTCAGTCGACAGACCTAAACAGTAAGGCGGTGGAGTAGCCACCAGCTGGGCGATAGGACACACCGTGTACTCGGGAGTACATGTCGTGTACTCATGTCGACAGATGAACAGTGTGGCGGTGCTGCCAGAGGAACAATTCAATTAAGGGAATTCACACCTTTACTTTGAAGTACACACCGTGTACTTTATTTTTTCGGCTTAGAACAGGCAGTAGCCTCTTCATTTGGCAGAGGTGGCATTTGAGCCATTTTGGAGCCAAAGGAGGAGGCTTAACGTTTAATGATTCATCGAGTGTTCGTCTGGAACCGGTTTCCGCCTCAGACGATCTCGTTGGAACCGAACGGGTAAGGGATTCCATCTCCTTGACTACTTCTTACCAACTCTTCTCCTAATAGGAGTTATTTGAGGTTAAGTGAGTTTTGTTCTTTTTCATATCTACACTGTTCATGGGCATTTATGGATTCGGTGTTCGGGTATAACGTTCGTTGGCGTTTAAGGTAGGTGGATTTGTGTTAATTTTTCTAACTTTTGTGTGTTTTGTGTAGTTTTGTGCCACGAACCCATGTTGGGGTGTCGTGTGGCTGAGGCCGTTGCTATATTAAACACCTAGAATTGAATAGGTTTTGTAATAATGATATTAAAATTCTGGTTGGGATCGTTTCTTGGATCTAGAACCACCCTGGGGGTGTGTTCAACTATTTAGTTGTTTGGTCAGGATACCCAAGGGTATGCCTTTAAAGTGGTAATTATAGAATTGCCTCGAGAGGAATTGCATGTTCACTGCATTGTTACATGTTGGGCATGGCCCGGTAACCTGTTTAGCCTAAGGGTGTTATTGTGATTTGCCTATGGGCACTGCACTATTTAGCCTATGGGCAGTAGTTATTTCGGCCTGAGGGAAACTTTTATCGTGCCTATGGGCAGCTGACTCTGTGCTTGTGGGCGACACTACCAATGCCTGGGGGCAAACTCTGTTATGCCTGAGGGCAGATTCTTGTGTTAGATACTCATTACCTGAGGGTAGGGGTTTAGTTGTCTGAGGACATTAGTTGGTTTCTTAGAATATTCACTGTGGTGATATTTTAAATTAAATGATTAAATAGAATACTAAAATGGCAATATAACTGGTATTTAATTACTTTTGTGTACTGCTTACTTTATTGAATTTTTACTGCACAGTGTTGTTGCATGCTTACATGCAGTTGGGCACGGGCCTTTGGTGGGTGCCTACTGAGATATGTTTCTCACACCCTGTTTTGGTCATGCTTTTCAGCCCAAATAGATTATGTTTCTGCTGGTGTAGATAGGGGAAAGAGTCCCTATATAGGTACTTGACTGTTGATGAGGAGTAGGAGGGCAGGGCACCGAGCCAAGGCTCGCGATGCCACTGCCAGCTATTTTGTTTTGTTTCACTGTACTCTGCTTTTGTTGTACTATATTGATGTATAACATGTTATGGTTGTTTTCTTAGAACTTGAGACATGTAACACCATTACTTATATATTCTTAGTTATATCCACTACTGTTGGTTATTTCAGTTTTGTATGTTTTACTGCTTCCGCTATTTGTTGTATGTTTTATTTCAATTCTCTTGCACTACACATTGAAAAATGAGGGAATAGTTTCCCCACTATCAGATCTGGGCCCTCGCTGCTAGTCAATAGCCTTTGGAATTTGGAGAAATGTGCTTGAGGTCACATGGCAAACCGGGCTCGAGACACCCGTTGAGTGGAACCCGGACCCAGGATGTTACACTAACATCATGCTTAACTCAAATCATCGTGTATTTTTCATATAATGAATATTTTATTATTTTTTCTTATTTTACTACTCATAAAAAATAGTCTAATTTATAAAATTAAAAAATTAATCATTTCCATTTTTAATTTAATAAAATATAAAAATTAATTATTTTTATGAAAATATTTTTCCCAATATGGACACATTGTTTTTTAATACGTATTAATTTTAGAAAATTACCGATTTAACTATTCTGATCAATTCTCATTCAATATGAATAATTAATTTTACTCTCCTAAAATTATATTATAATTTTAATACAAAATAATATTATTTTATAAACCCATGTTTGAAAATTGATTTTTTTTAATATCATTCAAATTAAAATTAAAATAAAACATATGTGTTTTATAAAAAAACATACCCATATTTTTTCATTTCAAAAACATTTATTTATTTTTACCCTGATATACATTTTTTATATTCAATTATTATAAAATAATAAAATTTTAATTTTAATTTTAATAATCTATGTTACTATTTGAATGATAATATTATTATTCTTAATGGTCAGATTATAATTCTAATATTTAGATAACTATACCAACATTCATATTTTTAATGTTCATATGTGTTCCTTTCCTTCCATAAATAACTCATATTTAATTCATTCTCCTTTCACATCTATTTTACCTCAATGTTATATATATTTTAATATGAAAAATCAATATTTTTTTGAAAATATTCAGTTTCATTTCTATAGTGTTGTTCATGACTGCGATCATTCTAGGGGATCATGCATATCCAAAAATTCATATCATAGTAGTATTATTTTATTATTTGTCCTATTGGTACTCATTAAATTAATATGACTATATTTATTCCTTAAATGTATTTTTTATGTTAATATAAATAAATTGTGTTGGTCATATCGTGTGTTACATGTTGTTTAAAAGATATTTCATTACAAAATATGATATATTTATATAATAATAATTTTAATTCCATTTAAAATATTTTTCCCATTATATTATCCCTAGTTGTAATACATTGAAAACCAAGAATCCTAGTCTATGTAGGCAATGTTTGTTTTTCCCTACTATCCACAAAGAATTTGTCCACACCAACCATTCATATATGAGAATTCAAAGAAATATGTGGAATTAGCAGAATAAAGAACTTAATCATCTAGTCAACTCCCGTCTAACAAAAAAACAAGGAAATAAGGTTTACACCATAACCATTCAATTATTTAAAAAAACTCATTCATATTAATCTACACACACCAAAACAGACCTGAGATCTTAGGATAAACCTTGAAATCTAATTGGGTTTTCAAAAGACTAAAATTATCAATAAACTATATCCTAGAAAGTCCATTTCTAATAAAATGAAATTTTAAAATCCAACTTGAAATAAAGTATTAAAATTCATTTCCTAACAATTTTCTAAAAACAAAAAATTCACAATATTTTCGAAATTATTTTCTCAAAAATCTATTCCATATAAATCTGTCATATAAAACACTTTTCAATGACATCATTTCACCACATGATATTTCCATTTAAAATTAGGTTATTTTTCTTCATAAATGGTTTTCTAATAACTGTTAATCAAAAAACCATTACAATATAAATTCGAAAAAATCAAATAAATAAATAAATAAATAAATACTCATATGTATCCTTATTAATATAATCACCCCAATAAAATATATTCAATGAAACATTTATTATATTCTAATTTTTTTCAATTTATAATATATTGTGATCTAGAAATATGTCAAAACACCACCCATTAATATTTGTATAATTCCCTAATAATTCAACTAAATTTATATATGAAAACCCCATCAGATCACAGCTAATCCCTATGAATCATATTTTGTCACATCCATTCCAATTTGGAAATCTCAATTTGTTCCAATACATCACCCATACTATAATCAATTATCCTAAAACTAGAAATCCCCTAGATACATGTGATTAAACTGAATTCATGCATTCTAGGAATATACATTATCTACCTCCATACTTTTAATAACAAAAAACTAAATATTACTATATTATCCAATTAATAATAATATATTCACCAATTTGTATCTGCCTAGCCTGGATTTCACCAATGACATCAAGTTGTGGGTCGTCAGTTGACCACAATAAAACCTCCTCATATTTAAATGGCTCGCAACTCTTGATAAGGGACAAAACATTTCATGGTGATATTTAGAAAACTACGATAAGTTGTGATGGTAACTCCCAAATCTACTAAATATTAGAGATGTGTTTTCTAGATAACAATCATACCAAATACCTATAAAAATTTAATCGGGAGAAAACATGGAACCCTCAATTAAGAATAGAAAGAACTAAAAAATATACATAATTCATAAAAACATAATATAAAATCAGTAATCAAAAAACAAATACAATACTCATAATATATAAATAAACAAGGCACATTGGCTGGTTCACATGAAAAACAATAAATAAAAATAAAAAACACCAGTCTTTGGACCAAATCACATTATCAATTTTTGAATCACAATCCTCCATGAACATATAAATATTCCATGCTTCCACATCCATGTGATACATGTGTCGTCAGAAAAAATAGGGTGTTCTACTTACAATCATCAAATTCCATATTATACAAGCTGGTAGGGGTGAATCCAATGACCCGGTTGGAATCCCAAATGATGAAACTATACATTGTGTTTCTATGGTGATGTTTTTGTCCATGAAATCAATATGTATTAGGTTTTTTTGTTGTCTCACAATAAAATCTATAGAAATTATAACACAAAATGGTCATACAACCATATAATTTAGGCCATTGTATGCTAACTATTCTACAATGACACTTGTACTTACCAACATTAGCTCTATATAAAAATGAAGATAATCACCAATTATCATAAACTAAATTTATACCTAAATATTAAGATTAGTGTTATAGGAATATCATAGTGCTTAACCCATACCTGAATATATTGGAAATGATGGCATTTCGTAAATAGTAATCAAATCCATTCCTAAATACACCAGGTAGATTTAATCAATGAGCTTAACCCGATACCTAAAGAAACAGGGTATAGGATTTTATCTAAATCATATCTAGCTACATTGACACTCATGTTAGAATTTAACCCATGTAACACAATGCATCATGATATATCTTTCTCACTTGGGCTGGTCTATGACCCATGCAAGGTCACCCATAGAAATATATACTATATAGACCTACTTGTTCTCAATCAAGGCATGTTAAAGCCATATGATCTTTCAACCCTACCAGGGTTTTCACATGTTATAAGAACATAATGGGAATACATAACAAACAATAAAATAAACACAACCTATATCACGACTCACCATATCATCAATAGTATGCTAATGCCTTGATCCTAGACCCTTTGCTAATGTTTTTATGAACACCCATATCACCCCTCAATGGGTAATTTCACATTCTTTTTATCCAATTTTTCACATTGATATTAAACGAAGTTTTATCATAAGGACACATAAAAAACACAAATCATCATTTAATGAGTATTCCCTTGGAATAAACCAAAAAACATAATAGCACAAAAGATTTTTAATACATTCCATATCCCTCATAGGGGAATATAGACTAACAAAATAAAAATAATCCAATTAGAATTTCTTTTAGAAGAGACATGTAAAAAATAAAAATTTCCAACGCTTTATAAAAGTCCTCACATGTACTCCTAGTAATCCTAGGACCTTTGAAAATAACATATCAATACATTATTTAGAAAATACAGTTCCCATTTTTAATTATAATTACAAAAACGATTCAACAATTCATCTATTTTCTATAAAAAATTATCATGTAGACAACTTTTGAATGGAATTATAGAAAAAACCATTCTTTCAATGAAAATTAAAAATGCAACTGACCAATATATAGAGAGGTATACCAATAATTATTTGACCAAGATTCCAAAATTCAACCTTTTAACGTATTTTATTGTACATATTCTCTATTAGCCCGATGTTATCCAAACCTAGTCTATTCCAATGTCACAGAAGTCATGTTGTATGAATACATTAATGGGTATGATGGAACATGAACATAAAATACAAAATCATATAAGGGAATTAAAAAATTCAGGGCCTCCTACTTCAATGATTTATTATAAATAAATCTAAATATCTTATTTCCCCCCATCTAGTCAATGAGAACCTATATCATTAATATACCCAAATAAATTAATAATCAAAACATTTAAAACCAAATTCCAAATTTAGAAAAATAGATACTAACTCACTGAGAAAAATCATATCACTAAATCTAGTAGTGGTGAGGTATGATGAACTCCCCAAACAAATTTGATCACTGGATACATTGAATTAAAAATTACACCCTACAATTAACATATAAATGAATCTAAAATTTCATGAAAAGGCTAGTAAACTTTTCGGTAAAAATTAATGAATTAATAATTTTTTCCTCCCATTACATCCTATAAAATATGAACCAGAAATCACCAATTATAGGACAACTTCAATAGTTTACAGTGATAGTTTCTCCCAAAAATCATTTTGGAAGAATCAATAATTAGAAAAAAAAGTAAATATTAATATTGTATATAAAGGGAGGTATATTACCATGATTCGTTATGATAAATCACTCTTAAACCACATATACTAAATGGCCATAGAGAATGGGAGGAAGATAGAGACAAAGGGATACACCATTTATTTAGTCAACCTGAATACATGTATGGTTGAGGGTTTCATAATACTAAAAACTTGTTTAAATTATAATTATTACCTTGATAAAGAGGATATCAGCACTGGTTCATGTTGTAAATTCTCCTCTATTAAGTTGAAATCCCTACTACCATGACACATTGAAAACATAAACCCCATGGCCAAACTAAGAATCATACTAATAATAAATTATCCACCCAAACTACCTCATTATTGGAATAAATGGGCCGAATTATTTCCATTCTTAGTATGACCAACACTCAACCAATTTTAAATGGCCAACTGGTGAAATACGTAGCATCATAGAAAACGAATATGTAATCTAACATCCCTCCAAACTAATAAGGTATCAATTGATCCTGCAAAAAGATATATAATAAAATCTTAAAGACCTAGAAATGCATGAATCCCCAATCTTGGTCCTAGTTCTTATGTCGAAACCCTCTCTAAAAAAATCAATATTTCCTCCAAAACACACAATTAATATTGATGAGGGTTATTACAGAAAACTCTAGGTATAATTATAAATATATGAAAACATCATCAAACTTTTTAAACGTAGATAATTTCTGGATTATTATCAACTAAATCCCCATATGAATATTTAAAATTTTTATTTTTTTATTGAACCAATTCTACATTGGAAAATAACCCATAAAAAACATGGTTAGGTATTAACCTGATCTTCCCATGGTGAAAAATAGTGTTCATAACAACAACCCTATTTTGATACCCTTGAGATATTTTTATGTTATTCACATGATTTTTATTAACCATTGTGATGGATGTAAAAAATTACAATGGTAATTTTGAGATACTAATATGAATATAAACATGGACCACCGAAATAAAAAACTAGATATTCATTATCTTGGTTATTAATTTCAATGATGAATTACTTCATCAATGTTCATTATATGTATTTTAGACAAACATTTATTTATTTTTTGTCATTATTTTTTAATGAAATTTATTCATAATAGATTAAATTTGTAATTATTATATGTGATGGAGAAGGCAGTGATTATCGCAATGAGTACCCAGATGCTGTAGGGGTTACATTGAAAAATATAATTGAAATTCTCACTCCACTCAGACAAGATATATATAATTTCAGTAAAAATATTGGGAATAAAAAGTCACCAGGGATGGGGAAATATTATTTTAATTAATTTTTTAGTAAAAATCATCCTCCTTTAGTAGGTCATCCTACCTACTAATTACATATCAGTGGATTGGTTCAATAGAGTAGATATTTTTCGTCAGCTAATGATCAATCCATGTGATGTTCATTTTATATTTTTGTCATTTATAAGTTATGTTTATCCAATAATATACTTTATTAATGAGTTCAATAAAAAATCAATCTATTTAATGAGATTATTTCCTGAAAATATTATACCTAAAATTCTCTCCCCGAACTACTAACACAAAAATACTGAATGAATTCATTGATTTGAAATGAAATGATGATTAATCCATTAGTTCTTATAAATAATATTCCTTGATACTGAACATTTACTCCTCTATTTTTACTACTCACACTAAAATTAAGATAAAAAATTATTCATTAGACTAAAACCAAGACATGAAATAGTATTATCTATAAGTTTCTTTTCTATCTATGATTTAATTGATTGATATGAAATAATGGTTTAAATGGAAGTTAGGGAAACTTATTATTATAGGGACAAGTAAAACATGATGAATATTCATGGATACTCATATGAAAAATGTCATGGTGGAAGGAAAAATAAACCTCCCATATTTTATAAATGTGGGAAGAATCAGTTGGAAAATTTATTAAGATTGTAAAGACCCGAAGCCTGACGTACATGAACATTACATTACTTTTGCGGAATACTTAGTACATAACAAAAACACACATACAAGGATCATAATAGTTTAGTGTCTTTGGAAACTCGGAATAAAATCTTCTAATCGTGGTGAAAGATCTTCAACATCTCCCAAAAAGATCTTCATTTTTTTTACCTAAAACCTTTCTTTATATCCTGGGGAAAAGAAAACATAAAAGGGTGAGCTCAAATGCTCAGTAAGGGTAAACAAAAGAAATATCAATCACATCGTATTCATAAGAACATAACATTTTGGAAATCATAACCTGCAAAAGAGAGAATAATTTCATAACATGGGATAAATCATGGTAGTGAAATGTAATCACAATAATCATAACTTAAAACATGAAACTTTGTGGCATTCACACATAATCATAGAGAATCATTTCTTGTTAGTCAAGACTGATTTCCAAAACTATCTTAGTGGACAAAGTCCCTTTCTGAATCGAGTAACCCTCGTTTCAGTCCTGTTTCACTGAACCGGTATAACCTACCATTCCAGCCATGTCTATCTCATGAGATATAAAATCTTTACCCAATTCATTGGTGGGAGATATAGGTCCCACCCATCTCATAATGATACCATTATTATGTGTGCCATAAAATCATAAATCATACATCATTGCATAACCCATGTAATAATAATGGGATTCTTAAACAACATGACATCATAAAACAATTCATATAAGATAAAGGAATTCATAAAAATGTTTCCATCACAACATAATCAAATCCATGTAATAATAGGGATAAAAACAGAACCCTTTTATTATCTTAGATGGAAAATAATTTTGATAAAATACTTGAACTTCATTCTTGAGGAAAATATCCTTTCTACATCAAAAACACTTTTCCTTTCTTAACATGCCATACAATTTTAAAATAAAAGAATTTGATTAAAAATAAAATTGAATACTTGTAAAGGAAGCTTCTTGGAAATTTTTTTTAGAAATCCATTTATGCCGTATAAGTTAAAAAAACATTCTTCGTACTTTTGTCGGAAAAGTCAAAAAGTACCTCGTACGAAAAACGACAAAAGATTCCTTTTATACATATTACTAAAAACTCACCGAAGGGTAAAAATGGATTTAAACAATTGTATTTGGATGGAAATAATATTACATATTGATGAAACATGGATGTGGATGATAAAATACACCCCAGTAAATACTTACGAATAAACAATCTCGGATAAAAATGAGATTGTGATATTTCCCTTACCTTAGGTCCGATTTGCTTTGTATGTGTCCGAACCTCCTGTATAATGATTTAAATAATGTCATTGACTTATTACAGAATCATATTCATTGTTATGATATCATATATGGTTCACTTATGACATTATATTACCTGTTCTTTTGTAAATTCCTTGTTAAAGAAGCGTTTTGGGTAAAATCGTTTCATTTATCGTAGGTGTTTTGACTTGTTGTTCTTGACATTATTATTACTTATATCATGATTTACTAACTTCACGAATATAAAATATGATTTATATATCATATATATTCAGTATATATATATATATAAGATGGATAAATGAAATGAAAAACATCGTTCATGGAGACGGTAGTCCGTACGTACGCATGAACGCTGTTTTCCTTTCCTTATTGTCTTGAATGGAAGTAAGTAGATGACATAAATATACATATATACATAAATCCAGTAGCTTTATAATGTCATATATTTCATTATTATTTCTTATATATACTTTTTAATCATTCTTAAATGGTTAACATGGAGAATGAATCTCATCGCGTCGTGGAGACGGTAGTCCGTACCTACGCACGAGCGATGATATCGTTCCCATGGTCGTGGAATTGTGTTGAAGTGTATGTAGGCTATTTCAGTATCAATATCACTTTATAATAATCATATATAGTTACTTATTACACCATTATAACCATCCTTGTAAGGTTATGATGGAAAATAGATTACACCACGGCGTGGAGACGGTATTCCGTACGTACGCACGCGCGGTGATTTCATTTTTCCGTAGGATGGATAGAAGGTGAATTAGGGTTGTTTCATATTTATAATAACATATCAGTATGTAATTAATACTGATGTTATTACATTATCATGAAAGATCTAAAGAAGAAGACGTTGAATAAGAAAGAAATTGAAAAGATCGGTAATGGATATTACCTCTTCTTTGAAACGCCTCTTTGAATCCTCCACTTAGGGAACTGAGATTGGTATTTGAAGAAGTCCAGGACCTCTAGGATTATTATAGGGAAGTGGAGAAGGGATTTTGGCAGGGGTTGGCCGAGCTTGAGTGCTCAAATTGGTGTGAGGAGGAGGGGGAGGGGGTGTCCTTTTATAAGGGAGGAGAGGGGCACCTTAGGAATATCTCAAAATATTATTTTATATTAATGTAAAATTCGGTTTATAATGGTTCCAAAGAGTATTATTTCGAAGGTAAAGTGGGTATGGGTAGAAATCCTATCAACCAATAGGATTTAGACAAGTTTAGGTTATTATTTTAACCTTATCAATTAGATTTAACTCTATGTTAAATAATTTAACTTTTACTGTGTCTTTTTGTTTTCTTACACTATATGGTTAATAAACTTACTATAACATGCCAAACGAACCCCAAATTATTTATTATTAATATATATATCCTTATCTAAGTCATTTGGCCGAACCATAGATTTTTAGGAATAAAATAACAATTAATAATATAATATTTGATTTAAAAACTATTTTGTGTCAATTTTCACACTATTTGATATATGATTTTTTTGAAAGTCATAACAGAATTATATGTTCGAACCAAGATGATTAAATCAACACTAATATATCATAGTAACCTAGAAAATTAGTGTAATTCATAAAAAGTCTCAAATTACATTCATTCGAGCATTTATAACATCAATTATGTTAATATTTCCTTAAAATGGTAATTACTGTATCATCGTTGTGTCATAAATAAATTAATTTATTTAAAGTCGAAAAATTATAAATAAAATATCATTATGTAGGAAATATTTTTATCTTTCTAATAAATATTTATAGTCGAATTTATCTTATGTATAACCCCATATTAAAAATGTTTTAGTTATTAAACTTTGATTTTAACTATTTTAACTATTCATTAAATAAAATAATATTAAATGTCATAATCTAATCCAAGTGGACCTAAATGGTCATATTATATTCATAAGGTTGTTTTTGGTCGAATTAAACTTATCCAATAGAATTAGGACATGTGTTAGGGTAATAGTAATATCATATTTACCCTTAGTTACCCTATTTACTATTAACCGTGGTAAAAAAAAGTAAAAAGTTACTATTCACAAAAAATTATTTTCATCTCATTGAACCACATTTTAGTCCTTGATATTAACCGTGTCTGTCGGATTTTCAAAATTCCATTCACAGAAGCGGTAAAATTATGTTTTATGCAAAATTTAGTTTTTAACCTACCACTTAGTGGTTTCACTATTCATCAAAAATTGAAAGTTTTCAGAAAAATGCCAAAATTTCATCCTAAGCTATATTTCATATTCCGAATTCAAAAATGAAGTATATTTTACCAAATTCATAACATAGAAATTGCATTAATTAATTTTATAATTAAATCCCGCTGTTAAAACAAATAGCGTGTTTTTAAGAAACAATATCTATCAAAAGATTGACACTTAATTATGTCTGGTTTAAATGTGAAATTACATCCAATGACCAACATTGTATTAAATTGTAAAAATATATTCTAAATATACTCTAAAACAACTCAAATTAATAATTTATCACTATTAATTATTTTGATAAAAAAAGTTGTTTTTAATTATAATTTAGTAATTTTCACTATTCCTCAGAATATGAAAGTTATCCGAAAAGTACCAAAATTTCACCTTAGGCTAAATTCGATACTCCGAATCCAAAAATGAAGTCCATTTTGAGAGCTAAAATTTCTAAAAGTTTAAAAAGTGGTTATTACTATTCATAATGGCTAGTTTTAATAATATTTTAATAGCATATCGTTGTTTCGTGAAACTCAGTATTACGTACTACACACGTTATCGAGGAAGGTTGTGATTGCGTGTAATGCAAGGCAAGTCAAGGATGCGTGTTGTGCGAGCTCCTTTTTGTGTTGCGTACAACACAAGACATTAGAGAAATTAAAAAGAATATTTTTCATAAAATCTTGGGCTGTTACATTCTACCCCCCTTAAAATGAATTTCGCCCTCAAAATTCGTCGGGGTTATAAATGGTTTACTATTAGAAAGTTTCTTTAATAGAAACCCACATCGTAAAAAGGAATACCAAAACCAATATTTTAAAACAAAAGTATGAAACTTAACGGTTACCCAAATAAACTAATCACTAGGTTTCCACATAGGTGAAAATATGGATATGGAAGAAAAATCTAACCATCATGTTCTGATGGAGAGCGGTAGAGAACATGGCTATGGAAAATCCAACAATCACAAATCCATAAATTTGTGACGATCTAAGGTACCATCTGATTCATCAGGTATAAGATCACTAGGACAACATTTTTGGTTTTCAAGATCATTTCCCTAAAGTTGAAAATTTGAATTAGAATAAATACTTTCTTTATTTTGGTACAATCTCACTGTTGTTCATGACTTGAACAATTTCCACTTCATCTCTTAAATAAATGAAGTTGAATTTGTTATTCGTGAAGTGTTAGCAGATCATGTGATAGAATGACGGGTCATTCCATCCATCTCAAACAAAAGGTTTGCAAAAATTATATACATAAGTCGATCTATAGTGAGATTAATCACATATGGTTCCTAAAATGGACTTATACTTCATATATCATACTGCTTAATATAATAAAACTAGTTTCTACAAAACAGGGACTTCTTGTAGGCCAGTGGTAGGCGATAAAGGCCAGTCGCACTTCGGTTGTGGGTTCGATTCCCACAGCCTTGTCCGAAGCCATGGGATGTCGCACGTCCTGCAGGTTGTCCTTTTTCTAAAACTACATTACTATAACATCCCATCAATAATATCGAAAAAAAACTTCTATCCTTAAACAATACTCACTTATGTCCAACATAATCCATTTCAATCTTTAGGCTTATCCATAATACTGCAGTCCACTCTCATAACATAGTGAAAACGATTACCAGAGATTTAATACCATCGTTGATCCCCATATATCATAATATATGTTTTGTTGGTCACATTCCAAACATTCAAAGTCCTTAATCATGTATTCTCTTGAATACCTTAGTGAAAACATGAATGCAGATAAAACTTAACACCTTCCACATACCAAAAACCTCAAAATTCTATATACTCAAACCATGATATCAATTAGACATTATATCAATCATGAGCTCATGAATACTGTCAAACATTTCATTTTCACCTTATCCCTTCATTATGGGCATATTATCTACTTTCCAAAATATTTTAATCACTTTTCATTGTTACCGGTACCTTAAAATTATTGATGACCACAATAGACCAATACATAAATATATCAATACACCATAAAAGTACCTCAACAACATTATTCCTGAATACCAATACATAAACACTTCAGTCCATCCACTTCAATGATTGTCCTGGAAGAAGTCCTTCCTTGATTTAAAAGTAACTTTTTAGGTCAGGGCATTGAGTTGGGTAATGCCCATGTTCTCCACAAATAAGACATTTAACTCCATAACAGTCTGTCACTCTATGACCCTTTTCTCCACACAGATAACATCGGTCCCTCCATTTGAGGTATTCCTCAAGGCTCTTCTTCCCTTCTTTAGAAATCTCAATCTTCCTTTCTTTATGCTCCTCAACATGCGAACATGCATAATAGTTTATCTTCCTCTTCTTTGATGAATTAGGCATACCACTAAATTTCACCTTGTTAATCATATATCGCGATGACTGATTTGGCATAATCACAAGATCTTTCTCTCTAGGAATTACACAATTTTTTTGCTCATAGTCACCAATTTGTCCATTGGATTCAATGTTAACCGAATTCCTTCTGGTTCCCTCCATTAACTAAAACACAAAAAGAATCTTGTGAGAGGAAAAAGTCATGCTAGGGAAAACAACATAGTAAAGGGGGAGTACCCTTAATATCTAACATCTTAGGTTAAATTCTAAGATTGTTACCATAGTTCTAGGACTGTATCTTATATGTATACTTATCCTTAGGGACATCCCTAGACATACCTTAGAAATATCTCTAGGGATCTCACTAACGCTTTCGCATC
Source organism: Viscum album (assembly GCA_963277665.1). Classification (NCBI taxonomy): domain Eukaryota; kingdom Viridiplantae; phylum Streptophyta; class Magnoliopsida; order Santalales; family Viscaceae; genus Viscum; species Viscum album. Next base: position 210,701,444 of record OY728123.1, read on the forward strand.
CTAGTTTCCAAAGGTTGACTAAACCATTCCTCTGATACCAACTGTAAAGACCCGAAGCCTGACATACATGAACATTACATTACTTTTGCGGAATACTTAGTACATAACAAAAACACACATACAAGGATCGTAATAGTTTAGTGTCTTTGGAAACTCGGAATAAAATCTTCTAATCGTGGTGAATGATCTTCAACATCTCCCATAAAGATCTTCCTTTTTTTTACCTAAAACCTTTCTTTATATCCTGGGGAAAAGAAAACATAAAAGGGTGAGCTCAAATGCTCAGTAAGGGTAAACAAAATAAATATCAATCACATCGTATTCATAAGAACATAACATTTTGGAAATCATAACCTGTAAAAGAGAGCATAATTTCATAAAATGGGATAAATCATGGTAGTGAAATGTAATCACAATAATCATAACATAAAACATGAAACTTTGTGGCATTCACACATAATCATAGAGAATAATTTCTTATTAGTCAAGACTCATTTCCAAGACTATCTTAGTGGGCAAAGTCCCTTTCTGAATCAAGTAACCCTCGTTTCAGTCCGGTTTCACTGAACCGGTATAACCTACCATTCCAGCCATGTCTATCTCATGAGATATAAAATCTTTACCCAATTAATTGGAGGGAGATATAGGTTCCACCCATCTCATAATGATACCATTCTTATGTGTGCCACAAAATCATAAATCATACATCATTGCATAACCCATGTAATAAAAATGGGATTTTTAAACAACATGACATCATAAAACAATTCATATAAGATAAAGGAATTCATAAAAATGTTTCCATCACAACATAATCAAATCCATGTAATAATAGGGATAAAAACAGAACCCTTTTATTATCTTAGATGGAAAATAATTTTGATAAAATACTTGAACTTCATTCTTGAGGAAAATATCCTTTCTACTTCAAAAACACTTTTCCTTTATTAACATGTCATACAATTTTTTTAAAAAAGAATTTGATAACTTGAATACTTTTAATGGAAGCTTCTTGGAAATAATTTTTTTAGAAATCCATTTATGGCGTATAAGTAAAAAAAACATTCTTCGTACTTTTGTCGGAAAAGTCAAAAAGTACCTCGTACGAAAAACGACAAAAGATTCCTTTCATACATATTACTAAAAACTCACCGAAGGGTAAAAATGGATTTATACAATTGTAGGTGGATGGAAATAATATTACATATTGATGAAACATGATTGTGGATGATAAAATATACCCCAGCAAATACTTACGAATAAACAATCTCGGATAAAAATGAGATTGTGATATGTCCCTTACCTTAGGTCCGATTTGCTTCCTATGTGTCTGAAACTCCTGTATAATGATTTAAATAATGTCATTGAATTATTACAGAATCATATTCATTGTTATTATATCATATATGGTTCACTTATGACATTATATTACCTGTTCTTTTGTAAATTCCATGTTAAAGAAGCGTTTTGGGTAAAATCGTTTCATTTATCGTAGGTGTTTTGACTTGTTGTTCTTGACATTATTATTACTTATATCATGATTTACTTACTTCAAGAATATAAAATATGATTTATATATCATATATATTCGGTATATATATATAATATAGATAAATGAAATGAAAAACACCGTTCATGGAGACGGTAGTCCGTACGTACGCATGAACGCTGTTTTCCTTTCCTTATTGTCTTGAATGGAAGTAAGTAGATGACATACATATACATATATACATAAATCCAGTATCTTTATAATGTCATATATTTCATTATTATTTCTTATATATACTTTTTAATCATTCTTAAATGGTTAACATGGAGAATGAATCTCATCGCGTCGTGGAGACGGTAGTCCGTACGTACGCACGAGCGATGATATCGTTCCCATGGTCGTGGAATTGTGTTGAAGTGTATGTAGACTATTTCAGTATCAATATCACTTTATAATAATCATATATAGTTACTCATTACACCATTATACCCATCCTTGTAAGGTTATGATGGAAAATAGATTACACCACGGCGTGGAGACGGTATTCTGTACGTACGCACGCGCGGTGATTTCATTTTTCCGTAGGATGGATAGAAGGTGAATTAGGGTTGTTTCATATTTATAATAACATATCAGTATGTAAGTAATACTGATGTTATTACTTTATCATGAATTAACTAAAGAAGAAGAAGTTTAATAAGAAAGAAATTGAAAAGATCGGTAATGGATATTACCTCTTCTTTGAAACGCCTCTTTGAATCCTCCACTTAGGGAACTAAGATTGGTCTTTGAAGAATACCAGGACCTCTAGGATTATTCTAGGGAAGTGGAGAAGGGATTTTGGCAGGGGTTGGCAGAGCTTGAGTGCTCAAATTGGTGTGAGGAGGAGGGGGAGGAGGTGTCCTTTTATAAGGGAGGAGAGGGGAACCTTAGGAATATCTCAAAATATTATTTTATATTAAAGTCAAATTCGATTTATAATGCTTACAAAGGGTATTATTTCAAAGGTAAAGTGGGGATGGGTAGAAATCCTATCAACCAATAGGATTTAGACAAGTTTAGGTTATTATTTTAACCTTATCAATTAGATTTAACTCTATGTTAAATAATTTAACTTTTACTGTGTCTTTTTTTTTTCTTACACTATATGGTTAATACACTTACTATAACATGCCAAACGAACCCCAAATTATTTATTATTAATATATATATCCTTATCTAAGTAATTTGTCCGAACCTTAGATTTTTAGGAATAAAATAACAATTAATAATATAATATTTGATTTAAAAACTATTTTGTGTCAATTTTGACACTATTTGATATATGAATTTTTTTAAAGTCATAACAGAATTATATGTTCGAACCAAGTTGATTAAATCAACACTAATATATCATAGTAACCTATAAAATTAGTGGAATTCATAAAAAGTCTCAAATTACATTCATTTGAGCATTTATAACATCAATTATGTTAATATTTCCATAAAAGGGTAATTACTACATCATCGTTGTGTCATAAATTAATTAATTTATTTAAAGTCTAATAATTATAAATAAAATATCATTATGTAGGAAATCATTTTATCTTTCTAATTAATATTTATAGTCGAATTTATCTTATGTATAACCACATATTAAAAATGTTTTAGTTATTAAACTTTGATTTTAACTATTTTAACTATTCATTAAATAAAATAATATTAAATGTCATAATCTAATCCAAGTGGACCTAAATGGTCATATTATATTCATAAGGTTGTTTTTGGTCGAATTACACTTATCCAATAGAATTAGGACATGTGTTAGGGTAACAGTAATATCATATTTACCCTTAGTTACCCTATTTACTATTAACCGTGGTAAAAAAAAAGTAAAAAGTTACTATTCACCAAAAATTCTTTTCATCTCATTGAACCACATTTTAGTCCTTGATATTAACCGTGTCTGTCGGATTTTTGAAATTCCATTCACTGAAGCGGTAAAATTATGTTTTATGCAAAATTAAGTTTTATGCAAAATTCAGTTTTTAACCTACCACTTAGTGGTTTCACTATTCATCAAAAATTGAAAGTTTTCAGAAAAATGCCAAAATTTCATCCTAAGCTATATTTCATATTCCGAATTCAAAAATGAAGTATATTTTTCCAAATTCATAACATAGAAATTGCATTAAATAATTTTATAATTAAATCCCGCTGTTAAAACAAATAGCGTGTTTTTAAGAAACAATATCTATCAAAAGATTGACACTTAATTATGTCTGGTTTAAATGTGAAATTACATCCAATGACCAACATTGTATTAAATTGTAAAAATATATTTTAAATATACTTTAAAACAACTCAAATTAATAATTTATCACTATTAATTATTTTGATTAAAAAAGTTGTTTTTAATTATAATTTAGTAATTTTCACTATTCATCAGAATATGAAAGTTATCCGAAAAGTACCAAAATTTCACCTTAGGCTACATTCGATACTCCGAATCCAAAAATAAAGTCCATTTTGAGAGCTAAAATTTCTAAAATTTTAAAAAGTGGTTATTACTGTTCATAATGGCTAGTTTTAATAATATTTTAATAGCATATCGTTGTTTCGTGAAACTCAGTATTACGTACTACACGCGTTATCGAGGAAGGTTGTGATTGCGTGTAATGCAAGGCAAGTCAATGATTCGTGTTGTGCAAGCTCCTTTTTGTGTTGCGTACAACACAAGACATTAGTGAAATTAAAAAGAATATTTTTCATAAAATCTTGGGCTTTTACATTCTACCCCCCTTAAAATGAATTTCGCCCTTGAAATTCGTCGGGGTTATAAATGGTTTACTATTATAAAGTTTCTTTAATAGAAACCCACATCGTAAAAAGGAATACCAAAACCAATATTTTAAAACAAAATTATGAAACTTAACGGTTACCCAAATAAACTAATCACTAGGTTTCCACATAGGTGAAAATATGGATGTGGAAGAAAAATCTAACCATCATGTTCTGATGGAGAGTGGTAGAGAACATGGCTATGGAAAAGCCAACATTCACAAATCCATAAATTTGTGACGATCTGAGGTATCATCTGATTCATCAGGTATAAGATCACCAGGACAACATTTTTTGTTTTCAATATCATTTCCCTAAAGTTGAAAATTTGAATTAGAATAAATACTTTCATTATTTTGGTACAATCTCACTGTTGTTCATGCCTTGAACAATTTCCACTTCATCTCTTAAATAAATGAAGTTGAATTTGTTATTCGTGAAGTGTTAGCAGATCATGTGATAGAATGACGGGTCATTCCATCTGTCTCAAACAAAAGGTTAGCAAAAATTATATACATAAGTCGATCTATAGTGAGATTAATCACATATGGTTCCTAAAATGGACTTATACTTCATATATCATACTGCTTAATATAATAAAACTAGTTTCTACTAAACAGGGACTTCCTGTAGGCGAATGGTAGGCGATAAAGGCCAGTCGCACTTCAGTTGTGGGTTCTATTCCCACAGCCTTGTCCGAAGCGATGGGCTGTCGCCCGTCCTGCAGGTTTTCCTTTTTCTAAAACTACATTACTATAACATCCCATCAATAAAATCGAAAAAAACTTCTATCCTTAAACAATAATCACTTATGTCCAACATAATCCATTTCAATCTTTAGGCTTATCCATAATACTGCAGTCCACTCTCATAACATAGTGAAAACGATTACCAGAGATTTAATACCATCGTTGATCCCCATATATCATAAGATATGTTTTTTTGGTCACATTCCAAACATTCAAAGTCCTTAATCATGTATTCTCTTGAATACCTTAGTGAAAACATGAATGCAGTTAAAACTTAACACCTTCCACATACCAAAATCCTCAAAATTATATATACTCAAACCATGATATCACTTAGTCCTTATATCAATCATGAGCTCATGAATACTTTCAAACATTTCATTTTCTCCTTATCCCTTCATTATGGGCATATTATCTACTTTCCAAAATATTTTAATCACTTTTCATTGTTACCGGTACCTTAAAATTATTGAAGAGCACAATAGACCAATACATAAATATTTCAATACACCATAAAAGTACCTCAACAACATTATTCCTGAATACCAATACATAAACACTTCAGTCAATCCACTTCAATGATTGTCCTGGAAGAAGTCCTTCCTTGATTTAGAAGTAACTTTTTAGGTCAGGGCATTGAGTTGGGTAATGCCCATGTTCTCCACAAATAATACATTGAACTCCATAACAGTCTGTCACTCTATGACCCTTTTCTCCACACAGATAACATCGGTCCCTCCATTTGAGGTATTCCTCAAGGTTCTTCTTCCCTTCTTTAGAAATCTCAATCTTCCTTTATTTATGCTCCTCAACATGTGAACATGCATAATAGTTTATCTTCCTCTTCTTTGATGAATTAGGCATACCACTAAATTTAACCTTGTTAATCATATATCGCGATGACTGATTTGGCATAATCACAAGATCTTTCTCTCTAGGAATTATGCAATTTTTTTGCTCATAGTCACCAATTTGTCCATTGGATTCAATGTTAACCGAATTCCTTCTGGTTCCCTCCATTAAGTAAAACACAAAAAGAATATTGTGAGAGGAAAAATCATGCTAGGGAAAACAACATAGTAAAGGCGGAGTACCCTTAATATCTAACATCTTAGGTTAAATTCTAAGATCGTTACCGTAGTTCTAGGACTGTATCTTATACGTATACTTATCCTTAGGGACATCCCTAGACATACCTTAGAAATATCTCTAGGGATCTCACTAACGCTTTCGCATCCTAGTTTCCAAAGGTTGACTAAACCTTTCCTCTGATACCAACTGTAAAGACCCGATGCCTAACGTACATGAACATTACATTACTTTTGCGGAATACTTAGTACATAACAAAAACACACATACATGGATCGTAATAGTTTAGTGTCTTTGGAAACTCGGAATAAAATCTTCTAATCGTGGTGAAAGATCTTCAACATCTCCCATAAAGATCTTCCTTTTTTTACCTTAAACCTTTCTTTATATCCTGGGGAAAAGAAAACATAAAAGGGTGAGCTCAAGTGCTCAGTAAGGGTAAACAAATGAAATATCAATCACATCGTATTCATAAGAACATAACATTTTGGAAATCATAACCTGCAAAAGAGAGCATAATTTCATAACATGGGATAAATCATGGTATTGAAATTTAATCACAATAATCATAACTTAAAACATGAAAATTTGTGGAATTCACACATAATCATAGAGAATCATTTCTTGTTAGTCAAGACTCATTGCCAAGACTATCTTAGTGGACAAAGTCCCTTTCTGAATCGAGTAACCCTCGTTTCAGTCCTGTTTCACTGAACCGGTATAACCTACCATTCCAGCCATGTCTATCTCATGAGATATAAAATTTTTACCCAATGCATTGGACGGAGATATAGGTCCCACCATCTCATAATGATACCATTCTTATGTGTGCCACAAAATCATAAATCATACATCATTGCATAACCCATGTAATAAAAATGGGACTCTTAAACAACATGACATCATAAAACAATTCATATAAGATAAAGGAATTCAAAAAAATGTTTCCATCACAACATAATCAAATCCATGTAATAGTAGGGATAAAAACAGAACCCTTTTATTATCTTAGATGGAAAATAATTTTGATAAAATACTTGAACTTCATTCTTGAGGAAAAAATCCTTTCTACTTCAAAAACACTTTTCCTTTCTTAACATGTCATACAATTTTAAAATAAAAGAAGTTGATTAAAAATAAACTTGAATACTTGTAATGGAAGCTTCTTGGAAATAATTTTTTTAGAAATCCATTTATGCCGTATAAGTTAAAAAAAACATTCTTCGTACATTTGTCGGAAAAGTCAAAAAGTACCTCATACGAAAAACGACAAAAGATTCCATTCATACATATTACTAAAAACTCAGCTAAGGGTAAAAATGGATTTAAAAAATTTTAGGTGGATGGAAATAATATTACATATTGATGAAACATGGATGTGGATGATAAAATACACCCTAGTAAATACTTACGAATAAACAATCTCGGATAAAAATGAGATTGTGATATTTCCCTTACCTTAGGTCCGATTTGCTTCGTATGTGTCCGAACCTCCTGTATAATGATTTAAATAATGTCATTGACTTATTACAGAATCATATTCATTGTTATGATATCATATATGTTTCACTTATGACATTCTATTACCCGTTCTTTTGTAAATTCAATGTTAAAGAAGCGTTTTGGGTAAAATCATTTCGTTTATCGTAGGTGTTTTGACTTGTTGTTCTTGACATTATTATTACTTATATCATGATTTACTTACTTCCAGAATATAAAATATGATTTATATATCATATATATTCAGTATATATATATATAAGATAGATAAATGAAATTAAAAACACCGTTCATGGAGACGGTAGTCCGTACGTATGCATGAACGCTGTTTTCCTTTCCTTATTGTCTTGAATGGAAGTAAGTAGATGACATACATATACATATATACATAAATCCAGTATCTTTATAATTTCATATATTTCATTATTATTTCTTATATATACTTTTTAATCATTCTTAAATGGTTAACATGGAGAATGAATCTCATCGCGTCGTGGAGACGGTAGTCCGTACGTACGCACGAGCGATGATATCATTCCCATGGTCGTGGAATTGTGTTGAAGTGTATGTAGACTATTTCAGTATCAATATCACTTTATAATAATCATATATAGTTACTCATTACACCATTATACCCATCCTTCTAAGGTTATGATGGAAAATAGATTACACCACGGCGTGGAGACGGTATTCCGTACGTACGCACGCGCGGTGATTTCATTTTTCCGTAGGATGGATAGAAGGTGAATTAGGGTTGTTTCATATTTATAATAATATATCAGTATGTAAGTAATACTGATGTTATTACTTTATCATGAATGAACTAATGAAGAAGAAGTTGAATAAGAAAGAAATTGAAAAGATCGGTAATGGATATTACCTCTTCTTTGAAACGCCTCTTTGAATCCTCCACTTAGGGAACTAAGATTGGTCTTTGATGAAGACCAGTACCTCTAGGATTATTCTAGGGAAGTGGAGAAGGGATTTTGGCAGGGTTTGGCAGAGCTTGAGTGCTCAAATTGGTGTGAGGAGGAGGGGGAGGAGGTGTCCTTTTATAAGGGAGGAGAGGGGCACCTTAGGAATATCTCAAAATATTATTTTATATTAAAGTCAAATTCGGTTTATAATGGTTACAAAGGGTATTATTTCGAAGGTAAAGTGGGGATGGGTAGAAATCCTATCAACCAATAGGATTTAGACAAGTTTAGGTTATTATTTTAAACTTATCAATTAGATTTAACTCTATGTTAAATAATTTAACTTTTAATGTGTCTTTTTCTTTTCTTACACTATATGGTTAATACACTTATTATAACATGCCAAACGAACCCAAAATTATTTATTATTAATATATATATCCTTATATAAGTCATTTGTCCTAACCTTAGATTTTTAGGAATAAAATAACAATTAATAATATAATATTTGATTTAAAAACTATTTTGTGTCAATTTTGACACTATTTGATATATGATTTTTTTGAAAGTCATAACAGAATTATATGTTCGAACCATGTTGATTAAATCAACACTAATATATCATAGTAACCTAGAAAATTAGTGTAATTCATAAAAAGTCTCAAATTACATTCATTTGATCATTTATAACATCAATTATGTTAATATTTCCTTAAAAGGGTAATTACTGCATCATCGTTGTGTCATAAATAAATTAATTTATTTAAAGTCTAATAATTATAAATAAAATATCATTATCTAGGAAATCCTTTTAGCTTTCTAATGAATATTTATAGTCGAATTTATCTTATGTATAACCACATATTAAAAATGTTTTAGTTATTAAACTTTGATTTTAACTATTTTAACTATTCATTAAATAAAATAATATTAAATGTCATAATCTAATCCAAGTGGACCTAAATGGTCATATTATATTCATAAGGTTGTTTTTGGTCGAATTACACTTATCCAATAGAATTAGGACATGTGTTATGGTAATAGTAATATCATATTTACCCTTAGTTACCCTATTTACTATTAACCGTGGTAAAAAAAATAAAAAGTTACTATTCACCAAAAATTATTTTCATTTCATTGAACCACATTTTAGTCCTTGATATTAACCGTGTCTGTCGGATTTTCGAAATTCCATTCACAGAAGTGGTAAAATTATGTTTTATGCAAAATTCAGTTTTATGCAAAATTCAGTTTTTAACCTACCACTTAGTGGTTTCACTATTCATCAAAAATTGAAAGTTTTCAGAAAAATGCCAAAATTTCATCCTAAGCTATATTTCATATTCAGAATTCAAAAATGAAGTATATTTTACCAAATTCATAACATATAAATTTCATTAATTAATTTTATAATTAAATCCCGTTGTTAAAACAAATAGCGTGTTTTTAAGAAACAATATCTATCAAAAGATTGACACTTAATTATGTCTGGTTTAAATGTGAAATTACATCCAATGACCAACATTGTATTAAATTGTAAAAATATATTCTAAATATACTTTAAAACAACTCAAATTAAAAATTTATCACTATGAATTATTTTTATTAAAAAAGTAGTTTTTAATTATAATTTAGTAATTTTCACTATTCATCAGAATATGAAAGTTATCCGAAAAGTACCAAAATTTCACCTTAGGCTAAATTCGATACTCCGAATCAAAAAATGAAGTCCATTTTGAGAGATAAAATTTCTAAAATTTTAAAAAGTGGTTATTACTATTCATAATGGCTAGTTTTAATAATATTTTAATAGCATATCGTTGTTTCGTGAAACTCAGTATTACGTACTACACACGTTATCGAGGAAGGTTGTGATTGCGTGTAATGAAAGTCAAGTCAAGGATGCGTGTTGTGCAAGCTCCTTTTTGTGTTGCGTACAAAACAAGACATTAGTGAAATTAAAAAGAATATTTTTCATAAAATCTTGGGCTGTTAAAAAGCTAGACAAGAAGAAGTTTTAAATGTTGAAGAATAATATATCAAGAATGTGTCATCTAAAAACTGGATAAGAATAAAATTAAAACAAAGTGGAAAATAGGGCCCATGATAATTCAACACCCAATTATAAAGTCTTAAAATGATAGTAGTTTGGGTGTTAGGTTAATCAATTCACTAATATGATGGATAATAAGGATAATAGGCATCAGTAACAAACAAGATAAAATAAAAAACAAGAGAAATTGAAATCTCCACAACTATGGTGGATCATGACAATGATGCGGTGAAAGGTACACATATTATATAATCAATATTGGTAAATATCTTTTCTAAATATAAATCATTGTATTCTTTAATATAATTATTTATGATTTTTTATTTACACACTAGAGCTCCTAATATATAATTATTTGTGAAAACACCCAATGGTGTGATTATTTCATTCAAGGTACAAAAATATTCATTCATTTATACTTCTTGGATGATATATCATATATATCTAGTTATCCATCTCTTGGAAGAATTCTCATTGATACTAAGAGTATAAGTGATTTCTCTACACACATCACATATCAACTCTTGAAGAAAAAAAATAACTTAAATATCACTAATTAAATTAATATAAAATATCAATGAAAGGGTTATTAGGACCTACCTTTGGAAAAACAACCAATAATTTGGGTTTTTATATATAATAATGATGGATACATGGGTCAATAAATTTATAATGAACTCACAATTGAACAGATGAATGTTATGTGAGAGTATACAGATAGAGTTTATAATGAATAACCAATACTTCTATTAAAAAGGGAGGTTTATTTTTCAATTGAGCTCATACATAGTTTAGTGATTCTAATAAAGAGTACATATATATTAAAATGTTTTCAATAAATTTATTTGAATAATAAAAATGGTGAGAGTTATGAAAATTGATTTATACACCCATAACTTCCCTAATGATTTTTATAATTCTATTTTTCAAAAATGTGTTGGATAAATGAAATTTTCCATATATTTCCTGAGGTATGAAATATCACAATCAAGAATAATTATATTATTCCTCATATGTACTATTGTTATGTTTGATATAGATCTACTCAATACATATTGAAGGTATACCTTCAATATGTATACCCTGAACTATGTCTAAAGATAGAACACACAAGATTACTTGTTTTCAAAACCTATGGACTCTTTGAATTCTTAGTGCTGCCATTATGAATAGTAAATACCCAAACTATCTATACGGTGTGGGTAAATATAATATTTATGCTAAAAATGTACCATTATAGGGTTATATGGTCTCTTTTTTGGTATATTTATTTATATATCAATTAATGAGGTTTTTAGAATGTTAAGGACCACTAAATGTTACATAAATCCTGATATTTCCTAGATTAGTGGAATAATATTAGTGGGTTTATATATAACTATGCAAAATATATAATTATTAAACATAATTTATACACTTTAAACATTAAATCTCATATAAATAGGAAAACCCAAGGAATATATAGTTTAATGTCTTTTAGGACTAAAAGGAAAAGCATATAATTCTATGATAACAGTAAATATTTGAACATAATTGAGTTACAATAGAATCTATTTAAGACATCCTATATGATTTATTAATTTTAATAACCATGGGTATACAAGAAAAATAAAGGGGGGATTTCAAATGCCCAGTATGGAGAAAATATCATTAACATGTCATCAATGTTAGATCTTAAATATATAAGAAAATATGAGTATTAGAGATATATTTAATTTTAAAATAATCAAGGAAAAATAATATTTCTCAATAATTCATGATAAAATGACATGTAATTTCAATTGAATAAACATGTATTGTGGAATGTGTTTTCCAAATAACAAATATGAGGCACAATGAATTATCATTTTCTTTTGACAATGGAACATGAACTTTCATTAAGGAGTATCATGGAAAGTAATTATGGGACAAACATAATCATAGAAAAACATCATAATGTGAAACATTATAACTATGTCAACTCTTAAATTAATGAAATAATAAATTCATTTATACCCTTTATGTTCTGAAAAATCAAATATTTTCAATGATTTATGTTATCAAAAAATAAAATAATGTCACCACATTATAATCTCATGAGATATAAAAATATAAAAAAAGGAAATTGGTGGAGTATAGGACCCCAAAAAAATTTATCCATACATATTTTTACAATAGGATATATATAAATCAAAATATATTGAACCCTTAGGAATAAAATTTTTTCTTTTCATTTCATTAAAAATAAAACCTCCAATGAAAATCAGGATTCACATTATTACAAAATGATAAAACCAAAATTGAACTCATGAATGAAAATATATGATATAAAAAATTCAGTGACAAAAAAATAGATTTCTTAATCAATATTAGAGGTTGATTAATGATAAATAACTTCCATATATGTATGTACTTTAGATATAAACTATAAAACTGGTAGTGAACCCCAAATTTTGGAAGGATTGGAATGTCGTAAAATATATTTTCATTAAATTGAAAAACGTTCATGATAATTAATTTTAATATTTAAAAGCAAAATATTATTTTGGAAAAATATTATAATATAATTTTTTTTCATAAAACATATTTGTGTAGATATAGAATAATTATTGAATTGTTTCTTTAAAAACATAAGACATTAAAACCCCTTTTAAAATTTTGACTTCAATTTTAAGATGAATATTTATATTTTGGAAAATAATATAATGTTTCCTCGTATTTTCAAAATAATAAAGTTAAATAATAAATTGTAAACCACATTTATAAAAATTTAAAAGATGTTTCATCATGAAATTTTCTCATGCATTAAGATAAAATATAATAAAAAATTTATAAAATGTATTTAACTTTGTTGTCAATGAATAATTTATGGATTACACTAAAATGACACCTTAAAATTTGTAAAGATAAAAAATTGAAAACTACTTAATTAAAAGTAAACTACAATAATATATCCTTGGAATGATATAAAGGTTATCATATGGTATGGATGATAAGAGGATAAAAAATTATTATGAAAGGTTAGAAAATGATTTTAAAATTTCAATATACCATTATTGAAAATACATAATCTAAAATGATTAAAATTAAAAATTAAAAATATAGGGAAAGGAAATATAATGTTCAACTATGAAAACAGATGATTGGTTTACTATATAAAATGAATAATATTTTCATGAGGGATAAATACTCACAAGGAGGGATCCCATTGTTAAGGTAGAAATTCAGTATTATCAACAATGATATACTTTCGAGAATCTAATTATAAAAGTAAATATCTGAATAAAAATTTCCAATTACAAAGATATACCAGGAATTATAGAATAATAATATAAGATAATACTTCCATATTATACATCAATGATAAAAAAATAATCACAATAATGCAGGAAAAGACGATGAGTCTTGAAAAACACCTTATAATGGTGGTAAATTAAGAATCCAATGAAAATAATAGGGTTAATCTAAAGGGGACATTAAAATATCATGAAATTATAGATAAAAATTATAATTTAAGGAAATCGTGCATTTAAAAATCCATAATAAAATTTGGTGTTCAATATCAAACATGTCACATTGAATTAAAAATGGAGAAAAATAACCATTACAGCTCACGAGACACATTAATTTGATACTTTTGAAATATTTATCTTAACATTTTATTTAAACAACCATTAATATTATATAATTTATGATATTATAAATCCAATATATATTATAATAAATGCCTAAATTCAATTCAATTCATAAATAAAAACATAACTAAATTTAAAGACACATAATAAATATCATGTTTACCTTAGTTACCTCTTAGTAAATTGTGCTCTAACCTCCTGTATAATGAATCTAATTATATTAATCCCTATTACCATAGTCAGATTCAAATATATTATATTTTATAAAACGAATTTTTTACTATTTGAAAAAAATATTTTACAGAGATATAAATTGTATTCATCATCAGATGTTTGTATTTTTCCATTGTATGTTCAATATAATTTTCATAGTGAAAGGGATATTTCTCACATTTATATCAATGTTAATCTTCATAATACTATTCAAGAGAGGATACATTTATTTCAATGATTACATAATTAATATTTCATAAGGTTCAATGTAAGGATGTGGTTCATAAAAAAGGAAATTGTGATGATCTAGATCCTTCATGATTAACTATCTATGTGTATATATATATATTAAGTATTCATAAAAAACTATAACCATCATTTCAAAACATCAAATAAATTATTAATATATGATATTAACTTTATATGAAATTCCTTAATCATATATGATATAAACAATATTAAATCATTCATATATATGGTAAAAATGACCCAAATTAGAGAATAATATAATTAATTAATGATTACAGACATGTTTGTAGAAAAATTACATTATATTTTACATAATTTAAACATTACACTAATATTATTAAACTTAATTGATTAAACTCTTATAACTATCCATGTAGAGCAGTGATGAAAAACAATATTTTTCATTCATTAAGGCGGTGTTCCACACTTATGTATGATCAATAATTCTATTTCACAATGAATGGTATATAATTTGTAGATCATTAAATATCATTTTATAAATATATTTTTTAAATTTTATAAAAATTTATTCTTAAAATGCACCCATGAGTGGTGGTGATGAAAAATAAACCACACTACTTCATGGAGGTGAGAGTCCACACATACACATGATTTTTTTCATTTTATTTGTTCATAATCAATGTAAGGGATAAAATAATGGTTTATACATTAACATAATTTTATTTAATAAAATTAATAATAATTAATTTAAAAAAATTTATTTTCTTCAAAATATTTGCTAGAATATGGATATGAAGAAAAGACTAAGGGGGAAGAAATACTTATGTTGAGAACTTGATATTTCTATAGGAAATAACCATTGAAAAGGACGTATTAATGTAACTAATTGAGGCCATAGGATTATAAAAACAATAGGTAATTCTATGTACATAAAAATTCTATATTCTTATGGATCACATTAAAAGTTATATTTATAAGGGACCAATGTTAAAATATGCATAAAATGAATCTTTAGTAAATAATTCAGTTTACTTAATTTCAATGATCATTTTGATCTATAGTTGTATAAAAATAAGTAAAAACTCATTCATAAAAATCTCATATATTACAATTTGGAAACTTCTATATAGTATCCATTTTTTCAAAAATATAATTTTTTTAAAATTAATTTTTATTTCATTTCATGAAAAAACTTCATGAATTTCAACATATAATCTTATATCCACTTAAACAACCTTTTACCCAATAAAAAAATTAATTAAAGGTATGTGCACAAAAATATAGATATGGTATATATAAAAAACATGTAAACCCGCTATTACATTTCAATTCCATCAGATTATAAACTTTAAGAACAAATAATTATTTACAAACCCATGAAATATGATTTATTTTCCAATTTGTTTCATGAAATTATTTTTAGAAAAACATAATTTAACAATCATAATAAATAATGTTTCATAAAAAAATTTGACCCTTATATAATGTTTTATTAAAAATATAACGTTTTAAAACTGAAGGGAATAATAATTCATTTAAACAAAACACAATACCTTTTTAAATAAATATATTTCCATGAAAACTCACAAGTATAAATATAATTGTCATCTATATTCCCTAGGAAATCATCATCATAGAACCCTTATAATTGTAAAATCCAAAATGATCAACTTACAATATAATTATTTGTGGAACATAATATTTCCCCAATTCATTTAAGAGCTATATTAGGCTTAGCCATTATCAAATATATACCAGCATTACCCATAATCATAAAAACATTCATAGGACCATAACATTCATGAAGCACATAAAATATTTCATTTCCATCATGAAAAAAATATTCTTTTGAAACCATAAGTAAATAATTATTAAATATTTATATATAAATTTTGTTTAAAAACATTTTCCAAAACAAAAATACCACAATCGAATGGAACGGTTTTTTTCATTGATAAAAAAATGAATTCTTATAAATTAATACAAACATAAAATAATGATTATGGTAGATGGAATATCCAATTTCCTTGTATATGCTAAAATGGAATATCCCTTTTACCTTATGTAATTTGAGTAAAAATATTAAATATAATATATTTATAATTATTCATTTTAAAAACCTTTGAATGAATGTTAAAATTTAATAATTTTTTAAATTAATTTTTTAAAAAATAAATATATCTATAACACAATTATGAGAATATGTAAATGGAAGAAATAGATTTTTAAAAAAAATCATTAAAGCACTTAATATGACATTTTAAGGTAAAGTGTCCCTTACATCATGTCAGACTCATCATGTATGTTACATAACTCTAAAATAATAACACTTTATCAATTATAAAAATTATTAATAACCATTAATATGCTTCATACCATATCATTAAAATATTTATTTCAGTTATTTCAATGATATATTTAATTACATAATTAGTTAAGTCCATGTTAGACATTTTAATGATATTTTACTCCTATGTCCAATGTGGTTTTGGTAGGAAGACTATTCTCAAAGATATCGTTATGAAATCATATCAATATTTGTAATTAAGAAAAAATTATAATTTGTAAACATTAATTATACTTTGGAAACCAAATATGAATGTTTTTTAGAAAAACTTAATATTATTACAGTCCTGGAGGTGGTAGGTCGTATGTATTCATGAGTAACATTTTCATTTTTCAATGAACATGTTGGAAATAAGGTAAGTATAGTTTTACCTTATATAAGGATTATTATATCATTAATTTAAAATTAAATCATTAAATTTGTCTATAAATGTCATTTTTGGTATGTGGTGATGAAAAAAGAAACCAATTGCATACATGGATGTGGTAATCCACCCATACAAATGAGTGATGTTATCATTATTCAATTGATGGAATGGTAATAAATTAGAAGATATAATATTTTAAAATAATTGATATTATTTCATGTATATCATATTTTTAAACTAAATATATCATTATAATTATAAATTATAGTTGGTGATATAAAACTAATTACATATTTTCTCAAGGTAGTAGTCCACAATAAACATGAATGATTGTTTTATTTCTCATTTAATGGAATTAGAAATGGATATAGGTTATTAGATTAATATAACAACATCTAATAATATGAAGTATAATTTTTTTATCATTTTAATATTATGGAGCGACTTTTTATTGAGGTATATGAACAAATAATATTAATACATTCCATTAATAGTTTTACCAGTTATTTTTTCAAAATATTTTTAATTAGACCATAATCACTCTAGGGTTGGAATTATGTTAAAAAATTACACTATAACATAAGGATAGATTTTATAAAGTTATTTGTTATGGAATTAGTAGAAATGAAATAATCAAAAAATTTGAGAAATATAAGATATGTGGATCTACATTATAATTGAGTGGAAGGACACACTTTGTATTTCTTAAATGATTATGTATTATATATATATCATAATTTTTTAAATTTGTTTAAACAACCGAAAAATAATAATTTAAAATTTTATTGGGTCAAAATAAACTCCAAAAATCACATTTATATGAGTAGGATATTCATTTTGAGCCTTATCTACTAGTTAACTCAATTTGATAACTTTATATCCTTAATAGCAATAACATCACTTTTTTTTAAATGAGAACGTCATTTTATGAAAATAAATAAAATGGTACTACAAAAAAATGAAATGATGATTTAAAATTTGAAATGAATTTCCTCAGTTTCAATTTCTAATGTTTTATATAATTACAGCTAATATAAGGACAAAAATACAAATAAAAACCATTTTTAAGGACAATTCCAGATTTGAGAACTAATATAACAATACCTTAAAAATAGGTAGAAAATTATTTTACATGAATTTTTATGATAAATAATAATAAAATAATGGTTTATTGGATTTTTATTATCATGCATAAAATTTTTATAATCTTCCAAAAATTAAATTAAATTAAAAAACACAAAAAATAGTTTTTATTTGGAATAAAATATAAATTTTCTTCTCAAAATTAATTTTTGCACTAACAAATTCAAAAATAAATTTTTAAAATAAATATTTTGACTACATAATTTTATATTTCTATAAAAACCCCATCCAATAAAATTAATAAATGTTTATAGGCATTTTTAACACTTTTCTCTTCAGTTTAAACCCAATTAAACTTGTTTTAAGGTTAAGGATTGTCATAATGTTTTATTGTTTCCACAATTTTTATGACAAAATATTGAGTTAAACCTATTAGATTATATTACAAATACTAATTATACTATGGAATTCATTATATATATTTAAAGTAATTATATTGGTTGAATTATAAAAGTAAATGTCTTCATAGAATTGTCAAAAATATATCGTAATATAATTTTGGAAAGATGAATTAAAAAAATGATATCCATATTCTCATATTAATATATATAATTTAGAGATAATATATTTTTATTAAACTATAAAATATGTGAAACGGCAATTTTGTTAGAAATTAGTTTTTTCCTTTTTACTAAAAGATTAATTAAAACTCATATAGTTAGTATAACATTATAAAATCTAACTAATGAGGGTTATTAATACTTGAAAATTATTTATTATTACATTACAAAGGATGATATTTCATTCCATCATTTTCTAAATTTTGTCCGCGTAATTTGATTCATTTCATAAAAGGGAGATGATTTTTTTATTTTAATGAATGTTCAAATACCCATGTAACTTCTACAATAGTATGATTTTTTCACAAAATAGTAACATGATAAAAAAATTAATATGAAACATTATATTTATAGTTATGAATCTGATATATTTTTTTCCTAATAATGAACTGTTTATTCCAAATGAATTACATTCAGGACCATGTCATTATATGCATCTCGCTCATACTTCAATAATAATTAACATGAAACACATCATGTAATATGGATAAACGTGAAGGAAATGACAGTCAGTAAAAAACAAATCCAGTACTCACTATAATTTCATAATCTCAAATGAATCATGGATTTAATATTTTATTTTTTCTAAATCAACATACAGTTTTCCATGAAGGTATTTTCTGAAAAATGATCCCTTACCTCGAATTAAAGATCATTCTGTTGTCTATCAACATAAAATTTCGGCATAATTTGATCCATCCACTTATGTTTTTGGACAAACCTCACCTTCTCAACCATTTATTGAAGGAATTTTGGTCCTAATATCTTTTTTCCCTAGATTTTTCTTAATAAGATATAGTCCCACACCAAATTCAATATAATTACATAAAAGGTTCCAGCTATATAGTTCAATGAAAAATGGTTTCAAAGGAAAATTCATCTAATTAAACTGGATGACCCTAATATCTATAATAATTTATTAATGAAGCTAAAATAATATTATCTAGATTCTAAATCATTCCCTATTATAATTTATTTGGTTGTGTATGAATTTTTTTACTGGAATTTAATTCATTACCAAAGGACATCTAAATAAATATTAAAAATATATATGTAAAGCTAGGATCACGATCAGATATAATGGATAGAGGTACTAAAGGTATCCTGATTATCACATTGCAATATAATCTAAAAATAAGATAAAAATATATACTATATTATATATGATGGAATTCACTTATTTAGGCAATCGATCAATAATAACCCAAATAGAGTTGTAAAAATGATATTTCTTTGGAAACCCTATAATAAAATTCGTGGATATATTTTCCCATTTCACTCTTTCATAGGAATTGACCTAAACATCTCCCTCAATTAATATTATTTTTCATTGACCTATATGAAAATAATAAAACTCAATGTAAATTCAAAAATACCTATTTTCATTCCATCCCAATAGTAATAATAGAGATAGTCTCTATATAGTGTAATGCTTCCTAGACAAATATAGAATGGGTAACTATGAGATTCACTCAAAAAATATATCATTAACTAATAATAATAATACAAAAATTATCTCCTTCAAAATCTTATAACACTATATTCATCAAAATTGATTACTATAAACATTCCCTTCTTAATATATTTTCCATTTTCTTATAAAAAATGTTTTTAATTGTGTGCTCTCGTAATTATTTATTATAGAGACTATTTAATTTTCATATAAAAAATAGATGGACTTCCTGAAAACACAATTTCCAAGGAAAAAATCATCAAATAATTAACCAAACGGTCATCACCCAATTGTAAAATGTTTAATGTATCATTATATTTTTGTTTAAAATCATCATCTACACTATTTTATTAAAATTTATACTAATGAATTGTTTAATTTTAATCCTTTATCAATTCCATCCATCCCCTTTTTCACAAGATCAACTCATGCTAAATGAATATATAATTCAAACTTTTATAATCCTTATATATTTTACACATTATTCATGTATGTAATATCTCTAAATTTTTAAACCACATACTAAAATAGCTAGTTCAAGGCTATTTTTTAAACAATTTAGCTCATGGGGTTTTAATTTAAGTGATTCATAATGAATTTAATTATTATTCATTAATAAAACACAACCTATTACCATTAATTCACAGTCACTATGGATAATAAATTCACTATTTATGGATTGTAGTTACAAAACATTGGTATTTAATTTTCTTATTTTCAAATCATGCAAAAATTCATCACATTCATTTTTCTCAATAAAGATAACTCCTTTTATTGTTAACATGGATACTGTGCTAAATACCCATTAAATGTATTATAAAATCCCCCATTAGTATTTTGATAATATAAGGATATTATGAATCATATTATAAATTTTAGATCTTTTCCATTGATTAACCAATTTATTTTTACCTTGATAAAATAATTCATCATTATTTACTATATGTCCATGGAATAAAATAGATCAAAACCATAATTTACAATAAAAAACATTCTATAGAACATTATTTCCATAAATGATTTCAATATGTTAAAATTTTATTTCTCTTTGTCATCTTATATTTTAAAATATATTAGGATTTCGTCAATAAATAAAAAAATGTTTATCCTCAAACTCATGGAAGAAATAATCATAATTCCATTCTATACAACAAGATAATTTTTCAAACTTATTTGAATTAACACAAAATAATAAATCACATACCGAGTAAAAAAATCTATTTTGTAAAATTTCATCCCACTACACCTTCCACTGATGGTACCCAAACAATGGATCAACAATCAAAAAATATTTTCCTTACAATATATAATCAAACAATTCATATTTATTTGAAAAAATATACTTCTTATTAATAGTAATGTTATTTAGAGATATATAATGAATGAAAATCCTCTTGGAACCATTATTATTTTTAACCAGTAAAATAATTTCACCCCATAGTGATGTGTTAAATGGGTGAAATTTTTTAAACTAACCCTTCCAAATATTTTTTTGATTCCAAATGTTCAACATGATCTATTCAATAGGGGGTTCCTAATTTAACATACCAATATGAGCCAAGGGAATAATAAATTCAACATCATGATTAGTTATAACACTAAGAAAATCATTAGAAAATAAATCCATTTTGTCAATTATAAATGTTACATTAGAATTATGAACAATTTCTTTATTTTTAGCAACATGATCTAGGTATGTTTCACTAGTATCTTAAGTCAATTTCACATCTTATTAATATGTTATCAAAGGTATGGATTCTCTTATTTATAAAAAATGAAAATCTTAAATAATAACATCTTTAAATCTATAATATATTTTATCACGATTAAGGGAAATCTAATACATGACCAATATAATAAAAAATCATTAATGGTAATGGATTAAATGTTGTCAAGGAAATAATTTCCAAAAAAATGAGTGTGGATTATTAAAATTTCTTTTTTTCATAATTAGTAAACCTTGTATATTTTTGATAAAAATTGGAACCTCCTTATTTTCATTTTTCACAAATCATAATTCCTATGTCATTTTTGAGCATAATATGTTTTAAAATATATAATTTAATTGATTAAATATGTAAAAGTATAAAAAAATCTACCATTTGTTAGAATATTCTACCATTAGTAAAAATATGTTATCTTTAGTATAAATATTCTCTTTTTAGTTCAATCATTGCAAATCCAAGAATATTATACCACCATAACTCTACTACATATACAATATTGTTACCAAAATCTTTCTTCTACCTTTGTACTTTTTCCACCATAAAACATGTGTTATATCAATTTTTTCACCACAAGAGACATGGTTCCATTTGTTCAATTAAACTATAGCGATGTGTTCTATTATTAGACTTGTTTTGTAGCTATTTCATCTATTCTCCCCTTATTTGTGGTACTATTGGACCATGATACCATTTAACATTTCTTCCTTCAAATAGGATCTACCATCATCCTTTTTACCATTTTTATTTTATATGATTTTAATAAATTCTTGCAAAAAATATATTATGGGAGTTAATACATTGTGATTATTTATGGATCTCTCATAATCCATCGAATAGACTAATTAAAGACCGTGTCAGAGGCTTCTTAATTTTATACTAGTATAATGATCTATGAAATATTTATTATTAATCTTCAATGGATAATTCAAACTTGAAGGTATATATATTTATGAATCACTCTCTCCTTCTTATAGATCATTGAGAGATAAATGACATTCCAATACATGTAAATGGGTGGAATACAAAAAAGTTTCATCAAATTTATTATAATTAATATGGATAAAATATTTAGGTAATTCAAATATAGAAAAGTGAAATCCATGACGCTCTATTTTCATTCGACTTTTAATGAACTTGTTCAAGATCTTAATTTATTCTAATCTAAGGATCCACGAGGTTCTGCAACAAAATAGACCATGAAACACTTCATTTATATATATATTTATTTTATATATTTTTAATTACTTTCTAGTACTTTATCATAATTCTCTATTTATTTACACACAGTATATCCAAATCTTAAATGACAGAATGGTTGATATCCTCTAAAACATATTTTATATTTCTACCATCTACAATTGAGGAATAGGTCACTATATATCCTATATTGTATTGGATATACAAATATAAGTGTACAAGACACTTTGAGCCTTGATATTTTATGTTTCTGTTTATATATATGATCTAGGTTGTGCATCAGATTATTGGTTATAATAATATACATTGTAGTTGGTTGTTTCCAAGAAGAGGGGGATAGATTCAACTTTAGAATGATTTATTTTTTTACTCTTCTATGTTTTTTATTTTTGTTTCAATATTTAAAATATTCATTTGTAGTTTTTTAAATCTATAGACAAAACAGACATTGTTAGTCACTCTTAAACAATGCATATATAAAGGATTTGATTTTGTAAATCAAATTTGAAAGATAATTTAATTTAAATCATTGTTCTAACTATGTTCTAATCACATATTGTGAAATATTTTAAATAATAAATATTATATGAAATAATTTTTTATTAAATGTCTATTTTAAGTAAATTAATGTATTTTATTTTAACTTTTTTTATAGAAATTTTGTTAGAAACTCAATTGACCCCCTCTTGAGTGACTCACTTTGACCAATATATTTTATCAAGTTATTTGCAAATATCATTTCAACTATGATTTAATTTTACTATTAAAGATAAAAAATATATGATATTTATAATTATATTTCAATATAGATAATAAAAAATATGGATATACCACCAATATAACTCGTTATTTTATTGGAACAAACTATTTTTAATGTAAAATTAATACTAATATTCATATTCATGGCATGAGACGTGAAATATTGATTTATAGTGTATATAAATATGAAATACCTTAAACATCTAGAAACAAATCGAATGATCGTACTAATGATGATTATAGTTATATTTCTAATGTTATGAATTCATTGAATTATAATTTAGGTAATGGGTTATTTAATAAAACTTATTCATGTAAATTATATTTCAATATTGGGGATAATTTAGTTATACCTCATCATTGGACATCTAATGTAAATTATATGTGTTTAAATATCTATTTTAAAAATATGATACTTTTAAAAGGAATCTTCGTTATCATATTTCTGACATGTATCTTAAGATTGACAGGATCTTGAATACAATGCACTCATTGGAGAATCCTATTTTAATGAATATCCATGTGATTCAATTGTTGAGGTCTCCTCTCTGATGATATAGATGATCCTCATTTTCAATCATAGAATAATGTAATATTATCACTTTGCCTATTATAAATCATACAGGAAAACTGATGATGTATGAGGAAGAAATAAAAATTAATAGATAATAGTAGGATGATCGAAAAATTATACCAATGTCTTTTAAATATACTACTTCAAAGTCAAATAATAATATTCAATATGAAATTTCAAGTGATGGGGTATAACATGCTAACAATGATGAAGATATGGACGATTTGGATATAAGATTCAAAATTTTATGAAAATGGAAAAAAAATATGTATGAAAAATGTTTTAATGTTTTATATGAAAATATATTAAAAATGGGATAGGATTTGAATAAGTATGATGCTTCAAATGAAATAATCTACTATTAGTTTAATAGGAATGATAATTTCAAAGAATATTTTCAAATTATAAAATTCAAGAGAAAATATAATAACAAGGATAAGTGGTACAAAAAAATCCTTAAAATAAAAAATGAGACTTCTGAAGAAAAATCAAGTAATTTAAACTCAACTAAATACAATAACCATGATAGTAAAAACATGTATTTTATTACAATAACTTTTTAGGTATCCAATGTTTTTCATGTTTCTACAATTTATAATTCTAATCACGCTGGAGTTCAAAATAATGATGAATATATATCAAATTATGATATTTTAGATTAATTTTGAATTCCATAATATACACTTAATAATCTTAAGGATTAAAATGATATTTTAATGAAGCATAGTGCACTGAAAAATAATTTTAAAACATATTTTTCTATTGAAAAAATTGAAAAAATGGTCAACTATTAATGGAAAACTGTGAATTAAAATTATCTAATGAGATATTAAATAATTATATAAAAATATATAAAAATGGTATAAATACTCTTATTTAGAATCATAAAAAGAATACTACTCCCAAATATTGTACCGGTTTATTGTATCATCCTAGATAGATGAGGGTTATTAAAAATATTTTTATTCCTAATTCCAGTTTGGGAAAATATTTAACCACTTTTTACTCGTCCATACATAAAAATGTTTTCAGTTATAAAAGAATAAAATATATTTATAGGAAACCTATTATGAAAATATGGGTTCCTAAACTATTGATTAATAACAATACTGGAAGCAATAAAATTTGGTTACAAAAGTCATTTTCGGTGAAAAAGTTATTTGTAGAAAAACTGAATGAAAATATTTAGTAGGAAATAAAGTTACATGGTCAAATGTTGTTCCATACATATGACTACCTATTACTCATGTGTCAAAGATATGATCGATGTGGTTATAGGAAATTCCACTTTTGGTGATAATACCAATTAGAGAATTATTATCCTTGGAAAAATCATTAAATCTAATTCCGCTTTAATTTATAATGATTTATATGTATATGATTTAATGTTAAATATACATAGAATCTCAAAACCATGTGATTATGGTTTTCTTGTTATTTTTTGAAATAATACCTTCAATATTTTTAATTCTAAAAATTATATATTATTTAGTTCTTTGTGAAATGATAATGTTTATATTGTCAGTTAGGATCTTTATTTTCCTAAAATATTACTTGTCTAGGTGGAACTCATAAAGATTCATGGATTTGGTATTTGAGACATGGTCATTATAATATTTACTCAAATAGAAATATAACATTGAATAGGCTATTAAATGATTTTCCTTAACTACATTTTTAAATTTAAAAGGTTATAACCCATGATAAAATGGGAAACAACATGAAATATATTTTAAAATAGTAGATGAATTTTCCACTTCTAAACACACTGTGTAGTTTCACATGTGATTTTTTGTAACATATAGAGTTTTAATTTTAAATAGTAAGAACTGTGTTTATATCTTTGTAGATGAATTTTCTATGTATTCTTACGAATTATTTCTCACTAAAAAAACTGAAGCTTGATCTTATATTACCAAGTAATAAAAATCTATATAAAATATTAGTGGAAATATGATAAATAACTTCATAAATTATCATGGTTAGGAGTTTGAAAATGATAATTGTCACTTGTTTCTCACAAAATAGTTATAAGCATAATTTATATTCTCCCAGGACTCCATATATGAATCATGTTATAGAAAGAATAAATATACCCTTCATTAACCTCCTTAGTCTTTACTCAATGAGTATAACTTAATTGTTTGTTTTTGGGAAGAGGATGTGAATATAAATTTTTAGAAAATAAATAGTTTTTTAATTAGACATCTCTACATGAAAAAATATCCTGAAGTAGGAGTGATAAATTTGGTAATTCATTAATCTTTGACAAGACACCATTATAAAAGAAAACATTTGTGATCCACTATAGGTGATCCAATATTGTTGATCATCCATTACTGATCCACCATTGGTTTTACACCATTGTAATGATTAACTATTTGGGTGATACACCATTAAAATAATCCAATGTTATAATAATCCACAATTAAAATGATCCAAAATTGTGATACTACTAGTCTTGGTATCTTGTTTTCTACCAATTGATACTCTGTTTTCTATCTCGTCCTATTTTGTAGTCATTAATTTTTTTTGATTTATTTATTTTATATTTTATAACTTTATTTGAATTAATCACAAATTGCTATAGAAATCCTAAAATCCTAATTTGATTCACTCCCTTTCTAGTTCCTACTCCCTCAAACCATTTCACATTTCCTTTATCTCATGAACATCAATCATTTTATGCCCATGATTCAACCATCATTTTCATTCAATGGTGAGGGTCAAGAATACATTAGATATTTTAACTAAAAGATCGTGTATTGAAAAGAAATATGGAGGATAATTGAGTTATTCTATTGTCAATCCTAGAAACCACCAACATTTTAATGACATAGCTTTTTTAGAAAAGGACATATATATTGAATGGTTGTTATTGAGAAAAGAGTTGGTGCTCAAGGTTATCTGACCCCAGGGATAGACTTATTACTTCTCATGAAATGACATTGATTTTTATCCTACATTATTTTATCAGTTCAATGAATACTTAGTGTAAATTTTTACATAAAATTATTATTTAATTCAGAGTATAATTGATGGAGAAGAGGATAGTTTTTTTCAAAACATAAAGAAAGCTGTATCAATGTATCTCACTGAGGATTCTCATATGACTATCATTTTTCAATACCCAATTATAGTGAGTTGTTTGATTATGATAATTCACTACTATATCAAACAATAAATTGTAAAATAATAATATGATAAAGTACATAACTATATAGAGAATGTAGTCTATTTTTTATGTTTATTCAACATATGGTGTGTCCCATACAATTGTATTTTTTACTATGATGTACCACGATTTTTATCATATATTACTTATGAAAATATGGGATATGGTTTAGCTTGGTAGATATACTTTGGTTCACATGATGTAACTGTTCATGTCATATTCCTTATCTAATTCATTGATTTAACCAAAGAAGATTTTCTCTAAGCTGAAAATGCAATATTTTGGTTGATCTAAAGGAGGAAACTGAATTTATATGTGGTGGTTTTGTTTGTATATAGTCACTGATAAAAGTGTGAATGTAAATTTGAATAACTTCATGAAAAATTGGATTAATGATAAGGATAAATTATAAGAGGATTTTAATCCTATAGAACATCCTACCAGACCTAAGGATTTCTTTGAATCTATCATGGGGGGAGAATGAGATGTAGTTTATTTTGACGAGGAAAAAATATTGAAGAAGGAGTAGACATGGTTAATGGATTTTAAGTGGATACTTCTATTGAATAGGGAAGTGATCTTGATATTCCTATCCCATTAATATGTTTTGATTCTTCTAGTATAACTGCATTTATCCCTACTAGATAAATGATATTATGTGGATGTGATAGTGAAGAGATTGATGTCTCTTGAGAAGAAAATATTAATATTCATAAACATATAAATATGTGCTTGAAGTCTCAAATTATTTTAATAATTGAGATAATTTTTATGATAGAAATGATGATAAGGATGATAATAGTGATGTAACTAATCAATGTGCAGATGATTATTTCAAGAGGACTCAGTCACATCATCTATCTCAAGTTGGTTCACATAGATCTATACATGTCCATAAATCTATTTTCCATCTATTTAGGGATTATAAAAATATTAGATGCGAGACATTGATATTTCTTGATTAGTAGGAAGACCCATGTTCTATTAGACATAGAATTGATCATGTTGAACATGAGTGGGTGATGTTCCTAGGGTATGTACATCATGGACTAGACAACTCATTGTCCACATAATTAATAAGAGATGATAAAGTTCATAGATATGATCAAATGGGTAATATATTGGAATAATATGAGGTATCATCAATGGGGGTGTCTTCAAATAGATCATGTTTTATTGTAATATCTTATGTTTCATTATATGAAGATGACAGTGGTGATTATGATCACACCTATCCACCAGAGCTTCATGGACCTATGATCTCAAAAGGTGTTGGGACTGATCCTAAGGGATATATTATTTGTATGATTGATAATGATGGTGGAAGGTATTCTTTCCCTTTAGATGAACTTAGAAGATCAAGATCCTATGTATTATGTGACGCCTTTTACTGCGAAACAGTCTTCTACTTTTCATACTTCTTCCTTTGGGACTATAAATTTTGTGACTTGTGGAAAAATAAATTAATTTTGGGGATAAATGATCTATAATTTAAATGGTATCATGTGATCCCATGAAAATCAAGTTAATCATATTAGTGAGGCTGATTCAACAAATATTTTCGAGTTCTTTGTTTTCCATAATGATCCCATGTTGATTTTCTTGATCTAGGAAATTGTAAACGAAAATATGTGATTATCTTGTGATATGGAAGCCATGCTATCTATTATGTGTAAGATGAGGACCTCCTTTTATACTAGACAGGTTGTTTTGTTGATGTGGTTTGGGATCTTCCATTCTATTACATCTACATCAAATACTCCCCCACCTTCAACCTTAGATAATAGTTAGACGATCAAATCCATAGTTTAATAGGAGCTGATATATACTATAGGTGATATCAAATCTCTCAATAAGGGTATATTTTTCTATATTATAAAACATTATGATAATATATATTAACTGGTAAAAGTGTTTTCTAATTAATCCATATGTGATATGGAACCCATCATCAAGTCCAAAAAATATTATCTTTCTTATTTTTATAGAAAGCATGAGTTGAATTATCACATCATGTTCTGAGTTGAGAACATAATAATTACACATGTTAGTAGGGCCTTCGAAAAATCGGTATAAAAGCATAAGGATATTTCCCATATGATAATGTTTTTTTATGGAAGATAAGATGGTTTTTTCAGTTATATGGATAAAGGTGTAATAATTATCATGGATCTTGTAAACCTCCTGATGCCTATCTAATGTCCATGGTATAGAATTAGCTGCACATGAGGAAATTCAAATGTCATCCTTCAATTATGTACCTTCCTATCATCTTCTACATCCTCAGTGTTAGTCGTTCTGTGTGTCTCCCATTGAATAAGTCATTTAACTCATACCGGTGGCAATATAAGTGCTTCCTAACACTACCTCATCACCATCATCGTATAACATAGTGTCTCCTACCTCTATAAAAATCATAGGAACTGTTTATTCTACCCCCAGGATGAATTTGATTCATATTAGGCTTGGTTTTTAATAGGTAATCTACATTAGTTACTTATATTTATTTTTTGGAATTTAATTTTTGACTAGTATGTTTATTACAGTTCAACTTTTACTCCTTAATTTCCTTCAATGTAGTTTCCTTTTATTAATATATTTATAATACCAAAAGTTGGGTAACTTGTTTATGGTGTTTTAATGATTGTTTTCATAGTTTATGTATATTTTTAATTTATTTATATAGGCATTCAATTTTTCATCATTTAACATTTGTGTCTGAAAATTGTATTTTGAAATTATTAGAAGAGTATTAGTTTTCAAAGTAATCTATTAATGTATATTTTTTTAAACATGGATTACTAAATTCTATATTCTTTGCTTACAAAAGAGGGATATTTTTTTATATTCCTTGTTTTGGTGATCAATAATCCTGATAAATATATTTCTAATGGGATTAATCTTCTATGATACAATATAGTTTTTTTGAGTAAATATAACTAAGTATAAAAAAGGGTTACAGGTTGCTCAAATATACTACCACTAGAAAACATGTTCTACCATTAGTATACATGTTCTAAAATTTGTTCAATTCTACCCCATCCCTGAATTTTACAACAAAAAAGTTTTCAACTAATAGAGTACTGATACTATAATGTATTTTCTACCATAAGAATTCTACCATCAAACTCTTTCTTCATCAATATTTTCCACAAGAGATGTAGTGTTGTTGTTAATTCAATTCATTTACCTGTCGGTGGGTAGTAATAATTCATATTCTACCACTAGTTCATATATGATAACATAATTTGTGTTATCCTTGTACCATGCTAAATTTGTTCATTGGTTCATTCAAATAGGATATGCCATCAACATTTCTACTATTTCCATTCTTATGGATTTTAAATTAATTATTCCAATGTATAATTTATTGGAGTTAATGTAGTGGGTTTATTTAATGTTTATTACAATGACATACATGGTCACATTGATGACCAAGTATGATGATTCATGATTTTATGCTCAGTATGAGGATTTAGGAAATATTTATGATTATTATTCAATAGGTAATTCAAACCTGTCAGGGTATAAAATTCTAAAATATTACTTCTTGAAAATAGATCACAAATCGATCACTTAAATGCTAATACATTCATATGTGGAAGACTGTAATAAAAATATTATCATGTTCTTTTCTCAAACTAAATTAAAGAGAATATTTTTAGATTATCTTCATATAGAAAATAATACACCATGACACTATATTTTTATACAAATTTTTGAGAGCATGTATAAGTTACTCACCTAGAAAACCCAGAGGACTGTTGAGCTTCATAATAATTATAGAAAAAGAATTACTTAATTTTTATATATCTATTTATTTTAAATTTTTTTATTTACACTCAAGATGTTTTTTTGGATTGATCTATTTATTTACATACACATTCACTTACACTTGAACTAGAGTACAAAAATTATTCTGTCAAACCCCATTTATATGTTTACCCACATCAATTGAGGAAGTTCTCCCTGTGTGTACTATGTTTTATATTTTTCCAATGTATAACTCTAGAAAATATCTTCTACCTAGAAATATTGAATTGTTTTTTCATACCAGATCCATGTTCTAGACCAAATTATTGGTTATAATAAAATTATTTATAGTGAGGTATTTAAAAATGGATGGGATTATGAGTCTTCTTGAGAATGGAGTCCTTGTTTACTCCATTGTGTGTTTTAGTTTTGATTTTATATTTCATATAATAAACATTATAATATATTAATCAGTTAAAAAACAAAAATTGATAGTTTATCTTAACATGAATATATATATATATCTAGTATTTATTTATCTAAAATTATTAAATAGGGTATTGTATTTTCAACCATTGTTTTAACTAATCCCTAATATAAAATTGATAAATATTGTAAAATAGAAAACGTATTTTGAAATACTATTTTTATTAGATGGATACTTTTAATTACATCAATTTATTTTATTTGAA
Organism: Viscum album; assembly: GCA_963277665.1. Lineage (NCBI taxonomy): Eukaryota > Viridiplantae > Streptophyta > Magnoliopsida > Santalales > Viscaceae > Viscum > Viscum album. The sequence continues at coordinate 210,733,845 of OY728123.1, forward strand.
TTATTTTTTCTATAGACATTTTTTGGGAACTCAATTCATTTCCCCTTTTGAGTTACTCACTCCGACCAACATTTAATCTTCATTTCTTGTGGTGAAATTTAACATTTATCTTAAAATTTCTAAATAATGAAATTATTTTTACACCATGAATCAAAAAAGACATTATAAAATTTTTACTAAACAGGTAATATACCTATCAACATAAGTGGATTTTCCAACATCTATAGAAGTAATCTGAATATATTTTTCTACACTTTTATATTTGTGATCATTCTAATTTCCATCCATCAGTATGATAAGTGGAAACATACTCAAATATTATCCCATTAAATTATACGTAAATTATATTATTATTCGATTTTCATTATTTTTGTGATCAATTTCTTTGTAGTCTTGACCCAGATGTCCAAGCATTACAAATGTAAAACACTTATAAAATTTTATAAGAAACTCTTTAAGGTTAATTTTACCTCACTTATCATAATGTAGATACTTTGTTTTCATACCTTTAGATTTATTTTATAGATGGTCCCCCTTACAAAAATTATTTTACTTTTTTCATATTATAAAAAAATAGGTGATGATTGGAATAATACATTTCTACCTTCTTAGAACATCGACCACGTTTCACATAACATTTTCAATTAATATTAATCCAATACAAATTGATATTTTATATTTAATCCTAACAAAAATTAATAATTTTACTATCATAATCATGGATAGTTTTTACTGTGTACCCTTCCAATTGGGCAATGGTTTATTCACAATAACCCATAGAATCTTCCTTCATCCGTATCAATTAAATGAACAGAATTTCCATCCTAATTTTTAAATCATTAAGAATATATTTATCGAGAAAACTATTAATAAATTTACCATATTAAAAGGAATAAATCTCTTAACCTTCTCTAATATTCTAAAACATTGACTAGTTTTATTTTTCTTTTCTTTGAAATGATTAAATTAAAGTTTCATATTCTAAATATCTGAACAACCCTTGAAATCAAATATAAGATCCATAGATTGGACACATAATTTAACCACTATAGGTTAATATAACCCATTTAATGACAGAGGGTGTTGTTTCATGAAGTTATACACTATTGGAATGTTCCCCTATGGTGAATGTGGTTTCTATATTACATGGACACCACCATAATTTATAGCATGTTTCAACTAATACATCATAAAAAATATTCACTATTACAATTCAAACCATTCCTAGTTTCTTATTTGGAAAGATTTTATCATCTTAGTTCCTTTATAATTAAGATACCATGTTTCCCCTTTATATTTTAGTTTTTGAAGAAACATGGTTTATATGAAGAAAAATAGTAATTTTAAAATGAAATATCACGATAACCATTATTTATAATCTCTTTATTGTAATTACTTATAATATCCTCACCTAAAAAATAATATATAAAAAATTTCTCTGCTACCAATTAGATTTTCATATCCTTAAACAATCTATAAATTGAAACATTATAAATGAATTAACATTATTTTATTTCAAGGATAATTTCATAATTTATTTTTAGAAAAAATTTCCATTACTATTATATATCAAAACAATATATTTCTAGTTGTATACAAACACTAAGAATCAATTTTTTAAATGATATTAATCTTTTAAAATAAGACATGACTTCTTTTCATGATAAATATCCCTCACGTTGATTGTTCCATAATTTTTTTACACATCTTTATTCCAAGATAAAAAAATTTAAAATCATGGTATGTGAATAAATATTTGAGTACCGGAAAAATAAATAAAATAAAGAAGCATTGTATCCCATTTCAATTCCATTTGATTATTCAAATTTAGAAAAAATAACAATTTACTTACCTATCAAATTAGATTTTCTACATAATTATTTAACACACCACTTTATAATAAAAATTTATGGAATATCATAATCATGATAGTTTCTAAGAAAACATGAAAACCCATGAAAATAATTTATAAAAACATACATTTTACCCATAATGTGTATATTCATTCGTTTAAACACATTTTATTACATTATAAAATCCAAATATTTCTAGAAAATTCATTAAAAATAATTAAAATTTCATGTAGTTTCAATAGGAAATAATCTACAAATATTAGTTAAAATAGAATAACCAATATGGTTAACTTATAACATAATTCATCAGAGAACATAATCATTAACATCATTGGAATTATATATCAAGCTAACTCTTCATTAGAGAAATATTTGGATCACCCGTCATCATAAATAATTTACAAGGACTATAATATTCCGGAATAAAATGTAATTTTTCATTTAAATCATAAAAACCATGAAAAATATAATTTTGGAAAAATAAGAAACAAAAATAAGATATTGGTATACAAATTTTCATTAAAAAAAATTTCAAGACAGAAATACCCGAAGAAATGGAAAAGTGTGTTTTTATATGATGATAAAATGGAATGTTTTAAAATAATAAACTCACCAGTTGTATGTTGTGATAGATGTGAAATCCATTTTCCCCTTATACATTAAAATAAACACTTCATTGTCACTTTTTAAAAATAGTGAAAACATTCTTGATAAAACTCAAATAATAGATTCCTTTTAAAACCCATACAAAATAAGGAAAAAAGAAACATAAAATCACATTAATAATTAATTTATGTTCATATGAATATATCTATAATATAATTTTCTGATTATAGACATTGATTAAAAATATTCAAAATATAATTCAATAAAAATTTAATTTCTGGTGTTAAGGTAACATATCTATTACCTTGAGTCCGCCACATAATGTACATTATTTATCTCATGTATTTTAAAAATTTATCCATTATTTTGTTTTTTAATAACATTTTCCATGTCTAATAAATTATCATTAATAAATTTATTTCTTTTATATCAATTAAATCATTAACTTCTTAATTGGTTAAGTACATATTTTGAATTTAGAAGATATTCAACTCATATATTCAAAATGAATTTTGTAGTTTGAGTATGGTAAAAGGGGTGATTATTATATCCCATATAGAATAATATTAAATAAATAATTAAAATTTATATACTTAATTAAAATTTTAAATCCAAAAATGATAAATATTTAAGAAAAATAAATTGTGTTACAATCATGGATTCGGTTGGTCATATGTGGGCATGAGTAATGATTACATTTTTCAAGAAACATGTGGGAAAAAATTTATAAATTATTTTATATTTAAAAAAATATTATTAGTTCATAAATAAAATAGTATATTTTTAAATAAAATAAAATATTCAATCCTTTTTTATGGTGATGAAAAAAGAATCACATTTATTTTTTTGAGGTGGAAATCCACACAAACGCATGAAAAACATTATAAATTATCAATGGATATAAATGTATGAAAAAATATGATATATTATCTCTATATAATTATAATTATTTATTTAATATCATATATATATAGATTAAATCCATTATAAAAACCATCCATGAGAAGTGGTGAGGGAAAATAAATTGCATCGGTTCACATGGTGATAGTCTCCCGTAAACATGATTGATTGTTCCAATTCCAATTTGATACAATAGTAAAAATATATAGGTTATTACATTAACATAATAACATATTAATATATTTAATATGTAAATTTTATCATTTTATTATGTTTTAATAACATTCTATTGACGTATAACGAGAAAAAAACTAAAACATTTAGTTGAATTCTATACCTCTACTTAGAACATCATCATTTTCTATAGATATTAGTACCATGAAGCTTTATATTAGGAAAAAATAGATACCTATAGAACATATTGTGGGAATTAAAGTGTTATTCCTTTTGGTATTAGATAAAATAATTTTATAAATATTTTTTGGAAGAGAGAATATTATATTCACTTTTATTAGTGAGGGGAGGACACACTTTTAATTTCATAAAATAATAAATAAAATATATTTCATAATCATGTACAGTGGATCCAAGGAATCCCAAATAAAAATATAATATTTTATATTGTTTACATAAACTCTAAAAATCACATTTATATAATTAATGGATGTATTTTATGCCTTATATCCGTATTAAACAACATTGTATTAATTATAAAAATAATCTTGATTACATAAAAATTATCCATATTACCATAATTTTATAACAAAAAATTAATGGTGCCTTCTAAAAAATTTAATGTGATTATTCAAAATTTAGAATCCATTTAGTCATGTTATATTTTTATGTTTCATTAAATTAATTTCAATATGTTAAATAAAACATATGAAAAAATAATTTATGAAAAAATTATTTGGAGAATAAAAATAATTTTATTTTTAAATGTTGTAATAAATTTATTCCCATGATTTATTGTTCTTAAATAATAAAGAATGAATGTTGTATATTTTTGAATAATTAAATAACAAAATGGGATCTTCCAACCATGCCATTAAATGAAAAACCAAAAATTACTTTTAAATTTGTATGAGATATAACTTACCATCTCAAAGTTCAATACTTTCATTCTAATATGTCTAGATATTTTAAATTTATATTATATATTCAATATCTTAATATATACACAATACCAAGATTAAATGAACCATGATATAATATTAAATATTATTATTTTAATATTGAAGTCATAGAACAACCATTAAATTTTTCAGTCTGAATAATATAAACTCGATTATGATTTATATATGAGGGTCTTATTAAATCTAAATTTATTTATTAATTAATTGTAATTAAAAACAATTTTTTTATTAAATTCATTTTATTCATCAAATATATATTTTGAACAAAAAAGTTCTTTAATTTATTTCTATTTGAAAATAAGTGTAATTCCTTTTTTAAAATATTAAAAAACTCACTTTATAAAATTAACATTAATTTTTAAATCAAAATACCATTTTTTTTCTTATGGAGGCCTTTTGATAATTTTCTATAAAATATAAATTATTTTGGGATTAAAAGAGATGCTCTCTTTTTAAAATACAGTATCTTTTGTGATATTGTAAATACATTACCGTGTTGGAAATATTTACTAATCTTTTGTAAGCATTAATGTATGTTAATATAATAAAAGTATCCTACAAAAATAATTCATAATATATATTAGAAATTATTTCATCATAATTATAAAAAAAAGTCCAGTGTTGACAAAGTGGTTGCACAGTACTAATAATTCCAAATTCACTACCTTGTCGATATTAATTTAGAGGTCACAAGTCATTGTGTGAACTTATTATTAAATATTATTCATAAATTATGATGTTGATATAGATTATGGAATTTTTGACTTATATAACATGAATATTTTCCAAATGATTTCATAATTCTTGCATAAGTCTTGAAATGTCAAATTAACAAATTAAATAGATTTTCTTGAAATTGATATAAGTAAATATATTTAATGAAAGAATATAAAGGATAATGTTGAGGTTAATTTATTTATTTATTTGATATTAATCTTTTTAATATTTTTATATATGAAATAATTACAATTAATTCTTATGCAATAATGATAGTGTGCCTGTGAAAGGAGATTAGAAATCAATAACTTCATTTTAATTGAAATTATAAGAACCATTACATGAATTAAAAATTTAAATATTCCATACTGGATGATTAATTATCAACCATAATCATACATGGGTATAATTTAAGGCCATTTGGATTTACATAGATAAATTCAGTTCCCATATAATATTTTATTTAAAATAATTTCAATCTTATAACACTATTATTTTTAACAAGTATAACATTTTTAATATATTGAATTCTAGAATATATGTTTTCCAATAATTATTATTTTAAAATATAATATATTGATTTTATTAATTTTATTTTTTATGGGATAAATAAATTCATCAAAATCTTAAAAATTGATGAAGGTGAAATTGATAAATTATAGGAAAAATCACTTAAATCATATTAAAAATATTAAAGACAATATAATATGTGATAATTATGATGATCCATGATTTTTAGGGTTTATTATAAAATTAATAGGATAATATAAAATTATTTGTCTCAATATTGACTCATTTTTTTAATGTTTTCAAATTTATATTAATCAACAGTATAAAATTTGACAATAGTGAAATTTCATAAATATACTATTTTATTAAATTATATAAAAATGATAAAAAAATTAAATTAGGACAAAGTGGAAAATTTATGGTATCAAAATTTTATCACATAGTCATTAAGGTCTATTTTCATGATTTTATTTCTATAATTTTATTACTATATTTTAATATTTTATGAAATCCCAAAAGTTCCCATCACCTTAATTATAAAAGGGATCCCCTTCCATAACATCATTTCACCGCTATGAGCCTGACGAAACCACCATAATTTGGCCAATTATATTATACTCATACCTATACACATTATAGATGTTACAGTCTCATGAAATGAGACATTTAAAGTTCTCTAAGGTATCATTTAAGGAGAGGATATTCAAGAGGTGACTTTCTTAAACATACTCTTTTAATTACTTTTATTTTTTTATATCATCTCCTCACCTCATTAATCAATAAAATCATACTAAATCCATTATAATTTAAATAATTTAATTTTATATTTATAATTAATTATTTTATATATATCCCTTTTTATCATCTCCTCTTATTTAAATAAAGGAAACTATAGTCCAAATTATAGTGATTAACTGTCTCCAAGGATATTGAGTTTTTTATTACCACCTTCATGACTATTCGTAAAACTATTATAATGGTTAAATAATATTTAATATTTATATTATGAATAATTTATAGTTATGGAACATATATATAGAAATAATAATACAAAAAAACAGTTTATGATGGACAAAAATGCCAAAATAACCTAAACATTTATCCTTAATGTGTTATCAAATGAATCATCCTATTTTCAGAAATTTAAATAATATATATTACAATTTTAACTGTTCAATGTGAAAAAATACCATTTAATTTCACCACAAGATTGTTATTTAAATTTGACATGAACTACCATAATTATACACAAGTGAACCAATCACAAAACCGTGAAATAAACACTCTGTGGGAGATGAAATTCATCTTCAAAACTCATCAATATAGCCATAAATTAAAATAATTAAATAATAATAAATAAAATTGAAGTCAAATTAGTAATTAATTAAGTAATTAATGAACCAATATATATTATCCAGGACATAAAGTTAATGTGTGGAATTCACATTAACATAAGGATTGTGATCTTTCCAAACATCCATATTTTATTTTGACAGTGCATTACCACTTTTTTTTTTCAACTTATATCATAATTATTCTTATATGATTATTATATATAATATATATACATTCTAGAAATATATATCTTGCTCAATTAATCTTACATTTATTTGTAAATACACATTTAAAAAGGTTACATCTCAATTCATCTGAAAAAGAAAACCGAATTAAAGGGAAATTCTTTATTTCTAACCCATTTTCATGTACACTTTTTTAAAAAAACATTATCCACGCATGTTTTTTAAAATCACTAATTTTATAATAAATACTTTTTTAGTTTCATTTATATTTTTATGGAAATTATTTTTCTTTTATCCTCTAAGGATAATTTATTCTTTTCACTAAACCTACGATTATGTTTCATGTTTCTGAAGTTACCAAGCAACTCTATTTCTTATTTTCAATTATGTTGGAAATCATTATTCCTGATCTATTCATATTTTTCCACTATTAATGTCCAAGAATGAATTAAATCCATTATTTCATGGATACCATTGTCATATTACCTTTAGTTTTGCCATACGGCCTGATTATGATACCCATATCATTCCATGGGTAACCCTAATGTTTATTCCGTATGTTTAATTATTTATGTGACACACATATACATAAACATGATATAATGGGTATTCCCCAATTATGCTCAAATCCATCGGGTAAAGTTTTAATCTCATGATATTTCATGTCTATTATTATGGAGTAAACCTAATCCATTATAATACTATATCCACCATGTGATATAGTATTGGCGGTAAGCCTTAACTCACACTTATATCATGTATTATGTTGCTGACATGTTATTACGTTCACATGATCAAAGGATTACATGTTCTATATGTCATAATTCCTTATATTTATTCATGATCCACTCCTTTTTTGTAATAATTTTATTCCTTCTAGATCAAATCTTATTCATTATTCACAAGTTTATTCCCAAACTGGTCTTTTTAGCTCATATCTTTTGTGTATGTATTCCCAAGGTAATCCATTGATGTTTTAAGATTTCATGGGGAGTTATGAACTCATTATGAATATTTATAACGTATTTTTATTCTATTTTATGGCTTTCTAATTATTTTCCTTTTCCTCTAAATACACTATACTTTTCGATCCTTAGAATGTATTGAATGGATAATTATGTTTAAAACCATATAACAATATGTGTAAAAGAAATTGGTATCAATATTTGGTATCATATGTTTTTTCTAGTTATTTTTTATGATTAGTACTATAAAACATTATTAATAACTCTAAGGTTAATTATATCAAAATGGATAACCTATATTGATGCTTTGGGGATCCCAAGTTTGGATATACAAACAATTAATATGTTTATCCTCATATGTTCATAGTTTCATTTTTATATTCTTAAAATTTCATCTTATTTTATCACCATAATATGTGAAAAAAATAATGAAGAAATTAAATGTGTGTTTATAATTTAAAATCCTTATATTATAAACAGAAACACTAAGTTTGATACAGTACAATATACACAATTCTAGACATAAAGGAACATTGATATAATAGTAAATATTATTAATTTAACTGGACCGTTAGAATGTAGCCATTTAATTGGATGTTATGAATATGATTAAATATATTATAATAGATATATAAAGGAATTATTCAATAAAAATTTATTTTTTTATTCTTATGGATTAAAAAAGTCATTTTTATAAAAGTCATTTTATTCTTCAAATATATGTTTCAACCAAAAATTAATTTTGTTTCATTCTATTAAAAATTAAGGATAATTAAATATTTAAACATTTTTAAAATTTATTTTATAATATTAAATAGCTTTTAAATGTCATCAATCCAAAACTATATTATGTTGAAATTTTCCAATTTTTCTAAAAATGATAAATTTTTGGTGAATAGTAAAAAATGTGGTTTTTGAAATACGATATATTTTATGATATTGAAAAAAACACACATATGATTTGAAATTTTTTTAAACATATTTAAATATTCATTTATTAAAATATAATAAAAATATAATAAAAAATAATTCAAAACATATATATTATCAATTACTTTGTGATGAATACAGAAATCATTTTCAATGAAGATGCAGAGCTTGCATAGCATTGAAAATTATAATTTGGTGCCTTATAGATATTAATATAGAGTTAAAAAGTATTTTAAATATATTATTATTAAATATCATTCATAAATTATTATTTTACTGGTAGTTTATAAATTTTGACTTATATAACATGAAACTTATCCAAATGCATATGCAATTCTTGTGGAAGGCATAAAAAGTGAAATTAACAAATTAAATAGGTTGTATGGAATTTTAAATGTGTAAATATAAATACAAAAAAAAATATAAAATATTATAATGGTATTAATTAATTTAATTATATGATATTAAATTATTTTATAATATTAATATATTAAATAATTATCTTTAATGTGTATGCAACACTGATGTAGTGCCTTTACATGAATAAGAAAATACAATAAAATGATTATAATTAAAATTTTCGGAACCAAAAAATAACCCAAAAACATGAATGAATGTTATTATATGTGTAATATTGGAAAATAATCATCTATTTTTCAAATTTATAAAATTTTGGATCCACTTATTTTACATTATATCTCTTATAGTAATTTTTTAAATGAAAAAGAATCTTACCATGCAACTATTTTTAATAAAGGTAACACTTATAATATTTTTTATTAAAAAATATATTTTCGGACTTAAATATTATTTTTAAATCTAAACATATTATATTTTTTTAGTAATTTAATTTTAGTTTTTATAGATGAAATAAATTCATTAAATTCTAACACAATGATAATTTAGTAATTATTAATATTATGGAAAAATAAACCAAATAATATTACAAATATTTATATTTATATATATTGATATAATTTATATTATAAAATTATTTTATATATTATCATTACATTTATAGTATATAAAAAATATTATATTCTTATTTACCCTGTGTTTTTTTAAAATCACAGTAATAAATAGTCTGAAATTTGACATTATTGATATTTCATGAATATAATATTTTATTAAATTATTCAAAAATAATAAAAAATATTAAATAAAGATAAATTGAGTAATATATTGTATAAAATGCCATCTTATCTTCATGTATGGGATATTTTTATTCTTTTTCAATATAATAGTGTTATTATATTTTAATATTTAATGTAATTTCAAAAGTTCCCCTAACCTCAATTATTAATGGAAACCACTTACATCACATAATTTCAACACCTCAATCCCTCTAGAAGAACTATAATATGAATAATTCTTATATTCTATTCCCTAGACACGTTATAGAGGTGATGGACTCCCTAGATGACCAATTATATGATCCTTAAGTGATCTTTTAGGGAGACGATATTCAAGAGGTAAATTTATCATATACCGTAGTTGACTCTGATATTCGTGGCGTCTCTTATAATTATTTTTATAGTCTCCCTTATAATTCTACAGTGGCTATTTATTAATAAATGTTTTTAGGAATGGGCTCTACCTGGATTTTAACATTTCTTGTAACATTCTCATACATCCTCTCTTAAATTATTTCCTTTCTTCTACCTTATCATAACAAAAAACATCTTTAAACACATAATTACATTTTTATAATGTATATACTATAATTTAGTATTTCAAATGTAGTATTTTATACCTATCACATTTTCACATCTTCTATTTCTTAAAAAATGAAACTATAGGCCAAGTTATGGCCATTAACCCTCTTGGTGGATAATGAGTTTTCATTTTCTATTAACACCTTCATGGATGGTCATATAAAAATTATTATGGGAAAATAATAATTTAATAAGTTAATTATATTTCATTTCATGTTTTGGAACTAATATATATACATAATAATAATTAAAACAAAACAATTTCTTTATGGATGGTAAAATAGCCAAAATAATTGAAACATTTATCATTAATGTGTTTTCAAATTAATATCCATCATGTTAGAATAAAAAATGATATATTGGACCAAATAAAACTTTATAAGGTCATAAATATCATTTAATTTCACTTGTGGTGTTGTATTTCCATCCATTGATAACTTTTATAATTATACACAAGTTAGTTATTCATGAAATCTTGAATCAAATGCACCCAGAGTGACAAAATAGACATTTGAAAATCAATGAAATGGTCATTAATGAACTAAATAAAATAAAAAAAAATTCGGAATAGGATATTCTCTAAGTAATTATTGAATTTATTTGGATTTTCCATTAAATTATGTTCATGTACATAACACATTCAGGCATATGATTTTGGATCTCTCTTGACCTCCATATTTCAATTGGGTAATTATTTATCTCTATTTACCTACATTGATAACTTAATTATTCTAATATACTTCTTATACATTCATTATATATGTTCAAATAATATATATATATATCTCAATTCATATTTATTTAATGGGGAAATGCATATTTTAAAAGGTTAGCTTCTTAATTCCACTCAATAAGAAAACTACTTATAGTGAATGTATATGTTTCTTACCCATTTTCAAGTACACTCCATATAATGAATTAATCCATCCATTTTTTCTAAAATGACCCATTTTATCATGTAAAATTATTTTACATTAAATTATGGTTTTATAGAAACAATTATGCCTTTATTCTTTTTAACGCCTCTTTATTCAATTCCCATAATCTATGATTAAGTGGCACATTTCTAAACATACCTAGCCACTTCCTTTACTATATTATATGAATATTGGAAAAATTATTTATGATATATATTTATTTTTCTATTATTAATGACCATTACTAGTTTAAATCCCTGATTTAATGGATATAATTTTTATATTCCCTTTAATTATGCATTATTTGATTATTATGATACACATTTCATTCCATTAGTAAACCTTATGTTCATTCATTATGTTTGATTCTTTATGTGGCATCTATATTCATGAACATGTTATGATGGGTTTACCTATATATTTTTCCAATTAATTGGTTAATTTTTTGTCTCATTATACGTCATGTGTGGGATTAGGGAGTAAAAAAAATCCATTATGGGACTTTTTCCACCATGTCATATAGTCTTTGAAGTTATCATTGACTCATGCTTTAATCATGTCTGTTGAAAACCCCCTGGTTTTAAGACCCGAATTTTCAAAATGGTTTTTTTTAAATTAACCAAATATTAATATGTTTTAAAATAAGCTCCTAGAACATGGAATGATAGGCTAATAAATTTTATTATAACAAATGGATTTTCAAATCGAATAGATGATCTGACACTTTTTATAAAATAAATTTCAAAAGATGTATAAGTTTTACAAATATATGTTGATGATATTATTTTAAATTTTAAAATATTTCTATCTGTACTAATTTGTCAAAAAATTGAATATGATTGAGAAATATGTTTATTGGGTGAACCCAAATTCTTTCTTATATTTCAAACTTTTCAAAAAAAATAATGAATTTTTTTAAATAAGATTAGAAAAATATATTTTAAATTTCATTAACTTGGATAACATTAAAATAATTGATACTATAATGAGTACCACATATATGTTGGATCTTGATGAATCTAGGAAACATATTGATCAAACTAGTTATAGAGGTATGATTGGATGTATTCTTTAAATGACTACTATTAGAAAAAATGTTATGTTTATTGTGTGTATGTGTACTTGTTTTCAAGAAAACACAAAAGAGTCACACGTTGTGTCAATTAAATGAAAATTAAAATACCTCATGTATACAAAAAATTTAGGATTTTTTACCCAAAAGGAAAAGAATTTGATAAGTTAGTTACTCTGATGCAAATTTTTTAGATGTAAGTTAGATATAAAAAGAACCTCTGGAACATTTCACTTTTTAGGAAAGTCTCTAGATTCATGGTTTATTAAAAAAGAAATATTTTGTTTCATTGTCTACTGCAGTTGTTGGGTAAATAGATATAGGTAGTTTCTATGTAAAAATTAGGTTAATGAAACACACTCTCCTAAACTATGTATATCAATTCACACATGTCCCCATAAACTATGACAACACAAGTGTAAATAACATTTACCACAATCCTTTTTATCATTATAGGAAAATTAAAATTGATATAAGAATACACTTTTTTAGACTAAATTTTCCAAAAAGAGATATCACTCGTAAATTTATTGACATTGAACATCAGTTAGCTAATATATTTACAATGACTTTGAATTATAAGATAACAAATTATATTAAAAATGAGTTTGGAATTATTAATTTTTATTAAGTATAATTTTTATTGACACACCGTTGTGATTGACACATTGAAGTAATGTCATACAATTGTGATTGAAACACCATTATGATGACATGCCTTTACCTTGTAATGTTTTTGTCTTTTTATGTTATTTTCTTGTCATGTTGTTGGATTTTCATATTATTGGCTTGTCATTTAATTGGCTTTCCATACTGTTGGGTTGGCATTATTTTCGATTTCCATATCTCTATCTTGTCATGTTGTTGTCTAGTCATTATTTGGATTTCATTGTCATTGTCTTGTCATATCATTTCTATGTCATGTCATTTCATGTATGCCTTACCAAAATTTTCTTCTTCTAGATATTTTGAACTATGGGTTAATTTCTGGTTTATGATAATTCCTAACTTGATTCAATCATTTTCCTCTAATTTAAAATTTTATTTCATGTTTTATTTTTATTTTATAATTCATAATATCGCAAATGATATTAAATTTCATAATATTTATTCCCAACCTTGAGACCAAAGTAGTACTCTTGTGTCGCTCTCAAGACTAGTGAAAACCTTTTCCCTCTCAAATTTCAAATATTATCTTTCCCATTTTCCAAGATTGGTGTGCGGATGATGATTCCATGAATGAATCATTTTTTAATATTTATCCTTTTATATATTATCTTTAAACAAAGTTGAATAATGAGTCAATTGTACCTTATCTAGTAGCACAAAAAAACCATGATCATGTAACCAGGATAGTTGTACCAGAAAAGGAAGTTTAATCAATGTGGTTGTTATCCAGTATGTTTTTAGTACTCAAAATACATCAGAATCAAGGATGGTTAGAGTATTTATCTACAAACTAAACCCTAGATTGGTCTATGAAATTGATCAGTAGTTAGAATTTTTGTTTAATCAAGATGGTTCTGATTTATTAGAAGTTATTTTATACGATATTTTGGGTTTTCATCGATAAAATGGGATAAATATTTAGGTGTTACTCATGATGTAATTTATGGTGAACACTAATGTAGAATTCTAGAATTCCGTGATTATCTATGTATGAGGATTCTTTCGCTGTGCTGATATAAGATATCACAACTACGAGGCCACTTAATTATAAGGTGGATATATAATGTTGTATTCCTTTCATGTTTGTGAAACACATTCATTTAGCAAGGGATACTTCACTACACAAAGATATTAAGATTTGTATCTTCTTTCCCTAAGGATATAAGGTTACAAGATTAATTTCTGAAGATATCCCATGGTTCATATGTGTGAGATGACCGTGGAGTAATCATGGTAATTTTTTTTGATCTACCTGATGACGATTTCTACCATGTGGGATCCCAAGATCCCAGTATATGATAATGAAGAGTCTATTACATACTATGGTGATTTCTATATTATAATTCCTAACTGTTAAATAATGAAAATTAGCAGGATCCTAAGGAAGAACAAGTGGGTTGGTAATTTTGAGATGTTTAATTTTGACTATAATCTAGTTGATCATCCAAACATACCTAAAGATAATGTCAATATAGGCTTGGATCATGATGAATTAGTTATATACTCTGATGAGAATAAAGATGTAGCTATTGTTGATGTAGAGGAAATGGAACCATCATTGGATGTAGGGATGGATCCTAATTTTTCACCCAATGCATCCCCCATTAACTTTAGAGGTCCTACTCCAACTAGGAGGTTTCCAAAAAGGGATAAATTTGATAAAAGTGAGGAAAAAGAGATTTAGGTCCCTATATAAGTGAAATATAAATGATCAAGATCCAATAATGGTGACGATGATGATGATAATGATAATGAGGAGCATGAAATAGAAGAAGAATATTTTAATAGTTGTGATGATGGTGATGAAGATGACTCTGAATAATATTTTGATAGTGGGTGAATCCAAAAATGGATGAGGATTTTCATCTAGGGCTTCTAGAATAAGTTTTTAGTAGGAGAAATCTCCATATATTGATGTTTTTCATGAATCCCCACTTGATGATGAAATTGAGGATAGTTATTTATTCATCAGTCAAAGTGTGTTAAATTCTACTATAATGGGATTGTTAGGTGTGAATGCTATTGTAAGACAACATGCTTCTAAACAAGTAAAATAAGACCATATTGAGGAATAATTTGGATGTGAAGAATCATTTGATTTAAATGCTGATAATCCTTCTATGTGTGAGAATGTGGATGTTGATAAGCTATATTTTCCTTCTTTTTGTACATAGTTAGAAGTTGAGAATTCCAGTACTGCTGTAGAGATCTCAGGTAATCAATTGTTAAAATAAATCCATGTAGTCATTGTATAGTTTATAGGTGAATATAATTCAAATATTGATGCATTAGTGGCTGAAACAACTACTGTGGAATATCCTACCACTTCTCTAATAGAGTCTATGATTTCATGTAAATTTTTGAACCCATGTTTGATAAATGGGGAAAATTGACAAGGTTTCTATCAAAGAATTAAAAACATGAGGTTTATATAAGAGGAGATCATAAGGGATCCTTTATAGATCAAGTATATTGGGTTGGGATATTAAAAAATTTCTAGACCTCCATCACATAGACCTACAATATAAATTATTTCCCTTCTGTTAATGTAGCTACTGAAGGTGAATTATATTCATTTTGTATGTTGTTGATGTCTGATTGTTCATTGTAATTAAATAATCGGCCTCCTCGAGTGAATTTCAGTATTAAAATTTTAAAAGTTATATGTTTGATTTGGTGATAAAATATTTTAAACCAAATAGGTTGAATCCCTTTTATGTGATAGAGATTGATAAAAATTGGATAAGTGGTGAACTTCTCTCCCTCAATTCTTTGATTAGTGAAATGAGATCTGAGTTTAAAGCATCCTTGGATGGGATCCTTAAATGTATGGAGGTTACAGATTCATATACTTTTTTTCTCCTCCTCATCTGGTGTTTTATTTTCATTAGTTAATGAATGTTTTTATGGATGAGCTTTGAGATACTTCATCCAGTTCTTCTAGAAGTGTCATTAATCAGCCACAAGAGTCATTGATAAGAATTTAGTATAATTTTGATCATGTAATCATGTTAATTACTATATATGGACATTTTTGTACCCCCAGTTTCTGGTATGTAACTTCTAACTAATGTTTTTCGTGGATATAAAGTATAAGGGTGATTTATCGGAGAGTTGGGTAAACTATAAATATGTTTTTTGGGCTTAAGTATATGTGCATGTGTTGCACATGATTTGTCTAAACAATGAAGATATATTAAGATAAAACATGCACAATTACAGTTTTGAGGCATTATATTTGTAATGGTTTGAGAACGGTTAGTTAGATCATTATATGAGGTCATGAATGTGTTACCTTAAATCGGTAGAAAATGCATGGTTTGCACACTATTTTTCTAACAGTATTGTCTAATCATGCACATCGTCAAAGTTGGATCCTTAAAAGTAGGATCTCACTCATTTTTTAGATATCTCCATTTATTTTTCTTTTATGTACCCATAATTATATATTCCTATCCATTGAAGGTATTATAACCTCTCCCATTTTTTGGAGTTAATTTAGCCTTCCTATGGCGTTTTGAAGCCCAATTCTCACGGTAAGCAATGTTCTACACTGTTCTTGTCTCGTTTCTTAGATCTACATAGATCTAATTATCCAATACTTTTCCATTTTCAGATATATAACTATTTTTGTTAAATATATGTTATGGGGTGCTAAATTTGATTATATGTTATCATGATTGTGATAGGATAAGGGATCTAAGGTTGTTTTGGGGAGTTACATCCTGGTTATTAGAGCGTTCTATATCTGTTGTCAGTTTTCCCAAAAAACCATTGAGGTAGGTGTATCCCCTCTCAACATATCTTGATATAATTCATTTTCTAAGTTTGACTATTTTTTCAATTGAATAGAATTTATTCTGAAAAGAATGGGATAAATCTTCTTTGGTGATTATTTATGGTTTTGGTAAAATTGTGAAATCATTGTGAATTGTTCTACAAAGTGATTCAGTTTCATGAATTTAAAAAGGTAATTTTCAATTATTTATTTCTTGGAATTTATAAATGGTTTTATGGGATCTTTGTTTTCAATAAATATGGTGTTTTATTGAAGTATTTTGTAATTGAAATGTTTTTCATTGAAATTCAGTTTTAATAAAAAGTTGTTTTTATTGAATGGGTTTTTGACATGATCCTTGGGTACGCTATTGTGTGAATTCATATTGAATATAGGGGGGTCGGTTGAAATATGAAATTGTGCTCAGTGCTAATGGTCAAATGGAACATGGGAAATAATTACATTTTGAGGACATGGTAGATCGTCGAGAAACCTCTCTTGATTATGGATCTTTTTCATGTAGCATACACGGTTGGTTTTGTGGATGTGTGGAATGGATAGGGTATGAAAAATGAATATTTAGGAATAGTTTTAAATCATGGTTTAGTTATTTTTATGGAAAAATAAGTTGTTGTAAAATTGGTTTCAAATGAACTTTTATTCTTTAGGTTTTAAATTGTTTTTGTAACTTTTTTCAGAAATTTTTTTATATGAATTGTTTTATGTAACTATTTATAACACATATATCATAGTGTTGTGAGTAGGGAATTCATTGGGGAAAACATAATGAGTTTAATAATAATCACTGATTTGATACTTTGGTTCTTTTTCAAATGACTTCATTTGGGACAGGGGAACTGATAATGAATCAAATGTTTTTCGAACCACCTCATGATACTTGGGTTGTTAGGTGATTGTGGAGCATAGAGATTTTGGAGTATAGAGCCTTATGGAATTTTGAGATTCATTTGTTTATTGCATGGTTTATATTGATACATTGTTGGTTTCTATTTTTTTACACTTTTGAGTGGTTTGATATTAATAATGTAGAAGTCTTGTCTTTGTTTTTTTTTCAAGAGTCGTGTTGTGAATGGTTTGGTGATGCTTTTTTGGTTTAGTGGTTTAATTATTAAAGGTTAAATCATCCCCACATTTTGTTGAAAACCTTTTTCATTTTATGGCCATCCATTGGTGCCTTTTGGAATTCACCAATAGACATGTAATGACTCGTTGTACCCTCAATACAATGAGAATTAGGGGGTCATTAAAAATGGTATCATCTTGCTCAGTCCTTTCCTAATATGTAGTTTTAGTTTCTTGGTCTTGGAGTTCATTAATAATTTTCTATTCCTTGGGTTGTGATTTGAGAATGGATTAGGATTTTTTGAGACATGGATTGTATAGAATAAAATTATGTAGCTAACCTATTTATGTTGAACATCATTATACCAGGGTGTTGGGTACATAGGTGGTTTGGAGACACTTATAAGATACAAGAATCTCATTGTCTTGGGTTTAGCCAATAAAACAAGAATGAAATGCATTATAGAGGAATGAATTCCCATTATGATTTCATATTTCATTTGGATTATTGATTTATAATTTGTGAAAATGTTTAATTTTTTGAAAAATTCCAAAATTATTTTCATATGAATGACTTTGAAGAGTGGAAAGATTGATGTATTTTGAAAATGGGTTGATTTTCAAGAGAAATACTTGCTCATAAAAAATGGTTAAACGTGGAAAATGATTTTATATGGTAAAAAATGTTCTGATAGCTAATGTGATATAATTTTCAATTAAAATAAATGAGTTTCTAGGGAGTGATAATTATCGGGTTTTTGTTTGTTTAGAAAATGGCACACGGTAGGCATCATAGAAACCAACCAGAAGAAGGTGCAGAGAATGTGGATGCACTTGAGCCACAAGTGAACAGATAATTGGTTCAAATTACCATTCAAGCATTTCAAGATATGGAAACGGTGAATTATATTGATGATCTATGTCACATAGATCATTCAATCCATTTCATAAAGTAGAATCTGTCGATGATCTGGGGTGATTCTGAACTGAAAAATGCAAATTGTGAATGAATAAGATGAATGGTATCTTAAAATTCATTAGAACACCATTATATATCAATGTCAAGATACCCATGAACATGATCTATGATCATTCATTCCAGTGATTGGAACTAGTATTGCATGATAAAGATGATCAAGGTCTTACATGGGATGATTTTGAGGAATTTTTTAATAAAAAATTATATCCTCGCACCTTCAAGACCCAGAGGATGAAAAAAATATTTATCGTGAAGCAGGAGAATCTTTTTGTAATAGAATATGAAGCTAAATTCATGATTTTAGTATTCTCTTCATAAGATTTTGTGGCGAGTATGTCCATGAAGGAATGCATCATTGATCCCAGTATAAGGTATGAGATTCGATCAAAGATTACAATGCTATATATTAATGACAATACAGAGATGGTGAACAGAGAAAAAATGGATAAAAGGGATATCTCAGTAGATATTGAAGGAGGAATTGTGATGTTTCCTATGGTTAATGGATGGAACTAGAATTCTTGGAGCATGTAAAATAGGGACCATTATTTCAATGGTGGGATTGGGAATCATAATCAGTCCGCTTGATTAATAAATCATACTCCTTGACCAAATATCCAAGAATGGTTTTATTAATGTTGTTCCATTGAACACATGAAGAGATAATTCACAACACCACCAATAGCATGACATAACTACAAAAAATATTTGACATCTTATGTACTTTTATCTTAGTGATCCAGACAGTTATCAGCTATCAAAATCATCGCATGATTTGACAGAATGAGTTCGGTACACTCAGTATTACCTACATAGTAGATATAAACATGGGGATTATTATAATACCATGACTCCTCACCAAGGGAATTCTAAAAAAGGTAAAAAAAGAGCATAATGCAATGGTGAAGAAGTTTTATAGAGCTGAGAAGATGATTTTGGATGATAATGGTGGACCATCTATAGTGACAGGTACAATTATTTTGACTTATACCCTTATGAATATTTTTTTTCATACTGGTTTATTTCATTACTTAATTTCATCTCATTATATTGACATTCTATACCAAAACCCTGAGATGATGACGTTTATGATAAAATTTAAAACACCTCTATGTGGAAAATAATTTCGAGCCTTCATGTATAGATAATGTTCGATAACTATTGATGGAGATGAGCTACAATGGGACTTATTGGTGTTGGAGATGGCTGTATTTGATATTATCCTATGAATGGATTGGTTAACAATGTTGTGGGCTCAAATTGACTATTATTGACGAATAGTTAGTTCCACATCAGAGGACAGTGTCGAGCATCTACTCAGACGAGAATAGATGTAAATAAATGTACATCATGTTTTTTAGAACCAGCCGTGGGAATGATCAATTTTTAGTTGGAATTGATGACATTATAATCGATGGAATTAATCAAGGATACCATTTTCCAATAATTGTGGATCAATTTATAGAAGTTTTTTAAAATAACTTCTTAGTGTTACCACCTCTATGGGAATTTTAGTTTACAAATGGTACCCTTATTGGGACCAATCCTATTACCCTTCTGTCTTATAGGATGGAACCAATAGGGTTAATGGAATTAAAAGTACAGTTATTTGAGCAAGAACTCAAGGGTTTTATTAATGAATGTATGACTCTACAGGCATCACCAGTCTTGTTCGTGAAGAAAGAAGATGTAACTCTTCAGTTGTGTGACTATTATCATAATCTTAACAAAGTAATGATAATGAAAATGTATCCACTTCCATGAATTGAGGATATGTTATATCATTTTAGGGGACCTATATTGTTCACTAATTTTTTTTATGATCATGATATCATGAATTCCGTGTTTGGAAGGAATAATTTATGAAGAAATATTTTGGATGCATATATGGACACTATGAATCTGTAGTTATTCCTTTTTCTATTACGAACTCACTATCGGTCTTTATGGATTTGATGAATCACATATTTCAGAGATATCTGTATTCTTTGGTTGCGGTGTTAGTGCATGAAATCTTGGTGTATTCAATAGAAAGAGAGGAACATAAGAAACAATTTTCAATAGTCATGTGAATTTTTAGAGGTCATTGGTTGTATTGAAAATTATAAAAGTGTGATTTTTGGATACCGGAGGTACACTTTCATGGTCATGTGATTTCAAAAAAAGGTTTTTCAGTTGATCCTAAAAAAGATAGAAGTAGTGATCTCATGGAAACTGTAGAATAATGTCTTTGATATATGATGATTTGGTTTTCTATTTGGCTTCAATATATGTATTTTTCCTGACATCTCATCACTAACTTCTCAAATGACATATTTGAAAATGAATAATTCTCCATTATAATGTATAATAGAATGCCAAATGTCATTCTAAGAGATGAATGCTTGACTTACATTGCACCCATATTGATTTTTCTAGAATCGGGACATGGGAACATGCAGTAATGTGATGATTCACGATTTGGGTGGGGCTATGTTATCATGAAAGGAGACGATGTGGTTTCTTATGGTTCAATGAAGTTGAGACCGCAAGATAATAACTACCCAACACACTAATTGGTGTAAGATATATATTTACATAATTTAAAGACATTGAGTCACTATCTATTTGGTTAAATTTTGTTGTGATCAAGGATCATAAGATCTTGAATCATATTATCACATAATGAGATTTGAATCAGAGGTAAGGGAAATTGATAGAGTATCTCTAAATGTTTGACATCAAATTAATGTATATATCATGAAAAGAAAATTTGGGGGTAGATTAATTAAGAAGAAATTTATACACTCATAAGTAATCTTTAGATGAATGGAAGTTGATGTTGGTCCTAGTCGGTATGCATCTGGAATGTGAAGACATAGGGGGTGTGGAGGTTATCCGTTCAGTTGTAGTGGTTTCAGATATACTAAATATTGATAAAGAGGCACAATCACTTGATGCATAATGTCTAGTTATGTGTTCAAAACCCAATGGTGGGGGACCATTTAGGGATTGAAACATGATGGGACTTTAATTTTTTTTTGCAAATATCAGAGGGTTATAACTATCTCATTTCATAAAAATCATCTTCATGACTACCAACATCTGAGATGGGTTGTAAATCTAGGGAGATAAAGGATTTATAAGGCGTTGATGGTGCAGTTTTGGTGGAATGGAATGAAATTAAAATTGTCTGAGTTTGTCACAAAGTGATAAAATTTTCAGCAAGTTAAGGAAGAACATTAGCTGAAAATGGGTATGTTGCGGTATTTACCTATTCATGTTTATAAATGAGAGAATATAGCTATGTTTTTTTATCAGTCATCCTACAATGGTTCAGAAATACGATTTCATATGGGTGATAATGTATCGACTTACCATGTCGGCCCATTTCATTCCAATTCTTTAAACTCATATGATAGAGGATTCGTCCAAAATCGATATCCATGAATTGGTAAAGAGGCATGGAATACCAGTTTCGATTGTCTCCTACAGAGATTGAAAGTTCACAAGTCATTTCTGGAAATCCTTACAGAAATCCATCAGGACTCATTTGACTATAAGAATGGAGTATCATCCTCAGATGTACGACCAATCTGAATAGATGATATAAGCATTGGAAGACATGTCGTGGGATGAAATTATGGATTTTCGTGGCTCATTGGAGGAGAACATACCCATAGTGGTGTTATCATATAATAAAATCTATCAATCCTCAATAAATATTGTTCCATTTGATGAATTTTATGGGAATCCTTGTCATTCTCCACTTGGATGGGTGTACATAGGTCAGACTTCAATACTTGGGCCTATTATTGTCTATGATAACATAGAGAAGATGCAGTTGATCAAATGAAGGATGTATATGGCATAGAGTCATCCGAAATATTGCACATAACATTGTCAAATGGTTTTTTCATTTTCTATGAATGATCATGTGTTATTGAGGATCTATCTATGATTTGAAAATAATACATTTTGAAAACAGGTAATGTTTTCTCCTTGATACAGTGGCCCTTTTAAGATACATGAAGGGTTTGGATAGGTAGAATATCATTTTTCATTTCCACCATGGTTTAGTGTGGTTCATAATGTGTTCCATGTATCTTAGTTGGAAATGTATCAGCCTAATCGTATCCATGTGATCTGATGGGATCACTTTGGCCTTGAGTCTGATGCTTCATTGGTACATATCTCGGTGCATATTGAGGACAGGAAGGAGATTTTCTTACATTGAAAATACAATGGTCTAGTGCATGTTTTATAGAAACATTGTAATATTGAGGATGAGGAATGGGAGCATGAGAAGGAAGTGAAAGAGAAATTCCAGTAACTCTTTCAATGCACTGATGGATTTCTAATTTCTAAGGACGGAAAGACTAATGGTGCAGAGAATGTAGCTCCTGCATTTTTTTTGTTATGTAAGCCTTACATGATTATTTCTTGAATATAAATTGTTCAGGTGAAGAATGTGAAAGTTGGGGAATCACTAAATATATTTTTGGGGACAATGTTGATGTGCACAGGATGCACATGATTTTTCAAAACCATGTGGATATCCTAGGAGAAACTGTGTGCAGTTTTAGTTTTGATGAAGTATATTTGGAACAGTTTGGGCATGGTTAGGGAGACCGTACATGGATGAAATTAATGGTTTTCCATAAATCAGTAGCTAATTCCCAATTAGTGCATTATTTTTCTAACCGTGCGGTCTAACCATATGTAGATTCAACATTAGATCCTTAAAAATAAGACCTCACTCGTTTTTTAGATATCTCCATCACCTTATATCCTTTGCACTAATAATTTTATATTACACTCCATTAGAGATTGTAGAAAATCTCTTAATCATCTTATGGTCAATCTAGATTCCACCCGTTTCTTTTTGAAGCCCAAATCTGATGGTAAGTGACGTTCTTCACCATTCTTGTCTCCTTTCATAGATCTATATAGATCTACTTATCATATCCTTTTATTTTCCAGATCATTGATAGTAATGGGTATATATATTTTGGGGGATTCCAAATTTGATTATATTTGGTATTTTTCTATGATAGGAGAAGCAATATAAGGCCATTTTGGGGAGTTTAAACATAATTTCTAGAGCATTCTTCACCCATTGTCTGTTTTCACCAAAACCATTGAGGTAGGTGGCTTCTCTCATGAATACTTTTTCTAGAATTGATTCAATTAGTTTCAAATTGTCTTATTCGAATATAATTTAATGTGAAATTAATGGGATAAATTTTCTTTGGTGGTGATTTATGGTTTTGGTGAAATTGTGAATCCTTGGTGTTTTTTTGTGCAATGTGATTTAATTTCCTGATTTTTAAATGGAAGTTTTAAATTTTGGATGTTCTATAATTTTAAATGTTTTGATGGGAAATGGTTTTATAATAAAAAGGGTTATTTATTGAAGCATTTTTATATTTAAATGGTTTTTATTTAAATTTGTTTTCAATAAAAAGTTATTTTTATTGTAATGGTTTTTGGCATTATCCTTGGGATTATTGGTTTGTGAGCACATATTCCATATACGAGGCTTGGTTGAAATATGACATTGTGATCAGTGCCAATGGTTTAATGTCACATGGGATATAATTACCCTATGAAGACTTGGTTAATCGATGAAGAACCACTCTTGAGTATGGAAATGTCATCACGTCGCATGCATTTTTGGTTGTGTGGATTTGTGGAATTATTAAGGTATTCCTAATAAATTTTGAGTAATTGTTTAAAGATATCTTATTTATATTTCATGAAAATAACTTTCTATAAAATTGGATTCACTTTCAATTGTTTTCTTTTGGTTACAAATTGTTTTTGAATCTTCATTATATTTAGTTGTAAACTATTTTTGAGAAATTGTTTTGCATAAACATTTTTATATAATTGTTGCAAACTATTTTATCCTAGTGGAATGAGTAGTGAATTTATTGGGGGGAAACCTTCTGAGTATTATAATCACCCATAATTTATAGCATGTTTCAACTAATACATCATAAAAAATATTCACTATTCCAATTCAAACCATTCCTAATTTCTTATTTGGAAAGATTTTATCATCTTAGTTCCTTTATAATTAAGATACCATGTTTCCCCTTTATATTTTAGTTTTTGAAGAAACATGGTTTATATGAAGAAAAATAGTAATTTTAAAATGAAATATCACGATAACCATTATTTATAATCTCTTTATTGTAATTACTTATAATATCCTCACCTAAAAAATAATATATAAAAAATTTCTCTGCTACCAATTATATTTTCATATCCTTAAACAATCTATAAATTGAAACATTATAAATGAATTAACATTATTTTATTTCAAGGATAATTTCATAATTTATTTTTAGAAAAAATTTCCATTACTATTATATATCAAAACAATATATTTCTAGTTGTATACAAACACTAAGAATGAATTTTTTACATGATATTAATCTTTTAAAATAAGACATGACTTCTTTTCATGATAAATATCCCTCACGTTGATTGTTCCATAATTTTTTTACACATCTTTATTCCAAGATAAAAAAATTTGAAATCATGGTATGTGAATAAATATTTGAGTACCGGAAAAATAAATAAAATAAAGAAGCATTGTATCCCATTTCAATTCCATTTGATTATTCAAATTTAGAAAAAATAACAATTTACTTACCTATCAAATTAGATTTTCTACATAATTATTTAACACACCACTTTATAATAAAAATTTATGGAATATCATAATCATGATAGTTTCTAAGAAAACATGAAAACCCATGAAAATAATTTATAAAAACATACATTTTACCCATAATGTGTATATTCATTCGTTTAAACACATTTTATTACATTATAAAATCCAAATATTTCTAGAAAATTCATTAAAAATAATTAAAATTTCATGTAGTTTCAATAGGAAATAATCTAAAAATATTAGTTAAAATAGAATAACCAATATGGTTAACTTATAACATAATTCATCAGAGAACATAATCATTAACATCATTGGAATTATATATCAAGCTAACTCTTCATTAGAGAAATATTTGGATCACCCGTCATCATAAATAATTTACAAGGACTATAATATTCCGGAATAAAATGTAATTTTTCATTTAAATCATAAAAACCATGAAAAATATAATTTTGGAAAAATAAGAAACAAAAATAAGATATTGGTATACAAATTTTCATTAAAAAAAATTTCAAGACAGAAATACCCGAAGAAATGGAAAACTGTGTTTTTATATGATGATAAAATGGAATGTTTTAAAATAATAAACTCACCAGTTGTATGTTGTGATAGATGTGAAATCCATTTTCCCCATATACATTAAAATAAACACTTCATTGTCACTTTTTAAAAATAGTGAAAACATTCTTGATAAAACTCAAATAATAGATTCCTTTTAAAACCCATACAAAATAAGGAAAAAAGAAACATAAAATCACATTAATAATTAATTTATTTTCATATGAATATATCTATAATATAATTTTCTGATTATAGACATTGATTAAAAATATTCAAAATATAATTCAATAAAAATTTAATTTCTGGTGTTAAGGTAACATATCTCTTACCTTGAGTCCGCCACATAATGTACATTATTTATCTCATGTATTTTAAAAATTTATCCATTATTTTGTTTTTTAATAACATCTTCCATGTCTAATAAATTATCATTAATAAATTTATTTCTTTTATATCAATTAAATCATTAACTTCTTAATTGGTTAAGTACATATTTTGAATTTAGAAGATATTCAACTCATATATTCAAAATGAATTTTGTAGTTTGAGTATGGTAAAAGGGGTGATTATTATATCCCATATAGAATAATATTAAATAAATAATTAAAATTTATATACTTAATTAAAATTTTAAATCCAAAAATGATAAATATTTAAGAAAAATAAATTGTGTTACAATCATGGATTCGGTTGGTCATATGTGGGCATGAGTAATGATTACATTTTTCAAGAAACATGTGGGAAAAAATTTATAAATTATTTTATATTTAAAAAAATATTATTAGTTCATAAATAAAATAATATATTTTTAAATAAAATAAAATATTCAATCCATTTTTTATGGTGATGAAAAAAGAATCACATTTATTTTTTTGAGGTGGAAATCCACACAAACGCATGAAAAACATTATAAATTATCAATGGATATAAATGTATGAAAAAATATGATATATTATCTCTATATAATTATAATTATTTATTTAATATCATATATATATAGATTAAATCCATTATAAAAACCATCCATGAGAGGTGGTGAGGGAAAATAAATTGCATCGGTTCACATGGTGATAGTCTCCCGTAAACATGATTGATTGTTCCATTTCCAATTTGATACAATAGTAAAAATATATAGGTTATTACATTAACATAATAACATATTAATATTTTTAATATGTAAATTTTATCATTTTATTATGTTTTAATAACATTCTATTGACGTATAACGAGAAAAAAACTAAAACATTTAGTTGAATTCTATACCTCTACTTAGAACATCATCATTTTCTATAGATATTAGTACCATGAAGCTTTATATTAGGAAAAAATAGATACCTATAGAACATATTGTGGGAATTAAAGTGTTATTCCTTTTGGTATTAGATAAAATAATTTTATAAATATTTTTTGGAAGAGAGAATATTATATTCACTTTTATTAGTGAGGGGAGGACACACTTTTAATTTCATAAAATAATAAATAAAATATATTTCATAATCATGTACAGTGGATCCAAGGAATCCCAAATAAAAATATAATATTTTATATTGTTTACATAATCTCTAAAAATCACATTTATATAATTAATGGATGTATTTTATGCCTTATATCCGTATTAAACAACATTGTATTAATTATAAAAATAATCTTGATTACATAAAAATTATCCATAGTACCATAATTTTATAACAAAAAATTAATGGTGCCTTCTAAAAAATTTAATGTGATTATTCAAAATTTAGAATCCATTTAGTCATGTTATATTTTTATGTTTCATTAAATTAATTTCTATATGTTAAATAAAACATATGAAAAAATAATTTATGAAAAAATTATTTGGAGAATAAAAATAATTTTGTTTTTAAATGTTGTAATAAATTTATTACCATGATTTATTGTTCTTAAATAATAAAGAATGAATGTTGTATATTTTTGAATAATTAAATAACAAAATGGGATCTTTCAACCATGCCATTAAATGAAAAACCAAAAATTACTTTTAAATTTGTATGAGATATAACTTACCATCTCAAAGTTCAATACTTTCATTCTAATATGTCTAGATATTTTAAATTTATATTATATATTCAATATCTTAATATATACACAATACCAAGATTAAATGAACCATGATATAATATTAAATATTATTATTTTAATATTGAAGTCATAGAACAACCATTAAATTTTTCAGTCTGAATAATATAAACTCGATTATGATTTATATATGAGGGTATTATTAAATCTAAATTTATTTATTAATTAATTTTAATTAAAAACAATTTTTTTATTAAATTCATTTTATTCATCAAATATATATTTTGAACAAAAAAGTTCTTTAATTTATTTCTATTTGAAAATAAGTGTAATTCCTTTTTTAAAATATTAAAAAACTCACTTTATAAAATTAACATTAATTTTTAAATCAAAATACCATTTTTTTTCTTATGGAGGCCTTTTGATAATTTTCTATAAAATATAAATTATTTTGGGATTAAAAGAGATGCTCTCTTTTTAAAATACAGTATCTTTTGTGATATTGTAAATACATTACCGTGTTGGAAATATTTATTAATCTTTTGTAAGCATTAATGTATGTTAATATAATAAAAGTATCCTACAAAAATATTTCATAATATATATTAGAAATTATTTCATCATAATTATAAAAAAAAAGTCCAGTGTTGACAAAGTGGTTGCACAGTATTAATAATTCCAAATTCACTACCTTGTCGATATTAATTTAGAGGTCACAAGTCATTGTGTGAACTTATTATTAAATATTATTCATAAATTATGATGTTGATATAGATTATGGAATTTTTGAATTATATAACATGAATATTTTCCAAATGATTTCATAATTCTTGCATAAGTCTTGAAATGTCAAATTAACAAATTAAATAGATTTTCTTGAAATTGATATAAGTAAATATATATAATGAAAGAATATAAAGGATAATGTTGAGGTTAATTTATTTATTTATTTGATATTAATCTTTTTAATATTTTTATATATGAAATAATTACAATTAATTCTTATGCAATAATGATAGTGTGCCTGTGAAAGGAGATTAGAAATCAATAACTTCATTTTAATTGAAATTATAAGAACCATTACATGAATTAAAAATTTAAATATTCCATACTGGATGATTAATTATCAACCATAATCATACATGGGTATAATTTAAGGCCATTTGGATTTACATAGATAAATTCAGTTCCCATATAATATTTTATTTAAAATAATTTCAATCTTATAACACTATTATTTTTAACAAGTATAACATTTTTAATATATTGAATTCTAGAATATATGTTTTCCAATAATTATTATTTTAAAATATAATATATTGATTTTATTAATTTTATTTTTTATGGGATAAATAAATTCATCAAAATCTTAAAAATTGATGAATGTGAAATTGATAAATTATAGGAAAAATCAAATAAATCATATTAAAAATATTAAAGACAATATAATATGTGATAATTATGATGATCCATGATTTTTAGGGTTTATTATAAAATTAATAGGGTAATATAAAATTATTTGTCTCAATATTGACTCATTTTTTTAATGTTTTCAAATTTATATTAATCAACAGTATAAAATTTGACAATAGTGAAATTTCATAAATATACTATTTTATTAAATTATATAAAAATGATAAAAAAATTAAATTAGGACAAAGTGGAAAATTTATGGTATCAAAATTTTATCACATAGTCATTAAGGTCTATTTTCATGATTTTATTTCTATAATTTCATTACTATATTTTAATATTTTATGAAATCCCAAAAGTTCCCATCACCTTAATTATAAAAGGGATCCCCTTCCATAACATCATTTCACCGCTATGAGCCTGACGAAACCACCATAATTTGGCCAATTATATTATACTCATACCTATACACATTATAGATGTTACATTCTCATGAAATGAGACATTTAAAGTTCTCTAAGGTATCATTTAAGGAGAGGATATTCAAGAGGTGACTTTCTTAAACATCCTCTTTTAATTACTTTTATTTTTTTATATCATCTCCTCACCTCATTAATCAATAAAATCATACTAAATCCATTATAATTTAAATAATTTAATTTTATATTTATAATTAATTATTTTATATATATCCCTTTTTATCATCTCCTCTTATTTAAATAAAGGAAACTATAGTCCAAATTATAGTGATTAACTGTCTCCAAGGATATTGAGTTTTTTATTACCACCTTCATGACTATTCGTAAAACTATTATAATGGTTAAATAATATTTAATATTTATATTATGAATAATTTATAGTTATGGAACATATATATAGAAATAATACTACAAAAAAACAGTTTATGATGGACAAAAACGCCAAAATAACCTAAACATTTATCCTTAATGTCTTATCAAATGAATCATCCTATTTTCAGAAAATTAAATAATATATATTACAATTTTAACTGTTCAATGTGAAAAAATACCATTTAATTTCACCACAAGATTGTTATTTAAATTTGACATGAACTACCATAATTATACACAAGTGAACCAATCACAAAACCGTGAAATAAACACTCTGTGGGAGATGAAATTCATCTTCAAAACTCATCAATATAGCGATAAATTAAAATAATTAAATAATAATAAATAAAATTGAAGTCAAATTAGTAATTAATTAAGTAATTAATGAACCAATATATATTATCCAGGACATAAAGTTAATGTGTGGAATTCACATTAACATAAGGATTGTGATCTTTCCAAACATCCATATTTTATTTTGACAGTGCATTACCACTCTTTTTTTTCAACTTATATCATAATTATTCTTATATGATTATTATATATAATATATATACATTCTAGAAATATATATCTTGCTCAATTAATCTTACATTTATTTGTAAATACAAATTTAAAAAGGTTACATCTCAATTCATCTGAAAAAGAAAACCGAATTAAAGGGAAATTCTTTACTTCTAACCCATTTTCATGTACACTTTTTTAAAAAAACATTATCCACGCATGTTTTTTAAAATCACTAATTTTATAATAAAAACTATTTTATGTTCATTTATATTTTTATGGAAATTATTTTTCTTTTATCCTCTAAGGATAATTTATTCTTTTCACTAAACCTACGATTATGTTTCATGTTTCTGAAGTTACCAAGCAACTCTATTTCTTATTTTCAATTATGTTGGAAATCATTATTCCTGATCTATTCATATTTTTCCACTATTAATGTCCAAGAATGAATTAAATCCATTATTTCATGGATACCATTGTCATATTACCTTTAGTTTTGCCATACGGCCTGATTATGATACCCATATCATTCCATGGGTAACCCTAATGTTTATTCCGTATGTTTAATTATTTATGTGACACACATATACATAAACATGATATAATGGGTATTCCCCAATTATGCTCAAATCCATCGGGTAAAGTTTTAATCTCATGATATTTCATGTCTATTATTATGGAGTAAACCTAATCCATTATAATACTATATCCACCATGTGATATAGTATTGGCAGTAAGCCTTAACTCACACTTATATCATGTATTATGTTGCTGACATGTTATTACGTTCACATGATCAAAGGATTACATGTTCTATATGTCATAATTCCTTATATTTATTCATGATCCACTCCTTTTTTGTAATAATTTTATTCCTTCTAGATCAAATCTTATTCATTATTCACAAGTTTATTCCCAAACTGGTCTTTTTAGCTCATATCTTTTGTGTATGTATTCCCAAGGTAATCCATTGATGTTTTAAGATTTCATGGGGAGTTATGAACTCATTATGAATATTTATAACGTATTTTTATTCTATTTTATGGCTTTCTAATTATTTTCCTTTTCTTCTAAATACACTATACTTTTCGATCCTTAGAATGTATTGAATGGATAATTATGTTTAAAACCATATAACAATATGTGTAAAAGAAATTGGTATCAATATTTGGTATCATATGTTTTTTCTAGTTATTTTTTATGATTAGTACTATAAAACATTATTAATAACTCTAAGGTTAATTATATCAAAATGGATAACCTATATTGATGCTTTGGGGATCCCAAGTTCGGATATACAAACAATTAATATGTTTATCCTCATATGTTCATAGTTCCATTTTTATATTCTTAAAATTTCATCTTATTTTATCACCATAATATGTGAAAAAAATAATGAAGAAATTAAATGTGTGTTTATAATTTAAAATCCTTATATTATAAACAGAAACACTAAGTTTGATACAGTACAATATACACAATTCTAGACATAAAGGAACATTGATAAAATAGTAAATATTATTAATTTAACTGGACCGTTAGAATGTAGCCATTTAATTGGATGTTATGAATATGATTAAATATATTATAATAGATATATAAAGGAATTATTCAATAAAAATTTATTTTTTTATTCTTATGGATTAAAAAAGTCATTTTTATAAAAGTCATTTTATTCTTCAAATATATGTTTCAACCAAAAATTAATTTTGTTTCATTCTATTAAAAATTAAGGATAATTAAATATTTAAACATTTTTAAAATTTATTTTATAATATTAAATAGCTTTTAAATGTCATCAAACCAAAATTATATTATGTTGAAATTTTCCAATTTTTCTAAAAATGATAAATTTTTGGTGAATAGTAAAAAATGTGGTTTTTGAAATACGATATATTTTATGATATTGAAAAAAACACACATATGATTTGAAATTTTTTTAAACATATTTAAATATTCATTTATCAAAATATAATAAAAATATAATAAAAAATAATTCAAAACATATATATTATCAATTACTTTGTGATGAATATAGAAATCATTTTCAATGAAGATGCAGAGCTTGCATAGCATTGAAAATTATAATTTGGTGCCTTATAGATATTAATATAGAGTTAAAAAGTATTTTAATTATATTATTATTAAATATCATTCATAAATTATTATTTTACTGGTAGTTTATAAATTTTGACTTATATAACATGAAACTTATCCAAATGCATATGCAATTCTTGTGGAAGGCATAAAAAGTGAAATTAACAAATTAAATAGGTTGTATGGAATTTTAAATGTGTAAATATAAATACAAAAAAGAATATAAAATATTATAATGGTATTAATTAATTTAATTATATGATATTAAATTATTTTATAATATTAATATATTAAATAATTATCTTTAATGTGTATGCAACACTGATGTAGTGCCTTTACATGAATAAGAAAATACAATAAAATGATTATAATTAAAATTTTCGGAACCAAAAAATAACCCAAAAACATGAATGAATCTTATTATATGTGTAATATTGGAAAATAATCATCTATTTTTCAAATTTATAAAATTTTGGATCCACTTATTTTACATTATATCTCTTATAGTAATTTTTTAAATGAAAAAGAATCTTACCATGCAACTATTTTTAATAAAGGTAACACTTATAATATTTTTTATTAAAAAATATATTTTCGGACTTAAATATTATTTTTAAATCTAAACATATTATATTTTTTTAGTAATTTAATTTTAGTTTTTATAGATGAAATAAATTCATTAAATTCTAACACAATGATAATTTAGTAATTATTAATATTATGGAAAAATAAACCAAATAATATTACAAATATTTATATTTATATATATTGATATAATTTATATTATAAAATTATTTTATATATTATCATTACATTTATAGTATATAAAAAATATTATATTCTTATTTACCCTGTGTTTTTTTAAAATCACAGTAATAAATAGTCTTAAATTTGACATTATTGATATTTCATGAATATAATATTTTATTAAATTATTCAAAAATAATAAAAAATGTTAAATAAAGATAAATTGAGTAATATATTGTATAAAATTCCATCTTATCTTCATGTATGGGATATTTTTATTCTTTTTCAATATAATAGTGTTATTATATTTTAATATTTAATGTAATTTCAAAAGTTCCCCTAACCTCAATTATTAATGGAAACCACTTACATCACATAATTTCAACACCTCAATCCCTCTAGAAGAACTATAATATGAATAATTCTTATATTCTATTCCCTAGACACGTTATAGAGGTGATGGACTCCCTAGATGACCAATTATATGATCCTTAAGTGATCTTTTAGGGAGACGATATTCAAGAGGTAAATTTATCATATACCGTAGTTGACTCTGATATTCGTGGCGTCTCTTATAATTATTTTTATAGTCTCCCTTATAATTCTACAGTGGCTATTTATTAATAAATGTTTTTAGGAATGGGCTCTACCTGGATTTTAACATTTCTTGTAACATTCTCATACATCCTCTCTTAAATAATTTCCTTTCTTCTACCTTATCATAACAAAAAACATCTTTAAACACATAATTACATTTTTATAATGTATATACTATAATTTAGTATTTCAAATGTAGTATTTTATACCTATCACATTTTCACATCTTCTATTTCTTAAAAAATGAAACTATAGGCCAGGTTATGGCCATTAACCCTCTTGGTGGATAATGAGTTTTCATTTTCTATTAACACCTTCATGGATGGTCATATAAAAATTATTATGGGAAAATAATAATTTAATAAGTTAATTATATTTAATTTCATGTTTTGGAACTAATATATATACATAATAATAATTAAAACAAATCAATTTCTTTATGGATGGTAAAATAGCCAAAATAATTGAAACATTTATCATTAATGTGTTTTCAAATTAATATCCATCATGTTAGAATAAAAAATGATATATTGGACCAAATAAAACTTTATAAGGTCATAAATATCATTTAATTTCACTTGTGGTGTTGTATTTCCATCCATTGATAACTTTTATAATTATACACAAGTTAGTTATTCATGAAATCTTGAATCAAATGCACCCAGAGTGACAAAATAGACATTTGAAAATCAATGAAATGGTCATTAATGAACTAAATAAAATAAAAAAAATTCGGAATAGGATATTCTCTAAGTAATTATTGAATTTATTTGGATTTTCCATTAAATTATGTTCATGTACATAACGCATTCAGGCATATGATTTTGGATCTCTCTTGACCTCCATATTTCAGTTGGGTAATTATTTATCTCTATTTACCTACATTGATAACTTAATTATTCTAATATACTTCTTATACATTCATTATATATGTTCAAATAATATATATATATATCTCAATTCATATTTATTTAATGGGGAAATGCATATTTTAAAAGGTTAGCTTCTCAATTCCACTCAATAAGAAAACTACTTATAGTGAATTTATATGTTTCTTACCCATTTTCAAGTACACTCCATATAATGAATTAATCCATCCATTTTTTCTAAAATGACCCATTTTATCATGTAAAATTATTTTACATTCAATTATGGTTTTATAGAAACAATTATGCCTTTATTCTTTTTAACGCCTCTTTATTCAATTCCCATAATCTATGATTAAGTGGCACATTTCTAAACATACCTAGCCACTGCCTTTACTATATTATATGAATATTGGAAAAATTATTTATGATATATATTTATTTTTCTATTATTAATGACCATTACTAGTTTAAATCCCTGATTTAATGGATATAATTTTTATATTCCCTTTAATTATGCATTATTTGATTATTATGATACACATTTCATTCCATTAGTAAACCTTATGTTCATTCATTATGTTTGATTCTTTATGTGGCATCTATATTCATGAACATGTTATGATGGGTTTACCTATATATTTTTCCAATTAATTGGTTAATTTTTTGTCTCATTATACGTCATGTGTGGGATTAGGGAGTAAAAAAAATCCATTATGGGACTTTTTCCACCATGTCATATAGTCTTTGAAGTTATCATTGACTCATGCTTTAATCATGTCTGTTGAAAACCCCCTGGTTTTAAGACCCGAATTTTCAAAATGGTTTTTTTAAATTAACCAAATATTAATATGTTTTAAAATAATCTCCTAGAACATGGAATGATAGGCTAATAAATTTTATTATAACAAATGGATTTTCAAATGGAATAGATGATCTGACACTTTTTATAAAATAAATTTCAAAAGATGTATAAGTTTTACAAATATATGTTGATGATATTATTTTAAATTTTAAAATATTTCTATCTGTACTAATTTGTCAAAAAAATTGAATATGATTGAGAAATATGTTTATTGGGTGAACCCAAATTCTTTCTTATATTTCAAACTTTTCAAAAAAAATAATGAATTTTTTTAAATAAGATTAGAAAAATATTTTTTAAATTTCATTAACTTGGATAACATTAAAATAATTGATACTATAATGAGTACCACATATATGTTGGATCTTGATGAATCT
This sequence comes from Viscum album, assembly GCA_963277665.1. Classification (NCBI taxonomy): domain Eukaryota; kingdom Viridiplantae; phylum Streptophyta; class Magnoliopsida; order Santalales; family Viscaceae; genus Viscum; species Viscum album. Next base: position 210,770,777 of record OY728123.1, read on the forward strand.
AGGAAACATGTTGATCAAACTAGTTATAGAGGTATGATTGGATGTATTCTTTAAATGACTACTATTAGAAAAAATGTTATGTTTATTGTGTGTATGTGTACTTGTTTTCAAGAAAACACAAAAGAGTCACACATTGTGTCAATTAAATGAAAATTAAAATACCTCATGTATACAAAAAATTTAGGATTTTTTACCCAAAAGGAATAGAATTTGATAAGTTAGTTACTCTGATGCAAATTTTTTAGATGTAAGTTAGATATAAAAAGAACCTCTGGAACATTTCACTTTTTAGGAAAGTCTCTAGATTCATGGTTTATTAAAAAAGAAATATTTTGTTTCATTGTCTACTGCAGTTGTTGGGTAAATAGATATAAGTAGTTTCTATGTAAAAATTAGGTTAATGAAACACACTCTCCTAAACTATGTATATCAATTCACACATGTCCCCATAAACTATGACAACACAAGTGTAAATAACATTTACCACAATCCTTTTTATCATTATAGGAAAATTAAAATTGATATAAGAATACACTTTTTTAGACTAAATTTTCCAAAAAGAGATATCACTCGTAAATTTATTGACATTGAACATCAGTTAGCTAATATATTTACAATGACTTTGAATTATAAGATAACAAATTATATTAAAAATGAGTTTGGAATTATTAATTTTTATTAAGTATAATTTTTATTGACACACCGTTGTGATTGACACATTGAAGTAATGTCATACAATTGTGATTGAAACACCATTATGATGACATGCCTTTACCTTGTAATGTGTTTGTCTTTTTATGTTATTGTCTTGTCATGTTGTTGGATTTTCATATTATTGGCTTGTCATTTAATTGGCTTTCCATACTGTTGGGTTGGCATTATTTTCGATTTCCATATCTCTATCTTGTCATGTTGTTGTCTAGTCATTATTTGGATTTCATTGTCATTGTCTTGTCATATCATTTCTATGTCATGTCATTTCATTTATGCCTTACCAAAATTTTCTTCTTCTAGATATTTTGAACTATGGGTTAATTTCTGGTTTATGTTAATTCCTAACTTGATTCAATCATTTTCCTCTAATTTAAAATTTTATTTCATGTTTTATTTTTATTTTATAATTCATAATATCGCAAATGATATTAAATTTCATAATATTTATTCCCAACCTTGAGACCAAAGTAGTACTCTTGTGTCGCTCTCAAGACTAGTGAAAACCTTTTCCCTCTCAAATTTCAAATATTATCTTTCCCATTTTCCAAGATTGGTGTGCGGATGATGATTCCATGAATGAATCATTTTTTTAATATTTATCCTTTTATATATTATCTTTAAACAAAGTTGAATAATGAGTCAATTGTACCTTATCTAGTAGCACAAAAAAACCATGATCATGTAACCAGGATAGTTGTACCAGAAAAGGAAGTTTAATCAATGTGGTTGTTATCCAGTATGTTTTTAGTACTCAAAATACATCAGAATCAAGGATGGTTAGAGTATTTATCTACAAACTAAACCCTAGATTGGTCTATGAAATTGATCAGTAGTTAGAATTTTTGTTTAATCAAGATGGTTCTGATTTATTAGAAGTTATTTTATACGATATTTTGGGTTTTCATCGATAAAATGGGATAAATATTTAGGTTTTACTCATGATGTAATTTATGATGAACACTAATGTAGAATTCTAGAATTCCGTGATTATCTATGTATGAGGATTCTTTCGCTGTGCTGATATAAGATATCACAACTACGAGGCCACTTATTTATAAGGTGGATATATAATGTTGTATTCCTTTCATGTTTGTGAAACACATTCATTTAGCAAGGGATACTTCACTACACAAAGATATTAAGATTTGTATCTTCTTTCCCTAAGGATATAAGGTTACAAGATTAATTTCTGAAGATATCCCATGGTTCATATGTGTGAGATGACCGTGGAGTAATCATGGTAATTTTTTTTGATCTACCTGATGACGATTTCTACCATGTGGGATCCCAAGATCCCAGTATATGATAATGAAGAGTCTATTATATACTATGGTGATTTCTATATTATAATTCCTAACTGTTAAATAATGAAAATTAGCAGGATGCTAAGGAAGAACCAGTGGGTTGGTAATTTTGAGATGTATAATTTTGACTATAATCTAGTTGATCATCCAAACATACCTAAAGATAATGTCAATATAGGCTTGGATCATGATGAATTAGTTATATACACTGATGAGAATAAAGATGTAGCTATTGTTGATGTAGAGGAAATGGAACCATCATTGGATGTAGGGATGGATCCTAATTTTTCACCCAATGCATCCCCAATTAACTTTAGAGGTCCTACTCCAACTAGGAGGTTTCCAAAAAGGGATAAATTTGATAAAAGTGAGGAAAAAGATATTTAGGTCCCTATATAAGTGAAATATAAATGATCAAGATCCAATAATGGTGACGATGATGATGATAATGATAATGAGGAGCATGAAATAGAAGAAGAATATGTTAATAGTTGTGATGATGGTGATGAAGAAGACTCTGAATAATATTTTGATAGTGGGTGAATCCAAAAATGGATGAGGATTTTCATCTAGGGCTTCTAGAATAAGTTTTTAGTAGGAGAAATCTCCATATATTGATGTTTTTCATGAATCCCCACTTGATGATGAAATTGAGGATAGTTATTTATTCATCAGTCAAAGTGTGTTAGATTCTACTATAATGGGATTGTTAGGTGTGAATGCTATTGTAAGACAACATGCTTCTAAACAAGTAAAATAAGACCATATTGAGGAATAATTTGGATGTGAAGAATCATTTGATTTAAATTCTGATAATCCTTCTATGTGTGAGAATGTGGATGTTGATAAGCTATATTTTCCTTCTTTTTGTACATTGTTAGAAGTTGAGAATTCCAGTACTGCTGTAGAGATCTCAGGTAATCAATTGTTAAAATAAATCCATGTAGTCATTGTATAGTTTATAGGTGAACATAATTCAAATATTGATGCATTAGTGGCTGAAAAAACTACTGTGGAATATCCTACCACTTCTCCAATAGAGTCTATGATTTCATGTAAATTTTTGAACCCATGTTTGATAAATGGGGAAAATTGACAAGGTTTCTATCAAAGAATTAAAAACATGAGGTTTATATAAGAGGAGATCATAATGGATCCTTGATTAATCAAGTAGATTGGGTTGGGATATTAAAATATTTCTAGACCTCCATCACATAGACCTACAATATAAATTATTTCCCTTCTGTTAATGTAGCTACTGATGGTGAATTATATTCATTTTGTATGTTGTTGATGTCTGATTGTTCATTGTAATTAAATAATCGGCCTCCTCGAGTGAATTTCAGTATTAATATTTTAAAAGTTATATATTTGATTTGGTGATAAAATATTTTAAACCAAATAGGTTGAATCCCTTTTATGTGATAGAGATTGATAAAAAATGGATAAGTGGTGAACTTATCTCCCTCAATTCTTTGATTAGTGAAATGAGATCTGAGTTTAAAGCATCCTTGGATGGGATCCTTAAATGTATGGAGGTTACAGATTCATATACTTTTTTTCTCCTCCTCATCTGGTGTTTTATTTTCATTAGTTAATGAATGTTTTTATGGATGAGCTTTGAGATACTTCATCCAGTTCTTCTAGAAGTGTCATTAATCAGCCACAAGAGTCATTGATAAGAATTTAGTATAATTTTGATCATGTAATCATGTTAATTACTATATATGGACATTTTTGTACCCCCGGTTTCTGGTATGTAACTTCTAACTAATGTTTTTCGTGGATATAAAGTATAAGGGTGATTTATCGGAGAGTTGGGTAAACTATAAATATGTTTTTTGGGCTTAAGTATATGTGCATGTGTTGCACATGATTTGTCTAAACAACGAAGATATATTAAGATAAAACATTCACAATTACAGTTTTGAGGCATTATATTTGTAATGGTTTGAGAACGGTTAGTTAGATCATTATATGAGGTCATGAATGTGTTACCTTAAATCGGTAGAAAATGCATGGTTTGCACACTATTTTTCTAACAGTATTGTCTAATCATGCACATCGTCAAAGTTGGATCCTTAAAAGTAGGATCTCACTCATTTTTTAGATATCTCCATTTATTTTTCTTTTATGTACCCATAATTATATATTCCTATCCATTGAAGGTATTATAACCTCTCCAATTTTTTGGAGTAAATTTAGCCTTCCTATGGCGTTTTGAAACCCAATTCTCACGGTAAGCAATGTTCTACACTGTTCTTGTCTCGTTTCTTAGATCTACATAGATCTAATTATCCAATACTTTTCCATTTTCAGATATATAACTATTTTTGTTAAATATATGTTATGGGGTGCTAAATTTGATTATATGTTATCATGATTGTGATAGGATAAGGGATCTAAGGTTGTTTTGGGGAGTTACATCCTGGTTATTAGAGCGTTCTATATCTGTTGTCAGTTTTCCCAAAAAACCATTGAGGTAGGTGTATCCCCTCTCAACATATCTTGATATAATTCATTTTCTAAGTTTGACTATTTTTTCAATTGAATAGAATTTATTCTGAAAAGAATGGGATAAATCTTCTTTGGTGATTATTTATGGTTTTGGTAAAATTGTGAAATCATTGTGAATTGTTCTACAAAGTGATTCAGTTTCATGAATTTAAAAAGGTAATTTTCAATTAATTATTTCTTGGAATTTATAAATGGTTTTATGGGATCTTTGTTTTCAATAAATATGGTGTTTTATTGAAGTATTTTGTAATTGAAATGTTTTTCATTGAAATTCAGTTTTAATAAAAAGTTGTTTTTATTGAATGGGTTTTTGACATGATCCTTGGGTACGCTATTGTGTGAATTCATATTGAATATAGTGGGGTCGGTTGAAATATGAAATTGTGCTCAGTGCTAATGGTCAAATGGAACATGGGAAATAATTACATTTTGAGGACATGGTAGATCGTCGAGAAACCTCTCATGATTATGGATTTTTTCATGTAGCATACACGGTTGGTTTTGTGGATGTGTGGAATGTATAGGGTATGAAAAATGAATATTTAGGAATAGTTTTAAATCATGGTTTAGTTATTTTTATGGAAAAATAAGTTGTTGTAAAATTGGTTTCAAATGAACTTTTATTCTTTAGGTTTTAAATTGTTTTTGTAACTTTTTTCAGAAATTTTTTTATATGAATTGTTTTATGTAACTATTTATAACACATATATCATAGTGTTGTGAGTAGGGAATTCATTGGGGAAAACATAATGAGTTTAATAATAATCACTGATTTGATACTTTGGTTCTTTTTCAAATGACTTCATTTGGGACAGGGGAACTGATAATGAATCAAATGTTTTTCGAACCACCTCATGATACTTGGGTTGTTAGGTGATTGTGGAGCATAGAGATTTTGGAGTATAGAGCCTTATAGAATTTTGAGATTCATTTGTTTATTGCATGGTTTATATTGATACATTGTTGGTTTCTATTTTTTTACACTTTTGAGTGGTTTGATATTAATAATGTAGAAGTCTTGTCTTTGTTTTTTTTTTCAAGAGTCGTGTTGTGAATGGTTTGGTGATGCTTTTTTGGTTTAGTGGTTTAATTATTAAAGGTTAAATCATCCCCACATTTTGTTGAAAACCTTTTTCATTTTATGGCCATCCATTGGTGCCTTTTGGAATTCACCAATAGACATGTAATGACTCGTTGTACCCTCAATACAATGAGAATTAGGGGGTCATTAAAAATGGTATCATCTTGCTCAGTCCTTTCCTAATATGTAGTTTTAGTTTCTTGGTCTTGGAGTTCATTAATAATTTTCTATTCCTTGGGTTGTGATTTGAGAATGGATTAGGATTTTTTGAGACATGGATTGTATAGAATAAAATTATGTAGCTAACCTATTTATGTTGAACATCATTATACCAGGGTGTTGGGTACATAGGTGGTTTGGAGACACTTATAAGATACAAGAATCTCATTGTCTTGGGTTTAGCCAATAAAACAAGAATGAAATGCATTATAGAGGAATGAATTCCCATTATGATTTCATATTTCATTTGGATTGTTGATTTATAATTTCTGAAAATGTTTAATTTTTTGAAAAATTCCAAAATTATTTTCATATGAATGACTTTGAAGAGTGGAAAGATTGATGTATTTTGAAAATGGGTTGATTTTCAAGAGAAATACTTGCTCATAAAAAATGGTTAAACGTGGAAAATGATTTTATATGGTAAAAAATGTTCTGATAGCTAATGTGATATAATTTTCAATTAAAATAAATGAGTTTCTAGGGAGTGATAATTATCGGGTTTTTGTTTGTTTAGAAAATGGAACACGGTAGGCATCATAGAAACCAACCAGAAGAAGGTGCAGAGAATGTGGATGCACTTGAGCCACAAGTGAACAGATAATTGGTTCAAATTACCATTCAAGCATTTCAAGATATGGAAACGGTGAATTATATTGATGATCTATGTCACATAGATCATTCAATCCATTTCATAAAGTAGAATCGGTCGATGATCTGGGGTGATTCTGAACTGAAAAATGCAAATTGTGAATGAATAAGATGAATGGTATCTTAAAATTCATTAGAACACCATTATATATCAATGTCAAGATACCCATGTACATGATCTATGATCATTCATGCCAGTGATTGGAACTAGTATTGCATGATAAAGATGATCAAGGTCTTACATGGGATGATTTTGAGGAATTTTTTAATAAAAAATTATATCCTCGCACCTTCAAGACCCAGAGGATGAAAAAAATATTTATCGTGAAGCAGGAGAATATTTTTGTAATAGAATATGAAGCTAAATTCATGATTTTAGTATTCTCTTCATAAGATTTTGTGGCGAGTATGTCCATGAAGGAATGCATCATTGATCCCAGTATAAGGTATGAGATTCGATCAAAGATTACAATGCTATATATTAATGACAATACAGAGATAGTGAACAGAGAAAAAATGGATAAAAGGGATATCTCAGTAGATATTGAAGGAGGAATTGTGATGTTTCCTATGGTTAATGGATGGAACTAGAATTCTTGGAGCATGTAAAATAGGGACCATTATTTCAATGGTGGGATTGGGAATCATAATCAGTCCGCTTGATTAATAAATCATACTCCTTGACCAAATATCCAAGAATGGTTTTATTAATGTTGTTCCATTGAACACATGAAGAGATAATTCACAACACCACCAATAGCATGACATAACTACAAAAAATATTTGACATCTTATGTACTTTTATCTTAGTGCTCCAGACAGTTATCAGCTATCAAAATCATCGCATGATTTGACAGAATGAGTTCGGTACACTCAGTATTACCTACATAGTAGATATAAACATGGGGATTATTATAATACCATGACTCCTCACCAAGGGAATTCTCAAAAAGGTAAAAAAAGAGCATAATGCAATGGTGAAGAAGTTTTATAGAGCTGAGAAGATGATTTTGGATGATAATGGTGGACCATCTATAGTGACAGGTACAATTATTTTGACTTATACCCTTATGAATATTTTTTTTCATACTGGTTTATTTCATTACTTAATTTCATCTCATTATATTGACATTCTATACCAAAACCCTGAGATGATGACTTTTATGATAAAATTTAAAACACCTCTATGTGGAAAATAATTTCGAGCCTTCATGTATAGATAATGTTCGATAACTATTGATGGAGATGAGCTACAATGGGACTTATTGGTGTTGGAGATGGATGTATTTGATATTATCCTATGAATGGATTGGTTAACAATGTTGTGGGCTCAAATTGACTATTATTGATGAATAGTTAGTTCCACATCAGAGGACAGTGTCGAGCATCTACTCAGACGAGAATAGATGTAAATAAATGTACATCATGTTTTCTAGAACCAGCCGTGGGAATGATCAATTTTTAGTTGGAATTGATGACATTATAATCGATGGAATTAATCAAGGATACCATTTTCCAATAATTGTGGATCAATTTATAGATGTTTTTTAAAATAACTTCTTAGTGTTACCACCTCTATGGGAAGTTTAGTTTACAAATGGTACCCTTATTGGGACCAATCCTATTACCCTTCTGTCTTATAGGATGGAACCAATAGGGTTAATGGAATTAAAAGTACAGTTATTGGAGCAGGAACTCAAGGGTTTCATTAATGAATGTATGACTCTACAGGCATCACTAGTCTTGTTCGTGAAGAAAGAAGATGTAACTCTTCAGTTGTGTGACTATTATCATAATCTTAACAAAGTAATGATAATGAAAATGTATCCACTTCCATGAATTGAGGATATGTTATATCATTTTAGGGGACCTATATTGTTCACTAATTTTTTTTATGATCATGATATCATGAATTCCGTGTTTGGAAGGAATAATTTATGAAGAAATATTTTGGATGCATATATGGCCACTATGAATCTGTAGTTATTCCTTTTTCTATTACGAACTCACTATCGGTCTTTATGGATTTGATGAATCACATATTTCAGAGATATCTGTATTCTTTGGTTGCGGTGTTAGTGCATGAAATCTTGGTGTATTCAATAGAAAGAGAGGAACATAAGAAACAATTTTCAATAGTCATGTGAATTTTTAGAGGTCATTGGTTGTATTGAAAATTATAAAAGTGTGATTTTTGGATACCGGAGGTACACTTTCATGGTCATGTGATTTCAAAAAAAGGTTTTTCAGTTGATCCTAAAAAGATAGAAGTAGTGATCTCATGGAAACTGTAGAATAATGTCTTTGATATATGATGATTTGATTTTCTATTTGGCTTCAATATATGTATTTTTCCTGACATCTCATCACTAACTTCTCAAATGACATATTTGAAAATGAATAATTCTCCATTATAATGTACAATAGAATGCCAAATGTCATTCTAAGAGATGAATGATTGACTTACATTGCACCCATATTGATTTTTCTAGAATCGGGACATGGGAACATGCAGTAGTGTGATGATTCACGATTTGGGTGGGGCTATGTTATCATGAAAGGAGACGATGTGGTTTCTTATGGTTCAATGAAGTTGAGACCGCAAGATAATAACTACCCAACACACTAATTGGTGTAAGATATATATTTACATAATTTAAAGACATTGAGTCACTATCTATTTGGTTAAATTTTGTTGTGATCAAGGATCATAAGATCTTGAATCATATTATCACATAATGAGATTTGAATCAGAGGTAAGGGAAATTGATAGAGTATCTCTAAATGTTTGACATCAAATTAATGTATACATCATGAAAAGAAAATTTGGGGGGAGATTAATTAAGAAGAAATTTATACACTCATAAGTAATCTTTAGATGAATGGAAGTTGATGTTGGTCCTAGTCGGTATGCATCTGGAATGTGAAGACATAGGGGATGTGGAGGTTATCCTTTCAGTTGTAGTGGTTTCAGATATACTAAATATTGATAAAGAGGCACAATCACTTGATGCATAATGTCTAGTTATGTGTTCAAAACCCAATGGTGGGGGACCATTTAGGGATTGAAACATGGTGGGACATTAATTTTTTTTTTGCAAATATCAGAGGGTTATAACTATCTCATTTCATAAAAATCATCTTCATGACTACCAACATCTGAGATGGGTTGTAAATCTAGGGAGATAAAGGATTTATAAGGCGTTGATGGTGCAGTTTTGGTGGAATGGAATGAAATTAAAATTGTCTGAGTTTGTCACAAAGTGATAAAATTTTCAGCAAGTTAAGGAAGAACATTAGCTGAAAATGGGTATGTTGCGGTATTTACCTATTCATGTTTAGAAATGAGAGAATATAGCTATGTTTTTTTATCAGTCATCCTACAATGGTTCAGAAATACGATTTCATATGGGTGATAATGTATCGACTTACCATGTCGGCCCATTTCATTCCAATTCTTTAAACTCATATGATACAGGATTCGTCCAAAATCGATATCCATGAATTGGTAAAGAGGCATGGAATACCAGTTTCGATTGTCTCCTACAGAGATTGAAAGTTCACAAGTCATTTCTGGAAATCCTTACAGAAATCCATCAGGACTCAGTTGACTATAAGAATGGAGTATCATCCTCAGATGTACGACCAATCTGAATAGATGATATAAGCATTGGAAGACATGTCGTGGGATGACATTATGGATTTTCGTGGCTCATTGGAGGAGAACATACCCATAGTGGTGTTATCATATAATAAAATCTATCAATCCTCAATAAATATTGTTCCATTTGATGAATTTTATGGGAATCCTTGTCATTCTCCACTTGGATGGGTGTACATAGGTCAGACTTCACTACTTGGGCCTATTATTGTCTATGATAACATAGAGAAGATGCAGTTGATCAAATGAAGGATGTATATGGCATAGAGTCATCCGAAATATTGCACATAACCTTGTCAAATGGTTTTTTCATTTTCTATGAATGATCATGTGTTATTGAGGATCTATCTATGATTTGAAAATCATACATTTTGAAAACAGGTAATGTTTTCTCCTTGATACAGTGGCCCTTTTAAGATACATGAAGGGTTTGGATAGGTAGAATATCATTTTTCATTTCCACCATGGTTTAGTGTGGTTCATAATGTGTTCCATGTATCTTAGTTGGAAATGTATCAGCCTAATCGTATCCATGTGATCTGATGGGATCACTTTGGCCTTGAGTCTGATGCTTCATTGGTACATATCTCGGTGCATATTGAGGACAGGAAGGAGATTTTCTTACATTGAAAATACAATGGTCTAGTGCATGTTTTATAGAAACATTGTAATATTGAGGATGAGGAATGGGAGCATGAGAAGGAAGTGAAAGAGAAATTCCAGTAACTCTTTCAATGCACTGATGGATTTCTAATTTCTAAGGACGGAAAGACTAATGGTGCAGAGAATGTAGCTCCTGCATTTTTTTTGTTATGTAAGCCTTACATGATTATTTCTTGAATATAAATTGTTCAGGTGAAGAATGTGAAAGTTGGGGAATCACTAAATATATTTTTGGGGACAATGTTGATGTGCACAGGATGCACATGATTTTTCAAAACCATGTGGATATCCTAGGAGAAACTGTGTGCAGTTTTAGTTTTGATGAAGTATATTTGGAACAGTTTGGGCATGGTTAGGGAGACCGTACATGGATGAAATTAATGGTTTTCCATAAATCAGTAGCTAATTCCCAATTAGTGCATTATTTTTCTAACCGTGCGGTCTAACCATATGTAGATTCAACATTAGATCCTTAAAAATAAGACCTCACTCGTTTTTTAGATATCTCCATCACCTTATATCCTTTGCACTAATAATTTTATATTACACTCCATTAGAGATTGTAGAAAATCTCTTAATCATCTTATGGTCAATCTAGATTCCACCCGTTTCTTTTTGAAGCCCAAATCTGATGGTAAGTGACGTTCTTCACCATTCTTGTCTCCTTTCATAGATCTATATAGATCTACTTATCATATCCTTTTATTTTCCAGATCATTGATAGTAATGGGTATATATATTTTGGGGGATTCCAAATTTGATTATATTTGGTATTTTTCTATGATAGGAGAAGCAATATAAGGCCATTTTGGGGAGTTTAAACATAATTTCTAGAGCATTCTTCACCCATTGTCTGTTTTCACCAAAACCATTGAGGTAGGTGGCTTCTCTCATGAATACTTTTTCTAGAATTGATTCAATTAGTTTCAAATTGTCTTATTCGAATATAATTTAATTTGAAATTAATGGGATAAATTTTCTTTGGTGGTGATTTATGGTTTTGGTGAAATTGTGAATCCTTTGTGATTTTTTGTGCAATGTGATTTAATTTCCTGATTTTTAAATGGAAGTTTTAAATTTTGGATGTTCTATAATTTTAAATGTTTTGATGGGAAATGGTTTTATAATAAAAAGGGTTATTTATTGAAGCATTTTTATATTTAAATGGTTTTTATTTAAATTTGTTTTCAATAAAAATTTATTTTTATTGTAAGGGTTTTTGGCATTATCCTTGGGATTATTGGTCTGTGAGCACATATTCCATATACGAGGCTTGGTTGAAATATGACATTGTGATCAGTGCCAATGGTTTAATTTCACATGGGATATAATTACCCTATGAAGACTTGGTTAATCGATGAAGAACCACTCTTGAGTATGGAAATGTCATCACGTCGCATGCATTTTTGGTTGTGTGGATTTGTGGAATTATTGAGGTATTCCTAATAAATTTTGAGTAATTGTTTAAAGATATCTTATTTATATTTCATGAAAATAACTTTCTATAAAATTGGATTCACTTTCAATTGTTTTCTTTTGGTTACAAATTGTTTTTGAATCTTCATTATATTTAGTTGTAAACTATTTTTGAGAAATTGTTTTGCATAAACATTTTTATATAATTGTTGCAAACTATTTTATCCTAGTGGAATGAGTAGTGAATTCATTGGGGGGAAACCTACTGAGTATTATAATCACCCATAATTTGTAACTTTGTTTATTTTGGGGATTCTATATTTTGATACAAGGGAAAAGATAATGTATAACATATTTCAAGCACTACATCGTGATAATTGTGTTGTTCGGTGATTATAGATCTTAGAGCTTGTAGAGAATGGAGTCTTCTATTCTTTTGAGAGTCTTTATATGTTCTTCCATTGTTTAGTTTAATATGTGTTTAATATTCTATTGTTGTACACATTGGAGTGCTTTGATATGAATAAATTAGTTGTGTTTTCATTCATTTTTTCATACATCATAAATTGAATGGTTTGGTGATGGTTTTTTGTTTAGTGGTTTAATTCAGAAAGGGTAAATCAACCACAACATTTAGTTGAAACACTTCTGCTTTTATTTCCTACCCTTGGTGTCTTATGGATGTCACTTACCTCCATGTAATGACTTGTTGTACTCTCTAACCAATGTGAATTGGAATTTCATTACAACCATTACATGAATGCTAACTGAGAAACTATAGCCATTTCTTTTAAGTACTATGTCTCTCGGATTTTTACCAAGCCTAAAATGGATAAAAATTTCAAATTTCCGGCTAAAAAATTGAGAATAAATCCTTTTAATTCGGATTTCAATGAACAATTATGATATGTCAAAGTGATGACCCCAATGATGATCAATTTTATGGAAGATAAAGGTGATGTCTTTACGGCGATGCAAATTAGTGTCTAAATCATAATGGATTTTATCAATCTTCAGAAGCCTTTTTTCATGTTAATTTCTATGTAGTTGTTGTTCGGAAATATATTCCCATTCCTCTCATTTTTATAGGATACCAAGAGTGTATTGAGATTATTTATCTCATTTCCATAATGGATTATAACAATTTCCAATGTCTCTTACTGAAACCTTAAGACAAATCTATCCAGTTGTGATTGTGGAGGATCATCCTTATCCTATTATTGGTCTCTCCTCTGGTGTTCCATTAATTATACATTGTCGTCATTATACTAAATAAAATAAGGAGAAAAATAAGACAAGTAGAATGTCAAATAACCCATAGACCCTTCTGCTACATCTTAAACCTTATTTTAGATGGATTATAATGTCTTTATTTTATGTGACTTGGGTTGTAATAACTTTTTGGTAATAATTTTTGAATTCCTCTACTATTTATTGTTCTATTATATTTTTAATACTTATTTTAATAAAATTTTGATAATTTTAAATGGGATATTGTTTTATGGAATATTGAAAACCCTTGTGGAATTTCTATTTATTAAAATGTTTCTTTTATGTAATCATTTACAATATCTATTTTTAAGCATTCTCTTCTTGATACATAATTTTAATACATAATATTTTAGTCTTTATTTTTCATTGCTACCATCTACATATTCTATGAAGGATATTAATTGTTTTATATTTTTACCTTACATAAGATATGTTGTTTATATTGTTGTAATACCTTTTATGAACTATTTTCACATTTATAATATTCTTTGACTCCTAGATTTTAGATCATCAAATGAGGGGAAATTTTTGACCTCTTAAATTTAATGATCACAAAATCATGAGTCTGATTATATTAATGAGGTTCATGATTATCTATATGTAATCTATATTCTGATACATGTGATAATATTTTCAAACGTTGAGACAACATTGAGAGTGTCACAACTAACTCAATACATCGTTGTCCATGAATCGCCACCAGAATAAAAATATAAAAATATATAAGACACCACAAGGATATCACACTACTAGAATATCATATGGTTGGACTACAAAATTGAAAAAATATGAGTCATCTCCAGTCAATACACCACGAGGAAGTCATGGAATCAGAAAAAAAAAAGTTGGATATGTATGATATACCATCAAAGGAGGCACCTCCAATGTCATACCACCAATATAGAATTTCATCTATGTTTGAGACACCATCATTCATATTTCATCTAGACAAGAGTCTACTAGTTCAGACTGCACCATCATAGTGGAAATTTAGTTATTTCAAAGAAACCCACAGAATAAGACACATTCAAACATTGAGACAATGCCACTCTAAGACACTACCACTGTTTTCGTAACATATATTTTTTAATTCGTATTATTGTAATGAATATGTTAATTGAATTTAATGTAATTTACAATTTAAATTATTGTACCTTAAATGATCGACAGAGATAATTTAGGAGAGTGTCAGGATATGTAGTACGAGGAAAAGGATAATCCATATATTCTTCATGATGCAGGTTATAAAAATTTCAACATAACCCATTGTGAAAATTGTATGTTATAAATAGATGATGTAGTGAATGTAGTGAACAAATACCAAGCCTAGATATTAATATTCATGGACATACATATATCTCACCTATTTTAAACATTCAACTAGGATACCAAACTACACATTCACATTTTATTCCATCCTCTAGTTAAGGAACATGAGTCTTCTACACTCTATTTAATTTATGTTTTTCAAGAAAAATCTACTACAAGATCACTACTTAATCCAATAATGAGTCACATCCATCCAATTGCCCGAAGGCCTTCATTTTTTATTTATTTTTGATAATCCATCTTTCAAGGGGTGAGGTGGAACCCTTACAAGGCCCGTTGGTGTAAGTATTACATGGTTTGTAGGCCTTAGATGAATTCATTTCCCTTAGGCTTCAAACATTACATATAACCAAGACTAACTAATTGGAAATTCCCCTCCCTAGAATCTTCATCATGAAATTTGCTGTCTACCATTGCATGTCTGTTCGTTTAGGCTTTCCTGTATAGGAATAGGCTTGTCCTGATGGTAGGTGCCATACCCTCTCATTCTTGCAATCTGTTTAGCTACTCCTATGGTGAAATCTCCTTTCTCCTCCTCCTTATAAAGTTTGTTCCTTGTAGGTTGTCTGGTTTTCATCTGCACTTAAGGTTGCTGAAAGACCTTGAGGTGGCCCGAAGGCCTTACAGACCCAAAGGCATGGGTGGCCCGAAGGCCTTAAAGTACATAGGGACCAAATTCATGGCCCGAAGGCCCAAACAAGGGAATATTACCAACTGCTATAGTGCCAAACAGTGCCTTATGAGTAGTTTCTGTTATAAACTTTTTTATATGGGAACATGGCCTCCTTTTATAAACAATAAGTTATTAAATATCCTCTAAAACTCATTCCATATATTTTTACATAGATAAGAATGCTAGAGGTCCTTGTTTGACATATTTCATTTTCGTGCTCCCATGAATAACTCAGGAAGAGGTTGTGTGCGACCATGAAAGTTTTAAACTATTGTCAAACCTAATCTAGGATTTGTATTTTCTTTTGGATTAAATTATCGCTAAATCCAAAAACCCCTCCTCATGTTCAATTTCATATTCCTAACAGTTACCTTGTGAAACAAGTCTAGACTTTGTTCTAACTATTATTTCAGGACTCATGAACATTATTCCTGAACACCATTTTAGTTCCAGTTTTCAAGGTGTTTTTGGGTATATCTACATGTTCCTCCACTATGTTTCCTTCAATATAATCCATTTAATCTTTCATTTCTATTACCCATAATTCACCATTAATAGATTCATATATGTTCTCGGGTTCATTCTTAGACATGAAATATTGATGTTCAGCCTGATTTCTAACAAAATATCTAGTTTGTGTTCTAATTTTGAGATCAGCTAAAATAGAATAAAAAGGATGGTACATAATGGTTCTATCATCTCTAAATAAGGAGGGACGGTTTGCCTTTGGATTTTTATGTTCAGGATCTAGAATTTCATTGAATTCTTTATAATTTGATGGTTTTTTTGCTCATTTTACAACACTGCCTAAATATTTGGAATTTAATTTCATGGAAGATAAACCATTATTATGATTTTTAAGGAGTTGATCGGCTAATATGGATTAGTTTCATTAAATTTTAAATGGAATTATTCTCCCATATTTTTGGTATTGTTATTGAAATATCAATTGGATTTTTCTAGAAATTTAATAATCAAGGAAAATTCCTTCATCAAATTTGAAAGAAATGTTTTCCATGCTATCCTTAGTTTTATGAATATATACATTGAAACTAAAAAATATACTGTAATTATCAATAGGTTTATTATTTTTCCATATCTCATAGGGAGTCTTGTTTATGATAGGTCTGATAAAAACTCTACTGAAGACAAAGAATGATATATTGAGAGATTCTTCCCAATAATAGAAAGGTAGTTCATACTAATTTATCATATTCCATCATATCTATTGTAAGGGTTCTACATATTCTATTGACAACTAAAATATTTTGGGATTTCCAAAATGAAGATAAGTAATGAGTGATTCCATTTTTGTGAGAAAAATGTTTCAAAATATTGGTTTTTAAACCCATGATGTTAGCCAGTCCTTTTGTTTTGAGTCTCAAGCTGACTGATATTTTATATAGACATAGCATACAGGATAAAATAAGAGAATGATTCACTTTTTAATATATAAAATGTATGAATTTATACATATAAAAAAATCTATAAGAACATACACACAGTGATTCCCATTTTTTCTAGGAATTATATAAGGTTCAAACAAATCCATCTGAACCAAATCAAGATGATGAGAAGTTGACACTTCGTTATTTAATTTAAAATAAATGTTGTGTTGTTCCCCTTTTTGAGAGGGGGAACTAACTATATTAGTTCTAAACTCCAGATTACGTAGATCCATAACTAACCATTTCCTAGTTATCTTCTTACGTGATTAATTGTTTCAATTTCTTATTATGCTATGTCAAATACAAGATACATTGTGAAAGTAACTTAAGAACAAAATGTTTTTCATAATAAAATAATTTAAACTTATATCATAAAGTTTATCATTTCTAAAAGTAGTAAAAATTAAAGAATTTTTTCGATAAAAAAACCTTGAAAGAATCATTCTCAAACATCACATGAAAACCAATATAATATAACAACGAATTGATAAGGATATTATACATTAAAGTGTAAAAATTTAAAACTTTAGAAATTAAAAATATATTTTTGTTACCTATCTAGCCTAGACTGATGATAATTACTTTTTCATTAACACCAAAGGTGACATGTCCACTTATAGCCATTATGAGACACTTGAAGTGGTAATAATCTCCAATCATATGTCTTCAAAACCCACTATCCATGTACTATATAATTTTTCTAGATTTCTTTAGTCATTCTTCCTATAGAAACCAGATTTAAACAAGAAATGATTTTTGTACCCAAATCTATTTAGGTTCAAAAATATTTGTTATCAAGGATTCAAGGACCAGAATTTCTCTAATGGGTTTCCAATAAACATATTTTATGATTTTAGAAATAAAAAATAAGTTATGTATATTAAAAAAATGAATTTTTGTATAGAATTTGGTTCTGCAATTAGGAAGATATGTTTGTATATATATTATTCTAAATCCAAACATATATCCTATTTCAGTAAAATATTTTGGGGAATGTTTTTTTCCAATTATTTTTGTATGTGTTTATATAAAAATTGTGCAGTTTTCATTATCATTCATAAATTTCTCATTTGAAAATTTGAGTTTAGTTTTTTCTTTGAGCAGTTTTTTAATTTTTCAATATTTCTATAGATATTTTAGACTTTATATATAATTAGAAAATGGTTAATTTTAATACTTTTAAACTAAAAATTTATCTCATTAAAAGTTTCCTCTAAAAGATTGTTATATTGGAATTTTTATTCATTAGACATATTATCTTAATGATATTGTTCATTGTTAGAAATATCAGACACATTAATTGGGGAAATACTAGAAGAAGTAGGTAAATCAAGTAAATCATTAAATTTTGTCATAAAATAGATGTTTTATCTATCTGGACTTTTTTGAGGTGATGGATCCCAATCTCCTGAACGTTCTTTAGAAGAAATACATGTGGATTTAATAGACTTTTTGTATCTCCTATCATTTTATTCATATTTTATTTTGTATGTAAGCTTTGGATAGTAAGAATTTATGTGACATTTTCTTTTTCATTTCTAACAGAAAACATCGGTAGGTCGATCATCCTTTTTCTCATATTTCATCCAATTTCCAATGCAATAAAAAATTAATTTATTATTTTATTTTTTAAGAACATATATTCCTATAGAAAGTTTTAAATATTATAGATCGGTGAGACATCTCTAAATCACTGTCAGATGGTGATTCTCTATAAATGGAACAAGTAGCTTGTGCCGCCTCATTCACATTGTCCTGTTACTGTCTAGGTGGATAAGTCAAGAATGATACTGAATTTATTTTAGGATCATTATCTTTTTCATGGTTAACCATTATTTCTTCTTCAAACAACATAATATGGACAATCATTAATTTCAAATTAATGCTTAATATGTCACATGATTCTCTAATTAAAACCTATGTTACTATCTATATTTCTAGAAGGAATCTAAGTACTCACACAATATGATCCTTTTAGGATTCTCGTATTCCAAGAGATCACATTATGTTGATAGTCTCATTAAACCTAAGATTCATGTTAGATATGGGTTCATCAGGATTCATTTTTAAATTATTATATTTAATAGTATATTTATTAAACCTCATCTCTTTAATATTTGAAGTTACATCATGGGAAATTGACACAGTGCTGAAAATTTCAAAAGATGTTTATCATTATGAAATACTATTAAATTAATAACCTTCTAAATAATAGTACATGGAATTTATTAATTTACATTTATTATTGTATGTCAATTTTTTAGCATCATCCCAAGTTATTGTAGTTGTATCAAGCATAATATATTCTTCTTCTATTGAATACTATATATCAAAACCCCTACTTTCTATATGAATTTTCCTTTTAATCTCCAATTTTGGAATATTTATACAATTATGTAATGTTGTTTTTTGGTAGCAGAAACATCTTGATGATTTATATTTAAATATATAATGTTAGAAATTATAGAAAATTGATATATTTATAGTAAATCTAAAATCACAGTTAAACTGATTTGAAATAAATTGACACTAAAGAAAGAATTATCCTCTGAAACCAAATGTTGTTAGGAGTGAGTATATTATATTGGGGGGGTGAATTGACTATGTATTAAAAATTTATATCAAAAAATGGATTATTTTCAAGTCCCTCAGATATTTAAAAGAAACTTTTTTTTATCAAAATAGGTAGTATGATATAGATTATAATCAATCAAATACTTGTCAAAAGTTTGATTAGGTGTCAAATAAAATATTTTTGGATCCTTCGATATCATTTTACTATATCAATATACAATAAGAACAAAAACTCAGATAAAACATCAAATTATCTATTTTGTTTATAGGTAAAAAAATTAAGATTTAAAGTTGAAAAAATTTAAAAAAAATTAAAGTACATAGTTGAAAAAATGAATACTAGAGGTTCTATCTCAAGTTGATACATAGTCCTCACTACTTGGTGATCACCATCCACCAATAAATTTATTTAAAATAAATCTTATAATCAAAAAACTATATCGGGTTTTACAATACTTTCCAATTTTCCAAGTCAAACACGACCTCTTCCATAGTTATTCATGGGAGAAAAAAATTAGTACATGCCACACAAGGACCTATTACCCCATTATCCATGGGAAAAAATATGTAATGAGTTGGAGAATATATAGAATATCTTGTAGTTAAACAAACGAGATAGTGTGCATATTTAATACAGTGTATAGCACACTGACTAAAAATATATTTTTTTTTATCAAAACACTTTTGCTGAAAAGTGGGAAACCAAAGAAACCAGATTAAAAATGGATAAAAAATAAAACAATACCCAAGATAAAACTACAGGGTCAGCTCCTCGCCAGAAAAAATATCACGGTGAACAACCTTAATCAATGAATTACCACCCAATAGACATTTCCATTCAAAAATATACACGCACAGAACCAATGGAATTTTTATACACTCTCATATGACCAAGTCCAGATGGCATGCACCGGTGTGGGCTAAATTCTCTGAACCTGATCTGAATCATACCCATATATAGAGTTGGTGGAAGACAATGATGAATCACATAAAAAGAATAAACAACAACCAAGAGCAGCCCACCAAATTTGGCGTACCTCCCAATCTGATCAACAGTTTCAACCATATTAAACAGATTTAATGAAATGTAATTTGAGATTACTAGAGGTCGATTCCCTACACAGTTTCCCTGAGATAGAATAAACCTAAATGCTTGTCTCAATACTCAAAAAGTAATTATTATAAACCAAGAAGATTAATGTAAATGTGTAGTATTTAGAAGTTCTTGGTATATGGTAAAAATTATTATGACTCATTATTTTATTCGGAAATGAAGATTGATCTAGGTTCACTAGAAAAATATCATAAAACTAGGGTGTCATAGACTCTTATTCATTGATTGAAGGAATCCTTAAAATTTGAATGTGTTGAATGTCTTCCAAGTATAATGTTAATAGCAGGTGACCTGTATATGTTTTTAGGAGGTTTTATTTATTAACATGATATAAAAAAACAAACTAAATTAATATATCTCTTTCTCAAACATTGTTTTCATAAGGAAGAATGCTACACATTTTATTTTCTACATCAAGTAGAATACTAGCATCAACTGCATCCTGGTATTTCACCACCTAATACTCTCTTCAATTCTATATGTTAATAATTTATGAGAAAATAATTCGAATAGTAAATGGAAATTACTTCATTAAAACAAATCATTTGAATACTATTATTTAATAATATAAGTTAATAAAATAGTGGTTGCGTCTCATACTATTAGTGTCTCAATGTCTGAAGGTTTCTATCTATAACAGTATAACACAGGTGGTGTCTTAGACATAGAAATATTTCCACTATGATGGAGGAATCTATGCTAGTAGTGTCTGGTCTGGCAATATGAGGTCTGATGGTGTCCCAAACCAAGACGAAATTATTAATTTGTGGTATGAAATTGTAGTAGTCTCATCTAATGGAATATCATTCATATCCAACATTGCATTCTAATGAAATGAATTCCTAGAGGTTTGTCAACAGATGGTGTCTTAGAAATTATCATCTTTTAGTCCAATGTTATGATATTTTTACAGTGGGATATAATGGTTATATATTATACATTGTGAGTTTTTTATGTTGTAGTTGATTCATGGACAATGGTGTCTCATGTTGGCAGCGCCACTCTTATTGTTTTCTAATATCTAGAAATTTTTTTCACCTAGATCATAATACATATTACATATATAGAAACATGATAATCCTAAATAAGAATAGAATCAGGGTTTCAATATCATTAAAACATGGAGTTCAACAATTCTATATGTTTCTGCCACTTTCTTCTGTTATCATGCTCATAAGATTACATGTTTTATATGTTATGATTCCATATATTAATTCATGATCCATGACATTTATTTTTTCCCATTATGTCTTCTAGCTTTTGTGGTATGATTCCTGCCTAAGATTATTACCTTACTATGTTTTTTAGATAATCTATTTTGTCTATGTATTCCCCCAGGTTATCTTATGCATTTGTTGGAGCTCAAAGGGAATAAAGAGCTCATTATGATGATTTATAAAATATGATTCGTTTTATTTTCAGGTTTTCTAACTATGTACCTAGTCTTAAAAAGACACTAGAATTTTGTATCCTTAGTGTGTAATTTATGGATAATTATGAGTAAAATCATATATAATATGTCTAAATGTCTTGGTTCATTATACTTCCTAGATTCAAAATTACGACTTAAAATAATATTTTTAACTCATAAAATAGACATTTAGTTGAAAAAATCATATAATTAGATTAAAATATATATTTATGTAACTATAACCACTATCTTATTTGATTATATGCACAATAAACATGTTTTAACCTTTTCTATTATAACAAATTTATTTGGTCTTAACTATTTATTATGGAATCAGATTAAGTTGAACCTATTATTTTATATTTATTATTATTATTTCAAATATGGAATTAATTTTTTGAAATCAAAATAAAGAAAATCTCATAATTTAATTTAAATTATAACCTGCAAAATGAAATGAAACACTGTTTTAAAAAGAATCTTTTATGAATAATTTTTTTATAAAAAATTAAAAAATATTTTTGATAAAAATGAAATTTATTGGATTATTCTTAATCAAAATGAAATTATAAAATTATATAAATAGTAAAAAATATAATATTACCTTTTAAATAGTTTAAAATATGATAAAGTGTTTCAAAATAATATATTCCACTATTTATTTGAAAAAAATTACAAATAATTATTAAAAAAGAGTCTTAAGATAATCAAAACATTATTAATTAAAAATTATAATTTTTAAAAAAAAAATTAAAAATAAATAATTTTGAAATCAGTATTTAAAATACAACTATTTATTATTAGGAATCTAATTTGGTTAGAAATGAATGTTTTTTCATGTTGATTGAAAAAATAAAAAATATTATTATAGTAAATATAACAATATAAAATATAATTACATAATATTTATAAAATATAATAATTGTTATTCTATCATTGCCAATTTATTTACAATATGTGTAGAATGAAGTGGTGAATGTGAATCCCATTCATATGTGAAGAGAGTGGTAATTTTCGATGTACCCATTACATTTAAAAAATGTTATATAACTATTAAAATTACCAAGGCTATAAAATTGGGGGCATTTAAAAAAATGACCCATTACACATAGTAACACTACATTTACCTTTATTTTATCATTGTGACATATTTTTAACAATGGTAATTACTTTTAATAATGAAATTGAAATTTCAATTTATTTCCAAATTTGAAAATTTGAAAATAAAATATGAAAATAACTGTATAGTATAAAATTTCAAAAGGTCAGAAATTTTCATATATATATTACCACACATTACACATGAATCCCAATTTTATAAATGTGTATTTTTATGATAAATTTTTTTTTGAAGTATAACTTTTTTAATTAATTAATTTTCATGATATAAATTTCTTTATTTTCAAATAAATAAATATTTTCAATCATTAAAATCATTTCATAACGAAATATTTCCATTAAATGATAAATTATAATAAATATTAAAAAAAGGTTTTCTAATATTAGAATAATTTTTAAAATGAATCGTTTTATTCCATAAATTAGAAAAAAAGTTGTTTTACTAAATTATATCTATTTGTTATGTAATTATAAAGTCCAAATTTTTTTGATTTTTTTAATATGATATTTTTCCACATTCTTCAAAAAATAATTGATTTTTGAAAAATCCTATATATTAGTATGAATATTTTATTAAATATTATGAATCCATAAATATATTTTATTTAAACAAATTAAAATTTTATAATTTATTTATTTATTTTACAAACGAAAATACAAAATATTATGAAAAATGGATTTTGTTGAAAATGAATTTTATAAAAGTTTAGTGTCTTTAATATTATATAATATAAATTTATAAAAAATATAATTTTTTCATATTATATTAAAATTAAAATTATTACTTATAGTTATAAACTTTTAACTATGATCAATTAAATATATTTGGGTAAAATACTATACTTTTAACCATGATAAATTTTAAACATGTTAAACTATTTTAGTAGTAGAGTTTTTTTAATGTTATATGTGACAAAATATATCAAATATTGTATTAATTTAATGTATTTAAAATCCTAGATTATTTCATTCTACCCCTATAAGTAAATGGTGTCCTAATTTTTTTTAAATCTAACACATTGATGAAAGTAGGTTGGGGTATTCTAAAAAAAATTTCAATCAACATATAACTTCTAATATGAAATTGTATTTACTTTCTTAATCTATATTAGGTCACTTATATTTCTCAAAAATATCAATATTTAATAAAATATTATAGACTAATATGTGTATACATTAATCATACATTCTCCAAAATATATTTTTCCCAAAAAAAAATAAAATCTATAAGACATTTAGACATATAAGTATCATATATTATTCTATATATTATGTCTAATGTTGTAATGATCCCCCAATTCTCATTGGATTGATAGTACAACGAGCCATTTCTATGCTTTAGGCGACATCCCCAAGACACCAAATCCAAAAAGAAATGCTGAAGGGTTTCACAAACATGTGGGAGAAGATTTTCCCTTTAATAAATAAACCAAAGAACTAAAAAACCATAACCAAACTATTTACTAAATGATTAACTAACAAAAGAAAGATGACTGAACAACATCATGTATCTGAAAACCATATCAATGTGTGCAACAGTGGAAGATAATAAAAGTATCAAAGTACACAATGGATATAAAACTAAAGACTCCCATGTTACCATGAGACCCCATGCTCCATGAGATCCAATCTCCACAATCCCTGAACAACCCAATAATCATGAGGTAGTGCCAAAAAAGTTGGAATTGTTACCATTTGCTTTGTCTCGAAAAATAGTATCTGCAAAAGAACCAATGTACCAAGTAAAGGGTGAGTATAAAACTAAGTAGGTTTTCCCCATGGACTTCCCTACCCACGAAACTAGTATAAAAAACTTTTCCACATTTATATAAAGAATTTTATATAAAACAATTTACCAAAACAGTTTATAACCAAATTTAAACAAGTTTCAGAAACAGTTTTCAACTATGTGAAAACAAAACCAAATGAAACCAATTTCGAGGAAGTTATTTTTCAAGAAAAATAACTAATCAAATGTTAAAAACCAAATATTATTATCTTTGTCTATACCCATTCCATTGTTCACTACCCACCCGCACATGCATGCTTCGTTTGACAGTTCCATTAACTTGAGAGGCCTCTCATCCAATTACCTCTTGTCCCAATGACACACAACCCAATCCAGGGTCAAATCCCTTATACCCCAATGGTACTCATACCTTAATTTGGTCTTGTTAAGAATGAATCCTTACCAACACCATTTATGCCAAATACTTCAATTTCTATAATAAACCATTTCAATAAAACTGATATTTTACTGAAAAGAAAAGTACAAAAAATTTAAAAGGATTATTTAATTTCAATAAAATAGTCCTTTTTATTTAAAAAATCTAATCCCAATCATTGGATAATAATCCAGGAAAACCACCCTTTTAAAATCAAAATTTAAAACAAAGAACCAAATCATTAATTCAAAATCCCCAATTTTCCAGATCTCACAAATATCACTCAAGAATGATTCTAACTAGCTTTTAATAAAAAAATCACAATTAATTTAACAACACGTAGAAAATTTTAAATCAGTCCTGTCATATTTACTAAGTGGATTCGAGATATAATCATCCTACCCTAAAGGTTTTGACTAAAACCACAACGAATGATGAACAAAAAAGAAATCCTGGTCAATTCTCAAAGAACCCGACATAGATCTATTTTCCTAGAAATATAAATAGAATATCTCATCATATTTGGCATCCAAAAAATTAGGAATACATATAATGATAATATATCTAAGAAACCAAGAGAAGATGATAATAATATCTAAGTAGATCTAAGAAACTGATCAAGAACGATAAAGATCAACTTCATGCCTCATGAATTTAGCTTCGATTCACCATGGGAAGTCATCAGATTGCCTCCTTATCGATGGGAGGACCTTCTTTGACCATAGGAGAATAAAAATTCAATTTTATGGCCTCTTAGAAGAAAAAAAATACCCACTGAAAGACAAAAACATGTGAGATATACTTTTCTTGGATCCCACATAAACCATCGAAATGGTTAGACAAACTGTTCACTAAATGTGTGTTATCTACTATTGAGGTAGACCTTAGCATGGATTCCTCACATAGTCTCCCTAACCATGATCCATCCTTGTGAGAGCCACTGCCTCATAAGGAAAAAAAATCATGGTTTGGCTACCCAGGTAAACAAACCGTGCGCAGCCCATTCAACTTCCATATTTTCTGAAAACTACTTCCAAAGTTCTCACAACTTTCCCATTGATCACCCTTAAACATTATAACCATGAAAATAATCATGTAATGATTACGTACCAGAAATAGGGGCATTAAATTCTCCCCACCATTGGACTTTCCATCCTTGGAGTTTAGAAAACATCTGCTTCCCTAAAAGAGTTTTGTCCACTGCTCTTTCATTTCCTTCTCAAGGTCCCATGCCTCTTCATAAATCTGATCATACTTATATAAAATGTAATATAGACCGTAATTTTTACATTAAAGACATTATATCACCTATATACAATGAAAACTAATATATGTATCAATGATTCATCCAACTCTAGGTCAACATGATCCCATTTGATCACATGGTTAGATTAGGCTGATAAGTTTTCTGATGACTCTGAGCTGTCTTCATCCTCTTTCTATGAAATTGGATATTATTTGATGATTCTTGGAAAAGGATTGGCCCAACTAGTGATGTTTCACCTATTCCCACCAAGCATAGTGGATAATGATGAGGACTCCCATAATGTTCTTCAAAAGGAGCCATTTGTATTGAGGATTGATAGCTTTTATTCTATGATAACTCCACTAAGGGTATATGGTCCTCCTAAAATCCACCAAAATCCATTACACAATCCTACAACATATATTCCAAATTTTGTATCATCTACTCAGATTGACTATCCATTTGTGGATGATACGCCTTGATCATAGTCAACTGAGTCCCAAAGGATTCTTGTAATTATTTTCAGAAAAAAGATGTGAACCTCAGATATCTGTCTCAGATGATTTAAACTACTAATCAATCCATCTTTACCACTTCTCATATATATATTTTGTATAGATCATCCCCCATATGAATTTAACTAGTAGAGATGAAATGGGGCGACTTGGGAAGTTGACCCACTAACACCCTTATGGAATCGTGTTTCCAAAATGTTCATGGAAGACATATAAAAAAATCCATTTCTATCGGCTCCCATTTCCACACTGGGATGGGTAAAGATTTCAATACACCCACTGGTCTCTGATGCTCTAATTTAACCTGATGACAATGTTAAGCACCTCAAGACAAATTCGGCTACCTTTCCATTCATGTTGTTCCACCAAAACTGCGCCTTCAACGCCTTCTACATTTTCTAGGTACCTGGATGTACCAACCATATCGAATGGTGGTAATAATAAAGGATTTTTTTCATTTCAAACCATAGCTACAACCATCTGATCACTAAAGCACAATAATAAACTCTCATCATGTTTCCATCCCTCAATGGCATCCCTACCATTGAGTTTTGACCCCATAACTAGACATTCAACATCATATTTTTGTGACTCTTTGATCATTTCTATAAATCAAGATCAAGAGTAGCTGAATATATAACTAAAACATCACCTCAGTCTTCAAATTCCACAGGCATGTTAGCTAGGACCCACAAAAACTTCCATTAATCTGAAGCTTCATTCTCCAATTGGGCATATTACATTCTGATCAAATCATCGGCCACTTAATTTCTTTTCTCTCATGTGTTGGTCAAGTAAAATTAAAAAATTTGGAGATATTTCATCCATATCCTTTTCCCCAAAATCGAATGTCAGTTTGAGATAATGTGATTCATGATTTTGTGGTCTATGAATACAATAATGTTCTCATCGAAGAGATAATGTCTCCATGTCTTCAACACATTGACGACAAACACTAACTCCAAATCAAGTGTTAGGTAATTATTCTCATGCAGTCTCAACTTCCTTGATCCATAAGCAACCACAGGGTCTCCTTTCATGAGAACATAGCCCAAACCTAATCCTGAAGCATTATTGTACACCACCAATCCCTATCCTGATTATGGAATGATCGAGATAGTTTCTGATTTAAGATGATCTTCAAGCTGCTGGAATGAATTCTATCATTCCTCTATCCATTTAAATGAAGCATTATTCATTGTCAGAGCTGTCACTGAAAATGATAGGCATGAGAAATCACGCACAATGCATCAGAAGTTAGAAGCTAGACCAAGAAAAAATTGTATCTCGAAGAAATTATTTGGTGGTTTCCCTGAGATAACAGCATCTATATTTTCAGGATCTATAGAAACACCTTTTTCAAAAATTACATGTCCATGAAATCATTATTCCTATATAAAAACTCACACTTTGATAAATTGACATACAAACAGTGATATCTCATGATTTATATGACTTTTTCCAGGTGCTCCTCATGGTCAACTGTTGTCTCTGAATACAAGAAAATTTCGTCCAAAAACATCATAGAAAATGAATTCAGATATTGTTGATATATCTTATTCATCAATACCATGAATACCTATGGAGTATTCATTAGACTGAAAGTCATGACTACATACTCATAGTGTCTATATCTTCTTTTGAATGATGTCTTCGGAATATCCTCCTTCCAAACTCATATTTGATGATATCCTCATCACAATTCAATCTTGAAGAACCCATGTTCTTCCCTTAATTGAACGAATAGATAATCAATGTGTGGACGTTGATATATATTATTTATTGTAACTTGGTTAAGAATATGATAATCAACACACATCTAAAGAGTTCAAGATTCCTTCATCATGAAAAAAACATTTTCTTCCTAAAGAGATGAACTTTCATGAATGAAACCCTAGATTTCCAGTTCCTAAAATTGCATATTAAATCAACTTAACTCTTTTAGTTCTATCCAATAATATAGAAGGGAATTATGACTTGTCCCCAAAAGGAGAACAGTCATAAATTCCCCTTCCCTTTTAAGTGGTAACCCAGAGAATTTATTAGGAAAAATATCCGGAAATTGATCCACAACTACTAGAAAACTATCTCCTGGTATATCTTCCATTGATGCCAATGTCAAAGCTTCCAGCTAGAAAGAGATCATTCCCACTGTTCGTGCCAAAATGATCTTTTCCACTTTCATTACCATCCTCTCTCCTTTAAAGAGTTTCTGGATTCCATTCTCAGTTGTGAAGATGATTTTTCTACTATAACAGTAAATGTGAGCCTTAAATGTTGTCAACTAATCCATACCCAGTATTACATCATATACATCCATGTCCAATATCAACACATTTGACATCAGTTCTACTTCAAAAATAGTTCTAACACGTTATTAACACAAAAATCCTTGAAATAATCTTTCATTGAGAGGAGTTTTCAGTTTTAAAACAAAGGGCATCAATTCCATCTTTAAGCAAATAAAATCAACAGCACGAGGATAAATGAAAGAATATAATTCCATAGTATATAAGATCACATGCACAATGGTATAATTCAAAATAATTGTACCTCTCACCATAGATGATCCATCATGATCATCTATAATCATCTTCTCATCTCCATAAAATTTCATCATTGCTTCATTGTTCTCCTTTTTGCATTGTTTGATATTTCCCTGGTTTAGGAGTCATAGAATTTCTAGAATCACCATGGATAGTTATGCTCTGCTGATGAGACTGATTCTGATGTCCTCATCCTGTCAAAGCATACGATGCTTGGAATTCCTGAGAAGTATCTCGAGCACCGGACCACGGAGAACTATGAAAATAGAGATAAAGATTCCCCATCAAGATGAAATTATGACATGCTCTAGGTTCTGTCATACATTATCTGTATATGTCGTCGAGCGAACAAAATTGAAAGAAACCTTTTTTGCTATGGGGTTGTGGAGGAAGGTTCACTAATCCAACCATCCGATTCTGATTTCCAGTTACACCTTGGAAATAGGTTTACCTTTCCCACTTGTTCCTAGTAGTTGAGTTCCCACCATTTCCTATAGCTATCATGATACCTCCGCCTATAGATCCCGAGATATCACTTTTAGCCACAGTCACATTATTCACTGTCTCTGTATAATCTGATGTACGCAGCGCCACATTCGTTGAATGAATCTCCTTCCATATCCCAGATTCATAGACGCATTCCTTCAAGGACAGAAATTCCACAACATCTGGTGGAAAACGAATGAAATTCATGAACATAGCCTCATACTATATGAAAGGGAGACTCACCTATTTCAGGCTAAAGAATTCCACCATTTTCTTGATCTGAAACATGTGAGGATAGATTTCATTATTGAATAATTTCTCAAAATCCACCCATGTAAGGCTGCTATCCAATATAGGCTTCCCCACTAAATCAAGATCTTAGAGAATGTACATCACAAGAATGACCATTAGATATACCGGTGTGCAGATGAATTTGAATATATGATTCATCCTCCTCAGCCACACCTTTGCCTTCTTGAGTTCGTAATCACCCTAGAAGTTTGGTGGATTTTTCATCATGTAGTGGATGGTATGATCCAAATGCCTTGGATGATTCCTCTGGTTCCCTATATCCACAACTTGAAAATCCATGAAAATACTCTGAACGAGTTCTTGGTTTTTGTGTGGTTCACGTTCAACCACATTCTTCACTACTTCTTCAGGTTGGTTTTGACGACGCCTACCTTGTGCCATTTACTAAACCAACAACAAAATCCATCAATCCCAATCTCTAGAAACTGATGTCTTAGAATTTGAAATTCTATCACATCACCATCCCAAAATTCTTTCCCAAAACATCCTTTTCCATGTTCAACTATTTTGGAAAACATTCCACATTCTTTTTATTAATTAAACCATTTTAAAAATAACAAATATCCTTATATGAAATTAATTCATTTGAAAAAAATTTCTGCATTTTTTTAAATTTACACCTTGAAAAAAATAATAAATCATTTCTCCAAATGTAATATTCAATCCTAGTGGGAAGTAACTCCTCTAAAATTTATTTCAATCTCGTCTCATTGGAAAACCCCAAGATAATATGATACCTAAATCCTGTAAGTGTCTCCAAACACTTATGTACCTAACTCCCTGGTAACTTGACATTTAACATAAAATTGTTATCTACGTCCTTTTATATTATACATTTCATGTTTCAAAAATCCTACTCCTATCTAAAATTTCAACCCAAGGAATATACAGGAAATAATTTCTACTACACGACCAAGAACACAGAGGGCTTCTTGTTATGCAAGGTATGAACAAGATGATACCATTTGTACCACAATTGAAGGACCAAACTGATAATATATGTAATGAACCTCCAATTATCATTGGATTGAGAGTATAATGAGTCATTACTAGGACTTAAGAGATATCACCAAGACACCAAAGGGTGGAAATAAATGCTAAAGTGTTTCCCATACAGGTGGGGGAAGATATACCCTATAATAAATAAACCAAAGAACCAACAAACCATAACCAAACTATTTATTAAGTGATGCATGAAAAAAAGAAAGATGACTCAATAACTTCTTGTATCTCAAAACCATATCATAGTGAGTCACATAAAAAGACCAAACTAATATCAATGTACACAATGGATAAAAAAAGAATCTCAAGAGACCATGAGACCCCCAGCTCCGTTGTCTCCAATATTCACAATCACCGGATTGCCCAAGCATCATGAGGTAGTGCCAAAAATGTTGGAAATGTAATTTTTACCCATGTACCAGAAAATAGCATAAAAAAGCACCAAAGTGTCAAATCAGGGGTGAATATAAAACTCATTAGGTTTCCCCCAACGACTTCCCTACTCACGCTACTGGGATAGAAATGTTATCTGCATTAATATAAAACAATTTATATAAAAAAATTACCAAAACATTTTAAAACCAAATATAAAGTAGATTAAAAAAC
This sequence comes from Viscum album, assembly GCA_963277665.1. Taxonomy (NCBI): domain Eukaryota; kingdom Viridiplantae; phylum Streptophyta; class Magnoliopsida; order Santalales; family Viscaceae; genus Viscum; species Viscum album. The sequence continues at coordinate 210,802,821 of OY728123.1, forward strand.
CATTTGAAACCACGTGAAAACAAAACCAAATGAAAAAAAAATCAATCAAGTAATTTATCTAGAAAAATAACCAATCAAAGATTAAAATCCAATTCTTAGTATCATTTGGAATTCCCATTCCATATTTCACTGCACACCCACACATGCCTGCTTCGTTTGACAATTCCATAATCATGAGTGGTCACTCGTCCAAATACCTACTATCCCAAAGACACATGCCCCCAATCTAGGGTCATGTTACTTTTACCCAAATGGTAATCATACCTTAAAATTAGCTCACCCACCACCATTTATGCCAAATACTTCCATTTCCACAATAAACCATTTCAATAAAACTGAATTTTTTATTGAAAACCAAAGTAAAACCAATTTCAAAGAAAATTTATTTTCAATAAAACATTCCCTTTTATTGAAAACATCTAATCCCAATCATGTGACACTAATCGAGGAAAATATCCTTTTTAAAATCAAAAATTTAAAACCAAAAACCAAAGCAGTGTTTCAAAATGCCAAATTTTCTAAATTTCACAACCATCACTCAAAAAGGTTTCCAATAAGTTATCAACATCCAAATAACAATCAAATATGCACAAAAAAACAATTTTAACGAAATAAAATTAGTTCTACAAATTGGTGTCGATAATGAAGCCTCCTACATCAATGGTTTTGACGAAAACCAAAATGAACCAAGAAGACACAAAAAAACTGAGACGATTCTCCATGAACTAGACTTAGATCTCTTCTTCAAGAAAGATAAAGACCAAATCTCATTATATTTAGCATCCACACACTAATATATACCCATTAAAATTTTATATCTATGAAACCTAACGATTATGAGAAGTAAATCTATGTAGATCTCAAAAACCGATCAAGAATGATGAATAACAATCACATACCTCAAGAATCTAGCTTCTATTCGCCAAGGGAAGCCTTCAGATCGACTCTAGATTGATCAGATAATGTTACCAGTCCTTAAGAAAAGAAAAATCCTCAGTTATGGATGATTAGGGGGAAAACCCCACTAAAAGGTAAAACCGTTTGAGATCCACTTTTTTAAGATCTTTCATAAACCATCGGAATGATTAGTTTGCACAGTTAGAAAAATCGTTCCTTAACTGTGCACCAGCTAAAACCTAGGAATAATATTGCATTACTTCCTCACATAGTCATCCTAAACATGCTCCAACTGTGTGGGTTCCACTAAATCACAAAGAAAAAAATGTATGGTTAAGCCGTACGGTTAGTCAATTTTTACTCCATGCATGTGTCTTCCATCTTCCTTCATAACTACGTCCAATGATCTCCCAACTCTCCCATCCATATCCCTTAAACTTTATAACCATGAAAATGATAAAGTAAGGGTTAAATACTAGAAAACATGTGTAAGAACCTGGTTTTTTTCTATAAACGACTTTGGAATATTCATTATATTATTCTAAAGCAGCACCTTCAAATGGCGTGCGATTCCGAGCCCCGGTGTGGCCAGAATAAAATTTTTAGTGCATTCACACTGGAAACAGAAAATAAATGTGATAACTCCTAAACAGTGATCCAGATCAGAAGTCTGAGTGTACGTATGGGTTCTTAATGGGGTTTTACACTATGAACGACATAAAACATGTCGGCACGGGATGTTTGGACCCCTCGCTCGCTTTTGGAACGTGAAACGGATAAATTAAATAATTAATTTATTCGTTTAATGGCTTAACTCTAGTATATCATAAACAGGGGCTCAGATTGGAAAACTAAGGGCACTGTTGAGTTCGTAACGTGCCGTTTACCCTAGGAGGGGTATAAGTTTCGTGGGCATGGGCCTCCTGTGAAAAATGGCCCCAGGGGCATTTTTGTAATTTGGCGGCCTCGAGCGTTGAGGTTAATAACATTCAAACAGAAGCGTGGAATCAAATTCTGAGACCTCCATTGTGCTCGAGAGGTGGCATTTACCCCAGGGGAGGCTTAATCTTGACCTCGCCAGATGTTCGTGTTCGGGATGACGAGCGGGTGGTTAAGTGTTTTCTATTTAAACAATTAACTCACCCCTATTCTCTTCCCCCCCCCCCACCCCTTCTTCCCTGCTGCCAACAGCTCCCAAAAAAGAAGGAGGATCTCCTCTCTCTCCTCATCCACTCCGGAAAGGCAGCTCCGGCGAGGCACGGAGCGGCAGTGGACTCTCCGTTAAACTCTGGGAAACACCTAAGAGGTAGGACCTTGTTTATCGTTTCGTTTTTAATTCTTGAACCTAATTTGATTTCAATTTGATGCACTTAATTTCTGGTTAAACATCTAGAGAATACCATGGTTGCATAGAAAATATTCTGAGCTTTTCAATGCTTCTTTCAGTTTCAAAATCTGAGTTTGGAGTTGTCTGCAACCGATCGCCAAAGTTAGGATGTTTTGCTGGAATTTTTAGTGGTTTTTGGGGCGTTCCCGCGAGGTAGCGTGGCGGTCCGGCGAACCAGTGCGGTGGCGCGGCAGGCGGCCGGCTGAGGCGAAGCGGTCAGGTGTTGAGGGATTCTGCGCGAGGGCTTCAGCAAGGAGGTAGGGCGAGCACAGAGGTCGGCGGGGCTGTCGGCGGTGCGAGCTGGGGCGACGGCGAGAGACACTCCACGATGGACATGGGTCGCGTCGCCTGACCCCGCTGGGGAACATGACCCGCGTCACGCGGGTCGTCACGTGGTGACTGAGCTCAGCCAGTCGGCCAAGCGGTGAACCGGGTCCACTGCTGTCCCATGCGGCCAAGCCGCGGGCCAGGTGATGCGAGCTGGGCCGACTAGCACAGGCCGGCCTCGACCGGGCGGACCGGCCGGCCCAGGCCGGTCCAGCCCAAAGGGCCTTGCCCCTTCAGTTTTCGGACGCCTGTATTTTCCACTATGGGCATCCGTTTTGTGTTCCGTCTACGGAGACTCATTTTTTGGATTGAGGAGAACTTTTTGATATGGTTTCTGGAATTTTCTATTCCCAAAATGAGGAGCTTCGGAGGCGCGCCGCTTCTTTAAGTGAATTAACGTTTTCTAGGGATTCTTGTTTTGGATGGCGCGGACACATACGATGTCCGAATTGGGTGCCATCAGTGGTGTTGCGACCCTGGAATCAGGGCGGAGTTTCCCAGTGTATTTTCGAGCATTGAAACTAGAAATGAGGCATGGGCCACACAAACCATCTGTTGATCTGCGAGTAGTGTTTAGCGACTTGCTCTTCGGTCATCCGTTCGGGGCGTGTGAGTAGTCATTTCTGGATGTTTTTCTATAGGGATTGTAATGGTGCAATCCCCCCGCTCTAATTCCACACGATGGTGCGGGACCGATTAGGACCGTTTGGGCGTTGATGGTGATTTTCCATCTCTATCACTGGGCGACCGTTTTGGACGAGTGAATAGTCCATCATGTGTACTTTTTCGAGAGGATCGCAATGGTGTGATCCGTTCGTTGAGTTTATGGACCGTGATACGGTCCCATGGAGCACCGCTCGTGTGTGGTGCACTAGAATTCATCTTTTTCTCAGGATATCCATTGTGCTCAAGTGAGCAGTCTTTTTGACATGTCTTTCTCAGGAGATCGCAATTGTGTGATGCACTTGACTGTCTCTGGGGCCGAGGCTCGGGATCACTGGACGTCGTTCGCGCATAAGGCAGTGTTGATGAATTTTCTTTTGGATATCAGTTTGAGGCGAGTAAGTAGTCTACCTCACATGTTTTTCTGCAAAGATTACAACAGTGTAATCTGTTCAGGTGAGAAGTTCCTCTTACGCATTCTTATTAAATGTGGAAACATGAAAGGTGTACTGATGGTGGTTCATTCCACGATTCTTGCAAAGAACACTTGGCGCGTGATCGCGTGCACTCCCAGGTGAGTGGAGTAAATACTTAATGATATGTATTTGGTTGTTCCTTGGGTGATGAGGTGGCATGTTGGCGAGGTTATGTTTACACCCTTCGCATTGACGTTGGGGTGCCGTGTGCACGATAGACATACGGCTGGAGATGTGGTATACTCTGGGAGTATACAGGAATTCATAGAGGTACACTTTTGGGATGTTTTTACCTGAGAACATTTGTGTGCTTGGTTGGGGTTGAGATGGGGCCACACATCGTGTGGGCCCCACGTGCGTTCTGTGTTCTGATTTGCGTACTTTGACCTCTCGTGAAGTAGAGGGCCCCTCTATGATAGTTTGTTTGACTAGAAGGGTGGAGTTTTCCCCTGGCTCTGTTCTCGTTTGTTTGACCAGCAAGGTGGTTTTTTCCCCTGGCTCGGTGCTCTTTTATTTGGCCAGCAGGGTTGAGTTGTCTTCCCCTAGTTTCATCCTTGATTGTTTGACTGGAAGAGATGGTTTGGTTCCTCTGTTGCTTCAACTGTGAGGGGTTTCAGTACCATTCCCCTTTCACCAAACTGTGGCACTTTTTGCGACTACGGGTGTTCGAACAGTGTGGGTGTTTCCACACTTTCTGGAATGAGTAGTCTCGGTCTTCTTTGACAGCGACTCAGCGGATTGGAGCGTGTTCGCCTTGTGAGGCCGGTGAGTTTCTCCCATTGCTTCATGTTCCTTAGTAGTGTTCATATGGATTTTGTGTGACCAACACTTTACGCGGGCACCGAACCTCTACTCAGGAGGTTATTTCCACCAGGGCTGAGATTGTTACCAGTAGGGCTGAGGTTTTTTCGAGCAGGGATCACCAGTTGTACCATCCAGTAGTGATGTACAGTGGGTACCATCTAGCAAGGATGGCCAGTACAACGATGTTCACATAGCAGTACCATCCAGCAGGGATGGCCAGAGCAGTTCCGGGTTTACCTCAAACGGGGCTGGGAAGTGGTCCCTGATGTCGGGCTTACCTCCAGCTAGGCTGGGTAGTGGTCCCTGATGCTGGGCCTACCTCCAGCTAGGCCGGGTAGTGGTCCCTGATGCCGGGATTACCTCCAGCTGGGCTGGTCATTGGTCCCCGATGCAGGGTTATCTCCAGCTATGCTGGGTAGTGGTCCCATCAACGACTTTAGCTGGGTCACCCTCCATTGGATTACCCTTTTACGGGACTGGTCAGTGTGGCACCCATCGACTCTTTCCAGGTCTCCCTATAGTGGTAACCCATCGACTTGCAGGGACCCTCCAGCGGGGCTGGGCAGGGGGTTGCCTGTCGACTTTGAGCATACCTCTCAACTGCAGGGCAGTGACATTGTGTGGTTTGATGTTCCCCTAGAACTCTCAAGTATGAGGGGCACTTTCCCCCCACCAAGATGCGTCCTTGTGACGCGACCTAAAACCGTGAGGGCGAGTCAGTGCCGCCCAAAGAGGATAGTATCAATGTGCGGTGATTTGAGCCCTTGAATTGCAGTTTGGGGCAGACGTGCGGGATGCTGGGCATCGATGTTGATTACTTTTGGGACAGTTGGCTACACACTTTCTTGGTCTGAGCTACGGGATGGAGATCACCTTACGATCTTGTTTTGGTTTCTTGTTTTATCATATGGATATGTATACCTTTTTCTAGTACCCACTTCTTGGGTTTGGTTACTCTCTTTACAGAAGAGCCGAAGACGTGTGGGGTATGCCACGTGCTTTCCGTGTCTAGCTTCTCATGGTTAGACGAGTCTAATCTCCTGCTTTAGGTAGAGAAGACTCGATGGGAAGTTCATCTTCTCACCATTTCCAGCTCCTTGTGTCTGGATGAGTCTACCTTCTTTCCTCTTGTTGGGTTGAGCTGGACTTTCTACTGGACTCTTTACTTCACTCTTTACTACACTTTTGGTTGTATTCCTCTACTTTTATCCTGTTCTCTCTAATTCTCACCATTCGGTACCTCATTTGTTTCTCCCTCTAGCCTTCGGGGTATCCTACTGAGTATTTTTATACTCACCCATACTTGGGCTTTGCCCGCACTTGGTGTGCCCTTGCAGACGACGGACAAGTTGTTCGTGACTTCAGTGGAGCTTAGGAGTTCAGGAGGGTGGACCATGTGCATGGTCAGAGTCGGGTTCCAGGTGGGGGACCCGTCCAGCTGTTTACTTTTTGTTCACCCATTGACAGGTTGTGGCACTTTTTTGGTTGGGCGCCTGTTTTCCCCTTTTCATTCCTGTTTACATTCAGCACTCTCTTTGTACTTCTTAGAGGTCAATGAACTTTTGTTGATTATATACAGCAATTAAACTTCTCTTTACTTGTCTTTTCTCTTTTACTCTGCACTTTTTCATTGAGTCTGGTGTGTTTGTGTGTACAGGTACTTAGGGAAAGGCCTCCCCGAGTTATTGTGCCTTCGGTGCTGGTCGCCAGCCCCAGGCCTATGGAGGCGGGCTTAGGGTAGTTGTGGCTCTATCCCAGGTAGGTTCGGGTCGTGACAAAGTGGTATTAGAGGTGGTTCGTTCCTTGGAACGTTGTTCGGACGACCCTAAAAAGGAATTGGTTGGGATTTAGGGCAACAGTGTTAACATGTCTCGAGAGCAGCTCTCTGGCCAGGGTGTCCAGTAATGGTGCGACGACCGACGTATCCATTCACCATGACCTTGATAACCCACTTGTCTACTCAGCATTATGAGACCCTCGTTTCCGAGAAAATTGGTTTGTGCATCCCATAGGATTGAGTCCTTGACTGTCCTTCTTGAGTCATCTCCCCATTGTTTCTATCGCTATATACATATATGATCATCTGACCACGACACTCCTTGATAATATTCAGAATGTTTCTGTGAAGACAACCAGCTAGAATACCAGCTTTGGTTTGTGAAGATAACCATGTGAGCTGCAAGGCCTCAGTCTAGGACCCATCATGCGATCCCCTTTCTTAGGGTGGCCAGGTAGCAGAACCCCCACCTGTTGAGCAGTAGACAGCTCAGCAGAGCAGACGGGGCTTGAGTGCAGGTTGAGCACGCTCCGTGAGTTCCAGCGGCAGATACCGCTAATGTTCAGTGGTGACCCATAACCTCAGGCAGCATAGGTTTGGCTAGATACAATTTATTTCCTTTTCAGTCTTGTACAGACACCAATAGATCTTATGTTGTCTTTGGCCGCCAACCTTTTCTGCGGAGCATCTTGGTGTTGGTGGAGTCTGGTGACTCAGTTTCTTGACGAGTCGTCGCTTTCATGGGGTGACATTTAGTTGTTGTTTCATGAGGAGTTTTTCTCCTCCTGCTTTCACTCCATTCATATTTAGGATCTCATGAAGTTTTAGTAGGGATGGATGATGGTGGCTGAGTACGCGACTAGTTTTGAAGACCGTGCATGTTTTTACACAGACTTGGCCCATCACGACAACATTTGAGCGCAGATGTTTGAGTAGGGTCTCCGCCGAGAGATTCATGCTATCATAGTAACCTTTGTAATTTCCACATATTCTCGGGTGATAGAGCTAGTGCTAGTGACAAAGAGCTTCATTTCATGTTCTAGAGTTGGTGGTGGTGGTAGGCACGTTGGAGACGAGACGTTTGCAGCAGCTAGCGGGCGTCGGCAAGAAAAACCTCGACGCATGTGTATTTATGACAATCAGACTCAGGGGCGTGGTCGTACACCACAATGGAGCATGAGGGAACCAGTGAAGCCTAGAGAGAGTCAGTGTTATGCTTGCGATGGGCGAGGTCACCTAGCGTGAGACTGCCCGACCAGGCATGCTGAGAATGTCGGGCAGGTAGCAGGTGCACCACCACGATGGAGGCTTAACCGTGATCGGAGTAGTACCCAAAGAGGTGGTGCTAGCAGAGGAGCGGGAGGAGTTGGAAGTGGAGGAAGACCTTACAAGTCCTTCCCATCACCACTAGGCGGTACACGTCAGGCTCTAGGAGATGACAGTTAGGACCACGGATAGTTGTGAGCTTTGGATGTCTATGATCCTGTAGAGCATGAAGTGATAAGAGGTACGGTCTACAGATATTCTACTTTTTGCAGTAGAATTGATAGACTCTGTGTGTGAAATTCTTTTCTCCTTGCTCCTTATTTGAGGTGTTACCAGGGTAACACAGGGCATCGGGTGTAACCCTGTGTTGGTAGAGTAGAAGGTGTGTAACCTTCCTCTTTAGTCAATGGCATCGACTCCATCTCTCTCCGAGCATGTAAGAGAGTCTTGGTTGAGAGATATCGACTGTGAAACCTTGCACGACCAGATATCCTCGGGTGGTCCACCATATGGATATTCGAAAAGAGGGAATCACCGGTCCTTATTCTAAGTGCAGGCGATGATTTTAGTCACGACATTCGACGTAAGGGTTCGGTCGGGGAGGAGAGATACCCCCCAGAGTCATCGGGCCATTTGAGACCGCGATAAGGGATGGTGAGGATACCTACCTCCTTTCCCCAACCCCATAGTCTTGATTGGGGGCACGATATCTTCCATGTGACTCACTCAAGAATAAGTGTGTCTGCTCTTATTCACGTCATCAGTGAGAGTAGACCTCACGTGAACAGATCAAATCCTTTGGTCTGTGTGCGCTGACGCGAGACTGTGCAAGAGTTCTTCTGGGTACGGGAGAGCCAGGTGCGGGCTTAGTACCCTGAGTTGTTCCCTGGTTTTGCCTTTTGGGGATGAAAATCATGAAGGAGGGAATGATGTAAGAACCCAGTTTCTGGCTATAAAAGACTTTGAAATATTCTTGATATTATTCAAGAGCAGCGCCTTCAGACAGCGTGCGATTCCGAGCCCCGGTGTGGTCGAAATTAATATTTCAGTGTGTTCACATTGGACACTCAAAATAAATGGGATAACTCCTAAACTGTGATCCGGATCAGATGTATGAGTGTACGGATGGGTTCAGAATGGGGTGTTTACCCTAGGAAGGACATAAAAAATGTCGGCGCGGGACGTTTGGACCCCTCGCTCTCTTTCGAAACGTGAAATGGATAAATTAAATAATTAATTTATTTGTTTAACGACTTGACTCGTGTACCTCTTAAGCGGTGGCACAGATTGGAAAACCAAGGGCACTGTTGATTTCGGAACGTTCCAATTACCCTAAGAGGGATATAAGTTTCGCGGGTGTGGGCCTCCTCTGAAAAATGGCCGTAGGGACATTTTTGTAATTTGGTGGCCTCGGGCATTAAGGTTAATAACATTCAAAAAAAAGCTTAGAATGAAATTCTGAGACCGATGTTGTGCTCTAGAGATGGCGTTTACCCCAGGGGATGCTTAATCTCGACCCCAATAGAATTTTGGGTTCGTGCCGATGGGCAGGTTTTCAAGTGTTTTCTATTTAAATACTTAACCCATCCCTCTTCTCTTTCCCCCCCCCCTTCTTCCCTGGCACCAAGAGCTCCCAACAAAGAAGGAGGAGCTCCTCCCTCTCCTCCTCCACTCTAGGGAGGTGCGGCGTGGTGGCGGACTCTCTGTGAAGCTCTGAAAAAAACCTAAGAGGTAGGACATTGTTTATCGTTTTGTTTTTAATTCCTGAACCTACTTTTATTTCAATTTGATGCACTGAATTTCTTCTTAAACATAGAGAGAATCCCATGGTTCCTTAGAATATATTCTGATATTTCTGATGCTTCTTTTAGTTTTAAAATCCATGTTTGGAGTTTCCTGAAATCGATCTCCGAAGTTGGGATGTTTTCGCGGGAAATTCCGGTGGTTTTGGGGGGTTTCGTTGAGGCAGCTTTGCGGTCCGGCGAACCAGCGCGGAGGCGCGGCATGCGGCCAGTTGAGACGGAGCATCCGGGTGCTGAGGGCGTCGGCATGAGGGCTTCATCGTGGTGGTAGGGAGAGCGTGGAGGTCGGCGGGGTCGTCGACAGTGCTAGCCGGGGCGACAGTGAGCGGCACTCTGCGGTGGACCGGGGTCGCGTCGCGTGACCCTTGGGGGAACACGACCTGCGTCGTGCGGGTCGTCACGCGGTGACCGGCCTCAGCTAGTTGGCCAAGCAGTAGACCGGGTCCACCGCCGGCCTGCGCGGCCCAGCCTCGGGCTAGGTGATGCAAGCTGGGCCGGCCAGCGGGGGCCGGCCCAGACCGGGCGGATCGGCAGGCCCAGGGCGGTCCAGCCCGAGGGGCCTTGCCCCATCATTTTTTGGACGCCTGTATTTTCTACTACAGAATCCGTTTTGTTTTCTGTCTATGGCAACACATTCCTGCGGTCAAGGGAATCTTTTTGAGATGGTTTTGGGAATTTTTAATTCCCGAAACGAGGGGTCTCGGAGGCATGACACGTCTTTAAGTGAATTAATGTTTTTCTAGGGATTCTTTTTTTGGATGGCACAGACACATCCGACGTCAAAATTGGGTGCTGTCAGTGCTGTTGCGACTCTGGTATCGAGGTGGAGGTTTCTAGGGTGTTTTCGGGCATTGAAACTAGAAATGTGGTGTGTGCCCCACGGCCCGTCTGTTGAGCTGCGAGCAGCGTTTAGCGACATCCTCTTCGGTCATCCGTTTAGTGCGTGCGAGCATTCATTTATGGATGTTTTTCCGAGGGGATTGCAATGGTGCAATCCACCCACTCTAATTCTACACGATGGTACGGGCCCCATGAGGTCCGTTTGGGCGTTGATGGTGATTTTCCATCTCTATCAATGGGCGATCGTTTTGGACGAGTGAATAGTCCATCTTTTGTACTTTTTCGAGAAGATCGCAATGGTGCGATCTGTTCATTGAGTTTCAGGACCAGGATGCGGGTCCCATGGAGCACCACTCATGTGCGGTTCGCTGGAATGCATATTTTTCTATGGAAATCTGTTGTACTCAAGTGAGCAGTCTTTTGGATGTGTCTTTTTGAGGAGATAGCAATGGTGTGACGGGCCCGACTGTTTTTGGGGATGAGGCTCAGGATCACGGGACGACATTCGGGCGTAAGGCGGTGTTGGTGACTTTTTCGTCGGATATCCTTTTGAGGTGAGTAAGTAGTCTATCTTGCATGTTTTTACACAAATATTAAAAAAGTGTAATCTATTCAGGCGAGCGAAGCCTCTTACGAGATATTATTAAATGTTGAAACATGAAAGGCATACCGGTGGTTTTTCTTTCCGCGATGCTTGCAAAGAACCCTTGGCACGTGATCGCATGCACTCCCGGGTGAGTGGAGTAAATGATTAATGAGATTTGTTTATTCGTGCCAAGGGCGATGAGATGGCATGTTGGAAAAGATATATTTACGCCCTTCACGTTGACGTTGGGGTGTCGTGTGCACGATAGCCATAGGGCTGGAGACGTGGTATACTCTGGGAGTATACGAGAATTCTTGGAGGTACCCGTTGGGGATGTATGTACCTGAGAACATTTGTGCACTTTTTTGGGGTTGATATGGGGCCACACGTCATGTGGGACCCACTTGTGTGTCATGTTCTGCTTTGCGTACTTTGACCTCTCACTATGTAGAGAGTCCCTCTGTGCTCGCTTTTTTGATCAACAGGGTGGAGTTTTCCCCTGGCTCTATGATCGTTTGTTTGACTAGAAGGGTTGAGTTTTTCCCCTGGCCCGGTGCTCTTTTGATTGACCAGTAGGGTTGAGTGTTCATCCCCTGGTTTCATCCTCGATGTTTTGGCCGGCAGAGATGGTTTGGTTCCTCTGTTTCTTCAGTTGTGAGGGGTTTCTGTACCATTCCCCATTCACCGTAATGCGGCACCGTTTGCGACTACGGGTGTTCGTACAGTGTGGGTGTTTCCCCACTTTCTGGGATGTGTAGCCTCGGTCCACATCGACAGTGACACAACGGATTGGATCATGATCACCTTGTGAGGTCGGGGACTTTCTCTGGTTGCCTCATGTACCCTAGTAGAGTTCGTGTGGATTCGGTGTGACCAATACTTTACGCGGGCACCGATACACTACTCAGGAGGTTGTTTCCAGCAGTGGTGAGGTTGTTACCAGCAGGGCTAAGGTTGTTTCGAGCAGGGATTTCCAGTTGTACCATCTAGCAGGGATGGCCAATGGGTTCCATCCAGCAAGGATGGCCAGTATAGCGGTGTTCACCGAGCAGTACCATCCAGCAGGGATGGCCAGAGCAGTTCTGGGTTTACCACCAGTGGGGCTGGGCAGTGGTCCCCAATGCCGGGCTTACCACCAGTTGGGATGGTTAGTGGTCCCCAATGCCGGTCTTACCTCCAACTAGGTTGGGAAGTGGTCCCCAATGTTGGGCTTACCTCCATCTAGGCTGGGCAGTGGTCTCAGATGCCGGGTTACCTCCAGTTGGGCTAGGGAGTGGTCCCATCGACGACTTTAGCCAGGTCACCCTCCAGTGGATTATCCTTTTACGGTACTAGGTAGTGTGGCACCCGTCAACTCTGGTCAGGTCTCCCTATAGTGGGAACTCTTCGACTTCCCGGGACCCTCTAGCGGGACTGGGCTGGGTGTCGCCTGCTGACTTTGAGCAGACCTCTCAACTGCGGGGTAGTGACATGGTGTGGTTTGATGTTCCCCATGAACTCTAAAGTACGAGGGGAACTTTCCCCACCAAGATGCGTCCTTGTGACATGACATAAAACTGTGAGGGCGAGTCAGTGTCATCCAAAGCGGATAGTATCAAGGTGCGGCGATTTGAGACCTTGACTTGTAGTTTGGGGTAGACGTGTGAGATGCTGAGCATTGATGGTGTTTACTTCTGGGACTGTTGGCTACTCACTTTCTTGGGCTTAGCTACGGGATGGAGATCCCCTTACGATATTGTTTGGGTTTCTTGTTTGAGCATATGGATATGTATACCTTGTTCTAGTACCCACTTCTGGGGTTTGGTTACTCTCCTTCCAGGAGAGGTGAAGACGTACGGGGTATGCCACGTGATCTCTGTGTCTAGATTCTCATGGTTGGACGAGTCTACTCTCATACTATAGGTAGGAGTGACTCAATAGGAAGTTCAACTTCACACCATTTCCATCTCCTTGTGTCTGGATGAGTCTACCCTATTTCCTGTTGTTGGGTTGAGCTGGACTCTCTACTGGACTCTTTACTGCACTCTTTACTGCACTTTCGGTTTTATTCCTCTACTTTTCTCCTGTTCTCTCTACTTCTCACCCTCCAGTACCTCTTTGTTGCTCCCTCGAGCCTTCAGGGTATCCTACTGAGTCTTTTTATACTCACCCGTGCTTGGTCATTTCCTGCACTTGTTGTGCCCTTGCAGATGACAGACAGGTTTTTCGTGACTTCAGTGGAGCTTAGGAGTTTCGGGGAGTGGACCACGTGCGGTGGTCAAAGTCAGAATCCAGGTGGGGGACCCTTCCAACTGTTTACTTTTTATTCACCTGTTGATGGGTTGTGGCACTTTTCTGGTCGGGCATGTGTTTTTTCCCTTTTCTTTCCAGTTTACATTCAGCACATTCTTTTTACTACTTATAGGTCAATTCACTTTTGTGGTTTATATAATGTAGTTTTCCTTTTCTTTACATTTCTTTTCACTATTACTCTGCACTTTTTCATTGAGTGTGTTGTGTGTGTGTGTACAGGTACTTAGGCAAAGGCCTCCCCGTGTGATTGTGCCTTCGGCGCTGGTCGCCAGCCCCTGGCCTATGGAGGCGGGCTTGGGGTAGTTTCGGCTCGAGCCCGGGTAGGGTCAGGTCGTGACACCAGGTGTACTACAATGGTGAACCCTCAAATGGTAATAATAACATGAAAATAAATCACACCATATACAATATATATATAGATAGGAAAAAATGTGAATAAGTTCCATAAAAATATCATGCGTAAATTAAAAATACCAGGGTTAAAAATTCTTTATATATTTATATTTCATAATAAATCCTTCATTTATTATCACAATATCAATTATATATTAAACATAAGCCTTATACATCCCTATATAATGTGTTCTTCAATAGTTATCACCAAAAATTTAAACATTTCACTAAATAACATTTCATGATTATTTATATAATTTTATATTTGTTTTGAAACCATTAAGGAACAAATAATCTATAATAATCCATATCCATTTATCACAATCCTTACAAATGTTAGAATATACTAGAATATCACCAATAAACTCCACACAATAATCAAAATAGATAAGAATATCAAGAGGTAATTTATATTATGATATTAATCTTAATACCTTATGTAAGACTAGGATTCTCGCCATTTCCATTATAACATTCATATACTATGATTATAAATAATTTAATTATTATACCTTAATAATATATTTATATATATATATATATATGATATATTGGTTTCTAGAGACATACATTTCTCAACTTTATTTTCCTGATCCTATTATAAAAAATACTCCAATAATAATGGTTGTGATAATATCCAAAATATGAATATGAAAACATCAATATAAAACTTTTTCCCTTATAAAACCATCACTTTTAACATTTGATACATTTATTTCAATCTATTACCCTCTTTATTTAATCTTTATTTATCTGTGGTTATCTTCCTTTTTGGTTATCTTACGTAATTAATTATCCTTATACTCAAAATCTTAATAATGTATCATTAAATTTAATTTTTATTAACAATATAATAACCATCAGTTGTGTCAACCCATGTAGGTCATTATTCCTCTTTTTCATGCACTAGGTGAAAATACATTAAATACCCAATCCTTCAGTTTTATAGTTATTACACCTATAATCTTACATTCCAATAAATTCAACCACTTTTATTTCCTAAAGAGTGATTCGATTTCCAGGAAAATAATCCACTCAAAATATTACTAAAATTTCATTATGTTATTAGACTCTTATATTATTCATTTACACTTAGAGCCATGGTTTTCACTAATGACCTCAAAACTGAACATCTAATATAACAAATCAAATCCTCCAAAAATAACTAAACCACGATTTGATACCAACTATAGTGACTCATGGAAAACATATCTTTATTGCCCACCATTTACAAAGAATACATATTAAATATTACAAAAAAGTCACAGAACCATAAAAAAAGATTATAATATTTAAGGAATTGCTATATAAGAAATTAATTTAATGGAACTTGTGAATATATTACCATATTTGAGCCATAATAATCTCCCTTTAAGACTTATCGTATGATTTAACTATCTTTATGACCTAAAAATGAAAAAACATAAGAATGGGGTGAGCTCAAATTCCTTGAAAGGGGGACATCACATCAACATGTAATCAAGTGGTAGATAATAATTATATGAGATAACATGAGTAATGAGAGAATATCTTATAAAAAATAACAAGGAACAATTATAGTTCTCTGGAATTCAGATTAAAATTGAATGTAATATAAATTTAACAGTCATGTACAATGGATGTAGGGTGTGAGATAATATACTTGTTCCATGGAATATAATTATATGATTCTTACATGATAATATAGCATGTAATTGAATCTTATCATATATAGGAATTTTGAAACAACAAGAAGAATAAAAAACACCATATTATGATCAAAGATAATTATTTTCACCTTTTATGTTTTGAAATAATCCATAGATGCCCAAAATTTATGCTATGAAAAAATAAAATCATCTCCACACTATATGGTGTGAATAAAGACAATAATTTTTAAACACAAAATTATCAAATGAGATAAAAAACCAAAGCATTGAATTTAAGGGAGATATTAGACCCCACCCATCACCAACCACACATATGTTTTCCATATGATTTATATAAATCAAAAAAACATGGAACACCATGGGTTTGTAATTTTTTCAATTCAAAAAATCATGAATAACCCATAAAAAGAATGAATTTATTTCACTAAATTTTTAAATGGTATCACAAAAAATAACCACATGGATGAAAATAGGTGATAAGATAATTTAAATCACCCCAAAATATATTTCATAAGAAAATTTATAGGGGGATTCATGATAAATAAATTCTATAGTTATTTAGTCTTTAGATATAAATAAGTAAAATATTATGGAAACCCCTTTTTTAATGTCTTTACAACTACAAAAATATTTTTACTCAAAAATTTGTTTCATTGAGATTAATTAAAATTTTCCTTCCAACCCCAAAAAATCATTTACAAAAAAATCATAATAAATATTCATTTAGATTCATTCTTTGAAAATACCTAGAAACACTAATGAATTCCTTAAAGAAAATACAATCCTTTAAATCAAATTAAAAATCAAGAATACCAATTCAAATCCATCTTTTTCTCTCAAAAAAATTAAGAATATTCTCTTTTATTTTAAAAACCATAATGAGTTTAAAAATTTTTGAAATAAATTATTAAATGAATTTAATATTTGTAAAAAAAATCTCATTTTGGGATATAAACCATAAAATAGATCTTAATAAAAAAAATTAATATTATAGTATAATAAGAAGTTATGGATCACATTCGAAGCTCATTTTCAAAAAAGAGAATTATAAACTTTTTGAAATCTTTTATTCAAAATTATTATTAATTAATACGTCCTTGAAATTAAATAATTTCCATAAAATGGTAATTTAGAGTATAAGATAAAATATTTGGTTAGGAAATCAGAGATATCCATTTTATTATTTTTCTATACATTTTTTGAAGCCACACATCCTAAAAAGAGTATAAAAAACTATATTTTTAACATATTGGAAGGAAATTATGAATGTATCATGTATAAAAAATAATTTTTTTACCATATAAATAATATAACATTGTAAGTATAAAGAAACATTCACAAGGGGAAACCATCATTAATTTGGATGATAATTATTCTAAAAAATGATATACTTTTTAGAAAGGAATTCATCCAGGTAAATATTTGAATTAAAATTGTAAATTCCTATAGAGAGATAGTCTATTATTATATTTGGATAGATTTAAAGAAAAAAAATATTCTATATAAATTTTATGAAATGAATCATAATGAAATTAGAAATTACACTAGTTTAATATTAACCCCATATAGTGGTGGTAAGTAATATTCAATAGTATATAAGGGGGTTACTATGAAATGGACATTCAAATATCATGAAATGAAATAATTTAATTAATGTTAAAATATATAGGGGTGTTAATACACCATATAAAAAAATATACAGTGGGTAATATCAATCATGTCTCATCAAATTGAAAATAGAGACAAATAATGCTTATAACCAAATAAACACTTTCATTGAAATTCCATAAATTAGTGATCTTGAAATTTTGATTCAATTAACATTAATAAAATAAATTTAATTATATTATATATCCAATAGATAGTATCCATACCACATAAATGAAATTTAGTTAAAAAATAAAAGCATTTCCCAATATAAAGGAAATTGATATTGAACGACCTTGTAATAAATGTGCCTTAGATGAACATTCTTTGAACTCCTATATAGTGAAAAAAACTATCTTGATAAATAAGTTAAAAACCTTATTAAAATGTATCACACGTTATAAACATCATTTGATTCAATATTTTATAAATTTGTTGTAATATAAAATCGTTTTTCGTCAATATATGTTATTACTTTTCTATTGTTTGGTTCATACATGTTTCAAGGAGAATGTGTCGATTATCACATGTCTGTTAAAATTTAAACATTCAAAAATTATTCACTAAAATATAATATTTTTATAAATTAATCCTTATTTACCATTTCAATATGATAAATACATGTATATGGGTTTCAAAAAATAATTTTTTATGAACTAGTTTTAGCGTGTTTAACATTCTGTGGGCTGTATATTAATAATTATATTACATATTAAAAAAAATATAGAATATTAAAATGAAATAAAATAAAATATTATTACATTATATTAACATTATATAACATTACATAATAAATCATGATATAGTCATTATCATGTCTTTGACATATGTACTAAAATCGGCTCTAACATGAGGGTGATATAACGATTAAAAAAGGACATATTGTTAGAAAATATCAATATTTTTTTTCCTAAATCATATGAATTATATATATATATATATTTATTTATTCAATAAATTAAAATTTAATTTTTTCTATGTACGATGGGGATGAAAAATAAAATTCATCATTCATGTAATAGGTAGTTCACACATACTAAATTTTAAAGATTCTATCTCTCAATTAAAGGTAAGGACATAAGGTATAAAGTAAATTATCTTTTTAGTATTACAATTGTGGAATATTTAATTTATATATTCAAATAGAACATTATTTTTACCACACTTTATAGGTGGTGATTAAAATTAAGCTTTGTCACTTCTTTAATGTGGTAGTCATGAATTATGCTTGATTGTTGTTGTTTAGTTTTTACTAGTTGATGGAATGGATTAAATAATATTTCGTACATTAATATAATAATATTTCATTATATTAATAATTTGTATTCAAATTTTTTTATTTTTTCATAAAAATATGGGTAATTTATTTTCAAGAATAAATGAATTATAATTATGAAAAAATGCCTTGAGAACATGTGATTTATCTCAAAAATATATATCAAAATAGAATCCTTAGGGTAACTAATGTTTATAATATTATTATTTAGATGGTAAGGGGTTTTATGTGGAGTTAAATTCAAGAGTTTCATGTTGAAATTTAATGGGATGATATAGTATGAAGTGGTAGAATCAATCCCCTTTCACTAATGAAGATGTGGGAAATTTGGGAAGTAAACATTATATTTGAACTATGTTATGTCATTGTTAAAATGAAAAAGGGTTATAATGTTTAAAATAATTTAGGTGAGTATGTTTGGATTCCACATATTATCTACACACTTGGTGGCATGTTATTAATATTTCATTGCGTCAAGTACACTTATTAAAACTCTTTTTAATCCTATTACTTTTAAATCAGTAACTTATTTTTTAACAATGGTAATTTATTTTAAAGGAAAAAATTAAAATAAAATTTATATACTAATTTTAAAATGATTATTAAATATATAAAAATAATTTTACCCAAGAAAATTATTTAATTTTAGAAAATTTAATTTTTTATATTTCCACACAAAACACACAAATTTTTTTTAAACAACTATCTTTTAAGATTAAAATTTATGAGTTGTATAAATTCATTAATTTAATTAAATTTAATGATATAAATTATTCTATTATAATTTAAATAATTATTTTTGAGTTTTGAAGAAATCGAATCCTAAATATCAACAATGAAATGTTTAATCAAAATAAAATACCAATAATTGTTTTAAAAATAAGATGAAATGCTATATAATTTCAAAAATCTAAAACATAGGTTTTCAATGTTTAGAACAATATTTAAAATTAGTAATTTTATTCATGAAATTATCAATTAGGATGTTTTAAAACATTATATGTTGTTATTATATATTTAGAAGTCCCTCAAAATTACAGTTTTTTCTAAAAAGTAAATTATTCAATATTAACATAAAATCCAAATTTTGTAAAAATAATATAAATTGATATTAATTTCATATTTAAATTTTGGTAATATAAATAAATAATATTTAATCCAATTTTATTTCTAACATTTAATTGTTTATATTTTAATTGAAACTTCAAAATAAAGAGAAAAACTCATTTTGTAGAAAAATAGAATTTTTAAACATCATGCGAATTTCATATTAATTAATATAAATTGAAAAATAATTTAAGGTTTTTTATTTTAGTTTCTAAATATGAATACTACCAAGTATTAAAATCATTCACATTTTATAATTTTTATTTAATAAGATGAAATACCATAACGTTTTACAAAAAATCTTCTTCAAAAAGCATCGTTTTTAAAATATTAATTAAAGAAAAAATAATATATAGTTATATTAATTTATTTTAATATTTTTATTTACTATGGATTATATTATTATTTATATTTTAAAGTTCCTTGGTTCATTTTTTTGATATTTTTTTAGTTTAGTGTTGCATGTATCGTAATATATTAAGGATACTCTTAACATAATAGATATAAACTCTATGGAAATTAATGTTTGTGAGACATTTTTTTTGATTATACATTCCAATAACCTTGATCACATATAAGGGAGTTATTTTTATACGGATATAATAATTTTAGGTAATACTCAAGGATCTTATGATGACATTATTCATCACACAAGACCTTTACTTATCATGATATAGAAAAGGGATTGTAATATACAATTATGATTCATTAAATGGTTTGGGATGGGTTCTTATGATAAACAAAAATGTAATAGCTTAAGGTTTATAGTAACTAAATACACATTATAGAAATTACTCTACACATGATTTGGAGTTGGAGGTAGTAACCATTCCATGGAAATTTTTTTAGTATTGTCTCTAATGTGAATATTTTGTAATAAATACTAATAATAAGTGAATAAAATATTGATTCACATAAAAGGATTCAAAAATGTTCCAAATGGGATGGTTAAAATTAATCACAAGATATGATATCTCAATAAATTACCCACTAATAAGGTGAGCAAGGTGGAATATTTTCTATTAATTAGGGGTCATTATACCATATCATCGATGATGATTGATAGGGACACATTATTTATGGTTATTTAAATGAAGGATAAGTCAATAATAAATAAAGGGTCAAAATCCTACGTGATATAATTTATTCATCAACCATCCATATATTTATAGATCAATGAAACCTCGAAATATGATATATAGACAAAGAATAATATAATTAATATTGAAAATTTAAATCTTTATGGATATTGTATTCTAATAATTATAACACATATATGTGTCCAATCCACACCAAAAATTAATAAGGATGTTTTTGATGATTCAAATAGTTCATCCATCTCTTTTTACCATATAATTCCATATATTTATATAGATATAAAGAATTATATATAGTGTTTTACCATGGAGAGAGATATTGTGGTTTATTTTTATTAATTCTTTCTTTGTTGATAGGTTATGAATTTATATCAAAAAATCAAAGATATTATCTAACCAATTACTATAGAAATATTGAAATTGGATAAAATAACTATATATTTGATCACTAATATTTATAATACATATAATGGTGAAAATTTCATCTTAAAAGTAGTGGATAAACTTACAATATCATGAAACATCATTTCAATCCAATAAGTCGACTCACTAGAATTTTTTATGTCATCCATAGAGGAGGAGGTAACAGTATATGGAATAACAATTTCTATTTTATCAGATATAGATCCATGGTCGAAATCCATATTATATAGAAATAGTCTTTAATTTTTGGACATATAGATGGGATTTTGAAAAAAATAACATCCTTAAACATATGGAAAATATAAATGTACCATTCAATCTTTGGAAGATATGCTAATATCTTACTCGATGAATTTCCAATGAATTTCAAATCATTATCTTCCTTTGGTTTATTTCTCAGATAATGATAGTTTATACTCTATAATAAATTTATTTCCATACAATGATTTATATGGGAGTAGTTATAGGACTCTAATATACTAGGATGATGATAGATAATAGAGGATGTCAAAACATGATTTTTCTGAGAAATGATGGAAAAGGTACAAGCCATTAATAGTAATATTAACTAGAAAAAATACTATAGAAAAGTAATTATAATAACTATTAATGACATATATAGTTTTAATTTAGTTACAAGGAATTATATATATATTTTTCTTAGAAATAGGTTCGTAGAATTGTGGTGAAATGGAAGAAAATATCTAACTACATTATCTTATTCATGATTATTAATCATGTTAGAGAAATATATTATCCCTTATCACTTCCTCCACACCTCTCATAGGTTCATGATGTATTTAATGTAACACTTTTAAGGAATCACATACTACATACATCGTATATACTAAAAACTAAATCTACATAGTGGGAATTTGATATATATTTTAATGGAAAACTTCTGAAGATAAAAAATCTAGTAGATAACGTTTTAAAAAAAGAATCACCCACAAATTCAA
The DNA here is from genome assembly GCA_963277665.1 of Viscum album. Classification (NCBI taxonomy): domain Eukaryota; kingdom Viridiplantae; phylum Streptophyta; class Magnoliopsida; order Santalales; family Viscaceae; genus Viscum; species Viscum album. The sequence goes on from OY728123.1 coordinate 210,824,489, forward strand.
TTTTTGATGGTGTAACATTATTTTTGAAGAAGATAAATGGGAAATAAAATACATAATGTGAAAAGAATAACATTATTTTTCATCAGAGTAATAAAACTCCATAGTTTAAATACCTCTAATTGGGGTAGAACATAATACCCTATAAAGTATAATACTTTAAAGTTATCGTTGATTATTTAAAAAATATATAAAACATAAAATTGATATAATTAAAAGTTAGTTATTTTAATATATTCATTTAATTAGAATTTATAAATAAAATTTAATATCTTTATTAATCTATTTGGAAAATTGTATGAATTAGTAGATGTAATCCTTATGAGGCTTATTTTCTCAAGATTGCAAGGGATGAATATTTACTAGTATTTTCCATGGACCATTCCCAATATGAACTCCTACAAGTGTAGCATGAGATAAATCATATATGGGAAAATTCTGATCTCATTAAGATTACTATGATATCTATTTTTGATGAATCTATTTGTGTGACTACCACAACAACTTATCTTATATTTAGGGCTTACTAAATGATCTTGAGGTCATATTAAAGTATAGGTAAGGATGATAAAAACTTGTAATTATATATTTAATAAATTATATATATATATATATATCTCTAATTTAATTTAATAATATTATAATTTTTACTTTTCATAGAAAATAATTATTAATTTTAATATAAAAATACTCAATTAAAAAATTATTTAATAGTTAAAAAGAAATATTATTAAAACATTCTTTCTATTGGATATGAATTTTACTTCAGGAAAACTGAATAAATTTATTAAAACTAATCATTTAAATTAAATATAATTTTTAAATGAAGAAAATTTAATTAATAAAATAATTAGTTAATGAAAGTAAATAATAATAAGAATGATTAATACATTAAAATAAAATTTTCACCAAAAAAACTATTTATTATATAATTTATGAATTAATTTAAGAATAATTTTCTCATATTAATAAATATAATTATATTAAATAGAGTCCAAATTGATAATTTAAATGTTAAAATATTGGTTTTCGGTTCATCTTATATTTTTATTAAAAACATAACTATAATGGAAACAAAAATTAATCAATTTTGAAAATGGTAAAATGGAGTTACATAAAGTGGATCAAATTTTAAAAATTTAAATTTGAACATATATGTTTGGTAATATATTTTCAAGGTGGGAATGTGAATCCTATATTTCTCACTAATGTATAACCTTCTAAATCTAAGGAGATTTCATATTTACCTTCCATTTATCTTTAGTTTATAAGGAAAAGACCCTTTTTATAAAAAACATATTTCACCTCCCCCAACTTCAGGAAATAATTATCCTTTAAAAACCAAATAATCCTCTAATAATTTTGCTTCCTCTATATTATACATCCAGTTTTTCCCATTTCACTCAAAAGTTTCCCAAGTCCTCTATATCCAAGATGTCCTTATTTAATGATTAAACTCTTAAATGTGAGTATTATGCACTCCTTTAAATTTTCTTCTTTATCATTCTAATTAAACCTCCCTAGAAACTATTATAGACATACATATACATTGCCTCATAATAATTAATAAAACAAATTGTTTTTTATTTTATAGAATAAGCTTTATCTGTCTCAGCCATCCACTTTCCAATTGAATTCATATCCATATTACTAGTGGACTATAATCTCCATGAATGGAATTCTTAATTTCTCTTAACCACCACATATAGATGGTTCTAATAATCTATTAAATGAATAAAAATAAATTTATAAAATATGTTGGATTCTATAATTTTAATGTTAAAATTTATGCCTCATATTAGTATATAAACTTTTACCATTATAAATTACCAAAATATTTTCTTTAATGAATTCATCTTCATGAACCATAAATAAAAAATAAATGGAATTCAATTATGACTTCATTAATAATTATGATACATCTATTCAATACATTAAATAATCTTTTAATAGTTAACTTGGTATCAAATATATTTGATCTACATTGACATTTTAAAACATGTCTAATTGAAGCAAAATCACAAATATTAGATTATGTAAATAAACACTAGCTAGTAAATGTGTAATGTATTATTATAATAAATGGTTATAAAATATAATTGATCTAAATAAGGTTGAGAAATATTTTTTTATGGTGGTTGTGTTTATCAAACTGCAGTTTATAAATCGTTTTGAGGATACTATATCCTAAGGTAAGAGTTTTCTATCACTCAACCTCTATTTCATTAACTAATAGTTTTTCTCACTAGACTATATTCATATAAGTTTCTTATATTATATGTTTTACATATTTTATGTGTTATTACCTCTTCCCTCTCTACGTAATGTTTATTTTTTTATTTTTCTTCTTATATGGATTTATTACCTCTAAAAAATGAATCATTAAAAATAATTCACATCCTCTCTAAAGTCCATTTTTCATATATATCTATATTCTTTATTTTTTATAATATTTACCTATTTTATTTTGAAATAAAATTATTTAAAAGTTTATATTTTTTATATTAATTTACGTCTTTTCAGAATGGATGTTTTATTACCATTTTCATTATGTGGGTTACAATAAATGTAATTTAAAATATTTAAAAGAATTTTTTTTTCATTACTATATATTTATCTTCCAGTAAGTATTTTTTTCTTCACTATTATTTCCTTTAATGTAACAATTATTTTCATTCCTATTAAACTATTATTTTTAAAATATATTCAGGTTTTCTTTTGTAAAATTATTCTTTAAAACATACTCTTAATAATGTGTCTTTGCCACAATTTTATGAAATATTATATAAATAATATTTTTATGTCTTGCATCAGTTTTTTATTTATGTCCAAAAAATATCTCATATTGAGTTATTTTTCATGAATCAACCTCAAAATTACATTATGAAATAATCATGTTGGGTGATTTAATTTTATTATCTTTCAGTGTAACAAATATAGTTATGTAATGTGATACTAATTGAAAATAGATATAAAACCCATTCGATTTTATTAGTTTTCTAGGTTATGATGGATTATTTATTGTGGAACCAATGTATTGTGACCATCATTTTGTGATTATTTGGTCCTATATAATCTATAAGTACACTACGTAAAGCTTTATATCTCTTGAGATAATGATGGTAAATGTGTAGTGATAATCAATTCACTATGTTAAATATGTAGTGATGCTTAACCCACTATAACATGATTGTTATAGAAGTTATCCATTACCCGTGTTATGATTTTCTTTTCTTATAAATGTGACACACCATTATTCCTCAAACATGTTCTTATATTATACTATATTGTTTAGGTTTGTTGATGCATATTTTATTATTCTAATTTCAAGGTATAAGATTGATCATTTGATTCTATATGTCCATAAATCATGACTAATAGACAACAATTATAGTTTTATAAATCACCAATATATTACACTATTCTTGTGAAGTGACCTCCTAATGAATCATTGCTAAAATGATTTCCCTTAAAAACAATTTCCTCAACCCTACTGTTTTTTCTCATTTCACCATGGAATTACATGTTGTATTATTGAAAAAGAAATTAATATATATAATGTTTGCGGGATATATTGAATAAATTATATGAAATAAAAATTTTATATAAGTATTATATAATGAAAGAAAATATTTTGTTTTTGGTGTTGTGATATTATTTATTTTACTTTTTAAAATTATGAAAATGATGTAAAATACATAAAATTTTAGCTTTTTTCATCACACTTTGTATGTATACTATTAAAGAAACTGTTTGTTTTTTACATCAGACTCAAAAGTGTAGGTTTAATGAATCTAAATTTCTATATAATAGTCTAAAAATGAATATTTAACTTCATTGAGGATATGATTATTAGAATAAAAATATTATCTATGTTCTTTAAAAACACAAACAGTCATAAAAAACATCGGGACACTTCTAATTACATATCTCATATGTTGTCTTTACGACTACTTTTGATGGTATCTCGTACGATGATAATGTAGAAGTTTCGATCTCATAACTCCGTAAAGAAATGGGAAGTTCCGGATAGATCGGAATTTATAAAATAATTTCAAAGATGTTATGATTAATCCTATCAAAGAGACTATTTCATTATAGTGCTCATAGAGGAGTGGGTTTCGAAAAAATTCTATAATCTCTCACATGATCATCGAATACATTATTCAAGTATTCACCACCTCGATCTTATCATTAAATCATCTTAATGATTCCATCATTATTTTATAATACATTCTATTTTTTTAACATTTCAAAGGATTCATACTATTATCTCATGAGAATCACATAACCATATTTTAAATAATCATCATTAAACATTAAAAAATAACAAAATCTACCACTAACATTAGTACCCATTGGTTTACATAAATCCGAATGTATAAGATCCAATATTGCACTACCAACTTTTCCTTTTATAAAATAGGTTCTTTTTCCATTATTAAAAATGAATAAGATTTGGGATTATCAAATGATTAATAAAAAAATAATTATTGAAACCCATATATGTGGATTATTTGGATTCATTACTCATGTATATCTAATGTGACTATAACACCCCACTAAAAAGAACCAATGACCAAATAATGGACTAGAATAATGATATAATACCATGTTTTAGACTCCCCATAGACAAGAGTATGCCAACTAGTAGTGAGTTCTTTAGATATCATCATTGTTAAACTATTCCCCCATTATTGTAATATTCTACATAAAGGTAAATAACAAAAATAAAACAAACATTTACATAACAATTGAAACAAGTACAAAATTCCAATAAAAATACAACCAACTGATGAAATAGAAATAAAGGTGTCCAATATTCTGAATTTATCCTCTATGTATAGATCATACACATGTAGTGTTTCTAATTTACCACACCCGAATGTCCATTTCATATATTGTTTCCAATTTCCATTCTAAATAATATTTTCCCAAAAATACCATTTTATATTTAAAATATAATTTAATAATAAAATAACAATGATCAAAATTATTACCAAGGTGTTCCACTATGAAATAATATCTCATAAGGCTTCACACATATGAAACTGGAATTAACGAATGATAAATATAAATTAAATAATTTAATTTAAATGAAATATATTTCTGCTAAGGCCAGCATAACTGCACAACATATGCATGTAGAGACATAAAATTATTATGTGTCTATTCTAGGGACTCCAGAACTCATATAACTATATAAAAATTTTAATTTTAATTGATGGAAAATTTTTGTGGCCCACATGGATTGAATCACTAAAAGGGAACCTAAGTCACTCAAATACATACGTATTAGTTAATTTTAATCAATTATATTTAATTATGCATAATTATTGAAATATATTTATGTAGAGAAACACTACTTGGTTCTCTCACCACATCATAACAACAAACAACCACTCTCTATAAAACCATGTAATTCTTACAAACTACGTCCTAGGAAAATTCCTTGAAAAACAATATCAAAGAATGTACTCTAATAATTGAATTTTGTGGGTAAACCCTTAAAATTAGAAATAGTAATTTACCTCTATCTAATAATTGGGAAACAAAATGAAGGTAATATATCAAGATCTCCTCTACACTCGCCACATGAAATCACAAAGAGGATTGGATGATTCATCCATGCTTCTGATAAAATTCTTAAAAAGTTCAAATATAGAGAACTCATAAATTATACTAATCTATGGAGGATCATAATAGTGATTTTCGAACATCACATCAGCATGAAAATAACCCAAACCACCCATAACTGAAGGATATATGATTTGAAAATATTCTTTTAGACCCCTTAGTTACGCACGAAAAACATAGGCCACTAGAGTGGGTAACCACAAAAAACATTATAGGTAATTTTGTAACTAATTTCTAAAAATACTTCAATATAAATTATATTAATGGTCCACTAGTAAGCTATTGGACCCCAGTTAGCAATTTCTAGGGCACAAGATGGTTTGTGAGTATGGAAGTGCCACCATGCCAATATTTTGACTACCAGAAGTCTAGTGAATACAACTTGTAGAAACTATGTAACATGATACCTTGGTCTACCTGAGATTCTTATTATACTCTCTAGTAACCTCTTGATCACTCATTCCATGTTTAATAATACTAGTTTTTTGTGGTCAAACCCTTATAACTCTATTCTGGTACCAAGTTCAAATTCCATCCCATCCTTAATATTTGACATTCATATAGAATTCAAAATTATCTTATCAGTTTGAGGAATTATGGATACAATTAAAATCATATATATGATTACATTCAAACCATATTTTCTTAATCTAAATGTTAAAATAAAAAACTTTGGTTTTAGTGAATTCATATAATTATTTAAATACCATGTGAGTCTATCATATTCCTCATAAAACACAAAAAAAATGTTCCAATACATATTAGAAAAACAAATTATAGAAATAATTAAACCTATACATGATATAAAAAAGTAATCATTTAAAAATTCATACACTTCAATCCAAAATAGTAAGATATATTCAGTAAAATAAATTTACTTTTTATGTCATATTTTCATTTAAAATATTAAATCTATAAATTTAAGATTTATAATTAGATAAAAATATTCCCATTTTATGAATTTATAATTCCAAAATTATCAATGAATAAATTTTTCAAATAATTCTAAAATGGATTACTTTTAGTAAAATTGTAAAATTTACATTTTTCCAAAAATAGTAAATTTTATGAAATTATCATTATATAACTAAGGCATAGTTTAGAAATATGTTAATTTAGTAAATATAAGTTTAATGATTATAAATATATATTTTAAAAATATTTTTTTTAAATTTATAATTATTATACTTACCATTTTATAATATAAGTGACATATTCTAATAAAAAAATGCCTTTGGTATTTCATTTCAATTAAATATTATTTAGGTAATGAATTTTTGGATTGAATTTAAACCCACATATCCTTTATTGTTTTATAAAAAAGCAATGTAAATAATGATAATGAAATAGAGATATAATTTTACAAAAAATATAAATGTTTTTGACTAAAAATACAATTTTTCTAAAAATGGGGTTTACCACAATAAATGTGCTAAATTTAAAAAAAATCATAATAATATAAATTAAATATAATTCTATTTATTTTTTATTTTCAATAAAAATATCAAAAATATGTAAGTAGGGACATTTTATTTTTAGGCATTGAATGTAATTTACATAGGTAAAAACTAGTAGCCATGGTAAAATCTAAAATAGTAAAAGTAATAAATTAATGGGTAAATGTATTAAAACATATAAAAACATATTTATAGTATATTTTTGAGATATTGTAATAATTATATCATCTTATAGTCAATTATTATTCGTTTTTTGAACCCGTGACTTCTAAAAAATGTTTATCCTCTACATTAAGATGAAATATTTTCAAAAATTACATTCACAGGGTTTATAAAAGTGTTATATCACCACCCCTTTAAGACTACACAAAAAATTTTGTTTACATTGAAAACTATTCTCATTTTCCTTCCACTCTAACTAAATTTAGTTTCTTTAATCCTTTGGTCACATATAACTGGAAAAAAACTCTATTTGCAATGAGACTTCTATTGTAAATCCTAATTTCTCAATACAATTATTTCTTTTCTAAAAAACATTTTTTTAAATCATAACATCAATATATAATTTTTAAATTCCTAATTAATTTAATTATTATGGTTTTAGAATTAATTTGATAACACATCTGGAATAAAAATTTACCAACATTGAATTTTATTTAAAGAAAATTGTAATCTTTATCTGTGAATTGTGTGGACTAATGCCTCCATAAAACAATAACATGGGTTTCCCTAGTGAATCTATTCCATTGTTAATGTTCAGAGATTTAATATTAAATATGGATTATGTAATATTGTTATTATAGTAAAGTTAAATTTTTTAATCCACCTTATTTCCCTCTCATTCATCAAGAAATGATATCATTAATAATGTATTGTGAAGACTACCACCTCTACATAGTAACATTTCACATTTTAAAAAAGATTAATTATTATTTATTAAAAAAATAAATTATGATTTAAATCTTTAAGAAATATATAAATATTTTCATTATGATTATATACGATGTATATAATTCTAAAGTAAACCATGTTCTTCATTATAATCATATATTATCTCATGTTTGTTCATATTTGGGTTTTCTAACAACATTCTTGATAAAATACTATAAATTAATATCTCAGATAACTTTGAGAGCATAATTATACATTATATATGAAAAAAATTATATATGTTTTTTTTATAAAAGTTAACATTAATATTAAACTCATTATTTAATATACCTCTATTTATTTTATAAAAATAATCGAAACATGATTGTCACCAATATTTTCCCCAAAAACCAATACTAAAATTCTAATTCTATGAAATTATATCCATCTAAACTATTATAAAAAATAAATTCCACCATGTCATATTACTTTTAATGGTGAAATCTTGTTAAATAATAAATAATAACACCTCTATTATGAAACTAGTTCAAAACAATCAAGATTACTCACACCAAATATTGAATATTGATAGTAACTAACTAATATACATACTGGTGATAATTATAAACGAATTTTGTAAAATATTATGTATGATAATATGTATATAAAATAGGATATTAAGATATTTATGTTTGTTATATAGGAGTTTAGAGTGTGACCTACTATTAAATAATTCAATGTAACAATTATATTGACTTAGTTTCTATTTAATTGGGTTAGATTCTCTATTACTTGAATATACATTTGATGATTACATAAATCCTAACATTATCCTATATTATATTTTACTTACTACTATTATATATTTAAATAAAATCTTTTCATCAAAAACTATTTATTTAATAAAATTTATTAAAAATTTAATTATAATGTTTGTTATAATTACTTTAATAATTAACAATGAATCTTCTATTACGTATCCATGTATTTTTTATCATAAGTTTTTTACTTTAAAAATGATATTTTATTAATTTTATACCCTTTAAATTTTCCATTACATGTTATAAGAAACACATTTTTGTTGACATTTTTTCATAGTGGTTTTTTCTTTAAAATTGCATAAAATTAATAATAAAGTCATTTCTTATAAATATTTACCACCTAGAATTTATTATCATAATTTTTGTTTCGTTAAGAATATAATTTATTTGTAATTATTATAATAATTTTTAATTCATCTCTTTTAAAAAGTTTTTTTTAATTTAATTGTCACTTCAACTTTTTCCTTAATGGTTTTGTGAAACATTTTTATTTTAAATTTTATTTTACCTATTACTTTAACTATCATGAATCATTTTTTTGATCACCCTATATATTTTATTACTTATTAGTCCATTTTTGAAAATGATATTTTAGATATCTTATGATTCAATAAATTCATGCTTTGTTATATATTTAACAAAATCATTTTTTCCATTGGTTATTTAGGATAGGATGATGATTGATTTTATGTGGCACAAATATGGTTTCATAATGATAGTGGGACTTATATCACAATAAAATTCATTATTTTATTTTTATATATCGTGTGATATTAATGTATGAATATAATGAGTTTTTTTACTTATCATTGGGAATAATGAGTTTTCTCAACTATTTAAACATGGGAAAAATGATTTTGTTGACAAAGGCATAGAAATAATGAGCTTTCTCCTAAATGTTTTTTATATTTATAGTTGATCTACATTTACATGTTTATTCTAAATATTATATTTAAAGTATTCTTTTAATTTACAATATATCCATACTTTCATGTTTCACATTATTTTTTTTAATATTACTCACTATAATATTATACCCTCGTGTTTTATGACTATTGAGATGTATTTTGAGCCATATCATTGACATTATGATTCAAAATGAACTCATCTAACTTATGTTGATATATCATGTATTATGATTATCATATATGGTCTTATAATTTTTTATTATTATATTAACCCTCTTCATCTTATTTTCTTTCATGATTATGATTTGATACATTATGACGATTTTTCCCATTTATAAGAATCTAATATAACCCCTTTCTTGTGTTTCCATATGATAGGATATATATATATGTTTGTGTGTGTGATTATATCATTTGAGATTTTTGAAAATTATACTATGGAACACAATCATTTGGTAATTTTTTTCTAGTATTTCAAAATAATATTTTTATATATCGAATATTCATTACACTAAACCATTATGTCTTTGGATTTTTCTATTACTTATGATTTTTATTATTTAAATAATGATTTTATTATACTATTTCTGTTATATTTAGTTTGTGTTTCATTAGTTGGTATCATAGTAGGGTGTATTTATTTTGGGATGTTAGTTTTGTTTTTTTGGGAATAGTTTTAAGAATTTCAATGAAACCTCTAGGTATACAACTAATAGGTTACTATAATTATAGGATAACATCATGCTTTTTTTTGTATTGGTTGGACTATGTGGTTTTACAGGTAATTTCATTATTTTCTAGACACAATAAATGTATTTCAACTATACTGTAAAAGTGCCTAGGTGTAGTAACCCTGAAAGGGTAAAATTGGATATTAACTCAATATTCACATTATTCATTACCAATACAAATAACTATGTATTTTTTTACTCTCTTGGTGGATATTATTTGGTTTATTAAAATTACCATTATGATTTATTTTCATGTATTTTAATATATGACTTGTTTAGTTTGAAAACAAACGATAGAGAACCTAGATAGAATTCAATATATCTATTGGTCATGGTATGAGAGTTTTTTCTAAAATCCTCCTTTTATTATTATAATTTCATTATATATAATTTGAAAAACATAAGAATAATCATTAAAAAATTTATTTAGTCAATGTAATGGATGGTATCCAAATGATCTAAATTAATAATGGGTGAAATAGATAATGTGGAAATTTTCTAAAAGAGAAATATGATGATATTTGGACTCATGAAAAAAATTCTAAAGGAAATGGTTACCCAAAATTCTCATGTTGTATTAAAAACCATTACTCATTTTAATCTTAAAAACAAAAAAAAATAATTATATTAATTATATTAATTCATTCATAAGAAAAAATCCACCCAATTTTAGGGGGTATTCTATCCCACTAATTATTGAGTAGTGTTTCAATGTAATATAAAATATATATTCCATAATCCAATCCTCAAATGATGAGAAATTATATTTTTCCATCTACATATAGAAGGTTATGTTGACTATTTTTTGGAATCTCATTATTAATTTCAAAAAATGGGAGGAAGTAAACCTAATAAACTGTGATGATTTTATGAATATATTTTACGGAAATTATTTTCTGCAATCATTATACATAAAAATGGGGTATAAATTCATGTAATTAAATATGAATAGAAGATAAATATATTGTATCTTATGTATATAAATTTATTACAATATTGGAGTGCTCTACTTGTTCAAAAATTATAATTAAAGTAAAATCAACCAAATTTTTAACTGTTTAATGCCTAATATGTGTTGTTCATTATCCATAAGTTAACTTGGTATCTATTAAGATATTGTTCATTAATCTATTGACATAGAGATAAAAATAAAAACATATCATTATTTTTGGGAATAATAATGTAAATTTTTTAATAATGGAATACCACATATAAGACACACTATGAAAAATAATTCCAATTCCATACAATAAATAAATATTAGAGGAAGCACCCATGTAATTTCATTAGGGGGTTAAGGATGTTTTTTATATGTGGTGGGGAAGGAAATCATTCTCACAAATATTGAAGTAAGGATAATATACTAATTAATGAAAAAATTAGAATAATATCTATTCTAATGATCCAACTACTGTATTATTATTTAAGGGAAAGGATTTTGCACATTGTGTAAATCAATTCCCCATTCCATTGGACAATGAAGAAAATTTTCCGGATCACCATCTCAAAATAATGGAACTAGAAAGTTAATTTCAATCACTACCGTTGATGTTTATTAAGATAATTATGTTATGTGAGGTACACATTCTCAAATTCCTTGATTTTATGATACCTTATATAATTATTGTTTTCCACATTCATTTATATGATTTTTTAAGATTGTTATATCACTATCATAAGAAAGAAATATTGTCCCTTCTATGATTTTTTTGCAGAACAATGATCAACACTGAGATATAAAAATCTTCCTCATTTGAGATATTTGGGAGGATACTTTCTAATGATCTAATGCTTCTAGAATTTTTTGAATTTAAAATAATATTCTTTATATATTTGCTTTCACCACATAATGAAAATTTCATCTGTAGGTTTAAGTAAATCTCATTTTATTTCCCAAATCATTATACTATCAAGTATCAATAACATGTTGATTATAAACACTCTATAGAAGAAATTTATATAATATGGGTCATAATACACCAAATAAATGTATCATTAACTCAAATTATTAGGGAGGAAGTAAACATTGAAGACATACCTATTGTAAGGGAGTACATAGATGTATTTCAGAAGAAATTGTATAGGCTTTCCCTAGATAATGAGGATGAGTTTTCAAGAAAACTCAGGCATGATAAATTCCTATCTACAAAAGTATGTGTATAATTTACCCCTAATTAATTCAATGAATTAAATAAGAAACATTAGGAAAATATTGAGAAGTGTTTAATATTCACATGTGCTTCATTATGGGATGCACCTATCCACTTTTTCCGAAAGTGAAATGAATCAATGCATCATTTCATTGATTATTTTAATCTTAATAAAATCAGGATCGTTAAAAAGTATCCTCCAACCCATATCAATGATTTATTCAATAAAAAAAGGAGTATGATACTTCTTAAATATTTACCATTGATCTATATATCATTATTTAAGGGTTTAAATATAGAATATTTCTAGGATATATTTCTCTATGAGGGTTGGACCCTATGAATTTATATTGTTTCAATTTAGACTTATAAATTCTACCATTATCATAATGAGTCTAATTAATAGGGTATTTGGGGACTAACATGATCAAAATGGGGTTTTATTTATAGATGATATTTTATATATTGAAAGATAAAGGATGAATATGAACATCATTTAATGATTGTTTTAATGACCTTGAGTGGGGAAAAAATGTATGTCAAATTTATCAAGTCAAAATTCATGATGTATAAATGTGTTATTATTGTGTCATATAATCACTACCATGATAATTTTAGTAGATCCATAGATTATTGGAGTTATTTTGCACTGTCCCAGAGTACACAATATAACTAAAAAATATTGATTTATATATAATTTTGGATACTATAGGTTCATTGGGTTTAATTTATCATTGATATCGAATCCACTAAACAAGTTAAAATTTATGGGAGTAATGTTTTGTCAGATAGAGGAATCTGATTTTTTTTCAAGGAACTAAAAAGGATTTTGGTTACTCCTCATATACATAAATTTCTATATAGTGGGGAAGGTATTATAATATACATTGATATGTTAAAAGAGAACTTTATATGATGCATCATTCATAATTATATTTTAATTACTTATTCTTTTTTTTAAAAAAATACTCATGATAAAAATTAAATGACTCGTGATTTTAAGGGGGTTGTGGTTACATTTTCATTAATGATTTTTTGATGGAATCTCTATATAGAAAAGTGTGATATATATATATATATATTGATAATAAGATCTTGAAATATATATTCAAATTGAAACATGTCAATGATCACAAAATTATATGGTTATAAATTATAAATTATTCTGAATAATCAAAACATTACCAACCAGATAAGTAAAATAAGATATCTAATTCACAATGTAGGAAAGTCCATGTTAATATATCCATGAACAGGAATGGAAATACCACTATACTGATTTATTTTAAGGATTAATCATTAAATAATTTTTTGAGGAGGAAAATTCAATATTTACCAAATAAATAATCAACCATTCATCCAAATAAATATCAATGAAGAACATAATGATAGTGCTTATCAAAAAAAATGTTTTCAATATTAAATATTTTCACATTGATAAAGATATAAATAAAATGTTTGTAACTCATAATGTTTCAAATGAAAACCATAATTTATGAGGGGAATTTTGGATGATGAGAAAATTCCATCATTATCTCTTAATCGTTGATTTATAAAGACATATATATTTCTAAAAAATAATAGTTTGAGATATTGACAAAATAAATTTTAGATTCCATATCTCAGTTCTTGGTGTGATGGATATTAAGGATGAATCAAAATATTATAATGGTATATTGCGATCGATGTTCATAAAAGTATATAAGTTATAAAAACACCATGGATTCATCATAGGGTTACACAAAATTTTCTAAAGGACATAACTGTATTTTGTTTTTAGTTGATCACTTTCTAATTTCAACCCATTTTATTATCAAATAATATGATTTATCTTGTATCTAAATCACAATGTTATACATATGTAAAGTTATAATACTATATGACGTACCACCCACAATTATATTTGGTTATAATCTAAGGAATACTATGATATTTAGGAGAACTATTCAAGAATAATTAGATATGGAGAAGCATTACAACACTTAAAATCATCCTCCAATATATGGTCGTTAATAGAGGAATATTAAAAATATAAAGTATATAATATGATCTTGTTCCATGGATTTATATGGATGTTGGGATCTACACATCCCCGTATTATAGTTATCATAAAACAATAGTTTCCATTCGAGCATTCATATGGTTCCATATGAAGCTATTCATGGGATGACTTGTAGGACTCAAATGTGCTATTATGATATTGTAATGATGAAGTAGATAGGTCATTAACTGGTCCAACAAATGACATAGAAGATTCAAAATATTCAATAGTATATGAAAGTAGAACAAAGTAAATAGAATCTATAGGGACCCAAACTTCTCATATATAAAAACTCTATCTTAATAGAACACCGTTCATTACATAACATAACAATCCCCATAATAACTGTTTAGGAATAGTGCCTTTATAAAAATGGATACATTAATAATAGAACAATATGGGAGTTTTTTAACCTCCCATTAAGGCCCTCATAGATGGAACCCTTCCTATATATATATCATATATATTAAAATTACTTATATAATGGGAAAATGAAACACAAGAAAGTGTGATCGTAGATGCTCAGTAATAATAAAAAAGGGAGATTTCAATATAAGATAAACATATGTGTATAACATTAATATTACAAAAGAAAACTGTACCCCTTATATTACCTATCGTAAACATGAGTCATGTACTAAATAACGTATCATCACAAGACATAACTCATTATATAATTGAATATCATGATCCATTAATGAAATAATTTGTAATTATACTTATTTCTTGGAATATACATAAGAATAGAATCTATTATGTCCAGGATACCAAAAAAACTATCATAACAAGTTATTATTTGTATAACACACAATTTACCTATTTTATTCTTTGGATAACCCTTTTTCATCCATCTTTTAGGTATGGGATAACCACATGTGTACCCTATTTTCATCTTTAGAAAACCACCTATGTACCACTTGATCTCAAATAACATAAATCATTAACCACTGTATTAGAGATAGATTTAATTCCCACAATTCTCATAATCCATACATCTCTATTCCACATGATTATAAAACATGAATCATATCGTAACTCATGAAAATAAATGGTTTTCATAAACATTTCATCATAACATAACCTTGGAAAAAATTATGCTTCATTATAATTTCATCATTTCATCAATGAATTGCCTGTTGGAAAAGAATCCAGATTCAAGAAAATTTATCCTTGTACAAACCAAATGAAGAGATACAAGGTTTATAAAAATCATGTCATAATAAAGATAAACTATTCTGATAAATAATTATAATTTAATCATGAGATCATTTCCCTAGTAAAGAATAAGTCACATTAAACGATGTCATCATAAAAAGATTTTTTTAATGAAAACTAAAATGGAATATTTGATTAGTAAAATAGACTTTAAAAATTAAGAAACACTTTTTGAGTAAAAAATAATTTTCTATATTATATTTATTTAAACCCATAATTAAATATTATATAGTAAGATTTGATAATAATTTTAAAAATCTATGATAAAAATATCATTTATCTTTGAAACAAAATATTTAAAATCTAACTATTTACCAAACATAGTGGAAAATAGTTTCTCAAAAAATATATATAAAAAATTATTCGATTATTGAAACTATTAAATGGTCATGAAATTAAAAAAAATATGTTCATGCCTTTTAGTTTAAAGAAAATAATCATTTTAAATTTTTTTAAATGAAACACTCACATTGTTTTTGGAAATTACATTAATATTCCAATTAATAAAAATTAATAATTTAAAAAGGGGTTAAAATATCATTAATAAATTATTTTGAGTATTTTAAAAAATTTATGAAACCATTTTTAGAAATAATATATATATAATAGAGAGGTTGTTTTAATGAAGGGATATATAAGGTGAATTTTCCATAAACACATCGTATTAATCTTTTTAATTACCAATGAAAGGGAAATGGTAATAATACTTGAGATGATTGTGAATAACCGTATGATAATAAAATAAAATAATATATTGAGAGATATATCATATGTTATCACCATTGGAAGCATGATCATTAATAATCAAGATAAATAATGAGATTGTAACATAGAATAATTTCCACTTTATTAACATTTCTATCATAAGATCTATGAGAGGATTAAATTAAATGAGAAATAAATATAAAAAGAAACTAATTATATTCATTTTATACGTTCTAAAATATTTATTATAAACACATCATAAAATAAGGTAGGTGCATAACACAACTAATGTCCCAAAGATGATAAATTATGACAAAATTCCTTTTAAATTTTTGAATTTTGAATTCTAAACACCATAAAAGGGAGATAGTAAAATGCATATATAAATCACCATACATTTAATTATAATAATAATAAAATAAATTCATGGTAATTATATAAACCACATAAATGAAATATGTGGTGAATATGTCATGTGTCATTGAAAATAAACAGTTGATGGAAATCCATTAACTAATGCCTCGAATTCCTTCACACATATTAAATACCACCTATATATTAAATTTATGTTTCTTATACATATATTATTGAAACAAACACACATATATATATTATACCATATATTATTTACTAGTACCCATTCATTACCCTTAATTTTGTAATTCTATTTTTCTGTCAAATTTCGGGTAATAACTACTTTATTTTTCATTGATGTGTTGATTTTTTGGATTTTTAATAATAATTTGATCGTGGATCTATAGTATATATAATTTGACCCATTTTAAAAATATCATAAATATTCATTATATATATATTCAATGTTATCCACAAATGTTATACACATAATATGAAATACATCATTCATGGATACAGTGGGTTATACGTACACATGAATGTTTTTTCCATTTTATATATAGATGAAATGAACTAAGGATAAATAATATAATTCCAATATTGATTCATTTTTACATCATAAATATCACATAATTTCATTAATAACATCCTTATTAACTGACATGAAAATCATGAGTGAATCACACTGTTTTACAAGGTCGTATTCTGTCACACACATGAGCAACAGTATAGTATTCACATAGAATGAAAGGTAAATAGGTATATGTCTTATAATAATTACTGAATCATAAAAATGGTACCAATTTAATATATAGGAATTTAATATATCCTTTTTACCATCCAAGTATAATATAAATTAATAACACATCACATCGGTTCGTGAGGTGGTTGTTCGCCATACACAAGACTGACGTTATTGGTTCCCATTGAGTTTGTAGTTATGATGTTAGATATGGTAATATAATTTCATAGGTATAATAATATCTTAAATAAAATAAATAAATATTAAATCTGTCAATATAACTAGTTTTGATATGTGGTGGTGGAATAAAAATACCATTGATTCACACGGCGGGAGTCCACCTTACAAATGAATAATTATTTTATATCCCATTTTAGGGATGTGTAGGTGTATTTTGGTAATTCGCTTGAAATAACAAAACATTAATAAATTTAATATTATAATGTTATTATATCAACATGTTTTTATGATAAATTTTCAATTTGTTGTAAAAAGAAAAATGCTCAGTTAAAGATGTTGCCTCTTTTATGGACATCTTTGGTTTGAACCTTAACCCTTCTATGGATATATATATGACCAAAATATGTATTATTGTATAAGATTATAGAATTAATAAATTAATTTTAGGTTCTATTGTACAACCAATGGGTTCATTTTTATTTTAATATGAGAGGAGAGGGGGTGGCCTTCTATAAGTTAGGTTAGTGGAACATATATTATTTCAAAAAAGAAAATAACATACCAATATTTTTTTCAATAAAAAGGCTAAATATTGTTCTATTATAGAACATTATATGTTTTATTATTGAAATATGTCCATATAATGAGTTTTTTAAATGTTTATAGGTTATTTTACCCCTTTTTTTAGTTTGACCCTCGATAAACTCATATTAACCTTAACACTATAATAAAATATTAATATCATTACTATTAATTATGGTAAAATAATTAAATTATACGATATTTGAAATTATTATGATTCTAAAAATGGGGCAATTTAATTCAAATTCCATTCATAGAAGTGGAAAATTATAATTTAAAAGTAATCATGCTGACATAGAAAAATGATGTTTTACAAAGGGAAAAGACTCAAAAGATTAAAATGTTTTTATATCCTAATAAAATATAAAATTTATTTTAATTACATATATTTTATTCAAAGATATTTAATTTAAAATTTTTTACTTTTAAAACCATCTTGACACAAAATTAATCATTTAAATGCTTCATACAAAAAGGATGTTTTCAATAAAAAATATTATTTTTCATTTTTCAGGAAAAGATTTATATTTTAAGAAAACTTACAACCAAATAACTCAAATATAATTTATACATGTGTTTTTAAAAATTTATGTTTAATTTATCAAATTAAATTTCCCAAATATGTATAAATAACTTTTATTATAAGTACGGAAAAGGAAATAAAAAATCTTTTTAGAAATATAAAATTCTTAAGCATGAAATTTGTTTTATTCAATTAACTTATCTATAAAACACATAACATTATTGTTAAATATTTAATTTAATATATATCATATAAATTTCATTAATAAAATTCAAAAAAAGTGATTTTTTATTTATTTTGTTAAAACACATTTATGTAAATTAAAAAAAATCAAAAAAAATATGTTATTTACAAAAGAATTTTATTTCCATTTATAAATTAATTGGTCACCAAATAGATAGTATTATATAAATGCTTAAACCCTATATTTTAATAGTTTACTTGATTTTTCTATTATCCAATATTCCAATATCAAGATGATAAATATCATATTAAATAATTTAACATTAACTGTATTTTATTATTAGGTTTTGTTTAAACTCGGTTATGTGTGTATCACAAGATATTCTCGGTGTTACATATAGCTCAAGAGAAAATTATTACTTCATAAAAAAGCATATAAATACTTTTTACCATGTAATGTAAAATATTTTTAAAAAATTTCGATGAAATATAGTTCACAAAATTTTTTGTTGTGACATTATACCCGCTTAAAAAAATTTCATCCTCGATATTTGTTCTTTTTCTCTGAAAAACATGGTTGTATCATTTGAAAATAACTTTTTAGAAAACCCAAATCATTAATATGGTTAACACGACATCCTATTTAAAATAGTAAATCCGAAGTGAGATGTTCTACTATAATAACATAAACTAGGATTCCAAATATTTTAACATAGGAGGGATGTGATGTTTTTTACATGGAAAAAATTGTGTAATATTCAAATAATGATTGATAGTGATAGTGATCACTGATCATGAGAAATTTTATGTTTATGTGAAAACAAATAATCATCGAAAATAACAATACATTCCTTATTTCTCAAGTAATTATCTAAAATTTGATTTTTTTACCAAGGGTTATCCAATAATATCCAATGTTCATTTAATCCATTAAATTAATAGTTAATCTTAAAGGTTATCCATGTTTGGACAAAATTGAAATCCAAAAAATCTTAAATAAGGTCTTTATATTTCAAATATATACTTAACATTAACCACCAAAAAATTATAATGTTTGTCTTAATTATCACACACCAATTATGTGAATACCTTATTCATATGTTTTTCTAAAAATGGTAATAACCATAAATACTATAAAAATATATTTAAAATGCACATCCAATGTTATTCCTTAAATAAAACACATATTATTGGGTGTATTCAATAAAACAGAAAAATTGTGTAACTCCATCGATGAGATAATTAACCACTTTTTCAACAAATAATTATATATTTCTAATCTAATCAATAAAGTCCAAAATTAACATATCCATATCAATAATATAGTTATAATAACATAATTATCACAACATATTGAGTATAATAGATTTTATCTTCCCTTGATCATGTGTTTTAAAAAAATAACTTCTGTTAAATAACTTTTCTATGTCATCATCACTATTCATCAGATTTGTGTTAATCAAAAACAAAAAACAAATAATGAACAATCCTTATATATTTAAAATTTATTAAATTCAAATAAATAAATAATTAAATAAATCTACATCATTCTTAATACAGTAACTAGGCTTCATCATCAAATTGCTTAATACACATTTCCTTTCATATTTCATTTATAGTCTCATTATAATTAATAAAAAACCATTACTTATTCCACAGAGATGTTACTCTTTATGATATTCCTACCTAGAAAATTGATTTTCATAATACCAATACATAACAAATATAAAACCATAATTTATTAACAATTCCATAGGTAAACCACTACTCAATCCATTGCATTAATGGGATATTTAATTTTTCTTTAGAAATTAATTAATATGGGACCTTATTCTCTAAAAAAATATCCTTACTATTTTGTGGAATTCCCTTGACTATTTAATCCCATATTATAATCATATAGTAAAATGTGTATTTGTTCCACTATGTTCCCCCTGATACAAGATTTTATTAAAATATATCCTTCTTTGATTTAGAGATTCCTATAGGTTGTTGAAATGAAAATTTGTAATCATATATTTTCATAACTAATTAGGAATAAGAAAAATACCCTTAAATACATTTATCAACATATTTGGTTTCTCAAAAACACAATTTAAATCAAATTCAATGTTATAATATTTCATTCTTATTAATTATTTTGAATAAACCAAAAAATAGTAGTGCGAGAAACAATATTCATATTAGAAAACCACATAATTATTAAAAAAACATATGAAATGTCTAAATAATTAAAAATTATTTATAATATATGAATCCTGGGGATTATCATATATTATCCATGATCATTATTCTAATCCATAATTATCATTCATAAAGATTTGGTAAAGTTCCAAATAATATTACCCAAGAGTTTCAAACCATCTATACAGCCTGTCCAGTTTCCATGAACCATGTCATAATAGAGTCTATCTCAATGCATCCTTTTATGAGTTATTACCACTAGGTACATGTATTTAAGAACCAAATCAAATTTTATTATCCCTAAAGAGATTTAATTTCTACGAAACCACTCTCTCTACAATTGAAAACAATTCAATATTTTTTTCCGGTACTTTGACACATCTGTATATGTATCCTTAGAAATACCCCAAGAAATATCCTTTGAAATATCCATTAGGATCTCACTAAGATTTTTGAACCTAGTTTCCAAAGTATAACTAATCCTTTTCATTGAATCCCTATTTATATATCCAAACATATTATATATAAATTTACATATTAATATATAAATGTTCATAACAAAACATAGTAATTAATTTAATAATCATATAGGTCTTATGGCTTTGGAAACATGGAAACATAAACATTAGGTCAATATGTGAGTTATATCATATCCTACTATGTTCATAATAACTAAAATAATTATTATAAATATCATATATAATACCATTATTCATATCACCTATATATTAATCATAAGAAAGGTTGATATCAGATTCTAAGTGCCGTTAAATTTGGGATATATCAATATAACATGGACATATAGGTATCGTGATATAAAAATGATAAAAAAAGAGTCATAGAATAAATATGGGTTGTTTATAATACATGAATCATAATGGAATCAATGAAAATGATGCATGAGATCATTATATTTTTATAATACATAGATTTATTTAATATAGATAATCATAAAAAATTTGATGTCATGGAAACCCACCAAGAAATTCATAACATGTTCATAATGGGATAACTACCTGAGTAGCTACATTGTTATTGGTATATACACCAATTTATATTCTTTTGGGATTGGGATAACCTCCCATGCACACTCCTTCAGTCTTGGGATAACCTACCATTTACCCGTTCATCTCATATAAAATTAATCATTACCCAATGAATTGGATTGAGATATTGTTCCCATGTATCACATAATCAATACATATATGTTCCATGATATCTAAAAACATTCAAAATGTCATAACTAATTAAAAAATTGTAATAATATAAATTTTATCATAACATTACTTTTGAAAAAAAGATATTTCAAAATAATTTATCATTTTATCATTTCATAAATACATAACTCATGGAAAAAGAAGTGGGTTTCATAATACTTTTTCATGGTATTAAAATTTGAATATAAATTGGTTTCATAAAGTAATTTCCAACATAATTTTGATTATCAATAGGAAGTCCATAAGATTTTACATTATTCACTTATTACTGGTAAATATGGAAATGTTTATGGTGATGAAGGGGGAAAGGCTATATTAACTAGTCTGAGAAGTGGTGGATCTATCTCTTTAATGGATGTTGTCCTAAGGGGTGAGGCAACAATGAATGATGGTGAGGATTTTTCCTCTGTTCCTTCAATGAAAAGACCCTATAAGGACTAATTTCAACCCCCTAGGAATGTTTCTACTATATCATCTTCATATATGTCATGAAAGGTTGAAAAAAACTACCTAAAGACCATTAATTCAGAAAAGTATCCATCTATGTTTTAATCTGTATACTCTGAATATGGGAATGAAATATCATTTTATGATTTCTAGATTTGATGAATAAGGCAAAGTGTGGTTGTTTGACCCCATTTTCCATTTCTATGTACCTCCATTCACTCTATTAATAAATTTTCAGAAGTGTTTTTTCTAACTAAACATCTTAAAAAATCAAATCATGTCATCTTAGATTGAAACTAATTTCAACACAAAAATCACAAAATGTTTTTCTTATTAAAAAAATCATTTCGACATTGCAAAACTATTCAGTACATAAATCATTTTAAAAATCCATATATTTGAAAAAAAACTTTTGAAACTTATAAATTATGATTTAAATATACATTTTAAAACATTTCCAATGTAAAATTTCATTTCACTTTGAAATGACTTAATTAAAATCAAAAAATTCCCCAAATATTAAGGAAAAAATTTTATTTGAGAAAAACCATTAAAATTATTTATAGATTCTTGAAATCATTGAGTTATAATGATAGTGGAAAATATTGTTCATTCTATGTATAATAATACAAATATTCCTTTTATATTTTTGGTAATAGCCAATGTGGCCTAATTTTTTATAATGACCTGACGATTCTAATAAAAATTAATTGTAAAAATTCAAACATGGTTAATAATTCTTGAAAAAAATGGTTTATTTTATAATATTTTTGAAATTATTTTCAGAAAACAATAATATAAAAGAAAAATGGTTTTCAACCAAATAGAAAGTTATAATATATTTTCCTCAAAAAATTTAAAGATATTTTTAAATAGGATAGAGAGGGAAAATTGTACTATTAATTGAAAATGTTATGAATCACTAGAGAAAATGAAATCAAATTCTTCTATTGAGATATTGATCTTATCATTTCATCATTTTCAGAATAATCACAAAAAATTCGGATAAATGGTGAGATTATAACATAAAAACATTACAATATTTGTAACAATTGTTTCATAATCCACATGAAATAATAAAAAAATTACTCTCATAAAGATAATTAAAAATTAATAATCATGATATAACATGTCAATGGATAATTATATAAAAATCTAAAATGAATGTAGGTTCGTAACATAACTGATTTCCCACAGGAGACAAATTGGAACTAAAATCCCCGACCGTATTGGTATCATTTTAACAATAAAACCAATGAAATAGATAACCTTAAGTGGGTATGTAAATCACCATAATTTTAAGGATATAAAAATAAAATACATTCCTGGGATGTATCACTTAAAATAATTATGTGGTGAATAAGGCAGGTGTCTGAGAAAAATAAAATTGAGGCGAAATCCCTTAGCTTAAGTCCTAATTCATTTTGTACATATTCCACAACCAATATAATAAATATAATTTCATTTTAAATATATTATATAAAAATAATTTTACTAATAATACAATATATTATATACTTTTAACCATTATAACCAGTTTATTGATAATTAGATGTTAATTTCGTGTTTCGTACAACAACTCCTGTGTTTTTCATGAATGTTTTGATTTTTTTGGTAATCATAAATTGATCATAGTTCCATAATATCCATAGTGTTAAATAAGACATAATTATAAAATATATTAATTATATTTTAATTTATAGTAATCCATAAATGCTAGACATAGAAAATGAAAAACATTATTAAAGGTGATGGTATGTCGTATGTACGCATGAAAATTGTTTCCATTTTATGAACAGTTTAATTGTGATAAATCTAAATAATAAATTATTTTCAAAAAGGAAATTTTAATGTTATATATAACACATATTTCCATTAAAACCATCTGTATTAACATCCATGTGCAGCATAATCATATCTTGACACTTCATAAGGACAAAATCTTTCGTACATAGGATAAATGTTATTGTATTCTCACTGAATTAAATCTAATGAAGTATATGTGATTTCATAATTAAATATGTATAAATATGTTTAAAATATCAAATATATAAATTTAATAAATCATTGTTAAATTTAAAGTTTAATAAAAAGGGAAAACACACCACATTTGTTTTCTAGAAGGTAGTTCTCCATACAGACGTGTGGTGTTATTGTTATCTAATGGTTTCTCAGGGAAGATATTATATTTTTATTATAGTTAAACATGAATAATTATCTAATAAATATATTATAAAAACATTAAATCCATTATTATATCAATCTGTGATAGGTTTTGATTTAAAATGAATATCATCGGTTCGTGAGGCGGTAGTTAACCGTAAACACAAATAATGATTTTGTATCCCGTTAGATGGAAGTATAGATGGTTTTATGTCATTAAAATAACACGAGAACATATAGTTATATGGAATGTATTGTGTTTATTATATCACCATCGTATAATTAAAATTTATCAAGGGGAGGAAGAAATAAAATTAAATATTTGTTTAAGGACATTGCCCCTTATTCATAAAACTTCATTTGGTTTTTACAAAAACCAATACAATGATGTATTTATGAAACAATAAGGATCATATGATGATATTAAGGAAATAATGAAGTTATTTTTTCTATTAATGTTAGATTTAATGTTATTTTAAATTGTGAATATGATGAGAGAGGGGTGGCCTTTTATAATTGAAATGACTGAAAAACATCTAATTTCATGAAAAGAAAATGGTGTATACATGTTTTTTCATAGGACACAAATCACCTAAATGAGAAATTATATAAACATTTAGAAGATAAGTCCTATATATATGCATACAATTGTATTTATATGTTTATAGATCATTTTACCACATATCATTTTTGTTTAACCCCCGATAAAGACATTTTTTCATAACACCAATAATAAATTTTTACTATTTCAACATTGAATTATGAAAATAAAATTATGTTAATAATACTGGATAATATAAATTTTCATATTCAAAATATGGAATCCATAATTTATAAATTTTATTCAAATATGTTTAAAATTTTGATTTAAAATTAATCCCACATACGTGATGAAAAATATGTTTTCCCAAGAGAGAGGGTTTAAATGTTTAAATATATTAAATTTCAAAAATCATTATAAAATTTATTATAATAAAATTAATTAGTTTAATATATGTATAATTGAACTAATTTTACATTTAAAACCCTATTGACAAAAAAATGTCCATATAAATACTGTAAATGAAATGACAGTTTTGAATAAAACCCATTCTTTTTCATTGCTAATCAAAAAGTGAATCTTTTCATAAAAATATCATTATTAAACCTAATATAAATATCAAATTGTATTTAAAAAATTATTTTAATTTTATAAATTTTATTTTAAAATTTTGGTATAAAATAATTTTATTAGAAGTCTTAATTAGGAGGAAAATGGTTTTTTAGAAAAATATAGCATTAATGTGTAAAATTGTAACAATGTTATAGATTTTATTGAAAAAATATAAGATTAATGATGAAAATTTCATTGAATATATAAAATACTAATTTTAATAAAATCATTCAACAAAATTATTTTTCTTATCTTTTTAATGTGACACATGTTTCTATGCATGAAAATAGTGTTTATTAAAATTATTTCATTTGCATTAAAATAAAATTAATATTAATTCCTAAATAATTGCTCACACAGGAAATAATTTTATATACATGTGTAAACCATAGGTTATAATAATTTTTTCAATTATATTCATACCCGTAATTCCAATAGCTAGGTTATAACTATAATATTAAATAGTAGTATTTTAATTGTATATCATATTATATTTAAACTCGTTGTTTCATATAAGGAAATATAAAATTATAGTTTCTTTCAATGACATCTAAAATTAGTATTTCATTTTATTTATGATAATCTCAGAGTTTCTTATAATTAAATTTCTAAAAAATATTAAGTTTATTTCAAAATGTATAATTCACAAAATCATGGGGTGTTACAGAATAATTATATAAATAATATTCAAGGAGATAATGATTTTTATGTTAGTTAAAATGTATTCCCTTTAATATCTGCATGGATGTGGATTATGATAATTGGGAATATAGGGATGTTGATCCCTTGACAAATCAATCCCTTTAGGATCTTTGATCATGTTAGGATCACATATTAATACTTAATTCTACCTCAATACCTCTATCATGTGTAGAAGGTATTCCACATATCACTATTGAGGAAGTAAATACCATATTCATCAGATGTAATAAAAATGGAAGCTATAAAACTATAAGATCATCGTTCCTATGAGCAATAATCTGGGGGAATTTTCGAATGAAAAGTCTAGGTTATGATAAAAATACCACCAACATGTCATTGGATTATGGTCCAATCATATTTTTTATTATGATAAATAGAAACTAAAGGATGTGATAATAAGATTACCATCACTTATTTCCCACCATATAGTAAAATTTTGTGGATGAAATTTATTTTAACATTGGTATACTACAATAAACTACAAATTTAGTAAATACTTTTCATTAATTAAATTCCATGAGAGTATCTTTGTATTTATAAAATACCAAAATAAAATTATCTATGATTTAATAAATGATAAAATTATAGAAAGAATAAAACATATTGGTGATAAAATATTGAAATAGATTACAAACTATCGCAAATAAATCCCATGCATTTCATTATGTTTTTAAAAAATTTGTTTTAATTATATATTTTATTTTCATTTACAATGTAGAAAAATAAATTTTAGATATTTATTTAGCTAAAAATCATATTTTTTTAAAATTTATTATCTAAAAATTATCATAGAATATTATTTCTGGAAATTTTATTAAATAGTATATTTTTAGGTAATTAGTGAAAAATTCAGTTTTGATAAAAAAAAATTTATGAAAATATTATTATATAAGATATTAATAAAATAATTATAATTCTTTTAAATTAAATGATGAATTTTTTATGTTTCAAAAATATATATTTTGAAAATTAATATCATAATTTTTAAGAAAATATATTTAACATTTTATAACTTTAAATCATATTTTACAAGAAAATAAATTATTTTTAGAATTTCATGTGAAATATATATTAGATATATAAAATATGGTTTTGTATATCATTAAAATACCTAAAACATAATTTTTATAATAACCCAATTTATATCATCAGAATCAAATTCCTGGATAAAATTTACCAACACACGATTTATTTAGAATAAAATACACTTAAAAATGGGGTTTTATGTGTTACATATGCTAATGATAAAATTAATATTTTCCTAAACATATAAATATATATAATAATATGGATTAATTTTTTGTATCGGTATGTACAAAATATTATATTAGTTATATTTTATTTTTAAGAATTAAATGAAAATTACTTTGGTAAAAAACATTTACCATAGTAAAATCGAAAATAGTAAAAGTAATTAATGTTGGGGTAAAGGGTGTGAAACATGTCAAAAAATGTTTATATTTGAGCCATTGATTGATTCATGACAATATATCATCCTAAAATCCCTTATTTATCATTTAATGGGGAACATGACATTTGATACATGATCTCTATTTATATTAAGTTGAAATACTTACCAGAATTTCATTCTCACTAGTTGTAAAAGGTCCTCACACCACCAATTCAGGACCACTAAAAGAATTATTTTCCCAAATTAAACTCCATAAATTGTCCTTTCTTTATAACCATATAAATTTCCCTTTATTATATGGTCATAATATATATTTTCATAACACATTTGTTTCCAATGAGTCTTCTAAGGGAAAGACTAATTTCTTAGTGTTCATACATTTTCTATGTAAACAAAATTTCCTTCCATTATTACCTCTAAAATATAATCATCTTTTTAGTTTATTAAGATTTAAATTTTTTTCATAAATAAATTTAATATTATATTGGATAATATATTAACTATATTTTCCATTTTAAATTATGAAAAATGAAAATGACTTTTGTGTGTCATGCAGACTACCACCTCCTCGAAGAGATGACTTTAAAATTTCACCATGAATGCTCTTCAATGAAAATATAAAATATAAAATATAAAATATAAAATTTATATTTATTATATTTATGATTATTATGATACAAATTTCAATACATGTTTTTTATTTTAATTTTTTGATATATCAAAACTGTAATCGTGCATTGTGCAGGCTACCACCTCCACGAAGTAATATATATTATTTTTCATATATTTTCTTTATTATTTATTAAAACCTCTTAAAATATGAATCACAACCATAAAAGTATCAAAATGATATTATTTTATTATTTAATTATTATACTATTCCAAAATAAATAACTTTTATTGTCTACTCATCCTTGAATTATTGTATGCTCATTTTTGGATCAATCTGATCAACTTAATGAACACTAAAATAAAATTAAATAATGGATGGAAATGATGATTTACTTACTGAATATATTTTCCATAAATAAATAAATAATTATTTCATCTTTTTTTAAATGGTATCATTAATCTTAATCTAATTATTTAGGATACCATTATTTATTTGATAAAAATCATTGAACTATAGTAGTTTCCAATTTCATCTAAATGAACTATTTCTAAAATTATCGTAGAATGAAATTATAAAATTATCAAAAAAATTAAATTAACTTATATTTTATAGTAATGATGAAATTTTGGAGAATAATGAATAATGATGAAACTATTATGAGAACATCTCAAAAAAATAAAGATTACTCACACAAAATGTAGAATATATATAATTACTAACTAATTTGAATGTAGAGAATAATTATAATTCATGTTTAAAAAATATGTGGATTTAAATAAGATTATGAAATATGTTATTATTATATTTATGTTTTTCATAAGTGAGGTTATATATGATTAACTAAGAAATAATTCAAGGAAAGGGTTTCATTTAATCAAAATTAATATCCCTAGGGAATATTAATTTTTACATTAATTATATTTTAAAGATTTATTTGATTCTATAGTTCCCCATTTTTTTGTTATAACCTATTTTTCTTACAAGAACATTATTCTAAATATTAGTAACCACTTTATTTAAAAAGATTTAAAATAATTTGTATAATTTTGGTATGAATAACTCTAATTCTTACAATTGAATCTTCTCTTCCATGTCCAAGTTTCACATGTGAAAATTATTATATATATATATAAATAAAAATATATTTTATCTTTTATAATGGTCATATTTTAAATTTATTGTTTTATTAAGTTAAATTCATTAAAAAAATCGGAGTTAGTTTTTTCATTAAATCGGTCTAAAATGTTTAATAATAGTATGTTCTTTCATTATTTACCACTCCTAATTTATTATCTTTAATGTTTTTATTTTGAAACTCTATTTAATTATAAATCTATTTAATATTTTCTCTATAAATTATTATCTTTATAAATATATTTTTTAACAAATTTCCACTTCATCTATTTTAACAATGTTAAAAATGTTTTGTGAAAATATTTTTATTTTCAATTTTATTGTTCCTATAGGGTTTATTACTCATGAAGTCATGTTTTAATCACCCTATATATTTTATTATGATATTATTCATTTTTTCAAATATCATTTTTGGTATCCTATGATTCAATATGTTCATCTTAAGATATAATTTTAATAACTCCATCCTTTCTTCATTTTTTGAAGATATTATGACTGATTTATTTTATGTTTAAAATATATTTGTAGATAATGATTGGTGGGTCATATATCACCCTAAAATAATTTTAATTATGTTTATATTTGTTGATATATTAATTATTGAACACAATTGTTTTATATAGGTATCTGTATAAGGAGTTTTATCACATTTGTATGAAGGGGCATAATTTTTTTTCACATAGTGATAGTAATAATGAGTTTTCTCACAAATGATAAATTATATTATTGTTATTTCACATTTTCATGTTTTTTATTAATTCATACTACATTTAGATGAAACTCTACATTTTCATGAATATCCATGATTTCATGCTACACCTTATTTTTATGTTATTTCAAACATATATGTTTTTCACTATTGTTTTACGATTATTGAGATGTATTTTCTAATTTTAACATATCTTTTATGTTTACTCTAATGAAATTTTTTTATGTTTTTTTCAGGTTTTATTATAATAAAATATTGTTTTATGATCTTTTAAAAGGATATTTATCCTCTTACTAATGTCATCCTTTATATTTATGATTTTATATAATATGATAGGTTTTTTATAACATAGATTGTAAGATCACAAATTTCTTATGATTACAACCCCCTAGGTTGTGAAGATTATTATATCATTTGAGATTTTTAGGTAAGGTTTTATAAGAGTTATATTTTGGAGTGATGTTTTCAAGTGTTATAAAATCATATTTTTCTGTAGATAATCTCCATGAAACTAATAAATTAAGTCCTTGGGTTAAAAACTATTTTGGAGATGTATTTTCAATATAATGAAATTATTATATTATTTATCTAATTTTTTGGTTTTATTTAGTTATATATAGTTTTATACATATCTATAATATATAAACTATTAACCATATTCCAAATTCAATAAAACACATAGATAATATATATATAATAACTTTGGTTATAAAAAAACTTAATTAAAATATCATCTAATATAATAATTATACTAAAATATTATTTATGCTTGTAGTGGGAGCATAATAATATTTCTCTAATTCTAAATCTACTCACTTATACAGCCATAGAAAATAAGTGTTAATTTTTACTATAGTAAATCATACTTCTTTTCCAATATGTATATTTAATTCATGTTTCTCAAATTTCCTCACATCGTTGAGTATATGTTTATCTAAATTTTTTTTAATTAAAACCTAGTATCAAATACCCAAGTTAAAATGTTTGTGAAATTGAAATCTATAAAATTTAAATTCTTGTAATGCTTCACAGTGAGAAAACTTATCACCCTTAGATACCAATATATAATTTTTTAATATTTTATACCTATAAGAAATATTAAGATGATATATATGACATATTATATTATCTACATAAAAGAGAAATATTTGGGTGAGTATCATGTTTTATATATTTTTATTAAAGGGGTTTAATGAAACTACTGAATTAAAAATGATGACATGTCTTTCCAAACTGTAAAGGACATATACTAGTTATGAGATGATGAATACCACTTCTCCAATGGAAGGTGGACATTGTAATTTTTATGATAGATTTTATAAGATTTTCATTAGTATAAATTTTGCAAGGTTTGACTCATATAATCCTTTTGGGGAAATCATTTCCTAATCTATGGTTATTTTAAATATTTAATAAATATACCTAAAACCTTTTTCAATCCAAATAATGGAATGTTTTAAAAAATTCTACAAATTCTAATGAAACCATAAACTAATTTGGGAATAGATATATTATTATTTCTCCATATTTAATTAATCTATTATTATTATAAAGATTAAATTAGAATAGTTTTTTTAGTAATTTAACCCTATCTAATGGGGTGGCGAGTGTTATGAAATTGTGATAGAACCAATGAAATGGGATTCTAGAATATCCCTATCAAGGGAATAAAAACGTATTTTTCTTAGGGCAACATAATGGGATATGTTTTATATTTGAAAGTTAATTTTTGAAGAAACATAGTAATTCATTTTATGTTTAGGAATTCATGACTATGTCCATGTTGTTTATCATAAAATCGAGTATACTAGTATGTGAAAGGTTCCTATAAATGCTTATTGTGTGTTTTCTACCATTGAATCCCAATAAATATCATTTTTATACTATTATATAATTGGACAGGTTATGATGGGACATGTTGGGTGCAGTAACCCTCATTCTCCCAAGTCAATACATAACTCCATTAAAGACATAGGTGTTTTGGTACCTTTATTGGGTTAAAATGTTAAATTTAATCTTTCATGGAATCTTCAAAATTTTCCATGGTTATATTGACCAAATAATTTAGTGTTTTCCCAAAGGATAAGTTATGGATGATTTATGAAAATTTTGTGTTTTATAGGACTATAAATATTTCTTATTTATTTAAACATATATCCTGGAAATTAGATGTTGAATTAGTGACCCTAATTTCATTATTTTGAAAATTGAAATACCATTATGTTATATTTTTGGATGAATGTTTTTGTTATAGTTGTATTATGGGCTTATTATAGCCTTGATAATAATATATTAAATATATTATATTGTTTTTCTCCCTCAAACACATATTTGTAATGAAATTATTATATTCCCTATGTAGATCTATGAATTTGATAACTATTTCTAGGGTTGTGTATGAGATAGAAAATTTACACTTTGTGAGGAATATTCATTTTTCACACTAGGTACTCAAGGGGTGTATGTAATGAGTGGAATCTAATTACATAAATTAAAATTTTAAATTATTATTCATTAACCATAATACCCATTATATATTACCAATTTACAACATATTTCTGGGGTAATATAAAAAATAATTGTATCTTGAAAGATATTGAGAAGAGGTAAAGGTGGTTACTGGATGAGGCTGGAGGAAACCTAACTAACATGTTCATCCTAAAGGATTGATCAAAACCTAAGTTAGGATTTATTATTTTTTGATATCTTCCTCATGATATTTATATAATATATTTATAAATTGTTCTTTTTTCTTTATATTTTATTTTCTTAATGAATTGTATGGTATACATTTATTTACATAATCCTACTCTTGTTTTTTTTGTTGAACATTATAGTATTTATAGTGAATAAAGATGAAATTGAGGGTTGAGAACCTAGTTTCAAAATTAATTCCCATTGGAAGGGATATTTTCATCCAAAGTCTGAGAAACAGTTGATTTCATAATAATTAAAATGATATAAAAGATAATTTGGATGTGGGTGTCTCCTTGAATGAATAAAATAATAATGTGGAATAATGTAGTAGATGATGATGAAGGGAGGATAATTGAGGAGGAAGATTTATGTGAGACACTATAGAGCATGGGTAAAGAAGATGTGGTATGATAATATTCTTTATGGAGGTGGAGTTTGAATTAATTGTGAGTGGCAGATTATGTAAGGATAAGGCCACTTCTATTATGGCTATAATCAACATGTTGAATTAAGGGAATTGTTTGGGTGCCATGATTATTCCCCCTAATCATCTGATCCACCTTATAAAAATAATATGAATTAAACATCATACCATGTAAAAGTAGAGAAAAATAGGTCTGAACAACCCCACTTGGAAAGGTGTAATTGGATAGCCATCCTGGAGAACCTAGAGAAGTTATTTGGAAAATATGGCACATTGCATGCCAACCCAGTCAGCCCAAACACATAATCGAGTAGTAGTTAGATTGGGTTATTCCCACCTGAATTCACCCAATAGAGGGGTAATTCCCCTGGATGTATGACACAGATGAGAGCCAATAAATCAAACTCTACACCAAGCATGGGTAATGACACATCTAGCTAAGAACATCATCCCCCTCCCAACATTCCAGGTGGGACACATGGAGGAATCCATGTAAACCCTTTCTTCCTATGTGGGATGCTTCCACTTTTTTTCACTAGGTGCCTATTTCTAAAAAATAAATTGTGCATCCTTTTTAATTTTCGACATATAGCACAATGGTGTGATGTTTTGGTCATTGGATTCCATTTATGAGGTTATATTAAAATGTATTGAGATTATCTATATATTGGTGATGATTGGGTTTGGGAATTATTATAGAATTGATATCATGACTAAAAACACTCAAAAACATTGTGGTTGTTTTTGGGTATGAGTTACGCATCCATCCTTAGATAGAGTTAGTTTTCACTACGTTTTTTGTACCCCCATTGAGTTGATGTATCCTCAACCTATGGATTATATATGGTTGTTACTAACCCAAAAACAATATGGTGTGTGATCCTATATACATGGAAATAGTATTCTCCTATCTATGAGATGAATTTAGTCAATAGGTCCTCTAATAGTGTCAAGATCCCCCCGCCTAACTATACTGTGGGATCCTCTACTATTCTTCCATAGAGGCTATGTGGGTTCCAAATTTGAGTTGATTATATTATTAGATCAATGTGATAATTTCTCTAGTAGTTAGGATGCACATAGTGTGACTCTTTACCCTCTCCTAGGATCAATTATTTATATAATACATTGGTGGATATGTTAATAAGGGTTAGTACTTACATGATCTAAATTTACTATTGGTCATGGTGTGAGTACCCTATGGGTTTCTATAATGGCAGAATGTTATCAGTTTTTTTGGATGGAAGGTTGTGCTCCCACCTTAACTGAAATAGTTACATTAGAAAGGTGGGGATCCCCTATTATGATTTATAGTGGAGACTTGTCAATTAGACTGTTTCGTAAGTAATATGTTTTGAGAAATATGATTTCATAGTCACCACTTAATTATCTTTAATATGCAACATAATATCGTGCTATAGAATTTAGAATTATTATGCTTTATTATACTCAAGGATTCCTAGGTTTCCTATAAAATGAGGACCTTAATTTATACAATGTAATATGAATGTGAATAATATTTATTCCTAATACTTATGGTAGTTAACAATATATGGATCCTTTCCCATTTTCAACCTAGTCAATATTTCATTCATGTGGTTTTGAGATGGTTAATTATTTTTTTCTTTCCATTTTGGATTTTATTTATCCTAATAATTTTGTCTATAATCATCCCACATGTATTTTTGTAACATTTTTTGTGTTTATAAACATGTTTTAGGATGTATAGGTTGTTTTCGTGGAGGTTGATCAGAATTTTTTTTAGAGATAATGCATGTTGGTTCTTGATGATGCATTATGGTGCACGATAGTTTGTTATATTGACATTGACCATTGAAACTGGAGATTTATCCATGAGTATAAGAAATAATGAAGGAAATTATTCTGATTTATATCAACCAGAATCATAATCTTATAGGATGTGTAATTCCTTTGGTATTTTAATATGTGGAATTATACTTTTATTTTATAATGTTTTTATATTATTTAGTTGAATATATAAATTATGTTGGTTATTTTATACAATTGAGATATGTATTTTTCACATTTTGTTTCGATGAGGCCTCCCATATAGTGTGGAATACCTACTTACTACTATTAACCATCCCAGGGCCTATTAAAGGTTCTCTTAGGGTGGAACATTCATCTTATTTATAGCCCATTTGGGGGAAATCTGGTTCCGGTCTCTATGTATTCGAGTTTTATACTGACCCTATCTAATATAAATGTAGATTATATAAAAAATTTAGTATAAAAAATAATTAGGATGGGTAGAAATAACATATATATAGACGGTGGTGTATCCCACAACCTAACACGTCCACACTACCTTTGATGGTTTCAAACCCTGAGAATACGCTGGTTATCCGGCCTGAATCTCACTACTAGACCCCTAAATAGAAATTAAAAATAATACCATATTACATTGAAATTACCCTCAATTATCTAAATGAACGACACCATTGTGATAATTATATATATAATAAATATAGGTAATTTGTTTTCCTGAAATGGAATCAAATTGGGGAAAAAGTGAGAAATACCACACATAGGAGAAAGTGGGCCACATGAAGACCTGTGAGTTCACTTCATGATGTGAAAGGTGGGGATGGGTGGATAGAGATACTCATATTCTAGGGCCCCATGTATGGATATCATACAATTCCTAGCTCAGCGAGGCTAGGATGACCTGGCCCTCCCATATAGAAATCAGGTTGCGATCCGATCATGGGGTGGATCAAATATTTAGAGGATATCACAGCCTAATTGTAATTCACCATTCATGTTAGGCTACGAACACATATATTGAGTTCATGACCTAATCCAACTTTTGGATATAACCCATTTTTCATTTGATGAGATAAATGGACTCCACAATTGCTGAGTTGGTCCCTATACTACCTCCTCTCTACCCAAGAACTGCTTTGTTACACACCTCCCACCCAAATAAAGCTTCCTCAATCTATCATCCCCAATCATGTTAGGGGGACCCATTTATACCATCCTTAACTGATATTGGGCAATGGTGAATTTGGACTGGTGGGAATGAGCTTATGAGAAATACGTCCTAATGACTATATGGTTAGTATGTTTGGTTTCTTCCAGAATATAACCATGTGAGTACATAGTTTTGATGTTGGGTTTGATAGGGAATATATCTTAGAGAGGATATAGCTTTGAATATTGGGTTTCAAAAGGAATATATCCCATTTATGAAGTACTCATAAGAAATATGTCTCAATGAGGTTATCAATTTGATTTTGTGGTTCATATGGAATATACCCTGATATGGATATATCTGTAAATATTTGGTTTCATTTGTAATATAGAAAAGTTAGGATTTGGGTTAGAATATTTAGTTTCATATGGATTATATAATTGAGGGGCTATGGTCTGAATATTGTTTTAACCAATAATAATAAATCGAATATATCATTATGAATAGTAATCAAAGACAACACAATTTCAATTTAATAGTTTATGTTCATGTGAGAGGAAAATTCCATGTAATTTAATGTCATGTGGCAAGGATGTTTGAATAATGATAGTGGATAACATTAAATGGTGAATGAGACTTATGAATAGGAATCCATTTATTGTCTATCATTATGGATGACTAAATTAAAGGAGGGTTCTAGGGATTATACTATATTATAATCCTTTATAGATTTTACCAAAATTATCTCTTTGATAACTAAGAAGTGAAGGATGACTTGAATCATGGTTAATATGGCCCAATGAGAATTAGTTTTTCTTTACACATGATATGTGCCCTTGAAACTACCATGAGATAATGAAGGATATGTATGGTTCTTAGGAGTATTATTCATGATGATACCAAACCTGGTCACTGACTCAAGGTAATTCATGATTTTAGGAATACACCTTGTAAGAGACCCTTTGTGATGACCGAAACATTTATTAATTAAAATTCATTTTGATCTAATTAAATGTATTATTATGTTAAATGGTTATATAAAACATTTGAACTTCCATTGTTTTATATGTTTTTTTATTTTAAAATGCTGTTAATATTTTTTACCATTTCTAATATAGTCGTTGAACAATGATAACATGACTAGTATAAATATAGGGCTTTATCAAATCCAATTTACTAAGACAAAGGAAGTGATGGACTCATCCAGTAGAACTACTCTATATGAATCCCAATTTATGTAGCTTATAAGGTATGTGGCATCTCTAGGCTTCTGTCTTGACCAATCCCAAGACGAGCTTCAACATTTGATGTTTGAACGGAACCGCCTATGGGAAAAGAGGATGTTAAGAAAGATTAGCACCCGAGAGATGATATCTGATCCACCCCAAGAGTCTGTCACCATCATACACCATACACTATGCTATTATGTAGGAGCTATAAGGGGTTATGTAAAAATACACTTATGCTATGATTATCTGTATTATTTTTTGTATGGAATAACGAATATTCATTCATCTTATTATTTTTACTTTGAGAACACATATTATTTTTTACGTTATATTTTAATTAAATTAAGAAGTATATTTTGATGAATTAATTTAATTTTTAATTAAACAATATTTTAAAAAATTAATATTACAAAATTACATTTTATTAAATTGAAATGATCACATATATTTTATGAATATAATGGTAATTTTTATTAAGGTTTGAAAGATGTTTTTTGTCAAAACCCATGAATTTTTTATAAATTCCATTTTTTATTTTAAATGTAAAATTTGAAATATTAAAAAAATTATTTAGATAAAAGTAATATTATTTTTGGATTTAGGACGTCAAAATCATCTAATGGTGATTTTTTTATAATTTTCTGAGAGAATCAAATTTTTGTGTAAAAATTAAATACCGTTTAAATATATAATGAGTTTTGTGACATCGTAATTCCCCAATAGTGATGTAATAAAATACTATAAAAAGGAATTTATTCTTATATATGATTTACCATTAAAATAACCTGTTTTTATATTTTTTGATTAATTTTACAATACCTTAGTTGAACTTCCAAGACATATAAACTGTTTTAATATTTTAAAATGATTTCCATGAGAGTGTGAAACACCTCCACATAAGCTTAATCAATATTTTAATAAGTTCATACATTTTCATTATAAAATTATTTTTTATCCTACCCTTGTACAAAAATCAGGTGAAAAAACCATGGGTTGGTTTGTGGTTTTGATAGTTTAATGTGTGGTGTCCAAAACCAAAATAATAAATAATTCCCTCTCCTTTACTATATAAACCCTCAAAATACCCCATTCAAATTCACTCAAACCATTTGGAGCTTGACCAACCCCCAAAATCCTATCTCTAGAATTCTCCCAAGGAACCCCAAGCTTCTAATAATCCCGTCTCAATCCTATCCATAGCCTTTGGTATCACACTTCCATGTTAGGGATTTCATCCTCTCTCATTTTTTCCATGTTTCTTTATGTTAATATACCTTTATATTTTCAATTAAAAATGTTGGGGTATGATTTATAAACTACCCTATACATCTCTAATTATGTTTTAATGGTGAGATAACTCTTTATCTCTCATTAATCCCCCCTTGTACACTTGTTACAGTGTCAAAATTCCATACAAAATATCTCTCTCCAAATTTAAATTCAAGAAATTAATTTATATTATGCATCTAAATTCCATTACATATGTCGAGATATGATGTTACATGACCCCCTTATTATTTATTTCGCATATAAATTTTGAGATACCCCTTTCTCTCTCAGAAACCCATTTTATGATTTCTATTTGACGGTGTTATGTTGCAAAAGTTACACAAAAAATTCCATTCCAAAATAATTATGTAAGTGAATAACATACCCATATCTATATCAATGGTATTCACCTTTATGAACATGTAGTTATTGAATTAGGTCTTAAATTTTTCTTATTCCACATCTCTTATTCATGGAATAAATTATGATTTTTAATGAATCTATATTGTATGATCTACATGGCACACTTTTGCATGAAATTAAATGTTTATAAAGGGTGTTCCCTGAGTGCACTCCAAAGCATTAGGTAGAGGTTTGTATAATTTTATTTCAAGTGAAATGAGATTTTTCTCATACTAATTCAAGTAAAATGAGGGTTTACTAATTCTCCATGTGCAACGAGCCTTGTCTCGTGCTAATATCATGTTAACTGTTGTTGACACATTTCCAAGTTATGATAATCATTCTATTTCATTCCTTTGTGTTCATGTTTATCTTGTACTTATTTGATATTATTATTTCCTAACATGTACTATATTCTTTAGGTTATTCATTGTTTACAACCTTACTGGGCTATATAGATCATTATTTCATTATTCATCTCCTCTGGTTTTCCGATGCAAGGAAAATTACGAAGGAATGTTGTGGTCATTTAAAAGATGTTTTCAAAAAAGATGTTTTGTTTTATGTTCTATGTTATGTAATTTTCCTACATTCCCATGACACTAGAAATATCGATCATAATTGTTTTCCAAAGTTCATGTTTATGTAATAAATCATGTTTAAGTCTATAATAAAGATCAAGGTTGTTATAGTTGGTATTAGAGGATAGGTTTAGTTATTTTTTGGATTAGGATTAGAAAATAATTATGAAAGGATTAATGATAATACTGAGAATAATAATAACATCCCTAATATTTGGTGAGTATTGAGAAAATGTTTTATCAAAAAAATGCATCCCTATTTCAATTTGATCAGCTAGAGGTGGGTTAGGAACAAATGTATCTAAGGGTAAAACCTGAAAACACCACTTTGTGATAGAATCGAATAGGAAGTGGGGCACGACAATGAGCCTTTATATACTCTAGGTTATTATACTCTTGGAGGATATTCTTTTATAAATTCACGAGTTTAGTATGAACCATTATTAAGAGAATAAAAAAATTCACCAAACAATATATGTTGGCATGTATATCATGGATAACAGAGATTTATGTATATAAATTCATAAGTAATGGAAATAAAATTAATTTATAAGTCATCCGTTTTTTGTCTTTGGATTACCCAATATGTGTTACCTCTACCTTTCCTTTTATTCCTACCAATGTTTGGTAAAATGAGGATTCGGGCTTAGAACCGATGTGAAGTTCAATATAAATACTGTTCTAATGAGATTCCCAATGTAATGGGGGTGGGAATTGCGAACATTTCCAAGATACTATCTCACTTAAATCATGTTTTGAATTGAATCACTGGTTAAGAGGAACGTTCAACCCCCCTCCCCCCAAGAAAAAACAAGAAGCAATTGAAATAATCATGAGACATAGGCCTCCTACTTTTACTGGATCATCTGATCCCTCATTTTCCAAACAGTGGATCAACTCGATTGAAAAGATATTCTCCGTCCATTAATGTTCTGAACCAGAGAAGGTTCTTCTAGATAGTTATTTCATGGGGGAGAAGCTGATAAATTGTGGACATTAATCAAAAATATGAAGCCTTAGGAGGAGATCAAGGATTTGGAATGGAAGGATTTCTAGAAAATGTTTTTTTGATAAATTTTTTCAGTGGACCCTCTGACTTAAGATAGAAAGGGACATATTTTCCCACTATAAAAAAGATGAATAATCCATCGGAGCGTATGAGGAAAACATTAAAAGTCTTTCATGATATGCCTCGGAAAATGTCATTACCCCCAAAAGCACGGTTAACTACTACTTTGGTGGGATGAAAAAATCCTACGGGAAGTCCTAGCGATTTATGAATTCAATATCTATGATTAAATTGTTGGATGTTCCCTCAAAGTCAAAATGGAAATCAGAGAATCTCTTGGGTGTAATTGGTATAAGAAAGAAGAATGTGTACAATAATTATGGATGTTCGAGGGATAAATCCAATGGGGATACGAAAATACAGAACCCCACTTACCAAAGGATTAGAAAGAAGAACCCTATAAATTTCCTAAAGGGAAAAGAAAATGCTTTAGGTGTGTAAGAGAAGGGTACATGGGTATTAACTACCGACAAGAAAAACCCTGATGCTGCGAGAGAGGAGAGGAACCTTTTGTTAAACTTTCAATGCATATTTCATTTCCTCAACTACAATGAACTGGTGAACTTTGAAAACCACTACCCTAAGAAAAAGGTTTTTGGTGGAAACCAACAACCTCCAAGGTAACAAGGTCAAGATTTTTTCATCACTATCGCCAAAGCGAACCCTAACAATGAAGTGGGGACAGATACACTAGATATTCATTCAATAACATTGAACATACTTTCTAATTATAGTTCTATGAAATCTTTTATATCCCGAAAGTTTAGTATAACAATCACAACACCAAAAAAATAATGGAAGTAGAGATGTTATTGAGAATGACAAATGGGGAAGTCATTACATCCCATGAATATAATTCCTCCCCGATCACAATCTGTGGATTGAACTTCCCATTGAACCATTTCATACTACCTCTAGTGGAATTTTATGCAATTATTGACATGGATTGGCATTAACTATATAGATCCAACATAAATTTCAAAGAGAAGGAAATCACTATCCATATAGAGAAAAGACCCATGATTCTATACATTTGCAAGGAGGAAGATGAATCTTCATTAGCATCATCATCTCATGCGTGGATATTACTGCCCTATGAGCATTCATATCATTCTTAGATGATTGGGTTTAAGGAAACAACCATCCTTGAAGACAAGCCTATTGCAAGGGAATTTACTGACGTGTTTCCCAGAGAATTGACTGGTCTTCCTCCTAGAGGAGATGTTTAATTCTCAATTGATCTTATACCTGCAGATTTTCCAATATCCAAGACTCCATATAGAATGGATATTGTGGAGCTTAAAGAGGTATGAAACAACTACACAAGAATATAGACAATGGGTTTATCCACCCATGTGCTTCACCACGGGGTGCACGAGTCCTCTTCATCAAGAATAAGGATGGTTCAATGAACCTTTTCATTGATTATCATGAGCTCAACAAAATCGCTATAAAGAAAAATTATCCACTACCAAGAATTTATTACATGTTAGATCAGCTATGTAGAGCACAATACTTCTTCGAGGTGGATCTGTTGTCAGGATATAACCAATTAATGGTGAAGAAGGAATATATCCCCAAGAATGATTTTTTTACAAGATCCGAGAACTATGAATTCATAGTAATGCATTTCGCACTCATTAATGCTCCAGAAATATTTATTGAAAAGATTAATATTTTTTTTAGATATTACCTTGATAAATATAAGGTAGTATTTATTGATGATATTCTAATATACTCCAAAACAATAGAGGAGCATGATGATCATCTAAGAAATGTACTAGAGACCTTAAGAAAGGATAATATATATGAAAAGTATTAAAAGTGTGAGTTATGGTTGAAAAGGTTCTCATTCTTGGGTCATATCATCCTAATAAATGGTATATATTTGGATCCCTACAAGAAAAATGTAATTAAGGGATGGCGAAGTCCAACACTGGTGACAAATATTCGTATCTTCCTAGGGTTTGCTAGATATTATCTCTAATTTGTGAGAAATTTCATATGACGGTCTAACCCACTTACCAAGATAACTCTGAAGGGAGTAATGTTTTCACAAAGTGATGAATGCGAATATAGCTGCATGTATTTGAAAAAAATGCTTATCACTATACCCATTCTCACATTACCCAAAAGTGGAGAACTTTTTGTGGTATTTAGTGATTCTTCGAAGAAGGGAATGGGATATGTGTTGATGAAAAAGGAAAAATTAATTGCCTATGATTAAAGGTAATTTTATGTTATTGAGAAAAACTATCCCACACATGATCTAAAGTTGGATGCAGTAATCTTCATATTGAAAATTTAGTGACAATAAATATTTGTGGTGAAGAGTGAAATATTCACGGATCACAGAAGCCTCCAGTATATATTCTCACAGAAAGAGTTGAACATTCACCAATGAATATGGTTAGAGATGATCAAAGATTGTGAATGATCAATCCATTACCCCCCCCCCCCCCAGGAAAGAGAATAAGGTGGTGGATTCTCTAAGTAGAAAATTACTTATTGATTCTATCATTGATAAGAATTTAAAAGTATCCAATATTCATAGATTTGATAAATATTGACATGGGAATCATAATAAAGTGGATATCATAAATCCTTTCACATATAATTGTTAAAACGTTTCTTGTGGAAAGGTTAAAGGATGCTCAATAGATTGATGTAGGAATTCAGAAGAAATATGAAAATATCAAAAAAGGAAAAACCACGGATTTCATTGTTAATGAAGAAGTAATTGTGATATTTGGGTCACGAATATGTGTTCTATCAAATTAGAAGTTAAATAATGAACTTCTAGATGATGTACCTAGTTTGAAAATCTATATTCACCCTGGAAACACAAAGATGTATTGAGATCTGGGATAGTGTTATTAGTGGTATAACATGAAGAATGAAATCATTGAGTATACATAAAAGTGTTTGGTATGTAAATAGGTTAATTTTGAGAAAAATAGGTCAAAGGGGATGATAAAACCATTACCCATACCGACATTGAAATGGGAAACATCACCATTTAATTTTCTGCAAGTCTTCCAAAGACATCCAAAGGAAAAAATGATATCTGGGTTATTATGGATTGTCTTACAACGACTGCACATATCATTTCAATTTTAGAGGATTTCTCATTGGATCTACTAAAATAGATATACATTAGATAAGTGGTAAGACTACATGGAGTACCAATATCTATTATATCTGATCGAGATCCATGATTCAACTATATGTTCCATAAGAGTATTCAACATTCTCTGAATACTGAGCTGAACTT
This sequence comes from Viscum album, assembly GCA_963277665.1. NCBI lineage: Eukaryota > Viridiplantae > Streptophyta > Magnoliopsida > Santalales > Viscaceae > Viscum > Viscum album. Next base: position 210,869,201 of record OY728123.1, read on the forward strand.
TAGTATGGCTTATCATCCTCAAACTTATAGCCAATATGAGTTGACTATCCAAACACTTGAGGACATATTTAGATAATTCTTAATGGAATAAAAAATAAGTATTTCATCAATATATTCATCGGGATGAGTTCTCTTACAAAATTAGTTTCCACTCCAGCATCCAAATGGCTCCTAATGAAACCCTTTATGGGAAGCGGTGCAGAACACCAACATGTTGGGATGATGTTGGGAAGAGAGAACTCCATGGTCCAAAAATTGTCAATGAAATGGTGTAAAAGGTTAATACTATCTAGTAACACATTATAGTTTCTCATAGTTGACAAAAGAGTTATGATGATAATTGTCAATGAGACCTAGAGTTTGATGTTGGGGACATGGTATTCCTCTAAGTATCACTGTGTAAGATAGTGATGAGATTTGGTAAGAATGTAATGTTTAGTCCAAGGTACATCATCCCTTTTGAGATCATTGATCACATTGGAGTAGTGGCCTATCGAATAGCACTCCCCACAAACCTATCTCAAGTACATGATGTATTCCATGTATCACTCTTAAGTAAGTACATACCTGACCCATCGCATGTACTCAATCCGTAGGTAGTATCATTTGTGAATGAATTATCCAATGAAGAGAAGTTGGTTAGAATATTATATCATCGGAAACATTTACCCGAAATAAGACAATTCCTCTCGTCATGGTGTTGTGGAGAAACAACAAGTTTGAAGAAGAAATGTGGGAATCAGAGGATGTGATGAAGTAGAGTTACCCTCATCTATTTTAGTGTGGAAAAATGGAAATTTCTAGAGGTAAATTTTTAAGGGGGTAATATTGTAATTACCCCAGCATTTATTAATGAGGATTACTATTGATCTAATTAAATGTGTTATTATGTAAAATGGTTTAATTAAATATATTAATTTCCCTTATTTTATGTTTTTTTGTTTTAAAATACCATTAAGAATTGTTACGACTTCCAATATAGCTATTGAATAGTGATCACATGAATAGTATAAATATATGGCTATAAAAAATCCAATTTACTCAGACAAAGTAACTGATGGCCTCATCTAGTATAATTTCACCCGACGAAACCCATTTTTCGATTATCTAAAAAGAGGTGGTGTCACAAGGATTCACTCTTAACCATGCCCAAGCCTTGATTCAACATGTTATGATTTAATAGAACTTCCTACAGGAGAAGTCGATGTTATTAGAGATTACAACACGAGTGATGTTATCCATGCCACCCCAAGAGTCTGTCACAATCTCACATCTTACCCTTTGGTTTTATGCTGGTGTTGTAAGGGTTTATATAACAACACCATAGCAATATGATTATGTTCATTATTTTTTGTACATAATAAAGAATATACATTCATTTTATTATTATTACTTTGAGCATAAACAGTATTTATTTAGTTAATATTTATATTAAATTAATAAATATATTTTCTCGAATTAATTGATTTTTTAATTAAAAAATATTTTAATAAAATATTATTACTAAATTAATTTTTATTAAATATAATTGATCTTATAATTTTTATGAATACAATTATAATTTTTATTATGGATGAAAGGATGTTTTTATCAAAACCCATGAATTGTTGATAACTGTATGTTTTTTATTTTAAATGTAAAAATTCACATATTTAGAAAATAATATAGATAAAATGAATATTATTTTTTGATTCAGGACGTTGAAATTATCATACGATGAGTTTATCATAATTTTCTAAGACAGTTGATTATTTGGGTAAAAATTAAATACTGGTTAAATATATAATGTGTATTATGACATCATAATGACCCAATAGTGATGTAAAAAATAATATAAAAATTTTGTTCGGACAATATATGTTTTAACTCTAAAATATTTTGATTTTATATGTGTTTGATTAATTTTACAATTCCTTAGTTGACCTTTCGAGATATATAAACTATTTTAAAATTTTAAAATGATTTCATTGAGAGTGTGACTCATCTCCTCACAAACAAGCCTAGTATTTTAATAAGTTAGGACATTTACTTTATAAAATAATTTTTTTCACTCCCCTTTTCTAATAAACATAGAAAAATACCATGGGTTGGTTTTTGGTTTTGATTAGTTTAATATTTGGTGTCCAAAACCTAAATAATAAATAATTCCCTCTCCTTTCCTATATAAACCCTCTCAATATCCCATTCCATGTCACTATTACCATTTGGAGATTGACCAAACCCTAACCTATCCACTTTATAATCCTCCCAAGGCTCTCCAAGCTCATAAGAATCCCCTCTCAAGCCTCTCCCAAGCCTTTGGGATCACAGTTCTATGTAATGGATTTCTTCCTCTCTCATTTTCGTCCATGTTTCTTTATATTAATTTACCATTGTATTTTCAATTAAAAATTTTGGAGTATGATTTATCACATCCCCTATAATTTTCTTAATTATGTTTGAATGATGACATACCTCTTACTATCTCATTAATTCCACCCATTTACACCTGTTACCATGTCAAAATTCCAAAAGGATTTTCTCTCTCCTTATTTACACTCATGAAATTGTTTTATATTTTGAATATAAATTCCATTACATATATTTATATATTATATTACTTGACCCCTAAATATCCATTTCATTTATAAATGATTAGTGATCCATTTATATCTCATCATAAAATTTTATAATTTTTATTTGACATTGTTATGCTGCCAAAGTTACACCAAATATTTCATCCCAAAATCTCCGTGTAAGTGAATACCATACCCAAATCTCTATCAAGGATGTTCACATTTATGAAAAATTACTTTTTTATTTAGGACTTACTTTTATGTATTACAAATATCTTATTCGTGGAATAAATTATGAGTTTTAATGAATCAATGTTGTATGATCTATGTGGCACACTTATGCATGAAGTGAAATGTTTATAAAGGGTTAACTCTAACAGTACTCCAATGCAGTGGGTAAATATTAGTATCATTGTACATCATGTGCAATGATTTTTTACTCATGATAATTCAAATGAAATTATGGTTTACTCATGCACCATGTGCAATGATCATTGGCTCATGCTAATATCATGTTAAATGTTGCATCCACATTTTCATGTTCTGATAATCATTCTATATCATGCCTTTATGATCATGTTTATCTTATTCTCGATAAATTTGATTATTTCCTAACATGTACTATATTCTTCATGTTATCCTTTGATTACTACCTTACTGGGCATTATAGATCACCCATTTCCTATGCATGTCATCGGGTTATCCAATGTAATACTTAGTACAAAGGAATTTTGTGGTCATGGAAAATCATATTTCAATAATGATGTTGTGTTTAATGTTCTATGTTGTTATATAATGTTACTAATTTCCCAATACAATAGGCATATCGATCCTTAGTGTTGTATTAAGTTCAAATTTACGTAACAAATCATGTATATGTGTGTAATAAAGATCAGGTTTATTACACCCTTATATGAATACCACTTACTAATTTATGGATCATGGGTATGATATCCACAATGGGGTAATGGTATGTTATTAAAACAATAGCGGATTCCCGAATATGCACAGCTCATTTACTGGAAAAGGGAGGCTAACTCTCTACTTGGGTCGCCTAGATGAGTTGTATATGCTTTGTGAAGTTCCACCTGCATCATCATGAAATGGAACATTGTTATCAAGAGATAATATTCTTTTCATCAATTTTAGGGTCATATGATTTGGGGATTATTTCCAATTATGATTCTTTTATCATTGAAACAAAATTTCATTATGATGTACACTAGAATGAACATGTCCATGATCATCTGTATTATGTGGCCATGGAGGGGAAATGTAAATAAATATATTGGTAGGTTATGTGGGATAAGGTGATGTCGAGGTACATATGTTTGGCATGGATGGAACCAAGGAAAGAATCCTTGAAAATTACATTATAATGTATATGGTTTGAGAATTTTTTTGAAATTATTTGGTGTTCTGGTGAGGGTTTTACCTATTATATAGAGAATGATAATTTTTATGTGGTTTTAGTGTAGGAGGTGGTGTTCCCCATGTTACATGGTTTGGTGATGGGTCAACATTGTATTGATAGGAGGATAAAGTACCTACCAATTGTTGGGTTCTACGTAAGTTTTCTCCATTTTATATAGAATCATGGGATAATAATTTACTAATTATGGAGGAATGAGAAAAGTATTACCATAATAGGTAGTCCTTGGAAAATGAACTTGCTATTATATATGTTTGGGTGTAACTTGGGATTGTGGAACTATATTATACCTTCCAAGATGGGGTCGTTCATAATAGATTTAGAGAATAATAGGAGAAGTGATCTCTAATTAAGGTTTTCATGTATTAAACCTCAAAAAAACTATATTATCACCAATTTTTTGTTATTTATTTTTGTTTTCGTGACGTGGTGGGTCTCCTGATGGATGTAGGGAGAGTTGGGAGCTTGGAGGGCCTTACAGATCATCCAACAGTCTCTATGTGTATAGGATCTTCTCTATGTTCATAAAATCGAGGCGACTAGATTATATTTATAGGCTATGATAGGTCTTAGGTTGTGTGAGTGATGACCATGGAAGGTTTCTCACACAATTAATAGGGTTTGGAATGTTGGATCATGGATGAGTCTTCCTCTAGGAGGAAATGGTTTTCATGTAGGGAGAAATGGGTTAAGTGACATGGGAACCATTTTGTGAGACAAGTGTGAGGTCACCAAGGTGCATAGAAAGATATTTTCCATGTTTTTTACTCCTTACACTAAGGAATGTTATTATTAAAATAAGAATATTCCCTTCATATAAATGGGGAACCAATAAATACCACCTTATAATTGGATCTGGTTATTCTAAAGATAATAATGCTATAGGGTAAATATGAATATGGAATTATATATATTAGAAATATATTTTATGTTCTCATCTTGGTCCAGGGACTTGAAAACATGTTTTGAGATCATGTTGAACACCATGTGAACTAGTATTAAAGAAATGCAGGCTAGTATGTAGGTTCTCATTGGTTCTCATTTTTCAGATAGGCATTGAGGAGAGGAAATTATCAATCTGGGGAATAACTTGTTATTTTCTCCACATTTAAGAGTAAAAGAGATAACTATTTTTTAGAGCTCAATTTATAGTATAAATTCATAAAAGATCCAATCAGAAGAAGATAAATGTATTTTAAAAATTAATAGTGATTCTTCGAAAAGGAAGAAAAGGTAATTGATAACTAAAAAATATTTCAGGAATAAATTGAAGTGGTTCATAGTGTGGAATTATTTAGGATACCACTTTTGGATTTCAAAAACACCATTGAATGTCCATATCTAATATTTATGTTATAGAAATAATTTTATAGATTTTATAAGAGTATATAATTCCAATATTATACATTGAAAATGATATATGTATACAAGAGTTAAAAATTAAAGAGAAATTGATGTTAATGATAATTTTCATTAAAATGTACTATAAAAGGTATATATTATGAATTTTTGGAATATAATCAAAAAATTCAAGATCAGATGGATTTTAAGAATTTATGTCTATTGATATATCATTTCTCTTATATGATAAGCGTTTTTATGATTACACAATGTCTATAATCATGGTAAACTATTCACTAAACAATAATAAACCCTACCTAGGAACTCATACCATGATCCCAAGTATTATGAGTAATGCATGAACCCATGTAATCATTTACTATAAATATACCTTGGGGGTTCCTCATTTCAAAGACATGGATACTCAAAAATAGAGACCCCGAGTGAAAGAACATTATTGAACTGTAGTTTGAAATCACTTTTCTAGATGACTAATTAAAAACAATACCTAATGGAATTAATTTGGAAATTGTATAATTTTGTCACCCAAATGTATATAAATTTATAACCTTCACAGGATACCACTTTTTTTATGTTCTTCAATAATATATTGATGGACTTTTTAATGTACTATATATTAGATATCTACATTCCCAAGTCAAACAAAGAATCCTATACACTATGGTGAACCATTGATATGGGATATTATTGGGGAAACCAATTTAGAATACCCTTAATATTGTTATATATTCTCCCTACCCTAGATTAGTAGGTTGAAACCTCATCCATGATTTTATAAAGGGTAGAACCGTTACATAGTCCTATTTACAGGGAACTATTTTGCCATCCCTTGTGACTCGGGTAACTAATAAACTTGACCCTAGTACTAGTGTTCTTAATTCACCCTACCGTGAAACAAGGGAGACAATTATCCCACTTATCCATACTAGGTAGAACCCTCACATAGGACTTCCTATTAGGATAAACCCATTTATCTATATTTTACAAGGGGTTACCACATAGCCTTGACATTGAATAGGATCTAGTTAACCTAGCTATCCCTTCAAGATCACTATTTCTAAACTCTATGACATTAATCTAAAATAAATTCTTCTAGGAACCACTCTTTTTATATTTATAAAATGGAATACAATGATTTCACAAATGAACATGTTTAAAATTATTCTCCCATACCAACTCAAGACTAGATGGTACTCTATTAGACATACCCTATGAACCCATAAGATACATTACCTTGCTATGTACATTTTTGTAAACCCCATAATTCTTGTATTACATTGATAAAAGTCCCATATCAAATTTTCATCCCTAACCAATGGTTCCCCAATGTATTTATGATCACGTACACCCTTGTTAATCTGGGTTACTATCAGGAGAATATGTTTGAAAGCCCTTGATCATGCTACCCCATATTATAAACCCTCTCTTACATGGAATACATTGGGAAAAAATTTCTACTCAATGTACTATAGAGATAAATGGTGTCATGGGTAGAATCCAACTCTATGTTTCATTATCACAGTTTATGAAGCATCTGCATAATCCCTGACCATGAACCCATTGATATCATCAGCACAATTTCTCAAGAATGAACAATGGACATAAAAAAATCCCTTCACCTATGGTCTGTGATGTAATCACATTCAAGTGGGGCCTTATTCAACATGAATCAATTCACATTTCTTTGTACAATCATCAATCAGTAGGAAGTAGACACATATGTGCGTTTACTCCATGTGTATAATCTCCAATAATTCCATCATTAATGATTTCAACCCTATGAATCATTAATTCACTAAGGATCCATCTTGTTTCCCTTTCCAAATTCGCATTTTCATTTTTATAAGGTCATATCCTTCATGAAACCTCTCTCAAAAGAATATATCTTCTACAATCAAGTCATCACTAAAAGTTACCTATTCCCTATGATATATTCCTCAAATTTCCATATTCCATGTAATTCATGATCCTAAATATATCACATTACCAATGAATAATCACTCATTATATTCTTCTGTTACCTATAACAGAACAAACCATATTGTTCAATCTACACATAATTATCACATGTAACTTCATTACGAACTATTATATTTGTTTTCATACCTACATGACATTTAATCATAGTTTATATGTCCTTAATAAATAATGTTAAACTAAATGGTATGGTCCGACCATAGGAATTTAAATAGTATAACCCTGAACCACTTGAGAATTAATTCTTATAAATCATGATATTTTGGATAGTCATATAAGGTCCCATCATATAAATCCATTGGTCATGGATGCCTGAACTTAATATTAATTTCACCTATACATATTTTTATAACCATAAAATGATCCACTTTGTTCCTTTTCACGTGACCATAAAAGGTATGATGATTCCCATAAAGTGGACGAAAATTATATGGGTTTTGATTCACTTTATATGGATATGTAGGAAGCCATTTTCAATATCCATATCCAAACACCAAAAGAACTATTACCTCCTTAGATAGATATAAAATAAAGTGCACAAAAATTTGTGTAGTTTAACAATAGTATCAATAATAATTAATATAAATATAGATACACTCTAATATATACATATTTTTACATTGACATGTTGTTCTAATAAATAACATGAATGATAGTAGCCAGTTTGTCATAAGAAAATTTTATGTATTCCTGAATGTATTTGAAATCATTAAGATATTCTTATAGTTTACAATAATACCCCCACGGTGTGATGAGTTTGAACTCCCATACTTTTGATCAATAATCATATAAAAGTGTTACTTTTAATATTTTAATGAGTAAAAACTGTTGTAATGATGGTCTATATGGACACAAAACAATAGTGGTTCTAAAAATAAATAAATAAAATGAAAAACCTAAAATTAATCATTCAACAATAAATATTACTATTTTATCTTGGTTTTACTTATTATGTTACATTATTGAGTTATTTTATTGTGATTATAGATCATTATTAGGAAATTTACTAAATCCTCCACGATCACCCATTGAAACAAACCATATATTTATCCATAAAAAGTTCCATAAAATAATTTTCAAGATATACCAACTATATTTATTACCGGTTACTTATCAATAGTAATTTTATACCATGTATTCCCAATCCTCCAAAAATTTTCTGGCCCAAATAACTCAGAGAACACTGTAATTGATCCTTCATTTTCCACACAAGGTGACTGATGCCAATGTCAAAATGTTATCTCTAAATGTTAAAATTAAAATCCTAGAGGAATCATAAAATAATATATGGGCTACAAAATCCCGGGGACATCCCTATTAATGATGGTTCATGGTGGATCTAGTCACACCCATCATCCCATAAAATAATTTGGGGAGATCATCTTTAGAATGTGAAATAAATAGTCCCTTTTATCATAATAATATTGAGAAGGAGGATAGTTACATCATAACTATACAATAGTATCTACCCAAGAGGTAACCTATTACATATTGATATTATAAATATCATGTTCCACCAACTTACTAGGAGATCACAATGGCAGCTACATTTGAGAAATCATCCCTTTTCACCCATGACAATGCATCCAGTAGAAGGTAGTGTTGAGTGAATACAAATTTCTAGGGATGACAACATGATAATATTAATATTCCCATTAATGAAAAATCCCATGATAACATAGTAGAAACTAATGATCTGTCCTATATTCCTTCTTATGCTCAAAAATCCTTTCATCATAACGTAGAAGAATCAAGAAGAACATATTGTAAAATTTCAGGAACAAATGAAGAGAATGTCTATATTCCATCTCCCATATATAATGCTCAAAAATAGAATATTAAAAATATAGAATATGAGTGGGTCTATATTGATATTTCCATTGAGGATTTGGGTTTTATTATAATTAATAATACCATATTACATCAACAAATCCTTTTTAATATAGAATATAAGGATAATATCTATATTGTTATTTTGAAATGCATCCAATATATTCTAGCAAAAATTGAATATTTTCCTCGGCATAATATGGAGGCCACTAAAACGAATTTTAAGAATCCCAATCCTACCAATATTAAAAAAACCTCATCAACCTGAACCAAAACCTTCTAAGAGTAAATCCCATATTCGTGTTCCTATTCAATATTATTTTAAACATATTAATGTGAAGAATTACAAAGATTATTAGGCCTGTATTATAGTCCTAATTAGTGTTCTATGAAATGAACCAACAACAACATTAGTGAATTATAATATCCCTACCAATACAATAGGATCTTAATGACATACATCGATAATAAATCCAGATAATATTTGTATTCATACACTAACCTTATAGGATAAAAAAATTTATTGAGAAGGAGATAGTGTATGATTATATTTCTACCCACACTATGAATTCTAATCAATATATCATGGTGGAACCAATCGAGGACTATGATAATATTCTTATAATCACCCAGAAGGTATTATGGTTTATTTAGATAGTGGATAATGATAAAAAATAATATCTTACCTGTAAAGACCAGTAAAATTCAAGGGAAAGTTTTTTCTTAATTTTCTTTGGAATTTAACAAGAGCGCGGTTTCTGACGGCACCTGATTCCGAGGCCCGGTGTGCTCGGAATCAATTTCCGAAGTTTGGCTCGGGTACGTTCAGTGAACGAACGAGCGAGAATTTCTAACTTTTGAACCGGTGCCCGGAATCAAATTCCGAGGGCACCGATGAACTCGCAGCGCCGATATTCGCTTAAGGGGACCTTTTCCGAGGTTGCGTTTATTGCGGGACGAAAGTTAGTTTTTGGGAGATTTATAAAAAGTTGAATAAAAATGTGGAACACTTTTTATTTTTCTTACTTGTTGGTTAACTCCTCTCAAAGGAAGTTAAAGGTGGGACCCAAATCCACTTAACCTCCCTTGGGAGGATTAAGTGTGGTGGGGCCCACACGAAACCCAACCTTCCATCTCCTCTCAAAACTCCTTTAACCCCTCTTTAAATGACATGAAAACTTGTTATTTAATTCGGAGTTAATTTTTTTGAATTTCAAACCTTTGAAATTCAATTTGTTATGTTTGTGAATAAAATAAGACTCTATCTTATTTTGTTGGGTTAGAACTCTCTAGCCTTCTTGAGAGGATTTTGGGAGCTCCTTCTTCTTCTTCAACCTTGACGAAGAACGCGAAGAACCTTCGAGCTCCGACGAAAAATGCCGCTCCTCTCATCTTCGTAGCCCGTTGTTTCCGAAGATCGACGACATCTTCCGTGTCAACGAAAGGGAACCCCGCTTCCTCCTCGGACTTCCTTCGTCGGCTTACGAAGATTCACCAATGACGTACCTCTTCGGACGTACCTCTTCGTCAACGGTTGACGAACGATTACCGCGACGCCTGACCTCCGCGACGTTGTCTTTCGCGGGTCGTTGACGATCTTCGAACTTATACCCAAGGTAGGGATTGATGTTGATTATTTATTTATTTATTTATTCTCGTTCATGATTCTAGCATGACAAACGTGAGGATATTTAAATATGTGTTATCGTTTAACGTGAGGGGGCCGGACCGCATGAACACGGCCGAACCCCCTCCTTTGTTCTTGTTGATTTATCTTGCGGATGAAACAAGATGACGTGGTGCCGTCGCACCACGCGGAAATTCGCACCGTGGAAGAATCATCACAAACGTGACGCCGTCGCGCCGCGTAGAAGGGGATCGAAGGCGCCGCGGACGGAGCGGGGCCGCGGCGGAGGGGCGCGGTGCCATCGCACCGCGCCGGACGACGAACATCGCGACCGGTTCCGGGCCGCGGCGAGACGGGAAGACCGGAGGCTCATCGGGCCGCCGGTGTCGGAAGTCGGAAGGGGACCGGCTTTGCCGGTCCCGTTGGAGAAAAACCGACCGGCCAGGTGGCCGGTAGGAAGGTCAAAGACCGGGGGAATTTAATTCCCCCGGTCAGCTCTCAAGCCCCCCCCCCCAATTAAGAGGGGGGGGGGGGTTTCATTGAGGGGGGTAGTCGGCCCCCCGTTTCTCTTCAAAGAAGGCCCCCACGAGGGGGGGGGGGGGGTCCCAAACGCGCGGCTAAAAGCCACGCCGCCAGTTTGATAAAGCGGGGGCTTTGCCCCCCGCGCGTGTCGACAAGCGGCGCCAGGCCGCGCCGCCGCCGGCCGGGCCGCACCGCCTCGCCGGACCGCGCCGCTCCGCCGGTCCGCGCCGCCGTGCGGGCCGGGTCAGACCCAGGTCGGGTCGACCCGGTTCGGGCCGACCCAGGGGGGGTCGGGCCGGGTCGGCCCGGACCCGGACCCCCCGTTTTCGAGATGGTTTCGGTCTTTTGGCCATAACATGAGCCATAAACCTCCAATTGACGAACCGTCTGCGCAACGCGATCCTTGGATCGAGGCGGTCGTTTTGGTATATCGCACTCAATGTTTCGGAATACTTTGACTTCGGCCGGGTTGGTTCGTTCACGAAACCAACCGGGCCTTCGGAGCGGAAACGCTCATATCTTGAGCTACGGACGTCCGATTGACATGTAGTCAACTTTGTTGTGTTCCTCTTAGTGAGACAGATCATTTGGCATACTCCGCCTGAGGTTTGGACGCAGGAGGAGTACGGTCGGGTTGGTTTTGCCTTAAAAACCAACCGGGCCCCTGGGACGAAAAAGAAAAAAACTCTCAGACCAGGCGTCCGATCGACGTGTCGTCTGTTGCGTTGAGTTCCTGTTGACGATACGGAACTTTTGGATACATAAACTCTGGACTTTGTGACATTTGATGTATCAGCCTCTCGGCTCGTGGAGCGGACCCTCCTGAACGAGTTTGCTATGTGCGGGAACCCTAGTGCTGGCTGCGACTGTGACTACTACTGCTACTGCTACTGCTACTGCTACTATGACTGTGACGACGACAGTACTGAGATCCTGTGTGGATTCAACGACGACTACAGCACTCAGCGATCCTACGTGGATCAGTGCTACAGGTCCTGTGTGCGCCCGATCCTGTGTGGGTCCTTGCGCTCAGCGGTCCTGTGTGAACCAGCGCCTACAGGTCCTGTGTGGGCCCGATCCTGTGTGGGTCTTTTGCGGGGGTTATTTACCGATCGATCCTTCGTGGGTCCGACGACTTAGATGGATCAGAGATCATCTTTATCGTCCTTTGAAGAAGTATACCTATGTGAGCTGAATCCTGTTGCTTTCCTGTGTGGATTGTGTTGTGCTATCCTGTGTGGATTACTTTTTGCTTTCCTGTGTGGAATACGTTTACTTTCCTGTGTGGACTGAGTTGTACTTGGGCTCGGAGGTTGGAGCGTTTTTGAAATTGTTGACTTAGGTATATGTATGGACATATACCTAAGCAGTGTCGGTTGTAACTTTTTGATTGTACCTTTATTTGTGGTTTATCCTTTGTGGATTTCGAGAGACCTTCAAGGGTCTCGGGGTCCCTACTGAGTAGCTTATACTCACCCCTGCACGGGCTATGCCCGCATTACGTTGTGTTGGTTGCAGACGACGGACAGCGTTGATCTTGGTTGAGGCTTGCAGAGCAGGACGGTACCTGGAGGTGGACCACTGGGCGGGACGTGTTCGGAGCGGACGATAGGACCCGTGGAGCAGTGGAGCTATCTGTACCCACCCTTCAGGTGGGATTTCCAATGGACAGCTCGGAATAGCGGCTTTTACTTTTCAGTTGCAGTTTTCCCTTTCGATTTGTACTTTACATTCAGTTTGGGTTTGTATACTGGCCCATTTACTTTTCCGCACTTTCAGTTGTACTCTGTTTTTACTTAGTGTTTACTTTCCTCTTGCTTACTCTGTAGTGTCTGTTTACTTTGCAAAGGCAATGCCTTCCCTTTTTACCGGGATTTACGCCTTGGTGCTAGTCGCCAGCCCCTGGCCTATGGAAGGCGGGCTTGGGGTAGTCACGGCACGGACCCCGAGGGCGGGTCGTGACAAATTGGTATCAGAGGAGTTCGGTTCTACAGCGAACTCTGATATTTTCTATGTGAAGCAATAATGTTTAGCGTATTGAGTGTGGTTCTCAGTCCAGGGAGTCCAGTGTTGGTGCGGTGGCCGATGTATCCGTACACCAGGACCCTGACTTCTGATTTCCGACTTAATGCACAAAAACATTGATTGTGTGTGTGTTTCAAAGTTTTCTTTGTGATTACTTATATCAGCTCACCAGGTATACTGTTCTGATCATGGCGCACCTGTTTCCTTTTCAGGATGGACCCACGACGGCAGCCAGCTAGGGTTCCGAGAGTCGAGTGTGATGACAGCCCACCGAGCGACGAGGCTTCAGTGCAGGGCCCTTTGTCAGCAGTGGCACCGGCGGTAGCTCTACCCACCGAGCCCCCGATGCTTCCAGCAGCAACCGCTGACGATGCAAGTCGCCTCAGCACACTGCATGTGTTTCAGCGCCAGCGACCACCCAGGTTTCACGGGGAGACGGATCCCAAGGCAGCCGAGGACTGGCTGGAGGTAGTGGTACGTGTGTTTAGGCTAGTGAGGACACCATCAGACCTCATGGTGATACTCGCTGCGAGCCTACTACACGCAGCAGCAGGACGATGGTGGAGCATGATGCTCCAGGTGCACGATGAGGCATCTCTTCTATGGACGTACTTTGAGAGCCTCTTTCTCTCAGAGTTCGTCCCAGCCACCCTTCGTGCGGTGCGTATCCAGGAGCATCTTCAGCTGCGGCAGGGCAGCATGACGGTCGCTCAGTACTCGGCGAGATTTACTGATCTCTCGCGCTACTCGACCGACATGGTACGGGACCCATTCTTCCGGGCCCAGACCTTCGTGCAGGGTTTGAGACATGAGATCAGGGCATCACTGATCTCCCTCAGTATACCGACTCAGACAGGAGTACTGGAGAGGGCCCTTCTAATCGAGAGCTTCCTTGCTGAGTCTACACCAGCGCAGCGACCCACCGCAGGGCGGCACGTGGCAGAGTCATCTGCAGCAGGCAGTCGACGGATGACTCCAGGGTCCAGACAGACCAGACCCTCAGGCAGACGACCTCAGGACACTGGCTCAGCAGTGCGGGGCACACAGCGAGGAGCCAGTCTTTCGAGAGGAAGACAGTGCTACTCGTGCGGCGGGCAGGGCCACATGGCTCGTGACTGCCCGACCCGCCGTGCCGAGGAGCAGTAGACAGTTGAGGGACCACCGAGGCAGAGGCAGAGGGTCGACAGTGGCGGTCCGCAGGGAGGAGGCGGACGAGGCAGAGGAGCTGGACGAGCAGCCGGTGGTGGGCGACGCTTTGAGGCTCTTCCAGCACCACCACCAGGAGGTCCACCCCGACCACAGGGAGCTGGCGGGCAGAGACAGGCACAACTCCAGGCAGCAGAGGCCTACGACCACGGCGCACCCGAGATGATTCTAGGTACTATCTGTGTCTATTCCACCCTTGCTGCAGTTCTTATAGACACATGAGCGAGTCACTCTTTCATAGCCGCTGCCCTTGTTTGGATCTCGGAGATTCCAACAGAGTGGTTGGCTCGATCCTTACGGCGAGAGACTGCTACGGGAGCAGACTCGACGATTACGCACTGGTGCCGGCAGTGTGAGCTTACTCTAGGAGGCGAGAGCTTCGGCTGGGATCTTCTGGTAGCAGCGTTGAGGCCTTACGACGTCATATTGGGCATGGATTGGCTATCTACAGTCCAGGCACAGATTGACTGTTTTAGGCGCAAGGTGCGATGTGTACGCACCGACGGGAGCAGGTTCACCTTCACCAGCGAGAAGGGAGCCTTTGCAGCACAGGGTGGACTTCTGCGGAGGAGAGGACAGCCCATCACTCATCAGATGGCTAGCCTCATCCTTGGAGCTGTTGATGTGCGGAGTCCTGGTTTTCCTGCAGTGGTGGATCGGTTTGCAGACATTTTTCCCGACTACGTTCCAGGGCTACCTCCTCGCAGAGAGGTAGACTTTTATATTGACTTGTACCCCGAGACATCCCCGATATCCACTCCAGCATATCGGATGGCCCCCGCCGAGCTTCGAGAGCTACGGTTACAGTTGGAGGACTTGCAGGGCAAGGGGTTCATCTGACCCAGTGTTTCACCCTAGGCTTCCCCGATATTGTTCGCCAAGAAGGCGGACGGGAGCCTACGGCTTTGTGTTGACTATCGTCGCCTGAACCAGGTGACAGTGAGGATCAAGTATCTGCTACCGAGGATTGATGACCTCTTTGATCAACTCAAGGGAGCACGGTGGTTCTCGAAGATAGACTTCAGGTCAGGCTATCATCAGTTCGGAGTCAGAGACGAGGACGTGCAGAAGACGGCCACCAGATGTCGGTATGGTCATTATGAGTTCTTGGTTATGCCTTTCGGTGTAACCAATGCTCCAGCAGTGTTCATGGTTCTCATGAACAGGATCTTTCAGCCATACCTCGATCGGTTTGTCGTGGTCTTTATCGACGACATTCTGATTTACTCTACGACTGAGGAGGAGCACGCCTATCACTTGCGAGTTATATTAGACACACTCTGAGAGAACCATCTTTATGGTAAGCTCTCAAAGTTCCAGTTATGGATACGTGAGGTCCACTTCTTGGGACACGTTATCTCTGAGGCGGGAGTTGCAGTGGATCCTGCGAAGATCGAGGCTGTGTTAGCATTGGAGCCACCCAGGAGCGTGACTGAGGTTCGGAGTTTCTTGGGACTAGCTGGATACTATCAGAGATTCATGCCAGACTTCTCTAGAGTTGCGGCACCACTCACAGCTTTGACGAAGAAGGGGAAACCCTTCGTGTGGTCAGACAGATGTCAGCAGAGCTTCTAGGAGCTGAGACAGAGATTGACCAGCGCACCTATCTTGAGGTTGCCTGAGGAGGGAGTAGGGTACGTAGTCTACTGCGATGCATCAGGGACCGGACTCGGATGTGTTCTGATGCAGGAGCGGTCAGTTATCGCCTATGGATCACGTCAGTTGAGGCCGCATGAATAGAACTACGCTACCCATGACCTGGAGTTAGCAGCAGTGGTCTTCGCTCTGAAGACATGGCGACACTATCTGATGGGAGAGCACTTTACAGTCTTTTCCGATCATCAGAGTCTTAGTTATATCTTCTCGTAGAAGGACCTGAACCTGATACAGCGGCGGTGGCTCGAGTTCCTCCAGGACTATGACTTTGAGATAGTTTATACTCCTGGTAAGGGGAACGTAGTAGCCGATGCCCTCAGCAGGAGGATGGGAATTCAGCTACTTGAGGAGGCGACGGAGCAGCTAGCCTCTTTACAGATATCCTTCGTGGATAGAGATGGAGCAGCCTTCCTCCAGTCTCTCACAGTCACCCCTCCACTACTGCAGCGGGTCAGAGAGGCACAGCGTGAGGATGCTGACTGTGAGACACGGCGTGCACAGATATCCTCGGGACAGGCACCTGATTGTTTCTCCCTTGGAGCAGAGAACGACATCCTTTTCAGAGGACGTTCCATGGTACCAGTCGCTTTGCGAGAGGAGGTGCTGAGAGAGTTTCACATTTCTCCTTTGGTGGTACATCCTGGAGTGTCGAAGATGTACCAGGACCTCAGACGACGACACTGGTGGCCGGGCATGAAGAAGGCAGTAGCAGAGTTCGTTTCTCGATGCCTCACCTGCCAGCAGGTGAAGGCGGAGCATCAGGTACCAGCAGGCTTGGTACAACCCTTGGAGGTTCCGGAGTGGAAGTGGGACGGCATATCTATGGACTTCGTGACTGGACTTCCACGCACTTCCAGAGGTGACGACTCCATCTGGGTGATTATTGACTGACTCACCAAGTCGGCACACTTCTTAACCATCAGAGAGCAGGGCTCAGTGGAGATCTTGGGACGTCTCTAAGTTCAGGAGATTGTGCGGCTCCACGGTGTGCCATCATCTATCGTCTCTGATCGAGATACTAGCTTTACTTCTCGGATTTGGAAGGGGTTACAGGAGGCGTTCGGGATGCAGCTACGTCTGAGCATAGCCTTTCACCCTCAGACAGATGGTCAGACGGAGAGGACCATTCAGACTCTCGAGGACATGCTCCGCGCATGTGTCCTCGACCTTGGTCGTAGCCGGGAGGACCACCTACCCTTGGTGGAGTTTGCGTACAACAACAGCTACCACTCCATCATTGGGATGGCACCGTATGAGGCGTTGTACGGCCGACCTTGTAGATCTCCTTTGTGCTGGACAGACCCTGAGGAGTCAGCATTGGTGGGACCGGAGATGGTCAAGGCCACGACAGAGAAGGTCCAGGTCATCCAGGAGCGGATGAGGACAGCTCAGAGCCGGAAAAAGTCATACGCTAATAGGAGGCGGAGGCCACTAGAGTTCGAGGATGGTGACCACGTCTTCTTGCGGGTCTCACCTCGACGTGGTATTCGGAGATTTGGCCAAGGCGGAAAGTTATTTCCGCGATTCATCGGACCCTTCCAGGTCCTCAGCAGGATTGGTGAGGTGGCTTATCGCCTGGCTCTACCACCTCAGTTGCACCGGGTGCACGATGTCTTCCACGTGTCTCAGTTGAGGAGATACGTGCACGACCCGGCGCACATCATTGACCATGGGGAGCTTGACGTTGACGATGGGGCAACATTTAAGGAGGTCCCGGTGGAGATAGAGGATCGACAGGAGCGGGTCCTACGTGGGCGATCGATTCCTCTTGTGCGCATCAGGTGGAAGCACGGGAATCTCCAGGAGAGCACATGGGAGCGGAAGGCTCAGATGCGTGCTCAGTGCCCTCATTTGTTTCCCCAGTTTTTGATGTATATTTACGAGGACGTAAAGCCCTGAGGTGGGAGTAATATAAAGACCCGTAAAATTCAAGGGAAATTTTTTTCTTAATTTTCATTGGAATTTTACAAGAGCGCGGTTTCTGACGGCACCTGATTCCGAGGCCCGGTGTACCCGGAATCAATTTCCAAAGTTTGGCTCGGGTACGTTCAGTGAACGAACGAGCGGGAATTTCTAACTTTTGAACCGGTGCCCGGAATCAAATTCCGAGGGCACCGATGAACTCGCAGCGCCGATATTCGCTTAAGGGGACCTTTTTCGAGGTTGCGTTTATTGCGGGACGAAAGTTAGTTTTGGGGAGATTTATAAAAAGTTGAATAAAAATGTGGAACACTTTTTATTTTTCTTACTTGTTGGATAACTCCTCTCAAAGGAAGTTAAAGGGGGGACCCACATCCACTTAACCTCCCTTGGGAGGATTAGGTGTGGTGGGGCCCACACGATACCCAACCTTCCATCTCCTCTCAAAACTCCTTTAACCCCTCTTTAAATGACATGAAAACTTGTTATTTAATTTGGAGTTATTTTTTTTGAATTTCAAACCTTTGAAATTCAATTTGTTAAGTTTGTGAATAAAATATAATTCTATCTTATTTTGTTGGGTTAGAACTCTCTAGCCTTCTTGAGAGGATTTTGGGAGCTCCTTCTTCTTCTTCAACCTTGACGAGGAACGCGAAGAACCTTCGAGCTCCGACGAAGAACGCCGCTCCTCTCATCTTCGTAGCCCGTTGTTTCCGAAGATAGACGACGTCTTCTGTGTCAACGAAAGGGAACGCCGATTCCTCCTCGGACTTCCTTCTTCGGCTTACGAAGATTCGCCAATGACGTACCTCTTCGGATGTACCTCTTCGTCAACGGTTGACGAACGATTACCGCGACGCCCGACCTCCGCGACGTTGTCTTTCACGGGTCGTTGACGATCTTCGAACTTATATCCAAGGTAGGGGTTGATGTTGATTATTTATTTATTTATTTATTTATTTATTCTCGTTCATGGTTCTAGCATGACAAACGTGAGGATATTTAAATATGTGTTATCGTTTAACGTGAGGGGGCCGGACCGCATGAACACGACCGAACCCCCTCATTTGTTCTTGTTGATTTATCTTGCGGATGAAACAAGATGGCGTGGGGTCGTCGCACCACGCAGAAATTCGCACCGTGGAAGAATCATCACGAATGCGACACCGTCGCGCCGCATCGAAGGGGATCGAAGGCGCCGCGGCCGGAGCGGGTCCGCGGCGGAGGGGCGCGGTGCCATCACACCGCGCCGGACGACGAACATCGCGACCGGTTCCGGGCCGCGGCGAGACGGGAAGACCGGCAGCTCGCTGGGCCGCCGGTGTCGGAAGTCGGAAGGGGACCGGCATTGCCGGTCCCGTTGGAGAAAAACCGGCCGGCCAGGTGGCCGGCCGGAAGGTCAAAGACCGGGGGAATTTAATTCCCCCGGTCAGCTCTAAAGCCCCCCCCCATTTATGAGGGGGGGGGGGGGTTTCATTGAGGGAGGCAGGCGGCCCCCCGGTTCTCTTCAAAGCAGGACCCCACGAGGGGGGGCTTCCCAAAGCCGCGGCTAAAAGCCACGCCGCCAGTTTGATAAAGTGGGGGCTTTACCCCCCGCGCGTGGCGACAAGCGGCGCCAGGCCGCGCGGCCGCCGGCCGGGCCGCGCAGCCGCCGGCCGGGCCGCGCAGCCGCCGGCCGGGCCGCGCTGGACCGCGCCGTCGCGCCGGTCCGCCGCCGGCTGGGCCGGGTCGGCCCCGGTTTGGGCCGACCCAGGGGCGGTCGGGCCGGGTCGGGTCGACCCGGTTCGGGCCGACCCAGGGGGGGTCGGGCCGGGTCGGCCCGGACCCGGACCCCCCGTTTTCGAGACGGTTTCGGTCTTTTGGCCATAACATGAGCCACGAACCTCCGATTGACGAACCGTCTGCGGCAACGCGATCCTTGGATCGAGACGGTCGTTTCGGTATATCGCACTCAAAGTTTCGGAATACTCTGAGTTCGGCCGGGTTGGTTCGTTCACGAAACCAACCGGGCCTTCGGAGCGGAAACGCTCATATCTTGAGCTACGGACGTCCGATTGACGTTCCGTCAGCTTTGTTATGTTCCTCTTAGTGAGACGGATCATTTGGAATACTCCGCCCGAGGTTTGGACTCAGGAGGAGTACGGTCGGGTTGGTTTTTCCTTAAAAACCAACCGGGCCCCTAGGACGAAAAAGCCAATAACTCTCAGACCGGGCGTCTGATCGACGCGCCGTCTGTTGCGTTGAGTTCCTGTTGACGATACATAACTTTTGGATACATCAACTCTGGACTTTGTGACAGTTGATGTATCAGCCTCTCGGCTCGTGGAGCGGACCCTCCTGAACGAGTTTTCTATGTGCGGGAACCCTAGTGCTGGCTGCGACTGTGACTACTACTGCTACTGCTACTGCTACTGCTACTGTGACTGCGACGACGACAGTACTGAGATCCTGTGTGGATTCGACGACGACTACAGCACTCAGCGATCCTACGTGGATCAGTGCTACAGGTCCTATGTGGGCCCGATCCTGTGTGGGTCCGATCCTGTGTGGGCCCTTGCGCTCAGCGGTCCTGTGTGAACCAGCGCCTACAGGTCCTGTGTGGGCCCGATCCTGTGTGGGTCTTTTGCGGGGGTTAGTTACCTATCGATCCTTCGTGGGTCCGACGACTTAGATGGATCAATGATCATCTTTATCGTCCTTTGAAGAAGTATACCTGTGTGAGCTGAATCCTGTTGCTTTCCTGTGTGGATTGTGTTGTGTTATCCTGTGTGGATTACTTTTTGCTTTCCTGTGTGGAATACGTTTACTTTCCTTTGTGGACTGAGTTGTACTTGGGCTCGGAGGTTGGAGCATTTTTGAAATTGTTGACTTAGGTATATGTATGGGCATATACCTAAGCAGTGTCGGTTGTTACTTCGTGATTGTACCTTTATTTGTGGTTTATCCTTTGTGGATTTCGAGAGACCTTCAAGGGTCTTGGGGTCCCTACTGAGTAGCTTATACTCACCCCTGCACGGGCTATGCCCACACTACGTTGTGTTGGTTGCAGACGATGGACAACGTTGATCTTGGATGAGGCTTGCAGAGCAGGACGGTACCTGGAGGTGGACCACTGGGCGGGACGTGTTCGGAGCGGACGATGGGACCCATGGAGCAGTGGAGCTATCTGTACCCACCCTTCAGGTGGGATTTCCAGTGGACAGCTCGGTATAGCGGCTTTTACTTTTCAGTTGCTGTTTTCCCTTTCGAGTTGTACTTTACTTTCAGTTTGGGTTTGTATACTGGCCCATTTACTTTTCCGCACCTTCAGTTGTACTCTGTTTTTATTTAGTGTTTACTTTCCGCTTGCTTACTCTGTGGTGTTTGTTTACTTTACAAAGGCAATGCCTTCCCTTTTTACCAGGATTTACGCCTTGGTGCTAGTCGCCAGCCCCTGGCCTATGGAAGGCGGGCTTGGGGTAGTCACGGCACGGACCCCGAGGGCGGGTCGTGACATTACCCTTTTACGTGTTCATATATTTGAATCACACCAGCCTAAACTGATGTCCATAGAAGGGATACAACATTATATTCAAATATTATAATGGTTTTCCCTAACGAGGGTTCGTATGCATGAATTTTGTTTCCCACTCTATACGACTCTGATCAAGATTTAGGTTTTGTCCCCAGTTTCCTGACCTTGAGGATCTATAATGTCTCATCAAGGAAATTATATAACATAGGAGAAGGATGAAATTAATTCCCTAATTATTTCTTAAATTCTTAACCCCTCCATTTCATTACTATTGTGTTTATGTAATATATTTATTCTTCGTTGAAAGGATAAGGTATTATTAGCCATAGTGGTCCTCTCTATCACATAGACATCGACAACTATAGTGTTCCTATCTAGAGTAACATACATGAATTACCTCCCAATATTAATTGGTTTCGAACCATTGAGATCATCCACATGACTCTCACTATTAAGGTCCTCTCAACAGTGACATCCCATTTTTGTGGAAAGTTCATCCCTATGTCGACACCATCCAATGATTATCCTTTTATTAAGTGTAATAGAATATTTTTAGGTTACCAATACCAACTGCATACTCTATGGCCACTGAAATCTCATCCTAATCAAAGGACTACCTATGGGAAGGATAACACCTAAACCACCCCCAAATCATTCACACTCTATAAACCTAAAGGGTTTTCAAATAACCTATCTTTTCATAACAATGTAGAAATGAAATAAAAACTATTTTAAAATTTGGTATAGGAATCTATCTATGATAATGAGAATATTTCCAAGGATATAAAGATAGAGTCGATCAATTAAAATATATTAGTCATGTATTCACCCATTCCAACCTCCTGATATGACATTATAGCATAACTGAATGATGAATGGAAACCATGAATATTCAAGAACTTTTGGTCAAATCCATTCTACCTCATGTCTATACATATTCCCCATAGAGAATATTCCAACCACATTAAGGTTTTGAGGATTATATACTTTTAGGTTTATTTCTATAGGAATAAATTTTTTCAAACATAGATATCATATATTTTTATATAAATATTCATTATATAATATAATGATCCACTCTATAATTTTATTGGTGTAGTGCCTTTGGAAACATGGACACATAAGAAACAGGTTAATACAAAATCTATAACATCTCTTACTCTACACTACATAGTTAACATTGTTAATAGACATATCATACTTTATACATTGATTCATAAACTGGGAAAATGAAACATAATAAATAATTGGAATTGATAATCATTAATGTTAAACAAGGTTGATATAAATAATCACATGAGCATAAAATTTACATAAGTGTATGAGAACATGATCGGGACATTTTTAAATCATAAACTGTATATCATAGATCATAATCGTGATTTTTGGAAAAATTGATGACAATTAATTAGACATGAATCATAAAGTAATCAATGAACTTGAGCCACGATAGAAAAACATTGTATATGTTTTAAGTTCATGGAATACTCATAAGAATAAAAATTTCATTTCATTAGTTGTCAGGGATAATTTACAAGACTATCATAGTGGAATTGTTTTACTCCCCAAACATTCTTAGTATACAAGGTTAAATACCATGAATATCATGGAGAATAAATTACCCTACTAATCTGTATTCAATCCCAAAAATAATGATATTTATCTAATGAGATATCAATATTTTCCAAATTCATTAAAGGGAGATATAGGTATTAGCCTTACATAGTTATATCTCAACCACCATCCATGGTTATATTATTACCACCATCCTTGGTTTTAAAATAACCGCCATCACATAAAAAATTCTATACATATGTGAGCCAAAACATCATAAAACCACCATCGTATGAAAACCCATAAAAATAATGGGTTTTAGAAACATTTAATTAGGGAATAACCCATCGAAAATAAATAGGTTTCATAAAAATATCTTCATTCCAAAAAACTACAACCCACGAAAAAATAATTGATTTCATAAAAATGTTGGCATAATTACCAGAAAACATCCTAATAGAGATAATAATGGTATCCTTGAATCATATTATAAGTAAATATTATGTTAACACAAGTGTTGTTATCATTAATGAATAAAAATATAGTTAAAAATTCATTAAAACATTATTTAGTGAAATAACCATTCTTGTTTTAAATCAATTAATTAAAATATAAAGAATTTCAAAAATAGTATGGAAATATTTCTTTTAACATTACCTTTTAAACAGCTAAATAATTATCTATAGAATTTAGTGGTCATGATGGAAGGAATTTTGTTTTTCACAGTATATGTTAAATAGAATACATTAATTTTACACTCATATAAAAGTACCGTATTAAGAAAATGAAAAGAATATTCAATTTAAACCATTTTTTAAAAATTAATTCAAAGATAAAAATTAATTTAAACAAAAAATGAGAATATAAAAATCCATCTTTAAATTTTTTATAAAAATAATTATATGGAATAATTTCTTTCATCCGAATAGGGAAATAAGGACAATTTCCCATATTTGTTTATTTATCCAAATTACAAAAGATGCTTAAAATGATATTAAAACATGTATTCGCAATAGATAAATATAATAGAAGTAATTTTCTGTGTTTATTTATAGGTATATCAAAATATTTCAATATTGGAAATATAATCTAAACAATCATGATAAACAATGAGATTTTAACATTAAACCCTTACCACTTTGGAAACATGGAAATCACAATCCTGTGAATGAAAAACAATAAATTTATATTTACTTCCCATAAAATTAATTATAATAATCATAATAGAAATTCAATTGTTGTATATACCTTGCATAGAAGAAACTAGTGTTGTCAAAGGCTTTTATCCCCCTGGAATAATAATGTGATGAAAATTCCATTCCTTAGGTCTGACATCCTTCTTACACATTAGAACTCTTATATAATAAATTTGTGTTTATTATAAATATATCATAGAACCATAATTGTATATATAATATCATATGCAAATTAATTAAAACATTTTATCACCAAATTTTTACAATTTTTTATTACAATCATTATTCTTGATGATATCTGCTTCTTTGTTCATGTATCATCTGGTTCAGTCATTTTAGTCTTATTATATTGATCATGGATCCATTATGTCATTATTTAAATTATGATATAAATATAATATATATTTATTAAAAACGTGTTAATAGTAATTAATGACAGACTGAAATCTAAAATAGAGTTACACCATTCATGGAGATGGTTGGTTGTACATACTCATGAGAGATATTTCCATGTCAAATTTCATGAAAATAGGGTGAATAACGGTGTTTTACAACCATAATAACAATTAAATATATATATTATAGTGATTTTATTTTTTATGAATAATATAACATATTTAAAGGAGGTAAATAATAAAAAAAATATTGTTATTCATTAAAGATATTTCAACTTATTTTATATTATTCTATTAGATATCCTATTCATGTATTCCAGATTTTTTTAGGAATCCCAAAACATATATAATTTGTAAAAAGGTGTGTATAAGAGATCTCATCAGACTTTGGATGAGATATAATGCTATATGTTGTTTTAAGATGATAAACGAGGGGTTCCCTTTTATAATTAATGGGTGGGTGACTCTTTAAATTTATTATATTGTTTAATTATTATAAAGAAATTTGATACAAAAATAGATCAAAATTGATAATATAAAAAAAATATCTGAATATCACTCAAGATAATATCATAAAATTTAATTTATACATGTTTGGGTCTTATTTTTACCTTTATCTCTTTGATTCAACCCTTTAATAACCAATTTGACAAATACGATAACATAACTGTTCCCAAAAATTTAAGGGTTAATAATGTTATAATAAAATTAAAAAAACCCAATAAATGGATCAGGGATTCTTTTTGTAATCATATACAACTATGTGGGAAAAGAGAATTTTTTTAAGTATTTGATATCATTTAATAAAATATTTTTTATTATCAAATATCATCACTGTCATTTTTTAGAGCAATCCATAAAGTTAAATTTAAATTTAGGAGGGAAAAGGGGTTTATACAATATAATGATTTAAAACCATTATAATATATAAGGTAGATTTATAAAATTATTGGTAAATATTATGTTATTCATATTTTATCACTGTTAATAATTATAAAATCATTTCTTTAATTTTATATTAATTGGATAAATATTGGTTTACCAAGGAAGAAGAATATAAGGTAATTATATAATTTTTAAAAATTGTTAATAAAATTAAATATTGATAATAATCTCCTTAACCTAATATTTTAAATTTATATTCATTCATTACATTCTATTTTATTATCTTTATATAAAATATATATTTAGTACTAAGAGAGTGATATTTTCTAACATTATTTTCTTTAAATATTATATTTTCCATTATGAATTGAATGATTCCATTGAAAAACTAAATTTCAAGAATATGGAGATAAGGGTCTAATTATGTACATCCAATAAAGAATTAGATAAAATTTATGGGCTTATAACATAGTTTTGACCTATATTATACTATTTTACCCTTTATAGAGGTGATCAAATTTATCATGGTAACTACTACTATGAACCAAAATTAAAAGGGGAATATTTAAAAAACATTAACCTCTTCATACTAGATATGGAATAAAATTTATAAAATTTAACAAATACATGTAAAAATAATAATTTATAAAAAATTCATAATACGATGAAATCTGCCTTTAGAAAAAATAATATATTTCAAAACAAAACCAGATTTATTATTATCCCATTCAAATAAATATATTATAAGAATATCATAACATTTAATTGATTATAATTTATATAAATTTAATTAAAAAATTATCCAATAGTGTTCAAATTTAATATATTAAGACAATGAAAATTCAGGGAGAAAATAGTTTTTTTATTAAAATACCATTTTGCGAATAATTAATTTTAATGTAAAATTAAAATATTAAATTTATTAAAATTAACATAATTTGATTTTATGACATAAAATAGAACAAATTCTAATTTTATCCATTTTAAGACAAAATGGAACATTCCACATGCCTGAATCAAAAAATTTGTTTTCAATAAAATTCTATTTTTTTCAACATTCACTAAAAATTGATTCTTTATTAGAAATGTAGAAAGAAAACTCATAATAGATTTTTGATTTTATTATTTCAAAAGTAACATTAATCTAATAAAATTTATCAAATTTATTTACATTAATTATAATACTTTCTTCAAAATAAATTAAAATCCATTTTGCAGAAAACATATTTTTGGACAATAAAATGACTTTAGTAAGAATTGTGAGATTATTTAATAATAAATTTCCAATAAATTTATAAACATTTAATAATTTATTTAGTCCTATTCATATCCTCCAATTTAACTAGTAGGTTATAACTATCATATAAAAATATATTTTAATAGCATATCATGGTTCTTTTAAACTTATATTTGTGTGTAATAAAAGCTATCAAATAAATAAAAATTAATTAAAAAAATAATTTCATAAAATATTTCTGTGTTATATTGTACCCCATAATATATTGTTTTCTCTGAATTTCAACTTGTGTTCGGTAATCAAGGGTTCAAAATTAGAAAATTATTTTATTGGAAACCCAAATCACAAAAAGGGTTAGTAAAATGATTCAAGGTAATGTAGAATGTGAAATAAAGAATTCACAAAGAATAACATATATCTTTGTTTTCATATTGGATATCATTATTGAGAAGTGAAAATATGGACATGGAAGGAAAAAAATACACTCATGTAGTAATAATGAGTGATATAGAACATGATATCAAGACTTATAATGACCACAATACATAGAATAATTGAAGGGCTAAAATATCATAAATTCATCAAAATTGATGGTTATAGAACATAATATTTGTCTAAATATCATTTTACATGATTTTAGGTACTCCTATAACTTATATACTAAAAACGAATGGAGAATACATAATTGAAAATTATTATTTCTTCCATTAATCTAATTCCACCTCAAATTCATAATTTTCTACAAATTGTGAGTTTTGAAAAAGTTTTATTATTCCAGATTCACTAAAATAATCGTCATATTCCTCAAAAGGATATTCATAAATTTCTCCAATATTTATATATTAGTAAAAATAAAATATTTAGAAAATGGTATGACAATATAAAAAGTTCAAAGACCTATTTTATAACTCCAAAATTTTCGTTATTAAAACAGTGGTTCCTCTTAGATCAATTTATCAGTAACCTTACATCCCAAATAACTAGAATAACATCAACATTATAGAATGTTTTAACCAAAAATATGATCTCATTCCATTCATCTTACATCTCCAAAAATCTAATTACATTCTACCCAAATAATCATTCTTGTTAAATCACTTGTTTAACTTATGTTTTAAATAACCCTAAACACAATGAATCATCTCCCAAAAAACATTAATCATCATAAAAAACACTATATAATACTATAATATAGTGAATTTCACTTAAAATGTCATGAAACAAATTTGTATACAAACTTATAACGTAATCATAATCCTGACCATAAATATCACCGAAAGTATTCCCCTATCAATGGATAAATTTTGAACAATAAACATTATCTACATATGACTACAAAATATGGCGTAATTCACTTAACATAAAATGATATACTATCCCAAAGGGTTATTTTAATATCAATATACAATTATTCCTAAAAAATTTCAAATCTCTCCAAAATCTAATCACTTATAATGTAAAAAGAGGTGTTGATGCATTTAAACTTATTATAATACTTATACATATAAAAAAATACTATCCATGCCTTTTAACTTAAACTCATGTGAATATATATATATATATATTATTCAAAAAATTGACCCCAACTATTATTCTAAAATTTGTTTACAATCTATTGAACATTTTTAAAAAATACAATAATGTAATAAACATCATGAAAGATGGACTATATCACATTTTTATCATCCAATAAATATCTAGGCCACCATTACTATCAATTTAAATCAAATATTTTACAATAATAAACATAATTAACTGATCATTAGACAAATATTACAGTTTATCTTTCTATTAATTTTTTTTCTCCAAATTTATCACTATACAACAAAATCACTTTTCGTATTTATTATTAGCATTAGGAAAATGTACTATAATACTTAATGAAAACTTGTATATATAAATCCTTATATAGTTTTTGATTTTATATCTAGAATATCATTATTATATCACATATATAATATAATTCATGAATAAATATATATACACACTAAAATCATCGTAGTTCCATATTAAACCATTATCATTTCTTGGTCATAATTTCTTCCCAATACTTCTTTCCTATAAGATGAAATATTAATCATTTATTAAGATTTATAAACCTTAATATAACAATTATTTTTTACTTTAATAAAATAAATACTGTTAAATATTCCCAATCTTTTATACATCATTTTTTGTCTCTTAGTTATCACTATAAAAACCAAAACATGTATAACATTGTTGATTAATTTATTTATCCATCCCCCAAGGTAATAGATATGCATAATGACTATACATTACATAAAATAAAAAATTTCAATAATTGAGGATACCATAGGGATACCATTTATATCATCTATTGAGTTAACCGAACATTTTATTTATCTATAGAAATTACACACATTGTGTCCTACTTTCCAACATGAAAAAAATATTCATATTCCTTTCAGACATTCAGTTGAGTTATTCTTCCCATATTTTAAGCATTATGGAGGCTAAATATTATTTCCATTATTGTCTTTATGAAATTCTATATTTGTTTTATTATTTCTATTAGTAAACTCAATAAATCTAAGAATGTTAATCATAAATACAATAATGATCCCAATTAAATAAATAAAAAATTTATGATATGATGACAGTTGAAAATAAATGGGTTTCATAAACATTTAAACATATCATAACTCAAGGAAAAGAATTTATTTTAAGAAAAATTTCATCATTTCACCATAGAATAAACAGTTGAAATAGAAAGTATTTCAATGAAATATTTTCTACATAAAACTAAACCATAAAAATTAATAAGGATGGAACCCTTTGATCATATCCCAATTAAAAAAAAGTAAAATAATGTGTTTTTTAATTAATAAATAAAAATACATTCAAAAAATCATTAAAAGTGTCTTGAGTAAAATAATATTTCTATATTAAAATCTCATCATTCTAATATTATAAAATTAAAAATATTATGGGAAAATTATTTTAATATAACAATGGAAACATATAATGTAAAAAATAAAGTATTGAGCATTCATGATGTATGGATATTCCATTTATTCCCTATATATTATAAAATCATTCCATTTACACTTTTATAAAATTACCACATTCAAAAAATGAAAAGAATATTCATTTTCTACCATTTAATAAAAGGTATAACTTCTCAAAAATAACTGTAAACAATGATATGGGTATAACTAAATCCTTTATTAATGTATTTCTAGAAAACATGGACATTGAGGAAAATGATTTTTGGACTGATGAGAGAAAAAAATTGATTTTATGTAAAATAAATTTTTCAATATCTTGAATAAATTAGATGAGGAAAATGAATGGAAAATAATTAATCTCAATAAGTGACTATTGTAGATTAAAATTAATTAGTTTTGTGGGATTTAAATCTCAATATTTTCTCATTAGAATTATAATCATAAACAATCTAGATAAATAATGAGGTTGTAATATAAAACCATTCCCAAATTGTTATCTTTTGAACCGTAATCCCCATGAAATAAATATTCTTATATGAATATATATTGCAACATCCCAGGAAAATAATGAATATGATATTTTGAAATTTATTAATATTTTTTTAATTAAATTTTAATTTTATTTTAGATGATATGTTGTATTTAATGGCGTACCTGACACACAACAATGGTTTTCTTTTAAGTCTTTTGTTGCACACAATGCTGAGTCATAGTAAAAGATAATAATATATTATTTTTTAAAAATTGTAGTCAAATCCTAGCCGTAGTATTGGTGGGAAAAATAGAACTAACTGAAATATGATTATACGTGTTTGTTAATTTATTTTTACATTTATACAATAAATGTTAGGGGCTTAAAATGTGAATGAATCTATTTCTAAGCATAAATACTCTAATATTATTTAAAAGGTCAATTTTCAAAATTTTAATGGAGAACACTCTTTAAATCTATTTCGGACAATTTTATATGTTCTATTTGAAAAAATAAAATTCTTCTTTAGAATTAGGAAATCAAAATTTACTTTTGGAAAATATTTGGTATTTTTCAGATGAAATTAATTTGTTTTATGAATAGTGAAAAATATTGTATTTTAATTAAAAACGTCATTTTAATATAATTTATTTATATTAATTGATTATCTTTTTATTTGGTTTTAAAGTGTAATTAGATTATACTTTTACCATTTAATCCAATGTTGGTAATTAGAAGTATTTTAACTTTGAAATTGGACGTAAACAAGTGTCAATTTTTTGATAGTTATTATTTCTAAAAAACACTATTTTTGGTTTGCAAATAGGAATAAATTTTGAATTAATTAACGCAAATTATATTTTTGGAATTTGGTAAAATATAAATAATTTTTTATTTCATAATATCATATATATATTAGGCTGAATTTTTGGTATTTTTCTGATAACCATCAATTTTTTATTAATAGTGATAACACTAAGTAGTAGTTAAAAAACCTTTATTTGAATTTAAATGAAATTTTACCTCTTATGTAAATTTAATTTTGAAAATAAGCCCTACATGTTGGTTATTAGTAAGTAAAATTTTGTTCAATAAGATGAAAATAACTTTTGGTGAAGGGTAACTTTTGACTTTTATTTAACAAGGTTAAAGGTAAATAGGGTAATTCAAGGTAAAAATATTATTATAATAATATTAAATTAACCTAACATGTGTCCAAATCCTATTGGTTGATATATTTCAAACCATGGGAATCCTTTTGTCGACTTTGGACCCCATGGAGCCACTTAAGAGTGATAATGACACTTTATATTAATTAATTTAAAGTAAAGACAAAAATGACATAAACATATATCTTTTAGTAAATAAATTTTTACATGGGGTTATATAAGTTATCTTATCATCTATAAATATTAATTTGAAATCTAAAAATATTTCCAACATCATGGTATTTGTTTATTGTTTTAAGACAGAAAATAAATAAAATTACTTTTGACACAATAATGATGGAGTGTTTACCTCATTAATGAACGATTTAAATAAATAAGAATATAAAAATTAAAACAATATACACAAACTATCCAATTCTTATTGGATGATTTTATTTCGAACAATATTCATCTTATCTATGTCTTTAATATGTTTTTGACCTTTATAAACCGAAAATATTTATATAATAAAATAATATTTGAAAACTTTTCTAAGGAGGTCATCCTCCCCCTTATAAAAATCCATCAACTCTAACCCATTAATCACACCTCTCAATCCCCTTGGCTCATCCAACCTTTTCCCAAATAATCTATCAATATCCCTATATTCCATTTATAAGCCTTACCTTAGGCAGAAGGAACTTCAATAAATCCTTTTGGTTCAAACCAAAGGGAGTTACCCGATTTAATGGTAACATCCTCTCTTAAGTTATTTTATTTTATTTTACTTCTCCAACCCCCTAAAATATTTTTATTATTTTCTTTTATAACAAAACCAGAATAATAAAAATACTTGGTTGTTTTTATGAGAAGTATTTTAACTACACTTACACACACCTCCATCTAGTGGGTAATGAACATATTGTTTCTGTGGACGACGAACTACTACCTCACGAAACCATGATTGTTCAATCTTATCCTACCACATATTATGGTGGCCATTAAAATGAAACTATATTTAAATTTTATATATATTAAATTAATATTGTCTCTATACTTCTCTATTTTTAATTTATATCATAAATTTATGGTTTCCATAATGGGTAAATACAAAAATTTCATTTGAGGAAGTGTGGACAACCACCCCCTCCAAGGGATATGACTCGTTCATTCCATACATGGAATGTATAAAGGATGAAATTAATTAAATTAAATAACATATATATTATAATTGAATTATTATATACCTATTTTGTATTAGGTTTTCATTTCATTAAATATAAAATAGAAAATAACATAGCGTCCATGCGTACGTACGTCTTACCGTCTCCATGAATAGTGCATTTCATTTCTTAACTCCAAATGATATGGAATATTATAAATACACATAAAAAAGATATATATATATGATATATATGATATCTAAATCATGAATATCATTCTGGAGATAATGTAATTTTTATCACGTGGAAACTTTTTCATTATAACAAGATCATTTTTTACTAAAGTTCCGAACATCGACAAAATGTCCGAAATGAACTCAAATAATTAACTAATTGTTATAGAAAGGTAATTAGTTATATAAATTTAATAATAAATTTTAAAAAGGTTCTTAAGGAAGTAGAAATTAACTTAATTTTATTTTTCAGGAAGAACACGAAACATACGGGTCATGTTGGACATGAGGTAATGGGATTCTTTTCTCACTTTTTATTCTATGATATTTCCATTGTTCACCACTAATTTATTGAATATGGTGTATTTTTACTGAAATTTCATATATATTATCATGATTCTATTTATATTCATGGTATTATATGATTAATTTCGTCTTTATTAACTTTTGGCCATATGACATGATTGACTACAACGTGGTAAGGGGTTTTCATCTCACTTTTTATTCCTGTAGTATTCATTATATATTTGCCGTTATTTCCTTTTGTGTTGTGTATATAATGACCATGAGTGTATTATTTTTGTAATATAATGTAATTTATGGGTATTTAAATCTTCATTTTATGATCATTCATTCATGGGGTGTATGTTTCATACATTACCAAATCGTTAATGAATCCTTTCACCCTCTTCTTTTTAAAAGACTTCTTTTGGTTATATATTTTAATATACATATTCTTATGTTGGGATATGTTATTCTATATCTTTATTCCAGTAAATTTTATGTCCATGTGATGATATAAACTTTTCTCTCTCATCAACTCATTTTCATAATTTTAATGTGACGCTGTTAGGCTGTCGAATTTTTGTAAGGTAACTTCATTACCCAATTTCAATTATTTGGGATGAACTTATACATCATGATTATGTCATGCTATAAATATGTGTGAATGGCCTCTGATTTTTTTACACATAATATCCACTTTTAATGGGTTTATAATTATTTTTAAAACATAATTATATTATTGATTTATCCTTAATCTAAGGATATGATCTTTGTAAGGGATTTCGTCTCAATTTACATTCTATTGAGACATATTTGTTTTTATGCACCAATTCACTTTTTTATGGTTTATATACATCTATTTAGAATATTTTATCGTGAATATCCTTGTTCTCATGATGTTATATTTTTTGTTATATTTTATTCTTTAATTATGTTTAGTCAAGTGATTTTTAAGTGTTATGAGACTCTTTAACTAAAAGATCTCTTTAAAATCCACAATGATTTATTCTTCTATGTATTTATCATCAAGTTCCATATTTAAGAAATGGTTTTAAGGATTTATTTATATGGTCATTGATGTTTTAAATTATCAATTCCTTTAAAATCATCAAATTGGT
Organism: Viscum album; assembly: GCA_963277665.1. Lineage (NCBI taxonomy): Eukaryota > Viridiplantae > Streptophyta > Magnoliopsida > Santalales > Viscaceae > Viscum > Viscum album. The sequence goes on from OY728123.1 coordinate 210,903,482, forward strand.
ATGGGACACTTTGATTCAAAAATCTCTTTATTAAATGTTTTAAATGGGTTTGAAAATGGTTTGATAAAAAATTGATTATGACAATATTTTAAAATGATATATTTGGATTGAAATTTGGAAAATTTATATTTCTTTTATGCATGTTTTATGTTATATGAATATGTTATGGTTATTGGGAATTTTTGACATATACATGTAGTTCCGTGATAAACCTAGGGCAGGTGAGCCTGAGATAGATCTCAAATGTATTGGGTAACGTGAAAAAGGTAAACATTAATATTTATTTTAAGATATTTAGGGAATATAATATGATGTGTATTCAAATATAACTCCCTTTGTAGCTAGGATAGCTGCAATGTATGTACAATATGGATGCCACAAGTTACCATTATGATTTATGATTTCTATGTTTTATTCATAAATATTATTATTTCATGAGGTATGTTACAATTGAAATGTATGGTTTCATTGATTTGTATTTATTGATGGTTTAATGTTTACTTTCCTTATTTTATAACACTTAATAATCTTTTTATTCTCACCCCAACTTTTGAAATCTTTTTCACATGACATAAAGATGAATTGGGTCATGTATTGGATCAAGGAAAGTCATACTGTCTAATACATGGGACTAGACATGTTATTTTATTTAGCGTTTTAATTTTATAAAAAAAATGGATACTGAGTAGAAGTGTCTAATTCGAAATTTTTGAAATGTAATTTAATAGATGTGGCCTAATTATCTAAATCTCTAAACTTGAAAAGATCCTCAATGTGAATTATTAACTTAATTGAATATTATGTAATGTTAATGGTTGGGTCCTTATATTAATATCCAATATTTTTCCTAAGAGGTTTCATAAAATAAATTCATGGTAAGTATGTATGACACATAAAAGAAACAAGTTGTGTATAATCCTTGTGTCCCAAAGAAATAAATTTTTGATGAAAATCCATTTCCTAACACCAGACATCCTTCATATGTTTTGGAACCCCTATATAATAAATTTTTTTTATAGATACTTTAATTGTACATAATCATATATATATATATAACATCTTATGTTAATTTATTATCTCTTTTTATAACCCATTTGATAACACCTATTCATTAAAATCACCATTCCGGTGATATCATCTTCACTTTTCATATATTACCTTATAATGTACATTTGTTCCCTGTATATTTATCGTGGAGAAAAAATACCTAATGTTTTAATCATGTAATAAAATTATATATATTCATTATAGAAATTTTTTATATTATTTCATAAATGATATAGATAGAAAAATTAATTACACCATTCACAGATATGGTAGGTCGTACATACACACAAGCGATATTTTCACATATAATTTCATGGAAAGAGGTTGAATAAAGACTATTTAATTTTTATAATTAAATTTAATTATTTTTATGATATTAGAGTTATTATTTTAATAATAATAATAAATATTGGGAGGAGGTAAACCTATGATTAAAAATAATGTGATTGGTAAAGGAGAATACCTCTTATTTGAAAAATTACATTTAGATATCACATTAAAGTATCAAAGGATGATAATTTTGGGTGAAATACACATTTATATGTTGGATATGGGATTTTAGAAGACCACATAGTAGATTGTGGTCATTATAAATGTCACAATGGAGTGTAAATAGTGAATGTATGGGTTCCCTTTTACAATTGAGGGGACATGAACTCTTCAAATTTCATACAATATAAAATTAATATAAAATAATTTTTATTTAAAAATCAAAAAATTATATAATATTTGAATATAAGAGAAGTATGAGTATAAATCCCATCATTGATAAATATTTTTAAATTAATTGATCAAATTATTTATCCTTATCTTTTTATTTAATCCCATCATAAACCCTTTTAAAAAATATGACAATATTTAAGTTTCATACCCATAAAATTTTTATCATGTATTTAAAAATGAAAAGGGGTAATTAAATATACCATTGTTTATGTTTAAAATCATAACCCATTCATTTGTCCAAATTTAATTCTTTAATGAATTTGATATCGTTTAATATAATATTATTTATTATAAAATATCATCAATGTCATTTTTTACAATTTTCAATAAATTTGATATTAAATATATAAAGATGTGGGTGATTATCAAAATAATTATTTCATACCACTATAATACGTAATATAGATCAAAATAATTCTTATGAAATTTTTACTCATTCAAAATGTATCACATTTATTGTACTTAAATGACTTTACTTTTGTTTTATACTAATTAAATAAATATTTTATTAGCGATGAATAAGAATTAATGGATGTTTTGTAATTTCAAAAAATTATAAATAATTTTACTTCATGAAATTAATTTCCTTATTCTCAAAATAGACATTTGGATTCATTCCAAAAAATTTCCCTACATGGACATATATGATATATTTAAAATAGATATAGTGTCATTTTGTATTGTTCATTGCTTTAAATATTATATAAGTCATTTTCATTGAATAGTGTACATTAAACAACCCAATTTCGAGCCTTATGTGAAAAGGGTACAATTACCTTCATCAAATAAAAATTTATATGAAATATTATGCATTTATCATTTATTTTTATCTTAGATTATCATAATTTACCATTTTCTCATGCTGATAGATTTTACCATGGTTACAGTTCATATTGAAAAAATAATTGCAAAGGTAATATATAAAAAATTCAAATAGCATAATGCCATTTACTGAATCAATTATATCAAATTAAAAATATATAATTAGTTCTTATTAATTTTAAAATAAGTGCTCAATATGCAATGAAATCTGGTTTTCGGAAAAAAATATTTTAAACTTCAAACCAAATTTATAAATATCCTATATATAGAAAAATATTATTGAATTGTTAATTTTTTGAGTTTATAATATATTGATTTAATTAAAATTATTCACCAATAGAGGTCAATTTAATTAACTAGTATAAAAAAATTGTGTGTACATAAATTTAGTTTTTAATGAAAATGTCATTAACATTTAAATATGTGATTATAATAAATTCAACTTAAAATAGATTTCAATAAAGTCAGTTCGAATTTTTTAAAACATATAATATACCAAATTTTACTATGAAACTATTTAAAAACATAATAAAACTTTCTACATTCATGAAACACGAATACGGTATTCAATACAAATCATTATGTTTTATATCCACTAGAAAATCAATCATTATGGATATTTTCACAAATTAATACTCATATAATTTTAATATTTTGATTTAAAAATATCATTTTAATGCGTTTTTAAAATTTCTATAAATTTATCAAAATATTTTCTTACAAAGTCAATAAAAATACATTTGGAAGAAAATATATTTTTGAATAATAAATTACATTACAAAAAATGAGTTATTATTTCTTAAGAATTTATAAATACATCAATATATATATCATAAAGTAGTTAATACAATACATACATTCCAATTTAATGGATATTTTATAATTATCACATCATATAATATTTTAATTGTATATCATGGTCAGTTTAAGATATGTGTTTCATGTAATACAAGCTATTTAGGATATTAAATTTAATTAAAAAATTTTATTACATAAAATATAAATGTGTTACAATTTCTCTATATTCATAGTGACCTAAAATCAAAGGGATGAATATTTGGAAGAAATCCTTCAATGTGATTTCCATAGTTAAACGGGGCACTCTATAGGTTAATTGTGGTTGATCAACCAAACATCCACGTTAGGGGTTTGGTGGTGTATGAGGCACTACACTTCACTTTGATTTTCAATCAACCTTGTCCATTATGGAGAAAGAAGTTACATCATTCACTCATAGTATATTGTAATGGAAATCATCTCTTTCCCAAAAATGGCATTTCATCTTAATCATTTTTATGTAATGTCCCAAAAAATATAGATAGCTTAAATAAGGGATACTCCCATAACAATATATGAGTAACCCTAGACCACAAAGCCTAAAATATTTTTACCACCACCACCACCCTTGGGATCATCAAATCAAAAATTCATCTCTGATGTAATAGTGGTATAACAAAATAAACTCCAACCCATGGGGGTGACTGAATATATAATAACTCTTCATCTGCCAACAAAAATTAAATATTTTCTATTCTAGTGGATGGTTTTCAAGACAAAAATTCATTTTTACTCACCTTGGTAGATATATATACTAAATTAGGGAATCTCTTGGTCAATTTCCTATGAAACTCTCTAGGGGTCATAATTTATCATTTAGGGTATCCAAAGCCTCATAGGTGTAATTATACAATGTGGTTCATTAAGAAGGAATATATGAAGGAGGATCACAATCCACCAATCAATTAATATTTTAAGATAAAATTAACTTCATACTATATGTATGAAAAAAATCAGTATTTATTTTATCTAGTAAAAAAACCATTAGAAAAAACATCATTTAAAACCCAAAGTATGTCCCTGGCATAGAAGGATATGATGAAGAGGAATAAACCTGTGGTGTAGTCCATGATGGCATAAAATACCCGGAATGGGTGGGTTTACATAAATCAAAACGATAGTCTATACCATATGACTATTCTCATACTAATGAGTGGGTTCGTACTACATTAATGGTATGTGCACAACGTTTTCATCATAAACAAAACCCATTTGAATTCAATACAAAATGATAAATGGTATAATTCTATGGATCTTCCAGGAGGCCCAAAAAAATTGGATTCTTGACTGTGCACAATAGTGGATTTATATTTGAAAAAAATATATTTTTACACAAAGTAACATTTCATGATAAAGGAGAATAGAAAATTTTGGATCATAAATCCACAACCTAATATAAAAGGAATAGAGATCACGTAACAAATTTACACAACTCAGTAGAGTTGTCTGCCACTGGCCACCCATTTTTACTATAAATAGCACCTCACCCCTTCACATTGGGGATGAATCTATAGAATATGAAGCCTCAGATCTATATTGAAAAAACTATCTTCTGTGAAATGATGAAATGATGATGGATTCTCCAATGTTGAGAATTTGTGTGACTGAACACACATAGAACCCAATGTGTCTTGGCCGAAGATTACTATATCATCATGACATATCCCTTAATTATTTTCAAGTTCATGAAATATAATACACCATCATGACACCCTAAGATGCATGAAATATTTATTTTTCATGTTCCTATGACACATGATCTATGTTGTTGTATTTCAATAGATACTATGTATCACACAAACCCATTTTTCACAGTTTTTGATAAAATTTCATGGAAAAACCATCGAGTGCCTAACCACATGGCCCATATGCATCATGGGAAACCAAGAAAATAACCATAAGTTTTGATCCTGAGTATAGGTAACATATTTCCTCCTAATACTAAACATAGGAACCCAAACATTGGGACACTTGATTTATACACCTCTGCATAATTTTTTAAATCATGGTACACCAAGAGTTCCATTAGCAGTGGTAAAATTATCCCCATATGTGGCATCATCATGGGAAACATCCAACCATTCCATGTATAATTTCTTTTTTTAAGATATTTCTCCCCAACTTTAAATGGACACCCCTAAAATCTGATATGTGAAATCCCCAAACATATCACAGATTCATGATATAAAACTACATATCTCCATATCATAGTGCTACTAAACTAAACATCACAAACACTTCCACAACACATGAAATTAAACTTAACCTTACCTAGTGGGAAGAGCATGATATTCCCCATGATTAATCAGCATGGTACAAAACCTCCATGGACTCCTACTCTGGGCATCCCATATATGAAAGCTCTACCCCATCCCTTATTGACGATCCTTCCCTAACATGAGCACCCCTACCAAATGATGTCAATAAACGTGGACTGGTCCTTTCACAAAACTTTAAATTGTGGCATTGAAATACAAGTGTTATCACCCTTGTTTCATTGCAAGGTATGTAGGACACCTCCCTCAGGTTCAATATCTATATAAAAACACATATACGGTACCTCCTTGAGGCTCAATACTAATTCCCCAAAACTACATGGCATCCTTCAAGTGTTATAATCTCCCCCTAGGGGACACAGTTAACGAAACCCTCAATTTTTATCATCTTCCCCACTAGGGAACACTTTATCAACCTAAAAACTCTTTTTTTGTATTTTCAAATGATAGAATTAAATGATAAGTGTGAATCTTACAAAATAATCCAAATAAAACCACAAATGAACTAATATCAGATCAAGACTACAGAGCATTGTCCCTCCCCATTGTGTATGTCATTATTTCAAGGATCTAACTTCACATACACACTTATAAATCTATCATGTGCAGGGGTGAAAGGGATGAGTACTGATGGTAGAAAACATACCCTATCGTTCTTCCAAATATGAATGTTTATGCTCAAGTGAGTTCCTCATACTCTGAATCATCATGTGTAGGTATTCATAGTTGTGGTTCTGTAAGATTCCACTACAAATATAAAAAAATACCAACTTCCAATTTAAAATCTCTATCCAAGTATATTGCCCAATTCATGAAATAAAAAAATTCAAAACACCCCAGCCTTAAAGCTTACTTAATCTTGAGTTATTACAAGATTACACATTTAGGATCTTTTCAGGTTTAGAGTTTTAGAGAATTAGATCATGAAACTTGCATTACATTCCACATTTAAACAAATTGGTTACATAAAAGACAGCATTCATTCTTCCCATCAACGGAAACATATTTAAAATATAACACGGATTCTTTCTTGACACATCCTTGACACTATCATCACATCATGTACCTTTCCCTTGACCTGTGAAAAACATTTCAAAAACTTAGGATGAGCATAAAAAGCTCAGTAAGGGTTATAAAAATATGGAAAGGAAACATGAGTTCATATATACATAAGAATGAAATCATACTTTACCCATAAAACATAGGCACTTTAACATACCTCATCAAACCATGAATAAATCATAGAAAACATAAGACATAAAGGTAACTTGAGGCATTCATAACATTCTTACGTGGGGAGTAACCCTCTTGGTTACGTTTGGAGTACCCATCACAGTATATTCCCTAAATCGCTTCGGAGAAACCTTAACGGTTCACTCCTTCGCGTTACCCAATGCATTGGAGATCTATAACGGGCTCACGCGCCCTTAGTTTATCACGGAACCACCCGTTTACATAACAATGCCCAAGAACCATAACATAAATGTGTCACATAAAACATACATAAAGGAAACATAACATTTCCATATTTCAATCACAATATAACATTTTAGTATATTGAAATATTGAATCCATTCAAAAAGAAACCATTTCCAAAACCATTTAAAACATTTAATAAAGAGATTTTTGAATCAAAGTGTCCCATACCACCTTGAAGCATAAAATTTTAAACCATTAATATCCATATAAATAAATCCTTAAAACCATTTTGAAAACATGGATATTAATAAGAACAAATAAATAAAACATTTAAAACGATATTTTGGTTAAAGGGGTTTTACCAAAATTAGAGACACTTGAATACAATAGTTGAGGAACAAAATTTAGTCAAAACTTTATAATATCATGAGAATAAATGTATTCATGATATAATACTCCAAAGGACAGTATATACACCATATAAGAGTGAATTGGTGCATAACAACAATGAACCCTCAATAGAAATGTCAAATGTGATGAAATCCCTTATAAAGAAGGTATCCTTAAATTAAAGACAAATCAATCTCAAAAATATGTGTGAAAAATATAAATACACCAAATATAAGTGGATATTAAGTTTAAAACAATAAAATGTCATTCACACATATTCAATGGACGACATATTCAATGACTATATGTTGAACCCAAAGAAATCGAAATTGTGTTAAAAAGTTCCCTTGGCAGCCTAACGGCATCACATCAAAAAGAGTTGATGAGAGATAAAAAGATTATCTCATCACTTGGAAATAAAATTTACATCAATAAGGATATATGAGAACATATCCCAACATAATAATATGTAAATTAAAAGACCCAATAAAAGAAGTCTTTTAAAAAAAGAGGAGGGTGAAAGTTTCCCTTACCGACTTGGGTATCTTTCAAAACATACACCCCATGAAAGAAGTACAATAGATCATTGATGTAAATACTCATAAACGAAATTATATTACACAAAGAGTAGAATAATGGACAATACATACACCACTAAATGGAATTTTTGGCAAATGTAGCATAAATATCATCGGAATAAAAGTGAGATGAAAAATCCCTCAAGAAAACTCGGCAGCCTAACGACGCCACATAAAACTTCCAAAATGGATTGATGAGAGAGAATAGGGTCTCTCATCACATGAACATAAAAATTACAGTAATTTTAATATAAAATATCACCCCAATAACAAGAAATATGAGCTTTAAAAGGAATGACATAAAAGTGTGTACTTAAAAATAAAGAGAGTTGTAGGATCCCTTACCTCGGGTCCGACTTGACTCGATCGTTCTTTAACGTCCTGAATAATAAACATGAGTTAATTTATAATTCCTTAAGAACCTTTTTCAAGTTCATTATTACTTTTATACCACTTATTACCATGTCATAAACATTATGTAATCATTTAATTTAATAATATTTGTTTTGCCGATATTTGGTTCTTAAGTCGAAAGTGGACTTCTTACAATTACATGTTGATCATGTGGCCAAATGTTTATTATATCCAGAATTGTATTCATTATGTAGATATCATATATGTCATATATATCCAGTGCATGCATGCATTTATAACATTACATAATCATTTAGAGGTAAGAAATGAAATGCACCGTTCATGGAGACGGTAAGCCGTACGTACGCATGAACGCTACTTTCATTTGTATTTCGTATTTTATAGAATGGAATAATAATGATATAAAGGTATATTATAATTCCAGTATAATATCATATATAATATCATAGTTCCATCCTTTATATGTCCCACATATGGTATTTAACGAATCAAATCACTTTGAGGGGGCGGTAGTCCGCACTTCCTTAAATGAAGATATCGCGTTTACCCATAATGGAAACCATAAAGGTATGCCAAAAATGAAAAAAACAGAAGCTTAAGGAAAACATAAACATATTATATATCATATATAAAAATAGTGACATCATAATGGCCACCTTTGAAGGTGTTAGATGAGTATTGAACAATCATCGTTTTGGGAGGCAGAATTTTGCCATCCACGGAAACCGTATGTTCTTTAACCATTTGATGTAGTTGTGTGAGAGTGTAGCTTGAATAAATATTATTACAACATCCTAGTATATGGAAGATACTGGTGTTGTTACAAAAGAAATAAATAAAAAGAGTTTAGAGGGTTGGAGAAGCAAAATAAAACAAATGAACATGAGAGAATGAATTACCTTTAAAAGTGTAACTCCTTTTGATTTGAGCCAAAAGGCTTCCTTTGAAAGGATTCTGCCCAAAGGGAATCCTCTAGGATGAGGAGAGGGATGTGGAGAGAGTAAATTGGCAGGGTTTGGCCGAGCCAAAGGCTTTAGGAGTGTGTGAAATGAGGTAGAGGTGGGGGCCTTTTATAAGAGGAGAGGAGGGGCACTTTTGGAACGTAAGAAATATTACTTTATTTGAAAATGTGTTTCGGTTTTAAAAGGTCCCACATTGATATAATTCGTGGATAAGGTGATAAGTCTTAGAAATCCACTCATCCAATAAGTTTTGGACATGTGTAGTTCATATATTTTACATTATCTTCCCATTTTATTTAAATCGTCAAATAATGATGTCATCGCTTCATCATTATTATGTCATAAATAATTTAATTTATTTAATGTCTAAAAATTATAAAAAAAATAATATGTTGTATGAAATATTTTTATCTTTCCCATTACTATTTATAATCAAAATTATGACTTGTATAAACCCACTTAATAATTGTTTTAGTAAAACATATCATGTTTTTGTCAATTTTACTTTTACATTAAATAAAATGTTATTTATGTCATTTCCCAACCAAAGTGGATCAATGGGGTCCCCAAGTAGACCCATGGCTTGTCTTGGTCGGACATGACACAACAAATAAGTTTGGGACATGTGTCTAGGTCATTTCATATTATTAAAGCATTATTTATACCTTAAACTACACTAATTACCACTAATCGCGATTAAAAACTTAATAAGTTACTATTCACCAAAAAATTATTTTTATCCCATTGAACCACATTTTACTTCTTAATGACAACCATGTATATCAGATTTTTGAAATTCAAAACACATAAGTGGTAAAATTTCATTTAAACGAAAAATCAGCTTTTATAAGTACCACTTAGTGGTTTCACTATTCATCAAAAATGGATGTTTTTCAGAAAAATCCCAAAACTTCACCCTAAGCTATATTTGATATTCCGAATTCAAAAATGAAGTCCGTTTTACAAAATTCAAAACATATTAGTCACATTAATTAATTTAATAATTAATTCCCGCTGTCAGAGCAAATAGCGTGTTTTTATAAAACAATAAGTATCAAAAGATTGACACTAGTTTAAGCCTGATTTCAAAGTGAAATTAATTTCAATGACCACTATTGGATTTAATGGTAAAAATATTTTCTAATTTCTCTTTAAAACCAATTCAAAATATAATCTAATAATATAAATAAATTAGATTAAAAAGTGGTTTTGAATTAAAATACAACATTTTACACTATTCATTAAAAAAATGAACTTTTTCGGAAAGATACCAAAAATTTACAAAAAGTAAATTTTGATGTCCCGATTATTAATAAGAGTTTTATTTGGTCCAAAAGAATGTTTAAGAGTGAACAAAACTATATTTAATGACGATTCTCCATCAAAAGGTGATAAGTGAACCTTTAGTGAAAACTAGGGCATATACGCCTAAAATTGAATTCTTTCCGTATTTTAAGCCTTTATCTTTTATTGTATAAATGTAAAAACATTTAAAAACATATATAATAGTATTTTAGTTACTTCTATCCATTCCTGCCATTTCAACGGCTACATGTTAACTACCATTTAAAATAATATTATTTTATCATTAGAGTGAAACGTAAGATTCCCAAGAAACTCGTTGTTGCGTGTTGGGTCGCCATCGAGCATAGAGTCCCCTTTAAAGTCATATCAATATTTTATTCACAAATATGGATAAATATGAAATTCCATATTCTTTATTTACCTGGGGTGTCACATCCTTCCCCCCTTTTGGGAATTGCGTCCTCGCAATTTTAAAATTGCGCTTCGAAACATCCTTGAAAGTCCCACATCGGAACAAAAGTCGGTAAAACAAACACTTTAAAATAAAGAAAGATAAGTACAAAGGTCACCCGAGTTAACCCATACTAGGATTCCAAGTATTAAAATATGGACATGGAGGAAAAAACAAAGGGTCATGTTCTGATGGGGAGTGATAGAAAACATGTTTAGAAGAAAGTCAACCACGAGAAAATCACAAACTTGTGATGGGTTAAACTGTCTTCGATTCCCCAGTAGGAAAAGTTAATAGACAACATTTTTGTTTTAAGTTACTTTTTATTGAGGAATTTATTCATAAGGAAACATAATCACTTATCATATTGACTTTAAACTTTTATTAGATTCCTTACACAAACTCATATTTTCTCCAAAAGACGAGTATTTTGGAAGACTTGTTCACATTAAGAGTACTATAATCAACTTCTAGATAATCACCTAATCCAAAAAATAGAACTATATACTTCCCATGTCTTTAGACTTTATCCAAAACCAAACCCAAAAAGGCTAGTACAAGATCAGATAATCCAGAAAAGGATAACCCTTTATAAAAAGAAAATCTATCCTTAATCTCCAAAATTTGTCCAACAAAACCCAAAGTTCAACGAGGACCATTCTATAATCAATTTGTCCATAAAATTATTCAAAGTAAACCAATATAAGATTGAAACCCAAATATTTGAAGGATTTAGTCGCATAGTCTTCCAAGATAAATCGTAACATTTATCTCCAAACAATATCAGTTTCTCCTAAAGTCTCGTTTTGAAAAGTAATTAACCTAATCACATATCCTCCATGATAGGTTAATCATTCTCATAAATAACCCAAAATCAACTTACTCTTAATTCATCAAATCATATAACTAGAATGAATTAGTCAAACTAACCAGGGACTTCACGTAGTCCAGTGGTAGGTGATAAATACCAGTCGCACATTGGTTGTGGGTTCGATTCCCGCAGCTTTTTCCGACGCGACGGGTTGTCACACGGTCTGCGTGTTGTCCTTTTTCCAAAACTATATAATTCTTAAAACATTACCCAAAAGAGATAATATCATCAAAAATGATCATAACATATTTTAACCTCAAGTTTATCTCATGCTTTTCATTTTCTAGCATATCATATAATAACCCATAATTACCTAAAAATTAAGTATCATATAAACCCTAATGGTTACCTTAATAATTATTACCTGAATTTCCACATCGAATTGGCCATCTCGTACCTGATGCATTAGAGAACTCACCAAGGTTGAAGTGGTTGATCATGACTCTTTGATATTTGGTTTAGAACAACCACGAGTTTCCTCATTGAATCCTCCATTTTATCTAGTATCTTAATCAGAGAACCACCACAGTTTCCTTCAAACCTGTTGTCTCTTTGGTGCCTGCTAGATCCATCCATTCACTAAAAATAGAAATGTCAGTGTGATTATATCAACAAAACCATCATGTACTAATGAGTAAGATAGACAATAAGATATACTTACTCATTCACTTTATCTAAAACTAAGACTCTTTCTGAAATCCTAACCATTATGGTAATTGTCAATTATGCTTAAAGAATACCCTAACCTCTAAAGTTATCTAAACCGACCTTTGATACCAACTATAAGGCCCCAGCCTTAAACCTTACTTAATCTTGAGTTATTACAAGATTACACATTGAGGATCTTTTTAGGTTTAGAGTTTTAGAGAATTAGATCATGAAACTTGCATTACATTCCACATTTAAACATATTGGTTACATAAAAGACAGTATTCATTCTTCCCATCAACGGAAACATATTAAAAATATAACACGGATTCTTTCTTGACACATCCTTGACACTATAATCACATCATGTACCTTTCCCTTGACCTGTGAAAAACATTTCAAAAACTTGGGATGAGCATAAAAAGCTCAGTAAGGGTTATAAAAATATGGAAAGGAAACATGAGTTCATATATACATAATAATGAAATCATACTTTACCCATAAAACATAGGCACTTTAACATACCTCATCAAACCATGAATAAATCATAGAAAACATAAGACATAAAGGTAACTTGAGGCATTCATAACATTCTTACGTGGGGAGTAACCCTCTTGGTTACGTTTGGAATACCCATCACAGTATATTCCCTAAATCTCTTCGGAGAAACCTTAACGTTTCACTCCTTCGCGTTACCCAATGCATTGGAGAGCTATAACGGGATCACCCGCCCTTAGTTTATCACGGAACCACCCGTTTACATAACAATTACCAAGAACCATAACATAAATGTGTCACATAAAACATACATAAAGGAAACATAACATTTCCACATTTCAATCACAATATAACATTTTAGTATATTGAAATATTGAATCCATTCAAAAAGAAACCATTTCCAAAACCATTTAAAACATTTAATAAAGAGATTTTTGAATCAAAGTGTCCCATACCACCTTGAAGATTAAAATTTTAAACCATTAATATCCATATAAACAAATCCTTAAAACCATTTTGAAAACATGGATATTAATAAGAACAAATAATTAAAACTTTTAAAACGATATTTTGGTTAAAGGGGTTTTACCAAAATTAGAGACACTTGAATACAATAGTTGAGGAATAAAATTTAGTCAAAACTTTATAATATCATGAGAATAAATGGATTCATGATATAATACTCCAAAGGACAGTATATAAACCATATAAGAGTGAATTGGTGCATAACAACAATGAACCCTCAATAGAAATGTCAAATGTGATGAAATCCCTTATAAAGAAGGTATCCTTAAATTAAAGACAAATCAATCTCAAAAATATGTGTGACAAATATAAATACACCCAATATAAGTGGATATTAAGTGTAAAACAATAAAATGTCATTCACACATATTCAATGGACGACATATTCAATGACTACATGTTGAACCCAAAGAAATCGAAATTGGGTTAAAAACTTCCCTTGGCAGCCTAACGACATCACATCAAAAAGAGTTGATGAGAGATAAAAAGATTATCTCATCACTTGGACATAAAATTTACATCAATAAGGATATATGAGAACATATCCCAACATAACAATATGTAAATTAAAATACCCAACAAAAGAAGTCTTTTAAAAAAAAGAGGAGGGTGAAAGTTTCCCTTACCGACTTGGGTATCTTTCAAAACATACACCCCATGAAAGAAGTACAATAGATCATTGATGTAAATACTCATAAACGAAATTATATTACACAAATAGTAGAATAATGGACAATACATACACCACTCAATGGAATTTTTGGAAAATGTAGCATAAATATCATCGGAAGAAAAGTGAGATGAAAAATCCCTCACGAAAACTCGGCAGCCTAACGGCGCCACATAAAACATCCAAAATGGATTGATGAGAGAGAATAGGGTCTCTCATCACATGAACATAAAAATTACAGTAATTTTAATATAGAATATCACCCGAATAACAAGAAATATGAGCTTTAAAAGGAATGACATAAAAGTGTGTACTTAAAAAGAAAGAGAGTTGTAGGATCCCTTACCTCGGGTCCGACTTGACTCGATCGTTCTTTAACGTCCTGAATAATAAACATGAGTTAATTTCTAATTCCTTAAGAACCTTTTTCAAGTTCATTATTACTTTTATACCACTTATTACCATGTCATAAACATTATGTAATCATTTAATTTAATAATATTTGTTTTGCCGATATTTGGTTCTTAAGTCGAAAGTGGACTTCTTACAATTACATGTTGATCGTGTGGCCAAATGTTTATTATATCCAGAATTGTATTCATTATGTAGATATCATATATGTCATATATATCCAGTTCATTCATGCATTTATAACATTACATAATCATTTAGAGGTAAGAAATGAAATGCACCGTTCATGGAGACGGTAAGCCGTACGTACGCATGAACGCTACTTTCATTTCTATTTCGTATTTTATAGAATGGAATAATAATGATATAAAGGTATATTATAATTCCAGTATAATATCATATATAATATCATAGTTCCATCCTTTATACGTCCCACATATGGTATTTAACGAATCAAATCACTTTGAGGGGGCGGTAGTCCGCACTTCCTTAAATGAAGATATCGCATTTACCCATAATGGAAACCATAAAGGTATGCCCAAAATGAAAAAAAACAGAAGCTTAAGGAAAACATTAACATATTATATATCATATATAAAAATAGTGACATCATAATGGCCACATTTGAAGGTGTTAGATGAGTATTGAACAATCATCATTTTGGGAGGCAGAATTTTGCCATCCACGGAAACCGTATGTTCTTTAACCATTTGATGTAGTTGTGTGAGAGTGTAGCTTGAATAAATATTATAACAACATCCTAGTATATGGAAGATACTGTTTTTGTTACAAAAGAAATAAATAAAAAGAGTTTAGAGGGTTGGAGAAGCAAAATAAAACAAATGAACATGAGAGAATGAATTACCTTTAAAAGTGTAACTCCTTTTGATTTGAGCCTAAAGGCTTCCTTTGAAAAGATTATGCCCAAAGGTAATCCTCTAGGATGAGGAGACGGATGTGGAGAGAGTAAATGGGCAGGGGTTGGCCGAGCCAAAGGCTTTAGGAGTGTGTGAAATGAGGTAGAGGTGGGGGCCTTTTATAAGAGGAGGGGAGGGGCACTTTTGGAACGTAAGAAATATTACTTTATTTGAAAATGTGTTTCGGTTTTAAAAGGTCCCACATTGATATAATTAGTGGATAAGGTGATAAGGCTTCGAAATCCACTCATCCAATAAGTTTTGGACATGTGTAGTTCATAGATTTTACATTATCTTCCCATTTTATTTAAATCGTCAAATAATGATGTCATCGCTTCATCATTATTATGTCATAAATAATTTAATTTATTTAATGTCTAAAAATTATAAAAAAATAATATGTTGTTGGAAATCTTTTTATATTTCCAATGACTATTTATAATCAAAATTATGACTTGTATAACCCCACTTAATAATTGTTTTAGTAAAACATATCATGTTTGTGTCAATTTTACTTTCACATTAAATAAAATGTTATTTATGTCATTTCCCAACCAAAGTGGATCCATGGGGTCCCCAAGTTGACCCATGGCTTTTCATGGTCGGCCATGACACAACCAATAAGGTTGGGACATGTGTATAGGTCATTTCATATTATTAAAGCATTATTTATACCTTAAACTACACTAATTACCACTAATCGCGATTAAAAACTTAATAAGTTACTATTCACCAAAAAATTATTTTTATCCCATTGAACCACATTTTACTTCTTAATGACAACCATGTATGTCGGATTTTTGAAATTCAAAACACATAAGTGGTAAAATTTCATTTAAACGAAAAATTAGCTTTTATAAGTTCCACTTAGTTGTTTCACTATTCATCAAAAATTGAAGTTTTTCAGAAAAATCCCAAAAATTCACCCTAAGCTATATTTGATATTCCGAATTCAAAAATGAAGTCCGTTTTACAAAATTCAAAACATATTAGTCACATTAATTAATTTAATAATTAATTCCCGCTGTCAGAGCAAATAGCGTGTTTTTATAAAACAATAAGTATCAAAAGATTGACACTAGTTTAAGTCTGATTTCAAAGTGAAATTATTTTCAACGACCACTATTGGATTTAATGGTAAAAATATTTTCTAATTTCACTTTAAAACCAATTCAAAATATAATCTAATCATATAAATAAATTAGATTAAAAAGTGGTTTTGAATTAAAATACAACATTTTACACTATTCATTAAAAAAATGAACTTTATCGGAAAGATACCAAAAATTTACACAAAGTAAATTTTGATGTCCCGATTCTTAATAAGAGTTTTATTTGGTCCAAAAGAATGTTTACGAGTGAACAAATCTATGTTTAATGACGGTTCTCCATCAAAAGGTGATAAGTGAACCTTTAGTGAAAACTAGGGCATATACGCCTAAAATTGAATTCTTTCCGTATTTTAAGCCTTTATCTTTTATTGTATAAATGTAAAAACATTTAAAAACATATATAATCATATTTTAGTTACTTCTATCCATTCCCGCCATTTCAACGGCTACATGTTAACGACCATTTAAAATAATATTATTTTATCATTAGAGTGCAACGTAAGATTCCCAAGAAACTCGTTGTTGCGTGTTGGGTACGCCATCGAGCATAGAGTCCCCTTTAAAGTAATATCAATATTTTATTCACAAATATGGATAAATATGAAATGCCATATTCTTTATTTACCTGGGGTGTTACACACTAACTGCTATGATGAACCACATTCAAATTCTAAAATATCAATCCACCACATCGTGAAACCTCACAATCAAACTACCTTGACATCACCACCATAATGAATACCTAGGGATACAGACTAACACGCGGCTATGAAAACTTCCCTAACCGAACAAATCGCATCCACTATCCATACCGTAGAGATTTCACACCATCATAATCCTCTTCATTGACTACCACATCTTTTATTCGATGCAAAAATAGCATGACCATAATACACTGGGTTCAGTATCTTTATCCAAACTCCACACCAAGGACGATGAAGAACCAAGCCGCATAGGGAGATAGATCAACTACCAAACCCAACCTACCAAATACTTCAAGAACCACAACTGTATGTCTGCCATGGAGAAGATAAAATAGGCTTTATGAAAGGTTAGTGATTTTTAAATACAAGGCTCTTAGAAATGATAGAATCAAGAGATAAAAAACCAGGAACTGAAACTAGTAACCTGACACCAAAAGTACACTAGAGAGACCATCGACCAGCACACCACAAAACCAAAAACCAAATAGAATTCATATATCCATATAATAAATTGAGAAGAATGATGAACCTTTAAGTCAGAGGGGGGCGATCGGGAGTGCCGACAGAAATGACCATCGTTGGAAAATACATGGATTGAAGCTACCAATAAGAACACAGCACCACCAAAAATGAAGAAAAATTGAGCGCAAAGAAAGAAACAAATAAGTGGTGAAGAAGGGGAAGAAAGTGGGGTGATATGTGCTCAGATGGGACTCAGACCCTGAACAAAATGGAGGAGTGGAAGAAGGAAGAGAAATGGAGGAGATGAGTACCATTGGAGAAGGGGAAGGAAGGAGGAGATCAACACTCTAATTCACCACTAACCCAAGAAAAAGGATTCAGAAGGAATCCCTCTCAGGCCAAGAGTGGGATAAGAGGATTGTTAGAGAAGGGAGTCATCCTCTAAGAGTTATTGGGAACACTTAACCAAATCCTCATGTGTGGTCATATTCCACCATAGGGACACACATAACCAAAACTACATGTGTGATCATCTTTCCCCCAGGGGACGACTTCAACCAAACCCTCAAGTGTTATCATCTCGCCACCCCCTACAGACACACTTGAACTAAACCTCAAGTGTGATCATCTTCTCCCCAAGTTACGCACTTGCACAAACCCTAAAATGTGATCATCATCTAAATGTGGATACATTTACCGAACACTCATGTGTGATCATCTTCCCCCTTCATGACACACATGACCTAACATTCAATTGTGATCATATTATAATATAGGTAAATACATAACCAAACTATCTTGTTTGATAATCTTTCCCCCTGGGGACACAGTTAACCAAATCCTTAAGTAAGTTCATCTTCCACCTGGGGACACTCTTACCCAAACCACCAAGTCTGACCATATCACCTCTTGAGGAAACACATAACCAACCCCGAAAATATGATCATATTCTCCATGGGGACACACTTACCAAAACTCTCATGTGTAATAATATTTACCCATAGAGAAAACACCACCAGCCAACTATCCCCAAAAGATTTAAGATATTCTATTCATTTATCCCTACAATATGTAAAACATGTGACCCATCTTTCCATGTATGATGTTAAAACACTAACACATATGTCCATAAAAGGCATTTAACCTGTGGTCTGTCTATAACCACAATTTTATAAACCTATGACGCACCTATACACACATGACATTAAACATGTGACCCACCTGTCTCTATAAGATGTTACACTTGTTACCCAGTAATACCGATAAGAAGTTAAACCCATAATCCACTCATATCCAAGTGAAATTAAACATGAGTCCCATCTTTCCACAAAATATTTAAACCAATAACCCACTAATCTCCACAAGACATGAAACATTTGTTCCACACATCCCCACAAGATTTTAAAACTATGAACCAGTCCTGAATCTATACCCTATATAAATAGAATGGAATTCCTTACTTAAAAATCCCCATAATACATATACCCCTCGTGTCAACATCCACTTGGATGAAATTGGAAACCATAGTTTCTAAACCTAAGAAAAATCATATGAGATACCTAAAAATTCAATAGTGGAATACTTTATAAGTTCACAACTAACCCAATATATAGATATTCCAAGACATGCCTGATGTTACTCTTTTCTATAAGAAACTTTTTCATCCCTACAAAGATAGAAGTAGTGTAAATAATCATCTTCCTCCTCCAGATAGCCTTGTAAATGATTTTCATGAACATATATCAAATTTATGAAGGAGACCCAAACTAGGGAATTTTCTCCATGGTGGAATCCATCGAAGGAAGGACCAAACTCCCATCATCCCATTTTCATCATGTGTCTCAAATAACTTATTAAAGTGATGGAAGCCACCCTACAATATGTATCTAGAATGCAACGACTCATAATAAAAATTCAATTACATCCCTACCAGATATAGGGATGGAATACAACCCTAGTAAAACGTATTAGAATCAAAAATGGTGAGCTAGATATGAAAATATTCCCCTTAAAACATGGGGTCCAGAAATGTTGAAGGAAGCATCAAATTTTCATTTCACAAGATCTAGATATTCCTTAGTAGGATCAACCAAACAAATGAAAAAATGGACATTGTTGGATCATTTGGAATCACCTCCATAATATCTATTTTGATACCTGATTCCGTGTATTTTATAGGAATCAAGAAGAATGGAATAAAAAATATAGGACCAATATGAACATGGGATGGAGGAATTTTTCTATGATAATCTAGAACTATTATGTTCCTTTAGTGACAATAACCACGTCTTTGGATTCCAGGCACCCACACCCTATCTCAAAAATAGAAATCATCTAATGGATGGTTATTGAGACAATATTTTGGTAATATGATCATAGGGACACCCGTCCAACTAAGGATATGGCTATCTCAGATCTAAAATCATTTTATCCTCACCAAAACCACCACAGATATGGGTTATGAAGGAGGTAAACACCATCCATTCTAACAGTAAACCACTTTAGGAGGATCACCTTGAAGAACTCTGATATCTCACTCCCCGCTATCAAGAATGTGGGGGATTTTTGAGCTAAACCCATCATGGAAACCTCCAGAGATATTCCTAGGATAGATCCCACCATGTCATGTCAGCACCGGCACAGACTGGTCCTATAGGGTAATGCGCTGGATGACTCCATCATCACTCCACTATCCCCAATATATAGAATGTGACAATGAATTTTGCGGAAATAACTGATCATTTCATTCCATGAGGATTCTTATGAAGCACTAGTGTCCCCTTCCTCTACCAACATCTCACATCATATTACCACAAATTCATAGTGGGGATAATTCTCGGCTTGATTGGGCTTGATACCCCAACTTCCTATTTTGTCCACCAAAGATAACTCTCTCATCCATTGAAACCACCAGAATCCATTACCTATCATCCAATAATAATGAATACAAAGGCCCTCCCCATTATGAAAGAATTTCGGATAAAAAATGTGTATCCTGATGTAATTAGGAAAATAAGTTTTGTAAGGGTCATTATTACATCACCAATCATGATGTGTAATGAAGGTACCATGTGACTCAATGAAACATGAGGTTGGGGAATTCAAACATAACTAAAGGAGAGAACCTGGGAAGAATCATGTCATCATTGACCTCTCATACACTAGAATTATCAATGGATAATGAGGGAACCTTCAGCCCCACTACTCGAGTTTGGGGCCGAAGACCATTGATTGAGGAATAAGATCTCTAAATTCATGTTCCACATGATTACCAAATCCTTCCTTAGCTACCTACTAGTAGAGTATGTCCTATATTCATTACATGGACTTGAATTGAAACTGTCTTCATTATATTCACACTCTTCTACCTCTAAACTAGTATTTAGAGAGATGTTAGGGTCTAGGATAGTGCCATTAGATGATGTTTAATCATTCAATGAACCCTAAAGAGGGTTTTTAACACTCAAAAATGAGAAGATAGTGAGAAATCCAACCAATATGGATACGATTCTGATGTTGTCTCAACCTCCAAGGGACATTCCATTATGTAGTGGGCATGTAACCAATGTGGTAGTCCCTTTCATAGTAAGTAAAAATAAAACTATATCTACATTAATTCCACCACTAGTTTCTTAGAATATGTTGATCAAGTCTTAGGTTGATCATGTACAAGATAATCTCCCTGATTATATATAGGTGGACATTTGGGGATCATCGGCCACTAGACCACTAGTAGTAATTTTTTTTTCACTCATAACATTGATCATTGTCATCCTAGAGTTCCACAGTAAGTACCATAAGGTTTTTTTCTAGAGAGTTTGCGTGAAATACAACTAATATCACATCTGGAAGCTCACTTACCAAATAAGTGCATAAAACCTCGATACCATTCAGTAATAGTGCATGAGAGTAGAGATCGCAACACTTCCTGCAACTGAGGGTCCCATATCATATGGATACCACCAAAATCATTACTGTAATTGTGTTAAGATAAACACTACTATCGTACGAGTCATGGAAGAGTCTTATCTACATATGAATATTAGAGGATAGGGGAACTATGCTTTCCTCTATTTCATCCATATCCTACAGTAGGGAAATAATCTTCAACCCAGCTATCCCACAGAAATTCTGGGATCCACTCTTACCACTACCATGTATGATGTTATCACTATAAACCCTAATTAGGATCAGATGAATCAAACTTCAGAATCTAGAAATGATAGGGATAACCCACCCCAAGGAGTGAAACAATAACAGGAGGATCAAAAAAAGGCACCTACAATCATTTGAAAATATTTGAACTCATTTTTGGGAGTCCTCAAAATGAGAAATAGACACCTACCAATTTATATCATGATAATGTACAGGGGAACATCATATATATTGGTCCATCTGAGGTTGCACTGGGGTATAATACGGCTCAATAATGGAATCCTTACTCTATTAATTGGATGGAAACAAGAGGTTTTCTGTAGATCTAATATCCAAATAGTCCCTTGGATGTGATGAATCCCAAAGGGATCCCAATCATCCTTATGTTGGGAAACTGGTCTTCCATGGCAATGAGAACATTTTTAAATGACGTGGAATCATGTATACAATAAGTGAATAATTTTTGGGGTATAATAAATGAATGATGTATGGAATTCCAAATCCATATTATCAGATTTCTAGTCTTGCTAGATTTTTAGTCCACATTGTTTCTCGACATGATCACCCAGTCAAAGAACCGGTGACCACAAGTGAAAATCAGGATAAGATGACAACTGATCACAAAACATTCATCAATGCCCTATAAAAGAGATAATTTTCAATGACACATGTGGGACTGTTTTACCCAGCATGAGTAGATGATATTCCTCCACCAAAATAGTTTAAGGCCTATGTTTCATCCCTTTCAATGACATGGGTGATCCACTACAACATCTAGCCTACGTTCTACCATGTTGATATTCATGTTTAGAAATCTAGGGAAACATGATGTTGTTAATGTCAAATGTGTTCCCAGACCCATAAGGGATCCTCGTTCATAAGGATAACCAATGTGCACCAGTGTCCATTTCTGGTTTAGAGGGACTTTTAAAAAATATTCTTATATTAGTTCATCTCCACATTGTGTTATATCATCATCATTGACCTATTTATGTGAAAATAGTGGACTATTTAGTTATTAGATGACTTCATTTCATGATGGAAAGTAGTCACATACTCTCTATACATGCCGATGTCCCATGAAAATATTCCCACGATGTGTTTGGATAAATTCAAAGATGAGATGGACCCTTACCTCATATTCATAAAATATCCAATCAAATTTTGGGAGTTCTCTTTGAAATATAAATGTTCAGATGATGATTTGTATTGGTACTAACAATGGTCATTCAAACCACCTATTCTAGATCCTAAAAAAAGGACCAAAAAACATGAGTTAGTCATCATCATGCAGGAAGAGAATCCTATGAAAATCCACATATTGTCCCATTTTTCCAAAAACCCATTCCATGTGTATCCCCTTAGGGTGAATCCTCATGAGGCACATTCACATCCTCATAGAGATAATGTTACCTCATAAACACATTAAGAATAGGATCCTAGGATTCATTTCATAGAAATAAGGAATATGAATTGCTCCTCTAAGGATACACAGATCTCGGGTTATTTAATACGTTCCTTGGAAATGGGTATTCTAATATTTCCAATATTTAGGTGACCTGAAGATGTAGAGTTAACAACCACTCAATTAATTTCAATTATAAGAGCTCCTTGTACATACCATCAAATAATATGTTTACTTTAATGATTGGAACCATGATAAAGTGGAATATGTCCTAGTTTAATTCTGTCACATGTTGGAACAGGTAGTGCATGTTTCTTCTATACCCAATAGTGACAGTGGATACATTAGTGAGTGTAAATAGGTTCTTATCCCTAGAAAACAAATTATAATGACTATTTGTCTCTAAAGGTAGTCTCTTAGACCCATGGAACAATTGTTTCCCCTTTTGAAGTCTAAAACTCATGTAGTTATTGTTCCCCCTCAAGTTATAGCATCCAAATCAATATCATAGGCTTTCCAGTCTCACAAGATCATACGTTTTTAATGAATGATAAATTAGATCCCCCACTAGAACCAAATCCAATTCACACCCTTGGTGACTTCATACGTCTTGAGTTGGGATGTGTTCCCTAGATACATATTTCCGTATACCATTATACTAATAAAAAGACGTGATACACATTCATGATTTTTTTTATACTAGTACACCAATACATAGTTCATGATCATGTGGGATGTTATATAAACCGCTCAGGTGCCATCGGGTGATACACTCGAAGGACAGTTGGAGGACCTTATAGAAAAAAATGCTCATTCCAACACTTAAAACTAGGATATTCATATTATTGTAACTAGATTTTAGGCCTCACGTATGGATCAGTATTTCGAGCCTCAGAAATCTTCACCATCAGGTATGAATATCCAGAATCCTATGTTAGTTTACCATGCATCTCAACTGTAACAATTTTGTGATAATCCATGCCCAGCTAGGACCCAATCTCAACCATCAAATTCCTAGACATAAGGTATTGGGAATAAGATAACTAACCAATAGCGGAGTATTTCTTGTAATATCCAATCCCCAATACCATATACAACAACACCTGCTACACCCCTGCTAAATATCAACCCTCTATAGGTAAAATTGTTTCCTTATAAAATAAGTATGATGTGATAAACAATCATTCTCGCATACCAACAAGGATATCGATCCTCTATTTCCTCTATTTTTCAAGGGAATTGTGGGAGACCCTTGCTAATGCCTTGAAAATACCCCTACATTTTTATGATGCGTTATCTTTCACTAAGACCTACTATGTCGAGGCGGCTAAGAAAGTGGAATATTGGACCATTATCCTATTTTATTAAGAATACAATGTTTTCATCATTCATAGGAACATATGACCACTGTATATCACTGGTTAGATCAATGTATTATTAATATACAACTAGATACTTGATCTGAGATAAAAATTATTCCTTCTTAAATTTTCTATAATATTGGAATTATAGAATAAATCCAAACTCCCTTCAATAAGACAATTCCAGTATATGATATGAGTGAGGTGAATCCACATGTAAAAAGTTTGCTGAAGACTCAATTTATAATTTTGATATCAGGAAATGAATTTATGGTTTTCTTGTATGATACTTCCTACAACATGCTGTTAAGAAGGGCCTAGCTTCATTTTCATGTAGTAGTCCCCTCTTCATACCCCCAGTGCCAAAAATTATACATGGATGGTCATGTAGGGGTACTCCATGTAGATTTATCCCACATTGAATCCTACAAATATCATTATATTGATGTTTGGTATTATAAAAGGGGAAAAAATCTTGTCCATATTGATGAGATTGAGTGTATAAAATCCCTCAAAGATCTAATTGATACTCTTTTTGATCCACGTGGGGACTAGAAATATATATATTTTTATAAAAATTAAATAGATATAAAATATGACTCAAGATCTATGATTATATTTCATAGTCCCTAAGAAGATGGTTTGATCCCATATTACCTCATACATCTACACCGAATAGAACATTATGATACAAGAAGATTGTACCCTAGTGATGTTCTAAGAAGTTATCCCCTTAGACTCAATTCCAAAACATTCCCACATGTTCCACAATATATGGATAACCTGATGGATGTTGAATAATCATCATTTCAATATCATCAATAGTGTACCTTGTTACAAAAAACTAGATGGGGTTGGTTTTTTCAACCTTTTTCATTATATTCTCGACAAAACAATATTTTTTGAACTACCTTCCCCCATTATATCACGTTTTGTAGTTTTTCCTAGACCTTTATCTTCATATATGAAACTTCTTCTCTCTAATAAATATATTTCATATGATGAAGATGATTTACAAGATGATCCTCCTGCATTTGAATAGGGTGCCTCTATGACCACATATGAGTTAACGTAGTTGAACCTTGGCACTATGAAAGACTGAATTGCAACAAATATTACCTCAACCATTCCATTTTAATATAGACATTATGAGGTGATATTATTAAAGAACAACCATCTCATCTTTTCATGGATTCATATTGATATTCTAGGGCTTATTACCCAATTAAATTTTCATCACCATGGACTCTCATTGGGTTATCACACATTCATAAGTCCTCCTAGAAATATTCCCCCCAGTCACGGTGCTATGGTCATGTTTGAGGTTGAAAATATCATAAATCCAATGTTGTTAGATAGACCCAGTACCCCAGGTAAATGGAAAATATTCTTCTATTTGAGAGGAATAACTAGAATATCAGAGTATTTATTTCTTTTTGGGAACTCAATCATAATTTTTTACGGATCAAATTTCATTTCTATTGATAGGGTTGTTGATCGGTGCTACGACTTGGTTACAGGACCTCTCCTTCAGGGATGGATACTATTGGTATAATCAGGAATTTATATCCCCTGAGAATAAGGATGTTACAACATTCAGGGTTCCAAAAAAACATTAAACTACCGAGTGATGAATTTTGGATAAAAAATTTATGGAGCCACATACTAGTGGGCCATGAAAAATAACATTATACTGATTCATGGAATGTTTTGGAATTTTACATTGATGGTTTTTTTTAAAATTCCACAAATGATAGGTCCGTATCAAATATATTGATAATTTTTCAACTTCCTCCAGTCCAAAATCATGATGATTAACCCCTTGAAGTTCTCATTCATGGTTACCTCTAGAAAATTTATTTTCTTCATTATTAGATACATATAACTTGTGATAAACCTAATGAAAATAAATCTTATCAATCAAATACATCCTATATGAAACCATGAAGATTTTAATGGCCTCCAAGTATAAATAGGTGATATTTTTATATTTATTGAAATTATAGATGAAATTTTTAAGCCATTATCAAGGAAAATGAAAAATAGATTCATTTTACAGTGGGATGGGAACTGCTAGATTTTCTTTGAGGATATTATGCAATATCTACTACATCCTTTTCTTCTAATGGAAATCATCTCAATAAAGACATTGGTATATTAGGTTATTGTTCTGTAATATAAAATTGGTGTGCTCCTATAATATAAAAACAATAAAATGAAGGAAAACAGTCAATGTTATCTCATCCACATTCACCAATACATGGAGTCTAGACACTGCCACATTGATAATAATTACCTCATACTAGTAGTTACAGTGTAAAAATTTGACATTATTTAAAAAACCATGATTTATGGTTTGTGTACCAATTTCAACTGCTAATGAACATAAAAAATCTCCCCATGATGATTGGATGATTTTAACATAGGCCAGTAATCCTCTTGAATTTTGACATCATATTTATCTTGCAGAAATCCATCAACGTACAAGGGTTGGAAAATTTCCCAACTACACATCTATCCCCTAAGGAACTTCCCAAAAATGTATATTTTTTACTAATCTATCCTCTAACAGTATTATAATATACCTTGTTAGAATATGTAATTCTATATTTCCTATAAGATACCAATTTGTATAAGGATTAATGACAATAATCTAAACAGAGGAGGAATTTTTTTATCACTTTGGAACAATCTATTTGCCCATATTTTTTCATATTATCAAAATTATGAACTAAAAATGAGTTAGAATGTTAAGAAATTATTAATGGCCTTGATTTGGACCTTGAGAATTATATCCCTATTTAAATGTGAAGGGAGACTCTGATATGGACCACAAGAAAACCAAGGGTGGCTAAATCATCATAAAAAAAGAGGTTGTTCCCCTTATGGAATGGACACACTAGCTAATGGCTCAATTAACTTCCCAACTTATGATAATACATGTACGATGATCAAAAAATTTTAAATAAATTTATATAGAATTCTTAGATATGTCCCCTGTGAAGCTAGACTAATATGACTAGATCATTCTTGTGTCACACTAGACGGTCATTAATCCCACCACCTCAAAAATGGAAACGAAAGGAATATTAGCTGGCTGTAGGTACAAATAAACCATGGACCTCAAATTCACCCATGGTATATAATTTTATAAATTGTAAAATCCCATCAATGATTACCTTCATCACAACATCCTCCCATAAAACCAATCCAATAGTGAGTGAATTCTCTAATGTGTTTCATAGTTTAAAATTCACAGTGTCCCCAACATTAATAAGGCTCTATATAGCTTTGGGTTTGACTGTATTCTACTCTATTACGTATAATGAGATGACATAGCTCTATTCATGAAATAGGTCATTGTCGGTACCTATAGAGATCACCAAGCTAAATTGACTCACCTACAAAAATCACCTAGGTTGGGTATATTTAACCCACCATGGTTCATTTCTATATTTTTATTTACTAGAGGTGTCATTTATTCTAGATCCACACCAACATTTGTGAAGTAATCATTGGGGAATCTCCACACTACTAATTATTCTTAGATAATTTAATTTTTGGTTTCTTATAGTCTTAGATCCCTACTCACCACTAATGTATTGGAGGTGAAGTTTTATTTTGACCAAATCACACTTATTCTAAATTTGGTTATAGGAGGTTTCCATAAATGAAGTTAGTACCCCAATAAATGATAATTTTTTTGAACAAACACATAATTCATCAGTTTTGGGTGTAACACACCATTATTACAAACAACAACATCAATTTAATAGCATCCAAATAGAAGAAATTGTATTTAAATTAAAACATAAAATCCAATAAAATAGTCCCTCTATCCTTCACATAAAAATGGAAATGTTAAGGTATTAAAAAACCCCACTCTTAAATTTTTCAAAATATGGTTATCCAAAAAATGGTTGGACAAAAAAAACTACATAATTTCTTAGAATACTATCAGAGGAAAACTCTAAATTCCACCCTATCAACCCTATAATACCTATTGTATAGAACAAAGGTGGTCATTCCTATTTACATTATATTTTCATCTCTTTGGATGAATGTTTATAACTAGTAGACAGTAGGAAAATTTTGGAAGTCCATTTAGCTGATTTGGATTCCATTGAGTAAAATAGTCTTAAGTAATTTTAGAACCTAGATAGGATCCAAAATAGTGTAGTGAGTGAATTCAACAAGACGTTCCACCTACAAAATTTCCATTAGGGTGATAAGGTTTAAGATCCCAGTGTGCCAAAGATACCACAAAAAAATCAACTATTGCTAGAACCAAAATTGGAGGGATAAAACGTTATCATTAAGTTCTATCCCAACAACTCATTCTCATTAATCACTATGAATGGAAATCATATGAAACCCCCCAAACAATTCCAATTTCCACTATAAGTACTTTTAATAAACAATAATGACAATGCTATGTAAACTTAAATGGTAGAAATTCTTGTCCTAATATTATATCCTTAATATATTTGCATCCATGGTTCATGATTCATAAACATATACTAGAAACAACTATATTATGAGCCGAAAAATTTACAACTACAAATTTTTATATCCTCATCACAATATATTTAATAGAATCCATATCTCGTATAACACTAGGATGCCTCATATGAAAAATATGGGATGACCAATAATAAAATCATCAAAACAGGACATTAAACTGTAGCCTTTCCTTATATTAATCAAGGGTTCCTCTTTTAAATAATATGGTATGACCAAATCCTTTTTTCCTTTTACATTAAATTAATTTCTAAGCATAAGAAATTTAATGTAAGGATTATTATTGAGATAAAATGAATTGATTTCATTAAAAGAGATGAATTACCCATTAACGGCACCATTCATCATCCATGCCATGTCCTAGAACAGTATATGGATTGATTCCAATTAACAATGGGAAACATAGGGATTCATGGAGTCGATTTCCTAGTCCCATACATGACACTATCCTATTTTAAGGACCTCCCACTAGTCCAAACCTTATGAATCTAAACTGTGTGATTGGTTTTTGGATTGCCTACTATTGTGCCATAGAGCATCATTAGATCTTTCTTTTTAGTGGGGATCAAAATTCATGGATCACCTAAGATACCTCGAATTACCTACACCCTTTAAAGTCTTTGAATTTTGTCCTAAAACTGTGTGCATTGATCCCACATGGGCCCATTTTTTATATTTATCTTCACTCGGAGTGTTTCATTGATCCAATGTCCTCATATATTTTTCATCACACCCTTTATTGATATGAAAACCCCTAATATCCTTGTTTTTATACCATTTAGAGGTATAGAACAATTTAGGTCTTGATTCCTAATACCATTAGATAGTTACAAATGATTTAATATCATATACTTAGAACATCCACCATCGTAAACTCATCACAATGTATTTTGTCCCCTCAACATCATGGAATCATCTTGGGAATGGTTGGTCATGTTTTTTTGGAACATGGAATCATTTTCCTTCATTTACATTATTTTTTCTATCTTTCTTATCAAATAAGACTCCGTAGGACACCCACATTCTTTGTCCCGTGATCTATGACCTTGAACTAGTATATCTGCATATGTTCTGAGCACTATGAACTTAAACTAGTATAATCCATACTATGAGGTATACGATATTAATCTAAAAATCCTACCATCCTCATCAAGAAGATGTTAAAATACAGCCTTTCCACATATACCAGAAATATGCATCATATAAACAATATAGGTTAACCAAATAAAATGTACTCATAAGATGATGTTAAACAGTATGTCTACCCCATATCAAATATGGAGGTGTCATAATAGAAGTTTGATTCGACTAGATGTCCCCTCTAGAGAAGAAACCACCCCAACTGGCATTGTTCTTCTACCACACAATGTTTTGGGACTATATTTGGATTGATTCCCATTCCCAAGGGATATTTCGTGATTCCCATAGATCATTCCATGGTCTCATCCCTACCATAAATGCATTATAGGTTCCCCATCTAGTAAATTTTTTATCCTCGCCTACCAACATGTTTATTTGGCACACTGAAGCTTGTTTCAGAATCACTCCCATGGAACTCAACATTCCCTATAGGAAATTCTCCATTTACACTTTTATACTGCGTGATTTCTTTAATTTTAATAATATTCATTCACTCAGTATGAATAGGCTCCCTAATATAAATATAAAATGGATTAATTGGCTCCCTTACCATCTCAGGCTCATTCCACATAGGAACCTCAAAAAATGGGAGTTCCCATGTTTTGAACTTAGTCAGTAGTTTCTCATATATTTGTTAACCGCTTCCATGATAGGTAAAATTGTGGAACCTATGTGTAAAAAATTCTCAATATTCATTCACATCCCATTGATCATCTCTTATTTTATATTTATGTCAAGGATGTCATTATTACCCCTTTCAGGACATCTTAAATAAGGTCACTCTTTCCCCCTATTGCATCCTTTTAGGCGAAAAACTGGGGTATTTGTTCCAGTACTTATTTCTCTCATTGATAATGAATCACACTGGATTAGTAGTTGGGAGTTATTTTTCCTTAATAATGTTTGAGACACATAGCTTCCCCTTTAGTCTATACTCTGAAAACATAAACTATGTTCTCAGGTCTAAGTATCCAAACCTTAATAGTTTTGAATGTTTTATAAAATATTTTCTATATGGAATGGAATCCTACCCTCCATGTTAATGTTAGGTTACCTATCCCCTATTCCCAAAACATTCCATTGGGATATGCTAACAATGGCCCAAGCGTCATGACCTTAAACAATTTCAAAAAAATACTCATATTATTTTTCATTGTTCATGGCCACATAGGCACTCAATTCAAGTCATTTTTTAATCAACCACCATCATAAAAACCATTTTGTAATTTTACCCCTAAGGTCTTATCACTATGAACTTAATACTATATTCACCCATGTTCCAAACTCTAAAACCTTAAATTGGGAGTCATAATCCATGTATCACGACCTTAACTATTTATATCCCCATGGTACAAGCTCTATAACCTTAATATAGGAGTCTTGGTATACTAATTATGATCTTAAACCATTTGAATCATATAGTCCATGAATTATGACATTAAACTATTTGATTCTTTGGGTATAACAGGTATAAATAAAAATGTCCAAAAGAAATAGGCACAATTCGATGACCATTTGAAAACACATAGAGGAAACATGAATGAAATTAATACCCCCTACATCCATGTCTCTCCATAGAAATGGGAAAAATTAAGGTCAACAAAAAAGTTTCAAAAAAGTAGAACCCACATTGGGTACCAGAGAAACATATATATACTCATTAAACCCATCATTTTAGGAAATCCTTAGAGCCAAATCATAGAAACATTTTCCTAAAACTATCCTCTAGGAGGAATCACCTATGCTTTTCCGGATTCACACATACAACTACATTTATGAGGATAGTTATAATAATGATAGTTCTCATGTACTAGTCACAAGATGGAAAATTTTTCTATGAACTTCATATTCAAATTATTTTATGATTCATGATGCATCATACATTCCATAAGATGTTAAATTTAATGTTCAATGTTATTTCTGAAATATTTTAAAATTCATGCCCTCCATTATTATTGTGTTATATAAAACTATGAAGTGACTTATTCCCTCTATTAAGAATCCCCTTTCCGACATTGTGTTGGTTAAACTACAACATCATTCATGGTCCTCAACCATCACTTGACAACGGAGGTGACAATCCCCTTGGAAGATGAGTTTAACCATTCTTTTGATCGAGATAACTACCTATTATAATCAAATACATTGTGGTATAATTTCAATAATATTGAACTCTATTCAAACATTCCATCATCTCATCACCATTTTTCATTTCCTCCACGATTTAGAACCCAATTATCTTTCACATCTAAAAATACCCCCCCCCACGACATTGGTGTTTAGAAAATTTGACTCACTTATCATCTTAGTAACATAGTCTAAAGGAAACTATATATAATTTTAGAGTTAGAATGTTCCAAAAATAGTAAATTATTGATCCACACTTCTATGCCACCATACATTCAAAACAGATAAGGAATTCATTATTTAAAATATAGTCGGTATTTATCCTCTATCATCACACCACCCATGTTGTGTTCTAGATCCGAGGAGTGTTAATACACACTCCTCATGCCATTTATTTTAATAATTTAATGATCCTACTGTAACATCATTTTTTCACTAATTCACATTGATATGTAAAATGTTTTTCATAGAGAGTCTCAATCCCCGCAAAATTTTCTTTTTCAGGAAACTCATAGTGGTCAGTAGACCAGTTCTAACCATTATCATTTGACCTGTTCCTCACACTCTCATATAAATGCAAAGAATTTTTTTAGTCCCTTATTTCCCACACTAAAAATGACTCACATGGGATTAGGGATTCATTTTTTTTGTCTTGTTAACCTGGTCAAATAATAAGAAAAGAAAGAAAACAAAAAAAGAAGGAAAACCCTTAATATGGGGAATTTAGAGGGAAAACACTCAATAATTAGGGAGAGTAACCCACATGATTGGGATTATACATTATTCATATATAAGTATAAATACCTATGAATCTACCATAGTTTTGGATAACTCCATCATGGACTACCCTTCGGGAGTGGCCTCTAGTTCTTGTTATAGTCTGGTATGATTTTTCTCTTCCTCCTCAGCCACTAGGGAACATTTATCAGTTCTAATACACATATATCCTTTCTTAACATGAAATTCATCAATAACTGATTCTTACCCTACTAAAATAGCGTAGTAATCCACCAAATATTAAATTATATTCCTTATTACCGATTATTGGGCACTTATAGTGGACGTTTGCGCATATGCATTCTCTTCTTGTTATGTGATCTTTTGTTCAGCTTCCAGATGTTTTTTCATGCCCTAAAATTTATCCATTATCCAAGAAACAACAAACCCCTTGGTTTACATAAGTATCCTCTCAAAAATATAAGCTCGTTCTAATGGGTGGATGGAACATGTGTCGACCATTCCAGTTCCCATGATCAAAATCCAATGAAAGTGGAATCCCATCTAGATCACTCGCTCATCCAACAGAGTGTATGTGATGACATTATGAACATTTCTAAATGTAAGACACCTTTTTATGTGATTATCTTCAAAAAATATGATCCAAAAATTTTAATATTCAATGGGTGGTGTGGGTTCATACACTAAAAAATGCATAAGAACAACAGTGGTAGTGCCTTCATCTAGAATCATCATGAATCGGTTGGTATTCATGTTGAGGGGATAGTGATCCTAATATGATGTATCTCTAGAAATGACATATTCAAATTATTTAGGTTTAATATCTCTTATAGCTACATCCAATACCATTATGGGTAAACAAGCATGTCATACATGAGTTGTGTAAGTGAAAAAAACATAATGAGGTGATAGTCTAGATGGAATCCGTTCTAAGGGAATTGAAATGAAATTGAACCATTTGGGACCCCTCAAAATGGTTTAATCCTCAAAAAATGTCACTGGACCTCTTGATATCACACATATTGTTGTTTGATAAAGTCATCAAATTAGGGAAGTAGAAGCAGATAACAATAGGGATGTTTGATGGGAATCTGGTTAATTTATTTATCCTTACCATTAGTATTGTGGATCTAGAATAAATTCATCCTGGGTGTCAACCACACCAAGGGATGAATCTATCATCCCAATAAAGGGGTGTGAAACCCCATAGATAATAGGGAAGTCATACAATTAGAAACCTCATATATGATTCCATCTATAATTGCTTCTCCCACTAGGACTACTAGAGATAGATCTGAGGTATCCCACTCATATTATATAGAGGGTATTTCACTCCTCTCAATAGTGGACTCTTTTATATCACCTCATTTTTCCAATTTAAGAAAAAATATTGGCTTAGAACATCTTGAGATTGCAGGTGGAAAGAAAAAACACAAAAAATAGAAATATTCATATTTATCTAAACTAGATATTAGTTAATTTATCACCCATATTAGTGAGACCTCATGTCTCTTTTTGAGTCTTCATAGATAGGGGAACACACCCAATTATCCTTTATAAATATTTACGTATCAATTCCAGATATGGATGTATCATGAGTCGGAGCCTCAACGAAAAAATTCTCATTAGGATATGTAACAAATATCTCTTATACTCGTATATTCATAGGCTCTGATTCCCCTACCTTGTGTGAGAATGTGTCCATATATTCTAGGGAGGAAAATTTATCTTCAAACCTCACTTGGGAATTGATCCCACATAGCTGAACATCATTCAGTTTGAGCTCATATTGGGTGAGACTCCACTATAAGTTTCCCATCCTCAAGGATAACATCATCATTCCCCACAATACTCATATCATATAATAGGTTTAGTTTGTGGTTGGGTAAAGTAGGAATGATAGTTTATTCATGTGAGCCTCCCTTAACAGATATCTCTCTACCATCTTTTATTGTTACTTATAAAGCTTCCCCAAACCATTAGGGACTAGTGGTGCATCCATACCAACAAATTCCCAATACACTACTCTTGTGTGGGTCATCATCAATGGGTTTTAAATTATATGAGTTGATCTTATTCCACCCTACTAATACTACTACTTACCTAACAGTGGAATTGTCCTCATGCACAGATGTTGGATTTCACTTAGGTATACTGCTATCAAATTACGAGTATATATTGATGAGAGGAAAAAATTTAGTTGGTTGGTGGATGAATGATGAAATACACTATACCCTTAGTCATAAAAATAAATCTCTTTTGGAGAAGGATACATGGATTCATTTATTCATGGATCTTGGTGTATAATTTCATCACTAGATACTCAATGCACTACAATTTCTTGGAAAACAAAGACAGAGTGTACGGTATTATGAAGTTATTGTCTTAAATACAAGAATCTAACAAACCCCCACATAATGATTGAATTTTTTCTCCATACTCCAGTGTCCATATGGGGTTTTAATCATCTCTCCAATAGGGTCCATGAATTGGTGAATGTTGAGGTTCCCCTTCTTTACAACATTGATCATAACCACTATTTCATTAATATTCATAAGTTGAACCTCAAAAATGTTGAAAAGAAAAGTCCATACAAAAATTTAACGATGATTAATGGATTATGGAAACTTTTAAACCCCACCAAATGTGATGTGACCCTCCCATGAAAGAACTGGAATGGGTAGAGGTTCATAATTTTATGATTACCCTCACAACATGCTTGAGTTTTCTATATATCTAGGCCGACACTGATAATCCAAAATTATCCCAGTTGTTAGATGCTTTTATAGATTCCATAACTAGTTTCCCAAGTCAAAGTCCCCTATGATAATTAGAAACTTGATGTATTCACATTATCTACAAGTTTTTTAGAATCATTTTCTATTTGATTTCTGTCTTCTAGTACCACATAATGTAGCCCCACTAATTTTATTAGACTAGGTCAATTATCTATTTTTGGGATCTCAGCCATCTAATATAAAATTCCATTTAAAATCAAATTATTTTTTAATATATATTCTCATTTGGTGAATATAGGGACCTGTAAAACTAGGTTTTGTGGTCAATGACCCACTAAAAAGGAGAGTGAAGCTTCAAAAAAGCAGTCAGTGCATACAAATGAACATGAACATTGATATGGGTCTGATCCCTATCCCCCTAAAATTTGGTGATGTAAGGAACTCATCATACTGAATCCCTATTACTGTGATTCAATATATATAATGGAGGTCCCATAAACTAATCCCCACCTACCCATGATTTATATGGAAGGTGTTGGTGTCTAGGGACCACCTAAAAAGAAGCTTTGGTAGTAGCTCCTATTCATGGTATGTGGGAAATTGGTATATACAAACTTTATCATATAATACAATATGTCAATTATCATCCCCAAACTCTTCAAATATTAAAAATATACAATATGAAAATACCTAGTAATCAGTGAATTTCTCTCCCACAAACTAATACTATCTTTTGTACTGGCCCCAACTAATGTCATGAAAGCTGGTTAAAATAATGATTTTATAGAATGTATATAACTCCTCATATATTGGTTTCTCACATATCATAGTAATCATCTTTCTATTGAGTGTGGAAACCATAATGTAACCATTCACCATGGATAGATGGACAACAAAATAATATTCTAATGGATACATTCATCATTGATGGTAAACCAAAACCATAAGATGTCAGATTTTGTAGAAGGGATTTCTAAATAATCATGGATCCCAAAATTATATTATGGTAGATGTTTATCAGAATTCACCCCTATATTAATTAGAAAATATACTAATAATATCATTTTTTTAATATGAATCTCTTGTAATTCGAGTTCTAAGGGTTCTCAAATAATTCCTCCCATAGGGTAGTGTCAACAGCCTCAGTGATAGCCTATTATATAGGATTTTCCATCTAGAATATATTAAGAGAATGTGAGTTTTATAGGTAGTGAAAATTACTTTTACTTCATGGAATACCTTCCTAATTCATGATTTATGACTCTATTTTTTCCCAAATTTACATAATTTTCATATAGTGTAGGATTGATCACACAATTACAATCATGTAAGAATCAATTGGGGAATTTCATGGATTAAAGGTTGTGAGTTTTCACATAAATCATAATTCCATGAATGAGAGACTAATTTTGATCATTGAATTCATTTGAATCTACAAGGCCCACCATCACTCAATTCATAGGCATGGTTCCCCCAGGTATTGTGTGTTTGAAAATGAGTTTCTAAACCTAACAAATTGAAAATAACCCTACATTATGAGTCATACCTTAGAACATTACCTTATAGTCTCTTGTGAACTCTAATTCCAAGGGGGATATATTTTGGAACAGAAATCCCATCATGGGTAGTTACCCCTAAGAATTTATTAGTCTGGACCAGATGATAATTCCAGAACCAATGAGTGGGGTTTCCTGTAATATGCATGGTTTTCAGACAACATTTTTATCATGTGTGCAACCCAATTAGGGAAAAAAAGGGGACACTGATGATTATAATTCAATATATCATCCAAGATCCCAAAAATTATGGGAAGGGTGTTTTAATGCATTAGGGGTTTCATTCACATAAAAGAAATATTTGTGTAATGAATTCCATTGTGTGAGAATGTAAATGGGAAACCAATATATCATGCATACATGTAACTGTTAAAAGGGAATAGAGAGTGTGAAACAACCTTCCCTGACCCAAAAGGGTTTACCACCACAGACTTCCCATTTTATCTATAAATCAAACCTCACCCCTCACATTGGGGTTGAATCTATAAAAAATGGTAGGTCTATATTGTGAAAACATATCTTCTACGACATATCACAAATAAAATGTATAATCTAATGGGGTTTTACACCACTAACATCCAATTTTATCTACAAATAGAACCTCAACCCTAACTTGGGGAATGAATCTATGAATGAAAATGTGTCATCTCTTGGTCAAGAAAACTTATCTTCTATGACATCTCCCAAATCTATTCGATTCATCATGGTAGATAGTTTTCATGAATGACCTTCCAAGGACCCCTAATGTTTTTTGTCCCATTCTTGAGATATCCTTGTCCAATATCATTTAATTCTAGTAAGGTTCTCACAAAAGATAAGATACCATTATGCCACCCAATTTTATGTGAAATCATAGACTCTTTTTGACCAACTCGCAAGGATATTTGTTATTTTCTTTTATGAGATGTCATGTCTTATTAAAAACCAATTATGAGAAGTTTTATTGAATTTCATGTAACATACTTCAGGTACATGACACCATTCCCCCATATACATCAACTACAACGAAGACCATTACCCTAAATATTTATCCTCGGAATTGGTACCCTAATGCCAATTTCTTCAAAGCATATGCACCCTAACATCAAGAATACCTATGGTCACTCTTACACAAATTTTTTTAAA
This sequence comes from Viscum album, assembly GCA_963277665.1. Lineage (NCBI taxonomy): Eukaryota > Viridiplantae > Streptophyta > Magnoliopsida > Santalales > Viscaceae > Viscum > Viscum album. Next base: position 210,942,351 of record OY728123.1, read on the forward strand.
CTATTAACAATCCATAGTTTTATGATTAGTAGACACATAATACATAATGGTGGAATAATCATGAGAAAATCCAAAAATTATTTGTAGAGAGTCCTTTTACCAGATCCTCCTCTCCCACATGGAAATGGAATCCCTGATCATCCAATATGTGTTATCCCCAAACATGTCTGGTCCACATGATGTAAAACTGCATATCAACACATACTAGTCATTAAACGCTAAACTGCATGACAACATCCACAACAAGTCTAGTTAAACTGTATCCTCATCTCATGTGATGAGCACAGTGTGCCCTATGTATAATCATTATAGGATGACCCCCCCATTTACAACTTCTATTGGAATCCCATATTCATATTCCTCACACCATCACGTTTTTACACTCCATACATTAAATGATAATCCTTAACAAATGATGTTAAATTGAATGGATCAGTCCAATCACATGACCTTAAACTCCATCATCAAACTAGGTGTGTTTTGATCCCTATTTTTTACAGGGTGTGTAAGACACCTCACTGAGGTTCAATCCCAACATACCAACACATCTTTTGTACCTCCATTTGGTTCAATATGGATTTCCCAATAGTCCACAAAATCCTTCATGTGTGATCATCTTCCCCTGAGGGACAAACATAACCAAACCCTCAAGTGTGATCATCTTCCCCACCCATGAAACGCATAACAAAACTCTCAAGTGTGAAAATTTTCACCAATGGAGAAAAATATAACCAAACCATCAAGTGTGATAATGCCCCCTGAGGACACAGATTAACAAACCATCAAGTGTGATCATATCCCCCTAGGGAAACACATGACCAAACCCTCAAGTGTGATTATTTTCCCCCAGGGGAAACACTTTTCCAAACCCTAAAGTGTGACCATATTCACCTCATAGTACATAATTAACCAAGCACTCAATTTTGATTAGCCTCACCCCCATAGACACACTTATACAGACCCACATGTGTTAGAATATTCCCTATTGTGGACACATCTAACCAAAACCTCATGAATGATCATCTTCCCACTTGGATACATACTTAAACAAACCCTCAAATGTAAAAAATATTCTCCCTCAGGACACACGTAACCATCCACCTGTATTTATAGGACATTAAACCTACAACCCACTTGACTGAAAAGTATATAAAACATATAACCAATCAATCCATGCCCGATGTTAAACCTATGACCCATATTTCCACCTAAAACATTAAACATACCATCTATCCCAAAAATATTTTAAAATTTTGACCCATCTTCACTAAATGATATTAAACGTTTGACCCACCCATCCACACAAGATGTTAAACTTGTTATCCACCTATATCTGTAATATGTTAAACATTTAACCCACCAATCTCTTAAAGAATTTAAAACTATTACTATTCTATACCCATAAGAAATTACAAATATGATCCATAGATATCAATAAGACGTGAAACGTATAACCCAATAATCAAAAAATGATATTAAACCTATGATCTAATCTTGAATCACTACCCTTTTCAATAAACATTGGAATCCCTGGGTAAAACCCATTATAAAAATTATGCCCCCTTCATCAAATACCTCATGTCTAACATGGTATGCCTTTTTTGTACACCTAGATTATCTAGAACTTCAAAAGGAGATTACATTAATGGTGCTCAAAAAAACATCAAGAGATCTCTAGTCCTTCCCAACATTACTATCTTCCATAACTGAATGATTATTCCCTTTCAGAACAAAAGTAGAATAATTAATAGGTTTCCTCCTCAAGATAGTGATGTGAATTTGTTTCATGAACATGACTAAATTATATGAGGGATACTTGTACAAGGAATCAAGTTTCTATGAATCCATAGAAGGTTGAACCAATATCCAACCATCACATTTCAACCACAGATCATACATCAAATATTAATGTAATGAAATTTTGTACTTTACCAAGATGGAATGTAGGGAAATAAAATAGAAAATATAGTGCTTTGTCGCCATAAAAAAGGATGATACACATCATTAGTGGAAAGCATCAGAAGGAATCATCACCAAAGAAGAAGGTATGAAAACACCAAATAAATTGAAATATTTGAATTTTTTATATCGCCATTATAATACGTAATAACTTACTCTACATGATTAAGTAGAGGATAAATGGAAATATGTGGTTATATTCGTATCTTACCCAACATATTGGGATATTAAAACTCTTTTTTCAAGGAAATGTTCACCTAATATGAATCAGAGTTAGAAAACTGGTGTTTCTCAATGAAAACTGAACAAAATAAATATTAATATCAATTAAATATCATAATAATAATATAATTCATCTCACATTGTATATATTAAATACGAAGTAACTAATCAACTCGTTTTTTAGGAATCTAACCACCCAAATTGTTATGGGTCTGGAATATTAGTTTATCTAAACATGGTGGATAACGAGTTTCCAAAATTTCCATTACTATCAAAGATAATATCATTTCAATCTATCTATCCTAATAAATTTCAAACAATATATCGTACTCATGAACAAGAGATATAACTATTCCAACATCCACTCTTGGATCTCAATTGGGTCTCCATCCTTGCAACATTTTAATCATATTTCTTGAATTCCATCAAGTCCATTGATAACCCAACATATGATAAAGAGGGGTGAAATTTTCTAATACGTCTATAGGTAAATCCTTATCATGATTATGTGGATACTAATAAACGTTATTCTAATTTTTGGAATCCCACCTTAATAATTTTCAGTATAATAGGAGATTTAGAAATTTTTTTGCACTTCACGTTTTGATATTCCCACAACACGGGGTTTTTTTCTAGCGCATTTATTAGGGATAAAATCCATCTGTGGGGATGAGTTAGTTGTTTCCATGATTTCCCATTTTACAAATGTTGGTGATGTTCATAATTTCATTTTAGATGTTTTCTCCTTGATTGAAATAGGATGATGTGATGTCAGTCTATCCATTCATGGATTCATCCTCGGAATTTATTCCCTAGTCTGGGTCTTCTTTAAGATAAGGACATTGTTCATGAAACTCAATCGGGTTCCATATATTTTTGGACACCATTTAATTACACTTATTCTTTCATGAAATTCCATGGGTTCATGTTAGGGGAGCATCCTTTGGTTAGTTTAGATAGTAACATCAGGTATGATGGGGTTTCAATTGATGTGTGAACATGGTTCAACTATATTCTCCCTCATATGAGGGAGTCTCAAGGGTGTGGAAACCCGAGGCCTCCCACATCTATCAGTGGGAATCTTATGTAGGAGGCATTTCTATGAATTTTTCTTCAGCTTCACATGATTAAAAAGGGGTATGCTGTGAGTTTAACATATTGTGGAGATATATTGGATTGATCTAGAATTCATTAAGGGTGTATTAGGTTGGATAATCCCCATAAGAGATCACCTGAACGGTTTACCATATGGGTGGTTCAAGACACCCAATGAGAACAGATCTAGAGTGATATGTCCGATTAAGGGAATATTTCACACTATAAAGAATGATATGGAAACCACTAAGGGCTGACCATGGAGATTGCACCCTAGAAATGGGAACACCAGAGGGATGGATTAAAATTCCCTTTGAGAGTAGAACTAGGGTGGTGTGTCCCATAAAGTGAAGATTTTACACTATGATGGATGATCTGGACACCACTATGGGTGTATCGGGGATAGTTCCTCAAAAAGGGGAAACCATGATTGATAGATCGGAATTCCAAATGAGAGCAGACCCATGGTGGTGTGTCCCATAAAGGGAAGATGTCACACCATGAAGGCTGATCTGGACCCCACTGAGGGATGATCAGCGAGAGGGAACCCTATAAAGGGGACAACCAGATGGATGGATCATAATCTTTATTAGATAATACCCATGTTGGTGTGTCCCATAAAGGAAAAATCTCACACCATGAAGGTTGGTATGGACACCACTGTGGGTGGATACGGGAGAGTGCACCACAAAAGGGGGACACTAGATGTTGGATCAGAATGCCCAGAAAGAGAGGACCAGTGTGCTCTGTCCCATAAGGAGGGGATTTCACATTGTGAAGGCTGATCTATACACAACTTAGGGAGGATCGGGGAGAGTGAACCCCCAAAAGGGGGACACCATATAGTTATATCGTAATTCCGATAAAGAGATTACCCAAGGTGGTGTGTCGCATAAAAGTAATATGGAACATCATGGAGGCTAGTATAGACAGCACTAAGGGGGGGGGGATAAGGGAGAATTCACCCCAAAAAGGGGGACACTAAATGGTTGCAATATAATAATGAGAAAGAGTAGACCTAGGTCGGAGAGTCCCATAAAGGGAAGATGACACACTGTGATGGCTGATCTGGTCACCAGTGGGGAGGAACATGGATAGTGCACCCCAAAAAAGGGGATATGAGATGGTCCGATCAGAACACCTATAAAGAGAGGACCCAAGGTGGTGCGTCCCATAAAGTGAAGATGTCACACTATAAAGGTTGATCTGGACACCACTGTGGTTGGATCAGGGAGTGTGCACCCAATAAAGGGGGACACCGAATGGTTTGTTCATAACATCTAGTAAGAGAGGTCCTAGGTTGGTGTATCCCATAATGGGAAGATTTCACTTTGTGAAGGCTGATCTGAACACCATTGATGGTGGATTAGGGAGTGTGGACCCTAGAAATAGTGGGAACCAACGTTTACAATTGGCTGGGATTGAGACTCAAGGAGGCTTCCTACTTAACCTATTTATAAGATGGGGATTAGAACCAACATAGTTTGATAGTGTACCATTTAATGTCTTGTGGGACAAAAGAGGCATACAGTTTATCATCATGCGAGATGAGTAGTGAACTGATATGAAATGGTCTGAACAAATTGATTGTGGGGAGTGTTGGGATTTATCCATAGAGTAGTGTTCTATGTACCGTACGTAGAAGGTAGGTATCAACATCATCATAGTTTTTTAATGAGTGGATTCGGGATTACGCATGGTTAGTGGACCATAGAGGATTTAATGGACACTTATTACTTTAAGACAATGTGACTCATGCTTGGTGTGAGAAAAAAGAGGTAGAAATAAACATGATGATAATGGCACAAATGATAGGATAGGAAGGGTTGTGAATGGGGCTAACACATGGATGAAACATAGGAGCCTCTAAGGAGAATAAGTTAAAGAAGGTGCTTAGGTGTGGAAGCAACCCACGTGCCACTAAGGAGTAGCAATGATTGATGTGGATTATGTGTTGAAGATTCTGTGGTTCCACTGAGGAGAGGTAGTGACTGATGGGGAATACAGGTGGAAGATTCCTTGGTGTCGCTAATGAGTGGAACGAATGTATGGGGCTTATGTGTGTATGTTTCCCTGGAGCCTATAAGGATCAGAAATGATGGAATGGGATTACACGTGGAAGAAACCTAGGTACATCCATGGATATCCAATAATGGATGGGGATTACGCATGGAATCAACCCATGTGTTACTATGGAGTGGAAATTATGGATGGGGCTTATATGTGGGAGCTTCCCTAGTGCTACTATGAAGAATAAATAATGGATGGGGATTAAAAATGGACTCATCCCTGGTGCTTCTAATGAGTGGGAATAAAGGCTTGGTATTATGCATGGAAGAAACCCTAGTGCTAATAAGGAGTGGCATTTATGGAGGGGTATTACACATAAAAGCTAACCTGGTGTATTCCTCATATCTAGACATTATGTCATCCCAACTCATTGATGGGTTGATGAATTTTATTGGGGTACACACATATGCACTATTGTAGAAGTGGGATAATAGTAAGATCATTGGAATCCATCTGAAAAAAATTTATATTTAATGAATATATCATATCCCCATCATTCTGACCACAATGAGGGTGGCATAACAAAGGGAGATAAATTCTGACCATATTTGAAATGTATCATCCACATCATAATAGCCTGATACAGAAATGAAAAAATGAGGTCCATCCATTGGTTGTATCCGAATCATGGAGCCATCCCCAATGTGTCGTCCCATTACTTCTAGGGAATTGTTCAAGAATGGAAGGTGAGCCAAAGTGGCATGGGTAACAGAGGTAAGAGGGGTTATTGGATCTCTTAGTGAAGAAAAATGACACCACGAAGGATATTCATTGGTTTGGGTTTAACGAGGATAACATACACCACAATGGAGATTCGTTCATGGAAGATTACGAAGGAAATGTGATGTGGTAAAGCATATATGTTCGTGAAAGATAACGAACGGAAAGTGACATCATGGAGGAGATAAATTTTTTCAAGGATCTATGTGAATGGGCTTAACAAACAAATTTTCCATCCTAATATCAAACGGACATAACATCTAATTTTTAACTCCATTCGGGTACTACAACCAGCCAAATAAATGACTTCAAAAAAGATACATTATGGGATCATTACTGGAAGTATTTTATGAATATTATGGTCAATTTTTACTCTTCCAATATGGTTTATCAGAATTAAATGATGAAAATAATATTAGATGATTCTTAAAGACACTTAATGTGCCATTTTTATCTTGTATGAATTTTTTGGGTGGTCAATTTCAAATTTCAAGGATTTTAAGAGGTTTTTCCTTTAACAATTATTTTTAAAACTACATTTTAATTTTTTTGGTTGTCATTAAATTTAAAAATTGAGAAAGAATGAAAAGGTAATAAATATCATTTTCATATTGACTTGGTTATCCAACTACTAGAATATGATACTCAATCAGAAGTATATATTTGAGATCCTTATACAGAGGATCCATGATGAATTATAAATTCCATTGATTCCCTTGATTTAAAATTGTCAAATCTAAAAATTTATCATAGTTATACAATATTGGGAAGATTCCATTTGAGGGTAAAAGGAAAAATATCATCCAATACTACCAAATAAAGGATTGAAAAGTTTTCAATAAAAGTCGATGAATGTTTCACTGAAGCCGACACATACATTGAATCATCCTAAAAAATTGCACAATACAACCCAATTCCACTAACTGAATTACCATAGATGAAATCAAGTGAGGTTCAAGGTGGAATGGGAGATTAACCTCACAAAATGTTAGAGGATCGGTGGAAAAATTATTATTTTTCCAAATAGAGTAGGATTTAAGGTACATTTTCATTACAATTATTAATGAAATAATAAAATATTAAAATCCCCAAAACATTGATGAAATTAATAAATAAAATACCCTGACTACTATCCTTTATATTGGATTTTGGAAAAAATATCCATGTATTATTTATAATGTCACGACCCGTCCTCGGGGCTCGTGTCGTGACTACCCCAAGCCCGCCTTCCATAGGCCAGGGGCTGGCGACTAGCCCCAAAGGCATAAATCCCGATAACTGGGAAGGTATTTACTTTATAAATGTAAATAAAACACCACATATTAAAAGCAGAAGTAAAACACTAAGTACAAATAGAAGTGCTGAAGGTAAATGGGCCAGAATACAAACCCAAAAGAAAGTACAACTACAACTGAACAAAGTACAACAGAAAAAGACAACAGCTGGAAGGACGAAAGCGGCTCCTGGGTCGTCCTCCTCAGATTCTACCTGAAGGGTAGGTAAATATGGCGCAGCTCCTGGATCATCCACCACGGATCCTACCTGAAGGGTAGGTACAGATAGCCTCCACAACGCTCTCGCTCGTCAAACTCCTCTGAGTGTCGTCTCGCCGTGAAGTCCACCTCCTGGTACTGACTCGTCGTGTAGTCCACCTCCGGGTACCGTCCAATCCTCGAACACTAAGCCTCCGTCAGCACAACTCATCATTTGCAACCAACACAACGAGGTGTGGGCATAGCCCGTGCAGGGGTGAGTATAACGATACTCTGTAGGGACCCCGAGACCCTCAAGGTCTCACTAAAAACCAAAAAGGATAACCACAAAGAAGATCTCAACAGATAACCACTACCCATGTATATGCCCATACATATACCTAAGTTATCAAGTGACCCATCTCAATCATGAGGTAAACACAAAGGTCGAAAGTCTCAACTCAAACCAAGATTTTCATTATCGAAAACGTAACTGCTGAAGAGCCCCGCCTCTGGAGTGTACAGTGGTCCTGTCACGACTCCGAGGTACTGCTCACTAACCTAAGACTGCTGAGGTACTCCTCCTGTCGAGTACTATGGGTCTGCTGCTACAACCAAGCGCTTCCCACCATGGGTCTGCCACTACAACCAAGCGCTCCCCCTCATAGCCTCATGAGGTACTCCTTCTGTTGAGTACCAAGGGTTTGCCGCTACAACCAAGCGCTCGTCCACCGTGGGTCTACCGATAAAACCAAGAGTTCCCCCTCATAGCCTCCAGAGGTACTCCTTTAGTTGAGTACCGCGGGTCTGCCGCTATAACCAAGCGCTCATCCGCCGTGGGTCTGCCTCTACAACCAAGCGCTCCCCCTCATAGCCTCCAGAGGTACTCATTCATTTGAGTACCGCAGGTCTGCCGCTACAACCAAGCACTCATCTGTCATGGGTCTACCTCTACAACCAAGCGCTCCCCACTCGGCTATCCGAAACACACCGGATTGATCGGTCAAGCAGTCGTCAGGTCTCAGCCGGCTATATGGTCTCCGTACTCCGCACGCTCGTCTCCAGGAGGGTCCTCTCCACGTGCTACTAGTCGATACCCCAAGTATCACAAAATCCCATGAAAAAGTTTCTCAAAGGACCACATCGTCACAGGGGTCTCAACACAACAGACGACACGTCAATCGGACGCCCGGTCTGTGAGTTATTAGCCTTTTCATCCCAGGGGCCTAGTTGGTCTTGTGTATGAACCGACCTGGCCATATCTAAACTATACCCCAACTCTCATAGGGTAATATTAAAGGGACCGTTTCTCAACGTGATCACCAATTCCGCAGACATTTCGTCAAACAGACGTCTGGTCTGAAAGATATCAGCTTTTCCGTTCTAGGGGCCCGGTTGGATTTCGGGTACAATCCAACCCAGCCACTATCGAAAAGCAACCAAAACTCGGGCGAAGTATGCCAAAAGTTTCGTCTCATCAAGGGAAAATAAACGAGACAGCCTTCGTGTCAATCGGACGCCCGGTCTGTGAGTTATTGGCTTTTTTGTTCCAGGGGCCCTGTTGGATTTCGTGAGAAAACCAACCCGACCGCACTCCAACGGCATCCAAACCTCAAGCGGAGTAAGCCAAATGATCCTTCTCACTTAGAGGAATCCATCAAAGTCAATGGAACGTCAATCGGATGTCCAGAGCTCAAGATATGAGAGTTTTCACTCCGAGAGCCCGGTTGGTTTCGTATCCGAACCAACCCGGTTGAACCCAATGTGTTCCGAAACTTTGAGTGCGATATACCAAAACGACCGGATCGATCCAAGGATTGCATCGCCACTAAAGGTGTGTCGATTGGAGGTCTACAGATCAAGATATGTGCAGAAGACCATGAGGGGTCCGAAAACGGGGGGTCTGGGCCCGGACCGACCGACCCGACCCCCCCGGGGTCGGCCCGAACTGAGTCTGACCCGGCGGGGCCTGCCCGGCTCGGTCCGGCCCGACTGGCCAGCCGCGGCTCGGCCAGCACAGCCGAGCGGAAGCCATAGGCAGGGTGCGCGACTCCCCCACCCCCGCCGCTAATTGAGGACGGCGGCAACCGCCGCCGCCAGCCCTCCGGCGGCACGCCACCACCGCCTTCCGCGGACCACCTGACGTGCTCCGGTGGTCCGTTTCTCCTGCCGTCTTCGCCAACAGTCCTCCCGGGACCCGACCTTCACTATGAAGGGATTCAAATGCCATATCAGCCTTCTTCTTCATCGTCTGTTGATCCGCACGTCAATTAAAAAAACGTACCGTCTTTGTGGTTTTCCGGTGCAACGCGATGGCGTCGTGCCCCTTCACTGCGGCCCGACTCCTGCCGCAGTTCCTTTGCGGTTCTTCGGCACGGCGTGAGGGAGACGCAGAATTGGTTCAAAAATTTGAATGTGCGGCATGATGACGTCGCACATTTCTTGCCGCTCAATCCCACGCTGTGTGACGGCACCATGTCACTTTCATTCGATCCGTAATAACAAGAAAAACAATAGGGAGGAGGGCGACCGTGTTTGTGCGGTCCGGCCTCCTCCCGTTAACTGATATCATGCGGTCCAAATAAACGCAGATAAAAGACGGAAGAGAATCAAGTAAGGAAAAATCACGTAAACCCCCTACCTCGTCGTAGTCGTCGGACGAGTTCATCGCGTAATTGACCGTCGCGGAAGAAGATGATCGTCGCATCGCGGAAGGGTGTCGCGTCGTCGCGGTATACGGCGTCGCGTCGACGATCTCCGAGGTTTAAAGAAAAACACACAGATTTTTATTTCATGAATTAAATCTGTGTTAAGGATAAAATCTACAAAGGAAATTAAAAGTTCTGAAATCTCCTACCTCAAGTAGTTGATCGAAGATTTGTCGCGGGAGGAGAAACGTCGCAGAAGAACGCCGCGGGAGAAGAATCGTCGGCTTCGCGGAAGACGGCGTCGCATCATCGATCTACGAGGGTTTGGCGTTCTTCGCGTTCTTCGCGTTCTTCGCGTTCTTTGCGAAGGAGGATGAAGATCTCAAGCCTCTCCCAACTCTCTCAACAAGAAACCCTTAAGAGAAAAAATTCATTGATCTTATTTTATTAACATGCCATCAAATTGATAAAAAAACTAAGTAACGACACATTAATTCATAGAATTAATTTCAACGAATAAACCGCCCAATTAATAGGAGCGTTTAAGAGTTTATGGAAATGCACCAGTTGGCTTTCATTAAAGAGGAGTTTTCACAGGTGCGTTACTTAGTGGAAAATAAACGGTGGGGCTCGTGCTGGCCCCACCTCACAAATATCCTACCAAGAGGGAAGGATATTTTGGATTGCACCCTATCCGCTTTAACTAAGATCAAGTGGATTTAAGTGGGTTTTAAGTGGCTTTAAGTGAAATAAAAATAAATTTGTCGCACTACTTTATTTTTTTTCTTAACTTAACCCCAAAAATTTAAAAACCACACCCGAGAAAACACAACTTCGGAAAAGGCGTTTCTAAGCAAATACCAGCGCTTCGATTCCATCGGTGCCCTCGGAATTTGATTCCGAGCAACGGTTCAAAAGTTAAAAATACCCGCTCATTCGTTCACTGAACATACCCGATCCAGAATTTGGAAAATGATTCTTGGCACACCGGGCCTCAGAATCAGGTTCCGTTAGAAACTGCGTTCTTGTAAAATTCCAAAGAAAATTAAGAAAAAAAATTCCTTGAAATTTAGGGGTCTTTACATATAACATTGATGTAATTGTAAAGATTATTGATCTGAGGTAGGTCATTTTAAGAAAACCCCCAGCACAGGGGACCCATATTTCTATCAATCCACCCAAATTAATAGGGGATTGGAATAAAAAATTGGGTCAATGTGTATATTAATTTTATGTTTGGTTGACTATAAATGATTCAATAAAACACAATCCATAATTAGTGTGCAAATCTGCCATCAAATTCTTAACATTTCATCCCGAAAAATATTAGGGATGACGTATTCATCTTCCTGGTCACGAAAAATTAAAATGTAATCATCTCATAAAGATTATGAAATATGAGGAGGAAACACTATTTATTCCTATGATGGTGTCGAATCTCTCAGATTTCCTAGCACCACCACTTGTAATATGGGTCCTAATATAATAAATCTTAAAATGGGAATGACCCCACCAAATGTAATACTCACAAAATACGGACTCTCAATAAAATTAATTCAATTACATCCATATGATAGACCCCTTGACTAATGAGGATGTTTATTTTTATAAACATGAAAATCCAATATATTATTAGGGAAAATGTTATATATTCTATGGATTTTATATAATATATGTTAAAAATGAACTAAAATATTTGGGAACCATTTCATATAAGTTTATATATTCAATAAACACCTTATGACAAGTACTAATATGATACCAATGAGAGAATTGATCTAATATCAACCCATCCAATTCCCACTCAGATCCCATCATACATGAGGACTGACAATTAGATATTATGTTTTCAAATAAATGTCAAATTATGGGAATTCCAACTCCACCCAATGAATAAACCCTAAAATACCTCATTTTCTATCCAATGGAAGGAATCTCCAAAACAACTAGTATTGAATTCTACTGTCAGGCTGAGGACCAACCTTAGTATTGGAAACATAGACTATTGTCCCAAAAATATTATATAATAATGAATATATTCATCAATCCATCCATGATAATTATCCATTATGTACTTAAACATTCAATGGAACATAGGGAAATCAACATTGAATCCATTTTAGTCCCTTAGGAGTCCGATGTGTAATTTTTTAGTATTAAGTCATATTGTATGGAGTCAGACCCTGTTAAATGTCATGATATCATTTCCATCGTAGAGAATTATTCAAAATTATTAATTCCTAGGAACATTAGGCCCTTGAATATTTATGGAAGTCTCTATAATATTGATGTACATATGGCCTTGATTAATAACTTTTCTTCGGATAACTACAATACTATTCAAACACTCATGTTCTAGTGTTATAATGAGGGGGACTATCTCCCTCCCACCTAAAAACATAGGGCTATGATAAAGGATAGGAGAAACCACATGGGAGGATAAACTCACATCCTAGTTTATTGATCATATATTAGACTCTAAAATTATAGTTCATGAAAAAGATACAGTGTATAATGATTTTATATGAAATCGATGACTCCATACACATGTGGCAGTACGATCACCATTCCATAACTGCCTATAATATTCCAATGAATGGAATTTTTGGGTACTATATAGTGACGATACCCCTTTGATTACAACTAATATCAATAAATAAATAATTTATCTATAATACATAGGGGAATTAATTATTCATAGATATCACCATTAAAATTACTAATCATAATAACCTAGAAATATACCCTATGAATCCTTTGAGTGAACATCATTAAATCTATTTTTTTCCCATCAAAAGAATCATGGAAAACATTCATGAAATTGGGAAATAATCTAGTCATGTAGGTTAAATTTTATAATATTTATTATAATTCGACTACATTCCTTTTTTAAGTTGTCTAGAAGAACATTATTGTGGAGAAAAAACCCCCATGGATCGAAATTAATTCTTCATAATACATGTGTATCAATAAGGATCTAATTTTTTTGTAACATCATGAAAATCTAATTGATCTTTAGTATTAGTCATCGCACCCATGGATATTCAACAATGTGGATAAGAATACTTGAAAAATAAGGAAATCTTGGGGGTTAGGAACATTTTCCTATATCTTTATGATATGGGTTGCACTATTTGGACATTTCCTTGAGAAAGAGAGATGTGATCGTGGAAAAGATTATAATACCCAAAATAATAATGTATCCATGTAATATCATGAATCTCAAGATATAAACTCATCATTTATCCCATATTATTGAAATAAGAAATTTGAAAATATCAAGGATTCCACCATGTTATATTTATGATATAATGATTCCCATGTTTCATCTATCAGACATTATAATTCTTATTAATATTCTGCTTCTGAGAATATATTGTTCGTAGGGTGGTTAAAGAATATCTTATAGAGTCCCCCAAGAATTTGGGGAAGATGTATTTACCACCAATGTTGAACAAAAATATGTGAATATGGTTACAATTGATGATAACCTCCCAATGATGATCCACATCCCTGTGCCCCTCTCGATTACGAGATGTTTATTTCCATACACATAAAAAAAGATGTATTTTTATGTAAATATAATGAAATGACTATGTTGTAAACTAATTTTAATACTAAGCATTTTAGTTTTTAAAATGGGCATCACATAATTAAATAGGTAGTCAGGTGGATGCATCTGACACATGATTCCAAGTTAGAAGCTTATTATACATGATCATAGAAAAAACATTATTTGAAAGATTCCATATAAAAAATGAATCACAAATATTTTCCATATTAATAAATTTTATGGGATAATCAAATTCTAAATCAATTTCAGGAATCTGAATGGGAAACAACCCAAAATGCATTCTTAATAAAAATCATAGAATCACTGATTTAGGTGACCATAAGATTTCATGTCCTCTAATTTATGAATATGTATCTAGTATATGACTAGATATATAAGGACCTTGATATTGTTGATGTCACAAACATTAGGGAACTAAAGGGTTATATTTCTAAAAAGTAATTTTTTATAAACCATGAGGGGATTCCATCCATCCTGACACCCAAATAGGTCTGAAGCATGTTTTAAAGGGATTTCTAGATCCCCACCATTTAGAAAATAGTGTCGTGAATCAAATTAATCACAATGGGAATGAATGTTTTAAAAAAATGATAAAATAAACAAATTGATCATGTTTCATAACCACAAACAACTGAATTTCAATTAACTAATCTTTTTATCAAGATATAAATTAATCAAAAAAATTAGAACCGAATAAGAAATTAATACCTATCTATGAAAACATGTTCTCCACGGGACATCATGGTCCCCATAAACCCCAATACCATCCTGGTCTAAGGATACAACTGAACTAGAAATATGAACATAGAAAATAACTCTGTTATACCAATGCAATGTGGAACATATAGGGTTTGTTATTAAAAATATCAGTTGGTAATCACCACAAAGACCATGAATTTACTTTCCTAAAAAAGTCCATCATAAATTGTTTTAGAATAAATTTAGAAAATAGGATTTCAATCTACTAAGTAAAAAACACTAATTTCTCGAAATTCAACTTTTAAAATATATCATGCAACTTATATTTTTAAAAATAGTTTCAAATTAATAAAACCTAGTTTATAACCTCAAAAATATTGGAAACATACCTATGTGAGAAAACAACCTGATAAAAAAGGAAACAATACATGTGTTGTAGATAGATAATATGGAAAAAGAAAGTCTAATATCCAATCAAAAAGAATAATTCTACAGAACATATAGATAGTAATAATGGTATTTTCCTAAACATCTCAAGAGGTAATACTTATATCCACTCAGTTCGTATGAACATACTGGCATATGGTGTACCTCCATATTATATAACCAACTATATGTTCTAAAAAATACACAGTAGTGAAACTTTCCCCTGGCCTCTCCAGAAAATATTGGGGGATACAAGTCGTCTAATCATTGTTTACTAGCAACCATCACTCATCCATCATGATGATGCCTAGGAATCCCATGATAATAATACACAGTAAACCATGGTTTAAAAACCATAACCCAAAGTATTCTTCTGAATGAGTCAATATTGGTGAATGCGTCCAAAGGTCTAGTGGTTTCCAACTCATTCCTATAAATGATCCATGGGGGGGATTCTATCCTAAGGATCCAGTGGTATCCATATCATAAGTCAAATCATCATAAACATGCATAAGAACCATTTATTTCATAAGTGATAATCAGTTCGTCACCTCATTTGAGTTTAAAACCCCACTTTCCCAAACATTTCAAAATACCAAGTGGGCTTTCATATTTCCCAATAATTCAATTCTTGTTTTTATAAATTCCAGGATACCCACTAGGTTCATACATTACATGAGTTCCTAAAATAAAATTCCAAACCATCATAAAGATCCAATCATAAATTCACACCACAACACTTCAAAACCAGATTTCCAGTAAAAAAATCAAATTAGACCTCTACATCCCATAACATACAAATAAACCTTTACAAAACAAAAGAATTCACATATATGGCCTTTAAAAATATAATACCAAACTTATTTTCATACCATTTCCAAAATATTTATAATTTCAATATGAAACAACAATATCATGAAACTAATTCCAAATATAACCCTAAATATTAAATCCTAAACCATATACCATAAAAATCCAAAACACACAAGAACACCGATGTTCCTAAAAAGACGTTATATAACATCCAAACTTATAAAACCCCTTTGGAAAAATCAAAAAGTATAACTCAACTGCAATCGAAATTTTTCCATGGGGAATTCACTTTTTTAAATATATATGGACACCAAATCCACACAATGACACAAAACATTCACCATTCAAAAACCCCATTCTTGGGGAACAAAAAAATCCCATAAGAAAAAGATCCCACCACTTTTGAAAATCTAACCTTAAACACATTTTTACATAAAATTACATTGAAGAAATATTTTTTAACCTTTTACACAATCCATTAAACTCATTTATAAATCACAATAAATATGGAATCTTGAAACAAAATAAATTTATTTTAGAAAACCATCTTCTGATACATGTTCACTTTAAACGAATTTGAATTTTTTTAAAAGAAGCATCAATTTCATTTAAACCAACCAAACAAGCCACACATTAGTATCACACAATAAAAATCACCCAATTCCAGATACAACACCCAAATCACAACCCGAAAACAATTTCAAGATGAAATAAGGGAGAAAACCACCCAAATCACCAAATTTCACCTTAAATGATCAAATGTAATTTTATCAAATACCTTGCATGCATTAAAATACTGATTTAATTAAAGAAACCCATAAAAACCTATTTCTTTCCAATATTTCAACATTAAATCAAAAAATCAATTCATTCTAACACATCACAAGAATAGAAAAAAATTAATAAATCATTTTGGATTCATCATACGTCATATAGAATGTTTTAGAAATGGAATGGATTGATACACCTACCTCATGTATTTGTGAACACAAAGAAACTTAGGGATATTGATTAATACAATCCAAGAGCCAATTTGGACACCATAATATTCAATTAAAAAAATAATTAAATCATACCTAACTCTTACTGTCCATCAAAGATGAAACCCCACCAAGGGAATATAATAAATCAAGATATAAAATAGAAAATAAGAGTAAATTGGCCAAAACCCATGAATAAATCACCTTAAAAACATCGGAATGCAATCATGGGAAAAGAACAACTAGTGGAGGGAATCTTGGAATCTCCCATGGTGAATCAAGGTCATGAGATGTAGGAGAACCCTAAAATAGGGGTAAAAACCGGAGGAGGGAAGAGGTATTTAAATACATTTAATGACCTGCGAAACATGTATGGTTTTAACGGACGATTTTCCAAATAGCGTGATAACTTTTGTGCCTAAATGTCTAAGAGGGACATGCCACATGGTTATTCGACATGGTTTTTCAAACTATGCACCAACAGTGTGGTCACTATTGTCAAAATTGTACATATTTTACACAGTTTCATGGTTAAGGTTGAATGGTTTCCCCTAATGGTACACTAATAATGCACCAATCATGCACCACCTTCTATGAATCCCAAAATCTCCATTATCAACCAAAGACTCACCCAACATCTTCCAAAAAATAACTGTTCATACTAGGAACTCATCCTAAACCTAAACCAATTGGTCCATGGTCAAGAAGATAATAAAATAATATAAATTTCAATAACAATGTGTGAAAATTATCCCCATTGAAAAAACATTCATCCCCAATAAAGTCACTCAGCTGGATGATAAACAAAAATTGATCACAAAACTAAATAAATATGGACAAATCTATAATCATCGAGGAGAAATTTTTCTTCATAGGTCACACCTGCCATTTATAGTGCAATCCAAAACATGAATAACAATGGTAGAACACA
This sequence comes from Viscum album, assembly GCA_963277665.1. NCBI lineage: Eukaryota > Viridiplantae > Streptophyta > Magnoliopsida > Santalales > Viscaceae > Viscum > Viscum album. The sequence goes on from OY728123.1 coordinate 210,959,960, forward strand.
AGTGAGTTATCCCCATCATATGTACTTTACCAACACCATAGTGATCGGCCCAATGCGGGAACACCCAACTTAAACTAACCCAAATTTCTCTACATAAGATAAAAAATACCCTCATAAATAGAAATTACCCCCATAGAAACCGAACTCCAATAACATGGTAAAATCAACTAAAGGAACCCAAACCATGTAGGGAACCCAAACACACAATACAAACATCGATATCACAAGCAGGAATATATCTAAACAAGAGCAACTGAAAACTAGAAATTAATCATGAAAGGGTTATAGATATATAATCTACGCCCATGGAAAAAAATAGGATCACAAGAAAATAAGACCACTGAGTGTCTTTCAAAGAATGCACAAATAGATAGAACACACCACATGAAACATAAACTATCTCAACTCAAACACATGAGACAAGAATTGGTCCAAGGTTCCCTAAACCCCTTGCAATTATTGACGGTGTGCATGCTTCACTATGGGGATTGTAGATAGATATCTTATTTCTAAAGATTCCACTACATTAGTGACAAAATATGACATCCTCTGATCAAGTCATATTCTTCAAATAACTATTCTTAAAAAACATCTCCATATTCCCAAAATGGACACAATGGAGACAGGTATTTCGATGTTTGTGATAGGAAAACTATGAATTCCCAAACTAACTGCATTGAAAACATTCGATTGAAAGATCTGACGAATGAGAAGCTAGACCTAATGTAAGATGGTTTTTAGAAACATTTTCCTCTAGGACACACCTTTCCATAGATATGGAACCTTAATGAGTGTTAAGATATATAAGATTATCATCTACCCATACTCTAGAGTACAACATAGGTAGGAATTATTCATCCATGAACATCTCAAAAAACATATATCCTCGGAAGAGATGTTTTATTTCTTGATATCTAGAAAAAGATCCCAAATAAAACAAGACCCCTCAATAGATCCTATGATTCCACCTCCAAGGAAAAGGATTACATCTACCTTAAATGGTCAACAAATGCATTCATTATCCTAGGTCCTTACTGAATACTCACGATCTATTCCACTTTATTCATATTCTCCTTCTCAGGTTAAAAAACATTGGAATAAAGTAGTGTTCAACACCTACCACAACATCACAACATGAATCGATGATAGAGCAATCACCATCCACTAATCCAAATCTAGATCCTAAAACAAACCAAAAACAATACACCCCGATATAACTTCCAGAGCACCCAACAATCTGAAGATATATTCAACTTCCTCAATCCATTCCAATGCCTCTAATTAACCTTGATCACCATAACATTTGGGAAACAACTGTGGAGAACCAAAATCTAGATAGTATTCACTAGAAACCTTGTGGAACATTCTAGGGGGTATATTTTAAAAAATAAAAGGATCAAAAACACTATAATCAACATCAAATCAAAACATAATCTAAAAGAACATATCAAGGAAAAATATCAGGCTCACAAGCCAAACACTATAATTACCTCAAAAAATACTATTATCAAAAATCACATTTCCTTGGAATTCCAAAGCTGCTTTCTTCCAAGTCAATTAACAAATACTAGTTCCATTTTCATAAAACATTAACCCACATTTTAAATAAAAACTATCCCTGAAATCATTCTCCTTTTCAAATCCTTTTTAGGGAAAAACAAGGAGAACCTTTGATTTCTAATACTCAGTCATGGCATCCTATGAACCATCACATATGTGTTCATCCTTCTTCAACTCATTTAATCCATGTACACGTTCCGACATGAACATTCCACACATAACCACACATATGAGAACTATCATAAGGAATACCAATGGTCACATAACCCATTTCATTATCAAATCCAATAATTCACCCAATTTTCTATCCCACTCACTTTCTCTTTTAAAAACTATTCAAATTAGTTTGAAACCACCTGAAAGAAATAATATCCATTTCAAAAACTATTTTCATTTTACAATACCAATCATATTAATCAAAAACCAAATAAAAAAAACTCCCACTAAACTCCCAGAATGATGAAATAGTGGCCATGCCTAACCCAGTGACGTGGTTAGCAGGTCATGACCAAATTAATAATTAACTACTAAGGGGACCATGAACTTTTTACTCTGACACCACATGGGTCCCTAATTTATATGAGATTAAAACATACGACTAGATCACCACTATTGTGATTCCTCATCCCCATAAACCAAAAAATATAAACACTCAAATCAAAGACTACCCCAAGCAACGTGAGGATTAGAACATGAAAGGGTTCATGGATTCCTTCTCTTACCTACCCCCCAAATCTCAACAGTCCATATACCTGGTCTACTAGACAACCAAATAAAATGACCCTTCTCTAATAATTTTTTTTTGATGAAATATAATTGGATTACATCCCCCCAACACCCAACCTGGCCGGAGGCATGTCCTGAATGACATTCCCGATCACCACAGGCGGGAAACTAGTTTCGGGGATCAATGAAATCCCAATAGGAATGATTTTATCCAAACAAACCAGAATAAAAAAACTGATCTTGTATCATAAACTAAAATAACTAAATATTAAAAAATAAAAAACTGATCTGAATACAAAAATAGTTAAAAAAATAAAACTTCAAACAAAAATGAGACAAAATCACATTGAAACGATATCCACATGACCTCTTGGTGACCACCATGGAAAATCCAAACCCACGCCAAGGTTGGAACCATACCAAAAACCTAAAGTATAAAATATTTCATGGGTCTACTATTTCTTAGGGGAACATGTATGGTGTGATTTTAAACAACTATGTAGTTAATAACCATCAATACTATGCATTTTCATTCCCAAAAAAGTCTATAAACACTTGTTTATAAATATATTTTGAAAATAATGTTTCAATATTTTCAATAACCCAAACACAACATTTCATAAATTATACTTTTGAAACAATTAGCACAACTTCTCTTTTTAAAAAATAGTTTCACATTCAAAAAACCAGGATCCTGTCCTCAATACTAATGCATATACCAACCCATGTCAGAAGAAATTCTATTGAAAATACAAGACAAGATACATGGTCTATGGATATATAAAATAGAATAATAAAGTCTAAAATCAAAAAAACATGTGGAGAAATAGAAAATATATGTAGTAATCATGGTAATTTCTTAAACTTCTCTAGAGGGAATCCATGGATGTACTCGTATTGGACTAACCTAATGACATATATTTTAGCTCTATAGTATATAAAAAATTTCATTCTCTAAACATGCCTCACGAGTGGAATGTCCCACTTTACATCTCCACAAATATAGGGGATACAACCCATCTAAAATGGGTTGACAAGAAACCATCACTTGAACCTCTATGAGACATCTACAAAACTTGTGATGATAATACATAGTGAACCATGGTATATAAACCACAACCCACTGTGTTATGTGCATAATACTCTCGAGGGGAACACATCCCAATGACTAGTGGTTTCCAACTCATTACTATGCATGAGCCAATGGTGGGATCTCATCCCAAAGATCAAATGATCCCTATATTATAATCCAATCATCACAAACACATATGAAAATCCATTTCATTCACAAGTCCCTATTAGTAAGTCACATCATCTGAGTTTCAAAAACCACTGTCACAAACATTATAAAATATATAGTGGTATTTCTCACTACACATGTTTTCAATTCATTTTTCATGACATGCCAAGTTTCCCAGTATCCCCACACATAAAATAACATCAAAAACAAATTTACAAAACATCACAATTTTCTAATCATTCCTTCACAACACATCACATAAAATCCACATTTTCAAATACGAAAAAAGTTCCAATATGGAATCCACATAACATAACATAAAAATTAAATTTAAAAAAAAAAATCACCCACTTGGACTTTAATATTTTAAATCCAAATTTATTCAAAAACCCATTCCAACCCAATTATAAATTCAATTTGAAACACCAGTTTTATGAGAACAAATCCATATATTAACTAACATTTAAAATTCAGAAACATTTCCAATCCAAAATGAAAACACTCAACAACATAGAAGAACCAAACAATCCTTTTCCCAACTTTCATAATTCATAAAACCCCTTTGGGAAACAGAAAATGAAGAAAAAAAATGGAATCCAACTATTTACAATGGAATATTCCCATGTTAAATCCATATGTAAATTTAATCTATTTTAGAGACACAATTACACAACCCTTTTCCATTCATAATCCAATTCAAGTTGAACAAAAAAACCCACAAGCCATAATGCCCAGTTCTTTTGAAAATACATCTTTAAAAAAAATCCACATAAAATTTCATTAAATAATCTTTTCAAACCTTTCACATAATCTATTAAACATGTTTATAAAGAAGAAGAAATTGGGGAATCATGAACACAATTAATTTATTTTAGAAAACTATCATCATAAAATGCACACATTAAAACACTTGGAAAACACACTCTTTAAAGAAACATCAATTGAATTTTGAAACCATCCCATGAATCCAAACTCAATAATCACACAACAAAAGTCACCTAATTCTAAATACAAAAACCAACTCAAAACCCAAACACATTTTCAAAACATTCCCAAATTAGAACACCAATGAAGTCACAACAGTTTACCTTAAAAGTTAAATTTTCATTTTATAAAACTCCTTACATGAATTGAAATCTACAAATAATAAAACAAAACCATTAAAATCCATTTTAAACAAAATTTGATAATAAAATAACTAAATAAATGCATTATAATACAATAAAATTATTTTAAATACATTTAAAAACATATAAAAAAGTTCATTAATTAATTTAAATGTGTTCTAAAGGAAATGGATGGAAAAACTTACCAGAATGACCTGCGAACACAACCAAACATAAGTGAATTAATAATAAAACCCATTAAGAAATCTACACACCAGAAAATAAAAGTAAAAAAGTTTACCCATAATCCAAAATTCATAGGGTTCTTCCATGATAAAACCCCACCAATGGAAACCAAGAAATCAATTGAGAATGGAGAAAAGAATAGGAAATCAATAAAAAACAATAATGAACTTGCCTTAGAACCGTAAAAATGCTATAATTAGAAATATAGTGTAAAATGAGGGAAGCTTGGTAGACCCCATGGTGTTCCTATATCACGAATGGTAGAAAATCCCCAAATAGTGTCAAAACATTAGATAGGAAAAGTGGTAATTTCCAAATTTTAATGACCATGGAAACATGCATGGTTTGGATGCACGAGTTTTAGAAACTATTCGCTGACCAAATTCCCCCTACTATACAACTTGGACATAAAAAATTGTTATCAAACATGGTTTTCCAAACTGTGTGCCAAACATGTGGTCTACCCTAACCAAAACGAACATTTTTCACCCAGTTTCATATGCAATGGTGCATAGTTTCCCCTAACCATGCGCCAAACATGAACCACCTAATTTCAATCCCAAAATCTCAATTTTTCCACTAAGACTCACTTGCATATTTCCATAACTATAAATTTCACATTTATAACTCAACTTAAACCTCAAACAAATTATCCATGTTTAGGAAAAGAATAAAAGAATGAAATTAAAATTTAGAGGTGTGAAATTATTACTTTTCTTTTAATGAATTATAGAAATATATAGAAGAATTAAATTAATGGTTTTTCTAAGAAAATTATAGGTAATATGATATAATTATACTTTTGTTGATATTTTTTATAAGTCTCAACATCGTCGTGATGAAATTACTGATATTTATATATTTTTCATTAAATTATGGGAATATGGTTTTAAAATTAAACATTTAAATTTCACTTTTCTGTTAACTTTGAGAACATTTCCAAGATTCCTAGTATACCATCATGGTATCAATGGGTATCTCGTGAATTATAGGGTTGTCTTTAATTGTCCACCTCGTCAAAATCACAATTAACCATGGACACTCTAGGAAGATGTGGCCAACAAGAAATTATCCGTTTTCCAATCTCATTGGTAAATATATATCCTTTAGGAAACTGATGAGTTTGAATGACACATGTTTCTAGGATGAATAATTTTAAAAATCCATTGATTATCTTAACAAATACATATTATGATCATAGTTTCAAATGTCTCTACTGCAAAGGAATCCTTTCATTCTTTTTGTAGAGACTCTGGGGTGATCATTTAGTATACTTGTTTCCTATAAAAATTATATAAGAATGGATAAAAATATATATTATTTATACATAACCATGATGGATTTTTAGATTATATCCTCCAATATAGAGAATTGTTTTTGGAGTTTATTTTTATATTTAAAATGAAAATGAAATACATATAGCTTCATGAGGTCCACCATATATTACAAAAAGGACCCATTGAAATATATCCTCAATCACCCATTGATAACTAATAATATATCCTGATTATTTATTATTCTATAGCATTTTAAATATATTTTATGTGTCAATGCATGACGAAAGGGTGTCCCCTAGCTAATTTCTACACTGAACACCATATCCCAGAGTAGTCACTAATGAATAAAGAGATCCCTTATTAAAATCATTTCCCTCTCCATGACACTAGTGATATATAGGATATATACATTGATAGTTATTCTTGAATCACAACACATTTTGGATATATACTTTACCTGTATCCACAGTAATGGATCATCGATAATACTTATTCCTTCTATCATATGTATGTACCAACTATAACGAACAATAAAACCCCCCATTAAATTCAAGGAAATCGCCCTATAGATATCGATATCCTACATTAAAATCATGGGGGACTCAGACCATGTGATCTGGGAGGTTGATAGTAAATATACATTTCTAAAAATATAATTTACCCCTTTGTATCATTAATTAGGAAATCTAATAGCTTAATTCCTCTCAAAAATGATTCTATCTCACAAATTGAAATCACAGAATTACAAAGATGATTAATTTTATAATGTATTCATAACTCTGTTATATCCAAATCAAGAAGAGATTGTAAATTTAATGAAGAAAAAAATATGGAGTCATTATTCATTAATAATGATATAGATATCATTAATGTTAATACCAAACTAGAAAAGGTATATCCCATGAAAGTTTTGGTTGGAACTAAATGTGGATGGATGAACCCTCTAATAGACTATCTCCAACATAAAATTCTCGAATCACATTACTAGATGAGATAATTGATTCAATTGTGGGTCATAATTTTTTTCATTTATAAAAAAATGAATTCACATAAAGTAATCTAAATGTAAGGATTCAAGGAAATTCTCCTAAAATTTATTTAATTAATTGAAACCCTCATTGTTATTAAGTAATTTAGTGCTTATGCCTTTGGTGATCACTATTTAGAAACTATGATTTTCCATCATATCAAGAGACATAGAAATTTCTATCTGATAATGATTATTGAATATATGAAATTAAAAAAAATTCATAAATATTAGATACATGACATCTTTATCCATCAACCCCCATATTTTTTCATTCTATGAAACAATTTTAGAAATTTTTCTTATGGGAAACCAATGTCTTCTTTAAAAGTACATAGGCTACAACCAATAATATTTTAATTCTTACCACTAAAATTTTCATCAAAAATTTTTTAATGGTATATACCTCATATATTTTAGGAATAAGGATATCTTCATCTTCATTAAGGATAATATTATTAGAATATGTGGTTTCCATCACACAATTTTGATAGAAAATGAAACAGATTTATTACCTTCAATAAAAAAAAGATATTTCATGAATAAAACATTCTATCAAAACACTAATCAAGTAACCACATAGTGAGGAATGAGAAGATATGTTTTTTATCAATACATTGTTTATTATCATTTGAAGATTATAAATAAGAATAATAATTTATTTTACACACTAGAAATTATGTGTATTGTCGGATTATCACACCATAACCCATAAAACAATTCAGACGACTCTATATTCATTATTTAATGTGATTTAGGTAGTTTTTAAAATTTTGGTTTAACTACCCACTCTTTTAATTCCATCTAAAATAAGTTTTTGGATATGAACCATCTCAGATTAAATAGGATGAGCTATATAGATTCAATGAGAAAAGGTTACGCACACGAGATAACCTAAAAACCCATCAAAATTTTTCCACACAACCATTAAATAGAAAGGTTCTAGTCCTCTCATTCATCCATGTAGAATTTATTTTATCATTAATAACTTCAATGATACATATAATTAATATATTGAAGAATTAATTGAAATGACAGGGAACATATGTTACACATTAGTTCTACTCTAAGGGATCTTAGTCCATGATCACAATGAGTGGATAGTGTATCACTCTCACAACTGATGCATAGTTTGTCAAGAAATAATTTTCCTAATTTCATAATGGATTCAATAAATTCCTAGTAGTATGACTAAAAACTTCATTGAATATAATTCATAGCTAAATGACATTAAAATTTGAAGTGTTTCATCCTAGTAGTATTCCATTAATGTATATGAAATATAAGTCCTTGTTTTATGATGCTAAACATCATGGAATATTATCCACAATAAATGACCTTTTAAATTAATTAGGCTAGTTAATTTTTGATGAACATTTTCTATACATGGGAATTAAATCTATATATGAATTCATATATCATGTTCCCTTCCAATATTTATTAGTATTCACAAAGATAAAATCTCGTCACTATGAAAGAACTATTTGTAGCTTCATTGTTGTTATTCATTGAAACATATTGATGCAAAGATATTCTATCCTAGGCTCAATAGAACATCTTATTAGCCTCATCCATCCATCAATACTAGTGTTTTATCCTTATTATTGCTATCGAGTTTTGCAATGTCCATACATTAAGGTGAATCTAGTATCTTCTTTTACCTACACATAATACTGATCTACACATAGTGTACCATATAAGAACTAAATGTTGTGTGGTTATTACAATTTTGTGATACACAGTGAAAATAGGATCCCCTTTCCTTGTCTAAGCAATATATTTCACATTCATATTGGTTTAACTGCAATGGTGAGAACTTTACTCAATCAATTCGAGTTTAATATTTCATTTTATTCTTATCAAGGCACACATATATTTCACTCAATTATCCCATACATGGTCAAGATATAGTTAGGGACAATTTTATATAAGAACAATGTATATTATTATTCCTTTTATTATAGTATATGTAGTGGAATTCAAATTATTGGACCCTGATATAAGTTCAATTCCAATTATTCACCATAATTTACTTGGTTCTAGAGTTATTAGTTTACTCACATTATTTTTTTTATCAACGCTTATTTCTAAAATAAGGGGACCAAATTTTTTTCATGAGACAAATCAATTAATGACATCGAAAATAATGGTTGTCATTATATGACTATATATGATATACATCCTTATCACATTACATTGAGCCGAATGATAAATGGTCCAAACTGCATGACGCTAGACTGCTCTTTGAGGCCTGATTACCCTTACATACAAACCATATTTTCATATGAGTCCCCATTATATGACTGCTTATTTTGAAATATATGAAAAATTAAAATTCCCCCTATATGATAGATCTATTTGAATATGGGTAATTTTTTAAAATGAAATGTGGCTCGATTCCTGTCACTCTAGAATATGTAGTAATTCTAAAATCACACATTGAAGGAACATATAAAAATCCATGTCAAGTACATATTTTGTCTTGATGTGTGGGAATTCTAATTCACATAGTATTTCCCCTCAATGGTTATATCACTTAAATGAATCGATATAATATTACTTGTGATCTAGATCTAGGAAATATCAAATTAAAATGTATGCATCATGTGACCTTAAAATGTATAACATCTACAACCTCATCACATGATATGAAACTACACGATATATTATCTAATTTTCTGTGAAACCAAACTACTTATAAATGGATATTCTATGTGACCAAGATTGAAAATTTACATCTCCTATATGAGATAATTATCTAAATTGGGGACCATATATTTTATTTGGGTACACAATGGTAATGGTTATACTAACCAAATCAATGCCATGGTACAAAAGAACAATGAATATATATTTTACCTTTATAAAAACTATGTGTGGATTGATTCCTATTATTATAGGATATTTATTCAGGTTTATAATACTAATAAATTAGAAGTTTTATTTCAAATTATATTTCCACTTTATCTTTCTTTATTAACTTTAATCAATTTATCTAGTTCTAAGATAATTTTTCCTCTATATTCACACAATCCTATTTTATACAAAGGATATCCCAAATAACTTTTTTTTCACTTGAACCTAAAATAAATGGATCTTGAGAACTTATAACATGATGTCTAATGGAACGATGTATAGTCTATAAAAAATGACATCAAACAATGAGGAATTATCTTCCTCATATGATACAGCCTATGTGACCTTTATTCAAAAAGTATTCTTTTAAAAAAAGATCATATCCTATATGAGAGAAAATTTTCCTTATGTAAGAACATTCCCAACATGGGTGCTCTCTATCTATCCTTTTATATATTAATGATTTTATTTCATTTTAATAACCTATTATTATAACTATCCTAACCTATTACCAAGTTAATTACCCAAAATATTAAAATTATGTATGACATGGTTCTTATTACCTAAATATACATACTGGAGGTTGGATCTCATATCCTAGGCCTGTCAGGGAATATCCATCAACATCATTCATCTTGAACCATAGTTTATATGTTCTATTTATTAAAATAATTTTTCTCCCAATTCTCCGTACACTAACACCTTTTTAACTACAATTTTGGACTTGAATCCTATAATTTCATCATATGAATTGAATATTGATTTTCTATTTTTAACACTTTATAAAATACCTTTATTTTACTCCTAGTATAGGGGTACCCCTTAAATTAGGGCGGGTTCATAAATATACTTATAGAATAACATTATGTTGTATGGTTTATACCCTTATTCTATGACCTTATATAGTATAATTCATTCATCTTTTCCTCGTTATGATAAATTTCATTAAGAATGTTCCATCTCGAACGAAATTAAAATTAATAAAGTAGTGAATTCTATTTGACATGATTGTAATATAAGAGATTTAGATCATTGTAAGTGTGAATTACATATGGGTCCCTATAGTTGTTTAAAATGAACATTTTTTCATAATAATCCTTGAATTTTGGCACCTTGTATTAATATTTGGATAATTATCAATGTATTTACCAGAATATAAAAATATAAAATTTTCTATTTCTTTAACAATAATAAAAAATTAAAACCCCCCTCCCCTATATTTGAACTATGTATATGAATGTTATATCATTTATCATAAATATTTATGTCTTGTTTCTTGTGATTTTAGGATAAATAATAGTGTGTGAACATTATTTATCACCTCCATCCACAATCCACTACCTAGATCCATTTTCATTCATCATCCCATAATAACCTACTCATAGTCAGATCGATACTTCTTTGTTCCAATACTATATTTAATTATCCCTTGAAATGAATTAAGCCTCATTCCAAAAGTGTCTTTAATTATCATAATACATTCTTGGATTTCTGTAACAAGTGAATCTGAATCAATGGTGCGATAATTCTTGGTAATTTATATTCCTTAATATCCAACACTACAAAATAGAGGCATATTACTCCTTAGTAGGATGTCCTATAATCTTCATATACATCATTCAAATTTTAATAGAACACTTTAATCAATTGATGGTTAGTGGGAATCCTCAATATACTTGTTCAATTTCATCCACCTATTTTGAATACCTCAAGTCATGTTTTATACCATCACCATTACCAATTCATATGTTTTGGGAATATCTTAGCTCTTGATCCCTATGTAGGTTATCAAATAACACCCCATATTACTGGTAAGAGCACCATGACCTTAAACAATGTGAACAAATTTTAAATATTGTCTATAGTGCTAATTGTTCTCTAATTCATATTTGGTTGTAACCAATCCCTTTTAAATATTTAATCATTCAATTTTTAATAATTTTTTTATCATTGAACTTCTCCAATTTTTTACCTAGAATTTAAACCTTAAACTATATTCACCACCGTTATATATTTTCTGTACCACAATTAGTCTCATTATTAACATAAGGATTCATTATTCTCTCATTATTTATAATATATATCCTTCTAATAAATTATTTATAAACATAAATAAAAGAAAATTGTTATCCAATATTTCTATCCTTAATCACTACAACCTAATGTAATAAATTTCAGGCTACCCAATCTATATATCAAATGTTCATAAAATGTAAATGGTCGAAAAATCATGATGAGTGTCCTAATAAAATTTATTTCTTAACTCCCTATGTCACCCCTAATATAAACTAGGAAAAAGAAAGTGTTAGAATTTAAAAAGGAATAATGTTTATAGTAATCACCATAAGGTCCAACAAAAATCCCATTCATGTTCACTAGACTTAGTTTCCCATGAAAAAGTATGAACAATCTTCCTATCTCCAACTCATATTCACATTTCATATCCATTTTTCCCAATAATGGGTTCAATACATTGTGGTGTAAACAATAATGTGCTTAAAACATTATTGAATTTCCTTTTCCATATTATCATAATTAATTATTTATCTGGTAGAATATTTCATAACCTTCTATTTTATAGTAAAAATAAATTAATTCAACTCTAGTGGAAATCACTGCATTGTAATTTTTGGGCCTCTATATTTCACACAGTTAGCCATTAGAATATTCTTCTTATGTGGAATTTAACACTCCATGAATTTTTGAAATATATTTTTTAAGATAAATTTAATCTTTTTCGAATTTTATGTAATATAAATACTCAATATTATCTTTTCTTACATGAATCTCTAAGTGTATATTTCATTATACACAACATAGAGTTTAAATAAAATTTTACATAATATTAAAATATTATTATTTAATATGATAGTTATCACCATTCCATTTGAATGGATGGTATCAATTTGATAAACTAAATTATGAAAAAATATTTTTTATACATTTATATAAAATTATTTCCTCGGGGACCAATAAATTTTAAATTAAAATAAAAAATCTTTTAATGTAATTAAAATACATTTTTAAAATAATATTTTTATGCATAAACAACTGTTTTACATCAATAAATAGAAAATATCAATTTTAGAAAATTATTTTAATTATATCTATATTTTATATATTGTATATATTTTTAACAATATACTTATTTATTTTCAAAATAATAGATAAAAATCAACAAAATTTTAAACTTAATACTATAATTTTATAAAAATATGTTTTTTACACTTATAATAAATTTGTTTTCAAAAATATATAAAATAAAATTTATAAAATAAAAATAATTTTTGAAAAAAAATTGAATCTTTTATTAGGGTGATGTTTTTTATTTTTCATAAAACATTAAGTTTTCAATGAATAGTGCAAATACATGTTTTTATTAAAAATTACATTTTCGTTTAAAAAACTTGTAAGGTTAATTATCTTTTATTATAACTTCGAAATTAAAATTAATTAAATAATATATATATATATATATATATCCAATTATGTTCCTTTTAATTAATTTAATATTAATTTCTGATATAAATTTTTTTTACTATTGAGTCGATTCTCTTTGAGAAACTGTTTTTTCAACTCGTCTACAGGATAAATTTTCAAGAAAAAATTTCCACTTATATATATTTAATTTAGAATAATGGAATACATATTTTTAATAACAATAATTTTTAATATATAATATGTTTAACATAATTTTTTACCATAATATATATTAAAAAAATTAATAATTAATTTCAGCGGTTAAGGTTAAAACAAATTTAATGGGTGCTAAATTAAACAACTTAGGGGTAAAATGAAATAGAAACATGTCCATCACCCATTCTGTGGCCATTTGTGGACTTTATAACCTATAATGATTTATATTGTCCCATTTTTTATCAATTTCTCATGTGGAAAGTATTTGTACACGTTTTTTGTTACAAATATTTACAGTGTGCCACCCACAACACTTATAAATGGCCACCCCACTCCTCTCATCATCAAAAATCCAAAACCCATTCGTTCAGCCAATAACCAAAAACATTACTTCTTTAATACAGTCCTATCATCCTAAAAACCTTATTTTTATCAATTATCCATATTAGTAATGAATTTTGTGCAACCCAAATGATTTATTACAAAGAATAGGTAAAGTCTTTAACTAATCATTTTATTTTATTTTTTCCTCCACCGTATTAAATTTTTGTTAAACCCTGATGATATAAAAATTAATTATATTATATTTATTTATCTTTTTTATATTAATTAAGTGGGCTATAACGATAAACACTATAATAAAATGGCATATAAGATCATCATTCATGTGGAAAGGGGGCTACAACCTCGTGAACAGATGTTTTTTATCATCACTGCCTCTCACAAATGGATATAATATCTGATTTAATAATTATATATAATATATATTATATTTTTATACCTCTATATTTATAATAAAAAATATACTTATTACCTACAACCATTTGTAAAATAATGTATCTCGTGTTTATAGAGAACATCCAGCTCACGAATGGATGTGATATGTTTTTCATTTTTATTTTGCATAGATAGTAATTAGTACATATTATATATATAACATTTGTAAAATATTTATACTTCTATAATTATTACATCACATATTCATCCTTAATTTCCATTCCATGTGAATACAACCTTGTGATGTGATGTGATTCATTCACACATTACATATAACATAAAAAGGATGTGTTCAATGAACATATTTTATATATATGATATTAAAATTATTCTGTAAATATAATATATTATTTATATTTCATTCATTTCAACCATTGAGAAATTGGATATAGTGTTCATGCATACATATGGCCTACCATCTCCATGAATGGTGTATTTCATTTTCTATCTATAACTTAAATGTATTACTCTAAATGCATATATACTGAAAATATATGATATATATATCTTAGTTAAAATTTATTATATTATGTGACCATGAGTTTTGGTTGTAGTTTTTTTATGACCTAGTGGCATGAGGAGTTGGTTCTCCCATATTGAGGGAACTGCGAGCAAAATCTAGTGGATGGTTGTGACATTTAGACTATGTGACTTTGAGAAAATGTTTCATTGATACTATGTTCCATTGAGACTTTGTGTATCTGATAGTAAGTGGCATACCATGAATACATGTCTTTCTGAGATGTCATCTCTTTTCGGTATTGAGGTTCTCATCAGGACTACATGTCTTAACGATACTGGGAGTTTTTTGGATTACTTTCGATAATCATGTCTTCTGTGCTATAAATATATACAAGTTTGAGTTGACTATGTATCTTAATAGTTGTATACTTTGTGTATTTCTTTTTAGTATACTTTGTGTATTTGATAGTGGTATAATCCCCATATTTCATAGTGGCATACTTCATGTATTTTTTTAGTGATATACTTCATTTTCTTCATTATAGTACACTTAGTGTATTTCTTTGGGGTATAATTCATATATTTAATAGTGGTATTTCCTTTTTGGTTTGGGGTTTCCTACTAAGTGTTTTTTACTCACCCCTGCACGGTCTTTTCTGGCACGTGTCATCTCTTGTGCAGTTGATCGACGCTTTGATGGAATATTAGGTGGACTACAACCACATAGTTCTTTGTGAGACTAGACAGTCAAGGTGTCTTCTTATAGATTCAGATAAATATCCATTACCTTACCCTTAAGGTAGGGTTTTCTACAGATGAGTTTTGAGAACATGTTCATTCACTTTTAAGGACACTTTCTTTTTTGGGTTGGTTTATATTCTGGCCATGTTTACTTTACATGATTTCTACTATCATACTATGTTTTTGGTATCTTAGTCCTATGAATACTAGCTTACTTAGTGTTTTACATTTCATAATTTGGTTCTTGGAGATGTTTTCAAGTGTACAACTACTTTGGTAAATTTCTATAATTTGTGTGATATGCCTACTGGGTTCTTGTCACCAACACCTAGGCTATTAAAGATGGGCTTTTGGTAGTCACGACACAATACCCTGTATGATGGGTCTTAACATATCATATAATTCTTTGGATAGTGTTGATATATCCCCCTGAGTTTATAAAAATCTACTTAATTCAAACATGATAACTTGAGAAAATCCCTCAATTAGAAATATATTTGATTATACACCTTACTGTTCCATTTTCAGAAACCAAAAATATTTTATCATTTTATATTCACTTCTTATCATTACAATGATGATTTTTTTCTCTTTGGATAACTCAAATTTAAAACATGTTATTTATAAATTTATTCTTAAGGATCATTATAATCCAAAACATGCTTGGTTATTATAATTATAGAAACCATATGCTATTTGAATTTTGTATTTTATATTAGATTTACTATACTACAATCAAAAAAACTATAAAGAATAATGCTCTTATATTCCCTTAAACAATAGTATTCCTATTTTTTAATTGACCATGAACTCATCATGTTTATTTTTCATGAACTGTCTGGTATTCCTAAATGCATGTTTATGTAGTTAATCTAGTTCTATTTTATATGTTTCCACTATTCTTAACACATAAAAATAGCAATCACACATACATATCATAGTGCATGAGATAGATTCTTATAACTCAATCTTGTGAAATGTTATTAATAATATAATCATATGGCCACATATATTATTCTAGATATATTTCATACCATGTGACATTAGAATCAATTTGGTCAAGGATTTTTATATCCAGTGTTTTTTTCATATCTTTTCAACATAGTAAAATGGTTATGTTTAGTGGCCTATATAATTTTATCTATATATATTGTTCCCTATAATTATTTTTTTTCTACAAGTCATATATAGATAAGTACAATCCTTGTTCATAGTACAATATTACTGTTTTCCATGGGTTGTGAATATATCTGACATAAAAACAATATCACTCCCAATAACCACATGTAGACACATGAGACTTATTATTTTTAAAACAATTATTCTATTATTTCTATTCTTAGTATTGTTCATAAATAAATTTTTGAAATATCTATATCATTATTGCAATTTATTAGATTCTCTAACACTTATGGTTGTGTCATATTAGCTCTTCACAGTTCATTATTAAGGAAAAGATCCTTGAATAACCACCAATGGTATAATATTATGATAAATAACAAACAAAAAAACCCTTACCTTTTAGTCCATGGATTATATTATAGAATTATAATAAAACATTTCAATTTAAAATTATTTCAAATTACTTCTTACTTACAGAACTAATTACTCTAAACAAATAATATACCACCCACAATGGTGAATATCAAAACCACATATTGGTTTTAACTCTCGAAAATATTTTTTTTCAATAGAATAAATCCTCCAACTAATCTAAGTATTGGTTTTTGTAATTATGGAAACTCTGATTCATCCCAATTCATTACTTCATCAATGTCAATCATTATCAAAATATATTTTTTTATATGTGTTTCCTCCAAAGAAAATTAATCCATCTATTAACCACAATTAATTAATATAATGGGTTATATAAGATGTACCCATTGGTTTCTATAGGGTTTCCTATAAAGGTACACATACTGTTTTAGGTGTAGACTTGATTCCAAATATAGCCTCAAAAATAGATTCTAACCTTCATATGTGTAAATATAACAACAATTAAGTGACATTTTTATCTCAGTCAAATGATAAGTGAAATGATCTGGTAGAAACATGGCCTCTATAATTATATAAATACAATAAAGTCTATTGACTAGATGCAAGTTTATACAATGATGTAATGCATAAAACCCTCACAATCAGAGTGAAACACAATTTTGAATAATATATATATAATAGTTTAGATATACTAATGGAATCATCATGGAAGTAGAAAATCCAGGAATAATAATAGTAAATATGAAATTAGTGATTTTCATATATACAATAATTATGTCGTGATGCTATAAAAATGGGAATATTTTGTAGGAACAAGGACACATGAATACCAAAATAAAATCGAGTAAAAATATACAAAAAGGGGAAATGAAAACACCCACTATCATCATGATAACTATCCCAGTCCTAAAATCTTGTAATCCATCCTTGTATAGAAAATCATGCATCTATAACTGGGATATTCCATTATACCTACCAATATCCAGGAAGTCAGTCTGGTTACTAATCAATGGCCTGAAAAAGGTGAGAGAAAAACTCAAATTTCCACCAAAAATAGAATCTAATACTATCTAATTAGTGAATATAAAATGAGTATTGTGGGGGTATAATATATATAAATCTATGCTATAAATATAACCCATGTAGAGGTTATGATCCTATTGGGAAACATAGATGAGAATTTCTTCTTCAATGAAAGAAGGAGTGTCTATCTACATGTTTCACCGTATATATATATATATATAATATGTAATATCTATGACTCAAGGCATATAAAAAATTGTTCTATGTATTAATCATAATGGTTAGTCAATGACCTCATAAGGTGTGACCACCTCATAGCTATAAATTGTTTTATTGGAATCAATTTTATAAGTGTAATTTCAGTTAGTACCCTTAGTATTTTACTCCTATAATAATACTGTTTTTTTATCCCAATGATAAAGTACTATGTATCCTCAAGATAGACTTTATTTGAGCCTATATAAATTATATAGAGTGGTATGTGTCCTAAGATATCAAGACGAATCTAAGAAGATAACCCAATAAATTCTAATATCCGTAGATGGTAACAGATGAGCCTATAGATCTACATTGAGGTAGGCATCATTATAAGTCATGTCCTAAATCCAAGAGGGGTTTCAACTCTTAGTTGAAACATCCATGAATCATGTGGAATCCTACGGGTAGTTAAGGCAGGCCCAGGTGGGGAATCCAATACATGCCTAGGGTTTTCCATACTATAACTTTATATGAAGGTCATAAAAAACATAATCATTTTTGACCTTTCAAAATCCATGTTATGTACTATTGAATAAAAAATTTATTTAATTCGATTTATTCATAATATTATTACTTAGTTTAATAAGGTTCAAGTGACATTTACTTTCTATTCACATTTCATTGGTATTATTTAAAATTTACATTAATTCAATTTAATCATTTAAATCTACTTATTACTAAAAACCCAACTTAAAATTATTTATGGTCATATAGGAATGGTGAACGTGTCTAGGGACTATATAGAAACAAAGATAAAGGGGTGTTTTGAGCCAACTTCATCAACCTCTAACAAGTTCAATGTTCTATAAGAGTATCTCATCAACGTAAAAACATTTAATACAAGGAAATTAACATTATTGGGGTGTTGCATAGAAAGTGTGGAATGTGGCCTTATGTGACACTTTATAAACTTAAATTTTTTTGGGAAACGTATGATACAACCAACCATATGATGGAAGATTGCTCCTCATCTGATATCAGCTTTAGATTTGACATTTAATCCCAAAAATTATAGAAATAAGAAAATTTACATGAAAATATGGTATATTAGCATCCCTCAAATAACATTCAATATAATGATATAAAAAAGAAAATAATAAATTGGATTGGTAACCCTACATAGAGGCTTCTAATGTGTCAAAAGGCCTTCGATTAAAATATGGGATGTATATTATCCAATTATTCATATCAGATAGGGGTGGTGGAGGTCATATTAAGTCTATTGTTGTGGAAAGTTAATGAAGGAATGATGAATTATAGATTTTAAATGGAAAGGGGAATGTAAAATTTCACCTAATTTAATTATGGATCATGTTTTGGCCACATTATTTTCCAAAATATGCACCATTAGTGAAATATACACTATCCAAGAGGCCACACCCCACATTTCCAAGGGGGATATTTAGAAAAAACAATCTCACAACATGAAAAAAATCTATAATTTATTTCATGTTTAATATGGTCGTGAATATTGTGTCTCATAGTTTCACTAATTGTGAATCTCCCTTTAAC
This sequence comes from Viscum album, assembly GCA_963277665.1. Lineage (NCBI taxonomy): Eukaryota > Viridiplantae > Streptophyta > Magnoliopsida > Santalales > Viscaceae > Viscum > Viscum album. The sequence continues at coordinate 210,979,904 of OY728123.1, forward strand.
ACGCCACATGGTTGTGTTTTATGGTTTCTACAAATCGTGTTCCAACAATTAACTATAATATATTTATTTAAAAAGCATAACTTTAGGATCCTAACCATGCCTAACAGTTCTTAAACCCTTCATGAATTCATTATGATCTTCTATTCCAGAAAAAAAACAGTATAAACCTAAAATTAATAGGATTCCTAACATCCTAAATACTATATTCTTACAACATAACCTCCTTCAAAAAACTCATCCTCATGTTTCTTTTTGGGTGGTGGATCTAAATTTAAGAATTAATACATCCAATAAGAAATTATTTAAACCTCTTTATCCTAGATTCTATCCTATACAAATTTATTTATCCATTAAGAACATACTAGAGTAACTGAACAATCTCAATGTTCCTTAGTGGTGTGATAAAGGATGCGGATATGGAGTTTTTTAAAAGGAGAATTAGCATCCAACTCAACCTAATCGGGCTGATGGACATGAGATAGCTCTAAATGACAATTATTTAACTAATATCTATGAAACATGTCATTTATATCCGTGTATTTATAAATGAGTGATTTTTAATAATCCACTGGTCTAAAAAACATCAAAATCTCAAAATCTCTGATGAATATTAGAAATATCTTACTTTGCCTCTAATTTCATGGATGTAATAATCTAGTAAATATATGTAAGAAGAGTAAATATCCCACCTCAAACTCTAGAGGTTATAAAATATGATTAGCATAATAATTCATGCTAGAATAAACTCTATAAATTTTCTTCCTCATTAGTTAACATTAATTGAAGTCTCTTTAAGGGTAAATGGTCACAATAGTGATTCTTATCCTTCCTATAACCATGATAGGGGTGAACAGAATATCCTACCATATAATAAATCAAAAGGATCCATATAAATCGTATTTTGGAAGTTATTATTAATAAAAAATAATCAATAGACATGTGTTTTTCCCTAGAACATCTAAATTCATGTAAAAATGTTCAGATCATATCCTCTATCAACTGTATACTATTTTTCGACTAACCATCAGAATGATTGTGGTTGGTTGTGCTTAAAAGAACTTTTGATCCTGTGGAATTCAATTAACAATACTAGAACAATGATGTAAAATGATCATCCATGTCCAATAAAATGGTACGTGGAACACCATGAAGGAATATAATCACTCATATGTAATGTATTCCATGTTCATAGACTAAGAATCTATCCCTTATAAGTAGGAATTGGGACACCATTGTCTACCTGTCCATGATTATCCATATAGATTCACCGAATTATGTGGAATTTGAAAATAACGTTATGAAATCTATAATGAAAGAATCCCATTTCAACTCCATGATGTGTAAAAATTGTAAAATACCAGAATGCCTCTAGTTTTCCACTATTACATACTTACATGAGGAACAAAAAGTAACCAAACATGTTATCTACTTTTTTATACTATGACATCAATTCTAGTTGCATAAATCAATGTAAATCAAGGTATTTATAGGAATTTCATCATCACTAGAATCATGATATTCTTGCGTCACCACTTCTTGTTCATATAAATAAACACACAAAAAATCGATGAATACTCAAGATCTCATTCTCGTAGATAGCCCAACCAGGTAGTGGTGCATCACCTAAAACACATTCCTTTAATACTAATCCTTAGGGATCTAAAGCCTTCCCCATATTTACTGAATCATGTAATGAAGGGGTCACACATAAATCATTAATAATATGCTTCACATGACACTCTAATATCTCAAGAGGTATCATACAAAATAGTTTCATTATCTACCAGTAACTGCTGGCTTCCTAAACCGCTTGTGTATTAGTCTTAATGTTCAAAGAATAATCCACTGTGTTGACCTTCTGAGGCATACAAGAAGTCCCAAAATTAAAATAATAAAATTATTCAACCCATATATATTTTCTTAGATTCAGTTCATGATGATAGAATGTGTATTTTATGATTTCATGGTCTATGTATATAATAAACTGCGCCCCCAAAATACATTGGCTCCAACATCGAAAATCATGAAGTAGAGTTTCATTAACCAACCCAGGTCAACCATGCAATGGTCATAGAATCATATCAGATAAAAGTAATTAATGGTGTTCTCAATCCCCGTGTTCTAGAAACAAGTTTCATTCATCAACATAGAGATAAGGGAATTATTTCTCAAAAAAATGAATAGTATAAAGAGTAACAATGCATCCCATATAATATAAAAATATCCAAACTAAATATCCTTTACAACAAAACTAAAAATAATACTACTAAACAACAAATAAAATCTAAATTTGATAACCATAACATATCCATGTGACCCCAAGGGTCACTCTCCGATACCAATACCATCCATCGCCTAGTAAAATCAATTCCAAGATGAAACCTAAACCAACGACTAGGTAAAATTAACAATTATAGGTATGAGTATTAAAAATACATAGGTGTTCCAGAAAAAATATATTACCGGCGAGCTTACATTAACATAAAAGAAACATCAAAAGAAATATTAAAATATACTATATAAAAGTATTCCTTTCTATACATTTTCCACTATAAAACCAAACATGGTCCATTTCCCTTCTTACCATTTAAAACAACAGTCATTTCCAATGAGGATCCTTATGAATTTCAAGGAGAATATAATACATTTTTTTCATTTTTAAAAGGGAAGAGTAAGATTGTAAAATAATAATGGAACCTATTTATAAGGCCCCAGACTTAAACCTTACTTAATCTTGAGTTATTACAAGATTACACATTGAGGATCTTTTCAGGTTTAGAGTTTTAGAGAATTAGATCATGAAACTTGCATTACATTCCACATTTAAACAAAGTGGTTACATAAAAGAAAGTATTCATTCTTCCCATCAATGGAAACATATTTAAAATAAAACATGGATTCGTTCTTGACACATCCTTGACACTATCATCACATCATGTACCTTTCCCTTGACCTGTGAAAAACATTTCAAAAACTTGGGATGAGCATTAAAAGCTCAGTAAGGGTTATAAAAATATGGAATGGAAACATGAGTTCATATATACATAATAATGAAATCATACATTACCCATAAAACATAGGCACTTTAACATACATCATCAAATCATGAATAAATCATAGAAATCATAAGACATAAAAGGTAACTTGAGGCATTCATAACATTCTTACGTAGGGAGTAACCCTCTTGGTTACGTTTGGAATACCCACCACAGTATATTCCGTAAATATCTTCAGATAAACCTTAACATTTCACTCCTTCGCATTACCCAATGCATTGGAGAGCTATATCGGGCTCACCCGCCCATAGTTTATCACGGAACCACCTGCCTTCATAATAATGCCCAAGAACCTCAACATAATCATATCACATAAATCATGCATAAAGGAAACATAACATTTCCACCTTTCAATCACAAGCTTTAAATACAACACATTGATATAAAAACATTATGAAAACCATTTTCAATACCAAAATAAATGAAAAGTAAAACATGGTATTTATTTTTCTTTTAAAAAGAAGGTATGGATTGTAGAGGAAGCCGAAACTCAAATAATGGTCACGACGGTGGAGAAGTCCTTGTCGCCGCATGCGTACGACAAAAAAAATCCCTTTTGTTGTTTAATAAACACTTCGTATAAAAAATATTCCTTTTGAATAAACGTAAAAGTCAAAGGGGTTTATACACCGTATAAAAGAAGGTTTTGTATAATACAGAATATGCCTCAATGAAAGGAGATTGAGACGAAGTCCCTCACAATGACGGTATCGTTGGTTTAAGGATAAATCAATTACATAATTATGTGTGACAAATGAATACACCAAATATAAGTGGATATTAAGTGTAAAATAATCTAAGGCCATTCACACATCTTCAAAGGATGACATATTCAATAACTACATGTTGAACCCAAAGAAATCGAAATTGGGTTAAGAAGTTCCCTTGACAGCCTAACGGCGTCACATCAAAATGAGTTGATGAGAGATAAAAAAGGGTATCTCATCACTTGGACATAATATTTACATCAATAAGGATATATGATAACATATCCCAACATAAAAATATGTAAATTAAAAGACCCAACAAAAGAAGTCTTTTAAAAAGAGGAGGGTGAAAGGTTCCCTTACCGACATGGGTATCTTTCGAAACATACACCTCATGAAAGAAGGACAATAAAACATTGATGTAAATACTCATAAAATAAAGTATATTACACAATGAGTAAAATAATGGTCATTACATACACCACTCATAGTAAATTATGGAAAATGTAGCATAAATCTCACGGGAATAAAAGTGAGATGAAAAATCCCTTACGAAAACTTGGCAGCCTAACGACGCCACATAAAACATACAAAAATGGATTGATGAGATCAAATATGGTATCTCATCATATTAAATTAAAGTTTATCGAAAGAGGAATATAAAATAACATCCCCAAACATAAAAAATAGGAGCTTAAAAGAAGTTATATAAAGGAGAGTACTTAAAAAGAAAGAGAGAGGTTAGATCTCTTACGAAAATTTGGCAGCCTAACGGCGCCACTCAAAACTTCCAAAATGGAATGATGAGAGAGAATAGGGTCTCTCATCACATGAAAATAAAAAATAAAGTAAGATTAAAATAAATGAACATCCCAATAACAAGAAATATGATCTTTAAAAGGAATGACATAAAAGAGTGTACTTAAAAAGAAAGAGTGGAGTAGGATCCCTTACCTCAAGTCCAACATGTCTTGTTCGTTTCATTATATTCCTGAATAATAAACGCTGGTCAATTAATAATTTCCTAAGTACCTCTTTTAGATATTATTATTCAGTTCATATCACATATTATAATGTTATAATAATTGTTTAATAATGTTAGTTCATATCATACGTTTTTTCCGATGTTTGGTACATGAGTCAAAAATGAACTTGTTTGAAAAAAGATTTCCCATGTAGTTATAAGTAAATAATTTCCAGAATAGTATTAATGATTATAATATCATATATATCCAGTAAATATTAATTTTATACTATTCCATATCATTTGGAGATAAAAAAAAGCACCGTTCATGGAGACGGTAGGCCGTACGTACGCATGAACGCTACTTTCATTTTTTGTCATATTAATGGAATTAAAACAAAATGAGAGAGATATATAAATATGATACAATTCAAGAATGATATACATAATTTATATGTAATATATTACATATATATCCATTATATATATGTACTTATAATATTACATAACATTTTGAGATAAGAAATGAAATGTACCATTCATGGAGACGGTAAGCCGTACGTACGCATGAACGCTACTTCCATTTCCATTTCATATTTAATGAAATTAAAACAAAATGATAAATAATAGTATTTTAATTCGAGTATGTTATCATATATAATATCATTAAATATATCCTTTATACGCACCACATATTCTATTAACGAATCAAATCACTTTGAGGGGGCGGTAGTCCGCACTTCCTTAAATGAAAATATCGCGTTTACCCATAATGGAAACCATAAAGGTATGAAATAAATGAAAAATAAAGAAGCTTAAGTAAAACATAAACATATTAGATATCATATATAAATATAGTGTCATCTTAATGGCCACCTTTGAAGGTGTTAGAAGAATGTTGAACAATCATCACTTCGGGAGGTAGAAATTCGCCATCCACGGAAACAGTATGTTCTTTAACCATTAGATGTAGGTGTTTGTAAGTGTAGCTAGAATAATTCTTATAAAAAAATCCTAGTATATTGAAGATACTGGATTAGTTACAAAATAAATTAATAAAAAGAGTTTAGGGGGTTGGCGAAGAAAAATAAAACAAAGGACACAAGTGAAGACATTGCCTTAAAATCGGGTAACTCCCTTTGGTTTGAGCTCAAAGGCTTCCTTGGGAAGACTTATGCCCAAAATGAGGCTTCAAGGAGTAAGAGAGGGAATTGGAGAGACCAAATGGGCAGGGGTTGGCCGAGCCAAAGGCTTTGGGAGTGTAGGTAAGGAGGTAGAGGTGGGGGCATTTTATAAGAGGAGAGGAGGGGCAGTCTTGTAAAGTTACAAAATGTTACTTTATTTTCAAAATCTTTTCGGATTTTAAAGGTCCCACATTGATGTATTTCTAGGATAAGGTGATAGTTGATCGAAATCCACTCATACAATAGGTTTTGGATATATTTAGGTCTTAGATATTACCTTATCTTTCCATTTTATTTAAATCGTTAAATAATGAGGTCATCGCTGCATCATCATGATGTCATAAGTAATTTAATTTATTTAATGTATAAAAATTATAAAAAACTAATATGATGTAGGAAATCTTTTTAGCTTTCCAAGGATTATTTATAGTCAAAAATATGACTTGTATAACCCCATGTAAAAATTGTTTTAGTAAAACATCTCATGTTTGTGTCATTTTTACTATAACATTAAATAAAAAGATATTTATGTCATTTTCCAACCAAAGTGGCTCCATGGGGTCCCCAAGATGACCCATGGATTTTCCTAGACTTCCATGACACATAAAATGAGGGTAGGACATGTGTCTATGTCATTTCATTTTATTAAAACATTATTCATACCATAAACTACACTAATTACCTCTAATCGCCATTAAAAACTTAATAAGTTACTATTCACCAAAAAATTATTTTTATCCTATTGAACCACATTTTACTTCTTAATGAAAACCATGTATGTCGGATTTTTTAAATTCAAAACACAAAGATGTCAAAATATCATTTAAACGGAAAAATCAGTTTTTATAAGTACCACTTAGTGGTTTCACTATTTATCAAAAATTGGCGTTTTTCAGAAAAATACGAAAAATTCACCCTAAGCTATATTTGATATTCTGAATTCAAAAATGAAGTCTATTTTACAAAATTAAAAAAATATAAGTCACATTAATTAATTTAATAATTAATTCCCTCTGTCAGATCAAATAGCGTGTTTTTATTAAACAATAAATATCAAAAGATTGACACTAGTTTAAGCCTGATTTCAAAGTGAAATTAATTCCAATGACCAATATTGGATTCAATGGTAATAATATATTCTAATTTCACTTTAAAAACAATTAAAAAGATAATCTAATAATATAAATAAATTAGATTAAAAGGAGGTTTTGAATTAAAATACAACATTTTAAACTATTCATTAAAAAATGAACTTTATCGGAAAGATACCAAAAATTTACACAAATTAAATTTTGATGTCCCAATTCTTAAGAAGAGTTTTATTTGGTCTAATATAATGTATAAGAGTGAACAAAACTATATTTAATGATGGTTCTCCATCAAAAGGCGATAAGTGAACCGTTATTGAAAACTAGGGCATATACGCCTAAAATTGAATTCTTTCCGTATTTTAAGCCTTTATCTTTTATTGAATAAATGTAAAAACATTTAAAAACATATATAATCATATTTTAGTTATTTCTATCCATTCCCACCAATACAATGGCTACATGTTAACTACCATTTAAAATAATATTATTTTATTATTAGAGTGCAACGTAAGATTCCCAAGAAACTCGTTGTTGCGTGTTGGGTACGCCATCGAGCATAGCGTCTCCTTTAAAGTAATATTAATATTTTATTCACAAATATGGATAAATATGAAAATGTCATATTATTTATTTACCTGGGGTGTTACATCCTTCCCCCCTTTTGGGAATTGCGTCCTCGCAATTTTTAAAATTGAGCTTGGAAACATCCTTGAAAGTCCCACATCCGAACAAGAGTCGGTAAAAAAATTACTTTAAAATAAAGGAAGATAAGTACAAAGGTCACCCGAGTTAACCCATACTAGTATTCCATGTTAAAAAACATGGACATGGAAGAAAAAGAAAAGGGTCATGTTCTTGAGGGAGAGTGATAGTAAACATGTCTAGGAGAAAGTTAACCATAAGAAAATCACAAACATGTGATGGGTTAAATGGTATTCGATTCCCCAGTAGGAAAAGTTAATAGAAAACATTTTTGTTTTAAGTTACTTTTTATTGAGGAATTTATTCATAAGGAAACATAATCACTTATCATGTTGACTTTCAACTTTTACTAGATTCCTTAATCAAACTAGTATTTTTTTCCAAAAGACAAGTATTTAGGGAGACTTGTTCGCATTAAGAGTACTATAATAAACTTCTATAGAATCACCTAATCCAACAAAGAGAACAATATACTTCCCATGACTTTAGACTTTAACCAAAACCAAAACCAAAAATGTTAGTACAAGGTCAGATAATCTAGAAAAGGATAACCCTTTAAAAATAAAATCTATCCTTAATCTCCAAAATTTGTCCAACAAAACCCAAAGTTCAACGAGGATCATTCGATAAACAATTTGTCCAAAAAATTCATCAAAGTAAACCAATCTAAGATTGAAACCCAAATATTTGAAATATTTAGTCACATAGTCTTCCTTGTAAAATCGTAACATTTATCTCCAAACAACATCAGTTGCTCCTAAAGTCTCGTATTGAAAAGTAATTAACCTAATCACATATCCTCCAAGATTGGTTAATCATTTTCATATATAATCCAAAATCAACATAATCTTAATTCATAAAATAATATAACTAAAAAGAATCAGTCAAACTAACCAGGGACTTCACGTAGTCCAGTGGTAGGCGATAAATACCAGTCGCACTTTGGTTGTGGGTTCGATTCCCGCAGCTTTTTCCGACGTGACGGGTAGTTACATGGTCTGCATGTTGTCCTTTTTCCAAAACTATACAATTCTCAAATCATTCCCCAAAAAGGGATAAAATCATAAAAAATAACCATAACATAATTTAACCTCAATTTTATCTCATGCGTTTCACTTCAATCATAACATATAGTAACCCATAATTACCTCAAAGGTAAGGATCATATAAACCCAAATAGTTCTTTATAACTATGTCCACAAAAGAAAAGATAAATATTCCTTGAATAAAATTTGCATATATTAAACATCAGTGTTACACATAATATAAAAAGTCTTCTAATGTAACCCCATCATCAAAAGAGACATAATACTCTTAAGAATTTCACCATAACTCTTGATGCCCTTATACGTTGACATCTTACTCATTCAACATTATTCATGATCCATTAACCATTCCTTTCCAACTTATTCCGTAATACCTCTTTCCTACAAACAAAATCATGAATCATATCCTAAGATTCCAAAATATGAAAACAATAGTCATGAAATAATACATAACTTTGATTGGTCATTGTTAGTTTCTTCATCCTCAATCAAAATGGCATTAGGTATTGGTAAACGAACATTTGTACGCTCTTGGTGATCCCATTCATGAAACTTCTTCATATGACATGTGTTTGCATAATGACCATGCACACCACATTTAAAACATTCAATTGATCCCTCAGAAAGAACTTCTTTCCCTTTCCTCAAGTCAACTGGATGCTTCCTTTTTCCATGGAAGGTTCTTGCTTTATGACCTTCATTTCCACATCTATATCATATTTCTGTCTCGTTGAAACATTTTCCTAGGTGTTTCTTTCCACATCTTTGACACATAGGTTTTTGAACACACTTTCATTTATGATTATTACTTTTACTTTCGTAGGGATTTGTTTCTCGCATATATGATGCCTTGGAGAAATCACCAAGGTTTAGATGGTCAATCATGACTCCAGATAGTTGGTTGAGGATAATCACAAGAGTTCTCATTGCAGCTCCCATATCATTCAGTTGCTTGCTTAAAAACTGTCATAGTTTCCTTCACATCCACTGTTACTTTGGTTCCTGCTAGATCCAGCCATTTACTAAAACCAAAAAGGTCAGTGTGAGTATATCAAAAAAATCATCATGTACTAATGAGGAAGATAAACACTAAGATATACTTACTCATTCAATTTATCTAAAACTAGGACTCTTTCTGAAATCATAACCATTATGGTAATGCCACTTATTTTTAAAGAATACCCTAACCTCTAATGTTATCTAAACTGACCTCTGATACCAACTATAAGGCCCCAGCCTTAAACCTTACTTAATCTTGAGTTATTACAAGATTACACATTGAGGATCTTTTCAGGTTTATAGTTTTAGAGAATTAGATCATGAAACTTGCATTACATTCCACATTTAAACACAGTGGTTACATAAAAGACAGTATTCATTCTTCCCATCAACGGAAACATATTTAAAATAAAACATGGATTCTTTTTGACACATCCTTGACACTATCATCACATCAGGTACCCTTCCGTTGACCAGTGAAAAACATTTCAAAGACATGGGATGAGCATAAAAATCTCAGCAAGGGTTATTAAAATATGGAAAGGAAACATTAGTTCATATATACATAATAATGAAATCATAATTTACCCATAAAACATAGGCACTTTAACATACCTCATCAAATCATGAATAAATCATTGAAATCATAAGACATAAAAGGTAACGTGAGTCATTCATAACATTCTTATGTCGGGAGTAACCCTCTTGGTTACGTTTGGAATACCCACCACTGTATATTCCCTAAATCTCTTCGGAGAAACCTTAACATTTCACTCCTTCACATTACCCAATACATTGGAGAGCTATATCGGGCTCACCCGCACTTAGTTTATCACGGAACCACCCGTCTTCATAATAATGCCCAAGAACCTCAACATAATCGTATCACATAAAACATGAATAAAGGATACATAACATTTACACCTTTCAATTACAAGATATCAATACAACACATTGATATAAAAACATTATGAAAAACATTTTCAATACCAAAATAAAAGAAAAGTAAAACATGGTATTTATGTTTCTTTTAAAAAGAAGGTATGGTTTGTAGAGGAAGCCAAAACTCAAATAATGGTCACGACGGCGGAGAAGTCATTATCGCGGCATACGCACGACAAAAACATTCCCTTTTGTAGTTTAATAAACACTTAGTATAAAAAATATTCCTTTTGAATAAAAGTAAAAGTAAAAGGGGTTTATACACCGCATAAAAGAAGGTTGTGTATAAAACAGAATATGCCTCAATGAAAGGAGATTGAGATGAAGTCCCTTACAAAGACGGTATCCTTGGTTTAAGGATAAATCAATTACATAATTATGTGTGACAAAAAAATAAACCAAATATAAGTGGATATTAAGTGTAAAATAATCAATTTTCATTCACACATATTCAAAGGATGACATATTCAATAACTACTAGTTGAACCCAAAGAAATCGAAATTGGGTTAAGAAGTTCCCTTGACAGCCTAACATCGTCACATCCAAATGAGTTGATTAGAGATAAAAAAAAGGGTATCTCATCACTTGGACATACAATTTACATCAATAAGGATATATGAGAACATATCCCAACATAACAATATGTAAATTAAAAGACCCAACAATAGAAGTCTTTTAAAAAGAGGAGGGTGAAAGGTTCCCTTAACGACATGGGTATCTTTCGAAACATACACCTTGTGAAAGAAGGACAATACAAAATTGATGTAAATACTCATAAAAGAAATTATATTACACAATGAGTAAAATAATGGGAAGTTAATACACCACCCAAAGGAAATTATGGAAAATGTAGCATAAATCTCACGGGAATAAAAGTGAGATGAAAAATCCCTTACGAAAACTCGGCAGCCTAACGACGCCGCATAGAACTTACAAAAATGGATTGATGAGATCAAAGAGGGTATCTAATCATATTAACATAAAGTTTATATAAATAGGAATATAAAATAACATCCCCCAACATAAAAAAGTGGAGCTTAAAAGAAGTGACATAAAGGAGAGTACTTAAAAAGAAAGAGAGAGGTTAGATCTCTTACGAACATTTGGCAGCCTAATGGTGCCACTCAAAACATCAAAAATGGATTGATGAGAGAGAATAGGGTCTCTCATCACATGAACATAAAAATTACCATAAGATTAATATAAAAGAACATCCCAATAAAAATAATGATGAGCTTTAAAAGAAATGACATAAAAGAGTGTACTTAAAAAGAAAGAGTGGAGTAGGATCTCTTACCTCAAGTCCAACTTATCTTGTTCGTTTCTTTATATTCCTGAATAATAAACTTTGGTCAATTAATAATTGCCTAAGTACCTCATTTAGAGATTATTATTCAGTTCATATCACATATTATAATGTTATAATTTTTTTTAAGAATGTTAGTTCATATCAGACGTTTTTGCCGATGTTTGGTACCTGAGTCAAAAATGAACTTGTTGGAAAAAATATTTCCCATGTCGTTATAAGTAAATAATTTCCAGAATAGTATTAATGATTAAAATATAATATATATCTAGTAAATATTCATTTTATACTATTCCATATCATTTGGAGATAAAAAAAAGAAAATCACCGTTCATGGAGACGGTATGCCGTACGTACGCATGAACGCCACCTTAATTTTTTGTCATATTAATGGAATTAAAACAAAATGAGAGAGATATATATATGTTATAATTCCATAATGATATCAATAATTTAGATGTAATATATTACATATAAATAATCTCCAATGAGAGAGATATATATGTCTATTCTTATATATATGTGGCTCGTGGTATGAATTAATAACAATTTCAATTATAATGTAAATTACACACATTACTATATATGAATATCCAATGACATGTTACATTTTAAATTCCTACATATGTGTCTATTCTTATATACTCATCTTGTATAGATTACTAAAGTAGAACATCATGAAAATAAGAATCAATGCGTTATAATCAACCTTCCCCTAATATCTTGTATCATATATGTCTAGTAAGATGATTTCATCCAGTAATAAAACCCATATTTAAGAATATTTTACTAGAAGTTTAATGTTCTCATAAAACTGGGTAATTGTTATGGACATTCTATCTGAAGGATAATCTAATTTCATCATCACTTTTTTGTTATAGAGATGAAGATGCTTCATGTGATAGGGTATTCAAAAAAAATTATTTGAATATTTTCATTATCAAAAGTTAAATGTAGCTTGTTTTAGGGAACCAACATCACCACATTGACCAAATATTTTATGGGATTAAGATGACACAACTTTTAAAAAAACCTAGACTACTTATATAGTAAGTTAAATAAAAAAAATTGTGAAAGAGAGATCAATGATACTATAATTGATCTCAAAGAGGGGTACATGAAGTATAAGGTCATTTTTCATAGACAGTTTTTATCAGGGAATAAAATGATAACCCAAATGGTGATATAAATGAAATATATATCAACATATATTGAATATCCAATGATAGTGTTGTAAATAATTACCTATAGTAGTTCATTCTTGATGTGATGATATGGAAAAAGTATGTTGAGGATGACCACTCACAAAATTCAAATAATTGGTTATATATATTCCTGGAATATGACGAATAAAATTCCATCAACTTGTTATGAATTCATGACACATATTTGTTGGGAAGAATATGGAAGCATTAATGTTATTACTAAATTCTGGTGTCTGTTAGAGATGATTGTGTCAATCACTAAGAGCCATGAATAGTTCACAGTGATTCAAAACTCTCAGTGGGAAATATATATATTGGTAGGATGTATGCTCATAGAATTTTGATGATAATATAGCTCTGAACTAACCATCATTGGGTTTTAATATACCTTGGAAAGGGATTGGATTAATATGATAGTCTATAATTTTATCAATGATATATTGCTCATACGTCAGTAAATATCCCATGAGAAAATGAATCAATCCATGCATGCTTCTCATATGGGGAATTATTTTACTCTGGTGTATAATTTAAATTATAATAGGATCCTTGGTAACTCCCTATGTGGTGTTTTGGTGTGTACCTAGGGTAGAAACCCCAAAATAAATATAAGGGATTCCCAAAACTCTTGTACTAAATTTTCAAGGAATGATAATTTTGTCATAGTGTAGGTTTATAAAGAACTCTGATTTTGGGAAACCTTACATAGATCTATAACTCAAGTGGGTAATCATATGTAATAAATAACGGATCACTTTGATATGTTTTACAGTCTTGTAGGATGAAAATTACATATTACAATTTAATATCAAGAAACATTGACTCAAATTTGATAATGTTTAAAGTGATAGGAAAAGGTCCATAATTTTTCGGTTCAATGAAAATCATACTAATGCATATGGGTAAAATGGAATGCATCCATACTAGACAAAATCAATTAAAGAAGACATAAAATTAACTAAATTGAACTCTTTCACTAGTATGAACATGATTTTTTTATTTCACCCATGATTTGTAATCTTTGGGTCACTACATATACTATAATAATAGGAATTAAGACACACATAATTATGGTATGAGGTTTCTTCACAAATTTAGTTCATGTACATGAGAAATTGTGTCGATACCATCTTGTATGAGGATATTATAATAATACCATCATAAATGAGTTAGATATGATGCATTAAAAGTGAAACATATTTTATTTTTGTTGGACTCCGAATATGGAGTCTAGGTGACCCTATTTTTCCTCTTATAATCAGAAATTGTTAAATGTAATTTTTTTAAATATAAAGACTCTATATATATCAAAATCATATAAGACTTTTTTTTATATATCATGGAATGAGATCGTATCCATTAGAATGTTTTTAACATAAATTTAACTCCCATGAAATGAAGTTCAATTATAAAGGATTTTGATCTCTATGAATTTTAATCCCTTACATGATGGACCTTTTCTTGTGTAGTTTAGCATAAGGAAATAAGAACTCAGGATCTTTATAGTGTGGGGTCTTGTAATGAGGACCTTTAAAATAGGGTGTTTTCATAGAACTGGATTGTGAAAAAAAATATAATCTTTTCATAGTTTCAATAAAGGGGATAAATAGTGATATGAAGAAATGATGTCACATTAAATAATATAAAGTTGGGGGTTTTATTTTAATTTTTTATTGGGCCCGGGATAGTTGATTTGGGTATCACAACGTATCTGGGAATAACATAAATCAATCCATATTTAGTTCATGATTATAGATTCTATCTACCAATATGTAGATCACGTACATAATAAGGATAGTGAAATGTATGGGTACCCAAGTGAAAGGATGTTGAATAAAACCCTCTATGAATTAGCGACTACCTTATCAAAGGCATAAAAATAGTATTTGATATAAAATTTGTGTATAGAATTTGGATGGGGGATCTAGAAATCACTATATATCTTGATATAACCAAAATAAATCCAAATGTTGATATATCACTCCAAACATCCTCCCACTCATGGCTCACTCAGATTCTTTGGTTCTTATGGGGTGGAGGAGCTTTCCCACTCCGTTTGGATGCATTTTGAAGAGGATTCTTGGTGTTTTGAAGGTGATTTTTCCAGGGTAAGTATTCTCTCATGGTTTCTTTCTGTTTTCCTCTGGATCTGCTCTTCCCTATTTATTGGTTTTGTAGATATACAATTGTTTTGTGTAGATATAGGGTTTTAGTTGCATTGGATGATTACTTGAAGGCTCTTTAATGTTAGGGAAGGGGATCTAGAATGGTTTCGGTGGTGTGTTCGCTGGATTTGAGGTGCGGTTGGTTGTAGGTCGAGTTTGCTATAACCCTAAAGGTAGGTGGCTTCTCTTTTGACTCAATATTGTTAGAACTAGTGGTTCTTTGATATAATTAATTATTGTTCTGAAAATTAATTGTCATTTGTTATCTGATATTGCTTGGAAATCCATATGGGGATTTTTGGGAAAAGGGGGGCTTCACGGTGAAATGATATTGTTATGGATTTTAAAATGGAGAATGTAAATTGGGTTGTTATGATTGATTTGGGAAAATGGTTGATGGAAATGGTTTTAAATAAAGAGATTGATTTATTTAAATGTTGTTGGCATGGAAAATGGTTTTCAATAAATGGGTGATTTATTTATGTGGATTGATATGCAATGGAATTGGTTGATTGCATGTCGTTGTGACCTTGGGGGGTTATATGGTTTGTTATGTCTTGATTAGAGTGTTGTGTGGAAGTGGAGAGGAGTACCAATATAAAACGGGGATGTATAGTGGATGAAAGGGCTACCATCAAAGGATAAGTGGACGGGAAGAGCCACTAAGTGTTAATGGATGAACAGGTTGGACGAAAGCTCCGCCGTTTGGTAGTTTTGGTTGTTTTTTGTGCATTGATTTTCATGTTATAAGTTGTTGTATTAATGTGTACATGATGATATGTCTCATGGAATGTTTTCTTTGGCTTTCCCTTGGTTTCTGGGTTGGTTGTGATGGCTTGGTAAGGGCATGGTTGGCTTATGGGAATGGTGGAACTTGTGATTATTTTCTATAAACTATTTTATATAAATGTGCTAACTATTTTATCCAAGTGGTGTGTGTAGGGAAGTCATTTGGGGAAAACCTACTAAGTTTTAGTACTCACCCCCTCCTTTGGCACATTGGTGTCTTTGCATATGTTGTCTATCATGACGTGGGAAAAGTTAAAGCATCACCCTCCTTTAATGGCGCATTGTGATCTCTTTGTGGAGCTTGGAGCTTGGTGTGGAGCATTGGTGGTGTCGTCACTCGTGGTGTTTGTTGTTTAGTTTTTGCTTTGTAATTTGATGTTGGTGGACATGTCTAGTTTTATTGGTTTTGGATTGTATTGTGCAACAACTTGGTTGTCTTTGGGAATACAATTTTGGGTGTTTTGTTGCATGCATCATATAGTTGTGGATTGTTTTGTTGGTTTCGTCTTATGGGAAAAGTGTTCCCCAAATTGTTCTCGAAGTCCTCAACATTTATTTCCAGCCTTTTCCGCCTTGGGAACATCACTTAAGGCCAAGTAACCCACACTGCCCCTTATACCAATGATGTAGGGGTGGGGTGTTACACCTTTTATAATAGAGCTGATGGAACTTCCAGACATCCTTAAAATGTTATAATATAATTAAAATATTCTAGAGACATCCAATTTGAAATGAAATATAAATGATTATGGGAAGATATTTTAGACAATATCTTATGAACATTTTAATTATTTAATAGATTTGTGTTTGTTAAATAATTTTTTAAAAAAATTTATTTAATAAAATATCATTATTGTCAAATTTGATTCTGTTCATTTAATTTCACTTAAAATATATCTTGAATAGGTTTTAATTATAATTTAATACTTTAAAACTTATATAATATGCCTTATATGTCTATATAATTAATTATATACATTAAATCTTTGCAAATATATCAAAAGTAATACATTTGAAATAAATTATGATATTTTTGTATTAAATAAATAAATAATTCATCAGCATTAAAAAAAAATTTAATATAATAATACAATTTATTAATAATTCAAAATAAATTTCTAGAATTAAAATAATTTCATTATGATCAAAATTGAAATTTATGATTATTAATATCTGGATTTTTTTACTATGAGGATACATAAATGATATCAAATAAAAAGAGAAACACATTTTGTAACTATCTTTGATTAAAATAATATATTGGTTATTTTCATGAAAAAGTATCCATTAAACAATTGAAATTCTATATTTGGGTGATAATGGTGAAATCCACTTCATAAAATAATTTTTACAAACATTTTCGTGACATTATAACCCTTGTCGTTTGGTTTTAAACATTATTTAATATGCTTAAATCTTAAGTGTGAACATGGATTTTTACTCTTTGAGGGTCAATATTGTAACTATAAAATGAAAAAATAACCTTAAATGGATCATAGATGAAATTTTCAACATTATCCAAATCATTTGGACAAATTTTTGGTCTTCAATAATTTTACATCCTTTACTAAAATATTATTTATTTCAAAGTAGAAACAATCTCAATTTTGACACTATTCATTATGTTGACTTTTAAAAAATTAAATAAAACTATATATCTTTGAAAAAAATTATTCTTCACATAAATAAAAATTAAAAGGTATCTATAAAATTCTAATATGGCACTTATTAGGAAAAATTATATTTCTTTAAATAATTTTAATATCATTTATTTTATATTTTCCATTAATTAATCAATTATTAAATCATTATTATTATATCCTTTATCTAATTATTTATTTAATAAAAATTAAAAATAAATTACAATGTTTAATATAATCATTTTATGTTTCCAAATACTATTAATAGTTTAATATATCCCCTATAAAACCACATGTTTAAATTTCTCAGTTGTAAAAAACAAAACTGTAGAATCATGGACTTTTCATTAAAAATAAATTCTATAAATGGATTAAATTCATCAATGTGGATCCAAGAGAACATAAAATAGTCCCAAGGATTATTTGGGTCTAAAATCAGTCAAATTTTAAAATTATTACATGTGTTAAAGTAATTGTTTAATAATTATAATATTATTTTTACACTTAATTAGCAGATTTACCCTTAACTATG
Source organism: Viscum album (assembly GCA_963277665.1). Classification (NCBI taxonomy): domain Eukaryota; kingdom Viridiplantae; phylum Streptophyta; class Magnoliopsida; order Santalales; family Viscaceae; genus Viscum; species Viscum album. The sequence continues at coordinate 210,998,233 of OY728123.1, forward strand.
CAAATTAAGATTACTAAAGATACTATTCATATGATCCAAAAATAAAATTGACCAATTTACTACATTTATAACTTCTTATTCCAAATATGGAATCAATTTTTCAAAATTAGAAACATAGATTTGGCTAAAATTTATTTATGATTAAACTAATTGATAAGGTGAGAAAACATGGTTTTAATGTGAAACCCTACAAAGATTGAAATGTTATTTATAAAAATTAATTATAAAAAATATCCCAATTAAATTAATAGATTTATTATTTATCTAACTTATCCATTAAAACCAATTTAAAATATAATTTTACATCATAAATTTTTTAGATGAAAATTTATTTTTCAATTAAAATGAAATTTTATTTACTATTTATCAAAAAATGAAACATATAATATTTTTTTTAAAATAATCCAATTTAATTTTATATAGTTATATTTAAAAAGAATTTTAATTTTTAAAAAATAATTTATAAATGAATAATTATTTATTTTGAAAATAAGTGCGCCATAAAAACGTAGCAAAATATCCTTTAGAAAAATATTGATTTTTATGTGTAAAAGATGATTTATTTTTATATATTGTCAAGAAAACACATAATATGAATTTAAACATATCATATTGAACATATAATAAAAATATAATGGATATAATTCTCATCATTCGTGCCAATTTAACAGCTATTTTATAATAATATTTCAATGCTTTTTTATACTAGGAGTTTCATGAAAAGTAATCTTTTGAAAATATTAACATTAAAAAGAAACATACCATAAAATTTTGGGGTGTTACGGGTTTAGTTTAATAGAAAACTTATTTAATGTAAATGTGTGTATATATATGTCCATTAGTTAATAAGAAATTTCATATCCTCTTCACACACACTAAAATGAAATCCATGATACGTTATTAAATTAAAAAGAAACTATTAATTGAAATATCATTATGATAACATATAATATATCTATATATGTGATGAAATATTAAAATTAATTAAATTGGTAAACTGATATGAAATAATATTAAAAAAATCTTATAATTATGAAGTAATTATTAAATAAAATACTCCATCATTTTAATTTTTCTATGAAAAGATAAATATAATATTTATTAAAATATAAATTTATAAATTTACCTATATATTTAAAATTATAATACTAATATGAGTTTAGTATGAATTTATTGTTTTTTTAAATATTTAATTTATTGGGGATTAACTAAAAATACTAGTCTTGGATAATTTTATAAGTAATTACAATGTTATAATAACATAAGAATGACTTAAATATATATTTTAAAAACTATTTTGTGTATATATATTTATAATTTATAATTATCATTTTTATAGACTAAATATTAGAAATTTTGAACATAAGAATTAATTTATTATAAATTTTCTTTTTTGGAAATTTTATACATTATAATTTTAAGGTAAAATTTTGATTAATTATAAATTTAATTGGATTAAATATTGTAAACAAAATTCATTCTACATGTAAAAATGTATTTGGAAACTGCCCTATATATTTTTTGTAATTAATTTATTACCATGATTAATATTTGTTTAAGACGAATTAGGATTCAATAGAGTAATCTAAGGTGACCTGAATTTTCCTATGTTTATAAGTCCATTAGACCTTATAGAACCCATTTTTTGGTTTAAAATTCATACCCATATATCCTACCAACCATATGTCTGATAACTAACATAACATTCATTCATTTCAATTATTAACCCCTACATTCCATTATTTTTCTAGGAAAGGTCCATGTTTATCACTTACAAATTGAGACCACTTAAACCCCTTTCATACCCCACATATAATTTGAATTCATGGACCAAACATATAACCAATTTTTCTACCTATAACCATCTCCCAAAACCTATATCCATTTTTCACCTCTAATTATCCTAATCCATTTATTTCAAAGCGGAATTTCAAGGAAAATCTATTTTTCCAATCTGAGTGTTTCTTATTTTTATTATTTTTTATCATTATATTCACTAAAATCATTAATTTAATGTCTTTATTATTATTTTTATACTGATTTATCATTATATTTATTTTAAAAAATATCCATCCCCATTACTCAACTAAGAAAAACATAAGCATTATTCATGAATTCAGTGGACTATTACTTCCACGACATTAATCCAGTTGCTTTTTCATCACTTCTACATTGGAATGGGGTAAATGATGGGATTTCATAATATTTATTTTTTCTATCTCTATTATATAATTTTTTTAATGGTCACAATTTTTATTTACCTCCATTCTGTCCATTCATTGAGGAATGAGATCATTAGTCATGTGTATGTGCACCTACCACCTCCATGAACAGCTTGTCTTATTTCTCTTAATAACCTACAATTGAAGAATATAAATGATTAATTAATTTGATAATATTATTTTTATAAAAGTATTATTATTAAATGTTAAATAATTTATATATATATATATATATCCCTCATATTTTATTCAAAATAAAATTACAGAACCTATGTACCTGAAAATTTCCACCTCTACAAAGAAACACATTTCTTCAATTAATGATAATCAGGGATGACTTTACAAATTATTTTTATTTATAAAAATGATATTTAGATAATTATTTATAATCTATAGGTTTTGAGTCTAATTTATGAATAATCATAATCATGGTCAATATTCCCTGAGATTCATATAAAAATCAACCTAACACCTCGTGTAACTATCATATGTAGAAATTATTTATAAATAGATAAACTTATAATGATTATTATGACTTTTGAAATTAATGATAGTTTTAAAAGGATTTATTAAGGTTTTTTATGAAATTAATTTGATTCCATAAGAATTTATGTGCAATTTTAGAACACTTTCATTCATGAATTTATGGGTTTTCTCTCAATTTCTCTTCATTGAGCAACATTTTAAGGTTATTCACCAATTTATTATTTATAATATGTATATATTTCCCATGAATCTATTTTTTGACACTCCTGGATTTAATTTATTTATATTTTATAACAATATGAATTTCAATTTTACAATTTCCTTTGATTCAATATTTTCTAAAGAGGTAAGGTTTTCATCTCAAAAACATCCTTCTTTGAGAGAAATTATCTTCAAGACACCTCAATTCATTTAAACAGTGCATATTATTCCTATTAGATATTTAATATCATGTATTATCTTTATTTACGGCATTTTAACTTCATATTCAAACTCTTTTTATTCCATGTAGTTTATATTAGAATGTTTATTAATATATTGGGGTTTTTTTCTCGAACAACCTTTATTGATGCTTATTTAACTGTACATACCAATTTACATTTTATTGTGTATATGATACTCAATTGTTATATTATCATGAAATATATTATATTCATTGTATTTGAGGTTCACTTACATGTTTTTTTACTTTAATGGGTTGTTATTAAAAAGTTTTTCAAGTATCAACCCAAGTTATCCTTCCTTGAATCATGAATTTTCTTCTTGACTTTGATCTTACATGATTCCTTTTTCATGACATTTACTTTTAAATATGTCTAATTTACGTTCCACTTTAGGAATTTAAAATATTTTATGAAAATATCTCTCATTGGGAGACCACATTCCCTATCAAGATCCATCACTGAATGGAATTATTCCCAACCTAAGAACACAACTCTTTTTATTTCATATTCTTGTATTACTTATTATAAATATTTTCTATCATATTATGAGGGGATTTTATATTTCTCTATAACTATTATTACCTATTTTGGTTAACAACCTTTTTAAAATTTCAGTTTCACTAAATGTTTTTATCTAATATTATACATTTTCTGCATGATTTGACCACAAAAATGTTTTTTCTAAAGTAATGTTACAAAATTTCCCAAAAATGAGTTGTTTAATTTTTTTTTAAAATTATCATTTTAAACTAAAATTAATTTATTAAAAATATATTTAAAAGTATATATTATTATTTTTTTGGGTAATTTTCAACTAAAAGGAATTTTTTAATATTTATATTTTCACATATCATTCCACACACTTTTTCATTTTCTTAAATACATTATCTCTATTAATTCATGTTTTCAAAAAACGAAATTATTATTCTCACTATTTATAAAAATCAAATTATTACAAATTTTTTGAAATGATAAATTAAATTATTAGTATCAAATAAATTTTACAAATTTTTTAAGAGAATTTTTCATTTGTGTCATATGATTGATTAGTTTTATTCACAAAATTATATCATCCACCATCTTTATATGGATGGTTTATAAAATTATCACTTAAATATATTGTATGATACGTAACATAATTTCTCCGGCCTAATAATCCACTTCTTTATGCATGATTTACTTCCAATTTGTTTCCTTAATGAATTTAGTATATTCAACTACATTATTGAATGGTATTCACCAACATTCTCAGTACATCAAATTATTGGGGAAAATAAAGTCAAAATACAATATCCATTTACTATATTGTGTAAACACTGTATGTATAATAATATTATTTGATTGTTATTTACCTAGAATTATTTCATTATCATCAGTTTATAATTTTATGCTTTTGAATGATATTATGAATGCTTCCTTAGGTAACAAATTAAAAAGGATATAAAACCCATTTAATTTCATTAGGGTTTTTATGACATGTTGACTGAACCCAGCTGGCACACATATAAATGATTTTCATTATTTTATTTGATGGACCATAATAATATATCCCACAAATTAATTGGGTAATTTTTTCATCTCTTGAGATATCATGGTATATGGGTACTATGCATAGTCATATATGGATTGTATGTAGATATCCTATCCAAATGTGCTATATTAACAAGTCATGTAACCTTTAATTATGCTTATGTGTCATGTTTATGTAGTTTTGACATTTACTATGATGCCACACTCTTATGTTATGTTCATTGTTTAATCCATGTTCGTATGATATCATCTCTTTATTTCATAATTTCATGTTTATGACCATCCAAATTATGATATCATGTTTGGCCTCAAGATTCACCTGATATGATTTATTATTATTTTTACTATTATTTATCATTTTATCCCACCACTTCTCATGTTTCCATTTCCCTAGGTTATGAAGTAAATTAATATATATAGTGTGCTAAGAGGAGTATCTTATATAGATACATTACGGGATATAAGGAAGTTCTATTTTGGATTTATTAGCTTCTTTTATTAGATGAAAAATTAATTTTATGAGAATACACGAGATTTGTTATTTAGTGATGTTTATAAATTCTCTAGAACTCTAAAACAACTGTTCATCATATTTTAAGTGAGTGAAACAAATTGTACTCATATATTTGTATCATATTTTGTGACCTATGGTGTGTATTTTCAATACTAGATCTAGGAGGAAGGGTTTAGAGGATCTACAGTTATTATAAAATTATATTTTAGATAACGTTAGAGTTTAAGATGATATTGGTTTTGGATAATTTAATATTTATGAATGATATCATGTTTCTGTGAGTTAATTATTATCTTATTATTCATGTTATAGGCAACCCTTTAGTTTTGAAGTGTTTAATATCATATTTTTTAGGGGATTATGGTAATCCAGATTTAGTTACTCTTATTATAAGACTTGTTATTGGAGAACCTTGTGAAATATTAATAATGTATAGATTATGTGGTCTGACAAGTAATTTAATCACTATCTATATAATAGTATGTGGATAGAGTTTTAGAATAGCAGCATCTAGTGGTAATATCTCTAAAGTGAGTGGTTCGGGAATATCTCATTCAACATTTTGGTTCATGGGAATTGGAACTAATATTACAAGTGGATAGAGACTCATGGAGCATATGGTTGGGTAAATTTAAATTGTAAATTTAAACCACTATAAAAGAGTTGAGCATATGAAATTTTATAACTAGTTAGTTTAAATAACATAAATGAATTATCATAATGGATAACATATATTAAACATATAAAATTCATTTTTATAGTATATATATCATTTATGAGTTAATTATTCTATTATCATATATTTCTTTGATTGAGATGAGTCATGGTTTGAGAGAATTGTTTCATAAAAGAAGATAGTTTAGGAATATTTTTTCATGTTCATATGATATGTTACTATTACTTTGTTTGATATTATCATAACCATTCTGGGTTTTGTATTTGGTTGAAAAATATAATTTAAAGAAATTTATGAAATTTATGTATCTTGAAACTACTCACTCTATAAGTTATCTAAGGTTTAATATTTGTATTTAATGGTTAAAAATCTTATTATATGATTTTTGAATTGGTGGAGTTCTTATACTTACCAAGGATAATTATATTAGTATATCATTAAGGATCACATATTGAGCTAGGATTAAACAATACCCTTTTATATTTTCATTAGTTTGGAATAACTAAAAACTATGATGGAAATGGTTTTCAAGGGGGGAGAATGTAACAGCCGATGATTTTATTTTTTATATATACATTCACTTTAATTAATATTAAATATAATATCATTATTCATATATAGTAAAATTACAGTTTTGATAAATTATTAAATATAAATAATCACATTTTAAATATCATTATGATAACATATAATATTTATATATTCTATAAAATAATAATAGTCTTTAAATTAGATAATTTGTATGAAATTATATTATAAGGACTTAATGTTGAAGAATATATTTAAATAAAATTAGTACATCATTATATTTTTTATAGTAAAAGTAAAATATATAATTTTTAGAAATATAAATATATTAAATTATCTTTATAAATTAATTGAGAGTTCCAAAATCCATTTAGTTTGTATATTTGGGAATTTTCAAAAATACTAATTTTTAGGTGGATTGTGAAAAATATCTGAATTAGATAATATTTTCATTTATTAAGATACTATCATAATATTAGAAGGAAATAAATATTTTTGAATCCTTTTCTATAAAATTTTATAACTTTATTTATCATATTTAATATATTTTGTTTTTGAAACCCATGATTAGAATTTTTGAAAATATTTAAAATTATATTATAAAATTTGTATTTCAATATATTATTATTTTTAATTTAAAAGTAATATTTATATTATTTATATATTTAATTATATTAAAGTTAGGATAAATTTGGATTCATGAAATTAAAATATAGATTAAAGGGACTAATTATATTTTTAGAAATAAACTAATTACACAGATTAATATTTAGTAAAGACTAATTAGGGTTTAAGAGTGAAATCAAATGTGGAATAGGTTTTCCTATTTTCAATTGACCTTTATACCTCATAGGGTTAGGTTTGTATGGTTATAATGAAGATAAAAACACAATATGTGGGTGAATTTTGAACTTCAAAAACTTTGATGAATGCTTCACACTTCTATTGTTATGCATTAATCCTTTTGCTCTCTAAAAATTAGTGTGTCGATGAAAATAATGAAGGAAATGAGCACAACATTATATAGTGGCTCAGGGTGTAAATATGTATTATCCCACTCAACCAACATGTAACATCATTTGCATGGTTATTTTAATATTTAGTCATGTAATCCATATACCATTAAATTTGAAACTGAGTAAACGTAGTCGAAACCTTATAAAAATACTTTTCCAAGTCATTTTTTTTGTTGTATAGGGAATCGTAAAACCAAATATTAGTGTAATAATACGATACTTAAACATAATTGAGTAAGATAAATTGAAACTCCAATAAATAAAAACGAGTTTTATTTTTTGAATAGTACATTTTGAAATTCAAATTTTATAGAATCAACTGAAAAATAAAATAATATCTTCTGAATATCACAATAGAAAATAGATCTCCATCATTGCATAGGATTTCTTCAAGTATTAGAAATGAAAACATCATAATAATACTTAAAAAAGTATGTATCCAAATTATATCCTCACCAAATGATTTTTTGTTCATGTTAAAAAAATATAACCATAAATACTAGTAGAAATACCACCCACAAAAAATGGTTTATTAGATAGATCAAAAAATGTATGTCGGCAAAAAGTTTCTTTGAAGGAAACAACATAAATATTTTTCTTATTTATAAATCTCCTTTATATTTTTAAATATTTCTATTTATTTTTATTTACATTCATTATCTCTCTTTTCAATGAGGTGTGTCTTGATATTTATAATGGAGGTCGAACAAATCATGGTTAAACCTGATCCAGAAATATCTCATAATAATTCATGAATATTTGAATTCAAATTCTTTCTAGGGCATTGTTGGTTCTAATATAAATATGAAAGTTTTAAACTATTGAATATGAAACTTTAAAATAGTCATAATGAGCCTTTGGATCAGTCCTAAAAAATATTTGAAATGATATATTCAACCATCAATACATTGGCACAAATCATTGATAATATAATGAATTTGAAACTCTATCATTTAATAGTATAATGTAGGTTTCCTCCATGTAATGAAAAAATAAAAAATGTAGGGTTGATATTCATATGTTCTTTTCCTCAAACATATATTTTCATCAAAATTTATGGTTTATATGCTATACTTTCTTGAAATCATAGGTTTTTTGATCCTTAATCATTTTTCTAAATATAGGGTTCATTCCTTACACTACACTTACCAACATTGGGTATGAACAGTGTTTCCAAAATATGTTAAAACAACTTTCCAACACTTCCAAGAATATTGCTTTGAGATCAATGACTTGGATAGAACTCTAAAATAATTATTCTAATGAATAATAATTTCCTAAATAATAATTTAATGTAAACTGATTAGAAACATAAATGTGGGTGTTTGTGAACATCGAAACCAAAACAATTACCTAAATTGTTGTGTCAATATATTATAAAAAATTTCTAATGTTTTGATATCCACAAAACCCATAATAAAATAAAAATAACAATTAGAATATATGTAAAATGAATTTCAAAATAATTTTTTTTCAGTAATTTTTCTTCATAAAAGAATCATCTCCCCCATAAAGATATATTAAAATTTTTCCATTAATATAAAACTAATATAGGAAGTATTTTCTCACATATGTAGACATGTAAAATTAATATTCTCACCTAATGATAACATGGGTAACAAGAAACATTTTCTATATTAAATCATTTAAAATTCTCCAGTATTATAAAATTCTCCCACATTCCCAAGGATATTTAAAACATATAAACTTATCACCCTTTTTTGAAATAAAAATATAATATTAGAAAACTTACCCCCCCTAAAATTATTCTTTCATCAGAATGAAACTATTTAAATAATAATCATAAAAATATTTTCAGAAATATTCCCCTTCAATTATATCAAACATTATTTTTTAAAACATTTAAAATAATATTCTTGGATAAATTAAAAACAATATTATTTATAATAATAAACTAACTTATATAAATAATAATATCATTCATATGTTCTGAAAAAATAGATTACGAATGAACACATAACACTTTTTTCACGACACAGTTCATATATCATTTTAATACCAAAAAAATTTAAAAATGATAAGAATTGAAATATTCATCTACACCATATAAACATTGAACTATTTCTATTTGAGTATCCAAAACTCTTGAGAGATCTTCTAATTTATTTTGAAAAACTATTGTTCTTAGATTTGAAGAATAAAACATTTTCTCATGTAGAAAAAACTTCATCTTATCAAGATCTCTCTTGGGTATAAATTCTTTTCTAATAATTTATATCTAACTTTTCATTTCTATTCTAAATTCTTCAAATAATGCATTTTGTATTGAACTATCCTTCATATTGTGATATTCCATCTTTAGCGAAACAGAAACCTATAATTGGTTCATATTCTTTCTTGAAATAATAATATGAAATTATAGACATATTTGATTAACATTGAAGTTTTAATTTTTATTTATTCAAAATAATGAAATTTTTTAATTGTTTTTTATAATCCATTTCAGATAAATAAACTTCCATTTCCTCATCACAATAAACATTCTTATTTATTTTAGAATATTATTTCAATGAATCTCTTTAAAAAAAATAGACTATTATTCAATCAATTATGTAGGAAAACCTATTGTTATTGTAACATCCCAAGTAAGTAATGAATAATATATATTTTTATCTATGTCTATTAATGAATTAGATAGTGTTTTAGAGGCCTAAAATGAGAATAAATCCAATCTTAAGCATGGAATACACTAATATTTTTAAAAGATTGTTTTACTGCCTTTTGATGGAAAAACATCTTTTAAATCTATCTTTTGAAAATTTTATAAGCTCTATTTGTCAAAATAAACTTTTTTTTGATTGGGACATCAAAATTTACTTTGTGTGAATTTTTGGTATTTTTCCGATAAAGTTCATTTTTTTATTGAATAGTGAAAAATGTTGTATTTAAATTCAAAAACTCTTTTTAATATAATTTATTTATATGATTAGATTATATTTTAAATTGGTTTTAAATTTCAATTAGAATATATTTTTAGCATTTAATCCAATAGTGGTCATTGGAATTAATTACACTTTGAAATTGGACTTAAACTAGTGTCAATCTTTTGATAGTTATTGTTTCATAAGAACACGCTATTTGCTCTGACAGCGGGAATTAATTATTAAATTAATTAATACAACTTATATTTTTTTAATTTTGTAAAATAGACATCATTTTTGAATTTGGAATATCAAATATAGCTTAGGGTGAAGTTTTGGTTTTTTCTGGAAAACTTCAATTTTGATGAATAGTGAAACCACTAAGTGGTACTTATAAAAACTGATTTTTCGTTTAAATGAAAATTTACCACCTCTGTGGTTTTAATTTCAAAAATTATACATACATTGTTGTCATTAAGAAGTAAAATTTGGTTCAATGGGATTAAAATATTTTTGTGGTGAATAGTAAGTTTTAAGTTTTTAATCGCGATTAGAGGTAATTAGTGCAATTTAAGGCAAAAATGATATTTTAATAAAATGAAAATACCTAGACACATGTCCTACCATTATTGGATGTGTCATTTCCGACCAATACAACCCATGGGTCGATTTTGGGTACCCCATGGAGCCACTTGGGTAAGATAAAGACATTAATGCTTTTTATTTAATGTAAAAGTAAAAATGACACAAAGATGAGATGTTTTACTAATACAATTTTTATATGGGGTTATACAAGTCATATTTTTTAATATAAATATTAATTAGAAAGCTAAAAATATTTCCTACATCATTTAATTTTTTTTGTAATTGTTAGACATTAAATAAATTAAATTATTTACGACATCAGGATGATGCAGCGATGACCTCATTATTTAATGATTTAAATAAAATGAAAAGATAATGTGAACTCTAAGACCTAAGCTTGAAAAAAACCTATTGTATGGGTATATTTCTCACCCTTATTACTTTTTACTCGAATTATATCAATTTTGGACCTTTTAAATCCAAAACTCATTTTAAAATAAGGTAACATTTATTTACTTTCCAAGAGTACCCCTCCTCTCCTCTTATAAAAGGCCCCTACCTCTACCTCTTTTCCCACACTTCCAAAGCCTTTGGATCGGCCAAACCCTGACAATTTTGTCTCTCCACATCCCTCTCTAACTCCTAGAAGCCTCACTTTGGGCAGAAGTCTTCCCAAGGAAGCCTTTGATCTCAAATCAAAAAGAGTTACCCGATTTAAAGGTAGTGTCTTCTCTTGTGTTCATATGTATTATTTTGCTTCTCCAACCCCCTAAACTCTTTTTATTCATTTATTTTGTAACAACACCAGTATCTTCCATATACTAGAATGTTTTAATAAGAAGTATTCGAGCTACACTTACACACACCTACATATAATGGTTAAATAACATACTGTTTCCGTGGATGGTGAATTTCTGCCTCACAAAACGATGATTGTTCAACACTCATATATCACCTTAAAAGGTGGAAATTAAGATGTCACTATATTTATATATTATATATAATATGTTTATTTTTTACTTAATATTCTCTATTTGTCATTTATGGCATATCTTTATGGTTACCATTATGAGTAAACGTGATATCCTCATTTTAGGAAGTGCGGACTACCGCCCCCTCAAAGTGATTGGATTCGTTAATAGCATATGTGGTATGTATAAAGGATATATTTAATGATATTATATATGATACCATACTGGAATTAAAATACTATTATGTATCATTATTTTTTAATTCCATAAAATATGAAATATAAATGAAATTAGCATTCATGTGTACGTACGGCTTACCGTCTCCATGAACGGTGCATTTTATTTCATACCTCTAAACGTTGTGTAATATTATAAATGCATGTATATACTGGATATATATGATATATATTATATATACATCATGAGTATAACTCTGGATATAATGGATACATGAACAACTTGTAATTATAAAGAGCATATTTTGACTCAAGTACCAATGATTGTTAAAACGACCGTTATTAAATAAAATAATTACATAGTGTTCATGACATGGAAATAAGTGATATAAAAGTAATAATGAACTTGAAAAAGGATCTTAATAAAGTAGAAATTAACTCAGGTTTATTATTCAGGAGATTAAAGAACGATCAAGTCAAGTCGGATATGAGGTATGGGACTTCGTCTCAATCTCCTTTCATTGAGGCATATTTTGTTTTATACACAACCTTCTTTTATACGGTGTATAAACCCCTTTGACATTTACATTTATTCAAAAGTAATTTTTTTTATATGAAGCATTCACTAAATCAAAAAAGGGAATGTTTTTTTGTTGTACGTATGCGGCGACAACGACTTCTCCGATGCCGTGACCATTATTTGAGTTTCGGCTTCCTCTACAAGCCATACTTTTTTTAAAGAAAAACAAATACCATGTTTTACATTTCTTTTATTTTGGTATTGAAAATGGTTTCCATAATGTTTTTATATCAATGTGTTGTATTGATATCTTGTGATTGAAAGGTGGAAATGTTATGTTTCCTTTATGCATGTTTTATGTGATACGATTATGTTGTGGTTCTTGGGCATTATTATGAGGACGGGTGGTTCTGTGATAAACTAAGGGCAGGTGAGCCCGATATAGATCTCCAATGCATTGGGTAACATGAAGGATTTAAACGTTGAGGTTTCTCCGAAGATATTTAGGAAATATACTGTGATGGGTATTCCAAACGTAACCAAGAGGGTTACTCCCTATGTAAGAATTTTATGAATGCCTCAAGTTACCTTTATGTCTTATGATTTCTATGATTTATTCATGATTTGATGAGGTATGTTAAAGTGCTTATGTTTTATGAGTAGAGTATGATTCATTGATTCTTATGTATACATGTACTCATGTTTCCATTCCATACTTTTATATCCCTTACTGATCTTTTTATGCTACTCCCATGTTTTTGAAATGTTTTCACAGGTCAAGGGAAGGGTAAATGATATGATGATAGTGTCAAGGAAGTGTCAAGAAAGAATCCATGTTTTATTTTAAATATGTTTCCATTGATGGGAAAAATGAATACTATCTTTTATTTTAACCACTTTTTTTAAATGTGGGATGTAATGCATGTTTTATGATCTAATTCTCTAAAACTCTAAACCTGAAATGATCCTCAATGTGTAATATTGTAATAACTCGAGATTAAGTAAGGCTTAATGCTAGGGCCTTATAGTTGGTATCAGAGGTCGGTTTAGATAACTTTAGGAGTTAGAATTTTTTTAAATGATTATCCAAAAATATTTTTTTATGGTCAAATTGAAATGATATAACATTTGAAGATTACCATGTTGTTTATCTAAGAAATGTTTTTTAGAATGGTTTTCTACAGAGGAAACCGGGAAGTAGTTCTAGGAAGGAATACAAAAGTAAATAACCTTCCGAATCAGTATCCTGAGATGGTTAGAATCAGAACTAAACAGTTTGTTGCATTGATGGCTCAGTTGACTCAGGTGAAAAATGTTGGTTGTTTTTATTGATGATATTTTGGGGTTTTCTAAATGTAAAGAGGAGAATTAAAGTAATTTAAGGGTTATCTTGCAAACTTTAAAAGAAAAGAAACTGTATGGAAAATTCAGCAAGTGTGAGTTTTGGTTCTAACAAATTTCTTTCCTTGGTCACATTGTTTCTAAAGATGGGATAACTGTTGATCCTGCTAAAACAAAGGTTGTTGAAGAATGGACAAGACCCACAAATGTAACTGAGATTCGTAGCTTCCTTGGTTTGGAAGGCTATTACCGAAGGTTTGTTAGAAATTCTTCACGGTTATCTAGTCCAATGATGAAGCTAACTCAGAAGGGTGTTATGTTTATCTGGACAAAAGAATGTGATGATTGTTATCAGGAACTGAAAAGAAGATTGGTGAATGCTCCAATTTTGGAACTACCTTCCAGGAATGGTGAATTTGTTATATACAGTGATTCTTCATTGAAATGACTTCATTTCATCCTAATGCAGAATGATCAGGTAATTGCTTATGCTTCACGATAGTTGAAAAATCATGAGGTAAATTACCCTACACGTGATTTGGAATTAGCTTTTGTTGTTTACGCTTCAAAAATTTGGAGGCATCATTTGTATGGAGTAAAGTGTGAAATATATACCGATCACAAAAGTTTAAAGTATATATTCACTCAGAAATAATTGAACATGAGATAGAGGATATGGCTAGAATTAATCAAGGATTATGATTTTACAATTCATTACCATCCGAGAAAAGAAAATAAAGTGGATGATGCTTTGAGTCGGAAATGTAATGCTTCATTAACCATGCTATGTTTGGAACGAGATCCTTTGGTTTTTTGATTTGATAAACATTGGCATAGAAGTTGTTGGTGCAGGATGTTCTTCTGTTTTGTTTCAGGTATCAGTGAGATCATCTCTATCAGACATAATCAAGAAAGCACAGAAGAAATACAGTGAGTTGCAGAAAAAGGTAGAGCTGGTTCAGAAGGGTAAGTTGCCTGAATTCAACATTGATAATGATTGTTTTTTGATATTTGGGAAGAGATTGTGTGGGCCTTGTGATTCATAGTTGAAGAGAGATTTGTTATGTGAAGCTCATAGTTCTCCGTTTTCAGTTCATCCTGGCAGTACTAAGATGTATAGAGATCTTCAGGATTATTACTGGTGGGACAGAATGAAAATAGATATTGCTGATTTTACTGTGAAGTGTTTGACTTGTCAACAGGTTAAAGCAGAGCGGCAGTTACCGAAATGGAAGCATCATCCTTTAACAGTGCCAGAGTGGAAATGGGAGAATATATCCATGGAATTTGTTGTGGGATTACCGAAGACATCTCGAGGTAATAATGCAATCTGGGTTATTGTTGATCGCTTGAAAAAATCTACTCGTTTCCTTGCTATACGAGATACTTTTTTCCTAGATCAACTTTCCCATTTTTATCTTAAAGAGATAGTCAGGTTACATGGAGTTCCTCTCTCCATTGTATCTGACCGTGATCCCAGGTTCACTTATAACTTTTGGAAAGGCCTTCAGAAGTCGTTGGGTACTGAATGAAATTTTAGTACAGCTTTTCATCCTC
Source organism: Viscum album (assembly GCA_963277665.1). Taxonomy (NCBI): domain Eukaryota; kingdom Viridiplantae; phylum Streptophyta; class Magnoliopsida; order Santalales; family Viscaceae; genus Viscum; species Viscum album. Next base: position 211,013,680 of record OY728123.1, read on the forward strand.
AATCAGATGGGCAGTCAGAACGAATGATCTAGACTTTGGAAGATATGCTTTGTTTTTGTTTAATGGATTATCAGGAAAGTTGGGACCAACATCTTTCTTTGGTTGAGTTTTCATATAATAACAGTTTTCATTCCAGTATACAGATGGCACCATTTGAGGCGTTATATGGGAAGTGGTGTCAAACCCCAGCTTTCTTGGATGAAGTGGGTGAAAGGAAGATGATGGGACCAGAATTGGTAGAAGAGTTGACAGAAAAATTTCAGCTGATACAGAAACACATGAGAACATCTCATAGTAGGCAGAAGAGTTATGCAGACAATAGGAGGAAGGATCTCTCTTTTGAGGTAGGTGATCATGTTTTTCTCAAAGTATCACCATGGAAAAGTGTGATTCGATTTTGTAAGAAAGGAAAGCTGAGTCCAAGGTTCATTGGACCATATGAAATTATGGAGAGAGTTGGATCAGTTTCTTACCGAGTGGCTTTACCTCTAAGTTTATCTTAGGTACACAATGTTTTTCATGTTTCTATGTTGAGAAAGATCCATCTCATGTTTTGAGTCCAGAGGTAGTTTAGCTGGAAGAGAACCTATCTTATGAGAAAAAACTGGTCCAGTTTCATGACCATAAGGAGCAAGTGTTATGGAATAAGGTGATTCATCAGGTAAAGGTTTAATGGAAAACCCACATGATTGAAGAGGCAACATGAGAATCTAAAAATGCAAGGAGGGATAAATACCCCCACTTATTCGATAAGTAAATGAATTGTGGGGATACAATTTTCTAAAGGGGGGAAGGATGTATCATCCCAAGTAAGTAATTAATAATAGATATTATTATCTATGTCTATTAATGAGTTAGATAGTCTTTTTGATGCTTAAAATGAGAATAAATCCAATCTTAAGCATGGAATACACTAATATTTTTAAAAGATTATTTTACTACATTTTAATGGAAAACCATCTTTTAAATCTATCTTTTGACAATTTTATAAGCTCTATTTGTCAAAAATAAACTTATTCTTTATTATTGGGACAACAAAATTTACATTGTGTGAATTTTTGTTATTTATCCGATACAGTTCATTTTCTTATTTAATAGTGAAAAATGTTGTATTTTAATTCAAAACCTCTTTTTAATCTAATTTATTTATATGATTAGATTATATTTTGAATTGGTTTTAATGTTCAATTAGAATATATTTTTACCATTTAATCCAATAGTGGTCTATGGAAATAATTTCACTTTGAAATTGGACTTAAACTAGTGTCAATCTTTAGATACTTATTGTTTCATAAAAACACGCTATTTACTCTGACAGCGGGAATTAATTATTAAATTAATTAATTAAAATTATATGTTTTCAATTTTTTAAAATATAAATCATTTTTTAATTTGGAATATCAAATATATCTTAGGGTGAAGTTTTGGTTTTTTCTGGAAAACTTCAATTTTTGATGAATAGTGAAACCACTAAGTGGTACTTATAAAAACTGATTTTTCGTTTAAATGAAAATTTACCACCTATGTGGTTTGAATTTCAAAAATCCGACACACATGGTTGACATTAATATGTAAAATTTGGTTCAATGGGATTAAAATAATTTTTTTGGTAAATAGTAACTTTTAAATTTTTAGTCGCGATTAGAGGTAATTAGTACAATTTAAGGAAAAAATGATATTATAATAAAATGAAAATACCTAGACACATGTCCTACCCTTATTTGATGTGTGATGACCGACCAATACAACCCATGGGTCGATTTGTGGGACCCCATGGAGCCACTTGGGTAAGATAATGACATTAATACTTTTTATTTAATGTAAACGTAAAAATGGCACAAACATGAGTTGTTTTACTAAACCAATTTTTAAATGGGGTTATACAAGTCATATGTTTTACAATAAATATTCATTATAAATCTAACATGATTTCCTATATAATATTATTTTTTTATAATTTTTAGACATTAAATAAATTAAATTATTTATGACATCAGGATGATGCAGCGATGACCTCATTATTTAACGATTTAAATAAAATGAAAAGATAATGTAACATATATGACCTAAACTTGTCAAAAACCTATTTTATTGGTATATTTCAAACCCTTATCACCTTATCCTCGACTTATATCAATGTGGGACATTTTAAATCCGAAACTCATTTTAAAATAATGTAACATTTCTTTACTTTCCAAGAGTGCCCCTCCTCTCCTCTTATAAAAGGCCCCCACCTCTACCTCCTTACCCACACTTCCAAAGCCTTTGGCTCAGCCAAACCCTACCCAGTTTGTCTCTCCACATCCCTCTCTAACTCTTAGAAGACTCACTTTGGGAATAATTCTTCCCAAGGAAGCCTTTGAGCTCAAATCAAAAAGAGTTACCCAATTTAAAGGTAGTGTCTTCTCTTGTGTTCTTATGTTTTATTTTGCTTCTCCAACCCCCTAAAATCTTTTTATTCATTTCTTTTGTAACATCACCAGTATCTTCCATATACTAGGATGTTGTTATAATAAGTATTCGAGCTACACTTACACAAACCTACATCTAATGGATAAAGAACATACAGTTTCCGTGGATGGTGAATTTCTGCCTCACGAAACGATGATTGCTCAACACTCATATATCACCTTCAAAGGCGGCCATTAAGATGTCACTATATTTATATATTATATATAATATGTTTTTGTTATACTTAAGCTTCTGTATTTTTCATTTATGGCATATCTTTATGGTTACCATTATGATTAAACGTGATATCTTCATTTTAGGAAGTGCGGACTACCGCCCCCTCAAAGTGATTTGATTCATTAATACCATATGTGGTACGTATAAAGGATATATTTAATGTTATTATATATTATACCATACTGGAATTACTATACAATTATGTATCATTATGTTTAAATTCCATAAAATACGAAATAGAAATGAAAGTAGCGTTCATGCGTACGTACGGCTTACCGTCTCCATGAATGGTGCATTTCATTTATTACCTCTAAACATTGTGTAATATTAGAAATGCATGTATATAATGGATATATATGATATATATGATATATACATCATGAGAATAACTCTGGATATAATGGATACATGAACAACTTGTAATTATAAAGAGCATATTTTGACTTAAGTACCAATGATTGTTAAAACGACCGTTATTAAATAAATTAATTACATAGTGTTCATGACATGGTAATAAGTGATATAAAAGGAATAATGAACTTGAAAACGGTTCTTAAGAAAGTAGATTTTAACTCAAGTTTATTCTTCAGGAGATTAAAGAACAATCAAGTCAAGTCAGATATGAGGTATGAGACTTCATCTCAATCTCCTTTCATTGAGGCATATTTCGTTTTATACACAACCCTCTTTTATACGTTGTATAAACCCCTTTGAATTTTATGTTTATTCAAAAGGAATCCTTTTTATATGAAGCATTTACTAAATGATAAAAGGGAATGTTTTTTTGTCGTACGTATGCGGCGACAATGACTTCTCTTCCGCCGTGACCATTATTTGAGTTTCATCTTCCTCTACAAGCCATACTTTTTTAAAGAAAAATAAATACCATGTTTTACTTTTATTATATTTTGGTATTGAAAATGGTTTTCATAGGGTTTTTATATCAATGTTTTTTATTGATATCTTGTGATTGAAAGGTGGAAATGTTAGGTTTCCTTTATGCATGTTTTGTGTGATACGATTATCTTGTGGTTCTTGGGCATTATTATGAAGATGGGTGGTTTTGTGTTAAAATAAGGGCAGGTGAGCCCGATATAGCACTCCAATGCATTGGGTAACGTGAAGGAGTTAAAAGTTGAGGTTTCTCCGAAGAGATTTAGGGAATATACTGTGATGGGTATTCCAAATGTAACCAATCGGGTTACTCCCTACGTAAGAATTTTATGAATTCCTCAGGTTACCTTTATGTATTATGATTTCTATGATTTATTCATGATTTGATGAGGTATGTTAAAGTGCTTATATTTTATGAGTAGAGTATGATTTCATTGATTCTTATGTATACATGTACTCATGTTTCCTTTCCATACTTTTATATCCCTTACTGAGCTTTTTATGCTCATCCCATGTTTTTGAAATGTTTTCACAGGTCAAGGGAAAGGTACATGATTTGATGATAGTGTTAAGGAAGTGTCAAGAAAGAATCCATGTTTTATTTCAAATATGTTTTATTGATGGGAAAAAATTAATACTATCTTATATTGTATCCACTTTGTTTAAATGTGGGATGTAATGCATGTTTTATGTTCTAATTCTCTAAAACTCTAAACCCGAAAATATCCTCAATGTGTAATCTTGTAATAACTCGATATTAAGTAAGGTTTAAGGCTGGGGCCTTATAGTTATTTTGTAAGAACTATTTTCAACTGAACATGTATGAATTTATCATTTCATATTTTCATGTTATGGTTTTTCAAAAATATCAAAAAATATATTCTCATGAAGAATATAGATATATAAAATTCTAATATAAAGATGATACATTCTTTCCTAACATTCTCTAGATGACGTTTTATATTTAATAATAGAAGAACAAAGAATTATCGTTACATATTTTATGTATTAATAGAATTTTTATCTACGAATGATATTCAAGTTTTATTAAAAATGAAATAAAAATATTTTCAATAACATTTTAAAAATAAAAAACATACACATTTCATAATAAATAAATATTATATTTTTCAAAATGATTTGATAAAAATATAAACTTTTAACAAATAAATTATATATTTAATGAAGAATTTTTTTATAAATATTTTAATGATAAATTTATTTTTTTTATAAAAGTGGTTAATGTTTTAGAAGTATATAAATAATAAAATATAATAATTCCTCAATAAGAATTTCTAATACTGATATTTTTTATAAGGAACTACATTTGTTTTGTTCACTCATTTCATCCAATCAACCACTCATATATTTTAACAATATTTCACAGTGGTGTAATCCTAGAAAACATCAAATTGATGTGCCTTATGTCACCCAGATGCTTTTGGGTCCACTAGTTTTAGAAATTAATATTCTCAGTAACCAAATTCGATTTGATTGAATAGACATTATACTATCAAAGTGGAACAATTAATTCGAATGACATCCACAGTTAAAACTAGAAGTTTGAGATTTTTTAATCAAAAATTATTTCCATAATGAATATTAATAGAATAATAAAAAAATTTAACAGAAACCATGTTCTTAATTTTTTTACACCAAGAAAAAATGAATTATTATATATTTTTTATCATTCACCATTTCATCCAATACCATGTTTTCCATTATTAACATTATTTTTCACAAGGATTTGATTTAATTATATCTCTTGTTTCATCAACATACATGAATCTTGTCTTAATTTATAAACATCAATCAATAATTATTTAATCTTAATATCATATAAATCACATTAATCCTTAGAATCATTATATTAAAAATCAAAAAGAAATTGGAATTTTTTTTCTTTGTCTAATAGAATATTATAATAAGTTTTTCTAATTTATCTATGTTATTTCTTTAAAGAATCATATTTATCTTGTTAAATAATGAAATATATATTTTTTCTCGTCATAATATAGTCTTTCAGAATGATAATTTTGATAATATGAATATTGTACATCATTATCAATATGAACCATAAGACATTCCATTTTAATTAATCCTCAGCCATAGAATCTATAGATAATTTATCATGTGATCTATAAGTATTACTACAAGTTGATTTTGAATATTACATACCTTTTGTCTTGTAATATTCTTGTCGTTTTTCTTTGAGAAAATAAAATTTAACCTTTATACGATATTTTTTCCTTGAACGGAAAAAATATATTTTCACAAGTTCCTATCTTTTTTTCTATACAACATTTAAAAATTCACTTCAAGATCCAATAAATATTTATTCAAATCTTGATGACATGAATCTGATGATTCATATAAATTAGTTTTGAGAGAATATTCCTTATATAAATTATGATTCTAAATATCATCATTTATATCAACTCAATACATCGTTACAGTTCATTGAATTCTTTTATGACGAAATTCTCCCTAGGTGTAGTTTGATATATAGTTACAAATAATCCATTCCACTTTTCAGGTCAAACTCTAAGTAATTTCAATGCTTGATTGGATTATGTTATTGAATCTATTAAAGTGGAAATACTGTTGAAAATATATGTCATTATTCCATTCATTTTAATGATAGTTTTATCTTGAAACATTTTGAATATATCAAACGTTAGTTTCATAGTACCATACCTTAACAATCTGATATATTTAGCACCTTCATAGGCTATAAAAAAATTCGTTCACATCTCATATGTAGTAGGAAATTGAGACAATCTATTGAAGTGTTTAGATAAAAACACACACACAATTGTATTCATTAATTTGTAATTGTGATCATATTATATCTCAATATTGTCATTCCCATCTTATAATTACTATTTAGGAATTTTATGAGTCTAAACAGCCTTTAGATTAACCCTTACTCAACAATTTTTCAAATAGATTATCATATGGGCATTCTAGTATCCATAATTTTCAGCTACAAATTTATGAGCATGAATTATAGACATTCCATCCCTTAAATCATCTATTTAAATATGTATTTAAATTAATATTTATCTCTTGAATATTAAACCTAGTTAATATTTAAGATAAATTTTCAAAATGAAATAATTCCAGAATATCACTTCCTTTGATACCAATTGTTATTTCAAAATGGCTACAAAGAAGACAAAGACACAATAAGGGTGGATTGTGCAATTCAAAATCATTAATGAATTCTTCAAACATTTATTATTTTATAATGAACCATTACATCTGTAAAAATGTGAGGCCAATGGAAAATAATAATAAAATAAATGAACCTAATGGTGTATAGTGGTTCTGGGAAAAAGTACCCCTTAGTATACTTCACTGACACTCATCTCCATGATCGTAATGATTTTACTATCCGGTACACTTATCCTAATACCTTTAAATTTACAAAATAAGTACACGTAGTTGAAACCTTGCAATAATAAATTATAAATCCTTATGTCTCTTTTATAGGGAACCATTAAACCATGGCTTGGTTCATGAATCTAAAACTTAACCACAACTGAGTAAGATCAGATGAAACTCTGATAAATCCCAAGAGTTTTATTTTAAATGGTACAGGTTCAACTTCATAGATCGTAGTATAAACTGACAAATGAAATATTATCTTCAAAATAGCATAGTAGTAAATAGATAATCAATGTTACATGGTATTTCTTCAAATAGATGGAAATAAAATACCAGATGGATGATTAAATAAGTATGTATCCAATGTTTATCATCACAAAATGTTCTCGTTTCATATAGAAAAATATTCAAAATTAAATATTAGTATCAATGACACCAACTATAGTAGGTTGATCGGATAGATCAATACATGTATGTTTCCAAAGTGTAGCTATGTAGGAAGAAACACATGGCTTATTCTTATGTATATATCCTTTGAAGGTTTTTAAATATTTCTGTCTCTACGTATATAGATTCGTAATCTAACTTTTTGATTAAGATCATCTTGATATTTATATTATAAGAAAAACAAATCCTTCTCAAACTAGCTATAGAAATATCACATAGTAAATATTAAATATTGGAGTTCAAATTATTTGAAGAGAATCTTAAAATAATGTAAGAATATAAATGATTAAATCTGTGGTATATGAGCCTTTAAAACAATTATAATGAGTCTTTGAATCGGTCATGAAAATTATTTTATGAAATATATTATTCCATCCAGACCATTGATAAAATCACAGATAATATCAGGAATATAAACTATGTTATTTAATAGTCGAACATAGGTTCCCTCTATGTAATGAAAAAATATCAAACATAGTGTTTAAAATATAGGATTGATATTCATATGTTTTTCTTCAAACATAGGGTTTCATCCAAACATTGTTTTTATGACTAATAATTTCCTAATAGTGTAGTATTACTGATCCATACCTGTTGTTATGAACGTAAGATTCACTCCTTGTAAACTATTCTGAATGCATGGTTCATTCCTTACACTATGCTTACTAACATATTGTATAAATAGTGTTTCCAAAATATGCTAAAACATATTCTCGAAACAACATAGAATATTCCTCAAAAATAAAATACATGAATAGAATTATGAAACAAATCTTCTGATGAATAATAATTTTATGAAAAGTCATTTTATGAAACTTCATTAGAAACATAAATGTGAAAATGTGTGAACATGAAAACCAAAAATGAAATTTCCAATTTTTTTGAATCATTATGTACTCAACACATAGTATATAATATCTAGGTTATAACATTTGGGATGTACTGCCAACTTTTCCTCAACTGAATCACCTAAATTTTATGCCTTCTCATTCTTACCCCTTATATTCTTTTCCTTGGAAAATCCCATTTTCCTCACATATTAAAGGATAACACTTTCACATCTTCAATAAAACAAATCAAAATAAAATTGAATGGTGAAACACTAACCATTTAAACATCCAACAACTCTCTCCCATTTACCCAATTCTTTGTGTACCCATAATTTTTCTACTCCATTCATTTCGAATGAGAGTTTCAAGGAAAATCTAAATCCCCAACATGAGTGTTTCATCATATTTGTATGTTTTTATTATCCTTATCTTCCCTAAATCCATTAATATAATTTATTTGGTATAATTTATATTTTAATATTTCTTTATATTTGTTTTTAAAAAATTATCCATCCCCATATATCCACTAAGAAATACATTAGAATTGATCATGTGGTATGTTGACTATCATCTCCACTATGTGATGCAGTTCATTTTTCATCTCCCCCTATTGGTTTTTATATCAAGAATGGGTTTCATGACTAAATTTTTTTATGTCTCGTATAAAATTCATAAAATATCACATTTTTAATTTTTCATCATTTTTACATTCAATAAGAAAATTCTCATTAATCATGTGTTTGTTCGGACTACCTTCTCCAAGAACAACGCATCATATTTATGTTAACCACCTATCATGGATGAACCCAAAAGTGTAATTAATCATCTAATGTAATTTTTCTGAAATTATTATATATATTTGATAATAAATATTTTTAGATTCCACCTCCCGTTAATTTTACGTCAAATCCTATCATCAACTATGTGTACCTAATGATTATTGGATTTATATGGAAACTTGTTTTGTTTTCTATTACTTCCAATTATGGAAGAATATATAAATAATTTTTAATTATAAAAATTATATTTAAAAACTATTTATATTAATTGGGCTCTGAATCTATTTGAAAAATAAATCTTAATCGTGGTCAATAATCTATGAGATTCGTATAAAAATCAGCCAAACCACGCAGTGTAACTGATATTAGTGGAAATGATTTAATAAATGAAGAACATATGATGATCAGTAGACCTTGGTAAGTTAATGATATATATAAGGATCTTAGTATGGTTTTAAATTTACCTAATTTAATTATAAATTATGTTATGTATAAGTTTGGAATGCTTTCAAACCTAATGGTTAGGGTTCGATCTTAGTTACTCTTCCTTAATACATGTCTTAATGTTTTCAATATGTGTCTTATTTCAATGGTACATATACTTACTAAGAATCTATTTATGGAATAATACATGAATTAATCAAGGGGTTTACAATATCAAATGAATTTCATGATTTTAATTACTTCTAATTCTAAAAAATAATAAAGCATTAATGATTTCATCTCAAAATATCTTTTTTCAAAACATGTGTATTTTTATGAAAATATTTTAATTTAAATTGTGTGTATACTTATAATATTATATTAAATATCATGTATTATCCTTATTTATTTTATTTTGTCTCAAATTTTAATATCTATTTATTCCAAGGGGTTTTATAATAATGTTTCTTAATCCATAAGTGACATTTCTGTCAAATTACATTTTTTGACACACATTTTACGTTATTCACCAATTTATGTTAATGTGGTGTATATGCTACTCAGTTATTGTTTTCATAGAAAATTTAATTTATTCAGGGTATTTTTGATTCAGTTTACATCTCTTTATCTTTGAATGGATTTGTTAAAATGTTACTCAAGTTTCAACTCAAGTTCTCTTTTCATGAGTTGTGATTTTTCTTTAAAAAAGTGTTTTTACAAGTCTCCTTTATCTTAAAATTTTGTTTTCAATATTTCTAGTTTCATTTCTTTTTTTGGTAATTAAATCCTTTAAATAAAATTCTTCCCTTTTTCTAATCACCTTATCTTCCAAAATGTTTCAATGAATGTAATAATTCACAACATCATCACACAACCCTTTTTCTTCCATATCTACAATTTACATAAGAAAATATTTTATATAATATATTAAGTGATTATTATACTTATATTAACCTTTTATTAATTAATGGATTTAATATGCTTTTATTTTGTGGGTTTCACTAAAATGTATTAATGTACTTTAAATATTTTCAATATTATTTTTTCTCAAAACGGTTTTCTTATAAGGTAATTTTATAAAGAAAAGTTACAATCACTCCATTTCAAATATTTTTATACACGAATTTTATATTACCTAGAATTTCATAACAATATTAAGATTAAAAAATTTAACTATTTATATATTGGAAATTTTGGACTAATATTAATCTATTTTTTAATTTTCTATGTGAATGAATCCTTTCACCAACAATTTAATTTTCTAACATACATTCTCCCTACACATCCAAATTTTATAAAATAAAATTATTATTTCCATGGTTTAATAAAATAATATTATTTGAATTTTTTCAAAGGAAAAGGGAAGTTATTATTTTCAAATTTATTTTCTTAATTCTTCTAAGAGTGTTCTTCATATATGTTGTATGCTTGATCAAGGTTATTCTTCAAATTATTTCACCCATATTAATTTTCTATATTTATTATGAAATTATCTATTAGATATATGGTATGGTTTATCACAACTTTTTCCTTTCTGAATCATCCACTTGTATACGGAATATTGAAAAACAAAATGTTCTCCTACTATGAAATCCATGTTTTCCACTACTTGATTTAAGGGTGTTCGACTAGAATGTGAATAAATCAATAAATTAGGGATATATATATATATATATATATATCTCCATTTCTTATAAGGTGTAAACAAAAGATGTGTAGTCATATTTTTTGTGTGATATTTACCAAGAATGATACTAAATTTCATTGGATAACCATTTATTTTCTAGGGTTTATCATGTATTTCTTATTGATTAAATCATGAATGGTTCATTAAGGAACCCTATGAAAATTATATAAAACCCATTTTATTTTTTGGTTTTCATGATATGTTGATCAAAAATCATTTTGTGTATATATGTATAATTTTCATTAGGTGATGTGTGGGACCAGAAATATATAACCCTCTAATGCATTGGGTAATGTTTCATCTTAGAGATATCATGCTTTGTGGGAGGTGAACATTGGCAATTTTGGTGTGTATGATGTTATCTTAGACAACAATGTTATGTTAACGAGTCTTAGTGACCAGACTTATTCTTATTATTCCATGTTTAAGAATTTAACACATTCCATTTAAGTTCATACTCTTATATTGTGTTCATTTCATAATCCATGTTCATATGATATCATCTCTTTATTCCACGATTAAAGGCTTATGATCATCCTCATTATCATATCATGTTATTCATTAGGTTTATCATGATATGAATTATTATTTTATTTACCCTTATTGAGAATTTTAGATCATCCCTTGTTGTGTTTCCCGTTCCTCAGCTAACAATGGAAAATAATATGTATTGTGTTTCCAGTGGCGTAACATATATAGAGACATAGTGGGATTTATTTAAGATGTATGGTAGATTTATTAGCTTTTTAAATATTGGAATAAGTTTCCATTTCATGAGAAAAATTGATATTTATTAGTTATTTATTTTTTTCAAATATTGTAATACTCTAAATATAAGGGTCCTCATATTGTAAATGTCTGAATGATACTGTAACAATAGATGTCTACCAAATCCTCTTTATAAACATTTTCATTTTCATTATCGGATCTAGATGCATAGTTATAGGGGATCTACATGTAGTGGCATTGTGACGGATCACTAGATACAGTTAATGGATATTAGGGAACACAAAATTTCTGATGTAAGTAATGGTGGGGATCTAGTCGTGATGATATAGCTTGATCGGAATGTATAATTTCAGAAAGGGTGTTTTTAGTTTAGGACATGTAACACCTCAAGCTTCTACGGTACGATTCTCTTTGAATAATGTAATAGTGTGTGTTGTATGCAACATCGAGTTCTAACACACCACAACCAATCAAACTAGCCGTTATAAATAGTAATACCCACTTTTTGAAATTTATAAATTTTATTTTTCAAAATGGACTTCATTTTTGGATTTGGAATATAGAAATTAGCCTACGGTGAATTTTTGGTATTTTTCTGAAAAACCTCATTTTTTGATGAATAGTGAAACCACTAAGTGGTAGTTAAAAAATTGAATTTTTCAAAAAACATAATTTTACCGCTTCTATGAGTGGAATTTCAAAATTCGAGAGACACAGTTAATATAAAGGAGTAAAATGTGGTTCAATGAGATGAAAATAATTTTTGGTGAATAGTTACTTTTTTACTTTTATTTACCATGGTTAAAAGTAAATAGGGTAATTAAGGGTAAAAATGATATTAATATTACCCTAAAACATGTCCTAATTATATTGGACAAGTGTATCTCGACCAAAAAAAAACCTTAGGAATAAAATATTATCATTTAGGTCCACATGGATTATATTAGGACATTTATTATTATTTAATTCAAAGAAGAGTTAAGAGAGTTAAAATCAAAGTTTATTTCTCAAAACATTTTTAATATAGGGTTATACATACGATAAATTAGATTGTAAATATTTTTAAGAAAGATAATAATATTTCATACATAATGGTAATTTATTTATAATTTTTATACATTAAATAATTTAATTTAGTTTTGACACAATGATGATGTAGTAATTACAATAATAGTGAAAAATTAAGATAATTTATATTATAAATACCCAAATAAATATAATTTGAGACTTTTTATGTATTAAACTAATTTTCTAGGTTAATATTACATGTTATTAATTAATTAATTAACTTTTTTCGAAGTATTAATCTGTTATGATTTTCACAAAAATCAATTTTCCAAATAGTGTCAAAATTGACATAAAAGAGTTTTTTTAAAATATATATTATTAATTGATATTCAATTCCTAAAAATATAAGGTTCGGCCAAGATATTTATTTAATGATAGTTGTATCATTAATGGAACACTTGGCGGTCTCTTGGAGGTATATAGTAAGTTTATTAACTATATAATATAAAAATACAAAGTGATATGGTAAGTGTCAAACTAATTAACTAGGAGTTAAGACTAAAAGATAAGGTTAATATAATGACCCAAACCTATCTAAAATCTATTTGTTGAGTGGTTTTATACCCATCCCCACCGTAACCATTAAATAATATACTTTGAAGCCCTTATAAACCTAATATAAATTAACTATAAAATAATATTTCTAACTTTTCCAAAGGTGCCCCTCACCTCTCTTATAAAAGGGCACTCCCCCTTCTCACTAATTCATACATCCAAAGCCTTTTGGCTCGGCCAAATCCTACCCAAATACTCTCTCAACCTCCCTCACTTCAACCTAGAGGCATTACTTTGATTAGAAAACCAACCTAATGAGCTCTTTTGATCAAATCAAAAGGAAGAACCCGAAGAAGAGGTAATGTTTTCACCACCCTCTCTCAAGTTCCTTTCTTCTTTAACTTTTTCTTTCATTGTTAATCCCATTATAAAATAATTAATCTTGTATCTCATATATACTGTAATATTATTATAAATATGGTACAACCATATTCATTATTCTATCCATCCTTTTAATGACATGTCATCATACGTGCGTACGTATGGCTTACCGTGTCCACGTCGTGGTGTAATTGTTATTCAATATATTATTATCTGGATGGGTATAATAATGATTTTTAATTAATTTAAATAATAAATATACCATGATAATTATTCTTTATATATGATATACCATCCAATTATATATTATTTTAATATCAAATAATGATATTGTCACTCATGCGTACGTACGGACTACCGTCTCCGCGAATGCGATGAGATTCATTCTACATCATATCCATTGATGTATAATTATAATTTGAGGATTAATAATAATTTTTATGTACTTAATATTATTCTGGATATGAATAAGATATCCATAACAGACATGGCTTACATAACAAAACATATAGAAGAAAATGAGTAAGTTAACACCCGAAACGACGATAATTCTATGATATTATTAACAAAGTAATGTTAAAAGATCATATATGATATCATATTAATGTAAATGATTCTTGTATAATTTAATAACAATTATTTAACCATTATAAAGGACGTTATCCTACCCCAACTAAGGAAAATTACAAGGTGAGGGTTTATTTCAAAATCTCTTCATTATCTGAGGTTGTTTATACATGATTGTCTATGGGGACTTCTTTATCATCCACATCCATGTTTCATAAAAATGTATTACAAAACATTTTTTTACTATTTACTAGAATATGGGTTAAGTCATTTATACCCTTGTTGACCTTTATAATTATTTTATAAAGTAATCTTTCCGTCATTTTCCAAACAATGTCCTTTTTAACCTTTTCGACAAAATTAAAGTAAGAATGTTTTTTTAACTTATATGGTGGGTGCAGCTATTTTCCACCATTATAAAATCGGCGAAGAATCCCTTACAAGATTATAAGAATATTTTCAAAGAATATGTTTTATTTTATAAATATATTACTCTTAAATGATTTCAAAATAGAAGAGATATTTCTCTAAAAAGAGTTTTGATTTCATCTATGTAAACATCCTTTGATGGAATTTACCCTTATTTGAAGTTGATTTTTTATGATACAAAACTTCTATATTGTATTGAATGTTTTTTGATATGTTTGACTGTGGATGTGTTATTTTTATACCATTAATGCTTTATGGATGATGTATTTACATCTCGTATTCTAGTTATAATACGAATGTTTGTGTTATGTTTAAACCTTTTCATATGAGAATGCATTGGACTTAATATGTGACGAGTGGAGCTCTCTAGAGCTCCTCAATGAATCGGTAGGTCTCATGAGACAAACTAGTGTCTTGGAACAAGGCCTTGACAAAATCTTATTTGAAGTCTTGGCATGAGGCCTTGGCTATTTGGTTATGATAGTCTGGAATTATGCATTCCATCATTATGAAAGTGGTTATTGATATTGCATGTGACTATTCGATTAGTAGAATATCCATGTGAATAAGTAAATGGAATTATTTCATTTTATTTTTTCCATACTATGTTGAAGTTCATGTTTAAAAGGATTTTGTTTTAGTTATACATTGCCTTAAATGTTTATTCTTATTTATGAAAGTTTCCGCTATATTGTTATCCTTACTGGGAATTTGAGCTCACCCCTTTTCTATGTTTTATTTATCCCAGGATGTGAAGAAGTAAATTATGAATGACATGTAGGGACAGTATGAGGGGATAAGAGTGTAGACTATGGAGACTATGTTGTTGTAGTTTTCATTTTTATGATATAATGTAAACCATTATGAATATTTCTAGTTATTCCAAGGCTACTAAACTAATCTGTCTTTCGAGATTTGATATTTCTTGTGATCATGTCAATGTTATGTAATAATGCATCGACTCTAGGTAACTGGGGTCAGGGCATTATAGTTGGTATCAGAGGAAGTTTAGGACAAACCTTGGAAGCTATATTTAGATAAACTTTGATTAGAGCACATAGAACTAAGATGGAAATTGAAGATTAGTATAGAAGAACTTCCTAGAATTTTGGTATTGTAGAGATTTTGTGAGTTTTCCGAAAAAATACATCCATGTCTGGGTACGAGCAGGTAGAGGCGGCTCTGGCACAGATGTACCTAGGTGTAAAACATGAAAACACCGCT
This sequence comes from Viscum album, assembly GCA_963277665.1. Classification (NCBI taxonomy): domain Eukaryota; kingdom Viridiplantae; phylum Streptophyta; class Magnoliopsida; order Santalales; family Viscaceae; genus Viscum; species Viscum album. Next base: position 211,029,711 of record OY728123.1, read on the forward strand.
TTGAGCTGGACTCGAACGGGAACTGGTGCACAACAACAGGCCTTGTTGCACTCTTGGTTACGACACTCCCGGGGGATATGCTTAGGATAACTCTCATTTTATTTACAAATCATTATGAAGGGTTTATGAGTATATAATTCCTAAAAGAAAACATTTTTATGATTATGGATTATATCCATAAATAGTTCAATTTATTTTAAGTGTTTTATATGTATGTAATTATGTATTTTGATTCATAAATTGATCTAGTTTATTACATTGTTTATAAATGGCGCCTAGTGTAAGAAATGTAAACAATATCAATGCACGTACTCCATGTAGGGATTTCCCTCCTACTCCAGAAAATTATAGTGGATATGGTGATGCAACTAGTGCTGATCAACTAATCACCATACTGGGACAACTCACTCAGGTTATGAATAATAACCCTACCCGTATGGAGAACCCTCATCTACAGCGTGGAGGATCAATGTTCGATCGCTTCCTGAGGAAGCAACCACACACATTCAATGGGAGTACAAATCCATTAGTAGCTGAGAAATTGATAAGTTCCCTAGAGAAAATATTTCAGGATTTGGGAAGTAGTGAAAAGGAAAAAGTTATCATAGCAGTTTACCGCCTCACTAGAGATGTTGATCAATGGTGGTCATTGATTCAAAACACGAAGGAAGATGATGGAGTATCAAATATGGAATTGAGGGAGTTCAAAGATCTTTTTTTAGAAAAAATAATTCCTCTTGACCATCGAGAAGATATGGAAAGGCAATTTCTGAGTCTGAGACAAAAGGAGAATGAGAATGTCGCAAAGTATGAGGCTAACTTTACAAGGTTAGAAAGGTATGCTGGAGATTATATACGTATCCCAAGAAGTAATATTGATCATTTCTTTTATACGTTAAAACCATTTCACCATCGATCATTAGTCTCACAATCCTTTTCATCGTACGAAGACATTGTCTCATGTGATATCAAGACAGAGAAAGAATTTTCTAAGTCATATGAATTTATAGAAAAGTAAGAAAAGAAGAGATCTTCTGATCACTCTGGGAATGGAAATAAAGGGAATAAGAGAAAAGTTGAATATCTATCCTGCAGTAAATGTGGGAAGAAGCGACACAGTACTTGCTTAAAAAGAACGGAAGTATTTACATGTGTGGTAAAAAAGGCCACCAAACTCGTGATTCATGGGGAAGAAGGAAGCTGATGATGTCCAATGATACAATTGTAGGGAGATGGACATTATGCAAATGAATGTCCAAAGCGTCAGGGGAACATACCTCAGAAGATTCCAAGGGATCAAGGCCAAGCATATTCTATCACTACTGCTACGGTAGAAGCTCTGAAAGACGTGTTGGTAGGTAATTTAATGGTTTCCTCAACTTTAGAAAATGCATTATTTGATTCTGGATCATCGCATTGTTTCATATCTTCCCAGTTTGCTAAGAAAATTAGATATTTCCAATTTTATTAAACAAGGGAGTTGTCAGTTAAAACTCCTAAGGGAATTATCATTGCAACAAAGTTTTGTGAATCAGTCCCCATTAGAGTACATAAATGTTCTTTATCTTCAGATCTCATCGTCATACCTATGATTGAGTTTGATATAATCCTTGGTATGAACTGGATTTCAGACCATGATGCAACGATTTATTGTAAGAAAAAGGAGGTTACGATTTTTGATGATGATGACAATGAACACCTTATATTTAGTGCATAATCATCACCACCTAATTCTTATCTAGATCCACCCCAGTAGCTCAACTAAATTCAATTATTGGGGAGGAAGAGAATGAAATGACTATGGTTGGGGAAAGGAATGTTCAAATAGAGGATGTACCTGTTGTGAAAGAAAATGTAGATGTGTTTCCGGAAGATTTACCTGGACATCCACCAGAATGAGAAGTTGAATTTTCCGTTGATTTAATTCCTGGATCAAGGCCTATATCGAAGACCCCTTATAGAATGGACACTATATAATTAGTTGAACTAAAGAAACAGATAGAGGAATTGAGTAATAAGGGATTTATTCACCCTAGTGTTTCTCCTTGGGGAGCCCCTGTTCTTTTTGTTAAAAAGAATGATGGATCTATGAGGTTATGTATCGACTACAGGGAGATCAATGCTATAAAAATAAAGAACAAGTATCCCCTACCCCGAATTGATGATTTATTTGACCAACTGCATGGAGCTCAATACTTTTCAAAGATTGACCTTCGATCTGGATACCATCAGTTGTGTGTGAAGAATGAAGACATTTCGAAGACAGCATTTCGAACCAGGTACAGGCATTACGAGATTACAATAATGCCTTTTGTATTGACTAATCCACCCTCTGTATTCATGGATCTGATGAATATAGTTTTCAAGGAATATCTCGAGGAATTTGTGGTGGTATTAATTGATGATATCTTGGTATACATCAAAATCTATGAAGATCATTAAAATCACTTGCGCATTATCTTGAAGACTCTGAGAAGACATGAATTATGTGGAATTTTTAGCAAATGTGAATTCTTGCTTCAGGATATTTCTTTTCTTGGCCATATTGTCTCTAAAGATAGAATCTTTGATGATCCATATAATACCAAGGCAATCCAAGAATGTCCAGCACCTACGAGTATAACTGAGGTACGCTGTTTTATTGGTTTGGCAGGTTATTATCGACGTTTCGTCCAAAATTTTCCCCGACTGGGTAACCCATTAACAAAGATCACACGTAAAGGTGTTAAATTTGTTTTAAAAAAAGAGTGTGAAGAATGTTTTGAAGAATTGAAGAGAAGATTATTCAATGCTACTATATTCACTCTACCATCAGGGAAGGATGGGTTCGTTATTTATAGTGATTCGTCGAAGGAAGGACTTGGTTGTGTACTTATGCAGAATGATAGGCTTATTTCCTATGCATCACGATAGTTGAAAATTCAAGAAAAAAACTATCCTACTAACGATCTTCTGTTAGAAGCTGTGATCTTTGCTTTGTAGATATGGAGACACTAGATCTATGGTGAAAAATGTGAGATTTATACTGATCACAAGAGTTTGAAGTATATTTTGTCACAAAAAGAACTCAACATGAGGCAAAGGATATGGCTTGAATTACTCAAGGATTTTGATTGTACGATACACTACCACCCGGGGAAGGAAAAAAAGGTGGCAGATACTTTGAGCAGAAAAGATCATGGAGTTTTGAACAATATGAGAATTGAAAGGGATCCAATTTTCATGGATCTGGTGAAGATGAACATTGGAATAACCAGGGAAGGTGAAACATCAATGCTTTTTCAAATGGTTTCCAAACCATCATTACTATAAAGGATTAAGAGTTCTCAGACCGATGATGATGAATTTCAAAAGAAGATTAAAGCTGTGAATGATAAGAGATTGAGAGACTTTGTGTATGAAGATTGAATTTTGAAATTTGGGAAGAGAATTTGTGTTCCCGATATACCTAATCTAAAAAGGGAATTGCTGGATGATGCTCATAGTTCTAATTTCTCTATACACCCTTGGAGCACCAAAATGTATAGAGATTTGAAGGAACATTTTTTCTGGGACAACATGAAGAGGGAGATTTGATGAATTTGTGTCAAGATGTATGGTTTGTCAACAAGTGAAAGCTGGAAGGCAACAGCCTTGAGGATTCATGCAACCTCTTCTCATAATTATAATTTCTCTATACACCCTTGGAGCACCAAAATGTATTGATATTTGAAGGAACATTTTTTCTGGGACAACATGAAGAGGGAGATTTGATGAATTTTTGTCAAGATGAATGGTTTGTCAACAAGTGAAATCTGGAAGGCAAAAGCCTTGAGGAATCATGCAACCTCTTCATTTGAGCACTACTTTCCACCCTTAAACAGATGGACAATCAGAATGAACTATTCAAACCTTAGAAGACATGCTGAGATCCTGCTCACTTGACTTTCAGGGTATGTGGGATCAATATTTACCTTTGTTAGAATTTTACTATAATAACAACTTCCATTCGAGTATTCATATGGCACCATATGAAGAGTTATACAGAAAGAGATGTCGCACAACAACCTATTGGGATGAAGTTGGTGAAAGAAAACTTGTAGGCCTAGAACTGGTGGAGGAAACGATGGAAAAGGTTATGGTAATCAAAAACCATATCAAAGGGGCTCAAAGTAGGCAGAAGAGCTATGCCGATAATCGAAGGAAGGATTTGGAATTTCAAGTCAGTGATCATGTTTTCCTGAAGGTATCTCTATGTAAGGGAGTCATATGTTTTGGTAAGAAAGGTAAATTGAGTCCCAGGTACATCGGACCTTTCGAAATTCTAGAACGAATTGGGGCTCTAGCTTACCATTTGGGAATGCCACCAAATCTCTCCAAAGCTCACGATGTGTTCCACGTATCACTATTGAAGAAATACATTCCTGACCAAATGCATGTACTAACCATTGAGGAATTAGAACTGGAACTTGATCTATCTTATTGAGAAGATCCCGTCAAGATTCTTGATATGAGAGAACTAGTAATGAGAAACCGGATGAATCATCTGGTAAAAATCTTGTGGAGAAACCATAAGATGGAAGAGGCAACGTGGGAACCCAAGGAACTTATGATGAAGAACCACCGGAGACTTTTCATGCGATAGTATTCTAGAAATTACGAGGATGAAATTATTTGAATGTGGGGAGAATGTAACACCCCAAGCTTCTACGGTACACTTCTCTTTGAATAATGCAATAGCGTGTGTTGTACGCAACATCGAGTTCTAACACACCACAACCAATCAAACTAGCAGTTATAAATAGTAATACCCACTTTTTGAAATTTATAAATTTTAGTTTTCAAAATGGACTTCATTTTTGGATTCGGAATATCGAAATTAGCCTAGAGTGAATTTTTGGTATTTTTTAGAAAAACTTCATTTTTTGATGAATACTGAAACCACAAAGTGGTAGTTAAAATACTGAATTTTTCATAAAACATAATTTGACTGCTTTTGTGAGTGGAATTTCCAAAATCCGAGAGACACGGTTAATATCATGGAGTAAAATGTGGTTCAATGAGATGAAAATAATTTTTTTGTGAATAGTGACTTTTTACTTTTATTTACCACGGTTAAAAGTAAAAAGGGTAATGACGGGTAAAAATGATATTAATATTACCCTAAAACATGTCCTAATTCTATTGGGAAAGTGTATCTCGACCAAAAACAACCTTATGAATAAAATATTATCATTTAGGTCCACTTGGATTAGATTAGGACATTTATTATTATTTAATTTAAAGAAGAGTTAAAAGAGTTAAAATCAAAGTTTATTTACTAAAACATATTTAATATTAGGTTATACATAAGATAAATTCGATTGTAAATATTAATTAGAAATATAAGAAGATTTCCTATATAATGGTATTTTATTTATAATTTTTATTCATTAAATAAGTAAATTTATTTATGACACAATGATGATGCAGTAATTACCATAATAGTGGAAAATTAAAATAATTGATATTATAAATACATAAATAAATATAATTTGAGACCTTTTATGAGTTAAAAACATTTTCTAGGTTAATATGACATGTTATGAATTATTTAATTAACGTTTTTCGAAGTAATCATTCTGTTATGATTTTCAAAAAAATCAATTTTCCAAATAGTGTCAAAATTGACATAAAAGAGTTTTTATAACAAATTTTATATTATTAATTGATATTCAATTCCTAAAAATCTATGGTTCGGCCAAGAGACTTATATCATGATAGGTGTATCATTAATGGACCACTTGGGGGGTCTCTTTGGGGTATATAATATGTTTATTAACTATATAAGATATAAATACAAAGTGACATGGTAAGTGTCAAACTAATTAACTAATAGTTAAAAAATTAAAGATAAGGTTAATATAATGACCTAAACCTCTCTAAATTCTATTATTTGAGTTTTTTTCGACCCATACCCACCTTAACTTTTAAATAATCCACTTTTTAGCCATTATAAACCGAATATTAATTTATTATAAAACAATATTTCTCGCTTTTCCAAAGGTTCCCCTCACCCCACTTATAAAAGGGAACTCCCCCTTCTCACTAATTCACACATCCAAAGCCTTTTGTCTCGGCAAACCCCTGCCCAAATACTCTCTCAACTTCCCTAAATTCAACCTAGAGGCCTTAGTTTGATCAAAAATCCAACCTATGGAGCCCTTTTGATCAAATCAAAAGGAATAACCCGAAGAAGTGGTAATGTTTTCACCACCCTCTTTCAAGTTCCTTTCTTCTTCAACTTCTTCTTTCTTTGTTATTACGATTCTAAAATAATGAATCCAGTATCTCCTCTATACAGTTATATTATTATAAATATGGTACAACCATATTCATTATTCTATTCATCATTTTAATGACATGTCACCATACGTGCGTACTTACGGCATACCGTCTCCACGTCGTGGTGTAATTGTTATTCAATATATTATTATTTGGATGGGTATAATAATGATTTGTAATTTCTGTAAATAATAAATATAACATGATAATGATTATTTATATTTGACATACCATCCAATTATATATTATTTTAATATCAAAAGAATGATATTGTCGCTCGGGCGTACGTACAGACTACCGTCTCCACGAACGTGATGAGATTTATTCTCCATCGTATCCATTCAAGTATAATTATGATTTGAAGATTAATAATAATGTTTAAGGACTTAATATTATTCTGGATATGAATAATATATCCATAACAATCATGTCTTACATAACAAAACATATAAAAGAAAATGAGTAAGTTAACACCCGAAACTACAATAATTATAAGATATTATTAACAAAGCAATGTTAAAAAATGATATATGATATAATATTAATGTATATGATTCTTTTATAATTTAATAGCAATTATTTCACCATCATATATGAAGTTAACCTACCCCAACTATGGAAAAGTAGAAGTTAAGGGTTTATTTCACAATCTCTTCATTATCCAAAGTTGTTTATACGTGATTATCTACTGGGACTTCTTTATCATCCACATCCATGTTTCTTAAAAATGTATTTCAAAACATATTTTTACTATTTACTAGAATATGGGTTAATTCATTTATAACATTTTTGACTTTTATAAGTGGTTTATAAAGGAATCCTTCCGTCATTTTCCAAACAAGGTCCTTTTTAACCTTTTCGACAAAATTAAGGTGAGAATGTTTTTTTAACTTATACGGCGTGTGCGGCTATTTTCCACTGTTATAAAATTGTTGAAGCTTACCTTATAAGCATATGAGGATATTTTAAAAGAAAATGTTTTATTTTTTAAATATATTACTCTTAAATGATTTCAAAATAGAAAGAGATATTTATCTAAAATGAGATTTGATTTCATCTATCTCAACATCCTTTTATGGATTTTATGCTTATTTGAAGTTGATTTTTTATGATACAAAACATCTATATTGTATTGAAGTTTTGTGATATGTTTGACTGTGGATGTTTTATTTTTATACCATTCATGATTTATGGATAACGTGTTTACATTTCATATGCTAGTTATAATATTATTGTTTATTTTATGTTTAAACCTTTTCATATGGGAATGCATTGGACTTAATATGTGACGGGTGGAGCTCGCTATAACTCCTCGATGCATCGATAGGTCTCACGAGACAAACTAGTGTCTTGGAACAAGGCCTTGACAAAATCTTATTTTTAGTCTTGGCACGAGGACTTGGATATGTGGTTATAATAGTCTGGCATTATGAATTCCATCATTATGAAAGAGGTTATTGATATTTCATGTGATTATTCGATTAGTAGAATATCCATGTGAATAAGTAAATGGAATTTTTTCATTTTATTTTTTCCATACTATGTTCAATTTCAAGTTTAAAAGGCTTTTGTTTTAGTTATAAATTACCTTAAATGTTTATTCTTATTTATGAAAGTTTCCGCTATATTGTTATCCTTACTGGACATTTGAGCTCACCCCTTTTCTATGTTTTATTTTTACCAGGATGTGAAGAAGTAAATTATGAATGACTTGTAGGGATAGTATGAGGGGATAAGAGTTTGGACTATGGAGACTATGTTGTTGTAGTTTTCATTTTTATGATTTAATGTAAAACTTTATGATTATATCTAGTTATTCTAAGGCTACTAAACTAATCGGTCTTTCGAGATTTGATCTTTCATGTGATCATGCCAATGTTATGTAATAATGTACCGACTCTAGGTAACTGGGGTCGGGGCGTTATAGTTGGTATCAGAGGAAGTTTAGTACAAACCTTGGAAACTAGATTTAGATAAACTCTAATTAGAGCACATAGACCTAAGATGGACATTAAAGATTAGTATAGAAGAACTTCCTAGAATTTTGGTATTGTAGAGATTTTGTGAGTTTTCCGAGCAATACATCCCTGTCTGGATACGAGCAGGTAGAGGCGGCTCTGGAACAGATGTACCTAGGGGTAAAAACCGAAAACACCGCTTTGAGATGGACTCGAACGGGAAATGGTGCACAACAATGGGCCTTGTTTCACTCTTGGTTACGACACTCCCAGGGGATATGGTTAGGATAACTCTCATTTTCATTACAAATCATTATGAAGGGTTTATGAGTATATACTTTCTCAAAGAAAACATTTTTATGATTATGGATTATATCTATAAATAGTTCAATTTATTTTATGTGTTTTACAAGTATGGAATTATTTATTTTGATTCATAAACTGATCTAGTTTATGCCATTGTTTAGAAATGGCTCCTAGTGGACGAAATGGAAAATGTATCAATGCACATACTCCATGTAGGGATTACCCTCCTACTCAAGATAATTATAGTGGAGATGGTGATGCAACTAGTGCTGATCAACTAATCACCATACTCGGACAACTCACTCAGGTTATGAATAATAACCTTACCCGTATGGAGCACCCTCATCCATAGCGTGGAGGATCAATGTTAGATCACTTCATGAGGCATAAATCACACAAATTCAATGGGTTACAAATCCATTAGTAGCTGAGCAAGGGATAAGTTCCCTAGAAAAAAATATTTCAGGCTTTGGGAAGTAGTGAAAGGGAAAAAGTTATCATGGCAGTTTACCACCTCCTGGTGATGTTGATCAATGGTGGTCATTGATTCAAAACATGAAAGAAGATTATGAAGTATCAAAAATGGAATTGAGGGAGTTCAAAGATCGTTTTTTAGAAAAATACTTTCCTCTTGACCATCGAGCAGATATGGAAAAGAAAATTTCTAAGTCTGAGAAAAAAGGAGGATGAGAATGTCGCAAAGTATGAGGCTAACTTTAAAAGGTTATAAACGTATGCTGTAGATTATATATGTAACCCAATAAGTAAGATTGATCGTTTCTTTTATGGGTTAAAACCATTTCACCATCGAGCATTAGTCTCATAATCATTTTCATCGTACGAAGACATTGTCTCATGTGCTATCAAGACAGAGAAAGAATTATCTAAGTCATATGAATTTAAAGCAAAGAAAGAAAATAAGAGATATGCTGATCAATCTGGGAATGGAAATAAAGGGAAGAAGGGAAAAGTTGAATATCCATCCTGTAACAAATGTGGGAAGAAACACCCCGGTACTTGCTTAAAAGGAACGAGAGTCTGTTACAAGTGTGGTGAAAAAGGCCACCAAGCTCGTGATTTCAAGGGGAAGAAGGAAGCTACTGATGTCCAATGATACACTTGTAGGGAAATGCGACACTATGAAAATGAATGTCCAAAGCATCAGGGGAAATTACCTCAGAAGAGGCCAAGGGATCAAGGCCAAGCTTATGTTATCACTACTACTATGATAGAAGCTCTAAAAGATGTGGTGGCAGGTTATTTAATTGTTTCCACAAGTTTAGAAAATGCATTATTTGATTCTGGATCATCACATTGTTTCATATCTTCCCAGTTTTCTAAGAAAATTAGATATTTCCAATTTTATTTAACAATGGATTTGTCAGTTAAAACTCCTAAGGGAAGTATCATTGCAACAACGTTTTGTGAATCAGTCCCCATTAGAGTACATAAATGTTCTTTATCTTCTGATCTCATCGTCATTCCTATGATTGAGTTTGATATAATCCTCGGTATGGACTAGCTTTCGGACCATGATGCGATGATTTATTGTAAGAAGAAGGAGGTTACGATTTTTGATGATGATGATAAGAAAAACCTTATCTTTAGAGTAGAATCATCACCACCTAATTCTTATCTAGATCCACCCCCAGTAGCTCAACTAAATTCAATTATTGGGGTGGAAGAGAATGAAATGACAATGGGTGAGGAAATGAATGTTCAAATAGAGGATGTACATATTGTGAAAGAATATGTAGATGTGTTTCCGGATGATTTACCTGGAAATCCTCCAGAACGAGAAGTTGAATTTTCCATTGATTTAATTCCTGGATCAAGGCCTATATCGAAGACCCCTTATAGAATGGACACTATAGAATTTGTTGAACTAAATAAATAGCTAGAAGAATTGAGTAATAAGGGATTTATTCTCCCTAGTGTTTCTCCATGGGGAGTCCCTGTTCTTTTTGTTAAAAAGAAAGATGGATCTATGAGGTTATGTATCGACTGCAAGGAGATCAATGCTATAACAATAAAGAACAAGTATCACCTACCACGCATTAATGATTTATTTGACCAAAATCATGGAGCTCAATACTTTTCAAAGATTGGCCTTCGATCTGGATACCATCAGTTGTGTGTGAAGAAGTAAGACATTCTGAAGACATCATTTTGAACCACGTACGGGCATTACGAGTTTAGAGTAATGCCTTTTGGATTGACTAATGAACCATCTGTATTCACGGATCTTATGAATAGTGTTTTTAAGGAATATCTCGATGAATTTGTGGTGGTATTCATTGATGATATATTGGTATAATTAAAAAGATACGAAGATCATGAAAATCACTTATGCATTATCCTGAAGACTCTGAGAAGCCATGAATTATATGGGATGTTTAGAAAATGTGAATTCTTGCTTCAGAAGATTTCTTTTCTTGGAAATATTGTCTCTAAAGATGGAATCTATATTGATCCTTCTAAGAACAAGGAAATCCAATAATGTCCAGAACTTATGAGTATAACTAAGGTACTCAGTTTTATTGGTTTGGCAGGTTATTATTGACATTTCTTCCAAAATTTTGCCCGATTGGCTAACCCATTAACGAAGCTCACACATAAAGGCGTTAAATTTGTTTGGACAAAAGAGTGTGAAGAATGTTTCGAAGAACTAAAGAAAAGATTAGTCAATGAGCCTATATTTACTCTACTATCAGGGAATGATGGGTTCATTATATATAGTGATGCATCGAAGAAAGGACTTGGTTGTGTCATTATGCCGAATGATAGGGTTATTTCATATGCATCACGACAGTTGAAAATTCATGAAAAAAACTATCTTACTCATTATCTCGAGTTAGAAACTGTGATCATTTCTTTGAAGATATGGAGGCACTACCTCTATGGTGAAAAATGTGAGATTTATACTGATCACAAGAGTTTGAAGTATATTTTCTCACAAAAAGAACTCAACATGAGGCAAAGGAGATGGCTTGAATTACTCAAAGATTTTGATTGTACGATACACTACCACCCGGGGAAGGCAAACAAGGTGGCAAATGCTTTGAGCAGAAAATATAATGGAGTTTTGATCAATATGAGAATTGAAAGGGATCCAATTTTCATGGATCTAGTGAAGATGGACATGGGAATAACCAGGGAAGGTGAAAAATCAATGATTTTTCAAATGGTTTCCAAACCATCATTACTAGAAAGGATTAAGAGTTCTTAGACTGATGATGAAGAATTTCATAAGAAGATTAAAGCTGTGAATGATGGGAGATTGAGAAACTTTGTGTATGAAGATGGAATTTTGAAATTTGGGAAGAGACTTTGTGTTCCCGATATACCTGATCTACATAGGGAATTGTTGTATGATTCTCATAGTTTTAATTTCTCTAGACACCATGGGAGAACCAAAATGTATAGAGATTTGAAGGAACATTTTTTGTGGGACAACATGAAGAGGGAGATTTCTGATGTTGTGTCAAGATGTATGGTTTTTTAACAAGTGAAAGCTGGAAGGAAATAGCTTGGAGAAGTCATGCAACCTCTTCTCATACCAGAGTGGAAATGGCACAATATTACGATGGACTTTGTCATGGGGCAACCAAAGAATCCAAGAAGGAAAAATGAAATATGGGTTATTGTTGATCGTCTTACCATGTCAGCACATTTTCTTTCTATAAGGGATGATTTACCACTTGAACGTCTAGCAAGACAATATATTGATGAAGTTGTGAGAATTCATGGAGTACCCCTATCGATTGTTTCTGATCATGATCCCCGTTTTACTTCACGGTTCTGGAAAATTCATCAAAAAGACTTGGATACTGAACTTCATTTCAGCACTGCTTACCACCCTCCAACAGATGGACAATCAGAACGAACTATTCAAACTTTAGAAGACATGTTGAGATCCTGCTCACTTGACTTTCAGGGTATATGGGATCAATATTTACCTCTGTTATAATTTTCCTATAACAATAGCTTCCATTCGAGTATTCATATGGCACCATATGAAGCGTTATATGGAAAGAGATTTCACACAACAACTTGTTGGGATGGCGTTGGTGAAAGAAAACTTGTAGGCCCAGAACTGGTGGAGCAAACAATGGAAAGGGTAATGGTAATCCAAAACCATATCGAAGCAGCTCAAAGTAGGCAGAAGAGCTATGCCGATAATCGAAGGATGGATTTGTAATTTCAAGTCGGTGATCATGTTTTCATGAAGGTATCTCCATGGAAGGGAGTCATACATTTTGGTAAGAAAGGAAAATTGAGTCTCAGGTACATCAGACCTTTCGAAATTCTAGAACGAATTGGGGCTGTAGCTTACCGTTTGGAAATGTCACAAAATCTCTCCAATGTTCATGATGTGTTCCACGTATCACTAATGAGGAAATACATGCCTGACCCAACACATGTACTCACCTATGAGGAATTAGAACTGGAACCCGATCTGTCCTATTGCGAAGAGCCCGTCAGGATTCTTGATACGAGAGAACAAGTAATGAGAAACCGGATAACTCATCTGGTAAAAATCTTGTAGAGAAACCATAAGATGGAAGAGGCAACGTGGGAACCCAAGGAACTTATGATGAAGAACCACCCGAGTCTTTTCATGTGGTATTATTCTAGAAATTTTGAGGAAGAAATTATTTGAAGGAGGGGAGAATGTAACACCCCAAAATTCTACGGTACTCTTCTCTTTGAATAATGGAATAGCGTGTGTTGTACGCAAAATCGAGTTCTAACACACCCCAACCAATCAAACTAGCAGTTATAAATATTAGTACCCACTTTTTGAAATTTATAAATTTTATTTTTCAAAATGGACTTCATTTTTGGATTCAGAATATCGAAATTAGCCTAGGATGAATTTTTGGAATTTTTCTAAAAAACATCATTTTTTGATGAATAGTGAAACCACTAAGTGCTAGTTAAAAAATTGAATTTTTTATAAAACATAATTTTACCACTTCTGTGAGTGGAATTTCCAAAATCCGAGAGTCACGATTAATATCAAGGAGTAAAATGTGGTTCAATGAGATGAAAATAATTTTTAGTGAATAGTAACTTTTTACTTTTATTTACCACGGTTAAAAGTAAAAAGGGTAATTAAGGGTAAAAATGATATTAATATTACCCTAAAAATGTTCTAATTCTATTGGACAAGTTTATATAGACCAAAAAAAACCTTAGGAATAAAATATTATCATTTAGGTCCACTTGGATTAGATTAGGACATTTATTATTATTTAATTCATAGAAGAGTTAAAAGAGTTAAAATCAAAGTTTATTTACTAAAGCATTTGTATATTGTGTTATACATAAGATAAATTCCATTGTAAAGATTCATTAGAAATCCAAGAAGAGTTCCTACATAATGGTATTTTATATATAATTTTTAGACATTAAATAATTTAATTTATTTATGACACAATGATGATGTAGTAATTACCATAATAGTGAAAAATTAAAATAATTGATATTATAAATACCAAATTAAATATCATTTGAGACCTTTTATGAATTAAACTCATTTTATAGGTTAATATGACATGTTATGAATTATTTAATTTAATTTTTTCGAAGTAATAATTCTGTTATGATTTTCAGAAAAATCAATTTTCCAAATAGTGTCAAAATTGACATAAAAGAGTTTTTAAAAACAAATTTATATTATTTTTTGATATTAAATTCCTAAAAATCTAGGGTTTGGCCAAGAGACTTATATAATGATAGGTGTATCATTAATGGACCAATTGGGGTTTTCTTCGCTGTATATAATATGTTTATTAACTATATAATATAAAAATACAAAGTGACATGGTAAGTGTCAAACTAAATAACTAGGAGTTAAAACTAAATGATAAGGATAATATAATTACCCAAACCAGTCTAAATTCTATTGGTTGAGTGGTTTTCGAGCCATCCCCACCTTAACCTTTAAATAATATACTTTGGAGCCATTATAAACCGAATATATATTTATTATAAAATAATATTTATAGCTTTTCCAAAGGTTCCCCTCACCCCTCTTATAAAAGAGAACTCCCCCTTCTCACTAATTCACACATACAAAGCCTTTTGGCTCGGCCAACCCATGCCCAAATACTATCTCAACTTCCCTGAATTCAACCTAGAGGCATTAGTTTGATCATAAAGACAGCCTATGGAGCTCTTTTGATCAAATCAAAAGGAAGAACCCGAAGAAGAGGTAATGTTTTGACCACCCTCTTTCAAGTTCCTTTCTTCTTAAACTTCTTCTTTATTTGTTATTCCGATTCTAAAATATTGAATCAAGTATCTACTATATACATTAATGTTATTATAAATATGGTACAACCATATTTAGTATTCTATCCATCCTTTGAATGACATGTCACCATACGGGCGTACGTATGTCTTACCATCTCCACGTCGTGGTGTAATTGTTATTCAATATATTATTATTTGGATGGGTATAATAATGATTTTTAATTAATGTAAATAATAAATAAAATATGATAATGATTCTGTATATATGATATACCATCCAATTATAATTTTTTTAATATCAGAAGAATGATATTGTCGCTCGTGCGTACGTACGGACTACCGTCTCCACGAACGCGATGAGATTCATTCTCCATCAAATCCATTCAAGTATAATTATCATTTGATGATTAATAATAATTTTTAAGGACTTACTATCATTATGGATATGAATAAGATATCCATAACGAACATGGCTTACATAACAAAACATATAAAAGAAAATGACTAAGTTAACACCCGAAACGACGATAATTCTAAGATATTATTAACAAAGCAATGTTAAAAGATCATATATGATATAATATTAATGTATATGATTCTTGTATAGTTTAATAACAATTATTTCACCATTATACAAGTGTTTAACCTACCCCAACTAAGGAAAAGTACAATTTAAGGGTTTATTTTACAATCTCTTCATTATCAGAGGTTGTTTGTACGCGATTATCTACTGGGACTTCTTTATCATCCACATCCATGCTTCTTAAAAATGTATTTCAAAACAATTTTTTACTATTTATGGGTTAATTCATTTATACCCTTTTTGAAATTTATAAGTGGTTTATAAAGGAATCCTTCATTCGTTTTCCAAACAAGGTCCTTTCTAACCTTTTCGACAGAATTAAGGTAAGAATGTTTTTTTAACTTATACGTCGGGTGCAGCTATTTTTCGCCATTATAAAATTGTCAAAGATTCCCTTACAAGCTTATAAGAATATTTTCAAAGAAAATGTTTTATTTTATAAATATATGACTCTTAAATGATTTCAAAATAGAAAGAGATATTTCTCTAAAAAGTGTTTTGATTTCATCTATGTCAACATCCTTTGATGGATTTTACGCTTATTTGAAGTTGATTTTTTATTGTACAAAAAATCTATATTGTATTGAAGGTTTTGTGATATGTTTGACTTTGGATGTGTTATTTTTATACCATTCATGGTTTATGGATGATGTATTTACATTTCGTATGCTAGTTATAATACGAATGTTTATTTTATGTTTAAACATTTTCATATGGGAATGCATTGGACTCAATATGTGACAGGTGGAGACCGCTATAGCTCCTCGATGCATCGATAGGTCTCACGAGACAAACTAGTGTCATGTCACAAGGCCTTGACAAAATCTTATTTGTAGTCGTGGCATGAGGACTTGGCTATGTGGTTATGATAGTGTGACATTATACATTCCATCATTATGAAATAGGTTATTGATATTGCATGTGATTATTAGATTAGTAGAATATCCATGTGAATAAGTAAATGGCATTATTTCATTTTATTTTTTCCACACTATGTTGAAGTTAACGTTTAAAAGGCTTTTGTTTTAGTTATACATTGCCTTAAATGTTTATTCTTTTTTATGAAAGTTTCTGCAATATTGTTATCCTTACTGGGCATTTGAGCTCACCCCTTTTCTATGTTTTATTTTTCCCAGGATGTGAAGAAGTAAATTATGAATGACCTACAGGGATAGTATGAGGGCATAGGAGTGTGGGCTATGGAGACTATTTTGTTGTATTTTTCATTTTTATGATGTAATGTAAAACATTATGAATATATCTTGTTATTCCAAGGCTACTAAACTAATCGGTCTTTCGAGATTTGATCTTTCTTGTGATCATGCCTATGTTATGTAATAATGAACCGACTCTAGGTAACTGGAGTCGGGGCGTTACAGGACTTGTGTAATTATTCCCTTCAGGGTATGTGATATTCTAGTCCTTTGTGCCTTTGGAAATCTATTATATTTATATATTCCCTCTCTAACAATTTAAAAATTGTTTTTATCCGGCTAGATGAAATATTAATGGCCTTTGGGATAGAATCATATCACATATTTATATTATAGGAATGTTTATTGGTGTTAATATGAAAATAGATTAAATCATAATCATTTATCAATTTTTCAAATTATTAGAACAAAACCCCTATAATTATTTTATAAATTTTTTAATAAAATATGAAACCACTATATTAGTTTTTTTTAATTTTTTAATTAAATATGGAATAAATTTTAAAAATTCAGCCATAAAATTTATTTTTAGTTATTTTTCAGTTAAAGGGAATGACCGAAGGGTGTTCTAAAAGAGGAATATGTAAGAGTAATTTAAATATTTCACTCATGAATATAAAAAACACTTGGAATATGTAAATTTAATTTTCATAAATGGAATTCATTTTAAAATATTTGAAATATTTATATTTTCTTATGAATGATAATAAAAATAATCCTCAAGTACTATGTCTTCACATAAAATTATCCCATTGGATTCATCAATACATATAGGCCATTACTTTTCACTTGAAGATAAGTTTTGTTATGTTGAGGTAATAATTAATAGTAAATAGAATGATATGTGAGGGTTATGAACAAGGTAAAATTTTCGATGATTTGAAACAAAAAATTCATACACATTCCCATGAAGAAGAATCCCACAATTCATAACAGTAATTTTGAGAATGCATAATATCTATGTAATGTATAGAAATAAAAATTGAAAATAACCCATCATGAAATAATTCATAGTTTGAGAAATGGATAAATATATGAAATAGAAAGAGGTGAACCCATTATCATGATGATAATAACATCATAATCAAGAAAAACATGCTTTGGAAACTATATCATGTCATGGGGGAATGAAATGAATTTAAATAAGGAAATATATATTAATCACATTATGTCTTGGGTCCCTTGACTGCATGACACATTTTAAAGCATCGTTGAACAAATCCAAACACATTCAACAATTTAAATATTTCAAAAAAATTTATTAATCTGGTGAATGAAATTCATGTTGGAATTAACAATATGATCACCTAATGAACATGGAAACAATTAGTGGAATTAAAATTTTAATGAAAAATATGGAAATGTGATCACTATGTGGAAAATTCTCTAACATATTGTTGCATGTGATGAAGCCTTCCCAATATAACCGTTGATTTATGTCGAAGTTGGTATAATTCCACTGATATTATTACATATTTAAATTATTTTCACTCCACCGTAAAATATCTTCTTCCCACACCAATATTACATGTTTGGTTTTACACAGACAGTATTATTTATTTCTATTTTCTCTTTACTGTTATTTCATTCATCATATTAATTTTAAAATTTTCCCTAATTTATATTACTTCTAATATTCTCCTTATGTTTTTCATAGATTTATCAATTACAAAACATTGTGAGTAACTAGACTATATAAAATAAATTGGTGAGGTTCTCTATGCATTCCCAAATCATTTTCCATAAATTATCAATGTTTTCATAATGATTTTAATAGTTTAGTGGGTTCATCAGGTTTTGATATTGTGATTTTCCATCATTACCCTGTATTATCCTCTAATTTATTATATTCCATATCAAACATACATTCCCTCACCTATCTCATTTAATATCTCCATAATGTTGGGTAGATTATGGAAGATGATAAGAAACAACATATGATGGAGTTGGGTTTTGGAAGGATTCACACACTCTATTAAGGTGTTTTCATTATGATTAAGCATCATAGGATGTGAGATTTATATATTCAAATAGTAATTATATGTTTTAAAATCAAATAATATGATTTTTGTTTTTATATTATCGGATGAACTATTTAATTGGTAATAATTATTAAAAATAAAATTAATGGAGTAGACAACCCCAAAAACTGGACCATTCATGTTAAAACATTCATTGTTTTTATTTATTATATTTATATTTTATATATTTATTAACCATTTAAAAATATAATGAAATTTTTTAGTATAACTTATAAAAATGGTTCCCAAAATGATTCGTTATTGACATGATGGGAATTCCCTATCCCCATGTGTTGGAGACTAGAACCCTAGCATTAAACACAAACCAGGGGAATGAATTCATCCAAAAAGAAAGAAGATACACAGAATAGATATATAATTAGTTGAAAGTACGAGTAGATAAATGATAAAATAAACATATGTAACTACCAAATAAGGGAAAAAGGAAACAATACAACTCAAAATAATCTTAAAAACCCCAACGTACAGTTCCAACCACAAATAGTCAAAAAAACGAGAAATTGAAACTCCATGTGATATGTGGGAAATGTCCTACAATATCACAACAATATACCCATTCCATGATGACATGAACCTTTCCACCCAATATAAATTCCTTTCTGTTTCCTAAAACAAAATACAATATAGGATCTACACAGAGTCGAAGTAGTGTTCAAGATGTGAGATAAACATGCTTTGTAGGATCCCACCTAGGTGTTCCAAATCACGTCTTGGAATATTGATCCCACTATTCTCAACATCACAAAAATCATTTAATGAAAATTAGTAAAATAGTTTTTATAAAAATCATGGGAAATAGTTATTTGTTTTCCAAAATTTCAAGAAAATGGCATGTAAATGGGTTTTATATAATATTTTCTATAGACTAGTTTCATTTATCTATAACAATAATATTAAATCCATAAATGTAAAAATACAAATAAAAAAGGGTAAAAAAAATAGATAACTCATGTATAGGATATATATAACACTCATAGATAAATTATGAAAAGTTCTAACAAAAATTCCCAGGAACCCATGCAACATGGTATAAGGAACAAAAGAACACCGTAGAATCTGAACCCACCAACCTTTTAAAACATATCTGAGATCCAAATTCATATCAATTTTGGGATGGAAGACCACCATAGAATGTGAAGTCCATTATAATGTTAAAGTATGACCATTAATATTATACATTCCAATATGTACCCAAGGTTCTTATGTGTTGCATTTACCATATCATTTCAAAAGGGATTAAAAATTCCACAAAATAATTTTAAACAACTGTTTCCTAGATAACCATCTTCGAATGCCCATTTTGTAATATATTTTACAACGATTAGAAATCACCATTATTTTACCAAAATGAGGGGAAACCATATTTTATCAAAAACCCATTTACACTGACAAATCATCAAATTCCAAATCATTCAAAATCATTTATAACACATTTTATAAAACCAAGATAAATTAAAATTCATCCAAAATACACTGGAGAAGAAACTATACACCTCAAACTCATCATTTAAACCAGATGAATGATATCCACATATAATAGAATGATCCTAATAACAAAAATGGGTTCCATTAAGGAATATTATTATTTCACCATAACCAACATAATTTCCAGCCTCCAGAAGTCAACACATGACTAAAACATCACAATATTGATGGAGAATCATGATCCAATCAAAATAAACAAAAAACACATCCCAACACTAATACCTATGAATTTCAGAAAACAAACCAATGAGTAGATTACAAAACACATACCAAAAGGAGAGGAACTGACTTCACCAGATTTCTAGATGAAAAATGGAGTAAACTATATGGAAAGGAATCGCCCAAAATTTCATGGGATATACCTTAGGATTGAGGATGTGAGGAGAAATCCAAAAGAATTAGGATTCATAATTTTGTTGTATTAAAACCTATAGTTCATGAATGATTCATGTCATGAATCCCCTATTCCTAGTGTGAATCCCATGAGATTGTTATAAGCAGAAAATGGTGTAACCTCATGTTAAATAAATCTTTATCGATGATATATGAATTGAATTAAATTCACATCATGATACATTTTTTAACTAAAAATAACATTTTTGACATCGACAAGGATCCTTTTTCATGATAGGCATCTAGTTAATAATGTGAACTAGTTTGGTAGCTAGTACATTGGATAGTTTTTTATTAGAACTCATAATTAACTGTGATTACCTATGAACCTAAAGTAATATCCTTTATAATATAAAGGATAATGTACCATTAAATAGTTTGTTACACTCTCTCCACCATAGATTTCTATTCAGATGAAGTCATGTTAAAGAAAAATGATCTAAAAATAGGTGATTCCATTTCTCCCTAACTGATTATTCACACTCCAATGTCTCATGAGTATATGAAATAGTCAATAACAGCACTTTTACCAATAAAATAAACTTCCCATGGATGACCATAACCTAATATTCAAATATCCCCACTAGTTTCTATATAATATAAATTCAAGGGTCCAACTCAGAACATGAGAAAGATAACGATGGTACATCCTACACTGAGATATGTGGAAAATATCAGGGATACCGTTAAAATGATCCAGAAATGAAAAATTATAAGAAACCTTCCCAGACTACTCAATGATGTCAAACAAACCAACATACCTCATTTAAATATTTCATTATTTCCCAAGCCAATGGTGAACCATCAAAGGAGAAAACTTTAAGAAAACATGGCCACCTAAGAAGAACTCTAAAGAATAATTTAGATGATCCACATAAAATTTCTACCAACATATATTTTTATCCATGAGTAATTGTATATCAGGAATCCTAATTAACATTTCCTAAATAAGAATTAGTCACATGAGAGAGGCAATAAATAGGTGACCTTCATATAAAACCATACAGAGCCTTAAAGGTATCTATTCTAATTAATTTCTAGTATGTGGTGTTATACAAAAACTCAACCAGTTCCAGATGGATATATCATGATCCAAAAAAATATAATATGTGGGATTACAAAATACCCTTTGGGATCTGAATCATATAATCCTTTATTATTATCCTTATTTGGAAGATAATTTATACTCAGCCAGACATAAGTACCCATCACCTTCTCGAGAATGTTTTAGAACCAAGAAGTAAATATACGATTCCATTATAAGAAAATGGATGTGGGAATCTCATCTAACATCATGATCTCCTTCATGTACATATTACAAAAATATTCAACATTTGTGGTATCCCTGATAAAGATGAATTTACATAATTCCCTCATCCAATCATCCCCACCCAGAAAGTATTATTTCCATGAGGAGTCTGTGGAAATCCAAAAATAATTTCCATGGAATCCTCATCCTCTTTCTAAATTAGAACTGAATGATTCATGAGGAAACTAGTGGGATTTGGGTGCTCTGACATTATCATCTTGTAGTTGTAACAATGGGAAATATAATAAATGATGTTTGGATTTATACTCGGTCACAAGAAATTCCGTCTCATCTCATAATAAGTCTTCATATTTACAAGGTCATTAATGCACAAGAAATAATAGAAACAGCGAAATATGTAATTTGTAAAAAATTATGGGCTAAAAAACTAAATCTCAAAATAAAGAACACCAGCGTAAAGGAGAGACCAACCACAAAACACTACCCACCATAAACGGTTTCCCATATTTCACTAAACTAATTATACTACTATTGGACCTATAGAATTGAATCAAGGGGAGATGATTATAGTTGATCTCTGGTTATAATCAAGCCTGAATCACCCCCCCTGAGCATCCACATGCCTTTAGGTAAAGATTCCCATTAGGTTTCACTCCTCTATCTATTCAAAAATATCATTAAGTGGAACATTATAATTTAGAGAGTCTATATGGACAATCACCTTCCCCAAGTTGTAGATTATTTTAATGTCAAACATATGGAGGTATTTTTCCCAATATCACTATCAATAATTCATATCTTTCAATGAAAATATATATATTGGACTCGTATTATATAAATGACCATAAAAATCTCCCCAAAAAAGATATTTTCATTAAAAATTTAATAGCAGGCATACCTACGGTAAGATATAAATCATGTATGGGGTAATAACTATCATGAGATCAAATATAACATGATCTATATGACACAAAGGTATCACACATCATAATAGCACAATATAGAGTAGCACAAGTCACATCACAATATACCACATACCCCTCACCAATCTTGTGTTAGATCAAAATATAAGAAAATTTCATATGTTTTTTCACCTAATTAATAGAAGTATAAAATTTAGCATCCCATGTGAATGTATAACCTTTTTTGGTAAGAGATGTCAAATCTGATGATTTTTTTTTGAGAAATACTTTTTGAAACATTGATAGTATCTAGCCTGGCCTATGATGCTCTATATCTCAAAGATATATTGTTGTTATTCCCATGACAATACCACCTTTACCTTCTTAGGATCAATGGAATGTCAATATTATTATGTCATGTTCCCAAATAAAATCACTTAATGAATATATAAATAGCATTTTAAAATCATCCCAAATTTTTTTATCACCACATGATTCCAAATACCAGATTCATATTCTGCTCATGCTCATGCTTGGGTATCTAATAAACCAATATATATATATATATATATATATCTTAAAAATGATAAAAAACTATCGAGATACTTTTATATTTTCCAGTAAATCAAATCCATGAAAACTATAAATAATTATTTAGACCAAAGGGCATAATAAGATATTCATAATGTTTATACCTAATCCTAAAAGAGGTGTTCAGAATATTAGACACTTGAACTATGATTTGATGATGACATGTACAAAGGCCAATTTTAGAAAACAAAGCCACACCTTTAACTAATAAAACAAGTCATCCACACATGGAAAATTATTCAAATTCCATATTTCACTTGGTTTAACATCTGATTGTCATGCACAATGGAAGTGAACCATCAACCTTCTTAGTGAAGAGCCTAGGGGAATCCCATGGTAAACACTAGGGTGGAAAATAGAATTATGTATCAAAACTACCATCGTGATATTGATATCTTTCATCTTATAAGGATCATTAAATTAAGAGGGCATGGTAATTTGTAATGTACTTGGTTCCAGATCAATCATAAAATCTAAATCCCTCTTTAGTGGAAGACTAAAAAATTCATATGGGATGAAATAGGGAATTCCCCTAACAACAAAGGTAGGTTCTCTAAAAGAGGGAATGTCATTAGGATCAACTGAAATGATAGGAAAATACTCCGGAAATATGGGAACGAAGGTCTTGCATGACCAAACCTAAAATTCCACTCTCCCTTAAACACTTGATTGCTCTTGTCAAAGGATTATAATGATGCACCCCATCAATAAGAAATAATATCATCAATTTCAGAAACTATCTAATCCATACCAGTGATGACATTGAACTAATCTAGATTGAGTACTAGAAAATCCCACACCAGCTCTATGCCAGATATTGATTGATTATAAGACGAAAATCAAAACCCCTGCTACTTCCCCTTTACAAGATGTTTCACTATATCCATAATAAATCAAATGATCTCAATTGGAAAATTTAGAACATTAATAAATTGGTTATATAAAAATGTGTTGTAGGAAACTAAATTAAACACTGATTTAGTTATAGAAGATTCAATATAAATGGACCTTCTCATTGTAGCTAGGATCGCTTCAACCTCTATTAGGAAATCATCCACTTTGTAAAAGTTCTTCACTACTGAGTCATATGGATGGATCCATGTCCATTTAAACAGTTTGATTTAGAATTTTGTGCCTTTTGAGCCAAATATCACTAACCATGGTGAGGAATATGCATAACTTGTGAGAACTATTATAGGTGGCCATAATGGACAAATCCAATACATATATTTTTGGGATGAAAAGTATACATTTTTTTCTATTCATTTCCACATTGATAGAATGTTAGGGGGCCAACAAAGGTTCTTAATTATGGTGTGGTGGAGGTCCACTACTAGGAACAACCTCTATTACACCTGTGATTATCAAGACACTTTCTCTTCTTCCCTTGTACATTGATGGGACAATTTTTGGGAGTAGAGGAACCAAGAGAGAAATTATTTCCCATTTTAATCATCCATTTAATAATTCACCATTTTATCATCTCAGTATATTTTGTAATAGTCATCATTTATACTAGGTGTTGGATATATGGTCGCAACCCATATATATATTTCTTAACTCTCTAGAGATCATTCATAACCACATGTAATGTAAAATGAAGTAGCTCTGCAAAATTATTAGTGTAATCTGACACCAATGTCTCTCACTACTACAAGGAGAGGAACTCTATATACATTTAATCCTTTGATAAACTAGGTATAACTACTAAAAGAATAGAATATTAAAACCATTCGATTCCAATATCACATGTTGATCGACATATACCATGGAATCTCACCACTGCTTGTTCAGACCTTCAATCTGGGATTTCATGAATTTCACCTTCATTGCCTATTGTGTCTCCAAGAATTCGATAACATGATCGGTCTTATCTATATAGTCTTCTACCTATTGAGGTTTATTAATACCCTTAATGGATGGGGGCTTCTCACATAGGGACTCTCAATATCACTCCCATTATACCTCAACGCTGTGATATTCATTAATAACATGGTGAAAAACTCATCGTAAATTTTATTCCATGACATGAACATCCCAGATGATATACATCATAAGATTCTTATCAAAAGGATGATTTGTTGTTGGAGTTTCTCTAACTAATCCTCCTATGAAACCCTCAAAATACATACTGTAAGAATGTTACTACACACTAGAAACAGAAAAAAATGATCAAACACTGGATAATCACCATTCATACCAGAAAAAACCCACGATGAACCTAAGATAAAGACCATAACCCTACATAGGATACACTCAACCCATAATTCCTTGTTAATTCAAGGATATTCCTAGTAATAGATAGACATGAACTCATAAAAACTTTCCCATAAAGTCCTCACAATCATATATCCCATATAAAAATTTCCTAAGAGTATGTATTACCATTATCTTATTCAATATTGAAATTAATTGGCCCGAGATTCCCTCAAAATACTAGTATATGAACTGATTCCATAATGACCCAAAGGGCTGTCAAGATCCTCATGGGATAGGAACTAGAACTTGTACATTTAACAATACCATTGGTAATGATTTTTTCAAACCTAAAACAAGCTACATGTAATATATATATATATATATAGAAATAGAGGAATGAAATAGTGGAAGAAGGATAAATGATATATATTAAATAAAAAATTAACGGAAAATGGTTACAATACAACTCAAAAGTTGCTAAACTAAACCCCAAGGTACATGTTCAACCATTAAAAAGAGAAATAAAAACATGAAATAGCTACATCATGGGATATGTGTGAAACATCCGACAATATCACTACCATTAACCCATACCCAGTTGATATGACCCTCACTACCTCCCTCTGGAACCTTGAATTTTCATATATCAAGAGATAATAGTAGTTCTACAAACCACCCAAGTTGTGTACAGGGTGCGAGCTATATAATATTAGTTTGATCCATCTAGGGGTCTCAATATCAAGTCTATGTCCAAAAATATAAATATTATAAATTTCAAGAAAAGAAGTAATTATAATAAATAAAATAATTTCTTTCAAAAGAACTGAAAACTATTCCCCTTTTCCTTAGTTTCAAAGTAATGGATGGTAATGTTTTTTGAAAAAATAATTTTCAAAAACCAGTTACATATTTAAAAAATGTTTATCAATGATAAAATAGTACAAATCAAAAGAAAAAATTGTAAAACTCACCGAGGATAACTCATAGTATGTCCAACTAGGGCACTAATAGATTAATTAAGACTTTTTTCAAAGTACAAGTCGCTTGATCCCATGAGTCATGGTCTGGGGAATGGAGGAAAACCCCATAATGCCCACCCAACGTCCTTTTAAACTAACTCAGAGGAAAATGAATCTCAATCTAAGAATAGAGGAATACCTTGGAGAGTGAACTCCCTTACAATACTAAAGGACATGCATTGGCACTACACCTTTCGCTTATGTACCCAAGGATCACATTAATTCATTTATGAAATAAATTTGAATGGGATTACACATTACACAATAGAATTTAAATCACCCATTTTCTATCAGAACATAATTTGAAATATATTTCAAAATCCATATAATAATTCATTGAAAATTACCATTCTTTTTCCAAATTGAGGGGAAACCACATTTTCTCACAATCTTGTTTACACTGAAAAATATACCAACACAAAATAATGTAAAATCAATTAAAAAATAGAAATTATCTTCCAACCAATATATGATAATGAAAGAACCAGTAACCTCAAAATCAGTTTGCACACCACCCGCATGGGATCCACAAAAAACAGAAGGAACTCGAGATAAAAAATGGATTCCCTCATGCAACAGACATGTTTCACCACAACCAACTCAATGGTCAGCCTCAATAAGGAAATGCATGATTTATGCAGCATAATATTAAGTTATAATAATATCCTAGTCAAAATACACCACAAATATATCCCAACATTAATTTATAATCCATAATAAAATTAACAAATGATTATAAAACAATGTTATTACAAAAAAATAGAGACCAACGATTTTAAAGAATAAGGATCCAAGAAGAGTGATTTAGAAGAAAATTATTCACCCAAATTCACATAAGAGAGACCTAGTATTTTTTGAAAGGATGCCAATATTGAATGAATTTGGATTCCAAATCTCAGTGCATAAAACCCAATAGGTTGTGAATGATTTATGTTGTCAATACCATATTCATTAAAAAAATAACAAGAGTTAATTGTACACTTAAAAAAACCTCACCTTGGGTTAAATACAACCTAATAGATGAACTGATGACATGAATTAAGTTCACCCCTAATATGTTTTTCACACACTGAAAATAATTCACAACATCAACTGAGAATGTTATTCACATCTTGTATCTAATTCATGACATGTACTTGTTCAATAGCCAACACTAATCCCAACATCCAGTGAGAACTCCAAATTTACTATGTTTCCTTACGAACCCCATGTCAAACCATTAAGAATGTAAATTTATCATACCTTTTGTAAGAACCTGGATCTCATTTTTATTTATTTTTTTCTTTTTCTGATTGTTTTTGTGAAATAGAGGAATTTCTAGAAATTTATGAAGTGTACATCGTCTACTTTATGAGTACACATCGTGTACTCAGTTACCATAGGTAGTCGTGTGCCAGACGTGTAGCGTCCATGCACACATCCATGTGGGGGTGACCTGGAGGCTGCATAAAGCGGAGTATGGAAACAGCAAGTACACACTGTGTACATCAAAAGTACATGCCGTGTATTTTCTTTTTTTTTCACTAAACATGTCGGGGTCCCGTATAATCACCAGAAACAACTTCTTCTATGTTTTGTTAGGCCGAGAGCTCTAGTACTACCATGATCATCCTCAAATCCCCCGACTGAGCATCCGAACACTGATTCGACCATCGTCGATTGTGTTGGGATCACCTTGTTAAGCTCTCTCTTCTTCTTAAGATTTGTTTCATGATTCCCCCTCATTTTCAAGTTATCCTTTGTTGAACATTTTAGTCATTTTCATATATTGTTTGTGTTCTTTGGTGATTAATGCCCTGAGACTCAAGTATAATGATCTCCCAAAACCAAGGTAGGTGGTTTGTGCCTTTACGTCGAAAAACAGTGAGTTATATGATCAATTTTGGCCAATACCCTTAATCAGTGTATTGTGCGTTTACTGTTTTACCCCAGTTAATTTCTCTGAGATGCATTTCGAGATGTACGATAGACAGGGGCAGACCTTTCTTTCTTCGGTAGCTGTTACATCTACATGTCATGATCAAGTGAGAATGAGGCAGCTATTGGATTCTGATGTCCTAGTCCAAAGGGAGAGTGTGTCATGAGAGGAACCTATCCATTGATGGACCATATGAATGGATGAGATATTGCATTTCTAGGGAAGCGTATGGGTTCCAGCAGACATATGCGAGGATCTGATGTGGGACTTTCATTCATCAGTTTGGGAAGTTCAACCTGGTGTTACCAAGATGTGTCATGATCTACACTATCAGTATTGGTGGCAAGATATGATAATGGATGTGGCTAGTTTCAATATGAAGTGTTCCACCTGTCAGCTGGTGAAGGCAGAGTATTAGTGACCAGAAGGTCATTTGCAGTAGTTACTCATTCCCTAGTGGAAATGGAATGGTGTCACGATGGATTTCAGGAAAGGTTTTCCAAGGTTGCATCATGTTAAAGATATAGTATGGGTTTTCATTGACAGAATTACAATGGGATCTCACTTCTTACCGATCAAAGAGACCTTCATTGTTGATGACCTGGGATGGTTGTACATCCGTGAGATTGTATGCCTACATGGAGTTCCACAATCCATTGTTTCAGACAGGGATGCATGTTTTACTTCTCGGGTCTAGGAGGGGATTCAGAAGGCTTTGGGTACATTGGTACTTTTGAGTACATCATACCACCCCTAGATAGATGTCTTGCCAAATGGTACGATTCTGGTGCTTGAGGGCATGCTCCGAGCATGCATTTTGGATTTTGGAGGTTCTTGGGAGAAGCACATACCTCTTGTGGAGTTCTCCTATAAGAATAGTTTTCAAGAAACTATTCATATGGTGCCTTATGAGGCTTTGTATGGTAGTCCATGAATATCACCCTTATGTTGGGTAGTGGCATGAGAGGAGCTATGTTTGGTCCTCATCTTGTTCAGGATACCACATAGAAGATAGAGTTGATTCGGAAAAGGATGGCTACTGTGCAGTCTCAATAGAAGTCTTATGCTGATCAGCGGAGATGACCTCTAGAGTTCGATGTTGGGGATCAGGTTTTTCTCTATGTCACACCGATGTTGGGGAACACAAGGATTATGAGATATGGTAATCATTTTCCAAGGTATGTCGGGTCGTTTGAGGTGTTGGAGAGAGTTGGGCATGTTTCTTATTGGTTGCAGTTACCTCAGAGGTATCGGGCTATGCACAACATCTTCCATGTTTCATAGCTTCGACGTTACTTTTTATACCTGTGACGTGTTTTCCAACCTGAGGAGGATGAGTTGGAAGTGGATTCATATTTTAAGGAGTATCCTATCTGGATTGTTGATCGCAGTACAAAGGATCTCTGTGTTCGGTATGTTCCTCTGGTACGAGTGTTATAGCTGCACGGGCGAGTACAGGACGAGAAATGCGAGAGGGGGGATGATGTAGGAGCGCAGTGGCCGGAGTTGTCCAGGGTTTCTTCTTCTATGCGGCATTGGTAGGGAAATTCGGGGACAATTTTATTTAAGGGGGGAAGTTTGTAAAAACCCAGATCTTCTTTTTAGGAACTTTTTCATTTTCTAGTCGTTTTTTGAGAAAAATTGGAAATTTTGGGAATTTTCGAAGTACACTCCATGTACTCAGTTACCGCGGGTAGCTTTGTTCTAAGTGTGTAGCAGCCATGCACACGACCATGTGGTGGATACCTGGAGGCCTTTTAAAGTGGAGTACATAAACAAAAAAAATACACATTTCATACTTCAAAAGTACACGCCGTGTATTTTCTTTTTTTCACTAAACATACCGGGGTCACGTCTAATCGCCAGAACCGTCTTCTTCTAGGTTTCGTTCGAACAAGAGCTCCCGTATAGAAGTGATATTCCTCTGAGGCCCCATCCAAGCATCTGACCTCTAATTAGACTATCGTTTATTTCATTGGGATCACCTCAGTAAGGTATCTCTTCTGCTTGAGCATCTTTTCATGATTCCTCCTCTATTTCATGTTATCCTTTGTTGAATGTTTTGGACATTTTCATAGATCGTCAGCATTCTAAGGTGATTCAGGCCCTGAGACTCAATTATATCAATATCAAAACACTGAGGAAGGTGGTTTGTGTCATTCCATTGAATTTCATTGAGTTAAATGTTAAATTTTTTCCAATACCCTTAATCATGGTAATGTGTGTTTACCGTTTTACCCCAATTAATTTCCTTCCAAGATTTGTTTCTTGAGTTGAGGATATTTAGACATGAATTGGGTTGATTTCCCTATTTTGGATCTGTATTCCCGTGCATGTTCTATTTTTGACCGTTTGGTCCTACTTATCCCTTTCGGTCGCCTTGCATGTTTTTCCCATTCCTAGTGTTGTAGGGTGGAGTGTTTGTTTTCTGATATTTTTGATATGACGTGGATCGATTACCCAAATAGTTATTGATGTTTACTTTGGCCATAATACATTGCTTTTCTCATTGAATTACACAGGGTTGTGATGACCTGGTGCAGTAGACTATAAGGGGAATTGACTGAGTGAGATTCCCCAGGTAGTCTTTGAGCACTTAGGGCTATAAGTGGAATTAAACGAGTGAGATTCCTTAAAGAGTATTTGAACCATTCTAGACTATTAGAGGAATAGACCAAGTGAGATTCCTCAGAGAGTCCTTGACCACGTGGGGATATATGTGGATTGACCATGTGAGCTTCCTCAGAGAGTCCTTGACTACTATAGACTATAAGGGGAATTTACCATGTGAGCTTCCTCAGAGAGTCTTGAATTACATTTGACTATAAGGGAAATTGACTGTGATTCCTCCCTCAGAGAGTATTTATATATTATTTTGAATGAACTAGAGGGGATAGGATGTGTGTACTTCCCATAGGGTTACCTTGTTTGATTAGCTGCTTATTTGATATGTGGAACTTTTTATTGCTGAGTAATTCATTGTTTACTGCATCTATGCTTATTACCGGTCGTACATATTCACAAACTATTGGGAAAAAATAATTGGGTGGTTTCCTACTAGGATTTAGTCTCAAACCCTGTTTGGGTCATGATTTGTGGCCCAAAAAAATTATATTTCTACAAGTATAGAAAAGGGAAAGCGCCCTTCTACTTCGGGTACATAACTTGCTGTGGAGCTGGAGGGCATGGGACCAAGCTTAGTCTTGCGATGCTAAGGAGCTGTTTATATGTTTTATTGTGTACTTTGGTTTATTACTATTTTATTCCATCATTGTGACTTGTATGGATACTTTCCTAGAAATATGTATCTTGCATCATTATATATATATTCCAACTATTAATTTCTTCTAGTTTCGTTGTTCACTTTTGTATGGATTATTGCTGTTTCCGTTGTTGCTATTATTTAGATGTATTGTTTTACTCTGCCAATGGGATCATAGTTTCCCCATTATCACACCCAAGTCCCTTGCTTCTAGTCAGCAACCACTGGCATTTTGGGAAATGCGCTTGAGGGCATGTGACCTACCGGGTAAGGGGCTCCTCTGGGTGCCTTCTGGAACAGGGACGTTACACCTTTATCCAAGATTTGGAAAAAACAACACCCCCCCCCCAATTTCATTTATTTTTCTTAAAATATTATAAAAATACCATAATAAATAATAAGTTCTTACTATATTTGGTGATTGAAAACAATGTCTCCACAAGGTAAACAACATTGGTAAACTACTTTGCAGTACATGGAAAATAAATATTATTTGTATACAACTTGAATTGGGTGTAAAATTCCTATGTCTAGGGATACTTTATTAAAAATATAATCAAATCCATAATTACCCAAAAACCTAATATGTATAATATATATTCAATAGCTAGATCTAAGAAAATAACATAAATTATAATCCATGGCCATGGTAGAAGAAAATAAATCCTTATATTTTCATACATAATATATTATGCATTACATGAAAATTTATAAACAATGTATCAAATAAATTAAATAATTAATAATATCGATATTTAATTAATGTTATATAAACATGAATAATCTAATTAAATAAAAATTAAATAAAACAATTATTTATTTTAAAAACATTTTATATAAATATTATGATTTCATATTTTATGTAATCATGAAAAACATCTATTTACACTTCCAAAAAATTACCATATATAATAATTTTATTAACTCTTGAAATTATTATCCAAAATGAATTTTTTTCATTTTATTGATCCACATTATATAATAAAATTTGAAACAACCTTTTCCCATCAAAACATACATTCAAACCCCATTCCATAATCTCTCAAAATTCATTGAAAATGTCCTTTCATTTACCAAAATGAGGGGAAACATATTTTCTCAAATATTTATTTAAAGAGACAAATAAACCAACCCCAAATCATGAAAATTATTTATAAAACTAATAGAAATTATGGGTCGAACAATATAGGATAATGAAGTAACCACCATCCTAAAACTTAGGATGGACACCACCCGTATAGGATCAAAAACAATTGTAAGGAACTCAAGATCAATAATTGATTCCTTCAAGGAACACACATGTTTCACCATAACCATGTCACGACCCGTCCCTTGGGGCCCGTTCCATGACTACCCCAAGCCCACCTTCAATAGGACTAGGGCTGGTGACTCGTACCGAAGACGTATTACCTAAAACTGGGAAGGAATTTCCTTTACATAGTGGTCGACATAATAAATTTAATGGGAATGTATTGGAAATGGGGAGAGATCTTGGGGGATTACTTTCTCTCCAATGAAGAACGCTCCTCCCAATGAAGAACGACCACCGGAGATCGAAGAATGAGGAAACTGACCCCGAGCTGGATCAAAATCACACTACAAGGGAAATTACTGTAGGACGTCTTCAACGATCGTCCTTCCCACCTCTTTGACGAAAACAAACGAATGAGGTAGGGGTGTGTTTTATTTTTATCAATGTTAAATTCCCTCTCACATTGAATCATCTTCCCCGAGCCATATGATACCGCCCTAATGTGGAGGGTATGGGCCAAATAATCAGGGCCCGACCCCGCCGCAAATCATGTGGATATTTTTTGTGACCTTTTTCATGGAGATGGAGATAGGTGATGACAGTTGGCATTGGAGGAACTCATGAACCGCGACGAAGGAGAAAAACGAAGGGCGGTCGGAAAAGCCATCCGCCGGTAAAGGCACTGTGCACCACCGCCTACGGTCTCCGCTGTCCGTAGCTCCATCGCCCCACGGCCTCGCTCCATCTGTAGTCGTGCCACCCCATAGCCTCCCGGAACCCCCATGTGGCCGATCCGCCCTCGCAGAAACCCCCGCGGACAAGCCACCCTCGTGGCACCCTCCACAGCCAAGTCGCCCCGCGACCTCACGCCTTCCATGGCCGAGCTGCCCTGCACCCTCACGTCCTGCCGGACTGCCCAGCGTGAGCCGAGACGGGACGGACCTAGTGGGCCAGGCCACCCTGTGGGCCGGGCGAGACCTAGCGGGTCAGGTCGAGGCGACTCGATCCGGGTCGGCCCAGGCCAGATCAGCCTGACCGGACCCGGGATCACTTACACCCAATTGCGTTCTTTTGGCCATAACATTGGAAACAGACATCAGTTTGACAAACCATCAATATATCTGGAAACCCTAGAGTGAGACGGTCCCTTTCGTATACCCCACATGATATTTGGATAAAGTTGGGGAATGGTCAGGTTGGATCGAGCATTAATCTAATCGGGCCCATGGGGCTGAAAGGATAATAACTCATAGACCGAGCATCCGATTGACGCATCCTCTGTTGTGTTGAGACCACTATGACATGGTTGTCCTTTGAGATACTTCGTCGTGAGACTTCGTGGCCGTTAGAGTATCTACTGATGGATTGTGGATCAGACCCTCCTGGAGACAAGAGAGCGCAGTGCGGGAACCCTGTAGCTGGTTGTGACGTGAAGAATGAAGATGGATCCTATGTCGGTCATCACTGAGAGATCACGTGTGGGTCAGCACCAAGAGATCATGTATAGGTTAGAACCTAGCGATTCATTGTGGTTCAGCACATAGTGATCCTGTGTGTGTCATCACCGAGCGATCCTGTGTGGGTCATCACCGAGCAATCCTGTGTGTGTTAGCATCGAGCGATCCTGTGTGGGTCTATCTCTTAACAGAGTAAGATGATTCAGTAGTCACATATAATCATCTTTACTATTGTACATAAGTTATACCTGGTGTGAGATGAATCTATACCTGTATGGTACTTTCCTTTATGGTAATACCATGGTGGTTTTCTTCTGTGTGGAGTACTTGTGTGGTACTTTCCTTCGTGGTATTCCTTCCTTTTTGGAATAGTAGATCTTTGGGCTAGAGATGGACTCTGTGTTTTCCTCATTATTGATATGGGTTTACATGATAACCTAGGTATATGTAAGGGCATATACCTAAGTACGGTTGATAATTGATTCCTTGTTGTATGGTTTATTGTTGGTGGATTTTGTGAAACCTTGAGGGTCTCAGGTTCCCTTCTGAGTATCTTTATACTCACCCCTGCATGGGTTATGCCCTCACCTCATTGTGTTTGGTGATTATGACGGACATCACTAACTATGGAAAAGAGTTCTAGGACTGGAGGTAGCTCGGAGGTTGACCTAGATGAGGCGTACTGCAGAGATGATTGTTTGAGAGCTGGACCTACCCTTCAGGTAGGATTTGAGGGGGACAATCTAGGAACTTCTTTTCACCTAACAGTTGTCTTGTAATTTCCTATTTACCATGTACTTTCTAGTTGGGCTTGTATTCTGGCCCTTTTTTACATACTGTACTCAATCTATTACGAATCAGTTTACTCGAGTTTTTATCTTGCGGGGTGCTTGGTTATGTGTATTTCCGGTTGAAAAGGAAATGACTTCCCAGTTTTAGGGAATACGCCTTCGGTCCTAGGAAGGAATTTCCTTTAAAACCTGTAACACACACAACCAAGCATGCAGAAAGATGAAAACTCAAGAAAAACTGAATAATAAACAGAGTGAGTACAGTAAGAAAAAGGGGCCAGAACACAAGACCAACTGTAATGTAAAGGAAAACTGGAATGTACTAGATGACAGACAGGTGAAATGCAGCTCATGGATCATCCACCATGATTCGTA
This sequence comes from Viscum album, assembly GCA_963277665.1. Lineage (NCBI taxonomy): Eukaryota > Viridiplantae > Streptophyta > Magnoliopsida > Santalales > Viscaceae > Viscum > Viscum album. Next base: position 211,065,292 of record OY728123.1, read on the forward strand.
CCTGAAGTGTAGGTACAACTCACGAACGATCATCTCGGTGGATCGCCTCTTCTAACATCCACCTCCGAGATACCTCCAGTCATAGTACCCTCATCCTCAGTCAGCGTTGTCCGTCATCTACACCAAATGCAACAAAGTGTGGGTATATCCTGTGCATGGGTGGGTATAACGATACTCAGAAGGGACCCCAAGACCCTTAATGTCTAAAAAAATCTACCAGGATAAACACACAACATGATATCGACTGAAAACCCTACTTAGGAATATTCCCATACATATACCTAAGTTATCAAGTAAACCCATCTCAATCATGAGGAAAACAAGGTGTCCATCTCAAATCCCAAAGATTAACTATTCCACAAAGGAAGGAAAATCACGAAGGAAAGTACCTCACAGGTATTCCACATATATGAATACCACCAGGGTATTACCATGAATGAATGAACCACAAGGTACAGACTCAACTCACACCAGGTATAACTTAGGTACAGTAGTAGAGATGATTAGATGTAACTATTGAATCATCTTACACTATTAAGATGCATACCCACGTAGGATTCTAAATCATCAGGCCCACACATGATCCTAGTACATCGTCATACCCACAGAGGATCCAATTACAGCATCAGACACACATAGGATCCAAGTACATCGTCAGAACCACACATGATCCTAGTACTGCATCCGACCCACACAGTATACTTGTACATTGTCAGACCCACAGAAGATCCTAGTACTGCATCAGACCCATACAAGATCCTAGTACATAATCAGACCCACAAAGGGTCCCAGTACCACCTCAAACCCACACGGGATCCTTATACATCCTCATACCCACACAGGATCCTAGTACTGCATCATACCCACACAAGATCCCTTTCTCATGTCACAGCCAGCTACATGGTACCCGCACTAAGCTTGATCATCTCCAAGAGAGTCTGCTCATCACGCTACTGGTCTATACTCCAACTACCAGGACATCCCATGAAGAAGTATCTCAATGTACTGCCACATCATAGGGGTCTCAACTGAATAGACGGTGCATCAGTCGGACGCCCGATCTCGGAGTTATTAGCCTTTCAGTCCTGGGGGACCAGTTGGATTTGTGCTCGATCCAACCTATACATTCCCCATCATAATCAAAATATTCATTGGGGTATACCAAAGGGACCATCTCACTCCAGGTTTTCCAACGCAATTGACATTTCGTCAAACGGATTTCTGGTGACAAAGTTATGGAAAAAAAGAAAGTAATTGGGTCGAAGTGGGCCCAGGTCTGGTTTGACCCAGCCTGACCTGCTAGGTCTAACTCGGCACACTATGTGGCTTCGCCCGCAGGGTGGCCCGGCGCGCTGGGTCTGGCCCGACCCGCGCCGGGTGGCCTGGTCCGCTTCAGGCGGCCCTGTCTGCACCGGGCAGTTTGGCAGGCCACGAGGGCCGAAGAGGGCGTGGGGCGGCTTGGAAACGGGCTAGCTCGACAGCAGGGCGGCTCGTCCGTGGACGATACGAGGCCACGGGGCGGCTCTGCTGCAATGATGCTCAACCGCTGATGGAACGAGGCCACAGAGGGTTCCTCAAGGGCGGCTCGGCCGTAGGGGGTGCCGCGAGGGCAGCATGGCCTCATGGGGCTTTCGCGATGGCGGACCAGCTGTGGGGGGTGTTGCGAGGCCGTGGGTGGCTTGGACATAGAAGAAGCGAGTCTGGGCATGTCACGGAGTAGGGGAGGCTGCCAGGAGGCGCAGTAGGCTGCTAGGCGGCGTGGTGAGGCCACGGGCGGCGATTCCATGGATGGAGGAGGCCATAGGGGCGGTGCCGCAGACAACGGAGGCTACGAGTGGCAGGGGCTACGGGCAGTAGTGTGTGTTCCATTTCTGATAGCTAGCATGTTCTGCCACCCTTTGTTGGTCGCCTTCATCAAGGTTCTTGAGTTCCACTGGTTCTAACCACCGGCACAGGTCGTCATCTCCGTCATGAAGATCACACAAAATATCCACAAGATTTGTGGAGGGGTTGGGCCATGTTTGTTCGGCACGTACCCTACGAATATGGATGGTAGCATATGGCTTGAGGAAGAAGATTCAATGTGATAGGGAATTGAACCTTGATCAATGTAGAGACTCGAAACTTGACGTACATGGACATTACATTACTTTTGCGGAATACTTAGTACATAATAAAAACACACACACAAGGATCATAATAGTTTAGTATCTTTGGAAACTCGGAACGTAATCTTCTAATTGTGGTGAAAGATCTTCAACATCTCCCATAAAGATCTTCCCTTTTGTTTTACCTAAAACCTTTCTTTATATCCTGGGGAAAAGAAAACATAAAATGGTGAGCTCAAATTCTCAGTAAGGGTAAACAAAAGAAAAATCAATCACATCATATTCATAAGAACATAACTTTTGGAAATCTTAACCTGCAAAAGAGAGCATAATTTCATAACATGGGATAAATCATAGTAGTGAAATGAAATCCAAATAAACATAACATAAAACATTAATCTTTGTGGCATACACACATAATCATGGAAAATCATTTCTTGTTAGTCTTGACTCATTGCCAAGACCATCTTAGTGGACAAAGTCCCTTTCTGAACTGAGTTCACTCCTCGTTTCAGTCCTGTATCACTGAACCGAAATAACCTTTCGTTCCAGCCATGTCTATCTCATGAGATATAAAATCATTACCCAATGTATTGTATGGAGATATAGGTCCCGCCCATCTTATAATTAATCCTTTCTTATGTGTCCCACATAATCATAAACCATACATCATAGCGTAACCCATGTAATAAAAATGGGATTCTTAAACAGCATGACATCATAAAACAATTCATATAAGATAAAGGAATTCATAAAAATAATTCAATCACAACATGATCAAATCAATGTAATAATAGGGATAAAAACAGAACCCTTTATTATCTTAGATGGAAAATAATTTTGATAAAGCACTTGAACTCCATTCTTGAGGAAAATATCCTTTCTTCTTCAAAAAACATTTTTCCTTTCATAACATGTCATACGACATTAAAATAAAAGAGGTTGATTAAAAATAAACTTGAAAACTTGTAAAGGAATATTCTTGTAAATAATGTTTTAAAAATCCATTCATGCCGTATAATTTAAAAAAACATTCTTCATACTTTTGTCGGAAAAGTCAAAAAGTACCTCGTATGAAAAACGACAAAAGATTCCTTTCATATCCTTTAATAAAAACTCACCGAAGGGTAGAATTGGATTTAAACAATTTTAGGTGGATGGAAATAACATTGAATATTGAGGAAACATGGATGTGGATGATAAAATACACCCCAGTAAATGCCAAAGTATAAACAATCTCGGATAAAAATGAGATTGTGATATTTTCCCTTACCTTAGGTCCGACTTGCTTTGTAAGTGTCTGAACCTCCTGTATAATGATTTAAATCATGTTATTAACTTATTCCAGAATCATATTCATTGTTATTATATCATATATGGTCCACTTATGACTTTATATTACCCGTTATTTTGTAAATTCATGTTAATGTAGCGTTTTGGGTAAAATCGTCTCATTTGTCGTTCGGGTTTTTAACTTGTAATTATTCATACGATTACATAGATCATGATTACTAAATTCCAGAATATAAAACATGATTTATATATATATATTCATAGTACAAATATATAATAAATCAGTAAATGGAAAGAAATACACCGTTCATGGAGACGGTAGTCCGTACGTACGCATGAATGCTGTTTTCATTTCCTTATTGAATTGAATGGAATTAAGTAGATGACATACATATAAATATAAATAATTCCAGTATCATTATTAGGTCATATATTTCATTTGTACTTATTATATATACTTTATAATCATTCATGAATGGTTAATCATTGAGAATGAATCTCATCGCGTCGTGGAGACGGTAGTCCGTACGTACGCACGAGCGATGATATCGTTCCCATGGTCGTGGAATTGTGTTGAAGTGTATGTATACTATTTCAGTATCAATATCACTTTATAATAATCATAAATAGTTACTCATTACACCATTATACCCATCCTTGTAAGGTGGTGGTGGAAAATAGATTACACCACGGTGTGGAGACGGTATTCCGTACGTACACACGCGTGGTGATTTCATTTTTCCGTAGGATGGATAGAAGGTGAATTAATGTTGTTTAATATTTATAATAACATATCAGTATGTAAGTAATACTGATGTTATTACTTTATCATGAAACAACTAAAGGAGAAGAAGTTGAAGAAGAAAGAAATTGAAAAGATCGGTAACGGATATTACCTCTTCTTTGAAACGCTTCTTTGAATCCTCCACTTAGGGAACTAATATTGGTCTTTGAAGAAGACCAGGACCTATAGGATTATTATAGGGAAGTGGAGAGGAGAAAATGGCAGGGGTTGTCCGAGCTTGAGTGCTCAAATTGGTGTGAGGAGGAGGGGGAGGAGGTTCCCTTTTATAAGGGAGGAGAGGGGCACCTTAGGAATATCTCAAAATATTATTTTATATTAAAGTCAAAATCGGTTTATAATGCTTCCAAAGGGTCTTATTTCGAAGCTAAAGTGGGGAAGGGTCGAAATACTATCAACCAATAGGATTTAGACAAGTTTAGGTTATTATTTTAACCTTATCAATTAGATTTATCTTTAAGTTAAATAATTTAACTTTTACCGTGTCTTTTTGTTTTCTTACACTATATGGTTAATACACTTACTATAACATGCCAAACGAACCCCAAATTGTTTATTATTAATATATATATCCTTATCTATGTCATTTGGACGAACCTTAGATTTTTAGGAATAAAATAACAATTAATAATATAATATTTGATTTAAAAACTATTTTGTGTCAATTTTGACACTATTTTATATATGATTTTTGTGAAAGTAATAACAGAATTATATGTTCGAACCAAGTTTATTAAATCAACACTAATATATCATAGTAACCTATAAAATTATTGGAATTCATAAAAAGTCTTAAATTACATTTATTTTGGTATTTATAATATCAATTATGTCAATATTTCATTAATAAGATAATTACTACATCATCTTTGTGTCATACATAAATTAACTTATTTGATGTCTAAAAATTACAAATAAAATACCATTATGTAGGAAATCCTTTTATCTTTCTAATGAATATTTACAATCGAATATATATTATTTATAACCCTATATTAAAAATGTTTTAGTAAATAAACTTTGATTTTAACTCTTTTAACTCTTCTTTGAATTAAATAATAATAAATGTCCTAATCTAATCCAAGTGGGCCTAAATGATAATATTTTACACTTAAGGTTGTTTTTGGTCTAGATACACTTGTCCAATAGGATTAGGACATGTGTTAGGGTAATATTAATATCATTCTTACCCTTAATTACCCTATTTACTTTTAACCGTGGAAAATAAAAGTAAAAAGTTACTATTCACCAAAAATTATTTTCATCTCATTGAACCACATTTTACTTACTGAAATCAACCGTGTTTCTCGGATTTTTGAAATTCCATTCACAGAAGCGGTAAAATTAAGTTTCATGAAAAATTCCGTTTTTTAACTACCACTTAGTAGTTTCACTATTCATCAAAAATTCATATTTTTCAGAACAATGCCAAAATTTCATCCTAAGCTATATTTCATATTCCGAATTCAAAAATGAATTATATTTAACCAAATTCATAACATAGAAGTTTCATTAATTAATTTTATAATTAAATCCCGCTGTTAAAACAAATAGCGTGTTTTTAAGAAGCAATATCTATCAAAAGATTGACACTTGATTATGTCTGGTTTAAATGTGAAATTACACTCAATGACCAACATTGTATTAAATTGTAAAAATATATTCTAAATATACTTTAAAACCACTCAAATTAATAATTTATCACTATTAATTATTTCGATAAAAAAAGTTGTTTTTAATTATAATTTACTAATTTTCACTATTCATCAGAATATGAAAGTTATCCGAAAAGTACCAAAATTTCACCTTAGGCTAAATTCGATACTCCGAATCCAAAAATTAAGTCCATTTTGAGAGCTAAAATTTCCAAAATTTAAGAAGTGGTTATTAATATTCATAACGGCTAGTTTTAATAATATTTTAATAGCATATCGTTGTTTCGTGAAACTCAGTATTGCGTACTACACACGCAATCGAGGAAGGTTGCGATTGCGTGTAATGAAAGGCAAGTCAAACATGTGTGTTGTGAAAGATCCTTTTGGTGTAGCGTACAACACAAGACATTAGTGAAATAAAAAAAAGAATATTTTTCATAAAATCTCGGGCTATTACATTCTACCCCCCTTAAAATGAATTTCGCCCTCAAAATTCGTCGGGGTTATAAATGTTTTACTATTCGAAAGTTTCATTAATAGAAACCAACAACGTAAAAAGGAATATCAAAACCAATCTTTAAAAACAAAAGTATGAAACGTAACGGTTACCCAAATAAACTAATCACTGGGATTCCACATAGGTGAAAATATGGATATGGAAGAGAAATCTAACCATCATTTTCTGATAGAGAGTGGTAGAGAACATGGCTATGGAAGAGCCAGCAATCACAAAGCCATAAATTTGTGACGATCTAAGGTACCATCTGATTCATTAGATATAAGATCACTAGGAAAACATTTTTGGTTTTCAAGATCGTTTCCCTAAAGATAAAGAATTTGAATTAGAATAAATACTTACTTTATTTTGGTACAATCTCACTATTGTTCGTGCCTTTAACAATTTCCACTTCATCTCTTAAATAAATGAAGTTGAATTTGTTATTCGTGAAGTGTTAGCAGATCATGTGATAGAATGACGGGTCATTCCATCTGTCTCAAACAAAAGGTTAGCAAAAATTATATACATAAGTCGATCTATAGTGAGATTAATCATATATGGTTCCTAAAATGGACTTTATTCTTCATATATCATACTGCTTAATATAATAAAACTAGTTTCTAATAAACATGGACTTCCTGTAGGCTAGTGGTAGGCGATAAATGCCAGTCGCACTTCGGTTGTGGGTTCAATTCCAACATCCTTGTCCGACGCGATGGGCTGTCGCCCATCCTGCAGGTTGTCCTTTTTCTAAAACTATATTACTATAACATCCCATCAATAATATCGAGAAAACTTCGATCCTTAAACAATACTAACTTATGTCCAACATAATCTATTCCAATCTGCAGTCCACTCTCATAACATAGTGAAAACGATTACCAGAGATTTAACACCATCGTCGATCCCCATATATCATAAGATATGTTTTGTTGGTCACATTCCAAACATTCAAAGTCCTTAATCATGTATTCTCTTGAATACCATAATGAAAACATGAATACAGTTAAAATTTAACACTTTCCACATACCAAAATCCTCAAAATTCTATATACTCAAACCATGATATCACTTAGTCCTTATATCAATCATGAGCTCATGAATACTGTTAAAAATTTCATTTTCCCATTTTCCCTTCATTATGCGCATATTATCTTATTTCCAAAAATATCTCAATCACTTTGAATACCACATTAGACTAATACATAAATATTCCAATACTCCATGATACAATATTATTTTGGAATCCCATTACATAAACACTTAATCATTCCACCACATCGTTGTCATATTCAACATCGCCAATAGTGATCGCATGTGACTTCCCTTCGTCCTTTGCCTTCAGTGGTTTCTCATGTTGATCATCACAAACCCTTAGATTAGGGCATTTATTAGCATAATTCCCCATTTCCTTGCACTTGAAGCATTGAAGTGTTGGTGGTGCGTTCTCTGCAGTGTTTGCTTTGTTCACATCATTAGAAACCCTTTTTCCATTACTTCGACACTCAACTGCTCGATGACCTTCTTTTCCACACTTAAAACATTTTCTAGACCCTTTAAGACAATCTCCGCCATGCTTATTTCCACACTTTGAGCATAAGGAAACATTCATTTTCTTTTCACCATTATTCTGAGATTTCTCCTTGAACTCCATCTTTCGTTACTTTTCCAAACCATAAGATGGATATGTAACACCAACTTCCATTTATACCTTGATAGCACAACGCAGAATTTCTTCATAGCTACTGAAGTCTCTTATAGCTAATGCCCTTCGAAGACTTGGTTTCAAGCCACTGAAAAATCGATCAACTTTACTTTCAGGTTGGATGATAATGCCAGATGCATACCTTGCAAGTCTTGTAAAATTTGCTTCATATATACCAACAGATTCATCATCCTTTTTCTTTAGTTCAAGAAACTCCTTCTCCATCTTTGTTCGAAGAATACGAGGGAAGTTCTTACTGAAAAACAAGTTCTTGAACTCGTCCCATTCCATGGACTCAATTTCATCTCTTTGCCTCGTATTCTTGATAAGATTCCACCATTGATCAGCTTCACCTTCCAAACGATATACTGCTAAGATGACTTTATCATGTTCAGAACATTGAATAATTGAAAATATCTTTTCAGTAGTACTGATCCATTATTCAGCAACAAGTGGATCAGAAGACCCACTGAAAGAAGGTGGACGTTGCCTCATGAAGGACTCAATAAAATATTGTTCCCTTCTATGCTCATTTGGAAGTCGAGAATGATTCATAGCTTGTGTAAGTATAGCAATAAGATTTTTCACTCCATCTCCCATTACATTTGTTTGTTCAGGAGGGCAATCATTGCATTGTCCATTGCATCGATCAACACGGTTCCTTCGGGTTCCAGCCATCGTCTAAAACCCAAAAAGAATAGTTTGAGAGGCAAAAATCATGCTAGGGAAAACAACATTATAAAGGGGGAGTATCCTCAATATCTAACTTCTTAGGTTAAATTCTATGATCGTTACCATAGTTCTAGGACTGTATGTTATACGTATACTTATCCTTAGGAACATCCATAGATATACCTTAGAAATATCTCTAGGGATCTCACTAACGTTTTCGCATCATAGTTTCGAAAGGTTGACTAAACCTTTCCTCTGATACCAACTGTAGAGACCCGAAACTTGACGTACATGGACATTACATTACTTTTGCGGAATACTTAGTACATAACAAAAACACACACACAAGGATTGTAATAGTTTAGTGTCTTTGGAAACTCGGAACGTAATCTTCTAATCGTGGTGAAAGATCTTCAACATCTCCCATAAAGATCTTCCCTTTTTTTACCTAAAACCTTTCTTTATATCCTGGGGAAAAGAAAACATAAAATGGTGAGCTCAAATGCTCAGTAAGGGTAAATAAAAGAAAAATCAATCACATCATATTCATAAGAACATAACTTTTGGAAATCTTAACCTGCAAAAGAGAGCATAATTTCATAACATGGGATAAATCATAGTAGTGAAATGAAATCCCAATAAACATAACATAAAACATGAAACTTTGTGGCATACACACATAATCATGGAAAATCATTTCTTGTTAGTCTTGACTCATTGCCAAGACCATCTTAGTGGACAAATTCCCTTTCTGAACCGAGCTCACTCCTCGTTTTAGTCCTGTATCACTGAACCGAAATAACCTTCCGTTCCAGCCATGTCTATCTCATGAGATATAAAATCTTTACCCAATGCATTGGAGGGAGATATAGGTCCCACCCATCTGATAATGAATCCTTTCTTATGTGTGCCACATAATCATAAACCATACATCATAGCGTAACCCATGTAATAAAAATGGGATTCTTAAACAACATGACATCATAAAACAATTCATATAAGATAAAGGAATTCATAAAAATAATTCAATCACAACATGATCAAATCAATGTAATAATAGGGATAAAAACAGAACCCTTTATTATCTTAGATGGAAAATAATTTTGATAAAACACTTGAACTCCATTCTTGAGGAAAATATCCTTTCTTCTTCAAAAAACATTTTTCCTTTCATAACATGTCATACGACATTAACATAAAAGAAGTTGATTAAAAATAAACTTGAAAACTTTTAAAGGAATCTTCTTGGAAATAATGTCTTAAAAATCCATTCATGCCGTATAATTTAAAAAACATTCTTCTTACTTTTGTCGGAAAAGTCAAAAAGTACCTCGTACGAAAAATGACAAAAGATTCCTTTCATATCCTTTAATAAAAACTCACCGAAGAGTAGAATTGGATTTAAACAATTTTAGTTGGATGGAAATAACATTGAATATTGAGGAAACATGTATGTTGATGATAAAATACACCCCAGTAAATGCCAAAGTATAAACAATCTCGGATAAAAATGAGATTGTGATATTTTCCCTTACCTTAGGTCCGACTTGCTTTGTAAGTGTCCGAAACTCCTGTATAATGATTTAAATCATGTAATTGACTTATTCCAGAATCATATTCATTGTTATTATATCATATATGGTCCACTTATGACTTTATATTACCCGTTATTTTGTAAATTCATGTTAAAGTGGCGTTTTGGGTAAAATCGTCTCATTTGTCGTTCGGGTTTTTAACTTGTAATTATTCAAATGATTACATAGATCATGATTACTTAATTCCAGAATATAAAACATGATTTATATTTATATATTCATAATACAAATATATAATAAATCTGTAAATGGAAATAAATACACCGTTCATGGAGACGGTAGTCCGTACGTACGCATGAACGCTGTTTTCATTTCCTTATTGAAATGAATGGAATTAAGTAGATGACATACATATAAATATAAATAATTCCGGTATCATTATTAGGTCATATATTTCATTAGTACTTATTATATATACTTTATAATCATTCATGAATGGTTAATCATTGAGAATGAATCTCATCGCGTCGTGCAGACGGTAGTCCGTACGTACGCACGAGCGATGATATCGTTCCCATGGTCGTGGAATTGTGTTGAAGTGTATGTATACTATTTAAGTATCAATATCACTTTATAATAATCATAAATATTTACTCATTACACCATTATACCCATCCTTTTAAGGTGGTGGTGGAAAATAGATTACACCACGGCGTGGAGACGGTATTCCGTACGTACGCATGCGCGGTGATTTCATTTTTCTGTAGGATGGATAGAAGGTGAATTAGGGTTGTTTCATATTTATAATAACATATCAGTATGTAATTAATACTGATGTTATTACTTTATCATGAAACAACTAAAGGAGAAGAAGTTGAAGAAGAAATAAATTGAAAAGATCGGTAACGGATATTACCTCTTCTTTGGAACGCTTCTTTGAATCCTCCACTTAGGGAACTAATATTGGTCTTTGAAGAAGACCAGGACCTCTAGGATTATTCTAGGGAAGTGGAGAGGAGAAAATGGCAGGGGTTGGCCGAGCTTGAGTGCTCAAATTGGTGTGAGGAGGAGGGTGAGGAGGTGCCCTTTTATAAGGGAGGAGAGGGGCACCTTAGGAATATCTCAAAATATGATTTTATATTAAAGTCAAAATCGGTTTATAATGGTTCCAAAGGGTCTTATTTCGAAGCTAAAGTGGGGAAGGGTCGAACTCCTATCAACCAATAGGATTTAGACAAGTTTAAGTTATTATTTTAACCTTATCAATTAGATTTAACTTTAAGTTAAATAATTTATCTTTTACCGTGTCTTTTTGTTTTCTTACACTATATGGTTAATACACTTACTATAACATGACAAACGAACCCCAAATTGTTTATTATTAATATATATATCCTTATCTAAGTAATTTGGACTAACCTTAGATTTTTAGGAATAAAATAACAATTAATAATATAATATTTGATTTAAAAACTATTTTGTGTCAATTTTGACACTATTTGATATATGATTTTTCTGAAAGCCATAACAGAATTATATGTTCTAACCAAGTTTATTAAATCAACACTAATATATCATAGTAACCTAGAAAATTATTGGAATTCATAAAAAGTCTTAAATTTCATTTATTTTGGTATTTATAATATCAATTATGTCAATATTTCACTAATAAGTTAATTACTACATCATCTTTGTGTCATACATAAATTAACTTATTTAATGTCTAAAAATTACAAATAAAATACCATTATGTAGGAAATCCTTTTATATTTCTAATGAATATTTAAAATCTAATTTATCTTATGTATAACCCTATATTAAAAATGTTTTAGTAAATAAACTTTGATTTTAACTCTTTTAACTCTTCTTTCAATTAAATAATAATAAATGTCCTAATCTAATCTAATTGGGCCTAAATGATAATATATTACACTTAAGGTTTTTTTGGTCGAGATAAACTTGTCCAATAGGATTAGGACATGTGTTAGGGTAATATTAATATCATTCTTACCCTTAATTACCCTATTTACTTTTAACCGTGGAAAATAAAAGTAAAAAGTTACTATTGACCAAAAATTATTTTCATCTCATTGAACCACATTTTACTTACTGAAATCAACCGTGTCTCTCGGATTTTTGAAATTCCATTCACAGAAGTGGTAAAATTATGTTTTATGAAAAATTCAGTTTTTTAACTACCACTTAGTAGTTTCACAATTCATCAAAAATTGATGTTTTTCAGAACAATGCCAAAATTTCATCCTAAGCTATATTTCATACTACGAATTCAAAAATGAAGTCTATTTTACCAAATTAATAACATAGAAGTTTCATTAATTAATTTTATAATTAAATCCCGCTGTTAAAACAAATAGCGTGTTTTTAAGAAAAAATATCTATCAAAAGATTGACACTTGATTATGTCCTGTTTAAATGTGAAATTACATTCAATGACCAACATTGTATTAAATTGTAAAAATATATTCTAAATATACTTTAAAACCACTCAAATTAATAATTTATCACTATTAATTATTTCGATTAAAAAAGTTGTTTTTAATTATAATTTAGTAATTTTCACTATTCATCAGAATATGAAAGTTATCCGAAAAGTACCAAAATTTCACCTTAGGCTAAATTCGATACTCCGAATCCAAAAATGAAGTCCATTTTGAGAGCTAAAATTTCTAAAATTTAAAAAGTGGTTATTACTATTCATAACGGCTAGTTTTAATAATATTTTAATTGCATATCGTTGTTTCGTGAAACTCAGTATTGCGTACTACACATGCTATCGAGAAAGGTTGTGATTGCGTGTAATGCAAGGCAAGTAAAAGATGCGTGTTGTTCAAGATCCTTTTGGTGTAGCGTACAACACAAGACATTAGTGAAATAAAAAAAAGAATATTTTTCATAAAATCTCGGGCTGTTACATTCTACCCCCCTTAAAGTGAATTTCGCCCTCGAAATTCGTCGGGGTTATAAATGGTTTACTATTCGAAAGTTTCATTAATAGAAACCCACATCGTAAAAAGGAATATCAAAACCAATCTTTAAAAAAAAAAGTATGAAACGTAACGGTTACCCAAATAAACTAATCACTGGGTTTCCACATAGGTGAAAATATGGATATGGAAGAGAAATCTAACCATCATTTTCTGATGGAGAGTGGTAGAAAACATGGTTGTGGAAGAGCCAGCAATCACAAAGCCATAAATTTGTGACGATCTAAGGTACCATCTGATTCATTAGATATAAGATCACTAGGAAAACATTTTTGGTTTTCAAGATCGTTTCCCTAAAGTTAAAGAATTTGAATTAGAATAAATACTTACTTTATTTTGGTACAATCTCACTGTTGTTCGTGCCTTTAACAATTTCCACTTCGTCTCTTAAATAAATGAAGTTGAATTTGTTATTCGTGAAGTGTTAGCAGATCATGTGATAGAATGACGGGTCATTCCATCTGTCTCAAACAAAAGGTTAGCAAAAATTATATACATAAGTCGATCTATAGTGAGATTAATCATATATGGTTCCTAAAATGGACTTTATTCTTCATATATCATACTGCTTTATATAATAAAACTAGTTTCTAATAAACAGGGACTTCCTGTAGGCCAGTGGTAGGCGATAAAGGCCAGTCGCACTTCAGTTGTGGGTTCGATTCCAACATCCTTGTCCGACGCGATGGGTTGTCTCCCGTCCTGCAGGTTGTCCTTTTTCTAAAACTATATTACTATAACATCCCATAAATAATATCGAGAAAACTTCGATCCTTAAACAATACTAACTTATGTCCAACATAATCCATTCCAATCTGCAGTCCACTCTCATAACATAGTGAAAACGATAACCAGAGATTTAACACCATCGTCGATCCCCATATATCATAAGATATGTTTTGTTGGTCACATTCCAAACATTCAAAGTCCTTAATCATGTATTCTCTTGAATACCATAATGAAAACATGAATACAGTTAAAATTTAACAATTTTCACATACCAAAATCCTCAAAATTCTATATACTCAAACCATGATATCACTTAGTCTTATATCAATCATGAGCTCATGAATACTGTTAAAAATTTCATTTTCTCATTTTCCCTTCATTATGCGCATATCATCTTATTTCCAAAAATATCTCAATCACTTTGAATACCTCATTATACTAATACATAAATATTCCAATACTCCATGATACAATATTATTTTGGAATCCCATTACATAAACACTTAATCATTCTACCACATCGTTGTCATATTCAACATCGCCAATAGTGATCGCATGTGACTTCCCTTTGTCCTTTTCCTTCAGTGGTTTCTCATGTTGATCATCACTAACCCTTGGATTAGGGAATTTATTATCATAATGCCCCATTTCCTTGCACTTGAAGCATTGAAGTGTTGGTGGTGCGTTCTCTGCAGTGTTTTCTTTGTTCACATCATTAGAAACCCTTTTTCCATTACTTCGACACTCAACTGCTCGATGACCTTCTTTTCCACACTTAAAACATTTTCTAGTCCCTTTCAGACAATCTCCACCATGCTTCTTTCCACACTTTGAGCATAAGGAAACATTCATTTTCTTTTCACCATTATTCTGAGATTTCTCCTTGAACTCCATCTTTCGTTTCTTTTCAAAACCATAAGATGGATATGTAACACCAACTTCCATTTCTACCTTGATAGCACAACGCAAAATTTCTTCATAGCTACTGAAGTCTCTTATAGCTAATGCCCTTCGAAGACTTGGTTTGAAGCCACTGAAAAATCGATCAACTTTACTTTCAGGTTGGATGATAATGCCAGATGCATACCTTGCAAGTCTTGTAAAATTCGCTTCATATATACCAACAGATTCATCATCCTTTTGCTTTAGTTCAAGAAACTCCTTCTCCATCTTTGTTCGAAGAATACGAGGGAAGTACTTACTGAAAAACAAGTTCTTGAACTCGTCCCATTCCATGGACTCAATTTCATCTCTTTGCCTCGTATTCTTGATAAGATTCCACCATTGATCAGCTTCACCTTCCAAACGATATACTGCTAAGATGAATTTATCATGTTCAGAACATTGAAGAATTGAAAATATATTTTCAGTAGTACTGATCCATTGTTCAGCAACAAGTAGATCAGAAGACCCACTGAAAGAAGGTGGACGTTGCCTCATGAAGGACTCAATAAAATATTGTTCCCTTCTCTGCTCATTTGGAAGTCCAGAATGATTCATAGCTTGTGTAAGTATAGCAATAAGATTTTGCACTCCATCTCCCATAACATTTGTTTGTTCAGGAGGGCAATCATTGCATTGTCCATTGCATTGATCAACACGGTTCCTTCGGGTTCCAGCCATCGTCTAAAACCCAAAAAGAATAGTGTGAGAGGCAAAAATAATGCTAGGGAAAACAACATTATAAAGGGGGAGTATCCTCAATATCTAACTTCTTAGGTTAAATTCTATGATCTTTACCATAGTTCTAGGAATTTATCTTATACGTATACTTATCCTTAGGGACATCCCTAGATATACCTTAGAAATATCTCTAAGGATCTCACTAACGTTTTCGCATCCTAGTTTCCAAAGGTTGACTAAACCTTTCCTCTGACACCAACTGTAGAGACCCGCAACTTGACGTACATGGACATTACATTACTTTTGCGGAATACTTAGTACATAACAAAAACACACACACAAGGATCGTAATAGTTTAGTGTCTTTGGAAACTCGGAACGTAATCTTCTAATCATGGTGAAAGATCTTCAACATCTCCCATAAAGATCTTCCCTTTTTTTTTACCTAAAACCTTTCTTTATATCCTGGGGAAAAGAAAACATAAAATGGTGAGCTCAAATGCTCAGTAAGGGTAAAAAAAATAAAAATCAATCACATCATATTCATAAGAACATAACTTTTGGAAATCTTAAACTGCAAAAGAGAGCATAATTTCATAACATGGGATAAATCATAGTAGTGAAATGAAATCCAAATAAACATAACATAAAACATTAAACTTTGTGGCATACACACATAATCATGGAAAATCATTTCTTGTTAGTCTTGACTCATTGACAAGACCATCTTAGTGGACAAAGCCCCTTTCTGAAAAGAGCTCACTCCTCGTTTCAGTCCTGTATCACTAAACCGAAATAACCTTCCGTTCCAGCCATGTCTATCTCATGAGAAATAAAATCATTACCCAATGCATTGGAGGGAGATATAGGTCTCACCCATCTGATAATGAATCCTTTCTTATGTGTTCCACATAATCATAAACCATACATCATAGCGTAACCCATGTAATAAAAATGGGATTCTTAAACAACATGACATCATAAAACAATTCATATAAGATAAAGGAATTCATAAAAATAATTCAATCACAACATGATCAAATCAATGTAATAATAGGGATAAAAACAGAACCCTTTATTATCTTAGATGGAAAATAATTTTGATAAAACACTTGAACTCCATTCTTGAGAAAATATCCTTTCTTCTTCAAAAAACATTTTTCCTTTCAAAACATGTCATATGACTTTAAAATAAAAGAAGTTGATTAAAAATAAACTTGAAAACTTGTAAAGGAATCTTCTTGGAAATTATGTTTTAAAAATCCATTCATGCCGTATAATTTAAAAAAACAGTCATCATACTTTTGTCGGAAAAGTCAAAAAGTACCTCGTACGAAAAACGACAAAAGATTCCTTTCATATCCTTTAATAAAAACTCACCGAAGGGTAGAATTGGATTTAAATAATTTTAGGTGGATGGAAATAACATTGAATATTGAGGAAACATGGATGTTGATGATAAAATACAACCCAGTAAATGCCAAAGTATAAACAATCTCGGATAAAAATGAGATTGTGATATTTTCCCTTACCTTAGGTCCGACTTGCTTTGTAAGTGTCCGAAACTCCTGTATAATGATTTAAATCATGTTATTGACTTATTCCAGAATCATATTCATTGTTATTATATCATATATGGTCCACCTATGACTTTATATTACCCGTTATTTTGTAAATTCATGTTAAAGTAGCGTTTTGGGTAAAATCGTCTCATTTGTCGTTCGGGTTTTTAACTTGTAATTATTTATATGATTACATAGATCATGATTACTTAATTCCAGAATATAAAACATGATTTATATATATATATTCATAATACAAATATATAATAAATCAGTAAATGGAATGAAATACACCGTTCATGGAGACGGTAGTCCGTACGTACGCATGAACGCTGTTTTCATTTCCTTATTGAATTGAATGGAATTAAGTAGATGACATACATATAAATATAAATAATTCCAGTATCATTATTAGGTCATATATTTCATTAGTACTTATTATATATACTTTATAATCATTCATGAATGGTTAATCATTGAGAATGAATCTCATCGCGTCGTGGAGACGGTAGTCCGTACGTACGCACGAGCGATGATATCGTTCCCATGGTCGTGGAATTGTGTTGAAGTGTATGTATACTATTTCAGTATCAATATCACTTTATAAAAATCATAAATAGTTACTCATTACACCATTATACCCATCCTTGTAAGGTGGTGGTGGAAAATAGATTACACCACGGCGTGGAGACGGTATTCCGTACGTACGCACGCGCGGTGATTTCATTTTTCCGTAGGATGGATAGAAGGTGAATTAGCGTTGTTTCATATTTATAATAACATATCAGAATGTAAGTAATACTGATGTTATTACTTTATCATGAAAAAACTAAAGGAGAAGAAGTTGAAGAAGAAAGAAATTGAAAAGATCGGTAACGGATATTACCTCTTCTTTGGAACGCTTCTTTGAATCCTCCACTTAGAGAACTAATATTGGTATTTGAAGAAGACCAGGACCTCTAGGATTATTCTAGGGAAGTGGAGAGGAGAAAATGGCAGGGGTTGGACGAGCTTGAGTGCTCAAATTGGTGTGAGGAGGAGGGGGAGGAGGTGCCCTTTTATAAGGGACGAGAGGGGCACCTTAGGAATATCTCAAAATATTATTTTATATTAAAGTCAAAATCGGTTTATAATGGTTCCAAAGGGTCTTATTTTGAAGCTAAAGTGGGGAAGGGTCGAAATACTATCAACCAATAGGATTTAGACAAGTTTAGGTTATTATTTTAACCTTATCAATTAGATTTAACTTTAAGTTAAATAATTTAACTTTTACAGTGTCTTTTTGTTTTCTTACACTATATGGTTAATACACTTACTATAACATGCCAAACGAACCCCAAATTGTTTATTATTAATATATATATCCTTATCTAAGTCATTTGGACGAACCTTATATTTTTAGGAATAAAATAACAATTAATAATATAATATTTGTTTTAAAAACTATTTTGTGTCAATTTTGACACTATTTGATATATGATTTTTGTGAAAGTCATAACAGAATTATATGTTCGAACCAAGTTTATTAAATCAACACTAATATATCATAGTAACCTATAAAATTATTGTAATTCATAAAAAGTCTTAAATTACATTTATTTTGGTATTTATAATATCAATTATGTCAATATTTTATTAATAAGATAATTACTACATCATCTTTGTGTCACACATAAATTAACTTATTTGATGTCTAAAAATTACAAATAAAATACAATTATGTAGGACAATATTTTATCTTTCTAATGAATATTTACAATAGAATTTATCTTACGTATAACCCTATATTAAAAATGTTTTAGTAAATAAACTTTGATTTTAACTCTTTTAACTCTTCTTTGAATTAAATAATAATAAATGTCCTAATCTAAACCAAGTGGGCCTAAATGATAATATTTTACACTTAAGGTTGTTTTTGGTCGAGATAAACTTGTCCAATAGGATTAGGAAATGTGTTAGGGTAATATTAATATCATTCTTACCCTTAATTACCCTATTTACTTTTAACCGTGGAAAATAAAAGTAAAAAGTTACTATTCACGAAAAATTATTTTCATCTCATTGAACCACATTTTACTTACTGACATCAACTGTGTCTCTCGGATTTTTGAAATTCCATTCACAGAAGCGGTAAAATTAAGTTTTATGAAAAATTCAGTTTTTTAACTACCACTTAGTAGTTTCACTATTCATCAAAAATTGATGTTTTTCAGAACAATGCCAAAATTTCATCCTAAGCTATATTTCATATTCCGAATTAAAAAATGAAGTCTATTTTACCAAATTCATAACATAGAAGTCTCATTAATTAATTTTATAATTAAATCCCGCTGTTAAAACAAATAGCGTGTTTTTAAGAAACAATATCTATCAAAAGATTGACACTTGATTATGTCTGGTTTAAATGTGAAATTACATTCAATGACCAACATTGTATTAAATTGTAAAAATTTATTCTAAATATACTTTAAAACCACTCAAATTAATAATTTATCACTATTAATTATTTCGATAAAAAAAGTTGTTTTTAATTATAATTTAGTAATTTTCACTATTCATCAGAATATGAAAGTTATCTGAAAAGTACCAAAATTTCACCTTAGGCTAAATTCGATACTCCGAATCCAAAAATGAAGTCCATTTTGAGAGCTAAAATTTCTAAAATTTAAAAAGTGGTTATTACTATTCATAACGGCTAGTTTTAATAATATTTTAATAGCATATCGTTGTTTTGTGAAACTCAGTATTACGTACTACACACGCTATCGAGGAAGGTTGCGATTGTGTGTAATGAAAGGCAAGTCAAAGATGCATGTTGTGCAAGATCCTTTTGGTGTAGCGTACAACACAAGACATTAGTGAAATAAAAAAAAATATTTTTCATAAAATCTCGGGCTGTTACATTCTACCCCCCTTAAAATAAATTTTGCCCTCGAAATTCGTCGGGGTTATAAATGGTTTACTATTCGAAAGTTTTATTAATAGAAACCCACATCGTAAAAAGGAATATCAAAACCAATCTTTAAAAACAAAAGTATGAAACGTAACGGTTACCCAAATAAACTAATCACTGGGTTTCCACATAGGTGAAAATATGGATATGGAAGAGAAATCTAACCATCATTTTCTGATGGAGAGTGGTAGAGAACATGGCTATGGAAGAGCCAGCAATCACAAATCCATACATTTGTGACGATCTAAGGTACCATCTGATTCATTAGATATAAGATCACTAGGACAACATTTTTGGTTTTCAAGATCGTTTCCCTAAAGTTAAAGAATTTGAATTAGAAAAAATACTTACTTTATTTTGGTACAATCTCACTGTTGTTCGTGCCTTTAACAATTTCCACTTCATCTCTTAAATAAATGAAGTTGAATTTGTTATTCGTGAAGTGTTAGCAGATCATGTGATAGAATGACGGGTCATTCCATCTGTCTCAAACAAAAGGTTAGCAAAAATTATATACATAAGTCGATCTATAGTGAGATTAATCATATATGGTTCCTAAAATGGACTTTATTCTTCATATATCATACTGGTTAATATAATAAAACTAGTTTCTAATAAACAGGGACTTCCTGTAGGCCAGTGGTAGGCGATAAAGGCCAGTCGCACTTCGGTTGTGGGTTCGATTCCCACATCCTTGTCTGAAGCGATGGGCTGTCGCCCGTCCTGCAGGTTGTCCTTTTTCTAAAACTATATTACTATAACATCTCATCAATAATATCGAGAAAACTTCGATCCTTAAACAATACTAACTTATGTCCAACATAATCCATTCCAATCTGCAGTCCACTCTCATAACATAGTGAAAAAGATTACCAGAGATTTAACACCATCTTCGATCCCCATATATCATAAGATATGTTTTGTTGGTCACATTCCAAACATTCAAAGTCCTTAATCCTGTATTCTCTTGAATACCATAATGAAAACATGAATACAGTTAAAATTTAACACTTTCCACATACCAAAATCCTCAAAATTCTATATACTCAAACCATGATATCACTTAGTCCTTATATCAATCATGAGCTCATGAATACTGTTAAAAATTTCATTTTCTCATTTTCCCTTCATTATGCGCATATCATATTATTTCCAAAAATATATCAATCACTTTGAATACCACATTAGACTAATACATAAATATTCCAATACTCCATGATACAATATTATTTTGGAATCCCATTACATAAACACTTAATCATTCCACCACATTGTTGTCATATTCATCATCGCCAATAGTGATCGCATGTGACTTCCCTTTGTCCTTTGCCTTCAGTGGTTTCTCATGTTGATCATCACTAACCCTTGGATTAGGGCATTTATTATCATAATGCCCCATTTCCTTGCACTTGAAGCATTGAAGTGTTGGTGGTGCGTTCTCTGCAGTGTTTGCTTTGTTCACATCATTAGAAACCCTTTTTCCATTACTTTGACACTCAACTGCTCGATGACCTTCTTTTCCACACTTAAAACATTTTCTAGTCCCTTTAAGACAATCTCCACCATGCTTCTTTCCACACTTTGAGCATAAGGAAACATTCATTTTCTTTTCACCATTATTCTGAGATTTCTCCTTGAACTCCATCTTTCGTTTCTTTTAAAAACCATAAGATGGATATGTAACACCAACTTCCATTTCTACCTTGATAGCACAACGCAGAATTTCTTCATAGCTACTGAAGTCTCTTATAGCTAATGCCCTTCGAAGACTTGTTTTTAAGCCACTGAAAAATCGATCAACTTTACTTTCAGGTTGGATGATAATGCCAGATTCATACCTTGCAAGTCTTGTAAAATTCGCTTCATATATACCAACAGATTCATCATCCTTTTGCTTTAGTTCAAGAAACTCCTTCTCTATCTTTGTTCGAAGAATACGAGGGAATTACTTACTGAAAAACAAGTTCTTGAACTTGTCCCATTCCATGGACTCAATTTCATCTCTTTGCCTCGTATTCTTAATAAGATTCCACCATTGATCAGCTTCACCTTCCAAACGATATGCTGCTAAGATGACTTTATCATGTTCAGAACATTGAAGAATTGAAAATATATTTTCAGTAGTACTGATCCATTGTTCAGCAACAAGTGGATCAGAAGACCCACTGAAAGAAGGTGGACGTTGCGTCATGAAGGACTCAATAAAATATTGTTCCCTTCTCTGCTCATTTGGAAGTCCAGAATGATTCATAGCTTGTGTAAGTATAGCAATAAGATTTTTCACTCCATCTCCCATAACATTTGTTTGTTCAGGAGGGCAATCATTGCATTGTCCATTGCATTGATCAACACGGTTCCTACGGGTTCCATCCATCGTCTAAAACCCAAAAAGAATAGTGTGAGAGGCAAAAATAATTCTAGGGAAAACAACATTATAAAGGGGGAGTATCCTCAATATCTAACTTCTTAGGTTAAATTCTATAATCGTTACCATAGTTCTAGGAATTTATCTTATACGTATACTTATCCTTAGGGACATCCCTAGATATACCTTAGAAATATCTCTAAGGATCTCACTAACGTTTTCGCATCCTAGTTTCCAAAGGTTGACTAAACCTTTCCTCTGATACCAACTGTAGAGACCCGCAACTTGACATACATGGACATTACATTACTTTTGCGGAATACTTAGTACATAACAAAAACACACACACAAGGATCGTAATAGTTTAGTGTCTTTGGAAACTCGGAACGTAATCTTCTAATCGTGGTGAAAGATCTTCAACATCTCCCATAAAGATCTTCCCTTTTTTTTACCTAAAACCTTTCTTTATATCCTGGGGAAAAGAAAACATAAAATGGTGAGCTCAAATGCTCAGTAAGGGTAAACAAAATAAAAATCAATCACATCATATTCATAAGAACATAACTTTTGGAAATCTTAACCTGCAAAAGAGAGCATAATTTCATAACATGGGATAAATCATAGTAGTGAAATGAAATCCCAATAAACATAACATAAAACATGAAACCTTGTGGCATACACACATAATCATGGAAAATCATTTCTTGTTAGTCTTGACTCATTGACAAGACCATCTTAGTGGACAAAGTCCCTTTCTGAAAAGAGCTCACTCCTCGTTTCAGTCCTGTATCACTAAACCGAAATAACCTTCCGTTCCAGCCATGTCTATCTCATGAGAAATAAAATCATTACCCAATGCATTGGAGGGAGATATAGGTCCCACCCATCTGATAATGAATCCTTTCTTATGTGTGCCACATAATCATAAACCATACATCATAGCGTAACCCATGTAATAAAAATGGGATTCTTAAACAACATGACATCATAAAACAATTCATATAAGATAAAGGAATTCATAAAAATAATTCAATCACAACATGATCAAATCAATGTAATAATAGGGATAAAAACAGAACCATTTATTATCTTATATGGAAAATAATTTTGATAAAACACTTGAACTCCATTCTTGAGAAAATATCCTTTCTTCTTCAAAAAACATTTTTCCTTTCAAAACATGTCATATGACTTTAAAATAAAAGAAGTTGATTAAAAATAAACTTGAAAACTTGTAAAGGAATCTTCTTGGAAATTATGTTTTAAAAATCCATTCATGCCGTATAATTTAAAAAAACATTCATCATACTTTTGTCGGAAAAGTCAAAAAGTACCTCGTACGAAAAACGACAAAAGATTCCTTTCATATCTTTTAATAAAAACTCACCGAAGGGTAGAATTGGATTTAAACAATTTTAGGTGGATGGAAATAACATTGAATATTGAGGAAACATGGATGTTGATGATAAAATACAACCCAGTAAATGCCAAAGTATAAACAATCTCGGATAAAAATGAGATTGTGATATTTTCCCTTACCTTAGGTCCGACTTGCTTTGTAAGTGTCCGAAACTCCTGTATAATGATTTAAATCATGTTATTGACTTATTCCAGAATCATATTCATTGTTATTATATCATATATGGTCCACCTATGACTTTATATTACCCGTTATTTTGTAAATTCATGTTAAAGTAGCGTTTTGGGTAAAATTGTCTCATTTGTCGTTCGGGTTTTTAACTTGTAATTATTTATATGATTACATAGATCATGATTACTTAATTCCAGAATATAAAACATGATTTATATATATATATATTCATAATACAAATATATAATAAATCAGTAAATGGAAAGAAATACACCATTCATGGAGACGGTAGTCCGTACGTACGCATGAACGCTGTTTTCATTTCCTTATTGAATTGAATGGAATTAAGTAGATGACATACATATAAATATAAATAATTCCAGTATCATTATTAGGTCATATATTTCATTAGTACTTATTATATATACTTTATAATCATTCATGAATGGTTAATCATTGAGAATGAATCTCATCGCGTCGTGGAGACGGTAGTCCGTACGTACGCACGAGCGATGATATCGTTCCCATGGTCGTGGAATTGTGTTGAAGTGTCTGTATACTATTTCAGTATCAATATCACTTTATAAAAATCATAAATAGTTACTCATTACACCATTATACCCATCCTTGTAAGGTGGTGGTGGAAAATAGATTACACCACGGCGTGGAGACGGTATTCCGTACGTACGCACGCGCGGTGATTTCATTTTTCCGTAGGATGGATAGAAGGTGAATTAGGGTTGTTTCATATTTATAATAACATATCAGAATGTAAGTAATACTGATGTTATTACTTTATCATGAAAAAACTAAAGGAGAAGAAGTTGAAGAAGAAAGAAATTGAAAAGATCGGTAACGGATATTACCTCTTCTTTAGAACGCTTCTTTGAATCCTCCACTTAGAGAACTAATATTGGTATTTGAAGAAGACCAGGACCTCTAGGATTATTCTAGGGAAGTGGAGAGGAGAAAATGGCAGGGGTTGGCCGAGCTTGAGTGCTCAAATTGGTGTGAGGAGGAGGGGGGGGAGGTGCCCTTTTATAAGGGACGAGAGGGGCACCTTAGGAATATCTCAAAATATTATTTTATATTAAAGTCAAAATCGGTTTATAATGGTTCCAAAGGGTCTTATTTTGAAGCTAAAGTGGGAAAGGGTCGAAATACTATCAACCAATAGGATTTAGACAAGTTTAGGTTATTATTTTAACCTTATCAATTAGATTTAACTTTAAGTTAAATAATTTA
This sequence comes from Viscum album, assembly GCA_963277665.1. Taxonomy (NCBI): domain Eukaryota; kingdom Viridiplantae; phylum Streptophyta; class Magnoliopsida; order Santalales; family Viscaceae; genus Viscum; species Viscum album. Next base: position 211,090,633 of record OY728123.1, read on the forward strand.
ACTTTTACAGTGTCTTTTTGTTTTCTTACACTATATGGTTAATACACTTACTATAACATGCCAAACGAACCCCAAATTGTTTATTATTAATATATATATCCTTATCTAAGTCATTTGGATGAACCTTAGATTTTTAGGAATAAAATAACAATTAATAATATAATATTTGTTTTAAAAACTATTTTGTGTCAATTTTGACACTATTTGATATATGATTTTTGTGAAAGTCATAACAGAATTATATGTTCGAACCAAGTTTATTAAATCAACACTAATATATCATAGTAACCTATAAAATTATTGTAATTCATAAAAAGTCTTAAATTACATTTATTTTGGTATTTATAATATCAATTATGTCAATATTTTATTAATAAGATAATTACTACATCATCTTTGTGTCACACATAAATTAACTTATTTGATGTCTAAAAATTACAAATAAAATACAATTATGTAGGAAATCCTTTTATCTTTCTAATGAATATTTACAATAGAATTTATCTTACGTATAACCCTATATTAAAAATGTTTTAGTAAATAAACTTTGATTTTAACTCTTTTAACTCTTCTTTGAATTAAATAATAATAAATGTCCTAATCTAATCCAAGTGGGCCTAAATGATAATTTTTTACACTTAAGGTTGTTTTTGGTCGAGATAAACTTGTCCAATAGGATTAGGACATGTGTTATGGTAATATTAATATCATTCTTACCCTTAATTACCCTATTTACTTTTAACCGTGGAAAATAAAAGTAAAAAGTTACTATTCACGAAAAATTATTTTCATCTCATTGAACCACATTTTACTTACTGACATCAACTGTGTCTCTCGGATTTTTGAAATTCCATTCACAGAAGCGGTAAAATTAAGTTTTATGAAAAATTCAGTTTTTTAACTACCACTTAGTAGTTTCACTATTCATCAAAAATTGATGTTTTTCAGAACAATGCCAAAATTTCATCCTAAGCTATATTTCATATTCCGAATTAAAAAATGAAGTCTATTTTACCAAATTCATAACATAGAAGTCTCATTAATTAATTTTATAATTAAATCCCGCTGTTAAAACAAATAGCGTGTTTTTAAGAAACAATATCTATCAAAAGATTGACACTTGATTATGTCTGGTTTAAATGTGAAATTACATTCAATGACCAACATTGTATTAAATTGTAAAAATTTATTCTAAATATACTTTAAAACCACTCAAATTAATAATTTATCACTATTAATTATTTCGATAAAAAAAGTTGTTTTTAATTATAATTTAGTAATTTTCACTATTCATCAGAATATGAAAGTTATCCGAAAAGTACCAAAATTTCACCTTAGGCTAAATTCGATACTCCGAATCCAAAAATGAAGTCCATTTTGAGAGCTAAAATTTCTAAAATTTAAAAAGTGGTTATTACTATTCATAACGGCTAGTTTTAATAATATTTTAATAGCATATCGTTGTTTTGTGAAACTCAGTATTACGTACTACACACGCTATCGAGGAAGGTTGCGATTGTGTGTAATGCAAGGAAAGTCAAAGATGCATGTTGTGCAAGATCCTTTTGGTGTAGCGTACAACACAAGACATTAGTGAAATAAAAAAAAATATTTTTCATAAAATCTCGGGCTGTTACATTCTACCCCCCTTAAAATGAATTTTGCCCTCGAAATTCGTCGGGGTTATAAATGGTTTACTATTCGAAAGTTTTATTAATAGAAACCCACATCGTAAAAAGGAATATCAAAACCAATCTTTAAAAACAAAAGTATGAAATGTAACGGTAACCCAAATAAACTAATCACTGGGTTTCCACATAGGTGAAAATATGGATATGGAAGAGAAATCTAACCATCATTTTCTGATGGAGAGTGGTAGAGAACATGGCTATGGAAGAGCCAGCAATCACAAATCCATACATTTGTGATGATCTAAGGTACCATCTGATTCATTAGATATAAGATCACTAGGACAACATTTTTGGTTTTCAAGATCGTTTCCCTAAAGTTAAAGAATTTGAATTAGAATAAATACTTAATTTATTTTGGTACAATCTCACTGTTGTTCGTGCCTTTAACAATTTCCACTTCATCTCTTAAATAAATGAAGTTGAATTTGTTATTCGTGAAGTGTTAGCAGATCATGTGATAGAATGACGGGTCATTCCATCTGTCTCAAACAAAAGGTTAGCAAAAATTATATACATAAGTCGATCTATAGTGAGATTAATCATATATGGTTCCTAAAATGGACTTTATTCTTCATATATCATACTGGTTAATATAATAAAACTAGTTTCTAATAAACAGGGACTTCCTGTAGGCCAGTGGTAGGCGATAAAGGCCAGTCGCACTTCGGTTGTGGGTTCGATTCCCACATCCTTGTCTGAAGCGATGGGCTGTCGCCCGTCCTGCAGGTTGTCCTTTTTCTAAAACTATATTACTATAACATCCCATCAATAATATCGAGAAAACTTCGATCCTTAAACAATACTAACTTATGTCCAACATAATCCATTCCAATCTGCAGTCCACTCTCATAACATAGTGAAAAAGATTACCAGAGATTTAACACCATCTTCGATCCCCATATATCATAAGATATGTTTTGTTGGTCACATTCCAAACATTCAAAGTCCTTAATCCTGTATTCTCTTGAATACCATAATGAAAACATGAATACAGTTAAAATTTAACACTTTCCACATACCAAAATCCTCAAAATTCTATATACTCAAACCATGATATCACTTAGTCCTTATATCAATCATGAGCTCATGAATACTGTTAAAAATTTCATTTTCTCATTTTCCCTTCATTATGCGCATATCATATTATTTCCAAAAATATATCAATCACTTTGAATACCACATTAGACTAATACATAAATATTCCAATACTCCATGATACAATATTATTTTGGAATCCCATTACATAAACACTTAATCATTCCACCACATCGTTGTCATATTCATCATCGCCAATCGTGATCGCATGTGACTTCCCTTTGTCCTTTGCCTTCAGTGGTTTCTCATGTTGATCATCACTAACCCTTGGATTAGGGAATTTATTATCATAATGCCCCATTTCCTTGCACTTGAAGCATTGAAGTGTTGGTGGTGCGTTCTCTGCAGTGTTTGCTTTGTTCACATCATTAGAAACCCTTTTTCCATTACTTTGACACTCAACTGCTCGATGACCTTCTTTTCCACACTTAAAACATTTTCTAGTCCCTTTAAGACAATCTCCACCATGCTTCTTTCCACACTTTGAGCATAAGGAAACATTCATTTTCTTTTCACCATTATTCTGAGATTTCTCCTTGAACTCCATCTTTCGTTTCTTTTAAAAACCATAAGATGGATATGTAACACCAACTTCCATTTCTACCTTGATAGCACAACGCAGAATTTCTTCATAGCTACTGAAGTCTCTTATAGCTAATGCCCTTCGAAGACTTGGTTTTAAGCCACTGAAAAATCGATCAACTTTACTTTCAGGTTGGATGATAATGCCAGATGCATACCTTGCAAGTCTTGTAAAATTCGCTTCATATATACCAACAGATTCATCATCCTTTTGCTTTAGTTCAAGAAACTCCTTCTCTATCTTTGTTCGAAGAATACGAGGGAAGTACTTACTGAAAAACAAGTTCTTGAACTTGTCCCATTCCATGGACTCAATTTCATCTCTTTGCCTCGTATTCTTAATAAGATTCCACCATTGATCAGCTTCACCTTCCAAACGATATACTGCTAAGATGACTTTATCATGTTCAGAACATTGAAGAATTGAAAATATATTTTCAGTAGTACTGATCCATTGTTCAGCAACAAGTGGATCAGAAGACCCACTGAAAGAAGGTGGACGTTGCCTCATGAAGGAATCAATAAAATATTGTTCCCTTCTCTGCTCATTTGGAAGTCCAGAATGATTCATAGCTTGTGTAAGTATAGCAATAAGATTTTTCACTCCATCTCCCATAAAATTTGTTTGTTCAGGAGGGCAATCATTGCATTGTCCATTGCATTGATCAACATGGTTCCTACGGGTTCCAACCATCGTCTAAAACCCAAAAAGAATAGTGTGAGAGGCAAAAATAATTCTAGGGAAAACAACATTATAAAGGGGGAGTATCCTCAATATATAACTTCTTAGGTTAAATTCTATGATCGTTACCATAGTTCTAGGAATTTATCTTATACGTATACTTATCCTTAGGGACATCCCTAGATATACCTTAGAAATATCTCTAAGGATCTCACTAACGTTTTCGCATCCTAGTTTCCAAAGGTTGACTAAACCTTTCCTCTGATACCAACTGTAGAGACCCGCAACTTGACATACATGGACATTACATTACTTTTGCAGAATACTTAGTACATAACAAAAACACACACACAAGGATCGTAATAGTTTAGTGTCTTTGGAAACTCGGAACGTAATCTTCTAATCGTGGTGAAAGATCTTCAACATCTCCCATAAAGATCTTCCCTTTTTTTTACCTAAAACCTTTCTTTATATCTTGGGGAAAAGAAAACATAAAATGGTGAGCTCAAATGCTCAGTAAGGGTAAAAAAAATAAAAATCAATCACATCATATTCATAAGAACATAACTTTTGGAAATCTTAACCTGCAAAAGAGAGCATAATTTCATAACATGGGATAAATCATAGTAGTGAAATGAAATCCCAATAAACATAACATAAAACATGAAACTTTGTGGCATACACACATAATCATGGAAAATCATTTCTTGTTAGTCTTGACTCATTGACAAAACCATCTTAGTGGACAAAGTCCCTTTCTGAAAAGAGCTCACTCCTCGTTTCAGTCCTGTATCACTAAACCGAAATAACCTTTCGTTCCAGCCATGTCTATCTCATGAGAAATAAAATCATTACCCAATGCATTGGAGGGAGATATAGGTCCCACCCATCTGATAATGAATCCTTTCTTATGTGTGCCACATAATCATAAACCATACATCATAGTGTAACCCATGTAATAAAAATGGGATTCTTAAACAACATGACATCATAAAACAATTCATATAAGATAAAGGAATTCATAAAAATAATTCAATCACGACATGATCAAATCAATGTAATAATAGGGATAAAAACAGAACCCTTTATTATCTTAGATGGAAAATAATTTTGATAAAACACTTGAACTCCATTCTTGAGAAAATATCATTTCTTCTTCAAAAAACATTTTTCCTTTCAAAACATGTCATATGACTTTAAAATAAAAGAAGTTGATTAAAAATAAACATGAAAACTTGTAAAGGAATATTCTTGGAAATTATGTTTTAAAAATCCATTCATGCCGTATAATTTTAAAAAAGATTCATCATACTTTTGTCGGAAAAGTCAAAAAGTACCTCGTACGAAAAACGACAAAAGATTCCTTTCATATCCTTTAATAAAAACTCACCGAAGGGTAGAATTGGATTTAAACAATTTTAGGTGGATGGAAATAACATTGAATATTGAGGAAACATGGATGTTGATGATAAAATACAACCCAGTAAATGCCAAAGTATAAACAATCTCGGATAAAAATGAGATTGTGATATTTTCCCTTACCTTAGGTCCGACTTGCTTTGTAAGTGTCCGAAACTCCTGTATAATGATTTAAATCATGTTATTGACTTATTCCAGAATCATATTCATTGTTATTATATCATATATGGTCCACCTATGACTTTATATTACCCGTTATTTTGTAAATTCATGTTAAAGTAGCGTTTTGGGTAAAATCGTCTCATTTGTCGTTCGGGTTTTTAACTTGTAATTATTTATATGATTACATAGATCATGATTACTTAATTCCAGAATATAAAACATGATTTATATATATATATTCATAATACAAATATATAATAAATCAGTAAATGGAAAGAAATACACCGTTCATGGAGACGGTAGTCCGTACGTACGCATGAACGCTGTTTTCATTTCCTTATTGAATTGAATGGAATTAAGTAGATGACATACATATAAATATAAATAATTCCAGTATCATTATTAGGTCATATATTTCATTAGTACTTATTATATATACTTTATAATCATTCATGAATGGTTAATCATTGAGAATGAATCTCATCGCGTCGTGGAGACGGTAGTCCGTACGTACGCACGAGCGATGATATCGTTCCCATGGTCGTGGAATTGTGTTGAAGTGTATGTATACTATTTCAGTATCAATATCACTTTATAATAATCATAAATAGTTACTCATTACACCATTATACCCATCCTTGTAAGGTGGTGGTGGAAAACAGATTACACCACGACGTGGAGACGGTATTCCGTACGTACGCACGCGCGGTGATTTCATTTATCCGTAGGATGGATAGAAGGTGAATTAGGGTTGTTTCATATTTGTAATAACATATCAGTATGTAAGTAATACTGATGTTATTACTTTATCATGAAACAACTAAATGAGAAGAAGTTGAAGAAGAAAGAAATTGAAAAGATCGGTAACGGATATTACCTCTTCTTTGGAACGCTTCTTTGAATCCTCCACTTAGGGAACTAATATTGGTCTTTGAAGAAGACCAGGACCTCTAGGATTATTCTAGGGAAGTGGAGAGAAGAAAATGGCAGGGGTTGGCCGAGCTTGAGTGCTCAAATTGGTGTGAGGAGGAGGGGGAGGAGGTGCCCTTTTATAAGGGATGAGAGGGGCACCTTAGGAATATCTCAAAATATTATTTTATATTAAAGTCAAAATCGGTTTATAATGGTTCCAAAGTGTCTTATTTCGAAGCTAAAGTGGGGAAGGGTCGAAAGCCTATCAACCAATAGGATTTAGACAAGTTTAGGTTATTATTTTAACCTTATCAATTAGATTTAACTTTAAGTTAAATAATTTAACTTTTACCGTGTCTTTTTGTTTTCTTACACTATATGGTTAATACACTTACTATAACATGACAAACGAACCCCAAATTGTTTATTATTAATATATATATCCTTATATAAGTCATTTGGACGATCCTTATATTTTTAGGAATAAAATAACAATTAATAATATAATATTTGATTTAAAAACTATTTTGTGTCAATTTTGACACTATTTGATATATGATTTTTTTGAAAGTCATAACAGAATTATATGTTCAAACCAAGTTTATTAAATCAACACTAATATATCATAGTAACCTAGAAAATTATTGGAATTCATAAACAGTCTTAAATTACATTTATTTTGGTATTTATAATATCAATTATGTCAATATTTCATTAATAAGATAATTACTACATCATCTTTGTGTCATACATAAATTAACTTATTTGATGTCTAAAAATTACAAATAAAATACCATTATGTTGGAAATCGTTTTATCTTTCTAATGAATATTTACAATCGAATTTATCCTATGTATTACCCTATATTAAAAATGTTTTAGTAAATAAACTTTGATTTTAACTCTTTTAACTCTTCTTTGAATTAAATATTAATAAATGTCCTAATCTAATCCAAGTGGGCCTAAATGATAATATTTTACACTTAAGGTTGTTTTTGGTCGAGATACACTTGTCCAATAGGATTAGGACATGTGTTAGGGTAATATTAATATCATTCTTACCCTTAATTACCCTATTTACTTTTAACCGTGGAAAATAAAAGTAAAAAGTTACTATTCACCAAAAATTATTTTCATCTCATTGAACCACATTTGACTTACTGACATCAACCGTGTCTCTCGGATTTTTGAAATTCCATTCACAGACGCGGTAAAATTATGTTTTATGAAAAATTCAGTTTTTTAACTACCACTTAGTAGTTTCACTATTCATCAAAAATTGATGTTTTTCAGAACAATGCCAAAATTTCATCCTAATCTATATTTCATATTTCGAATTCAAAAATGAAGTCTATTTTCCCAAATTCATAACATAGAAGTTTCATTAATTAATTTTATAATTAAATCCCGCTGTTAAAACAAATAGCGTGTTTTTAAGAAACAATATCTATCAAAAGATTGACACTTGATTATGTCTGGTTTAAATGTGAAATTACATTCAATGACCAACATTGTATTAAATTGTAAAAATTTATTCTAAATATACTTTAAAACCACTCAAATTAATAATTTATCACTATTAATTATTTCGATAAAAAAAGTTGTTTTTAATTATAATTTAGTAATTTTCACTATTCATCAGAATATGAAAGTTATCTGAAAAGTACCAAAATTTCACCTTAGGCTAAATTCGATACTCAGAATCCAAAAATGAAGTCCATTTTGAGAGCTAAAATTTCTAAAATTAAAAAAGTGGTTATTACTATTCATAAAGGCTAGTTTTAATAATATTTTAATAGCATATCGTTGTTTCGTGAAACTCAGTATTGCGTACTACACACGATATCGAGGAAGGTTGCGATTGCGTGTAATGCAAGGCAAGTCAAAGATGTGTGTTGTGCAAGATCCTTTTGGTGTAGCGTACAACACAAGACATTAGTGAAATAAAAAAAATAATATTTTTCATAAAATCTCGGGCTGTTACAATCTTAATAAGACACACCACTACTTTGTTCATTTCTTGTCATCGAAGTGGAGGGAAGGACAGTCGTTCAAGACATCCTACATTGGTTGCCTCTGCAAGGTGCTTCTGATTCGGATCTGGGTCAGTTTCCTCATTCTTCGATCTCAGGTGGTTGTTCTTCATTGGGAGGAGCGTTCTTCGTTGGAGAGAAAGTAATCCTCCAAGAGCTCTCCCATTTTCCAACACTTTCCCCCAAAATCAAATTAGCCAACTGTTGTGTTTCCCCAATTTTAATTGTAGGAATAATTTCAAATTGGATTAACTAATTAAATAGTGGATGAAAAAAATTTAAGGGGGTGGAACCATTAAAATATACACCACCTCATGATGCTCCCCTAGCTCTGCATCCACATCTGCAGCCGTGCAGATTCATTTGTCCCTGACACATCTTCTTCTCGAAAAATTTTTACATGCCCAAGTCTATATGACTGGTGCAAGTTTCCTGCTTTCCCACTACTAACATTCACTGGCTACATCCACTTAACCAAAGAACATTCAACCACAAAATATCTCTCTGGCACCATAATATAAGTAGGAATTCATAGAGGAATAGTTCTAGCTCAGATGTCCCTAAAGACACCTCTCTCAAAGGTCTGAGCTCTAAAGCACTGATCATATCGTCTTCGTCAATCCATAAAGGATATCTGAGCTACCTCCAGTCCTGATACACTCGTCCATAGTCAGCGTTGTCCTTTGTCTTCACGAAACACAACGTGGTGCGGACATAGCCCGTGCAGGGGTGAGTATAAGGATACTCAGTAGAGACCCTGAGACCCTCACGGTCTCACTAAATCCACCAAGGATAAACCATGCAACAAGGAATCAATTGTGAACCCTGTATAGGTATATGCTCATACATATAACTATGTTATCAATTAAACCCATCTAAATCATGAGAAAAACATAGAGTCCCACTCTAGACCAAATCTCCTCTTTTCTTTAAAGGAATGAATACCATGAAGGAAAGTACCACATTGGAACTCCACACAGAAGAATTCCACCAAGGTTTACCATAAAGGAAAGTACCACACATATACAAAATCATCTCACAATAGGTATAACCTAGGTACAATAGTAGAGATGATAAGATGTAACTACTGAATCATCTTACTCAGTAAAGATGCAGACCCACATAGGATTGCTCGGTGCTGACCCACAATGGATCGGTCGGTGCTAACCCACACATGATCGCTCAGTACGGACCCATACAGGATCGCTTGGTGCTGACCCACATAGGATTGCTCAGTGCTAAGCCAGATATGATCGGTAGGTGCTAACCCACAAAGTATCACTAGGTGCTACCGACACAGGATCACTTGGTGTTGGCCCAAAAAGGATCGCTCTTCATTCCTCAAGTCACAGCTACCTACAGGGTTCCCGCACTATGCTCACTTTCCTCCGGGAGGGTCCCCTTCACAAGCCACTAGTCAATAGTCCAATTTCCACGAAGTCTCACGAAGAAGTATCTCAAAGGAACACCACGTCATAGGGGTCTAAACACAACAGATGGTGCATCAAATAGACGCCCTGTATATGAGTAATTAGGCTTTTAGTCCCGGTGCCCCGGTTGGATTCATGTTCGATCCAACTTAAATGTTCCCCGACATTATCCAAATCTCTAGTGGGTATACCAAAGGGACCGTCTCACTCAAGAGTTTCTAGTTCCATTGATGGTTCGTCGAACGGATGTCTGGTGCCAAATTTATGGTCAAAAGAATGTAATTGGGTCGAAGTGGGCACGGGTCCGGTACGATGAGGTCGGAAAAACCCAGTTCGGGTCGACTCGGCCGGCAATGCACCTCAGCCCGCACTGGGAAGTCTGGCAGGTCACGAGGGTTGTGAGGGCATGGGGTGTCTCTGCCACGGGGTAGCTCAGCCTCAGATGGTGCGAGGCCGCGTGGCAGCATGGCCACAGAGGACACCGCGAGGTTATCTCGGCCGTAGGGGGGGAGGGGGGGTGAGGCCACGGGGCGGCTCAGCCATAAGGTGTGTCACGAGGTCGTGTGGTGGTGTAGCCGTGGGGCGTCTCAGCCGTGCAGTGTCATGGCGAGGCCATGGGGGGCGGTACCATGGATGGCTGAGGCTGCGGGCAACAACTCCACGGATGGTGGATGCCACGGTCAGCAGAACGCCGCGAGGTGGTGTCGCATCATTCCCTTTTCGGAGGCCGACAAGTCCAACAACCCTTTTTTCACCTTCCTCGTGGTTCTCGAGTTCCACCACTGCCAACTCCCGACACCATTCTCTATATCCATCGCGAAGATCACATAAAACATCCACAAGATTTGCAGAGGGTCCGGGCCTAGTTTGTTTTTCCAGTACCCTCAGCATCATGGTGGTAGCATACGGCTCGAGGAAGATGATTTAATGTGAGAGGGAATTTAACATTTATCAAGACAAAACACACCCCTAACTCATCAGTTTTTTGTCGTCAAAAAGGAGGTAAGGACGGTCATTTAAGACGTAATACATTAGTTGCCTCCACAAGGTGCTTCTAATCCGGCTCAGGGTCGGTTTACTCGTTCTTTGATCTCTGGTGGTCGTTCATCATTGGGAGGAGCATTCTTTGTTGGAGAGAATAATTTTCTCCAATTTCTTTTCTCCCCGATCCCACCAAAAATGTGAAGAATCCAATACTGTTGTGTTTACCCCAATTTAATTGTTAGCACAAAATTCAAATTGCCTTAATTAATTAATTTAGTTGGCATAATAAATGTTGGAGGATTTGAAGTCGCTCCCCAACATTTAATAGGATGTTTAAGGGTTTCTCCCATTAAAGGGGGGTTTATGGGGGTTTAGTCTTTGGTCATCCCCAGCACCATAACCTTTCAATGGAGGTTTAGTTTAGGTTGTCCCCACCTATGAAACATCCACATGGGAGTTTCAAAATAAAATAAAAAAAATGTTACACCATTTTATTTTATTTTATTATTTCATGAATAAGTGAAAAATTATCATCCACTATCAACTCACTGCGATCGAGGTGAAGGTCTCCTTAAGCTAATTACAGTGCTTCGAGTTCAATGGTGCCCGAGGTTTTCAATTCCATGCAGCAGTTCAAAAGTTTGGAAACCCCGCTTATACATTTACTAAACTTACCCGAAGAAAAGTTCATAAATTTATTCCGGGAACACTGGGCCTCAAATTCACACGCCGTAAATTTTTTCAGAATCTTAAAATTACCAATAATTTTTTTAAAAATAAAATGGAAATTCTGGGTCTATACATTCTCAACACCTCCGGGATTTATTTCCCCATAAGCCACATCACAGACTATGTAAAAAAGTGGGGGTACTGAGCACATATCTGAGCCTCCTGCACCCATGTCCTCTCCTATAGACTTCCATGATGCCAATGAACGTGCACCATAGGTATCGACCACTGTTGAAGGACCCTCTCTTATCGTTCCTCAATCTCTACTAGGGCCTCCATATAGTCACCCCATAGTCGATTTCCATCACTCCATGGTCGATGATGTGAGAAGGGTCATGCACATATCTCCTCAGCTGGGATAAGTAGAAGACATCGTGCACCTGGAGTAACTGACGTGGAAGAGTTAAGCGGTAAGCCACCTCTCCAACTATATTTAGTACCAGAAAGGGTCTGATGAACCTCTGAGGTAACATGCTGCCTTGGCCAAATCTCCACAAACCTTGTCGAGGTGAGACCCATAGAAAGATGTGGTCTCCATCCTCAAACTTCAGATGTCTTTGTATCCTGCCGGCATATGAATTTTGCCTTCTATGTGCAGTCTTCATCAACTCCTATATGATTTTCACCTTCTTTGTGGTAGCCCATACCATCTTTGGTCCCAAGAGTGATGACACCCCTTGATCAGTCCATCACAAGGGTTATCTGTAAGGTATCCCATAAAACACCTCAGAAGGTTACATCCCAATGGTGGAGTGATAACTTTTGTTGTATGAAAATTTTACCAAGGGAAAGTTATACTCCCAACTTTGACTGAAGTCAAGGAAGCATGCATATAGCATGTCCTTGAGGGTCTGAATGGTTCACTTAGTCTGGTCATCCTTCTGAGGATGGAAGGTAGTGCTCAAGTGATGCTACGTCCCAAAAGCCTCCTAAAACCCCTCCATAGTCAGGAAGTATAACTTGCATCCCGGTTGGAGAAAATCCTCGATATTACTCCATGAAAATGCACAATATCATGCACATAGAGGCATCCCAGGCTCTCTACCAAACCCTACTCTCAAATCGGTAGGAAGTGGGACGACATGGTGATTCAGACGACGATCACCCAAATCGATTCTTTTCCCCAGAATGTATGTGGAATTACTATCATGAAGTCCACGGGTATCCTATCCAACTTCCACTCTGGGACCTCAAAAGTTTGAACCAATAATGCTGGAACCTAATGCTCTGCCTTCACTTGCTGGTAAGTGAGGCACCGAGAGAAAAAATCTTCAACTACTTTCTTCATTCCCAGACACCAGTGATGTCATCAGAGGTCCTGGTACATCTTTTCAACCCCTGGATTTACCACTAGAGGGGATGTGTGGAACCCCCTCAACACTTCCTCTTGAAGCGACACTAGTACCATGGTACATCCTCTAAAGAGGAAGATATGCCCCCCAATTTTAGAAAGTCCATCAGGTGCCTATCCATTGGATATCTAAGCACATCATGTCTCACAATCAGTGTCCCCACGATGTGCCTCCATAACTCGCTAAAGAAGTGGGGGAGAGATTGTATGAGACTAAAGGAAAACCACTCCATCACGTTCCACAAAGTATATCTGCAAAGAGACCAACTGCTCTGTCACCTCACCAAGAAGTTATTTACCAGATCTCCTACTGAGTGAATTTGAGACAAAATTCCTCCTCCCAAGAGTATAGACTATCTTAAAGTCATAGTCCTATAGGAACTCAAGCCAACTTCGTTGTATCAGGTTCACGTCTTTCTGAGATAAGATAAACCTGAGACTCTTGTGATTCTAGTAGACTGTAAAGTATACACCCATCAGATAGTGTCGCCACATATTCAAGGAGAATACCACTCCTGCTAAATCCAGGTCATGGGTAACGTAGTTCTTCTCATGATTTCTCAGTTGTCGAGAACCATATGCGATCACCGCTCTCTCCTGCATCAGGAAACATCTATGTCAGGTCCTTGATGCATCGCAATAGACTATGTACCCTACGCCATCCTCTCGAAGCCTCAAGAAGGGAGCACTAGTAAGCCTCTTCCTCAACTCTTGAAAACATTGGTGGAATCTCTCTGAACATTCGAAGGGTTTCCCCTTCTTCTTCAACGCTGATAGTGGTTCTGCAACTCTGGGGAAATCTGGCACAAATCTTCATTAGTATCGAGCCAAACCCAGGAATGTTCATACGTCCATCAGACTCCTTGGTGGATCCAAAGCAAGTACCACCTCAATCTTCACTGGATCCACTGCAACTCCAGCCTCCTATATTAGATGTCCCAGAAAGTGAACCTATCATATCCATAACTGGAACTTCGAGAGCTGACCATAAATTTGGTGCTCTCAGAGATTGTCCAGTACTACATTAAAATGATAGGCATGCTCCCAATAAGTAGTCGAGTGGATCAGAATTTCGTCGATGAAGCCTAAAAGAAAATGATCAAGGTATGGCTGAAATATCCAGTTCATGAGTCCCATGAACACTACTGGAGCATTGGTCATGTCTAATGGAAAAATCAATAACTCGTAGTGTCTGTACCGACATCTAAAAGTCGTCTTCTACACATCCTTTTCTCATACTCTAAGATGGTGATTGCCTGATCTATGGTTTATCTTTGAGAACCATCGTGCTCCCATCAGCTGATCAAAGTGGTCATCAATCCTCAGAAGTGGGTTCCTATTCATCACAATTACCTGGTTCAGGCACCAATAGTCAACAAAATACCTCAATATCCCATCTGCCTTCTTGGCGAATGAAATCATGGCTACCCAAGAAGAAACACTCGGACGAATAAACCCTTTACCCTGTAAGTCCTATAGATATACCCACAACTCACGAAGCTCTACGGGAGCTATTTGATACTCTAATGTAGATATCGGTGTCTTCCCTGGGTATAAGTCAATGTAAAATTCCACCTCTATATGAGGAGGTAGACTCAGAACATCATCTGGGAAAACATTTGCGTACTGGTCCACCACTACAGGATAACTTAGACTTTCCACATCATCCGCTCCAAGGGTAAGACTAGACAACTGATGAGTGTTCAGCTGCACTCTCCTCTGTATAAGTCCATACTATGATGTAAAGGCTCCCTTCTCGACAGTGAAGGAAAACCTGGTCCCATCCATGTAGACACACCACACTTTGTGCGTAATACTATCAATCTGATCATCGACTATAGATAAACAGTACATATCCAATATGACGTCGTAAGGCCTTTGACGCTGCTACTAGGAGATCCCAGCTGAAGCTCTCGCCTCCTTGAGTAAGCTCACACTGTCGGAACCATTGCGTAATCGTCGAATCTGCTCCTGTAAAAGTCTCTATCCATAAGGATCGAGCCAAAATCTCCATCGGAATATCTGACCTCCAAAATAGGGATGTTATAATAAAATAATGACGGGCACATGTCTCTATATGTAGTGTAGCTAAGGTGGAGTAGACACAGATCATACATCATATAATCTCTAATGCACCATGATCGTAGGCCTTAGCTGTCTGGAACATAGCTCTACCCTGTCCACCCGCTCCCTGCTGTCGGAGTGCACCTTCTGGTGGTGGTGGCGGTAACATCTCGAATCGTCGTCCACCACCATCTATGCAGTCAGCTCTTCTTCCACATCTGCCTGCTCCCTGCGGTCCTCCTTTGTTGAACCACGGTCTTTAATTAGGCAGTCCTTCAGTCGTCTTCTGATCATCCATATGGCGGGTCGGACAGTCACGAGCCATGTGACCCTGCCCGCCACATGCGTAACATTGTCCAATCCTAGCATGATTGTCTCGGACTCGGGTGCCCCACACAACCAAAACTGATTAATGCGATCATCCACCTGTAGGTCTGGTACTCTGGGACCTCTGTGACATCTGTCTGCTACTAGAAATAGAATACTCTGCTACGTGACGACTGGTGGTGGGTCTCACTCCTAGTGACATTTCAACAAGGAAACTCTCCACTAAGAGGGATCTCTCTAACACCCCCGCCTACATCTGGATGCTGAGTGAGATCATCGAAGCTCTGATCTCCCGCATGAGTCCCTTATCTAAGTTTTGTGCCCAAAAGAATGGTTCCCACACCATATCTGTGGTGTAGCATGAGAGTTCAGTGAATCTCATTGAGTACTGAGCTACAGTCATACTGCCCTGTTGTAGATGAAGAAGCTCTTTTATGCGCACTACGCGAAGAGTCGCTGGGAAAAACTCTACCCGAAACAGGCTCTCGAAGTCTTCCAAGTGAACCGTCACCTCATAGTGAACCGGGAGAATCAATCTTCACCATCTTACTGCTGCTTCCTATAGAAGACAGGAGGAAAGGATCACCATGAGATCAGCTGGTGTCCCTACGATTCGAAAGACTCTCACCACAGCCTCCATCCAATCTTCAACTACCTGTGGTTCCATCTATCCCCTGAACCTGGGTGGCCTTTGGCACTGGGACTCATGCACCATGCTAAAGTGACATGCACCCTATGCTTCTGGGGCTAGTGGCACCAGTGGCCCAATAGGTAATGGTACTGCTGGTTCCTCTACTGGAAAAGGGCCCTACACTGAAGCCTCTTCACTCAGTGGGATATCTGTGCATACTACTCTCGGAACCCTATATGGATATCTTTATGGAGGCATCCTTAAAAGAAATAGGTGTTCCATGCTCAATAAGTTATACTTGGTGAGTTGGATCAAGAGATCACAATAAAAACTATTGAAAAACACAGACACAATATGTTTTTTCATGAACTGAGTCGAAAATCATAAGTCATGGTCCTGGTGTATGGATACATCTGCCGCCACACCAATAGTGGATTCCCTACACTGATAACCACACTCACTACACATAACATTATTGTCGTTAAAAGATCATAGTCCTATGTTCTATTGTAGAAATGACTCATCTGATACCAATTTGTCACGAACCATACCCTAGAGCCCGAGCCGTGCCTATCCAAGCCCGCCTTCCATAGGCCAGGGGATGGTGACTAGCACTGAAGCTGTATTCCCTAAAACTCGGAAGGCATTGCCTTTACATCTATAATACACAAAACCATGAACATAGCAAGATAAGAAATCATTTAAACTAAATAGTAATAGAGTGAGTACAGTATGTAAAATGGGGCTAGAATACAAGCCCAACTAAAAAGTACAATGTAAACTAGAAAGTAAAAGACAGTTGTTAATACATGTAAACTAGAATAGCTACTATGATCACCCATCAAGGATCCTACCTAAAGGGTAGGTACAAATCTAAAACGGTCGTCTCTACGGTATGCCTCGTCTAGGTCCACCTCCGAGCTACCATCAGTCCTGGTACTCCTGTCCACAGTCAACGTTGTCCATCATCTGCACCAAACAGAATGAGGTGTGGGCATAGCCCAAGCATGGGTGAGTATAACGATACTCATTAGGGACCCCGAGTCACTAAAGGTCTCACAAAATCCACCAAGAATAAAACATAAAACAAGGAATCAACTATCAACCCTACTTAAGTATATGCCCATACATATACCTAAGTTATCATGCAAAACCATCTCAATCATTAGAAAAACATAGAGTCCAATTCTTTCCCAAAGCTCTATTGTTCCACAATGGAATGAATACCATGAAGGCAATTACCACACACGTACGACGCACAGAAAAATACCACCAAGGTATTACCATGATGGAAAGTACCACATAGGTACAGACTCAGCTCAAACTTGGTATAACACAGGTACATTAGAAGATATGAATAGATGTAACTACTAAACCATTGTACACTATTATGAGAAAGACCCACATGATCGCTTGGTGCTGACCCACACCGGATCGCTCGGTGCTGACCCACACAGGATTGCTCAGTGCTGACCCAGACAAGATCTCTTGGTGCTGACCCACACAGAATCACTCGGTGCTGACCCACACAAGATCTCTTGGTTCTGACCCACATAGGATCTCTCGGTGATGACCAACACAGGATCGCTCAGTGCTGACCCACACAGGATCGCTCTTCATTCTTCATGTCATAGCCAGCTACATGGTTCCTGCACTGCGCTCACTTATCTGCGGGAGGGTCCGCTACACAACCCACCGGTCGATACTAAAGCTGCATAAAAGTCTCAAGAAGAAGTATCTCAAAGGACAACCACGTCATAGGGGTCTCAATGCAATAGACGGTGCATCAAACAGATGCCCAGTCTGTGAGTTATGAGCATTTCATTCTTGGGGGCCAGGATGGATTCATGCTTGATCCAACCCGATTATTCCACAACATTATCCAAATCTTCAGTGGGTTATACCAATGGGACATTCTCCCTCTAGGGTTTCCAGCGCCGTTAACGGTTCGTCAAACGGACTTCTGGTACCAATGTAATGGCCAAAAGAATGTAATTGGTTCGAAGTGGGCTCGGGCGAAGTCCGACCCGGTCCGACCGACCCAGCCTTGGCCGAACAGGTTTGGATCGACCCAGCCCGACCTGTTTGGTCTAGAACGGCCAGCAGGGTCTGTCCTAGCCCACGCTGGGTATCCCGGCCTACGTAGGACGGTCTGTCAGGCCATGAGGGCCTCGAGGGTGTGGGTGGCTCGTCCATGGACGACACGAGGCCTCGGGGCAGCTTGGCCGAGGTGGGTTCTGCGAGTCCATGGGGTGGCTTGTCCACGGGGGGGGGGGGGGGGGTGCTGCAAGGGTGGCCTGACCATGGGGGTTTCGTGAGTGGGCGGGGTGGCTCGGCCGCGAGAGGTGTCGTGAGGGCACGAGGCATCTCGGTTGTGGGGTGGCTTGGCCACGGAGCTGCGCGGAAAGGCCGTAGGAGGGGGTGCCGCCGACGGTAGAGGCTGCAGGCGGCGGTACCGCAGACAATGGATGCTACGGGCGTTGAAGCGCCACGGGGCGGCGGATTTTAGTGCCTTTGCCGATGTCCATCTTGTCCAGCTGCCCTTCATTTGTCGCCTTCGTTTCGGTTCTCGAGTTCCACTGGTACCAACCGCCGGCACCGGTCTCCGTCTCCATCGCGAAGATCAGACAAAATATCTACAATATTTGCGGAGGGGTCTGGCCATTTTTGTTTGGCTTATACCTTCCGCATTAGGGGGTAGCATACTGTTCAAGGAAGATTATTCAATATGATAAGGAATTTAACATCGATCAAAATAAAACACACCCCTACCTCATCCATTTTTGTCATCAAAGAGGATGGAAGGACGGTCCCTAAGGACATCCTATATTGGTTGCCTCCACAAGGTTCTTCGGATCCGGTTCAGGGTTGGTTTCCTCGTTCTTCGATCTCCGGTGGTCGTTCTTCGTTGGGAGGAGGTTTCTTAGTTGGAGAGAATAAGTTTCTCCTAGTTCTTCTCTCCCCAATCCCACCAAAAATGAAAAGTATAAAATACTGTAGTGTTTCCCCCAATTTAATTGTTGGAACAATATTCAAATTGGATTTATTAATTAATTGAGTTGGCATAATAAATGGTGGAGGAGTTGAAGAGGCTCCCCCACATTTAATATGATTTTTAAGGTTTTCTCCCATTAAAGGGGAGTTCAAGGTGGTGTAGTCTCAGGTGGTCCCCACCTCCATAACCTCTCAATGGAGGTTTAGTTCAGGTGTTCCCCACCTGTGAAAAATCTACATGGGAGTTTCAAAATAAAATAAAAATAAAATGTTACTCCATTTTATTTTATTTTATTCCTTCACGGATAAGTGAAAAATTATCTATCACTCTCGAATCACTATGGTCGACGTGAAGGTCTCCATAAGAGAATAATGTCACTGTGAGTTCAATTGTTCCACTGGATTTCAATTCTGAGCATCAGTTTAAAAGCTTCAAATACCCACTCATATGATTACTGAACGTACCCAAAGAAAAGTTATGAAATTATTTTCCAGCCCTCCGGGCCTCATTATCACATGCCGACAATTTTTTTGTGGACTTGTTAAATTTCCATTTGTTTAAAAAAATTACATGGAAATTCCACATCTTTAAAAACTAGCATATGGGTCGGCCTCTAGAAGGAAATTCATGGTGGTAATATAAAAAAAAGAAAATTATAAACATATCAAAATAAAAATAGACCACAAATATAGGTGAATACTTATTTTAAATCCATAATAAATGAAACCAATCATTACCGAACAATTATCTTATAAAAAAGTGAAACTGTATATTATATAGAAAAAGGCACCATGTCAAGTGATATAGAAGGAATGGAATCACCCAAAATCACTTAAGAGTGACCTAGTGATTTAAGAAAGGATAAGAACATTGAAAGAATTTCGATTCAGGATTTAAGTTCATAGAAACAAATATGTTGTGAATGGTTCATGTAATGAATCCCATATTCTTATAATGATTCACATGAGTTACATGTACACATAAAATGTCATCATTGTGGGTTAAATAAATCCTAATCTACAGTCCCAAGACTTGAATTTAGTTCACCCCTAATAAATTTTTAACACACCAAAAATAATTCACAACAACAACTTATAACCATATTCACATTGTGAATCTCGTTCTTCAAATGTATTGTTTCTACAACCAAAACTCATCATAACATCCTATAAGAACTCACAAATGAATGTATTTCCCTCTAAACCAAAAGTTAATCATTTAAACATTAAAATAAATCATTTATCAATCCAGAATTTTCTAGAAAGATACCCCACCCCCATTTATATAATTAGTATTAAAATATTATTAAAAAAAATAAATAAATACTATTTTGAATGTAGGGAGATTTACAATAATGGGTCCACAAGCGAGACAACCCCTGTCAGCTAATATATACAACATGGAAAATAAATATTGTTTCTATACACAATTTTTTGGGTGTTTCATTCCTCTTCCTAGGGATAATTTATTCAATAAGTAATAAATTTCATCATAACCAGAAAACCTAATATGTATAATCTATATTCAATAGCTAAATACAGTCTAATGACATCAATTATAATCCAAAGTCATTTTAGATGAAATCAAAACCTTATATTACCAAACCCGGTATATTATGAATTAATTGAGAATTTATAACCAATTTATGAGATAAATTAAAAAAAAATATAATATCAATATTTCCTAAAAAATTTACCAAAATAAATATTATAATGAAATCAAAATTTAATACAAATATTATTTAATTTGGAGACATTTTAAATAAATATGAACATATAATATTTAATTTAATCGTGAAAAACCCCTATTTACAATTTCTAAAAAATATCATATATAAATATTATATAAACTCTTTTTATTATTACCCAAAATATAATTTTTTTCATTTTTTTGTAAATATCAAATTTTATGATTCATAAATCTAGATTATCAATTGCAATTGAATAATATAGTTTACCAAAACCAATAAATTTTAATTATTTTGAAAATTAAATTACCTTTATTTATAGTTTATTGGCCCTTATGTAGAAATTGTTTTATAAATGGAATAACCTTTATATATAATTTAATCCTTATGTAAGAGTATAAATCCTATAATGGTTGGAATCTTATGCCTTTATTTACTTATACTTATAAATAAATCATATATAAGAAGACACTTACATATGGAGCCATATTTGATTAAATAATTATATCATCTTAATGAATCAATACTAAGTTTCGTATCCCATATTTCAATAATATCGTACAATATCAGTTACATCATATCTTCTGACACTAAAAAAATCATTTTAAATTTATTCAGGATACTGACCAAACATACTCTATGATAATAAAAAAATTAGAATTTTGACATGTTATATTATAAATCCAACAAATAAAGTTTTTTACATTTAACTGACTCATATTGTATGCTATGATATGACATTATGTTGGTTATGACACACAAGTTCTTCCTAAAAATAGGGAACAAAAATTTTGATCCATTATTGAACATAGATTTGACAACATTGATAGGATTAATATGATCATTATATTGTCATGAAATAGAAATCAACCTATATTATTCTAAATTTGTCATCAAAATAACCAATATATTAAATTAATAATATAAATAAAAAATTAATCCTTTATCACTACAATGTAGATATCTATAAATTTTCATGGAATGCTCTTAATTGATATCGCAAGGAAATAACCATAGGATTATTGCCTCCATTAGTTCCACACCAGCCACTATTATCCACATATAATAAGGGAAGACACCAAAAACACAAAATGAGTGTCATCACCTTTTATAAATCAATAGGTGGTTAATAGAGAGGTAGTTTTCATTGACTCTATATTATGAGTTTAATATTCTTACCAACAATGGGATTATACCCTTTATATAGGCTCCCTTCATTTAATCAAGTGATTCATGAATTTAATTCAAACTATTTGAAGTATTTATACATTACAAAAACATATTCTCATTGTGATATGACTGTTTGAAGACTTCAAAAGATCACGAACTATTTGTGTACCCATAAATAAATCATCTAAATGATTCATAACCAAAAAACAATATTTAAAAACATAAAATTGGATAACCACTCTATATTTTTTATATCTATCAATCATACGCTATTATAGAAGTTGTTTTAATACTATTATAGTAAGATTTACCTACCTATATTACTTGTTTGGACTATGGATATCATAAAATATGATGCCCCTATTTTAGTACATATCCAAAAAATGTATCAATAGTATACAAAGAACTTCTATGCATCCATTAAAAATATCTACATTTCTCTCTCTATGCAATTTTATCCCTTCTCATCCTAGTAAATATCCTTTTTATTTTACTTCATGAGATTTTATCAATTGATATCATCACCCCATGTTTTTTATATCTTCCATGGTCAGGATATTTATCAAATCCATATATAATAAAGTATAATACATCTAATACGGTTAGGTCATATATTTTTATCAACCCTTAAAATCTATATTATAGAAGTATTTTATATTCTTAAAATTATAAATATCTTGAATATGTTATGTTGTAAATAATGTATTTATAATCTCATGTAATTAAAAATAAATGATCCTTAAAAAATAATAACTTACACTTTATTTTTCAATTGATTATGGCAATGTGACCATCTCTAAAATATATCTGATAAACTCTTTAAGGGAAAAAATTATTATCATGGTGAAATAAACCATTTATTTTCTCCTTATGTTGTCTGATCCGTAGACTAAAAACAATCATCCTGGAATATTTTTAATCAAAAATCAGCATTAGAAAACATTGGGTTCACCTTTTTATGTGATATATGCAGTAAAATAATAGAGATTAATACATTGATATTGATTTAAATATATGAGAAAAATGATTAAATTTTATTTTTATGGTGATGTATAATTATCTTTTGATATTTCAAATAAAACTACTCCAAAAAACCATTATTGAATATCTATTAAAATACATGCATAAACATTAAACAAATGTATTCAAAATTATATAAAATTAAATAATGTGGAATGTATAAAGTATTGCTGTATGATTTTTGATATGCTGACCTAAACCTATCAGAATTATCCTATAATTTCTAAAACCCCAAAACATAAACTAATTATGATATTTTTGTGTGTTTTTAATAGATTATTATTTTTTATATTTATGTAAAGATAGTATAAAATTGATCCATTTATTTTTACTAAGATTCAATACATTTTGGTTTTCTGGATAAACACACGTCCTTGAAAATCAATCCAATATTCTAATATGAAAAACACATATAATCATTATATTTATAAGATAAAAGAATTAAATCCGATTTCCTTTGATAAGAAACATATTCAGTAAACACATGCTTAGAACCACATATCATACTAGCTCTTATAAATAATGTGAAAATCATAATATCCAAGTTCTCCCCCTAAGAAAACATTTATGTAATTTCCCATGTTCTATATTGGATTAACCATTGTTCTCACCTTTTGAGTAATATTTTGAAACAATAAAAATTAGTAACCCCCAAGAGACATATTATATGAAAATATAGTAAAATCACTATTTCTATAAACATTTAGTAAAAAAATATATACTGTTTTGATTCAATGTATTATCTCCCCTTATGAAAATATGTATCTCTCCCCATTTTTCATTAAACCCAAAGAGATCTTTTTCAAGGATTTGATGCGAAATCAATAACTCAAAAAATAAATGCATGAGAGATAATATTCATTCCCATAACCAACATATAGATTATAAATAGTGGTTACTGAAATTTTTAATTAGTGAAACCGTTAATTTAAAATATACAGTATTTGAAAAAAACGTTAATGGGAGGGTTTTCTCCTTATTCAAGTCAATAAAATGCTTAATATGGTGGAAATTAATTTTACAACCAATTATTTAGGAATACATATTTAAATAGTTCCATTAAAGTGATACTTTCAAATTGATCTTGATTATACATCCACACCAATTTCACTATCCCTTATTTAGCATTCTCAATCAGAATGTAATACATGATATCAATTTATTTTTTCATAAAATTATTCATAAGATTTTTATTAAGGTTTATAGAAATAATGATTTCAAAATTGTAAAAACTATTTAAATTCAAAGCAATATAAAAGGATTAAATCCATTGTTTCATCTATAAAAGTTTCATAATAGATTGTGTAAGAGTAATATATTCAACTTCTAAAGTAATTGATGATATGAGACTGTGAATCCTAATGAGATAAGAAATAAAAAAATCTCAATGATATAATTTTATTCACAAAATTAATTCTATATAATCCTCTAATAAATACAGATAAATATTTATAAATCCCCATAAATCGTACTTATTTTATATATTTATTTTAATAAAATCGAGTTTTTTAGGATATATAAAAAGAACACATATTACCACAGTTATATGGATTTACTTGGTATATGTTTCATACCTTGAAACTTAATCTATCACAAAACAATGTTAGGTATTGATGTAATTATTTACATTAGGCTTAAAATTATTTTATTATATTCATACTATAAGATATTCTTCATTTTTCATCCTTTCACAACATCATCTGTACAGAAACCGTTATTTCTTACATTCCCAATATTTTTAACACTTATTTATCATATTAGTATTGAGATATTAAATTTTTTGCTACTGGGGAACACATTGGATATTGGTGGGCCGTGGTTTAAAAAAATTTCATCACTAGAGCAACAGAACTTGTTGCCTCTAGTGATCTGATCCTTGGTATGATCTAAGGATATCATGCGAATTAAACATATCACATAAAATAAAATCAAATGAGTATTGTGTTCCTAATCAATGCACATTAGATTATATCTTTTCACCAAATATTATTTCTTGAATGATCTGAATTTGAACCCATATATATGTTCCATACACACTTCAAGAATGAATGTGCACATCATTCATCAAATTCTGGATGCTTGAGAGGAGCTCTGAAAATCAATTCAATGTTGCGATGATAACCATGATGATGTGCCTTTGATCTGTTGAAGGTATATTGGATCAATCATTCAGAAAATATTTCAATTCTCTATTAATCATGAAGAGAGAGGCTCTAATGTTAAATGAATGAATAGTTCATATAATGAGCCTCTCATTCTATTATAATGTATATTCATAAAATACTCAGAATGGGATCCCTGATCCTCCTAAATATATCATTAAATATATAAATAATATATAAACAATTATGATGAACTACCTGCATCATAAGTATTATTTATATTGTGTCACATAAATTTAATATATATATATATATATATATATATATATTATTACGTGGTATACCCGAGTCATTAAATTGACTCTAAATTACTACCAATATAAAATGAACCTTGGATATTAAAATAAAATTTATTCATATAATATTATTAATTGTATTTAGTTAGAACTTCTAAATAATTTTAATTAATAAATTCAAACCAATTATTCTTTACTTGATTAATGATGAATTTATTTATTTATGGATGATCGATATAATTGGAAAACTCTCAAACCATATGGTGGAGACCACCATTCCCTATATACAAATTCACAACAATAGGTCTGATTCATGAATTCCCTATTGTGTGTGCCCTTCTATACACTTATCATGATAGAAGTGAATAGTATTCATAGACCGGGAGTAGATCCTAGCAACTCATCAATTCCCTTAATGATATAAAGAATAGTCATAACAATGATAAATGATGTACAAACACGCACGGTGAAATATAATTTCATTTTCAATAGATATATCAAATTTTTGGAAACACAGTTAGTTCATAATCCTTTCTTACTTTATTACTTATAGATATAATTGGATGGATTTTCCATTGACTACCATAGTATTGAATTTATGGAGTTTCAACCATCTAGGTAAACTTGGTTAATTATTTGACTTCCTCAAACTGAAGGAGACAAATCCTTTCTTAACCAGTCAACAAATTTCATACCACCAATGAAAACCCCAATACAAACTGCCTCTCCATAGTTTCATTATCAGGGTTTTTGACATACATTAATATGTATGATCAAATGGAACACATTGATAATGAACATGAGTGTGGAGACCAAAACTCATGTCTATATATTGGATCTAACAGTAACACCCAAAACATGTGGTGCTCCTATTTTTTGTTTCTTTCCTCGTGATCTCACCAAACACAGATCAGCATGTTCGAACATCATGAGAAGTTGTCTCAATACTTATGAGCCCCCATTACCTAATAGTCAAACATCTATTGTTCCAATCAATATTATGTATCTATACCATAGTACATATATTTATGATCAATTTCATATTATATCGAGGTTCTAATTATAGTATGAGATCTATTATAACCATGTTATATCACAAATATTCTATAGGAATTTCCAATAAATAATGGACATTGAAATTTCAACACTATAATGGTAAGTGTACATCATGTATAAATCAATATATCTAGGATGTGTTAATAAAAAAGTACCAATAATTTTGGGTCAACGGGACCCACTTTTACAAAACACCGACTTTCACTTGAGACAATAAGATAACTATTCTTGTTGGTTCTCACATGATTTAGATATTTTTTCTACTCGGTCATAGATTTAGTTTCCTGATCATCCATTTCTCCTCTGTGTGGCTATTCTACTATGTGTAACCACACCTCCTTGATTAAAACTCATCAGGTAATGTAAATCCTGTGCTTATACACTTTTTTCCACTATCAAAACTTTAAATCTTTCCTAGTAAGGGTATTATAATTTATATTATGATAATAATTTACTTACTAGGTTCGATTCCATGAAATATAACATATACATTGTTTTATAGACTAATTCTTAATCTACCTATGAAGACACAACATACTCAGTATTTTTAGATATGGCTACCACTTTCTTTTATGAGATTGTCTCGCTTATTGAAATAACCTAACTATGATACTAGATCATATTGACCTAATAGGAAAACTAGTTTTTATCCCATTATAAATACCATACCTTCCTCTCCACATAAAATTTATATATATTTTATACTTACTCAAGTACAATTATATAGTTCTATCTACATCCCATACAATTATCATGGATATATTTGAAATTTTCTTACTACAAATTTTATGTTACGAATATAATTTATTTTAAATATCATGGAAAAATTATTGATCAATAATAGAAGTGTAAGTAATTAAACTCACAACAGTAATCTACTCTTATTCCAATGCATGTCTTCTTGTAGATTCCTTGTGAATTTGGTAACAATTCTCTTTCAGATTGTTCAAAAATTTATTTTTCAATACTATTTTAGTGTATATACAATTGAGTAGGTCTAATAAAATGTTTGACCTTACTTTGTAGATCTTGTTACCTATAACTTAGGTTTATATTTGAAGTTAATATCTAGATAATTACTTTCATTTTTGTAATAGATAATTGTGTGAACAATAATTGTTTTCCATATGTTACAAAACATATTATACATGAAAATAATGATTCTCCCGCTAACCTATAATAGACAGATGGCCACGGTTCACTCCAAATGAATATTATATGATATTGTTACTTACATCAATCTATGATTTGATTTCAATAACTTTTTCACCTTATTGTAAATCTTTGATGTCACCATCTCATTCTGGTTAAATCATATAGATAGCATCCATAGTTTGTGGTCTTAACATCCAATGAATAATAAATGATCCTATAAATTTCCAAACATTTGTAAAATTTTAATGGATTTCGGAATAATTACATGGTATTGCCTATCAATCCTTAT
The DNA here is from genome assembly GCA_963277665.1 of Viscum album. Lineage (NCBI taxonomy): Eukaryota > Viridiplantae > Streptophyta > Magnoliopsida > Santalales > Viscaceae > Viscum > Viscum album. The sequence continues at coordinate 211,118,494 of OY728123.1, forward strand.
TGTTACACACTTGTAACATCCATGTATAATATTACATGAATGCCCACTACAATATTCAAAATAATAGGCTCCAATGAACTTTGATACATAGAATTCGTTATTGAATTTTAATTTATCTTTTCAATTTTAGATATTTTTTATATACTACTTACTAGTAGGATTTATTATTCTCAATGAATAATGTATCACTAATTCCAGTGAATATAAAACCATCATTATAGTTACATCCTTCCTACGTAGTATGTGTCTATGGAACATTCTGCTTCCACTCCTCTTGTGGAACTCATTCATATTCTAGTTATTTTTGCATCTTGGGCATTGATGAAACCCAAATAAATATCTCTTACACTATCTTGAAGAGAAATGTACACCCTTATATAGAACTATAGCTTATAAAATGAATATATCTTTCCTTAAAATTGACTTTTGTAATATGATAAGAAACTTTTAGGATATTTACATTAGGTTCACATATGATTTTAATTGATTCAAGTTTAGTTATATCCTAACGAACACATTGCAACAAAACAAATTTTATTATGACATAAATGACATCCAAAATATTATAACTCAGAATATAAACATTTTTCATGATTTTTATAATATGGTTATGGGACAAAATTTTTATTATCCAAGATTGTCTAAATAAAATGAATTATCTACTATGCATGATTTTTAACATTAATTCTCCTTTAACATACATATAGATACTGATGTGTATAAGGAAATTGTCTTTTTGGAATTAATCAATGATAAATATTATTGATAAATGTTATCATGTAATACTCATTATTGATCCACCTTGTTATCATTATAGATCTGATGTGGATAAGGTAATTTACATTTATGAATGACTCGATGATACATTATAATGTTTGATGAATAATCGGTCAAGATATTCTTCATCAAAACAAACCAAATAATCCTTTTATCTTTTAACCATGAATATATAAATATTCACTTTATAATTCCTTAATCATTTAAAGGAATTTTAAAAATTATTCTTACCGCTACATGAAATTTTTCATTCTCTCTAGCTAAAATAATTTTAAAATCTTTGTGGATTATCATTATATCTATATAATTCATTTTCCAAAACTAGATATGTTGATAATACCAATGGTCTTTTAATAAAATGATTTTAAATTCCATACTGGTCATATTTTTGTCATCCAAATAGTTTCATTTTACAATGTATTTTCTTTCCACAATTGGTTATATAATCCTTACATTTTATATTCATCATTTATTTCATTTGATTTGTTTATCGGTGAACTATTACTTGAGTATTCAACACCACAAACAACATTCATTGAAAAAATAGAATAATGTATCCATATATCTAATAGAAACATCAGATAAATGGTTTTGTGATACAGAATAAAATTTCAACATGAATCATTCAAATAGAAAAATAGATGTTTTGTTCCTCTCACCACTAACTTAGGACCACGAATTCATATCCACATAGATAAAAATCTATACTTAATGTAACATTTATATACATACTTGGTTAATGTATTTCTATAAAAATATTTTATTAACATGTTTTATTTTAGGACCCAAGATTTATGGAAAAAACATTACATTTAATATTGTTGAATATACCTAAAGAAGAAGGGAATACTTTCTTCTATGATTAAGACAACTGAATTTATATTGCATAGAATTTATTTCATGACATGTGAAGAATGTACCCTCATGTTTAATACCTTGTTTCTTTGAATAAAACTAGTAAGGTTCCTTTTGAATCACTATTACCATTTTCCCATTCCCATTTTTTCAATTTTTTCACCATTATATAAAAACATTATTCTTTCATTATGTTCATATTTACATGGAGATCCTTACCCAAAATGTAAATAATCGTTCTCCTCCATTATATTCATTTTTTAATCTTAAAAAAACTAGCTTAAATGTGTTAAAATGATATAATAAAGTGATGCATTGAAAGAAATTGATCCATAATTAATTTAATGCATATCCATTATAATCATCACATATTACTATATATTTTTCTCATTCTCCTCACATGATCCTAACCGATGAGGCAACATGTAATAGAATACTTGTCCTAATGTAGTATCTACATCTCACATCAGACATTTGACAGTGGCATTATGAAATTACCATCATATGCATCATACATGAGTGTCCTAAAATAATTATCTGGCCATCATTTACTATGTGGATTAACATGTATTGGAGACTCCAGCACCATGAATTTCCAATCTCACAGTATTGTGTGTATGTAAGTGTACTAAACTTTAGAAACTAAATCTGGATAGGACATTGACTTTTTCATATAGATATTTTTGAATTTTTAATGTTATTACTACCCATTTTATAAAAAAAGAAATTAAAGAGGATTATACTTGTATCTTGATTATTTATTTATACATTATTGATTAATTAATGAAATAATTAAATGTATCCGAATATTATATAAATACTCTAGAAACCCTCTATTCTACATGATTATTTTAATGGAATGGATCTTTGAACATACCATCGCAGACTACAACTATATCTATATGAATTATCAGAGGGTTAAATGTCATAATTTTACTAACCATCCAAATTTAGTCATGAATCCTTGATATATTATGTGGAGTATCATCTTGTAAAATTATAAATATGATCTAATCAATTCCTGCCTATGATGTTTCAGTAAGCTGGATATGGATACCCCTTTTCTTCCCTCTTTATTTAATTCAACCCAACACTCTAAAAAAACTCCCTAGTAGTATGAGGCCCCATCAACTTTTGATTAAGAGCACCATAAACACCAAATTTTGTTGAAATTAAAATGATGGATGGAATTTGTGACTTAATATTTCCTTAAGGTTTTGAAATACTATTTCTTGATGAATGCAATACATTTATATTAACATATTCATTATTTTTTGTCTCCCTCATAACTGAAACATAATTTAAAAAACATTCATCGCATAATTATAAATTTTTATATTTATTATTTTATGTGATTTATTATATCATTAAAAGGTATAGAAAAAACAAACAAATGAATAAAAGAAATATATTAATCGACTAGTATTGAAATATTATATTAGTTAATCCATTTAAACTTAATGGATCAATGATGACCAAGTGTAATAATACATGAGTCATAGCATAACTCATGATGTAGCTCATCCCTACATAGTTTCCACTTATCATTCGTTATACCATATCATCTAGACATTTTCTGCGTCTTACACTATCCTCTTTATAGTACTACAATACTCACTCACAGTCAAGAAGGAATTTGGAATCAACAATACATATAATGTACTTTAATATAGGCATGGAGATCCTTATACAAATTAAATAAGAGAAAATGATGATGTGTATACCATATTTTTTAATTATAATCACTAGAAAAAATTAGATAAATAAAATACAAACACATATTTGGTCAGTGCCCAAGACTAATCATCGGGTAAAGTAAATCATGATAAAATTAAATGTAATAAATTTACATATGAGGGAATTTATTATATTAAATTAATTAATTAAAATCAAAAAAAATATTTCTATTCTGTCCTTATTTTAATTTAATATAATTTCCAAAAAAACTAATAATTTAATTTAATTTAATAACAAATTTAAATTAATTTATTCAGACTATTAAATCATTATTTTTAAAAAGAATTTTTTTATTTAATTTAATTTAATAATAAAACTAAATTTTTTAAATAAATTTATTTTTATTATATAAAATATTTATTGGGACTAGAAACCCTACCAAACCCACAATAGGTTAGGACGACCCCATGTAGGGAGAATTTTGCTTTTATAATTCTCATGCAAGTTAGTTCAGTTCTAGGAGGACCTCCCAAAACACATTCCACATTGGGAAGTCTTTCACCAAATCACATTAGGGAGGTTTGAGTCTAAAATGATCCATGGAAAATAGAAAATCGGGGGAATCAGTACATAGAGACTCCATACTGGTGATTAGATATGATCAAGATGTTCAGCTCACCTAACCTAGAGGAGAAATGGGGGAGGAAGCCACAAGAGTGTCTATAAATGGAGGGATTTGATTGTGAAATCAGGGAATCATGGTGGCAGCCCTTGATATTTCCATAATGTGATAGCAGTGGGAATCAAGAGTATCCTACAACAGTAATTTGGATGGTTATACATAGGCGATGACAGTCAAATGCATAGGTTCAAAAATGGATATATGGGTCTCATACTTTTGGTGGCATGTGGTCGTGTAGGCTGGCTTTCTAATCTAGATGTGTTGGTGCCATGCATCTTGAATTTTTTGATCTGTGCACTCTTGTAGTGTGTGAACGACCATGGGAGATGACTGGCGCTCATGTTGGAAGTGTCCAGTGAGAGAGGAAAATCACCCATGGACATGGCTAATCAGAATAGGGATGGTGGTGGGCCTTGATACTAGGTAGAGGTGGAAGGGTTTTCTCAATGCTGCGAGTGTGAGTCTGGCCCAATCGATTGACATCTATGGAAATCATCATGATGTGATGATGGTGATGTGTCTCAACAAAGAAGGCAGTTTTTGGTGATGGATGTGTAACATGTGGAAGGGTCCACTCAAGGGGTGGTGGAAGATGTCTGGCCGAAGAACCTGAGTGGGGAGGTGGCAGCACAAGGGAGAAATTACTTCCCCGAAAAGTCTTTAATTTTTTTTTGTCTTTATAGAGTAGGTTCCACCTTATCCAATTTTCATCCAAGTCCTTCCACCCACCCATTTAAAAATAGTTTATTTAAAGGCCTTTTGAAAAAAAAAATAATTTGTTTTATGTATTTCGGTGGGTCAAGAGGCCCCATCACCAAAATATTTTATAAATTTGAAAAAATATAAGCTCTAAAATTATTTTATCATTTTTTCTCTTTGGGCATAATTTTTGAATAAATACTTCAGAGAGAAAATTAAACATTCCAAAAAAACATTCACAACCTCTAAGAGATATCCAAAACCAAGATCTTCACTAAAAATTATCACTTGTTAATGTCCCAATTTAAATTCACGCACCATCTCAACCGAAAAAATTAAATTATAGTTGGTCATTGAAATTTATAATCTGACTGATGAAATCAATCTATTTTAAAACATTGACTGGTTGTAACATGGCTATATGCTGTTGAATTTATTTTCCCATTGAGGATATTGGACTAAATTCAAGTACATTAAATAAATTTAATGAAATTTTTATTTTATTGGTATGAAAATTGTTATAATCCCTCTAATACAATTTTTTTTACCGGTGTGTAAAGAATAAGATGATGGGTTGGGGTTTTATAATAATTCATAATCGGAGTAATGGAGCATGTTTTATATAGTGATCCATGCACCAATATGGTCCAATAATCTCCAGTGATTTGAAATGAGTGAAAAAATAATATCAGACAAGTACCTCATTCAGAATTGGAGAATGCTCGACTATAGCTCATCATCGACAGTTGTTGCTTTAATGAGATTAGGCCTAACCCCTCTATATCATCCACACATGCTTCAAGATTGCAGGGCTAGGTTATAAAATGAATGGATCACTGAGTCTCTACAAACACCACATTGTTATAACCTAGCCCTGCAAACATAAGTTTTTCACTTCTGTGATTTGAATTTCAAAAATCCGACATACACGGTTGTAATCAGTAAGTTATTTGGAGTCCGATAAGAAAAACTCAATTTTCGGTGAATATTAACCCACCCTTATGAATAGTATCTGACCCTTATAAATACTAACTTACACTTATGAATAGTAATGTGAATTTCGAAAATATGACATACGTGGTTGTGTTAAGGATAATATTTAGAGTCAGATAGAATTAACTTAATTTGTGGTGAATAGTTACCTACCCTTATGAATAGTAACATACCCTTATGATTAGTGATATAAACTAATGAATAGTAACCATACCTATGATAATATATAAATACTATTCAAGTTGAAAGTACTATATACCTATATTTTAGAATAAGTTAATAAATGTTTTAAAACTGGTTTTTGATAATAAATTAAGATTTTAATTAAATAATAAGGTAATAATTTTTAGAAAATTATTTTTGAAAAATTGATTTCATTTTTTGATTATACACATCGAAAAATGGTTAGGTTGAATTTTTGAGATTTTTCTGAAATACTTGATTTTTTGATGAATAGTGAAATACTGTTAAATACCGTATATGCCAATTATCAGTTAAATACACTATTCATGAAATCAAAAGTTATGTAATCCCACTTGGTTCGAAATCACATGATAAAATTACTATTATTGGTCATGGAATACTCTCTATTCTTTTTCATGAGGAGATATAATAAATTAATGAATTTTATTTTAAGAAATCCCCTCTCTCCTCCACTATGAAACCCCCTCTCACTCCCCCCTTCCATTAAATCCTCTCAAGCCTTGTTCCTTCTAAAAATTATGTACAAATACATTCCAAACCACCTTCCCCGCATGCAGAAATCCTTGGTCTCATAAAAATACTAAATCCTCTCTTTAAAGAGGATCTCAAAGAAGTTTGGTTCAAGAGGTTAATTCATCTTTTCAATTCTTTGTCTTTCCTTTCACATTCATTTGTTTTCTTTTTCTATTACCTCTCTTTATCCAAATTTTGTGATGATTCCAGTAACTTATATGTTTGGAATTTTGTCATGATAGTGGAATATTTTATCATCATCTCCCCCTTTTTATCTTCTTTTACACTGGTAGCAATAACACCATCCAATATGTGTCAATTTTCCACATTCAAGGACGATGGAATTTCGATTTCTATTAACATTATCAATTCTGTTCGTGAACCCATTATTTTTATGGTTGAACCAGATTATTATATATGTAATATAACCTATGTAATATTTGGTAATCCCTTTGTACAAATTTTATTAAGTTATAAAGGAAAATGAGTTCATTGTAATCCAAACCCACAAATTAACAGAAACAATTATCATTAAAGTTCTATATAATAATTCATCATATTTCCATGTAACCAAGTTATATAAATGGAAAATAACACCTATTTATGTTCATAAATACAATATATTTTCAATTCTGGATATTTACTTCCATTCCACATACTTAAAAACAAGTGAACTGAACATGAAAATAAGGAAAACAAACACTCCGTAAAAACAGAATTCAATACAAAAACTTATCAATAAAGACATAAATGAACTAACCATAATTATGATAAAATAAATATGTGTAGAATAGTTTCTTAAATAAGATATTAATAATTATAATTTCATACTCTTGGAGCTTAATTTTGAGAGAGGAACATGTTCGGAGTTAAGGTAATGGTTTCTTCATCTCACTTCCATTTTTGTGAGATTTTCCATATTCACTAGTAATACTTTTGTATGGTGTATATATACTAACAATTGATGTAAAATATCATGAATATATTTATCTTCATATTATTGAATCTATTATTTTTCTATTATTAATTTTTGGGGCATATGAATCATTTGATTACAAATTGGTACGAGGTTTTCCACCCAAACTTCCATTTTCATTCGGGATACATTCATTGTCTAATTACCTCAATGAAATTCTTGTGTATTATTATTTAAACCTCATATATTATGTGTGAGTGTCATATATATGTTTATGAACCAGAATATTTCATTATTTTATGGATAGTTATACGTTTTAAAAGGAACATTCAAAATTGTTTTTACAATACAAGCCCGATTCAAGGGAATTTCTCAAATTCTTACCTATTTTCAAGGGCACTCTATAATCTATTTTTGGAAACCATTATCATTATAAAATCAAAAATTTTATTATGAAAACAATATCTTACTTCACTTTTGGTTTTATAAGAACATATTTTCAAAATTAACTGTTCTTTTCAAAATAAAAGGGTATTTATCTCAAGAATTGCATAATGATTTTATAAGAGTATTCTCATATGATTCAACACTCTAGTTGATTATTATGTATTTTTGGGGTTAATAATTTATGATGTCATATACCATATTTTATTGAATGGTTTATGACTAAATTTATTGTGGATGATCTATCCTAAAACTATTCACCATATTACTCAGAATGGTAAGAGTTTTATGTTTAATGGTTGAGGAAATTTAGTTACATTTCATATGATAGATTCAATATGAATGTATATGTTTTCTACGTTTATCCCCACTCATATAAGAAATGAATTATAATTATTATGTGATAGGTGGGTCCCTCTATAGCCCCTCGATCCATCGGTAGGTCTCATGAGACAACTAGGCAAGGAATTGACTGAGGCCTTTCCCAATGTGATATGGATTTTGGCCGAGGCCTTAATCATTAGACGTGTTGGCCAAGGCCTTGAAATTTTTTTTCACAATTTCATACATATGTACTACCTCATTATGAAGATAGTAATTGAATGTTCATGTGGTCATTCAACTAGTATAACAACCATGATTATTTTTTATGATGGAATTATTTTACTCATCTCATATTCCTTCCACAATGTGTTCATGTTAATTATTAAAGGCATGTGTTTTCAATTATGCACCATGATTTATGTTAATATTATCTTCTTCTGTATTGATTACTCTTACTGAGCATTTGATCTCACCCCTTTCTTATGTTTCATTTCCACAGGGTGTGAAGAAGTAAGTTATGATTGACTTGTAAGCGTAATCCAGGAGACATGAATGTTTCTAGTGGAATTAATTAGTGTTGTTTTTCCAATAATTATGTAATGATAAACTTATTTGTGTATCTTGTTTCCAATATTTCTATAATAAATGGCCCTTTGGGATTCTCATTCCTTGTATTTATGCCAACATAATCAAATAAGGCACCGGCTTCAAGAAACTGGGGTCGGGTCCTTACTAAAATAATATTTACATATATAATATTATTCATTTTATTTACATCACACATGTAAATACATTTTGTAAATTAATTTAACCCAATATTTCATTGGACGAATAATAATGAATTTATATATTTATCACTGATAAATAAATATATATAACTCATGAACTTTTTGGTGAATCCCATCATATCCTATATTCATATTCACTAGAATGTGGATGATTCATGATTACACTATTGTTTATTCCCCTCTAGGTCATTGTCTTTATTATAGTGAATAGTATTAACAAACTAGGAGTGGATTCAAGAAACACATCCAGAACTATATGAAGACAAGGAAAATTTATAGAAAGGAAAACCATACTGGGAATATTCATTATTTAATATAATCTCTTCATTATTAGATATATTGTAAAGAAAAAACTCACACTTGAAACATCATTATTTCATTAATTGTTATTTATTGATCAAACTGGATGGATTTTCCATCAACAACCATGGAAAAGAATTTATGAAGGTACTAACATCCTAATCAATCTTGACACATATATTACATTCTAAACCTGGAAGCAAACATTCTATCTTGACAATTCAACCACACCATACCACCAATAGCGCACCGAACACAAGAAACTTCACCATGATTTTTTATCATGGTTTTAAAATTGTTTCAAAGTACGCAATCAAATGGAACACATTGATAATGATCTCAAGTCAGGATAACAACACACATTTCTATAGATAATAACTACCAATGACACTCGAAACATGTAGTGTTATTATTTTCATGTCTTTCCTTATGATCTCACCTACAAGAGATCAACAAGTAAGAACTTCATGAGATGAAGTACCAATTCCTAGGATATCCCAACACCACATAGCCATAACTATTTTTTCCCAATTAGTATGATGTATCAAGACCATAGGACGTATATTTTGGATCAGTTTCATAGTATCTTAATCTTATCACTATAGCTTTGGATCTATTATAGCCTTTGGATATGACAAATAATTTACATACATTACCGTTATATCATGGATGCTGAAATTTCTACACTATAATGGTATCTATAAATTGTGTTTAACTCAATGTATTGATTATATGGTAATTAAAAAGTAATGATTATGTTTATTCTAGGGAACCCACTTTTACAACATGATTCCCATGATTTCCTTGTAACACTTTCAGTCTATGTAAAAACATAATTTTCCCAGTAATAGTTATTTTCAATTTGTTCCTCATAAATTCTATAATAACATTGCATTGTGATTAATTTAATTTCATAAAAACTATTTGATACACATTGAATACAACAATAATACATTGCTCATACACTTTATTTACCTAGAGATTATGATCATATCATCTACATTATAATCTAGTATTTTTCAAATATTAATCAAACCACAAATATAAAGATAATTGTCTTTATTGAAACTTATAATGTGGGATAATTAAAATTAACATATTTTTCATAACTTCTAATTTGATAAATCAAAAAATATATTTAATGTAAACATCCATTTCAATAACCCCATTAAGGATATTCAATTTTATATCCATTTATAATATCTAAAAATTCTTATACACCCAAATTGATAACAATGGTCTAATAATTTACAGTATAATAATTGGAGTGAATGTGTCATCCAAATCAATCCCTTTGATGTAGGAATATCATTTTCACACAATTCATGTTCAAATTTTCATCGTCATTCCTTTTTTATTCATCCAATTTTAGAAAATAAAATTTGGTTTCGATGAAATTTTTATATATCAAACACAATAACATATACCATGTCATATTTTTGAAAAAATATTCAATATTATCACTTATTTCATTGATCTAAATCTCATATTTAGTACCTTAATAAATAATTTAAGACATCATTTTTGATAAAATTACTTTTTTTTAAGATAAATCATCATTGTTATATTAACCATGGTTTTCCACTCACAAACAATGTTTTTTCATAAATTTATACTATTATACCTGATTTCAATATTGTAAGTTAACTTTATCAAACAACCTCATCATCTATAGTGAAATTTGAATCAATAATATCTTTCTTTTCTCCACATAAAGTTCTCACTTTATTAAATATTTCTTAAAAAATATTCTCACTTCTTAGAAAAAAATTTTAAATATTTACAACCGTGAAAATATTGGTATCAATAATATTCCCACGAATTATTTGAAAAATTTGTTTTATTTTTTCTTTAGGTAGTTTCTAATAAATTTTTTTTCTCCCATATCATATTAACACATTAATGGGATCTTTTAATTATTGAGAATAAATCATTTACATCTGATGATAAGAAAATATATCAATTTTGTACTTATACGAATCCATGTGTAATTTTTTATTTTTCCTTCCCCAAAACATAAAAAGTCCTTGTTTATAATTTAGACCATTTAAAAATTTATTCCTTCCATAACCACTCAGGTAGATAATTCTGAATAAGAATGTTCTAATACTTGTTATTTATTATCCAATTTATAATTTCAATGTATCTATCAAGCTATTTATATCTAAAAACTATAAATTGATATGTTAACTAATTATTCTTGAGATGATCTTCATACTAGTTATTTTTAAATATTATAACAATCTCAGTTTGGAATTTAAAAATTCACTTTTTAATATTCATCTTTTCTAGTCTCTAATAAATTGTAATATAACATATGATCCCAATTTTTTTGAGAAGTGACCATCATTCATAACAATCAATGATGCATAAATAATTTTTTATTCTATAAATATGCTTTTTTGATATTTCTTGAAAACATCAACGTACACTAATTCTAGCATTCTTGATTACTTATTTTGTTTTGAATTATATATTCCTTATAATATTTCCCTTTTTGTAAAACATTAAAATATGAGTATGATCATATGTAATATTGTGGATTTATCGGGTACCTTTTTGTTTCACATAATATTATAAGTTTTTTACTCAAATGGACATGTAATTTACAAAATAATTGAATGAATAACTCTTCTTCACCATTAACAAGATATAGATTCACACTTTTGTTCTTTACTTGTATAAAAATATCATAATCCTTATCATTGGTAGAAAAATTATTCATTTTAAAACATATATAATTATTCAAGTAAAATTTGACAAAAACATTGATGATGATGAGAAATACCATTGAAAATAATGAATTTCATATTTCCCATGTGTTTTCCACTGATTTTGAATATCTTGTAACCAATAATACTTAAGAATTAATTACTTATAATAATTAAAAATCCTTATTTTTATACTAGTTACTGATCAAAAGATTGTTGATTCATATATTATATAATGTACATCCACTAAAAACTATCCAAACTCTTCTCAATTTTTTACTTCAAAATAAATTTACACTATTGAAACATTCTCAATACGGTTTTTGATCCAGATATGTTTCTTCACATCCATTGGTTATAGATATTCATGTTACTCTTCTATATATAATTTATCCTCTGAATATTATAATGGTGAAAACATATTTTTCAATTTTTATTAAATTATTACTCCTTGAGATGATGTGTCTCAACACATAGAGTCTCCCTCAACACATTACATCATATTATTGATTATAAATTAATTAATTTATATTGATAAAATTTGTACCAATGAAATATTCTTGATTTTTTTCATTGGTATTATTCCTTGATGTACCTTTCTATATGGATAACATGTTTTTTATATAGTATATATTCCCATAATAATTACACTTAATTCAATTTATATTTGTTTTTTTATTTATTGGTTATTCAATGGAATTCTCGGTCTCTGACAAATAACTCATTCTACTAGGGATAATGATAAGATTCCATGTGCCAGGAATGACATATTTTGTCTTTTTATCAAGTCCCATTACAATTTTTCCTCCATGGTGTGAATTATTTAACTATAATAAATACTTATACTCATTTGGGGAATCTCTAAATATATCCTTATATTTCTGAATATCTTATGTGATATAACATTGTAATTTTATATCAATAGTTATATATCATTCTTTATCTTCCATCCATGGTTCCATTTAAATGATATCCACTAATATTTTTTATTTTATTGACCTTGTATTTGAATATATTAGTTTAAATATCAATTGTAAAAGAATGATCCTCTACTTAATGATTGTTCTAAAAAAATGCAATGATATTATTTTTTCAATATTTTATTGATTAGTTTTAACAATCAAGTCATCGTTATCCTCCAGTTTATAAGACATAAATTTTTTACTGTCAAAACCACTTCATTGGACATCATCATCATAGACCTATAAGAATCTATTTTTTTGCCTCCTGAAAAATTCATTTTCTTTCAGCAACACTATCAAATCACCTTTCCTTTTCATTAATTTTTTTTTAAATGAAATCCATAACAACTTCCTCACTATATGGTGGTGAAAATTCATGATAAACCATAATCTTTATAATGATATATAACTTATATTATTCATCATTAACAGAATCATTGTATTATATAACCACATTTTCATAAAATTTGTAGAGAATACAACACTCTTATAGATACTCTACTTTCATTTCACATATCTATTAATTAGGATAATGTTTTTAATATCTTAGAAACCCTAACTATCATATATATTTATTTTTCATGGCTTGATTCAATATGAAAATATTAATTTAGATTAACATTATTGTTTGTTTGTATTTATGTTTTGTTTTTATAAATTGCTGATAATAATAAAAATTACTTCCACACTATGTTCTTTAAAGTCTAATATAAATCAATTTCTATTTTTATAAGGTGATAATTTATTATCAATTATTTTTTCCTTAATTAAGGAATTATTAGTAATTTTATTTCTCTACAAATTAGTAGACTATTATTTTATGGTTTTATCATCTTTAATGTCACCCTATAACATCTAGGGATACTGAGAAATGATGTCATTAACTTTTACTCATTGAAAACAGGTGACTGGAAACATTCATGCGAATGTTACTTTTCACTGTTATATATTTCATGAAAGGTATGACATAACTACATCAAATTCATTATCATTGGGATAGTTCTAAATAATGAAATTCTTTATTTCCTTATATTATACTTCCCATGATTTCTTTGTCTTAAACAGATTTTCATTTTTAGCATTCATATCTAATAGAATGAAAATAAATTTTTGATAACTCAATGAGATCATCACTGGATCCTATTCCTCAATCATTAAAAACTTGATATTGAATTGAGGAGGATAACTTATAAAAATTAACTTTAGAATGATAAAATATTTAATAATTTCACCCAAACCTAATATTTCTTCCATAATCATATTCACCCTATCAAAGAATTTTATAGTGTATTTATTTAGTTTATCCATAAGTACTAATACATTTTCAAAATCACCTTTTGTTTTTATTCTATAATTTTTTAATTTTCTTCATAGATATTTAAACACTATTCTGATAAGTAGTTCAATGATTTACAAGAAATCACATTAATGAGGATTGTCAAAAACCCCATAGATATTAGATTCATTTTACATATAAATCTAATTATTATGATCCATTTTCTGATTGATTCACATTCTATTTTTATAGAAATAACATATATGATATTTTTATACACCTTAATGTGGATTGATCATAAGTATTTATACAACCAATTATTTAATAGTTCAAAAAAATTTCTATTTACGATCAAAATACCCTTATGATTAACAATTGATGAAATGTATTTCAAATCGGAAAAACACCATGGAAATATAATTAAAGATATGAGATCATATCCAATCATAAACCTTCTAATCCAAGACCACAATTTCCCAATAATGTGATGGCACCCGGATAGGGGTGAATCATGTTATTTTAATTTTATAAAATTATCACAAATGGTTTCATTCCATGATATGATAGATTTATCCTCTCTTACTTACTAACATATGAATGTGTCAAAGTACCCAAGACAAGTGATTTTACTTGTTTTTATCTCATTAAGATACATACAAGGTACATACATCAATGGTTTTTTATTTAAAAACACGTTAATGTACACTACATGTATATATTTTAATATGGAATCACTATCCACTACAGTTTATAACCCTCTCAATAAATTGAGATATCTATACTCTCTCACTCAAGAATGTAACACCCCGACTCTATTAACCAATAGTCAATGATTACTTATTATTTTGGTAAAAGATGCACGGGGTCTCTCCACCTATGATAAATTAGTCTAGTAATCTTGTAAGACTAATAAGAACTTCTATATTATATTACATTATAATTATAAAAATATTAAAACATTAAATCATACATAATATCATTCTTTATATTCTGGGGAAAGGAAAACAAATAAATAGTGAGATCAAATTATAGTTGTTGTTACATACATCCATATATATCATGTGAAAATAAGTAATAGTTAACATGGAAAAGAAGATAATGAAAAAACAATTAATACAATTAAAAAACTATGTTCAACTAAAATTATCGGAATATATAATCATAGAAACAAATTATATAATGGAAATTTTATTATTAATAAAGGAAATACATAAATTCAGGCATTCATAAACATTATTTGAAGGAATCATCTAAGTTTTCATGAATTTTACCATAAATTCCTCCCAATGCAGGAGTATTTCATATTTTGAAGTCCTATCGACCAAGAAATTTAATATAAAAAGTTATGGAATAAAAAAATAAAAAACTAATATGATATTATCATATATCCTTAGCTGATACATCATGCACACTTGTTTTATCTCATAATACAATTCAATGAATCGAGGTCTTATCTATAACCAATCATCGCCCTTCACATGAATTTTCTATGTAATAATCAAATTTTAAATTATTAATAAAGTTAGTTCACAAATTTATTTATAATTAAATAATTATCAGTATTGAAGCAAAATACAGTTTACCAATATTTCCCCAGTAAATTAAATAATAAACTCCATTAACATTCTACCATATTTGGAAATTCTAAACAGATGAAATGTCATCAATATACTAGAAGTGATTTTAAATTCATCCATGATATTAGAAATATGTACATGGAGAATAAAATTAATGTTCAATGAATAAAGGGCAGTGATAGGGAACCTGATCACAAATATATTAAAGTTCTCAAAATAATTTATAATCCATTATTAGTTAAGGAAGATCATTGATTCATTAGAAATGACGATCTTTTAGTAAATCCACATCCTTTTAAATGAAAATAAAATCAACACATTAGAAATAAATTCTTTGTAACTTCATGAAATAGTGATTTGTTAAATTACTTTTAAAAATTATTTTCATTCCTTTAAAAAAATACATTTTTATTTTGATATCTGTCATGACCCGACCCTACTCAGGCTCAAGCCGCAACTACCCCAAGCCCGCCTCCATAAGCCAAGGGCATGAGACAATCACCCAAGGCTAAACAACTCACGGAGGCCTTTCCCTGAGTACCTGTACACACACACGCAACCCACTCAATGCAGAAGTGCAGAGTTAAAGAAAAAGTAAAGTACAAACTGCTATTAACAACCACAAAAGTGCATCGACCTCTAAGCAATACAAAGTGAGGGATAAAGGTAAACTGAAAAGAAAAAGGGAAAACACGCGCCCAACCAGTAAAATGCCACAAACCAGAAACAGGTAAACAAAATTAAAATATATGGGTGACTCCCACACCTGGAACCCATCAACGACCACCGCACATGGTCCAAGATCCCAGACTCTTAATCTCCACTGACGTTATGACCAACATGTCCATCGTCTGCAAGGGAAAACAAAGTGTGGGAAAAGCCCAAGCTCGGGTGAGTATAAAAATACTCAGTAGGATGCCTCGAAGGCTTGAGGGAGAGAAAAAATTGGTACTGAAGTGGTGAGCAGTAGATTTAACAGGGAAAAGTAAAGGAGTACAACTGAGAGTGCAGTAAAGAGTACAGCTCAACCCAACAAGAAGATGGAAGTAGACTCATCCAAGCACAAGGAGCTATAAAAGCTGAGAAGATGAACTTCTCGTCAAGTCATTGCTACGTATAGCAGGAGAGTAGACATGTCCAATCATGAGAATCTAGAAACGGAAAGCACATGGCATACCCCGCGAGTCTTCACCTCTCCGGGAAGGAGATTAACCAAAACCCAAGAAGTGTGTACTGGAACAAGGTATACATATATATATTCCCTATCATGAAACCTGAACAAGATCGTATGGGGATCTCCATCCCGTAGTTGAGCCCAATAAAATGATTAGTCAACGGTCCCAGAAGAAAACACCATTGATGCCCAGCATCCCACACGTCTGCCTCGAACTGCAAGTCAATGGGCTCAAATCACCACACCTTTACACTATCCGCTTTTGGTGGAACTGAAATTCCCGCACAGTTTTAGGTCACGTCTCAAATACACGTCTCTTTGGGGAAATTGCCCCTCGTACTTGAGAGTTCTGGGGAACATCAAACCACACCTCGTTACTGCCTCGCAGTCGAGAGGTCTCCTCAAAGTTGACAGACGACCCCCTACCCGGCCCCGTTGGAGGGTAATCCCTGGAAGTCGATGGGTTCCCACTGGAGGGAGACTCGGCAGAAGCCGATAGGTTCCACACTGCCCAGTCCTGTAAAAGGGTAATCCACTAGAGGGAGACCAGGCTAATGTCATTGATAAGTCCCAATTCCCAGTCCCGTGAAATGGTACTCCACTGGAGGGAGGGTCTGAACCGTCATCAGGGACCACTTCCCACCCCAACTAGCGGTAAACCCAGCATCGGGGACCACATCCCAGCCCCACTTGAGTTAAACCCAGAACCACTATGGCCATCCCTACTGGATGGTATTGCTTGGTGAACACCATTGTACTGGTCATCCCAGCTGGATGGTACCCCACTAGCCATCCCTATTAGATGGTAGCTCACTGGTCATCCCTGCTAGATGGTAACCCACTGGCCATCCCTAATGGATGGTTCAACTGGCCACCCCTACTGGATTGTACCACACTGGCCATCCCTGCTGGATGGTACCCCACTGGCCATCCTTGCTGGAAACAACCTCATGGCCAGCCCTACTGGAAACAACCTCATGGGTAGAGGATCGGTGCAAGGGTAATGTGTTGATAACACTGAATCCAAAAGAACTCTACCAGGGAACCCGAAGAAACTCTGCTGGCCAAACCCTCGAGAACAAAACTAGGGGAAAACCACTCAACCCTGCTGGTCAAACAATCGAGAACATAACCCGGGGGAAACTCAACCCGGATGGCCAAACAAATGATAATAGATACCTGGGGAAACACAACCCGACTGGTCAAACAGGCGAGAACCGAACAAGGGGGAAACTCAACCCGGCTGGTCAAACGAACGAGAACAGAACCGGGGGGGAACTCAACCCGGGTGGTCAAACAAACGAGAACAGAACCAGGGGGAAACTCAACCCGGATAGTCAAATAAACGATAAGAGAGGGACCCTCTACATTGCGAGAGGTCGAGGGTACGCAAAGAAGAACACATCATGCACATGTGGCCCACACGATGTGTGGACCCAAGTCAACTCCAACCAAGTTCACAAACGTTCTCAGGTAAAAACAACCACATGTACCTCCAAACGTTCCAGTATACTCCCAGAGTATACCACGTTTCCAGCCCAAAGGCTATTATGCACACGACACCCAACATCAACGATATGGGCGTAAATGTAACAACTCTAACTTTCAACCTCATCGGCCCAGTCATGACCAACTATATCTCTTCAAACATTTACTTCACTCACACGGGAGTGCACTTGATCACACGCCAAGGGTTATCTGCAAACACCGTGTAAGGAACCACCACCAGTAAACCTTTCATTCTTCCACATTCAAATGAGTTCTTGAATGAGGCTCCTCACATCCAAATGGTTTGTACCATTGTAATCCTCACAGAAAAACATGCGAGATAGACTATTTACTCACCACCAATGGATATCCAACGTAAAAGTCGCCTGACACCACTTTATGCCCAAACGGCGTCCCGTGGTCCTGAGCCTCAGCCCCAAAAACAGTCGGGTGCATCACAATATTGCTATCTCCTCAAAAAGACACGTCAAATTGACTGCTCACTTGAGTATAATGAATATCCAGAGAAAAAGGTGTATTTCGCCGTACCGCAGACAAGCGGTGCTTCATGGGATCCGCATCCCGGTCCCAAAGTACAACGAACGGATCGCACCATTGCGATCATCTCGAAAACATACACAAGATTGACTATTCATTTTCCGGCAATGGACAACCAGTGATAAAGATGGAAATCACCACCAACTCCCAAACTGGCCCTCATGGGGCCCGCACCATCATGAATAATAAAAAAAGTTGGATTGCGCCATTGAAATTCCCTCGGAAAAACACCCAAAATCGACTACTCGCACACCCCCAACGGATGTCTGATGAAAAAGTTGCAAAACACGGCTCACTGCTTAAAAGATAGGTCATGGTGCCCACACAAAAACTTAGTCTTCAATGCCTGAAACCACCCTAGAAAGCACCGGCTTAGATCCAGGGTCCCAATGCCGCAAACGACGCTCAAAACGGACATCGGATGTGTCCGCGCCGTCCAAAACTAGAACCCCTGAGAAAAACGTATGTCTGCTTAACGTCTTGTCGCACCACTGAACCCCTCATCTCGGGAATTAAAAAACCCAAGGACTGTCTCGAAATCTTCGTCTTGACTCCTGGAGTACATTTCCGTAGACATCACACAAAACGGACACACGTAATGAAAATTACAGGCGTCCGAAGTCGAGGAGACGAATCCCCTTGGGCGGGACTACCTGGGCCGGCCCGCAGAGCCGGGCCTCGGCTCCGCCGCGTGGCCCAGCCGTGCACCCCAGGTCTACTCACTGCCGACCAGCCACGCGGGCTGGTCCTTTTTTCCATGGAGACCTGTTGAGTGTGGGTTTCTGTCCCTGCGTAGGGGGCGCGTGCCGCGACCCCGCTACCGTCGCGCCCCGACGACTCGGCCTCGCCGCCTAGAGTTGCCGCCTCGCCCGGCCAGCACCACCTCACCCTGGAGACCGCCGCTGCCCGGAGCTCGCGCCGACCGCCACTGCCTTTCTGTCGAATGCCCGCGCTACCTGTTCCTTTGCTTCGAACCTCGCCGCGCCGCCGCACCCACTCCCCGGACCGCCGCGCTGGACCACTGGTGCCTCATCGAAAAACCCACAAACCACCCGAAACTTCGTCGGACAGCTGCTGATGCCTCGGACCTCAGAATTCAAATCTAAAATATGCGTCGGAAATATCAGAACATGTACTATGATATTATGGGCTTCGCTCGAAAAAATAACGATGAATCGATGCATATAAATCGATTCAAATAAGGTGTAGGATTTTAAAACGAAAAAAACACGATCCTACCTTAATGAGAGTTTCTCGACGCTTCACCGATGATACGCCGGAGCTGTCGCGCCTCGCCGGAGAGTTGGAGGAGAGGAGGAGTTCCTCCTTTATTGGGAGTTTTTGTTTTAGGGGGAAAACAAACAAAGGGGGGAGAAGTGTTTAAATAGAAAACACTTAAACTCCCAGCCCGTAGGCCCCGTACCCGAACACTCAGCAGGGTTGAGTTTAAGCCTCCCCTAGGGTAAGCACCACTTCTCGAGTACATCGGCAGTCTCAAAATTTTAATCTGAGACCCCGTCTAAAAGCTATAAAATTTAACGACCAAAGTCATTAAATTACGAAAACACGCCTCGTGGCATTTTCCACAAAAGGCCCGCGCCCGTGAAGCTTACACCCCTCCTAGGGTAAACAACACGTTCCGAACTCAACAGTGCCCTTGTTTGTCCGATATAAGATACCTTTTAAGAGACACCTGAGTTTAACCATTAAACGAATAAATTAATTTTTTAATTTACCCATTTCACATTCTGATAGCGAGCGATGGGTCCAGATGCCCCGCACCGATTTGTTTAATGTTGTTCCTAGGGTAAACACCCCGTTTCGTACCCATCCGAACACTCAGATTTCTGATCCAGATCACCATTTATGATTTATCCCATTTATTTGGGGTGCCCAGTGTAAACACACTAAAAATTTAATTCCAGCCACACTGGGGCTCAGAATCACACGTCGTCTGAAGGCGCTGCTCTGGAATAACATCAAGAATATTCCAAAGTATTTTAGTGCAAAAAACGGGTTCTTACATCACTCCCTCATTCATGATTTTCGTCCCCAAAAAGAAAACCAAGGGAAGAAATTAGGGTACTAAGCCCACACCTGGCTCTCCCGTACCTAGATGAACTCTTGCACAGTCCTGCGCCACCTCACACAGACCAAAGGATTTGATCGTTTAACACGAGGTCTTTCCTTGCTAATGACGTGAATAGGATCACACTCACTTCTTCTCGGGTGAGTCACGTGGGAGACTTCATGCACCCACTCTCGACCTTAGGATTGGGGAAAGGTGGTAGGATACCTTGTCATCCCTTTTCACGGTCTCAAATGGCCCAAAGGCCCTCGGGGGTAGCCCACATCCCCGATCAAACCATTGCGTCACAGGCCATGACTGGAAACATCGTGTAGGCTTGGGACAAAGCCCAATGATTCCCTCTATTAGAACATACCTATGGTGAATCAACAAAGGATATCTGGTCACGCAAGATTTCATAGTCGATGTACCAAACCCCAGACTCTCTTAAATGCTCGGAGAGTGAAGGAGTCGGCACCATTGACTAATGAAAACGGTTCTATGCCTTTTACATTACCAACACAAGGTTACCCCGACGCCCAACACCACCCTGGTAACACCTCATGCAATGAGAAGGGAGAAAATAATTTAATACGCAGAGTCTAACAATTCTACTACAAAATTAGAAGAGCTGTAGAGCTTACCTCTTATCACCTCATTCTCTGCGGGATCGTAGACATACAAAGCTCCCGGCTGTTCGTGGTCATAACTGTCAGCTCCCGGAGCCTGACGTGGACCACCTGGTGGTGATGGGAAGACCTCGTAAGGTCGTCATCTACTTCCAACTCCTCTGGCTCTTCTAAAGGCACCAAATCTTTTGTTGATACTCCGATCATAGCACTGCCTCTGCTGCGGTGGTGAACCATCTGCCTGCCCGATATTCTCAGCGTGCCTGGTCGGGCAGTCCCGTGCCAGGTGACCTTGCCCATCACAAGCATAGCATCAGTGCTCTCCGGGCTTCCGTGGTGCCCTTTGGCACCACTGTGGTGTACGGCCACACCCCTGAGTCTGGTTATCAAAAAGCCACTTGCGTGGAGGTTCTTCTTGTCAACGACCGCTAGCGGCGTCAGACATCTCAGCTCCAACGTGGTTACTGCCACCACCAACTGTAGAACATGACAGGAAGCATTCTGTCACCAGCACCAGCTCTAGCACCCTAGAATAACTGGGAATGCCAAAGGGTACTATGATAGCACGAATATCTTTGTGGAGACCCTGCTCAAACTTCGACGCTCGGAAGTTACCGTCATGGAACAAGTTCAGGTAAAAGCATGCACGGTCTGCGAAACTAGCCGCGTACTCGGCCACCGTCATCCCTCTCTACTGAATCTGCAGGAGCTCCTGAATCTGAATGGAGCATAAAAAGGAGGTGAAAAGCTCCTCATGAAACAACAACAGATAGTCGCTCCACGAAAGAGACGACTCATCAAGAAACTTAGTCACCAGACTCCACCAATGCCCAGCTGCTCCGTAGAAAAGGTTGGTGGCCAAAGCCACCATAAGATCTGTCAGTGTCTCCACATGCCTAAAATGGTGAACCACTGTCTCCAGCCAAACCTCTACTGCCTGAGGGTATGATTCACCACCAAACCTCAGCGGTCTCTGCCACTGGAACTCACGGTGCACGCTCAACTTACGCTCAAGACCCGTTTTCTCTGCAGAAGTTGTCTACTGCTCACCAGGTGGAGGTGCTGCTACCGGCCCACCTGAAAAGGGACTCGCATGATGGGTCTTGAACTGAGGCCTCATAGCTCACAAGGTCATCGTCACGAACCAAATCTGGTGTCCTGGTTGGCTATTTTTGCAGAGACATTCTGAATGTTATTAAGGAGTGTCGTGATTAGATGAGCATATATGTATATAACAGTAAGAAAAATGGGGAGCTGACTCAAGATGGACAGTCAAAGATTCAATCCTAAGTGATGCACAAACAAATTTCCCTAAAATGAGTATCTCAGAATGAAGAGTCGCCAAGTGGTTTATCAGGGTCCTAGTGAATGGATACGTCGGCCGCCACACCATCACTAGACTCCCTGGCCTCAGATCCTCTCTCGAGACACGTTAACATTATTGCCCTAAATCACAACCAATTCCTTTTTAGGGATGTCCGAACAAAATCCCAAGGAACAAACCACCTTTGATACCACTTTGTCATGTACCGACCCTACTCAGGCTCGAGCCACAACTACCCCACGCCCGCCTCCATAGGCCAGGGGCTGGTGACAAGCGCCGAAGGCTAAACAACTCGGGGAGGCCTTTCCTGAGTACCTGTACACACACATGCAACCCACTCAATGCAGAAGTGCAGAGTAAAAGAAAAAAGTAAAGTACTAACTGCTATAAACAACCACAAAATTGCATCAACCTCTAAAATTACAAAGTGAGGCATAAAGGTAAACTGAAAAGAAAAGGGGAAAACACATTACCAACTAGTAAAGTGCCACAACCCTGAAACAGGTAAACAAAAGTAAAATAGCTGGGAGAGTCCCACACCTGGAACTCATCTACGACAACTACATGCAGTCCATGCTCCCAAAATCCTAAGCTCCTCTGATGTCATGACCAACCTTTCCATCGTCTTCAAGGGAACACAATGTGCGGGCAAAGCCCAAGCTGGGGTGAGTATAAAAATACTCAGTAGGATGCCCCGAACGCTCGAGGGAGCAACAAAGAAGGTACTGAAGAGGTGAGTACTAGATCGAACATGGAAAAGTAAAGGATTACAACCACTAGTGCAGCAAAGAGTACAACTCAACCCTATAATATAAAGAAATTAGACTCATCCATTCTCAAGGAGCTAGAAACGATGAGATGATGAACTTCACGTTGAGTCTTTGCTACATACAGCAAGAGAGTAGATGTAACACCCTGAGATTTTATGAAAAATATTCTTTTTAATTTAATTAATGTCTTGTGTTGTACGGTACACCAAAAGGAGCTTGCAAAACACACATCCCTAACTTGTCTTGATTTACACACAATCACGACCTTCCACGATAGTGTGTGTTGTACGCAATACCGAGTTTTTCTAAACAAAGATATGTTATATAAATTAGATGTTATGAATAGTAATACCCAATTTTTGAAATTATATAAATTTTAGCTTTAAAAATGGACTTCATTTTTGGATTCAGAATATCGAAATTATCCCAGGGTGAAGTTTTGGTATGTTTCTGAAAACATTCAATTTTTGATGAATAGTGAAAACACTGGGTTACTATTCAAAAACCGACTGTTTATTTAAATAATTATTTATTTTATTTAAATTTATTTTAGGTCAAAATTGATTCATAATACCTATATAAGTTCAATTTAAGTCATTGGAGTCATTTTATAATAATTTTAGATATATAAAAATTTTATTGAACTTTTCACTGTCTTTTACCGACCTCCTAAGAGAATTTGAAAATTCACATAAAACATGATTTTACCACTTCTGTGAGTGGAATTTCGAAAATCCAAGAGACACATTTAATATCAAGGACTAAAATGAGGTTCAATGAGATGAAAATAGTTTTTGGTGAATAGTAAGTTTTTACTTTTTTACCACGGTTAAAAGTAAATAGGGTAATTAAGGGTAAAACTAATATTATTATTACCCTAACACATGTCCTAATTCTATTGGATAATCTTAATTCGACCAAAAAAAACATTAGGAATAAAATATGACCATTTAGGCCAACATGGATTAGATTAGGACATTTATTATTAATTTATTTAAAGGGTTAAAATAGTTAAAATCAGAGTTTAATAACTAAATAATTTTTTATACAGGGTAATACATAAGATGAATTCGACTATAAATATTTATTAGAAATATAAAAATATTTCCTACATAATGGTGTTTTATTTATAATTTTTATTCATTAAATAATTTAATTTATTTATGACACAATGATGATGCAGTAATTATCTTATTAATGAAATATTGAAATAATTGATCTTATAAATACCCAAATAAATGTAATTTGAGACTTTTTATGAATTCCAATAATTTTATAGGTTAATATTCCATGTTAGTATTGATTTAAGTAACTTTTTTAGAACTAATCTTTTTGTTATGATTTTTACAAAAAATCAATTACCAAATAGTGTCAAAATTCACATAAAATAGTTTTTAAAACAAATATTATATTATTAATTGTTATTTTATCCCTAAAAATCTACGGTTCAGCCAAAGGAATTAGATAAGGTTATATATATTAATAATAAACAACTTGTCATTCGTTTGTCTTGTTATAGTTTTTTTATTAGCCTTATAGCGTAAGAAAACAAGAAGACACGATAAAAGTTAAATTATCTAACTTAAAGTTAAATCTAAATGATAAGGTTAAAATAGATAACTAAACATGTATAAATTCTATTGGATGAGAGTATTTAGACCCATCCCCACCTTAGCTTCGAAATAAATCATTTTGGAGCAATTAAAAACTGAATATGACTTTAAAATAAAATAATATATTTAGTTTTTCCAAAGGTTCCCCTCTCCTCCCTTATAATGGGAACCTCCTCCCTCTCTTCCTCACACCACATTGAGCCTTAAAGATTGGCCAAACCATGAAAATTTCTCTTCTACACTTCCCTAGAAACATCCTAGTGGTCTTGGTATTCTTCAAAGACTAATCTTAGTGCCCTAAAAGGAGGTTTCCAAAAGGCGTGTCGAAAGAAGATGTAATATATGTTACCGATTCCTTCAACTTTATTTCTTCTTCTACATATTCTAATTTAGTTGTTTCATTATGAAGTAATAACATAAGTATCACTCATATATTGATATGTTATTATAAGTATGAAACAACCATATTTCACCATTTATCCATCCTATGGAAAACGAAATCACCGCGCGTGCGTACGTACGGAATACCGTCTCCACGTCGTGGTGTAATCTGTTTTCGACCATCACCTTACACGGATGGGTATAATGGTGTAAATAAATAACTATATATGATTATTTCAAAGTGATATTGATTCTGAAATATTATACATACACTTCAATGAAATTCCACGATCATGTGAATGATATCATCGCTCGTGTGTACGTACGGACTACCGTCTCCACGACGCGATTAGATTCATTCTCCATGTTAACCATTCATGAATGATTATAAAGTATATATAATAAGTAATCATAAAATATATGACATAATAATGATACTGGATTTATATGTATATATATGTATGTAATCTACTTAATTTCATTCAATTCAATAAGGAAATGAAAATAGCATTCATGCGTACGTACGGCCTACCATCTCCATAAACGGTGTATTTCATTCCATTTAATCGATCTATCAAATATATATATATACTGAAATATATATTATACATAAATCATGTTTTACATTCTGTAATTATTTAAATCTGGATATACGTAATAATATCAGGAACAACAAGTCCAAACTTGTACGATAAATAAAACCATTTAACCCAAAACGCTGCTTTAACATGGAACTTACAAATGAACAGGTAATATAAAGTCATAAGTGAATGATATATGATATCATAACAATGAATATGATTCTGTAATAAGTCAATGAAATTATTTAAATCATTATACAGGAGGTTCGGAAATGTACGAAGCATAACAGACCTAAGGTAAGGGATAATGTTGCAATCTCAATTGTTTTCTATCCAAGATTGATTATACGTAAGTATTTACTGGGGTAATATTTATCATGCATTTCCAAGTTTTATAAAAATGTTTTCATGTATGTTTAATGTCCTTTTTTCCCATTTTTGACTTTTAATACATGGTATGTAAGGAATCTTTTTTTATTACCATACGAGATACTTTTTGACTTTTCCAACAAAAGTACGAGAAGAATGTTATTTTTAACTCATTCAGCATGAACGGATTTTTACGGTTTCATAACGCCTCATTTTCATGATGCTTACTCTACAATATTTTATGAAAATTTTCAACAGAATACTTTTATTTTAAAATTTCATGGCATTTTGTGAAAATAAAATTATTTTGAAGAAGAAAGTATATTTTCCTCAAGAATTCATTTCAAATGTTTTTATCAAAACCATTTTCCATCTAAGATGACATTATTTCATATGTGTATTTTTCAAGTTAAATGTCTCTAGGATTTATATGGTTTCACTTTTATTATGATGAAATGTCCATTTTTTTCTAAGGATTATGAGATTATGGGATGATGTTTATGAAACTCATTTTATTCTTTGGGTTATGATGAATGTTTTAAGTCTATTTTGTGGCACAAGTAAGAATGATTTCATTATGAGATGGGTGGGACCTATATCTCCATCCAATATATTGGGTAAAGATTTATATCTCATGAGATATACATGGCTGGAATGGTAAGTTAATATGATTCAGTGTTACAGGACAGAAACGAGAAGTGAACTCGATTCAGAAAGGGACTTTGTCCACTAAGATGGTCTTGGAAGCAATGCCTTGGCTACTATGGAAATCATAACATGTGCTTAATGGTTTCCACAATTACATGTTTTATTCCCAGGCTATTTTATCATGATTGATGTTCCCTTATGATATATTCCTAACGTAATCCCAAGATTCATGTCTTTTCTCAAGATTTTGATGTTTAGATTTTATGTTCAAGTTTTTGCATTCAAATGTTTATGGATTGTTTTATGTTCTCTATGTTTACCCTTACTGGGCATTTGATCTCACCCATTTTATGTTTTCTTTTACCCAGGATATAAATAAAGGTTTTAGGTATGAAAAAATGGGAAGATATTTAAGGGAGACGTTGAAGATCTTTCACCGCGATTAGAAGATTATATTTAGAGTTTCCAAACACACTATACTATTATGGTCCTTATGTGTCTGTTTTTGTTATGTACTAAGTATTCCGAAAATGTAATGTAATGTCCATGTACATCAATCTTTGGGTCACTATAGTTGGTATTAGAGGAAAGGTTTAGTCAACCTTTGGAAACTAGGATGCGAGAACTTTAGTGAGATCCCTAGAGATATTTCTAAGGTATGTCTAGGGATGTCCCTAAGGTTAAGTAAAAGTATAGGTTATAGTCCTAGAATTACGGTAACGATCTTAGAATTAAACCTAAGATGTTAGATATTGAAGGTACTCCCCCTTTATTATGTTGTTTTCCCTAGCATGACTTTTTCCTCTTACACTATTCTTTTTGGGTTTTAGACGATGGATGGAAACCGAAGGAACTGTGTTGATCAATGTAATGGACAATACAATTATTGTCCTCCTGAACAAACAAATTTTATGGGAGATGGAGTGGAAAATCTTATTTCTATACTTACACAAGCTATGAATCATTCTGGACATCCAAATGAGCAGATAAGGGAACAATATTATATTGAGTCCTTCATGAGGAAACATCCACCTTCTTTTAGTGGGTCTTCCGATCCACCTGTTGATGAACAATGGATCAGTACCACTGAAAAGATATTTTCAGTTATTCAATGTTCTGAACATGATAATGTCATCTTTGCAGTATATCTCTTGGAAGGTGAAGCTGATCAGTGGTGGAATCTTATCTATAATACGAGGCCAAGAGATGAAATTGAGTCCATGGAATGGGACAAGTTCAAGAACTTATTTTTCAATAATTACTTCCCTCGTATTCTTCGAAAAAAGATGGAGAATGAGTTTCTTGAACTAAATAAAAATGATGATGAATCTGTTGGTATATACGAATCGAATTTTACAAGGCTTGAAAGGTATGCATCTGGCTTTATCATCCAACCTGAAAGTAAATTTGATCTATTCTTCAGTGGATTAAAACCAAGTCTTTGAAGGGAATTAGCTATAAGAGACTTCAGTAGCTATGAAGAAATTGTGCGTTGTACTATCAAGGTTGAAATGGAAGTTGGTGTTACATATCCATCTCATGGTTTGGACAAGAAATGAAAGATGGAGTTCAAGGATAAATCTTAGAATAATGGTTAAATGAATATAAATGTTTCTTTATGCTCGAAGTGTGGAAATAAGCATGGTGGAGATTGTCTTAAAGGGACTAGAAAATGTTTTAAGTGTGGAAAAGAAGCTCATCGAGCCGTTGAGTGTCGAAGTAATGGAAAAAGGGTTGAAAATGATGTGAATAAAGAAAAGACTGTAGAGAACTAACCACCAAAACTTCAATGATTTAAGTGCAAGGAAAATGGGGCATTATTCTAATCAATGCCCTAATCCAATGTATAATGATGATCAACGTGAGAAACCTCTTAAGGAAAAGTATAAAGGGAAGTCACATGTGATCAATATTTGTGATGTTGATTATGTCAATGATGATTTGTAATGATTAATTGTTTATGTAATTGGATTTCAAAATAGTATCATGGAATCTCATTTATAGTATCACAGAATTTTGAAATATCTGAGTATTGGTCCATTGTGGTTTTCTATAAGAATATGGTACTAGTAACCATGAAAAGTGATTCGAATATTTTCGAAAGCAGATGATATGTGCATAATGAAGGGACAGGGAGAAAATAAATTGTTTTATAGTATTCATGAGCTCATGATTGATATAAGGACTAAGTGATATCATGGTTTGAGTATATATAATTTTGGGGATTTTGGTATGTGGAAAGTGTTAACTTTTAACTACATTCATGTTTTCACTAAGGTTCAATGGGTATTCATTTTTCAGGATAATACAAGATTAAGGACTTCAAATGTTTGGAATGTGACCAACAAGCCATATTGTATGATATATGGGGATCAACGATGGTATTAACTTGCTTGTTGTAGGAAATCTCTGGTAATCATTTTCACTATAATATGAGAGTGGACTGCATTATTATTGATAAGCCTAAATATTGGAATGGATTATGTTGAACATAATTTAGTATTGTTTAAGGATAGAATTTTTTCGATATTATTGATGGGATGTTATAGTAATTTAGTTTTAGAAAAAGGAAAACCTATAGGATGGGCGACAACCCATCGCGTTGGACAAGGCTATGGGAATCAAACCCACAACCGAAGTGTGACTGGCCTTTATCGCATACCACTGGCCTACAAGAAGTCCATTTTTAGTAGAAAATAGTTTTATTTTATTAATCAGTATGATATATGAAGTATAAGATCATTTTTGGAATCATATATGATTAACCTCACCATAGATTGACTTATCTGTATTTGATAACTTTTGCTAACCTTTTGTATGAAATAGATGGAATGACCCATCATTCTATCACATGATATGTTAACACTTCATGAATAACAAATTAAACTTCATTTCTTTAAGAGATGAAGTGGAAATTGTAAAAGCACGAACAACAGTGAGATTGTACCAAAATAAAGTAAGTATTTATTCTAATTAAAATTCTTCAAGTTTAGGGAAATGATCTTGAAAACCAAAAATGTTGTCCTAGTGCCCTTATATCCGATGAATCAGATGGTACCCTAGATCATCACAAATTTATGGCTTTGTGATTTTTGGCCTTTTCATAGCCATGTTCCATACCTCTCTCCATCAGAACATGACAGTTATATTTCTCTTCCATATCCATATTTTCACCTATGTTCTCCTATGTGGAAACCCAGTGATTAGTTAATTTGGGTAACCATTATGTTTAATACATTAGTTTTTAAAGCCAAGTTTTGGTATTCCTTTTTATGATGTGGGTTTCTATTAATGAAACTTATGAGTTGTAAACCATTTATAACCCCGATGAATTTTGAGGGCGAAATTCTTTTTACGGGGGGGTAGAATGTAACACCCCGAGATTTTCTGAAAAATATTCTTTTTAATTACATTAATGTCCTGTGTTGTATGGTACACCAAAAGGAGCTTTCACTACACACATACCTGACTTGGATTTCATTACATGTAATCGCGACCTTCCACAATAGCTTGTGTTGTACGCAATACCGAGTTTCGCTAAACAACGATATGTTATATAAATTAGCCGTTATGAATAGTAATTCAAAATTTTTGAAATTTTATAAATTTTATATTTCAAAATGGACTTCATTTTTGGATTCAGAATATCAAAATTAGCCTAGGGTGAATTTTTGGTATTTTTCTGAAAACATTCAATTTTTGATGAATAGTGAAAACACTGGGTTACTATTCCAAAACCGACATTTTATTTAACTAAGTATTTATTTTATTTAAATTTATTTTAGGTCAAAATTGATACATAATAACTATATAAGTTCAATTTAATTCATTGGAGTCATTTTATAATAAATTTAGATATATAAAAATTTTATTGAACTTTTCACAGTCTTTTACCCACCTCCTAGAAGAATTTTCAAATTCACATAAAACATAATTTTACTGCTTCTGTGAGTGGAATTTAGATAATCTGAGAGACATGGTTAATATCAAGGACTAAAATGTGGTTCAATTAAATGAAAATAATTTTTGGTGAATAGTAACTTTATACTTTTTTTACCACGGTTAAAACTAAATGGGGTAATTAAGGGTAAAAATGATATTATTATTACCCTAACACATGTCATAATTCTATTGGATAAGTGTAATTCGACAAAAAACAACATTAGGAATAAAATATGACTATTTAGGCCAACTTTGATTAGATTAGGACATTTACTATTATTTTATTTAAAGAAGGGTTAAAATAGTTAAAATCAAAGTCTAATAACTAAATCATTTTTAATATAGGGTTATACATAATATAAATTCAACTATAAATATTCATTAGAAAGATAAAACTATTTCCTAAATAATGTTGTTTTATTAATAATTTTTAAAAATTAAATAATTTATCTTATTTATGACAAAATGATGATGCAGTAATTATCTTATTAATGAAATATTGACATAATTGATGTTATAAATACCCAAATAAATGTAATTTGAGACTTTTTATGAATTCCAATAATTTTATAGGTTAATATGACATGTTATTATTGATTTAATTAACCTTATTCGAACTAATCTTTCTGTTATGAGTTTCACAAAAATCAATTACCAAATAGTGTAAAAATTGACATAAAATAGTTTTTAAAACAAATATTATATTATTAATTGTTATTTTATTCCTAAAAAACTAAGGATCCAACAAATGAATTAGATAAGGGTATATATATTAATAATAAACAACTTGGGGTTCTTTTGTCTTGTTATAGTAAGTTTATTAACCTTATAGTGTAAGAAAATAAGAAGTCACTGTAAAAGTTAAATTATCTAACTTAAAGTTAAATCAAAATGATAATGTTAAAATAGACACCTAAACTTGTCAAAATTCTATTGTATGAGAGGATTTAGACCAGTCCCCACCTTAGCTTCTAAATAAATCAATTGTGAGCTATTAAAAGCCGAATATTATCTTATAATAAAATAATATTTTTAGTTTTTCCAAAAGTGCCCCTCTCCTCCCTTATAAAAGGGCACCTCCTCCCTCTCTTCCTCACACCACTTTGAGCCTTCAAGCTCGGCCAAACCCTGAATATTTCTCTTCTACACTTCCCTATCAACCTCCTAGTGGTCCTGGTCTTCTTCAAAGACCAATCTAAGTGCCCTAAGAGGAAGTTTAAAGAAGGCGTGTCGAAAGAAGAGGTAATATCTGTTACCGATTCTTTCAACTTTATTTATTCTTATACTTCTTCTTATTTAGTTGTTTCATTATAAAGTAATAACATAAGTATCACTCATATAATGATATGTTATTATAAGTATGAAACAACCCTATTTCCCCATCTATCCATCCTATGGAAAATGAAATCACCGCGAATGCGTATGTACGGAATACCATCTCCACATCATGGTGTAATCTGTTTTCGACCACCACCTTACGTGGATGGGTATAATGGTGTAAAAAAATTACTATATATGATTATTGAAAATTTATATTGATTCCGAAATATTATACATACACTTAAATGCAATTCCACGATCATGGGAATGATATCATTGCTCGTGCGTACGTACGGACTACCGTCTCCACAACACGATGAGATTCATTCTCCATGTTAACCATTCATGAATGATTATAAAGTATATATAATAAGTGATCATGAAATATATGACATAATAATGATATTGTATTAATGTGTATATATATGTAGGTCATATACTTAATTTCATTCAATTTAACAGGGAAACGAAAACAGCATTCATGCGTACGTACGACCTACCGTCTCCATGAATGGTGTATTTCATTCCATTTAATAGATCTATCACATATATATATATACAGAAATATATATTATATATAAATCATGTTTTACATTCTGTAATTAAGTAAATCAGGATATAAGTAATAATATCAAGCACAACAAGTCCAAACATGTATGATAAACAAAACGATTTAACCCAAAACGCTGCTTTAACATGGAACTTACAGAAGAACGACTAATATAAAGTCATAGTTGAACAATATATGATATCATAACACTGATTATGATTCTGTAATAAGTCAATGACATTATTTAAATCATTATGCAGGAGGTTTGGAAACTTACGAAGCATATCGGACCTAAGTTATGGGATAATGTTGCAATCTCAATTGTTTTCTACCCGAGATTGCTTATACGTAAGTATTTACTGGGGTAATATTTATCATCCATGTCCAAGTTTTATAAAAAAAATTCATGTAGTTTAATTTACTTTTTTCCCATTTTTGAATTTTACTACATGGTATGTAGGGAATCTTTTTTTATTACCATAGGAGATACTTTTTGACTTTTCCAACAAAAGTACGAGAAGAATGTTATTTTTAACTCATTTGCCATGAACAGATTTTTATGGTTTCATAATGACTCATTTTCATGAAGCTTACTCTATATGATTTAATGACTATTTTCAACAAAATACTTTTATTTTAAAAGTGCATGGAATTTTGTGAAAGGAAATGATTTTGAAGAAGAAAGGATATTTTCCTCAAGAATTCATTTCAAATGTTTTATCAAAACCACTTTCCATCTAAGATGACATTATTTCATATGTGTATGTTTCAAGTATAATGTCTCTATTATTTATATGGTTTCAATTTTCTAATGAAGAAATGTCCATTTGTTTTATATGGATTATGAGATGATGAGATTTTGTTTATGAAACTCATTTTATTCTATGGGTTATGATGAATGTTTTAAGTTTATTTTGTGGAACAAGTAAGAATGATTTCATTATGAGATGTGTGGGACCTATATATCCCTTCAATGAATTGGGTAATGATTTATATCTCATGAGATAGACATGGCTGGAATGGTAAGTTAATCTATTTCAGTGTTACAGGACTGAAACGAGGAGTGAACTCGATTCAGAAAGGGACTTTGTCCACTAAGATGGTCTTGGCAGCAATGCCTTTGCTACTATGGGAAGAATAACATGTGCTTAATGGTTGGCACAATTACATGTTTTATTCCCATGCTATTTAATCATTATTTATGGTCCCTTATGATATATGCCTTACGTACTCCCAAGAATCATGTCTTTGCTCAATATTTTGATGTTTAGATTTTATGTTCAAGTTTTTGCATTCAAATGTTTATGGATTGTTTTATGTTCTCTATGTTTACCCTTACTGGGAATTTGATCTCACCAATTTTATGTTTTCTTTTCCCCAGGATATAAAGAATGTTTTTAGGTATGAAGAAAAGTGGAAGATCTTTATGGGAGATGTTGAAGATCTTTCACCACGATTAGAATATTATATTCTGAGTTTCCAAAGACACTAAACTATTACGGTCCTTGTGTGTCTGTTTTTGTTATGTACTAAGTAGTCCGAAAAAGTAATGTAATGTCCATGTACATCAAGCTTTGGGTCTCTACAGTACACTTGTCCAATCATGAGAAGCTAGACACAGAAATCAGGTGGCATACCCCGTGCGTCTTCGCCTCTCCTGGAAGGAGAGTAACAAAAACTGAAGAAGTGGGTACTGGAACAAGGTATACATATATATATGCTCTATCAAGAATCCCAAACAAGATCGTAAGGGGATCTCCATCCCGTAGCTCAGCCCAAGAAAGCGATTAGCCAACAATCCCAGTAGTAAACACCATCGATGTCCAACATCCCGCACATCTGCCCTGAACGACATGTCCAGGGGATCAAATCAACACATCTTGACACTATACGCTTTGGGCGGCACTGACTCACCCGCACGGTTTTAGGTCACATATCAAGGACATGTCTCGGTGGGGAAAGCGCACCTCATACTCGAGAGTTCTGAGGAACATAAAACCACACAACGTCACTACCCCGTAGTCGAGAGATATCATCAAAGTCGACAAGTGAACCCCTTCCCAGCCCCGTTGGAGGGTAATCCCAAGAACTCGATGGGTTCCCACTGGAGGGAGACCTGGTAGAAGTCGATGGGTGCCACACATCCCAGTTCCATAAAAGGGAAATCCACTGGAGGGAGACCCAGCTAAAGTCATCAACGAGTCCCAATGCCCAGTCCGGTAAAAGGGTACTCCACTATAGGGAGGATCAGAAACGTCACTGGAGACCACTTCCCAGCCCAGCTAGAGTTAATCCCGGCATCAGGGACCACTTACCTGCCCTGCTAGAGGTAAAACCAGAACTTCTCTGGCCATCCATACTGGATGGTACTGCTCAGTGAACACTTATGTACTTGTCATCCCTGTTAGATGGTACCCCACTAGCCATCCCTGCTAGACGATAGCTCACTGGGCATCCCTGCTGTATGGTAACCCTATGGAAATTTCTGTTAGATGGTACAACTGGCCACCCATGCTGGATGGTACCCCACTGGACATCCCTGCTGGAAACAACCTACAAGACAACCCTATTGGAAACAACCTCCTGGGTAAAGGATATATGCCGACGTAATGTGTTGGTCACACTGAATCCACAAGAACTCTACAGGGAACACAAAGAAACTATGTTGGCCAAACCATCGATAATAAAACCAGGGGAAAACCACTCAACCCTCATGGTCAAACAAACAAGAACATAACTAGAGGGAAACTCAACCCGACTGGTCAAGCAAATGAGAACAGAACCAGGGGAAACTCAACCCGGCTGGTCAAACAAATGAGAACAGGACCAGGGGGAAACTCAACCTGACTGGTCAAACAAACGAGAACAGAACCAGGGGGAAACTCAACCCGTCTATTCAAACAAATGAGAATAGAACCAGGGGGAAACTCAACCCGACCGATCAAACAAACGAGAAAAAAGGGACCCTCTACGTCACGAGAGGTTAAGGGTATGCAAAGCAGAACACAACACTTACATTAGTCCCACACAACGTGTGGCCCCAATTCAACTCCAACCAAGCGTGAAAACGTTATCAGGTACAAACAACCACCTGTACCTCCAAGGGTTCCCATATACTCCCAGATTATACCACGTTTCCAGCCCAAAGGCTATCGTGCACAGGCCACCCAACATCAATGCGAAGGGCATACATGTAACAACTCAAACTTGCCACCTCATCGGCCCAGGCATGACCAACTACATCTCTTCAAACATTTACTTCACTCACACGGGAGTGCACGTGATCACACGCCAAGGGTTATCTGCAAACACCGCATAAGGAACCGCCACTGGTACACCTTTCATGCTTACACATTCAAATGAGGTCTCGAATGAGGCTCCTCAAATCCAAATGGTTCGTACGGTTTTAATCCTCATGAAAAAACATGCGATATAGAGTATTTACTCACCTAAAATGGATATCTGACGTAAAATTCATCTGATGTTGCTTTATGCCTGAATGACGTCCCGTGGTCACGAGCCTCGGCCCCAAAAACATTTGATTGCATCGCACCATTGCGATCTCCTCAGAAAGACACGTCAAATTGAATGCTCACTTGAGTGCAATGGATATCCGTAGAAAAAGATGTATTTCTTCATACTGTATAAGATCGGTGCTTCTTAGGACCTGCATCTTTGTCTCAAAGTACTATGAACGGATCACACCATTTCGATCCTCTCGAAAAAGTACACAAGATTGACTATTCATTCGCCCGCAATGGATACCCGGTGATAAAGATGGAAATCCCCGCCAACTCCCAAAACAGCCCTCGTGGGGCCGGCATCATTGTGCAGAATTAAAGAGAGAATATTATTCCATTGCAATGCCGTCAGAAAACACCCAAATCAACTACTCGCACGCCCCAAATAGACGTCCGATGAAAACGTTACAAAACGCTGCTCACAGCTTAAAAGACGGGCCATGGGTCCCACACCCCAACTCCGGCTTCAACGCCTGAAGCCACTCTGGAAATCCCTGGCTTGGTGCCAGGATCCCAACTCCACTGATGGCACTCAAAATGGACATCGTATGTGTCTGCACCGTCTAAAACAAAAAGCCTCGAGAAAAACGCACGTCCACTTAACGTCGTGTCGCGCCACCGAGCTCCTCGTCTCGAGAATTAAAAATCCTTGAGACCATCTCAAAATCTTCTTCTTGATTCCATGAGTACACTTCAGTAGACGGCACACAAAATGGACACCCATAATGAAAATTATGGGCGTCCGAAGTCGAGGGGACGAATCCCCTTGTGCTGGATCGACCCGGTTCACAGCGCCTGGCCGCGGCTTAGCCGCGCGGCTCAGCCGTGGACCCCGGGTCCACTCACCGCCAACCAGCCACATGGTCCGGTCTCAGTGATCCATGGATACCTGCTGAGTGCGGGTCTCTGTCCCCGTGCGGGGGTCACGCGCCGCGACCCCGCTGCCGTCGCACCCCGATGGCTCGGCCCCGCCGCCTTCGGCCGCCGCCTCACCCGGCCAGCACCACCTCACCCTGAAGACCACCGCCACCCAGAGCTCGCACCGACCGCCGCTTCCCAACTTCCGAACAGCCGCGCCACCCATGCCTCCACCTGGCCCCACACCGAGCTGCTGCACCCGCTCGTCGTACCGCCGCGTTGGACCGCGGGAGCCTCGCCAGAAAACCCCAAAACCACCCGAAACTTCGTCGGACAGCTGCAGACGCCTCAGAGCTTAGAATTCAAATACGAAATATGTTTCGGAAAGCTCAGAACAAGTGCTACATGATTATGGGATTCTCTTGACAAAATAATGGTGAATCGATACATATAAATGGATTCAAATAAGGTGAGTGAGTTTGAAATGAAAAAAACATGATCCTACCTTAATGGGTGTTGCCCGGCGCTTCACTGATGATCCGCTGAAGCTGCCACGCCTCGCTAGAGAGGTGGAGGAGAGGAGGAGTTACTCCTTCTTTGGGAGGGTTTGCGCTAGGGGGAAAACAAACAAAGGGGGGAGAGAACTGTTTAAATAGAAAACACTTAAAATCCCCGCCTGTAGGCCCCGTACCCGAACCTCAGCGGGGTCGAGGTTAAGCCTCCCCTAGAGTAAAAACCACTTCCTGAGAACATTAGAAGTGTCAGAATTTTAATCTGATACCTCATTAAAAAGATAAAATTTTAACAACCAAGGCTGCTAAATTACAAAAATGCCCCTGGTGGCATTATCCACAGAAGGCTCGCGCCCGCGAAACTTACGCCCCTTCTAGGGTAAACGGCATGTTCAGAACTCAATGGTGCCCTTATTTTTTTCATCTGATCTACCATTTAATAGACTCTAGAGTTTAACCATTACACGAATAAATTAATTATTTAATTTATCCATTTCACCTTCTGATAGCATGCGAGGGGTCCAAACGCCCCGCACCAACTTTTTTTATGTCATTTCTAGGGTAAACACCCTATTTCAGACCCATCTGTACACTCAGATTTCTAATTCGGATCATCATTTTGGAGTTATCCCATTTATTTGGCATTCCGAGTGTGAACGCACTGAAAATTTAATTCTGGCCACACCGGGGCTCGGAATCGCACACCGACCTAAGGCGCTGCTCTAGAATAACATCATGAATATTATAAGTTTTTTGTAGAAAAAACTGAGTTCTTAAAATATCATTAAGAAAAATAATTACAAAAATAATTATAAAAAAATATTGAAAAATCATAATAAAAACTTGTAAATTAATAATTATATGGTATATTGGCTATTCTGGTGGGAAAGGGTAGTCAAGTAATATACATTTAAAAAATATTTTTTTTACTTTTATAAATTGTAAAACATACCCCTACCATAAACATTGAAAAAAATAATTTTAAATCCTATGTATAGAACATAAAATTTTTTGAAAATAAAATTTATAATCCATTGAATCATAAATAGGTACATTCATTACATATTAAAAATAACTTTGACATTGAATAAATATATTATAAATGGAATCATTACGACATGTTTTGTATATAAACTCTATTATTTTCATATATTTTTTTATTCGTGATCCAACAATATAAAAATAGAATATAATAATATAAACCCAAAAATAATAACTAGATAATTAATTATAATTTCTTTAAAAAATTATAATTAAATATTTTCCTAAAGGAAATAGAAACATAAACAATCATGAAATAAAATTACATTTTAATGGATTTCACATACCGATTTGGTAACATTTGAATCATAACCCACCAAATAAATTAACAAGAATTGTAACATTAAATATCTAAATTTAATAATTATTCATGATATAATTATTCAAAGGGTTAGTATATACATATCATAAAATAATATAGATACATAACATAACATAATCCCTAAAGAAGCCAATTTCATATGATAAAATCTTACCTCAATTCCAGATTTCATCATAGGAACTATTAAAATTATGTATAATAAATTAATATTTAATAGAAATCATTAGTTGATCAATATTTATAATCATGATAAAATATATGATTTATTTTTAACATTCTAGCACCCTTTTAATAATAATTCATTATTGACGTCATTATTCGGGGAGTTAACTATTCTATTTTTCAAAAAATACTTGTTCTATAGTTTCAGTACTCATATATCGGTCATGAATTCGTCATCACAAGTATATTTATCATGAACTAATTATACTTTTTATACATTAAATATATATTTATAATCATTCATGAAATGTGGTAATGAGAAAAAAATAACATGGCCTCGTGGATGTGGTAGTCCACATATACTCACAAACAACGTTAACATTTTCAAATAGATGGATGGGTAAGAAGGTAAATGACATAATATATTTATAGAATCATAATTATTTCATAATTTTAATATATATATATATATATCATTATTTTTAACTTTATATCCATCCACGTATACTATTGATGGGAAACGAGTTTCACTACTATATGGAGACTTCTGGAAATTTGTATATATGAGCGATATTTTTTATTATCTATTAGATGGAAAAGTGGTTTATAACGATTGAACCTCTTGAATAAAAAATCTTCAGTTTGTTTAAGATAAATTTGTTTTATATAATCATGTTTATACAATATATAAATGATGTTGAATAGAAAATAAAATAAAAACAATCATTTATGAGTTATTCCTCTTCATTAAAAAGCCACCATTGTCTTACACCCTATTTCATCTAGGTTGGGCTGATGAATATGAAAACACACAGATACATGAGAAAGATGTGTTTATATTAGGAGAGGACACTGAGGAGAATATATTTAATGATAACATGATGGCACCTCAACATCATAGTAACTCAGATTAGGGAAACAAGAAAGGTAATGGAATGATAAGTAAGGGTCAGGTGAACATGAAACTGAATTGGGTCCCCCAAGAAAGGGTAAAAATAATAAATAAATGAGGATTTTTTACTATAACTGTCAAGGTCTAGGAAATTCCCTAACGGCCAAGGCCCATAGACATTTTATTTTGGCCTACAACCCATGCTTGTTGGCATTGCTGAGAAAAAACTTATTTTTGATAAATGGACAAGATTCAAATGGGGCTCCCTGGGATATTAATTTATCTCACAGTACACTAATGACTCTAATATGGATCATTTATGGGGTTTAAGTCATGAGAATATTAATATTCACTCATATATCGGGATTTCTTAGAGCATTTTAATCTCTTATACCATTTACAATTATGAGATTTCTGTCTTGTTTGTGTATGCTTCAAATCCTATATTAGAAAAAGGGAATTATGGGATGAGATGAGGGTTATATATAGGAATATTGATCAAATGCTGGTGATCCTTGGTGACTTTAATACATTTTTTAAGCCGAATTAAAAAAACATGGGATATTTTTCATCGAAATACATCCATAGAATTCTTTTTGTGCATTGATCAATACAATTTTGTTGAGGTCCCAGTGGTAGAAGATTATTTTACCTGGAGAAGACACACTTGGAAGGGTAAGTAGGAAAGAAAGCTTGATAAATGTTTTGTTAAAATAGATGATCAAAGTGCTGCTCATGGAATTTAAGGTTCACACTTCCCAAGCATCACTCTGACCACAACCCGATTATTGTGGAAATTATCCCATAATTGAGGAGGTCCAGTCCTATCCCTTTTCAATTTAATAATGGATAGATTTTAAGCAAAGAATAGCTGGTAAATTAAACCATACTAAGGATCTTCTCAAGGAGTAGAGAAAAAAATCCATTCTCTCTTCATGATCTTGATATTAAGGCTACTGAGGAGGCTCTTACATGTGGTCATATCCGGAATCAGAACCTAAATACTCCATCCAGGGAGGAAATACAAGCTCATAATAGGCTAGATGATCTAATAATGGTCAAAGAGAGGCAGGAAAAAATTATCTAAATGATAAATGGTTAAGGAGGGAAATTGAAACACAAAATTCTTCTATAGGCAACACAAAGAGAAGAGGGACTGAGTAGGAAACAAGGAAATCAACATTAATGGTCAGGTTCACACTTTTGAAAATGAGATTGCCTAAGTTATTGTGGATTAATTCAGGGGTTATTTTCTTGATTATGAACATGTTAACACACAAAGGATGGTTGACAATATTAGTTCTTTCATTGACGATGAGAACAATCAAGCTCTTTCCACTCCTCCCCTCAAGGAGGAAATTATATCAGCCTTGTTCTCTCTTAATATGGATAATGCTCCTGCTCCAGATTGTTTTACTAACAAATTTTTCATGATCTATTGGGATATCTTTCGGGATGATATCACTCAAGAAATTATTTAATTCTTCACCCATTCCTATATATCGTATGGGATGAATTCGTGCTTTATTTCACTGATACCCAAGAAAACAAATACAGTTGATATTAACGACTTCAGGCCTGTTTCACTTGGGAACAAAATTCATAATTTCATTAGTAAGATCATTATGAATAGGATGGGATTGTTGGCTAGTGGCATGATTACTCAAAATCAGTTTGGGTTCATTCCTAGAAGAAATATTCAAACCTGTCTCTTTGCAGCCTCAGAGGGTGTTAACTTGATGAGGAGAAAAGTAAGAGATGGAAACTTTCCGCTCAAAATTGACATCTATAAGGCTTCTGATACACTAATATGGAGCTCTATTTTTGATGTCCTCAAAAGTTAAGTGTTCTTGAATGAATTTATCAAGTTGACTAAAACCATTCTACACTCGTCAAGGCTGTCCATTCTTATTAATGGGTTACCTAGATGCTTCCTTCCTTGCACTAGAGGTATAAGGAAAGGTGATCCACTATCAGGATTGTTATTTTCTATTACTGAAGATTATCTGAGCAGGTGCATCAATGATCTTGTTCAGTTTGGCTTTTATTAACTAATTAGGTCCAGGAAAAATTTATTTTCCGCTTCAAAATTACTCTATGCGGACGACGTACTTTTGTTTGGAAGAGATTCTAAGAAAACAATTTCCCCTATCAAGGTATTGTTTTCACTTTATTTAGAGGTGGCCGGACATGCGATTAGTCAGAATAAATCC
Source organism: Viscum album (assembly GCA_963277665.1). Classification (NCBI taxonomy): domain Eukaryota; kingdom Viridiplantae; phylum Streptophyta; class Magnoliopsida; order Santalales; family Viscaceae; genus Viscum; species Viscum album. The sequence continues at coordinate 211,161,128 of OY728123.1, forward strand.
TTCATTGTTTTTGGTACCAATATTATGGCTGGAAAGAAAAATAGGATCATCTGAAGTCTTAGAATGAAAAAAGGATCTCTCCCATTCCAATATCTTAGAGTTAGTCTATTCTGGGGGAAGGTTAAAACTCATTATCTAAAAGGTATTGATTCTGGAATTTTTAATAAAATTTCTAGATGGAAATGAAAGGCTATGTCCCTGGCTGGGATGGTGTGTCTTGTTAACTCAGTGATCACATCGATGTTTGTTTATTCCTTCTCGTTTTATAGATGGACCATAGGTATTATCAAGGAGATTAAATTCATGGTAAGGAACTTTTTATAGACTGGTTATTTCCATGATAGGAAGTTGGTAACTCTTTCCTGGAAGGAGTGTATCAAGCCATTTGATCTCAGAGGCCTTAGAGTCTATGCTTTAAGGATCTTTAATGATGGTGTCATAGGGAAATTAACATGTAGTCTGATCTCCAATGATTCCCATGATATCTTTTTGGTATAAAAATTTATATAATGGTTTATAAATGGGTATATGTAACGCCCCGACCCCAGTTACCCAGAGTCGGTTCATTATTACATAACATTGGCATGATCACAAGAAAGATCAAATCTCGAAAGACCGATTAGTTTAGTAGCCTTGGAAACACTAGATATATTCATAAGTTTTACATTACATCATAAAATGAAAAACTACTACAACAACATAATGTTTCCACAATCCACACTATTAACCCCTCATAAAATCCCTGCAGGTCATTCATAACTTACTTCTTCACATCCTGGGAAAAATAAAACATAGAAAAGGGGTGAGCTCAAAGGCCCAGTAAGGATAACAATATAGCGGAAACTTTCATAAATAAGAATAAACATTTAAGGTAATGTATTACTAAAACAAAATCCTTTTAAACTTTAACTTCAACATAGTATGGCAAAAGTAAAATGAAATAATGCCATTTACTTATTCACATGGATATTCTACTAATCGAATAATCACATGCAAAAATCAATAACCACTTTCATAATGTTGGAATGCATAATGCCAGACTATCATAACCACATAGTCAAGGCCTCGTGCCAAGACTTCAAATAAGATTTTGTCAAGGCCTTGTGCCAAGACACTAGTTTGTCTCATGAGACCTACCTATGCATCGAGGAGCTATAGCGGGCTCCACCTGTCACTTACTAAGTCCAATACATTCCCATATGAAAAGGTTTAAACATAACATAAACATTCGTATTAAAACTAGCATACGAAATGTCAATAATTTCACCATAAACTATGAATGGTATAAAAATAGCACATCCACAGTCAAACATATCACAAAACCTTCAATACAATATAGAAGTTTTGTATCACAATAGATAAAATTCAAATAAGCGTAAAATCCATCAAAGGATGTTGACATAGATGAAATCAAAATTCTTTTTAAAGAAATATCTCATTTTATTTTGAAATCATTTAAGATCCATATAAAATAAAACATTTTCTTTGAAAATATTCTTATAAGCTTGTAAGGGAAGTTTTGAAGATTTTATAATGGCGGAAATTAGCCGCACCCGCCGTATAAGTTAAAAAAAACATTCTTACCTTAATTCTATCGAAAAGGTTATAAAGGACCTTGTTTTGAAAACGAAGGAAAGATTCCTCTTATAAAAATTCAAACAAGGGTATAAATAACTTTAACCCATATTCTTGTAAATAATAAAAATGTTTTGAAATACATTTTGAAGAAACATGGATGTGGATGATAAAGATATCCCAGTAGATTAATACGTATAAACAACCTCGGATAATGAAGAGATTGTGAAATAACCCTTACCTTGTACTTTTCGTTGGTTGGGGTAGGTTAACCTCCTGTATAATGGTGAAATAGTTGTTATTAAATTATACAAGAATCATATATAATAATATGATATCATATATGATCTTTTAACATTGATTTGTTAATAATATCTTAGAATTATCGTCGTTTCGGGAGTTAACTTACTCATTTTCTTTTATATGTTTTGTTACATAAGCCATGGTTATTGTATCTTATTCATATCCAGAATGATATCTAGTCCTTAAACATCATTTTTAAATCATCAAATGATAATTATACTTGAATGGATACGATGGAGAATGAATCTCATCGCGTTCGTGGAGACGGTAGTCCGTACGTACGCACGAGCGACAATATCATTCTTTTTATATTAAAATAATATATAAATGGATGGTATATCATATATACAGAATCATTAACATGTTATATTTATTATTTACATGAGTTACACATCATTATTATACCCATCCAAATAATATTATATTGAATAACAATTACACCACGACGTGGAGACGGTAGTCCGTACGTACGCACGTATGGTGACATGTTATTCAAAGGGTGGATAGAATACTGAATATGGTTGTACCATATTTATAATAACATCACAGTATATGTGAGATACTGGAGTTATTATTTTAGAATGGTAAGAATAAAGGAAGAAGAAGTGGAAGAAGAAATGAACTTGGAGAAGGGTGGTGAAATCATTACCTCTTCTTCGGGTTCTTCCTTTTGATTTGATCAAAAGGGCTCCTTAGGTTGGCTTTCAGATCAAACTAAGGCCTCTAGGTTGTAGTGAGGGATGTTGGGAGAGTATTTGGGCAGAGTTTGGCCGAACAAAAAGGCTTTAGAGGTGTGAATAAATGAGAAGGAGGAGTGCCCTTTTATAAGAGGGGTGAGGGGAACCTTTGGAAAAGCTAGAAATATTAATTTATATTAAATTCATATTCGGTTTCTAAAGGCTCAAAAGTTTATTATTCAAAGGTTAAGGTGGGGATAGGTCGAAAACCAGTCAACCAATAGAATTTAGACAGGTTTGGGTACTTATATTAACCTTATCTTTAAGTATTAACTCTAAGTTAATTAGTTTCACTTTTACAATGTCTCTTTGTATTTTTATATTATATGGATAATAAACTTACCATATACATACAAGCGACCCCCAAGTGGTCCATTAATGATACACCTATCATGATATAAGTCTTTTGGCCGAACCTTATATTTTTAGGAATTTAATATCAATTAATAATATAATATTTGTTTTAAGAACTCTTTTATGTCAATTTTGACACTATTCAATAGTTGATTTTTGTGAAACTCATAACAGATTGATTACTTCGAAAAAAGTCAATTAAATCAATCCTAATATATTATATTATCCTATAAAATTAGTTTAATTCATTAAAAGTTTCATATTATATTTATTTGGGTATTTATAATATCAATTATTTTAATTTTTCACTATTATAGTAATTACTGCATCATCATTGTGTCATAAATAAAATAAATTATTTAATGTCTAAAAATTATAAATAAAGTATCATTATGTAGGAAAGCTTTTTAGATTTCTGATGAATATTTATAATCAAAAATCTAACATATATAACCCTATGTAACAATTGTTTTTCTAAAAGATATATGCTTGTGTCATTTTTGTATTCATTTTAACTTAATTAAAATAAAGTGTCATTATCACTTACAAGTGGATCCATGGGGTCCCAAAATAGACCCAAAGATTCCCATGGTCGACCATGTATCAACCAATAGGGTTAAGACACGTTTTAGGGTAATTTAGTATTATTATAATATTATTTTTTAATCCTTATTTACCGGATTTACCCTTAACCATGGTAAATAAAATATTTACCGCAGTAATTATTCAAAATGTCTAAAAATAAAAGTTACCTATTTACACAATTTGAACATCCTGATTCCAAATATGTAATCCATTTTCCTAAATTCAAAACACAGAAGTGGCAGAAATTAATTTAAAATTAATTCCCGCTGTCAAAACAAAAAGCGTGTTTTTAAGAGATAATAACTATCAAAAGATTGACACTTGTTTATGTTCGGTTTAATTGTAAAATTATGTCCAATGACCAACATTATATTAAATGGTAAAAATATATTCTAAATATAATTTAAAAATACTAAAATTCATAATTTATCACTATTAATTATTTTGATTAAAAAAGTTGTTTTTAAATAAAATTTAGTAATTTTCACTATTCATCAAAATATGAAAGTTATCCGAAAAGTACCAAAATTTCACCTTAGGCTAAATTTGATATTCCAAATCCAAAAATGAAGTCCATTTAAAAATATAAAATATATATAATTTTGAAAAATAAGTATTACTATTCATAACGGCTAGTTTGATTGGTTGTGGTGTGTGTTAAAACTCAAGGTTGCGTACAACACACGCTACTGTATTATTCAAAGAAAGCGTACCGTGGAAGCTTGAGATGTTTCATTTTAAATTTTTGATGTCACCATTTAGTCAAAAAGTTTAAAATATTGTATTTTAAAAGGGTTCACTATTAAAAGTTGATAAAAGTGCAATACTGAAAATGAATTTGTTCTTGCATTATATCTAAGAAACTCATAATATGGATTCTAAAATTATAAGGATTATATAAAGTTTAAAATTTAGATAATACTATTCATAACCTATTTTGAATGGATTTTTTTGTAAGTCATGGTGTGATTTAACTCGGTGTTGCGTGTAGTGCAATTTATTGAATTATTTTGATGAAATAACACACTATGAAATCTTGGGGTGTTACATTCTCCCCTCCTTCAATAAATTGCATCCTCGCAATTTGAAATTGTTCTTCGAAAATAAAAGGTTGAAAATAGAAAATATATTTGTGGGAAAACCCACATCGGAAATTGGGTTACTAAAATTTAGTCTTAATATGAGGAAAAGAGAAATGAAAGGGTCACCAACAAATTATGATCTCGATTAGGAGAACATTGGTGGAAATTAGAGACATATAATTGGAGGAAAAACGTAAATATTTATAGGTAGTGATTGAGGTCATCAATCACAAACAAGTATAAAATTGAGGTCCTTAAATTCATCAATCTATGATGATTTGAAATACCATCGGTTCAACAAAACATAGGGTATTAGGATAACACATTTTTGACGTTTCAAAATATCTTAGTCGAAATCCCACATCAAAAAATGAATTAATGAGGCCTCTATTTAAAATAAAGAGTCGAACGTATGAAGATTACAGAAAATAACACATACTAGGGATCCATGTAGGAAAATATGGATATGGAAGAAAAATCTAACCATCAATTATCTGATGGAGAGTGGTAGAGAACATGGCTATGAAAAGGCCAACAATCCCAAAGCCATAAATTAGTGATGATTTAAGGTACCATCTTGGAAAACATTTTTGTTCTAAGTTCCTTTTCTTAATGTTGAGTAATTTATTTATGAGATTGGATAAGATCATAAGGAGATATACTTACTTTATAATTAGAGTTTTATCCATTAATAAATTTCTACCACAAACTCATCTTTCACTCGTAAAAAAAATTCTATTTATACTATTCGTACAGGGTTCCAAAATAAACGAATTTATAATTCATCTACCAGATCTTTTTTTAAAAAAAACTACATTATTTAATCCAGGACATCTCTTGGGCCATTTGTAGGTGATACACCCTTGTCGCCCTTCGGTTGCGGGTTCAAGTCTCGCAGCCTTTCCGGACGCGACGGGTTGCCGCCCGACCTCCGGGTTGTCCTTTTATGGTAATCCAAAATAATCCAAACTAGAACTATCCAAAATACTTCTGTCCAAACTCACAGTCCAACATTTATAAGGAAAGTAAACATAATATAGATCCTTTTTACCCCGTAATAGAATATGAATACCTTCATCATGTATTCTTTTAATACACTGAAACATCCTAAATTACCATATTCCTTATTGATTACATTTATGCTCCCTTATTCCATATAGAATGCTGGATATACTTCATCAATCCAAAAATGTTTTAAACCCCAACAATGATGGAATATACAAATCATTAATCAGTTCCAAGGTAGTCATGAATATCCAATATAATTTATCCAAAGCAATCATGTATTATTCCAAAATCACTACCTCGGTATCAGAACTATATTATGGTTTATCATTCTCTCAAAAATTTATCATGCTATTGAGTCACTTTTCTTTGTTCCACACAATCTCAAGTCCTTAATGAAATAGTACTGCAGTACAATCCTTATATACTCCATAATTATTATAACAAGTACATTGTTGATACAACACTCAATTGACATAATAAACATAAGAACTCTGATCATTCCTCTTCATCTGTGGTAGTATCATAACTTGATTATTATCCAATAACATCATTTGTGGCATAGTCTGATGACTGGGACATAGGTTCGCGTAGTGTCCAAACTCCTTGCAAATGAAGCATTGTACATTTGAAACCATTTTCTTACCCTTGTAGTGACGTACTTTGTGCCCTTTTCCTCCACACTTATAACAAACTCCCATTCCTTTCAGGCAAGTTCCAGGGTGTTTCTTTCCACAGTTACCACATATGGGAAAATTCTTCTTTTCCCTCTTCCCTTTATCCATCTTTCTCTCTTCCATCCTTTTCTTCTCTTGCTTCCCTTCAAAGCCATAGGACTCAGTAAACTCTTTACTTATCTTATCAACACATGATATTATTTCTTCATATGATGATAATACATGGGAGACTATTTCTCTTATCAATTCTAGCTTAAAACCATGAAAGATATGATCCTTCCTTCTCTTTGGATCATGTGCATTTCTGGAGTTCTCATTCCTTCTACTGGGCGCCATTTCAAAACAATGGCATAAACTAGATCAGTTTATGAATCAAAATACATAATCCCATACTTATAAAACACTTAACATAAATTGAACTATTTATGGATATAATCTATAATCATAAAAATGTTTTCTTTGAGGAAGTATATACTCATAAACCCTTCATAATGATTTGTAAAGAAAATGAGAGTTATCCTAAGCATATCCCCCGGGAGTGTCGTAAGCAAGAGTGCAGCAAGGCCCGTTGTCGTGCACCAGTTCCCGTTCGAGTCTAGCTCAAAGCGGTGTTTTCAGGTTTTACCCCTAGGTACATCTGTGCCAGAGCCGCCTCTACCTGCTCGTATCCAGAAAGGGATGTATTGCTCGGAAAACTCACAAAATCTCTACAATACCAAAATTCTGGGAAGTTCTTTTATACTAATCCTCAATGTTCATCTTAGGTCTACGTGCTCTAATCAGAGTTTATCTAAATCTAGCTACCAAGGATTGTACTAAACTTCCTCTGATACCAACTGTAACGCCCCGACCCCAGTTACCCAGAGTCGGTGCATTATTACATAACATTGGCATGATCACAGGAAAGATCAAATCTCGAAAGACCGATTGGTTTAGTAGCCTTGGAAACACTAGATATATTCATAAGTTTTACATTACATCATAAAATGAAAAACTACTACAACAACATAATGTTTCCACAATCCACACTATTAACCCCTCATAAAATCCCTGCAGGTCATTCATAACTTACTTCTTCACATCCTGGGAAAAATAAAACATAGAAAAGGGGTGAGCTCAAATGCCCAGTAAGGATAACAATATAGCGGAAACTTTCATAAATAAGAATAAACATTTAAGGCAATGCATTACTAAAACAAAAGCCTTTTAAACTTTAACTTAAACATAGTATGGCAAAATTAAAATGAAATAATTCCATTTACTTATTCACATGGATATTCTACTAATCGAATAATCACATGCAAAAATCAATAACCACTTTCATAATGTTGGAATGCATAATGCCAGAGTATCATAACCACATAGTCAAGGCCTCGTGCCAAGACTACAAATAAGATTTTGTCAAGGCCTTGTGCCAAGACACTAGTTTGTCTCATGAGACCTACCGATGCATCGAGGAGCTATAGCGGGCTCCACCCGTCACTTACTAAGTCCAATGCATTCCCATATGAAAAGGTTTAAACATAACATAAACATTCGTATTAAAAATAGCATACGAAATGTCAATAATTTCACCATAAACTATGAATGGTATAAAAATAGCACATCCACAGTCAAACATACCACAAAACCTTCAATACAATATAGAAGTTTTGTATGACAATAGATCAAATTCAAATAAGCATAAAATCCATCAAAGGATGTTGACATAGATGAAATCAAAATTCTTTTTAAAGAAATATCTCATTTTATTTTGAAATCATTTAAGATCCATATAAAATAAAACATTTTCTTTGAAAATATTCTTATAAGCTTGTAAGGGATGTTTTGAAGATTTTATAATGGCGGAAATTAGCCGCACCCGCCGTATAAGTTAAAAAAAACATTCTTACCTTAATTCTGTCGAAAAGGTTAAAAAGGACCTTGTTTTGAAAACGACGGAAAGATTCCTCTTATAAAAATTCAAACAAGGGTATAAATAACTTTAACCCATATTCTTGTAAATAATAAAAATGTTTTGAAATACATTTTGAAGAAACATGGATGTGGATGATAAAGATATCCCAGTAGATTAATACGTATAAACAACCTCGGATAATGAAGAGATTGTGAAATCACCCTTACCTTGTACTTTTCCTTGGTTGGTTTAGGTTAACCTCCTGTATAATGGTGAAATAGTTGTTATTAAATTATACAAGAATCATATATAATAATATGATATCATATATGATCTTTTAACATTGATTTGTTAATAATATCTTAGAATTATCGTCGTTTCGGGAGTTAACTTACTCATTTTCTTTTATATGTTTTGTTACATAAGCCATGGTTGTTGTATCTTATTCATATCCAGAATGATATCTAGTCCTTAAACATCATTTTTAAATCATCAAATGATAATTATACTTGAATGGATACGATGGAGAATGAATCTCATCGCGTTCGTGGAGACGGTAGTCCGTACGTACGCACGAGCGACAATATCATTCTTTTGATATTAAAATAACATATAAATGGATGGTATATCATATATACAGAATCATTAAAATGTTATATTTATTATTTACATGAGTTACACATCATTATTATACCCATCCAAATAATATTATATTGAATAACAATTACACCACGACGTGGAGACGGTAGTCCGTACGTACGCACGTATGGTGACATGTTATTCAAAGGGTGGATAGAATAGTGAATATGGTTGTACCATATTTATAATAACATCACAGTATATGTGAGATACTGGAGTTATTATTTTAGAATGGTAAGAACAAAGGAAGAAGAAGTGGAAGAAGAAATGAACTTGGAGAAGGGTGGTGAAATCATTACCTCTTCTTCGGGTTCTTCCTTTTGATTTGATCAAAAGGGCTCCTTAGGTTGTCTTTCTGATCAAACTAATGCCTCTAGGTTGTAGTGAGGGATGTTGGGAGAGTATTTGGGAAGAGTTTGGCCAAACCAAAAGGCTTTAGAGGTGTGAAGAAATGAGAAGGAGGAGTGCCCTTTTATAAGAGGGGTGAGGGGCACCTTTGGAAAAGCTAGAAATATTAATTTATATTAAATTCATATTCGGTTTCTAAAGGCTCCAAAGTTGATTATTCAAAGGTTAAGGTGGGGATAGGTCGAAAACCACTCAACCAATATAATTTAGACTGGTTTGGGTACTTATATTAACCTTATCTTTAAGTATTAACTCTAAGTTAATTAGTTTCACTTTTACAATGTCTCTTTGTATTTTTATATTATATGGTTAATAAACTTACCATATACATACAAGAGACCCCCATGTGGTCCATTAATGATACACCTATCATGATATAAGTCTTTTGGCCGAACCTTAGATTTTTAGGAATTTAATATCAATTAATAATATAATATTTGTTTTAAGAACTCTTTTATGTCAATTTTGACACTATTCAATAGTTGATTTTTGTGAAACTCATAACAGATTGATTACTTCGAACAAAGTCAATTACATCAATCCTAATATATCATATTATCCTAGAAAAGTAGTTTAATTAATTAAAAGTTTCATATTATATTTATTTGGGTATTTATAATATCAATTATTTTAATTTTTCACTATTATAGTAATTACTGCATCATCATTGTGTCATAAATAAAATAAGTTATATAATTTCTAAAAATTATAAATAAAATATCATTATGTAGGAAATCGTTTTATATTTATAATGAATATTTATAATCTAAAATCCAACATATATAACCCTATGTAACAATTGTTTTTCTAAAAGATATATGCTTGTGTCATTTTTGTATTCATTTTAACTTAATTAAAATAAAGTGTCATTATCACTTACAAGTGGATCCATGGGGTCCCAAAATAGACCCAAAGATTCCCATGGTCGACCATGTATCAACCAATAGGGTTAAGACACGTTTTAGGGTAATTTAGTTTTATTATAATATTATTTTTTAACCCTTATTTACCGGATTTACCCTTAACCATGATAAATAACATATTTACCGCAGTAATTATTCAAAATGTCTAAAAATAAAAGTTACCTATTTACACAATTTGAACATCCTGATTCCAAATATGGAATCCATTTTCCTAAATTCAAAACACAGAAGTGGCAGAAATTAATTTAAAATTAATTCCCGCTGTCAAAACAAAAAGCGTGTTTTTAAGAGATAATAACTATCAAAAGATTGACACTTGTTTATGTTCGGTTTAATTGTAAAATTATGTCCAATGACCAACATTATATTAAATGGTAAAAATATATTCTAAATATAATTTAAAACTACTAAAATTCATAATTTATCACTATTAATTATTTTGATTAAAAAAGTTGTTTTTAATTAAAATTTAGTAATTTTCACTATTCATCAAAATATGAAAGTTATCCGAAAAGTACCAAAATTTCACCTTAGGATAAATTTGATATTCCGAATCCATAAATGAAGTCCATTTTAAAATATAAAATATATATAATTTTGAAAAGTAGGTATTACTATTCATAACGGCTAGTTTGATTGGTTGTGGTGTGTGTTAAAACCCAAGGTTGCGTACAACACACGCTACTGTATTATTCAAAGAAAGCGTACCGTGGAAGCTTGGGATGTTTCATTTTAAATTTTTGATGTCCCCATTTAGTCAAAAAGTTTAAAATATTGTATTTAAAAAGGGATCACTATTAAAAGTTGATAAAAGTGCAATACTGAAAATGAATTTGTTCTTGCATTATATCTAAGAAACTCATAATATGGATTCTAAAATTATAAGGATTATATAAAGTTTAAAATTTAGATAATACTATTCATAACCTCTTTTGAATGGCTTTTTTTGTAAGTCATGGTGTGATTGAACTCGGTGTTGCGTGTAGTGCAAGTTATTGAATTATTTTGATGAAATAACACACTATGAAATCTTGGGGTGTTACAGTATAAGTATTATCTTGGTTCATCTGTGTGGAATCTATAAGACATGCCTCCAATAAAGTCATGCATGATACAAATTGGCTGGTGTGGGAAAACTCCATCCTTAATTGGTGTAATATTAGATGGCTTGATAGTCCACTACAAGATAACATGGGAAATCACTCTCGAATAAGGAATATGTCCACTTCTTATTTCAAAGCACAATGGAAATGATTTCTCTTGATAGTACCCTCTCAAATTAGGCTTGAAATTCAATCTTACGCATTCATGGATCATGACACTCTGATATTGAAACTGAACAGGAATGGGTGTTTTAACATCAAGAAGTTATATATGACGGAATGTGGGGGCTCTACTCACCTTTCAACTATGATTAAGGATTTTCAGGTTCCCTTCATCTATCCATCTAGATTCATCCTAATTTGGAGAATCTGGAAAAATAGGATTCCTACCCAAGATCATCTCAAGTGGGCTGGAATTCTGATTGCTTCAGCCTGTTATCTGTGTATGCATGCAGAGGAAAATGCACAAAACTTGTTCATTCGGTGCAATTTTGTTAAAAAACATTGGTCCTACATAGGTTCCCTGTTTGGGATGGATTTGTGCTCAAGAATTCAGGTTCATGAGCTACATTTAGTGTTATCCAATGCTAGACAGAGTTAGAAAATTCAGAACCTACTTCTGGCGGCCGATGCTGCAATTCTAGAAGTTGTTGGGCATGCATGAAATACCACCCTATTTTAGAATAAGAAGATTCCTACCCAGACTGGAATAGTTTCCTTGCATAGGTAAGTGTATGCATCCTCTATGGTGAAAACTAGTGTGATGAATAACAACTTATTTGATTTTAAGATTCTCAGAATGTTAGGTATATCTAGTCACCCTTAGAGACCCAAAACTCTCAAAAACATTTAATAGATACCTCTGATAGGCTTGTGGATCAAGGTAAATGTTGATGAGGCTGCTACTGGTGCTCCAGGGCTTTTCGGGTGTGGTAGGGTCTTTCTCACATATCATGTTTTTTTAAAGGATGATTTTACCTTTACACTAATATAATGTGGCCTATGAAGCTGGACTATGGGCTATAGTCTATGCAGTCAGGTATGTTGTTCAATTTAAATGGAACTTGTTATGTATTGAATCAGATTATCAAATTGTGATGCAAGCCTTGAGAAAAAGACCATGGGATATGCCATGGATAATTCTACCTCACTAGATTGAGTACCTCAAGCTAGTCACCTAGGTCAATCTGGAAATCTCACATGCCTATAGGGAAGTAAACCAAGTTGAAAATGCTCTGGTGACGAAATCAATCATGGAGAAGACAATGATGTGGTCCTTCAAGACCCCAAGTTACTCTGCTCCACTAGTGGAGGTGGACATGTGTGGTGTAATGTACTCTCGTTTTTCTAATAGTCCCTTGTATGTCTGATATCACTTTCTCTTTTTAATAAATTTTTTAGGCCCAACTTTGACTGGATCCTAGACTTTTGGGTATGATGACATGATTTATTAAATAATTATTTACATTTTCTTAAATAAAATTTCTATGATTTGTAGTTATTAATTTATAAATCTTCACCAAAGAGAAATAAAACCCTTTTTTTGAACAATGTGATTTTTTGAGGAATAAAATAACTACTGAAAACTAAGAACTTATTAATTATGAATTAATTAATACATTTGAATTATATAATAACTTTATAAATATTTATCATAATTAATTAATTCTAATTCATTACTGCAAATGAAACTACTATGTTATGACATCCATGTTTAAATAATTTTTTCTTGATATTCATTTAAGCTTAGGGTTGTGTGTGGTGTATGATAACTGACATAGTATTCCATGAAAAAATATAAACGAAAATATGGGGGTATTAAAAATAATGACTCAATTACCCTTATAATATATGTTTGATCATAAAAATCATAATCATTAATGATCTATTTCCTATTATTTCTATTAAATGGATTGATACGTTATTGGTAGAAAAAATTACTATATTATTCTTGAAGGAAATATCTTTAATTATATCTTTGAACTATCTAATCTATTTTGTTATCATGGTAACTCTCATAATTTAATTTAATTTCAAATATTTTACCAATGGATAAGATGTATCCTTGACATTAAAATACTCCATGATCGTGACACATATCCTTACCCCTTATTATATATCCTAGCATCAAATAGTGTCATGTCATATCTTTTTATTTCCCCTAAAAACAACAATGTTTAAGGGATATGAATTATTAAAAAACACATTATATTGACCTCATTATAGTTTATACCAAAGATATTACAACATAATTAAATTATAATATACATTCCTTAAAACACATCTTATATTTTATATATCATTCAAATATTTTAGTGTGGCTATCTAAAAAAATATAAATGATGAATGTGTAGTAAAGTTATCAGAACTATCAGGGAACAATCAATAATTTGAATCCATATTTTACAATATGATTCATAAGTCACAATATCTGACCTTGAAAAAAAATATAAATAAAAAATCATATTGAAATACTATGGGGTCACATTAAATAATAATAACCTTCTTCTAATCCAGCAGTACATATCAATGATTTGTGATTTATCCCTTTAAAAATTAAAAACATTGTATTTTCAAATCATTTAATAATTTTTACTTATAAATTTTCTCTAAAAATACACTATATACTTGTCATGATCTATATATAAAAATCATGGAACAATTATAACATAGAAAAAAAAATATAAATATTGAACCGATTATGTTGTTATAAATATAGTATGAAAATCTTTTTTTTGATACTATGATCAAATCCTCTCTAACATCCTCAAAAAACATCATTAAAATAAAAAACACAAATTTTATGTCTATTTTTAGCCTTTCTAAATTATTTCTAGAAATATGGGCTCACCAATGATAGTATGATATTTAATCTTTTATTTTCTAAATATATTTAGTTCTTTAAAAAAGTGATAATAAATTATTTAGTGATTTTATAAATTATATATGGGTTGTATTAAAAACCCGTGAGCATTTTTACCTCTCATAGCGGAAATTGTTTAAAAAATTATGTTCACAATATATTATTAGGATACAAGGAATTAAAATAGTAAAATTATTAGACAATTCTAATGGGAAAAAAAGAATGATCATTAAAATATTATGCAATCATATTGTTAACCCATATAATTGACGAATTAATTTTTATCAAACTAAATAAATTTTAAGTGATGTTTTTCTAATATAATCAATTTATTTTTGATGTAAGATAAAATTTTAAAAGGATCATTTATGATAGGAAAACTATAACCATTGTTTACAAATTAACTGATTCTAGCCCCAATAAGATTTCTAAAAATCAATTAAACTATTTTTTATCAAATATTTTAAATTTAAATATCCAAATATAAATATAATAATTTAAGAGATCAATTATACCCAGGTAATAATATTTAATCATAAATATAGTAAGAAAATACAAACCATTTTTCATTGATTATTTCACTATAGAACTTTGGATGTCCTCCTTAAACATACATCATTATAAAATTTTTATAAAGGAAAGAGATTTGAAAATTAATCTAATTGTGATTCTGAATAGAAAATATATATTTTATTAATGAAGATGATAAAAATAATTATGTATCTATACTATTACTCTCACCCACTCAATCATAAATAAATTTTCCACTCATGGTAGAATAAATCTCAATAATTCATGCCTTGGTCATATTATAAACGAGTAAATGAATTTTCATTAACCGTAAAGTGAATTTAAGGAATAAATATACATGAATTAGAGAATGATTAAATATAGAATGTTTTCATGAATGAAAATTTTAAGGGATATTTTCTTAAAAACTATTGATTTAATAAAAAGATCATCACACGAGACTTATCCATGTTAGTGAGGACTCGGTAAGGGTATCCAAGAGATCTAATATCGAATTATAGAGAAGGAATATGTATAGGTTACTATATAAGTACTGTAGTAGGTATAGTATATGGTATTATTTTATACTGTAGTAGCCAAAAGTATTCATATGTTTGAGCGTTCGGGCCACCAGTTTGGTCCTCGAGTCATTCAAGGTCGTCAGGACACCCAAGGCCTTCATTCATGTTAGGATTTTAGGACACCTCAAGGACATTGGACCACCTCAAGGCCTTCAAACCACATGAAAAATGAATATTGACTAGAAAAATTTCATGGATCAATGATCTAGATGAGGATTCAAAGTAGGCGCATTCACCAGAGAAAAGCTAACCAGATGTGGAAAAATGAGAGGGTATGTAATTTCCATTGATATGAGGATTGTGTAGATCTACACAGGATATATATATAAACATCCATGTGAATGAGGAGAGCTTACATCATTACATTTTCAAGGGAGGGTATGTTCCAAGTTGTCTTACTTGTCTTGATTTCCTAAGACCTACAGGTTATATAATGTCACCTAAGACTTCATGCCTTATAAGGGTTCCTCATCATCCCTTGAAAGGGGGATTATCAGAAATCAGAAAAAAAATTTGAAGGCATTCAGTATATTTGGGCATAATATAATCAGAACGTTTCTTAAATGCAGTTATAATTAGACAAAATAACTGTTTATAAACTTTCACATCAATAAGGAATAATACTATCCATTATTGAATAATTGTTTATATATAATATAATAAGTTTATATAAATTCCCCTTATATCACCAACTATACAGTGAAACCAGATTTCAAATAGTGTGACAATAATAAAATTACTCTTAAATTGTTGGATCTCTAGAGAATCACTACATAACTTCAACAGATTGTGTTCACAGATAAAATTTTAAAACACTTACTCAAACGTGTTCTATTGGAAAGAGTGTATTGGTATTACTATGAATTTTTTCTTCAAATTTCTATATTTCATCTTTAGTAATTAATAATTTAATTGAATGTCTCACATCAGGATGGTATTATACTCCACTAAAAATATCCATTCACAGTGTCATTTTTGTGTGAATATTTCAATCATGATGTAATGAGGCTTTTATACATACTATCTAAAGATTGATATCATGTTAGAGTTTATAATATATTGGTTATACTTTTATATATGTAGCTACTTCAAAATCATTTAATCATTCCCAAAATATATCCCCATAACACAACTTTTAATAAACATAAAATTTTCCACATCCCATGGGGTTTTGGATGTTTCCATTGATCTATGGTGAAACTACACAGTTTCTAGTTAATTATATTGAGTAGTCACAGCCATGGGGTGAATGTGTTCCCAAGAAATGATTGATAACTAATTATACCTTCATTATTTTCCTTCAATTTTTTTTAAATACTTTACAATGTGTCACCTAGGATATGGCATAATTTCACATTGATTGATCATATGTATCCCCAGTAAGAACCTACTCTGGTGTGGCCTAAATCAATCATGTCAAAAATACTTCTGGGTATCCAATTATCAATTTTTTTTTATTATCCCTTGATGCATGATGTGTTTTTTATTTCTCTTTATAGTTCTATGAATATTCAAATCCATCCTAAATCCCCATCCTTTACAAATGATCAAAAAAGATAATTAATATTATATCTATCAATAAATGGAATTATATGATAAAAATACAATAATTTGAGTTATCATATTCCCACACACATAAATATGATTTTTTCATTCAGAAAAACGTTTCAATGGTGATTTTATCATTTTTAAATCCATAAAAAAGTGAAATAAAAGACCAAAATGTTTTATAAAATAAAAAAAACTAATTTAAAATTATTTAACATAAATTTTATTATTCTATCTAGTTATCTAATCATTTATTTTAATTGAATTAACAGTCCAATTCATCTTCTCATCCATTATAATTATTCAATATTTCCTTTGATTTCTATAATTTTATTATGCTTTAATATTCAATAAAATTTCACTTTCAAACCTCATAAAAATATTAAACTAGATTTATTATCCATATCAAGTGTACAGATTATATCTATAGGCTTTCACAATATCCTAATATCCACAATATTTATATTAGTTCTTGAAAATCTATATGAAATTTCAAAAAGGATTAAATTTATCTGAGGTTTTAGGTTGGAAATTTATCATGCTTCCATTGAAAATTATGGCTTGAAATAGGGTCTCAATTAATTATGGATAATGAGAAAATTCAATTGAATCATAAAAAAAATTATTGTTATTTTATCCATAAAAATTCAACCTCTCCCATTAATCACTTCATGCCTTAGTTATTCTAATTTTTATTTTTCAAAAATAATTAAGTAATTTTTAATCATATCTTTCCAAAGAATTATTTATTCCAATGTGAATCAAATAGAATAAAATCTAAAAACCATCAATATAAATTTTTTTAATCTTCTATAAATAGTAATTTAAATAGTTAAACCATGATCATAGGTAAAATATGGGTTGTTATAAAAATGTCAGATACAAAGACCATTGATTTAATTTTAAATTCAAAATAATAGAGGACCCATGTATTATAAATATACAATATCATAGATCCAAACTGCAAATCACCCATTCTAACCCTAACTAATTCCCATTCATAGAATTATCACCTAATAGTTCCATTCAAAACCAATATCCCCCATAAAACATCAAGTTAATGTCATGTAATTATACAAATGTATGAATGGTAGGATGGGTAAATCTGTTGATCATGTAGATTCCATATTAAGGTTTTTCATGTATTATGTATTTTTAAAATAAGATTATATTTTTCGTATATAAAACAATAAAAATGTTAAAAGTAAAATAAAATCGCCACAATTATATAGATTGGGTAAGAAAAATAATTAATATTTAAAAAAGATCATGATATTTGTTTTAGTATCCATGAATGTATCGATTTCTCTTAAAAGAGGGCCTTTTAATTAATTTTAAAAATTTATTAGAATAACTAATGGGTACGAGATTTAAAATAGTAGATAACCAATAAAAACATACATTCTGTATAATCATATAATAATAAATTACTTTGGAAAATTAAAATCATTAGAGTATAAATTTAGTAATTATAATGGATTTCAACTAAAAAAGTAAGTGAATTTAAATTATTTACACTTAAGATATTGAGTTTTATTTCTATATTTGTATTTATTATATTTAAAAAATTTATCTATTCAAGAAAAATGTCTCCTATATCAATTATTTTTAGACAAAATCCATGTATGTCCAAATACGCCTTCTCCAAAAATAAAATCAAATGGTTTCACTACTATTTGAAATTATTTTAAGATTGAATTATGTGAACCATTTAAAAAAATAAAAAATGGAATACACAAAATAAAACAATGAAATTTATATTTTCCAATATTAAACGATGATTATTTTCCTAAATCCTTATATTGTAACCAAAATTTTTAATGACATATTTTTTCTCAGTTCGATGAAATCATAGTTGATAAATGTTTTTAAAGATTTGGAGAACCAAATATCTAATGTGAATAAAGTAACATAAAAGGAGGATTTTTTAATTTTTGGAACAGACTATGTGAAAGTATCAATATAATATCATGAATAAATAGATGTTTAATAATAAATTGGAATTACTATTGGAATATAGGACTAACATAACTAGTATATTATATTAATATATTATGATTCAAACCTTTGTGAGATACATTCATGGAAAAATATATTACTCATGTCATAACGCAAAACAACATGACATAATTTCACACAATTTATAAATCCTGTCAAAATAATATTTTTGACCATTTTAATATAAATCAAAAAAATTATGGATGATATGGCCATGAAAGTAATTTTTATGTGTAAAAATATCAAATTTGTAATATTACCACACTAAGATACATGTATTTCATCAACATTTATGATATTGTACCTCAATAATAAGATAATGATGAATGTTTCAATTCCATTAAAATTAACAAATGGGATATTTCGTAACAAAAATCAAAGGTTTCATCACGTAAAAGTATTATCAAAACTCCATAAGAAGATTGTGAAATTTAAGAGAGAAACTTACCTGTTGTGTTGAAATTATGTTTTTATGCCATGATTATTGAAAAAATGAGGTTTTCAACATCGTTAATGAATTATCACTAAAATGGAATATTTTTTTCTTTGTTATGGCCACTAACTCTCTACACAATTCTCAATGGTGGAGATTCATTTTGAAACAGTCTAATGGATGATATTTTAGGAAGATAATGTTCTCAGAGGTTGGTATTTTTTAATTTGAATTTGAATTTGAATTTCAATTTTATTATAATGGGTTGAATAGTTTTTTATGAATAATGTGAATTAAGAGGAGAGAATTTAGAATTTACATTTCATTATATAGAAAAATTTATATGTGAATAATATTGGATATCATAGGAAATATATAGTTTGGAGAGTGAATCTATTATTGGATTTCAATTTATTTAAGAATATGGAAGGAAAAAACTTTTGTTATATTTATTTCTGATGATCAAGTAGTGATGACCATAGAATCATGTAAAACACCATTTTATGTGTAATGATATTTCATCTATCATTACTATTGTCATACTAACCTATGTGTCGAATCATACACATCGTTTAACAATCTTGAAATGTAGTGATTGGAAATGAGGTAGAGGTCATATACCTTAGATGCTCAATTATATTGTCCTAAAGGATATAATCACAAAATTGTTGAGTATTTATTATTTTTAATATCAATAAATCATTGATTTTTACTCTATTAGTATATAAAAGTCTGAGTGAACCAAGTAAAATGATCAGTGTTCATTCTCCTTACTTTTCAATTTCGAATTTTGTAATTATGTGAATATTTTTTTGATTTATTGTGTCTTTGAAAAAATAGTATGTCATTCATTGGAATATAATATAATAAAAAATATGTTAACACCCTATTCTACCCAACCCCATTAAAGTGTATTATAGGACCTAAACATTCAAAAAGTGTTATTATATATACATGTTAATTCTAAGAGAATCTATTAGAGAATGGGGTCATTAGGGATAATGTTGTCAATGAAAATGGAGTGCACATATATGAGGGATTCAATTTTAATGTTTAGTGAAATATAATAATATCAAATTTATGATCTCTCGGGATTTATGTTTTCTTGGTAGTGGTTCATGGATTTCAATTCGTGGATACTACACAGTTTTAACAATAGGGACGAAAAATAAAGGGCGCAAAGATTAATCGTACCATCCAAAGTCAATGGCGACTCAGTCAGGTAAAAAATTGAAATCAAAAGAGATGGAATGCATGTCTGTTTCTATTGGTACTATGCAGGGGAACCCTAAAGGAGTGATGGATATTTCTGGTTATTTCGGTATTGACAAAACAAGTGTGGAGAATGCAGTTAGCGAGAAATTCTTGGGACTACTTGTTCATTCAGAAGAAGAAATAGTGGAGAAGTTTCTTTATATCAATGCTACCCATCAAGAGGCAGACAAGATGATGGGTAGGACAATTCGAGTGGCTGTCAATTGCGAGAAGTCTTCATGGATTGAAAAACTTAATCTGATACTGATAATGTGTTTTAACGAAGGGAATATAAGCAACGAGGTGTATTCTCAAAAATCAGATAAGTTGGTGGATTGCTTTCAAGACATCATTACTGATAATCCAAATACACAGGTGCATGATATCTCTTGGAAATGTATTAGGGAGGAATCAGCTAATAGGCTTAAATTTTTTTTCAATAACTTTGTGATCTCTTATGAGGCATGCCCACCCGCTTGAATGTATGTGGTTTCTCACTATTCCTTAAAAGTGGTTACTAAATAAAAAATTTAATTTTCATTTAAAAAAAAGTAGATAGAAAAAAGTATAATGATGTCACAAAGGTTCATATTGACTTGTATAGATAATTTTTTTTATAAATAATATATTAATTTGATGAGTTCTTCTATACCAAAAGTAAATTGGGTAATTCTTACTAATATTTAAGAATGCGGCGACAAAGTGAATGAGGTAAAGATGTAGGTTCTTTATAATGAAATTTATTGTTTAATTTTCAGTTCATGAAAAAATATTCATAGTTTCTTTAATCATTTTACTAAAAATTTTATATCTATTCATTTACATGGTCATGATTTAGAATATGTTCATGTAGTAAAAAATATCATATAAAGATTGTCACTGATTTAAAATAAAAAATTATTATCCCATGAAGATTTAAATCATGGGTAATTTTCGCTTGACGATATTTACTACAAAAATCTCAAACATGAAATGAGAGTGTAACAACAATTTTCCTTATATAGTTAATCAAAATAAAATGAATTTCAAAATATAGAATAAAATTATATCCAAAAGAATAAAAATTAAAAAGGATAGACAAGTGATGATTTCTTATCAATTTGGGAAAAGACGTTTAAGAGCATAAAATTAATATTCAAGGGTAAGTTTCCATTAACATTATTTAATATGATTTCAATTGACCTCATTGTGAATAAAAAATAATATTTAAACACTATCAGATAAAATAGTGTATTTTAGAATTAATCTTGACACTCAAATAAAATCAAATTTCTAAAATAATGTATATTTTTTAAAATTATAATTTCAATTATTAATGGAAAATGATGAATGAGGCACAATAATTTTTGAGGGTGTATTTATCAATAAAATACATAGTTTCTTTGCTAAAAATGGCCATAGATTTTTTAATGAAGCATCATAAAAAAATATAAAAAATATAAAGATCAATAAGAAGTAGAATTTGGTATAATGATCATAATCATTAGTATCATATCAATATTCAATGACTTATTCAAAAGAAGAATATATGTGGAAAGAAGGGATAAAAAATATGTTCTCTGCTGAAATTATATTTTATGGATACTTAGGGAACATGATGTCATACTTTTAATATGGTAAATTCTACTCAAAAAGATAAGATATTATATATCAGTTCATGGGAATCAATATTTATTCTTCATATCATTATATAAATTCATTATATGGATATTTTTTCAAATGATATAATTTGAAAATATTGTTTTAGATTGTATAAAAAAGTGTAAACTATTTATATAGAATACAAAAAATAATAAATTCAATTAAACTATATAAAATTCAATTTAAATAGATTTTATACATTGAAAGTAGAATAATTTTCAATTATTTATTATTCTAAAGAAAAAGGATTGTTTTTGAGATATATCTCATCTTATCATAGAGTTTTCTACAAATAAAATAAGGTGAAGATGAAATAAAAGTCCATGCATGCTAAGATTGAATTGAAATCTATTAATAATATTATTATGTGGATTATTGGTTTTGGGTAATCATCCCACATGATTGGAAATATAAAGATTTTTAGGAATTGTAATTGAAGAGTTAATGGAATAGATAAATTTTGGAATGATGGATCTCTAATTATCAAATAAAGTATTAAAACCCATATTTTCAAAGAATATTTGAGAATAATAAATTTATATATTTTAATGGTCATTGTGAATATTTTTATTTTGGTCCAGTGTGGTGAAATGGTTTTTGAGGTCACATTGAATCAGAGAGTCTATTATATCATTGAAAATCCTAAAACAGAATTATGAAAAAAATAGAATAAATTTAAACATTTATTAGGTAGAAAACAATGACTATATTTTTATTCTTACAATTGAAGAGTATAATAAATTATGTAATCAGATGAATTTTGATATTCCTAATAAAATTATATATAACTTATCAATGTTTAAATCTATTTTTTACTCATTATATGATAAGTAATACAATGAAATGATTTTATTAATGCTTTAGTGTAAAATTATTGAGATATATTTATTTTCAAAAGAATAATATGAAATTAAATATACTGCATTTTCTCTATAAAAATGCATGTGGCCTAAGAAATCAATCCATAACATGGGGTGAGAAATATTTCAACTTATTTTTTGATTATTACAATAGGATGATATGTGTTATGTTTTAATAGTCAATAATGTATTTTTTCCTTATAAAAATAAAACGGGGAATAGTTGAGAAAGAAACTAGAAGATTACTGAAGATATTATAATTAGATAATGGTATTTAATGCATCTAAATAGAAGTTGAAAAATATTTTTAAAAATAAGGGATAAGTTACAATGTGTCTTCCATAATCACTTTTCAATTTGAGATATTTACTAATGGTATAATTTCATTATTGATAACATGTATAATAATTTATTGATTAAGTGTGGAATGTCTCACCACTATTCAAAATAATATATTAATTTAATCATGTGCACTCAAAATAAATAAATTATTATTCTTTAGAACATAAAACACCTTATAAAATGTGTGATGTAAAGTAACCCTCTTTAAAAACATCTCAAAATTTTCAAGAGAAAATGTTTCACTTGAAATAATGTGAAAATTAGCATTTTTTTGGATTTGTAGAGGATGAAGGACTTTTTCAAAGGCCACTCATCAAAGATTAAATAATAATAAAAATAATCAAAATTAACAACATGGTATTTTAACGTAGTGATCTTAATGTTATTGAAAATAAAGCTAAATAGAATTTTTGTGGATGTTTTATTGACGAAGATTGGAGAGAATAACAAGGAGCTGCTACCTAATATTGAAAATTTAAAATCCTTAAAACTTGTGATGAAATTAAATTTCACTCGTAGAATGGTAATGGTACTAATGGATTTTAATCCACATTAAAAAAACAAATAGAATTTTTGATATTGATTCAATAAACAATATGGGAGAAAAATATAGTCTACTAAAAACTCAAATAACGAGAAGAAGATATCTCATTACTCTATTATCAGATATAAAATAAAAAACACAAAAGTAGGAGGAAAATAATGAATCATGTGGGAAATTTATGAATTAATTTCATGAAGATATTAATTTTAATCAAACATGGTAGGTTATATATGAACATATAAATCAAAATGGTATTTATTTTCAAAAAAATCATTAAGAATAAGTATGATGAATGTAGAAGATATTTATAGAGTAAAGTGTGTCTGGTATATAAATGATATAAAAAAATTAATAGAATTGATGTTAAAAAATATTTTACCTAGTGTATTGGATGGAATAAAAATAAATATTCATTAAAGTGGTTGTTTAATTATATTTTAGATTATATCAAATGTATGTGAATTAAACATTTCTGAATGTAGTTTTTAAATAAGTAGTATACATAAATTAATTTATAGAAATTCTCATTAGAAATAATTATTTAAAAGTTTAATGTGGAAAAAGGAATCATATGTCCTAAACCAAGAACCATGTTTTTCGATTTCATTTCATGAAACTTCTCTAAAAATTTTGATGTTTGAATGATGGTGGGTTGATCAAAGCATATATATGAATCTTTCAAATTAAGATTTGTTAATAGTGATGGTCAATATGGATGATATCATACTTTTAAATACAAACAAATTCCTTGATATATATAGTCAATTTATCTAATCATAATTTGAGTTTTCAAGGAATCGAAAGCTGGAGTACTTCTTTAGGTTTTAGATACATCAAATGGATTAAAAAATTTCTATCTCATATGTGAAATATGATATAGAGATATGAAATTAGTTTGGAAGGTGAGGTTACAAATTTTTTCCAAATCTGATAGTGGTCGTAACGAAGCTTTTAAATCTAGATGATAATAAAGGAATGGGTTCAACATTTTATAAGGGACTTTATTAGAATCCCATTTTATATGAAAATATCCAGGACAAATATCTTTAATGTTATGTGATTAATGGGCTGTTTTTATAGTTGTCAAATTGAAGAATGTATATTGTTTGCAATATAGATAATAAGATATATTCATGAAACATTATATTATGGATTTCTTTTAAATGATAAATAAAAATAAGATCATGTGGATTATTAAAATATTAATTTTTCATGACATATCGTTGATAAAAAAAACATATGTGAAGGAAAAATCTTCATATGAAGAAAAATATTGTTGAATTTATTAGTAAAATAATGAAATTATATCATTATGAAAAATAGAGAAAAATATATTTTAGTTACTATGGCCTATAAATAGTATATATAGATGGGTTTTTAATTGTAAGAACTTGGTCTAGTTTATTGAAAATTTATATCAAATTTCTATGAAAGAAATAGAATTTTAAATTTAATAATGTACCAATCAAAAAAACTCTTACACACACTATATCATAATCTTTTACCACATATTAATGTATATCATTGAGAAATGGATTAAAAAATTTATTTTTTTTTGATAACCCAACAGCAAGAGGTATATTTCATTATAAAATTATTATTTTTAATTTTGTTTGAAAAGAATCAATTCTATATTTAAATAAAACCAATTTCCACAAGCTATTGAGGGTTTAATACCACTCCCTCCACTGTACACAATTATTTAATGAGATATTGTTTTTTAGGATTCGACCTTTTTATTGTGAAGAGATTATGGGAGAAATAATACATAGGTAATTGTGTTATTAAACTATTTTGGACTAGAAAATATATACAAAATTGATGAAATTAACATACTCTCTTATATCCTAAAATAAACTCTAGATACTTTTACAAATAATTAGGTAAAGTCTTGTTTAGTATGTTTGGTAAAAATGTAAATATTTTTAGAATTCTTAAATGTAATTAGAGGTAATGAAAAAATAATCCATTGAATATTATTATCAAAGGGGTATAATGACAGCTATGCGATCCAAATTTGTAGGGGTGGAAGGATCCATATTTCTGGGGGAATGGAAGGACTAACATGAACAATAGATATTTTGACATAGGTCAAATGTGGATGGATTGACAATAAAATTTAGTGAGAGATATTTGAACAAAATATTATAATAAATGATTTTTTTTCCATTCGAGTCTCTTAATTCATTCAATATTTTGCAGTATACGGGAAGGAATGTGGAGAAAGAAATGTAAAGCTTTCAAATTTCATTGATTTGAAGAGAAAGTCACATTTCATTTATAAAGATCATGATATTAATTAATATCAACATAATAATAAAATGGTATTTCTAGTGTTATTATAAAAACACAAACTCTAGTAACCAAAAGATAGTTTCTTATTTATTACATTGTCATTAGACATAATTAATTACATCCTGACAGACTAAATAGTTTAAGAGTCATGAAGGACCAAATATAAACATGATTCTAATATTACATTGGAAATATAATTTATAAATAATAAAATAATTCTTGAATCCTCTATATTATTTATAATGTAATTCTTTATATCCTTGGAAAAAGGAAAAAAATAAATGGTGAGATCATATTCTTAGGAAGGGTTACTTATATTGGAAGCTATCATGAGTAAATAAGTAACAGTCATCATGGATAAGCAAATGACTGAAAACACATTTCATTTAATCAAAAACCAAGAACAAAATATATCTATAGATAATGTAAATGTAATAATATACGGAATAATAATAACTAAATTCTTAATAGAGGAAAATTATAATATTAGTTTTCCTGATTTAAAACATTTTAACATCTTTACTATAAAATACTTATTCCAATATAGCTTAGTCGATGTGGAGTTATACAACGGAAACCTATTTAATACTACATTATTAATTTGTCTCATGAGACTTATAAATACATGAAGGCGATATATAATTTTGATCCCCACCCATCAATGCATGTAAAATGTATTAATCATATATTTAATGATATATTTAATTATTAAACAGTATTCTTTATCTACAAGCTTCTATATTTTGTAAAGAAAATGAATTTATCAATATTTCCCCAATCAATCAAAAAATCATATATATAATTTTTTATAGTTTAAGAATTATTTAAATTCATACTAAATAATTTATATTGGAGATAAATTTAATGCCTATTTGTAACGAGAAAATTAATTCTTCAATGGACTATTAATATCCAAAAATTAATCAATTTACAAGAGATGACCATATGAAAAGTAGATTTGGAAGTAAAATTAATTCTTTTAAAGAATATTTGAAAATGGAAATGAGACATTTAAAATATGTTTTCAAAAAGGTTTTACTTTTAAAAATCATTGAATAATTATAAAATAAGATAAAATGTGAACATCCTTTATGGTGGAGAGAATGCTCATTAACAATGTATATTTCAAAAGAATTCCTTTTGAATTTTTGTAAAGAATGATAAAATTAACCATTTTAGGAAATTATTTAGAAATATTAATTTAATAATATATAAAAATATACCTATAACATAAAAAATCCATTATATTTATTTTTTAAAATTAAAATTATTTTGGTAAAAATATTTTAAAAAATATGGAATTGGAAGAAAAT
Organism: Viscum album; assembly: GCA_963277665.1. Classification (NCBI taxonomy): domain Eukaryota; kingdom Viridiplantae; phylum Streptophyta; class Magnoliopsida; order Santalales; family Viscaceae; genus Viscum; species Viscum album. Next base: position 211,188,598 of record OY728123.1, read on the forward strand.
ATACCCAATCAAGAAGAGAAATAAGATCATACTTTCATTTAAACATTATTTGTGAAAGAGTAACTTGAATTAAATCATTAATCATGATGAATAAATATATTGTAACGTTTAATACCAAAAAGGGTCATTATATACACCACATATATGTAAATAAGTGCATTATACTGAATATGTCTCAATGGAGTGGAAATTGAGATGAATCCAATTACCTCAACTTGGTATTCTCACGTAGGTGACCAAAACTTATATATAATAAATTTATATTTATTATAATTACATTAAATAACCATATGAATAACTATTTTATCATATTTGATCTATTTATAATATTTTACCGCAAATGTTTTAATAATATTTTTTATTATCATAATTTTGTGTGCCAACTCCTTTAGTTTTCATGTGTCTTTTGATTCGATAGTTTTTTTCCTTGTAATTTTATTATGGTCCCATATTATCCAAAATTTATTCATGGTATAAATATAATATTATATATCAATATATTGATTCATCCATAAAATATACAGATAGAAAAAACAAATTACATTGTTTATATAGATACTAGGTTGTATGTAGGCATGAATGTTGTTTTCACCTTTTGAATAATGGAATGAAGAAGGTGAATACAAATAAATTTTTCTAAAATAATTATTATATAATATATATTTCATATATAGTCGTTAAATTAGTCCTTATTACAATCCATTTTATTTAATTATTGAAAAATTAATAACATCTCCTTGTAGAGGGGATAGTCCACATGTATGCACGAGAGACCTTATCATTTTCCAGTGGATTCAATGGTAAGAAGGGATATATGATATTATCTTTGAACAATAATTTATATTTGAAACATATCATATATAACTATTTAAATCTTTAAATCCATCCTTGTAAATTGGTGATGAAAAATGAATTACACTACTACATGAAGATTGTAAATCGCACTTATAAACAAGTAATGTTATCACTTTTCATTGGATGGAAAAAGATGGGATTTTGTTGTACTATAATCCTAATGGAAACTAATTTTACTAATTTTACTAAATTTGTTATTTAAGATGGTTACATAACATTAATATGAATTATAATAATAAATAAAAATTATTGAGTTGGTAAAGAGAATTACATCTTCTTCAGTAGACATCATTTATATATATTCTTAAAAGAACTATAGCTAGAATTTTAGATGGAATAGAAACAATATAAATTGGAAGAGGTTGGAAGATTAATTTTATGTTTTGGGTTTATCTATATGACTCAAATTATTTTAATGAATAGAAATGAGAGGTGTCATTTTATAATTGAGTGGAGGGGAATACTTAGACGTTTGTAAACTATTAAATTAATATACATTTTTTTCAAACCCAACAGGTTCCAAATTAATATAATTAGAATATAAAATAAGATAATGTATAAATAATATCATAATTAATATTTTGTAAAGGTTGTTGGAATCCTTTCACCCTTATCCTTAATTTTTAACCCCTCATTAACCCTTCTGACAATTACCATAATATTAATGTTATCTACCCTTAAACCGTTAATAATGCTTCTATAAAATTCAAAAAAGACGCCTAAATGGACCACAGATGATGGTCAGAACCATATCCCTTTAATATTTCATAATATATAATTTTTTTGAATTTTAAACTATTTAATAAAAACTTATTTAATATAAAATATCATTAATGTCATTTTTAACACTATTTATTTATTATGACTTTAAATATGTCAATAAAAATGTATTTTAATAAAATGATTTATCAAATTACTAATTTTTTATATTTATTTATAATGTACTGTGAACATAATAATTATTTCATATTATGTTTTTATTATTTTTAAAATCATTAATTATTCCAATTAATTAAATAAATTTTTTATCAGCGTTGTGAAATAATTTAAGGTAATTATTTCAACACTAAAAATTAAAAATACATTTCTGTGACAAAAAATATTAATATTTAAAATTAATAATTATAATTTAACATATGTTATACTTATCTTTATCATATAATATTATAAAAATTAAAAAAAAGAAAAGTGAAATTCTGGTCATTATCTCTCAATAAAATATTATAAAGGTCAAAATAATTGATAAATGGGAAAGGGATGATATATACAACATTTTTCTAATTTTTATGTATGATATATTCATTTCAAATAAATTTTAGGAAAGTATTAGAGTAGTTATTTATCCCTTATCATATTATATTTATCCTAAATTGAAAAAATTACCCTCAGCATGTTGAAATTTTTTTAATATGTTTACTATTCATATGGACATGAAATAAAAGTGAAATATTTATCAAATTTGGAAATAATTATTTAAAATATGATATCCACTTTTCATTATTAAATTCATAGATGTGGAATAAATTAAATTATGATAAAAGCGCACAATGCAAAGAAAAAAATTAATTTAGTAAATTGAATTTCCAGTATATATATGTTTTTATACCAAATTAAAGAATAAAATTTCATAAAATGTGTTTAATTGAGTTGTTTATAATATAACATATTTGATTATACATTTAATTCAACATAAAAATAAATGTAACATTGTACACGCATGAAAAAAAAAATACTATTTTCATTAAATAAAAGTATTTTTTACAAGTCCCATGAAAATAACCTGAAGCTAAATTTTATATGATTATTACAAAAATGAATCTCAATTTATCAGAAAAAAATTAAAGGAGTGGAAAAATTAAATATTTTATTTTCCCAAATAATTAATGAAAATCATTTTTCCAGAAAACATATTTTTATTGAATAAAATGTCCAAACAAAATTTTGAGTTTTTATTTGCTAAAAATCAATGAATAAATTTGTTTTTTGTTTTAAAGTCACTTATATTTCATAATGTTATTATTCATATTCAGACCTACCAATTCAACATCTTGGTGATAAATATCATATTAAAATAATAATTTATCAGGGTTCCTATATGGACTTTTCCTTAAAAAATAAATATTTTTGAGTTAAGTCAAGAAATTTTAATTATTTAACTTTAAGGATATTTTGTTATTTAAAGATTTTGATAATTAGTCCATAACCCATACATCACAACTCAAATATTATAAATTAGATACTTCTACTCACTATAAATTTTTTTCATAGAAAAGAACGTTTACAAAGAAACATGGTTTCATTTATTTTTTATTCATCATAAATTTTCCCTCTATCCCATCCTTGTCTCTATTCCCCCTTAAATCCACTAAAAACATTTCAAAACTACGAAAGAGAAAAGAAAATGTAGTAAGGGATACACAAGGAAAGAATTTTTTTTGCCTTTGGAATACATGTAACCCATGAAAACATTATCATAAAGTAAAACATTTTACTATTAGGATATAGTAAATACATTCCATTGAATTTGAGACCATTAAATACAATTTCTGAAATCAAGATATTACCATAAAACTCATATAAAACACATGTGTCATATAAATGTAACTTGGGGAATAAGAATACTTAAATTGAATAAACATGATGTCGACTTCCATACATTTCACTCATAAAAATGGAATCTCCATGCGGCCGACATCCATACCTAATGTAATTGAGGTTATAACATAACCACATATCCTTGTCTTATCTTGAAACCACAAATCATTGTATATCATGTATCCACCCATCAAATATTGAGGTATCATTATACATTCATTACCTAAAAAAGACTCTATTAATCAAAATTTCACTCATAATATTCCATTTACAATCACAAGTAATAATTTCAAGATATTGAAATAGTCAATCCATTTTAAAAATTATTTTCAACACCAAAATACCCAAAAATGGAATCTGTGATTTCTTTTCAATTTAAAATCATTAAGCCTTATTGAGGAATCCAAATATCAAATAATGGTTATGGAAGGAGAAAAGTCATTATTGTCCTATACATCAAAACAAAAAATCATTTTGCATATTGCATAGAAATTTAAAGGCTTAAAATAGAAAGAAAATTTTTCAATCCTTTTATTAAAATTAAAATTCAAAAATGGTTTGATAGTATACCTTATGAAATAAGGGGGTGTATAATATCAAAATATGGCCTAATGAAAGGAGATTGGGATATAGTCCCTTTCTTTGAGTCTTAATCACCAAGTATGTTATTTATCTTCCTAAACAATAAACGTAGGATAATTAATAATTATTAAGATCCTTTATCATGTTTATTATTCATTTTATATCACTTCTTACCATATTATAACATTTACATAATTATTTATGTTCATATGGGACGTTTTGTCGATATTCAGTACTTAACTCGAAAATGATCTTTGTATGATGTAAATAGACTACACGGTCATAAGTCCATAGTATCTAGAATATTATTAATGAAATAATAATAAATTCTATATATCAATTATAATTTTATTTCCAGTGATTAAATATGGATATGAAAAATGAAAAGTGTTATAATAATAGAGATGGTAAGTCATATGTATGAAAGAGTAACATTTCCCATTATTCATTAATCATTATGGAAAGTAGGTAAGTATTATTTAATATTTCTAGAATTATCATAAAATAATTAATATAAAATTAATCGTTTCAATATATTTATATATATCATATAAGTGACATAGTGAAAAAAATGATTCACATCGCTTCGTGGGGGTGATAATTCAAACGTACGCACGTCGGACGTTATCAATTTTATGTGCATGGGAAGTAAGAAGGTAATAAAAATATTATTATATTATAATGATTAATATTTCATTAATATCACATGTTTGCATTAATTCCATCATTATAACTATTCGTGAGAGATATTTATGGAAAATGAACTATATCAGTTTGTGAGGCGGTATTCATCAGTACACACAAACGAACTGTTCATTTCCAAATTGATGAAATTGGTGATGGATATAATAGATTATATAAACAAAATAAAACCTTATTATTTCTAGGATAATGTAGTTATTATTTCATAATGGTGTAATAATCATTGAATGAAGATGAAGAAGAAACAAAATAGAAATACTTAATTAAAACGTTACATTTCTTTTGGATGATCACCTTTATCAACACCTTAAAACCTATTAGAAGATAGTTATTCGTAAGCTAAGGGGTCATGAATGTGGGTAGGGATTATATTACCGTATATGGATAGATATTTTTTGAACCAAAATGTTTTTGAATTCTAAGGAATATAGAATAATGGGTTCCCTTTTATAAGACAGGGGAGGGGCAGTCTTGGAATTCATCAAATTATTAAATTAATATATTTTAATTTTCAATTCCAAACGGTCCTAATATTATTTACATAGAATATATGATAATTTTTGGTCTAACACCCATAATAAAATTAAAATTATACAAGTTTTGAGTTTTTTTAATCATTATATTTTTGTTTAAACCCATTTTAACTCATGCCATTTTATCAATTATGTTACACTTCGAGAGTTAATAAAATTACCATAACATGTTAAAAGGACAATGAATGATTCATTTATTATAGTTTCATACTTCTCTCAATATTTTGGATTAATATTATATTTGTATAAAATTTAAATAATTTAATTAGATATTTAATGATTTATGTAATGAATTATGTCAATTTTGACACTATTAATTACATGACATTTTAAAAAAATCACAACATCTTGATTACTTCTAGAAATATAATTTAAAATAACCATAAAATTTCAATGTCTTCCAAAAAAAATTATGAAATTAAATATTTATATTTATATTTATTTTAATATTAATAATATCATTTATTTGATTACCCTTTTAATAAATATATTACTTCTCCATCATTGTTTGATAGTTAAATTTAATTGTTTAATTTATAATAATTATAAATAAATTATGGGGATTTATATAATATTATTACATTTATAAATAATATTTATAGTCAAATATATCACATATAAATCCTCAAATTAGAATTGTTATACTTAAAAAAAATATATGTATGACATTTCTTATATATGATTAATTAAAATATAATACATGTCATTTTCTTACCCAAGTGGCATAGAAAATTTATTATTTAAATCTATGTATTATTTAAGTTGAAACCCAATAATCCAATGAAATTAAGAAAAAAATTCGGTTAATTCTATAATATTATAATACTAATTTTACCCTTATTTACTTAAGTTACCCTTTTACTGTGGTAAATAAAATACAAATGTTACTATTAAAAAAATTATGTATATCCTATAGGAGAAAAAATTTCATACTAATTAAAACCATATATTTCCATTTTTTAAAATTCAATTCACATAATTAGAAAACTTTACCTAAATTTAATCCAGTCGATGGATTAAGAAAACGCGTTTCTGAAGTAAAAATGTTCACAATGTTTTTATATCCAATTTCAATGTGAAATTTATTCGAATTAACTACGTTGGATTATCTGATAAAACCATAATATAATTAATCCTTAAAAACAATTGAAAAGGGAACATAACTATATAATTATATAAGATGAAAAATAAGTTTCGAATTAAAATGTAGTATTTTCACTATTCATTTAAATATGAAATTTATCTTAAAAATATCAAAAAAATTCCCAAGGTAAATTTTTATCTATTGATTCAAAATAGGATTCTTATTTCATAAAATATAATTTATAAAATTTTAAAAAACTAGATTTTATATGGTTCTCCATAAAAAGGTTGTAAAAATGCATTTTTAGAAAAATAGTCATTTTATTAGTAAAAATGTATTTCTTCTTATATATTGTCTATAAAAAACAAGATAAAATTTAAACATTATATTGAATTAATATTTAGTTAATATTATCCAAAAAGGGTTATTTGAATATTTTATTAACACAATTATACATATTTAAATAGTTTTTCATAAAAATACATCCTTTATATTCCCTTGGTTTTTAGTTTCATTTTATTTTAATTTTATAACTATGAACTAGTATTCACACATGTCTAAATCATACATTCATAATTCATTTGACATTGTTCATTCCCTATGCCCTAACGGCTATTCAATAACTACATTATTAAATGATTATATTTAGGTGTTCGTTTAAACTCAATATGGTGTATCATGTATGCTATGGAACATTGTCTTCCCTTTAAAAACTCGAGATGTTACATTATATTTCTCTTTTTGAAATTTTATCCTAATAATTTGAATGTGGGTCGATAACTAAGGTATGAATTTTCAAAATACCATTATTGAAATACCACATCAGATAAAGTATTATTTAAACTCCCACTTTAAATGAATGAAAGTGATGTATGAAGCTCACCTGAGATATCACAAACTAGGATTCCCTGTAGAAAAAAATATATATGTAATAAAAAAACTAATTATCATGTTATGATAGAGAGTGATATAAAAACCGTCAGGAAAAAGTTAAAAAACACACAACTATACAATTGTGATGGGTTAAACTGTCTTTAATTTCATTGATGAAAATTCAAACAGAAAACATTTCTGTTTTAAGATCCTTTTCATAATATTGATGAATTCTTTTACTACTTATAGTAAGAAAATAAGGAAATATACTTACCTTAAATGTATAGTTTCATCCATCAAATAAAATTCCACCCCAAACACATATTTTTCACTACATGATTAGTATTCAAGATGATTTCTTTTCATACATAAAGAACTAGAATCAATTTTTAGAGAATCACATAATAAAAAAATTAAGAATATATTTATCATGTCTTTTGATATTTAACAAAACCAATTTTTTTTGTACAATAATAGATAACTTTACAAAAATATTAGACCCTATATGAAAAAATACTTCAATCTCTAAAATTATACAGCAATACCAAATGTTCGGCATAGACCATTCAATAAATATCTATCCTTAAAAGTCATGAAAATAATTTAGACTAATATTGAAACCCTAAATATAGTAGGAATTTATAACATAGTATTCCGAGATAGATTTTATAAATTATCTCTAAATAAAATCAATTACTCTTGAAGTATCACCAAACAAATCAATCCCACTAATAATCTTAATGATATGATTATCATTTCCCTAAATAACCTGAATTGAAATATGCACACAATAAAATCAAATATTCTTCCAAAATCTAATTAACCCATTACTCCAAAATTAAAATCCAATAGTATTCTATTTACCATAATCATATTAAATTCCTAAAATAGTGGGTGCCTTCCAAAATAATATTTATCACTTAATCCTCAAATAATTTTCCAATAATAAGGATATACATTTAATAAAACCAAAGTCACAGAATAAACTTATTATTATTATTTTAATTCATTTAACTAATAATATGAATTCATACTAACAAGGGACAACATGTAGGATAGTGGTAGGCGATAAATCTGTATCTCCCTTCAGTTTTGGGTTTGATTCCAACAACCATGTCTGGCATGACAGGTTGGAACCCTTCCTGTGTGCTATCATTTTTCTAAAACTATATAATAACTATAACATTTCAAAAATAAGAAAAATTTCATAAAAACGAACCATAACTTGTTTTAATCTCAAATTTTATCTCATTAATTTAATTTTTCATCCCAAAATGTAATATCCATAATTACCTCAAATTCAATGATCATATAAACACTAAAGGTTACTCATACCTCTATAATTATATCCACGCAGGAAATGATAATTATTCTTCAAATAATATTATTTGTTAACCATCTTTAAGGATACATATACTAGAAAAATTTCTTCCATAGAAATATCATAATTAGTGTAATATTAATACTTTTAAAAATTTTCATCATCCTAAAGTATACCATAACACTTGAATCCATTATATGTGTACTTCTTAAATATTCTCCATTTTTCATGATCCATTAACCATGGTTTTCTAAAGTATTACTTAAGATTTATTTCCATTTATATGTCATTTTATTTTCCAATGTCTTAAATTGGAATGGCATTAGGTATTTATAAACATATATTTTTACTGTCCTACAAATCACATTAATGAACCTTCATCTTATAGCATTGATTTTCATAATGACTCTACTCCACACATTTGAAACATTAATTTGATAACTATGGAATAAATTCATTCCCTTTCCTAGAGTCAACTAAACGCATCCTTTTTCCCTGGATGGTTATTGCATTATGTGCTTCATTCACACATCTATAACATCTTCCAGTCCCTGTAAAACAATGTTCCTATGTGTTTTTCCACATTCTTGACAAAACTTTCATTGAATATACAAACATTTATGATCATTAATACATGAAATTCTGTATGTATTTGTTTATCTAATATATGATGCATTAGAAAAAAATAACCAAGGATCATTCAGTTAATAAATAATAATTATTTTTTATTTATAATATCCATAAGATTTATCATTGAAACTACCATTTCATTTCATTCCTTATTTAGGGAACCTTAACATTTTACTTCACATCAATTTTTAATTTAGTGCCTACTGGATTCATTCATTTACTAAAATGAAAATAATATCTGTTTGTATATCAATAAAATCATTATATATTTTCATATAAGGAGGAAAAACACTATGATATAGTTATTTAGGTTATCTAAAACTCAATTAATTTATCTGAAATAACTATGAATATTTATAATATTCTAACCACTTTGTTTATATACAAATTGTCACTTGTGCTTAAATAACACCCTAACCTCTAAAGTTATATAAACTAACCATTAATACCAACTATAAGGCTCGACCTTAAACATTACGTATTCTTGTGGCGTGGTAGAAAATTTTATTTATTTTACATTAAGGATATTTTATGGTTTTTATCTTTATATAATTATTCCATAACTCATACTTAAATACTCAAATATTACAAAGTAGACACTGCTACTCACTATCCATTTTTTTCATAAAATAAAAACTTTTAAATTCTAACATGGTTTTGTTTCATGTTTAATCATCATAAATATTTCCATGATCACATACTTGTCCATATAACCCCTAAAATACTATGAAAATCATTTCAAAACATGGGATGAGTATAAAAATATCGGTAAGCGATGCAGAAATAAATAAAACTATTAGTATTGTGTAAACATGTAATCCACGAATAATTTATCATAAAGTAATACATTTACCCCCTTAAGAAGTATTAAATACATTACATTGAATATATGCATGTGTACAACCTTTATTATAATCAATATATTACCATAAACCCATGTAAATAACAGATAACATATTGAGGTAACATGGGACATAATCATTATTAAATGGAATAACCATGTGGTTGTGTAACAGCCCGAGATTTTATGAAATCTATTCTTTTTAATTTTATTAATGTCTTGTGTTGTACGCTACACCAAAAAGAGCTTGCACAACACACATCCTTGACTTTCCTTGCATTACACGCAATCGCAACCTTCCTTGATAGCATGTGTAGCACGCAATACTGAGTTTCACGAAACAACGATATGCTATTAAAATATTATTAAAACTAGCCGTTATGAATAGTAATAACCACTTTTTAAAATTTTAGAAATTTTAGCTCTCAAAATGGACTTCATTTTTGGATTCGGAGTATCGAATTTAGCCTAAGGTGAAATTTTGGTACTTTTCGGATAACTTTCATATTCTGATGAATAGTGAAAATTACTATATTATAATTAAAAACAACTTTTTTTATCGAAATAATTAATAGTGATAAATTATTAATTTGAGTGGTTTTAAAGTATATTTAGAATATATTTTTACAATTTAATACAATGTTGGTCATTGAATGTAATTTCACATTTAAACCAGACATAATCAAGTGTCAATCTTTTGATAGATATTGTTTCTTAACAACACGCTATTTGTTTTAACAGTGGGATTTAATTATAAAATTAATTAATAAAACTTCTATGTTATGAATTTGGTAAAATAGACTTCATTTTTGAATTCGAAATATGAAATATAGCTTAGGATGAAATTTTGGCATTGTTCTGAAAAACATCAATTTTTGATGAATAGTGAAACTACTAAGTGGTAGTTAAAAAACTGAATTTTTCATAAAACATAATTTTACCGCTTCTGTGAATGGAATTTAAAAAATCCAAGAGACACGGTTGATGTCAGTAAGTAAAATGTGGTTCAATGAGATGAAAATAATTTTTGGTGAATAGTAACTTTTTACTTTTATTTTCCACAGTTAAAAGTAAATAGGGTAATTATGGGTAAGAATGATATTAATATTACCCTAACACATGTCCTAATCCTATTGGAAAAGTTTATCTCGACCAAAAACAACCTTAAGTGTAAAATATTATTATTTAGGCCCACTTGGATTAGATTAGGACATTTATTATTATTTAATTCAAAGAAGAGTTAAAAGAGTTAAAATCAAAGTTTATTTACTAAAACATTTTTAATATAGGGTTATACATAAGATAAATTCAATTGTAAATATTCATTAGAAAGATAAACCTATTTCCTACATAATGGTATTTTATTTGTAATTTTTAGACATCAAATAAGTTGATTTATGTATGACACAAAGATGATGTAGTAATTATCTTATTAATGAAATATTGACATAATTGATATTATAAATACCAAAATAAATGAAATTTAAGACATTTTATGAATTCCAATAATTTTCTATGTTACTATGATATATTAGTGTTGATTTAATAAAATTGGTTCGAACATATAATTCTGTTATGACTTTCACAAAAATCATATATCAAATACTGTCAAAATTGACACAAAATAGTTTTTAAATCAAATATTATATTATTAATTGTTATTTTATTCCTAAAAATCTAATTTTCGTCCAAATGAATTAAATAAAGATATATATATTAATAATAAACAATTTGGGGTTCGTTTGGCATGTTATAGTAAGTTTATTAACCATATAGTGTAAGAAAACAAAAAGACACGGTAAAAGTTAAATTATTTAACTTAAAGTTAAATCTAATTGATAAGGTTAAAATAATAACCTAAACTTGTCTAAATCCTATTGGTTGATATTATTTCGACCCTTCCCCACTTTAGCTTCGAAATAAGACCCTTTGGAACCATTATAAACCGATTTTGACTTTAATATAAAATAATATTTTGAGATATTCCTAAGGTGCCCCTCTCCTCCCTTATAAAAGGGCACCTCCTCCCCCTCCTCCTCACACCAATTTGAGCACTCAAGCTCGGCCAACCCATGCCAAAATCCCTTCTCCACTTCCCTAGAATAATCCTAGAGGTCCTGGGCTTCTTCAAAGACCAATCCTAGTTCCCTAAGTGAAGGATTCAAAGAGGCGTTTCAAAGAAGAGGTAATATCCATTACCGATCTTTTCAATTTCTTTCTTCTTAAACTTCTTCTTCTTTAGTTGTTTCATGATAAACTAATAACATAAGTATTACTTACATACTTATATGTTATTATAAATATGAAACAACTCTAATTAACCTTCTATCGATCCTACGGAAAAAGGAAATCACCGCGCGTGCGTACGTACGGAATACCGTCTCCACGCCGTGGTGTAATCTATTTTCCGCCACCACATTAATTGGATGGGTATAATGGTTTAATGAGTAACTATATATGATTATTATAAAGTTATATTGATACGGAAATAGTATACATACACATCAACACAATTCCACGACCATGAGAACGATATCATCGCTCGTGCGTACGTACGGACTACCGTCTCCACGACGCGATGAGATTCATTCTCAATGATTAACCATTCATGAATGATTATAAAGTATATATAATAAGTACTAATGAAATATATGACCTAATAATGATACTGGAATTATTTATATTTATATGTATGTCATCTACTTGATTCCATTCAATTCAATAAGGAAATGAAAACAGCGTTCATGCGTACGTACGGACTACCGTCTCCATGAACGGTGTATTTCTTTCCATTTACTGATTTATTATATATTTGTATTATGAATATATATATATAAATCATGTTTTATATTCTGGAATTAAGTAATCATGATCTATGTAATCATATGAATAATTACAAGTTAAAAACTCGAACGACAAATGAGACGATTTTACCCAAAACGCTACTTTAACATGAATTTACAAAATAACGGGTAATATAAAGTCATAAGTGGACCATATATGATATAATAACAATGAATATTATTCTGGAATAAGTCAATAACATGATTTAAATCATTATACAGGAGGTTCGGACACTTATAAAGCAAGTCGGACCTAAGGTAAGAGAAAATATCACAATCTCATTTTTATCCGAGATTGTTTATACTTTGGCATTTACTGGGGTGTATTTTATCATCCACATACAAGTTTCCTCAATATTAAATGTTATTTCCATCCACCTAAAATTGTTTAAATCCAATTCTACCCTTCGGTGAGTTTTTATTAAAGGATATGAATGGAATCTTTTGTCGTTTTTCGTACGAGGTACTTTTTGACTTTTCCGACAAAAGTACGAAGAATGTTTTTTTAAATTATACGGCATGAATGGATTTTTAAAACATTATTTCCAAGAAGATTCCTTTACAAGTTTTCAAGTTTATTTTTAATCAACTTCTTTTATTTTAATGTCGTATGACATGTTATGAAAGGAAAAAATGTTTTTTGAAGAAGAAAGGATATTTTCCTCAAGAATGGAGTTCAAGTATTTTATCAAAATTATTTTCCATCTAAGATAATAAATGGTTCTGTTTTTATCCCTATTATTACATTGATTTGATAATGTTGTGATTGAATTATTTTTATGAATTCCTTTATCTTATATGAATTGTTTTATGATGTCATGTTGTTTATGAATCCCATTTTTATTACATGGGTTACGCTATGATGTATGGTTTATGATTATGTGGCACACATAAGAAAAGATTCATTATAAGATGGGTGGGACCTATATCTCCCTCCAATGAATTGGGTAAAGATTTTATATCTCGTGAGATAGACATGGCTGGAATGGTAGGTTATACCGGTTCAGTGAAACAGGACTGAAACGAGGGTTACTCGATTCAGAAAGGGACTTTGTCCACTAAGATAGTCTTGGAAATGAGTCTTGACTAACAAGAAATGATTCTCTATGATTATGTGTGTATGCCAAAAAGTTTAACGTTTTAAGTTATGATTATTGGGATTTCATTTCACTACTATGATTTATCCCATGTTATGAAATTATGATCTCTTTTGCAGGTTAAGATTTCCAAAAGTTATGTGCTTGTGTATACGATGTGATTGATATTTCTTTTGTTTACCCTTACTGAGCATTTGAGCTCACCCTTTTATGTTTTCTTTTCCCCAGGATATAAATAAATGGTTTAGGTAAAAAAAAAAGGAAGATCTTTATGGGAGATGTTGAAGATCTTTCACCATGATTAGAAGATTATATTCCGAGTTTCCAAAGACACTAAACGATTACGATCCTTGTGCGTGTGTTTTTGTTATGTACTAAGTATTCCGTAAAAGTAATGTAATGTCCATGTACGATAAGCTTCAGGTCTCTACAGTTGGTATCAAAGGCAAAGGAGGTAGGAATGTATCCGATCCTTGGGAACTCTCACATGTGAGCGTTGGACGAAGCATGGCTCTCCGCCCAAGGGCTTCATGAGGAAATGGCTACCACTGGGGATGGTGGTGTGTCCCGCCCAGGGGGTGTAGCCGCCCATGCAGTGCCCTGATAGGTATCAATTGTAGTCCACTGGAAGTAATTCTAGACCGCTATAGTTGGTATCAGAGGAAAGGTTTAGTCAACCTTTGGAAACTAGGATGCGAAAACGTTAGTGAGATCCCTAGAGATATTTCTAAGGTATGTCTAGGGATGTATCTAAGGTTAAGTATACGTATAGGTTATAGTACTAGAATTATGCTAACGATCATAGAATTAAACATAAGATGTTAGATATTGAAGGTACTCTCCCTTTATTATGTTGTTTTCCCTAGCATGATTTTTGCCTCTCACACTATTCTTTTTGGGTTTTAGACGATGGTTGGAACCCGAAGTAACCATGTTGATCAATGCAATGGACAATGCAATGATTGTCCTCCTGAACAAACTAATGTTATGGGAGATGGAGTGCAAAATCTTATTGCTATACTTACACAAGCTATGAATCATTCTGGACTTCCAAATGAGTAGAGAAGGGAACAATATTCTATTGAGTCCTTCATGAGGCAACGTCCACCTTCTTTCAGTGGGTCTTCTGATCCACTTGTTGCTGAACAATGAATCAGTACCACTGAAAAGATATTTTCAGTTCTTCAATGTTCTGAACATGATAAAGTCATCTTAGCAGTGTATCGTTTGGAAGGTGATGCTGATCAATGGTGGAATCTTGTTAAGAATACGAGGCAAAGGGATGAAATTGAGTCCATGGAATGGGACGAGTTCAAGAACTTATTTTTCAGTAAGTACTTCCCTCGTATTCTTCGAACAAAGATGGAGAAGGAGCTTCTGGAACTAAAGCAAAAGGATGATGAATCTGTTGTTATATACGAAGCGAATTTTACAAGTCTTGCAAGGTATGCATCTGGCATTATCATCCAACCTGAAAGTAAAGTTGATCGATTTTTCAATGGCTTAAAACCAAGTCTTCGAAGGGCATTAGCTATAAGAGACTTCAGTAGCTATGAAGAAATTGTGCGTTGTGCTATCAAGGTAGAAATAGAAGTTGGTGTTACATATCCATCTCATGGTTTTGACAAGAAACGAAAGATGGAGTTCAAGGAGAAATCTCAGAATAATGGTGAAAAGAAGATGAATGTTTCCTTATGCACAAAGTGTGGAAAGAAGCATGGTGGAGATTGTCTTAAAGGGACTAGAAAATGTTTTAAGTGTGGAAAAGAAGGTCATCGAGCAGCTGAGTGTCGAAGTAATGGAAAAAGGGTTTATAATGATGTGAATAAAGCGAACACTGCAGAGAACGCACCACCAACACTTCAATGCTTCAAGTGCAATGAAATGGGGCATTATGCTAATAAATGCCCTAATCCAAGGGTTAGTGATGATCAACATGAGCAACCACTGAAGGAAAAGGACAAAGGAAAGTCACATGCGATCACTATTGGCAATGTTGAATATTACAACGATGTGGTGGAATGATGAAGTGTTTATGTAATGGGATTCCAAAATAATGTTGTATCATTGAGTATTGTAATATTTATCGATGTGGTATTCAAAGTGATTGAGATATTTTTTTGGAAATAAGATGATATGCGCCTAATGAAGGGAAAACGAGAAAATGAAATGTTTAATAGTATTCATGAGCTCATGATTGATATAAGGACTAAGTGATATCATGGTTTGAGTATATAGAATTTTGAGGATTTTGGTATGTGGAAAGTGTTAACTTTAAACTGCATTCATGTTTTCACTAAGGTATTCAAGAGAATACATGATTAAGGACTTTGAATGTTTGGAATGTGACCAACAAAACATATCTTATGATATATGGGGATCAACGATGGTATTAAATCTCTGGTAATCGTTTTCACTATGTTATGAGAGTAGACTGCAGTATTATGGATAAGCCTAAAGATTAGAATGGATTATGTTGGACATAAGTTAGTATTGTTTAAGGATAGAAGTTTTTTCGATATTATTGATGGGATGTTATAGTAATATAGTTTTAGAAAAAGGGCAACCTGCAGGACGGGCGACAGCCCATCGCGTCGGACAAGGCTGTGGGAATCGAACCCACAACCGAAGTGCGACTGGCCTTTATCACCTACCACTGGCCTACAGGAAGTCCTTGTTTAGTAGAAACTAGTTTTATTTTATTAAGAGGTATGAGATATGAAGTATAAGTCCATTTTAAGAACCATATATGATTAATCTCACTATAGAATGACTTATGTATATTTAATAACTTTTTCTAACCTTTTGTTTGAGACAGATGGAATGACCCGTCATTCTATCACATAATCTGCTAACACTTCACGAATAACAAATTCAACTTCATTTATTTAAGAGATGAAGTGGAAACTGTTCAAGGCACGAACAACAGTGAGATTGTTCCAAAATAAATTAAATATTTATTCTAATTCAAATTTTCAACTTTAGGGAAATGATCTTGAAAACCAAAAATGTTGTCCTAGTGATCTTATACCTGATGAATCAGATGGTACCTTAGATCGTCACAAATTTATGGCTTTGTGATTATTGGCTTTTCCATAGCCATGTTCTCTACCACTCTCCATCAGAACATGATGGTTAGATTTCTCTTCCATATCCATATTTTCACCTATGTGGAAACCCAGTGATTAGTTTATTTGGGTAATCGTTACATTTCATACTTTAGTTTTTAAATCCATGTTTTGGTATTCCGTTTTACGATGTGGGTTTCTATTAAAGAAACTTTCGAATAGTAAACTATTTATAACCCCGACGAATTTCGAGGGCGAAATTCATTTTAAGGGGGGTAGAATGTAACAGCCCGAGATTTTATGAAAACTATTCTTTTTAATTTTATTAATGTCTTGTGTTGTACGCTACACCAAAAAGAGCTTGCACAACACACATCCTTGACTTGCCATGCATTACACGCAATCGCAACCTTCCTCAATAGCGTGTGTAGTACGCAATACTGAGTTTCACGAAACAACGATATGCTATTAAAATATTATTAAAACTAGCCGTTATGAATAGTAATATCCACTTTTTAAAATTTTAGAAATTTTAGCTCTCAAAATGGACTTCATTTTTGTATTCGGAGTATCGAATTTAGCCTAAGGTGAAATTTTGGTACTTTTCGGATAACTTTCATATTCTGATGAATAGTGAAAATTACGAAATTATAATTAAAAACAACTTTTTTTATCGAAATAATTAATAGTGATAAATTATTAATTTTAGTGGTTTTAAAGTATATTTAGAATATATTTTTACAATTTAAAACAATGTTGGTCATTGAATGTAATTTCACATTTAAACCAGACAAAATCAAGTGTCAATCTTTTGATAGATATTGTTTCTTAAAAACACGCTATTTGTTTTAACAGCGGGATTTAATTATAAAATTAATTAATGAAACTACTATGTTATGAATTTGGTAAAATAGACTTCATTTTTGAATTCGGAATATGAAATATAGCTTAGGATGAAATTTTGGCATTGTTCTGAAAAACATCAATTTTTTATGAATAGTGAAACTACTAAGTGGTAGTTAAAAAACTGAATTTTTCATAAAACTTAATTTTACCGCTTCTGTGAATGGTATTTCAAAAATCCGAGAGACACGGTTGATGTCAGTAAGTAAAATGTGGTTCAATGAGATGAAAATAATTTTTGGTGAATAGTAGCTTTTTACTTTTATTTTCCACGGTTAAAAGTAAATAGGGTAATTAGGATAAGAATGATATTAATATTACCTTAACACATGTCCTAATCCTATTGGACAAGTGTATCTCGACCAAAAACAACCTTAAGTGTAAAATATTATCATTTAGGCCCACTTGGATTAGATTAGGACATTTATTATTATTTAATTCAAAGAAGAGATAAAAGAGTTAAAATCAAAGTTTATTTACTAAAAAAATTTTAATATAGGGTTATACATAAGATAAATTCGATTGTAAATATTCATTAGAAAGATAATACGATTTCCTACATAATGGTATTTTATTTTTAATTTTTAGACATCAAATAAGTTAATTTATGTATGACTCAAAGATGATGTAGTAATTATCTTATTAATGAAATATTGACATAATTGATATTATAAATACCAAAATAAATGTAATTTAAAACTTTTTAGGAATTCCAATAATTTTCTGGGTTACTATGATATATTAGTGTTGATTTAATAAACTTGTTTCGAACATATAATTCTGTTATGACTTTCACAAAAATCATATATCAAATCGTGTTAAAATTGACACAAAATAGTTTTTAAATCAAATATTATATTATTAATTGTTATTTTATTCCTAAAAATCTAAGGTTCTTCCAAATGACTTAGATAAGGATATATATATTAATAATAAACAATTTGGGGTTCTTTTGGCATGTTATAGTAAGTGTATTAACCATATAGTGTAAGAAAACAAAAAGACACGGTAAAAGTTAAATTATTTAACTTAAAGTTAAATCTAATTGATAAGGTTAAAATAATAACATAAACTTGTCTAAATCCTATTGGTTGATAGGATTTCGACCCTTAACCACTTTAGCTTCGAAATAAGACCCTTTGGAACCATTATAAATCTATTTTGACTTTAATATAAAATAATATTTTGAGATATTCTTAAGGTGCCCCTCTCCTCCCTTATAAAAGGGCACCTCCTCCCCCTCCTCCTCACACCAATTTGAGCACTCAAGCTCGGCCAACCCCTGAAAAAATACCTTCTCCACTTCCCTAGAATAATACTAGAGGTCCTGGTATTCTTCAAAGACTAATCTTAGTTCCCTAAGTGAAGGATTCAAAGAGGCGTTTCAAAGAAGAGGTAATATCAATTACCGATCTTTTCAATTTCTTTCTTCTTAAACATCTTCTTCTTTAGTTGTTTCATGATAAAGTAATAACATCAGTATTACGTACATACTTATATGTTATTATAAATATGAAACAACTCTAATTAACTTTCTATCCATCCTACGGAAAAAGGAAATCACCGCGCGTGCGTACGTACGGAATACCGTCTCCACGCCGTGGTGTAATCTATTTTCCGCCACCACATTAATTGGATGGGTATAATGGTTTAATGAGTAACTATATATGATTAGTATAAATTGATATTGATACTAAAATAGTATACATACACTTCAACACAATTCCATGACCATGGGAACGATATCATCTCTCGTGCGTACGTACGGACTACCGTCTCCACGACGCGATGAGATTCATTCTCAATGATTAACTATTCATGAATGATTATAAAGTATATATAATAAGTACTAATGAAATATATGACCTAATAATGATACTGGAATTATTTATATTTATATTTATGTCATCTACTTAATTCCATTCAATTCAATAAGCAAATGAAAACAGAGTTCATGCATACGTACGGACTACCGTCTCCATGAACGGTGTATTTCTTTCCGTTTACTGATTTATTATATATTTGTATTATGAATATATATATATAAATCATGTTTTATATTCTGGAATTAAGTAATCATGATCTATGTAATCATATGAATAATTACAAGTTAAAAACCCGAACGACAAATGAGACGATTTTACCCAAAACGCTACTTTAACATGAATTTACAAAATAACGGGTAATATAAAGTTATAAGTGGACCATATATGATATAATAACAATGAATATGATTCTGGAATAAGTCAATAACATTATTTAAATCATTATACAGGAGGTTCGGACACTTACAATGCAAGTCGGACCTAAGGTAAGGGAAAATATCACAATCTCATTTTTATCCGAGATTGTTTATACTTTGGCATTTACTGGGGTGTATTTTATCATCCACATCCATGTTTCCTCAATATTCAATGTTATTTCCATCCACCTAAAATTTTTTAAATCCAATTCTACCCTTCGGTGAGTTTTTATTAAAGGATATGAAAGGAATCTTTTGTCGTTTTTCGTACGAGGTACTTTTTGACTTTTCCGACAAAAGTACGAAGAATGTTTTTTTAAATTATACGGCATGAATGGATTTTTAAAACATTATTTCCAAGAAGATTCCTTTACAAGTTTATTTTTAATCAACTACTTTTATTTTAAAGTCGTATGACATGTTATGAAAGGAAACATGTTTTTTGAAGAAAAAAGGATATTTTCCTCAAGAATGGAGTTCAAGTGTTTTATCAAAATTATTTTCCATCTAAGATAATAAAGGGTTCTGTTTTTATCCATATTATTACATTGATTTGATCATGTTGTGGTTGAATTATTTTTATGAATTCCTTTATCTTATATGAATTGGTTTATGATGTCAGGTTGTTTAAAAATCCCATTTTTATTACATGGGTTACGCTATGATGTATGGTTTATGATTAAGTGGCACACATAAGAAAGTATTCATTATAAGATGGGTGGGACCTATATATCCCTCAAATGAATTGGGTAAAGATTTTATATCTCATGAGATAGACATGGCTGGAATGGTAGGTTATACCGGTTCAGTGAAACAGGACTGAAACGAGGGTTACTCGATTCAGAAAGGGACTTTGTCCACTAAGATAGTCTTGGCAATGAGTCCTGACTAACAAGAAATGATTCTCTATGATTATGTGTGTATGACAAAAAGTTTAATGTTTTAAGTTATGATTATTGGGATTTCATTTCAGTACTATGATTTATCCCATGTTATGAAATTATGATCTCTTTTGCAGGTTAAGATTTCCAAAAGTTATGTTCTTGTGTATACGATGTGATTGATATTTCTTTTGTTTACCCTTACTGAGAATTTGAGCTCACCCTTTTATGTTTTCTTTTCCCCAGGATATAAAGAAATGGTTTAGGTAAAAAAAAGGAAGATCTTTATGGGAGATTTTGAAGATCTTTCACCATGATTATAAGATTATATTCCGAGTTTCCAAAGACACTAAACTATTACGATCCTTGTGTGTGTGTTTTTGTTATGTACTAAGTATTCTGCAAAAGTAATGTAATGTCCATGTACGATAAGCTTCGGGTCTCTACAAGTTGACTTCCATACATATCAATTTTAAAAATGGAAAAGCCATGTTGTCAAATTCAACACCCAATTCACTAGATATTATAACTTAACCACTCATCTATGGTTTATCTTTAAACCAAATGTGTTTGATTTATCATGTATCTACCCTTAAAATTTCCTAGTACCATTATACAATCATAACAATAAAAAGAATGTAATTTTTAGTATTTCACTCATGAAAATCCATTTTCAATCACAAGAAATCATTCCAAGATATTAAAATAGTGGATATATGCTCGATACCATTTTCAATACCAAAATACCTAAGTGGTATTAAGGGATTATTTTCCCTTTTTAAAACATTAAGTATTATAGAGTATGACAAATATCAAATAACAGTTATGGTTGTGGGAAAGTCACTGTCGCCATATACAATAAAACAAAACAATAATTTTTATTTTTTAAATGAATGTAAAATTATTCATTTATAATGATTAATTTTCAAACCATTTAATGAAATATTAAGTCAAATAGGGGATAATTGTCCACCTTATATAATAATGTGGTGTGAAATATCTAAATATGCCTCAATGATAGTTGATTGAGAAGAAGTCCCTTACCTTGAGTCCAATTTGACATGTATATCCTTTTTATTCATAAATAACAAACATAGGTAAAATAATACATTATTTAGAACCTTTTTTATTTTTTATTAATTTTATATGACTTCTTACCATGTTATAACAACTACATAATTATTTTTATCCATTTTGGATATTTTTTCGATATTTTGTACTTGAGTTGAAAATGAACTTGGTATGATGTCAATAGTACATGTGATCTTAATTACCTAATCATTATAATAATATTCATGACATAATAATCAATTTTATATATTAATTATACATTTTAGTTGATTCCTTAAATATGAATATGAAAAATGAACATCGTAACTATCATGGAGATGGTAAGTTGTACGTATGCATGATTAATGTTTTCAATTTTTTGTTGATCATTATGGAAATAAGGTATGGATTATTTATATTTCCATAATGATCACAAAATCATTAGTATATTATTAATAATTTAAATACAATTATATATATCATATAATTGATGTTGTAAATAAAAATGGATCACATCACTTCATGGAGATGATGGTTCACACATACACACGAATGACATTATCATTTTTATGTGCATGGAATATCAGAAAATAATTGATGTATTTTTATCTTATAATTATTAATATTTCCATAATATCATAAATGATCATTAATTAAATAATTATAACAATTCATGACATACATTTATGGAAAATGATCAATATTAGTTCATGACGCGGTAGTCTTCCTTAGACACGAACGAAAACTACATTTTCTGTTTGATGAAATTGGATATATATTTAGGTGGTGATATTAATATAATAAAATCTCAGTATGGTGAGGATATTTGAGGTCTTATTTTATCATACTGGAAGATGATTTTAAGGAAGATGAAGAACAATCAAAATAGAAATACATAATTAAAAACATTACCATTCCATCACAATATCACCATTCTTAATACATTAACACATATAAGGTGGGTGTTATACCCTAAATATGACTTCATGAATTGGGGTAGGGATTATAGGAATGTGTGTAGATAGATCTTGGTTGATCCAAAAGGGTTTTTTGGGGAATACAGAATAATGGGTTTCCATTTATAGGGGATGGAAGGCGCACTCTTGGAATTATTCAAATTATTAAATTAATATAAATTCATTTCCAAATTCAATTTGTACCAATTTGATTTAGTTATACCTTATTATTATTTTGGGATAACTCCCCACCATACAATTTATATTTAACAGGTTTTTCATTTTTTTTAACATTCTCTAATCATTTATCCCCTTTCAGCAATTAATATTTTATCAAGTAATTAACACTTCGAGTGTCAAAATAATTATGATAACATGTTAAATGTCTGAATAATGAGTCATTAGTGATATTGTAACACTTATCAATTTAATTAGAATCATAGATATTTAAAATAATTATATCATTTAATGAAATATTTTATAGTTTAAGTTATGAATTATGTCAATTTTGAAATTATTTATTAAATGAATTTTAAAAAAATCATAACAACATGATTAATTTGAAAAAAATACTTTAATATATCAATAAAATGTTAAAATAATACAAATAATTATTTTATGTAACAAAATAATTCAATATTTGTTTTAATATTATTGAAATCATTTATTTGATTCTTCCATTAATAAATCCATTACTACATTATCATTATGTCATAATTAAATTAAATTATTTAATAAATAAAAATGATAATTAAATTATCATGATTTAGAGAATAATTTTATATTTCCATGTACAATTTAACGTCGATGATATTACTTATATAACCCCATATTAATATTATTTTACTAATCCAAAATATTAGTATGACATTTTTAACATATCGTCAACTAAAATATAATAAATGTCATTTTCTTAACCAAGTGTCATAAAGAGGATATAATTTCATCATAAGGATGATTTCGGTCGAAAAAACTCATAAAATGAAATTAGGACAAGTGTTAGGGTAATTCTATAAAATTATAATTTTAATTTTACCCTTATTTACCTTACTTTCCCTTTTACCGCTGTAAATACAATACAAATGTTACTATTCAAAAAAAATTATGTTAACACAGTTAGATGAAATTTTTTATAATTAATACAACCTTTATTTATATTTTTTAATATTAAATTCATATAAGTGGAAAAAATAATTTAAGGTTAATCTCGTTGATGGATAATGAAATTGAGTTTTTTTATGACAAAACATTCAAATGATCACAATGTTTTTATATCTAATTTCAAAGTAAATTTTTTTCCAATGAACTATAATGGATTAAATTATAAAAACATAATATAATTACACATTAAAACTAATAAAATTCATAACCTCGCTATATAAATAATTTAGATGAGAAATCATTTTTTGAATTCAAATGCATTATTTTTCGCTATTCATTTAAATATGAAATTTCTCTCAAAATTCTGAAAAATTGCACCCATGTAAATTTTTGTATGCCAAATCCAAATAAGAAGATTATTTTGGAAAATATAATTTATAGTTATGAAATAACTTAATTAAAAATCGGTTCACCATCAAAAGGAGGTAAAACTGAATTTTATGAAAAACACTTATTTTATCTATAAAATTCTACTTATTCATATATAATATATAGAAAAAAAGTAAGATAAATTTTAAAAGTTATATTGAATTCATATTTCAATAATATTATCCAAAAGGGTGATTTGATTGTTTTATGAACCCAATGGTTAACATTTAAATAGATTTTCATAAAAATACATCATTTATATTCAATTTGATTGTAGTTTAATTTTATGTTACCTTGATAATCAATGAATAATTATATAAATATATGTAAACCATATTTTCATAATTTAGTTAACATTGGTCATTCCCTCCTTTATAAATTCTATGCAATAGCTACCATATTAAATAATAATATTTATTTTTTCGTTTAACTTCGAGGGGGCATATCATGTACTCTATTGAACATTTTGTTTACATTTAAAAGGTCAAGATATTATAGTTCCCCTACGATCATTGTTACATGTTTTATAAATTTTATAACATAGTTTTATTTTAATGTATCAAGATATTATAGTTTTGAAGGATTAACTTAGCTAGAACATCAGATTAATATGTTACATTTAAAAGTTATATAAAACAGTTTCACACCACAATAGGTTAATCATGTTGTAATAAAAAACATTGGGAAATATATTCACACCCAATAGGTCCCTCATATAATAAAATAATTATTTTAGACTAAACATATTTTACTATGTAAGATCAATTAAAAATAAGTATAGAGTATTTGATTATAAAGATATTTTTTAGACCAAAAAAATATAAGATATATAATTGAAAAATATAGAAATACATTAATTATTCCATGATTGAAGAGACCACCCCAAAATGATTAAATCATGTTTGAAATTCGAATGATCAATCAGGATATGTGTGATCATTTTCAGAGGGAGTGGGTTAATCAATGATATTTTCCTTTTATATTTTATTCCTTGTGAACAAAATTTTCCTCCCATTAAAGTGATGTGACTTCGTTAAAAAATCAGAAAATCACAACCAAATGAAAAAATGTATTTAGGAGTTTTACTATTAAGAAATATTACCCAGTCCATGATATGGTTTTTAAATATTCAAAAACTATGCAAACAATAAAAAAACAATTATAGGTGGTTACAGTATGGTAGGACTAACCCTGAACTTGTTTTCCACTATATTCAATCAATAGTTCTTGTTCTCTCCATATAGAAAAAGTTGAAACAATGTTTTTCCTAAAAACCTGAAGAAACCTTCACCAATAGTATTAATTATGTTTCCACATTGATGATTTTATATCTTCACAATTTATCTTTAAGAAAGTATGTATTTTTTATTCACATTCATTCCAAGAAGTAGGAATAAATTTCCTTCTATATGATGACTTTGTAATCCCTAGCACAAAATAATTTTATGCTTAATATTTTATGTCTCCATTTGTTCTATTTGTTTTATCCTATCATGTAATGAATGCACATTCCCCTACCTTTTCATGAATTTTTGTCATATGATATAAATCCTTCAACACATAAACTATATTTCTGGACTTCATTCTCTTTTCATGTAACTAATATTTTCTACACTTCTAATTATCACATACTCTTTTCAAAATGTGTGTGTAAAAGTGTAGTTTTGGATAGAAATATAGATTCAATAAATTTCCAAAAGTGTTTTACCTTCACATAATAGTTTCACACAAACTCGAAGGTATTTTTTGAACTTGTTCATCATGAAGCTCTTAAAGTGTGGTAAACATAAGCTCAATGTCTGTGGTGAATTCTTCTTTATGACCCACGAGTATATAAGAAGCTTCTCATCATGAAACATATTTTTTGGAGGATCTATTTCTCTAGAAGTGAATTATATCTCTATCGATATCTTTTCCATGTTATAATAGATTTTTTTTGTCTATGGAAATTGGTAATAATTGGCGAGTTCCACCACCTCTTATATATGTTTTAAGTGGTGTTGAAGTGCCCAAAAATCATGTTGTGTCATGAAATTAATATCCCCAAAACATTAGGCTTTTATAAAAGAAACTATGCCAAAAAAACATGGAATCCATTGTTTAAGTGAGTTTAAGTATGTCCATTTGTTAAATACTTAATGTTCATGTGATGAAAATGTCATACATCAATACTGTAATTTATAATCTTCATGTCGATGAATTCATGTAGTATGGGTTCCATCTTCTAGTTTCATATAGTTTTTCATAACTGAGAGTATTATTAACATCATATTTTAGATATTTTGAAGCTCAAAACATCATTTTATTTTCTCCATGGTGAAAAAAATATTGGTTTAATTTTTTCATCATTGTGGCATGCAGATCCTGCTGAACAAAATTTTCTTTGGATTTTCACTGGTTAAGGATGATAATAGTTTTTTCAAATATCACATATCAAATTGATTGAGCATCCATTGTTCTATCTATAGCATTTTAAAATAAGTGAAAAAAGTCTAAAATTATGTGTCCCACATAGTACATTTGAGTGGTCGGAAATACCTTAATAAATATTTATGTTCCCACTACAAGTTTCAGCTGACACCAGGGTTGGAACCTAGATACACTTTCACCCACATAGCCACATGGGACACGTCACACTAATACTCAGTCCAAGAGAAATATATATGATCCACCAATACTCCATCCTACCTATTTAGGTGCCCTCAATGTATACAACTATTTCATCTAAAACCACCTTTGCTGAATGATGTTTAACCTTACACACATTAGTAGTGGTTGTAGGGTCCCCTTGACTCACTATGTGGTTTGATTGTTTTTTAATAACAACCAAATAAGATAGTTTTCCTATCCCTAAAAAATAATCACATTTGTTATACAAGTCTCACTAGCCAATTAAAATAAACATGTGTGCCTTTACTTTTCTATAAACCATTATATAATATAACATTTATCATGTCTTTCATAATACCACTTCATCTTTGAATGATCTTTATTAACTCGTATTTTCCTTTTGAAATTTCACTTCCAAAGATATGATAATTACTCTAAAAAATGTGTCACTATTAACATAAGTAATTTATATGATTATTAGTTCAACAAACATTAGACATAGTTGAGTCAATTAAGTATGTAAAAAATACCATTAAATAATTTTGACCAATAAAAGAAAACTACTCAAGAAAACAATCTTACAACTTGCATCTTAAAAAATACTGGTAAAAAAATGAAAATGTTCCTAAAAATTAATCACTATGGTATTTAAAAACAAAAAAAATAAAGGATAAACATTAAAAATAATGTCACACAATAATGAATCTATTAGTTCTTGAAAATGATGGAGAATCCAACTTGTTGTGAAACTATGAAATTAGACACACTTTTATTATTTAGAATCTACTAGTTTCAAATAGAGGTAATGAGTTGGATCTAAAATGATGTTTTAGAGGTATTTTATAAGACCAATATATTCCTAAATGGTTATAAATGGTGTATATCTTCTTAGATTAAATTTAATTGAAGATTTTGTGGAAAATTATGTTATATGTTCTTAGTATCTTTGAATTTTATTTTTATTTGATAATTTCTCACCATTGGAAAGAAAAATTATATTTTAAAAAACAAATTGAATTAAGATAAAAATTTGGAAATACATATCATATTAGGAAAAATGATATATTAGAGTATAGGATGGGGTATCATTGAAAATCTAGATATTAAATACAAAATATATTTATACATTATATTTTATTGAAGATACAGCTAATAAATATTTTCATATATGTACACTGATTAGGATGAAAATATTATAACATCATGGTGATCTTGTAGGTTTCAGGAACAGCGGAAGCGCATGGGTGGATGTGCCCACTTGGATTTTTTTCATTAGGAATGATCAATCCGGGATAAATACGACGATAAATGTCAGTCTCCACGGATCGAATCAGAGAAAAAGACAAAGAAGATGGTTTGTCCCGAAACCACAAACAAGGATCATTACAGGTTGATTATAATTAATTTGATTACTTATAAAGAAATACCTTTTGGGTGTTATTTCTTCGTTGATGTTTTTGATAACGTTGTCAATGTGATCCGTCATTGCGTCGCAGAAGCCAAGTGTATACTCCCTCTAGCGGTGATCCACACGTGTACCTCGTATCTCTGGACATTGCCAAAGGATTCACCGGGTGCTAGCGTGGAGAATCCTTTTTCTGCATTGTCCGCCTTAGATCGTCTTGAGCCGATGCAAGAGGATCTCTCTCGGTCTTGAGAGCGTTCATGGAGGAAGAGGTTCTTTCGGCCTTGAAATAATTCTCCAGAGATGTTGTACACAATGATTCTCTTGTGTTTTGGAATAGAGTTGGGGTTGTGAGGATATTTATAATCGGGTGTGTGGGGTTATAGAGTTATGACAATAAATAAACGTGTTACGCATTTTATTTATTTCAATGACTCTTATTGAGAACCCCCATGTTGAATAAATAATTCCTTGACATGCACCCACGCTGATTATAATAAATATCATTTAAAACAATATTATATCCTCAAAATCACGACAGGAAAAACTACACGACATGTAATAATAAATACACGGCGTGTACTTTTTTTTCATTGAAAACTACACGGCATGTACATTAAATGTTCATGGCGTGTATATCTTGTTTTCATTTATTCATTTCCTTTCCAAAATAAAACTACATGGTATGTACATTTAATAATACACGGTGTGTACATTTAATAATACACGGCGTGTACTTGTTTTATTTTATTTTTCCTCCATCATTTAAAACAACTTAGGCTTCCTTGAATAATTATTAAACCACACATGGGAATAATCTTTATTCAAATTGAGATACTTGGATACACTTAGTGTGTGACCCTCTAGGCCTCTTTCTCATTGTCATTAGGCGGGCTTGCCTAAAGTCCAAGATTACTGTCTAGCAACGGGTCAAGGAACCCAAGAGAAAGAAGTTGACGCTGCATTGAGGTATCACCTCATACGAACACTTACTGTGTAATTTAATCTCTTTGTCTCGATATCTCATCAAGAAAGTTTCAAGGTAGGTTCATAAACCTATATGCTTGATCCATCGTTCTTTGAATACATGAAATAAACTCATCGTTCACACCATGGAAAAGGAATTTAATGCGACAGTTCTATTTCAATCAAAGGGCCGAGATATCAACTTCCATAAATGGAAGGGAAAAATCCTTCCTCGACTTATCCATTAACAACATGTCACTCGTGATGCACCCAATGTACCCTACATCCCTCCAACTATCTTTGTGACATTTTTCATCAGTAAATATAAGTGCACGAGTCAGGACATTAGATATGATAATCTTCTAGTCTAAGGACCATTACACACGCTCGTAGATAGCAATGTCTGATGACACCAAGACATGCAGAATTGCTATTGGTGGGTTTTTTCTCATAATCCCCCATCTTAGAGATTACCAAGTGCGAACTCCATGAGATAGAGTCTCATCTTCTTATGAGTACTCACACATGACTATCTGCATACTATGTGTCCTACCATAGTATGTCATCCAACCGTAGAACTTTATTTAAGAATATTGTTTTAGAATTTCAAGGTTCTCATTATAGTGGGGATCTTCCATGACCTTATCAATTCAAAAAATATTCTGGGACATTATTATATTATAGTTATGTAAAATAATGAACAATATATAAAAAGTGAAAATTCATGTAATCAAAGTACAAAATAGTTTGTTCTCAGGACACCAACCCTTAAAAACTCCCACATGGACTAGATCCAACTACCTACGACTTTTAGTCCGCTAGAAGTCACATGATGATCATGTTTCTACTGAGTTAAGGCTTTAGTCAAGAGGTACTCCACGTTGTCTTCCATGGAAATACTGCTCACTAAAACTTCAACTCTCTGGGAAAAATCCCTCAAAAGATGATACTTCTGAAGTATGTGCTTTGTCCGCTGATGTGACCTTGGCTATTTTGCAAGTGCCACCGCTGCAGTATTATCACAACAGAGTGTGATAGGATCTTTACTGCTCGGTACAACATCCAACTCTTGGACGAAGCTTCGCATCCATACTACTTCTTTAGCTGACTCAGAAGCTGCGATATACTCGGACTCCGCTGTAGAATCTACCACCACACTTTGTTTTGAGCTCTTCCATCTCACTGCACCTCCATTCAAACTGAAGATATATCCAGTCTGTGACTTCATGTCATCTTGATCAGTCTAGAAACTAGAATCTACATTTCCTCTGATGACTAGTTCCTCATCTTCTCTATAAACCCGGAACATATCCTTAGTACGCCTCATATACTTAAGGATAGTCTTGACTTCCATCCAATGGTGGTCTCCTGGATCAGCTTGATATCTTCCTACCGCACTTAATGCATAAGCAACATCTAGCCTCGTACATAGCATATCATACATGACTGACCCAATCACGGATGTGTAAGGGATCCTTTCCAACCTCTTTCTTTCCTCATGTGTCTAAGGACACATTTTTGTGGAAAGATGAATGCCATGTGACACTGGAAACAATCCCCTCTTGGACTTTTCCATAATAAATCTCTTCAGTATCTTGTCAATGTATGTACTTTGACTCAGGCCCAGTATTCTCTTGTATATATCACAATGGATCTTGATCCCAAGAATATATTCTGCCTCGCCCAAGTCTTTTATGGAGAAGCATTTATGCAACCATGCCTTAACTGACTTTAAGACAGGTACTTCGTTTCTAATTAGCAATATGTCATCAACATATACTATTAGGAAAATGACTGTACTTCCACTAAACCTTTTGTAGACACAAGGCTCACATTCGTTCTTAACAAAGCAAAATTCCATAACAGCTTCCTCAAAACGAATGTTTCATGACCTTGTAGCTTTCTTTAATCCATAAATGGATTTCTACAACTTTCATACCTTGTTGGAATCCTTTGGAGTCACAAACCCTTAAGGTTGTGTCATGTAGACATCTTCCTGGAGGTTCCCATTAAGGAAAGCTGTTTTGACATCCATTTGCCAAATTTTATAGTCATGGTAAGCAGCAATGGCCAATAGGATTCTGATGGATTTCAGCATCGCAACAGGTGAAAATGTTTTATTATAGTGAATTCCTTGACGTTGTCTAAAACCTTGTGCAACAGTCATGCCTTATAGGTGCTGAAATTCCCCTCCATTTCCAATTTATTCTTGAATACCCATTTATTACCAATAGGAATTACATCAACTGGAGGATCTACCAAAATCCAGACTTGGTTTTGGTACATTGAATCTTTTTTAGAATGCATGGCTTCATTCCACTTGGCAAAGTCTGTGCCTTTAACTACTTCCTTGTAGGTAAGTGGATCAATATTGTCAACCAATAATGAGTCACCATCCTCGGTGACAAGAAAACCATTTCGTTCTGGTTCTCTCAACTCTCTCATGCTCCTACACAGTTCTTGTGTCTCTGGAACAGATTGTTCTTCCACAGGGCTTTGTGGAGTCTGTTCTTGTACCAACTCATGTGTATCATGAGCGTCGACTTTATTGAATTCTATCTCGCTCCCACTATCTCTTTTGGAGATGTGCTCCCTCTCAAGGAATATGGCATGTATTGCCACTGTATCCTTTTTTCTGAGGGGTTGTATAGGTAGTATCCCCTTTTTTCCTTGGGATATCTTATGAAGATTCACTTTGTGCCTCGGGGTGCAAGTTTGTTACCTGAAGAGGCCTTAACAAATTATTCGCCACCCCACACATGTAAATTTGATAACACGGCTTTGTGTCCACTCCATAACTCGTATGGAATACCATTTATCGATTTAGTTGGTACTTGGTTTAGTATGTGCACTGCTGTTTGTAATGCATATCCCAAAAGGATAATGGAAGACTCGCACGACTCATCATTGATCTAACCATGTCCAACAGGGTGCAGTTCCTCCTTTCACTTACACCATTCCACTGCGGTGTGTAAGGAGGAGTGAGTTGAGATAGAATCCAAAACTCCCGTAAGAAATCAGTGAAGTCCTGATTAAGATATTCTCCTCCTCTGTCTAAGCGGAGTTTCTTAATCTTCTTACCAAGCTGTTTCTAAACTTCATTCTTGTATTCTTTGAACCGATCAAAAGAATCTGACATATACCTCATTAAGTAGATATATCCATATCTACTAAAATCATCAGTAAAAGTTATAAAGTATGAGAACCCACCCCTTGCTTCAACTAGAAATGGTCCACACACAGCTGTGCGAACTAATTCAAGAAGCTCTTTAGCTCTTTCACCTTTCCCACTAAATGGGGCTTTGATCATTTTTCCTTATAGACACACATGACATACACCAAGTGGTTTTAGTTCAAAAGAATCTAAATACCCATCTTGATGTAATTTTTTCAAACATTTCTCATTGAGATGACCTAGCTGGTGATGCCAAAGTTGGGTGTGGTATGATTCATGTGAATTAACCTTGTTATCGATTGCCATTATTTGGTTTGTGTAGTCTAACACATAAAGGCTGTTATATAAATGTTCCCTACCAAAAAAAATTCCATCTTTTTAAAAGTAACAACATTCATTTCCAAACTTGAATATGAATCCATTAGTATCTAATCTGGATACTGAAATAATTTTTTTAGTAATAGAAGTCACATAATAACAACCCTTCAAAACCAAGACCATCCCAATAGGCAATGTGAGGTGGTAGTCTCCGACAGCTACAGTAGCGAGTCTGGCTCCATTGGCTACTCGTAGATCCACCTCACCTCGATCAATCTTTTTGAATCTACTTGGTTCCTGTATTTGGATACAGATGTGAGCACCAAAAGCAGTATCTAATACCCAATTAGTAGAAACAGATAGATTTCATTTGATAAAAAACACACCTGAAGCTTCCCCTTGCTTCCTTTGCTGGGTGCAGTTTTTCTTCTAGTGGCCCTTCTTGCCACATGCAAAACAAACAGCATCATATTCCTTTGCCTCCCCTTTGATCATCCTTTTCTTGGAATGCCTTGAAGATGCTTTAGGATTAAATCTCTTCGCCTTCCCTTTCCTTTTATTCACCATAAGTACAGAAGGATTTTCACACTTCAAGTCATTATCTACTTGGAGAATAAGGATAAGAAGATCAGATAGAGACTTCTCAATGTTGTTCATGTTGAAGTTAACAACAAAGTTCGAGAAGCTCTGAGGGAGTGATGCAAGAATGAGATCGGTGCCCAGTTCTTCAGGGAGTTTAAACCCTAGAACCTCCAAGCACTCAATGTATCCAATGAGCATGACTACATGAGGCCCATCTGGGGAACCCTTTCCAAGCTTTCTCTGAAATAGAGCCTTGGAGATCTCAAACCTTTCCTATCTTGCTCTCTCCTCGTATAGACCATTGAGGTGCTCGAGCATGCTATAGGCATCCATGTCTTCTTGAGACTTCATGAGCTCATTATACATTTATGATAGCATCAAACATTGAATGTCGAGTGCATCATTAAAATGTTGATCATAGACTAGGAGATATTCATCACTCGCCCCTGGCGTAGGGGAATCAGGAAGTGAAGACTCCAACACGTAAAACTTTCGTTCATGGTGTAGGATAACCTGAAGACGCCTAAACCATTCCTGAAAGTTACTTTTGGTGAGGATTTTTTCTTTATCCAGTATTGATCATAGAGAAAATGTGGTTGATGAGTTTGTCTTCTTGATTCTACAATTTAATAGACCAGATTTATTAGTATTTTCTTGATTGCAATTTATGAGAAATAATAATTGAATTAATTAATTCTCCCACTATTTTATCAAGTCCCAATGGCCCTCACCATTTAACTCATAATGTTCAGTTACTTTGACATTCTAGTGGCAAGGATCCATATTCCCCTTCTCGTAACCCCAACAAGGGTTGGTCAAGCTATTTGAAGGTATTTAAGTAGGTAGGTCTTTGCCAACTGTGAGCTTACAGTTCCTTGATCTGTTGAGTGGACTCCCCAATCCTGAAATCCTGACTTGGATTTCCTCAACTCTTGCCTCCAATATTACACCATGTCTAGAAATGGATACTTCTCTTGATGTAATATGGTTAAGTCAACCCGAAACCTTTCATAAGGGCTTCCTTTATAAAAGTAAGTGTCCCAACAAGGGTTGGTCAAACACAAATTTTTATTGAGTCTTTCCCTTAATCAGATAATGGAAAGCTTGGTCTGACTTAATATGGTATTGAGGGATTTTATTCCTCTATGCATAGTTTCACATTATCACATGCTTGTTAATATTAAGTGATGCTTGATTAAGTGATTAACCTTGTTCTGATAATGTTTACGCATAGTCCATTTTTTATTTTATTCCATCTTTGTATGCTTGTTCATTTTATTAATTATGTGATCGCGACAGCAAATACATAATAAATAAACCATGCAATCAGACAGAAATAAAGTAAGACGGCATGATCATGAGCTTCTATTAGTTAGCTTATCTAGAGGTTTTTATAAGCTAACCCTAACCTAGGGAAAACACCTTGAACCTGTTGGTTCATGTTTTGCAGCTCCCACCTGTCCACCTTTGTATTTTTCTTGCGTCAGTTTTTCCTTGGCTTCGGGATTTGAACCCTCTACTCTGGCTTGGGAGATCCTCCATTACATGGGTTTACATTAAAGAAACCTTGGGAATGCATGCCCTACATTTTATTGAAAGAAGGCTCGCAGGCCAACAAATTTAAATTAAATAAATTTTAATGAAACTATACACATACAAAGTGTCTTTGGTCTATCTAATGATCATCCATAGTATGCAATGACAATTACACATATTTAGAAATAAAATTATTTTAATCGTTCTTTTATTTAAGATAAGACGCACTCCGATTAAATTTATTACGATCTTATACTTATTTAATTATTTATCGTAAATTCCTTTCTGAATTTCCTTCAGATTATTCTCATCCATATTCCTTGTACGGGTCCTTGTACATTGGATCAAACTTGGTAAAATTCCATTTCATGAATTACACTGCGTGTAGCTTATAATTACACGGCGTGTATTTTTCTTTTCACCGTTTATCCAAACTAAACGCTGGGGATTTGGCATGTTTTCTATACTCTAGAAATTTTGGAGTACACGACGTGTAGATGAATAATACACGGCGTGTACTTCCTTGTTACGCGGTAACCAGCCTGGTGATCCCATGTACGCGGTATGCGGCTTATCGTTGTACACGGTTTTACCTGGGCCGAAATGGACTACACGACGTGTTGATCCAACATACACACCATGTATTCCTGTTTCCATGTGCCGTTCAATTCTGGCCAACACGGCGTGATTATAACTTAGGTAAAATCAATTCACACGGCATGGTTTGGCGGACCAGTGCATGTTCGTTGAACCTAAGTACACGACATGTAGTTTTAATTACACGCCTTGTAATCACGTGTTGTACAGACAGAAAGAGCGACTCCTCCAGATGAATTCCTCGTTTTTATTTTAATCAAAATTAAAATTAAAAAGTCATTTCTATGATATGAATCGTGAAATGAAGGAGGAAGAATAGATCTCGTTTATTCATATTAATAGAACGATATATTTCAAATTGAATCAAATATAAATGCGTAAATTATCAACGAAAATTAAATAACTATAATCAACGTTGTAACCTCGCTCTGATACCATTTGAAGGTTCCTGGTGTAGCGGAAGCACGTGGGTGGATGTTCCCACTTGGGTTTTTGTCATTAGGAATGATCAATCCGGGATCAATACGACGATAAATTCCAGTCACCACGGATCGAATCACAGAAAAAGACAAAGAAGATGGTTTGTCCTGGAACCACAAACAAGGATCATTACAGGTTGATTATAATTAATTTAATGAATTATAAAGAAATACCTTTTGGGTGTTCTTTCTTCATTAATGTTATTGATCACATTTTTGATGTGATCCGTCGTTGCATCGCAGAAGCCAAGTGTAGAATCCATCTAGTGGTGATCCACACGTGTACCTCGTATCTCTGGATGTCACCAAAGGATTCTCCAGGTGCTAGCGTGGAGAAGCCTTTGCTTGCTTTGTCCGCCTTAGATCGTCTTGATCCCGTGGAATAGGATCTCTCTCGGTCTTGAGAGAGTTCTTGGAGGAAGAGGTTCTTTTGGCCGTTAAATAATTCTCCAGAGATGTTGTGCACAACGATTCTCTTGTGTGTTGGAAAAGAGTTGGGTTGTGAGGATATTTATAATCGGGTGTGTGGGGTTATAGAGTTATGACAATAAATAAACGCCTTACGTGTTTTATTTATTTAATTGACTCTTATTTAAAACCCCCATGTCGAATAAATAATTCCTTTACATGCGCCCACGCTGATTATAATAAATATCATTTAAAACAATATTATATCCTCAAAATCCCGACTGAAAAAACTACACGGCGTGTAATAATAAATACATGGCATGTACTTGTTTTTCATTGAAAACTACACGGTGTGTACATTAAATGTACACGGCGTGTATATCTTGTTTTTATTTATTCATTTCCTTCCCAAAATAAAACTACACGGTGTGTACATTTAATAATACACGGCATGTAATTGTTTTATTTTATTTTTCCTCCATCATTTAAAACAACATAGGCTTCCTTGAATAATTATTAAACCACATATAGGAATAATATTTATTCAACTTGAGATACTTGGATACACTTATTGTGTGACCCTCTAGGCCACTTTATTTTTGGAATTAGGCGGGATTTCCTAAGGACCAAGATTACTGTCTAGCAACGGGTCAAGGCACCCAAGAAAAGAAGTTGACGCTGCATTGACGTATCACCTCATATGAAAGCTTTCTATGTAATTTAATCTCTTGGTCTCAATATCTCATAAAGAAGGTTTCATGGAAGTGTCATAAACCTATATGCTTAATCCGTCATTCTTTCACTACCTGAAATAAACTCGTCGTTCACACCTTGGCCATGGAATTTAATGCGACAGTTCTATTTCAATCAAAGGTCCGAGATATCAACTTCCATAAATGGAAGGTACAAATACTTCCCCAACTTATCCATTAACAACATGTCACTCATGATGCAACCAACGTACCATAATTACTGCCAACTGTCTCCGTGACGGTTTTCATCAGTAAATCTAAGTGTGCGAGTCATGACTTGAGTTAATGATAATCTTCCAATCTAAGGACCATTACACACGCTCATAGATAGAAATGTCTGATGACACCAAGACATGAAAAATTTCTATTGGCGAGTCGGTTATTATAATCTCCCATCTTGGAGATTACCATGTGCGAACTCCATCAGAGATAGTCTCGTCTTCTTACGAGTACTCGCACATGACGGTCTGCATACTATGTGTCCTATCATAGAATGTCATCCAACCGTAGAACATTATTTAAGAATATTGTTATAGCAATTCAAGGTTCTCATCATAGCAGGGATCTTCCATGACCTTATCAATGCAACAAATATTCTGGGACATTATTATATTATCGTTATGTAGAACAATGAACAATATATAAAAAGTGAAAATTCATGTCATCAAAGTACAAAAAATTTGGTTCTCCGGACACCAACCCTTACAGATCTCCCTTATGACTTTATTGTTAACAATAAAAAAAATTTTTGTAAGATCAACCGATCATTTAAAAATAATCTCTTTCTGTAAGCCTCATGGAAATCAGTGAATAGAAAAGTGGAAGAGGTTCTAGACCAAAGATGACAAGTGATCTTCTCCAAAAGAGTATAAAGTAACCATTAGGGAATTAATTATAATTTATTTCAATAATTAATTGATATGTTCTCCTTATATGAATATAAATACAATAAAACCTCTTTATATGTTCTATTTAATATTTTACAATTCAGTGTTCAATGGTGTAAATGTTGTGATATATTCATACTGCCATTATAAACACATGGACATGATCATTATAAATATGAGATAATAATAAATTTATGAAGACCATAATTCACCCATCAAGCCTCTTAGGGTTTATTTTAGGGCCATATGTTACAACACCTCATTTTGAATTTGTTTCATTCAAGTGTCTTTCATTTTTAGAGTGTTTATGTAGATTTTTGAGAAATAATATTTTTAGATGAAAATTGGTCATATCAAAATGAAATAGAAATAAAATTCAAGATAAATTATGTCTCTAAAATAATTTCATTGTATTATACCAAAACATTATATAAAATAAATATATGAATCTTATTGATTAATAAAATACTAGAAAAGATAAAAAAATATGAGAAAAAATAAAAAAAAGTAACACATAAAAGAATTAGGAGGGAAAAATCCTATAATTAATTTGAATGATCTTTCATAACTATATTCTTCTCCTCCATATCTAGGGTTATAGTGGTTGATATCGATAACTACTTAATAGAAATCTAATACCATTGATTAATTTCATTAATCTTTTTACAACTCATAATTTGAACAACATAAAATTAGATGATCTATAACAACTGTTGAACTTTCATAAAATTCGATAATATTGTTTTATAGATTTAGAGAATTAGGTAAAATACATATATATAAAAATCTTATAACAAAAAGTGTAAAATTAAACATAATATCCTTTTTCAATAAAAATAAGTTACTTAAATTTAAATTCATGAATAAGTAAAAAAAATTCATCTTTAAAGTTGAATCATCGTAGTTGAATGTTCGACCTTACTATAATTCATACTCATCCTTAGGCCTAGTGAAAAATATATAGAAACATGATATGAGCATAAAAATATTAGTAAGGTATTCATAAAAAAATGAAAATCATTAATATATTTTAAAAATTAGATAATTCAATAAAAACCTTACTTTTTACATAATATTATTTGACGTTAAATATTCATTTTATTAATAAATAATTAATATTTATTGCCCAAATACTTTCAAAAAACATATCATAATAAATATTAATATAAAAAATCATAATCATGAGGTATTATTGTAAAACATGGTACTTAAGTAAATATTTTTTTGAAAAATATACTTTTCTCCCTTAAAAAGTGGAAAAACATTCCATTAAACATAAGATCACTAGCCTATTTTATGAAACAAAAACAATTTCATCAAAAATAATTGGTAATAATAGATATGGGATGTGGGTACCTTGGACATAATCTTTATAAAACTCTTATAATCTCACTTACAAGAAATCTTATAAATGGAATAACTTACTCGGTTAATTACAATATAATTAATGGGAGAACATAATCATTACACAATGCATAGGAGAGATATATCAAGCTCAGCTATCATATTTAATGATTTACAAGGACCATAACATACATTAAATAGGTAGATTATTTCATTTACATTATAAAATCAAATAAATTATCCCATTTAACACATATGAATAAACACTTACATCTTTCACATAAAAATAAATATAAAATCCAATTTCATTGAAAACGCATTAAAAAGTTTTCAATAACAATAAGAAATACGATAATGGTCATGAAATTAGTTAATTTAACACATTCCATATATTTTAATAAATATTCCTTTTATAATATTGTATAAATTTAAATAATAATCTATTTAGAAATTTTTTAAATGTATTATTTTGAAACCATCATAAATATTCACTAACATGGTTAAAAATAAATTCGAATATATATTTATGTAAATTAGTTAAATTCTGGAGACATTTTAGTTATCATGGATATTAAATAAATATATATGAAAAATACCAAAACTTTTAAAATAAGGTTTTAATGAAAAATATCATACCTCGACTTTGACTCTCCGCGTAAATGTTTTAATTCCTATATAATAAATTTTATTGAAGTAATACTTCTTCGTAAAAACATATATCTTGTGTTAAGTTATTTTCTTCCATTTAATTTAATTTATCACATATCCTATATAGTTATTTAAATATTTTAGCTTAGGTCATATGTAATGAGCACCTTCAGTTCCTAATCACAAACCAACATTGATGGGTTGACCATGGCTGAAGAGGTCATAATTCCAAAATATATAGAATATTAATAATGAAATAATTATATATTTAAAAATGTTAATACATTTTTTAACCATCCATTGAATTCTTATATGAAAACAATTCTGTCACTTCAATGAGGTGGTAATCTACATGTATTGATGAACGACGTTACCATTTTTTAAATGGATAGAATGCTGAGGGAAAAATATGATGTATTATCTTAAAAGAAAAATATTTATGTAATAAATACCATATAAATAAATAAAATACATCATTATAAATAACTAAGAGTGGACATTATGGAAAATGAAATGCATCACTTCGTGGAGGTCCTAGTCCACACGTACACGTGAACTGTATTTTCATTCCTTATAAGATAGGAAAATAGATAAATAAGGGTTAAAAAAATCATAATGACATGTAATTCAATTTTATATACTTATTTTATTATATAATTATGTTTAAATATTATTTTAATGAGTTATAGAAATAACTAAAGTAAAAATTCTATGTTAATAGTTATACATATTCTTTGGAAGACTACCCTTACCTCACAACTTAGGCCCTCTATGATGGTATTTTGATGATTGAATTGCCACTATGTTAATAGGAGGAGAGTTGGTAATATATTTATTTAGGTTTTGGATGATTTTTATTTCTAAAAATATCTTTGGAGTAGAATATAACCACTTTTCTTTTATAAGTGCAGGGAGTTCCATGCTAGTAATTTATCAAAACTATAAAATATTATAAATGACTTATTCATGTTCCAGTGGATCGAAAACTATTAAATTTAAATGATTATTTAATAATGTTATAAATACCATCAACCAATAATATTTTAAATGAAACATTTTGTTCTTTTCAAAAATTATATACCATAATTAAAATGCTTAACCCTTTACCATAGTGACACGTTTTACAATGATTACTATTTATAATGACCAAAAAATAAAACTAACCTCATTACTAAATTTTAAAATCTAGATTCCAAATATTGAATTTTTTTAATATTAATTTAATATAAGTGGTATGAATTAATTTTAATATAAGTGAAAAAATACAGCAAAAAATGATTTTTAAAAAATTGTGTTATTATGAAAAGAAATTAATTATACAAAAATAAAATATAAAATAAATTCATAAGGACATATTTATATTATGTTTAATAAAATGGATCTTATGTTAAATTAAAATAAAATTAAATATTTAATAATTTTTTATTACATTATTTTAAAAAAAAATTAATGATAATTTTTTAAAAATCAATATTTTTTCTATTCAATCAAAAATCAAGGTTTTCGTAAACATATAAATAATTTACCACCCCTATATATTTTATATTCTGATATAAAAACATAGTTTATTTATGTATTATTAAATTTATATTTATTTTAAATTTAATATTTAAATAAAACTATATAATAAAAGGAAAACATTTTAATTAAAATAAAATTGTATATTTTTTCTATTGAGAAATTTCAAAAATTTATTATACTGAATATGAATCCATAAAATCTAATAATTAAAATTACTATGATATAAAATTTATTTATTATTAACATTAAATCTGTCTTCACATTCTTCCCCACTTAAAAATATTTTATCCTCATAATTTTATCTATCATATAAAATAACTACAAATATTTTTCCCTCATAACTTTTTTGGATTCTCATATTACTACCTAAATAATGCGGTTCTTCTACAAAACATTAACATGGTGAGTTACCTTATTTCATAATTCCTTATATTTATAATTTTCAATTATAATAGGATATTGTTTTGTAATAATTATTCTCTTATAGTTGTACTACCTCAGGGTTCACAACATGAGAGTAAGAATATATATATATATTTCATTTACAATTTACTAATAAGACATCATGTACATGAGATAAACTCAGTAGAAAAACTAGTTAGTGAAATACTAATCCCACTTTTTTAAATTATTTCACAGACTAAAAATTAGTGGACATAATATTACCTACCCTCAGAAACACATACCACCTTTATAATAATGTTTTTTAGAAAGACATGACCATCTACCAGAATCAAAAGGCATTTTCTTCTATTAAATAGATAGCTCTTCTACCCACTTTATGCTCCCCTCACGTCTAAGTGAATTATCTTTACCTTATCACCCACTTATTCTACCAATTTTAGCCCCTACATTTTTTATTCATCAACATTATCCCAATGTTCTAGTGTCTGCAAAATAATTCAATATATTACCTCAAAGGGTTCCATCTATATACTGGAATTTAAAATTTTGTTATATTAAAATTAAATTGAAAAATTATGTTTATTCCTAATTCCCTATAATTCTAGACAGAAATCTCAAATTATATCCTCCAAAGGCTAAATCATTCTCTCTGAGAATCCATCATATTGATGATGAAAATCTATAATAAAATTTTAATGACTACCCAATGACTGCAAAAGTAATTTTTAAAAATATATTTAAATATGGGATCATGGTCAAATAAAACCGAGAGTTGGAATCCATGTAATCTGAATATCAATTTAATATAATTCAATAAAATTAATCCCCATTCATATTATCTAAAATAATCATAATATTATTATAATTTATTCAAATGATCAATAAAAAAACAAATTTCATTATTTACTTGAGATGTGTTTGGTAGTCCCACCTTTAAATCCATGAATATATTCTCTCATTTCAATTCATGGACTAAACAAGTATGAAGCATCCCCCACTATTGTTTTCACTCAATTTTAGACAATATAAAAATAAAATATTTCATGGTAAAATCAGAAATATCCTTCATCATTTCCTCCCACCAACAATATTCAAGAAGGTCACTATATGTTTTCGTTATAATCTGATAAAAAAATAAACATCTACGAGCTTCAATTAATAGATAATTTTTCAAATGGGGATCACTCAGCACACATAACCTCTTTATAAATCATATAACACCTCTATTTATGATTTAAATATAAAAAACATACTCTTCTGAACCAAATCCACTATTTCTATAAAATTATAAACTTCCTTATGATCATGTATAATTCTTTCTCACGATAATTTTTGTACTAACACCTGAATGAAAATTTTAGGAGTTATTGATTCACAATTCCTATGAAATAATTCCTTAAATATTTATATAAGGATAAATTTTCAATCATAGAATAACTACTAATTTATTATATTATCATATCAAGTCATTTGTTGTAATGATTTATTTATCTAGATGATGGTGAAATGTGAAATCCTAACCCATTATCTATTCCAATGATTTATCTACCACATGATTAATTCTTTTTTTAGAAAATATATACATTAAACATTTATGATTAGTATATATTTCATATTTTAATCCAAATTTAATATGTGTCTAAATTTTTAATTAAGAAATTATGGAATCCTATTAAATATATTTCCTGGGTTAACTCTACTAATTTATTTTCAATTAGTGTGATGCATATTCAGTTATCCAATCACTTGTAATCAATAAATAACCAAATTCCTTAAAATATGAATTACTATAGATAAAAACTAACAATTTATAGATAGTATGGACATCAATACTGTATAAACAAATCTTCTCTTAAATTCTTGAAATTATTCATCCCAATACATTTTCACTATGAATCTAACTCCTTTTCAAGTTGTCATATTTTTTGAATAAATAATAGCGCAATGTTTTCAGCACAATATTTTTTAACTCGATAATCTAAGAAAACCTCAAATTTAAAAGACCTTTATATTTCTTGTAAACTCATCACCCACCTTAGTTTTAGTAAGATCAACAACTA
Organism: Viscum album; assembly: GCA_963277665.1. Classification (NCBI taxonomy): domain Eukaryota; kingdom Viridiplantae; phylum Streptophyta; class Magnoliopsida; order Santalales; family Viscaceae; genus Viscum; species Viscum album. The sequence continues at coordinate 211,232,877 of OY728123.1, forward strand.
TTACACATTTAGATATAATATATCCACTGAAGGAAATATTTTGTAACCACAATTCAACTTTTATATATCATTCATAAAAATTGTTATTTAAAAACTTGAGAATAATACTAATATGTAATTAATTTTCCTAAAACATTAGAATAATTAAAAATATCACTAATAGACATAACCTCAAATTTATCCAACTGATAACATGAAAAACATATATATTAGATACATGAACAAAAATTTTGAATTAGTCATCCCGGAGGGAATAAAAAAACCTCACCATACTTATAACAAGAATGAAATGTTTTTTACATATTTTATTCCTTATAAAATTCATTTGATGATATAAGGGACTGATAAAAATCATTTAAAAATATTTTTCCCCATGAAGCTAACTAGGAAAGTCATCTATATAAGGAAGCAAATACATTTTCTTAACAATATAGTTATTTAATGATCTATAATAAGTAAAAAATCTTTCGTGAACCATACATCAATTTAAAAAAAGTAGAATCACCCCATGCTGATGGGTTAGTATAAATTAATCCATTTGAGTAAACTCTTATAAAATATTTTTAAATTATAATAACTATATCAGATCCATATGATAAAGGGTTTTAAACTCTAGATACATGACATTTAATACACCAACTGTTTCCCTGAGATGGTTAGCCACATGGCCTCACGTTTGACTCATATATACCAGAGTATTACAACTCTTAGAGAGGGCCTATGTTTTTCCCATGCGGAGACTCTATCCTTTGGATCAAAGTGTATCATAGTGGTGAAAAACAATTATAAGCAGTAAAAAAATAATTAAATATGTAGTTTTGGACGAATAATAAGTCATCCAACATAACCATCATGTTCAATGAATATTAGATAAGAAACAATGATCATGTTATGAAGCTATACAAAAATAGAAGTACGCAGAATAAAATGGTATGGGAATACACATCATTGTAAACATAAGATAAAATACCAAAATATGACTCCACTAGAAAAATGAGAATAATATCATTCCTATGTTGTATACCCCATCCCAATAATAAAAATAAAACAATGTATGTTGGTAAGATCCCTTCATCTATTCTTATTATCATGCAATTTTTATGGTTACCACAGTCATCTCAGACATCATGTGAGACATGCTCAATAGGCCACGACCAATATTGTTGAGAACTATCCAATATGGGTATATAAAGTGAGTAGTGTGGAGGAAATAAATGATTTAAGTAAATAATAAATAATTAAATAATGTCGTATCGAGTTCCACATGGGACCCCCAACAGACAATACATGCTCCTTCCTAATCCATTTTTCTCTAAACCAAGGTCAATCGTAACAGATATGATATGGGTGAATTTACATGTATACATTATATTACTTATAGGATGCATTTATTGAAACATAACATGACGATTAGAATGGAATGAGTAATCATGGGATGAACCGACACATGTTCTCTGTCTTGGAGGTTGTCTCCTGGGATTTATAGCTAGAATTAATGTTTTTATTACAAGGAAACCATAGAATTTAATATATGGAATTATAATATCATTGAAGGATATTCCTTAAAATATAAGACATGTATCTGTCCTGGAGCACTATATATACCCATCGCTGTAAAATTATGTCCAAGTCGATCTATAAAATGAATAACATATACCATTATTTTCATGTTTTAAGGTTTGACCCTCTGAGCCCATCCTATATATACCACATAGGAGACCATGTTTTGATCATGGAATTATATAATCATATATACCACCAAGCAAGTCAAAAGGTAATTCCCTTTGGGAACAAGTATCGCAAATGGATTGATAATTCATCTATGTGACGATCAAATCCACGGTAATCCACTAAGTAAACAGATTATCACCCATGGTGTATTATGATTCATTCACAAGTTCCAATTCTAAATCCAGACAAGACCATCCAAGGAATTAATAAATCAGTCCCCTTGTATCTCCCATGTCTTAAAGTAAGGTAATTAGTGTTAGATAATATTAAAATTGTACCATTTTTGAAATCTAATATAATGATTCCAATGGTATCTCAAACACCACAAAATGTGGTTTAAAACAATTCAAGTCATGAGGCACATAGTCCAATGACAAATTCATGCCTGTAGATGTGTCTTGCTTTGGGGGTGGACACCCAGTGATGATAATTCAGAGTATGATATAAGAATTTTAAACACTTGTTATATTTTAATTAAATTTATTAAAAAATTTGGGGACATCACTAGAAGAGTCTGGTGCACTGAACATTGGTGAATAATAAAATTCAATTAGAATTTTTGGGAAATGGATAAGATTACCTACCATAGGTTGGTAGATGGACACTCATCTATTTTTATCACTTGAAATTATCTATAATGGATGAAATTATAAGAAATAACATTACCTTTAAAATAGGGAATATCATCTCCAAATAACATATTGTTGAAGATGGGGATACAAATATTGGAAGGATGAAAATGGAATGATGATCTTGAAATTTTATATCCAATGTTACTAATAGTGATGGAAAGGAATATCAGAAGAGGTTGATCCTTCGAAGCATATGTTTGTCATGGGGAGCTCCAACAAAAGAGGTCATACCGTGAAAGGGAGAATAAATATCCCCCTACATAAAATAAGGGGTTCTTCCCCCTTAAAAATCATTATATTTACACGTCATGTATTTAATATTCATGTTGCCTATTATTCATAGTGTGTATATATAATGATCATTGTGTGAAGATCTTACTTTTACCATCCTAATAATAACCAATTCCTAACATTAAATGGGAATGGACACACCAATAAACAACATGTACTTTAATATATACCCTTAATCTAAATTTACATCATGATCTTTTCCTACATCCTAGCTCCATCCATCTGACTACTTTCATTATCGAGGAAAATTGACCAACCTAATGGACCGGTCACTATGGTCTAAAACTAAAAAATAAATTTTACAAGTGTTTTCTTAAAACATAAAATAATATATACCTCTTTGAAAATTTGGGGAATTACAACCGCCCTTATTTAAAACAACTCATTCATGAGTTTTCCTTCTGAGGGTTTTATGCACGTTTTGAGAAATGTTTTGACCAATGAGCTGTAATGGCCACAATAATGACTCGTTAAGATGTTTTCCCAAAAAATAGGTTCCATAAAATGGTTCCACCAATTTAGTGGCACCGTGGAAGTGCCACCCTGACAGTAGCACACTGATGGTCACACTGTGGCAGTGTCACCATAGTGGTCGCACTTTCAGGGTCACATAGTGAAAAGGTGGCACCATAACGGTCTCACACTGAAATGGTGGCACCGTAATTGTCTCACCATCATGATCGTATATTGAAATGATGGAACCATGACCATGGAACATTGGCAGTGGCACCATTACCGTGGAACCAACTATTGTGTCTCACAAAACAGTGTCCCATCCTTTGTCTATTTTTCTAGTTTTTCTCCTGCAACTTATATTTTGACATAAAAGTGTTATAATACCCCTTTAAAACCCATTAAAAGAACATAAAGGATATATAGATACCCCAAGAGTCGAGAGACCTGTGACTTACCAAAACGTGTGGATTTTTCCTCGGTGTGACACCCTTCTTCTGGTACGTTTCAGTTCCTCCCAAGTTACGCATAATCCTCTTTTTAAAGGAAACCCTTTAACTCACATCCATTATGGCCACCTCTCCAATGATAATTGTTAAATGAAAATTTATTCTATCATTTTTAACCACCCAACCGCATGGAGAATCCATGATCCTACATTAATATTGTTCATGAATTCTTATAATGTAACTCCAGGATCTCACCTTTTATCGCACAAGATTCCTTCTACTTCGTAGCTAGTATCCTTTCTTTTCCATGGTGCGTTTGGAGTCCCCCTTCCTGAGACTAGTGGTTTGCCTATGATGGATACCTTCATGCTTGCACTTAGAGTCCTCAGAGTTCCTCCCCTACATGTCGTAAATCCCCATTTCATGGAACGTGGTGAAAAACATCGATCATTGACTATACAGGTAGGGTTTTCCATTCTTCTCCCTTTACTATGTATCATGTTGGGTGTGTAAGATGATGGTCCTTCTGGGATAGATGAAACCAAACCATAGAAAATAAAATAAATGGTTTCTAAAGAATAATTCAGTCTGTTTGATGATGATTTTGTACACTTCTTATATGTTGTAAATTTTATGGGCTTATATCCACTGAAAATCATGGTCATTTGTGTTCCTTTCTTGAGAACTAATGAACCACCTTTTCATGGATGATTCTGTGATTAAATGGTTGTAACATGGAAACTAGTTAATCATGTAAACTTAGTTGATTAAATGGATGTCCATTAAATAATAATTCTCATGTGATCATCACGGTTTACCAAAAAGAACGAAGGAACTTAATGAATAGTATGTTTGAATCAGAAAAAATCCATTGCTCAGTTGTCGTAACATGTGTGGTTTTTCTGCAAGATGCTTTTTGTGTGACATGGATGGGGATGGGATCCCTTTTGTGTTGAAGCTGTTCTTTTGTGGATCTGAGGGCGTGTGGGGTCATATGTTGGGGCTTGGTTTGGTTCTAGTACTTCAAGGGATCTCACAGAACCCTTTTTTGTTGTGACATTACAAGAGAAGCGAGTGTGAATGATTAATTTAGTGATTAGTTGTTTTTATTCCATGGCTTGTGGCTATTCCTATTATTTTCCCAGTATTGAAGAGTTATTTAAATGGAATCACTTGAATATGAAAACTAGAATGGGGTCAATAGAGAAAACTTTTCCGAGAATTATTTGTGACTTGGTTGTGGTAGTTATGCTTCTTAAGAATGAATAGTAACTAGGGTGTTTATATATGGGATGGTTATAAAACCCCTACTTTGGGATGAGATATTGTTTACTTATATGTGTAATTTAGTAATTATGTTTCTTATTCGCACCCCAACCGTGTTTAGAACTTCATTCTGAATACCCCCATTTCATCGGAGAGGGTGTTTTTTTCAACACTCTTATGAGTGGCTGGTTATTATCTTCTTTTCTAATCCCATTCCTTAGTATCCCAAGACTCTTCATGTATGATTTTATGGCATGATGTCCATTATATCCCAACATTCTTCAGGCAGGGGAGTTTTGGTGGTTTTCACAGGTGTGTGCGAGCATGTTGTCTCCCATGTTTTTTCCTGATGAGGACTAGGTGTCGTTGGGCATGTCAGTAGTTGTTCTGGCCCTGGTGTCTTCTAGTGTGGCATAGTTGTTCTAGAATATGTGTCTATGGGCATGGTTACATGTTGTTTTTGTGGAGTAGGTTTTTTCAAGAAGAATATGTCGGTGTGGTAGCCCAAGTGTTTGTGGGAGGGGGATGGTAGTGAGATTATGGTGAGAATGGCGGGGGAGGTCTGATATGTAGGATGTCTTTAATAACCAGTGGGAAAGTGGTGTGGGGTACCCAAACATCGATATGTTATTACTATTATTTTACCTATATTTGGTTTTTTGGGGAGTGTTTCTTAGTGAGGTTGTGTGGATAGTTTCCTTGCTGGGTGCTTTGGTTATCTCCTTTTCCTCATGGGGCATTAGAGTGCATCCACACTTATGCACAAGAGATTTTGGTTTTCCCTACTTATTATACCTTAATGCTCATACTACGTATACAAAACTGCTTTCTGGTTTCCAGGAGGACGTCGAGGACCGTGTGGGACCACATTAGATTAGACTTCAGGACCATTGATGTTGCTATTTTTCTTTTCTTTTTGTACTTCCCTTTGGAGTTTTATTATACTTTGTAGCACTTATTATGGGAACATGAAAATGGGAATGAATTGTTTTGCCTTTACTTTTACTTCCAGTTTTGGTGTTGTTTGGGATTTATTATCTTATCTACTGATCCTACTAAATAAAAAGGGTAATGAATTACATATTATGTGTGATTATATACCCTTGGTGTTATTTTCAACTCCGTGTCTTATTAAACAGTGGGTCTCAAGGTCATTATCTCTCCTTCATCTTGAGGAAGGAAGGGTCTCACAATCTACTGTCTATTCCCTCATCTTGGTGAAGACAGGTCATGGAAACATTATATCAAAGGAGAGGTTGAGATATAGGATGGAGTTTGGAGTTAGGAATAGTGGGGCTTTCATGGGATGGTAGGGAAATAGTGTTATGAAATCATGGTGTGTGAAGTAGGACAAGGATGACCGGCTAGTACATGGGATTTTATGGCCCCCTATGATCTGACATAAGGACTCTCGACTAACCTAACAACCAAGTGAGGCTATGCTGATAGCAGGGTAGATACCCTAGGAATGGTACATGCATCATATTGACATGTTTTCTTATTTTCCTTGGGTATTTTTGGTATTTACAATAAATAAAATATCTATGAAAATTTTAAAAGTAATCTTCTACACTACTCAGGCTTAGGCATTCCTGGTTTACCATGCATCTATGGCACCGAGACGGCGACCACGGGTAGTGCGGGTGATCAAGGACCATGAGGCTGATTTGGTTTATCATTAGATGGAATATCGAGAGGAGGAGGACAACCAGTGGAAGGGGGTGCTTCGTGCCGTTCAATGAAATACCCTCATGAAGTATGAGGATAGCATCTCGGAAAAGGTGACAGAGAGCTGGATCGAGGATCTGGGATATCTTTCATCTTGATCCAGACTCCAACAGAGTAGTAGGTTCCTCCGGAAGTAATCCAGATGAAGTGAGCGGCGCGTTAGTGGTGGACGCTCTATCTTGTGGAAAATGGATGTTGAAGTTTGATGGACTGACTTTGAGAGGGAGTTCCGAGTGGAATTTAACTCTTCCATGATGAAGGCATAAAATAGGTAAGATATACTCTCCTTAAAACAGGGGATAATGTCAATAAGGTAGTTGGGATAAAGTTCAAGGACCCCTTTCACTTTTCTCCAAACCTATTTTTAGTTGACGAGTCTCAGGCGAGACATTTATAGGAGGCACTCTGACCTTCTCTTTAGTATGATGTTACTCCATACACCCTACTGAACTACTTGGAGGTCCAGAAGGAGGATAATGTTTTGAAGAGGATGCACATGTTAGGAGGTGTTCCCTAAGATGGGATCTAGTTGGTCCCATCAATGGAAAAAGATGTCAGCAGCATGCCTCCAATATTAGGGACTTCTAGGTTTCAGGAAGTGGCGAGCAAGCCCCAGTAGTCCCAGTTTCGATCTCCCGGTCCTCGAACCTTCTTTGTTGGCCCAGGACCGAGATGATTCATCTATGGAAGTCGTGGTCAGCTTCATAATTAGAGCCAAAACCGAGTGCATTATAGTGTGGGTGGGTGGGTTCATCACTGACCTCAGTAGTAGAAGGTACAGCGAGCTCCCGCTCCAATGAGAGCATCTGTTATGGAAGGAGGCCGACCTCAGGGTTCTCCTTAGGGACATTGACCAGGGTATGGTCGGGGAGGCAGCTGATAGCCGAGGGGTATAGGAACTAGGTGTGGGAAGTTTCACACTGTAGAGGTAGTAGTTCTAGTGGGGCCAGAAGTCATTCGAGGTACGAGCATCTTATTTAGCACTTTTTCCTATGCCTTGTTTAATTCAAGAGCTTTTCACTCTTTTGTTCCACCTATTCTAGCCTATGATCTGGGTCTAGACATAGAGATATGTCCCTTTACCCTAGTGTTGAGTATGCCAGTCGGAGGTCAGACCATTCTGTCTCACATTTTCCAGGGATGTTGACTAATGTTGGGACCACATTAGTCTAGTGGGGATATTATTTTACTACAGATGCAGCAGTATGATGTCATTCTTTTCATCGACTAGATGTTCTATGTGTGTGCTATTATCTACTACTTCTGGAGAATGGACGTGTTTTCATATATGGGTAGCCAGCATGTATATTTTGTCAATGAGCTGGGTTTCCAATAGGTCGTTCGGCTAGTAGAATCACTGCATTCCTTATTAGATAATATATCAGTGGAGTCGGCAGATATAGAAATGGTTAATTTCCCATGGATCGTCACTGAGTTCATAAACATCTTCCCAGTGGAGGTTGTGAATCCACCCCCTTGACGTGATGTTGAGTTCGGGATAGATTTACAACCCGATTCCAGTCCGATTACGATGGATCCCTATCAGATGGCACCTTCTGAGATGTGGGAGTTATAGATTCAGATTAATGATCTGATGAAGTAGGGTTTTGATTGACTGAGCGCGTCACCATGGGGTGCTTCAGTCTTGTTTTCAAAGAATACAAATGGTTGTCTAAGGCTGTGTATAGATTACTGGAGGCTAAACCAGGTAACGGTCAAGAACCATTACCCCTTCCTGAGGATAGACTACCTTTTTGATTAGTTGAAGGGGGGAGGATGGTTCTCCAAGATCGAACTACGGTCAGGATATCACTAGTTGAGGGTGAAGTAGGCTGACTTCTTGATTACTGCCTTTAAGTGCAGTTATGGGCACATTGAATTTGTGGTCATGTTGTTCGGCATCAAAGATGCACCATCTGTGTTCCTGGGACTCATGAACTGCATTTTCCAGGAATATCTGGACTGGTTCGTAGTCATGTTTATTGATGACATCCTGATCTACTCAAGATAATAGGAGGATCACTCTGAGAATCTGAGGATGGTTTTAAAGGTACTTCGATAGCACCAACTCTTTGGGAAGTTGTCCAAGTTCAAGTTCTAGACACAATAAGTTCACTTCCTTATACATGTGGTGTCCGATCATGGGATAGAAGTGGACCCAACAATGATCGAGGTGGTTGTTTCTTGGGAATCATCCACGAAAATGATATAGGTTCGTAGCTTCCTGGGTGTAGTAGGATAATACCAGAGATTCGTACCCAACTTCTCTCAAGTTGCAGCACCCTTGACAACGTTGACCAAGAAAGACCATGCTTTTATTTTGCGTGAGTAGTGCCAGGAAGCCATCAGTTATCTGAAGGGGATGTTGGTTACATCCCCAGTACTATTGTTTCTAGAAGTAGGGGTTATTTTTGAGGTGTTCTTTGATACTTAAATCAAAGGCTTAGGGTGTGTATTGATGCAACAACAGGGGGTGATATCTAATGGGTCTAGGTAGTTATGTCCCTATGACCATAATTATTCCACCCATAACTTGGAGCTTTCATCCATTGTGTTCGCACTAATTTTTTGGAGGCACTACCTCATAGGGGATCACTTTCTGGTTTTAATGGATCACAAGAGATTGAGGTATATATTCTCTCTTCTAGACCTGAACTTGTGGCAGCAGAGGTGGATAGAGTTCCTTCAGTAATAAGACTTCGAAATTTCATACACCTCAAGATAGTGGAACATGGTGAAATATTCCTTGAGCAGGAATACACAGAAGGATGTGGTTCAAGAATCGGCAAATGCTTTGAAGGCGATGGAACAGTTGGCCGCCCTACACCTGGATGAAAGGGTGGATGATGGAAGAGGATTTCTATTCTAGATGACAGTGTAGTACTCTCTATTGTAAAAGATAGAGGAGTCTCAGTGGGGGACTAAGAGGTTGAAGTGATGTGTGATCGTGTTAGCCAGGGCCATACTCTTAGAGGATGGTTGGAATATGGCCAGAAACAGATGTTATTTTAGGGATAGTTGTTCGTCTCGGTGGAAATGTACAAGAGTTTTCTTGGTGAGATCCACAACTGACCCATAGAGGTGTACCTAGGAGATTCTGAAATGTACTATGGATTGAGGGGTCTTTATTGGTGGCCCATGGTGAAGCGGACAGTGGCAGAGTTTGTGGCACTGTGCCTTGTGTGTTAGCAGGTGAAGGCTAAACACCACTTCCCCAGAGTACTGTTATAACCATTAGAAGTCCCCGAGTTGAAGTGGGACCACATCTTGATGGATTTATTCATGGGACAACCCATGGTTCAAGGAGATTGTGATTTTATATGGATAGTGGTGGACCAGTTGATGAAATCAACTCACTTCCTATAAATCAAGGAGTCAATTGCGGTGGATTCCCTAGCACAGAGGAACGTGGATGAGGTGGTGCAGTTTCATGGAGTTCCAATGTCCATAGTATCTGATCAGGATACCCGGTTTACCTCATATGTCATGAAAGGTTTGAAACATGCTTTTTCACCTAGCTATGCCTCATCACTGCTTTCCACCCCCATACATAAGGGGAGACAGAGCGGACTATTCCAATGATGGAGGATATACTATGAGCATGTTTTTTGGAATTTGGGGATCGTGGGTATGACACTTCCCTCTGGTAGAGTATTCCAACAAAAATAGGCATCGCTCTACCATTTGAATGGATCCATTGGATGTCTTGTACAGTAGGTCATGTCGCTCACCCGTGTGATGGACAGAGGTCTCAGAAGCAGGTGTTCTTGCTCTGGAGGTGGTGCAGAGCAAGACAGAGAATGTTAAGCTTGTATGGTAGAGTATTAAGGTGGCTCTAGACTGGCATAATTCATATGCTGATAATAGGAGGATACCCTTGGTGTTCTATGTCGGGGACCAAATTTTCTTGATGGTCTCCCCTAGGTGTGGGTAGTGGAGGTTCGGTAGGGGAATTAAACTTTCTCCCAGGTTTTTTGGACACTTTGAGATGTTGCACCTGGTTGATGAAGTGGTTTATCATCTGGCTCTACCACCACTGATATTGAGGGTGATAGACTTCTTCCATGTGTCTCAGCTCCGTCGATATCTACATGATTATTCACATGTCCTCGACTAGGGAAAGCTGGATATCGAGGATGTCAGGATGTTTGTTGAGTGACCAGTGAGGATCGAGGATCATGGGGAGAGGGTTATTTGTGGATGAACCATCCCATTGGTTTGTGTGTTATGAAGGCATGGTGGCCTCAATGATAGTACCTAGTAATGGGAGTCAAAGATGTGTAACAAGTACCCAGTTCTGTTTTGAGTTTTGTTCTATATTGATTTGTACATATTGGTGATGTAGTGCTTGACCTTGTTAACTATGAAATGTGTTTTTTCCTTGTTCTTTGGAAGTGTGGCAATAGTCCCAAGTGTGGGGAGGGGAGATATGATCTCTAATCAAGACACATTAATGAGGATGTGATTAAACCCATGTGAGAAAGTAAATGTCGCTCAAAGAGGATAATATACTGACATCAAGGAAAGTACTCCCTAATCCATATGACTGATGGTATGAATTTTACCTGTTTGTGTGGTTACTTGGGGGAGATGAGTGGTAGTGTACCCATTTTTGTGCAGAAGATAGATATGGGAGAGGTGTTCATAGATGTTGAAGGTGTTTTCTCCAGAGAGGTAGATTTGGAGGTGGTTGTTCGGACCCTTATCAATTCATCGTGTCTAGTTTCGATTCTCAATGGAGAGAATAGATTGAGTGTAATAAGATGTAATAGCCCCGATAGTGACTCATTAAGGAGTTTTCAAAAAAAAATAGATTCCATCAAACGGTTACACAAAAATGGTGGCATCGGCCATGGTCACACAATGTAACGGTTCCACCGTTACGATGACACCATGACGGTGGCACTGCAACAGTCACACCATCATAGTCGCACACCAGAACAGTGGCACCAAAATTGCCACACCATCACGGTCTCACACCAAAACAGTGGAACCATAATGGTCTCACCATCACGGTCGCACAGCAAAATGGTGTCTTCGTGGTCATGGAACCGTGATAGTGGCACCATGACCATGGCATTGTGACCATGGAACCACTTACGGTGTCTCACCAAACAGTGTCCCATCCTTTGTTTCTTTTTCTAGTTTTCTCCCACAACATATTATTTAATGTAAAAGTGCCTTAATACCCCTTTAAAAGACATTAAAATCTGATAAAGCATAGCTAAAATCTCTAAAGATACAGGCAACCCTTGACTTACCAAAACATGTGGCTTTTTCCTTAGTGTCACACTCTTTTTCTAGTACTACACAGTTCTTCCCATATTACACATTTTCCTCTATTTAAAGGAACCCCTTTAACTCACAGCCGTTATGGACTCCTATCCGATAAAAATTATTAAATGACAATTAATTCCATCATGTGTAACCACCAAACCACGTGGAGAAACCCTAATATTCCTTTAAAGTGGATCATGATCTCATATCCCATAACTCCAGGATCTCACCTTTTATCACATGTTATTATTTATTATTCTTGTCTAGTATCCTTTCCATTCCTTGGTGTGTTTTGAGGCCCCCTTCCCGAGTCTAGTGGTGCGCCTGTGATGGAGCCCTTTCTGCTCGCTCTTGGAGTCATCAGAGTTCCTCCCCTGTAAGTCGTGCATCCATAGTTCTTAGCGCATGGAGGAAAACATCGATCGTTGATCTTTCAGGTGGGGTTTTTCCTTCATCTCTCTTTAATATGTATCATGTATTATGGGTATGATGATGTTCCTTCGAGTATGGATGAAACCAAACCATTAAATAGATATTAAATAGTTTCTAAATAATGATGGGGTTTGTTTGATGATGATTGTGAACTCTTTTATCATTGATTATATAGTGTGAATTGTATGGAATTTTTCCACTGAGATCATAGTTGTTGGTGGTACTTTCTTGCACACTAAGGTACCTATGTTTTAATTATGATTATGTGATTAAATTGATGTATCATGGAAAATGTTTAATCACGAAATCTTGGTTGATTAAATTGATTTCCAATGAACAATAATCATTGTGTGATCACCATGGTTAACCAAACAGAAAGAAGGAACATAATTAATGGTGTTTTTGAATCTGAAAAACTCACTTGCTATGTCTTGGTAACTTGTGTGGTTGTTCTGCTTAATGTGTGTGGGGTGACGTGGATGGGGATGGGATCTCATATTGTGTTGTAGTTTTTGGTTTGTGGATCTGAGGCAGTTTGGGGCCTTATGTTGGGGCTCAGTTTTGTTATAGTACGTCTATGGATCTCACGGATTCCTTTTAGTGTTGTGCCTTTACAAGAGAACTAGGTGTGAGTTCTTATTTTGGTGATTGGATGTTTTCCCTTCCTTGGCTTGTGTTGATTACTGTTAGTTTCCCGGAAGTAAAGAATTATTTAAATGGAATCACTAGAATATGAAAACAAGAATGGGTTCAATGGGGAAATGTTTTATGTGAATGAGTTGTGACTTTGTTGTGATTTTTGTTCTTGTTACGAATGAATAGTAATGGGGGTGTTTGTGTATGGGCTGTTTTGGAACCCCTAGGTTGGGATGAATTCTTGTTTACCTATATGTATAATTTAGTTCTTATGTTTCTTATTTGTTCCCCACCCAAGTAGATCACTTTGTGACGAACAACCCCATTTCAGGGGGTAGGGTGTTTTTCACAACACTTTTATGAGTGGTTGATTATTTTCTTGTTTTCTTCTCCCTTTATCGAGTATCCCATGACTCTTCGGGTAGGCTTTGATGGCTTGATATCTGTTATATCCCAAGATTCTTTGGGTAGGATAGTTGTGGTGATTTTGTAAGGTGTGTGCGGGAATGTTGTTTCCCAAGTGTCTTCAGGACGAGACCCAGGTGTCTTTCGGAGTGGAAGTAGTTGTTTTATCCTTGGTTTCTTTGAGAGTGGTAGTAGTTCTTCTTCCCTAGGTGTCTATGGGCATGGTTACATGTGGTTTTTGAGGCCTAGGTGTTTGCGGGCGGGATGTATGGTTGTGGTATCCAAGGTAGGTACGGGTGGGGGATGGCAGTGGGACTATGGTGAGATGATGGGGGTGGTCTGACACATAGGATGTCTTCAATAACCATGAGAAAAGTGGTGCAGGGTACCCAAACAGCGATGTGTAATTACTATTATTTTAACTGACATTCATTATTTGGGGAGTGTTCCTTGTTGAGGATGTGTGGATAGTTTCATTTCTAGGTGTTTTTTTATTTCTTTTTCCTCATGAGGCATTAGAGTGCCTCCCCACATGTACAATAGAGCTATTGGTTTTCCCTATTGATTCTACCTGTATTCTCACCATACATATACGAATCAACTTTCAGGATTCCAGGAGGGCTTTGAGGACCGTGTGGGACCCTATTAGCTCGGACCTCGGGACCATGGATGTTTCTGTTTTTCTTTTATTTTCATACATCCCTTTGGAGTTTTCTTGTACTTTGTAGCACTTATTATTATAAAACACATATGGTAAATATTTTTTCATTTAATTTTACTTCCTGTTTTGGTGTTATTTGGGATTTAATATCATATATCCTAATCCTACTAAATAAAAACGATAATGCCTTCCAGATTCCTTGTGATTCTATACCCTTGGTGCTAGTCACCACTCCTAGGCCTATTGAAGGCGGGTCTCCTGGGTTATTTTCTATCCTTCAATTTGACGAAGGAAGGGTCTAGAAATCATATGCCCCTTACCTCATCTTGGTTAAGGTGGGTCTTAACATGAGAATTTACGTTTTACTCTCTTTTTGTGATGTCGTCATGTACACGATCTTACTACCATAACACCAATATTAGAGGTACCGAACTGCATAAGAGAGCATTAATAATATGATCGATTATACATACTAGATGATCCTCAAAGTAAAAATTTTAATTAAGATCAATATCTTCCTTATCTAACAAATTAGATGGGTTATAAGGATAACATAATTATTTTTATACATGGAGGATATCATGAATTTCTGGTTACCATTGAGGTAACACCGACTGATAGTATACCAGCTCGACTCCGTCCATGATGTCGAAAGGACCGATGTAATGAGGAGATATCTTTCCATATCTATGAATCCATATATGACCCAATATTGGTGAATCTAATTGAATGACCGGATGTCCCAACTTGATTTCTAGAGATAAAAAATGACGATCACTATAAGAATTATTCTTAGACTGATTTGTAGCCATATGCTTCTAAATTATTTGTACCTTCTCTGATGTCTCCAAAATGATGTGAGGAACTAGTAGATGTATCTCAGCTAACTCTAACCATCATAGGGGTGAATGGTATGTACTACCATAAATATCCTCATCAGAATAAATCTATATCATTTCCTAGAAGCTGTTATTATATGAAATTTCAATCAGAGGTAGGTATTTCTACCAAGAACCATTGAAGTCAAGATCACATGTTCAGATCTTGTACTCTAGCACCTCTATCATATTATTGGACTACCCTTTAGTATAAGGGTGATATGACGTAATATAGAGGACATTAAAACCCCATTATTTTCCAAACCCATGATAGAACCGCAATGTAAATGGGGAATCTTGGTTGAATATGATAGAATAGGGACCACCATGTAGGTGTATAATCTCATGAATATAAATTTTTATGATCACATAAAATGAAAATCTCTCTCGGATAGGTAGAAATTTTTACACCATGGTAATCCTATCGATGATCAGTCATAATGCATCAATACCTTTAGGGGGTCTTAGAAAACCTATTACGAAATCCATAGTGAAATATTACCATTTCCACTCAGGAGTGGATATAGTCAATAAAATCAAAGAATATTGCAGGTGTTCAGCCTTCACAAGCTGATAGGTGGTGCACAGGTAATAAAACCTACAATCTGCATCTTCATACCATGATGTTAATACTGATGATATATGTCTTAGTATATCTGGGTAAGCCCAAGGTGCACTGCACAACCAGAGGCCTGAGATTCCCACATCAAATCATCACATATATCTACAGGTAACCATACACATTGGTGAAAGTGAAGAACCTCATACTCATTGATAACCCAACATTTTAGTAGGTCTTTACCTAAGAAAAGATCCCTTAAGAATAATACCTAGGGATCTATAATTTGTCTCTTCTACACCCATTCTCGAAACGAGGATTTCACAACTATCGATGTCAAAATAGGATTCCCCTGATATTCATTAACCTATAAGTGAATCTTAGAAAATTTTTCCATCAACTA
Source organism: Viscum album (assembly GCA_963277665.1). Classification (NCBI taxonomy): domain Eukaryota; kingdom Viridiplantae; phylum Streptophyta; class Magnoliopsida; order Santalales; family Viscaceae; genus Viscum; species Viscum album. The sequence continues at coordinate 211,248,678 of OY728123.1, forward strand.
CCACTCACTACTAAAATCTTTGAAAGCCAATGTCTGAGCCTTTTGGATTTGGGCATTAGCTACTAAATTTCCCTTTCAAGGTGTTTACGAGATATTAATATGGAATGATTATTAATACTATACCCTACTATGCTACCTTAGATTTAGATCATTTTGTGTGCAAAACTTTTCAGAAATTTATATTCCATGTGAGGAATTAGCTTCCACCACAATAAAAAATGCCTCCAAAAGTTTAAATCTTGAACCATTTCTACATTAGTGAAGTCTTTTGTCGGGAAATTCAGCTCATGAGGTCTAAAATAGTGGGGACCATATGCTACAACTCGATATCACTAAATCATAGGTTATCCTAGAATGATTCTAGAATAATGACAATAAACTATATTGCACCATCCTAGATCTGGAAGAATTAGGATTAGTGATGTAGAAATTCTCCATTTTATCTCTTGAAAGTTTGTCTCACATGAATCTTACCAAAAATAATGAAACATATTTTTTAGTCTAAAACATAAGTTCTTTTTCTTGGAATGAAATATCATGAATTTAATTCCTATAATATCCATCCATCCCCTAGAAATTGAGAATGTAAAATATATTCTTGGGCTGCTTATAGTAAACTATGAATCTCACCATCTCTAAGTAAATAAAGACTCCGACCTTTGAGATGATATAACCAAAGAAGTGAACCTTATCCATCAAAAACTGTTATTTTTTAACATATTAAATAGTTGGTTCTCTCATTGTATATTCATAAGTACATTAACATGTTTTACATGGTCATATACAATGTAATAATACACCATGATTTCATCCATGAATATTACAACCAAAGAATTCAAAAGTGGGCGAAAACATGATTTATCAGAACCATGAAAACAATCGATGAATTCGTATGGACGAACGACATAACCAAATACTCATGATGGTTATATATACTTTGGAACATTTTATTTGTTATGTATTATGCTCTCACACACACCTAATGGTAGCATGAACTCATATAGATCATATAGAAAACTATCACGCCTCAGAGCTGGTTGAAGAGGTCATCTATATGTGAAATTGGATACAGGTTCTTGACTATAATTTGGTTCAACCATTTCTATTATATACAAAATTTCATAGTACAATCCACCTTCTTGGAGAATAGAACTAAGGAACCCCATGGAGGAGTACTGGGTCATAAACACCCTCTATATCTATGCCTTCTAACAACCTTTTATCTTCTTGTAGCTCTGTAAGTGTCATCCTATTTGGATTAATGGACACTAGTGATACTACTAAAACAAGTTAAATGGTGAAATATACATCTATAATGTGACGTAATCCTAAGAAGTCATCAGGGAAGACATCCCTAAAAAATCCACCATATGTGGGAATTCCATACATCGCATTGACAGGTCACTCATGAAGATACAAGCCATCATGGTATTCCCTTCATGAAACCCATGATGCTTGTGTATAGATCAACACTCTTATAAATTCCGTTATTCATTTTTAATAGAAGTAATACCCTCATGTGATGCAAAATTCACCCTTTGGTGATAGAAAACAATACGGGCGTGGTATGGAACCAACTAGTACATCTTGAGAATGACATAAAACCTTGTCATATTTAGGAAAATAATATTCCATATGAAGAGATATCCTCCCCCTCAAGTGGTAAATCCCTGCACTTGCATAAAATATATAATTCAACCCCTAATGGTGTGTCAAAATTCATTATTCCAAATATGTACACCATTTATACGCCCAATCATTCTATAATTACTACTAATACAAAAGATTATGAAACTAAAATATATAAAAGGATTAAACTATATTATATCCTACTAAAATAGTACCTTGAACTATAAAAGGACCCTAACTATGATCTTATAGAGTAAGTTACACTGCATAGATATGGCTAGATTTGTGACCCTGATATACTGCCTGACTACCCAGAATAGGTCCACTCTACTGGAGCTAAAGGTCTAGATCCTGACTACCAAGGAAATGACCATCAACATGGCCTAATTGATCTGTAGTACTCTAGATCCCTAAAAATTGTGGATATATGGATCCTATACCAGAATTTGGGGTTGGTATAGATCCATTCTCATTTTTTACTAGAGGTAAAATATAGTAAAAATGCTGAAGGTGCCCCATCATACCACAAGATCAGCACTCAGTTGGCTCTCTCATACACATGATCTTCTTATGGACTATCATACCACACTGGTGACAAAATACATAACTATTACTATGTGTATCCTAACTAGATCTACCCGCTTGATCATCCACACAATGAAATTTCTTACTCCTAGATGGACCAACTAGTTGTCTCCAAGACAAATCACCCTAACTCGCATTGTAATCTTCCCTGAGGTTCCACTCATGTCTAAAATCATGGTTCACTTTCTATGAAATGGTGGTCATTAAAAAAAAATCTATATGAATATGATGTATACAAGCCCGTCATCAAATCATCTTACAGGCGTCATCTTGTCCCCAGTCAATGTTGGTGAGAAATTTTGATGCTTGGTAAAATGAGATGTATACTCCATCAAGGAAATTGTTCCCTACTATTGGTTCAATAAGTCTCTAGAGTGGTCTTATCTCAAGATATATGTAAATATGTATTCATTTAATATTTATTTGATTTCCTCTTAGTCCATACCCTAATGGTGATCTACCTCATCAATGACATCCCACAAATTCATAGTGGAGTCACAAAGCATATTGGTGGTGATATTGACCATGCTCTTTAGAGGTTCCTCTATAATGTCAATGATTTATAAAATTACCTCCATCCCTGAAACATAATATTAAATACTTCCATCCCCTAATATAGTGGTAGGATTCTACTTCTAGAAATAACACATCAACTATTCCATATGATAGGCAAGTCACATAGCTCTCTATACTGACTACATAAAACACAAGAATCTCCCCTGAAACTGAGTATCAACACCCAGTAGAGGATCAATAAGAGGTGCCTCGAGTGAACTATAAGAGGTAATACTAGTGGTTCAGGACTTTCCACATCAAAATAATTGTCATTCCCACACTACAAGCACACGACTCAAGGAAATCATGTTGACATAGCTCTACAATTTCCAAATTCATGCCTTAGATAAAAGTAAACACCATACATAATCTATGATAAAAAAAAGTATAAGTATAAATCCTTTCAATAAATGACTCACACCTCTCTATCTACTCCTACAAACATATTTAGGTGATGATAATGATCACCATATATCATAGGAGACACTACCTACATCTCACTAAAATGGATGGTTCTTGGTCAATGTCTAACATCACACAGTAGAGGTTTCAGTATATTGAGTTTCAATAGAATGTTATACCTAGAAACAACTATTACCTTACAATTGAAATCACCATTTAAATGAAACAATTTCATTTAAAATTTTGAATCTCTTTAATATCAAAAATATTTATTTGAAACAATATATCATAGTCTAGTTAGACATGTCACCATTCAAAATTTAAAAATACTCATACACTATATAATTTGTAATTAGTGCCACATGTAACTGTGACCTAGAATTTATGTATCCTATCATGATGTAATAGGTCAAGTATAATGATTTTATTCAATGAAATACCATTCAAAAATTATATAAGTACATGACTCGAAATTAATAACTGTTATTCAAGAAATCAGATCAGCTAATGTGTCATCCCATATAATCAATGGATCATGGATCAAACATTGTTTAATTGGTTCATTAAGGTTTTATTATCAATCTATATGGTATATCACCAGTTAGGTTGTTGAAAAAAATAATAACCCAATTATGTTTTCCATACAATAAATGAGAACAAATTTAAATATATAATAATCATGTTACTCACAAAAATCATTGGAAACATAGGAAACAAACACAGTAATATAAATATGGCTTGTCATAATTTCTGAAAAGTGAATCCTTTGGTACCGAATATGATTAAGGATATAATACTTCCATTCCTTATCATGACAAGGAAAAAAACTCAACGATAATAATAACATTGACAATAAAAATATAATGAAACATCTGCTTCAACCATCAGGGAAATCAGTACAACTGTAATAGGTGAAACCCAATAACCAAAACATCCAATACAAGGTAATTTGGGTTTCCTCAATACATGGGCCAGCTACTCCTAATCACAGGCTCATTGAAAAATCTTGAAACACTCCTAGTCTTCTGAATAATACACATATAGTTAGAAAAAAGGATAAAAAGAACCATTGTTACAACTTGTATCATCCCGAACTAGAATCTACTAAGCGGTGCCCTGAGCTAGTTGTCCTCATGACCCCAAGAATGCCTCCTCATAGGCAAGAGGCTTTTCAATAGCAGTGAGGCCCCAGGGTGTGTCTAGGGGGAGAATATTTCCTCTTGATTATAGTGTATCACATCAGTGAATAATAATTATTAGTAGTGGAAACATTAATAAATAAGTATCCATAAAATAATAATAAATCATCCAACATAACCAACCAGAGAAATCAATATATGATACAAAAAATGATCATGTAAGGTTTCTATAAAATATTTTATGTATATATGAAAAAGGGGTATAGGAATATATAACATTATAAATAAAATATAAAATACCCAAATAATCCTCTACTTGAATCATGAGCATAAGCTCAATCCTTTTCTCTCTTACTCTATCCCAGTACTAAAAATAAAATATCAGAAGTCGTGTATTTCTCCTTTTATATACCCAAAAACATGAAGAATGTTTAGGTACCATTGGAAACCTGCACAGATTTTGATATATACTCAGTAGGCCACCACCAATGTTTTATAAAACTATAAAAATTATGCAAATAATTTGGGTAGTGTGTAGGAAATAGTGGATTTATGAACATAATGAATAATTAAATAAGATCCAATCAAGTTCCTCATGTGACCCTCGATCAACACTTATTACTTCGATTTAAAATGGATGTCTCTAAACCATGTTAAACATGTATAAATATGATATGGGTGAATGTATGTTGATTAATTACATTTCTACTAGGATATATGTATCAAAACATTAGTTTACTATCTAACAAGAAAGTGTAACCATAGGTCAAACACATTAATTTTCATTAGCATGGCTGTCAGATCCAGGTATTTATAAATGGAATTTAACATTTTATTACATGGAATCCTTATAATTTATTACATGGAATCATATTCCCATCTTAGGTGATCAATAAAAAGAAACCCAAGTATTCATTAAAATAATTATAAATCCTGATCACCATAAGAGTTATTCAAAGGTGATCTATTAAATGAACCCTAAGAATCAGTCTAGACATGGTGTAATGCATAGCCCTTTGATCCCATCCCAGCTATATAACATAGGATACCATGTATCGCTTATGGAATGGTATAATCACATCACCCAACAAGATCATACAAGGTAATTACCCTATGGAACCATTATCACTCATGGATAGGTAATTCATCCACTTGGTGAGCCTATATAAGGTATTCTAGTAAGGAAACCAAGTATCACTCCCACCATAATAATATTCTTTCAGAAGATCCCATTATAAATCACCAAGATCATGTCCAAGGAATACTTAACTTGGGACCCTTGTATCACCTTCGACATAAAGTAAGGGTATGTGTTTTAAATAACATGAAACTCATACCAACTAAAAATAGTATAAACATTCCATTGGAATCTCACACACCTCAAAAAGTGGATTAAAATATTCAAGGCATAAGGAACATGGGAATTTGAGGAAGGCATAACCTTAGCAGTGGATTGCATCATAGAGGTCACCCTATTATTGAAATTCATTGTATTATTGAACCATTTTAAGCATTATTTATCATTTAATTTAATTTATTAAATTTTTTATAGGTGTCACTAGTGGTTTACCTCATGTTTTGCAATGAAACGTCATAATGAACCACTTGAATTTTAGGAAAAAGTAGTACACCACCATATATTGGTTGGTATAAGACCACTTATCTATTGTATTCGTTTGAAAAGATCCAGAATAAAATATATCAATCGAAAAAATACATTCACAAAAAATAAGATGTATCATTTTTCACAAAAATAGTGTTAAATACATTGAAATTAATGATAGAAGGAAGGGAGAGGAATATGGATCTTATCGTTTCGGATAAAATGTCATTGTCGGTGAAGGAAACATAAATCATATGAGGAATTTCCTTCAAGGAAATGGACAGGTGTAGGGAGATCCATTGGAGGAGGCCCTATAGTACAAGGGAGAACAGATGATCCCTTACCTAAAATAACAGTTTCTTCCCCAATTGAAAAGGATTCAAACCATTTACAAAACATTTTTTTGTATACACCTCGTGTTTTGTTCATGAAATATATATTTAATATAATTCATTTAAATATTTAGTTCTTCCATTCCTAGGAAAAACCATTTCATGACATACAAGTGGTCTGGTTAGACCAATACAATTCAAGTAATTGAATACATATCATGTAGTTAAATTCTCATTGTTTATTTTTCCAAAAACCAAATTACATCACTCTTGAAACATCCTTCCATAAAGAAAACATATGGGCCTATATTCGTGTTCCCTGGGGTCTAAGGTAAAAAAGCAACATAATTAGGTTTTGCCAAAATTTTATATAATTCATACCTATCCACAATGTAATGAAGTTAATGAAACTAGATTAGAGAAACTTGTTATTTTTACTATAAATCCAACCAATAAATCAATAATAGCCTGAAGAAAATAATTAATAAATACATCCATGTATTCATAAAATACAAAAACATGAATAATATTAATATTTTCCCTTTTTTCCACAATATGAGAATTATTACATGCGCAATAATCTCTAATCCTTTTATCATATTCTTGATATGTTATCATATGTAAGAAATCATTTAATTATAAAAAATAAAAATACATATAAAAATTATATATATCTTTCTTCTCCCAAAAATATACCCTATAATGATACATGAAATCCAATATATACCTTAAATAATATCAAACTCATATATGGGAATGGAAACAAATTTTTCAGAAAAAATTAATAAATGGATAATAGTAGTAAGATTATTATAAAAAAATTACCTTAATAATTGATTTCATATTTTTTAGAAAAATTTATTTCTCCATTTTTTTAGAATATAGTTCCATTTGAAAATAAATTACTAAAAAATAATAGAATCTACAGTCCCAAAATCAAACAAGACTTTGGAATAATCTATGTAAACAAGTAATATACTTGTCACCGCTTCATTTAATGATCCTATATTTTCTGTGGTAGTCTCAAAGGACTTTTCCACACCATTATACTTATAGTATTGATGATTCCAATTATTCATGATTTTCATTGCACATGAATAAGAAAAATGTCCTATCTCATTAAATTAAAAATATTTCACTGCTAACATATCATAGTTTTTATGAGATTTACTTAGATTATATTATTTTATATAAAATAAAAAATTCACTTAATTCCACATTAATAAAACCTTCAAAATTTTATAAGACACCCCCTATTATGCTTCATACTATACTTATCAGAATAGGGAAATTTAGGCCTCTTGCATTCATATTTCTTTGATGGATACATTCCCATTACATTCCACCTTGAAAGTTTCTTTTATTTATTGTTGTAAATGTCAATAGACACCATATAAACATTCTAATCAGTTCCTACAAAATATAAATTAATTTAAAATTCATAAAATTCTATATATCTTCTTTAAATATGGATTCAATACTGATTAAAACCTGTAAATTTTACTATTATTGTCCAGAATGATATTTGCTGAAAAATAGGTAAATCATGTAAAATTTTATTTATAGGAGGAAAATGTTTCCTCCTATTTTTTCATTATTTCCATGAAAATCATTTCATTATAATTAAAATAACCGTAGAAAAATACTTCACAAGAAAAATATCTCTAAATATATTCTAATTCATTGAATAAATAAATTATTTATCCATGGTATTATTAATAATAGAACACTATTGATTGGATGAACCTTCAAAACAATAAATGGAATTAATTAACTAATGATTTTTAGAAAAACAAAAAACCATGAACATATTTTCCATATTACTGAACCATCCTTCATCTACAATTAGATCTGAGGATTCACTAAATGTATGATTCTTTTGTTTTATTAAATTATCTACTATAGACATGTTTCCCAATAGAGAGTTTTGTCACTCCCTAGAATGGGGGAAACCATTAATAATATGTGTCAGCTAATTTAACATAGATAAAAACCATTCTATTTGAATTAAAACCATTATAGGTTGGTGACTAATATGGAAATTATCCATTGGATTACATTACACTTAATTCACCTTTTCTCATATATGGAAAAGAAAACTTAAATAGGAATATATTAGTTAAAGAATCCTAGAATCCATAAAAGTAATCTTATGAAAATATAATTGGTATATTAATATTCCATGAAATTCCATTCATAATAAAATTCTAACCAATAATTTTATCTATTTTTTTCCTCTGATACCAACTTTAATACACCATAACATATAAAAACATTAATTATATAATTTATAAAAATGTTTTTACTTTCTTATAATTTTACAATTATTTCATTTTTATGTTTTATTGAATTAAGAAAATCAATTACATATTAATCCCCAATAATATAAAGTGGAAACATACACTAAATATCCATTCCATCGATAAAAACATGATACTTACATTTAAACTCTTATTTCATTTAAGAAAAACATATTTTATTCTTTATAGTTGAATCCTTTTAATTAAAATTTATGAATTTCTATAGTTTCATATCTATAATTAGCCCCATAAAAAAACATTTGAAAACCTGGGATGAGAAAAAACTCAATAAGGAATACAGATTTAATTAAAAATGTAAGCCTATTTTGAAAATTATCTAACCCCATAATAACTTCTACCCATTTACATAATAAAAATTGAGCTCAAGTATTCATTTTCCTACACATGTAATAAGATTAATTAACTAAATGTTTTGAAAAAACTTCTCATACTAAATATTATTGAAAAAAATAATAATCATGATTTTTTCTTAAAACGTGAGACCCCATAAATACATTTTCATTAAAAGTATACTCTTCATCCTTATAATGTATATTCAATTTCTTTTAACAAAAACTCATTATCTTAACATATTGAAGTAACCGACATAGATGAAAAATAATTGGTAATTACAAAAAATTAGAGTAGGAACCATGGTATTTAATATTCACATCACACATAAATCTCTTTTACAATGACTCTTACAAATGGAATAACCTACTCAGTTATTTCCAACATAATTCCCTTGAGAACATAATCATTACACAATGCATTGGAGAGCAATATCAGGATCACCTATAAAAATGAACAATTTAAATAGACCATAAAAAATATAAAATGTATGTAATGGTTCATTTAAATCATAAAATATTCCATTTAAATAATAATTATAAACACTTTATGCATCATAAATAAACAAGGATAAAAAATACTTTTTCCTTGATAACACATTAAACAAATATTAAAAAAAGAACAAGAAACAGGATATTATTTTAAAATAACATGAAATCACGAAGACTAATATTTCTAAAGACTAATGGTCATAATTTTGGTAAATTTCACTCATGTATTATACATTTAAAAATTATTTTATTCACACGTATCTTAAAATGTAAAAAATAACCTCTTTAAATAAAATTAAAAAGTATTCATTAAAAACCATCATAAATAAAGTAAATAATGGTTTAAAATTTCATTGAACATACATTTAATCATATTAATAACATACCAAAAAAAATTTAATGAATTTATATATTAAGGAAATATATAAGTAAAAGAATAAAAAATAATAAAATAAGGCTTTTAAGAAAAATTCATTACCTCAACTCTAACTCTCCATGTACGTACATTATCTCCTATAAAATAATCTTATATTAATGTAATAATTTCTTAGGAACCTGTTTATGGATTATATAATGGTTATTATACCATTAATTTCATTTATTTCCATTATTTATATAGTAATTAAAAAATTTATAATCAACTGGAATGTTTTAAGGGTGTTCAGTTCATAATCAAAAAAAACATTGACAAGTTGAACATAGACAAAGGGGTCATTATTTCATCTTATAAATAATATTAATAATTTAATAATTATAATTATTTTAAATTAAATACAATTTTATAATCATTTTTTAAAGGTGTATATAAGAATTGAATCATACTGATTCATGGAGGTGGTAATTCATATATACGCAAGAGAGACATTATAATTTTTCCAAAGAATGGAAAGATAAGGAAAAATATGATATCGTATATTTAAAAAATAATATTTACTTCATTAATATAATTAATTAAAATTAATTCACCATTATGAAATTACATGAGAGTTAAGGATTTAAAATGAAACACATGACTATATGGAGGAGGTTAATTGTACATGTGCACGAACGATGTTTTCATTCCCTGTAGGATTGAAGAGGAGATGGATAAGGGTTATACCATAAACATAATAAATTTTTTGTATAATTTATATTATGATGTCATTATATCTTCATATTTTAATAAAAGTTTACATATGTATAATAATAAATAAAATGAAAAATATCGGTTGAGAGTTATACCTTTAATTTGGAAAACCACTTTTTCCTCACACCTTAATCCTTTTAGGATTGTTTTTTGTGATACCATAACATATATATCATGGGAAATAATTTTAGATAGATAATTTTATAGGTACTAATGGATATATATTTATCTGAATATGTATGTAAGAGAGGATAGTGGGATACCCTTTTTAAATTTGGGGAGTGGAACAAGTGTAATTTCTCCGTCATTTTAAATGTTATAATTTCCTTTTTCATGGTCAAGTGGATAAAAAATATATGATTTTCAAGGGAAAAAATATTATCATATAGTAATAATTATGATGAAATTTGATATCCTTATCACTAAATTTTTACCAAAACTAACATGGTTTACCCTTTACTATTTTAACAAATTATTATCATGATAACTAATCAAAATATCAAAAAAATGAAATTAAAGTCCTTAATAAATATTAATAACCTGATTATAAATATAGAATCCATTTTTTGTGATTAAATTTTCTGAAGTTGTATGAATTAAATTTAATATAAGTCCACAAAATTCAATGAAAATGGTTTATTTAGAAAATTGTGTTTTTAGCATAAAATTGTACTGGACCAGAAAAATTATAATATTGATTCCTATGGAACTATTTATATTTTTTTTAAATAAAATGGATCTTATGGTTATTAAAAATAAAATTACTAATATAATGGTACTTCTAAATTATATTAATTAATGAAATAAAATAATAATTTTTAAAAAATCTATATTTTTCACTATTCACTAAAAATCAATCTTTTTGAAAAATCCCAAAAATTAACCACAATATATAATTAATTTGGTGGTATTAAAAGTAAATCAATTTTATCCGAATTAATTTACAAAAGTTACTAATTTAACTTATAAATAAAATCGTATAATGCATGGAAACTAATTTAGTTAGAATGAAATGATTTTTTTCAATTGAAAAATAACATAATATTATTATATTGAATATGAATCTGTAAAATATAAAAATTTGTGTTAATAAGACATGAAATTGATTTATTATTAACATTATCTAGTTATTTACATAACTCCTCCTTAATTATCACATTGACCACGAAAATATATGTGGGGGGGACTTTGTAATATCACCTACTAAAATCATAATGGAAGCTAAGGTAGATGTCAACTACTTGTGACAAAGATTCCAAACTAGGGTAATGTCTATATAATAATACAATATACTAGGTGGTGTTGGTGCCTCTATAGTTGGGGATACTATGGTTTATTCTTTAAAGATAATGTTGGTGTCATATCAATAGAAATGCCCATAGTCTGGTCAATAGTAATATCTATAGACATTGTCTCATCAGTATAATGCGTTATAGTATTATGTCATGTAACTAGAGTATGATATATATGGGTGAATTTTCATCATTGACCTATATTGGTGTGTCTATTATTGAGATAGAGTCTATATTAAAAGCTATAATATTTTTCACGAGAACAACTTATTGGGTCACTATCATCAGTCTTCTTCCCTTCATTGGGGAATCCAACATAAAGTATCTTATAGCTATAGTATCCTATAGAAAACCTAGATTATCATGGGGAATGATTCCAAAAGGGGTTTTAATCCCATAAATATGCTCTTATGACACCTTATGTTAGTGAATGTTAATGGTTCATGATAAAGTATGTGAAAGATTACTATTGGGTGTAGGCGTGAATCTTGAAGATGTCCCCTAATTTACTTGTCATGAAATAGTTAGTCTTATAATTATTGGAGAAAATAGGAATAAAAAATGGGAATATATTTTACTAAATATTAATCACATACTGGATGCAATCATAAAAATATTGATTCCACTCCTCTTGACAAACTTATGGAGACAGTGAGTCAATGGGTTCAGGTATAGGTGGACATGATTCTAAGATAAAATTTCACATGAAAAATACTAGGGGATAATGGTTGGTATGTCTTAGTTTAATTATCTTGAGATGATATTTTGGGATATTTCTGAAAAGTAATATTTTTCAGTGAATAGTGAAAATATCATTTTTGTAAAACCATCATTTATTTTGATTAAATTGAGTAATTTAAATGAACCATTTAATTTAAAATTTAAATATACTTATTTATTTTGATAAAATAATATTAATTACATTTGAATCATAAAGATACATGATATTGATAGAGGTTCATTTTATTGGCTCAAAACGCATTTGTATAAAAAATTGATTTTCATTGAATTTTTCAATATTATCTTAAATTAAGTTATCCTAGTCATATAAATTGATTCTTAAAAATTGATTCCCTTTTTTAAAAAACTATTTCAATTTTTTAAAAATATTTCCCAATGATTTTTTCCATTATGAATAGTAACCATATTAAATATTTGTCTTATTGGTAAGCATAAATCGATTAATTGAGGTAAAAAATAATGTGATAAGGTCTAAAACACACAAAAATACATTTATTTACTTTATTGGTTAATTTTGATCCAACCATGACCATAAATAACTTTAAAAATTGGAAATTTGTTGCTACTTTTCATTGATAATGAGCTTACTATAATTTTAAATAAATAATATAAATGAAATGTCACTCACTTTGTTTTAATATATATACTTTTTTCATATGAATAAAAATTATATTTTTGGATGTAAATGGTTATTTTAAATATTAATTATTTTTTATCTTGTTAGATTATTTTAATTTTTAGTGGTGAAATAATTTCATTAAATGCATACGCAACACAAACACAATACATATATGAGAAATGTAAAAAATCATGTAAATCATTTAAAAAAATCTAAAAGCAATAATGTATGTGTGATTTTCAGTTCCCAGAAACATTTATAGGTAAATGTAATATATTAGGAATGTTTTATGGTTTAATATTAATATTAAAATTTATTTTGATTATTTTAAAGTAAAATTAAATTAATAGTTCCAAAATTGACATTATTGATGTTTTATAATAGATAATATTCTATTTAATAGAATAATATTATATTAAGAAAATTTAATGACTCATGGTTTATGATGTAAGTAATGGTCCATATATGGGACATTTTTCCTTTTATTTTAGTTTTATTATCCTCTAAAGAGTACAAGACATTGGTATTGTGGTAACCTTTAAAATGGATAATGTGGTAGGTTAAAACAAAGAGAGAAGGGTGGAAATACATCGTAAAAGAATCTAAATTTTATTTTCATAGAGGATATAGAATAATAATCATAATATTATTGAAATATATCAATTTTTTTCAATATTCCTCCAAATTTAATTTATATTTTTTTTTAATAATTTTAGGAATTCCAAGAGTGACCCGCCCTTTACATATAAAATAACCCATCATCTCTTCTCTACCAAATACATTTTGGTCATTACTAGTCATAAAATGAAAACCCAAATTCTTTCCCTGACTTCATATACATGACATAGAGGATATGATATCACCAATAGAGAAACCTATACATCCTAAGGCATTGGCCCAAATTTATTTTCTAATGAAGTGGTATAACCCTTAATTGTGTGTTTTAATTTTACTTTTTTGTATACCTCCTTAAAAAATTATTAAATCATGATGATATAAAAACATAATAATCTCATGAATACTGAAATTTTATTATGAATATGTTTCAACCCCTTTATATATCCTTTTTCCATGAAATTGGTTATAAAAAACCGTTCATTTGTACATGTCGACTACCACCTCCTCGAAGCGATGCATCTCCCTATCCATCACTACATCACATCGATGGTTATATTGATGGATTTTAATTATATATATGATATTAATTACATGATTATAATTATTTAAAGATAATTTAGGGCCTATTTTCTTACCTTTCCATCCATTGAAAAAACGATAACATCATTCGTACACATTTTTTGATTATTAGTCCCCATGAATCTATGTTATTCATTTTTCATCACCAAATCACATGGATGTTATATATGATTTTAATTAAATATAGAAACCTATTTCATTATATAATTATAATTATATAATGATAAAATAATAATTATATACATTCCCTCATTTTCATTGAAATTTTAAATGTTACCCATTCCTATGTATGACATGTCATCTCCATGATTGTGACGAAATTCGTTTTTTATTACCATGTATCATGGTTTCTTTTAAAAGTAATATTAATTTAGAAAAATTTATAATTATTTAATTATATTTATTAAATATAAGATTGAATAATTACCTCTTTGTACATGTTTATCTTATCGAATTCATTTTGGACATAAGATTCGAGTATCGTCAAAACATCCAACTTAAACATAATTGACCAAGCCTTTTTTTGTATTTTCAAATAAATCACTTTATGGTTGAATGAGAACCAAAATTTTTTTTGAGGATAAGTGAGAAGAAAATTTAGAAGATCCAAAAGTAGATAAACATGTCCATGGGGATCCACTATTGTAGACATGTGCAATAAGGAGCCATTGGCAAGCTGGGAAGTGAACCCTATCCATGACCATACCAGCCCAAAAAAAGGAAAACATGATTGACCAAGACAACCAAAAGAGCCCTAGAAAATTCCATCCTTCATCAAGACCACTAGAACTATCCAAAGAATCATGGGATCAATCACACCCAAAAAAAATTGTGGTTGTGCATGAAGGAGTATGATGCAATGGTAGAGGGAATCAAGGAAAATTAGAACAATCTTGGTACAGAACCCCAGACATCTGTAGTAGAAAAAAAGTTCAAGGATGAACATCCAATTCCCATGAATGTTCATGTGTGTGTCCTATACTATAGCTACACAAGAAAACCCTAGGCAATGAACCATCACACCATATGAGTCGATCTAGCATCTAGTATAAGGGAAAATAGAAACAGACCTGATATGAACATATCTAGAAAGAGGGGGGATGAAGTTCAAAGAACATCAGTGCCAAGAAAACCTCTCTATCATTGAAGTTTGATGTGGTAAGATCTATGTAAAATCCCACACCTCGCACATCGAATGATTGGCACTGATGTGCATTGAACTTCATCCCCCCTCTTTCTAGATATGTTCATATCGGGTGTGTTTCTGTTTAAAATTATTGGATGCCGGATATGAGACTATAGGATATCCAAATTATCACTATTGGATTCCTTGGATACACTCGTTGAATCTATCATGAAATCTAAAGACATGAAAATATATGGCTACACCCTTCAGGTCCAATCATTTCTTACATGTTTTAACTTGGAGGAAATACTTATACTCAGTTGGAATTAAATTATTGTAGAATGACTTATGCATTGTTCCGTGGATTATACTGTAACTCTTGGGTATGTATGACCTACTTACTTTAGGATTATAATGTAATTCATTTTTTATAACCACATTACATGGATGGTTTAAAATTATAATTAATTTATAAAAAATATTTTTATTTCATGATTATTATTCTTGATATCTTATAATAATTATCTCTTTGACTATTCAATTTTCAATTGTCATTTTGGACATAAAATCCAAATATCTTCAGAATATATAACATGAAGATAATTGATTATGTAACTGTATATAACATGGTAATAAATAAAATAAAAGGAATAATATATATAGAAAAGGTTCTTAATCATGTAACTTATTTATATAATTTTATTATTCTAGATTAGAAATAATGTATGTGATGATTGGACTCGAGGTAAGTTACCCTTTACAATAACACCTCGTTTTAATTGTTTTAATGATTTATATTATAAATATTTTAATTTAATTTCTATATAAATAAAATTATTTTTGGATTATATCTGTATTTTATAAATGATTTATAATGGAATTTGTTTTTCTATTTTCTAATTATTTCAATGTTTTTCAAAAGTAATATTTTTATATAATTATATATAACATTTTAGCATTATTTATAAAATTCAAAATAAATATTATATTTTAACATATTTGAATTAAATGGATTCATTTCCCTGAACCCAATATTTTTTGTTTGTATTCCTTTATAATATTCCATGTGTTATTAAATAACAAAATTCTTTCCATTTTTTATATAATTTAGTTTTGAAAATTATGTTTTAAGGGAAAGGTATATATCAATATTTGGGAAAGAATTCATATGGGTTCCAAATTATATTTTTAATGAGTTTATTGATGTAAATGAAATATTATATATCAATAATTAATTTTAATCCCTTTTTAATTTTTTTATAAATATTGGTGAGCCCTGTATGGGTCTCCATTGTATTGTGTAATGATTAAGTTCTCCAAATAATTTTTTTGGAATTTGATCATATTGATTATTCCACAAATAAGGGTCCTTATAAGGCTTCCATGAAGACAATGTCCTGAGAATGAATGAAGGTTCATGCTCCATGAGGATATTAATTGATCCATATTTATAGAAATTAATCTATATAAAAGGTCCCAACAAATATTTATTTACCATACATGGGAATAACTTTATACATGAGTTAAAGAATACTACCCAATATTTTTTTTTTAATTTTTCAATATTTTGTTCCTTTCAATTCATAATATACACTATTATACCCTTTCATTATCATATGAATATCTGTTAATTTCATCCAATTAATCAAACAAAAATGATATTCTGTTGTTTAACATGTTTTAAAACCATATTAAATTTTATCGTATCCCAATATGATCAGTGTTCATTCTTTATTAGTAGGTAGAATGTATTCGCATAGATGATCCTAAATAATTTTAAACAAATTGTTTTTTTAAATGTTTTCACATAAACTCCTAGTTCATCATCAATCTTATTTCTCTAATTTTGTTTTCTTAATATAGTTATTTTATCTATTATTTTTTGATTTTCTCATTAGATGGTTACACTTCCCCAATATTTTATGGGTAATAGTTTGTTTTTTGTAGATAATTCCATATATGTTTAGTAGTACCCACAACTAATATTTGTTTAAATGATTAAATTTATCATTCTTAATTAACGGAGGGATTATATAATTATAAAATATTTTATTACTTTAAAATATTTCCACAAGATTTATTTTGTTTTGACCGACCAAAAAAATGTTTTTGACTTGGATTATGTCAAATTAATTATTTATTACTCTATTTAAAACTATTATAAAAAGTAAGCAAGGTGTTGATCCTTGAGTATAGACTAATGTGTGTTTTTGTGACAAAGAAGAAGAAAATGATCCTCAATAAATTAAATGATCATCCAATGTATGTGATCAATGGTGTTTTGGTGACAATGAAACAATTTTATATAAAATTAGAAAAATAAGGGGATGAAATGGAATATTTTAGGAAATCAATTATAATTATTGATGATTAGGGTAACATGATTGTATGGGTTCAAATTAATTTTCCTTAAATCATTAAAATATAATAATCTCAGTGGAAGAGATTAAAAGAAGTCATACATATATTTAATTATTTAAATGGATTTCAAATAAACACTGATGTTCATCAACTGCATAACTTAATCAACCACAAAATGATATATCAGTTTTCACAAAGTAGAATTATTCTTTTAAATTAGGGTTCAAATCATAAGATTGATCACTTTATTGAAATTTTTTTTGTAATTAAATTATATTGATACTAGTTTTCATCGACTCCCAATTATTTTTAATATTATTATGATATAAAATATATTGAAAGATAAACATTCAAAAAATTTAAGCAAGAATGGAGTAATATAATTGACCAGTGAAATCACCTTAACTATGAATATTTGTTCGATCAATAGGTTGTATTCAATAACATTATATAATGTCATCCTATGAAAATAAATTTAAAATAATGAAGTGGGAAAATAAAAGAGGAAGTGGAATATTCCCTATCGATCGACTCTATTTTACATTCTGATTAATCCCATTATTATCTTCCCCTGATTTCATTACCCATCTATCCATCCTCTTTAATCATCTTATTTTTATATTCCTCTACATTCCCCTTAGATTTTGGATTCCTTTTCATGTATTAATAATAATTCACATCCCAATTTCCAACTTGAGATGGTAGTTTAAATGTCAATAATTAATCATTAATATCTATGTGGAATACCTTACAATGTACATCTTCTTCACAGTTAGCTCAAGAAATGTTCTTCTAATGGAATTTGTGCCTCTGCAAAGGGAATTTCTCCAATCTATGAAAAATTTCTTGAATTATCGTACACATATTTATGAAAACTCTATGAAATGGAGAGTCCCATCCCCCACACCAATGGACCATGAATTATTTAATTTTGAATTTTTAGATTCTAGGATTTTAAAATTTGATGTGATGGTACATAGGGTTTTAAATATTTGGCCAAGAACATAACATGGTCTATATACCAAGGGTTTAGTGGAATATACCTATTTAAAAATTTTCACATGTGAACATCCATATTCTATTCAAAGTTTCTTTTAAATTGAATCTTCAACAAAATATGAGCCTAACCTTGGTTCCCCTACATGGTTTCCAGTTACTTTATTATAATAATTTGTATAACTCCTCTTTTTTAATTTAATTTTTGGTCTTATTGTTTTATGGAACTTCCTTGGAAACATAAAATTTGTCCCAAATACGTTTCCATGTCTCAGAAGACTATTATTTATAAAATTAACACAGAACATTAACATTATATTTTTATAATTACATTGATTTATCCAATGGTGAGTTGTATTGACCATTATGAAAGAAAATTGAATAGTTGAGAGAATAATTCATCAATTGGGAATCATTTCTTTATTTTTGAAAACAACACATCCATATTCAACAAAACAATGTCCAAATAAAATTAAATACCAACTTCTGTGTTTATTAAATGTGATGATTTCTGATTATGTTTTGAGTATTGTGTAACTTCACAATTTACTAGGCATTGAAACTAAAAAAATTAAATCTCTATAAAGCGTGTTTTTCAATATACATAACGTGTTATTTGATAGAAATATTAGACTTGGGATTTTTTGGAAATTCTGACATCTATGAATATGGTTTGGAAAAATCACGACCATATGGTGTTTAGTCTTCAATAGACTCAAAAAAATATTGATGATGATGTTTCAGGGTTCTTCATCATCAGTATTAAATCCTATGAACTCATTTAACATATGATTAACAATAATGTTTTATCTCCAATAGAATTAATGATTCCACTTTCAAATATTAATGTTTAATTATATCCAACATTTTTTGGATAAGGTATCATCATAAGAGACATTAAATTTCCAATTTCATGAAAAAAGAACTATGGACATGTCGTATTCAATGAATTTCACATCCTTGATAGATTTCCAGACTATTTTCATTCTCTTTAATGTTACAGTGTCTAGATTCTGGTTGAATTTTTCTAGCCTACTTTATCGTGGTTAAATATGGTTTTCATGTTTAGGTTAACATGTGCCCAAACCAATCAAATATTTCCCTTATAATGAATCTTTATGTTGGTTTTCCTTTTTCATTATTGTCATACAGAAGTCAAATTAGGCTCCTCACTCAATTGAAACATGGTTTGACATCTATGTCTAGTTTTGGTTGATTTTCATCTTAAATTTAGGTTTCTATATCATCTTAGGTTATGAGAGTATCGATTCTTCTTCATATAGACATAGATTTATCTGATCATTAACTAATGGTAGATATATATCAATATGGCATGGTAAGTAGTGTATCCATTGTTGGTTTTGATACAATCACGTAGGGATATGCTTGATAAGACACCTTCGATCCATCACATTGTGGGAGGATGAAAATCCCACTGTCTGTTGGGAATGATTGTGAAGTAGCATCATATGTTTATTAGTAATGTGGTTTCATTTCCCTTTATAAAAACACATTTTCGTTGTCTTATGGTTGATTGTTTGATATATTATCCCCGGGTTCCCCGAGATCATTTCTCTACATGGCCACAATCACAACTCCCTAAATGATAGATATTGTCAACTATCAGCGAGAGTTTAGGGTGTGTTCACATGTAGAAATTTCTCTCATTACTAGAGTGTCATACAACACATAAATATAATAATATGTAAATAATAGAAGAAGTGTAAACAGATGGAATAACATAAGGAGAAACTAAAGACTAACCTATCATAGTGGAATTATACACGAATAATAAATAACATATAAAACTGGTAATCATATAAAAAAATATATTATAATATAGGTCATTTAAAGATGGATTCGTGAAAAAGGTGTACATGGGCCTAGTAAATACATGTATACAAAAGTATCAAAAAGAATCCAAAAGTACGAGGTATCCCAAAAAATATCCCAGATATCTACTACAAAGAATTATCTTTTTTCAAGAAAGAAATGTCTACTATCCAATGTAAGACTATTCTATTTTTCAACACCTTCATACATTTAATCTATTAGGGTACCAATGGAATCCTGGATAAGGTTTGAGAGAAATCATAGTATGCCACCACCAACGGTGTCTATGACATCCATTCCATGTAATGCAAACTAAAATAGTGTACATGAATAAATATATAAAACTAAAAAAGTTCAATAATGTAATTACACAGTAAATTATTCATCCTCATCTTGTGTCTGAACATGATATCATTTAATTATTGAATTATGTTCCAATTTATATAGTATGTCACATGATGTATAAATATCACTTGAATCACAACCCGATAGTATTAGTAAATGATCCATGGAAAATACAAGGCACCCTTAAATGATAGTGATAACTAAGAGGACCTATAGTAAAAGCCAAGGAATCCTGTAATTATTATAATAGAGGATATAAGGTAATAACCAAGGCATCCTTTGCCTTATGGGTTAAGACAACTCAGTAAAAATCTACAGCCCGACTATAAGGTGTAACAGTATAATCCATGGAACAATGCATAAGTCATTCTACAATAATTTAATTCCAACTGAGTATAAGTATTTCCTCCAAGTTAAAACAAGTAAGAAATTATTGGACCTGATGGGTGTAGACATAGCTTTTCATGTTTTTAGATGTCATGATAGATTCAACGAGTGTATCCAAGGAATCCAATAGTGATAATTTGGATATCCTATAGTCTCATATCCGGCATCAAATAGAAGACAAAGATCGAGTTCCAAGGTGGGTCTCGCCCTTTGTAAATGGAATCCTTGTATCTTAATGGCTTCCATGTGTGCTCATATAAGTCCCTTAGAATCCAATTATTGATCAAGTCATAACACTCATATGATGATTTCAATTTCAATATTTATTAATCTCATTAAAAATGTTTAATTTAATAAATTAGGCCATGTGATACTCTTAAATTTTCATGTCATTTGGTTCATGTCATTGCGTTTTATTAGTGTGACAACGCATAACTAAGAATGGAAATTTTTATTAATTCATTTAATCTATAATATATTCATTGGTTTTACTCCACTACATTCAATTAAGCATGGAATGGTGTGATATAGATGTGAAACAAATCCATTTAATTACATTCAATAATGCCATGTCATTTATATAGTATACATTCCGTTCATAATTAAGATTCATTAATTACATTTAAACAATTACCATAGGTGGGTTAGGTGACATTATCATATAAAAGGGATAATAATTACAATTTGTAAATTATTTTATTTAGAAATGGATTACCATTAATAGGGTTAATCCATAGAACACCCGAACAGTGGCACAGATGAACGTGACAAATCACTGAGGTCATTAATACAGATACACCATACTAGGGGTGGGAAATATCAAGGTCATAACCTCCAATGATAGATAATATACATAACATGGGTCTTATAATATTATTCTAGTAATTATAAGAAGGGATCATAAATCAAATAGGAAATTCCTGATGAAATCATCAAGAGCATAATGACAACAATTTATAAAATAGTGAGACCTGAGGGATGATTCATAGACCACATACCCTAATATTGTATGAATTTCTTCATCTAGTATCAGCCCTTAAATTACCATGGATTTTAATAAATAAGAATAATGGATCAACACTCTAAAAATAGGCCATATGAACTTGTATCTAAATAGGATAAGACATGGAAAGAAGAACGAAGAATGTAAAAAGGGAAATTGAGTACATACTGATGGACATCCAACATGATGAATAGGGATCAAATTTGACTGTGGATAAGTATTTATCACCAAGCATGGATTTCTGCAGAGGAGGGAATGATATGAGAGAAAACCCCATTGAATAATGGATATAGGATGAAAGAAGAGGATAGGTGAGTTAAACACATCATTTAGGTAAATTCTATAATTTTTTAAATCAAATAGGGGTCTCAAATTTTGGTCGCATTACTGGACAAACCATGCACCAACTATGTACCTACCACTACATAAAGTGGAAACCTACATGGCTAGGCTACACAATTAAGTAAAACATGTTCTAATCATGAGAATCCCCACTGATAAAAACTGTCAACATCTCGAATGGGCGTGTGTCCCCTTTAACACGGTTAGAGTGAACTGTTCATCGTTCTAGCTTCTCTTCCAGCCCTGCACGATTAGGAGAGACCATATGGGCTAGGTTTCACAGTTTCTACTAACCGTTCATCCCCATGTTTTTCAAAATTTTCGGGGTTATGAGATATGAATAATCCCGAGGAAACGTTGAAACCTTTATTTCCTTTTTTGGCATCCATATTAGGTCCAAAATGTAGAATTAGACCAAACATAAAAGTATCTATACATCAAATAAAAATTGGGTTATTACATTATTACCCCTCTTAAAGGAACTAATCCCTGAGTTCACCTTCCAATGATGGTGAGACACAATCTGAGAAAATATATTTCCATTGGGAATGTACATCATCCTCTTATTCCCATGTCTCAAAATGTACACCTCCATGCTACCATGGCACTCGTACTAAATGGAAATAATATCATCATAGAAACTTTTTCCTCATTTAATAATTCAACTAGGATAACCCTTAAATGTATCATCATTATGGTACTCGACCTACTCAAGATCAAATTTATGAGATGGGTTTCAATTATAATGGAAAATCTATGAAATATGGAAGATTTTGTGCATTGAATTGTACCACTGAGGTAATAGAAACTGATAGTCTATTGGTCAAACTATCTCCTGAATCCAAAATGGACTTACATAACGAGGGGATGGATTTAATTTCCTCTATATATGATCTTAAGACTTATACATGATATGGGGACCAATTGGGGATACCTATCCTACCTTAAGCCAGTATGGTGTTGAACAACACAACATATCATTAAAGACTTCATAGGGATCCATCTAAATCATTTCATGAAAGGTTTTATTATAGGAGAACTATAGTATAGGGATATTATTCACCCATGAGAATTCAAAACCATGGTTTCATTCTTTGATTATATCATCCAAAACCTTTATCTTCTGTTATAACTGGAAATCGGTCTAAGGGTGAAATTTTGAGCTCAAAAGCACTAGTGTACCAATGGACTTCTAAAAATAATTCCATAACCATGATTCCAAACAAGTGTCCCTATATGAATTGATAGTACAAGATATCTCATATAGTATTATGACCACACAAACTTATTTTCTTCCCATCACATTAACTGAGATAGTGTCCTGGGTAGTAAGGAAGTTTGAAACCATGGTCAATCTTTCAATGACAACCCAAACTATGTCACTAAATCGAGGAGAACACAGTAAGTAGATTATAATGTCTTTGGGAACATCATCCCATTTCAATTTTGGGATTTGAAGTGGCTATACCAATCCAGAAGATTCTAGTCCTCCACCGTCTCCTATTGATAGGTTTAACATCTAGATATAAAACATGATAAATGAAATCTCATCCCATTCCACCAATACATGTGTCACATATCTCAATACATCATGAAGATTCCAAGACGAACTACTCACTAATAAGGGTGGGAATCTCACATCAGTTTTTCTCTCACATGTTTATGAACCTAGGAACACCCATATATACATGGAACATCATCTCTTTTCATAAACTAATCTAAAGGGGGGTCCTCACCAGTAATACTCTCCCGTAGAACTAAGACTTCAAGATCATCAAATTGAATAATCTTCACCCTACCAAGGATAAAAGAGGTAATGATTATATCTATGATATAAGAATGAATTTTACTATCATATAACTCTATATGAAGCTCGAAAAATTGTGCCATAAATTTATATTCAACACTAGATTCAAGTATGGAATGTTCATGAATTTTTTGACTCAGCGCGATGACTACTGTATTCTCATTCTAGACATATAGGTAAGATCAAAATAAAAAGACTAAATATATTATCCCCAAATTCTGTATCTAAGATTCATTTCATGCTACAAAAATTTATATTTGGGGATCTTGTGGTCTTTATACACAACCAATCACTCACTCAATAGATTTTGTCTCCAGTAGAGTAAGGAATGAACAAATGTCGCTAACTCAAGGATGCGAATCTCACAGTTTCTTTCATGAGGACTCAACTTCCATGATCTGTATGAAATGTATATATCTTATGGCATCATGAAATCTCCATGTACGATGTCTGATTCGTCACAAATTACTCTATTTCATCTACCAAGGTCTAGAATAATAACAATTGGTGTTGAGAAAAGCCTCCCTTTCAGATTCTGAAAAGCATTGTCATATGCTTATGACCATTGGAACATACAACCCATCTTTGTAAGACCAGTAATATGTGAATAAAGGAATGATAAGTCTTATATGAAATTTCTATGATATTCATCCATCTCCAAGAAACGATGTATGTCAAACACATTATTTGGTTTCTTCCATGAAACCGTAGAAATCAACTTCTCAGGGACAAAAAATACTCTGGATTCAGATATAATATTACCTAAGAAGTGAATTGTGTCGATCCGGATGTGGCACATGGAAATATTTGCATAAATATTATTATGTCTCGGAATATATGAAATGATATCATGATGTTTAGCGTGTTCTCTACAAGTGTGAGAATACCCCAGGTTTTTTTCCATGCGGACAATGAAAAAAGAATACAAATAATGATAAACAACTTTATTAATCACTACCATGAAAATGGAAGGCACATTCTTATGACCAAATGGTACAATTTGGTACTTATAAATACCATGCCCACTATGTAAAGCTATAAAAGATATGTATGACGGTACGACTCACTCCTAATGATATCTTGATCTCAGTTAAATATTAGAAAAAACCCTATCTCCAAGGATCTTGTTAAAGATATCATTTATTTGAGACACTAGATACCATTTATTAACTATAATCTTTTTTTAAATATCGATAATCCATTTATAAATGAAGTATTTTATCTTACTTCTTGGTGAATAGCACAGGTGAAAACCAAAAGGTAGTGTTAGTCTATTCAAAACCATAGGCCTCTAGATCCTCCAACAATCACTTTAGCTCCTAGAGCTCAGTAGGTTCCATCCTTTATGGAGGAATAGAAATAATAGTTTATCCTGGAATGATCTCAATCATAAACTCAACCTACCTCTCGAGAGGTAATCTAAAAAAATCATTGGGAAAGATGTCCCTGAAGTGATCTACTACTAGAGAAAAATATTACATGTGTAATCAATGATCCTATATGATGATAAATAAAATCTGAGTGGTCAACCCACATATAACATGTTTCTATGGTCCCGCTCTACTATCCTGGACATCCCTCTCACCCATGTGAGGATAAATACATCCCTCTGGTGATGTAAACAACACCTTGTAGTGATATCGTCCCATGAAGTCATTTTATGGAACCAAACAATCCATGCCAAGAATTACATAGATTCCATTCATCTCAAGAACAAATAGGTCCCACTAGAAAGGGTAACTACCTACCCTAAATGATTTTTAATCACCTATATTGAATAAGGAAAATACTATTGTGGAGGGTAGAAGAACAGTACCTCAAATAATATAAGGGCATGCAGTCTGATCCTCAAGTATTAGTTGTAAGGATTGAAAATGGAATGTTGGACTACCCTGATCATGGCCTCTCAACTAGATATGTTGATCTTGAGTCTAGTTAGCATGGACACAACATCCTCCTCAGATAGTCCCACCGATTTTACTCCAACTCCCCGTCTAAAGAGATGTAAAAGATTATTCTCTTGATGGTGGAGATAATGCGGAACATATACCACTAGAAGTGGATGGAAAGTTCTGATAGAATATATGATTATTCCTCACATATCCCAAATCATATCACTCAATTAGGTCTTGATCGTACTAAGGATTTATATACCCCTTTCATTCACAGTACTGGAATATAAGGGAGCTTCTAGTGTAGTTACTCTAACCCCCACTTCTCTAAAGTGAACCCTAGAAGGGAAACTTCCTCCTATTGGAATAAATACTGGTCTTCCTCAACATTGATACTATATTCCTTATAATGTAACCTTCACTTAGGCTGCGCAAAATGATAAGGTCATTATTGAAAATATTAGAGAATGAAGGTTTGCAAAAAAATATCATAAGGATGGATGGATTTGTGAAGGCCATCCTCAATGTGTCTAGAACGTGAATGCTCATACTTAGATTGAAGTGGTAAAAATAATTATACTCATTAAAATGGGTTGAATAATCCACGACTGGCATATAAAACTTCTCTAGATGCACGTACTATCTAGCTCAGTCATCTCTCATCTTTTGAGAAGTGAACTGATCATAGAGGGTAGTCTAAAAATCAGACAATAAAATGCCCTAAGGATTACCATATTGGGTAATAGCATCCCACTAGAACAAGGGAAAATCACATAGAATATTAGTGGAAATATATTCCCTCTAATCTGGAGGAATATCTATATGCTCTAATATATTTATAAATAGTGTCCTGCAACCAAGAATCAGTAGCCTGTGGAACACCATCCTCTAATTAAGTGGGAGGATTATTCTACTATAAATCACATTTTCAATCAATCATCACAGGTTTAGAACACAAATAACCTTATATGGATTTCATATGACTTAGTAAATTCTCGAAATGATGATGGTCATACTCAGATCAGGTACAGTAGGAGGTGCCTCAAGTGAAATTGTGGGTGGTAAGGCA
The DNA here is from genome assembly GCA_963277665.1 of Viscum album. Taxonomy (NCBI): domain Eukaryota; kingdom Viridiplantae; phylum Streptophyta; class Magnoliopsida; order Santalales; family Viscaceae; genus Viscum; species Viscum album. The sequence goes on from OY728123.1 coordinate 211,276,201, forward strand.
TGAGGCTCATGGCCCACCGTGTTTGGAGCATGGTCATAGCCACCCTCCTTGTGAACAACATGATAATTTCATGGTTTCGTAGCACTAAAAATTCATATCACACCCCTCAGAACAATATTAACACAGGTAGATATCACTAATGAAAGTATATGATAATGAAAGGGCTCACTACCCAATGTATACCACCCCAAATACCTTACTATAAGGTGGGGTATTGGAAAGAGTTCAACTTTAAATAATAGGGATTCTAGTACATGAAGGGTCAATATCACCTTACCTCTTCATTTATAAAAATGATTTCATTCTATAAGTCAGGAATTAACTTTTAAATATTAATTTTCTTATATTATATTATCAAAGTATGATTAAATTGGATTTTTCATTCCATGTGAATCAAGAACCATACACCCTAAAAATAAAATTTACACCCATTTAATTTCAATTTCACCCCATCTAAATTGGGTCTCATAATATAACTTGTTATATATTACAACATGACTCAATAAACTACCCATTATATTCCATGAGGGATCATACACCTCATGAAATGAAATTTTCAAACACTCTTTTATATCCAAAGAGTATCATAGGATTAATATAACTAACATAGGTTAAATCAACAATACCATTAAATATAAGTATTTTATGTAGTGAAATTTACATATATGTCATGATATACGTATGTAATGTGAGTTCTAGGTTCCTACTATAATGAATGATTGATGATCCATTCCCACTTCTCAATAGTCCACAGATAAAACAAAAAATTCAATCACAATAATAATAATATCCATCACAGAACATATGTCTTTCCCAAAAGTGAAAGGATTTAATCTGTAATAGTAATGTGAGTAATAATTATTATTATTTCAAGAAACTCTAAATTTATCTCAAAAATGGGTTAGCTATTCCCGAGAATAAATTATATCCAAGATCGAAAACACTCCTAATATCATTTCAATTATATTAAGATAGTAAATTACGAAAGGAACCACATTGATTCCACTTCATCATGTCCTAACCCCCTGTTCCACTTATAGGTTCCCTGATTCTGGTTAACTGCATATCCTCATGAAAAATTCCCCACGTTCCAGAGGCTTCTAATAAGTAGTGAGGGTCTAGGGCATGTCTGTGGGGAGACTATTCCATCACTACCATAGTGTATCACAACATAGAAATATAATAAGTATTAAATATTGAATTAAGTGTAACCAAATGGTATAGTTGAAGCAGAAAATAAAGACACTAGACCATTAACCCATTGTATAAGAATCATACATGAATAATAAATAATAGAAGAAACTGCTGATCATATAAATTTATTAGTGATAATGTAAAGCATGTTTCTACAAAACTAGAAAATAGGTATACATGGAATCAAGCAATACAAGTAATAGAAAAATATAAAAAAGAAACAAAATGTATCTCGTATTCTGAGCACTCTACCAGTTATCTCCTAAAAATATTCATCCTAATGAAATAATGAAATATTGTGTTTCCAAAGAAGTACACCTCCCATTGTCAACAACTGCATACATGTAAAATTAATGGGTACTAAAGCCAGATCATATATGGTGTGAGATAAATCTCAGTAGGCCACCACTAATGAAATATTTAATATCTGGTATGTGTAATATATATTGAAAGAGTGTGAAGATATTCATATATAAAATTATAGGTGTATAGTAATGTAAACACCCAGTACCTTCTTCATCTTTAGCTGATTTCTGAACATGTTATAAATTCATCAATTCATTATTTCTGGGTATATATAGTAAGTCACATTAGGTATAATCATCACTAATATCAAAACATGATATTAATAATAAATTCTGCTAGGTATAAACACGGAATCCTGAAATGATAGTAATAATAAATAGGATCCTAGTTAATAACGAAGGAATCCAGTAATTATGATAACATATGATCTAAGGTAAGAACCATGAAATCCTTGACTAAGGGGTCGAGAAAACTCAGTAACAACCTTTATCCTGTCTATAAGGGGTAATAGTGTATTCCAAGGGACAATGACGAAGTGTGTCAAAAATAATTTAATTATAACTGAGTCAGATGATCTCATCCAAGGTAAATATGTAAGAAATGACTAGGATCAATGGGTGTAACCATGGAACCACATGTACATATAATGAACATTCGATCCAATGTGTGTATCCAAGGCATCCTATAATGAAAAATTATAGATCATACGGTGTCATATTAGGCTTCCAATATTAGAAAAAGAGCATGTTCCAAGGTGGGTATCATACTTTTCAACTAGAATTATTGAATTAGAATAGAATCATTGAGTGCTCAATGCATTACCTCAAGAATCCAAAAGTAGCTCGAGTATAAAAAATCATATAATGAGGTCAAGGTCCATATTCTTTAGGAATATTACATTTAATTCATTAAATAAATTAGTCTAATTACAACTCATTCATTTTTCAGTAATTTGGTTCATGATGTTTTGTTTCATTGGTGTGAAAAGGCATAAGAAGGAATGTGACCATTTATTAGTTCATTTCAGTCATTATGAATTCACTGGTTCCAGTCCACTTCCTTCTATTGATCATGTTATGGTGTATTATGGATGTGAAATTAATCCATTTGATTAAATAAAATACGGAAAATTCATCTACATAGTATACTTACCATTCATAATTAATGTTCGTTACTGACAATGAAATAATTAACATATAGTGGAATTATTAAATACATGGTCTAATCATTCCAATTAAAAATTCATTTTATTGATAATGGTATTACCATTAACAGGGTCGAGCCATTAAACACCATAACGGTTGAATAGTGGAACACGAAAACCCACTAAAGGCATAAATACCAAAAACACCCTACATGAGGTGGTTGATATTGAGGTAATAACCTCCAATGTTGGATAAGATATATAAAAAGGGTCTTAAAATATGGTACTAATTACTATAAGAAAGGCATAATTATTAAAAAGGAAACACCCAATGAAATTTCATTGTGAGAAATGATGAAAATATATAAAATTGAGTGAATTGATGGATGAGTCATAGACCACATAACTTCAGTTCATTTAACTTTCCTCATCTAGTATCAACCTTTATTTTGTCCAAGATCGGTGGAATTATCAAGAATGGATCGCCATACTGAAAATATGGCATATGATTCTGTGTCTAAATGGAATCATTGAGGGAAAGAAGAATGATGAGATGATCAAAATGAATCGATTACTTACTAATGTCCATCCTACGCGATTAATAAGGATCAAATCATAATTCTGATCTGAGAATTGTCTGCAATCCTAGCTTTAGGTAAAGTAGAGTTCAAAATGGGATAATAATACATTCACACTATAAATATGAGTAATGAAGAGAATGGATGAGTTACACATTTCATTATAGTAAATTCTATAATTTTTCCAACCAAATAGGATTTCCATGGTTTGACCACATGGTTGGCCAAATGGTCTGCCAACCATGTACCAACCACTTCTTAAAGAGGGAACTTTCATGGTTAGGTAACAATTTATGGAAAACCATCCACCAACCATGAGAGTCACCTCTTCTTAAAACTATAGACATTTCACACAAGACTGTATCCCCTATCACACGGTTTGGGAAAACTGTAAAACTAACCTGCCTATATGTTTATCCCTCCACTGTTAGTAGAGACTGTGATGGATGGGTCACATGGTTTCTAATAACTATGTGAACCGGTGGTTTAATCTAATGGCCAAGGTTCCACGGTCCGAGCAAGCCCCTCCCAGCCCCAAAACCTTTATAACCCCATGAAAACATATTAGCTAAAAAAATAAATAATTAGAAAAAAATTAAAAGGATCCATACTTGAGATAAAAATCAGGTTCTTATAGATTGTACAAGTTCATGGTTACATGATCTCTTATTTTCAGTATGCTATAATTTCTCTTCTATTAAATTTTATTGTTTACCAATTTTCTGACATGATAGGTACGTCCTTGAACTTTTATCCACCTGAAATTGTATTAGAATTGAAGATTCAGTAGTTTATCATTTTCTGGTCATAGTCCTTAGGGATTCACCCTTAACGTTAGTTAACATTTTCTATTGCATTCACATCATTACATTGAACAAAAAATCATACACACTAGCTCAAATAATGATGGGTTATTTATGTGTCATTTTCACTTCCTTATAATGGTTAATGAACTGAATGTATGAGTAGAAACATAATACCACTTCATGGAAGTTTCATAAATTAATATATTAAAAAACATAATAAAAATTATCAATCAAAAAATATTATTTCAATATAAATTAATCTTGGAATTTCTAAGGTTATAATAAAAATTGGATTCCCCAAAACAATGACCCAAATAAAAACCTGGAAAAAATAAATATTTAATAATTAAAATTAAAATTCTTCAATATAACTTCTGAAAGAAATATTAAAAAACTTCAGAGGAAATGGATGTTTATAAATGAATTTAACTATCAATATGATCTAAATTTTATCATTTTAGTTCCCCAAAAATCACATTTTCGACAAGATAATCACATAATTTCATTTCAAAGAACAATATGAAAAAAAACTAATAACTGTTTTATTAAAAACTCTTTTCAAACATACAATACAAAATTAAATACTAGAAAATTATTTGAAAAATGCATAAAAAAGTTGCCACATCAGATTCTCAAAGACTTATAAGTCTTCTTTTCCTTAATAAATTCATCATTTTTATTTTATAATAGAATGAAATATTCAAATATTATCTCAAAATGAAACATGTTAAAATAATTATTTATAAGGAATCATATTTTTTATTGTATATATATTTTAATGAAATTTTGGAAAAATTCCTACCTTGATTCAAGAACTCAAAAAATTGAAGTTGGAAAAGAACCGATAATCCTTGAAAACATCATTCCTTGTATATAAAATCTCCCACTTCATTTCTTAAATTACTATTCATTTTCATGTTCTTGGAGTGAATTATAGGTTGATTTAATTGGAAATAAAACTTTTAAAAGAGGAAAATTCAATTATCACTCTCCCCTTGGTTCCTAAAACCAAAGTTCTTTATTTTACTTCATTAATAAAAATAAAATGATTATAATATAACTCAATTTCCCAATTATTAATTTGGGTTCAACATTCCCCTCACCTAAATGAACACATTTTTTTAAAATTGTGATATTTATATTATTTTTTGAAGCCATGAATATAAATATCACTTATTCAATAAATGTTTCTATTTTTTTCATCTAATGTATCATGGATTCACTATGGGATCCTACTTTCCCATTGTTATACAATTTCAAAGGAATTATATAAAAATATTTTTATTTGTATATCTATGGTTTTGGTTTCAAAACTCTTGAGTCCCCTAGGTTAAAATCCAATTATTTAGATTCCCCATACTTGAATTATAATTATACACAAATCAATCATATTGAACTCCTATTCATACTTCCTAATTTCATAATTAATTGAAATATTGTGAAACATCACTCATAAATCATTCCCATCCAATTATTTAAAAATCAATGTAATCTGCATGACAATCATGAATTCTCTCCCTAGGCTGAAAATAAATTAAGTGAACATTGAAGCGAAAATACCCTCAAATCATTCAAAATAATTATTGATTGTGAGGATTTTTTTGGTATGTAAACATCATTGAACGGTAGCTAAAAATAGTGAAAGGCCCCTCGATTCAACAATAAAAACCAAAACAAATCACCAATGTTGAATCATAAGATGGGATAACATATTGTTTCAAGGAGATTGAAAATTCGGTAGATCACAATTTGTTTTAAGGGGTATAAGAGTATATATATAATTATTTACTAGTTAATGATAATAGCCAAAATATACTTAAAAATTTTCATTATTTTTATTTTAATAATAGACATAATGATTTATATTTTTCTCAAAATATATCATTATGAAAATTATATACAAATAGTTTTATTTCAGTCAAATGATTTTTAATCGGTGAAACATGGTCGGTAAAGTTATTTTCTACTCCCTATAAATAATTATTTTAATCACCATAACTAATAAAAAAATTACAATTATTTTATTGAAAAAGAAGTAGGGATATTCCCCCATATTTAATTTATATCTACCTCTAAAATAATTTGAAGAAAACTACTTAGGATTTGGAAGCATCATTTTTTTTATTGAAGAAAATGTTTCGTACTTTATGTCTTTGGAAAGTTCCTCTGGTTTAAATTTTACATATCTTACAAAATTAATAGAAACCAACATTAATATATAGTTGAATAATTTTTATAGTTATTACAAAAAAATATTGATTTAAGGGGAATTAATTTAAATGATCAAGGATGCAGATTCATCTTATCTTGAAGAACACTCGAATTTTATTATAATAGGACTACCTCTACAGTCACATGGATTTATTCATTTGGTCACTTGAATGATTGTGGATAGTACAACCCTTCATTTTCTCACTCTACCTATTATATACCCAGTAAAATTCACATTCCACCAAACATTTACTCCTACATTAAATTAACATACTATATTAATATTTAGTCATGTTTTTATATATTTATTTTTATATGAAAGGTTCACAACCTTTTTGAATAACTACTTACAAATCATTATCATTGGACCGACCATGGGGATTCAAATTCACGTAGAGACTTACATTGTATATATATGTGAATTGTAACATCCCGATATTTTATAATATATTTCATATAAATTAAATTAAATTCTTTAATAGATTGTGTTATATGAAATACATAGTTTGTATTTTATTATATATGAAACCATGTTTATCTATTATTGCACAAAAATCCAATTTCTTTGATAACATGATTAACACGAAAGACCGAGTTTTATGGGAAAATAATATATTATTAATATTTAATAGGACAGTTATCATCTATCTGATGGAATTGAGGGTATAGATAGGAATAACATAATAATAAAAATATGGTTTAAAATTTTATATATAATTAATTGGTTTGGGACCAAATAAATTAGAAATGAGTATCAAAACAAATTGGAAATAATGTATTTTTTTAAAAAAACTATTTATATAACCACACATACAATTTATCATAATAAATTAAATTAATCACCACTATTGAAAGATCATAATTGAAATGTATGTGTTAGATATTCAATCAAAATTTATAAAATGAATCCAATTTATTTTATAAATGTATGAATTGTAGAAATATAATTTTATGCATAAGAAGATGTATTTTCTAAATGGGCAGGTTTTCCACCTATTAATTGAATATTTTTTTAAAACTATATTTTGAAATATTTATAAATTTTATTTCAAAAAATAATGATCTTATTATAAATAATATTTTCAGAAATATTTTATGGTTAATTTTTGTATTTTTCATAGAAGTTTAATTTTTGATGATTTTTGAAAAATAATGAATTTTTATTAAAAATTGACTTTTTGTTTGAATAATTTATAATGGTAATTTATACATTCAATTGGTTTTAAAGTAAAAAATAGTTATATTATTCATCTATTAATCAAATTTTTGTCATTCGAATTATTTTAATATTTATTTTTGAGAAAAAATAATGTGATCTTTTTCAATTTAGACACTATACTTTCTCATTACATCTACGAGATTAATTTTAAGTTAAATTCTTCCAATTTGATGAATTTAATTTTGAAAAATGGATTTAGTATTTGGAATCATAATAATTTATAATTTATATAAAATTAAATTTATTTTTTGACCAAATATATTAGTGAAACTGATTCAAATTAATTATAGTGATTTAGTTGAAATGGGTTTACTTAGTGGTAAAACATAGAATATAAGGTATAAAAATGACCCAACACATTTTAAGCTCACATTTCATGAAAACATTTCTACTCTTATGACCTTGGAATCTAAATTTATGATTTTTTGGGGATCTTTTCCATTAATGGGACCCATATAAAATGTTAGTCAAATAAAAAGTTGAAAACTCATAACATTCTTCCTTTTAATTTCTCTAATTATTTTTGGACAGTGAAAAACTACATAGATTTGGTTAAAAATATATGTTTTAAATACATATTAATTTTTTATCATACTAATTTTTATTTAATTTTATAGATGACATAAGTACATTACAGTCATAATAAACACAAACAAAAAGATTATTTACTTATTAATAAAATAAAATAAATTATACTAAAACATTAAATGCGGGTGTAAATAGGATAAATTATCATGTTAAGTTATTATTTCATACAAATATATAAATATAAATATATTTTATCTTGATATATTTTAATTACAAATTGTATTGGTATTTTTTAAATACCAATTTAATAAATAATGTCTAAATTGGCATTGATTTTATTTATAATAAATGATATTTTATTGAATGATTTAAAATTACTAAAATTTCATATTATAAAATTAATTCTTTAAATGTAAATAAATATAAAATATTGTCAAAGAATTTACTAATCTATTTTTTATAATAAACTTATTAACCCCTAAATTTTGAAAAAATTTGTTAGCGCAGTTAACGTTAAAGCGATGTTTTACCGTTCTACATGTGATTATAATAAAATCAATTTCCAAAACAAATGGTATCTTTTTTTATAATTTTATTTCATATTAATAAATATTAGGTGTAAATATTATATTTTATAACACTTTAATTCTGTATAAATGGATGAATTACTAAGCTTAGAAATCTAGTTTCCTTAATGAGAAACTATAATGAAAAATTAATAAAACGTAGGAGTTGAGGAAAAAAATGTTTAAAAATTGTTCAAATTTTGTGTGTTTGAGATTAATAATGACCAAATAATCCCTAAAAATTTTTATTCAATTTTTGAGAAATTTATGTAACAAATACCTCACAGTAGTAAATACTTTGGAGTATTTACAAGAATGTCAATCCACATCCATTATATAAAGGAACTCACTCTTCCCAATCCTTCACACCTCAAAAATCATCATTGACCGTACAAACCCTTCCCAAACATACTCTAAAAATCCATAATCTCATCATAGAATATTTAAATTTGGTATAATTAAATCTTAGGAAGACCTTTGGTTTAAACTAGAATCAGTTACAAGAAGAAGAGGTAACGTTCATCAATGTGCATTTCTGTTTATTTTATTTCGACACCCCCTAAATTTTAAATCATCCATGATTATATAATAACACTAAATATAATAAATATAATGATATTTTTATGTATATTTTATTTACTACACCAACATACACATCCATCAAATGGGTAATAAAATCATTGTTTGTGGGTACGGAGGACTACCGCCTTATGAAACAATATCAGTCATTTTTCCAATACCACCTCTCATGATTGGACATAATGATGTAAATAATTTTTATATATGATATTTATAAAATATTTATACCTATGGGGTAAATATATAAAATTCACTGTTTAATATTCTATACAACAAGGGATACGATAACGTCACTCCTGTGTATGGCGGACTATCGCCTCACGAAGTGATGTGAACTGTTTTTCATTAATGTATTACATATAAGGTACTATGGGTAGATATAATGAATATACATGGTATAATATAATTAATTAGTATATTAAAAAATTAATAATATATCTTTAAATATAATATATCATTTTTTAATTACCTTTTATCAAATGGAAAAAGTGATAACATCATTCGTAGATGTGTAGACTACCGACTCCTCGAAGAGACGTGATACATTTTACATCACAATAAATAAATATATAATTATATATTATTAAAAAATATTTTATTTATGATATAATTATAATTCTAGTAATATATTATTTTACTTACCTTATTTTCTTAATGATAATTGAGAAATGGCCATGTTCCTCATTCGTATGTATGACCTACCATCTACACAATCGTAACATTGGTTATTTTTTCATGACCATCTTTAATGATTGGTTTTAAAAATAGTAAATAATATAAAAATATGATATTTATCTCATAATTATAATTATATATATTTAAAAATAATAATATTTTTGACCATAGTCAACATACCAAAGTATTTTTTGACACAATGACGAATATGGTCAAAACATCCGATGCAAAGATAATCAATAATGTAATTTTATATAACATGGTAATAAGTGAAATAAAAGTAATAATAATATTTAAAATTTTTCTAAATAAGGAAATTAATTAACATAATTTTATTATTTAGGAATATAAAAAACAAGTGAGTCAAGCATGACTCAAGGTAAGGAGATTTCAAGTATCACTTTTATTTCTACAAGACTTATTTCATACTCACCACTCGTTTATTTTTTTATGTATATACATCCATATGAAATATTATGTCATGAATTTAATTTATTTTGTTATATTAAAATTTTCAATTTTTGATATTCTTTCAAAGATCTCATTATTCAGTAGTTACTCAATTGGTCGTGGTTTTTCTCGTCTCACTTTTACTCCTATGAGATATATGACATATTCGCCACTTGTTTTTATTCAGTGATTTGTCTACTATCCATGAATGTGTTTAATTATTGTAATTTATAAATTAATGGTTATATACATATCCATTTTAGTATCTATCATTCTTTGTTTTTATGGCTTCATTGTTACTAAACCCTGTAATGGATTTTTGTCACGCTATTACTTTTTAGAGAATTAAGTCATATTATGCACCTATATTATTTTATGTTGTGTATATATTTCTTAATTGACTTTATATATGATATATATATATCCCTATTTCATGATATTTTGTGTTTCACATAATGTTATTCTTTAATGTGGATTATTATTTTATGTTACCAAAGTGTCCAGAGTCTTTTGTTACAATCTCATCGATTATTGGAATTTTGTGTGATTTTGTATCTGATGTAAAATAATTATAATTTTCATGAAATATATTATACTATGGTTATTCATGATTTTTTTTTAATAATACCATTTTTTCACTATTCGTTACTTAAAATATTTAATTAAAATTTAATAATACAATTTATCTTTATTTCTATCTTTGGGTGGAAATGTGTTTTCTTCCAAAACCTTGTTTTCAAAAAAAAATGTTTTAAAAAATGTTTTTTAACTCTTAAAAAATATTTATTAATGTATTTTTACACAAAAAATCAAATGAATATTATTTAACATTAAAAAAATAATTCCCCTTTGTATTTTACTAAAATGTAAAAGGAACCTTATTTTCATTTCCCTAATAAGTCACATTCAATCCTTTTTATAGTGAAAGTGGAATGTTCTTTTTATCATATATAGAATTTAACGATTGTCAAAATTAATTTAATATAAGTTTAAATTTAATTTTTATGAGGTTATTTTTGATGTAAATGTTCAACAAAAAATGTTTTTTGAAAGAAAATTATTTTTAAATTATTTATGTTTTAAAAAGATTTTTTAAAATGTAAAGGTTATTTTCCTCCAGACATTTATTAATGATATTTTAATAGTATTTACATTCATCAAAATCAAGAAACCCCTTTTTTAATTATCCTTAACTTGTGATAATTTTTTTTTATTTGACCCTCACTCCTTTAAGGATTGATTGAGAATGTTTTAAAGAGATAGTTATATAACTTCTTTCTTCACATGGGCTAATCATGTTGTAAGGATATTTTTATATAACCCGTTTCTTTTCCATATTTTAATAACATTATGAAAGGGATAATGGTTTTTCTTATGATTTTATAATGAAATTAATTCTTTTATGTGTTATTATTATGTAATGGTAAATGGAATTTTTATGTGTGGTTACATTAGAAACCAATGATGGTTTGTTCTATGATAAACCAATGATTTGTGGTTTTGTGATTATCAAAAGACATGTGGGTCCATGATATCCCTCCAATTCATTAGTTATGTAATTAAATAGTATTTTTATTCCATTTTAAGAGTTATTCAATGAGTGAATTGAAAATAATTTAGAAATTCACATGAAATTTTTCTATAATATTTTAATTGGTCTGTAATAATTCTCATGATCGAGATTGATATCACATGTCTTATGATTATTAATTCTCATGACTCTTTCATTTTAAAAGTTTTAAGATTTTATGATCCAGGTATTGATATGATGAGTTATTTTATGATTCACTCATACACATTGATTATGTCATCACACCCTTATGCACACTTTTCCCCATCGATAACATTCAAATTTTAATGATTATGTTTACCCATACTAGGAATTTGATCACACCAATATTAAGTTTCAGTCTTACCTATGTTATAAAAAATTCGGTTGAACGATTTATTTCTATAATGTATTTCAAAAGGATGATTTTTAAGAACTAATGTGTAATAAGAAAATCTGGGTTAAATTGGAGAAATGATTATTTTATGAATTGTTAATTGTTTATGTAGAACATTTTACTAATTCCCTAAAACTATAAATCAAAATGGTACTCATTTATTTTTTATATCAAGGTTTTTTTTTGTTTTTTAGAGTTTGGATGGAAACATTTATTTCACAAATATCTACATCATAGCCTAAAATATAAAGATTTGGATTTCATCATAGGATCTGAGAGTGTGGGTTACAGGCTGTTGTAGTTGTTATCAAAGGTCGGTTTAGATATATTTGGATATTATAATGTTTTAATTTGGGGTTATATTAAGAGTTATGTATATCATATTATGTCTATAATTTTAAGGATTATAATATGATCAAATTCATTGATCCCACTTGGTGGTATTAATAGATGACAACTTAAAGGGAATAATGGAATTTTTGGAGTTTTTTTAATGTGATTAGGTATCTGTAAACCCTATGATCAACATGAATTTTTATTTATGGAGGAAATATTTTTATTTTTTAAATATAAAAAATAAACAACGCATACAATGGGTGAAAAACAACCACATATGGATTTGTGGTAGGGGTTGAACCCATGACCAAGTAATGATAAGTGTTTTACACCTACCACTGGCATATGTTATATCCGGATTAGTGTGACATATTTATAGGTAAATAATAAGTTTATTTTAGAATATTATTTTATTTTATTTGGGGAATATTTTTTTATTTATTTTAAAATAATATATGATAAATCCTTCTAGTCACTGTATTTTTAACTTAGTCAAAAAAATGATAAATGAATTTTAAGGATAATTAATTATAGAATGTTTTTAATTAAACATTGTGTATTAATTTTAAACATCTATGTATCACATGATGCTATACTCATTTTGGTAATTTTCATACCACATACTACCCATATTGTATCTGGTTTTTGTCAAAAGACAGGAAGAATTGATTGAATATCCATTTTATGGTTATATGGTCTTCCAAAGTTGATTTTTTTCAGTTCATACATAAGAAAATTCATCTTAAATACTCAACATATAGAGAAAAATATTATATTGTTGTGGAAATTTGTTGAAGGATGAAATTTTATGTGTCATGTAAAGATATTTATTTATACTTTCAGTCTATATGGATAAAGAATCCATAAAATATTGGAAAATGTTCTTGTAAAAACATGGTGTCATATTACCATATTTTATGATAATATCAATGAAATTTTCCTCAAATATTTTTCATGTGTTTTTTTTTGAAATTTAATTTATATCTACCATATTCTCAATCATTATCTATTAGTCCATGGGAATTAGTTTTCCCTTCAAAAATCATCCATTAATTTCGCACCAACGTAATCCCTATGTGGAATCCTAGTGGTGCATATCATCAGGTGATCTTTATGTTTCCTACATTCCCTTTTATGGGAATTTTTATATATTTCATTTTTATGATGTCTTTTTTAAAAAATTAATTCTAAAAAAGCTCATATTTGGATATATAAGATAAATTTCAATGGTGAAAATCAAATTTAGTTGGTAAGGATATAACAGTCTAAGATTTTATGAAATAATTTTTAAATTTTTTTTATTCTTCAATATCTTTTGTTACATGAAATACACATTTTATATTGTGTTATACACAAAAACATTTTTATCTTTCATTACACAAATCAATGATTTTATTCAATAATGTGTACTACACAGAAGACCCAGTTTTATGGAATAATCATATACTATTAATATTTAATATGATAGTTATAACCATGTTGTTTGAATGAAATTTATGAATAGGATTAACTAAATTATTAAAATATATTTTAAAATTATATATATATATAATTATTTACTTAGTGACCAAATTAATTATAAATTAATGTCAATAACCAATTGAACATATAATAATTTGTTTTTATAGAGAACTATTATTTACCCATAATCCATTTTATGTTAATAAATTAAATTAATAACAATTAGTTAATGATCATAATAAAAATTTATTTTTTATATATTCAATAGAAAATTTTGAAATTCATCCAATATATGCGATAGGCCAAAGATAAGAAAAACCCAATTTTAAGCATATTTAGGTATATTTTTCTAAAAGGACGGGGTTTCCACCTATTAATGGTATATTTTTTTAAAAAAATTATAAATAGATAATTCAATAAACTTTATTTGAAAAAGTAAGCTTGTTATTTGAAATAAAAAATTCAAAATTATCTTATAGTGATTTTATGGTATTTTTCTGAGAAGTTTCATTTTTTATGACTACTAAAAAATACTGAATTTTAACTGAACATTATCTTTTCATCTAAAGAATTTATAATGATTAAATGTATTTTGAATTGGATTTAATGTCCAAATAGTTAAATTATAAATCTATTAGTAAAATTTAGTTCATTTTAATCATTTTTTATCTTTATTTTTATATAAAACATTGTGAACATTTGAATTTTTTTCATTTTAAACCCACCATTTTCTCTTTAGCCATGTTAGATGACTTTGAAATTAAATTATATCAATTACATGAATTGAAATTGTAAAAATGGATTCAATATTTTTAATCATAACAGTTTATATGTTATCATATGGTCAAATTAGTTTTTGAACATATATATTAGTGAGAGGAATTAAAATTATTTACAATGATTAAGACAAAAACCAGTTTACTTTATGATTAATCCTTGATTATAAGGTGTAAAAAAGGACTAAAAACAATTCAAACACCTCTTTTATGGAAAATGTTTGACCCTAATGACAATATGATATAAATTATGCATTTTTGTGGATCTTTTCCATGAAAGTGACTCATATATTAAGTTTATAAAAGGAAAAAAAATTACCTATATTACTTTTAATTTCAATAAATCATCAGGATATGGAAAAACTAAATAGGTTTTTTAATAATTATTATTTGAAATAAAAATGAATTTTTTAGCATAATAAGTTATATTTAATTTTTATTGATGATATAATTACATTAAATGGCTGAGAAATACCAACACATTTATTTTTTAGTTTTAAATAAAATAAAATGAATGATACTAAAAACATTAAAAGTGAGGAAAATTGAATGATTTATTGTGTTGAATTATTTATTTATATTATTAAATCATCATACACATATTTTAACATAATATATTTCAATTCTGTTATTTTCATTATATTTTTTAAATTCAAATTAAATAAGTGATGTCCAAATTTACATTAATGTTATTTTATAATAATTTATATTTTATTAATTGATTTAAAATTACTAAAATCCTATATTATGTAAACATATTTTTAAATTTTATGAAATAAAAAATATTTCCTATTAATTTACCAATTGATCTTTTTTAATGAACTTATTGACCTTTAAATTTTAAATGCATTATTAGCAAGGTTAGGGTTTAAGCCATGTTTTTTTTGAGTTACGTGCGCTTCTATAAAAATTAATTTCCAACACATACGATATTTATAATTTATAATTTATAATTTTATTTAATATTTAAAATAAATGGGTATAAATTTTATAATATTTCTCACTATAATTTAGTTTTAATTGATTAATTACATATGTTAGAAATCTAGTTACCTTAATGAATAATCATAATGAAAAAAATAAGGAAACAAAGGAGTTAAGGAAAAAAATGATTAAAAAATGTTTTTCTTTTCTCTTTTGGAGGGTTTATATAAAAAATAATCCATCCCATACATTATAATTCAGTTTAATAATCATTTTAGGTAATTTAAATCTCCCAATTGTAAATACTTTTTAGTTTTTAAAAGAATTCCACTCCTCATCCACTATATAAAGGCACTCACTATCCCCACTTATTCACACATATCATGTATTTTTTATCATCAAAAACATTTCCAAATCACATCCAAAATTTCCTAATATAAAATTATAATATTAAATTGAGTAATAAGTCATCCCAAGGAAGGACATTGGTTTATACCAAAAAGAGTAACCCGAAGAAGAGGCAATGTTCATCGATGTGCATTTTCATTTCATTTCTTTGTCCAAAAAATATAATTATTATTCTACCATGATTATATAATAAAATAAGTGAGGTATTTATACTGATATTGTTTATGTTAATTTTATAACCTACAAAAATAAATACTTCTGTAAAATGGGTTACGAAATCACCTTTAATGTGTGTGGAAGACTACCACCTCAAGAAACGATATCGTTCATTTTTTCAAAACCACTTCTCATGATTGGACATAATGATTTAAATTATATTTATGTACGATATCTATGATATTTATAAAATAATTATACCTTTGAATTCTATATATCATATACATAATTTTTGTATTCCATATCATATGGGATACCATAAAGTCTCTCTTGTGTACAGTGTACTTCCGCCTCATGAGGCTATGAGAAGCATTTTTCAGAACCATGTTGAATAGATGGTAATAAGGGTAATTATAATTAATATATATGATAAAAATGAAATAATTATTATAGTAATGAAATAATTACCTTGTTAAATGTAATATATATTTTTATTACCTTTTCAGACAGTGAAAACTAAAAACATCTTTCGTGAATGTGTGGACTACCGCCTCCTCAATGTGATGTCACTCCTTTTACGTCATAAGAATAAAATATTAAACTATATATGATTATTTAAAATGGAATTTAGAATATAATTATATTTATATAATCTTAAAATGATACTTACCTTCTTTCCATAATGGTAATTGAAAAATCAAAATGTTACTCTTGTGTATGTATGTCATACCATCTCAATGATCGTAATGTTTTTTCATTTTTTAGAACTATATTTAATGATTGGATTTAAAATTATAATTTACGTATAAATATTACAATTATTTAATGATTATTATTCTTCATATGTTTAAATAATTATCTTTTTTTACCATATTCTACCTACAAAAACCATTTTTGACACACAAATCGAATATGGTCAAAACATCCTACGTAAATTTAATCAAATAAGTAATTTTATATAACATGGAAATAATTGAAATAAAATTAATAATAAACATGAAAAATTTTCTAAATAATGGGTTTAATAAGTATAATATTATTATTCATTTAGATAAAGATCAAGCGTGAAAAGTAAAACTCATAGTATATGGATTTCTAATATCACATTTATATATATGAGACTTATGCCATATTCATAAATCATTTCTTTTAAGTTTTGAAAATACTGAACTATGTCATGTTATAAAATGAATTTGTTTTATTTTATTTTATTCAATGTTTCGATTGATTTTATTCTTTCATGAATCTCATGATTCAAAATTTACTCAATTAGTAACAATGTTTCTCATTCAACTTTTATTTCAGTGAGATATATGATATATTAACCAATTATTTTCTTGTAGTGTATATACGTACCATGAATTTTTTTAGGATTATTATAATTATATTAATTTGGATATACAAATCAATTTTATGGTCTCACTTTCTTGGGTTTCACATCTTCAAAGTAGTCAAAGCTGTATTGGATTGTTGTTAAAATTTTCATTCATAGAGACTTATGTCTTCTTTTGAACCTATCTTCTTTTATGAAGTTTATAAACTGACACATCTACATGTTATATCATGTATATAATTATTTTAAAGATATTTTAAATTTCAATTAATGTTATACTTTCATGTGGATTTTTATTCAATGTTTCCAAAGTGGTAATAGTCTTCTGTTAGTATCTCATCGATTATCGGCATTGTGTATGATTAAGTCTTCGATGTTGAAATATTATAATTCACAAGAAATATATTATAATATAGTTATTCATGATTATTTAAATTAATAGTATCAATTTTCACTAATTGTTACATAAATCCTTTGATATAATTTTTTTAAGAAAATCTTACTTCATTTCGCTCTTTTGTCAGAAATCTCTTTTCTTGCACAACCATGTTTTATAAAAAATCTAAAAAATGTAGCCTCATAGAAATTATTTATTGAATTAATTTTTACAAAACTGTTTCAAATTATTTATTTTTTTTTCAAAAAAAATCACATTTGGATTTTACCAATATGTGAAATGATACTTCATGTTTTTTTCCAAACAATGAACATTCTAACCATTTGACATTGAAAAATGATTTTTTTATTATAGGAATGTATGGATTAACAAACATAATTTATTTAAATATTCCATTGAAATTTTATGAGGTTATTTTTTAATTAAATTCTTAATAAAAAATGGTTTTCAATGAAAATGATTTGCATAATGTTGTATGTTTTAATTAGTGTTCTAAAAATGAAAAGGTTATTTTCATCAAGAATGTTGTTAATGGTATTTTATTTGAATTTACATTCATAAACATAAACAACCCCTGTTTTTACTTATCCTCCATTTTTTAATTTTTTCTATACCATCCTAGTTGTTTTCGGGATGGATTAATAGTTTTTTAAAGAGATTTTTATTTAACATGTTTCTTTTCCACTAGTTAATCATGTTTTAATGATGTTGTTTTAGAACCCATTTTCATGGGTTAATTATGTAATTAAATGGATAATGGTATCTCCTTTGATTTTAGGATGAAATTAAAACTTTTATGTGTTATTATTATGTATTTACAATTTGAAAGTTGATGGGTGGTTACGTTCCAAACCAGTGATGGGTGGTTCTATGATAAACCAATGAATGGAAGTCTAGTTATAAAGTAATTTTGGGTGGCTCTGTTATATACCTCCAATAAATAGGGTATATAATTAGATATTAAATTTATTCCAATTTTAGTATTTCTTGTAATTGTGAATTGAAAATTATGCCCCATGTTATATACATGTTTTATGTATGCTTTTTTGAGTTTATAATTCTTTTCATGGCTGATATTGATATCACATGTCTTATGATTATTGATTCAAATGACTCTCTCATATTCCATTATTTCTTTTTTTATGACCCATGCATTGATGGGGTTGATTTATTTTATGAATCTGTCATATAGTTTGAAATTTTCATCATACCCTTATGCACTCTTATTCCCATTAATGAAAATGAATTTTTAATTCTTATTTTTACCCCTATTGATCATTTGAAATTACCTTTATTCTATTTACCTTTTACCCAGGTTATAAATAATGAGGTTTAATTATTTATTTCTAAAAATTATTTCAAAATAATGATGTTAATGAAAAAATTTTAAATAAGAAGTTTTTTGTTAAATAGGAGAAATGTCAATTTGAATAATTGTGAATTGTTTATGTAGGAGTTTGTAGTGATTTTCAAAAACTCGAAACCTAAAAGGTCATTAAAAATGTACGTGATCCAATTTTTCCTTTTGATGTTGTAATTATTTTATTTAATCATTGGGGTCCCAAATATTAGATGTATAGTTAGAAATGTAATGTTATGGATTTTAGAATTTGTGGATTCTGTGATGTTATGTGTCATACCATTATGATAACCTAGAGAAATATTTAAAACTACATCCAAGATAAAGAAAACAACAGTTGATGTTATTTTCATTAAAAAAATGACATAAAAAAGAACAATAACGAAGATTCATTTCCCATGAAACATGGATTTTGTAAAGACCCGAAGCTTGATGTACATGGACATTACATTACTTTTGCAGAATACTTAATACATAACAAAAACAGACACACAAGGACCGTAATAGTTTAGTGTCTTTGGAAACATGGGACGTAATCTTCTAATCATGGTGAAAGATCTTCAATATCTCCCATAAAGATCTTACCCATTTTTTTTCTTACCTAAAACCTTTCTTTATATCCTGGGGAAAAGAAAACAAATAAAGGGTGAGCTCAAATGCTCAGTAAGGGAAAGCATGGATAAAAAAACATACCATATACATTTGAACTTAAAAACTTGAACATAATGTTTAAACATCAAAAGCTTGAGCAATAACATAAAACATGGAAGTATGTAAGGCATAGATCATTAAGAAACATTAATAATGATAAAATAGCATGGGAATAAAACATGTAATTGTGGCAACCATTAAGCACATGATATGATTTCCATAGTAGCCACGTCATTGCTGCCAACACCATCTTAGTGGACAATGTCCCTTTCTGAATCGAGTTAACTCCTTATTCCAGTCCTATATTACTGAACCGGTTTAACATTCCATTCCAGCCATGTCGATCTCATGAGATATAAATCTTTACCCAATTCATTGGAGGGAGATATAGTTCCCACCCATCTTATAATGAAATCATTCTTACTTGTGCCACAAAATAAACATAAATCATTCAAAATAACCCAACGAATAAAATGGGTTTCATAAACATCATACCATCATCACATAATCCATATAAAAGAAATGAATATCATTTCATAATAAGAAAAGTGAAACCATGTAAATAATAGAGACATTATACTTGAAACATACATATAAGAAATAATGTCATCTTAGTTGAAAAATGGTTTTGATAAAACACTTGAAATGAATTCTTGAGGAAAATATCCTTTCATCTGCAAAATCATTTTCTATTCACAAAATGTCATGATATTTTAAAATAAAGATATTTTGTTGAAAATATTCATGAAATATTTTAAAGGAAGATTCATGCAAATAAGGCTTTATAAAACAGTAAAAATTCGTTCATTCTGTATAAGTTTAAAAAACATTTTTCTCGTACTTTTGCCGAAAAAATCAAAAAGCACCTCGTAATAGTAAGATTCAATACATACCAGGTAGTATAAGTCAAAAATGGGTAAAAATGACTTTAAACACAAATGAAAACACTTTTATAAAACATGGACATGGATGATAGAAATAACCCCTGTAAATACTTATGAATAAGCAATCTCGGATAAAAATGAGATTTGAAAAATTATCCCTTACCTTAGGTCCGATTTGCTTCATCAGTGTCCGAACCTCCGGTATAATTATTTAAATAATGTTATTGAATTATTAAATAATCATATTCATTGTTATGATATCATATATAGTTCACTTATGACTTTATATTACCCGTTCTTTGTTAAATTCCATGTTAAAGAGCGTTTTGGTTAAAATCGTTTCATTTGTCTTCCGTGTTTTGACTTTTAATTATTCATATGATTACTTAGACCATGATTACTTAATTAAAGAATATAAAACATGATTTATATATAATATATATTCAGAATATACATATATACAGTAGATCGATAAATGGAATGAAATACACCGTTCATGGAGACGGTAGGCCGTACGTATGCATGAACGCTGTTTTCGTTTCCTTATTGAGTTGAATGAAATTAAATAGATGAAATACATATATACATAAATCCATTAGAATTATTATTCATTATTATTCGTTATATATACTTTATAATCATTCTTGAATGGTTAATCATGGAAAATGAATCTAATCGCGTTCGTGGAGACGGTAGTCCGTACGTACGCACGAGCGATTATATTGTTCCCATAATTATAGAATTGGAGTGGATGGTATAATATATCAGAATAATTATGACGTTATAATAACCATATATAGTTATTCCTTCACCATAATACCCATCCATGTAAGGTGTTGGTGGAAAAACAGATTACACCACAGCGTGGAGACGGTATTCCATACGTACGCACGCACGGTGATTTTATTTTCCGTTGGATGGATAGATGGTAAAATATGGTTGTTTCATACTTATAATAACATACCAGTATATTAGTGATACTGATATTATTAATTCATAATGTAACAACTAAATAAGAAGAAGTGGAACAAAAATAAAGTTGAAAGAATCGGTAATGGACATTACCTCTTCTTTGAAGTGCCGCTTTGAGACCTCCTCTTAGGGCACTAAAATTGGTCTTTAAAGAAGACCAGGACCTCTAGGGTGTTTCTAGAGAAATGGAGAATAGAATTTTTCAGGGGTTGGAAAAGATTGAAGGCTCAAAGTGGTGTGTGGAAGAGAAGGAGGAGGTGACCTTTTATAAGGGAAGAGAGGGGCACCTTTGGAATTCTTAAAAATATTAATTTATAATAAATCAAAACCCACTTAAAACCGCCAAAAATGACTCATTTCCGAATATTAGATGAGATAGGGTTGTAATATCACTATAAAATCAAATTTAGACATGTTAGGAATTTATTTTAATGATTATTAACTTAATTTATCATTATTTAATCAATTTAATTTAATTTGTGGTAATAATATTCTAAATTTTATATTATAATAAATAATTACTTATTTGTTGTGAATTGTCCATAATTGGATAATTTATAACATTTTATACCATAGAAATTTAAATTTATAATTTGTAAATATTTTTTTTATTTTTAAACTATTTTATAATATAATATTTTTATAAAATAACAATAGTTTCAATTCTGACAATATTCATTTATTTGAATTTAAATAAAATAGATACAGAATATATGTTCGAAATAAAAGCTTTAATAGATTAATAAAAGGTCGTATGTATCTAGAAAATTAGTGGAGCACATTAAAAAGTTCATATAATATTTATTTTATTATTTTTAAAACCATTTATTTGGTTTATCTCTTAATAAAATAATTACAACATCATTTTTTGTATAATTATTTAATATACTGATTTGTTTCATAAAAATTAAAACTAAATCCTATGATGAATATAAATCTATTACCTTTCACAATAATACTTTTAATAGAATTTATCATCTTAAAATCACAATATTTAAATTTTTATATTTATTAAATTATGAAGGTGACAACTTTGGCATCATTTAAAATAAAATAATATAAGTGTCATAATCACTTTTATAAGGCTCCAAACGGTTATATATTAGGTCATTGGATGATTAAGGAGTAGATATACACTACCAATAAGTTTTTGTCTGGTTTGGGGGCCTTTTAATGGGTATTATTATTTCAATAAAAACAATATTACTTATTTTTCACTTAATAAATAATTTTTGTATCATTAATGTATCACCATTAATGACAATTATATATTCCATAAAAATTCTAAATAAATTATCATGATGTAGATAATTTTATTATATTTCTGGAGACTATTAATTTTCTATGTTTTATGATGTTTATCACAAAATTAAAATTATTATACTTATAAGATTTAAGAGAGTGAGATGTTGTCACTTTCTTCGGTTTTGATAAAAATTAAATTATTTTCATGGTCAAAAGTCCATAAAATGAATCTAATCAGACCCTTAGGTAATATGGGTCTAAATTTAGCCATAAAATAAAATTTTGGCATGTTTTAGGGTAATTTTATAATATTATATTTACCCTTAATTACCCGATTTACTTTTAACTATGCTAAATAAAATTAACCGTAGTTACTATTCATAATTCCCAAAAATAAAAAGTAGATTATTAACATAATTTGGACCCACTGGTTCCAAATATGGAATCCATTTTTCCAAGTTCAATAAACAAAAGTTTCAGAAATTAAATTAAAATTAATCCCGTTGTCGAAAGAAAACAGTTTTTTTAAAACATTACAAAAGATTGAATTGATTTAACATACGAATTTAATGTAAAATCAATGATAATGACATATATTATATTAAATGGTAAAAATATAATCTATTTATACTTTAAAACCATTCAATATTATAATTTAACCATATAAATTATTGTGATGAAAAATTTTGTATTTAATTAAAATATAGTGTGTTTTTACTATTCATCAAAATATGAAAGTTACCAGAATAATATGAAAAGTTTATCCAAAGTAAATTTTTATTTCTTGATTACATAGAATAATTTTATTTTGTCAAATTGATGTTATAAACATGTCAAAAATTAGATTTAATGTGGGTGAGCCATCAAAAGGCGGCAAAACTGCATTTTTTGAAAAATAATTATTTTACCCGAAAATTATATATTGTTCTTATACCATGTTCCAGAAAATGTGTAAGATGAATAATAATGTTATAAAATTCAAAATTTAGTTAATACTATTCATAACGGCTAGTTCATAATAATAATACATCGTTGTTTAGTAAAACCCGGTATTGCGTACAACACACGCTATCGAGGAAGGTCGTGATAGCGTGTAATGCAAGCCAAGTCAGGGTTGCATGTCGTGCAAGCTCCTTTTGATGTAGTGTACAACACAAGAAATTAATGAAATTAAAAAGAATATTTTTCATAAATTCTCGTGGTGTTACATTCTACCCCCCTAAAAATGAATTTCGCCCTCGAAATCCGTTGGGGTTATAAATGGTTTACTACTCGAATGTTTCTTTAATAGAAACCCACATCATAAAAAGGAATACTAAAACATCATTTTAAAAAATATTGTTAGAAACATAACGGATACCCAAATAACTCATCACTGGGTTTCCACATAGGAGAACATAGGTGAAAATATGGATATGGAGGAGAAATATAACCTTCATGTTCTGATGGAGAGTGGTAGAGAACATGGCAAGGAAAAATCCAATAATCACAAAGCTATAGATTTGTGATGATCTAAGGTAACATCTGATTAATCAGATATAAGGGAACTAGGACAACATTTTTGGTTTTCAAGATCATTTCCCTAAAGTTGATGAATTAAAAGAAATACTTACATGATTTTGGTACAATCTCACTATTGTTTGTCAATTGAACAATTTACACTTCATCCCTAAAAGAGATGAAGTTGAATTTTTTATTCGTGATGTGTTAGTAGATCATGTGATAGAATGATGGGTCATTCCATCTCTTTCAAACAAAAGGTTATAAAATGTTTTAAGTCCATCTTATGGTTAGATTAATCGTATATGGTACCAAAAATGAACTTATACTTAATATATCATACCGCTTAATAAAATAAAACTAGTTTCTACTAACCAGGGACTTCCTGTAGGCCAGTGGTAGGCGATAAAGGCCAGTCGCACTTCGATTGTGGGTTCGATCCCCACAGCCTTGTCCGACGCGATGGGTTGTCGTCTGTCCTGCAGGTTTTCCTTTTTTCTAAAACTATATTACTATAACATCCCATCAATAATATCGAAGAAACTTCTATCCTTAAACAATACTAACTTATGTCCAACATAATCCATTCCAATCATTAGGCTTATCCATAATACTGCAGTCCACTCTCATAATATAGTGAAAACGGTTACCATAGATTTAATACCATCATTGATCCCCATATATCATAAGATATGTCTTGTTGGTCACATTCCAAACATTTGAAGGCCTTAATCGTGTATTCTCTTGAAAAATGAATTCCCATTGAACCTTAGTGAATACATGAATGCAGTTAAAAGTTAACACTTTCCACATACCAAAATCATCAAAATTATATATACTCAAAACATGATATCACTTAGTCCTTATATCAATCATGAGCTCATGAATACAATCAAACATCTCATTATCTTCTTATTCCTTCATTATGTGCATATCATATACTTTACAAAAATCTCTGAATAACCATCCATGGTTACTGGTAACATTCAACATATACTTTCAAATACTTTTAGGAAAAACAATAGTGTAACAATCCTTAGATGATTCTTTATTCGATAGTACCATTAACTATACAACATAACTCTTGATAAACATACAATAATTCCACTACCTTCTAAAACAACTGATTGAGATTCAACACTTCTTTCAGCTCATATATCATTTGTATTCTCCTCATCATCATCCACATAAATACTACCCATATGACCATGCTGATTCTCTTCATGAGATTTTCCATTAGGGCATTGGTTTTCATAATGCCCGTACATTCAACATTTAAAACATATAATCGTTGTTGATATCATAGCAATACCATTATCCTTGTCCATGGTGTTAACTGAAACTTTTCCTTTGCACTTACTGGATTTGTGTCCTTCTTTTCCACACCCAAAGCATCTTCCAATTCCTATGAAACAATCTCCCGGATGCCCCTTCCCACATGATTTACATGAGGGAAATTGAACTTTTTTTCCTCTATGATCATCATCAAACTCCATCTTTCTCTTATTATCTGAGTCAGGAATCTTACCAAAGTTGAGATTATTGATCATATTATGATATTGCTGATTAGGAATAATAACGATGTTTGGACTTCCAAATCCTGTTTCATTTGGCTTCTCATGAAGAATATCATTCCATTGTCCTTCATATCCTCCATTATCGTGAATCTTTCTGTTTCCATCAATTTTCTAAAACCCAAAAAGAATAGTGTGAGAGGAAAAAATCATGCTAGGGAAAAAAACATAGTAAAGGGGGATTACCCTCAATATGTAACATCTTAGGTTAAATTCTAAGATCGTTACCATAGTTCTAGGACTATATCCTATACGTATACTTATCCTTAGGGACATCCCTAGACATACCATAGAAATATCTCTAGGGATCTCACTAACGTTTTCGCATCCTAGTTTCCAAAGGTTAACTAAAATTTTCCTCTGATACCAACTTTAAAGACCTGAAGCTTGAAGTACATGGACATTACATTACTTTTGCGGAATACTTAATACATAACAAAAACAGACACACAAGGACCGTAATAGTTTAGTGTCTTTGGAAACTTGGAATGTAATCTTCTAATCGAGGTGAAATATCTTCAACATCTCCCATAAATATCTTCCCCTTTTGTTTTCTTACCTAAAACCTTTCTTTATATCCTATGGAAAAGAAAACATATAAAGGGTGAGCTCAAATTCTCAGTAAGGGTAAGCATGGATAAAATAAAACATACCTTATACATTTGAACTTAAAAATATGAACATAATGTTTAAACATCAAAATCTTGAGAAATAACATAAAACATGGAAGTATGTAATGCATAGTTCATAAAGAAACATTAATAATGATAAAATATCATGGGAATAAAATATGTAATTGTGGTAACCATTAAGAACATGATATGATTTCCATAGTAGCCAAGGCATTGCTTTCAAGACCATCTTAGTGGACAAAGTCCCTTTCTGAATCGAGTTCACTCATCGTTCCAGTCCTGTATTACAGAACTGGTTTAACATGCCATTCCAGACATGTCTATCTCATGAGATATAAATCATTACCCAATGAATTGGTGGGAGATATATGTCCCACCCATCTCATAATGATATCATTCTTACTTGAGCCACAAAATAAACATACATCATTCATAATAACCCAACGAATAAAATGGGTTTCATAAAAATCATCCCATCATCACATAATCCATATAAAATAAATTGATATCATTTCATAATAAGAAAATTGAAACCATGTAAATCATAGAGACATTATACTTGAAACATACACATAAGAAATAATGTCAACTTAGTTGAAAAATAGTATTAATAAAACACTTGAAATTATTTCTTGAGGAAAATATCCTTTCATCTTCAAAATCATTTTATTTTCACAAAATGTCAGACTCATTTAAAAGAAAGATATTATGTTGAAAATAGTCATGAAATCTTTTGAAGGAAGCTTCATGCAAATAAGGCTTTATAAAACCATAAAAATCTGTTTGTTCCGTATAAGTTAAAAAACATTCTTCTCATACTTTTGCTGGAAAAATCAAAAAGAACCTCGTAATAGTAAGATTCCATACATACCATGTAGTAAATGTCAAAAATGGGTAAAAAGGACATTAAAAATACATGAAAAAAATTTATAAAACATGTACATGGATGATATAAATAACCCTAGTAAATACTTACGAATAAGCAATCTCGGATAAAAATGAGATTTGCAAAATTATCCCTTACCTTATGTCTGATTTGCTTCATAAGTGTCTGAACCTCCTGTATAATGATTTAAATAATGTTATTGACTTATTAAATAATCATATTCATTGTTATAATATCATATATGGTTCACTTATGACTTTACATTACCCGTTCTTTTGTAAATTCCATTTTAAAAAGTGTTTTGGTTAAAATCGTTTCATTTGTCGTCTGTGTTTTGACTTTTAATTATTCATATGATTACTTAGTTCCTGATTACTTAATTCCAGAATATAAAACATGATTTATATATAATATATATTCAGAATAGGCATATATATAATAGATCGATAAATGGAAAGAAATACACCGTTCATGGAGACGGTAGGCAGTACGTACGCATGAACATTGTTTTCGTTTCCTTATTGAGTTGAATGAAATTAACTAAATGACATACATATATACATAAATACAGTAGAATTATTATTCATTATTATTCTGTATATATACATTATAATCATTCTTGATTGGCTAATCATGGAAAATGAATCTCATCGCGTTCGTGGAGACGGTAGTCCGTACGTATGCACGAGCGATGATATCATTCCCATAATTATAGAATTGGTGTGGATGGTATAATATATCAGAATCACTATGATGTTACAATAACCATATATAGTTATTCTTTACACCATCATACCCATCCATGTAAGGTATTGGAGGAAAAACAGATTACACCACGGCGTGGAGATGGTATTCCGTACGTACGCACGCACGGTGATTTTGTTTTCCGTAGGATGGATAGATGGTGAAATATGGTTGTTTCTTATTTATAATAACATACTAGTATATGAGTGATACTTATGTTATTACTTCATAATAAAAAAACTAAATAAGAATATGTGGAAGAATAAATAATGTTGAAAGAATCGGTAACGGACATTACCTCTTCTTTGAAATGCCTCTTTGAGACCTCCTTTTATGGCACTAAAATTGATCTTTGAAGAAGACCAGGACATCTAGGGTGTTTCTAGGGAAGTGGAGAAGAGAATTTGTCAGGGTTTGGCCGAGCATGAAGGCTCAATGTGGTGTGTGGTAGAGAGGGAGGAGGTTCCCTTTTATAATGGAGGATAGGGGACCTTTGGAATTCTTAAAAATATTAATTTATAATAAATATAAACCCACTTAAAAAACAACCAAAAATGACTCATATCCAAAATTAGATGATATAGGGTTTTAATATCATCAACCAATCTAATTTAGACATGTTAGGAATTTATTTTAAAGATTATCAACTTGATTTATCCTTATTTAATCAATTTAATGTTATTTGTGTTAATAACATTCTAAATTTTAAATTATAACAAATAATTACTTATTTGTTTTGAATTGTCCATAATTGGATACTTTATAACATTTTATACCATATAAATTTAAATTTATAATTTTTAAATAATTGTGTGATTTTTAAACAATTTTATAATATATTATTTTTATAAAATAACAATAGTGTCAATTTTGACACTATTCATTTATTTGAATTTAAATAAAAAAGATACAGAAGATATGTTCGAAATAAAAGATTTAATAGATTCATAAAAGATCATATGTATCTAGAAAATTAGTGGATCACATGAAATAGTTCATATAATATTTATTTTATTATTTTTAATACCATTTATTTGGTTTATCTCTTAATAAAATAACTACTACATCATTTTTTGTATAATTATTTAATATATTTATTTGTTGCATAAAATTAAAAATAAATTCCTATGATGAAGATAAATATATTAACTTTCACAATAATACTTTTAATAGAATTTATCATCTTAAAATCACAATATGTAAATTGTTATATTTATTAAATTATAAAGGTGACAACATTGGCATCATTTAAAATAAAATAATATAAGTGTCATAATCACATTTATAAGGTTCAAAACGGTTATATATTAGGTCCTTGTATGATTAAGGTGTATATATACACTACCAATAAGTTTTGGTCTGGTTTTTGGGCCTTTTAATGGGTATTATTATTTCAATAAAAACTATATTACTTATTTTTCACTTAATAAATAATTTCTGTATCATTAATGTATCACCTTTAATGACAATTATTTAATCTCTAAAATTATAAATAAATTATCATGATGTAGATAATTTTATTATCTTTATGTAGACTACTCATAATTTATGTTTTATGATGTTTATCACTAAATTAAAATTATTATACTTATAATATTTAAGAGAGTGACATGTTGTCACTTTCTTCGGTTTTAATAATAATTAAATTATTTTCATGGTCAAAAGTCCATAAAATGAATATAATCCGACCCTTAGGTTATATGGGTCTATGTTTACCCATCCAATAGAATTTTTTCAAGTTTTAGGGTAATTTTATAATATTATATTTACCCTTAATTACTTGATTTACCTTTAACAATAGTAAATAAAATTTACCGTAGTTACTATTCATAATTACCAAAAATAAAAAGTAGCTTATTTACAAAATTTTGACCCACTAATTTCAAATATGGAATGAATTTTTCCTAATTCAATACACAAAAGTTTCAGAAATTAAATTAAAATAAATCCTGTTGTCGAAAGAAAAAATGTTTTTCTTTAAAACATTGCAAAAGATTAATTGATTTAACCTACGAATTTAATGTAAAATAAATTATAATGACATACATTATATTAAATGGTAAAAATATATTCTATTTATACTTTAAAACCAATAAATATTATAATTTAACCATATAAATTATTACAATGAAAAAAGTTGTTTTCAATTAAAATAGAGCGTGTTTTAACTATTCATCTAAATATGAAAGTTACCATAATAATATGAAAAATTTATCCAAAGTAAATTTTTATTTCTTGATTCCAAAGAAGAATTTTATTTTGTCAAATTGAACTTATAAACATGTCAAAAACTAGATTTAATGTGGGTGCGCCATCAAAAGGTAGCAAAACTGTATTTTTGTAAAATACTTATTTAACCCAAAAATTTTGATTTGTTCTTATACCATGTTCTAGAAAATGTGTAAGATGAATAATAATGTTATAAAATTAAAATTTTATTTTATACTATTCATAATGGATAGTTCATAATAATAATACATCGTTGTTTAGTAAAACCCGGTATTGCGTACAACACACCCTATCGAGGAAGGTTGTGATTTCATGTAATGCAAGCTAAGTCAGGGTTGCATGTTGTGCAAGCTCCTTTTGGTGTAGCGTACAACACAAGACATTAATGAAATTAAAAAAGAATATTTTTCATAAAATCTCAGGGTTTTACAGATTTTATATTCCGTATTAAGAATTAGTGAAATCTTAGCTTCCATTTAAGGATATTGAATCCAAGCCCTTTAGCTTCCCATCACTATAGTGTTTTATTCTTGTGAAATTAACCACAATGGTTGATTATCCTCTCCAACCATCTGTATACCTCTATTTACTACACTATTTAAATGGTGAATGGTCCAGAACACTTTGATTTCAATTATCCTTGAAATATATTTAGCCTAAATTTATATATCCATATCCTTAAACAAAATTTAAAGTATTTATTCTGAATGATTGATCCATCAAATTATTTTTTTTCTTTCATAGTAAATCTTGGAATTCTTATATGACTATATTTAAATTTCATCATGTTCACTCAACTCTATCAACCACCTCTCTCCACGAAACATGAAATCATAGTTTATGACCATCATGACCTAATAAAATTGTGATCCAACTAAATTCATATGACATGTTTTTTCAAAGAGTTCCTAATCTAAGGAATACCTATAGGGTCTTATATGCAAACATGTAAGCCTCTAAAAATTTATCTAACTTTATTAACGAAAATTAATTCATATGGATACTCTCTTTTGGAATAAGGTTTTTATTTATCTTTTATAAATATCAACTAGACCATTATAAATTTGGTTAAAGGTGGTTCCAATTCTATGATCTCACAAATATTTATATATTAAACCCTATAACATATAATTGATGAAATGAGTGTCATTACCAATATTAAATTATTTCTGAACTCCAAATATAGAAAAATATACTATTATTAAAGAATTTTACATCACTGATAAAATGTTTGTAAAAAAATATCTACTTCCTCAACACATTTAAATAGATATTACATAGCTACCAAAATATAATAATTACCATAAGATGATGGAAATGGACCCATTAAATCTAATTCCAACACATCAAAAAACATGGAACTCTAGAATCCCATTTTTTTTACTCCTCTTTCCTTCCAACATTCCCCAACCTTTTACACTTTTTACAAGCTATCACAAGGATCATAGAATCTTTGAATAAGGGAGTCTAGTAAAAACATGTTATGAAGACTTTTTATGAAATTATCTCTCCCCCTTGATGGTCACCCATGGAGATGTGTGGTATCTATCATGAATGAAATTAATTCCTTTTAAATAACTCATTTTATCAACATTCCATTATAGGTTCTCTTAAATAGTAAAAAATCATCCTAAAAATAATATTTTAACTCCAAAATAAACATACTACATTGGTATTATGGAAGTATTTTTGGAATGTAACCTAAAAAATATTTTTTATAATCTACAATCTATGTTTAATGTTAAACAAAAGTAGTAAAATGTTTTACATCTAGGAATGAAGTATTTATATATTTAGGTTCTTCATCTTGGGTATTGTGTAACTTGGAAAAGTGGTCAGAAACAATATTATCATCTCATCTTTTATCTTTTATTTCCATTTAAAATTACTATATCTAAAATTTATATCTCATACACCTTGTTTTTAATTCATTTCTATCAAGAAGATACTTGATGAAGTATTTTTCTATGAAGATGATGACCTTAAAACCAATTTGATATTGCCTAAATTATTCAAGGGGAAACATATAATCATCGAATTCAATTTCAGTGGGGGAATAATCATTTGAGAAATCATCCAGTAAATTACTATCATAATAAATCACATTATCTTTATTTTCCTTTTTAACTAAAATTGTAACCACAACCACATCACTAGCATCACACATAACATCAAAATGATTATTACAGACTTGATAAGTGATAATGGGTGATGTTGTGAATTTTTACTTATTAATATTAAATAACTCTAAATACTTATCATCAAACTCCATGGATTAATCTTTGAAAAGAACTAAACATAATTGCAGGGTGGTTTTGAAAAAATCTATGGCAAAGCTTCATTAGAAATCAGCATGTCCTTGAAATAGTTGAATTTCCCAGGAATTTTTTATAGAGAGTAGATTATATATCACTTAAGGTTTTTCATTGGTAACATTAATTCCCCTCTTTGAATATTTTTTTCTGAACACAATTCCCTATGTTTCCAAGAGATCAAACTTTTCCCAATTTATAATATGTTTTATTTCTTGTCAACTTTCTAAAATAATTTATTCATTTTCCAAACATATAATAATTTTTCTTCTAATAATGGAGAAGTCATACATGAACACCATAATTATCCACTTATTACAATTAGAAAAAATTTTGATCCTAAATTTATAAAAATGGTTGGGGTACCACATAATCCAAAGGGCATTCACAGATATGGAAATGACTCAAATGGTAATGTGAATGTTTACTATTCCTAGTCCTTAGTATCTATTTTGAATAATTTTTATCCTAAATATCAATCAAGGAAAAAAATTACAAATTTTTATCCAACATCTCTATATTTTGGTCTACAAATAGAATTGTTAATTAATTTTCCCTAGTGGATTACTTGAGTTTTGTGACATCCCATGTGTCACGGTGTTGTTTTTTTGGAATATTTTTATCTAACCTTGGGTTTTATGACATTAAATGTGTTTTGGGGTGAAATTTATAGTTTTTTAGTTCTTATATAATTATGATGGTTCAAACACATAGTCAAGATAAACCATGTGGTTCCCATGTGGGTGCCTTTATCATTTTGATAGAGTGGGTTTTTCAGGGATTCTGCATGTTTTTTCAAACATTGCAATTTCCCCAGAATCCATGTTGGTCGTTGTGTGTGTCTAAAGTGTGGTGTATAAATTTTGCATCGTTTGGTAAACCAAGTGACAGGTGTTCAATTTGGATGTAGTTCTTAGTGCCAAATGGTACAGTTGGATAATGTTTTTCTCACCCATACCATCACCCATGAGTAATTGTGTGGAATCATTGGCATAAGAAATGTTTGGTTCACAATTGGTGCAGGGTTTGGAAAATTGTGTGGCCAAATTATCAGGTGTGTCTAGTTGTTTAAAATTTTCATATTTTCATAAATTCTCTCCTCACTTATAATGTTTTTTCATCCACTCTTCTATCTATTTTTATCCTCTAACCACTCAAGAGATTCGTAGAGCTTCATCTTTTTTCCATTATTTGATTATTACTCTACCTTTGGTTTTTTTTCATTTGGACCTTTGGTATTTTATCTTCTATTTCTACTATAGTACTCCTTATTTCATATTTCATAGGTTCTCCCACTCCTCTAGGAACTCTAATATATTTTTAATGTTAATGCTGGGGTTCATGGTGGTTGAAACCAAGGTATTTAGTCAGTTGTGTTTTGTACTGGATCTCTTCTTTCTTATCAGAGTCATCATCGTCCAAGGAGACATAATTTGGCTTGTATTAAAAAATTTAAGGTGGTTGTTTCTATATAAACGTTTTATTTTGAAATTATAACTATTATCTAAATTTATAAATTACAATTTTATGAAATTATTATAATAAATGATATCCTGGAGTAGATTCTAAACCATTTAAGTTGTGTCTTGATCTTGGAAGAATTGTTTTTCATTTGAAATTCATGGTTTCATGGTGTGAATAGATATTTTAAATATTCTAATATTTATTGAAATGAATGTGGTTTTTATGAAATGCTTTTCATGTTGTCAATTGGTTTTGACCCGATTTTTGGTTTTCAATTGTTGAAAACATTGTTTTAAATGGAATTTGGTTTTTAAGTTAGTTTTTTTCCAATAAAATTACTAAGAAAGGTGTTATTTAGTAGATCCAAAATGGTGTTATGAAATTTGCGGGAAGTTACACCTTTGGGAAATTCATAAATTTCTCATATTAAAATGGTTTGAGGGAAATAACTGTCCTAAGTCCTTGGTTTTTAATTTATATGAGAAATTCCCATCAATTAAGGGTTGATATGAAAATTTTTTAAGGGTTGGGTTATTTCACCTATTTTAAAACTGGTTTATGGAAATTTAATATATGAAATGTGAAACGGATTGGAATTATAAGACATTTTTTAGCATTAAATTCCATGTATGCACTTCTGATTTAAAATAATGGATGTGAAAGTCACATTTGATTTCCCCTTGTTTTTTTACCCCTTGTGTGGGTTATTGGTCACTCTATTATGATACTTTCTCCCATTGTGTGGTAATTTTCTTGCGTATGTTGTTGGTTCATGTAACATGTGGGGATTTATATCATTTTTTGTAGGGGAGATAGAATTTAATTTCTTGACTTTTTTGTTATAATTGGATCATTTCCACTATGCGTTATTTACCATTATTGGTCATGGATTGTTTATTTCTAAGTGGAAGATATAGATTTATCATCAAGTTGGTTCGCATGTTGCTATTTCACTACCATTCACCTAATAACAAGGGCTATGTGGGGATTATTCATTGATATAATTCTTTTGTGGGTCAGTGGGATGATAATATGGATATTGAGAATGCAAGTAGCTAGTTGAGGAGGTTATTCCATTATAAGGGTTGATTCATAGCATGTATGGAATCCTTGGATATATACCATGACACATTAAATTTATCAGTTAGTATTGATTAATGGGAGATTGATCTAGAAAACTTTTTTTATAATTTCACCATCATTCATTATTATGGAATCTCTTATTCATTTATTTAATATATGAACTATGACATATGGTTAATGATTGTGTTTCTTGACTAATGTGTCTTTTCTAGGCCATTTCCTTTGGAAATTGAGTTTCTAAAGATACATTTAAAACCTATTTTGGAATTGATGGGTTTTTGTGTGGGTGATTTAAGGTGAATTTCAAAAAATGGTTGTATAATTTTAAATATTGATTAATGTAGTTAAATTTTTTTAAAAGTAAATTTCAATTAAATAAACAATTATTTATTTTTTGAAATGTGTGTGTGTATTTTTGGAATGGATTAGGATGGTGAATTTATTTTCAAATGTGCTAGTTTTTTTTTGAAAACAAAGTGGGATGTTTTGAGATATTTTAAAGGAATTGTTTTTCTTCCATAAACTTATATATATATATATATATTACTATCCAAATTTTTTTTCAAAATAGCATTGATGAATTCCCATATAAAACATATTAAATAGATTATATGGTTTTTGGTGAACAAATGGAATTTTAGCTCATTCATATATATTTCATATTCAAAATTCCCAGTTGAACCCATCCCTTTCATGTTGTGGTTAATGTGGGGTGATTTGGGTGGTGGTGAGAAACCAATGGTTTCATGGGGGTGGTTCGGGCATAGCTCGAGCTGGTTTGTATTTTTTATATTTTTTTATTTTTTTTATTTAAATAATTATTATATCTATTCTTATTCCTTATTGTATCATCTTTTTATTTGAAAATCATATGGATCATGGTATTTGGTTTTGACCTATTTGGATGTTTTATTTATTTTAGGATCATGTATTGATTTGTTTCACCAACTATTTTATCGGATTTGTGGTAAATCATTCCCAAATGGATTGTTGTGATTCTTAGACACTAGTTTATATCTCATTTAGATTGATACCAACCTTTGAAGATTTTGGAGAATCAGTCTAGGTTCCTATTTAGATATAATCATAGGAATTTTTATTACAGTACTGTATCAGATCCCTGGTTTTCCCATGTGGGATCATAATTTCATGTGAATACATTGTCATTTGAGGATGTATTGATTTAAAGGAGATTATTTTTGACAGATCTTGATTGATAAGGGTTGAGAAAGTCTAGCTATTAGATGTGTATCCCATAACTCAAGCTATAGGGGTATAATGTGTTTCAAATTCTGAATTAAAGGTTGTTTTAGATAATTTTGTTGTGAGTTGATGTGCTTTTATTCCCTTTGATTATAAAAGTGAAATTTGGATCATTCATTTTTTCTGTGGAGGAATGGGATGAGGGAGTGATGTGTGGGGTTAATTTCCATGGTCTAGGAAACTATTTTGTGCCTATGTTATCGAGACTACCCCTTTAGTGGTTTGTGTTTCATGGTTGTCTCTTCGGTACCAACCTATAAGGAAAAAGTGTGCATAAAACTATTTTTTATCTCATTATACTATTTTA
The DNA here is from genome assembly GCA_963277665.1 of Viscum album. NCBI lineage: Eukaryota > Viridiplantae > Streptophyta > Magnoliopsida > Santalales > Viscaceae > Viscum > Viscum album. Next base: position 211,313,300 of record OY728123.1, read on the forward strand.
TTAATCTATAATATGGAATCTTATAAGGTTGATTTATCTATTGGTATGTGGATTAATCAGTATTTGGTATCCTTTTTTGGGATATAGTTTTCGATATCCTTGTTTATTTCCATTATAGTGCTTGTGTCAACTTTTTTTAAAAACCATGATTTGGGAAAAAGAATGATATTTTTGGATTTATTGTTTTCCAACATGATTTTAAATTGAGGTTTTACAAAATGATTGTTTCCTTTCCTGTATCTATAATTTTGTTATGTTTCAAACATTATTTATTGTATTTTTCTGATCAAAAACCATTTTGAATGATTGTTTTGATATAATTTTAGTAATATATTGAGGAAATATTTTTGTAAATAAGTTTTCGGGGTGTTTGAAAATGGAAATTACATTTGATTAGTGTTCCAAGGGATCATGGTTTTTCAAATGATAAATGTATTTTGAATGTTTTTTTCATGTTCCCTATTTTGGAGATTTTTTCACATAGGAATTTTATTGAAATTTTTTTAGATGACTTTATATACAAGTGTGTTATATGTAGGGGGATTATTTGAAATTTCCTTGGTTAATATATTGGTGTCAAAATAAGAGTTAATTTTTTGTGGATTTTATGGGGTTCTTTTCAGGTCCAGTTTCTTTAGAGTGACTTCTATATCCTAAATTAATCATTTAGTTTATTCTTTTGGACATAGATTTATGAGTTCATAACTTCTATTTTTTGACCCCTAAAATTGGAGAAATGGATTCTTTAATTCCATATCTACACAAACATTGAGTAGAATTTTGAAAATAGAATCTTTTATAAGCTCGAATACAACATTCAATTCTTAGATCAGTATCCACCTTTATTTGTTAGAGATCTAGGGTTACTGGAAGTAAATTGGTGGTTAGAAGATTTTCGTATGGTCATTAATTCTCTTGGGAAACATAATGATTCTCAATGAGGTATATATATATATATATTTGATCAATTTTAGTTGAGTTTATGGGAGTTTTTGGTTCATCCTATATTGAACAAGGGTTTGTTTGAAATATTTTAAAGTGGAGTAAATTTAGATATTCTTTCCGAATGATTTGTATGATGATATGGAGTATGATATTTCATGTATTTTCTATGGCGACTAATCACTTAAATATTACGTCAATCACTTGTTATGGTTTCTCTTATTCTAACTAATATTGGTTTTCAATGACCCTGATAAAGCTCATTTCTGTAGATATTGTAATTACAGAGTTTTTGGTTCAGCTATAATTTTATTGGGCCTAACATATTTTTTATAAGTTGTCAGTTCGGCCATGTGAATAAAATCCTACCACAATAGGATTCCAATTATAAGTGATTCCATGATCCAATCGAGTATGTATCATAAGAATAGTGGGCATAAGGATTACCTGGTGAGGAATGAGAAGAATCGGGAGGACTGAAATCTTGGGGAAAATGATCTTTCTTATAAGAAGAGAAGATCACGCATGTGCTTCCACATGGTGATCCATGTCATGATAAGTCTTCCCATCTGAATTATTCTTAATTTGCATCTTTTTTGGTAGTTTAGGTCATTTTAAAGTGTTTATAATCAGGTTTTGTGAATTAGAATTGGGTTTGATCCCTTTGTGGATGTTCTAGTTATTCTAGGGGATTTCCGGTGGTCGTTGTGATGGTGGTTTTGGGAGTCCTGATTATGCAGTTGGAATCTTTTGCATGATTCACTTTTTGGTATTTTTTATGGATGGATTGAGTATTGTTACATGGAATGCCATATTTATTTTTTTAATTGTTTCCCTCATTCACCCTTGTGGGTAGCTCTTGTGGTAGGATATGAGTTTCAGGTTGATAAGACTATATATTTCTAGTAAAACTCCATTGAGAGTTTTTGTTACACTTTTTTGTCTATTGATTCATTTAGTTGATCATTGATAAGAAATGAGTTATACATTGGGCTCAAAAACTGTTTAACTGGGATTCATGGTCCTCCACCTGAGTTTTCTATACAAGTTGTTATTTGGCTTGTTCCATTTAGGATCCACTATGTGAGGGTGATCCAGTTTTGACCTTGGGTTTTCTATGTGGTTCATAACCTGAGGTGAGGAATCATGTCATTATTTTGAGGATGACAAAGATTTTTTTATTTCATTGGGTTTGAAAGTTCTTGTGGTTGAATATGATATTCTATTATAGTTTTTTATTTCTATAGTATGTGTTTCCTAGTATATTTTCAGGGTTCCACCATGTTAGAGTCCCTATAAATGGTGGGGAAACTATTTTATAGGAACTATAAAGGGTTGGGGAGATCAGGTTATGTCCCTCATTCTTTCTAGGACTTCTTGACTGTGTTTCTCATTTCATATATGTATGGTGATGTTTGTTTTTTTACCAGTTTCATCACTTCTATAGATTTTTTCTTTGTGGTTCTGTAGTCTTGAGTGGATCTTTTTGTTAGTTCCTCCTTTGATATTCCATTTCCTTTTATAAATCATATTTTCTAATACTTTTAGGGGTAATAAGGTTCCATGGTAGGATTTTTGGGAAACCCTACATGTCCTAGAATTGTTCTTTTTGTATCTTTTTATATTACCTTGAGTTGATGTGAGTTTTAGTTTCTCAACAGTATAAATTTCATGTTCTAGAGGCATTTTGGTAGAATCACCTCATGCCCACTTGGTTTAATGAAACTGTGCAATGCCCATGTGGGTGTCTCTATCTTTTGGATTGAGTGATTATGTATGGATTCCAAATTATTTTTCATACCATGTTCTTATCTATATAAGATATATGGATCCTTGTGTGTGTCTGAGGTGCGGAAGATGACTTGCGCCTGGTTTCGTAAACCGGTCGGTAAGCATGCGATTTGGCTCTAGGATTTTCGGGGCCAAACTACTCGGTAAGTGGATAATCTATTAGATTGTGTTGTGTCCCATGAGTAACTATGAACCCTTTTTGTATTAGGAAGAGTCTGGTTCATATTTAGTGTATAATTTGTCCAAATTTTCATCCAAAAAATGTGATCGTTCCATGTTGTCAAAATTTTTGGATTTCCCAAAATTCATTCCTTGATTTAATGGGGTTTTCACCACCTATTTTCCCCATTTGTGTCATATGACTACTAAATAACATAAGTTAGCTCCACATTCTACCTCTAATGGATTATGCCTACTCCTTTAGTGTTTTTTAAGAAATTAATTGGTATTTCCTCGTCTATTTTTCCTATAATCCTCCTTCATCCATCTCCCTATTGTTCTCCCTTTCCTTTGAGAACCATAATCCACTGTTCAATCTTGGGATGCGGTTTAGGTTGTTCTAACATAGGTATTTGGTCTCTTATGGTTTATATAGGAGGTCTTATTACATTTATAGTGATGTCCATTAAAGGTGACATGTCTCATCATGGATTTCTCTTCATTGAGGTTGTTGTTTCAATATAAATATTTCCTTCTGGAATTGTAAATTTGAATTCCCTTTCTAAATTCTAGTTTTATGAATGATAGATTACATATGATATCCTTGCATGGATTTTAAACCATTTCATGGTGTTAATAGCTTTGGGAAAATGGTTTTTCTTTTGAATTTCATTTTTTATGTTTCAAATATATGGTTTAAATAAGATAATATTTTGTGGAAATATTGTGTGGATTTTGAAATTTTTCCCATATTTTGAATTGGGTGTTGACTTTGTTTTGGTTTTTGATGAGTCAAAAAATGTTTCAATTGGAATTTTTTGTCAATGTGAGTTTTTGACATCAAAATGGTTTCTAAATAGTATCTTAAATAGGTTTGAATTTTTTTTAAATGTGTGGGTGGTAACCCATTTGAACATGCCTTGACGGATCATTTTAAAATGTTTTCATGTAAATGAATGTCCAAAAGACATGTTTTTTGTTTTTAAAGTTAATGATCATTATTTTAAAGGTGTCCTTGAAATTATTTTAATATGTGTGTGATTTCAATTATTTTCCATCTATTTTTTATAATGGTATATTATGAAATTTGAAGGGGCTTGGTATTCCGAGTAATTTTTAGTGTTAAATGCTTGGTTGGAATGTTGGTTATTCATTGGTGGATGTGAATGGAACCCTTTATTTACCCTTGTTTATATACCCCTTATATGGGTAATTAATCACTATGTGGTGTTTGTTTCACCACTTTTGAGGAATATTCTAGTGGCAATTCTGGGTACATGTGACGTGTAGGGAATTTTATCATTGGGTGAAGGGGTGAGGGTAGTTAATGAGATCCCCTGTGAGTTAGATTTGGATTATTTTCACTATGCACCCACCTCATCCTACTGTTCATGATATTTTGATTACTAAGTGGAAGATATATCTTGTTCCATCAATTAGTTCACACACCAATATTTTTCCACCAGTCATGTCAGGTATAAGGTCTGGGTGGGGGTTCTTCATCAATATATTTATTTTGTGGGAAAGTGGGATGATAGTATGGAATTAGCACATTCTAGTAGCTATTATATGTTATTATAGCTGTATACGGTTATTTTCTTAGAATTTTAGGAATCCTTAGTTAGATCTAATGAAAGATTCAATTTCTCAGTGAGTATTGATTCAGGGGAGTTCGATCTAGTTATATTAAGAATAATATGCCCTAATTTCATTTTTGGGGAACCTATTATTATATAATTTGATATATTCATTGTGATATATGGGGCGTGTTTGTGTTGGTTGATAGATGTGAGTGTTTTAGGTCATTTCCTTTTTAAAGTGAGTTTTCAAAGATTCATAGAAAACCTATATTGGAATTTTAAGATGTTGGGACCAATATGGATGGAGAAATATGTTTGAAGAGTAAGAGTTTGCAGAGTGTTTTCTATTGTTGTCAAAGAAGATAAATCAATTCACTTTATAATGGAATTAAAACCAGACGATGCTTTTCTGGTATGTATTTCTCAAATATCAAAAGTTAGGAGAACTTGTGATGCAAGCCTTATGATGGAAAGGGGGAGAAATGATGATGCCAGTCATATGCATATTTGATTGGAAGGAGTGATGCTGCTGGAAGATAGGGACGTTCTTGTACTTCCCATAGTAAATCTGATGATGCTAGATCTGGTCTTTCAAAAGATAAATATCACGATAGTGGAATTTGTGATAAAAGAAGAATAATGGTTTTGGTAAGTAGTGAACAGAGAAAATGACAAAGTAATGGATAATATGGGGGCGGTAGAAAATCACAATTTAAGGAGGCATTGTTTTCCAGTGTTTTCAAAATTTTAGGGCCTGAAAATCAAGAGATGAAGATGTGTTTTTGGAAATGGATAGAGCATGAAAGATTGAATATGGTTTATATTGTTTCATGCAAGGCATGATTCAAGGTCAGAACCCTGAAAAATGGCAAAGGAATGGAGTGCGCGGAAATTTAGGCAAGTTGCGCGCAAAAAGAGAGTGGTGCGCGCAATATATGTGGGTTGCGTGAAATTTGTGCGGGAGGCGTGAAATTTCAGTGGGATGCACGAAAAAATGAAGGTCGTGCGAAATAGTAGTGGGATGCATGAAAAATAAGCGAGATCCATGAAAAGTCATTGGGATGCGTGAAAAGTAGAGTGGTGCGTGAAATAGAGGAGTGAAGTTTTCACGCAAAAGGTGTTTTGAGATCAGAAGTTCGAAAATTGGAAAAGGCATGCGGTGCGCGAAATATTGGAGCATTGCGCGAAATGTGAAGTTGCGTGAATTATTTTTTACGCGCATGAGGAGGGTGTTATGCCAGGATTAGTGGTTTTCATGCAGGGTCAAAAATGCCTATAAATATGAGGTGAACCCTTCTCATTTGTTAATGCTCGACACTTAGAAGAAATATCGAGCTCTGGTGCATGTAAAATAATACGATGAGGATGTTGTGCGAAAAGAAAGAATTTTGCGCGAAAAGAGGATAGCTGCGCGAAAAGAGAAAAAGTTGCGCGAAAAAGGGGAACTACGAAAAAACGTGTTTCGAGCCAAAAGTGTATTTTTACACACAGTGGATTGGAATTGCACGCAAAATATCCTAAAGGATGCGTGGAAAATTTTGGGTCTTCGCACATATTCAGTTTTGTGTATAGAAGTTCTTACCAACTTCTGGGTAGGAAAGTGATGATTTGTACTTCATAGAATACATTTGTTCAATTATGAAGAAGCACTGAAATACTGTAATTCCCTATTTGTGCTAAGAGGGTGAACACACAATTTTTGATTGTTTTCCAAGTTCTACACGAGTGTAATGGTATATCCTACTCATTTTATTCCACATCAAAGGATTGTTTTCTAGTGGATTTTGAGGTACTGGATTGTTTCCATACCATACCAAGGACGTTGCTACTCTTGTTGAATAGTGAATCTTGTAAATCTTGTGTTCCTATGGTTGTGTGTGTTCAGTAGAGAAGAAAATCTTTAACAGGATGTGAAGGTTGTTTCATGTCAAAGGAAACATTAAAATAAAAAGATATCATTGATTCACCCCTCCCCCTCTCAATGATACTTGGATCCTGGCTGGGAACTTCAAAAGGCTTTTGTGTGGGTTTTTTATTGTGAATTTCCATAATAATGGGTTTTTCATTTTATATTTTTCTTCAACCAGTTAAATGATATAAAGATATCATTTCATTTAAATAAAAAATGTTTTGTTTTTGAGAAATACAAATGGATGCACTATTATTGAATGACTTCACCTGGTGTATTTCATTAAATGCATGAGTTCTATTTTGAAAAAAAATTGGAATGTTTTTATAGGTTTTTATTGATTTTTTTTAACTTCGATAATTTAACATGTATATAAATATAACTTTCTAAATTTATTTTAAAACTATTAAAATTGATTTTATTATGAAAATTGTTACATAGATTCAAAAACTATTAGTGACCTTCTAGGGTTCTTAGAACATTCCTATATATTTTAGGTTCCATATTCTGAGTCAAGACCATCATTTCCTCATTGTAGATGATGTGCAGGGAGCTGGTTGGCCATGATGATTCCAAATGTTTCATAGAGGTGGTTTAGGTTCGACTCAAGTTAACTCTTTTGGTCTATAGTTGTTTTTCTTTTAGTTAGTGTTGTAAATTCTTTACTTCCTTATTTTATCATCTTATTTTTTTCATATATTTATGGATATGAAAATGGTGTTGGTTATGGAAGTGGGTTATGAACCATTTATCATGTTTATTTATTTTAGGATCTTGTATTGGTATTTTCGACTATATGTTATATCTACTATGGGAAAAATAACTACTAAAGAGATTAATTTGATTCCCAAGAACTAGTTGTTAGTCCATGGGGATTGTAACTCCATTCAATAATTCATTAAAATCATTTTGAGTGTCAGTTCGGATTGTATCCTGGGATAGCTCGCTACCAGTTTCCTATAATATTTGTATCCCCTCAACTTCTCAACTATTCTAGTTGCGATTCTCTCATTTTTATCATTGGTTATCTGTATCACTACACTATTCTATGGTCCCACTATCATAATATTAATCCATGGGCTATATGAAATTTGAAAAATTATTCCAACATCCAGTAATCTAATTAATTCCTCTCTATCCATTTTTCTTTGTGTGCGGTTAGTATTCACTTCTCCTACAAATATTGGATTTTCTTATTGTTCCATAAAAATTTTAAGCATGTGTAAAGATGGATTTATACCTTTATGTCAGCTATGAAATCCCCAATTACATATTTAAGCATTCTCAAGAAAATAATAAAACATTACTTTTGACTTCCTTCCTATATAGATGAAATGATGAGAGGTAATATGGAGCATTGTTAGAGGTAAAAATATTTTAGGTGGGATAGTTGGAGTTTGATATCCAATTTAGGTGTTTCTTCAGTTAACTACAGACTCTTAAGCCCTAGAGGTATTAGGTCCCCACGTCAACTCTTAAGTAAGGCACTATATAAAAGGGTTATTCTTCATCACTACTATTTCTAAAAAATTTCCCCTCATTATCGGAAACAATTTCTATGTTCATAACTTTTCCAGAAGAAAACTCATTAAGGTTGTCTATGAATTCACCCAAAAAAATAATCTACTAGTTCATGTTCATTTCCTAATAATATTCCCCAACATGTTTTTATATGGTATTTTATTCTATTTATTTCATCTAATATCCCCAAACATTGTTATTCAAACTCATCAGTTGGTTCCTCAAATTCAAAAATCTCATCTTGAGGAAATATTTGAATTTTAGTAGGTGATTTTATTCTTTTTAAAACATTAAATTCTTCTTTTTTCCTCTCCAATTTTTAAAACAATATTTCCATTTGACAAATCAATGGTAAATAAACCTGTGAAATGGAAGGTCCTACAAAATATTATGGGTACCTCCATGTAAGATACTATGTCTAATATCAAGGAGTCAATAGAAAAAACTAACAATCCTACCCCAAAAAAACTCTAGAAATTCTCCCAATTCGGTGAGTAATGGATTTTTCTACTAAAAATAAGATGGTGGTGGTGGGTTATAGAATTCCAAATCTCATGTGATTAAATAACGAACATGATGTCACATTGATACTCACACAAAGATCACACAAACTTATACACAAGCCTATGATATGTCCTAAAGTATATGTTATGGATGAAATAATAGGATCTTGATATTTTAGAGCCATCATATGCTCTATAACTACACTACAATATTCTATGAGGTCATAATTAGTAAATGATTCCAAATATTTAATGTTAAAACAAATTTTCATCAACGTTTTCCAATAATATGGGATTTTAATTAAGTATTATTGGATATTTATTTCAATTTTATGTTTCTTGTAGAACAACAAAAAGGTATACATTTTTGTTCCTAGAATCATATTATTTGTTATTTTAGGTAATATAATGGTTGGAGAAATTTTCTTTATTATAGTTGGAATTATGTCACATTCTTCTATAATTTTCTCTTTCCATTTTATTTCCATATTTTCAAGCCATTTATTATGGTTTTTTAGCTGAAACAACATGTCATTACTTGATCTACCTTAAAGAGATTTGGATTATTCTGATAGCCCTTATTATATTTGTTTGATAATTGGTTATCCTTAGGAAACATCGTAGGTCCATATCTAGTTAAATTACCATTTTCCTGTTCTTGGGATGGAATATTAATATTTGGATAGCAATAAATTAAATACCAAAACATACAACTTTGATTAAATATCTTCATAAGGGTATTTTGATGATTTTAAAGATAAAATTTAATTTATTGGAATTTCTCTTTGTTAATAGGATTTTTACCTTCCTAATAATCATTATTATTCTTAGGAACATAGGTTGTGACTTTAGAGTCATTGTTTTTATTGGGACCAATTTTCTTATAAGTTAGTTTTCAGAGGTTGTAATATGGTTTTGTGGAATGTTTTGTATTCTGTTATCATAAAGATAAATCAATTCACATTGTAGGTATTGATGATGGGAATAAGAAGAGACATCCACAGCTGATCAGATGCAATTTTCAGAATAAATTTCATCTGTTTAGGTTTCTTGTATTGGAAATGTTATCTGGGTGAAAAGTTTTATCGGATTCACCTTGGATTTTATTTGAGGTATTTGATCAGAGTGAGAAGATGTCATGAAACCGGAATTTATTTCAATATGTTCATATTATGGTGATTAGTTTATATTTATTAGGTTCTAAATATCATGATTTAGTGAAAACCTGTTACACAAAAATTTTTAATGAAAGGAAGAAAAGGGGGATGAGTCATTCTAATTGGTGCTAATCGGATTGGGGTTTGGTTGTAAATAAAGAAGGTTCTAAAAGGATTCAATTTCATAAACATTCCAATATATGTCAAACTATTCTATGAAAGACATTATGTTCTCAAATTTATTATAAATTCAATATTATAAGAATTTTTTCTGGAATAAGAATGTAATAAGTCATAGTTTTACGGTTACAGTTTATCGGTTTGAGTATCACCAAATGCAGAATTGTTTTTGAAGGATGGGAGGTTTTATGTTGTTGAAGTTGAATATTTTCTTAAGTACTGATCGACTAATCCATCAAATTATCATATCCATTAGACTATTTTATCCATCATAATGAACCTATTCATATGATCAATAATTTTTTGAAGAGGATATAGAGGAAATTAGTTGATGCTGACAATGGTCCTTCTGACACTGTATACCACCAATATATCAGAGGATTTTTGACATTAGTCTATCGAATTCAATTTTTGGTATCTTTATGGAATCATATGTTGAGATTTTTCATAGTTAGAACATTTTTATTGAGTTTTTTGTACCGACTTACTAGAAGGTATTTCAGACCGATTAATCAGATTTAGATCAATAATGTAGTCAACCATCACCCTAAAATAAAAGAAAAATTGTTTATTTTCTTTTGGGTCAAATAAATTCATATTTTTTCTCAAATTGGTTCAAATTTTATCCGAAAAGGAGTGATGTTAGTCTACTAGAGTGAATCAAGGGTCAATCCATCACATGCAGACTACCACCTATAATTTATTAGACATTTTACTTCATCGAATATTGTCTGAGGAAGCTTTGAATATTTAAAGAAAATGAGGTTTGATTTGTAAATTCTTCCAAATTGTTTTGAAGGGGGGTTTTTAGGCTATAGATTTTGAAAAAAAATACAGATTAATTTTTTCAATGTTTCATAATGTTTATTTTAGTTGGTAAGAAAAAATTAACTGATAATTCATTCACTTTATTTTAAATGGTATGGAGCAACATAATGAGTGTTTTCAGTCCTACTTATGTTTTCAGTGTATTGAGGAAATAATAATATCAATTGGTATTAGATTAAAGAATTCTTATTAAGTATGAATCTAGATGAATTTTTAAAAATATTTGTGATGTTTTGATAAGAGTCTAGATGATTTTAGAAGCACAAGAAGATTCAAATATGTTGTTGAAATGTAATTCATGTTCATGGTTGTGGAAATTTGGTTGAGTGGGAAAGTGAAAGTGATTTCATATCAATAAATTTTCAGGGATTCTATAAATATAAAGAAATTATATTGTACATTTGGAAGTTGGAACACTATCCATGTGTTAATATAGAAAGATAATGTTTCATGTTTTGTAAGAGAGAAAAATTTTCCATTCAATGTTTTACTAAGGAAGTTTTCTTGATAGAAGAATAATGAGAAATAATTTATCATACTAGACTGAGACATGAGACAATAGTTTCTCAGGAATTTTTATAGTGGTTTGTAATTATATCTAGAGTATCATTTCTTATATGTTTTTTAAACTAAAGAATCAAATAGAGGAATCAGACTGAGCCATCAGTATGAGTTTTTTTATAAAGTTCAAATGTTCTGTTCATACACGTTGTCAGGTAGGAAAGTGAATAATTGTGTTTGGATGAATATTAAAAGTGGAAGTTGAGAAGGCATCATGGTAAATTTTTGGGAGATAACTAGTTATATTTTATTAAATTGTTACACAAACTTGTATTATATCATTGGTTCTAAGAGAATATCATGCACTGTTGTTTTGATCATAGTGCTACACAAGTGTAAGTGGATATCCTACTTTTCAAATCCACACAAAAGGATTATTTTTCAGTGTATTGTGTGGTATTGGATTATTTCAAAACCATTCTATGTACTAGCTACTTGTTTTGGGAAGTGAACCTTGTAAATACTTATATTACTTTGGATGTGTGTTTTTTTCAAACAAAAATTGATAACAATTCAATATGAGTTGAAGGTTTGTATAAAATAAAGATAATATTAACAAAAAAAAGATATCACTAATTCATCCACACTCCCTCTCAGGGATACATTTATCTTGGGTGGGACATTTAAATTTGTGTCATAGTTGTGGTTCCCTTATATTACTATTTCATAAACATTTTTCTGAGAAGTTGTTATGGATAATCTGAGTTTTGTGAAGATTAAGATAATTTTAGACTTTGATTGTAATAATAATCATATCAGGAAACACATGAGGCTTCTATATCGTTTGTCTATTGGGTATAATGTTTTTGTTGTTGTTACAGATAGATTTCATCCTCTCGGTGATAATTCTCCACTTATATCCATAGATAAGAAGAATCAAACTAATAATGGAAGATCTAATAATTCTTTACTCTAATCACTTTCTGAAAGTGAGTTTTTAATAGTGAAGGATATTCTATTAATAAATTTATATAGGATAATTTCAAAAAAAATTAAGCAAATATAATGGTGAAGATGGAAAATTTACAAATTTGGAGTCTGAAGTACACATATCTTAAAATGGGTGAGAATGAATCTGATGGTTACTTATTTACAAGGTTAACATATATTTTTAGAACAATATGATGTCTTGGTGAGAAGTTAGATTATCCAACTATTTTTTAAAATATCATTAAAATTCTATAAGACAAGTTTGATGCAATAGTTTCATCCATTGAAGATAGAGATCTTGAAATTCTGTCTATGAATTATTTTCATAGTACTCTCATTACTTATTAAACGATAATGGAAAAGGTTATGAAAGGAAGAAAACTGTTGATAGAAAAATGTGATTCAAATCAACTAAGTATGGATTATCAAATAAGATTCTCAAAGGAGAATAATTTTGTGAAATGGAATCTAAAAATAAGTTGTCTAATATTATTGGGGAATTATTATTCTTATTTTTTATAAATTATAAAAGAGGTATATGTTTGGATAAGGGGAAGATACCCCTGAAATTTTTTAAATCTAGATATTTTAATAATTTTCCAATGAATTTTCTATGATGATGGAATTAATTTTATAGTGATGATGATTATATAATTCCATGAATATCCTTATAAAAATTGGGTGATAAGATAAAATCTTCGTCTAATAGAAAATATAGAATGTTCTCTAAATCTTAAAGGTAAATTTTTTTTCTAAAATTATTGAAGATGAAGATGGTTATTTTGAAGATAAAATGTTTTCTAATGCTTCAAGTGAAAATATGTTCAAAAATATAGTTAACAATTAATAATTTGAGAGTATTAGTTTTGAATAAGAAGAGACTGATTTTTAGTTTCACACTAAGAGATAATTGAAATAATGTCTTAGATATATAATAATACATGAAAAAATACTAAGAACATGAAAAAGTACATTCCTCCAAAAAAATAAAGAATGTATTCCTTAAAAAATATAAATTTTGGGAAGAGTTTGATTGTCTGATTATGAATCTATAGTAGTAAAAGAATAAAAATGAATATATTGAAGTAAATTTTTTGAAAAGTGAAGAAGATATGTAAAATATTCAACAATGAAATTATAAATATGAGAAGGGTGTTATAAGTTTTAATAACATTGACTCTAATTTTGGTGAAGGTTATTCAAATGTAGAACTTAAGAGGAATTTAAGAATGTTACATTCGATGGTTAGAAATAATGTCTAAAATGTTCCAAAAAAAGAAGCCCGATAAAGTCATGTATGTGGTCAGAACCAACAAAGTTGTAAATTCATGATTTTTTTAATAATCTGAGTCAAAAAACAAGTTTCTACCACTTATAATTTACATAAGTTTGGGAAGAAATTAGAACTAAAGAATTACATTCCTGATGATAATAAACATTTTGGGGGATAAAAAAGTTATAATATAAATGAAATGAAATTTATTGAGAAACATGTTCCCAAATATGGAAAGTATAGAAGATATTTGTGAAATTATTATTTATTTAGGTACTTTTGGTGTTATGGGGGATTTAGGAATACAAAAAAAACATGTGTTTGTTCAACCAAAAATACTACAATTTCCCGATGACTTATAGTAATGATAGTTTGAGGGGGATTAAATTATTTAAAGGGAATAAATATGATAAAGTTGTTGTGAATAATGAAAATAGGTTTCGACCTTTTGAAGATATTTTGGAAATATTTGGACAACCATGACATAATGTGATATGGTTTCTTTTTTTGTTTCCAACACAACAAAATATTTATAACTAATCCTAAAAATTGGATGTCATGAATTATAATGGGAATGAAAAAGATATTATTGTAGAATCTTCTCTTAAATGAACAAAAGTAGAATGACCATATATTTTAGATTGTGTGTGTTCTTATCATACGATAGGGGATTTAAAATTTTTTAATAATGGGAATGATTTAAAATAATGAACAATGATGTTTGGAGATGATGAATCCCACAAAATCAAAGGATTTGGATCCTCGATTCTTGGGTAAGAAAATATGAAATCAATGAAAGTTTTTTTCATGGAATTAAGTGTTTAAAAACATTGTGATGAAGATAAAAATTTTCATTCAGGAAATATGGTTTTTTTGTAAAAATATGGGATGATGGAAAATTTGCTGTAAATGGAAAACTTATAAAAGGAAACTTGTTTCATGTTGGTGATGTTAAGAATTCAAGTTACATAATCATGTTGGAAGAAAATAATTTGTGGAATAAAATGTTTGTAGATATGTTTCAGAGAAACATAAGAATGTTATAAAATCATGATAGTGTATGTTTTATTCTAGATATTTGAGGAAAAATAGATTGGGGTTCCACCATTTTTTGAAAGGGATGATCACAATCTCTGTGCATAAGAATATTTTCATTACCTCTCTATTTTATTTCTCACAAATCATGTTAATTAATTTCAATGGTCTTTATGATTTATGATATAATTTCATAATATGAGTTTTTTAGTCATGTATTGTCTAAGTGTTGAAAATGAGTACCAATAGACTTTACCCACTACTAGAAATGGATAATTATTAAAGAAGAGTCACTGGTAGGAATGACACATTATCAGAGTGGAGTCACCATCATGATGAACATTTGGATGAGTATTGAAACTTCTTATAGTTAGACTTCACTCAATTCTAGAAATGAATCACTGTTGAGGATGAATCGTCACTAGAATTAAGTCATCACCATACATTAATCACCATTGCTCTTTAGTTACCATTTTAGAAGACCTACCATTAAACTTTATCCACCTCCAAGAAATTTAGTAATTTTTTGAAAATACCTACTTCCAATAAAGGCTAACAGTTTAGATGATTCTCCACTAGGATGAGACGATATTGATCATAGCCTACTCCCATATGACCTATCATTATCCTGAATAACCGTTCGTCGAACTCACTATAACACCCTGAGTTTTTTGTGAATTTCCATGAATAAATTAGATTTTTATTTATATCTTGTAATGAAATAATTCAAACATTCATATTACATATTACTGGCATGTCCTACATTACATGCATCACCGACTTGGGATACGATACACAAAACACTAGGTTTCTGTGAGACATCTCTTTTTTATAATTATTTAAATGATACAACTATAACATATACATTTCACATGGTAATATTAATTGTAATAAACAATTTTTAAATATAGTTTATAACTATTTTATATAAATAAAACTCATTGAAAATAAAAAATAGGATTGTTGGTAAAGTCCTCATATGATTAAAAATATTGTTTTCATGAATAAACCGCTTCTAAAGTCCTTCTGAAAAACAATTTAGATTAATTTATTAATTTTATTTGAAAAAATAAAATTATTTTTTGAACTTATAATTTCATATTTAATTTAGGGTTAATTTTGTGGATTTTTTTTACAAACCTCATTTTTGGATGAATTGTGAAAATACAGAATTTTAATTAAAAGATTCTTTTAAATATATCTTATTTATAATGATAAATTATATTTTAATTTTTTTTAAAATTTTAATTCTATAATATTTTTAATAATTAATCCAATTTTGGTCATTGGAACTAATTTCACAATGAATTTTTATATAAAAACCTACCTATGTTTTGATCATTTTTTACTTTGAAAAACTGAATTGTCGACCCAACTACAGGATTAATAATAACTTTATTTCTACCACATATGATATTATAATTTGGAAAAATTTATTACATATTTGTAATCACAATACTTTGTAATTTATAAAATGTTCAACATTTTTTTGATATAAAATATTAGTGAATGTGATTAAATTTCAATACATCAGTTCAGAGAAAATTATGTTAAAAATTTACTAAACCATAAATATACCACCCAAAATAACCTAGAAACATTACCAAAACACAGTTTATGTCAAATAATCATCAATAAAACTTCCATTGTTCAGTTTGGTCTTCTTTTATGAATTTGGTTATGTAAAAATGAGGGTACACCTAACTTATTTTAAAAAATTCAAAGTGTGTACTTTCCCTTTCTTATAAAATACCACCACCTATACCCATTAAATTTCACCAATAAATCCCCATGGATCACCCAAAATCTTATTTATGAGCCTTCCCTTGGGAATAAGTTAACTCAAAGAAGCCTTTTATCACAAATCAATAGTTTTTACTTGATTAAGAGGTACCGACTTCTCTCAATATCATTTCATTAATTTTCCTTATACACACCCTCTTCTATCATTATTCAATTATTGTATGAAAACAATAGTATAATAAATATACTATGATGTTTTTATGTTATGTTTTCAACCTAAACATACACACACCTCGATTTAATGGATATCGAACGTACTGTTTATGTGTACAATGGACTACTGCCTCACAAAATGATAATTGTTAAATTCCCTTTTCTCACCTCTCATCCTAGAAATTATGATGGAAAATATGTTTAAATACTTCATATATTATATTTATTATTTACTGAATATTTGTTTCTCCTTTTATACCAAATATATTTTTTACATTCCATTTTATGTAATTACGATAATTTCATTTGAGGAATTGTAGACTACCGCCCCCAAAATGTTATGTGATTAATTAACACACTACATGAAATGTATTAAGTACATTTCTAGAGAAATTATATTACATATATAACATTATAATTATAATTATATTATATTATATAAAAATACCCTTTTATTTAATTTAGTTTCCTTTCGTTCAATAAGATAATTAAAACATAAATAATGTTCATGCCTACATACGACATATTGTCTCCATGAATGGTGTATTCCATTTAGTACACTATTATGATATAGATTAATATAATATACATATAAATTATATTAATGAAATTTTTATTTTGATTTACATTCTATAATCATGATATAGGTATACAGGCCAATGATATAACAAATTAAGACACATGCAATGAATAAAGAGAATATTACTCAAAGGTAAAACATAAAATATGATTAATAATAATAATGTAAAATATGGTCATAATAAAACCATATATGTTATTCTGAAAAATAATATTAGACTATATAATATTTTCAATAATCTTATATTTTTTATACATGAGTCTTGTATCATACAGAGATTCAAGACACAATGTTAGTGAATTTCATCTATCTTTTTATTCATGTGAGATACATGATTTGTTTTCCACTCTTTCCTTTTGAGTGGTTTATATAATAACCATTATTGTATTATAATTATATTATAAAAAAATTTATGGTCATTATAGTATCAATTCTACGGGATTTAATTCATGGGTATTAAGTTTATTTTTTTTAATGTATAAAAAGGTTTTGTCTCAATTTTCCTTCTTTGAGACTCATGTTTTGTTATGCACCTAAAATATTTTTTTTGTGGTGTATATAGATCCCTTTTAAATTTTATATCATAAATCTATTTATTTTATTGATATTTTATTCTTCATTTAATTTTCTTTTCAGACATGTACAGTATGATTATAACTTACCAAGTTATAAGAGGTTATTGAGACAATCTCATCACCTTTCAAGATTGTTTAAGTTTATGATTCCTTTAATGAATTATTTTATTCCATACCTAAATAATACTCATTAGTTTCACTATAATATTTTTATTATAGATATCATCATGTGTTATTACCGCTCTTACAACTCTTTGGTGCTTAATATAATGTTCTGAAGTAAAATATTACAGTCTCTTTCTCTTCAGTCAGAATTATTTTAAGTTAAAAAACAATGCTTTTGAAAATAAATTAATTATTTTTTCAAAAGATACTTGAAGAAAATATTGATGGAAAAATTAATTTAAATATTATTTATTGTTTTCAGAAATTATTTTATAAGTATTTGAATCTATTTTCAAATTTAAAAAAAGTTAAAAATATTTTGTGTTATAAATTTTTTTTTTCTCTAAATAAGAAAAGATATTTTCTTAAATAAATTTTATTAAAATACCGTAAAATTATTTACGAATTAAGTTAACATCCACTGGTGTTACTCATGAATTTATGGGAAAATTATTCAAAAATTACATTCATATTCATTCTCTAAATGGATTAGGTTTTGATGGAATGATGTTTATGAAACCCATTTCTCTTTCACCGGTTATATGCTTTTAAAACCAGCTTCATTCAATGGGTTATGTTTATAAAGAAATGATTATTAAACCTATATCCTTAAATAGTTCATGATATGATTAAATTTTTACAATACCCATTTTATTTCACGGGTTATGATATGAATATTTATAATCTTGTGGAACATGTCTAAAATATTTCAATATGTTATGGGTGGTCCTATATATCTCTCTCATTAATTTCCTAATGATTTATATCTCATGAGATAGACTAAGATGGTCTTCATAATGAAATTTTACTACTAATGTGGCCTTTGGGGTGAACCATGATTACCAATATGGTATGAGGAGTGAACTCATGATACTGAGATAGCCGTGGTAGTGAAACATGAAAACCAAGATAGTATGTGGAGTGATCCTATACTACCAATATATTCTTGCATGTACTTTCTTGGCTACTATGGACATTATATTATAAGTCTATTTTCTAAACATAATTTCATCCTTTATTCATATTCTATGATTTCATGGATTATGCTATTTATTTCATTATGATTCATTCCTTATGAACTACCGATATTTATTACAAGATTCATATTATGATCCATGATATGAAAGGTATGATATTTTATTTCCATGATCATGTTTTCATACCATTTTTCTCATGTTTATACTTACAATTCTCCCTAGTTTCCTCTTACTAAGTATCCAAGATCACCACTTTTTATTTTTTCTTTCCCTCATGTTATGATGATATTTATTATGATTGAGGTGTCTATGAATGGTTCTAGTAAAAAACAATATAGTAGGATATGATGTAGCTCATTTATGTACTAGTTTTTATGTTTCCATGTTTCCAAATTCACAAGTCTAATTACAATATTTGGGTGTCTATTTGTATAATTTTTATGTATTCTTCAAAAGTTCTATAATTATTATGTTTCAGAAGCGATGGTATATGTAGTTGGTATAAGTTAAAAGGTATATTTTTCCTTTGTATTTTATGATGAGAAAAAATTAGTGATAAGCCTAAGGACAAGTCATGGAATAAGTCTATGTATAAGGGAGAGTATAAGAGAATTTCTGGGAATTTTGTATAAGGAATGGGTGATTGGTTTTAATGAAATACACCCCTTTATGGATACTAAAACTTGTTATGGATATGTAATATATGTACCTAGGGGTAAAAACATTGAGAATATATTCCAGGCCCGACATTGGGGTAATTTGTACATGAAAACGAGCGTTGATTCACACATGGTTTGAAAGTCCCAAGGGAAATGCTTGGGGAATGCAAAAACTCTTCATGAACCATTATTAAATATTTAAAAATATGTTTTATACAAATGACATAGAGTAAACCTAAGGTGTCATAAATAATGAAAATTTTCCTTTATTAGAAATCCTATAGGTTATATCATTATTAGGCGGTTCCCAATTATGATAACTATTTCTTACTCATTGGATTTTATTCCAGTTAATGGCCAGAACCCTAATGAACCACGTTAATGGTGATTTTGATGAACAATTCAATGATCGTCCAATTGTGCAACAAAATTCTTTGAGAGCCTAAATGCAAAACTCATTACTATTATGACATAGCTTTCTCAAGATACAAATCATAGTGGACGTAAAAAATGAGAAATGTTGGGAATAGAATTTTATTGAGTCATTCCTGATGAAATTTCCAGCATATTTCAGATGGTTTTTTGATCCACTAGTTGCTAAAAAATGGATCAGTACTACTAAAAAGTTATTCAATGTTCTTCAGCTTTTTGAAGCATGACAATGTCATTCTAGTTGTTTATTAGCAAGAGGGTGAAGCATATTAGTGGTGGATTCTAATCAAGAATATGAGGTAGAAAAATGAGATTGAATCCATGGATTTTGATGATTTGAAAAAATCATTTTTCAATGAGTACATTATTATAATTCATCGTACCAAGATAAAGAAAGAGTTGATTGAGTTGAATTATAGGGATAATAGATCTGTTGGATCCTGTTATGCTAATTTAATGAGGATTTTTTTTATGTTTTAGGAATTATCATCCAACATGAATGTAATGTTTATATATTCGTTAGTTACTTAAATACTAGTCTCAAATGAGTTTTGGTACTAATATACATTAATATCTACTAAGAGATTTTTTGTGGTGAAATAAAGGTTGAAATGAAGGTTGGAGTCACATATCAATATAATGGTTTTAAAAAGAACATAATTATGGAGTTTAGGGAAAAATATGAAATACATAAATAATATACGATGATCTTTCCATTATGCTCTATGTGTGGGAAAATAATGGAGGAAATTTACATAAGGGTTCTAATAAATGTTTTATGTGTGGAAGGGAAGGCCATCATGAATTTGATAATTGAATTAATGGGAAGTAGATAGATACAATTCTAATGGATAAAAATCCACATAGAATTCACCTCCCATGATTAAATGATACATGTGTTAGGAAAATTCTCATTATGATAACCACTTCTTAGACCCAGAGGCTGGTGAGGAAGATCGGCATCAACAACATCTCAAGCTAAGGGAAAAGGTCAAATCTCATTTAAAAAATATTTCTAATGAGGGGTGAGATAATGAAATGATTAATGTTATAAATATCATCCACTCTAGAACTCCTAATTTCATATTTGATTCTAGATGAACCCACTCTTTAATATCTAAAGAATTTGTGAAGGGTGATAATATTCACCCAAAATAATTAGATGTGGAATTAGTAGTGAGAAATTATAATGGAATGATGATTTCATCTCATGTATATGATTCTTCTTAGGTTAATGTTTGTGGGAATGTGGTTCCTAAAAAAATTCATTATTCATTTGGCGAAATTTTATTTCATATTAGTAATGGATTTTCTTTCTCTTCATAGTTCCCACATCAATTTATAATAAAGGAATGTTAATTTTGATATTTCAAGCCCTACTATGATCATCCATAAATGTGATGATAATCATGAACATCCTTTGTATATTATATACATTTTATTGTTATTAATTCCCATTAAAAATGGATGTTTTTCACAAATGTTTGGGTAGAAGATTGACATTGATGATTATCCTACTGTTCAGGGTTTTTTCGATGTCTTTTCCAAGGAGATGGGTATTCTTCCACGAAAATTTGATGTGGAGTTCTCAATATAACTTATACATGGTTCCACACCAATTTCAAAGTCTGATTGTAGAATGGCCCCAATTTTGTTTTGGAAAGTGAAGAATAAACCCAAAGATTTACATGATATGGGATTCATTCATTCAAGTGTGTCACACTAGGGTGCACCGGTTCTTTTTGTGAAGAGAAAGATGGATTAAAGTAACTCTGCATTGATAATCTGGAGTTGGACAAGATCATAATCAAAAACAATATCCTTCTACCCATATTGGGGACTTGTTTGATCAACTGAATGGAGATCAACACTTTTCCAAGATTGACCTTCATTATGGATATCATCAATTGAGGGTCACGAATGAGGATATACCAAACACGACATTATATACAATGTATGGACACTATGAATAGATTGTGGTACCTTTTAGTCTTACTTATTCTCATGTTACCTTCATGTATTTAATGAATATAGTCTTTATACACTTCCTTAGTATCTATGGGGTAGTCGTTATAGATGATATTATATTCTATTAGAAGTGAATGGAATAGTTTAAATATCACTTGAGAATTTTTACCGAGGACCCTAAAGAAGGAGAATCTATATGAAAAATATTCATTGTGTGAATTTTGGATTCAAAAGGTTTCATTTTTGGGTCACATAATCTCAAGAGATGGTATAATAGTACATCCATCAATGAAGGAGGCTATTGAATAATGGCATATACCAACCACATTGACTGAGATTTGTAAATTTCATGGTTTAGTTTGATATTATCGATGTTTTGTGGAACATTTATCATGACTATATAATCATGTGAACAAGTTAACATTGAAGGTTGTCAAGTTTCTATGGACAGATGAATGTGAGGAAAATATCAAGGAACTAAAGAGAAGTTTGGTTAGTTCACTTGGGATTACATTACCCTGTAGTGGAGAAGAGTTTGTAATATATAGTGACGCATCCACAAATGGATTGGGATTTCTTCTTATAAAGAATAACATATTGATAACTTATGCAACATAGAAGATGGAGATTCATGAGAAATATTACCAAACTTCTGATTTTGAGTTATTATCAGTAATTTTTTTATTAAATATATGAAGGAATAATATTTATGGAGAAAGGTGTGATATATATACTAGTCATAAAAATATAAAATATATATACACATGGAAGTAGTTGAACATGCACAAAAGAAGATGGCTAGAATTAATAATGGATTATGACTGGTCAATACATAACCACCCCAAGAAAGCAAACAAGGTGGCCGATGCTTTGATTTAGAAGGATCATGAAAGATTATCCTTGGTGAGGATTACAAAATATCCAATATTTCTATATTTACAATGAATGAATCTATAAATTATAAAGGAAGAGGAAAGATCTTACCATTATGAAATGAATGTTCAACCCTTTATCCATGTAATGATTATGTAATAAAATAAGAAAGAATAATAGCTAACAAATAAAGTAATAAATGTTCATGAGTTAAACTTGATCAGAATAAAATGATAAGGTTCATGAACGATGAATGTGTTCTTTCCATACCATATTCTAAGAACCGAATGTTAGAGGAAGCTCATAATCCTTCATTATCTATTCATCCTAGATGTTTGAAGATTTATAGTTACTTGAAAGAATAATTCATGTTGTATGGCATGAAGAGAGATATCATAGAGTTTGTATCTCAGTGTTTCGTATACCATCAAGTTAAGGATGAAAGAAAAATGTATAAATGGATGTTGCATCCTTTAACCATACCTGAATGGAAATTGGAGAACATCACTATGGATTTTGTAATTTGATTACCCAAATCCTAAAAATGATTTAATGTCATGTGATTGGTTTTTTATCACCTTACTAATTCACCACACTTCAATGTTATTAGAGAATATTTATATTTATATCATATTTCTATGATATTTATTAAAGAAAGTTGTAAGGTTTCAAGGAGTTCGACATTAAATTTCATTAGATCATGATCCATGGTTCCCCTTAAAGTTATGGAAAAGACTTCAGGTAGTGATTTATACAGAAGTTATTTTCAGCACTAAATATCATCCTCCGATAGATAGTGAGTCTGAAAAAACAATTCAAACGCTATAGGATATGTTGAGATATTATTAGTTATATTTCAAAGGAGGTTGGGATCAACACCATCATCTACTTGAGTTTTCTTAGTGTAATATGTTTCACTCAAGAATTCACATGGAACTGTATAGATCCCTCTGTGGGTAGAAATATTGATCTCCAATGTGTTGGGAAGAGGTTGAAGAAAGAATGCTACTTGGACCTAAGATCTCTGATGAAATTTTCATTTAAAGATAGAACCCATTACCATTATATCAAGATAGTTCAAAGCTGGAAGAAATGATATGCTAATAACCATCAGTGGGATATAGAATTTAATGTTGGTGAAAATGTATTTTTATGAATATTACCCAAGAATAATGTTATGAGATTCAGGAAGAAATGGAAACCAGTCCTTAGGTATATTATTCCCTTTGAAATTTTTCATTGTATCAGGATAATATCCTATCGCATGGTACTACTTATAAATATCTCCCAAGTACATGATGTGTTCCATGTACCACTTTTGAGTATGTATATACCTGAACCTTCAAATTTACTAAACATGGAGGTCATACCACTTAAGTATGATCTGTCTTACAATGAAAATCATTTTGAAATTCTGGTCTGATCAGAGAATGTTCTATGAAAAAAGACCACCCACATGTTCAATGTGTTGGGGTGAAATCACAAGTTATAGGAAGCAAAATGGGAACTTGAGGATTAGATGAAGCATATTTATCATTAGTTTTTTTACCCAACTGATCAATTTAGAGGGTGAAATTCATTTTTAGGGGTGTATAATGTAACATCCTGAGTGTTGTGGAATTTTTTTTTGAATAAATTAGATTTTAATTTATATAATTCAATGATCTATGTCAAATATTCATTTCATAGGGAACTGACATGTTGTATGTTACAGGTAACACTGAATTGGCATACAATATACACAAAACATAGTTTCTATGAAACATCTCTTTATTATTATTATTTATATGAGATAATTATAAACTAGCCATTAAAAATAGTTATATGAATATTAATAACTACTTTTAAAATATATTTTATATATTATTTTATAAGTAAAACATATTTATAATAAAAGATATGATTTTTGTTAAAGTCCTCGTATTTTTAAAGATATCACTTCTCAAATGAACCAATTTTAATATCCTTCTATAAAAAATAATAAAATTAATTTCAGAAACATATATAAATTTAAATTTATAAAATAAAATTGATTTTTTAATTTATAATGACAAAATTAAAATACAGTAAATTTTGGGGATTTTTTCTAGAAAACCTCATTTTTGGATGAATAGTGAAAAATCCCATATTTTAATTCAAAAAAAAACTTTTAATTAAATTTATATATAAAGATAAATTATTTTTTAAATTTGTTTAAATGTTTTATTGGATAAAATTTATATCAATTAATCTAGTTATTTTCTTTGGAACCAATTTCAAATTTAAATTGGACATAAAAACATAGTACACATTTGATTATTTTTACTTTGAAACCCCGTATTATTTACATGACATTGGGATTAATTTTGAATTTATATCTACAACTAATTTGGTTATAATATAGAAAAATTTATTCAATATTTGGAATTCGAATAATTATTAATTTATAAAAAGTTCAACTTTTCTTTTTTAAAAAAATATCATTGAATGTGATTAAAATTAATTACATTAGTTAAGAGAAAAATTAGGTTAATAAAGTACTACACCTTAAATGTATGAATGAAAATGACCTAGATACTTTTACAAAACCCATTTTCTAGAAATTATTCACTGTTAAGGCTCCTTTTCGTCACATTTTCTAAAAGAATGGAAAGGAAAATGCCTTAGCACAAATTGATTCATCCTTTGAGGATAACATCAAAAATTGACAAAGGCATGAACAAGGAGTCAAATACCATTGGGTCGTGCAAGTTCCCTCACTGTCACACAAGTACACTTGCATTCCACCTAATGGTGGCTCAAGTGACTTCCGCTCCCCCTTTTAAAACCGCCCAGGGTCTTCTCCATCCTATAAATACCCACAGTGGGCCCCCCATTTGAGGAGGATTTCTTCCAGAATTGAGATACAGAGATCTGAACACCCATGTCTCTTTTTCAAGTCTCTTGAACACTTCTAAGTTTATTATTTAACTAGAATGGAAGGTCTAAGCAAGAGGAGTAAGGTCTAAGTGTTACAATTCACTAACACATGCACGCCTAAGTATTTTTACCCTTAAGGGAAATGAACACACTTGCGCGCCTCCTTACCTTCTCATTGAAACTTGCGTGCCACTCTTTTGGAAGTACCTCGGGATAATTCTGAAGGCTTTGGTCAAGGATCACCCAAGTAATACCCTAATAGTTAATCGTTTCCCAAGTATATAGGTTTCGCACAAGTATACTTGCACGACCAAGACTTGCGCGCCCACGTAGTACCTGCGCGACCACCAGGACTTGCACGCCCCTATCTTTTTGGGTGCCTATCCTGGCTATTTCAACTCTCTAATTGCATTCTACTTCTCCTATTCGAAATTCAGTCTTCAAGACACTCTTTAAATCCATTTATGGCATGTTTTCTTGATTTACTTCCTTATCTGAAAGGAATTCTATGGAACATCTCTCAAAATCTAGGTATTAGACATCTTTATATCACTAAAATTAGAGAGTGCATTCATTCAACCTCATTCTTTAAGATGAGAGAATATTTAACCTAGGCCTTCTTTTCAGGAGTAAGTGTAGAGACCAAAATCCTGACATACATGGACATTACATTACTATTTCAGAATACTTAATAAATAACGAAAACAGAAACACAAGTACTGTAATAGTTTAGTATCATTGGAAACTCAGAACGTAATCTTCTAATCGTGGTGAAAGATTCTCAAAATATCCCATAATGATATTCCCCTTTTGGTTTTCTTACCTAAAACCTTTCTTTAAATCCTGGGGAAAAGTAAACATATAAAGGGTGATCTCAAATTCTCAGTAAGGGTATGCATGGAGAAAATAAAACAAATCATATACATTTGAACTTAAGAACATGAACATAATGTTTAATCATCAAAATCTTGGTCAATGACATAAAACATGGTAGTACTTAAGGCATATATCATAAAGAAACATTAATCATGATAAAATAGCATGGGAATAAAATATGTGATTGTTGAAACCATTAAGCACATGATATGATTTCCATAGTAGCCAAGGCATTGATGCCATGACCATCTTAGTGGACAGAGTCCCTTTTTGAATCGAGTTCACTCCTCGTTCCAGTCCTGTATTACTGAACCAGATTAACTTACCGTTCCATCCACGTCTATCTCATGAGATATAAATCTTTACCCAATGCATTGGAGGTCGATATGGGTCTCACCCATCTCATAATGATACCATTCCTATGTGTTCCACAAGATCATAAATCATACATCATAGCATAACCCATGTAATAAAAATGGGATTCTTAAACATCATTCCATCATAAGATAAAAGGACATCATAAAATTAATTCCATCATAACATAATCAAATCAATGTAAAAATAGGGATAGAAACAGAACCCTGTATTATCTTAGATTTAAAATAATTTTGATAAAACACTTGAATTCCATTCTTGAGGAAAATATCCTTTTTACATCAAAAACATTTTTCCTTTCATAAAATGTAACAAAATTTTAAACCAAAAGAATTTGATTAAAAATAAACATAAAAACATGTAAAGTATTCTTCATGGAAATAATGTTCTAAAATTCCATTCAGGCCGTATAAGTTAAAAAACATTCTTCTTGTACACTGGCCAGAAAAGTCAAATAAAGTACCTCGTACTAAAAAATGACAAAAGATTCATTTCATATCTTTTACTAAAAACTCACCAATGGGTAAAATTGGATTTAAAAAATTGTATGAGGATAAAAATAATATTAAATATTGAGGAAACATGGATGTGGATGATAAATATTCCCCAATAAATTCTGATGTATAAACAATCATGGATTAAATTAAGATTGTGAGATTTTCCCTTACCTTAGGTCCGATAAGATTGGTACGTGTCCGAACCTCCTGTATAATTATTTAAATAATTTCATTGACTTATTAAAAAATCATATTTATTGTTATGATATCATATATGGTTCAATTATGACTTTATATTACCCGTTCTTTTGTAAATTCCATGTTAAAGAGCATTTTGGGTAAATTCCTTTCATTTATCATATGTTTTTCGACTTGTTGTTCTTGATATTATTAATTATATACTGATTTACATAATTCCAGAATATAAACATGATTTATATATAATATATATTCATCATATACATATATATATTATAGATCGATAAATGGAATGAAATACACCGTTTATGGAGACGGTTGGTCGTACGTACGCATGAATGCTGTTATTGTTTCCTTATTGAATTGAATGGAATTAAGTATATGACATACATATATATATACATAAATCAAGTATAATTATTATGTCATATATTTTATTATTATTCATTATATATACTTTATAATCAATCATGAATGGTTAACATGGAGAATGAATCTCATCGCGTCGTGCAGACGGTAGTCCGTACGTACGCACGAGCGATGATATCATTACCATGATCGTGGAATTGTATTGAAGTGTATCTATAATATTTCATAATAAATATAACTTTAAAATAATCATATATATTTATTTATTTACACCATTATACCCATCCAAGTAAGGTGGTGGTCGAAAACAGATTACACCACGGCGTGGAGACGGTATTCCGTACATACGCACACGTGGTGATTTCATTTTCTGTAGGATGGATTGAAGTTGAAATAAGGTTGTTTCATATTTATAATATCATATCAATATATAATTAATACTAATGTTATTACTTCATAATGAGACAAATAAAGAAGAAGTAGTAGAGGAAGAAAGAAACTTGAGAGAAATGGAAGAAGAGATTACCTCTTCTTCGACGCACCTCTTTTATGCTTCCTCCTATGGAAGTAGAGTTGGTCTTTTGAGAGGACTAGAACCTCCTGAATGTTTCTAGGGAAGTGTAGAAGTGATATGGGTAGGGTTTTTCAAAGTCTCAAGGCTCAAAATAGTTTGAAGAGAAGAGGGAAGGGGTGCGCTTTTTATAAGGGAGGAGAGGGGCACCTTTGAAAAAACATAAAATATTATTTTATAATAAAGTTATATTCGGTTTTTAATAGCACAAAATTTATGTATTTCTAAGATAAGGTGGGTATGGGTCTAAAATCTTTCAACCAATAGATTTTTGGCAGGTTTGGGTCATTATATTAACACTATCATTTAGTTTTAACTCTTAGTTAATTAGATTGACATTTACCATGTGGCTTTGTATTTTAATATTATATAGTTAACAAAAAAGCCATATAAATCCAAGTGACACCAAAGTGGTCCATTAATGATACAAATATCATTATATAAGTATCTTGGTCGAATCTTAGATTTTTAGAAATATAATAACAATTAATAATATAATATTTGTTTTAAAAACTATTTTATGTCAATTTTGACACTATTTGGAAATTGATTTTTGTGAAAATAATAACAGAATTATTAGTTAGAAAAAAGTGAATTTATTCAATAATAACATGTTATATTAACCTAGAAATTTTTTTTAGTCCATAAAAAGTCTAAAATTGCATTTATTTCGGTATTTATAACATCAATTATTTTAGTATTTAATTATTTAGGTAATTACTGCATCACCATTGTGTCATAAATAACATAAAATATTTACAGTCTAAAAATTATAAATAAAGTACCATTAGGTGGGTAATATTTTTATCTATATAATGAATATTTATAGTCGAATTCATCTTAAGGATAACCCTATATTAAAAATTCTTTTGTTATTAAACTTTGATTTTAACTATTTTAACCCTTCTTTAAATAAATTAATAATAAATGTCCTAATCTAATCAAAGTGGACCTAAATGGTCATATTTTATTCCAATGGTTGATTTTGGTCGAATTAAATTAATCCAATATAATTAGGACATGTGTTAGGCTAATAATAATATCATTTTTACCCTTAATTACCCTATTTACTTTTAACCGTGGTAAACAAAAGTAAAAAGTTACTATTCACCAAAAAGAATTCCATCTCATTGAACCAAATTTTATTCCATGATATTAACTGTGTCTCTCTAATTTTAAAAATTCCACTCACAGAAGTGGTAAAATTACGTTTTATGTGAATTTCCAAATTCTCCTAGGATGTGGGTAAAAGACGGTGAAAAGTTCAATAAAATTTTTATATATCTAAAATTATTATAAAATGACTCTAATTAATTACATTGAACTTATATAGTTATTATGTATCAATTTTGACCTGAAATAAATTTAAATATATTACATAATTATTTAAAAAAAAGTCGGTTTTTAAATAGTAACCTAGTGTTTTCACAATTCATCAAAATTTGAAAGTCTTCAGAAAAATACCAAAAAATTTACCCTAGGCTAATTTTGATTTTCTGAATCCAAAAATGAAGTCCATTTTGAATGATAAAATTTATAAAATTTCAAAAAGTGGGTATTACTATTCATAACGGCTAGTTTATATAATATTTTAATAACATATCGTTGTTTCGTGAAACTCAATATTGCATACAACACACGCTATCGTGGAAGGTCGTGATTGCGTGTAAAGAAGTCCATGTCAGGGATGCGTATAGGGAAAGATCCTTTTGGTGTAGTGTAAAACACAACACATCAATGAAATTAAAAAGAATATTTTTCATAAAATCTCGGGGTGTTACATTCTACCCCCCTTAAAATGAATTTTGCCCTCAAAATTTGTTAGGGTTATAAATGGTTTACTACTTGAAAGTTTCTTTCATAGAAACCCACATCGTAAAAAGGAATACCGAAATTTGACTTTAAAAACTAAATAATGAAACGTAACGGTTACCCAAATTAACTAATCACTGGGAATCCACATAGGAGAACATAGGTGAAAATATGGATATGGAAGAGAAATATAACCATCAACTTTTGATGAAGAGTGGTAGAGGACATAGCTGTGAAAAATCCAACAATCACAAAGCCATAAATTTGTGATAATCTAAGGTACCATCTGATTCATCAGATATGAGAGCACTAGGACAACATTTTTTGTTTTCATGATCATTTCCATAAAGTTGAAGAATTTGAATTAGAAGAAAATCTTAGTTTATTTCGGTATCATCTCATCGTTGCTCATGCCTCAAACAATTTCCACTTCATCTCTTAAATAAATTAAGTTGAATTTGTCTTCTGTGAAGTATTAGGAGATTATGCAATATAATGATAGTTCATACCATCTATTTCTATCACAAAAATATTAGCACAATTTATTACATATACATAAGTCCATCTCTGCTGAGATTAATCGTATATGGTTGATAAAATGGACTTATACTTCAGCTATCATAGTGATTAATAAAATAAAACTATTTTCTACTAACCAGGGACTTCTTGTAGGCTAGTGGTAGGTGATAAAGGCATGTCTCACTTTGGTTGTGGGTTCGATTCCCGCATCCTTGTCCGACGCGACGGGTTGTCGCATGTCCTACGGGTTGTCCTTTTTCTAAAACTATACTATTATAACATTCTATCAATAATATCGAAAAAAATTACTAACCTTAAACAATACTAACTTATCTTCAAAATAATCCATTTGAATCATTAGGCTTATCCAAAATACGTTTTTCCAAACTCATAGTATAAAGAGAACGATTACTAAAAAAGCCATATAACAAGCATATGAATACCATCATTTATCCCTAATATATCTTGTTGGTCACATTCCAATCATGTGAATACCTTAATCATGTATTCTCTTGAAAAATGAATACCCATTGAACCTTAGTGAAAACATGAATGCTGTCAAAAGTTAACTCTTTCCACATGCCAAAATCCAAAAATTCTATTTACTCAAACCATGATATAACTTTGTCCTCATATAAGTCATGAGCTCATGAATACTGTCAAACATTTAATTTTCTCCTTATTCCTTCATTATGTGCAAATCATCTTCTTTCCAAAAATATCTCAATCACATTCCATGGTTACCGGTACCATAAACTTATTGAAAACCACAATAGACCAATACATAAATATTCCAATATTCCACGATACTATATACAACACTATTTTGGAATCCCACTACATAAACTCTTAATCATTCCACCACATCGTTTTCATATTCAACATCGCCAATAGTGATCACATGTGACTTCCCTTTGTCATTTTCCTTAAGTGGTTGCTCATGTCGATCATCATTAACCCTTGGATTAGGGCATTGATTAGCATAATGCCCCATTTCATTTCACATGAAGCATTGAAGTGTTGGTGGTGTGTTATCTACAGTCTTTTCTTTATTCACATCATTAGCAGCCCTTTTTCCATTACTTCGACACTCAGATGCTCTCCAACCTTCTATTCCACACTTAAAACATTTTCTTGTCCCTTTAAGACAATATCCACTATGCTTCTTTCCACACTTTGAGCATAAAAAAACGTTCATCTTCTTTTCACCATTGTTTTGAGATTCTCCTCGAACTCCATCTTTCATTTATTGTCCAAACCATGAGATGGATATGTAACACCAAATTCCATTTCTACCATGATAGCACAACACAAAATTTATTCATAGCTACTGAAGTCTCTTATAGCTAATGCCCTTTGAAGACTTGGTTTTAATCCACTGAAGAATCGATCAACTTTACTTTCATGTTGAATGATGAAGCCAGATGCATACCTTGCAAACCTTGTAAAATTTGATTCGTATATACCAACAGATTCATCATCCTTTTTCTTAAGCTCAAGGAACTCCTTTTCTATATTTGTTCGAAGAATACAAGGGAAGTACTTACTGAAAAACAAGTTCTTGCACTCGTCTCATTCCATGGATTAAATTTCATCTTGGGGCCTTGTATTCTTAATTAGAGTCCACCACTGGTCTACTTCACCTTCTAAACAGTAAAAAGCTATAATTACATTATCATGATCCAAACAACGAAGTATATAAAATATATTTTCAATGGTACTAATCCATTGTTCACCAACAAGTGGATAAGAAGACCCATTGAAAGAAGGTGTGTGTTGCCTCATGATGGACTCAATAGAATATTATTCCTTTCTCTGCTCATTCAGAAGTCTAAAATGATTCATAGCGTGCGTAAGTATAGAAATAAGATATTTCACTCCATATCCCATAACATTGGTTTGTTCAGGAGGACAATCATTGCATTTTCCATTACATTGATCAACACGGTTCCTTCGGGTTCCAGCCATCATCTAAAACCCAAAAAGATTAGCGTGATAGGAAAAAATCATGCTAGGGAAAACAACATAATAAAGGGGGAGTACCTTCGATATCTAAAATATTGGTTTTAATTCTAATATCATTACCATAATTCTAGGACTATAACCTATACTAATACTTAACCTTAGGGACATCCCTAGACATACCTTAGAAATATCATTAGGGACCTCACTAAATCCTAGTTTCCAAAGGTTAACTAATCCTTTCCTCTGATACCAACTATAGAGACCCAAATCCTAGCATACATGGACATTAAATTACTTTTGCGGAATACTTAATACATAACAAAAACAGAAACACAAGGACCATAATAGTTTAGTGTCTTTGGAAACTCAAAACGTAATCTTCTAATCGTGGTGAAAGATTTTCAACATCTCCCAAAAAGATATTAAACTTTGGGTTTTCATACCTAAAACCTTTATTTAAATCCTAGGGAAAAGTTAACATATAAAGGGTGAGATCAAATTCTTAGTAAGGGTAAGTATGGATAAAATAAAACAAATCATATACATTTGAACTTAAAAACAATAACATAATGTTTAAGCATCAAAATATGGGGCAATGACATAAAATATTGCAGTACATAAGGCATAGATCATAAAGAAACATTAATCATGAAAAAATATCATGGGAATAAAACATGTTATTGTAGAAATCATTAAGCAGATGATATGATTTCCACAGTAGCCAAGGAATTACTGACAAGACTATCTTAGTGGACAAAGTCCCTTTCTGAATCGAGTTCACTCCTCGTTCCAGTCCTGTATTACTGAACCGGATTAACTTACCATTCCAGCCATGTCTATATCATGGGATATAAATCATTACCCAATTCATTGGAGGTAGATATAGGTCCCACCCATCTCATAAAGATACCATTCTTATGTGTGCGACAAGATCATAAATCATACATCATAGCATAACCCATGTAATAAAAATGGGATTCTTAAACATCATGCCATCATAAGATAAAAGGAAATCATAAAAATAATTCAATAATAACATAATCAAATCAATGTAAAAATAGGGATATAAATAGAACCCTATATTATCGTAGAAGGAAAATAATTTTGATAAAACGCTTGAACTCCATTCTTGAGGAATATATCCTTTCAACTTCAAAAACATTTTTCCTTTTTTAAAATGACATAAAATTTTAAACTAAAAGAAGTTGATTAAAAATAATAATGAAAAATTTTAATGGAAGCTTCATGGAAATTATTTTCTAAAATTCCATTCAGGACGTATAAGTAAAAAAACATTCTTCTCGTACTTTGGCCGGAAAAGTCAAATAAAGTACCTCGTACTAAAAAATGACAAAATATTCCTTTCATATATTTTACTAAAAACTCACCAATAAATTGGATTTAAACAATTGTAGGAGGATATAAATAATATTAAATATTGCTGAAACATGGATGTGAATGATAAATATGCCCCAGTAAATTCTGAAGTACAAACAATCTCGGATAAAAATGAGATTGTGACATTTTCCCTTTCCTTAGGTCTGATAAGCTTTGTACATGTCCGAACCTTCTTTATAATGATTTAAATAATGTCATTGACTTATTACAGAATCATATTCGTTGTTATGATATCATATATGGTTCACTTAAGACTCTATATTACCCGTTCTTTTGTAAATTCCATGTTAAAGCATCATTTTGGGTAAAATCGTTTCATTTTTCATACATGTTTCGACTTGTTGTTCTTGATATTATTAATTATATACTGATTTAAATAATTATAGAATGTAAAATATGATTTATATATAATATATATTCATCATATACATATATCTATATATGATAGATCGATAAATGGAATGAAATACACCGTTCGTGGAGACGGTAGGTCGTACGTATGCATGGACACTGTTTTAGATTAGTTATTGAATTGAATGGAACTAAGTAGATAAAATAAATATATATACATAAATCCAGTTTCACTATTATGTCATATATTTCATTATTATTCATTATATATACTTTATAATCATTCATTAATGGTTAACATGGAGAATGAATCTAATCGCGCCGTGGAGACGGTAGTCCATACGTACGCACGAGCAATGATATCATCACCATGATCGTGGAATTGTATTGAAGTGTATGTATAATATTTCAGAATAAATATCACTTTACAATAAGAAAATATAGTTATTTATTTACACCATTATACCCATCCAAGTAAGGTGTTGGTCGAAAACAGATTACACCACGGCGTGGAGACGGTATTCCGTACATACGCACGCGCGGTGATTTTGTTTTCTGTAGGATGGATAGAAAGTGAAATAAGTTTGTTTCATATTTATAATAACATATCAGTATATAAGTAATACTGATTTTATTGCTTCATAATGATACAACTAACGAAGAAGAAGTAGAAGAAGAAAGAAACTTGAGAGAATTGGAAGAAGAGATTACATCTTCTTTGACGCAGCTCCTTTAAGACTACTCTTAAGGAAGTAGAGTTGGTCTTTTGAGAAGACCAGAACCTAAATAATGTTTCTAGGGATGTGGAGAAGTGAAATGGGAAGGGTTTTGTCGAGCCTCAAGGCTCAAAAGGGTGTGAAGAGAAGAGGGAAGGGGTGCCCTTTTTATAAGGGAGGAGAGGGGCACCTTTGAAAAAACTTAAAATATTATTTTATAATAAAGTCATATTCAGTTTTTAATAGCTCCAAATTTCTTTATATCGAAGCAAAGGTGGGGATGGGTCCAAAATATTTCAACCAATATATTTTAGACAGGTTTGGGTCATTATATTAACCTTATATTTTATTTTTAACTCTTAGTTAATTAGATTGACATTTACCATGTCACTTTGTATTTTTATATTATATAGTTAATAAACATACAATATAAATCCAAGAGACCCCCCAAGTGGTCCATTAATGATAAAAATATCATTATATAAGTATCATGGCCTAACCATAGATGTTTAGGAATATAATAACAATTAATAATATAATATTTGTTTTAAAAACTATTTTATGTCAATTTTGACACTTTTTGGTAATGGATTTTTGTGAAAATCATAACAGCATGATTAGTTAGAAAAAAGTTAATTAATTCAATACTGACATGTCATATTAACCTAGAAAATTTGTGTAATTCTTAAAAAGTCTCAAATTACATTTATTTGGGTATTTATAACGTCAATTATTTTAATATTTAATTATTTATGTAATTATTGCATCACCATTGTGTCATAAATAACATAAATTATTTAATGTCTAAAAATTATAAATAAAATACAGTTAGTTTGGAAATAATTTTATCTATCTAATTAATATTTATAGTCTAATTTATCTTCTGTGTAACTCTATATTAAAAATGATTTAGTTATTAAAATTTTATTTTAACTATTTTAACCCTTCATTAAATAAATTAATAATAAATGTCCTAATGTAATACAAGTGGACCAAAATGGTCATATTTTATTCCTAAGGTTTTTTTTGTTCTAATTACATTTATCCAATAGAATTAGGAAATTTTTTAGGGTAATAATAATATCATTTTTACCCTTAATTACCCTATTTACTTTTAACCGCGATAAATAAAAGTAAAAAGTTACTATTGACCAAAAAAAATCGTCTCATTGAACTACATTTTAGTCCTGGATATTAACCTTGTCTCTTGGATTTTCGTAATTCCACTAACAGAAGCGATAAAATTATGTTTTATGTGATTTTCCAAATTCTCCTAGACGGTGGGTAAAAGACGTTGAAAAGTTCAATAAAATTTTTATATATCTAAAATTATTATAAAATGAATCCAATTAATTACTTTGAACTTATATAGGTATTATGTATCAATTTTGACCTAAAATAAATTTAAATAAAGTAAATAATTATTTAAATAAAAAGACAGTTTTTAAATAGTAACCCATTGTATTCACTATTCATCAAAAATTGAATGTTTTTGGAAAAATACCAAAAATTCACCCTAGGAAAATTTCGATATTGAAAATCCAAAAATGAAGTCCATTTTGAAAGATAAAATTTATAAAATTTCAAAAAGTGGGTATTACTATTCAGAATGGCTAGTTTATATAATATTTTAATAAGATATCGTTGTTTATTGAAACTCGATATTGCGTAACACACATGCTATCATGGAAGGTCGCAATTGCGTGTAAAGAAATCCATGTTAGGGATGCGCGTAGTGCAAGATCTTTTTGATGCAGCATACAACACAAGATATCAATGAAATTAAAAATAATATTTTTCATAAAATCTCAGGGTGTTACAGAAAGCCCTAGTCCAAATTCTCATTAATATTTGGGAATCCTCCTTAGGAGTAAGCCCCAAGTCCTCATTAATAATTGGGAATCCTCCTCAGGATTATGCCCCAAGTACTCATTAATTCGGGCATCCTATTTAGGGGTAATCCCCAGTT
This sequence comes from Viscum album, assembly GCA_963277665.1. Taxonomy (NCBI): domain Eukaryota; kingdom Viridiplantae; phylum Streptophyta; class Magnoliopsida; order Santalales; family Viscaceae; genus Viscum; species Viscum album. The sequence continues at coordinate 211,350,368 of OY728123.1, forward strand.
ATAATTTCCCTAATATGGGCTTCCTTTTCAGGAGTAAGCCCCAACAATAATTCTCTTAAACTGGGCATCCTCCTCAGGAGTAAGCCCCAAGTCCTCATTAATTTGGGTATCCTCCTTAGAAGTAAGCCCTAAGTCCCCTAATCTGGGCATCCTCCTCAGGAGTAATCCCCAGCCATAATTCTCTTAACCTGGGCCATCTGCTCAGGTGTAAGCCCCAGTCTCAATTTCTCTTAACCAGTGTTAATTTACCTTTTATATAGGCTTCCTTCTCAGGAGTAAAAACCCAATCATAAGTCCCCTCCTGACTTGGGAATATTCATTAAGAGTAATCCCCAAGATTAGAGTATCCAAATCTCTATAAAGTACATATAACTTTATGGACCATGTTTCCAGGTTTCTTCTCTGAAGTAAATACTAATATTTCATTTATCTGGGTAGTCATACATACATAAGCCCCACATTATTTCTCATGATCGCATCTTTCATGGCACAATTGTCTGGTTTTACCAATACCTCTTGTTTCTCACACCGAGCATGACTCACGTAAGCATAGAGTGTAAAATTAATTACGAAATCTTTCTTTGAGCCATCAATTATGCATAAACATCATACTCCCCTACTCGAACTACATGGGTTATGATTCCTTTTCTAATCAAAGGATACGTAGGTAGCCCATCTTCGGGTACAGCCCCAACTCTGAAACAATCCATGTCCTTCTGAATGACAATAAACATCAAGTTCCCCATTGAGTGTCTTTAAAACCAGTATAATCCTCATAATGACCAAGAGACTTTTATGTATTGAAGGATACCATTGACTAATAAATATCTAACAAATACTGATGATTCTCTATCGATTAAGAACATCGAATAAATATAAAACATTCTCTAAATTTCCTACATATTTAATCATTGATTGTCAGATCTAAAATAAATCTCAGTTTATACTTGGTAATGTAATAAGGATTCATGAACATAACTTAAATCTATAAAGATAGTCCCGGAGTAGACAATAATTCCTCTAAAAAGGTGTGATGAGTCCGACCTCCCATACTCTTGACCAATGAAATTTCTTAAGCATCATCAGTCCACAACTAATGAGTGCCTACCTCTGGAAAGTATGTTCAAATGGATATAGAATCATTGGATGTTTCCGGTTCTACAAAAAAAACTGTTATAAACTGATTGGAATGTTTGATCCATGAATCAACGAGGTTATCTCCTATTCCAGTGCAAAAAAAATAGTGAACCCGACATTAATCCTTAACCAAGTTAAAATGGTGTTTTACTTATTTGTTAGGCCCCTATTTAAAAATCAATGAGAGGGCCAACAAAGCAATCATTGAAATATTTTCTTATCCAAAAGAAGTAGGGGCTTTATTTATCTTGATTACGTCTGTTATATCAAGGAGGCACTCTTTTCCAAGATATTCTGCATTACCAAAATGGATTCTCTTAAATTCAAACCTGTGAATACATCTGCTATGAAAACTTCTACTGAAATTCCACAACTGCTACTCCTGCTGGATCGTCGACCGCTCTGAGGACGATATCACCTAATCAGCATCTTCAACGCTGGGTATCAAATGCACTGGTTAACGAATACCATCAACACGGTACCATTCCTACTCTGGAGGCTGCCCAACAATCCCTCCAAGTGAAAAACTCACACCGGTCGTCCAGACAATGAAGACCACTGATTAAGAATATGGTGGTCCCAACCACCGTCTCCAACCATTTTAGGTCATTATCCCCAAAACTTAATCACCACTCACTCCCATATTATGGGGAGGTGAATGAGTAGGCCTCTCAGGGTCTTAATTCAAGGAGACAAGAGACTTCCCAAGGGCTCCCATCAACAATCGCCGCTAGACTCGTGCGGCAGTGCACCCTCAACATGATAAGGGTATCGTCTTCAGGCATTCGGATCAGGTTCCTCCAACCCGAGCAGGCAAGACAAATCGCCAGAGGAGAAATCCGGTCAACAGTGAGTCGGTTCTCATCTCTGCCATCTCCGAAGAAGTCCACCAACCTAACTTGGTGGCAAGCAACGAGCGGGCACATACACCCGTCCGTTTTAATCCCGTTGTCTAGCAGACTCATCTGGCAGCAGCACGCCAATCCCACCAGGAAATTCCGGCGGAGTAATATAGGCATGAACATTCACATGTTTATACGTCATCAGCTAGTTTGTAGGATCGTCTAACTACATATGATGGATAACTTCAACCACGTTCAGAGAAGTACAATCAGCAGGCACATACACCTGCTAGTATTGATCAATCCTACCAACAGTCTCACTTGGTAGCACTAGGAGAAGTCAGTCAGAAAGCTTGGGTGACAAACAGAAGGCAGTATCAACTCTCTGCCCCTACACTTGAGTACTTTCAGGATTCACTGATAGGAAAAGGAGGACAGGAGAAGGAAAAAACACATACTCCAAGCACAGAATGGACGTATATCCCCGTTACGGAAGCTAAAGTCACCAAACATACTCTATCAATGGTGAAAGAGAAGAAGAAAATCCCTACTCATATTCTAGATATCTTCTAGGATATTATAACAGCTACAGCAGCATCACAGGGAAAGAATTGAAAATCTATCCCAACCAGTGGAGTGACTCATCAACAGATCACTCCGGAGCAGATACACACCTATGTTCCAATCCAAGAGGGTTGTGGGGCTTACTCCCCAATATCATACGGAAAACCAAGTCAGGAACATACACCTGATTTGAGTGGAGATCGTCAGCCTAACCTGGCCATATCTTCTAATCAGGCACATACACCTGCTCAGAGTATCCACTTTCATCAACAAGTGGTTTCAAAGGCGAGTAAGAAGGCATCTAAGAAAAAGACCCACCCATCACAGTCATGAAATCAAGATCCAATATGTAAAAAGGCCTTACTCGATGTTGGAGTTCTTGAAGCCCTCAGACAGTCATCGGTTGGAATCCAAGATTCTACTCCCTCATTTCCAAATAGTGGTAACATTAATTATGAAGGTCTTCAACAGACACTTCCTCATGAAGGCTTGCTTCATGATAGTTCGGTCGATCTTGAAGTTTCATCTTTAGATGAGAGCTACAATAACCCTCTATGTGCCCAGAAGACCATGGAGCAAGTGATATCATATTTTGTTATAACCCACCATGGTGGTACTCCCCATGATGATGAATTTATATGCGAAAGGCCTATCCGCAGTAGTGATGCACATTTCCCGGAAAATTCTCCAGTGGACCATGTAGTTCCAAGAAAGCCCTCTTATCTTGAGGCACTTGAAAATACGAAACTAGTCATGTCTGATGCTTCATCACTAGCAGGTGAAATAATTTCTCAATCAAAAGTTATCCTGAGGCGTAGGTCATTCTCCGAACCACCCCTGGGTCATTTATCTTCTAATTTTATCAGCAGATTATCTACCAGTCTTGTTGAATCCAATGAAGCAACAAGGAAGCATCAGCTCTGGTCTAATCAGGTAGAAGAATATTCATTGAATGATAAAGAAGAAGTACTAAATATGAGAAAAAAACTGGAGAAAGTTGAAGTGACAGTCAAGTTTTGGCCTTGAGATGACTCTCACTATGACATTCCAGAGATGTTGACGGAAGATGGGATTGATGATATTCGTCTTAACATATCGAAAACTCTTTGTCATTTGAAAAAGAAAATATTATTTTATGATGAATATGAAAATCATTTCAAGATAATAGAAGGGTTACAAAGCCAAATTGATTTGAAATCTCTCTCAGTCTCACGATATCCAATGGTTGAAAAGCATCGGAGATCCCTTCAGCATTAATTCCTTGGCGCACGAAGAAGGTTGCGTCAGTTAATTGCTAATTCTCTATCAGGTATTCATATCAGGGGATGGGGTGTTCATGGGGCACTACATTTCACTATGCTTTCCAATCATCAAATCCCACCAAATGTGATTTCATTCAATGTTATCTCCCAGAATTGGCCACATGTGGCTGGTTTTGTGCGAAATCAAAGGTTTTCCAAAGAACTGGCCTCAAATAGTTCTTCTCAAAGTCAAGAATATAGAGAAAAAGTTGTTGAATTACTCCTGCATCATGAGAAAGAGAATATTGAACAGGCCTCTCATATGGAGAAAGAACATCATCAAGTGACAGAACTGTCAGAAATCATCCAATGGGATTTTGAACTGAGTGATAAAAGTGGATGTCAATTGATGCATCCAGCTAATTTCCGGACCAAGGTCTACAAGATCAGTAGAGATTTTAAGAAATTCTCAAACATAACTTGTCAAGATCCACCCCGGCTTGCCAGACTGGGGACTCTTTTAAACCAACCCTCGGAATCAACTAATAGGATTCGAGGAGTTAATTGGGAACAGCAGGAACAGCCCCAGTCCACTAGACTCGGGACTTTTTCAAAACAGCAATCCTCTCCTCAACAAAATTCGGTCTTCTCTTGATTGGGGAAGAAGCCACAAGAGGAACAAAGAGCCAAATTATCAAGAGATTCTCTCCAAATTACGGTTTTCCAAGAAGTTCCTGATGGATCAAATCAACAAAAGGCAATGTCTCGTCAGGGGCATGACAGAAGACAATATCAAAGAAATGCTGATAGAAGAGATATGATGCCTTATGCATCAATTAATTTCATTAATTCTATTATTTCAGATCCTATAGAACATGAGGCTCACTCAGGGGACATAGATGAAGAGGTTACTGCTCAAGAATTTGTACGCACAGACACAAATGAAGAAAGTGTTCGTACACGAAATCAACGGTTTACCAAGAATCTCGGTGTTCCTTCAAATAACGCACTTCCCCCTCTCCGAAAGGGATCAAACAAGGGAAAAGGAAAGAATCAGGTTTCATAACCTTCCTCTAGAGAAGGCCAATCGCTCTCACTAGAGAAACGATTTGTGAAACAAGGGGATGAAATGAAGGAATTGAGATGGATGAATGTAGAACTACTTAAGGGTAGTCTTCCTCCTAAGCATGCTGGAGTCAGTCAGCAAAGGGAGTTTGTTGCAGTTACTGAGACGGATCAAGAATATCCTCCTCTATCAGTACACCCTCACAGGTCTAATCCTACTGGTCAAGTGCAACAAAAATCGGTGGTACTACCATTAGTTGTAGTACCAGCCACAATACCTGTCTAGACTCCAATTATTGCACCTGCCCAAGTCCATGTTCAACTGGATGTTTCTCAAAAGTTAATAACTACCATTGAGTCATTAAAATCTCTATTAGAAACTATGGAAGGGAAACGTGTGTAGGTTTAACCAGAAAAGAGAGTTTACCTTGAATGGGTAGATTCAATCCCTCCCCCATCAAGTTTTGGGAACCCTGTATTCCATGTTGTAAATGCATCAGGAAATCCGGAATAGCATTTGACGCATTACGTGTCTTGTTGCGATCCTATGATGGGAACTCCGGAACAGAAAGAAGCGGTGAAACTCAGATGCTTCTTGCAAACCTTACAAGGACCAGCTTCTGGTTGGTATACAAGCTTGCAATCCCGGTCAATTACCGGATGGGAAGATCTCCAACAACTATTTCTTCTTCAATTCAGCTCAACTTTTCAAAAGATAACAGTTTTTGATCTTACAAACTATAAGAAAAGTGAAAATGGAAGGGTTTCATATTTCATTGCTTGCTGGAAGGGATTAACATATTCCCTAAGCTTAGTACTCCCTCAAGAAGAACTATTGCCAATATGTGTAGAAAATTTGCATGCCGAATTATGCACGCCATTGATCCCTATGAAATACACAATAGGGTTTTGAGACCTTACATCAATCGCTCAGCAGATTGAAGATTCCCTTATACAGGCTAAGGCCAAATGTCGTGTAATTCAATCAGTTCCAGGAAGAAGAATGGGTAAAGCAGAGACTGCTACAGTTATGATTAAGCAAGCACCTATACCTACTTCTACATCAAAACCTTCATCATCCCGAAGGGATCCTCCTCCTGAGCATCAACAACAAAGGTCGTTTCATCAATATTATCAAAGAGATCAAAGACGGAAATAGTTTGAGGATCTGAAGAGAAAAGTTTCTTCTTTATGAAATGAAAAAGTTCCTTGTTACTTCATTTCGGCTATGGAAAATAATTTGGTTCGGTTTCCAAGGCCCAAAAGGCAAAACAAAGAAGGAGATGGAGACCATCCCAATTATTTCCTCTTTCATTAAATGTTGGGGCATCCCATCTAGGAGTGTTTCGTCTTCAAATACCTCCTGCAAAATATGGCCAACTCGGGACAAGTAAAACTAAAAGGCTCTTCAACCCAGGTAGCATGTGTCACTGCTACAGTTCCAGAGGAAAAAGTCGAATGTAAAGAAGTTAAAAGAAAAAATGCACAGAAATATGATTATTGGATGTTCAGGAAAATGATCAACCGAACTCATGCCATTTTGCGAACGCAATTGAAGAAACCAATTGTGTCTTCTGTTTTGGATTCCACAACAAAATCATCTTCAGAGGGAAAATCCTCAAAAGGGCAGCATAGTTCGAAGAATGAATAGCAATCAGAGGAAGATGAGTATGTGTCAAAGACTAAGCTGTCATTGACTCTGGCAGATTTCATGCCATCTACTTCAAAGAAACGGGCACTGTCCCACCATACGGCACATCCTAAATTGGCTAATCATGTAGAGTCTTCATCGGATGAAGATTTAATCATTGGTTCTATTAACATGATTCATTTAATAGATCCTTATGCCAGTTGCTGTTTCGATTTCGATGAGCCTGAACTCCCTGTATCAAACAGAGGAGTTAGAGGAAGTTCCTGGGGTCTGGGATATAGAGGAAGACGTGGATATCCCAGAAGCCACAATTCTAATTCTACCCCTGCTAGAACTTTGTATACAGCAGAAACTCATGGGAGAGCCCTTCAGTGAGATCAAAAAGAACAATAATGTTCGTACACAAATAGAAAGTTCAGTCCTGGCATAGTTATTCTGGAGGATTGGTTGAATGTTACATCTTCATCCTCTCAAAAAGTAAAGGGATCTAATCGTTCTACTATTCCAAATCCAGGAATATTGCCTACTCCTATCCCGATACAAGATGCATCAACTTCAAAAGCATCAACTTCCTAGGAACCTGTTAAACCACATATTCATGTTGGGAAATGCAGACCTATGGATCAAAAGTTTGATATATTGAATCACCTGGCCCAAGTACCAGCCTAGTTATCAATTCTAGATTCTTTGAATCTGTCAAATGATCTTCAGGAGGCACTCATTGTGGCTTTGTGAAGTCCTCAAGAGTTTGAAATTGAAATTGCTGTAGCTGAAGTCTATCACATAGAGAATAATCCTGTGGAATTCCATGCAGTGATATCTTTCACAGATGAAGATGAAGATGATGTAATAAATGGTTATATTAGACCTTTATACTTATCTGGAAAGGTCAATGGTGTAGACATCCGAAGAGCTTTCATTGATAATGGTTCAGGAGTGAACCTCAGGCCCATTCGTACACTTTGTTGATTGGACCTCAAAGAATCTGATTTATCTCCTTCTACTATGATGTTACAAGGGTATGATAAAAATGAACAAGAACCACTAGGAGACGTTACACTCAGAACTCAGTTTCTAGATTTTGTATCCAATTCATATTTCATGGTGGTTGATCAAGACTCAGCCTTCAACATCTTTCATGGAAGACCCTGACTAAATCAACATGTGGCTATCCCTTCATCATACCATCAATGTATCAAGTATTGATTTGATGGTCAAATTTGGACATTTTATGGTGATATGGCCCCATTCAAGACATGTTAATATCAACACATTGAGGCGGAATTCTATCACATGAAGGGAAAGGAGGAATCCACAACAAATGAGATTACCAAAGTTAATGCCCTGTTTGGTTTGTAAAAGATTCCAGTAAATCCATTTGTGCATGTGAGTAAAGATTATGTGTTTCCTATCAATAAAACTGACAGGATAGACCCAAATCAAATTAATCTTATGGAAATATCCATAATGTCAATTATGGCAATTGAGCCAGACAACATGGGAGAAATTAGTGATCCACCAGGAAATGATGAAATCTCAAACAGAGATGTCTTCATTTCATCTCCTGAAATCCATCAAGTCTATACATCACCAACCATCCCAGAAGAAGTTATATCAATACCAGAGGTGAATGATGATTTTGATTCTCAATTCATCATCTTCTCTTTATTACCCATGGAAGACCCTTCATCATTAATCGGGTAAGAAATGGATGCTTCTTCTTCAAGATGATCAAATTTTGACATCTCTTCTAATCATGGAAATTTTGATTCATAATCTACTATGCAAGTAGAAATAGAGGAAATAACACATGTTGATGAAGAAGAGGAAGATCTCAGGGATGCTCCTCCAGCATTTGAAGAGGGTATCTCTACCAATGTGGATGAACTCAGAGAAATAAATCCTGGTACAACAGAAGATCCACGCCCACTTTAATCAATGCGTCCATGACTCTTGAAGAACAAGAGTTGTATATTTTCTTTTTAAAGAAAAATCGAGATATATTTTCTTGTAACTATACAGATATTCCTAGGATTGATCCTGATGTTTCTACTCATCATTTGGACTTACCAGAAGAACATTGAGGATTTAAGAAAGTCGCAAGAAGAACACACCAAACTTATGCTTCCAAAATTGAAGTTGAAGTGGATAATATTATCAAAGCTAACTTCGTCAGAGAAGTTCAATATCCCAAGTGGTTGGTTAATATTGTCCCAGTGAAAAGGAAGAATGGTAAAATAATAGTTTTCATTGATTTTAGAGATCTTAATCGGCATTGTCCTAAGGATGATTGTCCAGTTCCGATTAAAGAACTTTTAATCGATGCAACAGCTGGCTATGATGCACTTTCCTTAATAGATGGATATTCTGGATATAATAAAATCCGAATGGCTCCAGAATATGAGGAATATATAGCTTTTAGAGCCCCTCAGGTTGTGTTCTGCTATCGGGTAATGCCCTTTGGCCTAAATAATGCAAGCGCAAAATATCAGCGTGCCATGCATCGTATCTTCAAACCTTTTTTAGGGAAGTTTCTCGAATGTTATGTGGAAGATTTCATGGTCAAATTTAAACTACGTTCTAATCACTTGGTTGATTTGGAAATCATATTCCACAAACTTCGAGAACATAATTTGAAGATGAACCCCTTAAAAAGTTATTTTGGGGTAACCTCAGGAAAATTCCCTGGCTTTGTTGTATGCCATCATGGTATCGAAGTCGATCCTGAGAAGACCAATTAAATCCTTGGTATGTCACCTCCTCGAAATTTGAAAAAAATAAGAGGACTTCAAGGACATATAGCCTATATTCGGCGTTTCATCGCCAATTTGGAAGGCAAAAGTTTACCCTTAACCAAATTAATGATGAAGGGAGTCACTTACCAGGGGACTGAAAAATGTCAAGAAGCATTCGATATTCTCAAGAAATACCTCTTGAGTCCACCAGTACTTATGCCACCTGTTGAAGGAAGGACACTTATCCTCTACATGATAGCCTTAGGGTGATCAGTGGGTGCCTTTCTTTCTCCGAAGATTGATGCTGGGAATGAAAACAGCCTCTACTATCTCAGTCGGACTATGGTTGAAGCAGAAACCCGGTATTCAAATATTGAGAAGTGCTGCCTGGAATTAATCTTTTCAGCTCAGAAGTTGAGACACTACCTACAACATCACAAGGTCCTGTTAGTATCTCGCAATAACCCTCTCAAATTCATCCTTAGTTGTCCAATGCTTACAGGACGTCTGGCAAGGTGGGAAGTTATTTTGCAGCAATTCGACATTCAGTATGTGTCTTAAAAGGAAATAAAGTGCCAAGCTCTGGCTGATTTTTTGGATGAAAACCCTTCAGTGGAAGACACATCTTTAGATATTGAACTCCCTCATGATGAATTCTTCTCTTTTTAGGATAGTCCTCAGGTTTGGGAAATGTATTTTGATGGTTCTTCTAAGAGTCAAACAGGGAAGAAAATGGAAGATCCTAAATTCAACATGGTTGGATTAGGAGTTATTCTTATTTCCCGGGAAAAGGCAGTGTTACCTTATTCCTTCTTATTGTGGGAAGGTGGTACAAATAATGAAGCAGAATACCAGGCCCTCATTGCAGGCTTAGAGTTGGCGCTTCAAGCACAAGTGAATCACATAAAGGTGAAAGGTGATTTAGACCTAGTAATCAAACAAGTCAATGGGGATTATGCAATCAGAAAAGAAGAATTGATCCCTTTGTATGATTATGTTAGAGATTTAATAGAGGTATTTCCTACGGAACAGACATTTTCTTATGTCTTGTGATCACAAAATGCTCTAGATGATGCACTGGCTAATATAGCCACAGCTCTGGAAGATCCAAATCAGGATCGAACAACCATCCATATTGCCCACTATTGTACAATTTCAACATATATTCGAACCAGAACAGAGGAAATAAATGAAATTAGTACCATTACTGAATCGTATTGTCATACTATAGGATGGATGAAATCTATCAGGGAATACCTTCAAAATGGAACACTTCAACCTGATAGAGCTGGGAAAGAACAGATTAGGCGATGTGTGGTCAATTTTACTCTTTATGATAGCCCAAATCACCTAGAGAAAATTCTCTACAAGCATGGTTTTGATGGAGTTCTCTTCAGATACATTGATGGTGAAGAGACAATGGATGTCATGAAAGAAGTGCATGAAAGAGTCTGTGGTGTCCACTAGTCTGGACATAGACTATCTGATCAGATTCGAAGTCTTGGTTACTTTTGGCCTTCAATGATACAAGATTGTGTTGATTTCACAAAGAAGTGTCATTCATGCCAAATACATGCCAATTTTATTCATCATCCTCCATATTTTCCTCATACAGCTAAGTACTCATGGCCATTTTCCACATGGGGAATGGATGTGGTGGGAGCTTACCCTTCAGCTACGGCCAAGCAATTTAAGTATATTCTTACTCCTACTGGCTTCTTTTTCAAAAGGACAGAGGCAATACCTCTCAAAGATGTTAGTTATGAATTCATTATTAGCTTCATCAAGTTTAACATTGTTACCCAATTTGGTGTCCCTCATACCATATTGATGGACAATGGAACCAACTTCTGTTCATCCGAGGTGAATAAGTTGTATCAAGAATACAACATCAAATCCAATCATTCATCTTGGTATCATGCAACGGCCAATGGCCAGGTAAAAACCTTCAAAAAGACGTTGTCAAATATACTGCAAAAGATGGTGGATAATGATAAGAAGTCATGTCCTGATAAACTCTTTCATGCTTTATGGGCTTATCAGACCACCACCCACATGACAACGCGGTCAACTCCATATTAATTGGTATATGGAACGGAAGCAGTCTTGCCTATTGAAGTTCCACTACCCTCGCTCAGAGTAGCTATTTGTGATCAGTCATCTACAGATGAAAAATCTCAAAAGATATTGGATTAATTGGAACGGTTATATGAGAAAAGATTGTGCAAACTTCACCATTTGGAAGTTTATCGGAATCAAAAAGCACGAGCTTTCAACAAAAAAGTTCGTTTTCGTTCATTCGTTCAGGGAGAACTGGTTTTGGTTCTCAGATCTCCAATAATACTAGAAAAGAAACCTCCCATGCTTGAACCAAAATGGGAAGGACCTTATTCAATACATAAGGTCTACTCCAATGGAGAATATTCATTAATCTCAACGGATGGAGAACTCATCACAACTCCAACCAATGCCAGATTTCTGAAGAAATATTTTGTATAAACACAAAATACATTGTTACGGTCCATACATATGACCTTAAACTATTTGTATTACTTTCTTCCCACATGATAATAAAATGTGAAATCCTTACTACATGACGCTAAACTGTACAGATGTATCTTATGTCCATCAATATGTTAAACTGCACCATCTACGGTCCATGCATACGACCTAAAACTATTTGCATGTACCTTACGTCTAGAACGTCATTAAACTGCACCATCCAGAGTCCATGCATACAACTTTTAACTATTTTCATTTCTTTTGTCCCACATGACTTTAAACTGTAACGTCCTAGTAACATAACGCTAAATTGTAAAGAATTCCCTTACATCTTGCAAGACGTTAAACTTCATAACCAACGGTCCATGCATACGACATTAAACTATTTTCATTTTTTTTGTCCAGTATGATGCTAAACTGTATCGTCCCTTTTTCATCCAACATGATGTTAAACTGTGAGAAAGTCCCTAATACATCCAACATGACATTAAACGGTGTACTCTTTTGTCCTTACAGCCTGACATTAAACTGCACAGTCCCCCTTTCGTCCAACATGACGTTAAACTATATTTTCCCCATCGTCCTAGCTACATGACGCTAAAATGTACAAAAGTGCTTTAATACATCCTATATGATATTAAACTGTACTTTGTCCTTGCTACATGACATTAAACTGTGCATCACCAATATTCCTAATTTTAAGACTTTAAACTGTATAATCCCTTAATATGTCCTACATGACATTAAACTGTGCATCATTAGGGTTATTGCTACCTCTTGTTTCTTACACTGAGTATGAATCACATGAGATTAGAGAAAAAAACAACCAAAACACTTTCTCTGGGCCGCTAACCAGCGTAAGTCCCAATATCATTTTTTAGGTCGTTGTCCCCAAGAAAAACTTGATCACTAATTCATTATTTAATTGAACTACACCGACTTTGATACTTGCCTTCTAGGCTGGGTACGTAGGCAACCTCCCATGGTTCAAGCCCAAAACCAATATCTTCACATCAGATCACCTCCATCTCATATGATGTTGATTCGTGAAACTTCCCCCAGAATCAATATCTTTACATTGTCTTACCTTCGCCCTTGCTATACGACGTTGAACTGTACAATACTTTTGTCATGTATGACAATAAACTACAATATTCTTTGATACCCCCACCTGAGAGGGAATCATTATTAACATTAATTTTTAACCATGTTTTATTCCAAAGACTACGTGTATACATGGAAATGCCTGAATCTTTTATTTTGGGTCAAACCATCATTGCACTAAAGTCCTTTTTCACCCTTCACATGTATGAACCAAATATGTACAGAGGGTATTTCTAGAACTACATGGGCTTGATTCCCATCCTTATAGGATATGTAGTAACGTTCGAGATTCCCCTGAATCCAGCCCCATGTCTTCTGGGCCTAACCCCAAATTCCACTTTCAGTCCCTTGACTGAAAAGTCCCCATGAAAACACACACTATGTATTTCTTATAATGGTCCGAGATCTATGACCCTAAACTAAGATCTCCAATCCTTCTCTCCCACACAACGTTAAACTATAGATCAAGAACTACGTATTTCTTGATTCCCATCCTTATGGGATACGTAGTGAAGTCAAACATTTCAATTCAGGACCTAGCCACAACATGATTATGGTTAGCATTGATAATTTTATCATTACATATATTGAACAATACCCATTTTTATGTGTCATAATCTTAACCTTAAATATTTTTAGATCTTCATAACCATTTTTCTGGACTTCTAGTCCCCAAAATGTCCAAATTCTAAGAATTATTTTTCTTGACCATGCAGCATGTGCCCTTAGGAAGCCTTGCATAAACATTCTACATAACAGACCTGTTAGCCAAAAGATGCTATTATTTTACTTTGTAGCCAATGCCCTTAGGTGGCCCTGTAGAATCCAACCCCCTTACGGGTTTGTTAAATAATTGTAACTTCATTTTTAGGATGAAAACCTCTTTTTGTCTTTAGTTGTCTTAACAACGATATGTAGGGATCTGCAAAAAAATAGTCATTCTTTACATATTCGTCCCATACTCTTTTTCATGATCTAAAAATATTCAATTCTATAGTTTATATTTCCCCTTCCCTACGTTTGGGTCAGACCTTCGTATAAGTGACATTCATCCAGTTCTAAACAATCTTGTTTGGAAATATATTCTCCATATTCAAGTACTTCTTTCCATATAGCAACACTATACTTTGGAAATTTTGAATCTCCATAAAAATTCACTGGCTTTTTAGTAGTAGAAAAGTAACTTTCTAAGAGTTCTTTTTCCTGACTATGCAGCACGTGCCCTTAGGCGGCCTTGCATAAAAAAGTCTACATAATGGACAGTTCTGCCAAAAGATGCTATTATTTGACTATGCTTCCAATGCCCTTAGGTGGCCCTACATAATTCAACCCCCTAACGGGTTTGTTAAATAATGGTAACATCATTTTTGGGAACTACTTCTTCTAATGCCTTTTATCACTTTTTTACATCATTCCTTAGATTCAAATTTTCTTAAGTCGTAGTTTATATATTTTCCCTCATACTTGAGTATGGTGATATGTTTTCAGATAAATTGTCATGGAATTGAGTCAATTATAATTCATTTGGTCAAAGCTATTTTGACCTTAAACATTAGCCTTTTTTATGTCCAATATGCATGACTTTAAACTTCCCACAACATACAAGGGAACTATGAATAAAAGTCAAGTTCCAGATCACTAAACATTCATTTTGTATGATTTAGGTAATATTGAGCAATTAAAAGTTTCAAAAGTTTTTTGGGTTATTTATAATAATCCTAGAAAAAATCAAACTATTCTTACTAGGCCCATTATCTTTAGTAAAATTTAAAGCTGGTAGAAAAGGAAAATGTAGACACAAATGATTGAATATGAACGTGCTTTTCATTTGATGCACAAGAGTTAGAAGGAAAACCACAGACTAGAGTCTGTTATCTTTTTCAGGAATTAAAAAAAGACTTTCAACATAACTCTTCATTTGAATTACAGAATCTAGAGCTTCATCAGTAGCCACCTAGAATTTATTCATTCAACTAGATACAATAATAGATGTAGTGATACCAGCTCTTCTTGAAAAAATTATAAAAGAATGTTCTTTAGTGCGGTTTGAGAAAATTTTATGCTGATCAAACAGTGACTCTATTTCTTTCCAAGAGACATGGAAGATGGATAAATGGATTTGAGAATGTAGAATTGGAAGTAAAGTTCCATTTGGAGAGATTACTCTTTTCAGATATTGAACTAATTCCATGATAGTATTTTCTCCACCAACTAGCAGCAGAAAACATTTCAGCCCATAGGTTTCCCATTTTCATATCTGCAAGGAAATGGCATGGAGGAAAAATTTGAAAGTTCACACCATTGTTGTTGCTCTTGATGCAAAGCATCACTAAAATAGAGGATAGCAGTGCAGATGCATCTTATGAATACAGTTCTTTGCATTTGGAACATTGACTCCTTGTAGATGACCATGGCCATACAGAGGTAGGTTGATGCTCTGTGGAAAATTAAGATGATATTTCTTCAAGTACTTAGCCAAATCTGGGAGAGTTTTTTTGCAGACGGTATAATAATCATGGCCAATGATACTCATCATATCATCAAGTCGCTTGATTTCCAGTTCATCAGCTACTCTGATTCTCATGGGAGCCATTGATTCAACACAAAAGTTGAATAATTAACTCTTCAGTAAGTTGATTTTTCATAAAATTTGTGATGTATTTTGAAAAAAATGGCAAGGGAATTAAGGTGCGCAAGTCTAATCTTGGCACGCACTTATGGGTGTGTCACACAAGTGTTAATGTTCTGCGCAAGTTTTTGGAATGCAGGTATCACCTCGTAAGTCCATATACCTTGACAGCAGTGCGACATCGAAGAAAAGCAGAAAAAAGGGAAACTTGCGTGGCGAAGGTGACTTGCGCAGAGAGAGCTTGAAAATCCGGAGGTCGATAATATAAGCAAAAAATTGTCACATATTTATAGACCAGGCTTCCAACCTGTGAGCCTAAAATCCAACGCGCTCCATCCCTGCCTGACTCGCACCTGTGTGATGAGTGTTTCACGCTGAACACCTGCGCGCCTCTTTCCCTTTGGTTTTCTTCTTTTCCTCAGAGTCACATCCTTATTCATTCAGATCCAACTCTGAGGGGGGACTTTTGTTGACGCATCTTTTCGTCACATTGTATAAAAGAATGGAAATGAATTTTTTTTAGCACAAATAGATTAATCCTTTGAAGAAAACATCAAAAATCAACAAAGGCATGAACAAAGAGTCAAATACCCCTAGGTCACGCAAGTTCCCTCACTGTCATGGAAGTACACTTGCGCGCCACCTAATGGTGGCACACGTGACTTGCGCGCCCCCTTTGAAAACCACCAAAGGTCTTCTCCAGCCTATAAATACCCACGGTGGGCCGCCCCATTTGAGGAGGATTTTTTCCAGAATTGAGATACAGAGATCTGAACTCCCAAGTCTCTTCTTCAAGTCTTAATAACACTTATAAGGTAATTCTTTACCTATAATGGAAGGTATAAACAAGAGTAGTAAGGTATAAGTGTTATAATTCACTAACACTTGCATGCCTAAGTGTTTTTACCCTTAAGGGAAATGAAAACACTTGCGTTCCTCCTTACCTACTCATTGAAACTTGCGCGCCAATCCTCTGGAAGTACCTCAGGATAATTCTAAAGGCTTTGGTCAAGGATCGCCCAAGTATTACCCTACTAGTTAATCATCTCCCAAGTATATAGGTGTCACACAAGTATACTTTCTTGAACAAGACTTGCGCACCCACGCAGTACCTGCGCGACCACCAGGACTTGCGTGCCCCTATCTTTTTGGGTGCCTCTCCTTCATATTTCACCTCTCTTATTGCATTATACTTCTCCTATTCAAGATTCAGTCTTCAAGACAATCTTCAAATCCATTTATGGCATGTTTTCTTGATTTAATTCCTTATCTGAAAGAAATTATGTGGAACATCTCTCCAAACCTAGTTATTTACACACCGTTATGTAACTAAAATTAGAGAGTTCATTCATTCAACCTCATTCTTCAAGATGAGAGAATCCTTAACCGGGGCCTCCTTTTTAGGAGTAATCCCCAGTCCAAATTCTCATTAATATTTGGGAATCCATCTTAGGAGTAATCCCCAAGTCCTCATTAATAGTTGGGCATCCTCTTCAAGACTAATCCCCATGTCCTCATTAATTCGAGCATCATTTTTAGGAGTAATCCCCTGTTATAATTTCCCAAATATGGGCTTCCTTTTCAAGAGTAAGCCCCAGCCATAATTCTCTTAACCTGGGAATCCTCCTCAGGCGTAAGAACCAAGTCCTCATTAATTTGGGAACCATCTTTAGGAGTAAGCCCCATGTACCCTAATATGGGCATCCTCTTCAGGAGTAAGTCCCGGCCATAATTCTCTTAACCTGGGCCTTCTTCCCAGGAGTAAGCCCCAGTCTCAATTTCTCTTAACTAGTCTTAATTTACTTTTGATCTGGGATTCCTTATCAGGATTAAAACCCAATCATAAGTCACATCCTAACTGGGGAATATTCCTTAGGAGTAAGCCCCAAGATTAGAGTATCCAAATCTCCATAAAGTACATATACCTTTATGTACCCTGTTTCCAGGTTTCTTCCATGAAGTAAATCCTAATCTTCATTTATCTGGGCAGTCATACATACATAATCCCCACATTATTTCTCATGATCACATCATTCATGGAATAATTTTCTGGTTTTACCAGTACCTCTTGTTTCTCACACCGAGCATGACTCACGTGAGCTTAGAGTGTAAAAGTAATTTTGACATCTTTCTTTGAGCCATCAATTATGCATAAACATCATACTCCCTTAGTCGAACTATTTGGTTTGTGATTCCTTTTCTAAAAAAAGGATACTTAGGTAGCCCATATGCAGGTACGATTCCAAATCTGAAATAATCCATGTCCTTCAGAATGACAATAAACTTTAAGTGCCCCACTAGGTTACTTTAAAGCCAGTATGGTCATCATAATGACCAAAATACTTTTATTTATTTAAGGATACCATTGACTAAGAAATATCCAACAGATACAGATGATCCTATATCAATGAAGAACCTCGAATACATATAAAAGATTCTATAAATTTCATACATATTTAATCATTGATAGTCAGATCTAAAGGAAAACTCAGTTTATACTTGGTAATGTAATAAGGATTCATGAACATAACATAAATCTATAAAGAGAGTCCCGGAGTAGACAATAATTCCTCTAAAAAGGTGTGATAAGTCCGACCTCCCATCCTCTCGACAAATGAAAATTCCTAAGCCTCATCAGTCCACAAATAATGAGCGCCTACCTTTGGAAAGTAGGTTCAAATGCATATGGAATCATTGGATGTTTCTGGTTCTATGAACAATCCCATTAGAAACTGATTCGAATGATTAAACCTTGAATTAACGAGGTCATCCCCAATTCTAGCGCAAAACATTCACCCAGTACCCTTCCATTCTAGAGTGTTTTGGTTTGTTATGACTTTTTAGGTAAAACATGTGTAAACCTAACTTGTTTTCAAAAATTAAAAGTGTGTCCTTCCAATTCCCTATAAAAGGTCACCACCTATAAACATTTCCTCACACCTCTAATTCCCCTTGGAAAACCAAAAATCAGAAAAACTAAGCTTCCAACATCCCTCCCTTATTCATTTAATCCATCCCTTAGGGTAAAGGTAGATCAATTGTGTCTTTTGGCACAAACGAAAAGGAGTTACCTGATTAAGAGGTAACAACATCTCTCAAACTCTGTTACTTTATTTTCATTCCCCACCCTCCAATACTTTTATTCCATTATTTTATGAAAAAATAAGTATCATAAATACACTAGGACATTTTTATGCTATATTTTATAACTACCCTTACACACACCTCCATCTAATGGATATTGATTATAATATTTACATTTACAGCGAACAACCGCCTCACAAAATTATGATTGTTCTATTTTCATTTACCGTCTCTCTCTATGAAAATTATGATAGACACTATATTGAAGATTGTCGTATTTTATATTTTTTTGTTTATTTAACCTTATATATTCTTTTTTCAACACACATATTTTAAATTTCTAATTGGTGTACTTATGATAAATTCATTGGAGGAAGTGTGGATTACCGCCCCTCAAAGCGATGTGATTCGTTTACATGGGACATGGAATGTAATAAGGATGGATTTAGTGAATTTATATGATTTATATATAAAATTATAATTATACTCTAATTATATTATATAGATATAAATTTTTTTTCATTTTCTTTACTTTATTTCTATACGATAATTAAAACAGAAACAATGTCCACGCGTACGAGCAGCTTACAGTCTCCATGAATGATGTATTCCATTTCATACATATTTATATTTTAGATAATTTTAATATACATATAATGGATATTTATATTATTTATATCATAATTTAAATTTTATAATAATTATATAAGTATAAGGACTGACGTTATAACAAATTAAGACACATGTTAAGAACAAATTGAATATTACCCGAAGTGAAATCATAACCAAGGATTGTTAACTGGTGGGTAATATAGGGTCATAATAAACCCATATATGATATTATTTATAATATTTTTCTTCTATAAAAGATTTATAATATAATTATTTTTTGTATAATGTAAACTTGTACAAGTATGAATACATTCAAGACACAATGTAAGGGGATTTCATGTCACTTTTTATTCTCAGGAGATATATGTTATGTTCGCCACTCTTTACTTTTGTGGGGTGTATGTAATGACCATTATTTTATTATATTTATTTTATAATTAAATTTATGGTAATTAAAATATCGATTATATGAACTTTAATTCCTGGGGTTTATGTTTCAAAGTTTACCAATATCGATAAAAATGTTTTGTCTGAATTTACCTTATTTGAGACTCATGTTTTCTTATGCAGCTGAACACAATTTTCAATGTGTATATACATCCATTTTACATGTTATATCATGACTCATTGTATTTTAATTATATTTTATGATTCACGTAATTTCTTTTTCTTACATACATATTATGATCACATGTTACCGTGTTATAAGTTTTTATTGAGACAATCTCATCACTTTTCATGATTATTTACATTTATTTGACCATTGATGAAATATTTTGATCCATAAGTCATGAATATTCATGAATTTCCTTCTCATATATTTATTCAATATATTATCATGTGTTAGTAATTATTTTTCAACTATTTGGTGATTCAAGTAATGTTTTTAAGTATAATCTAACCATAACTTTCTCTTCAGTCATAATTCGATTGTGTTCAAAAAACCATTTTTTAATGTTTTCAAAAAAAATTCAAAATATATTTGAAGAAAAGTTTCCAGGAAAAAGGATTTTAAAAACGTTTTATTGTTTTCAAATTTCCCTTTATAATTTTTAAAATCAATTTTCAAATCAAAAGGTTATCCAATGATTTTATGTTATAAAAAACATTTTTTTTCAAAGAAGAAGTGTTATTTTACCTATGAAATGTTTTTAAATGTACTTTTATAATTATTTCCCTGATAATATATCATACATTGGTGCTACTCATGCATTTATCAGAAAATTATTCAGTTTTTACATTTATATTATCTATCTAAATGGATTATGTTTTTATGGCATGTTTTTTATGAAACATGTTTCTCTTTTATGGGTTATATTCTTTTGAAACCTACTTCTTTCAATGGGTTATGTTTATGGCGAACTGATTATGAAACCTATATCTTTCTATGGGTTATGATGAAATTACATGTTTATAATAACCATTTCATATCATGGGTTATGATATGGATATTTATGATCTTGTGGTACACGTATGAATAGCTTCACGATGAGATGGGTGGGACCTATATCACCCTCCAATGCATTGGGTGAAGATTTAAATCATAGGAGATAGACTAATATGGTATTGGTAATGAACCATTATAAATAAGATATACATGGGAGTGAACCATGACTACCAAGATAGTATGGGGAGTGAATTCATGTTACCAACATGGCTGTGGGAGTGAACCATGAATACCATGATGGTATGGGGAGTGAACATATACCAAAAAGATAGTCTTGGCATCCATTCCTTGGATACAACAGAAATAATAGTATATTAAGTATTGCATTAAAAAATTATATGTTTGATTCATATGTTATTTTTTTACGAAGGTGGTGCCTCAGCTAGAGACAAAGGCACAATTTATTGAAAAGAGAAAAAAAAGAGGATTACATGAGTCTGAATAATGGAATATTATTACAATCTTTCTCAAAAAGAGGAATGAAATCACCCAGAAAATCATCATGCCATGTAATGACCTGGTTGAATCCATTATTGGAAAGACCCTCCACAACTATATTCACTTCACGGAAAGCATGCGTAATTATTTATTTGGTTTCCAAAATCAAAGCGAGAAAATTTATCCAACGGGAAGTAAGCATCCAAGAAAGATGCAACAAACCCTTCCAAATAGCATGGACAATAGTTTTTTAATCACTTTCAATCCAAATATTGTTCCAACATTTTCATTTAGAAAAGTCAATTTCTTTAATGACCCCCATATTTTCGTCTTCAGGAGATGAGGTCATACCACATCCACCAAAAAAGTATTTGAGACATTTGATAAGATGATATCTAAAAATTTCACAATATCCAGAAGGTCTCAGGTTGCCTTTAGAGGTACCATAGAAATTCACTTTTATGCATACATGAAGTTTGGCATGCTAGAATACTTCAAAGGTGAGTTTATGCTGTCAATAAAGACCAGAAATCCGAAGATGATGTAGGATCTCAAAGTCTCCCATGGTGTTCTCACAATAGGATTTTTTAATCGAGGCAGCATCATGAATGGAATTAAAAATCCGTGCCCGACTTGCATTAATATTTCATGTGATTTTATTATAAATAATATTATTTCATTCATTGCAGATCACATGGAGGATGTCAGCAACAAAAGCCGGAAAAAGAATCATAATTTGTTGCGAGGATTCAAATCCAGTACATCATTGAAGCTGGGAGCTGATTGAGTCAAGTAGTAACCATCTGTAACCAATGATGTCAAAAATATATTTCCAAAGATCTGAATCTCTAGCACAAGAAATAAAAAGATGATTAGAATCATCCTTATGTTGTTTTCAGAAGTGACATTTAAAGAAAATTTGGATCCCAAAGGATTGTAAACAAACTTCAGTGGGGACTCTGTTGTGCGCAATACACCAAACAAGAGTAAGTCTCGAGGGTTTAATCCAAGGTTTGATAAAGGAACTCAACCAACATAAGTTAGAATTAGTATCAATGAAATTTCATTTATAGAAACTCTTGGAGTCAAGGACACCATTACAGGTAGGTTTCCAAATAAAAAACTTCAAGGTTAGAACAGGGATAGTTTTCAATGACATTTATGATTTTTTCAGGCAGGTCTATGTTGCATGAATTTAAAACATCCCTTAAAGTGGAGTTGGTATTATCAGGAGGGGAATTTAGAGGTATCATTGAAATTAGAGGAACCCTCATCCAGTAGTCAAGCAAAAAAATCATGGTTCAATCAGAAGTGTCCATCCATCTAGAGTTATTGATAATTTAAATGTAGGAATGTCTAATGAAAGGCCAGATAGAAGAGATGATATAGTTAAAATTTCCATTTCTAAGCATAGTAATGAATATTTTTTTAGAAAAGCAGTGGAGTCAGAGTTGTTGTTGAGAAGCCACCAAGTGATCCTAGCTCGAAGAGAATCATCTAAAAATTTTATATTTTGGATGCCAATACAACCCTTATCTACAGGGTTACAAGAATTGGACCAAGGGATGGTCACAAGATTCCTTTCTAACGTGCTTCTGGTCCAAAAAAATTAATGAAAACTTTAATTTTCTTTAGCATACTAGAACGCCATTTGTAAACCATCATCAAATAGACCATTTTGTAAACAATTGTAGATTTGACAAGATAGATTCTACCAACCATGGAAAGGGATTTACCCTTCCAAGATGCAATTTGGATAACAATTTGTTCATGAATTATGGAGAAATAGTTGTGTTTAGGTCTTCCCCAAAAGATAGTCATGCCAAGATTGGTGAAAGGGAATGAGCCTTCCTTTATGGCCAAGAAATTTATAATATTATTTTTCCTGATGGAAGGAATGTTTTTCCCAAAAAACATGAAGGATTTGTTCCAGATTATAGATTGACCAGAGATTTCTTCATAATGAGAAAAGGTAGATTTGAAAATTTCGATATTTCTTTTATCTCCTTGTAATAAAAGGATGATGTCATTGGAATATAAGAGGTGAGTGGGAAAATTGTAATTACTGAAAGCCTGAATAGGTTTCATCTTGTTTTGATCCACAAGACGAATGAGTAGTCTTCTTATGTAATCCTATGAAATCGAAAAGAGAATTTCAGAAAGTGGATATCCTTGTCTAACCCCCTTTGAGCATTTAATTAATCCCTTAGGGGCACCATTGAAAAGTAAATAGATGAAATCTAAGATGAATTAAGTGTTTATCAAGATAATAATGGATTCATTGAAGCCAATACACTTCATGAATTTGAAGATGAAACTCCAATCAGTGGTGTAAAATGATTTTCTAATATCATGTTTAATGGGAACATTACCACCCCTGGTGGCTGTGTTGAGAGTATTAGTGCATTTAGATGCAATTTAGATACAATCTTGAATAGACCTACCCTTGATAAAACCAAATTAATTCCATGAAACAATTCTATTACATATTTTAGTAATTATATTAGTAATAATTATTGAGGTAATTTTATAATGGCTATTGATCAGAGCGATAGGTCGGTAGAGGTGAATCTTAGAGGCATTATACACTTTAGGGATTAAAGTAATAAATTGGGCATTTAAACTATGAGGTGGAACACCAGTGGAGAACAAAGATCTGAAGAGTTTACAAACATCTATATGAATAAACTCCAAATAGCGCTGGAAAAAACCATTATTGAAGCCATAAAGACCCATACCACTATCAGGGTTAAGAGTAAAGAATGTGTCTTTAATTTCTTGATTAAGAGGAATTCCTAAGATAAATTTATTGTCCACCTTAGTCACCAAAATCGGAATGATATCAGAAATTATATCTTTGTTGAAATCGGGACCATTGAACAAAGTTATAAAAATAAGTGACGACATGGTTTGCAATGGCTTCCTTAGTGTCAATGAGTCTGTCCTCATCTCTAAGAAAAGAAAGAGGTCGACTGCCTTTTCTAATCCTTTGGAGATAATTATAGATCATTGTATTTATATCACCATCTCAAATCCATTTATAATTAAAGGATTTCTTTTTCATGTTATCCATAAGGACAATCAAAGAGTTGATTTTAATGGAAGTATTGATTTCAAGATGAAAATATAAATTGAAACCAGAGCTAGTGTTAGATTTTAGGATTTTAAAGAGGTATTTCTCAAGAGAGGAGATATCAGCGTCACGTTCCATGGATTTGGAGCTACACCAATCATTATGAGACTACTTTAGTTTCCTTAGTTTGTTGACACAAGAAAAAGTATCATTTTGATGCCTCATTCTTTCCCAATAATTTTTTTTGAAATTAGTACCATCGGGATCCGCTGAATAGGAATTATTAAATTTGAATGGAAGGGTAGGTTTATGACCCTTAGTTGAAAGACTAACAAGAACAGGATGATGATCCGAGTTATGCTTGGTTCAGGTAATGCTCGAAATGGTGTCTCATTTAACAATCGGAGAGATATTAGTCAAATCCCTATTTATCTTTCTATAAACAACCTTGTTGTAGTGAAATATATACCAAGTGAACTTAGAATCAATAAGATTAATTTCTGTAATATTGAAATTCTCAATGGATGATCGAAATTCTCTTGAGGAAATAGGAAAGTGTGATGGTCCAATTTTTTCATTAGAAGCTAGAATCGCATTAAATCCCCAATCAAAAACAAGGGATCATGGATGTTGTTAGCTGAAACCCTAAGGTCATTCCAAAGGGGTATTCAATATTCGTATCAGTTTTTACCATAAATCATAGTGCATAATGTGTGTAAACAATCAGAGGTAAATTCACATATGAACATATGTTCAATAATTCTGAAAGCATTAATAGACTGTAAAGAGGAATGGTAAAAAAATCCAGAGAGACTAAAAAGCCACAACAGTTTTGCAAGAACCTAGGTAACTATAACCATAAGAAATAATATGAAACTATTTTGAGGAAAAGTGAATTTTAGGCCCAGCAATAGAGAAAATATTTCTTTGTGAGTCATGAAAAATCTTTTCAAAATATTGTAAGTTTCTGGTGTATCAATACCCTAAATGTTCCAAAAGAAAAAATTAATTAGAACCTACATTTGGAGTTAGAAACCCCTTTCTTTGAGCCACATGAGCAATTCCCCCTATTTGATCTTCTCACTTCTTGAGAGGAGATTGGGATGGTTTTCTTTACATGCATACTCATAGATGAGGCAACATATGTATTAGAAATACCTGCATTGGCAAAACTTTGAGGTGTTTTAGATTCATTGGGATTTAAAGTTGCAGCAATTGGTCTGTCCATAGAGGTCTCCATTTATTGATTGTCTTGAATTTTAGGTAATAAATTAACAACATTGATAGGGGAAGTGTTCTGGGTACTCACTAACTCTGATTTATCAGAGGAATGAACCTGGGAATTATCAACTTCTGCCTCCGGTTTAGTGGGGGATACTGGTTCCCTATCTTGTGAGTTAACCTCATTCAATAAGACAGGGCTCTCGGAGGTAACATGGGCTGATGTAGCATTCACATTGGGTAAATCCACAAGTACTGAAGTCTTTATAGCATCCATGGAGGAGGTGAGGCCTGTAGCTTCAGCAACCAAAGAAGAATTCGATTTCATGAGAGTAACCAATACAATATTTTCAATCTCTTCCAGTATTTCCTACTCCATTTTAACATTTTCATTATTATCAACTATTTCAGCCCAGCTCATACCTGAGGATTCACCCAAGATAAGAGCCTTTTCACCCAGATTTAATTTTTATTCTTGGTTTCTTCTAGTTTTTCGGGTACAAATGTATTTCCTTTTTTTATTTCGAACTAGTGTCCACTCATCAACCTGTCATTGTTCTACCTGGTTTTTCAAGAATATTCATTTCATCAGGGAGTGCCCAACGATTTAACATAGCTCATAGAAGGGTGGATTGTGCTCATATTCGATCCTCACCTCGGTTTCATAATCCTTCACATTGATGGAAATTGCCTATGGAAGTTTAGAATCAAGATTGAACTCTACCATTACCAGCATGTAAATCCCAATTTCAGCATTAAGTGTTCTTTGATCAATTTTTAGAGGTGTGTCGATTCAAGAAGATAGGTCATTTAGAATCTTAATGTTCCAAAAAAACTATTTGAGACCCTATAGACACACCCATATTTACACCAAAGTATTCCTATTGGTATAGGGATTAAAGGTGATGTCTCATTCTGATAGTCTATGAAAACCATGTTTTAGATTAAAGTTGCCCAATTTCCACACCTAATCAAGATCATCCTGTGAACTTAATAGGATGTGGATATAGCCATGATCGATGGGGAAAATCTTCTAGTCCGTGAAACCCCAAATTTGTGCAATCCTCGGTTTAATTTCTAAGGACGACCATGTATTTTCTGCATTGAGGTAAGAAATACGACCCAAAAAAGAGAACTTACAAATTTTTGATCGCTGTTGAAGTGCCTCAGGATCCGCCTTGACTGAAAATCGACAATCTGCAAATTTCTTGTAGAGTGATTGCTTCGTCGTGTTTGTATTTGATGGTTCTGAACCCATGAGAGATTTGAGGAAGGAAATCATTTTGGTCATTCCAACTGTCGATGATTGATATTTGTGCGCAGTGACTCCAGGGACATCGAAGGGCTTTTACCATTCTGGATCGACACACGCCATGCTACACAAGATGTATGATGTTTCAAGAAGATCCTTTTATTCCTATGTTATAACTTAATGGATTATGCTATTTATTTTATTATGATTCAGGTCTTACGAGATTCCATATATTTATGTTGTGATTCATGTTATGAACTTTGATATGCAGTGTATGATCATCTATTTTCAAGATCACGTTCTCATACTCTTATTCACATGTTTATGCTTACATGTCTCTCTTGTTTACCAATACTAAGATTTTGAGCTCACCTCATTTTTGTTGGATCTGAATCTACAGATTATACACAAGAGGGGGTGAATTGTGTCTTTTGAAATTTTTTGGTAACTCTTTGATTAAACAAATTATGTCCTCTATGCTTTGTCAGATTTGATCATGTAGTGGAAGTAAATAAAAGCAGGGACACAAAGATGTATAGTGGTTTGGGGAACAGAAGGCCCCTAGTCCACTCCACCAATGCTCTACTCCACGAGCTTTGGGATTTCCACTATCTGGTCCTCTTTTCCACAGAACGGTTCACAACTGAGTATAGGAAGTTGAAACCTTTATAATCTTTAGGCTAACAAATCCTTCTAGTTCAAACACGATCCTACAAAGCTTAGAACGAGAAGCTGGTTACTCAAGATAAAAATAATTTAAACAAAAACATACCAGTTGATCTTCACAATTAAAACTGAAAGCAATTGACATCAGATGGATCGAAGTCTCTAGAAATACTGATTTTCAAGTCGATGCAGTTCTGATTTGATCTGGTTTCAATATATATAGATATATAGTTCACAACATTAGTAGTAGTAGATTCAAAGTAGATATTCGATGTAGAACAAGTGAATCTTCTATCGAGTTCCTTCCTCTTAAAAAAACAGAGCTTTGATGATCCTTTTGAATCAGCAGAACTGGATGCTTTTTGCAGTCTCTGTTTTCCACCTTTTTTATAAAAGATTGGTCACCAAACACACATGTACCTGGTGTTTTAGAGAGAACATATATAATAAATCTGAGCATATATCCTGCACATTTAGATCCATTAAAGTCTCCTTTTTATTTCCGATATTCAAAAATTTGAATTTACAGAGAAGTCATAACTTCCCTTAAGACTCGGCATAAAAATATCCTTTTAATTTGATCTTAAATCCATTGATAAAACGGATTTGAATCAGTCAAAGTCTTATTTTAAAAATGGATTTAAATTTGTTTTGAAATCCTCCCAAAAATTAGCTTGTTGATCGCTGTATAAAAATATAATCTTTTAAAATTTCTGACGCCAAACGTAAGGTTGATGACGTGGCCTCCAAACGTAGGGTTGATGACATAGTCTTCAAACATAAGGTTGACAACATAAGGTTGAATCATAAACGCAGGGTTGATCATCCATAATTTTTCTTTAACTCTCAAACTTATGGTAAAAGATCCTTACTTTTACTTGATCCATACTTTTCCAAGAACGTATGGTTGTTTACAAAAGTCAGGTTGATGAACCATATTTTTGAGAAACAAACGTAACGTTTAGTACATACGTATGGTTCTCCCTTCATACTTTGCTGATAACCAAAATGTAAGGTTCCTTCCTAATGTAAGGTTCTTCTTCCATAATTTTCTGAAAACGTATGGTTGTTTAACTATTCTTTTCTCTTATATCAAAAATTATACACGCTTTTCATTCTTACGCTACGTTTATCCACGTAGGGTATGAATAGTGATTCCGGAATGTGCTAAAGTAGATTCTGTGGTACATTTATCCACGTAAGGTATGATCAGTGATTCCAGAACATGCTAATGCAGATTCTGCTCTAGTAATAATTTCTCGTTATTTCAGGAGTAAAATTAATTAAAAAATTATTGAAAAATACTAAATAAAATCATTATAAAATAACTAAGGGTATTTGTGGGCATCAAAATTATCATAAACAGATAGAGTATTATTTTCAATAATCTCCCCCTTTAAATAACATTATTATGTATTGTTGAAAACAATACTTTTCTCAACAATCTCCCCCTTTTTGATGATCACAAAACCCATAAGATAATAAAATTATTTAAACGAAATTAACTTTCAAAATTATTTACATAATGTTTTAGAATTTTGAGAGGATGAACCAATATTTAATTTTAGCAAAATTATTTTAATAAAAATAACTCCCCCAGAAAAAAGAATTTCTTTAGAAATAAAAGGATAGTTTTATCCAATTTTCTCATTTAATTCTCCCCCTAAATAAAAATACGATGTTGTTTGTATCCAAATTCTCCTTCTGAATAAAATTTATAATAAACAATCTGGATAAGTACCCAAAACATTAAATATACAGAAAACCATTGAAAAACATTGAAATAAAGTTTTTTATAATAAAATGTTGTGGTTATCAAAATTTCTCCCCTTTTTTCGATATCAAAAAGAATGATAAAGCAAGGATTTTAACACATTTAATGTTGCACTGAATTGTAGGTAAATGCTATAATGAACTGTTTAATAGTAATTTTATCTGATATACTGGAATATATTAACTTAAAACAGTAATAAAAAAATAGAAAAATAAATAAATAAACATTGAAGAAAATTTTCATTCAAAAACCGCAGTATATACATGACAATGATATACACATGAATCAAGGTCTGGGTAAGATAGGCAATAGGTTCTGTCTCCTCTAGAATGCATACTTGATTTCTGTATACTGTTCCTGAAGTCTCTTCATCATCTCATCTCTATGTTTGATAATGAGATCCCTATTCTCTTGAGTCATATGAATATCCTTGATTAAATTGACTCTAAAAACTCATGCATCCTTTCCTCTTTTTCAACAAACACTGACAGCTTCTCTGACAACTGAGTTAACAGTATTCTGATCGATGGATCACTAGATGTCAGTTGATCCACTAAAAACTTCTGGTTATCCAGCAACACTGACAAAAGAACACTATTACATTGAAGAACTTGTAACCTTTCATTCATGTTGCTCATCACTATTGTGATAGCCTGAAACCATCTGATTAAATCAGGTGAAGTACCTGATCCACTAACATCATTATTCGCAACTGATGCAAATTGGTTTTCCATAAACAACTTCAAATCTAATAAATCTTACTTCATAACCATTTCATATTTCAATTGTGCAACTACAGTAAATATATCCTCTTTAAAAATTTCATCTTCTTGGCTTGAGACTGTACACTCCTTCAGCTTTTGAAACTTCAAATGTTCTAAGTATAAGGAATTTCTTAGAATGACATTCTCAGATTAAAACTGAGATACTTTTCTGTACAGTTCTTCAGTTTCTTCTTTCCTTGAATCAGATGCACCCTGTGCTTGATTCATATTCACATGCTCTGGTTGATGCATCAGTACCAAAGGTAATGATTCAGCATCATTTTTTTCTTCTTATCTGTCCTGAGAAGGTAGGTCCGCAGATTTTTCCTTAGAGTTTTCAAACTCCTCCAAAGAAAAATCCTCTTAAAGTACCTCTGTGTGAGCTTTAGAAGCATGCTCACCACAAAAATCAGCATCTTGGAATTCCACTGGGTTTTCAAGAACAATATCTTTAGTAGTTTCCTGAGGCCTAGCCACTTCCCCACCAGGCACTGCCTCCTTATCTTGGTTCTGTTGAAGTGCAACTACAACATCAGCTACAATCTGTTCTTGATTCTCCCTTTGAGCTTCTTCTTGAGATCATGATCCCTCTAATAGTGATTTTGTATTTGTAACATCTTCCATGGTCTTATCAACAACAACTTCTCTTAGAAAAGAATATGAAAATAAATCTTCTGTGGTGGTTTCCAATGTAGGGGATGTAATTTCCTCATTGATAGGTCTCTTTATTTTTGATTGAAGTCCCTCGTGACTTCTTTCTTCTTCAGCATCTTCCACTTCAAATAGGATCCTTCTTTCTACATTACTAACTCTTGATTCAGCTTGTCCCTCCTTGGACTTAGCAGGTTGAGCCTGAGCACTTTCTGAGTCTTCCTCAGCTCCTACTAGCAAGAGTTTTCCTTTAATAGTGCTCCAGAAGTATACAATCTTCCTTAAAGTTCCATCATTATACATATTAATGTGATTATAGTGTACTCGGGCATCCACTAATCTCACCATGTTTTTCTTAAGCAACAGTTTAGAAATAAACCGACCGAAAGGATAAAAGTTCATCCCGACATCACTTTGGCAACAATAATTGAGGTACCTGACCATGTACCTTGGGAAGTTTAACTTAATATAACTTAACAAAAGATACATTATGTATATATCAGGGTACAAAATCTTTTCCATTTATGCCATTTTGGGAGCTATTCATATCTGAACAAAGTTAACCAGGATCTTCTGATCTAGTTTTAAATCTTTCACCATCATTTTCTTGATAGAATATGTTCCAAACAAAAAAGACATAATATCCTCAAATTTATGCACATCATCTCCTATATTCCTCAAATAAAAATGAAAAACTCCCTCACGAGGGCAGTTAAGAATCTGACCAATCTCTACTGATGAGATTGAGAAATCCTTATCTTCTATCTTAGCCATCATACATCCCTCGGTATCTCCCAGGCTAAACTGTACAGCTTTGAAGAAGTATCTAATTTCTACTTCATACAGAAATTTCTTACTTTCACTATTGAAAGTCTATTCAAGGTTCTGAAACGAGAGTGCTAGCTTCAACAGAAGATTTGTCTGAAATAACCAGTTGAGATCGATTACCTTTCCCTGTAAGATTTTCCCACTCATGGAGCATTGCCTCTTGGAATTGCTTGGATTTGCTTCACTGGCTCTTTTAGTTCTTACCATCTCTGCGATAATCATTAATGGTTTGAAGGTTAGGGTTTCAGAGGTTCGAAGATTACGGTTTAGGAGAAGAAGTGTGATTTTCGGATTTCGAAATGGTTTCGATAGAAGTGAAACGATTTAGAAGTCAAGAAGGCTCTGATAGCCTTCATCCCCATGTAATCACTAATCATTAAATATATTTAAAACAAATAAAATATCCCTATGGAGGAAGAAAAAATGAAAAAATCTTAAACAATATACAATAAACAAAATAAAATTTACAAAAATAAAAGTAAATAAAAATAACAAATTATTTAAAATGAAATAAACCTAGCTCCCCCTTAATAAAATCAAACCTTGTAGTGGGAAGTGGTTTAGTAAAAATATTTGCTATTGTAATTTAAATATTTATAAATTCTAAAAATATATCCTTTTTAATAACATGACCTCTTAAAAAGTTGTGCCTTATATCAATGTGCTTAGTTCTAGAATGACTAATTGGATTTTTTTGAAATATTAATTTCACTTGTATTATCACATAAAATAGGTGTATTATTAAAATTCAATCCAAACACCTTAAGTGTGTTTTTCATCCACAACACTTGTGGACAACAACTGCCAGAAGAAACATATTCTACCTCGGCTGTTGACGGGGCAACTGAATGTTGTTTCTTACTAGACCATGATACTAAATACTTTCCTAAAAAGTGACATGTTCCTGATGTGCTTTTTCTATCTAGTCTACAACTTCCAATGTCAGCATATGAATATGAAATAAAATTGGAATCAGAAGTTTTAGGATAAAGAAGAGATTGAAAAATAATTCCTTTTAAATATCTAAAAATTATTTTAACAGCAGTTAGATGAGATTCTTTAAGATTTGATTGAAATATGGCACAAAGACATGCTGAATAGATTATATCTGGCCTGCTAGCAGTAAGATATAACAAACTACCTATAATACCTCTATATATCTTGTTGTCAACTGATTTCCCAGTTTCATCCAAATCAAGTTTTATATTACTACACATAGGAGTTGTAAATGTCTTGTTGTTTTCAAGTCCGAATTTCTTAAGTAAATCAGTAATGTGTTTGCTTTGATTCAAAACATTTCCAAATTCTTTTTGATAAATTTGAAGTCCTAAGAGGAAATTTAGTTCTCCCATCATATTCATTTCAAATTCTTATTACATTAACTTTGAAAATTCATCAAAAGAGTTTTATTAGTTGATCCAAAGATTACATCATCAACATAAATTTGAACCAATAAAACATTATTTTTTTTACAGTTTTATTAAAGTGTGTTGGATCTTCCAATCCAATAGTAAAATAATTTTTCAAAAGAAAAGAACTTAATCTTTCATAAAAAGATCTAGGTCCTTCTTTAAGGCCATAAAGAGCATTATTAAGTTTAAAAACAGAATCTGGTTTTTGAGAATTATCAAAACTAGGAGGTTGATCAACATAAACGTCCTCCATTAAATAACCATTTAAAATGTCAGATTTAACATCCATCTGAAATAATTTAAAATTCATATAATATTCATATTCTAAAAGGATTATAATGCCTTCTAACCTAGCTACAGGTGAAAAATTCTCATCACAATCTATTCCTTCTTCGTGATTATATCGTTTAGCTACTAATCTTGCTTTATTTCTAGTTATTGTGCCTTGATCATCTTGTTTATTTAAAAAGACCCATTTGGTTCCTATTACAGGATAATTATTAGGTCTTTCCACTAATTTCCAAACTACATTTCTTTTAAACTAGTTTAATTCATCTTGTATTTCTATTACCCATCTTTCATAATCTAATGATTCTTCTATAGACTTGGGTTCTTGTTGAGATATGAAGGCAGAGAATTCCACTAGGTTTCCTAGGTTTCTTCTAGTTTGAACACCAATTTCTGGGTCACCTGTTACAGTTTCTAAAGGATGATTCTTTAGTGTTCTAGTCTGTCTAGGTAATATATTTAAAGGTTCTTTAGAATCACGTTCCTCTAAACTAGATTGAAATTTTTTATATTATTTTTAAAATCATTCTTTAAGTTCTCATGTCTCATATTATCATTAGAGTCAAGTTCATCCATTTGATTTGTCCTTTTCTCAAAGGGATCAGATTCATAAAATTTTACATGAACTGATTATTCAACAATACTTGACTTCTTATTATAAACTCTATAAGCTTTGGAGGTAGCAGAATATCCTAAGAAAATACCTTCATCAGATTTTGGATCGAACTTACCAAGATTACCCTTGGTGTTTAAGATGTAAACCTTGCATCCAAAAACTTTAAAGTAATTTACTTTAGTTTTTCTGGTATTCCATAGTTCATAGGGTGTCTTTTTCAAAACAGGCCTAATTAAAACTCTATTAATTATATAACAAGCTGTATTCACAGATTTTTCCCAATAATATATAGGTAGGATATATTCATTTAACATAGTTCTAGCCATTTATTGAATTGTTCTATTTCTCCTTTCAACAATCCCATTCTGTTGATGTGTTCTAGGTGCAGAAAAAGTGTGTTTAATACCCATGTTTGAGAAAAATGAATTAAATTCATGATTCTCAAATTCTCCACCATGATCACTTCTCAATGAGATTATATTAAAACCTTTTTCATTTTGAATAGATTTGTAGAATCTTTCAAATAAACTAAAAGCTTCATTTTTGAATTTCAAAAAGAAAATACATGTAAATCTTGAATAGTGATCAACTAAATCATATACATATAATTTATCGGCTAAGCTTTCTACTCTTGAGGGTCCAAAAAATCTATATGAATAAGTTCTAGAGGTTTAGATGTATAAGCTTTATTAATAGATTTTAAGGATGATTTGTTTTGTTTTCGAAGTTGACATGCATCACAAAATCTGTCACTTTCAAATTTAAGACTAGGTAAATCAGAAACTAAATTTTTCTTAAATAATTTATGTTAAACATATATATTGCAATGTCCAATTATCTTATTCCAGATACAGGATTCACTTACTTTAACAGTCAAAAAGTTTACTTGTTGTTTACAGAGGGAATTTAAATCCAAAGTATAGACATTATCAGTTCTTGGTGCTTTAAATTTAAACAGTTTATCTTTAGAAATATTACAGCAATTTTCAGTAAAATAAATAGTATATCCATCATCACAAAGTTGAGAGATACTTATAAGGTTGTGTTTTAATCCTTGTACATAAATTACTTTGCTGATTGAAACTTTTTTTGGATCTCCAATAGTTCCAATTCAAAAGATTTTTCCTTTGGCATTGTCACCAAATGTGACAAGTCCTCCTTCCTTTTGAGTGAGTGATGAAAAATTCAATGAGTTTCCACTCATATGTCTTGAGCAGCCACTGTCCATGTACCATATATCCTTTCTTCTCTGGTGGCCTACTACCTGCAAAGACATTCAAATAAATTGCTTTGGTACCCATATTCTGTTGGGTCCAGATGTGTTAGCTAGCAATGATATGGGTATCCATATTTGATTTTCTCTTTTAAAATCAGCTGAATCATATAGTTCATTTGAAACATAGGAATTCTTAATACCACAAATTTGAGGTTGTCTTAAGAAACAGTTTTTAGCTATATGTCCTTTATCCCACAATAATTACAATTAACCTTTTTAGAGCCAGGAACAAAATAATTTTTATATAGCTTAGGTTTTTCTCCATTACACCCAATTCCAAATAATTCCTTTTTAATGACAGTTTTTCCAAGAATTTCATTTAAATAATTTTCTCCTTTTGTAAAAACCAATGCATCCTGTTTGTAAGATTCTACTTCATCCGGCAGTTTTTTTATTCTTTATTCAAAATTAATATAGTTAGTGTTAATCGAATTGTATTTATAAGTTAATTCCTTATGTTGTTTGAGAATTGTATCTATTTCATCTGAAACGTCTTTATGTTTTTTTAGTGACTTATGTTTCTTAAATAGTGAGACATATCTTTCTTCAAGCATATTGCAGAAGGTTGCAAGTTTTTCATTTGTGTAGTTTGATTCAAAATTTGATTCAAAGGAGTAGTATGAGTGTACCTCATCAGTTTATGCCATAAAACGCATGTTTGCCTTTAGATTGACTTCTACTTTTTCTGAGCTTGATTCAGGAGAGCTACTGGAATCTTTAGATACACTCTAAGTGGATTTCATAGCTTTCTTGTCTGTTTTCTCAAAGTCATTTATTTTGAAGAATTTCTTCTTCTTTGCATCTATCAATTTTGGGTAATCTGGTCTGATATGCCCTATATTCTTTCATTCATATAATCTTACTTCTTTATCATCTCTCTTAAAAGATTTTTTGAAGCCTCTTTTCTTGCTATAGAATTTTCTAAATTTTCTGGCTAGCTGAGCCAGTTCTTCATCTAAGTTAGATGAGTCAGAGCTTTCTGATTTAGCTTTAAATTATTTGATCTTAATCATTATATTCTTTTGTTGTGAAGTTACTTTCAAGGAAGTATCTTCTATTTTGATAAGATCATTATGTTCATTAGCCTCATCTTCCATTTCAGCTTCATACATCATCAGTGTACCAATCACCTCTCTCATGGTTAGATCTTTGACATGAGTTGATTGTCTGATTGGAGCAGAGATACCATTCCATCGAGTAGGAAGTACCCTCATAACTTTTAATGCTTGATCAGCCTGCTTGATAGGTTCTCCTAGAGCTATTATATTATTGAAAATCTCTATCAATCTCTCATCCATTTGGGTAATGCTTTCATCTTCAAACATTCGGAAAGTATCAAATTTCAGTTTTGAAGTTGCATATCTAATTTGTCACACATTGTCTGTTCCTTCATATGCCACAGCTATTGTTTTCCACATCTCATATGTTGTTGGGCACTGGGATACTCTGTTAAATTCAACTGGTCCTAGACCGCAAATAATTGCATTCATAGCCTTCGAATTCATATCATACTCTTCCTCTATAACAACACTCCATGTCTCAAGATTTTCTGGAATTTCATAGTGAGTCAAAATCTTTGAATAGACTTTATATCTGAGGTTTTTCAGATATATTACCATACGCAATTTCCAGTAGCAATAGCTTTCTCCTTTAAAATATGGTGCTTTGACCATTGACATCCCTTCTCTTGTATCAGTCATGATGCTCTGTTGTATAATCTTTAAATTCTTCTAGATTGAGAAGGTTCTATTAGAAGCTCCACCTCTGATACCAATTGTTGGATCTGAATCTACTGATTATACACAAGTGGGGGGGTGAATTGTGTCTTTCACAATTTTATGGTAACTCTTTGATTAAACAAATTCTGACCTCTATGCTTTATCAGATTTTATCATGCAGAAGAAATAAATAAAAGTAGGGACACAAAGATATATAGTGGTTCGGAAAAAACGAAGGCCCCTAGTCCACTCCATCGATGCTCTACTCCATGAGCTTGGTGATTTCCACTATTTGGTCCTCTTTTCCCCAGACCAGTTCACAACTGAGTACAGGAAGTTCACACATTTACAATCTTCATGATAACAAAGCCTTCTGGTTCAAACACGAA
This sequence comes from Viscum album, assembly GCA_963277665.1. Classification (NCBI taxonomy): domain Eukaryota; kingdom Viridiplantae; phylum Streptophyta; class Magnoliopsida; order Santalales; family Viscaceae; genus Viscum; species Viscum album. Next base: position 211,387,347 of record OY728123.1, read on the forward strand.
CCTACACAGCTTAGAATGAGAAGCTGGTTACTCAAGATAAAAAGAATTTTAACAAAAACTTTCCAGTTTATCTTCACAATTGCAACAGAAAGCAATTGATAGCAGATGGATCGAAGTCTCTAGAAATATTGATTTTCAAGTCAATGAAGTTCTGAGTTGATCCGGTTGCAATAGATATAGAGATATAGTTCACAACATCAGTAGTAGTATATTCACAATAGATATTCGATGTAGATCAAGTGAATATTCTATCGAGTTCCTTCTTCTTAAACAAATAGAGCTTTGACGCTCCTTTTAAATCAGCAGAACTAGATGCTTTTTGCAGTCTCTGTTTTCCACCTTTATTATAAAATATTGATCACCATACACACTTGTACCTGGTGTTTCAGAGAGAACATATATAATAAATCTGAGCATATATCCAGCATATTTAGATCCATAAAAGTCGAATTTTTATTCGCGATATTAAAAAATTTGAATTTAATGAGAAGTCGTAACTTCCCTTAAGACTCAGCATAAAAATATCCTTTTAATTAGATCTTAAATCCATTGATAAAATGGATTTGAATCAGTGAAAGTAGTATTTTAAAAATGACTTTAAATTCGGCGTGAAATCCGCCCAAAAACCAGCTTGCTGACCGCTGCATAAAAATATCATCTTTTAAAATTTCTGATGCCAAACGTAAGGTTGATGACCTGGCCTCCTAACGTAGGGTTTATGACATAGTATTCAAACATAAGGGTGAAAAAGTAAGGTTGAATCATAAACATAGGGTTGATCATCCATACTTTTTATTCAACTCTCAAACGTACGGTAAAAGATCCATACTTTTACTTGATCCATACATTGCCAAGAATGTATGGTTATTTACAAATGTAAGTTTGATGAAACATACTTTTGAGAAACAAACGTAATGTTTAGTACATACGTACGGTTCTCCTTTCATACTTTGCTGATAACCAAAATGTAAGGTTCTTTCCTAACGTAAGGTTCTTCTTCCATACTTTGCTGAAAACGTATGGTTGTTTAACCATACTTTTATCTTATATCAAAAAGTATACATGCTTTTCATTCTTATGCTATGTTTATCCACGTATGGTATGAAAAGTGATTCTAGAGAGCGCTAAAGCAGATTCCGCACTACATTTATCAATGTAAGGTATGAATAGTGATTCCAGAACGCGCTATAGAAGATTACGCGCTAGTAATAAATTCTCGTTATTTCAGGAGTAAAATAAATTAATAAATTCCGGTAAAATACTAAATAAAATCATTAGAAAATAACTAAGGGTATTTGTTAGCATCAAAATTATCATAAAGAGACAGATTATTATTTTCAATAATCTCCCCTTTAAGTAAAATTATTATGTATTTTTGAAAACAATACTTTGCTCAACAATTTTATATTTCCTTTCCCCATGATAAGATGATATGTATTATGCTTGAGGTGTCTAATAAGTGTGATATTCAATAAGAACCTATTAGAAGATATTGTAGCTAATTTATGTACCAGTGTTTATGTTTCCATGTTTCTAAAGGCACTTGACCAATTTTGGTATTTGGGCATATGTTTGTATAATGTTTAATTATTTCGTAAAAGATATGTTATGATTATGTTTGAAAAGTGTTGGTCAATACACTCACTACTAACTTAATTCACCACCAAGATGAGTCTCACAAAGACATTTATCACCTCCCTAAGATTCAATATCACTGTAGTTTTTATTTTTAATTGAATATTTCTAATGGAAATATTATTGAATTTTATGCAATGGGTTATTTAATAATTTTTTATTAAATATTTTTAGTGTTTCATTAAAGTGTGTTCCATCATTCAGTATGAGGATAATATGATTCAAATGATATTTATTAAAACATGTACTCTTTCTGGTTTTTGATATATTAAAAATAATACTCCCTTATTCATGCTAGATAAGGGAGCTGGACTACTATTGAGAGAACTGTAAGAGTGTTGTGAAGTTTACAATTTTCATGGGATATTACAATCTACATCTTTACCTACACATGTCTATGAAATATTAGAATATACTATACATTCATAACATGACCTATAGTTAGAAAAAAAATAGATTATGATTCCCTATTTTATTGTGTTTTTCTGAGAAACAACATGATCTCATGTTCAAGATACATCTAAGGAGACACAAAATTTAAGAGAACAACAAATTGAGAAACACTACATTATCTACATATTTATGCCTTCTATTTCAATTTATTTCATTTAATTTCAACTAGTATGCAGTTTATCCTATTTACTAAACAAACACTAATAATCCTATGCATTTATTGGAACATACAATATATATTTGTTTCCTTCGAAATGTTTGTTCGGGTTAGGAATCACTATTTTTGGATGGTTTCCAACCAATTTGTTTATGGAACCAAAAAAAACCAAATGGTTATATATCCAAAGGGACCTTCTGTCCAAATTCAGGTGTTCATTAGGTTATTTGACCTATTATACATTAGAAATCAAATTGGTTGAGAGGATCGGAGGTCGGGATCATTTTACACTTTTGGGGTGAATTATTTCCTACTCTGGTACTTTCTTATACATTAAAGATATGTTCATGAATCCCTGTAAATTTACCAATTGTAATGTAGGCGTCCCTTGAATTTTACATCAATTATTTTGTTTTGTGGAAATTAGAATCATTCGAATGTATTAAAGGTTATTTATCAATATATATATATATATATATGTATTTTAGGTTCTCTATTAATTGTATCCTATCATATACTACATAGATATTCATTGGTCGTTATTAGAAAAAATTTGGTCGTAAAACACTCAATCATGAACACTAGAATATATGGTCATCTAGGTAGAAATAAGTCACACTTGAGTTTATTTTCATCTAGGGAGACAAAAAATTACTACTAAGTTTATTTTCATCCATTTTGAAAGATGTTACTATGGAGTTTATCATCATATAGGGAAATGGATGTAGTTTTGATTTTGGTATTGAACCCATAGATGGGATACCTATGAATCCTCTTGAAATGAATCAGAACCCTCATAGTTTGGTGCTGATTAATATGTCACATCATACATTTAAATGTTGTGTGATAAGGACCCAACCATATAGATTAATGTCAATTGGTAAGGAAATCTAGGCGGAAGGTACCTACTCAAAGCTTGGTGTGGAATGTATGCCTAAGAAACCAAAGGAACTTGGAAAGAATATGACCTCCCATGTTGAATTAGACCATGATGGGGATTTGAACCAAATAGAACATGGTTGATATAGGAATGTTGGGTTTGAACCTCCAAGAGGCATCCTATGTATCCCATTTTAATGGGAATCAAATCCCATGTACTTCGATAAGTCTCACAATGGATTATGTCCCTTTCAGAGAAATAAGATGAGGAATAATCCTTACGTGGATTCCCCTGTAATAGGGTCCATGAGATATGTCATAAATCGTGGATATTTTGGGTGGCTTAGTTCATGGATTATTCTTAAGGAAGACACATAAATTAAGGGAATTAGGCTTTTATTCTTATGGAGGATGTCCAGTGAGCTTGGGACCTAGGTGAAGGCTTCTTATGTATCCTAGTTATAGGTGGAATCATAGTTATCATATTTCATTCCTTCTGGTGGATGTTGTGATAATTAAAAACCTCTAAGCCCATGTAATTCATGGTTGGTGTGAGAAATAAGAGGATGTTAAGCATTAAACATACCATACGGTTTGTCCTTTACTTATAGGAGATGTCGTGGCTATGATGGAAGAGGTTGTGGCTATAACACTTCCCCCAGATCTCTTTATATTGGATGAGGGTCCAATGCAAGGAAAGGGTGAAGGTGAAAGGTTTAGAGAGGATAGAGAATGAAACCTCCTACATGAAAGGTTAGGGGATAAACCAATATAGATTCCCAAAAATGGTTCCCATAGTGGGGAGGGAGACTTTTAATTTCTCATAAGGAAAAAGTATGTGTGAACAGTACCCTCAATACAAGGGAATTGAGGATCGATGTCTTATAGATGAGAAAGGTAAGACAAAAACATATCCTCATAATCCATGATCGGGAACTCCTCAACACTATCCTTGGGGTAAGGGTATGTTTGAGCGTAGATATCCCAACCTATGGAAACACTAAGGAATCATACCCTCTCGTAGGAAAAGTGTGGGAAACCTATGACCATAGATATAAAAATCCAAAAAGGAGACACATAGATGTTATGTTCCCTATAATCTGGTAAATCATGAGGTCTTTGGTGAGGTTCCAACATAACTCCTTTCAGGAAATGGATTCAGTAAATGAAAGTCCCTTCCATGTGTGGCTTTAAAGGAGACTGCATAAAGGGCCCATGTAGGCTAAATGGGTGAGGTGAACCAATAAGGGGTTCCGAAATAAATAGAATAAAGGTATTTTTGGTATCGGTCATGAAGTAGAAGGCCCAAATAGTTGTTTTTTTAAAATTCTCCACCGACGATCAACGTAAACATGTTGACATCGGTGAATCTAATCCTGGTCTTAGCTGAGGACCAAGCGTGAAATATTTTAAGAAAAAAAATAAACCATATAATACCTTGTTTAATTCCAAAGTTGTGCACGATGTCTGCTCATCGTTGGAGATATCTGCTTGAATAATCCGATATCAAACACCTATATATCATCCACACACTCTTAAAAAATCTACGGTATTGCCGCTCATCATAAATAGGTTTCTAGCATTTAATTTAAATGATGCCTTCGATGCTCCAACGATCACTACATCGCTTCACAAATGATGCTTGAGATAGTGCTTGATCCATGCTCCTTAGATCCAATGCCTCTCTCTCAAGATAATGGGTGAGAAGAGAAGAGATAGAAGCACCATAAATAGTATTGTTCAAAATCCCCTCCACTTCTTTTTATAGTTCATAATTAAAATACCTTGTATCTCCTCACCGACACCGGATACTTAACTCACTATCACCGACATTTTATGACTACTAATCTCGGTCATCAATATTATTATCACGCATATGTAACATATTAAAATATATTATGTGATAATAATTGAGTCATTAACTCGACTCTTCACTCCCATAAATATTAATTGTACCTTGAATATTTAATATTCACAAATTATTATTGATCATGTATTTACTTAAAACTCGTAAATACAATAAATAAATAAATTCAAAAATCATTATTCAAAATTCCAATAATATGAAATGATTTATTACATTAGTGATCGTTTTTCCTTTGAAAAATCTCGTAACCCCATGGTGGGGCCCACCATGTCCAAAACACAAATTCAACTAATTAGGGATGATTCTTTAATACATTATTGTGTGTGACCCTCTAGGCCCTTATCTCGACATTATTGAATAGTATTCACACACCAAGAGCGAGATCTCGTAACCCATAATGTCCCATGAAGATATAAGGATTTTCACAATAGTGACAACCAACCTATGAACACACACTATCTAATATAATTTCTATGTTTGTAATATATCATAAAGCAGAATGAACTCATGTGTCATCTCCATTTTCTTTATTTATTTTTTATTGATTTAACTGGATGGATTTACCCTCCACTTCCATGGCAATGGTCCTGTAATTATACTTCCATCCATATCTATATGACCTGAGATATATTTCTTCCATAACCCAGATGTGAAAAATTATTTCTTGACCATTCATCCAATGTAATTCCACCAACAACGCACCCTACACTTACTACCTCACCACGACTTCATTTCCATGGGTTTTATCTTGCATAAAACTATGCAATCAAATGACATAAATTTTTTAAATGATCTCATGTCATGAGACCATTACACATGATCATATATAGGAACATATAATGACACCTAAGATATGTGGTGTTCCTATTAGCGGGTTAGTCCTCATGATCTCACAATAATAGATCACCATGTGTGAACTTTATGAGAATAAGTCTCAATGATTATGATCCCCCATCACCTGATAGTAAAACTTCCACTATGTTCAATCATTTATATGTTTCTAGACCATAGAACATATATTTAATATTAATTTAATAGTATCTATAGTTTCCAATTATATCATGATAACTGTTATAAACTTTCGATACAACAATTACCCTATGGAAATTACCATTTCAATTGTTGATGCAGAAATTCCTACACTATAACGGTAAGATGTCATCATCAATAACTAACTGTATACATAAAATGGTAATCCAAAGTAATAAATAGTTTGGTCTAGGGAACCCACTATTTAAACACTCCCACTTAAACTAGATCCGACATGATAACCAAAATTGTTACCTACTCTCGTGATGGTGAACATATTTCTATTGAGTAATGGATTTAGCTACTGGGTCGACCACGTTTCCACTGCATAGAAATTATGCTATAGAAACCTCATCTCCTTGAGTAAAACTTCTAAAGACATGGTATCCTATGTATATGCCTTTTGTACACCATCATAACTTGACATATTGGCCAGTAAGAATATCATAATTTACATTATGATAATAATCTTCTTACCATGTGTTATTCCAAGAACTGGAACAGAATTTCACAATTACTTGCCTCTTAGCTTCCTCAGAAGCTGCAACATACTCGGTCATGTTGGTATAGCTACCACTAGATTTTATGATCTTGTCTCATTCATTATCATAGCGTTAATGCGATATTAGATCACATTGATCTATGGAAGACTAGTTTGTATCCCCAAAATGTGTATCCTTTCTTCTCCACTTACGAGGTAGATATATTTTGATCTTTCCAAAGTACAATTAGATAGTTCCGACAGCATCCCTTGCAGTGCTACTGGATATAACTGATATTTACCTACTGTAATATATTCCTTGTAAATATCAGTTCTTGTACATATTATGTAATGAGTGATTGATCCATCACTTCGAAGCATGGATTATAACTCAACACATTTATCTCTTCCCATGTCACGAACATGTCAACATGGGGAGATTATGCCATGTGACATAGGCAACAATTCATCTCTTGAATTGTTCCAAATTGTATTTTTCAATAAAATGTCACTATATGTATGATTGACTAGGACCAAGGAACCTATAGATCAACCTTAGTATATCAAGTTCCCTATAACATTGGTTTCTACTTTAATTCAATCATTGGAGAGTAAATTTTGTTATGTTATTAACTAATTATAAGACCAATGTTTTTTTATATTTCACCAAATATATTCTACTTGGAAAACTTTGACGCTCACACGAACCTCTGTTAGCCATATGGAAATCATTTTTTTCAAATTTATATTCTATGATCATGTTGCTAACTTTAATCCAAAATTGTATTTCAGTAATTTTCAACCTTTATTAGTATTCTATGACGTGACCATCCCCCTTTGGTTGCGTCGTATAGACACCATCCACGATTGGTGGTCATGACATCCAATGATAAATAATTTGATCATAGATATTAGCTATGATAAGTAAAATTCTAACGGATTAAGTCATAACAACTCTTTTAAACCAGTTGAGATTTATTGGTAATACTCTTGTACAATCCATGTATCAACTCACTTGAATACCTAACACTGTATTAAAAAATAATAATCCCCTTTTTTAATTTGATACATGGAATCCATTAATAGTATTTTAGTTTGTCTTATCAATTTTATCTAATTTTCATACACCACTTACTTGTAGGAAATACTATTCATATTGAATAATATATCACCGACCACGGTGAATATAAAAACCATCACCATGGTTTTATCATTACTACGCAGTATTTTCCTCTGGAACATACTTTGTTATACATGAGCTTGTGGAACTAGTTCCAATGCCAACTATTTGTGCATTTTGAGCATTGACTAAACACTAGACAATATAGCTCCCACAATCTATAATAGAGATGTTCACCATATTATATAAATAATATCTATAACATGAATATATCTTTTCTATGATAGGGATTTGTATAATATCCTAAGAAACTCTTATGATAATTACCCTTGATACACAATGTGTTTATCTTGATATAAGTTTGTTTGTATCCGAACAAACTATTTGTATCTAATCACATGTACTTATGACATAATGGATTTATCATTTTACTTTAACTTGTATGATATCCATTTTTCATTTTAGTAGGAATATGATTATGGGATTACGATGTTATTTGAAAAGCGTTTCATTAAATATAATGGACGTTTCTTCAAGTTTTAACACTGATATTACATACAGAAAAATTTGATGTATAACATATGTGTTTAGGAATTCCTCCACACTATATGATTGTTGATGAATGTTGATATGTAAGACTTCATCATCAATCATCCTCATTAACATCAATTTCGTGATGTTGATAAGGTAATATGCATCTAGGAATTACTCGAAACTACATAATCATGATTGATGAATGCTTGGTCGAGATATTCTTTGGTATCCCAACCCGAAGTAAATCATTTATCCTAACCATGAATATAATTCACATTATTATTCCTTAAATACATAATGGAATTTTATGAAGTATATATTCCTATATCTTATACATGTAATAGCTCGGGATTACTTGTTGAATTATTTCCAAAAGCCTTGTGATGTACCCTTATTTCTAAATGATCCTTTTTCCAAACTAAATACATCGATAATACCTAAAGTATTTAGCTGTGAAGATCCTAAATACCATACTTGGTCTATTGATGATATTAACTTTTAGTATTACATGATGAAGAATTATCTTGTCATAACTGGGTATAATTTTTACTATTAATATTCATTAATAATTGCCTATTATTCATGTATTTCTGAACTAGTGATGGAGTTTACAAAAACAACATTCATTCCAAAACCTGAAAGAATGTATCCTTGTGTCCAAGGACATATGCGATTAATGTTTGTGGTTATACTGAATAATAGTTCAACACTAATCTTTCACTTGGAAATTAAATAATTCTTGTACTTCCCACAATTTTCCTCAGTATCACCCTTTCACAACCACTTGGAGAATACACCTAACTTCTAGTAAGGTTTATATACTTATTTGGTAACTATATTTAAATACACATATGTAATAACCATGTAGTATTAAAAAACAAAGTAGTAAAAAAGGAAACATTAAATTGATGAATATGCCTAATATAAAAGTGGAAACTTGCTTCTTAAATCAGCTTATTGACTTTAAACATGCATATTATTATTTTATAATATGAAATGTAAATAAAATTATTTTAATACCACATTAATTGATGGCTGTCGAGAATGGGTCATTGAAATTAAATTTCTTTCACCTTTTAACATTTTCATTCAATTTATCTTCATACGAATTAAAAGTTAATTGTATTGTATTCTTATCACTTAGAGAACCTTACTTTAATTGGTAATGGAGTATTTAATCAATACTTGTTCATTTTGTAACTTATAATGAAACTTGAGTAAAGTGGTGAAGTTGATATGAGAATGGGATATACTTTAAGATCATGATTAATAATTCAATTTACACATGTTGGTGTAAAATATCACCTTATTCATGTCATTTTTTCTCTTTCTCCGTGAAAACTTCTTGGATATGAGACTTCATGTTTTTATGATCCATGTCCTAGTGTAGCGACCCCAACTAAAATTGAACATAGAAGCATAATGATGTGATTATCATATGATTCATATATTAGTCTCCTCTGAGCAATTTCACCCACACTTATTGAGGAAGTTTGACAGTTTGGGGGACATTGACACCTTAAGTTTCCTATATCATAGTACTATACGCACACGGCTATATTATTCATGGATACTCTTTTCATTGTGGAATTTTACTTTGTCTAATATAATATCGTAGTTTAAAATCGTGGTATAACTTTCCATTTTTCTATAAAAATAAATATTATCATATTAGTTCCCTTTATCTGGATTACCAGTTAAGACAGTTTTTATTAAAATAATTAATTAAATGTCTCCCACTATTTTATTGAATTCTAGGAACCCTCTTTGCTAGAATCAGAATACTCTATCATTAGTCTATTCTAGTTGAATGGATCCCAGAACCACCCAATAGTCTACAAGATATGGTTATGCCACTACTTGGAGGGTTCTAGATGGGCTTTTGGTTGGCCGACTGCTTTAACATGCAGTTCCCTGATCTGTTGAGTGAAGTCATGTCTTCTTAAAATCAGAAATTAATTTACTCAACCCTCACCTCTAAAATTACAAAAAAACTAGCTATGGCTATTTCTTTGCTGCAATTTTAGTTATGTAGACCCATCACTCTTATAAGGACTCCGTAGTAGTAAGTGGCACCCTCATCTATGTAATGACTGACACCCCAAATAGCCGGTTTTTACCATACATGAATGATGGAAGTCGGTTAGGTCATAATATATCAATGAGGGTTTTATTATTTTTTAGTGTGAAAAAAGAAATCATTTTCGATTTTTATAATCACGTACTTTGTGATCACACTCACAAATGATCATGCATGAAATAGAAATTTCATCACTTCACATGTTCATTTTATCTTGCATTCTTTTTTATTATTATTCTATGTGATCGTGAAATAAACTGCAGTTGCACAAAAATAATAAACCATGAAAAACAAAATGAACACCTGATCATGAGATGGTACTATTTATTAATCCATTGAGTGAATAAAAGACCAACCGAAAACCTAGGGGTATGTACCTTTAGTGGATTGGCTTGAAACTAGAATATAAATGTTTTCTCATATAATGAATCCAAATCAGTTATTGTGCATCTTCATCACTTGGCTCGAAATGCGTCATTTTTCGTCTCATCATTATACAACATTGCTCACACGTAGGCGAGGGGATCTGAGAGAGTAATATTACAACTTTAAGAATGGGCGCTTATGCCCTTATACATATAAAGATACATGAGATGACACACAGATTGTCTTTTTATTTAATTAAACTAATTATTTAGAAACTATTGAAATAAATAAATATAACGCACCAAACATGATTTGGTCAATCTCAGCTCATGATCAGTCATATACACATTAGACTTGTGTATATCAAATAAATGAAGAATAAAAATTAAACTTTAATTAAATAAATTCTTAGGGCATTATTTATTGAATTAAAATTTCACTCTGATTCTAATTCAAAAAATGTCATCGTACAGTCCCGTTTAATTAATTTAATTAACCACCAATTAAATTTATTACGCTACAATAAATTTTAATAACCAAACATTAATATTTATTTAATTTAATTCTCAACTGAAATTAAATTATTTTTTTCAATTTTTGATTAAAATCAAATTACCCGAGCCCCTGAAATCTCAGGCATGGCCTGTGTGGGTCAGGGTGAACCCGCCTAGGCCAAGTCCGGGCTATACCAACCTGTATCCAGTAAAGGTTGGATGGTTGGTGTGCATTGTCAATGGAGGGCAAGGCACTGATACAAGGGGTGGCTGAATGGGGCGGTCCCTGGATCGATCACCAGAAAGTTGTCCGAGTGCGGCATGCCTGGAGTGTCTATGTGCAGGTGGGTATTTTAGGAGAAAGGGTTTTTTTAGTTTTTTGGGTTTTGGGTAAATATAATTAGGAATGTGGGTTTGTTGAGCGCCACTTCAAGTGGTGATTTTCCACACCTTTTTTTTGGATTTTTTTCTTTTTTTTGTTTTCTTGTTTATTTTGGTTTTTTTTGTTTTTTGTTTTCTGGTTTTTTTTCTTCTTTTTTTTTCTTTTCTGGTATTGTTTTCTTTTTTTTCTTTTTTTACCCCTCACTTTTATGGTTTTTTTTGTTTTGTTTTTTTTGCACCTCATCCCTTTATAATAAATAATTTCAAAATAAATAAATAAAATTTTAAAAAAACTTATAAATATGTATTTAAAAATGTTAAATTATTATTATTATATATATATATATTTATAATTATATAATTATAAAATTATATTTATATAGTTATAAACCATAATTAATTATTCAATAAAATAATGAAATAAACCTTATATATAATTATTTATTTAAATTTATAAATTTATATACAATTTTGTAAATAAAAAATATGTATTAAATTAAAAATATGTGGTTTATTTATATTTATATAGTTATATTATATAAAATATAAGGGGTTTTTCTCCGATTAGTGTGATTTATTTATATATTTACATATAATTATTATAAATGTTATAATTATAAGTAGTTATATATATATTTGTGTGTATAAATATAATTATGTATATATATAATTAAAAATAAATATTTATAAATATAAATCTATTTATATATATTTTTTAAATAAAAAATATATTTGTAATTATATAATTATATACTAATCTTTATAAATAAATAGTAATAATTATATAAATATGTATATATTTATAAATATATAAATATGAAAATATTGTTACATATATATTTAAAATTTATTTATAAATATATTTAATATTCAAATATAAATATATATATATATGTAGAATTATATTTAGAATTATATTGTAATTGTAGTTATAATTATATATTTATAATTATATATTTGTACATATATATAATTTTATATCTATAATTAGTATTCTATGTTTACATAGTTGTAAGTAATTATTTATAAAAAAAATTCAAATATTGTTAAACATATAGTCTTTCAATACCACCTACTTGAAACTTAAAAATGTATCAAGTATGCGACTTTGAAAGCCTATAAAATATAATCTATATGACCAATATGAATGAAACTTAAAACTTGTATTAAAAATATACTAAATAGATGAAAATAAAAAAAATTACGTAAAAAATATCGATAGAAAATATTTTATAGGTTTTCAAAACCACCTAGTTGTAACTTAAAATTTTGTCAAGTATGTGAATTTGAACGCCTATAAAATATAATCTATATGACTAATATGAATTAAACTTAAAACATGGATTAAAAATATACTAAATAGATGAGAATAAAAAAATCACGTAAAAAATTTCGATAGAAAATATTTTATAGGCTATCAAAACCACCTAGTTGTAACTTAAAAATGTTTCAAGTATGTGAATTTTAATGCCTATAAAATATAATCTAAATGACCAATATGAATTAAACTTAAAAAATGGATTAGAAATATAATAAATATATGAAAATAAAAAAATTACGTAAAAAATGTTGATAAAAAATATTTTATAGACTTTCAAAACCACCTAGTTGAAACTTAAAAATGTTTCAACTATGTGACTTTGAATGCCTATAAAATATAATCTATATGACCAATATGAATGAAACATAAAACATGGATTAAACATTTACTTAATATATGAAAATAAAAAAATTACGTAAAAAATGTCGATAGAAAATATTTTATAGGCTTTCAAAACCACCTAGTTGTGACTTAAAAATTTTTCAAGTATGTGACTTCGAAAGCCTAATTACAATTAATTAATAACCTAATTACAATTAATTAACAACTTAATTACAATTAATTAACAACCAAAATAAAATTAATTAATAATTTAATTACAATTAATTAATAACCTTATAATAATTAATTAATAACTAAATTATAATGAATTAATTACCTAATTATAATTAATTAATTACCTAATTATAATTATTTAATTACATAATATTTATTAATTAATAAATTATTAATTATTAATTAATAACCTAATTATAATTAATTAATTATCTAATTATGATTAATTATTTACCTAATTGTGATTGATTAATTACCTAATTATGATTAATTAATTATCAAATTATGATTCATTAATAACCTAATTATAATTAATTAATAACCTAATTATAATTAATTAATTAGCTAATTATAATTAATTAATTAGCTAATTATGATTAATTATTTACCTAATTATGAATGACTAATTACCTAATTATGATTAATTTATTACCTAATTATGATTAATTAATTACCTAATTATGATTATTGAATAACATAATTATGATTTTTTAATAACTTAATTATGAATAATTCATTACCTAATTATGATTAATTGATTACCGAATTATGATTCTTTAATAACCTTATTATGATTCTTTAATAACCTAATTATGATTAATTAATAACCTAATAAGAATTAATTAATAGCCTAATTACAATTAATTAATAACCTAATTATAATTAATTAATAACCTAATTACAATTAATTAATTACCTAATTACAATTAATTAATAACCTCATAATAATTAATTAATTACCTAATTATGATTATTTATGAACCTAATTATAATTAATTAATAACCTAATTATGTTTAATTAATAACCTAATTATGATTAATTAATAACCTAATTATGATTAATTAATTACCTAATTAGAATTAATTAATTACCTAATTTTAATTAATTATTAATGTAATTAGAATTATTTATTAACCTAATTAGAATTAACTATTAACCTAATTAGAATTAATTAGTTAACTAATTAGAATTAATTAGTAACCTAATTATAATAAATTAGTTACCTAATTATAATTAATTAGTTACCTAATTATATTTTTAAAAAACTGTACTATTTATATAATACAAATATTATAAACTAATTCTATAAATTAAACAATGAAATTATTAAATCAAATTATTAATTAAATTTAAAGAAATATTTACCTCAAATTTGTGGAGACGTAGCTACGCAGGCAGAGTGACCGGAGAGGCAAGGCGCAGAGCAACCGGAGAGGCAAGGTGCAGAGCAAGCTGAGATTTTTAGAGAGATAACTTTGAGAGAGAGAGGAGGGGAAGTGAGGAGATGAGAAATGGGGTGGGCGAGGGGCCTATTTATAGGTAGTGTGTATCTTTCGGCGCCACTTCAAGTGGCGCTGAATATACAGGGAGTAAGGGGGCAGCGCCACTTGAAGTGGCACTGAAGGCTTCCTCCGCCGAAATGGCCGAGCGCCAAATGAAGTGGCGCTCGGCCTCCTATTTCTGAGCGCCACCTCATGTGGTGCTCAATAACCCCATTTTCCTATATTTTTGAACCATTAACCCATTAAAAAAACCCTATCACCAAAATATCCATTTGGAGATGGATGCTTGGATGGACGTAGGGCTGGGAATTTGGGAGTTTCTTGGCAAGGGTCTTGAGGCAGGCTGTTGGGGTGGCGTCAAGGACCAGGTGAACCTCACCTCCATGGGGAAGGAGAAGACCGATGGGCGGTAGACCTGGTGCGCCACTGGTCGAAGGAGATGGGTGGCCTGTTATGGCCTGGTGTGCTGGACATGGACGAAGACTGAAGGAGGTGGGGTGCGGGCTAGATATATGGAGCAGGGAGGGAGGTAGCAGCTCTAATGAGGGAGAATACCCAACAGATCTTGGTGTGCCGCAGCACTGTGGGCAGAAGGGAGGGAGGCCCAGGTCGGCTTGCACAGGAGGATTCCAAGGTGGTAGTGGGTGGGGTCTCGGGTCTAGGATGCCCAGGGTGTCCCTTGATTTGGTGCGCGCGCTACTAGGGGAGAGTTTTTTTATAAATTTTTTCAAAAATATTTTTTTTAAAATATATTTACGTTAAAAAAATTATATATTTTACACCCCAAAGGCGGCACCTGGTGTGCCACCTTTGGGGATTTTTCCGCCCAGGGCAAGGTGGCACATGGTGTGCCGACTTTGCCCAAGAATTAACCGCAATGGTGGCACACCAGGTGACGCCTTTGAATAAATATTTTTTTAAAAAAAAATTATTTTTATTTTTATTTTTTTTGTTTTGTTTTTTTATATATATATATGTATATAACAAAACTTTTCAGAAGAATTTTTTTGCTATTTAATATCCAGTGGTTCTACCATTACAGCAGTCTAGATTCTGACTGATACCCTCACCCAGGACTCCCTTTTATAAGGGGTTTTCCATGAAAACAATACTGCATTTCCGATTTGGGATTCTGGTTCTCCTTTTTCCTCCACAGTACATTCTGCGTTTCCGATGTATGATTCTGTTTCAAGTACGCAACATTAAAATACTATAAAACATAAACTATAAGACAAATATAAATGAAACTTTAAACACTGATTAAAAATATAAGAAATAGTTGAAAACAAAAATAATTTCATAAAAAATGTTAATACAGATTAATTTATAAGATTTAAAAACCACATACTTGAAACGTAAACGTATTTCAAGTATGTGACTTTGAAAGCTTATAAAAGATAAACTATAAGACCAATACAAATGAAACATTAAAAATTGATTAATCAAATAATAAATAGTTAAAAACCAAAAATAATTTCATAAAAAATTTGACCAAAAACAATTTATAAGCTTTCAAAACCATCAACATGAAACTTAAAAATGTTTACTGTTCCCGACTTTGAAAGACTACAAAACATAAACTATAAGACCAATAGAAATGAAACATCAAAAATTGATCAAACATATAAGAAATAGTTGAAAACAACAAAAACTTCCTAAAAAATGTCCATAAAAATTAATTTATAATCTTTCAAAACCATCTACTTGAAACTTAAAAATGTTTCAAGTACGCAAATTTGAAAGACTATAAAACATAAAATATAAGAACAACATAAATGAAACATTAAACATTGAATAAACATATAAGGAATAGTTAATAATTAATTATTTAATTAGTAACATAATTATTAATTATATAATACTTAATTAGTAATATAATTATTATAAAATATTTTCCATCAATTATAATTATTAATTATTACTTATTAATTATTAATTTTTACTTATTAATTATTACTTATACAATAATTATTTAGTTAATTATTAATATAACTATTAATTATATAATAATTAATTAGTTAATAAGAAATATAATTATTATTTGTATAAAAGTTAATTAATTAATTAGTAATATAATTATTACATATATAATAGTTATTTAGTTAATTACTAATATAATTAATAATTATAAGTAATTAATTAGTAATTATTAATTATTAATTAGTAATATAATTAATAGTTATAAGTAATTAATTAGTAATTATAAATTATTAATTATTAATTAGTTAATTAGTAATATAAATATTCATTATAATTATTCATTATAATTATTAATTATTAATTATTAATTATTAATTATTAATAATTAATTATAAATTAGTTAATTAGTAATATAAATATTAATTATAATTATTCATTAAATTAATAATTATTAATTGTTAATTAGTAATTATTACTCAATAATTATTACTTATATAATAATTGTTTAGTTAGTTACTAATATAACTATTAATTATATAATAATTAATTAGTTAATTAATAATATAATTATAGTCTTTCAAAGTCACGCACTGGAAACATTTTTAAGATTCAAGTAGACGGTTTTGAAGGCTTATAAATTATTTTTTGTCAAAATTTTTTATTAAATTATTTTTGTTTTCAACTATTTCTTATATATTTAATCAATGTTTAAAGTTTCATTTATACTGGACTTATAGTTTATGTTTTATAGTCATTCAAATTCACGTACTTGAAACATTTTTAAGTTTCAAGTAGACGGAATTAAAAGATTATAAATTAATTTTTATTGAAATTTTTTAGGTAGTTTTTTTTGTTTTTAACTATTTATTATATGTTTAATCAATGTTTAATGTTTCATTTCTATTGGTCTTACAGTTTATGTTTTATAGTCTTTCAAATTCGGGAACTTGAATCATTTTTAAGTTTCATGTTTATGGTTTTGAAAGTTTATAAATTGTTTTTGGTCAACATGTTTTGTTAAATTATTATTGTTTTCAACTATTTCTTATATTTTTAATCAATGTTTAATGTTTCATTTGTATTGGTCTTATATTTTATCTTTTATAAGCTTGAAAAGTCACGTACTTGAAATATGTTTAAGTTTCAATTATGTGGTTTTGAAAGCTTATAAATTAACCTGTATCAGCAATTTTTATGAAATTATTTTTTTTCAACTATTTATTATATATTTAATCAGTGTTTAAAGTTTCATTTTTATTGGTCTTATAGTTAATGTTTTATAGTCTTTCAAAGTCGCGTACTTGAAACAGAATCACAAATCGGAAACACAGAATTTACTATGCAGGAAAAGGAGAACCAGAATCCCACATCGGAAATGCAATATTTTTTTCAGGGAAAACCCCATTATAAAAGGGAGTCTTGGGTGAGGATATTAGTCATAATCCAAACTGCTGTAATGGCAGAACCGCTGGATATTAGATAGCAGAAAAATTATGCTGAAAAGTTTTGTTATATATATATATATATCAAAAAATAAAATAAAATTAAAATTAAAAAGAATTTTTTTTTAAAAAAAAAATTATGCAAAGGCGGCACACCAGGTGCCACCTTTGTGGGGTAAAAAAATAATTTTTTAACCGAGATGTATTTTGAAAAAAAAAATTTGAAAAAATATATAAAAAAAATACTCTCTGGGGGAAGACCAACCAATAACCATGGCTTTGCTTGGGTTGTCGCTGTTCCACTGTGGGAGATCGAGAGGGATATGGGGCTACTACTCCACGTCAGCTCAGGGGAGGGAGATAGCCAACATGCCACTAGGTGTGTTGGATCGTGATAGGGAGAGTTATATGTGGGGGAGGTGGCTGGCCATACACTGCTGGAGGGAGGCCAACTGGGACCAGGGGAAGAGGTCCCCGGGGTTGGTTGAAGGCAGAAGAGAGGCGGCCTTTGGGGCCACCATGTTCTTGGGAGACTAGGGCTGCTCCCCCCAAGAAAACTATTTTTTTCTCTATACATGCACATGCTGGTTGTTTACCCCCTTGTATTTTTTTAATAGTGACCTAATTTAGTAGGTCCACCCCTTCCCCTTCCATATTTATTTTTTGTTTTTTTCTTAGACCTTCTTTGTGATTCATTCTTTTCTCAATCTTTATTTAAATAAAAGACTTGATTTTAGGTTTCACCATCCCTTTTACAAGTCTTTATTTTAAAAAATTCCCAAATCATAATAGATTGGATTTGGAACAAAAATAATACTAATTTTATGATATTAGAATATTATAAAATTATATATTATAATGAATTTATTATTATAATAGAACAACTATTATTATAATAAATTTCATATATAAATTATTATTATCAAAAATCACAGGAAAACACTATTCCTATGTAAAGATGTTATTTGGAGAATTAAAATGAGGTTCATGGATCTAAAACCTCATATATTTATAAATGTTAAATCCAAACAAAATTTTCGGATGACCACAGAATGGTCATCTGATGTCGGATTAACACACAGTCTGTGGGTTTGGGACTGAAACGATTCCATATTCATTTTTAATGAAAATTTAATTACTTTGGCATAAAATAGACATGCCTCCCTCTAATACAACTTTTTGGAACCGAGAGTGGAGTGGAAGGCCCAAATAAGTGGGTTTTTAAAATTTTCCACTGATGATCAACGTAAACTTGTCGATGTCGGTGAATAGCAGCCTGATCATAGCCGAGCAAGACACATGAAAGATTTTTAAAACAAAAATAAACTGTATAATACATGTTTTAATTCCAAATATGTGCACGATGTCTTCTCATTGTTGGAAATCTTTACTCGATGAATCTGGCATCTATCTCCTCTAGATCGTCCACATGTGCTTCAAGAAATCTGTGGGAGCGCCTCTCTTCATAAAACATGTGCTAGAATAGATTTGATATGACAGCTTTGACACTACAACGATCATTGCATAGCTTTTAAAATGATTCTTGAGAGAGTGCTTGATCCATACTCCTTGGATCTAGAGCATCTCTCTCTTGATCATGTGTGAGTAGAAAATATAGAGAATAACTATGAATATACTTTGGAAAAATCCCCACCTCCTCTATTAATAGTGCATAATTAAAATACCTGGTATAGCCTCACCGTCCCTAGATACTTAACGCACTATCAATAGTATTTTATTACTACTAACCTGAGTTATCAATATTATTGTCACTTACTTGTAATATATTAAAATATATTACGTGTAATAATTGAGTCATTAACTCGACTCATCGCTCCCATAAATATTAATTGAACCTTGAATATTTAATATTCTCCAATTAATATTTTTCATTTATTTACATAAAACTCATAAATACATTTTATAAATAAATTCAATATTAATTATTCTAAACTCAAATATTATGAATTTATTTTTTTCCTTGATGATCGTTTTCCCTTGAATAAATCCCGAACCCCCATGGAAGGGCCCTCCAAGTCCAAAACTCATATTCAGCTGATCATGGTAGATTCTTGAATATGCTACTGTATGTTACCCTCTAGGACCTTATCTCGATAGTTGTGAATAGTATTCACAGACCAAGAGCGGGGTCTAGGAACTCATCATGGCCTATAAATAGATAATGTTTTTCACATTAGTGACAATCAACCTACGAAAATGCACAATGTAATATAATCTATTTGTATGTAATATCTCATAAATTAGGATGCACTCATGTGTCATCGTTGTTTTCTTTATTTATTGTTTGTTGATTTAACTAGATGGATTTACCCTCTACATCCTTGGAGATGGTCTTATAAAGGTACTTCCATCCATATCAACATGGCCGGAGATATATTTCATCCATATCCCAGAAGAGACAAATCCTTTCTTGACCATTCAACCAATGATATGCCACAAACGACGCACCCAACACAAACTACCTCACCATGACATCATTGCCCTGGTTTTCATCTTGCATCAAAGTGCACAATCAAATTACATAAATTGGAAATGATCTCAAGTCAGGAGACCATTTAACATGATCGATGATAGGAACATCCAATGACACCCGAAATATGTAGTGTTCTTATTCACAGATCAGTCCTCATGATCTCACAACAAGAGATCACCAAGTGAGAACTTCATGAGAATAAGTCTCAATTATTATGATCCCCCAACACCTGATAGAAAAACATCTACAATGTCTATTCAGTAATATGTATCTAGACCATAGAACATTTATTTAAGATTAATGGAATAGTATCTAGAGGTTCTCATTATATCCTTGAACTATTATAACCATTCGACGAAATAATTAATCTTTGCACATTACCATTTCAATAGTGGATGCAAAAAAGTCTACACTATAATGGTAAGATGACATAATGTATAAATAACTGTATACATGAAATGGTAATCAAAATCACTAAATAGTTGCATATAGGGAATCCACTATTTCAATAGGTATGTGGTGTGTAAGTAGGATTGGGGGAATTTGGTTTCACCTTAGGTGACAAACATCCCAGATTACTAGACTTGGGCGAGAATTTGCTAGATACTTCACGAGAATGAAAAGTTATTTCCATAAGTGAGGTGTGCAACTTCCTTCTTGAGGAAGGATGGTCACACAACTGTTCTTAAATAATGGGGTTTGGTCGAATGTGTCACGCATTGTTTTTTGTTTTTAACACTTATAGAACCTATGTCTCAGGATCCCCCTTTAATTTCATCACTTTATGTGTTATGAAACAACCTTTGAGTTTTCATAGGTCGGGGGAGAAGCACTAGGGAGGTTAGAGTAGAAATCGGGAATCAGTTAGTTTCATTTGAACAAATAAAGACCCCAATGGTCAATTTATAGGAAAATATGGTATACTGAGCGATGATAATTTAGTGCACAAGTGATTAGGTAGAGAAAAAGTGAGGGGCACACAAGTACTTGTGCACCACTGGTGATTCAGGATACCTTGGGTGAAACAAATCTTGAGCCTTTGAAAATCAGGATATTTTCCGTATATTTCCTCATCATTTTCTAAGGCATTTACCATTTCAATTTTTTATCCATGTGATGGAACATAGTGTAAAAAAAATCCCCCCTTCAAGATTTGATCTGAATGAACAGAGGGTATAATGAAGAGGTAAAATGGAATGAAAAAGGAATTGGTTCACGCATGTTATGGGTTTTCACACAAAATAGTTTCATCAAATTAAGCATCCTCGTCAAATATATTGTGGCTTCACTTCAATTAAAATTAAAAATGATTCCAAAAACTGAACTCTACGCATGGATGTATAGTTATCCAAAATTTTCTTTTCATGGATTTTTTCCTGTTCATGCATGTAAATTAAGTACCACACATAAGTGACATACTTGGGTGGCATATTTTAACTTGTGTTCCTTAATTCCATTGTTAAATTAACCTCATTTAAAAAAAATTAAATGTACCATACTCTAAAATGAATATAATTTTTCATTACTCATTCAAATGGATCCTATAAGAACTGTAACTCTCAGTGAATTAGAATTTCTATTTAAGAAGTATTAGAACATATTAATATTACTACTACTCAAGTATAAATTTTTGTTTCTAAAAAATAACCAAATGGATGTGAGTTTTTATTATTTGTGCAATCAAACTTCTGATGCTGGATTTTATAACCATAATTGGTTGGAATGTGTAGCTCCATCTACAGAAACTACTAAAATGATGGTGTATGGAAGACCCCATAATATTACAATCAATCCCACTATTGAGGATGAGTTTTATTTTTTGATCCTTGAAATGGAAACTCATCATGAGGTTCATTCAGAAAATACTAAGTACGTTCAAGAAATTACCTCCCACTATGAGGTTCTAACAAAAACTAATAAGGTTGGGAATTTTGGTTAGGAGTCTTCTAAGGTTGCTGAATTGTTACTTGGTGAGGGTTAATAACCATTGGGATTATTCCCAGTCTTTCCATTATTTTGAATCTAATCATGACCATGATTTATCATTTAGGATTATCAGCTTCTATGGATAGGTCTGAAGGGGAATCTTGTGTATCATCCCAACTAGCATTGGGAGGCCAGAAACCCACTATTAAGGAGGGTTCAAAATAGGGAACTTATTTAAGTGCATTAATCCTATAGTAAACCCCTCCTTATGATAGTGATTCTGAGTTATATCCAATGTTTCAAAAATATATTCTGCTTTAATTTCATAATTCTTTGTGAGATATTAGGAATCTAAACATCCTGTGAGGAGATTCCTTCACTAATTCCATGACTATCAGTATTGTTCATTGTGTTAGGATTCGGTGGTTTCAATTATCATGTAATCTATACAGCGGTGAAAGTGACCATTCAAAGGTGGGAGAAATATCAGAAACTTCAGCATGACCTAATAAAATTCAGGTTTCTTATTAACATTTTTGATTTATGAGCATCGTTATCTCAAGCTCAGGATAGTCATACTGAAAAGTTGGCAACATTCATGTCAAAATATAACGGGAAGACTGCTCATGTGTCGCGTATTTGGAAAGAGTTCAAAACTACTACAAAGAAACATGGAAAACTTCATTTCATGATATAAGAATCCCAAAAATAAGGGGCTAAGGATATTTTAGATGTAAAGGAAGAGATTCTTCGGGCCAAGAGACGATGTTTGGATAAATGAGGAGCTTTCGATAGGTGGAGGATGGGGATTAGGAGGCCATTAAAAAATGAAAATCTATATTGATGTACAATTATGTTTTATAATAGAGAGAATCTTATTTGAGGATGTTCCTCTTGGGACATTTTTAGTGATCATAAATGAAATGAATTTTGTTTCTAATCATCAGTGTTTTCAACCGAACTTTTTTTAAAATTATAATGTTGAATCTGACTTCCATAACCTGAAAATTTCATACTAGATTATCATAATTACAATGATAAAGATGGAATGCACTATAATTTTTACCTACAAAAGTGGGTCTAGTTAGCATAGTTTTTCTATTTCAAGGTTCATATGGACAACCATAAAAACATTGTGCTTTTTGTGTTACTACCCTAATTTTTTCCAAATACCAAAATGGAGGGGACATAGAAATAGATAAAATGGATTTCCCATAGGCTTAATTTTTTAGGTTTTCATCCAAATAATTTTTTCCTTTTATCCTTTTATCAATTGATATTCCTAAAATCGTATAAATTATAA
This sequence comes from Viscum album, assembly GCA_963277665.1. Lineage (NCBI taxonomy): Eukaryota > Viridiplantae > Streptophyta > Magnoliopsida > Santalales > Viscaceae > Viscum > Viscum album. The sequence goes on from OY728123.1 coordinate 211,411,068, forward strand.
GTTTAGTGAGTTGAGACCCAACTTTTTTCCATATTTCCCATTGTATTTTTTCATCCTTGTGAGTAACATATCTATATTTTTTATGCATAGTTTAAATTCATGTCTTTCATACTAATAAATCTATTATTTTTTGTCTAAGATTCTTACCATGAATTTAGAGATTATATCCCAAATAAGGCTTGATGGCGATGGAGGTCCCAATATTCCTCATATATTTCCAAGGGGAATCTTGAGTCATGATTTTTTTCTTCACCAAATAAAAAATATGATGTATAATAATGGAGGATGTATCTTCCATTAATGATGTTACCTCTATTTGAAAACCCCATTATTGGGCCAGAATTATACAGGGACTTCTTTGGAAAGTGTTGAATAGAAAAATAGTTTTATCCTTAGGCTGACATGCCAATTATGTGGGGGAATTTATAAAAGGCAAAATGGGGAAAATTAATGCATAGTCAGGTTAATGGGTTCCTAGATATTTTTAAATTTTATTAGTGATTGAAAAATGGGTTTATGATTCAATTGTCTCAAGACTACAGTGGGTGAGTTTTCCATGGAATGGTGTCTGAATAAAAAGGGGGAATATTCGTAGATATATTCCATGAATGAGTAACCACTTCTACAGAAATTTAATGTATGAAGGATTGTATATTTTTTTAAAGGGTCTTCTTGATATTTTTCTTTGAATTATAATTTCAAGAAGTAAGGAAATTGTTCCATGCATTTTTTTAGTCAATTATAATGTATATTAAGAGATTTTTGTAATATTATATACAATTTAATGTCATGAAACAAGGACATTGGGGGATATGTAGTTTTAATTGATTCTTCAAGGAAATTATGGGGATTTAATTTAATTTCTTTAGATGTGACAAAAATTTTGATGGTTTTCCAACTATTGGTAATTCGTTAGGAAATGAGCTACCCTATACAGATATAAAAAGGAATAATTGTAAAGTGTGATTTGGGTATTTTCAAATATGATGGATGAAATGGAAAAATGGATAATGGAATTTATATGAGGTTTATTATATGAATGAAGTGACTAGTATTGTAAAAACCAGTTATGGGGGTTATATTATGAAGGGAAAATTGGGGCATGTGTTGCATAGAAAAATAGTGGCATCCTCATGCTGACAGGGCCATTATGTAAGTGAATTTTATGCAAGCCCAACTAGGGTGCATACTGTATAGTTAGGTAAAGGAGCACTCAAGAAATCTGACATTCTATTTTCAAAAATCTGATGAATGTTGAAGGAGATTAAATCTTTTTAACCACATAGTCTTGTGTATGGAGAAAATTACTTGAATACAGAATGTGTATATCCAGTAGAGAATTCCAAATAATCAGATAAATATTATATCTATGAAGGAATGGATCAAACAAAGGAAGTTTGGGGTGTGTAGTTATAGGTTATATTAATATGACCACTGTATTATGGAAAAAATGGATTATATTTGGATAAATAGACCAAGGTCATTCCAATAGTCTTTGAACATATGGAGAGGAAAAATATAATTTACAGTCTTGGATAATTTTAAGTCGTTAGAAATGATATGAGAAAAATACACATGGGATGACCACTTTAAATTGAATGTTCCTTCATTACATTATTAAATCATAAAGGGGTAGAAGAGGATTGTCACAAGAAAAAAGGTACAACTGTTAGATAAACCTGTTATGGGGGTTGTACTATGAAGGGACAACTAGGGAAGGTATTGCATATCCAAACAGTGTGATCCATAGGATGGCCGGCCTTTTATGTAGGTGACCATTATACAATGACAACTGGGGAACATACTTCATAGTCACAAAAAAAGTTTTCTCTGGTATCAAAAAATTTGTCAATAGAAACTGAAGAAAGATTATAAAGATCTGAAAGTATTTCAAGATTAGGAGTATGATGTGCGGGAGCGGAATTGTCGAATGCATAAAGGAAGTGTTTGGATTGATATTGGCCATGGATTTTTAATCCCTTAAATATATCTGACTCATATATATATATATATATATATATATATATATATCTGTTTTGTGTGTGTGTGTGTCTGGTAAATCACTTATTTCTTTGATGGATTCTCTGAGGATAGGGCCCAAAATAAAAGATCATGTATTGATTTTGAATGTATGTAGGAGAGGAGGGATTCTTATTTATCTCATTGATGGTACAAGTATTTGATTGCTAGTTTTAACTACATATCTCGAATTGTATGATAATCAAGCTATACTTAGTTCTCTAAATACTATGAATTTTAGCATCAAGTGATGAGGACTGTGAATTACCAACCATGAAGGGAAGGGGTGGATCCATAATGTTTTATGTCATGTGGTAAGGACATCATCCACGCATTTTAAGGTCTTTCTATAAGGACTCAAGTGTCCTGAAATGAAATATCAAAATACAATGTGGTTTAACTTGAGAATAGGGTCGAAGAATCACTATGTTCTTATCAGAGCAAGAATCATGTCGTATGTAGTTATAATAGCTACGAGTTCATGTTTAAGGTGAGAACTCGTGTTGTAATTACTTGTGTAAATCCATATGATACACAAGATAGTATATTATTTTTCATATTGTGATGTAGATGGGCCCATCATTGAATAATTATACATCACTATGTTTCTCACATTGGTCAAAATGAAGCCACGCGTAATTCTTAAATTAAGGTCCATGCAGTTTATCGTCATTTGGTAAGGACATATAGTGTTTTTTTAATGTCATAAAACTAGGATTATTGATAAACCTGATATGAATTGAGACACATTATATATGCACATATTCTAGTTACTCAATTCCTAATCCCATGTTATTTTTTCTTTATGGGAGAAACAAGGAGTAAGAAATATTTCTTTGATAACACATAGATTAGGGGTATGATGATTATGTTGTGGCAGAACAGGGGTATAGGGATTGGGCTTCAATTCATTTCATGATGGAGAATGAATCAAGACACATGTAGTTCTTTAAATTGTTCCCAATATAAATAAGGTTTTGTCATGGGGAATACTTCTTTTATTTATAATTTATAGGTTGATGGTTGGTCCTAAAGTAGAAAGTCTTGGCATCACTATGTATATTCTAGTAAGAAGAATCAACTCACAAGTCATGTAAGATATATCTATGTAGATATAACTCATGCATGGGGAAACTGAATGGGATATTCTTTTCCAAATCGTGGTTGGTACCGGGTTTGGAGAACCAAGCATCACTATGTTTGTCATTGGGATGAGAATCAATCAACACTTAGTTATTTCTAGGTAGTTTATCATAACGAGGCAAGGAAGTGGGTAACATGGCATGAAATAAACACCAAGACTAAGCATAATAATACAATTATGGGAATCTACCAAACCACCCATTTATTTTAATATGTTTCCTATGTAGATCAGATTCATACACAAGAAGTAAAGGGGCTTAATGATTAATCATAGTTGGACCCAGGATCAGAGATCTGGGCATCACTATGTATATTTGTGGGGAAGGAATCAATCCAAAAGCAGTTCGTGAAGGTTCTCCCTGTGTAGGTTTGATTCACAAGCACATGGGTGAAGGTACATTTTCAAAATTGCGGCTGGACCTAAGATTGGAGATCTAGGATGCACTATGTATCTTATAGGGGAAATAATAATGCCACACATTGTTATCGAAATGTTCCATGTAGTTTAATATCATGTGGTAATAGAGAAAATAAACCAACATGAAAAGAATGAAATATTGTAGCTGGACCAAGGGATAGTACCAAGGTGTCAATATATATCTCAATTTAATGAATATCATCTCACGCATAGTTCTTGGGGATGGTTCTCCACATCAATTTAGTATTTTATGAGAGACGCGATGGATTTAATACTTTCAAGAATAATTGTAAGGCCCAAAATACATGACGGTATGAGAATCTATCCACATTTTCTAGAAGTGTTCCTAGTATATAATTACCTCATATACAAGTAAAGGGAAAATTATTTCTTTTATTATTGTGGCTAGGACAATTATAGGAGATCTCTGTGTCACTACATATCTCCTTGGAATGAAAATCCTGTCAAACGTAGTTCTTGATAAGGGGTCCCTATATAGATCTGATTCAAACATAGGAATAAACACGGTTAATGTGCCACTATATAGAGGAAATTATGTGAGTAATTCTTATGCATAAAAAATATTTATATTTTAAGGGACCAAAAATAAATTTAATTTCTGGTATCATGGGAGATTTATTAATATAAAATTAAGGAGACATTAACTGTATAGTTTAATGTCATGTGTTGAGGAAAAATTTAATTTTTAGATTCATGCCATGTGACTAGGACCTCATGTCATGCAGTTTAACTTCATGAGATAGGGATGAAGATGCTTCATAGTTTCACATCATATAGTACGAACATATGGTGCAATGTAGTTTAACTTCATGCAACCAGGATGTTGATTGTTACATGGTTTAACGTCAGGAAACTGAGATATGATCATTATGATTAAAAAAATTATTTCATCCAGAACCTTGCATTTGGTTGGAGTTGTAGTGAGTCCCCTATCCATTAATATTAAGGAATAAGATCCATTGGAGAAAACTTTATATACAGAGTAAGGTCCTTCCCACTATGGATCATGTTTTGGAGGCCTCTTACCTAGTATCACTGGTGTCTTAAGGACCAGTACCTATTCTATTTATAGAATTTCATAGAGGTTAAATTTCTTGTTTAAAGAGCATGATATTCAGTTCAGATAGATTTCCTACTGATGAAAGGTATACAATCTATTTGCATCCAATTTATATATCTCATCTAGTCACTTCTTATACTTCTCTTCTATTAATAGTTGATCACAAACAGAAACTTGGAGTGAAGACAATTGAAAATCAATGTGAAGAACTAATTCAATCATGTATATCAATGAGTAAGGGATTTATTGTGTCATCGTACATGTAGTATCCCTATAATCCCATAATGAATGAATAATTTTATCATACATATAATTTTTTTCTTTATCCACCATATTATGGAGTATGTTGGACATGGTTTTTTTTAAAATCCTTTATATTACCATTTGTCGCCACATGGTAGCTGGGTGAATGTTTTTATTTAATATTGTATTCCTGATATAAATTCTCTACCATATAAAAATATAAATTCATTTTTTGTCTATAAATAAGGAATGAGGGACACAAAATATTGTAATGATCTTATCTTTGAAAAAGCTATCAATTCATTTGGACTAAACTTCTTTAAAAGGTCTTACCTCAACACATTTTGACAAAAAAATCAGTAGAAGTAAGGATGTACATGAACAATTTGGTCGTGGATAGAGGATAAGGTCTTACTACATCTATTCCACATGTAGAAAATGTCAAGGATTATTTATCTATATGTATAATCTCTAGGTGTTGATGAATGAAGTTGGCATGAGCTTGTCAGGGATGACACTTCTTAGTAAAATCGGTTCAATCCTATGTCATTGAAGTTCGAAAGTATCCAGGATTTCAGATTTGATCTGAAATTTTTTTCCTAGACTGGTGGGTATCACAAGCTCCTTTATGTACTTCTTTCATGATAGTTGTGTTTGCATCCCCATTAATTAATCTGAGGAGAATTTTATCTAAGCCTTGTCTATATTGGATCATTTAGTGATTTGGGACATCATAAATAGTGAAATTAACTACTTGTATCCATAATTTTTCTTTTCAAACTCTATCCGATGTAAGTATTCTGTATTATATATATTCCATGATGGGTTTCATACATCCCATGGTAGTACCAAATGGTTCAAGAATGGTACTTATCTCATTGATTTCCTCTGTCCTCATTTGAAAAAAAATGTAGAACCACACAACATTGATCAATTCTGATGATTGCCTCATCCCTATTTGGAAATTTATGAGCTATAAATTTATTATCCAATGCATAGTCTTGGGATTTTTGTGATCGTGAGACATAAGAAAATGTTGGTACCAAGGTAAATTCTACCACTAAATCTAATACATGGTTATATATGGGGTTAATTCTTATTTTATGATGGTTTAATCCCTATTGACCTATTTTATTACAAATTCTGAATCTCCCTTCACCTCCAGGTGATCCACTTGTACTTAGAGGGCTCATTCTAGACCTATAATGATAGCCTGATATGCTACCTCATTGATGGTACCACCTTCTAATAACAGGAAACAATATTTCAACACATCTTTTTTTTGTTAGATAAGATCAATTCACAAATCAACTTTATTGAGTTTATGATCATCCATTCTCTTCCCTTTCGGAATTTTTGAAGCACCATCAAAGTAAATTCCCCATGTTTGGGGACTGTCTTAGATAGGGAATATTTCTCCATCATGAAGTTCAGTATTCAATGATGTTCCTTCTGTATGTGGGTTTTTAGAAAAGATGTATTCCATGGTTTGTCCTTTTACTTATTTATATGGAATGAACTGTATATCAAACTACTATTGAATAACTACCCATCGTTCCATACATCCTTTCAATATAGGAAGATTGTTTATAAATTTGAGCAGGTTGTTGCGAGAGACCAAGTGAACCTCATGATACTATAGGTAGAGCATCAAATTCTAAAATATAAAGATTAATGCTAGGATTCCCTTCTTAATATCTCAATATATATTATTTTCATGGATCATAGTTCGACTGAGATATTAAAGGTTGTTTTCATTCCCATCACTTTTCTTTTATGCAAGGAAATTGCCCAGTGATCACTCCAACTCTATCAAATAATGAATGAGTGGTTTTCCTTCAACAGGTGGTATCAATTCATTAGAATCAAGATATATTTCTTGAGGGTATAAAATTCCTATTCTAATTCATTTTTCCTTTGATATGTGACCCCCCTTCTTCATTAATTTGGTGAAGGGAAAACACTTCCGGATAGATTATCTATTAAGTGCCAGTTGTAGGCCAAGTTCCCATGAAGTCCTCTCATCTCATTCAAGATTCTAGGTGGTGACATGGAAAGGATATCCTTAATTTTATTAGGATATAAATTGATTTTGTGATGGTATACAACAAACCCACTAAATTTTCTGGAGGTTAACTCGAAATCACATTTCAAGGGGTTCATCATCAAATTATTCTATCAAATATTAATGAATATGGTTTCGAAGTTAGTCAGGTGATCAGAATGTTGAATTGATATGACCACAAAATCATAAACATATAATTCAATGAATTTCCATAATTAAGGTTCTAAGATGTAGTGCACTACAAATTGATATGTCACACCATCATTCTTAAATACAATGGGCATTACCCAATAGAAAAATTCGCCTTAAGGTGAACTGATGGGTGTATATTCCGAAACATATAGGGCCATTTGGATTTGGTTATACCCAGAGTAGCCATCCATGAAGGAGGGTTCTTGATAGCTAGTTGTTTCATTAATCAAGAATTATGTTATTGGAAATGGAAATTCAACTTTTGTAAAATTTTGTATGAGATATTAAAAATCAATGAAAACTATGATTTTCCAATTCTTATTTCTCATATGGACCATATTATATAACCACTTTGGATATTTCCCTTATTAGATGATGTAGGTCTTGATAATATTTTGTAATTCATCCTCAATTTTGGAGGTGTGTGTCGGGTGCGTTCTTCTTTCTACCTGCTATTATCCCCAATGAACATTTGGAAAATCCAAATGATTGGTGGCCACCTTAGAGTCATGTCTTGGAATTTATTTTTAATTCTAAGAAAATACATCCTGATGCTGATTCCAAAAATAAATATACACCTATTTCTATTCTTGATTCATGCTCACACTAATCAGAGTGCGGTGTAGATCTTCCTCTATTCCCATATTTTTTTTCTCTGAGTTCAGCCATAGTGTTGGAGATTACATCCTAAAATAATGGATTGGAATCCTTGAGATCTTCCTCTTCATCCACTTCTTCATGTGTTACTTCATCATCCTTTTCTTTAAGGGTAGGTGGTGAAGCATTTCTTTTAGATCTTGGGGTGGATATGATATTTGGACATCCTGAAGAGGAGGAAACCATATCTGGTCCAACTAATGATGAATTAACTTTTTATAGTTATGAAGGGAATATTATTTCATTAGAATCGACATACATATAATTTTACATGAGTGCGAAAAAAAATCTATCTATATCATGAAGTAAATACTTTCTGAAGCTCAGTGGAAGGAATGAATACAATTCTGTTTAGGCTTTCTTAACTGTTTGGTGAATCAATTGTTTCACTTATTTTTTCAGACTAAAATTCCATAACATACATTATGGAAGACACTAAATGAGTGCTTTAATTTTTGTCAAACCTATAAATTTATTTAATGGGTAAGATTTAATATGAAGTAATATTCTTGAAAGGGTTAGATGGGATATTTTTCAGACCATTTGGAGCATTGATTCTGGTAATATCATTTTCTATTGAATGTTTTCAATTGACGTGATAAAAATCCAAATAAACAAACTGATATTCACAAGATTTGAATGGGGCCTTATAACCGTGTAATATTCTAATTTGACCGTTCAAGAAATATTTAAGACATTGGTGGTACGATGACTGAATAATTTCATGTGCATGTTTCCATGGTCTCCCTAAAAAAATGTTTAATGTTGCATCCTACGAGATAACCATGATCTCTAAATCAGATATGAGCTCCCCAAATTTAGTTTTGAGCATAATTTCACTGATAGTTTTTTTCTCATTCTTGTAATAACTTTATAACATTAAGGTGGAGGAAGACAATTGGGATTTAGGGAGGCCCAATAGAAGATGATTTCAAATGGGAATGAGGATGAATCCTGATCCATTTTTAATGAAGGTTCATCGGATGTCAACACCATTGGTCATTCTAGATTGACAAAAGGGTTTGATTTGTCCATGTATGATATCATCCTCATCCTGGTTGATGAAATATATGACTGCACGGCATTTTTCTGGTTCATTCCCTATGTAGTATAGCTTTTCTAAAACATCCTTGGTTTCAAACTCTTGAGGGCTTGATAATTCCTCAATAAGTGCTTCCCTGAGGTATTTTGATATAATTAGAGAATAAATGATTTATATATTGGATAATAATTGGGATCATGGCTTCAAAACATCATACTTTTGATCTACAGGTCTGTGTATTCTAGTATGTAGATGTTTTTTAGGTTCCTTGGAAGTTGATTCTCCTAATGTGGATGGAATATTTGTCAGGGTAGAAGTTGGAAATACATCTGTTCATAGTGGATTACACTAGATAGGTCATCCCACATGATGAGGATGTGGTAGTGTATCCACTAAGTAGTATTCCAAGATAATCAGGTCAGGGAAGACCCTATTATGTGTGGGAGAATTCCTTTTCTCCTCCTGACCCCACTGAAGGGCTCTCCCCTGAGTTTCTTCTATAAAAATAGTTCGAGCAGTAGTGTGGTTGGATTAGTGGATTATAAAATACACAATTCTTCCCCTATATCCTTGACCATGAATACGACTTCCATTAATTCCCCGATCAAGTATTGGGAACTCATGTTCATAATCTGAATCATCATTTTCATAGTGTCCCATTAAGTGAATAATGTTAATGGAACCAAAGATCAACTCCTTATCTAATGATGATTCTTCCTGCCAATTCATTTTTTCTTGTTACGTATGGCAAGGCGATGAATGTTATTTTGAGACATATGGAATTAAATACACTAAGGTAAAAGGAAAATTTTCCCTTGAAAAAAGAACTCATCTTCTTATGGTTCATGTTTTTTCTTTTGTCTGTGTTCCTTCCTTGAAGTCTGTCCTTTAGAGGACTGGACTAGGCTTTTGATGATGTAGAATTTACTATAATAGCAGCAACAAGAGACACACTTTATTGTTTCAATTATGTTCATATAATAGAATGATTTAGGGTGATTATTTGCTTAACCATCCAATCATTGAATTTCAGAGAATTCTTACTTTTTACTTCCATTCACTCACCTTAATCAACTGGATCGGTTATGGTAACACAAGATACATGAGATAGTGAATTTTTCAGCTTCACTTTCTCTGAATCCAATATATTTTCTAAGAGGTCCTTAAAAATAAAACACTTTTGGATGGGGTGAGCCAACATTTTATGGAATGGGAAATCATTTGGGAGTTCCTCGTATCATTCTTTGTTAGATTTATTTTTCCATGAAAATTGAACTATGTTGTTTTCCAAAGCCGATATGGAGTAGTCGAGGAATGGGTCATTTCAAAAAAGAATTGACCATGTTTAAATACTCCTCAAACTATCTCTTCTAATTAAATTTATGATCATGTTTATGAACTAGTTGTTTCTTATGATGCTCGGGAGGTGGAGCCCTTTGGTGTGATGATTTCCATGAAGTAGGAGCGGGTACATGGGACTACTTAAGTGTGACTTTTGTGGCCTATGTTTTTCCGACTCTTCTTCCCAGAGCAAAATTTATTACTCCATATATGTCTCTAGAATCTATTATGGAGTTTTCCACTTGTTTAGAAATAAAATATAGATACCTAAACCCTATTTTTTATTTCATAGGTATTAATAGTGTGGGGAACTCATCATGGAAATTTTCAACACAACTAGACAGAAACTCTTCCTAAGGGAGCAGTATATTCACTGTGTATGTTAATCCTTTCCACCAAGAAATTAAATCTCAAACACTTTCATTATCCTTTATCTTTAAAATTGTTAAATTGAAGGTTGTTGTCTTCTTCAGCATTTAACTAAAATAGAAAAGTAATTTCTGATAGAGATGATCTCATCCGGTAATCAATTCATACTACAAGATTGTATACCAAAAAAAGGGTGGCCCCTACAATGATTTTATAAAAATATGAGTTTTAAACAATCTTCTTGATTAGGGGTCCCCATCATAGGATCACAGTGAGATTCAAAATGAATCAAGTGCTACTATGGATCTCCTGATTCACTGAATAGAGGAAATTTGGGATTCTAAAGTTTTGGTGGAGGAGGGTTTGGATCCAAACCTTCTATTATGGTAGTATTAGTACACGTCATCCTTTTGCAGCTTCTAATTGTGTCATCAAAGAGTCACTGGTGTTCATGAGAACTTGAGGAATATCTGGCTAAGATGGGACCTATATATGTATAGTAGAAAGAGCCTAAACTGGTGTGATTACTTGAAAACCTACTGGTGGTGGTGCCTATGGAATTTTCCTTGAAAATCCCATATGGATAGGCCTATAATGACATGAATTACCCTATTCTAGATGTATACCCAATGGATTTAATTCATTATCCAAATCATTAGTGTCAACAAACAATCATTGATGAGGTTCTCCTACTATAATTTCAAGATGAGGATCTACTTGTGGAGCATGTATTATAGGAATGATGCTTCATAGTGACTCTAAATTGAATCTTCTCAACTCCTTCATTTCCTCCTCTTGGTGAGAAAATATTTTTTCTAATGTATGGGATTGACCTTATTTTGGTATAAGGTGATACATAGTCTTATCTTTTTCTTTTTCCCTATTTGGATAACTTTGAAATAGTGGAAGTGGATTATTTGAGGGGACACCTTGATTTTGGTAACTCTTTTAATTTCTGGTATGCAGACATCCATCATTTTATTCACTATGGATTGTATTATGAACAAAACTTTATACTATGAATCCTTTGAACTGGACACATTTTCTAGAGGATCTTCCTTATTGTAATTAATTAAATTTACTGATGCATAATTAATTGCTGGAATAATGTCAGTATCTTGATGTGATCACTTTTCCCTTCATCCTCTACAAGACATTAATCTCCGATTTTCTGGTTCCATGGGTACTATTTTTCAGCTATTAATATGAAGGTAATCCTCAAATAATTATGTTGTGCATTCATTTTGTGGCTTCATCCATGATCTAGGGAATACCGAGTACCACTATGATGGTTATTGTGAATGTCAAAAATCCCGCAACCCTATGGTCTGTGGTTGTTCATATTCTTCTTCCTCAACCCTTCAAACTATATTTTTGAGCTCCGATGGATAGGTTAAGGAAACCCTAGCTATGCAGTTTGGGGTGTCTCCTAAATTTATATTATTGATATGAGTGTAGTTGCTCTTCTATATTTATTAATTCTGGTCTGAAACATAGTTGGGTTCATTATCTAACAGTAAATTAATTCCCCTTTTTGGATGACTTTTGTTCTATTTTAGAAATTTGCGTAATCTGATGAATGAAATCCTCTAATTCATAGGCCTCGTCAATTTTTTCAAATTTTTGATGCAATAGTATGTCACAACTTATCCCCCATGGACTATGTTGTGACAACCCCATGGAAACATGTGAGGTAGAGGGAGATGCGGTGCACCCATCGCGTTGCGGTTGAATCAAGTCAGCCCGCTCACAGCAGGTCAGGGAGGAGCAGGCAGGCCAGACCCCTGGCCTTGTGGGCCAGACCCACGGCCCACCGGGCTAGAAATGTGGCCCAACCAGTCCGAGCTAGGCCCAGTGGGCTAAGTCAGACCTAAACTGGGTTGGATCTGGGTCAGATCGGTAGCCCTGGGCTGGGTCAGACCGGACTCGAACCATTTTTAGTAAAGCAGACATAACATCCAAACTGTATGCCTGATTAATGATAATTTTGCGTCATTGGGACCCTTGTGACAAGATAGTACTTTTGAAATAATCCAAATGAGTTTCCATGGAGGTTGAAGTATGACAATTGGATTTAGGTGTAGATTCTCTTAGAATCAAGCATGCTATAAGAGGAAATCTTACAACTAGATGTGAGGAAAAGGATGTGATGAGTGGACCTTAGTGGCATGGTAGCCAATTATGCCTCAGTGGCATGGTAGAAAAGAATAATTTAGTGGCTCAGTAGCCGAGTGGAAGTCAGTAGCCCAAAAGACAAGTATAATATATTTGCTCGGTAGCCAAGTGGACCTCAGTGGCCCGAAAAATGAGCGAACCTTAGTGGCCTGGTAGCCAAGTTGACCTCAGTATCTTGATAGAACTCAATGAATCAATGAGGATGAGTCATTCATCACTATATGATGATCAGCTTTATGACATATACTATTTCTTTTGATACATTAGGGTATAATTGTGTTAGCTGATAATTCTTTGTGTGTACTTTTCTTTGTGGTATTTCTTTGTGGTTTTGGGTCCCTATTGTGTATTGTGCTACTCACCCTGACATGGGCTTCACCCTCATGTGTCGTGTCTTTTAAAGATGACTGGCGCTTTGACTGAGATCTTAGTTTTCCAAGACCAGTTAGTTCCCAATGATATTGGATAGGCGAGGTGTAATCCTACAGTTTCTGGAAGCCAATCGACACATACACTTCATGTAAGTTTTTCTGCAGAAAGATTATTAGAGACCTTATACTCCCTTTTTTATAGCTTATATTTTTTTTGAGTTTTTATTTTTTTCCATTTTACTTACATCTTGTTCATCTACATTAAGTTGTTTTCTTTGTGGAATTAATGTTTTAATTTTAAATGTTTTGGGAAATGGTTGTGAGTGTGTGTGTGTACAATTACTCAGAACATTCCTCCCACTTATAGGTTACATCCTATGGTTCTATTCTCCATCCCCAGGCCTTTAAGAGGCAGTGTTGGGGTAGTCGTGGCACGGGCGTCATGGGAAGGGTCATGAAAAATTTGTATCTTAGGTGGTCAGTTCTACCTTAAAGACCAAGGGTCTTTGGTTTTATTTTTGGAAAATAATGTTGAATGTTTAGACATCGACTTTCATGCTTTGAGAGTCAAGTGTTAGTGTTGCGGACAATGTATCCATACATGAGGACCCTAAATTCAGATTTTGGTCTCGGTACACTAAACCAGTTTAGAATGCATCATATAGGATTTTGAGTGTATCCCCATGTACTTCATGAGTTAGCTCACTAGGTACAACCTATTGACCATGGTTCATCTTGACCTCTTTCATAATTCCACCACACAGATACCCAGTTAGGATTCCAATGCATTCCCATGACGATGGCACTCCTAGTGATGAGGCATCAGTACATGGACCAGTATTGGAGATTTTCCCATAGAAAGGTGTACCATCATTGCCACCACCCTTTGGTCAGCAGTTTCTACCAGCTCTACCACTAGAGGATGAACATAGGATCAATGCGTTACATGAGTTCCAGAGGTAAAGACCTCCCAAGTTTAGTGGTTAGACTAACCCATTGGTGGAATAGAATTGTCTTGAGGTAGTTGATAGAGTCTTATATCTAGTGAGGACTCCCCTCGACCAGATGATGATCTTAGCTCCAGTCCTTCTTCAGGGATTGGTGGGGAGATTATGGAGATTTATGATCAAGACATGCTATGAGGTGACCCTCACCTAGATAGGGTTTGAGAAACACTTCAATTAAGAGTTCTTTCCAGTGACGTTGCACTCAGTGCACAAACAAGAGCTACTGCACCAACAAAATGGTGGAATGACAGTAGTGGAGTACTCGATGAGATTTAGTGAGATTTCTCACTACTCCACAGACATGGTGCGAGACCTGTTCTTCAAGGATCGAGCTTCTCAGTGGGTACTATGCGGGGGGATCGGGGTATCCATAGTATTTCTTATCATCCATAGTCCGGATGGCATTCAATAGAAAGACCTACTCATAGAGGTCTTCATGGTAGAGAAGTTTCCAAAAATAGGGGATACTAGAATACGATGAGTGGTAGAGTCTTTAGTTGTGGGTAGAAGACAACACACATGAGGGCCCAAGAAGGCCATGCATTTCAGGGGATGGCCTTGGGATGCAGGATTGGCGGTACAAGACCCCTAGGGAAGATCTTTTCATATTAGGGGTAGGTTATTCTACTAATGCGATGGATAGGGTCAAAATATAAATGATTTCTTGATTCCCTACATAGACGATGATAAGATGGTCAAGGGATAGCCGAGGGTGAGTGTGGTGTGTCTGTGAGGATGGGAAAAGGTTTTCCATCACTAGTGAGAAGGGATCCCTTTTAGCTTAGGACATACTTTATCAGATTAGGGTGTAGTCGATCACTTACGAGTTGAAAATCCTCATTGTCGGTGTGGTGGACAGGAAGAGTCCTCCCTTTCCCGTAGTAGTGGACAAGTACGAAGACATATTTACTATGGATGTTTTGGAATTACCCATTAATATGGATGTTGTCTTCTATATTTATATTTACCCCAGTATGACACTGATATCCATTCCATCATATTAGAGAGATCATGCATATATTCATGAGTTTATGGAACAACTGGAAGATTTTCAGAGGAAGGGCTTCGTGAGGCCAAGTCTTTCACTGTGGGAATCCCTTGTATTGTTCTCCAAGAAGGAATATGGGATTTTGAGGTTGTGTGAGGACTTCTAGCACCTGAACCAAGTGAACATGAAGAACATGTATCCACTTTCAAGGATTGATGACCTATTCGATTAGAAAAATGGAGAGAGATGGTTCTCAAAGATAGACCTCGGATCAGGCTATCATCAGCTTCATGTACGGTATGATAATATAACGAAGACAACCTTAAGATGTTAGTATGCCCACTATGAGATCATGGTGATTCCTTTCATCATAACCAATTCTATAGAAGTTTTCATGGGATTCATTAATAGGATCATATATCCTTACCATGACTGGTTCATCATGGTTTTTATTGGGAACATCCTTGTGTACTTGACGTCTGAGGAGGATCACAAAACACACCTACTGATACTCTTGGATACACTCCACGAGCACCAGCTTTATGAGAAGCTCTCAAAGTTTCAGTTCTGGATTTTGAACGTCCACTTTCTAGGACACATCATTTAAGGGGCTGGAGTTTCACTAGATCTAGCGATGATAGAGGCAGTGCATTCTTGGTAGCCACCCAAGAGCGTGACTGAGGGACAAAGTTTTTTGGGGTTGGCTAGGAACTATTGGAGTTTTGTGTCTGACTTCTCTATGGAAGCAGAACCATTATCATCTTTGACCCACAAGGGACAACCATTTGTGTGGCTGAATAAGTTCCAAGAGTGTTTTTAGGATCTAAGGAAGAGACTGATTAGGGATTCCATATTGAGACTACTAGAGAATGGAGTGGGTTATGTAATATTCTATGATTCATCAAGGATCATAATGGGTTGTGTCCTGATGCAGGGGAAAGCAGTGATCACCTACGATTCACAATATTTGAGTTAGCATGAGTAGATATATTTTACCCATGACCTAGTGCTAGTAACAGTGGTATTTGAAATGATGGTGTGGTAGAACTACTTCATGGGTGACCAGTTTACCATCAACTCCTACCAAAAAAGTCTCAAGTATGTCTTCTCCCAAAAGGACCTGAACACGAGGAAGATGTGGTGGATAGATTTCTTCTAGGACTATGACTTTCTGATAGTCTATACTCATGGGAAGGGGAACATGGTATCAGAGTTACTTAGTAGGATATCCCGTTTGTAGTTTCTAGGTGTGGCATTATAACAGTTCTTCGTGATGCAGATATCTTTCATGGATGGGGATGGAGCAGCTCATCTTCATTCAATTTCAACCACTCCCCCACTCATATAGTGATTTAGGGAGGCACCACTTGTGGATGTTGAAATTATGGCCCAATGTGCCCAATTATCCTCATGGAAACCTTCTAATGGATATTCGATAGGTGGGGAGAAGATCATCTTTTTCATAGGGAGCACTATTCTACTAGTGGCATCACATGAGGAGGTTCTGAGGGGGTTACACAACATTCATTTGACTGTACCTCTGAGAGTGTAAATTATGTCCAGCACCTCCGACATCAATACTGGTGGCCAAGAATGTAGAAGGCAGTGTCAGTGTTTTTTCACAGTTCCCCTCTTGGTTGTAAGTGTAAAATGAGCATCACATTCTAGTAGGCTTCACTCAACAACTTCAGGTTCCATAGTGGAAGTGTAATGTTATCCTAATGGTCATATTAATTGGTTTACACATCACATAAAGGGGGAACGATTCCATCTGGGTGATTGTTTGATGAATCACCATGTCGGACTACTTCCTTCCAATTCGAAAGAAGGGTTTAGTGGAGCGATTGAGATGCCTCTAAGTGTAGGATATAGTTCAACTCCATGGGGTCCCATTGATGATTGAATCAGAAAAAAAAACATGATTTACGTCTCAGTTTTGGAAGGTATTTATGGAGGCATTCGGGAATCAACTTTTCATGATCACAGCTTTCCACCCTCAGACAGATGGTTATACTGAGAGGACTATATAGATTTTAGAGGACATGCTTTTTTGATTACATCATGGACTTTGGTCATAGTTGGGAGGATAACCTACAAATAGTGGTGATCGTTTACAAAAATATCTACCAATCCAACATTTGTATGGAACCATTCTAGGTGTTTTATGGGAGACCGTGCATATCACCATTATGTTGGAAAAACCCAGAGGAGATAACTATCATGCTTCCAGAGTGGGTATGGAATACCACTGTGAAGGTGAAGGTCATCCAGGAACAGATGAGGAGTGCACTATTCATGCATAAATCATAAGCTTACAGGATATGGAAGTCCTTGGAGTTCAAGGAGGGAGGCCATGTGTTCCTCTGAGTCTCACCTTGATTAGGATTGAAGAGATTTAGTAGGGGAGACAAGTTGTCTCTGAGATTCATCGACCCTTTCCAAATTCTGAGCAAAGTTGGCGAGATGGCGTACCACATAGCTCTTCCCCCATAGATGCAGCAGGTGCAAAATGTATTCCATGTATCCCATCTGATGAGGTATGTACATGATACATCTCACATCATTGATTCAAGATAGTCAGACATTGATGGTGGGGTGACATTTGTGGAGTCTCTAATAGAGATTGTGGATCGATAGGGGAAGATCCTTTTTGGATGGTCAATTCCTCTTGTGCGCATTTAGTGGCAGCACATGAATATCTCCGAGAGGAATTGGGAGCAGGAGAATAATATGTGTTCTTCATACAGCCATTTATTTATTTAGAACTTGTTTTTCCTTACGAGTATTTAAATCCCAAAATGTGGGTGGTAATATAATGTCCCAAAATTACATTTATTTTTTAATTATATGGGATTATTTCGAGGTCAAACTCTCAAAATACAATTGTTTCTATGTCTCGTTGAGCCCAGTATAGGTTTTTGAACTTTTCTTTATGTATTTTTAAAATAGAACATGCATGTGGTTTTTTAAACATCTAAAATAATTCATTAATTAAAAATAAAAGGTCATCATTGCATTTGAAATGGGAACATTACCTAATAAAGGACTCAACCTTGACCAACAGAGGTCCAGGGAAAAATTTAGTTTTCAAAAATTTTATGAAAAATAAAATATAAGATTTTTCTTAATGAAAATAAAATAAATCATAATGTTTTTTATTTGAAATTTGAATTAAGGTGAAATGTAATTGAGTTAAAACCCAACAAAAAAATGTTGTTTCATAAATGAAACTATGTTACCACACTATAATGAAACATAATAGAAATGCTAAAACACTTTTTCTACTTTTAATGGTTTAGCTGAGGATGGATTATCGGCTTGATCTAGGACTACTCTGAACCATTAGAGATTTTAAATTGTTGAGTGACGATCAACAAACAATATGGTACAAAAGAAAGTGGAGTGACAAACGTAGTGGTGAAATATTCACAAATGAATGATTCAATGTTGAGGTAGGGGTTTTTTCTGGATGAAATTGTTTCCCCGATATTTCTTTATAAATGACGAATACGGATCAACCAAATAACAGGTTTGTACGTGGTTAATTTGGTCTTACGTGAGGGTTACATTATCTTGTGGTTATGGATTTATAGTTATACTTGGTATAATATTAAAACCTCACCAATATTTTTTTATGAACTAATGCGGAGGGATCAGGTTGACAAAAACAGGGCCCAGATCCCTTAGAGGAGGGAGTTCTTATATTCTTCATGACTGAACCCCCTGATTGATTGTAAGTAAACTTTTAGATCGTAGTAGTGATAGAAATGATCCGAGGATCCTTAACACACTCGCAGGACAGAAAACGAACCCCCAGGGTGGACCTGGTGGCCCATGGAAGAGACCAACGTCCAATGGTGATGGCCACACGCAGGAGCCTATGCGTGCCGACTGTGCACTGCGGAGGAGGAAAGAGACCACGAAAGGGGTATTTGGGGGGCGCACAAGGTCTGTGGATCGATGGCCATAGTGGTGTGGGATGGGGGTGCGCCACAGCGGCAAGGGGGCACCGACAATGTCCGACGGTTCTAGCGTGAGTGGACATGGAGATTCATGCCGCGTCACACAGCTAGAGGGCCTTGGTTCTCCTAAACCATGGAAGTGGACCCCACAATGACCCATGAGGTTGAAGGAGATGTGGCGCACCTTCCGCGTCTTGGCTGGAGTGGGTCGGGCTGCTCCCAATGGGCTATAAAAGAGGAGGTGGTTTGACCCGAGCAACTCTGTGGGATAGACCCGGACTAGGTCAGGTCGATGGACACCAGACCAGGTTGGGTTGGTCTAGTCGGGACCAAGACCCACCCAACATCTTTTCAGTAAAACAGACATAACATCCAAACCATACGTCTGATTGATGAGTTGTTTACAATGTTGGGACCCTCGCGATGAGGTGGTTCTTTTAAAATACTCAAAGTGAGTTTCCATAGATAATTAGCTTTGAATGATGCATTGACTATTAAATTGTCCCAGAATCAAGTACGCTACAAGCAGAAATCCTGTAGATGGATGTGATGAGTTGGAAGTGATGAGAAGACCTCAATAGACCAATAGTCAAATAAGGATCAGTGGATCAACAAAAGAGCAGACCTCAGTGGCCCGGTTGCCGATAGGACCCCAATGGCCCGACACATGATCAAACCTTAGTGTCCCATCAAACCTCTGTGACACATCGAGGATGAATCCCTCACCAGTACAAGATGTTCAGATTTATGAATGACAATAATTCTTTATATAATTTATGTTATACCTATGTGAGATAACAGTTCATAGTGTGTACTTTACATTGTGGTATTTCTTTTTGGTTTGGGGTCCCTACATAGTATTGTGTTACTCACCTCGGCAGGGGATTCACCCGCACATGTCGTGTGTTGTGCATATGACTGATGCTTTGGTAGAGACCTTGGTAGTCTAGGAATAGGTGGTTCTTAGTGATATTAGATAGGCGAGGAGTAATCCTATAGCTTTTAGTAGCTATACTACACCAACCCTTCAGGTTGGGTTTTCTATGGATGGATTATTAGATACCTTGTACTCTCTTTTTTACATCTTTTCTTTTGTGGGTATTGTACTATAGGAGATTTTACTTATAGTTTTTACTTCTATATTCTGTGGTTGACTTAGTGGGATGAATGTTTTCATTTTCAGTGTTTTTTATGTGGTTGTAAGTGGTTGTTTGTATAAGTACTCATCAAATTCCTCCCACTTGCAAAATAAATCCTTCGGTGCTATTCCACAGCCCCTAGCCTTTGGGAGGCGTTCTTAGGGTATTCGAGACATGATCCTCGGGGGACAGTTCGGGAAAGGTTGGTATCAATGGTGGTTGGTTCTACCTTAAAGTCTGAGAGTCTGTGGTTTTTTTGGGGCAATAGTATTGAATGTTTCGAGTTCGACGTTTAGGTTCGCGGAGTCTAGTTTTGGTGTGGTGGCCGAAATATCCATGCACCAAGACCCTGAATTTTCCTTTTGAATCAGTACATGAAACAATTGGTTGTAAGCATAATATTTGATTTTGAGTGTTTCCTCAAGTCCTTTTGAGATATCTCACAAGGTATAACCTATTGACCATGGATCATCTTGATCTATTTCATAATTCCTCCATGTAGAGAGCCAGCAATGATTCATGTGCATGACCACAATGATGGTAAGTTCATTGATGAGGTATCAGTACATAGACCAGTTCTAGAGATGGCCCCATCGGGAGGTTCACTAGAATAACCACCAGCCATTGTCCATTAGTTTATACTGTTTCTAGCATTAGAATATGCACATAGTCTCAGTTCCATACATGAGTTCCGAAGGTAGAGACCTCCAAGGTTCAGGGGAGAGACTGACCCCCAGGTGGAAGAGGGTTAGATCGAGGATGTTACGTGAGTCTTCCATCTCATGAGGATGCCTCTTGAACATATGGAGATTTTAGGTAAAACACTTATTTTGTTATCGGTGGTGGGATGATGGATCTTAAAGATCCAGACACATGATGAGGTGACCCTCACCTGGACAAACATTGTGAACCTTTTTGGATAGAAGTTCATTATAGGGCCATTGTTCTCAGTGCACCTACAATAAATACTGAACCTATAATAGGGTGTCATAACAGTAGCAGAGTACTCAAGGATATTCCCTTATATTTCTTGCTACTCCACACACATGGTGATGGATCAATCTTTTGAGTAGGGACTATGTCAGGAATTCAAGTAATCCATGCTATCACCTAACATCCCTACTCGGGATAGGGTGTTGGAATGATCCCTACTCAATGAGATATTCTTGGAAGAGTAGGTTCCAGTAGTAAGGACTACCATTAGATCCCAGGTGGTGGAGTTTTCAGATATGGGTAGTATGTAGTAGACAGGGGGTCCCATGCGGTCCAATCATTTCAAGGGATGACCCCATGATACAAGATCAGTGGTACAGGACTCCCATGGTGGTGGGAGTTGTCAGAGTGGCAGGTTGTGCTACTCATGCAGTGGGCATGGGAACATGGACCGTGATTTCCCAACTCGCTGTGCAGATGACCGACAGATGGTCGAGGGACCACCGAGGCAGAGTGTAGTATGTTCACAATGATGGAAACAGGTTTTCCATCATGGGAAATATTGTAACCCTAGAAAAACAATATGGAATTTCTTAGAGGAGGGTGTATTCGATCAGTCACCTGTTTTCTAGCATCAACTCGGTGAACCCTCCTCCTAGATGGGTGGAAAGTGGGCGGACAAGGTGAGCCAGTCAACAATCACACATATGGCATCATGCCTCATGGATGGGCATGGAAAACCTATCACACAAAGTCCATAGAGATACCATCCCAATTCCACTCTGGGACCTCATGTGGTTGAGTCAATCCTACTAGAACCAAATGATCTGCCACCACATTTTGAAAAGTGAGGCACCCCCAAACGCACTTTTCCATTTCCTTCTTCATCCCCGATCAGTTGGATTGACGTCGGAGGTCCTGGTACATCTCTTCCACTCCTGTATGTACATAAAAATTGGAGTTGTGGAACTACATTAGAACCTCCTCAAATGATGCCAGTGGTATAATGGTGCGCCCTCTGGAAAAGAGGACATGCTCCCCACCTATCAAATATAGATCAAGAGATTGTCCAAAGGATAACTAAGCATGTTGGGCCTCAAAGTCAACATCTACAAGTTGTGCCTCCATAACAGGATATAATAGTGGGGGAGTGATAGGTGTTGACTAATGATGAGAGAATACATCCCCATCCACACAGGAAATCTGCATCAAGTCAAACTGCTCTGATTCCTCACTCAGTAACTACAAACTGTATCTCTTTCTCAGTGTGTTCACTACTGCATTACCCTTTACAAGATTATAGACTATCTCAAAGTCATTTTCCTAGACTAACTCTATACACTATCACAACCTCATGTTCAGGTCCTTCTAGGAGAAGATATATCTGAGAAGTTTTTGGTCAAGGTAGATAGTAAACCGCTCACCCATCAAGTAGTGGCTCCACATCTTCAATGTAAGGACCACTTCTGCTATCTTATAATCATTGGTCATGTATCTCTTCTCATGTTTCCCCAACTATCATAAATTGTAGGTGATCACTACATTCCCCTACATCAAGACACAACCTTATTCAGTCCCTAATTTATCGCATAATACCAATAACCCAACGCCCTCCTCTGGTAGTCCCAAGATGAGGGTACTCTTCAGTCTCAGACTCATCTCCTAGAAACTCTATTGGCACTTCTCTATTCACATGAAGGTTTATATCTTCTATTTCAAAGATGGTATGGGTGATTCAACAATGGAAAAGTTGGGAACAAACCTCTGGTAGTACCCATCCAAACCCAAGAATATTTGTACCTCATTCGTTCTCATTGGTGGCTCCCAAGAAAGAAACACCTATATATTTTTTGGATCCACTACAACTCTAGCCTCTGAAATGACGTGCCCCAGAATATGGAATTAGCGAATCTAGAACTAACACTTTGAGATATTTCCCTGAATATGTTTCTCTCAGAGTGTATCCAGAACTATCTATAGGTGTGTAGCGCGATCCTCCTCGAATGCTGAGTATAATAGGATGTCATCAATGAAAACCACAATGACTAGGTCAAGGTAAGGCTCTATGATCCAATTCATGAGTCCCATTAACAATTACATGGAATTGGTTCTGCTGAAATGAATAACCAAGAACTCATAGTGTCCATACCGACATATGAAAGATATATTTGGTACATCCTCATCATGTACCCTATGATTGTGATAGAATGATATTATGTCTTTCTTTGAGAACCATCTTTCTCCCTTGAGCCAATCAAAGTGGTCATAAAACCTTGAAAGTGGATACTTATTTTTCACAGTCACCTAGTTTAGGCGCAGAAAGTCCACACACAACCTCAAACTCGTGTATACCTTTTTGGAAAACAATAGAGGGTCTCCCCATGGTGAAGCATGAGGCCTCACAATGACCATCCTCTGTAAATCCCACAGTTATATAATATACTCACAAAGCACGATGGGATCCATATGATATGATGGTGTGGATATCAGTGCTTTCCCATGGTACATGTCAATACCAAATTTCAACTCCCTATGAGGGGGTAATCATGGAACATCATCTAGAAATATCTCTTCATACTCATACACCACTACGAGAATGCGAGGGCTCTCCTCGTCCACCACACTGAGGGGTAGGCTAGACAACTAGTGAGTGACCGACTACAACCTCCTCCGAGAATGTTTTTCCAGAACTTCAAGGCCACCCCTCTTGTTGGTGAAGGAAAACCTAGTCCAATCCTTACAGACACACTGCACACTGTGCCTAATATAGTCGATATGATCGTGAACTGTGGATAACTAGTCCATACCCAAGATGACATTACAAGGCCTTGAAGTTGATACTAGGAGATCCTAGACAATGATCTCACCCCCAAGAGTAAGCTCTCACTACCATGACAAACATTTTTTCGTTGAATCCACTCCCGTAGGAGTCTCTAAATGTAAGGATCGAGCCAACGACCCCACCAAAATATATGATCTCCGAACAAGGTTTGTGGAAAGGAACGAGTGACTATAACCTCCGTCTATAAGAAAAAAATCTAAGGTGTTGAAGACATAGATCGTACCTCTAATCATCTATGAATTTTTATGATTATAGTACTCCAACTCATGTAGCT
This sequence comes from Viscum album, assembly GCA_963277665.1. Taxonomy (NCBI): domain Eukaryota; kingdom Viridiplantae; phylum Streptophyta; class Magnoliopsida; order Santalales; family Viscaceae; genus Viscum; species Viscum album. The sequence goes on from OY728123.1 coordinate 211,435,329, forward strand.
AGAATCACCCTTATCGAAAAGCTCACGGAGCCTGTGGTGGACCACATGGGGGATAGAACATCGAACCTCAACCCACCACATGTTGCATAACCGGATCCCCTTCCACATCTGTCACCGAAGGGACCACCTCTCTCGAACCTCTAACTCTACCTCAAAGGTTCCTTGAACATATTTCAATCATCTATAAATCGATTCGGGCAATCATGATCCATGTGCCCCTGCCCACCTCATGGGTAGCACAACCTGCCCCTCTGAAGACTCCCTCCACCCTGGTTGTCTTGTACCGTTGGTCCATAATCCTAGGTTCATCCCTAGAAACGCTAAAAAGGAAGACATGAATTACACTAATACAAACACTGAATGTAGATGTACAAGTTGTAAGTAAAATGAGCCAAAATAAAAACCCAACAAAAGAAAAGATGTAAACAATGGAGTACATGTTCCCTAATAATCTGTCCGTAAAAAACCCTACCAGAGGGTTATGTGTAGAGTTCATTACAAAATTCATAGGAGTATGACTCGCCTATCCGATCTCACATGGCACCGCCTGGTCCTAGACCACCAAGTTCTCTATCAATGGGTCAGTCATCTGCACAAGACATGACATGTGCGATCAAATACTGTGTAGTGTTGAGTAACAAAATACTTATTAGGGGCCCAAAACCACCAAAAAAGGATACAAAGATAAAGTACATACTATGAATTTTCATGTCACATAGTTATAATCTAAATTATAGAAAACGAGATTATCATTCATAAAGATGAAAATCTTGTACTGTTGAGGGACTCATCCTCGATGAGTCACTAAGGTCTATCAGGGCCACTAAGGTCCGCTCATCTGTCAGGCCAATGAGGTCTGACTGGATACTAGGCCACAAAGGTAAGCTTGTCTACTGGGTCATTGAGGTATACTCAGCTATCAAGTGATAGACGTTCTCTCTTCTAACAAGCGACTGAGGTCCGCTCGGCTCCTGGGTCACTAAGTTCCACTCATCTTTTGGGCCACTAAGATCTTCTCTGCTATTGGGCCACTAAGGTCCTCTTATCAAATCCATCCACATGATTTCCTCTTTTATCATGCTTTATTTTGGGATAATATACTCCACAATCCCTTGTTAATAACTCAACCTCCATATAAAATCACTTTGTGTATGTCAAAAGGAGTGCCTCATCGTGAAGGTTGAAATTCCACAAACGACTTGGCAATCAGACATGCGGTTTGGATGTTATGCATGTTTTACTGAAAATGGGCTGGTGGGGTCTGGGTCTAGCCCGACCTAGTCGGAACGACACGAACCAGGTATGGAGACCCGACTCGACCCACTGGTCCACTCTAGGCGGCCTCCTCCTTTGGGTCGACCCGCTGTGAGTGGGCCGACCTAATTTTTCTGAGATGCAGAGGGTGCACCACTTCTCCCTCCACACCGTAGGTTACCATTGGGTCCACTGCCACAGTCTTGGTAGACCACAACACTCCAACGATATGACGTAGTGTGACTCAGCATGTCTGGTCTCACCGCTACCTTTGGCCACTGTTGGTGGCCTTATCCACCTCCCATAGATGATGTCATGGGATACCTCACCACCGCGGTGCGCATCCTTCCCGCACCCCCATAGCCATCGAGCCACAACCCCTGTGCGCCACCCACATCCCCCTACCGATTGTATTTTCTGCCACCGCAACACATTGTAGGTAACTTATAAGAGCCATTGGGTCCACCCTAGGGGGTCCATTTTTTGATTCGTGAGTGTATTTGGGATCCTCATATCATCTATGTCAATACTATGAGCTAAACGTTGTCTTGCTGTCAATCTAGGGGTTCTCCCATGAAGAACACAAGAATTACCATAATGGATGGATCCAAGCATTTATGTGTTAGAATGATCCCTCCTCAATAGTTTTTAAATCACATTGATGAATGTTTTATGATTCTATCAAGTATAACCCCGAATCAAAAACCGCATGATCAAATAAACCTTCCACACGAACAAACGACCCACATATCTACATGTTAGTGTGTTGATCTACATTCTTTGTTTAGAAAGAATGAACAGTGAAGTAATTTCATCAAGAACAACCCCTACCTCGTCATTGGATTATTCATTTGTGAATATGGCACTGGTCTGTTCGTTTCTCCACAATCCATTGTTGGCAGTCATTCATCGATCTTCACTCACCAACGCCAAATCTCCAAGGGTTCAGATAAGTCCTCGATTGTTCCAACGATCCATCCTCGATAAAACTATAAAAATTATAAAAAATTTCCGGCATTTTTTTACAATTCATTGTAGTTTCATTATGGAGTTTCATTTATTAAACAGATTGTTGGTTATGCTCGGGTTTCAAGGTTGTTCTGTTGAAATGAGATTTGAATTTCAAATAAAATATACTTCAAGGTTTATTTTATTTCCCATAAGAAAAATATTTTATTTTATTTTTCATAAAAATATTGAAAACAATCTTTTACCCTTGACCTGCATCAGTCAAGGTTAGGTCCTTTAATAGGTGAATTCAATGTTCTGAATGTAGTGATGCCTTCTAAATTTTAAACTAGGAACACATTTAGAAGATGAAAAAACCGCGCACATGCGATATTTTAAATAAACATAATGAAAAGTTCAGACACTTATTCTAGGATCATCGGGCCTTGTAAAAAAGGTTCTTCTGAGTGGGTGACCTTGAAATAATCCCATATAATTTAAAAAAAATTAAGGAATTCTGGGACATTACAAAGTATCTCTATATCATTCTCTCTTTGGGACTAGCATTGGTGGAATTCGATCGAGGAATATTCTTGCTGAGAATCTCTTCAGTAATGAACATAATTTTCTTTTTGTAGCCAGCATGGGTCAATAAAATTTCATGAGACAACTTTTAGTCAGATTTGTTGTCTTTGGAGTGTTGTGAAATGTAATACTCCATGTGCAACTGATACTCTGATATGAACACCAAATGGGTTATCTGTTCTTTGTCTTCACAACCTAGTTAATTCATTGAGGCATACATGTTGAAGGGCTCCCTACGGGTTCTTAATTTTTTGGATTTTTGGAAACCTATAGATATTCCATGTAAATTTGGTAATGTAACCCTTATATTACCTTTACATTACTTGTATATTTATCATAAGGTAATACTTTCTCTTTGTTATGATGAAAATTTTTCCATATGTTAAGAAGAATATCATGAACACAATATTCTTCCATCATCGTTGGAATTTTGTATTGTGTAGTGGCCGAAGTCCAAAGCATGAATGGTATTTCCCCCATAGCTAGTTGTTTCCTCATGTTCAATATTTCCTATTTTTCTTTTGCCTAATATTTCTCTATTTGATCAGAACAAAGTTGGAATTTTCCTACCACATTACTAGTATCAGCAAGATCAGTTGAGAGTTACTCTATTCCATTGGATGATAATTTTCCCAATTTTTGTTAAGAGAATTACCATCACCTTGGGTTGTCTTCTTATCAATAATGTGTTTCACCTACCTAAAACAAGTCATCAGACATGACTGGCCCTATGTTTTCAAGTGCCTCAAGATAAGAGGGTTTCTTGTCATTACATTGTGAGTTGGAGAATTATATTGACAATGAAAAACACTAATTCAGATATAAAAATCGTAGATAATTCCATCATGGGGATGAACACCATGGTGAATTATAGTAAGGGGAAAATCATCTTTCTATTTAGTCTTCTGGCTACACTAATGGGTGTCATGGCTCTCATCCAGTTATTGGTTCTCCAGATTGAAACAATTTTCAGGAAGAAATCCTTCATGGTGAAGTTTCCAATGAGGAACGTCAGAATTACTGCTACTAATCCCATAATAAGGTAATGGAAGGGAATGATATTGAGCTACAATAGATAAATTTAAGAGGTCATCAATAACTCCATCATTAAGAGGAGCCATATCACAGATCGAATCTTGATTCTCAAACTATTCTTGGAGAGACATCTTCTTATACACTTTATTACATGTAGATGGGACAAAAAACTGGAAAAGTGGTTTTTATAGGATGGTGTGTGTTCCTGTCATGGAGTATCCATCAAAGTGGGTTGATTATCTCTAACTAAAATGGATGTATGTTCCTAATCTACTTGTCTGTATGATATGGTAGAATCTGCATCATAATAATCCGGGACTAGAACAGGGGTGTGTATCTTCTCCGGGATGGCATGCTGATGAGTCATCCCATGTATGGGGATAGAATTATGTGTTTGTCCTTCTAGTACAACAAATGTTTCAGTTATGATATTTTGGAAATCATCTACGATATGGGTATGGATTTTTGTCTACCCTTTCACCATTTCCAAAATGTGTGTGGTGACTTTAGTGGCTGTAACAAGAATATAAATCAATTTTGTATCCTGTGTAGGTGTATATACCTACTAATATCCAAATTTTTAGGGATGTGGATACTGATAGTACCTATTTATGGTGTCATAGAGTTAATTATACCCCATTTTTTTATTATAGATTTCTGACATACTTATTCGGGTCCTTCCAAACGAGACTATCAGTAGGATTGATGGATGATGGAAGGTGTATGTTCCTATTGGATTTATTTCCACAAAACCTGGTCAGATGAATTCTGTATGTTCTTCTAGATAATATTAATGGAATCCTTTGTGATTAAACGCATGTGTATGTTCCTTCATATAAGTTTTCTATGCATTTTGTTGGTGGGATTCCTTGACAGCAGCTAAAAACGTATGCTAACATTTTGAAATATTGTAAGCAGGTGTATGTGCCTACTCATGGCGCACCTCCATATTTGGATAGAAATATTGTTTGTGTGCTTATAGACATGTCTACCTTCAAATTGAATGAAGTCAAAATGGTGTATGTTCCCGCTCTCTATTTTCAACCAAACTTGGTTGGTAGACTTGTTAGGAGGGTGAAAAGGTTGGAACCTACTCCCTATTAGGTAAATGTTTTCCCCATATGTACGTCTTGTGTTCTAGGTTCTAAGGGACCTAGGAAAGATAGCCCAAGATATCACACTCATCATGTTGAGGTTTTTTGTCCATGTGACTTGGGCGGTGGTGATTGTTGGTAGGATAATTTGGGAAGGACCCACGTGTCTATGGGACAAAGTTGTGTGTGGCATCTTCATCCACCTTCCTAAAAATATGGGATATAATTCTTGTTTAATTCTAAGGATAATATCTTGAAATGGTTAGATATGTTTGAAGTCTTCAACATATTTTGGATAACCAATCATCATTAAATGTATGAATGGGGGTTGTTGTGGATCTAGAGGGGATGTCGAGCATCATCCAAGGTCGAGATAGTACCATGATGTTGGTACTCTCGGACCTGTTATTTGGATACCTAGTTTTGAATAAGTTGAGTTAGTGATGTCATCCTTCGAGTGGATGATGATCCATATTGATCAATGGTAGGGATTTTTATAGTTGTAAACATGAAATAATCCATTTAGAGTAAATATTTTTCATAGAATGAAGTGCATTTATATATGAAAAATCCAGATAGTTAAATAAAGAAAAGAATATTTTTTATGTACATATGCATGATTTTTTCACTTTTCTGGCCCTTTTTATCAATTGATAGGGGCCTTCCAGATGAGTAACACGATCACCATGGTTATGTATTCAAGTTGGGTTCACCATTTTTTTTGTTTCCTTTCAAACATTTTTTATGGTTAGGAATAACTATTTTTTAATGTTTTCCAATGGATTTTTTTATGGAACCAAAAACACCCAATGTTTCTATATCCAAAGGAACATGATTTACAAAGTTAGTAATTTGTTAGATTTATTAACCTATTATACTTAATAACTCATATTGGTTGAAAAGATCGGAGGTCGGGCTTATTTCACCCTTTTGGGGGGAATTGTTCCATACTCCGGGACTCTATTATAGATTTATGATATGTTCTCTAATCCTTATTAATTTACCAAGAATAATTTATATTTCCCTTGAAATTTTCAATCAATTATTAGAATTTGTGGAATTTATAATCATTAGTATATATTCTAGGTTCTTCATCAGTGGAGGCATCTATATGTATTTGAGGTTATCCATAAATGGTATCCTCTCATATACAATTTATAGATTCTTTAGTTGTTATTACGATAATGATGGGTTTTAATCCACTTAGTGGGGAACTATGGAATTTATGGTAATCCAAGAAGTTGAAAGTCACATGGTTGTTTATTTTCATCTAGGAATGTGGATCTTTACTCTGGAGTTTATTGTCATCTAGGTACATATAGGATACTCTGTAGTTTATCAACGTCTAGGGAGACTGAGGTGGTTTTCATGTTGGTATTGAACCCATAGATGGTCTACCTATGTATCCTCATGAAATGAATCAGAACCCATGTAGTTCAGTTACACATAATGGGACACGTAATACATTTTGAGGTTGTTTGATAAGGACACAATTGTTATGTTTATTGTTGTGTGGTATGTATATCTAGGTGGATGGTGCCTAGTGAAATTATGGCTAGGGACTTAAGAATAAGAGTCCAATGTAACTTAGATGAAATATGGGTACCCAAGTTAAATTATACCCTATTGAGGATATGAACCAAAGAGAACAAGGTTTATTTGGAATGTTGTGGTTGAACCTCAGGGATGCTTTCTACATATCCCATTTGAATGGGAATCAAAGCCCATATTGTTTTATAATTATAGCAGGGGATTACAAACTTTTTAGAGAAATTGGTAGGGGTTTACTCCTAAAGATGATTACCTTGTAATAGGTTCCACGAGATATTTCTTATCTCATGGAGATTTTGGGGGATTAATTCAGGAATTATTACTAAGGATGATTCCTAAATTAAGTGAATTAGGGTTGGACTCCTAAGGAGGATGTCTAGTGAGATCAGGCCTTAGGTGAATGATTCATTTATATCCCAGTTGTGGTGGGAATAAAAGTTCTCATATTTCATTCCATTAGGTGGATTTTCTGATCATTACAAACCTCTAATCCCACATGAGTCATTATTTGGGTGAGAAACATGGGGATGTGAATGATTCAACAAACCACACACTTTCTCCTCAACTGATGTAAGGGGTCATGTATATGATGGAAGAGGATGTGGCTATGACAATTCTCGCTATTCCCTTTACATTATATGAGAGTCCAATGTAAAAAAAGGGTGAAGCTGAAGTGTTTATAGATGAGAAAGAATACAACCTCCTACATTAATGTTTAGGGGATTATAGTAGGATGGATTCCCTAAAAAGGATCCCCTAGTGGGGAGGGAGAATGTTAATATGTAAAAAAGGAAAATTAGGAGTGAACCATACCATCCAAACTAGGGACTAGAGGCTCTGGGTCTTTGAGATGAGAAGGGGAGGAAAAAATTCATATCCCTAGAATCCATGTCACTAAACTCATCCACATTTTCATAAGGTTAAGTGTCTATGTGACCATAGATATCCAAATCTACGGACACCTTGATGACTCTTACCCTCTAGTTGGACAACTGTGGGAAACCCCTGACCATAAATATCAAAATCCAAATGGGATACACATAGATGAGCCTTTCCTAATGATTTGGAATATCTTGGGGTTTGGGTGTAGGATTCAACATAACCCATTTTAGTAAAGGGATCCAATGAAAGAGATTACCCACTATGAGTGGGTTTGAATGAGGCTTCATAAAAGCATCAAGCAAGCTGAAGGGGTGAAGTGAACCAAAAAGGAGTTCCCTAGTAAGTGGAGCACATTTATGTATCACACAAGTAGGATTTGGTGAATTGGTTTACCTTAAGTGATGAAAAACCAGGATTACTAGACTTGTGAGAAACATGACTCAAGACTTCAAGACTCTTTACAGGTTTTCCCAAATGTGAGGTGCACAACTTCCAACTAGAGGATGAGCGGTTAGGCAACTGTTTTTAAATGAGGCGGTTGGGTGAAAGATTCATGCAGGTGTTTTAAATTTTTAACACTTGGAGAACTTATTTATTGTTATACTTATTTAATTACCTCACATTAGATGTTCTAAAACTACTATAGAGATTTTATGAGACTTGGGGGAATCACTACTGTGATCAGTGAATCAATCAGACTTTAGGGATATTCTTTTATATAAATGAAGGCCCAAAAGGTCAATTTATAGAAAAATAGGGTACCCTGGGCAATTATTATCTAGAACTCTAGTTATGAGATGGCACCCAATTGAGAGGATCACATGTACTTCTTTTCTGCTGATGATTCAGGCTACATTGGATGAACCAAATCACAAGAATTTGAAAATATTGATATTCTCCAAATATTTTCTCCTATTTCATCTAATGAATTTCCCTATTTCAATTTTTTACATGTGATGAAACAGAGTGTCATCAATCTTCTAGAATATATTTATATTTTTAATCACTATGTTATGGAATAGGTCCTTTTATGGACTATATTTGTTTTATTCCCATAGTTAACATAGAAGACATCTCTGTATAGCTTTGAAAAATTTTATACATTGTCTGTTTAACTAATCCATGTTTTGGTTTGATATTATATTTATATAATCTTTTAATAGTAGGTTATTTCTATTTGGAGGGGATTAGGTGTTGTCTTGAAACTGAACCCATTGTTTTAATTCCTCTATTTGATTTATTTTATTTCATTTCTATGATTTAATATGGATCTATTTTTACCTACAAACAAAAAAATACTTCTATAGTTAAATATAACTACTGTTTATATAATTATTTGATTAATTAAATGTATTTCAAAATTTATAATAGTTTCTATATTATTTTAACTAAGCACTAATCAAGGTTTTATGAATATTTTAAACGACAAAAACTTATATCGATCAACTATTTTGATTAACTTGGAAATTTTATTTTTAATTGGTGGAATTTAATTAAATTTTTTTGAATATAAATTTTATTGTGTACCCAATTCACCCCACCTCTTGAGATACACACTATCACAAACATTTGGCATCATGGGTTTTTAAAATCATTTCAACTATGATTTCTATTATATTTCAAGGTCACTAAATTTCATTCAATTAAAATTTTAGATAATTAAATCTATAATATACATAATGGTTCAACTTCAAATAGAACACATTTATTTTATTGAAATAACTATAATCTGTGGAAAATAAAAATAAAAATTGAAATTGAATGTATGGGTTTTTAAATATAGACCGTAATAGAAGATAGATATGAATTACTAGCAACTACAATAATTTCATGGGATGATTCTAATAAAACTACTTATAACAATAAGTTTCAATCTGTGAATTAAATTTAATATGATTTAGGATATGAAGAATTAAAAAGGATATCTTCTTGTAAAATAAATTTTGAAATTTGTGACAAATCATCTTTTTCTCGTGAAGGGATAACAAATGTGAAGAAATGATATTGAAAATATAATTAAATTTAATATCATACATTCAAGATAATCCTTGATGAGTAGATTTTTTTATATGTATCTCAGGTTTAATGAGATAGGGAATACCATGAGCTCCATGGGAAATCCAATTTCATAGAAATATCAAATCATGAGACTGGTGATATTTCGTATAGGGAGATTGAGGGTGAAATAAGTTTCAATAACAGAATCATGTGATATTATAAAACTACATGTCAAGGAATTTATTGGTTTTTTTATGATGCCGAAGGAAGAGCTTAAAGTTAATTGTGAAGATGAAGATTAACTAAATAGAAAGTATATAGATTTCAATACCACTACAAAAGAAGGAAAAATTACAAGCCTAAAGCTACAATAATGAAGAATTTTCTGCCGATAATGATGGGGTAAAGGCCAATATGTATCGAAGGTTTAATAAATTCAATAAGATTAAGAAATTATTTAGAAACCTGAGCTATAATGTAATGTATGATATCATATAGAATTGGTATAATGACAATAAAATAGATGATAATTTAAATGGAATAAAATATTATGTGTATAAAATAAAATAACATGTTCACGATGATTTTCCCATGTTAAAGTACAAAAGGAAGTATGTTGATAAGGATAGAATGTATAAGAAATCATTGAAATCCACCTGGAGTGCATCTAAGGATAGCTCCAGTGTCTCATACTAGACTCATGAAGAAATTCTTGATAGAAAAAATATGTTCTTTATTAAAAAAATATCAAAGGTACCTATTATTTGTCTTGTACATAATCTAGATCATTATGGAGATGAAAAAATGATGATAATGTGTCAGTTGAGGAAATGATTTAATATTGAAATATTATTGAAGATACCATTAATGTGATTAATGAAAAATTCAATATTATAAAGAAACTACATGCCCTATCTAGAAGTGTTAACAATGAAATTACTATAAAAAATTAAAATAATGTTCAATTGTTTAATGGAAATACTGAACTAAAATTATTAAATGAGAAACTAATGAAATTATTAGATAGATTCACTAATAGAAGAGAAAATATCACTAAAATACTAGGAAAAAATAGTTCCTAAGTATATTATATGTCTAGGTTGCCAACCTGTAAAGGGAAGTATGGGAAATAGCTTATTTATTTATTAATATAATTATCAAAATTATATTGCATGTTTTTTATCAAGTGGAATGAATGCTGAATTTTATTTTATAAAAACTAAAATCAGATTATATGAAATATATCAATTAAATATGGGTTCCTAAACCCCTAATCAATAACATATTTGGGCCCAATAGAATATGGGTACCAAAATATATCATGGGAAGAACTTTGTTTTTTAGGGAAACTGATTAAAAATATCCTATATAATCTTATGATACCTTGATATTGGTTGTTCCATATATATGATAGGATTTTACTATAGATTCAATAGCAAGATAACGGTTAATGGGGGACATGTCACCTTTGGTGATAACTCTATTGGATCAATAATTGTACTTGGCCAAATCGGTAACACTAACTCAGTTTCAATTTCTAAATTATTTTTTTTGATGGTTTAAAATACAATCGTCTTTGAATATCACACCTATGTGATGATGGATTTCGTGTGACATTTTAAAAAAAATATTTTATTGTATTTTATTCTTATAATTATTTATTTTTTACTACTTTTAGAAATTAATATGTGTTTATTGATAATCATGATTCTTTAATTTCAAAAAAATGATTCTTTCTAAAGTTCTATTCCTAAGGAATATAGGATTTCACATAGGAGACTAGGCCACTATAATATCCCCTCACATAGAAATATTTCTAGGAAATGGTTAGTCAGGGATCTACCCAAACATGAATTTGCAAATGATGAAGTATGTAACCCCTATCAAAAAGTGAAACAACACCAAAAATCTTTTAAATTAAAAAAGGATTTTCAACTTCTCAACCTATTTGAATGGAATTTTTTGGACCATCTAGAGTTTTTAGTTTAAAGGGAAATCATAATTTCTATATAATTGTAGATGAATTTTCAAGGTATAATTAGGTATTCTTTTTATCTCACAAAACTAAAGCCTTATCTTATATTAATGTTTTTGAAAAATGTGTAGAAAATCTAAGTGAACATAGAATTAATGCCTTAAGATGTGACCATGGTCATGATTTTCAAAATAAATACATTGAATCCTATTTCTCACCAAATGGATATAACTATATCTTCACTAACACTAGGACCCTTCAGAGGATTTTATTTGTGTTAATAAGGAATACAACACTTCAATAGATTGCACATACAATTCTAAATTAATATGGATTACCTATATACTTTTGGTAAGAAGTTTTGAACACATCTTATTTTATAATAAATATATTTTTAATAAGAATTATTTTTAAGAAACACTATTATGAATTCTATAATAATAAAAATCCTAAGGTTAAATAACTTATAGTTTTTAGGTGAAAAGTTTTTATTCTTAACATTATGGATAAACATAACAAGATTCATCCAAAAGCAATGTATGAAATTTCCTTGGTTATTCAACTTCATGTAAATCCTATTGTGTTCTGATCAAAATAAAAAAAAGACTATAGAAGATTGTTTCAATGTAATTTTTGATGATATAGATTGACATGATCCTACGAATCAATTGGAAAACATTTTGGATGATTTATCCACATTGAACATAATTGAATAAATCCATGATACTTCTTTAAAACATTTAGAAAGATCCTTCAGTTATTAGGATCTTCTAGAACGAGAACCAAAACCAATAGAATAACATGATATGACCAAAAAATATTTTTAGAGCTATTTGGAATATTAAATAGAATCATTTAGGTGTTTTATATATATACTTAGATATTGGTATATATACAAGAGCTTATCCAAGAAACCTGGTTGAATGTCACGATTTCTTATCACATATTGAACCTAAAAAAATCACTAATTCAATTATTGATAAATTATAGGTACGAGATATGCAATAAGAACTAAATTATTTTGAAATAAATAAAGTTTGGGAAATTTTTAATATTCCTAATGACACCTTGACTATTGGAACTAAATGGGTGTTTAGAAACAAGGTTGATGAATCTAGCACAATAGTAAGAAATATGGCTATAATAGTTACACAAGGGTATAGTCAAGAAGTGGGTATAAAATCTAAGGAATCCTTTTCACCAATATACAAACATGAATTAATCATAATACTAATTTCCTATGTAGCACATCTATATTTCAAACTATATCAAATGGATGTCAAAAGTGCATTCATGAATAGGTATATAATTGAGGATGTTTTTTTGAACAACCCTATGCATTTCAAAACCCCCTTTTTAAAAATAATGTTTTCAAAATTAAAATTTATTTATATGGTTTAAAGGAGGCCTCTATAGATTTTTATATAGGCACACATATTTTCAAAATTTTAAAGGATTTTTTAAAGGTATATATGATCCTACCATATTTATAAAAGAATTTAAAACGATGTTTTAGTTGTTTAAATATATGTATAATATATTATTTTTTCATATTATAGAAATTATTTATGTATGAAGTTTCAAATATAATGCAAAAATAATTTGAAATGAGATTAATTAGTGACCTAAAATTCATTCTTGGTTTACAGATGTTTCTAAAAAAGAAGAATTATTTTATATTAAAGTAAATATACTAAACATATTATAAAAATATTTGTTTAGATAATACTAAATGTAGTTCCACTCTTATGAGTACCACTTGTAAGTTGGATCTTGATAAATCTAGGAAATTAATGGATCATAATAGTAATGGAGATATGATTGGAAGTATTCTATACATAACTGCTTTCTGACCAAAGATCATGTTTCATGTGTGTATATGTTCTCTTTTTCAATCAACACCAAAAGGGGAACATTTATTATGAAATATACTTTTAAATAACTATAATATACAATAATGTAAGGACTACTCTACCGTAGAGGAGTATAATTTGACTTAGTCAGTTATTTAGATTCGGATATTAGTGTTTTTATGTTAGATAGAAAAAGAACCATTGAAACATGTCACATTTTGGTAAAGTATCTAGTTTCTAGGTGACGTAAGAAACAAATTTTTATTGTCCTACCATATTGTGAGGACAAATACATAGTTGTAGGTATCATTTGTGCTCATATTTTGTGGATGAAGTACACTTTCCTAGAATATGTATATCGATTATAATGTGTCCCTATAAATTATGACTACACAAGTGTTATAAATATTTCTAGGAAACCCTCACCACACTCTATAACAAATCACATTTATGTAAGACATCACTTTTCATATATAATTTTTAAACGGGTGATATAACTTTGGATTTCATTGTAACTGAACATCAAGTTACACATATTTTTTCTAAGGTAGTGATTTATGATAGAATTAACTAAATTAAGCATGAATTAGGAATGATTAATTTTTGTTAAGATTAATTTTTAGGGAACCACCATTGGAGTCTACCAAATGATGGAGTTTTACTCACTATTAGAACAACCCACCATTGTTATTTACTAACCATTGGAAAAATTGCCATTAGAATGACCAGCCATCAGTTTTAATTCTCCATTACTAATTGTTATTTACATGTTAAATATTTGATTTCTGTTCTATTTAAATTTTAATTTTATTTTCAATATATAAATCACTAAATTACACTAATTGGGGACTTAGCCTAATTTTTACGCACACTCCCTCACAATTTTTTAAATCCTCTTCAATAAATATCTCTCCCAACTATTGAAATTCTCTCAACCTTATACAAACCATTTAAACCATTCATAATTGTTAGATTAAATAAATAATAAGTATCGTATCTGGATAAGTCTCATCCTTGAATGAAGTAGAAAGGATATTCGGGCATACCTATAATTGATCTACATAATTTGAGTCTCATGAATTGAATAGTGGTAACAGATAAGGAAGTGAATGGTGAGAGGTTGATGTCACGAAGTTATTTTGTTCTTAATATAATCAATGACCAAGGATGGGTCGAGTTGTTCTCTAAAAATGAGATTCCTTCTATATGATGTTAGTGCACTAGTTTTTTTAGAATGTGTAGTTTACATTTTGAGATGATAAAGACTAGGGTCAAAGTAGGATAAATGTAAAGAAGTTTGTATTCTCTTCAAGTCAATGGTATAGAATTTTGAATGTATCACATGATAACGTATCAAATTATTATCAAGGATGTATTCCATGTGATATTGACTCATTTTTATATCAGGATTATTTAGTCGATATTACTGAAGTTGGAATTTTATGAAGACCATCATAAACCAAGTTTAATGCTGAGTTTTGTTTTCTATTCATGTTTATTTATCATATAATGTGATGGAGGAAATGTGATTTCAACAAAATGAGGTTTCAGAATATATATCTATTATGTATTATAAACATAGGAGAAAATATTACTTTGTGTTGATATCTAATAATTTTTATGCTATGGATGTATAAAACTTCATCTTGGTAAAAATCCATTATCTACCCAAAATTAATTTCCTTCATGATTTAGTATAAGGTATTGGTATATGAAGACAAAGAAGAACAATTAAAATGTGGAATTTTTTTTCATACAAGAGTCATTTATATGAGAATTAAGAAAAGATTGAATCCATGGTTAAGGAAGTGGGTTCGTGATGGGGAGAATTATTATGAGGATTTAAATCGTATTGATCACCAAATAAGGCTAAAAAATCTTTTGGATCCTTGATTAGAGCCAGATGTAGTGTCATAGTATTCTTATGAAGAACAAGAAGAATAAGTGGAGGCTGATTCTTTTCGAAATATGGAGCATGAGCTTTCCCTTTAGAAGGATAGTGACCTAGATATTCCCAAGACTCCTCTAGCTATCTCTATTTTAGAACCTAGTCCTCCTCAATCTCTCCCTATTAGAGAGACTATGTGATTTAATGAAAATAAATTGGAGGAATATAAGGTTACATAAGAAGTTTTTGAATTATCTGATGATGAAATTGGAAGTGATAATGAAAATGGTGAGAATGGTCATAAAGAAGATGGTGATGATGATAATAAAGAAAATAGAAAAGATGAGGGAAATTTTTATGGAGGTAATAGTGATGGTGGTTTTGAACTTGATGGTTCTGATGGGCTTATTTGTTATAAGGGTGTTGATATTCCTTAACAACTTGATTATTCTCTTGGTTTATTTAATACTTCTAGGTCTAAGGAGAGAGGAATCTTAGATCAAGTTATTGGTAGAGATGATAGATATGATTTGGGGGAATTTTTTGAGGGGGATATATATCAAATACATGATAGTCACCATGTTGATGCTATTGATGGAATAAATATAGAACCAATAATTTTTTTGAAGATAGTTGATAAGTAGATGGTCATTGAACCAGAAACTATTGAGAATGTTGTAGTGCCTTCAGTAGGGTTAGATGTCATAGTGTTTTAAGAATGAAAGAAGTAACCTGGTTAGATCAATCTTGGTTTAGAATATACTAAATTAGAGGTTGATAAAAGTCCACCAAATCATGGTAGGAATACTCTTCTAGTTCTAATGGAGTTGGATCCTAATGGTGAAATGGTGGATCATATATATGTTTTAGTGTAGTTATAGATAATTCTTTTCTCTCCCTTTCTTGTTGATTTTTTTCCACCTATAGTTTCTGTTTTTCCTACTAACAATGTATCTGGAGAAGACCTGAAGTCTTTCTAAGGAAGGATTCTCTCTCATTTTGGTATTTTTATGAGATTTCAGGCACCTTATGTCACTATGATTTGTAAGAAATACGCAATATTCTTTTATGATCTTGTGATACGTCACATTCGTCCTTAGATGATTCATCACATTCAAGTAGAGGACATAGAGAATATAATACTTTCCAATGAGAGGGATCATTTGAAATCTGTGTTTGAGGGGATGAAGAAATCATTATTTTCTATTATGGATAATTTTCTAGAGAGGTTGGAGAGTATGCCTTTATAAACTTCTATATCCCGTGCTCTACCTCCTTCCTTGGATGTTGAGATGATCAGATATGTGGATAGGGAAGGTCTTCCATCTATTTTAGGAGATGTTTATTGTATCCCACAGGATAGTTGGAGGCTTATTTGTCCAAATAGTGATAATTTCTACAATATGGTCGAGGAATGAAAAAATGAGTTCATCGCTGATCAAGAGAGAATTACCAAGGATTTAATGTATTAATTTTCAATGATATATACTAAACATGAGATTAACTCAAACTTTTAGTTCCTGATTGAGATCCTCAGAATGCCTTTTATTACTCAAGCCATCAAGGAACGGGTCTATCAGTTGAAAATGATGAAGCCAATGATCATGTTATTTATGGAGGAGAAAAAACTTTTTCAGTGCCATGGAAAGGGGAAGAAATATTATCATGGAATTCATAAATTTAATGAAACCATAAATCAATGTGTTCGGAACTATAGTAGTGTCTCCATATTCTATTCTAGTCACTAATAATCTCACTCCTCCAGACCCTACTCATGAAATATTCAGCGAAGGTGTTACCCGATATCCCAATACACCTTTACCATCTCGCTTTCATCCTTTCAAACTAACTTCCAAAGAATATACCCAACATCTCTGGACAGTTACCATCAGAGATCATCCTTATCTACCAACTATCCCTACATCCTCAATAACAATTTCCATAGTTTATACATCTATTACATAATCATTCTTCAACGGAAAATCACCTCTTGTCCTTAACACTCATTCTAAAATGTGTTCAAAAAAGGATTTTTTAGAGTAACTTCTGTATGAATTTTGTTGTATCTCTTTTTTTATGTGATTCAATTTGTTTTTACTTCAAGGGAAATTATATTATTACTCATATTTTCTTCTATACATTTCTTATCTTTATTTTCACTTTTTGATGATACAAAAATAGGGAGAATCAAATTTTAATATGTTTCTAACATCTATTTAATAGAATTTTTCTTTACATTTATGATATTCTTTGATACACATCCATTTATGTATCGTTGATATCATTTTTAACTTGCATATTGTTCTTTTATTAGTTACACTTTATGTTTAAACCTCCACATTAGATTTTAATGTGTTAACTAGATATAACAAATATTTACAACTACATCTATTTTAAGAAAAAGATTTTCCTTTATATGATTATGATATTTTTATGATTTTTGATCATCAAAATGGGATATAGTTTGAAACAGCTTATTCTAATGCGCACAAATCATGTTAATTATGTTTTTAATGGGTTTTATCCTTTATAATACCATTTTATATTACATGTCAGTTTTGTGAAATATTACCTAAGTTTAGAAAATACGTACTATAAGACTTCAATCACCAACATAAATGAATCACTCTTGAAGATTAGTCACCACCATGAATGTCCTGCTGTCAGTGTTGAGTCACCATCAGGATCAAAATTTGGCTGAGTATTGAAAATCCCTACTTTGTGAATTTATATACCACTATAAATGACTCACTGATAATGATTATTCACTACCATAATTAAGTCACCACTAGGCATACATCATAGTTGAACTTCAGATATCATTGAATATGGCTTATCGTCAAATTCTATCCACCTCAAAGAAATTTGGAAAAGTATTGAAAAGATATTCTGCCAAAAAAAGGATTTTCAATAAGATGAGTCACCATTAAGATGAATCAACATTGAGTTTGAATTACTGCAAGATAACCCACCATAATCATGAAACACCATTGGCCTGACTCACCACCAACTTAAGTCACCTTCAAGATGATTCACCGCATGAGTTTTCTCACTTACAGAAGAGTCATTGTATCTTTTCTGCTTAATTTGAATTAAATGCTTATAATGTAAACTAGCGTGAATTTAATGAAATTGATTATTTTTTATTTATTTTATTAAATTGTTAAGTGATATATCAAATAATGTGTCATCATTCAGTATGATGAGCATATGATCCATATGACTATTCTTTAAAGGGATACTCCTACATGATGCTAAAATATTAAAAAGAAGACTCCCAAATGTGTGTAATATAAGAGACCTAGAATAGTATTGAAATATTTAGAAGAGTTCGGTGAAGTTTGGGACATGATTAAGAGATTATATGCTACATCATTACTATCACACAACTATGGAAGAGTATAACATGCAAGAAATTCAATGACTTCCCTACAGTGAGAACAAAAAGATCATATGATGATTTATTTTTCTACATTTTTCTGCAAAATGACTCAATCTCCTCCCTAATATAAATCATATGAAACTCACGATTTTAGATCACATCAGATCAAGAAACATTACATTATCTACATCTTTATACCTACTGTTTATATTTATTTCATTTAATTGTGAGTAATATCTTTTTCCCTGTTTATTAAGAACACAATTTCTCTTGCACTTTAACTGGAAGATACAAGATATCTTCAACAATCTATTTAAATTTTTTTACCCATAATGTTCTAGAATAGAAACTTTTGTGTCCT
Organism: Viscum album; assembly: GCA_963277665.1. NCBI lineage: Eukaryota > Viridiplantae > Streptophyta > Magnoliopsida > Santalales > Viscaceae > Viscum > Viscum album. The sequence goes on from OY728123.1 coordinate 211,454,135, forward strand.
ATATTTATTTTATCACCACAGTTATTTTTGAAGAGGTCCCTACGTGGCCCGGGTAGCTTGTATATTTTGTTTATTTACTAGATCCTAGTTTTGTATCGGGATTATATTTATCTAATATTCTTGGGAGAAGGTGATTTCCAAGTGGATGGTAATAGATATTGGATTGAGACTGAACACATTATTTTAATTGCACTGTATTTTTTTCATTTATGATCTTCAAACTTAATTAATTTTAAACTATAATCAAACCCACTAATTTGATAGTTATTCTTATTGTTTTTTTATAATTATTTTATTAAGTATATTTATTCCAAAAGTCATAATAAGTTTTTTATGATTTTAACTTATCACTATCATGATTTGAGGAATCATTTAAAAGATCAGAACATATATCGATATTCTATTATGATTAACTGGTAACATTTATTTTGAAAATATATATTTTCATTAAACTTGTTTTGAATAAAAAAAATTATTGGGTACTCAATTCAACTCCCTCTTGAGATACTCACTACAAACAAAAAATTGGATATTAATTCAAATCACCCACTAGAACATATTCATTATGAAATCTATGGGATAATGAGAAAACACTCAACTTTTGGTGATATATGCATCATTTATTTCATTGATGATTTTACTCACATTACATGTGTTCTGTATTTGAAACATAATTCAGATCCACTGAATATGTTTAAAAGTTTTAAGATAGGAGATGAGAAGGAATGTTGGTATTATGTGAAACAGTTGAGATCTGATAATAATGGTGAATGTAATAATAATGAGTTCAAAAGTTATCTTAAAAAACATAGAATTATAATGAGTTCAGTATAATATACACACCACAACAAAATGGTTTTTTTGAGAGGAATAATAGAATATTTATTAAAATGGGTCATAGTATGTTATTTTAACATGGAATTTCTCATTACATTTAGAGGCAATCTATGAATACAAATATTTATATTCAAAATAGGTGTTTCTACAGTCCATGTTCTAATATGATAGTTATGAAATTTTTTTTTAATAAAACTCCATGTTTGAAAGACTGATGATTTTTTGGAATCCCAGCATCATAAAAAATTGGAATCCTTGAGATGTTTTACTAGAGAGGTAAATAGGTAATCCTTATTGAATATACTTTGGATTGAATATGATATATATATTTCAAAAAATAGTCAATAAGAATAATTCATTCTATTGAGGTAAAATTTCTTGAATAATATGAGGATGATGTATCACATTCTCATGAAAATTACGAACAAGAGGATGTTGAATGAATTATTGTTTGGAAACATGGTAAGGATTCCTTAAATTATTGTGACACAAAATTTAAAGAATAAAAATTTTCTATTTGTAGTGATGATGATGAATTTCTTACATCTCATCATAGGCTAACACATCAATTAGAATCTAAAAACATATTTGGTGATCAATATCAAAATGATCAATTCATAAAAACATCCAATGTCATTAAACATACTTCGTTTAATTGAAAAAATGAGTCAAATGATGTGAATGAAGCTTTTAATCATCTTAAATGGATTCAAGATATGAATTAAGATTTGGATCAGATAATGAAGAATGACACTTAGGAACTCATATCTAAGATGAATGAAAAAAAGTAATTAGTAAAAATTGGGCATTCCTAATGAAGTTTAATGAAGATGGTGATGTGATAAGAAACAAATCAATATAGGTGTGCAATGTTTTCTCCCAATTTCATAGTATTGATTTTGATGAAATTTCTTCTCTAGTGAAAATATTCGAAAAAATTAGAATCTTTATTGGAATTTCTTCACAAAGAATTTACAATTTTTTTCGATGTATATAGAGCCATCCTTTCTGAATGGAGAAAATAATAAAGAATTTTATGATAAATAACCATGTGATTTTTTTGGTAAGGATTAATGTTATGTGTTCAAGTTGATAAAATACTTGTATGGTATAATGAAAGATCCAAGGGAATGGTACTCAAAATTGGATGCATACATAAGAACATTGAAATTTAAGAAACAAATGGTTGATATTAATATACACATAAAATAAATTTAGGATATTTCCCTCATTTTTATTATTTATTTTGATGATATTATCTTTGATGGAAATAATGAAAGTATATGTGAATGGTTTGTGGAAGAAATATAGAATCTATTTGAAATATCCATTATTTGTGAAATTAAATACATTCTTGGGATAAAAATATCACAAAATAAGAAACTAATATTTATTTCACAAGAAAAGCATGATAAGGTACTTCTTAATATGTTTTTCAGGGAAAATTGAAATCCTTTTTCCACACAAATTTCATTACAAAACAATTTTACTATAGAGGTGGAATATACGGATGTTGAATCCAAATAATATTAAAAGATGATTGGATGTTTTTTATATTTGACTACCTCAAGATGAGAAATTTTTTTGTTGAACTGTATATGAAATAATCCATGTTTCTCAAAAAGATGTCTTTGTTATATCCACATCTTGTACTCAAAGCTGGCGATAGCCAGATATGATGTCTATCTTCAAGAACCATTGTTCCCTATTTAACTGATAAAATAGGTCATAGATCTTCGATAGTGGATAATTATTCTTCACGATCACCTAATTCAGGTTCCATAATTCCACATATAATCCCAGGGTCATGTATGCATTCATGGAAAACAAATTTGGGGATACCCATGGTGAAACACTGGGTATCGTGATGCCCTTCATCTATAGGTTCTCCAACTATTACCTCATCCCATAAAGCTCTACGAGAACCATCCAATATGCAGGTGTAGATATTGGTGTCATCCTGGGGTATAAATCAATGAAATATTCTACCTACCTATGAGGATGTAATCCTTGAACATCCTCAAGAAATATTTATTTGTATTTCTCCACTACTACTAGAAACTATGGACTCATATCATCCACTACACCAAGGATCAGGCTACACAACTGTTGTGTGATCTACTGCACCCTCATATGTGTGGGTCCATCCTATATTTATTCGGTTTCCGTTTCACAACCAATGGAAATCCTCATCCCATTACAATAAAAACACCACATTATATGATTAAAAAATTCAATTTGAGCATGGACTGTGGATGAACCATCCATACTGAGAATGACATCGTAATACCTTGACACCCCTACCACGAGATCCCAACCAGAAATCTCACCTCCAAGAGTAATATAACCCTATAAGAACTAGTGTGTGATCATTGAATCCCCTCCTGTATGAGTCTCTAAGAATAAGGGTATATTCCACAGTTCCATTAGAATTTCCATGTACTGAACAAGGGTCATGGAAAGAAAATAATGATTGTAACCTATGTCTATCAAAACTATGGCTAAGTTGTAGAAGACACAAATCATACCTCAAATAATCCCTGGAGCCCTGGGGTCATAAGCCTCCATCACCTGGTATAAGCCTCATCCCTATCCACGAGATCCTTAAGACAATCATGGACCACTTGGGGGTTGTCGTGATAATACATTGAACCTACTTCCACCACATTCCACCCTGCCTTCTCAACTTCCACATCTGATGCCTTGGGGATGGTCCTAATCCTATCTCTCCCTCTATCTCAGTGGAACCTCTACCATATCCTAATTAGTTGCACGTTGGGTTGTGTAATGTCGAGATAGTTGTCTTTGACTGCCGCATGACTAACACAGCATGTCCTTCAGCTAACTTGCTCTACCCTAGGAGCCCCTCACTAATGATAATGTGTCCTAGGGTTATCACTTAGAGTTCCTAAACTTCTCGGTCTCTGACTATTGTTGGTTAGCTATCTTCAAAGACTCAACTACCTACTAGCCAATGGTAGCTACCCCTGCCGATTTCTACTCTTCTAGAAAGCTCTCCACTATTAGATCTCTCTCCATTAACCCAACATATATAATAATACTAAGGGATATCATGAATCCCCCAATCTCTTGGAATAATACCTTCTCAAATGCATAATACTTGAATAACTGGTCTCATACCATATCAGTGGACTTGTGAGAATGTTTAGTATATCTCTCCGAGTAGTCTTCCACTATCTAACTTCCCTACTGTAGATGCATAAGCGCTTCTATATTTTCTAAGAAATATTTTTCTATAATGAAATCTTCTCTAATGCGACGATCAATGTTTTCGCAAGACAGAGTCACCTCATCATGTTTCTAGGTCACTTAACTACACCATATCCCTGATGATCCTTGAAGAAGACTCTCATATAGTATTTCCATCTAGTCAAAAGGAATCCTCAAAAAGAAGAAGACATGTGTAACTTCCTCCAGATATTCCTTGGCTACTAGTGGGTCTACCTCAACCCGAAACCTAGGAGTTACTTACCTATAGATCTCATGAAATGAACTTACCTTGTGTGCATCCTAAAATGGTATCAATAGTAGTAACTACTACTCCATGGTTGGTGGTATCTCTGGTAATCCACCCAAAGGTTCTATCTCCAGCGCATGCCCCTGTATTGATGCCTCACATTGGAAGATCATCCTCATGATCAAACAATGGAATATGGGCTGGCTTTCTGTGTGGATTCATCCATAAATAAAACAAGATATACCGAGATAAATAGAGTATACCTGGTGAGATGTCTCAAGAAGGACATGAGAAAAAACCCAAATATTTATGGTGCATGTACCATAGTTTTTATGACAACTAGATCTATCATTTAAAGAGTTGAAAATAAGAATTCAGAGTCCTGGTGTGTGGATACTTCTTCTGCTTCACCAACAATGGATTCCCTTGTCTGAAATCCGAACTCAAAACTCTTAACAAAATTACCCTAGACTAACCTCAATGATTCCCAATCCATAAGTATATTTAACCTCCTCTCATACCACTCTATCATGACCCATCCCAGAGAAGCCCATGCCATGACTACCCCAATACCACCACCAATAGGCCAGGGGATTGTGACTATCAATGAGTAGGCATATACCACACATGGGTGTCATTTCCCTATGTACTGGTACACACACACACATCCCCAAGACCAAAATTCTGAAATGTAAAACACTAAGTAAATAATCATGAATTCCACTAAGAAACCAAGAATAGGGTATGATAGTAGAAAAGTAGAAATTGAACCATGCCATAATACAAGCCCACCCAAAATGAAAGATTCTGTAAAAGATAATGCACAAGTTCTTGGAACACATCCATATAAGACCCTAGGAAATGGGAAATGTGATGGACCACTTTTGGAAGCTGCAAGAGCACACCTCGACAATCTACACTCACTACTAACCACATGGTCCTGGTCTACCTAGGAATACTTCAAAGCATCGATCTTCTGAACAGAAGATGACACATGTAGGAAAATACCACAAAGGTTTGATTAAAAGAATACTCAGTAGGACACCACAAAACCAAAAAGGAAATACCACAAAGAAATACCTGAATTATACCATAATTAAATACTTGAATTTTATCAAAAAATAAATGCATGATGTATTCCACAAATAAATGCATGAAGTTTAACACTATGAAACACATGAAGTATCCCAAAAAGAAATACATGAAGTACACCAATAATTAATACATTATGTATACCACTAAGAAATACACAAATTATGCCACTACTAAATACAAAATGTATACCACTAATAAGATACATAGTCATATCACATTGGTATATGTCTATAGTATGAAAAACTGGATTATCGGTCATAATACAAAAAACACCTAGTGCCGATAAGACATGTAGTCCTGATGAGATAATCAGTCCCAATAAGAATCATAGTCTCAGTAATACCCAGAGTCTCGATAGGTCATGTAGTCTCAAGGACACATAGTCTCAAAGTCAAATAGTCTCAAAGTCACATCCAACCACATGATTCCATTTGTAGCACACTCATTCTGTGAGAACCTACTCCTCAACCCATTTGGTCGTATGTACAGATCCACAAAAACTCATATAGAGTATCTCAAATGTACGATATCCTAACAGGGGTCACAACGCTAAAGATGCCTCCTCAAATGGACACATTTTTTGAATATTATGGCTTTTTCATAAAAATGTCTAACCATGGTCCTGTTATGGTATGATCGGACCTAGTAGACATGGCCCGACCCAGGCAGCTGACCTAAACAGGTCCAGCCGACCACTCCCGAACCAGCCCAGCCTTCTGGGCTTCTTAGTCCGGCCAACTCAGCTACATGGTCTAGGTTGTTGGGCCGTTGGAGTGGCCTGACACCTCTAGTCTGACCCACTGGCACACGGGTCGACTAAACCATCCCACATGGTCTACCCTAACTGGATGCCTCCTAATCCATGTGGTGTCATACCACATCCCACACTGACAACCCACCATTTTTCTTTCTCTATAACCTTACCACCACTACAGGCTCCATGTGACAACTTTATTGTGTATGTGGACTCCTCATCACATCCCCCTCACAACCCTACTACAACCCCACCGTGGCCCTTAAAGATCCCCCTCACGACCTCCCCACATGTCAGTGTCGACACCACCCCATGCGACCCACACCATGGCTGTTTCTAGTCACATCTGTTGTCGGTGCCTTGCCTCATGACTTCCACTATGCCTCACCGAAGCTTTGATGGTGGTCCCTTATATGGATTAATAGGGCACCTCTGATGCATGAAATTTGACATGATTATAGATATGGGTTTCTCATGACTCAATCTACCATGCTATGGCCTCAGTTATCGGTTCACATAAAATCTGGGGGGGTCTGATAGTGCTTGGAACCACTGCAAATCATCGAGAGAGGAACCATAGGGCTCTAGAAATGAAAAATGAGAATAATAGAAGAATATAAGAACATAATAAGGGTTTGACATATTTTTCCAAATATTCTTTTACAATTATCATGTTTAGGAGGATTTGGGTTAGAAAACAAATTAAATCGATTACCACTAACCCGTGACAAATCTCTCAGACAATATATGATCGATCTGTATGATAATCTATTCATGGATTAGTCCACATTCATCATAGTGTTCATGAATGGGGAAATCAAAAAGAAAAAACCGCCCTACCTGGATTTAGGAACCTTTGTTGACAATGAACGATGGTCATGTTGTCATCGATCATCGACTCGATGGAATTCATTATAGAGAGCTCCTTATTCACCATTTAGAAGATTTCTAGGGTAATGACAATCATCCTAAACTTGATTAAATGTTTAATTAAAAATAAAATAATTTTTTGTGTCATCTCGTATCATCAAATAAATTAAAACATCATTTATTTTATTTCTTTAAATGTCCAAAATTTACTTTTCATAGTCGAACTGTGCTGGTTGATGTTAGGCCACACCTATGGTAAATTAACTACTCTGAATGAACCGATGCAGTCAGTTTTCAGATCTGGGAACCTATTAAAAAGTTATTCCATTTTTTATGGAAAACATCATATGCGTGCTATTTAATATTTTAATATCATTCAATAAATTTTGTTTTGCACTTTGTGCTTTGTAATCACAATCTATCTTAGCACCTAATCTCGAAATAATTCAATATAATATATAAAAATATTACATTGAAATTCTGAGGTGTTATACCTCCATTCAATGGCATGACTTGCAATGAGATTACCCATTTAGAATTTGAAAAATAAAATATAATTCCTATATCATAGAGTTTGATCACTTTTTTTTCTACCTTCTACATTATTGTTTGTGTGTGTGTGTGTCCTTTGGGGTATATTCATGGGTTTCTATCTTCTTCCAATAGTACCTAATTTTTGTAATTAGTTGGGTTAATGAAATTGATATTTTAAATACCCTATGATATTTCTTGTTTCAATTTCTTTAGGGAATGTAGCACCATTTTATATTTCTCATTTACTAATTCATCATTTTTTATAACTGGTAATGTGGAACGTGATTCATGAGATGATACTATAGTATGTGGAACCCCATGAAGATGGAATATCTCTTGAACATGTATATCTTATAGCTACCCCATTGGGAAATTTTCCCATATAGGCAATAAATGTGCTACTTTCCTCAGTTGATCAATACTTACCTAGATAGATTCATTCTTTCTTGGAATCCTTAGAAAACCCACCATAATGTCCACAATCACTTCATCCAACTTCCATTATAGAATGGTAAATGACTACAATAAACCTCAAAGACATTGATTCTCTACTTTCACCTACTAATAGGTGTAGCATCGTGTCATGAACCATATTAACTTTTTTTTCAAGACCATCCACCAAAATTATCCTCATAGGCCATGGTAAATTTTATTAAAACATTGATGTACTACCCACTTTGAGGAATGAAATTACCAAATAAACTCCTCTTGTGAACTCATAGGTACAAAAAATTGATTCCTAACATAACTTACCTCATCCTCATTTATGCTCCAATCTGAAGGTAACTCCCCACCTTTATGTATTTCCCTCAACATCAAAAATTCTAGATCCTCATACTTCCAATCAATAAAGTAGCTCAAAATGTAGACTCCACTAAAACCGATATGAGTGTTATCTGCTCCTAACTCTCTTGAACCACCACATGCATCTCAGCTAGTAGAGTCATCATCTTCCAATTATAATTATTCTCCTGAACTAAAAGGTTCTATGTTTTCTTTATCAATGCATCAACCACACTATTTCCCTTCCCAGAAGAATACGCTAGATTAAAATTGAATGACTGTATATTCTATACCCATCTCTATTGACAAATATTTAAGTCTAATTGTGAAAATAAATACATTAATATGTTCTAATTGGTACACATAGAATTTTTTTCCTCAAATAAATATTTACCACAATACCTAAAATCAAAAACCAAAGCTGCTAGCTTGAGGTCATGCGTAGGGTAGTTATGTTCATGTAGCATTATCTGGGGAGACCCATATTCCACAACTTGATATACATGCATCAATATAACTCCATGTTTAAACCCAAAAGAATCACAATATGCCATATACTCTTCACCTAGATCATGTAAGATCAATTTCAATGATGATTCCAAGAACATATTCAACTCTTTAAAGTCATTATCCCCTGCTTCTGACAATACAAAATTTTCCCCATTTTGTTCAATCCAAAAAGTGGCACTTCCAAACATGAAATGTCATGGATGAATCTCCAATAATATTTATCTAAAACCAGAGATATGTGAATATTGAATAATTTCTTGGGATTCTTCCAATGAACCACTTCATACACTTTTTTTTTGGGTCTACTGAATGGCATTCCTTTGATATTAAGTTTCCCAATAATTGTACCTTATTAATCCAAAATTGTATTTTAGATATCTTGGCATATATATAATGTTTTCTCAGTGTACTCAGGGTGATTTCAAGATATTGGGCATGAAATTTATAACACCCCAATATTTTAAAAATAAATTTAATAATGAATGCATAAAAATATGATTCTCTACAAACACCACATTGTTATAACCTAGCAAGTAAACATTATTTTTCCACCTTGGTGATTTTAAATTCAAAAATCTCACATACACAGTTGTGTTCAATATGATATTTAGATAATTGTACAATGAACATAGTTTTTTGATGAATAGAAACATACCCTTATGAATAATAATATACTCATATGAATAGTAATTAATTGTAATGAATATTAAATTAGAAAAAGAACCTTCACCCATTAAATTATAAATACAATATAGACATCTTAAAAGTGAAGAAACAATCATTTTATAAGTATTGGTATTTGTGTATGTCATAAATATTTTAATTACAACATTATGGTAATTTTATAAATTTAAATGGAAATTTATTTTAAAAAACAACCATAAATTTTTATTTTACAATATTATGGTTATAATATAATTTTATGGCACCTTGATTAATTTTTTAAGGTGTTATAAAACTGGTCATAGTTTTAATGTTGTTTTTTCAAATAAATTATGATTTAATTTAAAAAATAATTTTACAAAAAATAGAATATCATTTTCAAAAAACAGATTACCTTTTTTAATTCTACACTTTGAGAAATAGTTGGGGGTATTTTTTTTTGATTTTTCTAAAATACATCATTTTTATGTGAATAGTAAAATTCAATAATTTATGATTAATACTAAATAAATGATTTATTGAGTCATAGGTGATGTCAGGATAATTTAAGACCACATGGTTCGAAATTACATCCACATATTAGTATTTTTGGTCAAATGAATCTATACTATTTGTTGTCTTTGGTAAAATAGTAATAAAATGATTAATATAATCGAAAAACCCTCATCTCATCAACTATAAAATCCACCTCACTCCCTCTTCTCTTCACACATCTCAAGTATTTTGACTTCTCTAAATTATGCCCAAATATCATCCTAATCTCCTCCCCCATGTCTAGAATCATATGGTCTTATAAAATTTCCAAAACCTCTCCCCTAAAGAGGCTCTCAAAAAAGATTACATAAAGAGGTAAATTCCTCTTTTCATTTCCTTTATTTAAACTTCCTTTATTTTTTTTCTTTACTCACCCCCTTTCATCAAAATGTTGTGATCACTCCAGTAGCTTAAATGTATTTTAATTTAGTTGTCATAATGGAATAATTATTCATCATCTCTCTTTTCCCCATATTTTACAATGGAAATGAAAACACCATATGAGATGTGTTAATTTATCACATTCAAGGTTGATGGGTTTTCAATTTCTATTATTCTCTTCAATTATTATCATTAAACCATTTTTATGGTTGAAAAAAACTATAATATATGTTCTATAACATATATATGTTTCTGGAATCCTTTTTTACACATTATATTAATTTATAAATCAAAATGAGTTGGTTGTGATCACTAGCCACCAATTAACACAAACAATTTTAATTAAATATTTATATAATGATTCCTTATCACTCCTAATAACCAAATGAATTTTATGACCGTGTAATCTTATGGTTTTTCACTAATCACACACAACATGTATTTTGTACAACCATTAACATGCAACATGTTTATCCATATATGAATATAAGTATATCGATCATTAAACCCAAGGAAAAAACACTTACAAACAATGAAATTAAATCTATTAACCCATAAAAAGGCCTTTAATGAACCATAAAATGTTACAGTAAATAAATTAATTTTAGATGAGGATATGTAATAATTTATTTATGAACCTAAATTTGATTATTTAGGTCATTAAGATAATGTGAGGAACACCTTCATACTTAAGGTAAGGGTTTTCTACTCGAACCTCCACTTTTGTTCTAGTTACTCATATTCCCTACATTCATAAATTAAATTATTATTTATTCATATTTAATCCTCATATATTATGTGATAGTGTTATATATATGTGTGTAAAACCCATAATCCTACTTTCATTTAATTGGAATTATATGTTTTAAAAGGACCATTAAAAAATCTTCTTGTAATACAAGCCCGATTCAAAGAAATTTCTCAAATTCACACCCATTTTCAAGGACATTGTATAATATATTTTTGGAAACCATTATATCTAAAAAATAACTCATTATATTATTAAAATAATATATTAATTTAATTCTGGTTTTATACAAATATTTTTTCAAAATAAATCATCTTTTTAAAGGTAAAGTGCATTTATATCATGAATTACTCGATGATTTTATAAGAGTATCTTCATCTATTTTAACAATCCTATTGATTATTATGTATTATTGGGATTAATATTTTATTATATCATCTAACATATTTATTTTAATGGTTTATTATTAGTTTGATTATGGATGTGATATCTAAAAACCATTCCCCAATTTACTCTGAATGGTTAGTGTCTATGCTTAATGTTTGGGGAATGATATTTACCATTCATCCATTAGATTCAGTGTGAATGTATATGTTGTTTATGTTTACCACCATTAATATGAGGAATGAATTGGACTTATTAAGTCTTGTGTGGGGCTCTCTATATCCCCTCGGTTCATTGGTAGGTCCCATGAGACAAAATATGTTTTTGGCAAGAGGCCTTGACAAAATAGATATTTATAGTCCTCGCACGAGGCATTGACAGTATGGTTATGATATCCCGCATTACGTATTACTTAATTATGAAAATAGTATTGAAGGTTCATGTGGTTATTAAATTATTAGAATACCCAAGTTTATTTTTTATTATGGAATTATTTATTCAGCTATTATTCCTACCATAATGTGTTCAAGTTCATTTTTAAATCCATGTGTTTTTAGTTATTCACCATGGCTAACGATCATGATTATTATATAATATAATATATTTCTTAACCTTAACGAGTGTTAAATCTCACCCATTTCTTTATGATTCATTTCCTTATGACATGAATAAGTTTATTATGTGTGACACGCAATGATAAACTTATAGTTGTGGATGTTCCCTATAAAATATATATGTTGAATTTCATTTAATGTTGTAATGTTTAACTTAGGTATGTATCTTGTTTCCAAATGTACTAAACTAATCCATACTTTTGGATTCATATTCCTTGTATATAATCTAATGTATTAAATAAAGGCATTGACTCCGAACAAATGGTTTTGGGTCCTTATAGTTTGTATCATAGGAGTTTAGTAGAAAACATAGAAACTAGATTTAGAAAATTATGATTAGGAAACAAAAACCAAGGATATCCTATGAGGATAAACATACAGGAATATCATGGAATCTTGGTAAGGATTATATTATTTGGATCTTTCTGTAAAATACATCCATATCTAGATACTTCTAGTGGATGTGGTTTTGACACAGATGTACCTAGGAGTGAAAAATATATCATGGAGTTTGAGGCTTGACCTTGCGTATCCTAATACACAAAAACAGGCCTTATTGTGCACCTGGTTTGACACTCCTAGGGGATATTATAGGGATAATTCAGATTTTCATTACAAGATATTATGATGGATTTAAATGTAAATTTATCCTTAAAGAAACAATGTTATAGTTATGAGATTATCCATGCATAGGATTTCAATTTATTTTACGTATTTTTCTATGTTGAGACGGTACATTATGATAAATAACATAATATACTATATGCCATTATCTAGAAACTTAAATATATTTTGGGATAACTGTCTCAGGTTATGAAAAATGTCCCATGTAAGTATTTCCCTTCGATGCAAGATAATGATGTTGGTTCTGGTGCTTTGACTAGTGATGAGAAACTTATATATATTTTGGGATAACTGTCTCAGGTTATGAAAAATATCCTTACCCATATGGAGCATTCTGATCTACAATGTAGAGGATCCATGTTGTATCACTTTATGAGCCAACAACATCCCTAATTAAATGAGACTCTTAACCCATTTTTAGCTGAGCAGTGGATAAGTTTCCTAGAGAAGGTATTTCTCTCATTGGGATGTAATGAAAGATAAAAGGTTTTCATGTTAGTTTATCATCTATCGGTAGATAAGTATCAATCATGGTCGTTATTCCAAAAAAAGGAGGAGGATGAAATATTAGGGATGGAATGGATGGGATTTAAGGAAATCTTCCTAGAAATATATTTTCCCGATGAACAATAAGCGGATATAGAAAGAAAATTATTCAATCTGAGGAAGATGGAGGATTAAAATGTTTCCATGTATAAATAAACATTACAAGGCTTGAAAGGCATACAGCAGACTACATATTTAATCCAATGAGAAGGATTGATCAATTCATTAATGGTTTAAAACCAATCCTCCAAAGGTCACTAGTCTCAAAAAAAAATCCTCACCATGTGATGATATAGTCTCATGCACTATCAAGGTCGAAAAATAATTTTCCGAGTCTTATGACATTAAAGGAAGGTAAGAGAAGAATATGTCTACTGAAAAATCTATAAAAGGAAATATTGAAATGGGGAATATGGGACGTTTTTACCTTCCACCCTATATTAATTGTGGGTACAAGCACTCAGGAACTTTCTTGAAGGTAAGGGGAGTCTGTTACATGTGCAGAGAAAGAAGGAGACCAATATCTTGATTGTAAGGGGATGAATGAAATAACCATTGTTAAAAACTATAGTTGTAAATATATGTGTTATTATGAACATGAATGAGATAAGCATCTGGGAAAATTTACCCAAAGAAGTCCAAGGGATCATGTAAAAGCTTATGTGGTCACAACTACTATGTTTGAAGTTCCTAATGATATGGTGGTCGATACTCTAATTGTTTACTTGAACTTAGACAATACCTTATTTGATTCTGGATAATCGCATTATTTTATATCATCCCAGTTTTCCATGAAAATTAGACATGCTCAATTTGATTTAATAAAGGAGTTGTCAGTAAAAAAACCACGAGGACGTATCATTGAAACCCAAATGTATCGATCTGTCCACCTCATGAAACATAAACGTGCTTTAGTTTCTAACCATGTCATCATACCAATGATTGAATTTGATATAATCCTTGTTTTGAGTTGGATTTCACATTATGAAGAGAAGATAAATTGCAAGAAGTAGGAAGTTATGATTTTTGATAATAGCGTTTAATACCTTATCATTAAAGAAGATACATTGACAGCTGATTCTTATCTAGATCCATCCCTAGTAGATCTACTAAATTAAACTATTGGGGAGGTAGGGAAGGAAAAAACTGTGGGTGAATAAAATAATTTTCAAATAGATGACGTACATAATGTGAATGAAGATGTTGATTTTGTTCTAGAGGATTTACCTAGACATCCTCCAAAGTGGGAAATTGGTTTTTCCATAGACATAATTCCTGTTTCAAGGCCCATATCAAAGACCCCTTAAATAATAATCAATGTGGAAAGAGTATAATTGAAGAAAAAATTGGAGGAATTGAGTGATAAAGGATTAATCTACCCAAATATTTTACCAGGGCAATCCCTTGTCATTTTCATTAGGAAAAAATATGGATCTATGAGATTGTGCATTGACTATAGGGAGATCAATGTTATAACAATAACGAACGAGTATCCCCTACATCGCATTGAGGATTTATTTGATCAACATCATGGAGCCCAATATTTTTCAATGATTGACCTTTGATCTAGATATCATTAGTTGTTAGTAAGGTAGGAGGAAATTCCAAAGACAATGTTATGAACCAGGTATGGGCACTACAATTTTATAACAATTCCATTTGGGAAGACTAATTCAACCTATGTTTTCATGGATCTAATTAATAGAGATTACAAGGAATATCTTTATTACGTTTTGATGGTACTTATTGATGATATCTTGGTATACTCCTAAATCTTTGAAGATCATGAGAATCAATTTCGAAATATCATGAAAGCTATTAGAAGAAATAAATTATGTGGGATGTTTAGAAAGTGTAAATTTTGGATTCAATTAGTTTCCTTTCATTGATATATTTTCTATAAATATTAAATATCTATTGATCCAGTGAGGAAAAATGCTTTTCTAGAATGGACTACTCCAACGAACATAACCGAGGTATGTAGTTTTATTGCTTCAGCAGGTTATTATTAGTGTTTATTTCAGAACATCTCCTATTTTTCCAACCTAATAACCAATATTACACATAAATTAGTTAAGTTAATATGGAAGAAAAGGATGTGAGTATAGTTTCAATGAATTGAAGAGGAGATTAGTGAATTATCTGATCCTAACTCTATCATCAGGGAATGAGGGGTTTGTGATATATAATGATGTATTAAAGGCAAGACTTGGTTTTTTCCCTTATGAAGAATGATACAATTATTTACTATGATTAAAGGTAGTTAAAAATTCATAAACAAAACTACCCTACTCATGATCTTGATTTAGCTCCTATGATCTTTGCTCTAAAAATATGGAGACATTATCTCTATGTTGAAATATGTGAGATATATACGAATCAAAATAGTTTGAAGTATATCTTATAATTTAAAATAACTCATCATGAGGAAATGGAGATGGCCAGAACTACTCAAGGATTATGATTGTTCCATAAAATACCACCTATGAAACGAACATAAGGTAGTTGATGCATTGAGTAGGAAAGATTATGGAGTTTTAAAAAAATGAGGACTGAAAGAGATCATGTGTTCATGGATCTAATAAGGATGGACATGGGAATTATAAAATAAGGTGAAACATCATTTCTTTTTCAATTGGCTTCCCATCCATCATTATTATAAAGGATTAAAATTTCTCATCTTGATGATGAGAACATTCAAAAAAATAATACTCTGAATGATTGGATGTTTTCTGAATTCATATGTTAAGATGGAATTCTATGATTTTGGATGAGGCAATGTGTTGTATATATACCCAATCTGAAAATGGAATTATTTTATGATTCACATAGCTGGAATATCTCTATCCACCCATGTAGTGCTAAAATGCTTAGATATTTGAAGGAACATTTCTAGTGGGACAACATGAAGCTGAAAATTTCTAATTATGTATCAAGATGTTTACTACGTCAACAAGTGAAGGCTGAATGATAACATACTATAGGATTCATGAATCCTCTACCAATTCTTACATATAAATTGTATGACATCACCAAATATTTTTTAACTGTATTACCCAAAACTCCAAGAAAGAATAATTCAATATGTGTAATTGTGGACCGACTTACAAAATATGCACATTTTCTTCCTATAAGGGAATATTTTCCACCAGAGAGTCTTGCACAACTCTATATCAATTATGTTTTTAGAATTCATGGAGCACCTTTTTCAATAGTGTCTAATCGTGATCCTCTATTTATATCGAAATTATTGAAAAGTCTTTAGAAATCTTTCCAATTGAGCTTCGTTTGAGTACTTCTTATCATTATAAAATTGATGGGAAATCCGAAAGGACGATCTGAACATTAGAAGTCATGCTGAGATAATTCTTGCTCGACTTTCAAGGTATGTGGGATCATTATTTACCCTTTTTGGAGTTTTCTTACAATAATATATTTCATTCTGGTATTCAAATGGCACCATATGAAGCATAGTACAGAAAGATATTTTTTACACCAACATGGTGGGATGAAGTTGGTGAATGGAAGCTAGTGGGCCCATAGCTTATTGAAGAAAAAAATTGAAATAAAATACTATTCAAGGCCTTATCAAAGCATTTACATGAATACATAAATGATTTGTTGATTTTTGAAGGAAGGATTTTTAATTTCAATTGGGATATCATGTTTTCATAAAAGTTACTCCACGGAAGGGAGTTATAGGATTTTGGAAGAAGGGTAAATTTATCCCTAGGTAAATAGGTCATTTTGAAAATATAGATAGAAATAGAGTTTTTTAATATCGTTTAAATATGGTACCTATCCTGTCAAAATTACACAATGTGTTTCATGGCTAATTGTTGAGAATGTACATACCAGACCCATCACATTTCCTCACTTATGAATGTATAGAATTTGAAAATGACCTATCTTTCGGTGAAGAGACTATCAAGATTATGGACACTAAAAATAAAGGGTTGAGGAATTTTAGGACTCAAGGTGAAGACACTCTGGAAGAATCATAATATTGAAGATGCAACAAGGGATCCTAGGGAGCTTATGATGAAGAACTAACCAATTCTTTTTGTGAGGTAACATTATTGAAATTTCTAGGGTGATCATTTTGTAAGGAGTGGATAATGTGGCACCCCACATTTTTGAAAATAAATTTAATCTTTAATTCATAAAATACTATGTCTCTACCCAAACCACTTTGTTATAACCAATCTAGTAAATATAATTGTTCCACCTCTATGATTTTAATTTCTAAAAACTGACATACATGGTTGCATTCAGTATGATATTTAGAGTCTGATAGAATCAACATATTTCTTGATGAATAGTAACACACCCTTATGAATAGTAACATACCCATATTAATAGTAATGAATAAAAATTAATATTAAATTGGTCATTATATAGAAACTTTACCCATGAATTTATAAAAACAATTTAGACATATTAAAATTGAAGAAACAATCATAGTATATGTATTGGTATTTTTTATGTCATTAATATTTTAATTTAAATTTTATGATTAATTTAATAATTTATAATAGATATATATTTTCACAAAGTGTAATAGTACTTTTTTATTTTACTGTGTTATGGTTATAAGTTAAATTTATGGGACCTTGATTAATTTTTTAAGGTTTTATAAAAAGAGTAATAATTTTAAGGTTTTTTTCGAATAAATTATGATTCTATTTAAAAATTAAATTGAGAATATTTAGATAATTATTTACCAAATAATTATTTCATTTTGGAATTATACACATTAATAAATAGTTGGGGTGTGTTTTGGAATTTTTCTAAAATACTTCAATTTTAGGTTAATAGTAAAATATGATAATTTACGATAAATACAAAATACAAGATTTATTGATTCATATGTGATATAAAGATGATGTAAGACCACTAAGTTCAAAATAACTTTAAAATATTACAATCAATGTCCCCAATAATAAAAACTATTGGTTTTCTTTGGAAAATTAAAAAAATAACAACTACAATATTGGGAAAACCCTCATATCCTCCACTACAAAACTCTCATCACTCCCTCTCCTCTTTACTCCCCTAAAGACATGTACCTTCTATAAATTCTGCCCAAATATCTTCCCTAGCCCCTAAAAATTGTCCATCAGGCCTTGTTCATATGCAAATACCAAAACCTCTCCCATGAATAGGCTATCAAGGAAGATTACTTCAATAGGTAAATTTCTCTTTTCGTTTCTTTTATTTTAAGTTCATTTCTTTTCATTTTCTTTCCTCATGTCCTTTTATCCAAATTTTGTCATGAATAAATTACCTTAAATGTACTATAATTTTTTTATGATAAAATTATAATAATTCATCATCTTTACTTTCCCCTTATTTTATACTAGAAATTAAAATACCATTAGAGATGTGTTAATTTATCACATTCTGGGATGATGGGTCATCAATTTCTACTGTCATTTTCAATTCCTGTCATCAAACAATGTTTATGGTTGACCTAGAATATAATATATTTATTATAACTTATTTGAGGTTTTTTATTCCTTATTTATATATGATATAAATTTATATATCAAAATGCGTTTGTTGTGATCAAGAACCGCCAATTTACCCAAACAATTGACATTAAAGTTTTATATGATGATTATTCTTCACTCCCAATAACCAAAACAAATTTATGAACAAGTAATATTATGTTTGTTAAATAATATCATACATATTATATTTTGAACATACATTATCATTCTATATTTTTACCCATACATGAATATAAGTAAACTGATCATGAAAACCAACAAAGAAAACACTCCCAAACAATGATATTAAATATCTTAACCCATAAATATGCCAAGAATGAACTAAATAAGGTTATAATAAAAAATTTAAATGTATATGAGGTTATGGAATCGTTAATTTATGTAACTAAATTTTATTATTCAGGTTATTAATATCAAGTGAGGAACACCTTTAGACTTAAGGTAAGGGTTTTCTAACAGAACCTCCAATTTCATTCAGGTTACTCTAATTCCCTACTAACCTCAATTAAATTGTTATTTATTCATATTTACTCCTTGTATATTATATTATAAGGCTATACATATTTTTAAAAACTATAATCCTACTTTCATTATAGAGGCCCAAATATTGACGTACTGGTACATTAAATTACTTTTTCAGAATACTTAATACATGAAAAAAATAGATGCCTAAAGACCATATTAGTTTAGCGCCTTTAGAAACTCGGAACATAATTTTCTAATCATGGTTAATGATCTTAAATATCTCCTATAAAGATCTTCCCCTTTTGTTTTGTTACCTAAAATAATTCTTTATATAAGGGGGAAAAGAAAACATAAAAAAGGTGAGATAAATGCTCAGTAAATGTAAACATGGAGAACATAAAACAATCCAAAAAAATTTGAACCTAAGAACATGAACATAAAACATCAAAATCATGAGTAATGAAATAATTCTCGGTAATATATAAGTCATATATCACAAAGGAACATTAATCATGATAAAATAGTATTGGAATAAAACATGTAATTGTGGAAAAACATTAATCACATGATATGATTTCCATAGTATCCAAGGCATTGCTGTGAAGACCATCATAGTGGAAATATTATATTAATGAATCGGTTTTACTTTCCATTCCATCCCTATATTACTAAACCAAATTTACTTGACGTTCCATTCATGACTATGTCATGATATATAAATCTTTACCCAATTCATTGGAGGAAGATATAGGTCCCACCCATCACATAATGAAATGATTCTTTTGTGTTCCATAAAATAAACATAAATCAATCATCATAACCCAATGAATAAAATGGGCTTCATAAACATCATCCCCTCCTAAAATAATACATATAGAACAAATGGAAATCATTTCAACATAAGAAAAATGAAACCATGTAAATAATAGAGACATTATACTTGAAACAAAAATATATTAAATAATGTCATATTATATGGAAAATAATTTTGTTAAAACACTTGAAATGATTTCTTGAGTAAAATATCCTTTCTTCTCCAAAATAATTTTCTATTCTCAAAATGCCATGCAATTTTAATAGAAAAGTATTTTTTTTGAAAATAATTGTTAAAATGTGTATAGGAAGTTTCATGGAAATAAGGTGTCATGAAACCATAAAAATAGTTTTATGACATATAAGTTAAAAAACATTCTTCTCGTACTTTATCCGGAAAATTCAAAAAGTACCTTGTATGGTAAAGAAAATAAAGATTCGTTCCATACCACATAGTAAAAGTCAAAAAGAGATAAACATGACTTTAAATATACATGGAAGAAAAGTAAAAACTTTAGGGAAACATCTTTTTATAATAAATGGACATGGATGATAAATATAACCCTAGTAAATACTGACGAATAAATAATCTCGGATAAGAATGATATTGGAATAATTATCCCTTACCTTATGTCCAATTTCTTCAGTATGTGTCTGAGACTCCTATATAGTGGGTTTAAACAAATTATTAAATTCTAATAGAACCATATTAATTTTTATGATATCTTATATGATTCACTAACGACATTATATTACACGTTCATTGGTCAGTTCCATGTTAAAGCATCGTTTTGTGTAAAATCATTTCATTTAACTTACGAGTTTTGACCTTTAATTATTCATATGATTACGTAGATCATGATCAATTACTTCCATAATTTAAAAAATTATTTTTATATAATATATATTCGGAATATAAATATATATATTAGATCAACAAATGGAATGAAATACACTGTTCATGGAGATTGTAGGTCGTACGTACACATGAACGCTGTTTACATTTCCTTATTAAATTTAATGGAAGTACGTAAATAACATATACATAAATCCAGTATCATTATTATGTCAGATATTTCATTATTATTTATTATATATACTTTATAATCATTCTGGAATGGTTAACAAGGAGAATGAATCTCATCGCATCATGGAGACGGTAATCCGTACTTATGCACGAGGGATGATATCGTTCCCATAATTATTGAATGGAATTGGAGTGGATGATATAATACCTCAGAATTATTATGATGTTATAATAATCATATATAGTTATTATTTATACCATTATACCCATCCACATATGGTGGTGGTGTAAAAATAGATTACACAATGGCGAGAAGACGGTAAGCCTACAGTACGCACGTGAGGTGATTTCATTTTTTGTAGGGTGGATAGAAGGTGAAATATGGTTGTTTCATGTTTATAATAAATAATCAGTATATTAGTTATTCTTATGTTATTACTTTATAATTAATCCACTAAATAAGAGGAAGTATAACAAGAATGAAATAGGAAGGAATCAGTGGAATAGATTACCTCTTCCTTGACGTGGCTTTTTTAGACTTCCCCTTAAGGAACTAGAGTTGGTCTTTTGAGAAGACCAGAACCTCCCGAATTTTAATAGGTATTTTTATAAGAGTAATGGTTGGGGGTGTTATGTGTTTCAAGGATCAAAAATGTTTTAATAGGAGAGTGAGGAGGTTCCCTTTTATAAGAGAGGAGAGGAGAACTTTTGGAAACCTCGCAAATATTAATTTATAATAAACTCAAACCCCACTTAAAAACATCCAAAAATGACTCGATTAGAAGATGATATGATATAGGTTTGTAATATAATAATACAATAAAATTTATACATGTTTTATGTTTATTTTAAAACTTATTATTTTGATTCATCTTTATTTAATTTATTTAATTTTATTTGAGTTAGTAACATTATAACTATTAAATTATTATAAATACTTAATTATGTGTTGTAAATTTTGCATTATTAGATACATAATTACATGTTAGACCATATATTTTTCAATTTTTAATTTTTAAATATTTTTGTGATTTTTATACAATTTAATAGTATGATATTTTTATAAAATATCAATACTGTCATTTTTGAAACTATTTATTTATTTGAATATACATAAAAAACACACAGAGGATATATTCGAAAAAATATATCTAATAGACTCCTAACATGTCATATTAATTTATAAAATTCGTGTATCACATTAATTAGTTCATATAATATTTATTTTAATATTTTTAAATCATTTATTTGATATTTTTCTTAATAAAATAATTACTAAAACACTTTTGTATAATTATTTAATATAATTATTTGTTGAATAAAAAATAATAATAAAATACGAAGATGAATATAAATTTAATTTATTTCATTAGAATAATTTTAGTATAATTTATCTTCTGAAACAACCATAATTTAAAATTGTATCGTTATTAATGTATGAAGGTGACAACTTTGACATCATTTAGAATAAAATAATATAAATGTCATAATCTGTTTTATAAGGATCCAAATGGTCCACAAGTCGACCCTTGTATGATTAGGTCAAATATTTACACGAAAAGTAAGGTTTGGTCAAGTTTCAGGTCCCTTTGATGGGTATTATTATTTTAATAAGAACTATATTATTGATTTTTCACTAAATAAATAATTTCTGCAACAGTAATTTATAAGCTATTAAGGTAATTATATATTTTTTAAAAATCACAAATAAATTACCATGATGAATAAAAACATTTTATCTTTCAAATGAGTATTTATTATTGAATTTATATTCATTATATCCTTATATTAAAAAATAATTAATTATTAAAGATTCAGTGAGACATATTTCACTTTCTTTAAATAAAATAAATTAAAGTTCTTAATCACATCCAAGAGGGTTCCAAAAAAATAATTTCAACCCAAGAATATTTTAGGACGAAATATAATAATACATTGAAATCAAGACAAGTTTTAGTGTAATTTTATAATATTATGTTTTCCCTAAATTACCTGATTTACCTTTAACTGTGGTAAATAAAATTTACCATAGTTACTATTCATAATGCCCAAAAATATAAAGTAGAATTTTAAAATAATTTGGACCTAGTTGTTCCAAATATGGAATCCTTTTTTCCAAATTCAAAACATATAAGTTTTAGTATTTAATTTAAAATCAATCCTGATGTTCAAAAAATGGGTTTTAAAAGCTAAAACATTGCAAAAGATTGAAATGATTTTACCTATTAATTCAATGTAAAGTTAATGATAATGACTTAAATTATATTAAATTGTAAAAATATATTCTATTTATACTTAAAAACCATTAAATATTATAATTTAACTATATAAATTGTCTTTATGATAAAATTTGTTTTTAATTAAAATTTTGGGTATATTTAATATTCATTAAAATATGAAAGTTACCAGAAAAATATTAAAAAAATTTCCAAAGAAACTTTTTATATAATTATTACAATGAATAAGTTTATTTTGTTAAATTTAACTCATAAATGTGCCAAAAAAACTAGATTTACAAGGGTGTTTCATTAAAAGGCGGCAAAACTGTATTTTTTTAAATAATTATTTTAGCCAAATAAAATATTTTGTTCTCCTAAAATGTTCTAGAATATGTGTAAGATTATTGATAATGTCATAAAATTCAAAATGTTTTTACTACTTTTCATAACGTCCAGTTTATAATAAAATTATAAGAATATATCGTTGTTTAGTGAAACTCAGTATTGCGTGCAACACACAGTATTGAGGAAGGTCGCTCTTGCGTGCAACACATGCCAAGAATAGTGTTCGTGTATACTATAAGCTAATACGGGGTTGTGTGTAGAACAACATAATTTTGGTGTAGCGTACATCAGAAGACATCAAAGAAATTAAAAATAATATTTCTCATAAAATCTCTTGGTTTTACATTCTACCCCCATTAAAATGAATTTCTCCCTTGAAATTCGTCGAGGTTATTAATCGTTTACTACTTGAAAGTTTCATTCATATAAATCCACATCGTAAAAAGGAATTCTAAAACTTATTTTTAAAAATGAATTTTAGAAACATAATGGTCACACAAAGTAACCCATCCCTGGTTTTCCACATAGGAAAATATATGTAAAAATATGGATATGGAAGAGGAATCAAACCATCATGTTCTGATGGACAGTGGTAGAGAACATGGCTATAAAAAATTCAACAATAACAAAGCCATAAATTTATGATGATCTAAGGTACCATATAATTCATCAGATATGAGGGTACTATCACAAATTTTTTGTTTTTAAAGATCATTTCCCTAAAGTTGATGAATTTTTTTATAAGAATAAATATTTACTTGATTTCAGTGTAATATCAACATTGGTCATTCCATGAAAAATTTCAAATTCATATCTTATTTAAAGAAATGAAGATGAATTTGTCATTCTTATTGTATTAGAAGATCATGTGATAGAATGATACGTCATTCCATCTGTCTCTATCACCAAAAAGGATAGCACATGATATTAAATATACATAAGTCCATCTATGGTGAGGTTAATTGTATATGGTTCCAAAAATGAATTTTTAATTCATCTATCATACCTATTGATACAATTAAACTAATTTCTACAAACCAGGGACTTCTTGTAGGCCAGTGGTAGTTGATAAAAGTCTGTAACACTTCTGTTGTGGGTTCGATTCCCGCAGCCTTGTCCGACGCAATGGGTTATCACTTATCCTATGGGTTTTCTTTTTCTAAAACTGTACTATTATAATATTTCCAAAATAATATCAAAATTTTATAGCCTTAAACAATACTATCTGATGTCTAACATAATTCATTCCAATCTTTAGACATATCCAAAATACTTCTGTCCAATATCATAGTGTAATGAAAAATATTACTAGAGAAGCCATCTACCAAGCATCTGAATACCATCATTTATCCCCCATATATCATAAGACGTATCTTGTTGGTCTCATTCCAAAACATGTGAATTCATTAATCATGTATTCTCTTGAATCATGAATTACTATAGAATATTAGTGAAAATAGGAATGTTTCCAAAAGTTAAATCTTTCCCCATACCAAAATCCCAAAATTTCTATTTACTCAAACCATGATATCGCTTTGTCCTTATATTAGTAATGAGCTCATTAATACTATCAACCATCTCATTATATCTTTATCTCTTCATTATGCGCAAACCAGCTACTTTCCAAAAATATTTGAATAACCTTTCATGGTTACTAGTTTCATTCAATGTATACATTTAAATACTCAAGGAAAAACAATAGTGTAACAATCCTTATATTTTTCTTCATTCTATTGTACCATAGATTATTCTTGATAAACATGCAATCATTCTACTACCTCCTTAAACCATTGACCGACAGTCAACACTTCATTCATCTCATATATCATTTGTAGTCTCTTCATCATCACCAACATAAATACTACCCATACGACCATGATGAATCTCTTCTTGAGACATTCCCTTAGAGAATTGGTTTACATAATGCCCATACATTACACATTTAAAACATTTAACTGTTGTTTATGTCTTAGAAATACCATTATCATTGGCCATTGGGTTAACTAAACCTTTTCCTTTGTAATTACTTGCTTTATGTCCTTCATTTCCACAACCAAAACATCATCCAGTTCCTTTGAAACATTCTCCTTGATGCCTCTTACCTCATGATTTACATGAGGGGAATTGAACTTTCTTTCCTCTATTTTCATCATGAAACTCCATCATTCTCTTATTAGCCAAGTCAGGAAACTTACCGAATTTTAGATTAATGATCATATTATGAGATTTCTGATTTGTCATAATAACGATATGTGGACTTCCAAATCCCATTTCATTTTCTTGCTCATGAAGAATATCATTCCACTGTCCATCATATTTTCTATTATCATGAATCTTCCTATTTCCAGCCATTTTTCTAAAACCCAAAAAGTATAGTGTGAGAGGAAAAAATCATGCTAGGAAAAAAACATATTAAAGGAGTGTTACCTTCAATATCTATAATCATAGGTTTAATTCTAATATCTTTACCATAATTCTAGGTCTATAACCAATACTTATACTTAACCTTAGGCACATACCTAGACATACCTTAGAAATATCTCTAGGGATGTCACTGAAGTTTTCGCATCCTAGTTTCCAAAGGTTGACCAAACCTTTGCTCTGATACCAACTGTAGAGGCCCAAATCTTGAAGAACTGGTACGTTACATTACTTTTGCAGAATACGTAATTAATGACAAAAAACAGATTCCCAAATACAGTATTAGTTTAGTGCCTTTGGAAACTCAGAACATAATCTTATAATCATAGTGAAAGATCTTCAACATCTCCCATAAATATCTTCCCCATTTTTTTCTTAGATATAAATTTTATTTATATCCTATGGATGAAAAAACATAAAAATGGTGAGATCAAATGAACAGTAATGGTAAACATGGAGAACATAAAACAATCCATACACATTTGAACCTAAAAACATGAACATAAAACATCAAAATCATGAGTAATGACATAAATATTGGTAGCACATATGGCATAGATCACAAAGTAACATTAATAAAAATAAAATAGCATGGGAATAAAATATGTAATTGTGTCATACAAATTATCACAGGATATGATTTCCCTTGTAGCCATGGCATTGCTTCCAAGACCATCAGAGTGGACAAAGTCCACTACTGAACCGGGTTTACAAGTCGTTCCAGCCTTGTGTTACTAAACCGTATTTACTTTTCATTCCATCCATGTCTATGTCATGAGATATAAATGTTTACCCAATGAATTAGAGGGATATATATGTCCCACCCATCTAATAATTAAATCATTCTTTCATTTACCACACAATAAACATAAATCATTCATCATAGCCCAATGAATAAAATGGAATTCATAAACATCATCCCCTCATAACATAATCCATATAGAACAAATTTATATCATTTCATGATAAGAAAAATGAAACCATGTAAATAATAGAGGCATTATACTTGAAACATAAACATATTAAATAATTTTATCTTATATGGTAAATAATTTTGATAAAAGGCTTTAAATTAATTCTTGAGGAAAATATCCATTCATCTTCAAAATCATTTTATTTTATTGAAAGGCCATGCAATTTTAAAAGAAAATGATTTTTTCGAAAATAATCATGAAATCTTGTAGATGAAGCATCATGGAAATATGGTGTTATGAAATCGTAAAAATATTTTCATGTCGTACAAGTTAAAAAAACATTCTCCTCATACTTTTTCCGGAAAAGTCAAAAAGTACCACGTATGGTAAAGAAAAGAAAGATTCGTTCCATACCACATAGTAAAAGTCAAAAGGAGGTAAAAAAAAATTTAAACATACATGGAAGAATAATAAAAACATTATGAAAAAATATATATAACATGGACTTGGATGATAAATATAACCCTAGTAAATACTTACGAATAAACAATCTCGAATAAAAACGAGATTGGAATAATTATCCCTTACCTTATGTAAAATTTCTTATGTATGTGTCTGAGACTCCTGTATAGTGGGTTTGAACATATTATTAACTTGTAATAGAAACATAATAATATTTATGATATCATATATGATTCACTTATTACTTTATATTACCCATTCATTTGTCAATTCCATGTTAAAGCATCATTTTCGGTAAAATCGTTTCATTTATCGTGTGTGTTTTTACTTGTAATTATTCATATGATTACTTAGATCATGATTTCATACTTCTAGAATGTAAAAAATGATAAATATATAATATATATTCAGAATATAAATATATATAATAGATCGATAAGTTGAATGAAATACACCATTCATGGAGACGGTAGGCCGTACGTACACATTAACATTGTTTTTGTTTCCTTATTAAATTGAATAGAAGTAAGTAAATAACATATAGATAAATCCAGTATCATTATTATGTCATATATTTAATGATTAATTATTATATATACTTTATAATCATTCTGAAATGGTTGACCTGGAGAATGAATCTCATCGCGTCGTGGAGACGGTAATCCGTACATACGCACGATGGATGATATCGTTCGCATAATTATTGAATGGAATTGGAGTGGATAATATAATACCTCAGAATCTGTACGATGTTATCATAATCATATATAGTTATTATTTCCACCATTATACCCATCCACCTATGGTGGTTGTGGAAAAACAGATTACACCATGGCGTGGAGATGGTAAGCCGTACGTACGCACGCGCGATGATTTCATTTTTAGTAGGATGGATAGAAGGTGAAATAGGGTTGTTTCATATTTATAATAACATATAAGTATATTATTTATACTAATGTTATTACTTTATATTGAAACAACTAAAGAATAGGAAGTATAAGAAGAAATAAACTTTAATGAATCGGTAGAAGAGATTACCTCTTCCTTGACGTGCCCCTTTTAAACTTCCTCTTAGGGTGCTAGATTTGGACTTTTGAGAATAGAATAACCTCTAGAATATTACTAGGGAAGTTTATAAGAGTAATGGACAGGTTTTGGCCGATCTTGAAGGCTCAAAATATTTGAATAGGAGAGTAATGAGGTGCCATTTTTTAACAGAGGAGAGGGGCAGTTTGGTAAACCTCACAAATATTAATTTATAATAAACTCAAACCCCACTTATAAACCTCCAACAATGACTCAATTAGAATATTATATGATATAGGGTTTCAATATCATCAACCAATAAAATTCATACATGTTTTATGTTTATTTTAAACCTTATTATTTTGATTTATCCTTATTTAATCTATTTAATTTTTTTTGTGGTAATGATATTATAACTATTAAATTGTTATAAATACTTATTTATGTGTTGTAAATTTTCTATAATTAGATACATTATTACATGTTATACCATATAATATTCAATTGGTAATTTTTAAATATTTTTTTCAATTTTAAAAAATGTAATAATATATTATTTTTATAAAATATCAATAGTGTCATTTTTGACACTATTTATTTATTTGAATTTAAATAAAATCTACCCAAAGGATATATTCGAACCAAAATATTAAATAGACTCATAAAATGTCATATTAATCTGTAAAATTCGTTTAGCACATTAATTATTTATATAATATTTATTTTAATATTTTTAAAATCATTTATTTTATATTTCTTTTAATAAAATAATTACTACAACATTTTTGTATAATTATTTAATATATTTATTTGTTGCATAAAAATAAAAAATAAAATACGAGGATGGATATAAATTTAATATATTTCATAATGATCACTACAACAAAACCGTTGTTTAGCAGCAGTTCTAGTAACCGCCGCTAAACCTTTTGTAAAAAAGGTTTTGCGGCGGTTTATAATAAACCACAGTGAAATGTTGGTTTTTTTAACACCCAACCCTTTCCCCGCGACCCCGGCCCCCTGCTTCCCCCGGCGACCCCGTCCCCAGCGACACCACGTGACCCCAGCGACCCCGGAAACCCCGCGACCCCGCGATCCCCGGCCCCCCACGACCCCGGAAGCCGCATAATCTTACTCTCTAGGTAGGGTTTTGTTTCTCCTTCTTTAGGTTTTTTGGGTTTTGTAGTAGGTAGGTTTTTATTATATAGTTTAATATGGGATTCATATGCATGTGTATCCTAGAATCCTTTCTTATTGTGGATTGATTCATCCATATCTTCTTCAATTTCATATATTTTTGATAGGTTAATATTGAAAGGAGTGTGAGATTAGAGCACCTTCAATTTTATTTAAATGATAAAACACTTTTTATTAGGTTGATAAAATTTGGAATCTCTCAACATTTAATGTTTTCATGCCACATGGGGAATATCCTCCTGTATCAGGGTCATCGACCATCTGGCTATCTCGATTCACATAATCACATTCATTTTATTTGTCAACAAATATCTCAAATGATGAGTATTTAACATGTTTTGGTCCATTTAAACCATAGGTAGTTTCGAAAATAATGGGGTAATATCAAAGGTAGTATGTCCCAAGTGAGAGATATGGAAAGTTGGAATAAATTATCCCATTCACCCAAACCCATGAAATGGTCTAGTTGTTCAGCAAAAAGGTGTTGATCATGTTCCCTTAGAACAACGTGTAAGGAATATCTGCATTTCCCATATCAGTAATCCCTACCCTCATTGTTGTATGATGGAACTAAATCATGGAGGCGTGGAATGTACTATCACCCTGTTTCTTTTTATAATAGAACATAATTTTGTAATTTCTCCTATGTACCAAACCATTCCAAGAAAATTCTCCCATAGGCTTGAAGAATATTCCATGAATTTTATTTTTCACTATGAGAAAGACATCTATGAAGACCAACAAAGTACCAAGAAGGGGTGTTCTAATGGTGAATAGAGGTGACAATGTGGTCTAAAAAGAATTTTTAGATTCTATCATTAATGTATTCATTTAAAATAATTAAAGAGACACCAGAGTAGCCATTGAAATGGATATTGAAGAACCCATGAAAGTTATCTAAGTTCCCAATACCAATCATGTACATGATTTCAAATATGGATTCATACTACAAAACCATATCATGGTGTCTTGAAGTGAAACTATGCTAGATAATTTGAACTGATCCTATGTTACCAAGACCATGATAGTTATAGTATAAGGTTTTCATTATGATTGGTGGGGATGGTTAATGATAGCCTCCACAATTATAATTTAATGAATGGTTCCATCCTCTACCACATTCCACCTTTTGGATGGTCTCTCATTAACCAATGGATACCCCATACACTATTTTGAACTATTTCTTTGTGTTGAGTTTTGTTCACACCCTATAGCACCTCTCAATATCCTTTTCCACGTCTTTTATATCAAATTAAACTTAAATGATTATTTTACTAGTTTTTTTCATTATAGGGCGGTATTTAAAGGTTTAATGAGGCCTTGGGGGATAGCCCAATATAGTGGGTCTATAGGGAACTTCTAAAAATTGGTTGTGGATGTTGATTTATTTGGAGCTAACCTATTAGGATTTGATACTGAATGTCACACCTTTCTTCAAAGCATATAAAGTTATCCCAATGAGATATTTCAGTCCTAGAAGATAGTTCCACCTAAACCACATAATCAATCAATGGACTGATTGAGAAAATATCCAACCTAATACCATTTGATTCTATTTAATGAGAATGGAATTAGTATTCCACTATTTGTAATCATCATTCTTCACTAGTTGGTATCTATTTCTTATTGACTCAGGCATTTATAATGTATGTTTTAAACCTTCCAAAATCATTCTATTCAATGTGATTTTTGTACCCTCAGGTTTAAACATTTGAGAATCATTTTAGCAGTTAAATAAATTGTGAAATTATATTCATCTGCACCTTCCAATTTGGGTATGAATCTATTTTGGATACCCCAAATACATAACATTAGATTCTCCTTTTGTAATGTCTTATCAAAACCATGGTCCCTTTCATAGGATATTAAACATTGTGACACAATGGTCTAAACATCATGACCATAAAATTAATGTCCCCCTCTAAGGTATTATATGATACTAATAATCCTTAATTCACATCAGGTTGTGTTTTGGAATATCTATGAAGACTAACCAATCATTGGTTCTATGTTTATATATATAAAAATGTTAGCAGCTACAGGTCTGAGAACCATGACCATAAAATATCTGAGCCATCCCCTATGGATATATGCATATGTGTGTCAAGATCTACATCCATGTCATATTTTTATTCCTCTCTTATTTCGCTATATATATCACATAATTTTTCTCAAGGATACATTCCCTTAAACTCTATACATAGATTGGTCTATGAACAATGAAATTAAACATAGTTTGAATACCCATGAGATTGTTTATATGATCATTGGGATCACAATTCATGTGATTCTCTCATTTCCATTATTTTATAATATTCTACACCTGCCTATTATATCCATGATATAAGAGATTAAAAGACAATAATATTTTTTCAATACATCTGATCCTAAAATAGAATAAATTTTTTTTTACATTAAAATATGTGCACAACACCTCATGGTTTTCTGCAATAATGAAACTATTATGAAAACTCACATCATTTTATTCAACACATTTCAAAATTCCAACCACCTCACATTCAATTAAAAATGAATTTCCATAAAAATATAAAAATTAGACTAACATTCAATAATTTAAAATACTAATTGAAAGATACATAGCACTAACTATGTTAGAAAAATACTATAAGAACCTAGGGAAATATTTGAGCCCCCCCTTCTATGAATGCACATTAAAAAACATATGAAAAGTATGATAATTCAATAAAAATGGTAAATCCATAAAAAGTTTCAAGTTAATCCCCTAAAAGTGTATCTTCTTACAAAC
This sequence comes from Viscum album, assembly GCA_963277665.1. NCBI lineage: Eukaryota > Viridiplantae > Streptophyta > Magnoliopsida > Santalales > Viscaceae > Viscum > Viscum album. The sequence goes on from OY728123.1 coordinate 211,486,659, forward strand.
TAGTACTCCGCCCGTGCGATGCACGAAACTGTAAAATAATTCTTATTACTAACTATAGATTACTATTTATAAAACATAATAGTTTACTATCTGTCTTCTTAAGAGTACTATTTGTAATAGATGCGAAGAAACAGTAACATTTAATGTATTTTAGTCACAAATAAGTGGTGAATAATTATTAATTATAAGTGAATCTATTAAGAAGACATCAATATAAAATTTTAAATTAAGATACATCAATTGTAATGTGAAACATTTTGGAATAGTCAAGGATGTAAACCCGACTTCAATATAAACTGCATTTAGGGAAATAATATTGCATACTATGAAAGACGAAGTTTAAGAGGAGATACTTAAAGAATAGTTTATCTAATAAAAAACTGATGTGATGAGGAATAATTATAATAAAAAAAATTGTTGTCCACAAAAAGAGATGTTGTGATGTTTAAACATGTAGTAATTTTCCAGAAAGTATGAAGATGTTCCCAATTCATTTCAACTTTTCCACACCAATATAAGATTGGTTGGAATCTTCCTTGTCTAACACATCATAAGAGTACCTGAATATGCAGCATAAGAATACAACATAATAATATATACAACATAAGTATACAACATAAGAATACATGAATATGAAGAATTAAGTATTAATGTCACTGAGAAATGGACATGAATGAAATATCACATTCAAATGGACAAGAAGCACACAACAGATGTTTATACATCATGATCAATAAATGGACAGGAATGAAAAGAGAATTAAAAGTAGCAGCCCCCCGTCCTCTCCCCTCCCCCCTTGGCCATCCTTTTCCCCCAGCAACCCCTTCTCACTACCATATTCCTCTTCTCCGCTCCCCTCCCCTCCATCCTGCCCAGCCCCTCCCCTCCCCTCCCCTCCATCTTGACCCTCCCCTCCCCTCCCATCCCCCTGCCCTACATTTTCCCCCAGCCCAGATGCCCCCCTGCCCCTCCTCTCCCCTCCCCTCCCCTCCCCTCCATCCTGCCCACCCCCATCCCCTCCCCTCCCCTCCCCCTACCCAACATTTTCCCCCAGCAGCCCCCTCCCCCAGCAGCCCCTCCTCTCCCCTCCCCTCCCCTCCCCTCCATTTTGCCCAGCCCCAGCCCCTACCCCTCCCCTCCCCCTACCCAACATTTTCTCTCAGCAGCCTCCTCCCCCCTGCCATCACCCTTCCCTCCCCTCCCCTCCAACCTATCCCTCCCCTCCCCTCCCCTCCCCCCTGCCCAACATTTTCCCCCAGCAGCCCCCTCCCCCTGCCCCTCCTCTCCCCTCCCCTCCCCTCCCCCTCTATCCTGCCTAGCCCCTCCCCTACCCTCCCCTCCAACATGCCCAGCCCCAGCTTCTCCCCTCCCCTCCCCCCTACCCAACAATTTCCCCCAGCAGCCCCCTCCCCCCTGCCATCACCCTCCCCTCCCCTCCCCTCCCATCCCCTCCAGCCTTCCCAGCCCCAGCCCCTCCCCTCCCCCCTGACCAACCATTTCCCCCAGCAGCCCCCTACCCCCTACCATCAGCCTCCCCTCCCCTCCCCTCCAACCTTCCCAGCCCCTGCATATATTATAGAATGTTTACATTACAAAAAAATGGGTGAAAACTATAAAAGAAACTAATTTTTTTAAGATAAGATGGTGTTCCATTTGGATCCATACCCCTTTAATCATTTCAGGTTTGTAATCACCTGATATGTTAAAAATAATATACACTAAAAAGTGAAACACATTATAGATAGGAAAGACAACAGGTTGGTTATAATATAACGGTTTAAACATCCAAAATGAATTGAAGTAGATGTTCAATTCTCTTGTATTCTTCCAAAGAATATCAACTAAACCTGCAATATGAAAGTCACTGCATGAATATGATTATCTTTCGATGGGAAATTTATGAATCTGAATATAAAAGTACACAATTAAGAGAATATTTCAGTGAAATGTCACGCTAAATAAATATGTTATTGTTATCCACTGTAATTTTCAAAAAGGATTATTTAGTTCTTATTCCGACCTAGAATACTTGTTGATTTGTTGATGTTAAATCATTTTAAATCTCGGACACCATCATAGGATTCCTGAATACCTATCTTCCTTCATTAAGTGTTTTTCAAGGGTCAGTGGAAGCAGTTAGGTAGTTGGAACAAATTGAGGTGATCCTCAATTATTTTAAGGAACCTGATACTTTGTGTGTGAGAATTTTTAAGAAATAGATTTATAGTTTTAGTAGAGTCTTGTGGGAGTCATTGGTACCTTCTTAACTTCATGAATTTTTGAATTGGAATCTCATCAAGATTGATTTTTTAATGGTTATTTCCTAAGGTAATGAATGTAGAGAAATAGACTGAGATCATGAGACTTTTTATTGGTGACATATCTGTATGGGAGTATGTCAATAACATTTCAAGGTTTGTTATATATTCTCCAAATATAGGGGTCATAAATTATGAGAAATATCATTTCTTTGGTGATGGTCTTCACCCATACCTTGGTACATCTCTACTTTCTTTGGGCATAACATCCATTATGGAGGTTGTCACTAGGGACATGTGAATGGGAGCTATATATTCTTAGAAATTGATGGTTGTTCATTCATTAAGTTTTATCATGTATGAAACAAATTAATAGTGGGAATGAAGATAATCCAATGTGCAAGGAGTAGAGGCAGGATGAACTATAACATGATGAAAAGGCCAATTCTTATAGAAATAGTTCATCAATTTTGTGCTTCCAGTTTAGGGACTCTGAGGAATTTTGAGACCCATTTCTTGATATATCATTGAATTTTTCTCTATTATGGAAATTTTGTTCATCATTATTTGTTTTTGATGATGGGGTTATAGAAGATGTATCATGTTTGATTCCCTATTTTTTGTGTAGGCACATTGTGATATACATAGATAAAAGCTGGATCACATTACTGAGGAACACACCTCAGTATGGTAAGGGTTTGAATCAGTTTTTAGATTTTGCAATTTCTAATTGATCCGTTGAAGGGAGAATAAAATTTCCATGTCATAAATGTAAATTTAGAACATGGTTGAAAAGAGATGAGGTTTATGAACATTTAATACTAAAGAAATTCCCTGCTCAATATTTGTGTTGGATTTGGCATGGAGAATCGAATGTTACAGAAAGATTGAGCACTGATGTTAATCCACATAATGAGGTCCCATGTTCATTGAAAATGGAAAATGAAATGAAAAACCTAATAAATGATTCATTCAGCACTGCAAGACACCACTATCATCATCTAAACATATCAGAACAACCCGAAGAGGGTGCAACAAATTGCGACGTGACAGGTGATGTTTTTGAGACTGTAACACAGGAAGATCAAGATTGACACATATCATTGGATCCTCCTCTTGATTCTGTGAGCCAAATGTAAGAGAAAACTTCACTGAGGAAAATGTGTTTCATGATTTAGTTGATGAGGGAAATCAAGAGTTGTATAGTGGGTGTTTGAAATATTCAAAACTTTCATTTTTGATGAAGTTGTACCATATATAATGTCTATGTGGAATTATAAATAAGGCAATGTACATGATATTGGAATTGATTCGTGATGCATTTCCTGAATCAAAAATCTCAGAATCTTTTTATGATATGAAAAAAGATGTTAACAAGCTTGCTCTGAATTATACAAAAATACATTCGTGTCCCAATGATTGTATGCTTTATTGGGTAGAGGATTAAAGATTACATAATTGAAAGAAATGTTCTTATTCTAGATAGTAGGAAAAGGGTGATGTTGGAAGTCTGAATGAACATAATTTCATGGAGAAGAAGAAAAGGAGCATAGCTGCAAAGGTTTTGCGTTACTTTCCTTTGAATCCACGATTGCAAAGATTATTCATGTCATTGAAAACCGCCGAACAAATGAAGTGGCATTTTGTAGATAATAACAATGGTGGGTTAATGAGACATCCACGAGATTCCCATTCGTGGAATACATTTGATTCATTACATCTCGATTTATCAGCTGATCCTAGGAATGATCGATTGGGATTGGCTGCCGATGGATTCAACCCATTTGGGAATTTGAGTACCAATTATAGCATTTGGCCAGTTGTTTTGATCCCTTATAATATTCCATTGTGGATGTGTATGCAACAAACATATTTTATCATTTACATGATTATTACTGGAAAACAAATGTCTAGAAATGATATTGATGTATACTTGCATCCTTTGATTGAAGAATTGTATGAGTTATGGAGAAACGGTGTTGCGACATTTGATACTTCTTCTAAAACAATGTTCAAAATGAATGTTGCTTTAATGTGGACCATTAGTGACTTCCCTAGGCTTGGGAATTTATCTGGTTGGAACACTTACACGGGTTTGTCTTTTCCCGTTTGTAACTTTGATTTTTCACCCAAATGGCTACCTCACAGTAGAAAATGGTGCTTCTTGTGTCAGCCAAGATTTCTAGATGCATCTCATAGATTTCAGCTGAACAGATCAAAATTTAATGGTTCCATTGATCATAGACCACCTCCAATGTTTTTAAATGGTTTAGAAATATTGGCACATCTTGAAAATGTTGAAACAGAATTTGGGAAGGTTCATCATTTGAATGATAGCGGAAAACAGGTCTGAAGTGTATCGTCAAGCAAAACCAGGACGCAACAATGGAAGAAAAAATGTATATTCTTCAAACTTCCGTATTGGGAATTTAATTTGTTGGGGAATAATCTTGATGTGATGCATATTGAGAAGAATGTCTGCGACAATTTGATTTTCACATTGCTTAAGGAGCATGGAAAGTCAAAGGATCATCTCAATGATCACAAAGACATACAAGTAATGACCATAAAACAAGATCTCTGGACAGATGAGAATGGAAAGTATCCTCCGACAGTTTTTGCAATGAAAAATAGGGATAAAGATACATTATTTAGAATGTTAAAGAATGTTGAGGTATCTGATGGGTAATCAAGTAACATCTCGAGGTGTGTTGACTTGAAGAATCGTAAGTTACATGGATTGAAGAGCCACGATTCATATATTTCGTTAAAACAGTTACTACCATTGGCGTTGCGTACATTATTACCTGAAAAAAAAACTATTGTTGTACTCCAGTTCTGCACATTTTTCAGAAAACTATGTGATAAATCTCTACATCCATTTCACCTAGACAACCTCCAGGAGAGGTTTTTATTGACCCTTTGCACAATGGAGATGATCTTTCCTCTGTCATTTTTTACAGTAATGATGCTTTTAACTGTGAATTTGGTTGAGGAAGATAAATTAGGAGGCCTCGTTCATTATCGATGGATGTATCCAATTGAGAGGTAATTTATTTATATGTTTTCCTGTTAAGTAAACAATTTTTGGTACTTAATTAAATGCATAATTATGTTTATTTTATTTCACAGATATCTTGGGCATTTGAAATCATACATGAGAAATAAAGCTAAACCAGAAGGCTCAATTGCTGAAGGCTATGTGGCTGAAGACTGTCTTACCTTTTGTTCTCAATACTTGGATGATATTGAGACAAGATTTAATCAAGTTGGACGTGTTGAAAACACATAGAATAAATCTCAAATACATCATAAATCCAATATATTTCCTTCTATTGGCCGATCAGTTGGAAGGACCTCAAATGTGACACTGACTGAATTGGAATTATTACAGGCACATAGATATGTGCTGCTGAATAGTGAAATTGCAGATCCATTTATTGAAGAGTTGAGGATAAAAACAAGAGACGAATGAGAGGCCGAACATGAAATGAGAAAGATATAATGAAAGATATTAATAAAGATCTTTTAGAATGGTTTACATGACGTGTATGTTCATAAATATTGCAATAAATACGAATATTAGTTTGACACATAAATTTTGTAAATCTAATAAAGTATATTTCTTTTTTCAGATCATGAATACTAAAACTCGAGAAGAGGTATTAGAAGATTTGAAGTTTCATGCTTGTGGTCCTCTAAAAGAAGTTAGAAAGTTCGACACTTATAATGTGAATGGCTTTAGATTTCGTACAGTCGATCAAGAAGTGGGTTTGAGAACACATAATAGTGGTATATTTACATTTGCTGAAATGGAATACTATGGAATGCTTCATGATATTATTGAAGTAAACTACCACAGACATTTTTCGGTAGTTTTATTCAAATGGAAATGGGTCAATATTATCAGAGGTGTTAAAAAAGATTCCTTGCAATTTACTTCTGTGAACTTCTCTCGCATGATGGATGTTCGTGATCGTGAACTGCATGATCCATATATCTTAGCATCACAAGAAAAAATGGTATATTATGTGAATGATGTTTCTGATGAAGGGTGGAGTGTAGTTTCTCACGTAATACAAAGAGATTTGTATGATATGGGTGATGAAGTGGAAAATTAGACCTCTGAAATTGAATTTAATCAGCAACAGGAAGCAGAATTATTTGTCCATCATGATATTGAAAATATTAGTCTAGAAAGGATGAATGAAGTGGATGAAGCAATGGAGCAGGAAACAGACATGATTGAAGGGGAAAATGATTGTATGTACAATTATTTATTTATTCAGTAACCACTTGTTTCATTTCTTCAGTCATTCATTATCATTGTTATATATATTTTTTCTGTTAGTACTCCATCTATTATCATTTTTAATTTTTTTTCTGCATATTTTTTTTGAAATATATATTCTGAACTTAATTTTATTTGATTAAATGATAGGAAGGCCAAGGAAGAAGCGTTACATTATTTCATCCAGTTCTGCGACAGATGTCTATCCATTTGGCTCCCTCCTCACGACATCTGATGAACCAGCTACCGACACCCCATGCACTATCTCCCCCTACACCATCCCTCACACCATCTGTGGATGTCCCAGTAGAGGCTGAGTCATCGACTCCCCCTTTAGGAGCCTCAGCATTGGGGTAGTGACGCGCCCCTTCCATTTCATCCTGGACATACTAGAGTGTCACTATCATAGGTACAAATTTTAATTAAATAAATTTATTACATTTTGTTTATACTAATTTTTTTCTCATTGAAGATGACAAAAATGAAACCGTGGAGAAAAAAAATAAAAATTTCAGATGTATGGAATCTGAATGGAGAGAAGATTTTTGTGCCATTTTATTCTTACGGGGTCCCTACGGATGATGTCGTGGGGTTTCTTGGCCAGATTCTAGGCCAGCTGGATGCGGAGCCCATTTCCCTTCCCATTTCATATGACGATTGGAGACATATGCCTCCAAGCTAGAAAAATGAAGTGTTTGATTCTCAAATCAAGGTAAATTTATTAAATTATGGTTTATTTTAATGTCATGTTACTAATTTGTTCAAAATGAATTTCTGTATACAGATGTTCTTCCACTTTACCATTGCTGATGTGATAGCACGAAAGTGGACATTGAAAAATCTACGTAAGGTGTGGAAATATTTTAAATGGAGATTGTGGTGTGATGTGAATGATGCTTCATTGACCATTCTGCAAATGTATGAGAAGCTACCAAGTGCGGTACCAAAATAGCAGTGGAAAGTGTTTATTGACAGACATCAGGATCAGAAGCAGATGGTATTGAAATATATATATTATTATATTATCCTCATTTTACATTCATACATGTATATGAACAGGACATGACATTCAATACATCATTATTAAATTTCATTTTATTTATTTCAGGATCTATAAAGATAGAATGCGTCAAACCGAGCGAAGCAAGTCATCCCACACACTGCGGGCTCAAAAAGTTTTTCTATAAGCGAAGTTCATTGGTAATATTTTAATTAGTTTAAATATATATAAGACAATATTATCTATTTAATATATTGAATTGTTGATTTATCTTTGATTAATGCAGTCACAGAGCTTAGGCCATGAAGCATCGAGAACTGAACTGTGGTTGGATGTTCACAAGAAATCAGATGGATGTTTTGTTAATGAGCCTGCTAAAGAAGTTGGGGTATGAAGTCAATTGTTTTATCATAATAACATCGTATCAATTTTTTCTGTGTTACTATATATTGATATTTGATTTTTAGGTCAAAATTAAAGAACTATGGGATTCCAATCCTGCGCATTCCTACTATGTCTCCCAGGATGACCCGGTTGCTAAAGTCCTTGGGAATGAGCATCCTTAGAGAGTGCACGGGATGGGTTTGGGACCCGTGCCATCTGAGGTTTTTAGCAGGCCACTGGGGATAGCTGATTCATCTACTCCTAACATTAGTCAGCTCAGATATGCTAAGAAAGAGATTGTTTCTTTACAAAACACAGTTCACCAGCAAGGGGATCAGATATCTGCACTACAGAAATAGTTGACTGAACTACGTCAGCAGATGAGCAGATATGCCCCCGATAGGAGTGCATTGATTGGTGGTATACAGGTAAATCACAGAAAATCAGAATCATTTAGTTTGATAACATTTATTTGTTTTAAGTTTTAATATAAATATGTAACCATATTTAATTTTAAATATAATGTTATTACAGGTGACAACACAAAGTGGAAATGTTGGTGGAGAGGGTGACGATGCATCATCGGACCCTGAGTAGTTGTACTGTTGATGTGTTGAACAAAAATGAAAATATTTGGTTTGTATATGTAACATTTGTGGCACATAGTTTCCACCACAAATTTTCATGTCCTAAAATTTCCTTGATTTCTCACGTTTCTTTTTATGCATTTTATTGATTTCTGATGTTTGTTTTTATGTCTTCATTTCTCGAGTGTGGTATACATCATTCCATTTATTTCTGTTTTGAATTGGTAGTTGAGATTTTGGATGACTAGGAGTTAAACCCATTGTTCATGTTTTGAACAAATTGGTTCATTTCATAGTGATCAAGGGGATAGTGTTGTGGACTCTTTGGTGAGGCCCATTGTTGAAAATGTATGATTTAAGCTTCAAAAGTATATAAACATGCTCTAGCTATTCTAAAATGTCATGAGAATGTTCTAAATCAAGGGTGGTTCACTAATATATAGGTGTGACTGAGGGGTGATAAATTAGCATAAGTCCATGAATATAGGAAAGAGTACTCTATAAATTAAACTATAATCTCGAAGATGGATGTTGAATTGATGCACAATTTTTATGTCTTATAAAAACATGGATTTTATGAAAATAACTTCTACCAAATACTTCAATATTAGGATGGTTACAATGGACCATTTCCAACCATAACTGTTTTGATCACTGAACAGTTATTCCCTGACTTGAACTGCATTCCAAACACAATTTCCACTTAATCATGGTCTGTCTGGTAATTATTACCTATCATTATATCCCTGAATTATTTATATTATGATTAGTAATTCCATTTTTTGATTCATTACAAGCTACCCGGTCATGAAAATTTAATTACTCGAATTCGAGAACTTCCTTCTTTACCATTCATGACTATTTTTTCTACAACCACTCTCCCAAAGGTTACATTTTTCATGACATATGTGATTCTCCCCACCATAGGATTTTAATATTCATCATTTCAATAAAAATAGGAATCTAATTCCCATGAAAAACACTATGTCCACCACTAAACATGGTTTCTGGATGTGAGTCAACATAATTATACCATGTTCCATCACGACAAGACATCCTTGGCTTACGCTGAAGCCTCATCTGGAACTAATATTCCATCCTTGAACAACCTGTGGTTCACTTCCTACCACATAGATTTACAACATCCACTTAATAATAAATAGAAATGGTCTATTCATAATCACATGTATTATGCAATCCTCATTCCATGAAAACACATACAATCAACATCAATAACTACATCTTGAACTTTAACCCAGATTGATGATGTTATAAAACTCGATCCTCTTACATAGTCATTCATAGAACTAGGATAACTTTGCTTTTCTACTAAAAACTCTGGTATACATCACTAACCACAACATAGTTAATACCTTGGTAACCTCACTCAGGGAGTGATCAGTTAACACAACATTTTTAGATCCCACAACCCTAAACCAAGTAGTTATGTTATAATACCCCTCAAGGTGTTACCTGTGATTTCATCCATCAAACTCTCAGAGACTAGAAATGTTTTCACAAAACACCACACAACTCTCTCCACCAAACCTTAGTTAAATAGGAAATTTATATGATATTTACTAGTAAATTGATGTTACATCAATTAAATGGGAGCACCCATTTCATATAATTCATAGGACCAATGACACTGTGCATTCTTGGTATTTTCTAGCCTACTCAAAAAATCAAACACAAGGGTCATGTTGTCCTACATATCCATTTAACATGGATGATGACTTCTTGAGTCATACACCTTTGAAATTAAACTCACACAACTAACTAAACTAAATAAAATTATATTTTCATGTCAATCCCACTAATATCAAGCATTAAAGATGCTCATAACACCTAGAAGTTATACTTATCTCTTGACCACCTACCAACATAGGGAATCATTCCACAACTAGAGTCCTACTCAATCCCAAAATACATAAAAAACAGATTCTTGGACCAAAAACTAAAAAGATGCATCCAATGATGATTAATATCTCAAGGGATGCTAGAAAACCTAGGTTAACCCCTCACATAACACGAGGAATCAACTCTAATTCTATGTCTGCTCCTAAAAGGTCACTAGAATCTGCCACCTAACCAATATTCCAACATTAAAAGATGTCAACTAAGACTCATGAGAAATATCCACATTCCTATAAAAGCTATATCCCAATGTAACTCTAAAACAATTCCCACAATAGGATTTTTTATAACAATATATTTCTAATGTGTTATTTAAGCTATTTCATCAGTTCAAATATATTATAAGTATTAAGGATGGTTTATAGGCCACAAAACCCAAAAAAATCATTATATAAATGGGTTGGTACTAATATAACTACTAATTCATCAATAATCAAATTTTAAAAGTAGAGTGGAATCGCTATTCATGATCTATCCTAAGAATGTGAAGTTATAAGATTTAGTGGAATCGAGTTTGGGATGTTACAATGTTGTATCAATGGAGTTTTATCTTCCTAGTATTTACTATTTAGGATATTGTATACATGAGTATGAGGAATGTGTTGGAACCTTTGATTGTTTTTCCATTTTTTATTTGTTTTTTAGGGAAGTGGTGATGCAGAATACAAGTTTTTTTTTATTCTGGGTAGCTTTTCGCGGTGGTTTTAACCGCCGCGAAATGTATACTGGTGGCGGTTTAAACCGCCGCTAAATAGGAGAATCGTGGCTGCCTCATTCCTCAACGGTTTACCTGAATTTACCACTGGTTATACTACCACTGGAAATAGAGTTTATTTGTGGCCGTTATAACTGCCGCGCATAAAGCGATATCCAGGGCTCGTATAAACGCCGCTAAATTCAGGAAAACCCCCGCAAAATGAGGCACCTACGATGCTTTTCTGAAACCGCTGGTAAACGTTAAAAACCACCGCTAAAATATTGTCGACGCCCTATTTTGTGGTGGTTTCTGTAAAACACCACCAAACAGTGTAGCGGAAGTTTAAAACGATTCTAAACAGTGATTCTGTTGTAGTGAATGATTTTAGTCGAATTTATGTTCTAAAATCTACTTTTAAAATGTTATCTTTATTAAAGTATGAAGGTGAAAACTTTGACATCATTTAAAATAATATAATATAAATGTCATAATATGTTTTATAATGCTAAAAATGATCCACAAGTATACCCTTGGATGATTAGGGAATATATATAATCTACCACTAAAGTTTGGTCAAGTTTCAGGTCTTTTTGATGGGTATTAATATTTTAATAAAAACTATATTATTGATTTTTCACTAAATAAATAATTTCTGCATCATTAATGTATAATCTCTTAAGGTAATTAAATATTTCATAAAAATCATAAATAAATTACCATGATGAAGAAAAAAATTATCTTTCAAATAAGTATTTATAATCGAATTTATATTCTGTATATCATTATATTAAAAAATACTTCCATTATTAAAGTTTGAGTGAGACATATTTCACATTCTTTAAATAAAATAAATTAAAGGTCTTAATCACATCTAAGTGGGATAAAAAACCATTTTGACCCATGTATATTTTAGGATGAAATATAATCATCCGATGATATCAGGACAAGTGTTAGTGAAATTTCTTAATATTTTATTAACCCTTAATTACCTAATTTACCTTTAACTGTGGTAAATAAAATTTACCATAGTTACTATTCATAATGCCCAAAAATATAAAGTAGCATATTAACATAATCTGGAACTACTAATTTCAAATATAGAATCCATTTTTTCAAATTCAATACACAAAAGTTGCAGTATTTAATTTTAAATTAATCCGGCTGTTGGTAAAACAGGTTTTTAATGTTAAAACATTGCAAAAGATTGAAATTTTTTTACTTATGAATTCAATCTAAAATTAATGAAAATGACTCACATTATATTAAATGATAAAAATATATTCTTTTTATACTTTAAAACCATTAAAAATTATACTTTTACTATATAAATTATCTTGATGAACAAAATTCTTTTTTAAATAAAATTTAGTATATTTTTACTATTCATCAAAATATGAAAGTTAACTGAATTTTTTTTAAAAATTATCCAAAGTAAAATTTTATATACTTTTTATAATTAATAAGTTTATTTTTTTAAATTGAACTCATAAATGTGTAAAAAAACTATATTTATATTTGGTGTGCCATCAAAAGGTGGCAAAACTGCATTTTTTTTAAAAATACTTATTTTACCTGAATTTTTTTTCTATTCTCATAGCATGTTCTAGAATATGTGCAAGATGAATGATAATGTTATAAAATTAAAATTTTGGTTAATAATATTCATAACGGCCAGTTCATAATAAGATTATAATAATATATCATTTTTTAGTGAAACTCGGTATTGGGTACAAGACACACTATTGAGGAAGGTCTCTCTTGCGTGCAACACAATCAGTGAATAGTGTTTGCATATACTAAAAGATAATATGGTGTTACCTATAGTGAAATCTAATCTTGGTGTAGATTATAACACTAGACCTGAAGGAAATTAAAAAATAATATTTCTCATAAAATATTTGGGTGTTACATTCATTTACGGGGAGTTATATTTTTTAAAAGGAACATTAAAAAAATCTTCCCGTAACACAATCTTAATTCAATAGAATTTCTCAAATTCATACCCATTTTCAAGGACACTCTATAATAGGTTTTTAAAGCATTATATTTATAAAATCACTCATTTTATTATGAAAATACTAGCATGCTTCACTTATGGTTGTATAAAAATTTGTTCCCAAAATAACTCTTCTTTTCAAAGTAAAGGAGTTTTTATTTCAAGAATTACTTGATGATTTTATAAGAGTTTTTTCATCTATTTAAACACTCTTGTTGAATAATATGTATTATTGGGATTAATATTTTATGATATCATCTACCATATTTAAATGGAATGTTTTATTATTAGTCTGATTATGGTTGTGTTATCGCAAAACCACTCACCATTTTACTCCTAATGGTTTGTGTTTATACTTAATGTTTGGTGAAATTTATTTACATTTAATAAATTAGTTTCTATATGAATGTATATGTTGTTTATTTTTATCCCTGTTCATACTAGGAATGCATTTTACTTATTAAGTGTTGGGTGGGGCTTTCTATAGCCCATCAGTGCATCAGTAGGTCTCATGAGACAAACTATGGTATTGGTATAAAGCTTTGACAATTTGGATATTTTTGGGCTTGGAACAAGGCCTTGGAGGTATGGTTATGATACCATGCATTATTAATTCCATCATTATGAAAATACTATTTTTAGTTCATGACATTATTTTACTAATAGAATACTCATTATTATGTTTTATTATCGCATTAATTATTCAGCTTGTATTCCTGCCAAAATGTGTTCGTGTTTATTTTTAAAGGCATGTGTTTTTTGTTATTCACCATGCCTAATGTTTATGTTTATGATATCATCCACTATATTGATTAACCTTACTGAGCATTTGAGCTAACCTCTTTCTTATGTTTCATTTTCTCATTACATGAAGATGTTTATTATGAGTGACATACAGGGATAAACAAATAGTTGTGGATATTAGCAATAAAACTTATATGTTGTATTTCATTTCAAGTTGTAAATTTGAACTTCTGTATCTATCTTTTTTCCAAATATACTAAACTACGCAGTCATTTGTGATTAATAGTACAGTTTTATATTCTGATTTAATCAAATAAGGCACCGGCTCTAGAAAAATAGGGATCAGGTACTTGAAATATTAATGAGTCTTTGTGTACACCAAGATGTCATACAAAAATATTACAACAAACTGATCTATGTAAGAGTGGAAGACTATGTTTATCAAGGACGTAAACAATTTTTGTGCATTCATCAACCCAATAAGAATTACAAATAACTCATATAGGCCATACATTATTCTAAAAGTTGTGATCTGTATATCATAAGTCCCAAATCATAACTGATGATACCCCAAACTAAACTCTATCTTTAAGAACACATAATATCTATTAAACTAGTCAAGTAGATCTTGAATATTCAGAATAGGATACATGTTTGTCATAATCTTCTTGTTCAAATTTTGATAATTGAAATACAATCTCCCACTCCTATAATCCTTCTTTGAAAACAACACATGTGATCAACAAGGTGACTTGCTTGGATGAATAAATCCTTTATCCTCCAACTCCTCTAGCTATGTCTTGATCTCTTGAAGCTCCATTCGTTCCATTTTGTATGGTGGAATAGAAACTAGATCATCTCCTAACATGATATCAATAGTTAATTCAATATCTCTCTATTGTGTAAACCCTGATAAGACCTCAGGAAACAAAACATGAAATAGTTCAACTACTTGTGGAAAGTCAACATTCATCACACCCACATAATCCAACAACAAACTAGAAACTTGGGCTATAATATCTCTAAGTCATTTAGTAATTTTCCCTACTCTAAATGCCGAGATATCCCAACCTATACACTGAATATATTTTTCACCCTTAATATATGTAAAGGTCACTATACTCTAGTAATAATCAATGTGGGATTGATATAAGACTAGATAGTCCATACCCATCACTAGGTTGAAGCCAGAGATATCATGAATATAGATATCCCAGAAAATGCGGCACTCCCTGATCTCAAGAGATCATCATTTTCACAGACAGATTTCTCTAAATCGTACTTCCAAAGGTGTATCTATCATTATTACCCCACACAAAAACTCTAGATCCAAGATCAAAATATTAACATGTTTTTATATATATAATAGTTAGAGGTACCAATATCAAATAAGGAATTAGATAATGTATAAGATGCATGAATAATACCTCTTATTGTAGATTGCCTAGCCCCTCTATCCACAAGTGTAGGCTGCATTGCATGCAACTGTCATTCGCCACTACCTTATGTTGCAGTCAGACTTCCTTGAGTTGTACCTCTCGGCTGATATGGGAAATAATTACTAGGAGGACCACATAAACTTCCTCTACCACCTCATCTTTCTACCAAACTGATATGTGGTAGAATATATGGTTCCTTCACCCTGGTTCTGTCCAGATCCTCCATCTTTAACCATTTTTATTGAGTTCCTATAGAACCTATGTAGATTCCCCATATTACAACATGATAGACACCTTATTGGTGGTCGATGAAAATTTTTATGAATGTATTTCGTCAAACCACACTAGTGGAAAATCATCTGAGTAATATCCTGAGTTATTGATCCCTCATTCTGAGTACTCATTTTCCCACTAACCTATATAAACTTCTCATAATGATGACTCTTTTTCATTGAATTCACACCTCCTAATCATCCAGTAGAAACTATCTATCCAACATTGGAATACTCCTTTAGGTTCCCCTCATCTATGAGATCCTAATCCACCACCTCAAAAAAATTATTTAATTGAAAGAGGTTATCTTTGGATTTAATAACTCACGTATGTTCATCCTTATATAGTCTATCCATGGTAATATCATCTCCTACTAATGTTGGTGAAAAGAGATGAAGACCTGTAAAGTATCTATCATTATACACCACTGACATCCTCCCCTGAGTCAACCTAAGGAACCTTTTTAACTCTCTCCATCCATAGCATCTCTAGGTAGAAGTTCTCCCAGAACCTCTCCACGAAGTCCATCCATAACATACCATAAGACTATCCCGTCATATAAGGACCCGACTTTATTACATACATAATATTTAATTTAGTCAAGAAAACACTTCCTTTTACATTGAGGATATTTTCAAGTTTGGATCTTTAGAGAATTATGAAAAAACATTCATAACATTACACATTTTTACATAGTGGATACCATACCAACAGTTTCCATTTTTTTCAAAATATAAAACATTTAAACTTAAAACAAGACTCCTTGACAATTATTCAAAATTTAACGAGTCTTCTTTCATTGTATTAAAAATCCCATAGCCTATGAAAAATAATTTAAAAACTTTGTTTGAGCACCAAAGCTGAGTAAGGGGTGAAAAAGGAAGGAAAGAGTACATTAGTCCATGAATACTCATAACGTATGAAAACATTTTCAGAATATGTGCTTTTCACTCATATATACTTACTTTGTGTAACATGAGATTCAAACAAGATCCACACAAAATATGATAATATAAAAATAATCATATATTTATCTTCGTTCATTACTTACATAACATTTTAACCATTCTTGGCTACCTTATAATCCATAACCCTCACGACTACCATACTTTGTGTAACCATCATAGTACCACTTGGAGTAACCATACAGTCGACCTCCAACATACACATACCCAATGAATTTTAGGGAGATATAGGTCCCACCCTTCATCATAAATAATTCCAATGAACCAAAACATAAGCATACAACATGAATAATTCCATAAAAAACAATTTTTGGAATTTCGTAAAACCGAATTTAAAAAGAGGATTTTTAAAGAAAATCCCCTTATAAAAATCATAAAATTGTAGAGAGACTTAATAGAGTGGACGGAGTATGTATATATACTGTAAATATACATAATAAAACATAATATAAACATAACCCATCACACAAATAATTTAAATAGCACATAAATAATTAAGTGGAAGTTTAACCCAAATAATGAAAATCGGGTTAAGAATTCCCTTACCTTGGGTTTGTATTACTTCCAACTTGTTTAATCCTCCTGTATAATGGTTAATAGAGTGTTATTAATATTTTAAAGAAATATTTTTATGTTTATAACATCTTATATGATCATTTCATAACATCTTTTCACCCTTAATTGTTAGTATTTTTCGCCTTGCACAGTTTTTGGTTAAATTCATTACATGATTTCTATGATTGGTTCATGGTAGACATTCTTGTCGATTGGAAGAGAAACAGTAGAATTTGAATGGTGTAGTATTTTAATATAACCAAAAACATAAATTATTACATTTATCATTTTGAATTCTTACATGATGATGATTCATAAGTAATAACATTAATGATGTTCGTTTAGATCCTTTTAGTGGTTCTTTGATAATAACAACCTCGTTTTGTCTTATAAATGATAACCATGAGTAAAAAAGAATTATAGAAAAATGGGTGAGTCATAAAACATATATTATAACCTATATCAACCATATAAATGGTTTCATGACCATACTTGAAAGAATAAATTGAAATTGAAATCACATCATCCACGATCTCGATAATTCGACACAAACAGACAATGTTTTTATTCTTTAAATAAGTGGGAGAGGAGAATAATAATGATGAGTAATTTTTCATAAACATGATAAAATACAGAGTATACATGATTTATGGATATTTAATTCCACTTGGGTAAGGAGATATGAATAAATAATAATGAAGGAACTCAAAATAAAAGAAAAAGTGAGAAATCTCTTAGAAAACTTCAACAGCCTAACGGCTACACAACATTGTTTTATGAAATATTACAAAGATAGGGGACAAGGTTCACCCTTCCAGAAATGAATCATAATATAGAAAATATCAAAAATAATAAGGAAATAAGAATATGGTATGGAAACATGAAAATTATACCACATAAAATAGAATTTGAAAGGAAAAAAGAAAGCAATTGAGAATTTTCTTACCTTGTAGAGTAACCCCTAGAACATGAAGGCTGGGACATTTGGGTCTTGATGAAACCTTGGGGGGACTACTATTAAGGTAAGGATGCCAGATCTTCGTTGAGGTAGAATTGGGGATGAATTCAATGAAGGGAAGAGTTGGTATTTATAGGAAATTTGAGGGATTATTTTAATAATTTTCAAAGGACACCTCATGAGTGGAATTTACAAAACCATGGGATTTCCCAAGGCATTTTGCCATGGTATAGGCCATTTTGGACACCTCAAATATTATTTTACTATACACAAGTCTACCAGATTTATGACATCATTATTATATCATTAATGATGACATTAACACACCGAACCAAAAAACTGTATTTTTTACTATTCACCGAAAAATCAAATATTGTAGAAAAATTCCCAAAATTCACCCTAACCATTTATCGATATTTAGATTTCCAAAATGAAGTAAATTTTTTGAAAATATTTTTCTAAATATTTTTAATTTAATTTTTAAATAAAATCATACTTAATTTAAAAATTTACAATTCTGATTCTGTAACTACTTCTATATCACAATGAAAAATTGACTTAGATTCTATTATCTTAAAGACTTAATAAAAAAATAATAATAATTTTTATTATTCATTAAGGTCATATCACTATTCATATTACTATTCATAAGGGTATGTTACTATTCACCAAAAAACAAGTAGGTTCCAATAGACTCAAAATAACATACTGAACACAAATGTAGATGACTGTTTCTTGAAATTCAGAACATAGAAGTATAAAAGTACTGTTTTAAAGGATAATTAAAAATATCTATTTAAAAAAAAGTTCCATGCATTTCTATTTATTTTTAGAAAAACATGGGGGGTCACATTATCCCCACTTTCTTGAAATTTTATCCTCACAATTTTATTTAATTATTAAACAACTAAGGGTATTTTTGCCTCATATAATTTTCAGACTCCCATGTTGCTTCTTCAACCATGTGGTTCCTCCAAAAAACCATTACCTAGTGGATTACTTTATTCCTCTATACTTGTTCCCTATGATTAGGAATCTGAACTGGTTTCTCTTCATAAGAGAGGTTCTCTTCCAGCTGAACTGCTTCTGGGCTCAAGAAATGTGATGAATATGGAACATACTTTCTCAACATTGAAACATGAAAAACATTGTGTACCTGGAACAAACTTGGAGGCAAGGCTACGTGGTATGCAACTATTCCAAATTTCTCCAAGATTTCAAAAGGACTGATGAACTGTGGACTTAGCTTTCCTTTATTACCGAAACACGTCACACTTTTCAAAGGAGATACTTTAAGGAAAACATGGTCACCTACCTCGAAAGAGATGTATTTCCTTCTGTTATCTGCAAAAAATTTCTGCCTACTATGAGCTGTCCTCATGTGCTGCTGGATTATCCTCACTTTCACAGCCACTTCTTCAACTAATTCTAGCCCCATAAACTATCTTTCACTGACTTCTTCCCAAAACTCTGGAGTCCGACACCGCTTTTTTCCATACAAGGCCTCAAAAGGTGCCATCTGAATACTTGAATGAAAACTGTTATTATAAGAAAACTCAACTGATGAAAGATGTTGATCCCAACTTCCCTGATAGTCCCTTGAACAAGCTCGAAGCATATCCTCCAATGTTTGAATCGTGCGTTATGACTACCCATCTGATTGAGGATAAAAATCTGTACTAAAATTTAACTCTTTGCCCAAAGACTTCTGAAGTCCCTTCCAAAAGTTAGAAGTAAACCTGGGATCTCGGTTAGATAAAATGGAAAGAGGAACTCCATGTAACCTAAAAATCTCCATGAGGTACAATCGAGAAAGCTGATCAAAATCCATTGTATCTCTAATTGATAGAAAATGTGTAGACTTTGTTTTCCAATCAACAATAAACCAATTAGCATTGTTACCTAGAGAATTCTTTGGTAGTCTGACCACAAAGTCCATGGATACATTCTCCCATTTCTACTCTGGCACTGGGAAAGGCTAAACTGTCCCTTTCAGTAACTGCCACTCTACTTTAACTTGTTGACACATCAAAAATTTCATGGTAAAATCAGCAATATCATTTTTTATTCCATCCCACCAATAATACTCTCGAAGGTCTCTGTACATCATAGTACTGCCAAGATGAACAGAAAATGAAGAACTATGAGCTTCATGCAATAATTATTTCTTCAACTGGGAATCACAAGGCACACACAACCTTTTTCCAAATATTAAAACCCTATCATTATAAATATTAAATTATGGGAGATTACTCAATTTATCCAATTATACATTTTTCTGTAGCTCACGGTATTCCTTCTACGCTTTCTTTATTCTGTCTGACAACGAAGACTGCACTGAAACCTGAAAAAAAACAGATGTATTCCCTACTCCAACAAATTCTAAGATAAAATTCATCAAATCATTAATCAAGGGATCATCTTCTAAATGTATCAATGTTAATGATGCATGATATTTCTGACATAAGGAATCCGCTACTTTGTTTTCTTTTCCAGGATGGTAATTTACCATACAGTCATAATCCTTTATCAGTTCTATAAATCTTCTCTGCCTCATGTTTAATTCCTTCTAAGTGAATATATACTTTAGACATTTATGGTCCGTACATATTTGGCATTTGGTTCCGTATAGATGATGCCTCTATATTTTCAATCAAAAACCATAGGTGCCAATTCCAAATCACTTGTGGGATAATTTAGCTCAAGGGGATTAAGTTGTCTCAAAGGATAGGAAATTACATGATCATTCTTCATCAAAACAAAACTACGTACTTTCAAAGAATCATCACTATAGATGAAAAACTCACCATTCCGGGAAGGCAAGGCCAAAACTGGAGCATTCACCAATCTCTTCTTTAGTTCCTGAAAACAAACATCACATTACTCTGTCCAAACAAATTTAAACCCTTTCTGTGTTAACTTAGTTGTCGAGCTAGATAACCCTAAAAAGTTCTTAACAAATCGTCGGTAAAAACATTCTAAGCCCAGAAAACTAAAAATCTCTGTAACATTTTTGGTTCTTGGGCATTTATCAACTACTTTTGTTTTGGATGAATCAACAGTTATTCCATCCTTATTTACAATGTTCCCACAAAAATAAATCTTTTGCAACCAAAAATCACAATTGCTGAATTTTACATATAGTTTCTTTTCTTTTAATGTTTGTAAAACAGCCCTTATATGTTTTCCATGCTCCTATTTATTTTTATAAAATAGCAGAATGTAATCAATAAATACAACCACAAACATTTCCAAGAACTCATGAAGTACTCTATTCATAAGATTCATGTTCACAATAGGTGCATTAGTTAATCCCAATGGTATAACAAAAAATTCATAATGCCCATATCTAGTACGAAAGCTTGTTTTTGGGATGTCATCTTCCTTCACCTTTAGCTGATGGTATCCAAATCTCAAGTCAATCTTGGAAAATTACAGAGCTCCCCAGAGCTGATCAAAAAAGTCATCAATATGAGGTAAAGGATAGTTGTTTTTAATAGTGATGTTATTCAAATCTCTATAATCAATGAAAACTTTCATGGAACCATGTTTCTTTTTATCAAAAAATACATGGGCTCCCAATGGTGAAGTGGTAGGACGAATGAAGCCTTTGTTAAGAAAATCCTGTAACTAATTTTTAAATTCAAGTAGTTCGATTGGATCCATACGATATGGGGGTTTTGAAATTGTCTTAGCATTATGAACTAAGTCAATTTTAAATTCGACTTCTCGATCAGGTATGACACTGGGTAACTCATCAGGAAAAACATCAAGGTATTCATTTACCACTGGCACATCATAAAATTGAATAGTTCCCTTGTTTTCAGTAATATGATCACGATAAATTTCATTTCCATATTTCAATAGTTTCTCGGCTTCCTGATATGTTATCAATTGTTTGGGTTCATTCTTGTATACAAACTGAAACTCCTTCTGAGAAACAAAATCTTTAGATCTATAATCAATCTTATCATAATAATCATAAAGACATTCCATCCCCAGAATAACATATAACTCGACTAAGGGTAAAACAACATGGTTTTCAGGTAAAGTCTTTCCACAGACCACAATAGAATGATTCTTCTTATTCCTCTTTTCTATAACATTTCCCCCTTGAGTTTTAATAAAAAGTTCGTGTATCATTTGCTGAGGGGATATTTCCCATTTTCCAAAAAATTTCTCAAAGATGAAGGAATGTGTAGACCTCATATCAAACAAAATTTTAGAAATATCTGAGTAAATAAACAATGTACCTAATACAAATTCATTGGATAGCCCAACATCTACTGACGTAGTCGCAAAGGATCTCACTAAACATTTCTACTTGTAGTCTGGATTCTTTGCATCATTCAGATCTCTCTTTGGGTAGATGTTTTCATAGTGACCAATCTCACCACATTTAAAACACTTTAAAGTTTGATTATCAGGATTATTCTTAGGATCATTTTTATTGCAATCACGGGCCATATGTCCAAACTTACCGCATTTAAAACACATATCTGTTTTTATAAGACATTCCCCAGGGTGTTTCTTGAAAAACATTTCACAAACTCGAAATTGGATTTTCTTACCATCAGATTTATTAGGTTTATTCTTACCCATTGCATTCCAACTCGACCTCTTCTTCTCTTAGTTTCCAAAATGCACATGATCATCAGAACACTCCATCTCAACCCTCTCACCACATCAGACAAGTTTCTCATAAATTTTGAATTCATAGCAGGCATACTCCCTTAGATACATTGGCTTCAATCCTGAGTAAAAGAGGTTGATTTTGCTGTTAATATTCAGGATAATATTTGGAGCATACCTCGCCAGTCGGGTGACGTTCGCTTCATACACAACCACTGAATCTTCCACCTTCTATTTTAATTCATGGAATTTCTTCTCTATTCTAAGTCGCACCACCTTAGGAAAATATTTTTCAAGGAAAATGCTTTTAAATTCATCCCACATTAAGGAATCAAAATCCTATCTACCCCTAATATTCCTTACAATTTCCCACCACTAATCAGCTTCCCCTTAAAATTGATAAATGGAAAGACATACTTTTTTATTGTCTGAACATCCCATAACATCGAATATCTTTTCAGGGGTTTTGATCCATCCTTCAGCTGCTACTAGGTCAGAAGATCCATTGAATGCAGGAGGATGTTGTCTCATAAAATGTTACACTACTATCATGTTCTATTGTGGTAACTATATTGGTCCTCTTTCATGGATGCCACCACTATTTATTGCAGGAATTAGCTAAGCCATTACTGTCACAAACTTCTCGGTTCCAATCCCTACCATTCTGGGTTGTAGTTCCGGAAGGATGTCATTCTGTCGGTGCCTCTCCTCTTCAGCATCCATTTTCCTTCTGCGTACAACCATTCTGAACAAACATATCTTAGATAAAGCAACATGTTAATCTTTAAATTCTATAAAAAAATAAACATAGAGTGAAAATAACTTATGTTATTCTATTAACATTACCCTAACCCCTAAAGTTATCTAAACTATCCTCTGATACCAACTATAAGGACCTGACCTTACAACATACATAATTTTGAATTTAGTTAAGAAAACACTTCTTTTTATATTGAGGATATTTTCATGTTTAGACCTTAATAGAATTAGGAAAAAAAATTCATAACAATACACATATTTACAGAGTGGATACCATAAAAACATTTTCCATTTTTTTTCAAAATATAAAACATTAAAACTTAAAACAAGACTCCATGAAAATTATTCAACATTTAACGTGTCTTAATTCCTTGTATTACACATACATTAACCTGTGAAAAATCATTTAAAAACATGGGATGAGCACAAAAGCTCAGTAAGGGATGAAAAAGGAAGGAAAGATGACATTAGTCCATGAATACTCATAATGTATGAAAACATTTTCAGAAGACGTTCTTGTCACTCATATATAATTACTTTGTGTAACATGAGATTCACACAAGATCCCAAAAAAAACATGATAACATAAAAATAATCATAGAGTTATATTGGGTCATTACTTACATAATCTTGTAACCATTCATGGCTACCTTATAATCTGTAACCCTCACGGATACCTTACTTTGTGTAACCATCACAGTTAAACTTGGAGTAACCATATGACCGACCTCCAACATAAACATACGCAATGTATTCTAGGGAGATATAGTTCCCATCCTTCATCATAAATAATTCCAAAGAAAAAAAACATAAGCATAGAACATGAATAATTCCATAAAAAACATTTCTTTGGAATTCGGAAAAACTGAATTTTTAAAGAGGATTTTTAAAGAAAAGACCCTTATAAATATCATAAAATTGGAGAGATACTTAATAGAGTGGATGGAGTATGTATATATACTATAAATATACATAATAAAACATAATATAAACATAACCCATCACACAAACAATTTAAAAATAACATAAATAATGAAGTATAAGGTTAACCCAAAGAATGGAAATCGGGTTAAGAATTCCCTTACCTCAGGTTTGTCATACTTCCAACTTGTTTAAACCTCATGTATAATGGTTAAAAAAGTGTAATTAATATTTTAAAGAAACATTTTTATGTTTATAACATCTTATATGATCATTTAATAACATCTTTTCACCCATAATTTGTAGTATTTTTCCCCTTGCACGGTTTTTGGTTGAATTCTTTACATGATTTCTATGATTGGTTCATGGTGGACATTCATGTCAATTGGAATTGAAACTCTGGAATTTGAATAGAGTAGTATTTTCATTTAACCAAAAACATAAATTATTCCATTTATCATTTTGAATTCTTACAAGAGGATGATTCATAATTTAGAACATTAATGATGTTCGTTTAGTTCCTTTTAGTGGTTCTTTGATAATAACAACCTCGTTTTGTCTTATAAATTAGAACCATGAGTAAAAAATAAATCCAGAACCATGGGTGAGTCATAATACATATATTATAACCTGGATAAACCATATAAATAGTTACATTACCATACTTTAAAGAATTCCTAGAAATTGAAGTCACATCATCCATAGTGTCTATAATTCGACACAAACGGAAAATGTTTTTATTCATTAAATAAGTGGGAGAGGAGAAGAATAATGATGAGTAATTTTTCATAAACATGATAAAATCCAGATTATACCTGATTTATGGAGATTTCATGCCTCTTTTGTAAGGAGATATGAAGAAATAATAAGGAAGGAACTCAAAATAAAAGAAAAAGTGAGAAATCTCTTACAAAAATTCCGCAGCCTAATGGCTACACGACATGGTTTTAAAAAATATTAAAAAGAGAGGGGACAAAGGTCACCCATACAAAAATGAATCATAATATAGAGAATATCAATAATAATAAGCAAATAATAACATGGTAATGAAACAAAAAAATTATACCACATAAAAGAAAATTTGAATGGAAAAGGAATGAAATTGATAATTTTCTTACCTTGTAGAGTAACCCTTAAAACATGAAGGTTGGGACCTTGGGGTATTGAAAAAACTTTGGGAGAACTACTATGAAGGTAAGGAGGATAGATATTCATTTAGGTAGAATTGGGAATGAATTCAATGAAGGGAAGAGTTGGTATTTATATGAAAATTTAGGGATTATTTAAATAATTTTCAAGGGACTCCTCAAGAGTGGTATTTAAAAAACCATGGGCTTTCCCATGGTATTTTCCCATGGTATAATCCACTTGGGACACCTCACATATTATTTAACTATACACAAGTCTACCAGATTTATGACGTCAATATTATATCATAAATGATGTCATTAGCACACCGAAACTAAAAACTATATTTTTTATTATTCACCGAAAAATCAACTATTGCAGAAAACTTCCCAAAATTCACCCTAACCATTTATAGACCTGTAGATTTCAAAAATGAAGTCCATTTTTTTAATATAATTTTCTAAATATTATTAATTTAATTTTTAAATAAAAACAATCTTAATTAAAAAATTAACAATTCTAATTCTGTAACTACTTCTATATCACAATGAAAAATTGACCTAGATTATATTATCTTATAGCCTTAATAAAAAAATAATATAATTTACTATTCATTAGGGTCAAACCACTTTTCATATTACTATTTATAAGGGTATTTTACTATTCACAAAAAAAAACAAGTTTGTTCCAATAGACTCCAAATAACATACTGAACACAAATGTAGATGACAGTTTCGTGAAATTCAGAACATAGAAGTAGAAAATTTATGTTTTAAAGGATAAAAAAAATATCTATTTAAAACAAAGTTCCATGCATTTCTATTTAGTTTTAGAAAATCATGGGGTGTTACATGTCATATCTTGGATGTACCATGAGCGCTTCGCCGATACTCATATCATACAAGTATCCATCTTGATTCTCTTCTAAGTCGGAGTCTCAGAATGGTCCTTTATAGTATAGATAGGCTCAGTCTAGAAACCAACTCATATAGGTAAAAAATCTACAATAAATGTCAGAGGGTGCTGCAACTAAAAATCCCTCTTTAGATCAGAAATTATTTTGACAGCCCACCCTATGTATCTTTCCATGAATTTCATGAAGCGGGTGAAGTTACTTCATAACTACTCCACTACATCGTCAGTTGTAATTATTGGTGCCTCAGGTTCCATTAGTGGATGATCATTCCTATCCATTTCCTCTAGTCATAATCTCAAAAAGAATCATCATAGATGCATAAATATAAAATTTCAAACACACATATTATGACTCATAACACAACATTATCACATTTATGTACGAGTAAAATCACAACAATTCAAAAAATATATTTTCCCGAAACCACTCCACCCGGTCAAAACTAAGGCGCCATCACTACCATTAACCATGTGAGAACATGGTCATGGTAAACAACGGTGAACACATTTTCATATCATTTTCCCTTTTTAGAAACACATTTATTCAAAATTTTAAATATTTTAATGTTCTCAATTTAATATTATTCCCCATTTTCAATTGAATTTCAAAAGAATGGGAAAATGGTTCATGTTCAACAATGTACCCCTAACCCACTTCCCCAAGCATTTCTAGAATTAGGCATGTCCCAAAATAATCTTGAGTGTGTAGAGTGATTCATTGAGACACAACTCTTGTTCCATTTTGGGGCCTGATTCAATTCTTTAAAATCTTAAATAAAGTTATCACCTCATTCAAAAAGTGTGTAACCTAAGGTGAAATAATATTCAACTGTAATATCTAATTTTGTTAAGAAAGATCCTACCCTGGTACTTGGGTTTTCACCTGTACATTGGCTTGCAACTCCCATACACGAGCTCATTACTAAGGACCGACTCTTCCAAGTCTCCTATCTAACATTCCCTGAAATAGTAATAAAAATGAAAAAATAAAATAAAACACCAATTATACCACCTTGTAACATACTGAATCAGGTGCCACACACCGGTAGCCCAGGCCAGTCGGTCACATGACCTTAATCATTACTCTCTATACACCAAAGGCCTTCAACTAGAAGAGAGGTTTTGTAAGTACATCATGGGGACTCTATAACCTCTTTTATATAAGTAATACAATAGTGGAAATAATAAAAAAATATTAGGAGAATATATATAATCATAATCAATACCAATATCAAAAGAAAATCAAAGTAGGAGATACAATATCCGAACTAAAGAAGAAAACATGCCCAATTAATGTACGTGTCAAGTGTATAAACTGAAAACCCAAATGAAATACACTGAAAACTCTTATTGGGTCTCGAACCACATCTAGTTACCTCAACCATTATTCATAGAAAAATCAGAAATCTAATACATGGAATTTTCCCTTAACACGCAATGCAATAATAAAGTCTATTCAGTTACTGATCAAGTAGCCCGAGTAGGGTGTGATTACAACTCTGTAGGCCACCTCCAATGGTGTCTATAAAAAATATAGTTAACAATAAGTTTTTGCAGTTGTATAAAGAAATAAGAACCTTGCATAAGTACATAGTTATCAAATTTTCATTTAATTTATATTAAACCATATATACCACTAGGTTCTAGAGGAAACCTATACCTCAATACCTGCTTCGGCCTATGCCGGGACTGAACCATGTTACAAATTCAATCCAAATTTCATTATAAAAATGGGATTTATTTCTCCATATCACTTCAATTTCATTATTGAATCTACCTGAAACCATATTCCAGTGGTAATGTTTTGGGTATAGAACACAATGTTTAGCACCTCGTTTATCAACCATGAATGTACATCATTGGCATAGAAAATCATTTCTGGAACCCCTATTCACAATCATAAAAATATATCATGAGCGTATAACGTCATTTCTAGCTCCCCAAATTCCCAATGATACATATATATCATGGATGTAAAACGTCATGTCTAGAACTAAAATTACCAATCATACATATATATCATTGGTGTAGAATGTATTATCTTTCACCCTAATTCTCAATCATACATGTTTGTCATGGGTGCAGAATTTCTGGTCCAGCACCCCAATTCCCAATCATAAATATATATCATAGACAAAAAATATGAGTTATAGAACCCTAATTACCAATCATTCATATATATATATATATCATGGAATGTCACATCATCACATGGAAGTCATTATCAGATATTTTCACATTTTTATATCCACTAGGATTAATTAACTTTAATATCCTTATCACAATTAACAACCACAAAAATCAATTAATTAATTCATAAATTAATGAATCCAAGTCCAGTAATTAATTTGGAAATTAGTTAACCATATATATCCCATTAATTAATTTGTTAATTAATTAATCATTAACATTTCAATGGTTAATTAAAAAATTAATTAACCACACTATGTCAATTAATTAATTCAACAATTATTTAATCCCTTCGCAATCTTAACATCTTATAATTAATTTACCATTTAATTATTCTCAATGAACCTTTCAAAAATTAACGGATTTAAAAATTTACTCAATAAGTAGTTTTCCCCAATTCCCCAATAGAATACCATGATAATTAATTCAACAATTAATTTCCCTAATTCCACAATTCCATTATTCAATAAAATCCATAATTCTTTAATTCATTAATTGAACAGATTAATTATTCAAATTTATAAATTTTAATTTCTAAATGAACCCTAAAAATTCTATAGCCACATACACTTTTTTGAAATTAGGCCTATGTAATCTAAATATCAGACCCCGACCACAAAATGTTTAAGAATATTGCCCAATGAAAATCCCTAGAAATTGAGCGGCACAACGACGTAGATCTAGATGTAAATCGGAAAACCATAAATAAATATTAATGAAAACTATATCACTTAATTATAAATCTAGATCCATAATTCGAGATTTAGATTCACTAAATCAAGATCTTGATCTAGAGAAAAAATATTACTTCCCACCAGAATAATGATAGAAATAAAGCGGATGAATAGAAAATTAATGGGATATAATTCATTTACCCAGATTTGAGAAGAGAATTGATACAATATTTGAATCTTGAAAAATGAAGGTCAGTGTAACACCCATGTGTTTTATGAAATATCTAAATATTTTTTTTCCTTCAGTAGCTTATTTTGAACGTAATTGTCAGTTTAAACAAATTGTGAGATGCCCCTAATATAAAGTTACTGTTATAACCTTGATGTTATGTTTACAGGAATAAATATATCTAACTTTTAAAAATCTATGACAAATTTAAATCAAATATATGTCATATTAGTTATTTGAGTGAATGAAATTAATATGATATGTATGTTATTAAAATGATATTTTTGATAGATATTGAAAGAATGTTTTCTCCCTTTTAATGGAAAAGCCTATTTAATTTATGATTTAGACACATTAATAATTTTAATATTACAATTCAATCCTTTTATTTGGAATCGGAATATGAAAATTTACTTTAGATAAAATAATGATATTTTTCTGATAAACTTCATAATCTGATGAATAGTAAAAATGTGCTAAATTTTAATTAAACATAACTTTTTTATCGAGATAATTTATATGGATAAATTGTAATATTTATTGGTTTTAAATCATAAATATAATATATTTTTACCATTTAATATAATTTATGTCATTATCATTAATTTTACTTTGAATTCATAGGTAAAAACATTTCAATCTTTTGTAATAGTTTAAACAAAAACCCATTTTTGTTCGACAACGTGATTAATCTTAAATTAAATTTCTACAAGTTATGTGTCTTGAATTTGGAAAAATGGATTCCATATTTGGAATCAGTATGTCCAAATTATGTTAATAGTCTAATTTTTATTTTTGGGCATTATGAATAGTAACTACGGTAAATTTTATTAACCATAGTTAAAGGTAAATTGGGTAATTAAGGGTAAATATAATATTATAAAATTACCCTAATGCTTGTAATAATATATTTGGATGATTATATTTCGTCCTAAAATATACTTGCTTCTAAATGGTGTCTATTGAAACCCACTTGCATGAGATTAAGACATTTATTTTATTTTATTTTATTTAAAGGAAAGTGAAATATATCTCACTCAAACTTTAATAATTAAATAATTTTTACCATAAAGTTATACATGATATAAATTCTATTATAAACAGTCATTTGAAATCATAAATGTTATTATTTATCATGGTAATTTATTTCTAATTTTTAAGAAATATATAGTTAGCTTAATATCTTATACATTAATGATGCAGAAATTATTTATTTTGTGAAAAATCATTAATATAGTTTTTATTAAAATTATAATACCCATAAAAGGGCCCAAAAACTTGACCAAAACTTATTATCCGAGTATATATAAACTATAAGCATCAAATGGTAAACTTATAGACCATTTGGATCCTTATAAAAGGGATTATGACACTTATATTATTTTATTTTAAATCATGTCAAAGTTGTCCCCTTCAAAATTTAATAAATATATCATTTTAAATGTTTGGTTTTTTAGAAGATAAATTCTATTAAAAGTATTATTATGAAATTTATTTTAGTTATCATAATCAAAATATTTTATATATAATTTCTATGAAACATATAAGTATATTAAATAATTATACAAAAATGATGTAGTAATTATTTTATTAAGAGAAATATCAAGCAAATGGTTTTAAAAATATAAAAAAATGTTATATTAGTTTATTAATGTGATAAAAGAATTTTATAGATGAATATGACCTTTGAGGAATATATTAAATATTTTGGTTCGAATATATCTCTTGTGTGGATTTTAAATAAATTCAAATAAATGAATAGTGTAAAAATTGACACTATGGAAATTTTATAAAAATAAAATATTATTAAATTGTTTAAAAATAAAAAATATATTCAAAATTTTAAAAATATAAAATTATTTGGTATAAAATGTAATTATGTATCTAATTATGGAAAATTCAGAACATATAAGTAATTATTTATAACAATTTAAAATTTAAAATATTATTACCACAAATAAAATTAAATAGATTAAAAATGGATAAATCAAAATGATAAGTTTTAAAATAGAATCAAAACATGTCTAAATTTTATTGGTTGGTGTGATTACAACCCTATATCATCTCATATTCGAATCTGAGTCATTTTTGAGGTTTTTATGTGGGGTATGATTTTATTATAAATTAATATTTTAAGGTCTCCAAAAGTTCCCATATCCTCTCTTATAAAATGGAACCTCCTCCCTCTTCTATTCACTCCATTTTGAGCTTTCAAACTCGGACAAACCCTACCCATTTACCTTAACAAATTCCCAAAAAATATACTGGAGGTCTTGGTCTTCTTAAAATACCATATGTAGTGCCCTATGAGGAGTTTTAGAAGTAGCGCGTCGAAGAAGAGGAAATATCCTTTACCGATTCTTTCAAATTTATTTCTTCTTATACTTCCTTTATATGAGTTGTTTCATTATTAAGTAATATCTCCAGCATCAATTATATACTAATATGTTATTATGAATATTAAACAACAATATTCTATCTTCTATCCATCCTATGAATAACGAAATCACCATGCGTGTGTACGTATGGCCTACTGTCTCCACACTGTGGTGAAATATTTTTTCATCACCAAACATACTTGGATGGGTATAATGATGGAAGAAAAAACTAAATATGATTATTTTAAAGTGATATAATTTTTGAAATATTATACACCATACACTTCAATACAATTCCACAATCATGAGAATGATATCATCGCTCCTGCGTATGTACGGCCTACTGTCTCCACAATGTGATATGATTCCTTCGAAATGATATTCATTGAAGAATGATTATATAAATGAATTGAATGAATAAATGTGATATATATTATTATAATACCATTTTTTAAATGATATATCTATAACGTAAAAAGCAGAATAAGGATTTATTCTACAAAACATGTATAAGAACTTAAACCAGTTAACACCTGAATAACGAGTAACAATGAAATGTTACTAATAAAAAGATAAGAATATGGCCATATATGATATCATAACAACGAATATGATTCTGGAATAATTCAATGAAATTATTTAAATCATTATACAAGAGTTTTGGATACGTACAAAGCAAATTTGACCTAAGGTAAGGTAAAATCTCACAATCTCATTTTTATCTGACATTGTTTATACTTCAGTATTTACTCGGGCATATTTATCATCCAAATCCATCTTTAATTAATATGTAATATTATTTCTATCCTTCTAAAGT
This sequence comes from Viscum album, assembly GCA_963277665.1. Taxonomy (NCBI): domain Eukaryota; kingdom Viridiplantae; phylum Streptophyta; class Magnoliopsida; order Santalales; family Viscaceae; genus Viscum; species Viscum album. The sequence goes on from OY728123.1 coordinate 211,519,366, forward strand.
AGTTTAAATCCAATTTTACCTATTGGTGAATTTTTAGTAAAAGATATGAAATGAATATTTGGTCGTTTTCAGTACGAGATACTTTTTGACTTTTCTGGCCAAAGTACGAGAAGAATGTTTTTTTAACTTATACGACATGAACATATTTTCATGTTTTCATAGAACATTATTTCCATGAATATTACATTACATGTTTTCTAGAGTATTTTCAATTAACTTCTTTTATTGCATGACATGTTGAGAAAAGAAAATGTTTTTGAAGAAGAAAGGATATTTTCGTCAAGAACTAAGTTCAAGTGTTTTATCAAAATTATTTTCCATATAAGATTATATAGGGTTATGTTTATATCCCTTTTATTACATTGATTTGATTATGTTATGATGAAATTATTTTTATTAAGTCATTTTATCTTATATGGATTATGTTATGATGGCATGGTGTTTCAGAATCCCATTCTTTTACATGGATTATGCTATGATGTACGATTTATAATGATGTGGCACAATAAGAATGGTTTCATTATGAGATGGCTGGGAACTATATCTCCCTCCAATTCATTGGGTAAATATTTGTATCTCATTAGATAAACATGGATGGAATGGAAAGTAAATTTAGTTCAGTATTATAAGGCTGGAACGAGGATTGAACTCGGTTAAGTAATGGACATTGTCCGCTAGGATGGTCTTGGTGGTGAGACTTGACTAATATGAAATGATTTTATATTCTTATGTGTGTATTCCACAAATTTCATATCTTATGTTCTGAATTTTTTGGGATTTCATTTCAGTTATATGTTTTATCCCATGAAATTATATTATGACCTCTTATATAGGATAATATTTTCAAACATTATAATCATAAGAATATGATATGATTGAAATTTAATTTTTTACCCTTACTGAGAATTTTAGCTAACCCTTTTGTATGTTTCTTTACCCCAGGTCCGGAAAAAGGGTATTAAATATGATATTCCACAAATGAGTCTAGATATGATCATATAAATAGGAGACATCGTAGATGCTTTATGAACCAATTGTTTGTGTTTCCAAATTTCTAAAGACACTATACCCATACGGTCCTATCATGATTTTGTTATATGTTGTAATAAATATACTTCAATTTTGAAGTATTAACAATGTATGAAATGCACGGGTCGCTATAGTTGGTATGGCTTGGAATCTACTCATAGATCTCAAAAATCAAGAAAGACCACCTAGGGTCAAAGGGGTAAATTTTTATTTAATTAGGGGGTTTTGTAAAATTTAGAATTAATATTTGGAATAAATTAATTCCCACACACAGCTAAATGGGCTGGGGAAAACAGTTTTCCCTAACCATGCACCAATCATGTTCCTTTTATTTTATGGGTGTTAGGATACACCTAAGAGAGTGAATATTTTGGAAAACAATGCACAAACCATGAAAATCTCCATTGTACAGGGTTGCAAGATTTTCTGGGATGGGGCACACAGATTTCCCTAACAATGTGCTAACCGTGAACCTCCCCTTTTCCATTTATTTTCATCAAAATTCTACCGAAACACTCCCCATGCTATAACAAAAAAATATTCAAATAAGGACAAGAGGGTACCTGAAAACATGTCCGAGTCAACTCTAGAAAATGTAGGGATCTTACAAAGTGGCTCTATTATTAATATATGATATGGAATTCATACATGATTTTGTTTTTTTAATTTTGTATTTAATTTTCTGTTAATATAAATATTAAAACATGTTAAAAAAATCAATTGAGTTTCTAAAAAATATTTCTCAAAATTTAATATATAGTTAAAATTTTGGGTTAAGTTTAATACTTGTGCTAGAAAACATTTTGAATATCCCCAATAAATCAGTTTATTTAGAATCACAAGAGAAAAACAATCATGAGTTTGATTGGGAAAATATATCCAACAGAACTACTTGTTGAAAATAGATTTTGAGTTTCAGTAAATAGATAATGATGTTTATGAGTTGGTATTGATTTTCTGTAAAACATATGTGTGTAGATGAGTAGTCTTGTAAGATAGTATTGATATATTATACCCAATATAAGATATGTGTGATACTTTCACATGATGTTACAAACATTCAGTACATGATGATAACAGAACATGGAAATGGTAAAAAATAGATAAAATAATGACATAAAAACATATAGATTTATGTGATTTAGGTAAAATCCATATATCAATGGATTTTCTAAATTAATTTCACTATATCAAGGAGAATATTTACAAAGGGATAGAATAGATTATAAAACCCTAGATCAAAAATGAATTTACAAATAAATATTTCATTATAATACCTCATGTTTATGAAAACCAGAATTTATATAGTGGTAGACAGTGTTATAGTACCACGTGTCAATGGTTCCACACTACAATAACCCTTGTGGGTGAATTTTTACTAGTTATAACAGATAAATTAGGCTCCACAATTCAAAAAAACTGTTATGTTGAATTGAATCAAAAAACTAACCTCTTTCAATTCTGTCATAGTGTGTATTCCATATTCTTCCTCTCATGTTTCAATCCTTACTAAAGTCTAAAATATGAACAACAATGCCTCAACACCTCAATATCCGCCATATTTTTCAATATTTGTTTCTTGATTTTTTATTTGAAAATTAATCATAATTTTAATTATAGTATCCTATATCCTATTTTTATTTAATTGGTACATAATATAAATATGATTCATCTTCATATGAAACATTGGGTTTATTATAAGGTTTGTTGTATACTGACCATAATATTGTAATAATATTTCCTCAATCCTTTTTTTACATCCACTAAGAATTTCATCAACAAAACCCCATTCTTTGTAAATTCTACAATACAAATATACTCATTATTTTTGGTAGATAGTTATAATAACTTTTATAGTTTTGATAACCAACATATGCACATCCCTTGAAATGTAAACACATAAAATATAGTACGTTTCCTATAAAATGCATCACCTCCACAGTTAGCATCGACATACCCCCATAGGGAATTCCTTATCCTAAAATGAAAAATTATTTATTCATTCCATTTAGATACCTTAATGGCTACTTCAAAAATTTCTTGTGTGGTTCACCCAAGTTATCCATGCACCTACTCATGAATTCCCTTACATCTATAATATCTAGATGAGTATAATACGTGGATTACATAAAAATTATAATAATTGGTGAATAAGAAACTTTTTCCATGTACTTAATCCTCTTCCTCTATCTTTTTTGTTACTTATTAGATAGAATAAAATAGTGTTTTTTAATAAAAAAAACTCATAATAGGAACATGTTAGAGTGTACCACCACTGAGAGGGTAGTGAATCAATGTTTGTTGAAATAAAAAATATCAAACAACAATCCTACCACTTTTTAGTTCATAGGATAAAAAATGAAATCAATGTAATGATGTGAGATAGAGAGTAATATAAAAGAACAACATGAGTGTTTTTGGAAGATTCACACACTCTTTTTATTAAGTGTCTAATCCTTGGTGACCAATGGTTGTAATCCCTCAATCCTTATTTTTAACATTTTACCAAAAATAATAAGGAATAGAGTTTGATGATGGTTATAAACTACAAGTATAAGAAATATCTAGAAACGAGTCTATAATTCAATAAATCTTTTACTTCCAACCTCAAGTGACTAAACCAATATAAAACACTCTATATAATTTATTTTATCAAATATATCTATTTTTAATCATCTAAAACGGAGTAAATGACATTATTTATTTATAATAATAACTTCGCCATGTCATGTAAGTATCTTTCAGGGCATAGTCCAATTTTTGTTAACTAGAACTATGATCCATGAAAAAATATACCTCTATATCTATCCATTTATTCAATTATTTTTTATTTTAATAATATATATTAAATTTGATGTATTGACTTATTAAATGCTACCATTCTATAGTTATTATAAACATCAACACAAAATATCCATTTTTTGGATAATTCCTCTTCTGTTAGGGATTACAAACATTTTCTAAATTTCTATCGGTTATTTCATTCAGATTCTAGCCTCAACTCTTATAGTCTAACTCTGATATATTCCATTTATTTTTCCAAAACCATGGTTATATTAACAATGGGAACTTCTACCATTATACATGGTATATACGAAAATAAACAAGTCCATTTTGGGTATCCACCTGGTCTACCACAAAAAATGTGTAAGACCATGAATATTATAACTATTTTTCCATTGATATATAAATAAGTTATTTTATTCATACTCTTCATTCCATATTCATGGTGTCACCATATAATAGACTTTACCTTCTAAACTATTCTTTATACTTTTTCATCCATCTCAACTTCAAACAATCCCTATCTCACCAATGAGAATTTTTTCAAAAAATAAAAAATGAAAAAAACTTAATAATCATGAATGAGTTCTGTCAAGAAAAAATTCAAAGTAAGTTTCAACTATAAAATTTATTTAAAAATTAAAAAATAAGATAGAATTGTGTTTTTGAGAGTTCCCCAACTCTCACTATAAATTTAAAAAAAGTTTTTTTATTAATATTCCCACATATGGAACCCATCCAAGGACTATAGTAAAAAATATTGTCCCAAAAATCCCACCACCAATAAGCCAGGGGTTGAAAACTAGAACCAATGGTATAAACATATAAATTAGAGGCATTACCATTAAAATCCTACGAACATTCAATAAAATTATATATTAAAATACATTAAATAAAAATAAAAACCAATATCCTAATGAATTTAATTTATTAAAGAATAAAATCCACCAAAATAGAGGAAAAATAAAAAACTATTATGGGAGAAACCAAAAAATAGCTCCAATACCCAAGCTAGTAGTCTCTAGATTGATTACTAAATCACTCCTATAAACATGAAATTTTTATTTTTATATATATTGGTTAGGATACTCTTATACTTATTAAAATCATCCTCAATACATCTTTTGAAACTATGGAAGAATCATATTAATGCCTTAATAATCAAAAACCAAAACCAACATACACCAATATAAGATAGACTATCTCCAAACCTATCAAAGGCTAACAGACCCAATATCATTTCCATTTATAATAACATAATATAAAAATAATATAGATAGAACATACCCTGTGACAAATTCCCCATTGTTTTTTTTACTCTCACACCCTAATAGAAAACATCATGAGAATTTATATCTTTCATATATATGGAATCACAAAACATATCCCATATGCCAATTTTATATCCCATGACACAACTATGTCATAATCATAATCACATATCCTCAAAAACATACCACTGAATAGATACACCATTATAATAACCACAAAGAGAACCAAAAAAGCACATCATGGCCTCATTGTATAGCTATTGCAATAGGGTATCATACCATAAATTAGTTTAACCTCATTCCCAATTCCTACCAAGAATTACCCCCACCATATATCATTATTATAGCTGGATAACCAACATAACTAGTATATCACACACTATGAATTTAAGTGATTATAGATTGTATGCTCATATCAAATGTGATCTATCACAACCCAAACTAAAAATATAAGGTAGAGAAGGGAAGGGGGATTAATCAAATACATAGACCACCTCACCAATATGGGTGTTTATGGGAAGTCGATAGAACTTAATAAACATGGGATCTAGTAAGGTTATATGGCCCAGGTGGGGTGAACAAGAAATTAGTATGAAATATATAAAATATAAATATTTATATTTATCATAGACACATGATTCATAACATAGGTTGACACATTACGACATCACTTTTAAGAATAATAAAATTCGCCAAACCATCACTACTATTCCCTAGGAAGAACAACCATTTCTGCAAAACAAACTAGTCCCACTCACCATATAACAACCAATACTTAACATACATTGATATTAATTTAAAATTAAAGGATATTAATTAATAAATAAAACAAATACATGAAAAGAAAGTATAGTTTGGTGTCTTTAAAAACTGGGAAGCTTAAATAACTGCTTCATTAGACATCTTCATTGTCTCCCACTTATTTCACCATAACAGAAACCCTTTTAGAAATATCGTATTTAATACCAGTATTCATGACATGGGGAAAGAAACAAATGAAAGGGTGATATAAAATTCTCAGTAATGTTAAATAATGGTGATATCGAACATATCATAAAAATAATATATAAGAACATAATATTTTAAAATCAATTCTCCATATAAAGAATAATGACATAATTCCATGGTATAAATCCAAAACGTTCATAACAATTAATGAATGTAATCACAAACAGTCATAACATAAGACCTAAATTTTTTTGGCATATACATAATCACATAAAATCATTTCATATTAGTCAAGGTTCATTTCCAAGACCATCATAACGGTCAAAATCCATTACTCAATAGAGTTCACTCTTCGTTCCAACTATTTAATAATGAAATGAGAACATTTAATGTTCCAACCATGTATATATCATGAGATATAAATATTTACCCAATGAATTGAATGGATATATAGGCCCCACCATTCTCATAATGAAATCATTATTTTGTGTTCCACCAAAACATGAATCAATCATCATAGAATAACCAAATGAATAAAATGGGTTTCATAAACATCATTCCATCATAACATAATCCATATACAAATAGATTTTATAAGTAGAAGTTCATCATAAAAAAAATAAAATCATGTGAATAATAGGTATCGTATACTTGAAATAGAACCCTATTAAATAATTTCATCTTATATGGAAAATAATTTTGATAAAACAAGTGAAATTATTTCTTAAGGAAAAAATAATTTCTTCTTCAAAAACATTTTCTTTTCTCAAAATTCCACATAATTAAAAAAATAATTCAATTGAAAATAAAAAATAAATCTTCAAAAGTAAGATTCATAGAAATAAGGAATTATTCAAATGTAAAAAATTAGTTCAAGTCTTATAATTTAAAATAGAATATTCTTCTCGTACTTTTGTCAGAAAATCAAAAAGTACCTTATACCAAAAATGAAAAAATATTACATTCATACCATTTATGAAAAATTAACCAATGGGTAAAAATGACTTTAAAACTTTTAGAAGGATCGAAATAACATTTTGGAGTAAATATTTAGGAAACATGTATATGGATGATAAATATAACCCATTAAATACTTAAAAATATACAATCCCGAATAATAATGAGATTGGAAACTTATCCCTTACCATAGGTCTGATATCTTTCATATCTATATAATGTTCCTGTATAATGGTTTAAATGATTACATTGACTTATTTAAGAATCATATTCATTTTTATGATATCATATATTATCATATTATCATACGCATGTTAATAACATATCATTATTGCTTGTTATTCAGGTACTAACTACTTCATTTTCTTATGCATGTTTTGTCGACTAAGTTCTAGTTATACCTCTTAGGTAATAGTTAGGTCATTTAAAATTTATATGAAATAATATATACCATATTGATTCATTATTTAAATTTTTATATTCATGCTTTAATTAAGTTCATATAGAATTTAGCACATCACATCGTGGAGATGGTAGGCCATACATACACACGATCGACGATATCATTCCCACAATTATTGAATTGTATTGAAGTGGATGGTGTATAATATTTTAAAATAAATGTCATGTTATAATAATCATTTATAGTTATTTTTTCATTCATTATACCCCTCTAATTATTGTGGTGGTGGAAATAGATTACACATTAATGTGGAGACGGTAAGTCATATGTACGTACGCATGGTGATTTCATTTTTTGTAGGATGGATAGATGGTGGAATATTTTTGTTTAATAATCATAATAACAACTTAGTATATAATATTTTCATTATTTATTGCTTTATAATTAAAAAACTCATGAATATGGAGTATAAGAATATTTTTTTGAAGGAATTGGTATAGTAGATTGCATCTTCTTTGACGTGCTCCCTTTAAATATCATCTTGAAACACTACAGTTGGTCCATAAAGAAGACCATAAAAAATAAAATGTAACTAAGGACGTTTATCAGGGAAATGGGTTGGGTATGAAGAAGATTTAATGCTCAAAATGAACTAAAGAGGTGATGGAGGATGTGACCTTTTCTAATTGATGTGATGGGCACTTTTGGAAACTCAATAAATATTAATTTATAATAAAATCAAACCCTACCCAAAAACCTAATAAATTTCCCAATATAGAATATTAGATTAGATAGGGTTATACTATCATCAACCAGTAAATTTTTTACAAGTTTTTATGTCAATTTAAATATTAATATTTTAATTACCACTTAGATATTATATTTATTTTTTGACTAGGGTGACAAATATTTAAATATTAAAAGGGTTTAATATTTATTTATTTGATTTCAATTAGACCATAAATTAATTAATTAAAAAATATATACCATATAATAATTATTCTATAATTTTTTATAAAAATTATGATTTTTAAATAATTTAATATAGCATTATTTTCATAAACATAGAATAAATTTATTTTTGAAACTATTCAATTCATTGATTTTTAAAAATATTAAGATAACATGTAAATTTAGAAACAACTATTTTATTATATTTCTAAGACCGAATATTCATCTATAAAATTTATTATACAAAATAATTATCCCAAATTATATTTATTTTAATATTTTAATAACATTTATTTATTATCTCTATTAATAAAATAATTACAACATTAATTTTATCTAATTATTTAATACAATTATTTATTAAATAGAAATTTTAAATAAAATAGTATGATTAATATAAATCTACCATATTTCATAATAATATTTTTAGTAGAATCTATCTTCTGTAAAATCCTACATTAATTTTTTTTTTAATTTTGAAAACATTAATGTGACAAATTTAACATCACTTAAAATAAAATAATATAACTATTATAATCTCTCTTATAAGGCTCCAAGTGGTCAATGACTATAACCATGGACTATTATGGTCGATATATATCCAATAATAATATCTGGTAAAAATTTTGGGTCTTTTAATGGTTATTATCATGGTAATAGTAATTATTTCATTAATTTCTCATCAATTAAATTATTTATGCATCGATAAAGTATAATACTTTAAGGTAATTATTTATGCACTAAAAAATAAAAATAAAATTTCATGATAAATAATAAAATTTTTATCCAAAATGGGTATTTATAATTTAATTTTTCATCTACATCAGCTAATTTTTAAATTGATATAGTTATTAAAATTTGATTAAGACATGTTTAATTTTTCTTTAAATAAAATAAAATAAATTTTTGAATCTCATCCAAGTGGAATCCATAGGACATCATTTAGACCCAAGGATGATTTAGTTCTAAAGAATCATCCAATGATAATAATCCTAGTGTTAGGGTAATTTTATAATAGTATTCTTACCCTTAATTACCTAATTTACCCTTTTACCGTATCAATAAAGATTTCCAAAGTTACTATTCATAGTGCAAAAAAATAAAATAAAGCTATTTTCATAATTTGGACATACTAATTCCAAATATAGAAATCGTTTTTAAAAATTCAAAATATGGAATTTACAGTAATTAGTTTAAAATTAATATCATTGTCAGAAAGAGAGAATGAGTTCAAAAAGGTAAAACATTACAGAAGATTGAAATGTTTTTACATCAGAATTCAATGTAAAAATAATTATAATGGTATAAATTATATTAAATGATAAACATATATTCTATTCATACATAAAAACCATTAAATTTATAAATTTAACCATATAAACTATTCCAATTAAAAAAATCAATTAAAATTCTGTGTATTTTTAGTATTCATCAAAATTTCAATGTTATGAGAAAAATATTAGACATTCATCCAATGTAAATTTTTATATCCTGCATAAAATGTAAATGTTTATTTTTTATATAAAAATTATTAATGTGTCAAAATATTAATTTATATTGGGTTATCCCTTAAAAGGTAGATAATTAACCTTTTGAAAATACAGGTTTTTATATATATCAAATAACGTTTTTTCATACCCTATGAAAAAAATATCTATTGGATGAATATCATAAATATTTTATTATGTATATAACATATAAATTTCATGGATTTAATTTACACATATTAATTCACTCAATTTATAAATTTAAACATACAAACATATAGTTGATTTATAATTTTTTACATAAATATTTGGTAGCTAATGTATTCACTATACATTTTCATCAGTTAGTTATTTTTAATCCCACAAATCTAATGGCTAGGATAAAATTGTCATTTTATACTAAGGGTGTCTCGTGATTCATTAAAACTCACAATCTTGTGTAATGAATCAATTGAAGAATTAAAATTATTTAAAATAAATATTTCATAAAAACATTCAGGTCTAACATTTTACACCCCTTAAAATAAAAATTTTCCTCAACATTCTTCATTTGGATATAAAAAGATGATGATAATTCTGCCTCATCACATCCTAAAGTTCCCTCATAGCTTCCTCAAATTAGTGCCTCATCTATAAAACATTAACTCGATGAGTGGTCTTGTTTTGTAGAACATTTTCATTACAATCTAGAATCTCCATCAGAAGTTCTTCATAAGAAATATATTGCTCCAACAACATAAATTCCGAGTTTAGTACATATGATGGATCAGGTATGTACTTTCATAGAAGATATACATGGAACAGATCATGAACTTGAAAGATATTTAGTGTAAGTGACAATCAGTATGCTACACTCCCAACTCGATCCAGAATTTCTAAAGGGTCGATATACCTAGTGCTCAAAAATCCCTTATTTACAAATCTCATTACACTATTCCAAGAAGATATTCATAGAATCACATTTTCACCCACATTACCCACTAAGTCTTTTCATCAGGTTTCATCATAATTTTTTTGTCGATTCTGTGATTCTCTTATGTGTTGTCGAATAGAACTGACCTTTTATGTCATTTAATTAACAACTACAGGTCCTAATAGCTTTCTATCCCCAACGTCATCCCAGTAATTTGGAGTTTTTCACTTCTTTCCACAGAGAGCTTCATAAGGAGCCATCTAAATATTGGACTAAAATCTATTGTTGTAATAAAATTCCTCCAAAGGTATGTGTTGATCGTGACTAAATTTGAAATATATAGAGAAATATCACAAAATTTATTCTAAAGTTTGAATTGTCCTCTCCAACTGACCTCCTTTTTTAGGATGATAAGCTGTGTTGAAATATAACTCTGTATCCATATCCTGCTAAAGACTTCCCCAGAACATTGCGTTAAAACTCAGATACCGATCAAATATAATTGAATGGTGTACTACATGAAATATTACCACTTCCTTAATATATATCCTAGATTGTCTATAAAGAGAGAAATATTATCTAATAGAAATGAAGTATGCCATCTTCATAAGGTGATCAACTGTAAACCATATAGAATTATAGATTTTATATTATTTGGGAAGTCTGACAACAAATTCCATAGTGATGTTTTCCCATTTCCATTCTGGTATGGGTAATGGTTGAAACATCACCTTATAATTTTATCTCTCAGTCTTAAATTACTCACAATCCAAGAACTCAGAGATATATTCAACAACATATATTTTTAAAACATCCCACCAAAAATACTCTTTTAGGTCCCTATACATTCTTATTTTTCTAGGGTGAATATAGAATGAATAAATATAAGGCTCGTATAATAGATCATTCTTTAATTATAGTGTGGGATGAATAAAAAACTAGATCCTGAACCTCATTATTCCATCATCATCAAGATCTAATTCATAAACATTTTTCACCAGCTTTTTTAGATTTATATCTTCCTTTTGTGTCTCCTTAATCTTCACTTGTATAGATTGATGAACATTCATTTGGGAAAGATAGTATATCTCCCATTCGTTTAAAATGTCATGATCTATACATTTAAAATCGATAAATATTGTATCTTTTCAGATCCTAATCATGGATAGGCTTGAATGTTCCCTAATACTCAAAGAATCGTTCACTTTGTTCTCTTTCATCGGGTGGTAATGTATAGAGTATTCGTAATCTTTTATCAACTCCAACCATCTACTTTGGCGTATATTCAACTCATTTTGTGTGCAAATATACTTTAAAATTTTATGATTAGTATAAATATCAAAACATTCACCATAAAGATAATTCCTCTATATCATTAATGCATATATTATTGCAACTAACTCCAAATCAAGAGTTAGGTAATATTTCTCAAGGATTTTCAATTATCAAAAGGAATAAGAAATCATCACATTATTTTTAATGATAAAACTTCCTGTCCACTTTTTGGATGTAACATTTTATATTAAAAACCTTTATCCACTATAGGGTAGTGTGAGCATAGGTGCCATGGCTAACCTTCTTTTTAGAATATTGAAATTCTCTTAACATTCCTCCATCCACATGAACATAACTCTTTACCGAGTCAACTATGTGAGTGGTTTAGATAATCGTGAAAAATATTTCAAAAATCCTCGGTAATATCCATAAAAAACAATTCATATCTCAAATACTTTTTTTCGTCTCATGAAACTTTTAATAACATCTATTTTTGCTAGATCCATAGATATCCAATATTTTGAGATTATGTTACCCAAAAAAGAATCTTTTTAGGCCAATAATCACACTTGGTAATTTTTTGATAAATATTCTCCTTTATCAGGGTCATTAGTAAAATTATCAACTGATCTGGTCAAGATTTTCTACAAAGATATTATTAATTAGATCCATGAAGATAGGGGTATTAGTAAGACCAAAATGCAGCTCAATAAATTCATAGTGTCCATACCTTGTACGGAATGTCGTCTTTGGTATATCCTCTTTCTTGACCCTTAATTGATGATATACTGAATGAAGATCCATCTTCAAAAAGTCTTGATATCTACATAGTATGTTGAATAAGTCATCAATGCGGGGAATATGATATTTTTTTTTGATAGTGATCTTTTTAATTTTTCTATAATAAACATAGAGTCTCATTCATCCATATTTATTCTTAACAGACAGAACTGGTGTACCCTAATTTGTTACACTGAGGTATAGGAATCCTTTTCCATGATTCCCTTATATTTTCTTCTTTAATCACTATAACTCAATTGGGGCCATACTATAATATTCCATTGAAATAGACATAGAACACGATATGATTTATATTGAAAACTCAACCTCATGATTTAGTGGATGACCTAGAAATTATTCTCGAAAGAAAAATTAAAACTCTTTTAAAATGGGTGTATCCATAATTGCGAGTTTATCCCCAACCATTGAAGATACATAAATTTAATTTATATGAATCAAGACCCATAAGTTGTGATAAAGGATTATTGGAAGTTCATACTCATCATTTCATCGATATATGATAATAGATTGATATGGAATATGAAATGCAGCTTCCCTTACTTGGAAATTGATATAAAATCCATATAAAGAATGTCAATCCTTGCAAATAATAACATAAAATTATACTATATGAAGGATCAAAAGATTTTAATGAAGCACTTTCCCACAAAGAACAATAAGAGATGAATTATAAAATTTTTATCTGATAATTGGGCTATTGGGAGTTGTCACAACTAACAAGACATCTAATTTTTTTGTTAATATAGTGATAACCTGATAAATATTTTCATTAATAAAAGAGTTGGTGGATCCCAAATAAAATAATAATTTTCTACTTTAGAGTGGATGGAATGTGTACATTTCACCACTTTATTATCATACTCCCCATCAACGATGGTGATCTCTTGTGACATGTCTTTGTATTTGGCCTTAATAGTTTTCTTAATCGATCACCATCAATAACCCTTGGATTTGGGTATTTATTGGCATAATTCACATTTTCTTTCACTTGTAACTTTGAAGTATATGAGGTTCATTCTATGTAGCATTTTCTCTATTTTCATAATTATTCATATTTTTCCCATCACTTCATCTTTTAACTGCCCGATGACATTCTCTCCCACATGTAAAATATTTTCTATTCCCTTTTAGTCTATTTCTTCCTTGTTTATTTCCACACATTGAGAATAAGGGAAAATCATATTTTTCAGTGTGGTCATTATATTTTCCCTTGAATTCCATTTTTCCATTCTTATCAAATCTATAGGACTAATGGGATAAACCAATCTTTTTCTCATCCTTCAGAACAGTTCATATGATTTACTCATGTCTATTGAAGTCCCTTATGGATAATTACCTTTAGAGACTTGATTTTAATCCACTAAAGATTAGATTGATTTTACACTCGGGTTGGATAATAAATCTAGAAGTGTACCCTGCAAGTCCTGTAAAATTCTCCTTATTTGGGAAAAAAATCATCATCCTTTTTATTATACCCATGGAACTCCTTCTCCATAATTATTAGAATAATATGAGGAATGAACTTATTGTAAATAATTTATTGATCTCATATCATTCCATAGATTAATTTTCATCTCTTTTCCTCATATTCTGAACATGGTTACACCATTGACCAGCTTCACCTTCCGAATTATAGAAAGATAAGATTTATTTATCATTTTTTGAACATTGGAGAACAAATAATATATTCTCAGTGGTACTGATCCATTGTTCATCCACTAATGGATCAGAAGACCCACTAAAAGAAGGAATATATTACCTCATGAAAGACTCAGTAGAATTTTGTTCCCACTATTTTTCATTTGGAAGTCATGTATAATTCATATCTTGAGAATGTTTGGTGAGAGTAGATATATGATTTTTCAATCCATGTCCTATAACATTTGGTTGCTCGGAAGGACAAACATTGTGTTGCTCGTCGCATTCAGCGTTAACGTGGTTCCTCCGGGATCCATCCATTGACTAAAACCAAGAATCATAACATAAGAAACATTAAATATAATAGGAAATCCACATAGTTAATAATAAAATTTCAATTTTTGATATTTAGGATTTCTATTACATTATTCCTAATCATTTATAACACACTAGGATTGTAACCTATACATCGACATATGCTTAGAGTTATTCCTATGGTTTTCTCATCCTAGATTCCAATGGTTAATTATACCTTTACTCTCATACCAACTATAATGAACCATACTTTACATATATTTACATTACTTCAAAAATGAATAATATTCATTACAAAATATAACAAACACACGATATGACCATATAGGTATAGTGTCTTTAATAACTAGGAAATATAATCAACTGGTTTATAAGACATCTTTATTGTATCCCACGTTTTTCGTCCTAACTATACCCTTTTTACATATATTATTTAATACCCTAATTTATGACCTGGGGAAAAGAAAAATATGGAAGGGTTAGATGATATTCTCACTAAGGGTAAAAAAGAGATATCAATAATATCATAATCATAATACATGAGAACATAACATTTGAAAATCTTATTCTATATATAAAGGATCGTGATATTATTCCATGGTATAAATCATAAAAAATTAATAAGAATCAATGATTGTAATACTAAAGCTCATAAAATAAGACATTAAATTTTTTATCATATACATAAGAATATAAAATCATTTCATATTTTTCAAGGATCATTGACCAGTCCCTCATAGTAGAAAAATTACATTACTGAACAGAGTTCACTCCTCGTTCCTGCCCAATCCTACCGAACTACGATCATTTCGATTTATTCCATGACTATCTATGGAGATATAAATATTTAACCAATGAATTTGAGTCATATATTGGTCACAGTAATCTCAAAATGAAATAATTATTTTTTGTTCCACCCAAACATATTTCATTCATCATAACATTACCCAATTAATAAAATGGGTTTCTGAAACATATTCCATCGTAACATAATATATATAAAAAATTTATTTCATAAATAGAGGTTCATTATAAATAAAATAAATTATAGGAATATTATGGATAATATACATCAAATAGAACCCTATTAATTAATTCCATTTTAGATGGAAAATAATTTTGATAAAACACTTGAAATTAATTCTTGAGGAAAATATCCTTTCTTCTTCAAAAATGTTTTCTTTTCTCAAAATGGAGTGAAAATATAAAAGAAAATAATTTAATTAAAATGAAACATTGAATATTGTAAATTAGGATTCACTGAAATAAGGTTTTTTTAAAATTAAAAAACAGTTCATTCCATATAATTTAGAGTAGATGATTCTTCTAGTATTGTTTTAGAAAGTCAAAAAGTACCTTATATCGAAAATGAAAAAAGCTACATTTCATACAGTTTTAGAGAAATTCAAAAATAGATAAAATTGAATTTAAAAATTGTATATGGATAGAATTAATATTTTTGAATACATATTTAGGAAACATGGACATGGATGATAAATATACCTCATTAAATATTTATAAATAAACAATATCAGATAATAATGAGATTGCAAAATTATCCCTTACCTTATGTATGATATTTTTCATATGTATATGAAAAACCTCTATAATGATTTAAATAATTTCATAGAATAATTCCATAATCATATTCATTGCTATTATATCATATATGACCATATTAGTGTCCTTTTTTTAATAAAATTTCATTATTACTTGTTATTTGGGTATTAATTGTTTTCGTTACTTATGCATGTTTTGTTGAATAAGTTATGCTTATCCTTCTTAGGTCACAGTTATGTCATTAAAAAATTATATGAACATAATATTTATCATATTTGTTAATTATTTACATATATATATTTATTCTTTAATGGATATCATTTGGAATAAATCACATTGCATCATGGAGACAGTTAGGCGTACGTGTGCACAACCAACAATATCATTCCCCTAATTGTAGAATGTCATTAATGTGGATGGTGTAAAATATTTCAGAATAAATATCATGTTAGAATATTAATATATATATATATATATATATATTATTTCCCTCATTATATCCATCCACATAAGGTGGTGGTGAATAACATATTACAGCATGGCATTGAGACGGTAAGTCGTATTTACGCACACATAATGATTTCATTTTTCATAAGGTGGATATAAGATGGTATATGGTTGTTTAAAAATCATAATAGAATATTATAAAAAATTTTATACTGAAGTTTTTAATTTATAATTACAAAACTCGTGAAAAGTAAGTAGAAGAAGAAATAACTCTGAAAGAAGCACTAGAGTAGATTACCTCTTCTTCAATGTGACCCATCTAAATATCCTCTTAATGCACTAGATTTGGCCTTTGAATAAGACCAGAACCAATAGAATGTAACTAGGGGAGTTTAGAATGGAATTTTTCTTGGTATGGATGAGATTAAAGGCACAAAGTGAAGGTAATAAGTGAGGGAGGATGTTCCCTTTTATAATTGAGGTGAGCGGAACTTTTTGAATCTACATAAATATTAATTTATAATAAAAACAAAACCTACCAAAAAAACCTCCCAAATGTTCCTATTTAAAATAATATATGACATAAGTTCCTAAAATCATCAAAAAATAATTTTTTTCACATTTTACTTTCAATTTAAACATTAATTTTTTAATTAACACTTAGTAATTCTATTTATGTTTTAACCAGGGTAAGAAATATTTGAATATTAAAAGGGTAAAATATTTACTTATTTGATGGAAATTAGACCACTATTAAATAAAATAGAACATTTCATACCTTATTATAATTATTATATATATTTAAAAAATTGTTATGATTTTTAATTAATTTTAATAAAACATTATTTTTATAAACAAACAATAGTGTAAAATTTTGACAATATTCAATTCATTGATTTTAAAAAATACTAAGATAATAGTTTAACATCCAAAAAAATATTTTATTATATTACTAAGAGATCTAGGATATAAATACAATTTATTGGGAATATTAATTATTCCAAATTATATTTATTTTAATATTTTAATAACATTTATTTGTTATCACTGTTAATAAATTAATTACTACATAAATTTTGTGTAATTATTTAGTATATACTTATTGAATAAAATATAAAAAAAATACTATGATGAATATAAATATTATATAATTCATAATAATATGTTTAGTTCAATTTATCTTCTTTAAAATTCTATATTAAAAAGGTTATAATTTTAAAGACATGAATGTGACAACTTTAACATCACTTTAAATAAAATAATATATGTGTCAAAATAAGTTCTATAGGGCTCCATGTAGTCACTAACTCAACCCATGGATGTTTATGGTCAATATATACTCTACTAAGAAGATTTGGTCAAGTTTTGGGTCCTTTAATAATTATTTTATCTTAAATGATTATTATTTAATTGATTTCTCCTCAATTAAATAATTTATGCATCGTTAAAATATAATTATTTAAGATAAATATTTATTTCCAAAAAAGATAAAAATAAATTATCATGATAAATAAAAACAATTTATCTTTAAAATAAGTATTTATAATCAAATTTATCTTCACTATAACCTTATTTTAAAGATGATATAGTTATTAAAATCTCATTAAGATATATTTAATTTTTCATTAAATAAATTAAATTAAATTACCTAATCTCATCCCAGTGGATTCACAAGGAAATAAATTCGACCCAACGATGATATAGGTAGATTTTACTAATAAAAGGATATTTAGAAAAGTATGAGGGTAATTTTATAATATTATTATTACCCTTAATTACCTAATTTAAACTTTTACTGTATTAATAAAAATTACCAAATATGCTATTCATAATTCCCAAAAATAAAATACAGATATTTATATAATTTATAAATAATGATTTCAAATATGGAATAAATTTGTGAAATTTCAAAACACCTAAGTTTCAGTAATTAATATAAAATGAATCACATTTTCAGAAAGAGAGAACTTGTTTTAAAAGTCAGAGAATTAAAAATACTAACATCTTCTTTTACATTTGAATTCAATGTATAGTTAATTATAATGAAATTCATGATATTTAATGATTAAAATATATTTTATTTATATATTAAATAAATAGAATATTATTATTTAACAATATAAATTATTTATTTGAAAAAGTTTTGTTTTCAATTAAAATGTAGTCTATTTTTATTATTCATGAAAATTTTTACGTTATCAAAATAATATTCAAAATTCTTATAAAGTAAATTTTTGTGTCCAAATTCCAAATAAAATGTTTATTTTGTCATATAAAAATAATTAATGTGCCACATTAGTAATTTAAAAGGGTTTCCCCATTAAAAGTCAGAAAATTTCCCTTTTGAAAAATAATGGTTTTTATACATCAAGTAGGTTTCATTCAAACCCTATGAAAAAATATCTATTGGGTGAATATAAAAAATATTTTATTAAGTATATAACATATATATTCCATTAAATTGATTTAATAATACGAATTGACTCAATTTATTGATATAAAAATAAAAATGTATAATTGATTTATAATTCTTCTATAAATAATTGGATGCCATTAGATTCACCATACATATTTATAAATTAGTTATATATATTCCCAATAACCTAACCGCTTGTTAAAAATGGTCAGTTTATACTAAGGCAAACACATGATTTTTTTAAACTCATGATTGTGTGAAATGGAATCTATTTAATAATTAAAATTATTTAATTAAAATATTTCATAAATAAATTTAGGTGTTACACACCATTTACACAAGATAGCCCCAACAAACCTCATAATTTCCCCATTAACATACAATTTTCCATTTCCATAAATACCATTTCACCAGCCATCATATATTAATTAAAGCATTAATTACCTTAATTTACGTAAAACTATTAACTAGTTATAATCCACATTCATCCCAACTTTTACCCATTCATTCAATAATTTCACAAATCAATGAAATCCATAACTTATAAAATCATTTCCCACACCCATTAACATATTCCTTTTTACCAACCTCATTCTATACCTTTAGGAACCTATAACAGAACCCCATGAAATATAACCATTCACCACATCATTCTCTACAAATCCCTTTCCAATATCCACCACAAAAACTTAACAACGATTTATTTTACACACAGTAATTCATGACACTATTTTTAATCAACACAACAAAATTTAAACCATCGCCACATCAACCACCATATTTCCCCTTGTAAAATAATGAAAAAAAGCCACAAAACAACTTCAAAATCCACACTAACAAAAACAATATAAAATAAAAACATGTATAAATAATTATCCAATTTCAACAACATAACACATCATATATTCCCCATTTTAAAAAATTTCATAATATATATTTAACTAATATTCTATAAGAACAATCACATTAGTTAAAAATTTCATAATCCTAAATCATTGCCATATTTAACTAATTATCTTTTTATAACATGTGACATAATAATTTTATTCACAAAATAAACATGGTCATCATAGAAAAAAAAATATTATTAAGTCAAACAACCATTAAACATGTTAAATCTCATATAATCAAATTTAAAACAAACAAATATATCCATTCCATTTATTTTAATTTATTTTATTTCATCTTCTTTAATATTTTAATCCTTACTAGAAACCCAAAGAAAAAAAATCCTAGTGATTACATAATTTCACATAAATAGATGGTAAAAGACTCAAATCCCCTTCCTGAACCTATTCTTAAATCAACCTATACAAAATAATAAGAAACGATGTATGAGAATAAGGCCGAAATATTTAGAAAACACTTAATTAATGTGGCCAAAAAGCAAACTAATATATGACCTAAGGAGAATAAATCCCAAACAAAATAGCATCTACAATATCTCCAAGATTAAAGGAATTGAACCCAATATAGGGGAAGCAAAACTAACATCATGGGATACATTATTCAAAAAAAATACATGAATAAAAACATGTGAAAGAGGGATCAAATTTCCCCAAATATTTATCCCTATTCAACAAGGTTTCATGGGGAAATTATGGAAGCTAAATGAATTTATATGGGATCCTCAATTTATAGTGAGTTTTAAAATTTATGGTTCCATTACATGATAGTTCCTAATTTCACTATGATAGGGATCTATCAAATAAATCTTTGAAATTCATGTTTTTATATACTCTACCTTCCCCATTTAATACTTAGTCAACTATCATAATTAGATAAAATTGATTAAGGTTCGTGTTGATGTTATTGCGTTCCTGACTGGTAAATGATATTCTAAAACTACACAATAGTGCAATAAGAGCCGAGAACCATAAAGACATCGAAAAAGATAAAACCAAAAAAACTAAAAATCTTGTGCTTCATTTGATGTTCATGAACCTCAAAAAATGAATATAAAATAATAGGTGAATTATATAATATTTTAAATACATATTTATTGTTTATTGAGGAAATGTAATGTTTTAGAAATTAGCAAAATCATTTTCAAATTTATTCATCTTATCAATAAAAATAATAATTCCTGGTTATGAAATCCAAACCCAAAATAGAACAGAGCCTAACTCTCATGTATTCCACACCCAATTCCTGACATTCTCTTCATGAAATTAAAAAAAACACCATGACGCGACTCAACCCATCATAGTTTTATATAGTAGGCTCCATAAATCAATTTTTTCTGATATCTATTCATTACAACAAAATCCAAGGCACATTATGAAACTCTCCACCTAGATTAAATATCATATCTTCAAACTCCTATCTTAATCATATATTTTTCAAATTCCACCAAAACCCCAAATATTCTCTGTAACATGCTAATAAGGATCGAAAAAAATATTATAACCCTATCAAATTATTCTCACCCTATATAATTCAAAGCAACCCCATATGAAAAATAATTACTATTGAACCATAAAACACTCCTACATAAATACCTATTAAATAGAGACAATACCATTAAAAAATTATAAATAAATACTAGAAATAATCAACTTAAATCAAAATATATGTAAATAAGAATCTCAATTGATTCATCATTGTATAAAACATCTTAGTCATCACGGTGAAATAATTTTCAAAAGTGGATTGGATGTTGAGTGTTCATTTTATAATCAAATTTCCATGTACATCCTTCTAAAAAAATGAAATAATTAAAGAAAAAAATGGGAACAACATTGACCTAAAATGCCTTCTCCCAAGGATCATTTATCTATATCAGTTTCTAAATGAATATTACATAATCATCAATATATAACCCGACCTGATTTATGAAATGAGTGTCTTCATGTATATATATATAAAGTTTCAATGTAATGAATACATTGTGGATCCAATCAAACTACAGGGGAAGCACCATTTGGTACTCCACAACACTAAAAAACACCAACACGTAAAAGTATAACACTCCAAGATCTAAAATTATATTTTCTATTAAAATATAATGTTTTTGAAATCTTGATTCACAAATAGCACCAAACCACAATGAACAACAGAATAATATAAAACTATAAAAATATACCATTATAATGGGTAATATTAGAGGTAAAATAATTATGAGATATATGTCAAAATAAAAAATTTAAGGTCATTATAAATAGAAAGGCATTCACGAAATTCATTTTGTGCGGCTCAGTAACAAATAAGATAGATTTTTTTAAATGGATAATTTTTAAAATTTTACATTATATGATGTATATTAAGACACTTTGTATATTATGGAGAAATTATATTTTTAATATGAATAATATGTTTACACAAAATTTTATAACCAATTAATAAAAAATAAGAATATGAATGGTTAATATTTAAAAATGATAGTTTCCTATAAAAACAAATTCCATTATATATTTATCTTTTATTAAAATTTAAAATTATAAAAAATCATAATTTTAATTTAAAATTTTAACTTGAATTTTTTTATCTGAAATAACAATATTATCTTAACATTAATTTTTTTTATTTTTCTCAAATAATTTTATTTTATTTGAATAGTTAGAATACTATTTTTATCAAAACTGTAAATATAAAATTATGTGATAAAGACATAAAATTTGATATATATAACCTTTTAATTTGTAAAATAATTATTTAATATAATACAAATATAAATTTTAAAAATTAGATTATTAATTTACTAATCATTTTCTTATTTTTTTAACGTCATAAGTAATATTTCCCAATAAAAACTATTCATTTTCATTTCTTTAAATAAATTTTTTTTGATAAATTTCACTTTGGATTAATTTTTAATAAACATAAATTTAATTTGTTTAATTTTAAAACATTATTTATCATGAAAATAGAATACATTGAAAATTTTACCCTGTACGTAAACTCTAATCTTAAAAATACATTTTTTCTAAAAAACATGTTATTTTACATTACATGTGAGAATGTAAATATTTATTTTCTTTCATATATATATTTTATATATTATTATTTTTCAAATTTTGAATAATTTTGTGCAAATATTTAATAAGGTAAAATTTATTTTTGTGTAATAAAAATGATTTACTTAGCTAAAAACTAGTTTCCATGATAATATGAAAAACTGTAAAAGGGAAAATTCAAAGTGTAATGAACCTAAAAATGTTTTAAAATGTGTGAATATGAATGGTTCAGTTACTTATGACCTTAAATAATACCTAAATTAAAAATTTTCCAATTTATTAATCTTCTTAACATGTGAAACATGTTCCCTCTATATATTAAATTGAAATAATTACAAAAATGTCATTCCTAGCACTTATAAAAGTTGTCTCTCACCACCCCTTCACGATCTCTCCAAAAATTTGATTACTAACTAAAAATGTTCCAATTGTAATTATTTTATAGTACTTTTCATTTTTTTTAACATAAATTCAAAATTGAATAGAAAAATACCTCAATTTATAAGGAATCCTCTAAGGAAAACACAAATATTTCTATGTAAGGGATCTTTTTCTTAACTTCTTTTTCTTTATATAACAATATTTCGATTATACTTTTTTAATTCCATTATAATAAATTAGTATTATTTTCATACTGATTTATAATTATAATATAATAATTATTAACCTCATTTATCCATTTCTATTGAGAATAATAAAATTGTCAATCGTGCATTTTGAGAACTACCACCCCCATGAAGCAACGAGGTATGTTTTACACTAATGAAACTATATGGATTTTATAGAGGTGAAATTTATGAATTAATGTGAAATAGATAATATAATTATTATTAGGAAGATAAATATTATAAACCACCTTCTTTCCCTATCACTCTTAGAGAAATGAATGTGTTACCACTCCATTGTGCGGACGACTACCTCCATTAGGTTTCATATCACGTTTTCATCTAGTTTCTTTATTTTTATTAAAATAAATTAAAATATAATTCAAAAAATTGAAATTATATAACAAATAACATTATTTTTTTCTAATAATCATATTAATCCAAAATAAACCTCTTTTATAATCATAATCATCCATTAATTGTGGTTTGTTTATGCTTGGGTCAATCTGACCACCTAATTAAAAAATTATGTAAAATAATATAATAAATAACTCTGAGAGATAAATTACTTATAATTAGTGATATAAATAATAAAATAAGGATTTTTTGTTTTTTTAATTATAAAATTAATTTTAAACTCATCATATAACATACCATTGTTCATTTGTTAATAATCACGCAGACAGTCTTATTTACAATTTCTTATAAAATAATGTAACCAAAAATTTCATTTAATAAAATTATAACATTATAAATTATTTTAAATATTAATTTATATTACGTTTTATGATCTATACATGTTGATATTTGTGATAATAATGAATAATAACACCACTTTTATGAAACTATTTCAAAATGATCAAGATTACTCACACTAGATATCTAAAATAGATAATAACTAACAAATATAAATTTATATAATAATTATAAAAGATATTTTGAAAAGGTTATAGATATTAAAAAGTTTCAAAAATATGATATTAATATAGTTATTTGTAGTTATTATTTAATATAGTATATTTAAATTCTTTAGTGAAACTCATGAATTAATGTAATAAGAGTTTCTAACTAAATTTTATTCCATTGAGTTAAAAACATTCTTATTGAACTCTATTATTCCAAGTATGATATATTCTATCAAAAGAACACTTTATATGGAATTTATTTCTTCCATTGTTGGGTTCTAAAAATAATCCTTATAACCTCATTATCAAATGATTCTAACATCAATGATTATGTTACTTAGAAATGATTTCTTATCTCAAAATTTCACACCTTGAGGCATATTCTTTATTATACACCATGTATTTTTTAATATTTTATCGAATTACTTTTTACTATTTTGTATCATTATAGGGAAATTATTCATCGTATTTAATTTTTTATTTTAAATAATTACCTTCAAAGTGTTTTGATTGTAATTTTTATAATTTCATAAGTGTCATTTTTCATTATTTAAAATACCATACTACATGTTTGATATTTGGGACCATATTCTATTTTATATGTTTTATGAACTACCATAATTATTTCATGTAAAATTAATATAATAAATTTTATTATACTGTAATTTTATGGTGTAAAACCCCTAGTCCAATCTTGAGTTTGGATTTCATGGGGAATTTGAATTTTTTATAACAGGTTGAGTAAATTTTTTTTTTAATATTCATAACTAGATTTAGAGGATTGGAAAACATCGACGTAGGTTCTTTCGTAATGAAATTTGGATTAGGAGTCATCTTGAGGGCTCAATGGAGCCTTGATTGAGGCTGGGTGGCAGATACAACTTAGGATATAGTAGATCCACCAGCTAGTCAGTGGTGTTTCAAAGTAGAAGGAGCTACTCTCAATTGCCATTAGCTAGCCAGTGGTATTGAGAACGTGGAAAGGATGTTTTTATCCCTAAAAAATAAGAGTTTTTAGGACAACCATTCTCCTCTGTGGATCATGTAGTTGAGGGGGTGGGTTCTTGTTCCACCATCATTATTCCCCTTTGTTTGGGATGGGATACTGGGGTATTTTCATCTGCTTTTTTTGGTGACATCCCATATTAATTTCCCTATTTTCCTCCTCCTATATCCTTATATAATTTTGTTTTTCTTCATTTATGTTTTTTTATATTCCAGTGGATAATGGTGGGATCACGTGATTCTTAATGGGTTTTCATTCTGCCTAGGAATTAGTTAACCTGACACGATGTCTACGTATATTGATTATCGATTTGACCTATATACAATGCACTGTTGATTTTCATTTTGGTTTCTGATGAAATTAATTTAAATAATTTTTTTTGAGGAATTTTATTTGAGGTTTTCATTTAGTGTTGGTTCAAGTATGTGAGAAACACCCTTGGGAACCATTGGATATGGTTCTGAATTAATGAATCAACTCGATGAGTTGTCTATCATTATAATAATTTAGAAATTAATTAATTTATTAATTAATTATAATGTTAATAATTAATTACTTATAATTGGATTGATTTTAGTGGTTTATGAAATGTGATTTCATTTCTTGATCAAGGAAAATTCTACAAGGGATTAGATGGGCCTTTGAAGCAATTGTCGTGCCTAGCAAAATAAATGTGTAAAGCTCAATTTATGTGGATTTTCTTGCGTACTTTACCTATGAAATTTATTATTTCATTATCAGGAATGACACATGTGGGAACACCAGTAGGGTGATTACCCCTAGTAAAATAGTTTATTTAATTTAATTTTAACTAAAACATAGGGTGATTAATAACCCCTCTATGCTCGCTTGATGTCTTGGATGCTGAAATGTGAGGCTGTGACTACTATGAAATTGGGTATCTTCTAGACATCTTAAGAGGTGAGGATGAACCAACTGACACATTTATCCAATTCATATGGTCTTTATAAGCCTCTCAGGTGGAGGTGATTATGGTCTAGATGTCCCTAGTTGTGTAGGACATAGAGGACCCCTTTTTAATTTAATTTTTTCAAGACAACAATGACTTGTGGGGTATAATAAATCATCCACTTTCCGATGTGACTAAGCTTAGGTTGATAGAAAATGGGTGTACTAGGATCAAGTTTAGGTGGGTGGACCAACCTAGAGAAACCTTGAGGACTAAGAATGGTCATGATCCAACTCATGAATTTTTCCCTTAAGGAGGTACCCCCATCGCTGGTGAGTTTGTGCTACATTATAGATGACATTGAGGGATGTGATGTACTACAATTTCAGGTGTTAACATTAGATCATAATTTAGAACAAGGACCCAGGTGATAGTGCCTCTATTGTGATGAGACCAAGGGGACCTAGTTTATACCTTGTTGACGGTCTAACCCTAATAGAGTGTACATGACATGCTAGAGAAATTAGAGACCTAAAATTATCATATATATATATATATATTACATATTTTAGAAGAATATTCATTACATTACACAATCACACTCTTGATGACCATAATGGTTTAGGGACTTTTGAGACTACTTTCACAATATTTTTATTTAGTGAAATATGTTCAATATCTCCCATAAATATATTGAAAATTTTTTCTCCTAAAAATAATACCCTATGTAAAAAATGTATTTATAACATTAGAAAGGAAAAAAAAATCGGTGATATCATATTATTAGTAAAGTTAAACATGGGAAATACATAAACAAAACGTGAGCATAAGGGTATAATAACATGATAATAACAAATTAGAACTAGACCCTGCATATCAAAGATCAAAATATTTTGTAATGAAAAAAGACTATAAATCAATAAGACATGAATCTTAATTTATTGATAGAAAATGAGCCATGAAAATATAAAATTCACATAAGACATTTATTTTTGGCATTCATATAAGATTATCATATTATGAAGGACATGAAATCAGGCCCTGACATAAATTTATCGGCATGCAACTAGGTCCGTGCATAAAAATATTGATATGAAATCTAGGTCTTCACTTAACACTATGAACACGTAATCATGTTCATGGATACCATTTTGAACATTTTATCAGGTTCACCTATAGCATTTTAAACATGTTATTAGGTCCACGCATAACATATTTACTCATGAGTTTTCCATATTTACTCAATTAATTGGAGGTTTATAAAGGTACCACTCATAACATAATTAAAATCATAGATACATATGAAAAAATATCATAAATTATTCATCCTATAAGAACTCATTAAAATAAATGGGCTTCATAACACATTTATCATACTAGAACACATGAAAAGAAATGGGATTCATAAATCATTCATCATTTCTAAACCCATAAAAATAAATGGGGTTAATAAAACATTTCATCAACGAATAAAAATGGGAAAATAAATTGGTATCCTAATAATTTTATAATTGTATAACCCACGAAAAATAAAATGTTTTCGTAAACATTTTATCATGGAATAACCCATTGAAAATAAACTGGTTTCATAAACATCATTCCATCATAAACATAATCAAGATTGATAAAGAATAAATATGCTATCATTGGATCATATACATATTTAATAATAAGTAAAATCAATGTGTGTAATATTTTATGGAAATTTATTTTGAATGATCACTTTGAAAAACAATTTTTATAACATAAATCATTTTCAAAATCCTTTCATTTTAAAAAATATTTTTTGAAAATAAATTATGAAATATAAGAATTCATAAAAAATATTGAAAATCAATTTACATGATACTAAAAAAGAAAATAATAATGGAATAATTATAAACGATCATTTGGTAATTATGATAGAAAATATTTTTCATGTTATAAACGTTAAAACATTGATTACTTTCCTATTTTTTGGTAATATCCAAATGAGAATTTTTTGGAACACTCCCTGAATATTCATTTATAAAAAATTAAAAAGGGGAACATGGGTAAATGTTTCATTAAGAAATAGTTTTAAAAAATCTAGAAACATTTTAATTTTTTTTTAATATATTCTTTTGTAAGAAAAAAGTTTTTGACCAAAGAGATAAACCACATCGATTTTTCATTAAAAAACTATTTTCGAATCATGAGTACTTGAATAGATCGAAACAAAGGGAAAACATGTATTATATAGAAATAACCAAAGTATAATAAAATTAAATGAATTATTGAAAAATATATCATATGATTTCAGTATTATAATCATAGCCATAAACAATCTAGTTAAACAATTAGATTGTATCATCTAGACCTTACCATATTAATAACTTTTGAATAACAAGATATCTTAAGCACTTTCATCAAATGAATCACTTAATATCATGAATTAAAGAATATTAAAGATATAACATTTCAATGGTGAAATATATAATTCATGTAATGTAAGATAGGTAGATAACATTTCATATGCCTTAAAGAATAAAAATTGGAAAAAAATAACACACCCCATTAATACTCTTTTAAACCCTAAGAACAATTATAAAATAACATAAAATGAAACTTTTTATATTTTAAAAATAATTATATTCATGATATAACATTTCAATGGGTCTGTATATACACCACACAAATGAAACTAGTGGTGAATATGGTACGTGTCTCTATGAAATAAGGGAGAGACTTGAAACCCCTTACCGCTTTGAAAACATTTGAGCTGTAGACCCCTTGAAAGAGAGATCCAGAATTTTATATTTAAATACACATATTATTAATTATAATAATAATAAAATACATTCATCATAACTATATATACCACATAAATTAAATATGTGGTTAATATGGATAGTCTCCTATGGAAAATAAAAGTGAGATGGAAATCCCATACCATAAGTATCAAATTCTTTTATAAACATTCAAACCTACTATGTAATATTTATACTTTTAGTATAAATCAATTAAATAACAATAATTATACATATATAATACAATTTATTTTTTTCTTATGACCTTTTATTACCCTTTTATTGACAATTCCATGTTAAAATATGAATTAGGGTAATAACTGCTTTGTTTTTTGTGTATTTTTTTATTTTTTGAGTCCTTTAACATTGATTATAGTGTAATAATACCCATAATTGTAACCATGATAAAAAACTAATATGTATTTATTATATGTTTTTGAATATAAATCCATAAAGTATTGTGATAGAAAATGAAATACGTTATTCAAGGAGACTGTAGTCATATGTATGCATAAACACTATTTCCATTTTCATGATGGAATTAAATAAATGAAGGTAAATAATTTATTTCATTTAGAGAATTTTTTTATGTCATTTATGTAAAATAATTTTATTTAATCATATCCTTATCACCTATTTTTTAAATCATATGTGAAAAACGAATCACAGCTCTTTGTGTGTCGTTAGTCCGACATGCACATGAATGATGTTATCGTATATTGTTAAGAAAGGAAAATAACAATATATGTGTAATATAATAATTATATAAGTATAATTATGTTATGAATATCATATTTATTCATTTATTACATCCTTATTACCACCCTTGTAGAACAAAAATTAAAAACACATCATATTAGTCTGTTATACGGTAGTCCTACATACTGAAGAATGGTGATTTCATATCCCATTAAATGGAAGAGGATATGGATTTATGTTATAACAATTAAAAAATAACATATCATTTTATATGATATATTAGGGGTATTATTTTTCCAAATATGGAAAATATTTTATGGATTTATAAGGATAAGTAAAATATAAATGCATAGTAAAAACATTACCTCTTCTTCGAACAACCTATTTATCATTAACCTAAATCCTTATTATAAAGGATTTATGATATACATAATGAATATAGGTTGTTTAAAATTAATTTATTAAGAAATTTGTGAAGTTATTTTAAAAACAAATTGGTTTTTTAATTGTGATGGGGATAACATAGGGTGGTGTTTTATAAGTGTGGTTAGTGGAACACATAAAAAGTTTTTAATGAAAAAGGTGAACCACATTTTTCACAAGCCAAAAGGCTCCGAAATGGGTCATTATAGAACCTTATTGTTGATAATGTTGTAATATAGACATATAATGGGATGTTTAAATGTTTACATGTCATTATACACCAAATATTTTTAGTTTAACCCTTGGTAAACACATTTTCACCTTATCCAAGGTAATTAATTTTTACTGATTTTATACATCATAATAGTAAAAAATAAATTTACAATTATTAGAAAATATAAATTTTTTTAATTCCAAATATGGTTCCCATTTTTTAAAATTCAATTAACATAAATGGTATAATTTAATTTGAAATTAAACCCCCAAATGTGACGAGAAATATGTTTTCCAAAGAGAAAATTCTCATAAGTATAGAGCATTTTAATATGAAACATAAATATTGAATTTATTCCAATAGAATAAATAAGATTAAATATATATATAATTTAGGTAATTTTACATTTAAAACCACATTAAACTAAAATTTATCATGTAAATTCATTGAATGAAAATAAATTTTTTATAATAGTTAGAAATTTTCACTATTCAATGAAAATTTTATTTATTCAAAAACTTCCTAGAAATTCAATTGAAGATAATTATTAAATGATTATTTAAAAATTATGTTTATTATTTCAAATAAAATCTCTAAAAGTGGAAAAAATTAATTATAAAATTATTGCACAAATGGTGACAAAACTTCACTTTAGATAAATATATTTTTTAGTTTAAAATTAAATTTATTTGTACCTATTGTATAGAAAACACTTAAGAAGATTGTTAACTTTTTTATTAAATATATAATATATATACATTTAAATGAAATAATTATCCAAAACTAATTCTTTATTGTTTATGAGGTAAATCCTGTTTATGTGCTATAAATTAGTTTTTAAGAAAATAATTTTCCTTATTTTCAAGTTGTTTTAACTTTTATATATAATTTATTTATCACCAACGAATTATTTTTATAAAAAAAATTATACAATATATTTTCATAATTTAGTTAATCTTATTCATACCCAAAATTCCAATGTTCGTGCGATAACTATCATTTTAAATTGTAATATTCTAATAGTATGTCATGTTTCGTTTAAACTCACTATTGCACAAAACCCCAGAATATATTAGTGTTGCATATAATGCGGGCTAAAATAAGTGTTTCATGTTACAAAACATAAAATTACTGTTTCATGAAACATGAAATATCAAAATGATGAAATTTATTTTAAAAAAATTCAAAAATATCTTTATGTGTTAAAATAGATTTCACTAGGGAATATGTACTAGATGGTGTGCTTGAGGGGGAAATAGAGAATGTTTTTAGAAATTATCGTTCGGTCATCCCTAATGTTTTTTATTTATGTAGGTTTTTAGAATTCACCCTTGTATAATTTATTCATGGTTGAGCTTCCATGGAAATGGTGTTGGGTATAGGGATAGGCACTATGTTTTTGAATTTGATATAGGTAGTAAATACCACATATATGGAGCATTGTGATTCGAGCTACCTTAGATTAGGAGATCAATATGCGATAAAATGTTCCACAGATTTGGAACTGAAATATACTATTTAGAGCTGATATGGATTTGGTGCTTAGATTCTTGGACTATTGTGGATTACATCACTAGATTTGTGAGGATACTATTTTAAGATTCTCTCAATTACAAGCTTAGATGATTGGAATTTAATGGGATGGACCTCTAATTCCTGATAATATGTTGGTGGTGTCATGGATATAGGTCATGTGTGTTACTTGGTGGGAATAGTCACCATGAGGCACTCAGAGGCACCATGATACTGGAAAAATATTGCATGGTTGATCGAGGTCATGTACCTAATGGTTGAAAAGGGTATTATTTGTTTATTTATTTCAACTAAGAATGTCACATATACATATAATGGCATAGGTTGTTTAGAATGGAACCATATTGGTGGTTCCTTATTGATCTTTATGATCACACACTCTTTGGGCCACCACTACACTTCGGTACGTGAACATACCTTCACATTTGAATAGGTACAAGTTGGTTTGAGGACCAGTTTTGATGAATAAAGATTGATTGAATGATTATGTGGATCTCAAGATGAGCATTGGATCAGAGAATTCATGGGAAAACATCTTTTTTAAATTAATTTTGGGTATATGCATGTGACTAATGTAGTGGGTGTTTATTTTAACGTATATCATGGTTGTTCAGACCCTTAATGAATTTCATTTATTATTAGTATTGGTTATTTATATTTCTTCCATTATTGGTTATTTTAAATGGATAATACTTTATTACATTATTGTTTAATGAAAACTCTAAAACATGGGGCATATTAAATGAATTGTACCACCCTAGACCCATTTTACAAGTAATAACCATCTTTCATAAAGGGAGGTGTGCGTAAGGACTTGTGATTAATAGGTTTAGATAATTTTCAACAGTCAGCAATGTTAGGACATAAAAAAGTTCTATTGGAGTATTGTTTTAGTTTTGTCTTTCTTTTTTGGAATTTGGTAGACAGAATATTTAGGAATGTTTTAGACCCTATGATAGATATTGAATCGGTCCCTTGAGTTAAATTATTCTCGTGATAATTCCTAACTTCCAGGGATGGGATTTATGTTCTCGATATTCGATGTTATGGTTTTATATTATTTTCTATTTGAGATAATCACATGAATGTTTAAGGTTCTTGATTTATTATGTATTTCTAGATCATATATTTTTTGAAAGAGGCCAGGTATTGGATTTGACTCTTGGACTATAGAGGAAAGAGGAATCTCGTAAATCATATCAATCATGTAGTATTTTTTATTACATACAGGCTTTCTATTGTGTAGTTTTAATGAAGACTATGAACTGGTTGTTTATTATGTCAAAAAATAATCATGATTCATTTTATCATATATGTATATAGTGTCATTCTACTCACCTAAGATAAATTTTATTTATATTTCCCATTGATGTCGGATTATGTAGATTTATGATGAGATTCTTCTTGAAAATGAGGATGATGACGCAGTCCTCATGCATATGTGGTATAGTGACCCTATTGAGTTGGTGTGGGAATAAGGTGATTATGAATTGGACCCCTCATGGGTTTGGTTATCTGAGTATAGTTATTTAATGTTCCAATATCATCATATATGATATTTTCCCATATAACATGGAATTTAATTCAACCTAACCAAACCTAGTGTATGTTTTTCGCATGGAATGAATCATACATAAATTTTCATTTGTTATTACAATAGAAGACCAATGAGACATGATCTTCTACAGAGAAGTATTATGTGTATATTCTCAAAGAGGATTGGTTCCCCAGCTATTGGTTGTTGATTTTTCATATGGATTTCATGGTTTATTTGGATATTAATGTGATGATGCTCATGAGTTATAACCTTTTGTGGCTTGAAATTGGGGTAAGTGGGAAGTGATATAGTCCTTTGATAATTATTCAATATTTTAGTGAGTATATGAAAGTTTTATTTTCATGTTAATTAATTTTGAGGGATTATCCTACGATTGAGTGATCCCTGGAAGTGGACAGGTTTGAACAAATGACATGAGTTTCAGACTGATACATGGGAGGTGATATCTAGTTTATGGAAAAAGAATGGTTATTCCATATTATTTCATAATATATATCACCATAAGTGTTGATAATTTTTTTGATGTTGATTTCAAGGGTAAAACAATTTGGGGGCATAAACCTATAGTCATAGGATATGGTTCTATAAATATTGTCAAAGCGTGGGTATATGATCATGACTTGAAATAGAACCTTTTAGTGGATAATTATTTGGATGTGGTTGAAATTCCTTGGACTGAGTATGGGAACCTTCTCGGAAAATGGAATCCCATAAAGAAAGATGTAATGGGATGAAACATGTCATAGGTAAGGTGCCTTATTTTAAAGAGGAATTACCAGGGAGCTCAAGGTGGGTTATGAATGGAATGTTGTGGAGCACAAACACCATGGTTATAATGATTCATGAAAAAAAATATCTTGATTTATGTTATGGATCAAGTGGTATGTTATTGTATACATTATACATAAGATTGGAATGGTAAATTAAAATTTTTTACGAGGTTCACATTCGATTTGCAATAAGAGCTATTGGTGAACCATTTGAGGAATAATGGAATTTGGTTGTTTGAATGTGGGTCTTATATATGAGATCCTGATTATCAAGGATCGAGAGGATTGACATGAATATTTTGAATTGGAACATGTCAGGAATGTTCTCAAGGGTTTAAGTACATAAGTTCATATGGGGGTAAATGAAAAAATGATTGGTTAAGGGTTTTAACCCTCATTATTGATTAAATTTTAGAGTGAGTTTTGGACTATATTTACATGGGATGGATATGGTTGATTAGTCAATATTGGAGGTTGGATCTAAAAAATGAGTTGGTGTGTCCACATCATTCATCGTGTCTAGTAATGGATGGTGCATGATCCATTGTGATGGGGATATTTTTTTCGGTAGCATGACGAAGATAATGATCTTTAGGTGGAGTGTTGGATGTCATCCAAGAACATTGGACCCTAACATGAGAAGGATCATTGGAATATGGGACTGATCATTAGATGGACATTTTGGAATTTTAATTTTGGTGGATAAATGGACCCAAGCACTACTAGGTTCTTTAGTAAATGTTATGTAAATGTTCAAATATGGCATCAATTATACATTGAGCATAGACATTGGGATTGGGATAGATTGTGATGATCCAGAGGTTTTGGATTGAGAATTTCTCGGTGCTCATAGTTATAGAATAATGGTAGATCAACTAGTTGGGGACCCAAATATGCAGTTCTATATAATTTCCAGTATAGAAATTTATTGGTGAGTATAAAATGATCATGGTGTTAATTTGGGAAAAAGGGAATCAAGATAAAATAATAGATAGTTTTTTGATGGTAGGAGTTGAATGTTTTATTGGAAAATTCAACCAGATGAGGTTTGAATATTTGTTCTACTTGTAGTTAGATATTGTTAGTGAGGAACTACACTGATCATGTCATTTTAGGCATTACATTATAATTTCAAATTTTGTATAGGTATTTTTACTAAAAGTCTTTAATACAAGGTATTGAGTTCGGTTGATTAGAGTTTACTTAATTTACATGTAAACAGAGAACTAAGGGTTATGTTCTGCTCTATGTTCAAGAATAGTGAGTTGGGAACCAGACTGGGTGTATCATTGGAACATGGGTGTGGGGTACCAAAATAAAATTTTGATGTTGGAAGATCTAATGTATTGGAATTGGTGGTTATGGATGTTGTACTATGGTAGAGGGCACTATAGTCCATGTGATTAATTGGATGGTGACACAGTCATTTTTTTTGGTTATTGAGGCTCAAGAAAGTTTCATATCATATTTTTAGTGGTGGTTATGAGAATTGGATCATATTTTGTCGAGTTAACCTCTGTATGTTCAAATGATTCTTTAGAAGCACATTGGGTGTTTACAGATGAAATAAGGTAATTAGAGCATCAATTCATGAACGAGGTACTTTTAGATATTTGATTTGATTTCCACCAATATTTATTGCGGTAATTAATTTAACTAGGGTGAGGAGGCTTCAAAAACCCATATTTGAGTGCACAATTGAATTTTATAGGGAATTTTAATTTTCCAATTAGAGGAATGTAAAATTTTCTTTTTTGTATTTGAAAATTATGTTTTACTCACAAGACCCCCCCAAGGGAAGTGTTTTAGACATAAAATGAGTCTTGGGACTTATCCTAGAGGCTCAAGGGAACCATGGGTGAGGCTGAGTGACTACTGTATCCTTGGATACACCATACAAAATAGCTAGATGACATGATTAAAAAGGGTAGAAATGAAATATTTCCCCCTCATACATTAGCAGTAAATTGATCCATCATCCCCTACATAGATTTCATGGCTATGAGGGTTAGATCCCCTTCCCCCACCTTCATTCTCCTAATTTTTGGAGGGGATTTTAGGAAATTTTTTCTTCAGAGTTTTTTAGTGAGATCCCATCTATTGTCCCCCATGACCTCCTCCACTATCCTTACATAAATTTAGTTTTATCCATATAGTTTTTGTTTTTATATTGAATGATAGTTTGGTATAATTTCTCAACTATTAAGGGACATTCACTCTTATAAAGAAAAGGGTTACACTAGATGTTGTTAAAATTTGATGGCTTGCCTATTTGACCAAGGAATGATGCACTACAAAATTTTATTTGGTTTTTAGATCAAATTACACTTAAATGTGTATTTCATAGGTTTTTTGGTTGGTTTCACTTTCTATAGGGATAAGGGTGTCATATGGACCCTTGGGGTGCCATTGAAGGTCACTCTCAACTCGAATAATGAACTATGGAGTTATTTGTCATTATACCGAGTAAGAACTTGTTAATTATTCATACATGTTATAATTAATTAATTATTAATGTTTAGCATAAGTTAAGAGCTTGAGGTGTTGGTAAATTCTTGTTTTATTAAGGTTGTGGCTATACGGGATTACAAAATCCTTGGTAGTCATTATAGGCCCGCTATAAATAAAAGTGGAATGATTAATTGAGGTATGTGGTGTCACATACATTCCCTATGGTAGTTATGATTTCAGTTATGTGGAATGAGACATGTGGTTCTGCAACAGAGGGTAATTCCCCTTTTCTAAATTGTTAATTTAATTTAAATAAATTGTTTAAATTAAAATGAATGAATGTAAGGGGTCACAAATAACTGTTTTGCATTAGCTTGATGCCTCAGCCACTGATGAAAGAGGGTGAGACTATGGAGATATCGGGTGGCCTCTAGAAAAATTTAGAGGGTATGTTAGAAAACATAAGACCATTTATCTAATGAATATGAGATTTTGGAACCTCCAATATGTTATTATGGGTGGAATAGATATCATATTCCATTTAGGAATTAGAGACCCTATTTTTTATTTAATATATTTTGGTTCTTCATGATAAGTGTGGTGCGAGTGATCCTCACTCATCCAATGAAACTAGGCCTATGTGGGTAGACCATGAGTGATATGGGATTGGGTTTATGTTATAGTACCAACCCATAGAAACCTTGAGGTCTAAGATGGATGGTGGGACATCAATTTTTCATTTCCCTTCAGTCGAGGCCCCATGTAGTTAGCAAGGACTTGCTAACTTGTATACAATGTCAATGGATGTGACATCCTTGAGAATCAAATATTCACCTAAAACCATAATTGAGACTAAGTACATGTGTAAGGGTTCCTCACCTATGCTGAGGCTAAGGGGACATAGTGGGTATACTATTCACTGTCCAATCCTGAATGAGTTTCTGAGATATGGTAACTATTGTCCCCAGGGAACTTGAACTAGACTTTAAAGCCTGAGGGGACAATAGATTGTAGTGTTGGGAATGTTCCTTTTTCCAATCCGATTGTTTTTATTTATTTATTTTGGGTTTTAGAATGCACCACTAGGGATGTTATATAGTGTTGGTCAACAATGATTATGGATTTAGTTACATGGATAGGATTCCATGTTTTGGAGATAGATAAATGTGGGAGATTCCACAGACATAGAGCTCATTTATTGGAGCATACTTGGATAAAGGTCTCAATATATGATAGAGGATAACATTGATTTGGAGATCGAATTATATTTTCTAGATCATCCATGGATTATGAACATGGATGTTTAGACTATCTAGGGTTACATCCAAATATCTATGAGGTTATTTTATAGATCTACTATGGATTTGGACCTCAAATTGTTTTACCATCATGGTTTACAACCCTAAATTCCTGAGGTCAGCATTTGGGGATGACTTAGATTATGATATTAAATATTTGTAAAATAATGAGAGAGGAATAAATATCATAGGAATAGGTTGGTTATACCATGTATATGGATATAAAATCTTACTTTGTTGGTAAATTCATCATGACAAGCTTAGAGACACCTGAGCACTTGACAAAATAGGTATGGGTGATCCGGGTCCTTGAACTAATAATCGAAAAAGGGTTTTATTTGTTTATTTATTTCAGCTATTCAAGTTAAATGAACATATAATGATATATACTATTTATTACAAGACCATGATAATGGTTCCTAGTTCATTTTTTTACTCACACCCTTCTCTAGAAATAACTACACTTTGGTACTCGAGCGTACATTCACTTTGTTTCAGGTATAGTTTCGGCTAAGTCCTGAGTTTGATTGAGCGGGATGGATAAAATGATTATACAGACATTTGGATGTTTTTTTAATTAATTTCATGGGTGAAATTGCTTTATATTAATTATTTTTGGTATGTTTATGTGACTGACTTAATTGGTGGGGAGTTTTATATAAGTTAGGGTGGTTTTGCCCCTTAGTACATCTCATTTGTTAACATTCATATTTATGTTTATTCATTTCAATTTTAGTTATTTATAATGTATGATTTTTGGATACATTATTAATTATTGTGAACTATAATATAGGGTGTACTTTCTACCCATAGTACCAACACAGACCCCTATATCTAGTCGGTATGCTCTATCATATGGGGAGGTTCACCTAAGGTCGTGAGGAAAACTATTTCGATTACTATTCATAGAGTGAGATATGAAGAGCCATTACATGTGGTATTTGATTAAACTAATATTTTAATCCCCTCTAATATGTTTTTCATATATTTAATCCTTTACAATTTATCAATTTGATCTAATTTAATCAATTTAGGATTTATGGTTTGTTTTGGGCGGAAATGTGAAAATTTCTTAAATCCTGAAATTAAACAGATTTAATCACTATAGTATTTAGAGCATACATTTTTAAATATTGATCCAATTTGACTAGATATTTTTTTTAAATTATATTATTTGTGGGATTAAAATTCTTCTTCTATAATAGGAGCTGATTCGTACATCCAATAGACCTAAAAAATCAATCAATTTGAAATATTGTTCTGGCCAACAGAGAGGACCCCTCTTAGTAAATATGGAATAACTCATGATAATGACCTCAATTTTAGGTGATTACATATATAATTTGTAGATAATTTAAATTATATTTTTACCATTAAATATCATAGAGATTATCTTCTTTAATGATTCCATTGGATGATCAAAATTGAACTCTGGTTTTGAGAATTCAAATATTCATCCTAGAAATAATACATTTTCAGACCTAATTGGAAATAAAATTTAAAAAATAAGTCATATTGAGATGAAATTACTTAGGTAGAGAGAGGATACTTTATCTATAAAATTTTATTCAGACACCATCCCCAAATTAGGTCATTAATGTTTCCTGCCATTATCAATATTTTGGTCGACAGAATCTGGAGGAGATCCTAAAGGATAACTTGGAAGATCTTGAATTTGAATACTGGAGGATGGAACCCCCTTGGCCTGTATAAGGATGATTTCACCCCTGATGAAAGAGAGTTAAACAACCCTAATGTAGATGAGGCCAAGGGCCATGATACTTATTTTGGATTTCATTCTATATTTTTTTCGGTTTTATTTTCCCACGTAATGTGCATTCGTATTTTAATTAAGTGTTTCCAATTATTATTCCATCCCTTATTATCTATTATATTATTCTTAATATTTTATTTTCTCTTTATATTCTTCTTATTTACTCCATAACCTCTCACCATCAAAAATTATGGGCTAAACCGAGGCTTTCCCCGAGGTTGTAAGTGTAAATTCCATTCATTCTTAACATAAATTATTATGTTTTATTAAGATTATGATGAGGAAGATTAATGTGAATGGGTGTGGAGATCATCTGTGAATACATTGATCCCAAACAAATTTCTATTATTTTATTAAAACAATTTTCCCTTATACTAGATACAAGATCTTAATATGACAGAGTTGATCCATTTAGAAGATGAAATGGTATATGATGGAGTCAGTTCGTTGGAGATATCACACTCTCGACTGAGGTGTTCCATCAACCTTGATTACAGGAGGATGTGGAATAGTGATTTCTATAGTAATTCAATATTTCATAACACTAAATAAAATATTAGTAATTCATGAATTAGATCTCTGAATTGAATTACCAAATATAGTCTGAACATCATCAAAGAGAAGGATATAACCCATTAACCAAACCAGAAAGACCAAGTTCTATCCTAACAATTTGAGTCTATTATCATTTCACATTAATAAAAGTTCAATTTTTTTGAAATTTCATGTCTTTTAAATTCAATTATTTTCGTTAATGTTAAAACAAAAAACAAAAATTGTTTAATTTAATTATATTAAGCGATTGAAAACTGTGAAATCTCGTCAAGTAGGAAAACATTATCATTGGGTCTAAAAAATAAAATTATTTTTCTAATACACCTTTGTGGCTGACTAGGATTTCTCACTTGAGAATATTTCTTATTTTTTCACTCCCTTAATATAATTCACCTATACTACTTTTTGTTGTTATAACTTTTATGAAAATAAGAAAATTTAAAATACATGAAATATGAAAAATTCGAAACATTTATTAAGATGAAATTACAACCTAATGAAATTTAAAAGAAAGAACTTTTCCATTCGGGTTTGGATAATGGATTCCATCATTCACTTTATTGGTAACTATATTAAGTTTGATAATTTAATTATGAGATCTCATTCACGAATTACTATTACTTTATTTAGTGTTATAAATATTGACTTCCTATTGAAGTCCCAACCCACATCCTCCAGTAATCAAGGTTGATGGAACGCGTAAATCGATATTTTGATATCTCCCATGTCCAAGCTCCGTTGTATTCCAATTTTTCTGTTGAATGGATCAAATCCATCGTATGAATATCCACTATCTAGTTTAATGGAGGAAAGAGTTCTAATAAAATAATATAAATGAGTTTGGGATCATTCTCATGGTGGATGATCACCACACACATGTACATCACTCATTCTCACCACAAACATAATAATACATAAGAATTTATGCGAATTATAAATTGGATTTCCACTTACCTCCCCCTAGAAAAGCCTCGAGTTAGCCCCCAATTTTGGAGAAATGAGTTCACTATGGAAAGGATGAATAATAAAAAATAAATTAAAAGAATAAAAATATTAGAAGAGAGAATAAGGGATATAATTATAATGGTAAACACTTTAATTAAAATATGAATCCACATTACATGAGAAAATAAATCTAAATGAAAATAAGTAGAAACAAATTATAAAATTGTAGCATTACCCATGGCCTTTTATCCATCATGGATTTCGAACTCTCATTCATCATGGGTGAAGTCATTTTTATATAGGCCATGGAGGTTCCATCCTCTGTTATTGAAATTCAAAATATTTTGAATCACACATTAATATCTCCTCCATATTCTATCCACCAAAATATTGATCATGGTAGTAAAAATAAAAAACTAATTTGGGGAAGGAGTATTCATGAATGTTTTTCTATAATATATGCTCCCTCTTACAGATTAAATTTTAGAAACATATGATTTTTCTAGAAAATTTTATTCCCAATTATGTCTGAATATTTATTCATCCAAGGAATAATATTTTAATATGAAAAATATTATGTCAGGGTTTTTCAATCGATTGATGAATTAATGAGGTAAAAAACTCTATCATATTTAATTATAAAATGTACCATTCAATTTTATTTTAATTACTTGTGTAATCAACTCAATTAGAGGCCTTTGTCATTATTTATTCTATATTTACTATAGTGGAGTACACTTAGTGGGCCTAAACAAAATTTCTAATTGATTTGTTTTTGTGAGCCATTGGATTTTATTATACGCTCATAATCTACAAGAATATGTTGAATC
This sequence comes from Viscum album, assembly GCA_963277665.1. Lineage (NCBI taxonomy): Eukaryota > Viridiplantae > Streptophyta > Magnoliopsida > Santalales > Viscaceae > Viscum > Viscum album. Next base: position 211,561,761 of record OY728123.1, read on the forward strand.
CCATAAATCAAGGAATACTAAAAAAATAATCACTCAATTTATATCAATAAGTTATACATTATTATAGAGATAATAAATTTATTAAAATATATTTAAATACTAGTTTTATGGAATTTTCACCATTTAGCCGAAAACACAACATAAATCCAAAATTGATGAAAACAAAATCAAATTGATAAATTTTCATCGATTGAATCATTGAAAAAAAATATGAAATTTTTTCAAAATATTATATTTATTAGTATCCCTATCATATTATTTTAATTATTATGTTACTATTACCGTAAGGGATTTTTATAACCTAATTTACATTCCTTGTGTTATAAAAAATATTTTTTCACCGCATTATTACATGATGAATTATTTTACCCTATTATTTAATAAAAATTTATATCTAAATCCTTTTATGTGGATTTATGTTTCCTTATTATCAACTAATTTTTTAATGAATCACTTCCTATTGGTATCCTTACTCCAATAAAATACTCCTTTCTAGTACCTTGTTATCATTCATTTCACAAAGGGAATTTTCATTATATTATGAATATTACAATTTTTTTATTCACCAAATTATCCACATCGTTACATTGATTATAGAATTTTCTAACATAATTGCAACTCATTTATCCTTATGATTTATTATAGGGTGTAATTTACATATAAATATATTCTATTTAATGATTATGGAAATATTGGCAATCTGTATACTTTTTATTTTAATACGGATGTTTTTTAATTACTAATGGATGTTGGTTATGTATTGTTTAATCTATTCATTATTTTATATAATTAATGTATTGAAAAAAATTATTTATTGGTGGGGCCTATTGATGATATCACCTTGATAAAACAATTGTTCTCAATAGATAACCTACAATGGGAAATTTTCTGTACGCCTCCTCAGAAAAAAAAAATCCTAATACAATGAGTTGATGGTATGATCATGATGTTTAAGATCAAGATATCCCAGATAGGGGCATGAAATTATTTTTCTATCATTATGAATTTCATCACTATGGAACTAGTTATTGTTATATATGTTAGTTTTTCATTTTTATTTTTATCTATCAGTACATTTTTCATTCAATTTCATTATATTGTTTAATTATTTTTGGTTATCTATTACAACAATATTATTTATTCTTATTTTTTCTTGCTTTTTATCATTTATTATTATCTATAATTTTCACCCTTACTGATCATTTATGATCACCCCTTATTTTTTTCATCAACCCAGGTTGTTATGTAACGTATTACACATGATATTATTGACAGAATAGATTATGTGGATAATTTATGGGAGATGGTGAATATTTTTATTAATTAGTTTGTTTCTTGTATATTTGGAAAATATTACATTAGTTAAGAAAGACGTGGACATTATTTGTTTTTGATTATTCCTAATTCTGTAAAACTCCAAAACTAAAATTTCATGTTAATATATGTAAGATAATCTTTACTTCAATTTTTTTCATTATTGGACAATTATTTCTTAGAGTCTAAAGTTGGTATTAAAGAAAGAATATAAAGTATTTTCTTTGGGAATGATATCATTGAGAATAGGTTTGGGGTGCTATAAAATGGATTAATAAATTGATGTGAATGTTTACACCCTTGGAAAAACCATCAATGCACATGATAAGGGGAAACCCTTAGGGACACATGATCTCTAACCTCAAGCTCAAAAGTTATCTTCCTTTTATTAGTATAATACTTCTTAAATTCATGTATCTACTTTATATACTATAAAATAATTTTCACATTATCAATCATGATCTGCAAAATATTGTGTCTATAGACCATCATCTCCCCAACCACAATCCATAATAATAAATATCTACAAGTTAATCACTCAAATTATTCACATAAAGCCAAGATAATGTAAGATTGGTAGTTATTATTATAGGAAAACTCTACCAAAGATATATTATCTTTACATGATCAACTAAAATCTAAAACATAAGCCTATAAAATAGTATCCATTATCAGAATTGATAGCCCTATATGTTCATATTTCTAGGTTTTTATGTAAATTCTATGATATAATTGAGAGATAAAATCACACTGAAGAAACCCTCAGACTCATGAGGTAAAATGAGGTTCCTGATTCGATATAATGGTCTTTGATACCTTGTGAGGCCTCACTACCCTATCCACATAATAACTCACTAAAACATATATATAAATCAACTACATCATTACATAGAAATGATGTAACTTCATCAACTAATACACAACCCCCCAAATATTGTAAACTCCTCCTTGAAATCAAGGTATGAAAATTATGAAATCCATAAAATTTTCTTACCACATCCACTTTGAAAAAACAAGTTGGTATAATAAACCAATAGGGACATAATACTCTTCTATCATAAACTAACAGAACAAACACCACAACGTGAACTTTGTTAAAAATCAATCAATCCTTATATACTTGTTTTGATTAGTCAAGTAATTATACATCTTAGATACCCCTAATTTCACTAATAGGTTTGAGTTATGAAACTCATGGAGAACCTCCATAAACAATTCCAATGGAAAAAATAATCTCCCAAGAAACAACATTCAATGCCTTTAATACACTGATCATCCCACAAGAGTATCACCAAGATAGAGGAAATATCGAATCACCTCTACCTTTGAGTATCCTCTCTAAGAATACTCCACATTATTGGAGAAATAATTATTTCACTATCATCTAGTATATGAACACTCCACCACTAACCACATCTACATTAAGATGCATTTCCATAAACTCCCCTATCACTCTCCAAGAACTTCTAGACTCTCATATAGAATCCCCTCAAGAGTTTATATAACAACCCATGATTTTATTATACAGTTTCATTTAAAAAAATTGTGTGTTGAATAGATTATTTCACATCTTATATAAAGAAAAAGTATAAAAATGATATATTTTATTGTGATAATATATTATAATGAAATATAATAATTAATAAATAATGATAAAGAAATATAAACAAAATTAAGAAAACTACAAGTGGAATAAAAAAATAAAACAATACTATAAACATGGATTACATTACCTCATGGTTTTCATTAAAAATAATACCTCTAATTACAACTATAAAGACATGGTAAAAAATTGAAAATATAGTGTATATATATAGATACAGATGTAAATAAATAAGATAAATGATTTTAGTGATGTATATAAGGCACTATATTGGAATAGAATATGAGAATAATATATATTATTATTTGAAATAAGGTAGCTTCAAATGTGTTCATTAGATATGTGGTGGTTGGGTATATCAAATAAGTAAAATGATGTAATAAAAAATAATATAATAATAAATGATATTGTAATGAAATAAACTGATAGTATTTATATAAATTATTCTATAATTTTTATTATTATTTATTAAATATTATTATTATCCATATTATTATTAAAAAACGAATGATATCACGTGTTTATAAAATTAAAAGAATCATTTTAACACTAATGTATTGATAAAATGTTATTTTTTGGAGATATATAATTAATTTTGATGGGATGTGGTTAAAATAATATATTTTAAATGTGGATATTTTTTGAATAATTCCTTTAAGTGATATATATTTTTATATTAATCAATTAATTTGATTAATTTTAAATGATTAATATGAAAAAAATAATTATATGAAAAATAGATTATAAATCATTTTATTAGTAAAAAATGAAAAATAGGATTATGAACACATATGGTTTTAAGAATATTTCTGTAAAATATATATTTTCATTATATTTTATATTTTCATATGAAATATAAATTTTAGAAAATAGAAAATTAATTTCATTAAATGGATTTAAAATTTTTAATATTCATGTCCAAATATGTTAATATGATCAATATAATTTTTAGACCAAAAAATAAGTTAGCAATATATAACTTGATTTACCATGATAAAGGTAAAATGAGGTAAAAATAGTTAAACTAAGAAAAAAATAATTAAAATATCATGAGAAATTATCATTAATTTTTTTACTAGGGGATTAAAATACCAGTTCCCTTATTTTCCAATTTTTATCCACAATCAATTTTAAAAGAAAACATTATACATTAAGGAATGAATATTTGGGATGATATTATTCAAAACTCTCATATAAAAGGACCCCTCTTTTACCCCTCCCAAAACTCTATTTTAATTCATTTATCTCTTGAATAACTACCCCATTGGCCTCTCTAAAATCCTTATTAGACTTTCAATTTCTTCTAGATCCAAGAATGAGGTCAGAATCCTTTATTTTGATGGGACCTATGTCTAGAAGAACAAAATTCATAAAGTATATATGTTCTTATAAAAAAATTTCAATTACACCTCATCTAAATTCTTTATAAATATAATTCTCCACAATAATTATTTTCTTAAATCCTTATGATTATTTTAAAATTAAATTACTAATATGTACCGCTAAACTCACAATCATTCATTATGATGGAATGTTCTTGTTTGGGTTGGTTTTACTACCTACATATCACAATTTGAACCACGAATATGTATCAAGACATTAATAAATTTAATATATGTTATTTTGGAGTATTATATGTAAATAATATTTTTTGGATGGATAGAAAATTAATGATCGTTATAAAGTAACTATTGTTTATATTTGAAATACAAAAAATATCTTCATCATTGATTCAATAATCATGAATCATACCCATAACTTACCTCCAATAAACATGGGATTGAATAAATAATTCAAAAAAATGATTAATCTACATTTAATAATTTTTTAAGGATGAACAAGGCATAAAATAACAATTACCTATATATTTATTAAGGAAAACTGTAAAAATATTCATTATTAAGAACATCTGATACTGAAAATAAAGACTAACTAACTAATATGTGTTTAGCTATAAATTATAATTAAATATTTAAAAAGGTAAAATATATTAATAAAGTTATAAATATGTCATTTAATGACTATATTTATTATATATGAGATTAAAAACATTAATGGAAGTCAGGAGTTATGGTATGGGTTTCATTACCATTATCATTTTGAAATTATGTTTGTTTATAAATAAATTCCACTATTTCTTGATTGTATTTTTTGTCTCTAAACCACCATATATTTTTGTTTATTTTTTCATTCTTGGGTTTCACATTTATATATACTATTTTACCTCACTTTGGTTCATAATTCAATAGAAATAGTTCTCACAATTGGTCTAATCTCGTCTCAACTTTTTTAGAGAATATTCCTCCTCAATGAACACATTATTTATATTTTTTATGGCTTCCCTTATTAATAATATAATTTTTTGGAAAATAATTTTTTACCAACTTCTTATTCATTTACAAAAATCATGAAATGAATATTTAAAACAATTTCCACATGGGTATTTTTTGATTATCCTGACATTATTTACAAAAGTATGAAAAGAACCATTTTCTTAAATCGCCATCATTAAGTAAATATACCATAGTATTGTTCAATTTAAATTTTGAAAATTATTCTCTCTTTTTTCATAGTTTTTAATATTAAATTTTATTCCCATTAATATATAAATAATTCATTAAAAAAATTATTAATAATATAAAGAAAATTTCTTATTACTTCTCAGAATAATTCGTAAAGATCTGTAAAATGTGTGATTAAAATATTTCAAAATCCATTGATTTTTATTATTATTCACTCAGTATACAATCTAATGAAACAATAATACTCCTATATTTTCAAGGGTTATTATAATTCATAGTGGAAATCATCATGGAACTCATTTATCTCTCACGGGTTAACTAATTATCATGATAATAAGAATATTTTCACGATATTGTATGAAACATATTTTTGGTTTATCATTAATTGGTGTTTGAAGTCTCAACTCAGGTAGCAAGTTTTTGTGCACCAATCTAGTTAGTCATGTGACCACATGTAGACCTCCCCATACACCAAATGTTGCTGAATAGAAGCAAGGGACTAATATAGATATCGTGGGGACCCTATTTATCAAATAAAAACAACATGGGAAATAAATAAAAATATTAAACCCATGATAAAAAAATATCCATAATAATACCATAAACATACCAGACTAGTATCACATGATAATCCAAAACTGGAAATAATATCCAAACTAAGCAGTGGATATGTAATTCCATATATGTTTCACGAATTATCTTTCATATCTCTACCATCTAACATATCTCTATTTACTTTATCCTATCCTAAAAACCGATTTGTATTTGGTTACCGATCTGGTAGTCCAAGTAGGGTGTTAGTACAAGTCAGTATGCCTCCACAAATGGGGTCTATAATAATATCCAATCTATAATTGTGAATGAACCTGTATAAATATTAAATTTAAATATCTAATTAAACATTCTCCACAATTCTATTATTATTTAGTTTAACAGATAATTTATCGGGTTCATGATGAAACCCAAACCATTAAAACCTTCCTCGGCATGTGCCAGAGTATGATATATCCCCAAAGGGATATCAAATTTAATCCCATCATGGGTTTCAATTATTTAATTCATTTCAATTATAACATTCAATCAATGGGGGACTGGAGTAGTAGTATAGAACAACATGGGTATTTGGAGGAGCATTCCCTATCCAACAACTCATGGATCAAATATAATATGTAAATATATTTGGGGCCAGGGGCATCAGTCTAGAACCAAAAGGGTATTTGGAATAGTAGTCTCTATCCAAAAACTCATGGTCACAATTCACATCATCTCGTTCAATAATACTTACACATCCCCTTATGAATCTATCATTTTCATAAACCCATTAATTAATCAATATCATAAATTCATTTATTAAACATGTTCACAATTCTTAATTTATTAGACAAGAAAAATTCATAATTAATCATTTAATCTTATCAGTGCACCCCATTGATGGAAACTAGTAAACACAATTCAAATAATCCATCAATTTCATAATCACAATTCTAACCAATTTCATTATCTCATTGTTCCATCAATTCTATAATACAATAATTAACTAACCGATTAATTAAGTCAATTAAATATGATAGCTCTAAAAGTGGAAATTTTTATTTCACAACACATACATGTAATTATAATCAAGAAAGTGTGAAATGAAATTTAGTCCACCAACTATAAGGTCGTTGACGGACTTTTACCAAACCAAAACACCCAAATTCTAGTATAATGTTCAAAACCAACATGGTGCCAAATATATTGGGCCAATACCAACGTTTATCATCAAAAGGATTAAAATATATAAAAAAATATCTAAATCTATCACTAATAGAGAAAACGCATCCCTCTTTATTGAGAAAGTGATATACATAATGAAATCAATGGAAATAAGGCTTAATAGTGGTCAATCACCAATCCACGATAGTAAAAGATGAAACAATTTCTCCAAAACTGCTAATATTATCCATATGGTCAAATGGAGGAATTATGCATGATGGAATTAAAAAAAATAAACCGTAAGACACCTTTAAAATTTCTATTTGGGAAAATACAAGGTGTCTAATTCCATTACACATTATATAATCATTTTTAGATAGTCCTGATGAAAATTCTCTCATATTTTTTATATTTACCTTAATTTATTATTAGATTTATTATTATAATATTATACTACATGTAATATTTTCATGCCATGAAAATAGTACACCATCTCTAATTGCTCGTGAAATGTGTGAAAAGAAATTTACATGCCGTGTAACAAATTTACATAGTGTGTAATATTTTTGGAGACTGTTTTTCTTTGAAAAACACTTCTACATTAAAAACATGATCCACTCTCAAATACTTCCAAATCATTTCAAACCCCCACCAAGCCCAAAATAAAAGAATACTCAAATGAAAGCATACTTGATAAAACGATGGGATCTTATAATATCCCCACCATATAACAACTCATCCATGAGCTATACTCCCATGAATATATAAATTCCTAATGTAAAAAATATTGGTCCGAAATGACATTATATCTCTTTATAACTCCCATATTTCCTTCTTAATATGTCAATGTTTCCCTAATACATGAAATATTGACATTTTCTTTCCCCACGATACTATCTCATTGTGATCCATTACATGAATTAGTTCCTCCCCAAATGACACATCAGTCTCATGCTCAACATCAACATCATAGATCACAAAAGAATGGCCATGGTGATACCACCAAATATTTGACATAGGAAATATATAGTTAATAGAACCATAACTTTGTAGAATATGCAATCAGTACCACACTGGCCAGATTCTCTCCACAATCTCAAAAGGTTCTACAAACCTCAGTATCAAATTTCCCGACCTTTGAATCCTATGGAGACATAATCTGGGTGACACCCAAAGTAATACATAGTCATCCACTTTAAAATAAAGGATTAAATGATGATTATAATGATATGAATTCTCCCTACTATGAGTTATATCTAAATATTTCCGAGAGAACTAAAACTGATTTGATGTTTCCAGTATGATATTTAGTCCAAACAACTCTCACTCACTTGCCTTTATTCAACATAGAGGTGATCTGTACGGACTACCATAATGTTCTTCATATGGTTCCATATATATATATATATTCTTATGATAACTATTGATATAGTAATACTCAACAATTCCTAGGGTATTCTCCCAAGACCCACCAAAATTGAGAACACATTCCCATAGCATATCCTATAACACCTATATAATGCATTCCAACTACTCATATGTATGATTTCTAAAAAACATACTCTAGAATACTTCTATACTAAGTTCATTCTTCAATACATTTTATAATGATGGTGTAAAATGTGATCCATGTTCTTAAACTATGGTACATGGAACCACATTTAGGTAGACTATCTCCCAAACATAAAATTTCCCCAAAATATCTGCTGAGAATGTCACCGGGATAGGCAAGAAATGGGCTAGTTTCAGCAGTAGGTCCACAACTACCCATCTAACAGCATTCTTCTAATGATTCCTCTAATGATCTACCATAAATTTTTTGTTAACATCATCCAAATTTTATCCTGGTATGGGAAAATAATCTATTAAAACACATGGTCCTTGATGTTCGGCCTTCACCAATTGATAGGTGTAGCTTCATGTCAAGAACCCTAAAATCATATTATTCATAAACATAAACAAACACGATCTATGTAGGTATTGATACATTTTGGCTATGTCTAAAATTCTCAATTCATGGTATATATCTCATTCATTAGATCCTCTCGCATACACTTAAACTTAACTATATGGTCCCATACATAGATGATCTCATCCACAACTATAGTCCAATCAGAAGGTGACTCCCCAAATTCCAATATTTACCTCAGGGATAGATACTCTAGATCCTCATACTATCATATTATGATCTGTAATAGATGTTTAGAATAAACTGATATTGATACAATTATTATATACTCTTGTCCTTCTCGGACAATAATATTAATCTGACCTAGTAAGGTTATCAAATATTACTCAAAAATTTACCCCTAAACTACTTAATTTTTTGTTTTATTTCTCAAATAGTCGACAAAACATTTTCCTTTACTTAATGTAAATTCCAACTCAAAATTAAAATATTTGATATACTCAACCCATATCCAGTTCCATTGAATTAAATCATGCTGTGAAATGATAGACTTTAAGCTATTATGATCATTATGCATGTTAATCTTTTAACATAATAGATAATGTTTCCAACACAATAAAGAATAAACCACCATATCTAAATTGTGTTCATGCATAGGGTATTTATATTCATTTGACCTCAACACTCCTGAACTATATACTAAAACGTGATCTCCATGTATCAAAACTTCACCAAATACCATCCCAGATGCATCACAAGACATGGTATACTCTTCAATTAGCTTGGGTTGGATCAATATCAGTGTTGTAGTCAGCTGCTTCATTAACTCCTAGAACGAATCATTATATTCACCATTCCATTAAAACATTATCCCCTTCTTGTTCAATCCTAAAAGAGTTGTTTATATATAGGAAAACTCCTTGATGAGTGTCCAATAATAGCACACCAAACCCAAAAACCTATGAATATAAATGAAATTATTGGGATGTAACCAAGAAACCACAATCTCCGCCTTCTCTGGGTCCACTGAAACACATTCATATAAGTTGATGTAATCCAATAAATGTAAAATGTCAATCTAGAATTGACACTTAGATATATTTAGTATATTTTACTCTCTCTCATCATACTTAGGATGATGTAAAGATATTGGGAATGATCGTCCTGAGTCTTAGAGTACACCAATATTTCATATACAATCACAACCATAAACTAATCTAGGAATGGGTGGACTATTTTTTTCATAAAGCCCATAAAAATACCAGAAGCATTTTTTTCCCCCAAATTACATCAAAAAAACTCATAGAGGCTAAACATGCTTCTAAAATAAGTATGTCGTATATTAGATGGTCGAACTCTCAACAGATGATACCCTTATCACATGTCTATCTTGAATAACACAAATTCTCCTAACCACATTCTAAAGAGATTGTCCATATTAAGAAGAAAAAACTGGATCTTCACTGTCATCAGATTAAACTTTCAGTAATAAACACATAAATATATGGTCTCATTTTCCTTCTCATAAAAAAAGACTACAGAACCACAAGGATACATACGTAGATAGTTAAATATATGATCCATCTACAATTACAGCTAATTCATGATCACTTTAAGCTATTTTGGTTCCATTATAAAAGTTTTAAAAAAAACTGGCTCATCTTCATGCATGAGCTCAATATTAAACTCAATAACCCTCTCAAGTGTAATCCTTAAGAAGTCTTTAGGAAACACATCTGAAAAATTCTCCATTATGGGTGGAATTAAATCATAATTTTGTGACCTATCATCTAGAAAAGGACTTGAAACATTGGTGGTGATATCTCCTAGTTACTAATTAATTTCCCATACATAGCCTACCCATCAATCCCGACCTCCAAAACAAACATAATTCTCACCCTCAAGAGACATAAAAGGCACTATCATGTTGTATGAATCTATGTCGTATTGATATTATTCCAATAATACAATTCCCAAAATAATTTCAAATCCAAACATTTCATGTATGTAGAGATCCTATGTAAATTTATACTCTCTAACCATGAGATAACACCCTTTTCATAAATAGTTGTCTATCAACCATACTCTTGAAGGTGTATCTATCATCATAAAACAACTAACAAACTCCTCCACTAGACTCAAACCATCATCAATTCATGTATATATAAATTAATGAGAGGAAACTGTATCAATTAAATAACTAGAATGCCTATATAATACAAGAATAATACCTCTGAATTTCAATGTTCAATCCATTCTATCTACACGTGTAGGTTGGACTCCATGAAACTGCCCTTTCTGTATTCCTTTTTCTATAGTCTAAGTCCCCTTGGATGCACCACTATTCTAATACATTATATCTTTATCCATATTACAACATCCACGGCCTTGACTTCCATGAGAAATATAACTCAAACTTATAATATTATATAGGGTTAAAGATAACCTCATGGTCTTATGACTCTATGTTGCATCACTACCAATAGGTCGATGGTTTCTACAATACCTATATAAGTGACCCTTTTATACACAATCTCAGCACTCCAATAGTGTTCTGGGACATTTGGCATGAATAACTCCAAACCTACGGCACTTATGGCAATAAATTTGGTTACTTCACTAAGTAACTAATCCCTCTCCTTAGCCACCCTATTTTCCATATCCTTGGTTGATATTCTCGTTGAAATGATTCCTACTCTCATAAGATGCACCTCTTAGTCAACCAAAAAAACCACCTACATTCCGGTGGATTTCACCTTCATGTTCCACACAGAAATTAGATATGAATTCATTACATTCGAAAACCTTTTAGATGAAAGATATTAACTTGGGACATAATTTCACATTTAATCCCATCCTAAAAATGCCTCGTTGTAGTAGACTCATCCCCTTATAACCAAATAAAAATGAATTTTAAATAAGTCAATATACTATATTATTCCATCATGAACACACTCCAGTTATTAATCCTCAAAAATTTGTCTTCCCTCATTTTCCAAAGCATATCTGGTAAAAGTTTTCCAAGAACTTCTCATGAATGTCCTTACATTCCATATTCTGAAACATTCTATCTTGTGTCTGGATGTCCCACCAAAGATTCTATTAACCACAAAAAATATATTAATAAATTTTTAATATATGATAAGAAGAATACTCTATGTGTTCATGGATCATTTGGATAGAATAAGTCCAAAAAACAACTGCCTTAGGTCCACCCTCTCTAGTGAAAGTCAAAGGGTACTGTAACTGATTCTCACATGTCAAAACAGACAAGTTCTTCAAATCACACCTTGGGAAAAATTCCATAAACACCATAAATAGAGAAATTTATTCATGGATATTCTCTGAATCTCCTTCACCCAGGACTATTAAGGCAACAGGTTCCACTAATGGAGGCACATTTCTTGTCATCCCCTCCTGTCGTCCTATAAATAAGCTTCAACATGGAGGCATATCTCTATAATGAAAAATACACATCTTATGAAATATAACACATCATTAAAATTTTAAAATATTAATTAACATAAATATATAAAAATTTATCCCCCATTACCAACCATAGTGTTATAACCGAAGAACTAACAATACCCTCAACCATCCCTCACTTGGGTTATGTATCACGTAGGGTAAACATTTTTATATTTCAAGGTTTCTCATTAGAAACCCATTTATCTATTTAATTTACCATATACTATATCATTTAATACTATCCATTTCATATTAGGAACCTTTTTTATTTAAAATACACAAAATGAAAATAATTTTAAATTAAATAAGTCACCCTAAATCCTTCTTTTTTGTGCATTCATAAAATAATTCATGTTACAATAATTACTGAGTTCCTAGAGTGATGAATGTATTCTTAACATATATTACATAATGTTCATTGAGAAATTATAAGAAGAAAATAATTTCACACATTATGTGCATTACCCAATGTGAAATAACATCCAAATATAACAACAAACATCAATAACAACAATCTCACCCTAGGTACTTGGGGTTTTCATTGCACATGGGTTAACTATTCCCATGAATGTGATAATAAACATGGACTGAATCATCCTAGTATCTTATCTAATTTTTCAAAATAGTAATATAAAATAAAAAATGAAAATAAAACCCCCTTTGATACCACTTTGTGACATCCCAACCTGGGTGCCACATGTTTGTGCCCTGATCAATTTGGTCAAGTGATCTCATGTGGGCCTCCCCATATGCCAGATGCTATTGACTAACTATGTAGGATCCAGACATTTTTGACGAAATCTCAATCATGGTTTGATGTACTTTTTTTTGTTTTTATGTACCTTATTTAGTAGTGTCTTGGGGTGTGTTTGGGTGAACTTTTACGAAAAACTAATGGACATGGGGTAGTGCACGATTTGCGCACGGTTTGACAAACTGTGCGACTAAACCGTGCCAGACATGAAAACCAGGATATAGAGGTCTGCATGGTCTTCACACGTCTTGACAGAATGTGGGGAAAAACCATTATAACCATGAAAACCTGGACATAGAGGTCTACACAGTTGGAACACGGTTTTCCCTAACCATGCGCCCCTGCCCATGAAATTGTGCATATAGATTTAATTATCCGAAAATCCTTTTTCAAACCACCTAAAACACTGAGACTCCAATTTTTGACCTTGTATTGGTCTCAAAAAATTCTATTTGATCCCATATCATTCCAAAGGTATTACAAGGTGACCTGAACATCATTCTTTGAGATCTAAATCATCGATTGAAGATCCACTCTTTTCCCAATAAGTGGATCTCATCACGTGGCTTCTCTCATTCATTCCTCTATCTTTCCTTGTTATTTTCATGGAAGATCTACACTGTTTCCATAGATCTAAACTTATGATTTGATATCTAGATATTGTATTGTGAATCTAAATATAGATTTATATGATCTTTATTCCTTTTATTTTAGTTTTAATTTAGGGATTTAGATCTAGATCATGATTGACATCGTTGTATCACTCAGATTTTTGGGATTTCTTTTGGGATAACATCCATAATTAAACTAAGGTAGGTGGTCTAAATAAAACTCCAATAGTTGTTGTTTTGAAATGTGAATGTGAGTTTATGAATTTTTAGCTTCCATTGATAATTTATTTCATAAATTGGAGTCGTTAGGAATGTGGAATTGACTTGTGATTTCCTTGGTCTTTAATTGATAATTGAATCACAGAACAAACAAAGTGGGGGGTTTCAAAAAATATATATCTATTTTTGGGATTGGTTATGGGTTGAGATAATGTAATTAAGATATTTAATTGATTATGTTAAGATAATTAATTGGGGAAAATTTATTATGAAATGACTTTTCCAATGAAAGATAATTAATTTTGAGAATTAATTATATTCCATTATGTTGATCGAAGATAATAACCCATGAGAATTAATTATGAAAATTTGAGATTTGATATGGATAAATAATTGTGAATTATTAATTATAGAATGATAATTGTGATGATTGATTAATCAATTCATGATGTAATTAATGGGTCACATGCTTAGTTAATTTTGTATTTAACTATTATCTTTTTAAATGTTTATCTAATCGTTGGATTATTAATGGAATTATCTAGATAATTCTTGTGAATTTATGAGTGATTAAATGGATGGGATTTTTTTGGTGTTACACATGGAATTATAGACCAATTAGAAGTTTGTACATGGACATGGAATTCCTCACCAATAGTTATCCAAGCTTGAGATTTTGGGTTGATAAGCATGACGACATTAACTTAATGAGATATGGAGTGATAGTCTTTGCGACCTACACTCAATGATATTTGAGGTTCATGACATCACGTTCAAAAATAAATGAGTGGTAATGATGAATGATGATTCAAATAGAAAACATGAATTGAATCTAGGCATAATATGCTGAATAAATATTAAATTACATTGTGATAGCTATTTTTATTATGCATTTTATTTATTGCTTCATAAAACTGCATACACTATCTTTTGACTAGACTTGTTTTAAACACAGTTGGTGGTATCATACTCAGTTGTACTCAAACACTATTCATTCCACCTATCTTCATCCAATTATGATTTTTCATTGTAGTACAGGAAAGGGTAAGGCCCTGGGATAGGTTGTGGTTTGGGATTCGAGAATGGTTGAGGGAACCATTCATGGCTGAGGACCTTCTTGGGAGTTATTATGCCTTTACATTTATTTTCATTGTAGATACTTGACAATTGGGTTTTCATTGAATATTTTACCTATCGGTTTTATATTTTATTTTTCTTATTTTTAATATCATATGTCTTGATATTGTTCTGGTTTATTTATATGATTCTGATCTTGGTTATTTTTTTCTATTGGTGTTTTATTCTTATAAAAGAGGGTATAGTCTCCCCAAGACTGAATTACTAGACCCTTTCTTTTGTTCAGAACCCTTTAGCATATGGGGGGGCACACTTTAGGGAATGTGGCTACTGGCTCAGGGCACCGTTTAGTGGCACCCTTATCAGGAAGTTACAAAGTGGCATTAGAGGTGGTTTTCTTTTCTTTCATCTTCATTTGACTAACCTTTTTGGGAAAGGCAGAAAGGATATTAGGAATATTCGAGGCTTGGTAATTAGGTCATTCATGGGAGTTGCAAACCCATGTATAGTGTAAAATCCCAGTACTCAGGGTGGGATTTCTATGATTTTTATTTGTTGTTCTAGTTGGATATTATTTCACCTTGGGTGATGCACTTATGGTGTGTTGTGATAGTTGTATTGACAATTACTAAATTTTTATTCGTGGACTAAATATGCATTATAATTTAGTCTGCATTCATCATTCTAGGCACTCAAGGTTGTTGTAACATGCATCATTCTAGACACTCATGGGAAAATAGGTTATGGATATGTTGTTCAACGTGAACTGTTTTCCTTGTTGTGAGATTTAAAATAATTATGAAAAATGAGAATAAATGGGAGTCTAATGAGAACCTTGATTGATGAAATTAGTATGATTAATTAATCAATTTTTTCATTAATTAATTTTAGATAATATGATTAATTAACTTCTGAATTAATTAATAAGATGTATGCACCCTTGTTAACCATGACCTATCAGTATGATGTTTAAGGGTAGTGATAAGGCCACAATGTCGACTGTGTGGAAATAAAAATGTGGAAAGGATATTTTGAAACTTGTTGTGTTAGTTTCTCCCCTTACATAAATGTTATAAGGTTTAATTATGAGACCTAATATGTGTGTTTGGTTTTGTAGAGATTTTCCTCCACGATGCTTTTTGAGGGAGATGCTGTGGGGAATTGCCTAAAATGAACTTCTGAACATGGAGCTTGTGGAACCATTGGTGCATGCTGAGGAAGAAGGGGAACAGTTCTAAAAGAACATTTCTTATTTCATACAACTCATGGAGAGAGACCCAAGGTGTGTTTATAAAATCATGTCAGAGTTGAACATGGATTTTCAGCTACAACACCCTCCAACTTCTTCTAGAGTGGGTGGACCCAAGGGAGATGAATTATGGATTAAATCCATAGATATAATACCAAAATATTTGGAGACTTCAGTTGAGAGGAGGTTAAAATTGGATTCTAATATTCTACAGGGATAAGAAAGCACTTGTGGGACATATAGGTATGATTTGAATATACTAATGATATGTTCTAGAAGGACATTCTAGATAATTTGGTCGATAACATCTATCCAGAGACGCTGAGACAAGGTAAGGGTTTAGAATTTATGCATCTAACCCAAGGAATCATGGCCATAATGAATTACATTTAATGTTTGACAGATTTACAGTATTTTTCTTTTTTCTTTGGCAACATATGAGGCTTCTTCGGAAAAACAATTTCATGATAGTATTAGGTGTGAAATTAATTCCTAGTTAAAAAACATTACATTGATGAAATTATAAGAATTCTTTAATAACGATCTCACTTCAAAGGGGAACCTGATGGAGGCTTCCAGTACTGGATAGTTAGTTGTCACTAGACGATCAGAGAGTGTGCCTTCTAAGAGGAGAAAGTGTCGTTATGGGAACCATAGTCAGGACAGTGGAAAGAAAGGTGGACATTCAAGAGGAACAGTTTCACTGGATCTTACTCTTATGCTTTGCGACCAGTAATATAGATAGAGACAGTACCATACACATTGTCCTCGACCACCAGTGGAGTGCTGGTTTTTTGGAAATATAGGGAACCTATAGATGTTCTGTAGGAAGCAACGGTAGGCTAGAGTTAATGGAGTAGCTGCTTCGAGTAAGACTGTGGGATGGAGGACTTCTACACCATATAGTTCTGGAAGTTGGAGTTCGACTGGAACAGGATGTAGAGGTAGTTGACATGGTGCCTTAGGGTATGAGTGCTCATATCATCAGAGTGTTTCTACTCAAGGGAGTTAGACGACAACATAGGGATGATGGTAAGGGTAGTTACATATAGTGTATCCTACCCTTGGGGAGTGTGAGGTTGGTCCATCGACAGTGAGAGGTATTATTCTAGTTGCTTCTACTTTAGTTATTTCCTTGTTAGATACTAGTGACTCTCATTCCATTATATCTAAAAATCTTGTTATTGGGTTGATCCTGGATGTGGAGTCAGTAAGTGGGGTTAGGAATATTGATACACAGTTGGGAAAACGGTCTAGGGTTATCAGTTTATGCTTGGAATTTTCACTAGAGATCCCAGAGTATCTTTTTGTTGGGATATCTATGTCCTTGATATAATGGGCTTCGACCTGACTATGGGTATGGACTGGCTAGTCACATACTGAGCCCATATATATTGTTACCGCAGGATAGTGACCTTTGTATCTCTTGAGGGTGACTCATATGTTCCTCGAAGAGAATGGGATATCCAATGCTGTAGGATCTGGTCCAATTAATCAGCAACACAGAGACCTCAGAGCCCAAGTAGCTAGACTTTTTCTGGATGATGATATTGGTATGTAATACATCCTTCAACTAGTATTATAACTATTTCAGGCTGTCTTTCATCAATAATTTTCAATGTTTCCACTAGAGAGAGATGTGAAATTCACTATTGACCTCATGTTGGGGGCAGATCTGGTAACTTTCGCTTTATAGAATGGAACCCACTAAGCTTCAAGAGCTCAAAACGTAGTTGGAGGTGTCTGAGGATAAAGGTTTTCTTCGTCCATGTACATCACCTTAGGGATCACATGTATTGTTTGTAAAGAAGGACGAATGGGGTTTGCACTTGTGAGTCAATTACTGTATGTCGAATAAAATGACCATGAAGAAATGATATCCTCTTCTACGTATTTAATATCTTTTTTACCAACTGAATGGGGATTGTGTGTTCTCAAAGATCAATCTGAGATCAAGGTATCAGCAAGTTAGATATCTGATATCTAATGTACTAATAACTATATTCAGAACCAGGTGCGTCCTTTATGAGTTTTTTGTAATTTTGTTTGGGTTGAAAATTTTTCTAGTTGTATTTATCGCTGTGATGAATAGGATCTTTCATCTGTACTTAGATATGTTTTTTGTGGTGTTTGTTGATGAAATATTGGTGTACTATAAGACTCATGAAGATCAAGTCCAATATCTTGAAATAATCTTGTGTACACTAACAAGGCATCGACTATATGCCAGGTTATCTAAATGTCAATTTTGGATTCGCAGGGTACACTTTAGGGGACATATCATCTCAGAAGAAGGTGTGGAATTGGAACTATAATAAGTGAAGGAAATGATTTCTTGGGAGAATCCCAAGAATGTTTTTGATAATTTATTATTTTTGGGAGTATCCGGTTATTACAGAAGGTTTATCTAGAAATTTTCCAAATTAGCATCACCACTTTCATGTTTGAAATAGAAAGAGATAAAGATTTATTGGATAGAAGCATGTGAGAATACATTTCATGAGTTTATGAAGTGCTTGAAATCGTCACCAATTTTGATATTACCTATGTCATGTGAGGAGTACATGGTGTTCTGTGACTCTTATGTGATCGGATTTGGAGTTGTGTAGATGCAAGGGGATCGATTCATTTCTTTTGTGTCTCAAATGTTGAGGACACATGAAAATCTTACCCTATGCATGAACTCGAGTTGGAAGCAGTGGTGTATGATCTTTAAGTGTTGGTGAAACTATCTTTTGGGTGAAAATTTTATAGTTATTATAGGTCACAGAAGCTTGATGTATCTCTTTTCAACGTGCTACTTGAATATTCAACAGTGAAGATTGGTACAGTATATGCAGTCCTTTGATTTTGAACTATATTATACAACTTGAAAGGGGAATAGTGTGGATGATGCCTTGGGCAGGAAACCTTAGACTCTGTTGGTACATGATTCGAGTAAAGAGTGGAAGATAATGACCTTGCTGGAGGAAATGCATGTGGTAGTTCAGGAGATTCAGGAGAGGATGAATCTAGTTGTTGTAGAAGTGGAGTCTACACTCTTGAGATGGACCAAAGATAGGAATTATGAGGATCTGGAGTGTTTAGACATAAGAGAAAGCCTTAATGGTGGGGATACACCTCCATACTGGATAATTGATGAGTATGAGATCATCTATGTGAAAAAATCTGATTGTTCTGCCTATGAGTATGCGAGAGGAACTCATGCGATAATTTCATGCTTCAAAGTGCATGGTACATCCTAGGGTGGAAAAATTTAATGTGTCTTATGATGATAGTTCTAGTGGCCATGCATGAAAAATGGGATATAGGGTTCATATCATGATTTCTTAACCTGTTATAAAGTGATGGTATAGCATCAACGACCTAGAGGCATATTGAAGTCATTTCTTATTCTGAAATGGAAGTGGGATGACATGACTTTGAATTTCGTTTTAGGACATCCAGAGACACTTAGGTAGAATGATCCTATATGGGTCATTATCGATTGAAGACTAAAGGTACCACATTTTTTACCTATCAGGGGAACCATTATAGTAAAATTTTTTAGAGAACTATATGTAAGAGAGATAGTTCATTTACATGGGGTACCACTAACTATAGTTTTAGATCACGATTGGATAGTAACTTCACGCTTCTAGAATGTCTTATAGAAGATTCATGGTACACAAGTTTTTTTTACGTACGGACATCCCCCCATAGACATTTGGGAGGTCAGGTTATACCATATTGGTGTTAAAGGATTTTTTGTGGGCATGTGTGCTTGAATTTAGGTGGTTCTTTGGAGAAGCACTTGGATTTAGTGGAGTTCTCCTATAACAACAGTTATCAGGGAACAATAAAAAAGTCACAATATGAGGCAATTTATGGCAGACCTAGTAGATCATTTCTATGTTGGTTAGAGGCATGAGAGTCTGATTAGTTGGGATAGTGTCTCGTTCTGGATACAACAGATCCTGTGAAATTGATTCAGAAATATATGGATGCTACTCAGATTTGGTAGAAGTTGTACGCTGATAGATGGGGATTTACCCTAGAGTTTATAAAGGGTGATCTTGTATTCCTTCAGGTGTCTCCTAGATCAGGTCACCAAAGGATACAGAGTCAGGGGAAGTTGGTTCCCAAGTCTATAGGATCATAAGTGGTACTGGAGAGTATCAGGACAGTGGCCTACCAATTATCCCTTCCACAGAAATTAAGCACTATGAAGTATTTTTTTCATGTTTCACAACTAAAGAGGTATCACCCTGAACCTTCTCATGTGATATATGTGGAAGAGGTTGACCTAGAGATATATGTTTCCTTTCAGGAGCATATGATATGTTTGTTGGGTCGCAGTGAGAATTTTTTACGGGGAAATACTCTGACTTTAGACCATGTGTTATGGCATCATGGATGTTTTCAAGAGGAAGCTTGGGAATGGGAATCTGACATGAGGGCTCAATGGCCCAATATATTTGGATCGAAGTCTTAGATAAGTTCGGGAGTTGGTCTCGAGGATGGGATTTTATAAGGTGGGGAGATTGTAAGATCCTGGCCTTTTCTAGAGTTATATCGGGAGTGTTTTCAAGTACTTTTTGACATTTTTAAATAGTTTGTTTTAGAGTAGTGGATTGGGGTGCGTTTGGGTGATATTTTATGAAAACATAACTTATAGTGGGATATACAGGGTTTGTGAAAGGTTTGAAAACCCATGAGACTAAAACATTCCAAGCATTAAAAACTATATAGAGAGGCATGCATGGTTCGTTCATGGTTTGACAAATTGTGCGGCTAAACCGTGCCAGCTATGAAAACCTAGACACTATGGTCTTCATCATTGGTGAACTGTTTTCCCTAACCATGGACCATACCCAATAAACTGTGTGTACATATTTAATTATACAAAAATCCTTTTTAAAACCACCTAAACCCCCGAGACTCCCATATTTAGACATTGCCTTGGGCATTAAAATTTCTAGGTGATCCTAGAGCCATACAGTTGGATTCCATGGTGATCTGAACATCAATCTTTGAGATCAAAATCCTAGATTGAATATTCTCTCTTTTCCTAGTAATAAGATTTCATCTTGTTGATTCTCTCATTCATTCCTCTGTCTTTCCTTGATCTTTTCATGGAAGATATCCATCGTTACCTGGGATCTAAACATACGAGTAGAGATCTTGATCTAGGATTGTCGATCTAGATCTATATTCTCAAGATCTTCATGCCTGTGATTTTAATTTTGGTTTAGGGATATAGATCTGGATCTTGATTGACATTATTATGTGGATTCTATTTTGTATAATTCCATTAGGATAACATCCATAAATAAACTAAAGTATGTGGTCTTAATAAAACTCTCATAGTCATGGTTTTGATATGTGAATGTGAGTTTAGGAATTTCCATCTTCCCTTGATAATTGATTTCCTAAATTAGAGTAATTTGGAATGTGGAATTGACTTTTGATTTCCGTGGTAATTAATTGTTAATTGAATCACAGAACAAACGATGTGGATTTTCCTAAATAGATATTTGTTTTGGATATTGGTTATGGGTTGAGATACTATAATTAAAATATTCAATTTATTTTATTAAAAAAATTAATTGGGGAAAATTAATTATGAAATGATATTTTCTATGAAATATAATTAATTTTGAGAATTAATTATGAGCAACGATGTTGATAAATGATAATTAATTGTGAGAATTAATTATGAAAAGTTAATATTTGATATGGATAATTAATTATGAAGAATTAATTATGGAATGATAATTGTTTTTATTGATTAATTAATTGATGAATTAATTAATGAGTTATCATTTTAGTTAATTATTGAGTTAAATAATGGATTTTTGAGATGTTTAACTAATTATTAGATTGGTAATGGAATGATATGGATAATTATTGTGAATTAAAGAATGACTAAATTGCTGAGATTTTTGTGGTGCAAGACATGGAAATCTAGAACAATTAGAAGTTCAGACATGGACATGTTATTCCTCCCCAATAGTTATCCATGCATGAGATTTTGGGGTTTTTGAAATAATTACCTACAACGAATGAGATGTGGAGTGATAGGTATGAAGACCTGCTCTCAATGTGATTTGGGGTTCTTCACATGACGCTCAACACCAAACGAATGATAATGATGAACTGTGATTCAAATGGAAGACATTGATTTAAAATGGGATAAATATGATTATTCAAGATTAAATGACAATGTGATAACTATTATAATTATCAATTGTATTTATTTCATCATGAAATGGCATACACTATCATTTTACTATACTTGTTTTAGAGACCGTTAGTGGTGGCCTGTTGAGTTGTACTCACTCCTATTTGGGCCACCTGATTGGCACCCAATTAGACATTGTCGTTGTAGGAAAGGATAAGGGAAAGGCACTGGGATTGGCTTTTTTTGGGATTGATGCATGGCAGAGGGAACCAGACACGATTCAGGACCCACATGGACGTTTGTGTACATTTAACTGTAGTTTCATTGTAGACACTTGACATTTCCATTTTCATGGAATGTTTTAGGTTTCTATTTAATATTGTGTTTTTCATGTTTTAAATATCATATTTCATGGTATTGTTCTGGTTATTTACAGTATTTGGTACTTGGTTATTGTTTTTTTGCTTCTGTTGATGTTTTGTTGTTATAAAAGTGTGTATAGTCTCACCAAGACTAACATACCGGACCCTCGTTGCTAGTCAGAACCCTCTGGCGTATGTGGATGTGATTTTGAGGGTATGTGTCTAATCGGATTGGGGAACTATTTAGTTGAACCTATGGATACTATAAAATATTTATCAAAGAATCGCAATATTGTAAATAAATAAATAATATTCAACTAATTATAATCAATAGATAGAGTAATACTATAACCAAAATAGACTAGTATCACATGATAAACCAAAATTTGAAATAACATAAAAAAATGGGAGTGAAAATTTCATTCCATATTTGGGACAAGTGTTAAATAAAAAAATAAAAAAATAATCCACTAAAGACTACCAATAGGTTCCTAACATCATTTCTAGTTCCCACGTTTATTATCCATCCCAACTAAGACATCTAAAATATGGGTCTTTTCATTATACTGTCCTACAAACATGAAGTCTATATGGGTATCAATCAGGTAGCTCGAGTTGGGTTTTAGTACAAATTAGTTGGCCACCACAAATGGAATATAAAAAATATCAATTATATACTATTTTATGGAGTTTTATAAATAAAAAATTGAAATACCTAAATTAGGCATTTTCCATAATTCCAATATTCTTTAGTTAACCAAATTATTTTTTGGGTTTGTGATGGACCCCAAACCAAAAATACATGTTTCATCCCATGATAGAGTCTAAACTATCCCTAAACTGATATCTCATTTTATTTCATCATGGGTTTCCATTACTCAATTCTTTTCAATTATAACATTCAAACAATGGAGGATTAGAGCAGTATTCTAAAACCCCGTGGGTATTTGGAGCAGATTTCTCTATCCCAAACCTCAGTGATAACATATAACACATAAATATATTACGGTCCTAGAGATGAAGTCTATCACCCTATTGGTATTTGGATTAGTATTCCCATTCCCACAGCTTATTGTCAGAATGTAAAACAACTCATTAAATCATACAATCACACCCTACAGGAAACTATAATTTTCATAAACCCATTAATTAATCAATTTATTAAATTCACATAACAACCATGTTCACAATTCCCATTTTATCAATCAGTAAAATTTAAAATTCATTATTTTCAACATATCAACACACCCCAGGGATGGATACAAGCTACAAAATTGAATTAATCAATCAATTTCATAATCATAATTCCAAAAAATTCCATTACCATGTTGTTCCCTCAATTCTATAATCCAATAATTTATTAAAAAATTAATTAATTCAATTCAAGATTAAATTTAAAAATGTTGAAATTTCTATTTGAAATCACATACATGAAATTATAATCAAGACTAAGAGAAATGACATTTAGATGACATACCCCAAGGTTTTTGGTAGATGTTTATCAAACAAAAAAACCACCAAATTGAAGTAGAATATTCGAAACAAAAATAGAATGGAAGATCTAGAAAAAATAACTAATTTCAAGATAAAAATGATTAATATCTATCAAAACCTAGATATTAACCCATCTATAATGGAAGAAAACTCATCCCTCTACATCAATAAAGAGTTATACAGAAGGAAACCAATGAAAAAAAGGCTTATTTTTTGGTCAATAATCAATCCATGATAATTGGAGATGAAATAATTGATCTAGAACCACTGGGATTCACCCTAGGGTTGAATGGATCAAGGTTTCATAAAGGTATTAACACAAAATGAACCGCACTGCACATTTAAAATTTATACATTGTAAATTACATGTCCTGAAATTCTATTACAAGTTGTGTAATACTTTTTAGAGAGTAGCCCTGAAAACCCTATCATATTAGTTGATATTTATCTTGATTAATTTTTATACATAATGTGATATAATTACACCATGTGTAATATTTTCATGTTATTCAAATAGTACACCATAATTAACCATTCATGATATATATCGAGAGAAATTTACCTGTCATATAACCAATTTATATAGCATGTAACTTTTTTGAAGAATGATTCTCATCTGAAAAAATTATACAATAATGATAAAAGACACATCCAAATCCTCTCAATCCATTTAAAAATATCTTCAATCCTTGAAAAAAATGAAAACTCAATGGGGAACAGACCTGGAAATGGATGAGATTTTACATGATGTGTGGGACTCATGTAGTCCTCTAATTTATTCGTTAATGTTTTATATTTACTGATATCATGATGAGACTCTAGTGGTTAGCCTAATCCCAAAACGTTTATGGGAAATTTCTAGTTAGATCATGTATTTTATGTTGTGGGAAAGTGGGGGTGCCTTTTCCATTATTCTATGATTTTCATGGTTGTTATCCATGACATATGGTGTGATTTAAAGACTTATGTTCATTGAAAATTGTTAGGTTATGCAATGTACCTATTTCATGTCTCATGGATTAGTATTATTGACTCATGTTTATAAACTCCTATGACTCATGTATTATGTTAT
Source organism: Viscum album (assembly GCA_963277665.1). NCBI lineage: Eukaryota > Viridiplantae > Streptophyta > Magnoliopsida > Santalales > Viscaceae > Viscum > Viscum album. Next base: position 211,587,273 of record OY728123.1, read on the forward strand.
GCCCAAATCCTGATTCCATTAATCATGTTTTATAATATACATTTAATTAAGTATAATCCTATTATGTGATGTACTTGAACCCTGATTATGTTATCATATTTATTCACTCATAATATGATCACTTATAAACTTCAATAAACATCTCTATTGTTCACAACATATAGAGAATTTGATCTCACCCTTTATTTTGTTTCTATTTCCATAGTTTATATATATCATTATTGTGTAAGATAGACTTGTATGGGCATTAAAATGAATAATATTTCGGGTCGATGTTTAATAAGAGTTTTAAAACATGTTTATTAAGTTTCTATCCTCCAAAGACAGTAAAAATATAGGTTATAGGGTGTGTTTTATTATGATATGTAATGAATAATCATGAAAAACTAAGAAATATGTAATGTATGTTGGGATAAGTTCCCCTAAGTGTGTATCTAAATGTGGTTTAGTTATTTTTGGGCATTGGGTTATGATGAATAAGAATATTTTCAATAAAAAAACTATGATGAACCAGAAGAAATATAGGATGGAACTGAAATGACATTGTTTAAAATAAAGGTGTTATAATTTATAAAATCTTATGGTTTATTTTCCTTATAATGTTATTTCTTACTATTATATTTTTCATGATACTCAAAATATCCTTTTTGTTTTTATTAAATATCTTGACCCCAAAGGAACATAGTATAAAATGAATGTGATGTAAATTAAAATTACTGTCCAAATGAAAAAAACAATATTGGCATTGGAGTAAAAAAACTATCGTGATTATCACTAAATGTTATTTAGTTTTTAATAATAAAACAAACCATATTGAACTACAAAACTTGAAAACGAAGGAATAATGCTCCATTGAGTCCTTAAATCCCACTAATTATTGAGTAGTGGATCAAAATATTAGGAAATATATTTTTAATTATCCAGTTATTAGACCATGTGTATGTTGTTTTAGTATTTTATTATATAAATGGTTATGATGATAATTTATGTACTCTCATTAAGAATATGAGGATAAATGAATAAATCATATCCATAGAATGTGAAGATTTTAAGAAGATATTTTACAATAAATATTTTCACCAAACTCTTTCTAGTAAAATGGAGAGATAATTCCTTGAGATAAAACAAAAAGAGTATGAATCCATTGGTACCTATTTAAAAAAATACAGCACTTCAATGTTATGCTACTTGTTTTACAATTAACCATAAAATAAAAATAAATTATTTATTTACTATCTTTAAACTAAGTCTTTGATAATAATTGTATATATGTGAATGCAGTATCTTTGAGGAGATTGGTCAATGTTATATAAAGGGGGAAATGAAAATTAGATAATCCAATTGTTATCATGGTTTCAAAGGGAAGAATAGGGAAATGTATTTTCATAAAAATTATAACGAGAAACCCCACAAAAAATTATTATTCATCATAATTCTGGAAAAATATTTTTGATGAAACATGGAGTAATTTCCCAATGTAATTGGAAAATGATTTACATGTTAAAGATAAGGATATACATCACATTAATGTTGAAGGGATATGAAGTTTAAGACTAATAAAATGGGTGAAATCATATATAAAACTATTTCACCTCCTAGACTCTAATTCAAAAATTATAACATGTATGGGAATTTTGCCAAAACGTTAATTAAACATAGAATTAATAATGATAATCAATGTTAGAAACCTCCAAATTCAAGAAAAAAAAGAAATCCTATGAATTCAAAATTATTTAAGTGGATCATGAAAAAAATGTGGTTAGAGGTACACTCATCATCCACATAAATAACATAAAATATATTTTTTATTCTTATCCTAACCACTCATTAATATCCATAAATTCTACTAATGTTATCCAATCACCACCCTGATGTCTAGATATTAAATTATTAATGAAAACCCCATTTGGTCAAAGATTTCACCCACTATCTACAATTATTTTCAAATTAATGTTTGTATGAATATCCTTTATGAAAATATTAATATTCTTCCTTGTGTATAATTTAATGTGATTTTGGGAATGGTTTGTATCTATCTACCTATATCACATTTTAGTTCTTCATATAAGTAAGTCACATTTCCTATCCCAAGTCCTCCAATCATTATTTATCGGTGCATGGTGGAATATTGTATAACATTGGAAATTACTTCCATTATATGGGTATTAATACCCAACCATAATAATTATTTTGATTCAATGATTAGAGAAAATATCAATATTAGAGATATTTCTTTGATTTTAGAATATGTAGTCATGTTTTTTGAATATTACCATGGTCTTGCCCTATGTCAATTGTTTTAGTTTTCAATAAAACACACACCTAGTGTTATGCCTATATCAAATACTCCTCATAGAATGGTCCCATTTGAATTGGGGTAATTAAATAATCAACTCCAATAGAATATTAAAATGGGTTTTATACAGAAAAAGTGTTTCACCATGGGGGGAATCATTCCACATTGTTAAAGAGAAAGATGGATTAATTCATTTATGCATTGAGTATCCTAAACATAACTGGATCATAGTCAAGAAACAATATCCACTGCACCATTTTATTGACTTCATTCATCAAATAAAAAGGAAAAAGTACTTATTATGGATTGAAATTTGATCTGGATACCATCAATTGAGGTTTGAAGGGGATAATATATCTAGGATATCCTTTTTTACAAGATAAGGACACCGTGAATTCATTTTAATTTCATTATGACTTATAAATTCCTAAGTTATCATTGTGTATATTTTTAATATAATCTATTGAGATTTCCTTGATCATATTTTAAAACATTATATATTGCATTCATATATATATAAAAATTAAGGATGATCATAATGATTAATTCATGATTGTTCTACAGACCCAGATAAAGTATAGAGTTTTTGAAAAAAATTATTTGTGTTAATTTCGAATATATACAGTGCCATTCATGGGTCATATAATTTTAATAGATGGTATATCAATGGATATTTCAAAGATAGAGGTGATTGAGAAATGTAATATACCAACAACTATAACATGTATTCTTATTTCTATTGGAATTACTATATAATATCGTTGTTTTGTGATAAATTTCTCGTGGATGTCAAATGTGTTATCCAGGTTAACACAGATGGGATTCATGTTCCAATGTATATATTAATGTGAATTAAATTTTAAGGTTCTTTAGAGATGATTGGTCACTACACATATACTCAGACTAACTTATTGTGGATAATGTTTTTTGATTTATAGTGACCAATCAAAGAAAGGATTTTGATGTGTCCTCAAAAAAAATGACATTCCAGTATCTTGTTCCTCACATCAATTATAGGTCCACAATAAAAATTACTAGGTTCATTAGTTTATACTAGAACTGGTAATATTATAATTAAAATATATTGAGGTATTATTGGTTTCACGGAATGTGTGAAATATAAACTAATTATAAGATCTAAAAGTATATATGCCCACATAATTATTTATACATATGCCAATGGAGATAGTTAGAGTTAATCAAAAAACTATGACTACTCAATAAATTACTATCTTAGCAAAAAAAGTAATTGATTCTCTATGTAAGAGTGATCATGTAACCTAATCCATTATATGGTTTAAAAGAGACCTAATACTCATTTATTTTAAAATCATAGACCATTAAATCATAAGGATAATGGAGAAACCCTGTCTTTCCCAAATGACTAGTCAACCATCCATCTAGGTAAAGATTAAGGTGAAATATATGGAATATGTTGATATATAAAAGAAGTTATAGAATATTCCAATTTAAACATTGATACTAATTGAATTATAAGATTATGGAAATGAATATGTGATCCATTAAAACTAGAATCGGAGAAGAATATATTATAACATGAATACAGATCCTCGTTATTTATTCTTCTAATGATCTAAAAACATATATAGGGATCCCAAGAATAATTTCTAGTTGGATAACAAGAAGAGGTAAAATATATAGTATATATTTTAATTCTTTTTACCAGTAATAAAAACATAAAATTTTAAAAGTACAAGGGGATGATACAATCATTACCCATACCTATATGGAATTTGGATAAAATCAAAAGGTATATTATTATAGTCCTTATTAAGACCTATAAATAACATTATTCAATTTCGGTTATAGTTCATTTCCTTATGAATTAAATTCATTTAATTTTTATTTGAGAATCTTTATTACTCAATAAATATTACAAGATATAAATAATTGATTTGATAAGTTTTCATATAGTTCCACTAACAAATATATCTTATTGAGATCCTATATTTTCCTAAATTTTATGATGACTTCATCAAAAATCATTGGATACAGAGTTGATATTCAACAATTCGTATCATCCAAAAATAGGGGGTTAATCTAAAAGGACCATTGAAACTCTAGAATATATATTGAGATATTTTTTATATATTTATAATGAGGTTGAAATCAATACCACCCCCCAGTAATGTCCCCAAATAACAACATTTTTCATTCTTCCATTCAAATGGAACTATATGAATCTATATATCAGAATTGGTGATTAACTCCATCATGCCAGGATGAAGTTGTGGAGTGTAAAATAAATTTACTAAATCATTCTCAAGAGATGATAGAAAATATTTGAACCATTTTTTACCACATTAAAATTACAAAAAGTTAATATAATATTTATGAAAATATTCTTCCAAAATATTTAGAGTTTGAACATTGAGAAAAATTATTCCTCTATATATCCCCATAGTACAGGGTAATGAGAGTTTTTGGAAATATATTTTTGGATCCACATAAATATTTGAGATTATTGAATACTTGATCATGTCGGTATAGAATCTTATAATCTTGAACATCTATTGAACCTCTCTCAAGTTAATGATGTGTTCTAGGTATCACTTTTCTAAAAGTTTATAACTAATCCATGAGATATGTTGAACTCAAAGGAAGTGAATCTATATATGACCTCCAATATAGGGAATAAATTGTATAAATCTTGGATCATAGAGATTGTTTTTGAAAAATCGAACCACAAACCAAGTTGGAGTGTTATAGAGGAATCATAAGTTTTAGTAACCAAGGTTAGGAACTAATGGAGATCTAACATCAATATCATTTACCAGAGTAATGAAATTTTGGGGGGATAATTCATTTTAGTGGATAGAATATGAAACTCCATGATTTTAGTATGTATTTCCCTCTAAAAAATATTGTAGTAAATAACAAGATTCACACTCCATATAAATCTAAAATGAAACATGATACATTTTATTGAGTTCAAATATAACAATATAAGATAAAAATCAATACATTATGAAAAATAGAGGTGAAAAAACATTATGAAAACTATAGGGTATATAAAACTAAATGTAAATGAAAAATTACACGAATATGAAAACCTTTTTATCATTGTTTTAATTATAGATAATACCTATGATTATGACTATATAAAAATTTAAAAAATGTAAAAATGTAATTTACTTGTTAAGAGGGAAGAAAATAAATAGGATATATATTTCCAATGATGTATGTAATGTTATATATTGAAATGAAATATGACAGTTATATATAAAGATGTTGCAAATATAGCCATTGAAAATATGGTATTTGGATATATTTTCATATGGGGTATTCAGTTGTTAAAATTAAGTCTTTCAATTGAAAATGACATAATAATAAATAAATAGGGAATTAAATGAAATGATAGTAATTATTTAAAATATATAATAATTTTTTATTATTATAAATTGTATATTTTTATTATTATTAATGAGAAAAAATGATTTTATGTGTTTATAAAATTCAAATAAATATTTTAATACAAATGGGATTATAAAATTAAATGGTTATAGGATAAATAATTAATTTAAATGGGAGGTGGTTACAATCATTTAATACTAAAACAGGTATTTTTCAATTAATTTTTTAAAATGTTGTGTATTTTTATCTCAATATATTAAAGTGATAAATTTTAAAATATTATTACAATAAAATATAAAAATTTGAAAATAAATAAATTATGACTCATTTAATTAGTACTTAATATAAAATAATATTAAAACGCATAATGTTTAAAAATTATTTTTTCAATAAAAACCAGGTTTTTATATATTTTATATTCTCATTTAGAAAGATATATTTATCATATTTATAAATTAAATTAGATTAGATTCCAAATTTTTAATCATAATTTTTAAATTGGTTATTAAGGTAAATTTCTTTTTTAGGCATAAAAGTAAGTTATAGAGTTAAATATTAAGTTACCACAGTTAAAATAAAATGTGGTAAAAATTGATACAATTAGTTGTAAATACTAGAAATATCATGAGAAATTATCTTTAAATATTTGGGATGATGTGATGAAAACCCCATATCCATTATTTTCCACTTTTTTCATTTTACTTTTAAAATGAAAACCTGTTACATTATGGAAAGAATATTTACTGAAATTCTACTCAAAATTATCCCATAAAATGACCACTCCTCTAAACCTACCAAAAAAATATTTTACATTATTTTTCGCTTTAATATATACCCATTTTATTCCTCATAAATACTTATTATATTATGGGTTTCTACTGGTTCCAAGGAAGCATAAATAATTCATTCAGAAGGAACCTATATAAAAAATTAATTCATTAATTTTCTAAGTTCTTCCTTAAAATTTTCAATTACCTTATAATTTAAAATATTTTTAGATCCAATTCAATAATATCATTATTTTAAGTTAATATAATTATGATTTTATGAAAATGATATTACTATTATATAACACAAAACTCTTAATCATTCACTTGTATAATATGATCTTATTTGTGTCTGTTCAAATACCAACACATTTGACGCTGCACCAAAATCACCAGTTCCACCACAAATAAGTATTAGGGCATTAATAATAGTAATTTTTTATATTAAATAGTAATATATTTTAGTAATATGGTTCTATAATGATGATACAAAAATAAACAGTCATTATAAATTAACTTGTGGTCCTCAAAAAATTACCTGAAACTTATTCTCCAATGATTATATTCTTACGAAACATGTCCATAAATTCCATAAAATGATCACGGGAATAAATAAGTGATTGAATAAAATTATTCCATTACCATGAATAACATATTAATTATGAACATTTAATTAATGAACATATACATACATCTGTATTTTGAAACATTTATGATTTAATCAATATTACCAACATTTGATGATACAAATATACAATTAATAACTAATTTTTGTGTAATGAATCACTCTAATTTAATTATATAAACTGAAATGAATAATAATAATGTTCTAAATTATTTAATTAATAAATATATGATTAACATGTAGCTGTTAAAATCATTTTCATGGAAGTCAAGTTAAATAGTAAGGGTTAATTTATAATTCACATTTTGAAATTGATATTTCTTATAACTAAAATTACATATAATAAATTTTATTTTATTTTGCTCTAAAATAGCATGTATTTTATTATCCTTTTTTATTCATCAATTTTAATAGTATTTTTACCATTTTACCTCATTTGGTTCACAACTCATCTAAAATAATTCTCATAAATTGGACCAATTTTATCTCTTATTTTTTATCAGGAATCCTTGTCCTTTATATCCACATTATATATATTATTTTATGGAAGTCCATACATATATGATCATGATTAATTAATATAAATTTATATTAACTTTTTATTTCTTTAATTTTTTAAATATAATTTTTTAAAAATATTTTGGCCTGGGTCATTTTCCATTGTCTTGAGTTTCTTTAGAAAAGTGATGAATGAAATTTTTTTATGGATTCTTCATGAGTGAATTTTAACACAAAAAAAATTAACATGTTTTAATAGTTTTAAAATGTAAATTTATTTCTCATTTCCTTATTAGTAATTTCCCTTTAAAATAAATGCTATTAAAATGGTAAATGTAATTTCTTGTTATTTATTAAATAATTTATTAAGTATTTTAAAAATTATATTTTATTTACATAAATAAAAATTAATTTTTCTTATGAATCATTGGGGATACCCTCAAACAATAACATCCACATCCTTTCTCTTGATGTATTCTGATCATGATTTGTTTAAATATTCATGGAACTATTTTATCTCTAATGGGTTAAATAAGTTATGATGAGATTATTAAAGTGCTCAAACTAATGCAGCACACATATGAATGTCTTTTCATTATAGGGAGGGAGGGACCGATATATCCCATTAATTAATTGGGTAATATTTTATATAACCTAATATTTGAATAGTATATGACCGGTTCATCCAATCTAAAATCATTTATGGGATAAAGGTGGTTAGACCAAGTAAAATATTTTATTGGTAGGTGGTTAGCCTAGCCTATTATGTAACGAATGTTGTGGTGGTTATCCTTTACATATATAAAGATTTATGGGATTATTTTTATGAAACACTATCATGTTATGAAATGTACTTTTTATATGTATCATGTCTCATAATTATTGAATCATGTATCCACACTCTTATGACTCATGTCTTATATTATGCCAATATCCTTATAGCACAAATCATGTTTTATGATATATATTATTATTGGGTATGATTCTCTCATGTTATTTATATAAGCCTTGATTATAATATCAAACCAATATGTTCATCATATTATCACTTATGAAATTAGAGAGAAATATATTATATTAAACCTTTATTGGGCATCTAAACTTACTTTTTATAATGATTAGACTTCCCCAGGTTATAAAGAAGATAATTATGTATCATATGTCAACACGGGTATAAATGTTAATAATATTTGTGGGAGATATTAAATAATGATTATAAAAAAAGTTTATTATGTATCTAGTCTCAAATAATGCTAAACCTATATTCTTTATGGTGTGTCTCTATGTGATATGTAATTCATAATCATGAAAAATTATGTAAAATGTATGTATTTTGTGCCCATGATTCCTCACTTTCTATTCAGTGCATCAAAAACTACATTCCCTTCCTTATTCTATAAGAGATCTAAAATTCATAGTCCTATAAGAAATCCACCCACATGTTCTAATATAAATTTAATATTTATGATATATTATATACCTCAAGATATTTTATTCTGTATATACCACAAATAGTTCACAGAGGTGGTAATTCCACCAGAAATTTTGGGGAAACACTATTGTCACTAACTCAAAATCATCAGTGAAATAGTTACTCTCATGAAGGGTGTAACTACCTAGACCAATATGAGATCTCATCCCTATACTATATCAATATTTCACTCAAATTGTGGTAAAATTAATCAAAAATAACCATGAACATAGATCCCTCCCTACATAATTGACGAACATGATAACTAATAAAATCCCTTTCAAGAAATAAAATGACATATTACACTGAAAAATCACATTAAAGGAAATTTACTTCCAAATAAGTGTTCACAATTCTATATCAATTTAATAAAATTATGAAATTCCTTTCATAATATCCAATGTAATCTATATACCACTATAATATTCTTGGGATTTTCTCAAGAAAAAACTACTTTGGTTTTTGAAGGATTAGCTCTACTACCTACAGATACACCACAAGCTTGATAAATTTCACCGTGATCTTCCAAAACATGATCTTAAACATCATAATGTTGATTTGACAGTGTTTTAGGAAATGTGAAATATCACTAGGATGTTCAATATGACCCTCCACTAACTTCAAGTATACAATAGATTCATTAAAAAACACTTCCATGATTTAATGCAATAAATCATGAAACAAAGAGTTCATGATTCCTATTAAAATAGATAAGAAATTCATCAAATCTAGAAATATAACCATGAACTAGAAGTTCCATAATGAATCCTAAAAGCTTTCCTTAAGATATCCTCTTATTTTTCACGCATCTTATGATATCCAAACCAAAGATAGTTCTTAAAAACTATTCTTAATCATTTAAATGATCGAATATATCATTTATCCTAGAGAGTGTAAAATTACTCTTCACCATAATAGTATTCAACCATTGGTGATATATGAACAACCTCAAAACACCATCTTCATTCCTTTGGAATAACACTAGAGAACCCCATGATTACACATTGCACTAGATGATGTCATAATTTTTCAAATTATCAATCTAAATCAACAACTTCTACAACTCATAAGTTCTTGTTTGATGATAAGCCATAACAATCAATGCGTAATAAGGCTAGAACTCTATATTTAACTCAATATCAAATCAAGGTGGTAGAATAACAACCACTTTAGGGAAAAAATTCACAAACTCCTTGAAAAATATTGGAAACCCCATTATCCATACCTCTATGTAACCCAACAAAAACAATGATAGTATATAAAAAAGAGGATTTGAATTCATATGACTCATCTAATGATATCTCTCACCAATAAACTCCAAATATTGAATTTCAACATCATAGAACAAACCTCACCCTTATAAGAAAGTAATTAAAGTTCCCACTAAATAAAATTAACCAATTATTTGAAATTAATTATATGGTTATATCTATAATAGGAATAAATACCCCATGGAATAATTATAATGACTATGTTTTTTCCATGTAAGACCTTGAAATGTTTTAAGTAATATTCATTAAGCAATTTTTTAGTCATTATCAAATCCCTAGGCCCAGAGAGCCTTTCCACAATGATATTGAAAATATTATATATATTATATCATCTAGTTCTCTAGAAATAATGGTATAAATATTTGAAGGAGACTTGGATCAGAAATCATAGATAACCATTAAATCTAAAATATGGGTATTTCCCTAGGGGTGACATAAAAATTCTCATCTTTGGGTGTTTGGTAAAGAAGTGGTCTTGAGTATATTTTTAAATTTATTTATTTATTTCCCCATTCCTAGTATCATACTTCTTTAACCTAGTTATGGGAAAATATTAGGGTTACCCACATAACCCATGGAATTTAAGAAGAGTGGGGTAAAAATGTATTATAGATTCAATGGATCATGATCCAATGGATTAAAACTTCTAGGATCGTATATTCCAATGTAGTTCATGGATCTTTCCAACGATAATGATTTTGAATCATTATTTATCACTGATATATCGCAACACTATGTAGGAAGTTGTTTTGTGAATTTGTACCTATTGATTTATCCCATGTCAAGAAAGAGTCAATCCATCTGATAAGATTGATTTTTGGATCAATATTTGATTTTAGGGTTTTGATTTATCCTCCTATAGTTATGAATTGATGGTTTTTATAATTGATTCCTGGTTCTTACAACATTATTTTAAATAAACTAATTTTTTTCAAACCTAAAAAATATATTAGGTTCATTACTCTTGTTTTATTTTTGTATCTATTCTCCTGGTCTTTTGATTTTCATCATCATTACTTTATTTGGCTGTCGGTGTGACCAATTCCTGATCAATGATTATTGTGCGGCCATTGAATAGCACAATAGATCATCACCACGAGTTAAGGTTCATTATTGACAAAGTGATTTGGGTTTCATGAAGATGATTTATGATATGGGGTGATCAGGATCAGATGATGGTTTTTCATTTTGTTTCCTAGCATGCGCTAGATATGTGGTGTGAAATTAGTCGATTATCATGAGAATTGGATGCCCAAAATATGGCCACTTGTGACAAGGAAGCAATTTCTAACCCATATCCATGATTCATGGTGAGATTCATGGAGGAAAAAATAGTGGCGGTGGCATGAGTGGAACTGTGTGAGGAGCAAGGGGTTTTGGAAATATCTTTACTACACGACATATAGTTCGAATAACAAATGTCTTGTGGTTATCTTTTGTGATAGCTAGGGTTTTGTGTTATATTAAATATAGCACACCACATGTTTGTTATCCATTTCATGTGTTAACTAGACACCATAATTGAGTTTGTAGGGGGTACCCCTAGGAATATATGTTGAAATATACACCACGTATGTAGAGTGACATGTTTTCTCTCCCTTGTTGAGCATCTCGGTGTGTACAAGGATTACACAACCAGGAGGCCAGGTGACGCCACAAACTATGTGGCGAGATAACATGTTAAGTTACCTGGATGGAATAACATGTATAGGGAGTAAATTTCAAGGGTACCATTTTTTCCCAGATATCATTTAGGGTAGGGAACATGCGATGTCAATCAGAATCTACATAGGCATGGGTAGATAACACATGACGAGTACCAGCCCAGTCCACTACACACCATGTGATGGGGGAAAAAATTGTGTACTTTGAAAATTACTCACAAAAATAATATGTATATAGGCGTACCCAGAGAACATGGGCATTGTCCATAGTGAACGACAAATAGAATAGGAAATTCCGAGTTCCATACATACCTCTACACGTCATGTACCCCTTAATACATATCCTGTTTTTTGAGTTTTTCATGTCATGTGAGTACATGGAATGAATAGTTCTTGGCATAGTGAGACACAATAAGTTCCCCTATGGGACATCCCTTATAAATATTCAATTTAATGTTAGGACCCTTTTTATTCTAATATCATCTCTAGTGTTATATTTGGTGTGTTCACATAGACATTGTATTCTTGGGTTTGTATCCTTGTCACATCCCCATGAGGGTATAGTGAGTCATCATGTCCATGTCATAGGATGTGATCCCCTCAACGAATTTGTCTTATATGGAGTAATATAATCCCTCCATGATTCTTATAGTGTGATCCTCTATCATTCATCCTTAGATGGGTTTTTTGGAATCATCATGAAAAATACACATTGGTGTTTGTTCCCATACATAGTGGGTTAATCATGTTAGGTATTTCGGTGTCCCATATGTACCTGGGTGTATCCCCTATCTATGTATAAACATCTATAATCTTCCAGATAGGTGTAGTTTGATCTATTGTGTATCTCAAATGGCCCTATCTAGTTTTCTTCATGATTCTCCATGGATAGAAATTACATGTGTTCTCTATAAAATGAGTCCCTTTTGTATAGTATGTCCAAATGAGTGAGACCTCTCAAATGAGTTCCATCTAAGATGGTAAGTATTTTTGGTTTTTCTTCTTTTGTAAAAGTGTTTACAATGATCCTCTACTAGAATCCTAGGAAAATAGTATTATTGTGACCTTGAGACTTAATGTCTATATTGATTATATATATGTTTTCTGGTTATATATTTTTATGTATCATATCCTGATTTTCGTAACATCATGGTGATGGAAAAACTATGGGATTGATGCATTATGTTTGGTGATTTCAGAGTGTCCCACTAGGTATTGTTATACTCACCCCTTCATGGACTCTACCTGCACATTTCATGTCTTATGAAGATGAAAGGAATTTTTTATGGATAACATGGTGGACTTGGAATAGGAGGATCATAGTTGAGCTACACATACCATTGTTTGTACCAGGGGTTTATTTTGGGTAGGTACCCCCTTATTGTCAGTAGTTTTGGTTCATTAGAATTTAGAGTGGGATTGTATTAGGCCCTTTTGCATTAAAATTTCTCATTGTTGTACTATTATGTGGGATATATTTTATGTATACATTTAAAATATGATTTTTTCACCTTTCTATATTATACTATTATGCTGAGATGTGTGCTTGTGTATAGGTACTTTAGGATAAGTCTTTTTATGTGTGTGATATTCATACTTGGTGGTAGTATCCATCACCTAGCCTATTATAGGTTGAATTTGTTGTCACGTTCGACTTTACATCGGTCATGATGTCCCTAGTTTGTTGGGTAGTGACATAGAGTGATCAGAGTGGCTTTCTTGAGACAAAAATTTGGGGATTCTTTAGCTATGAGGTTTAGTTTGGGAACTAGGGAAATAATTTTAAAGTGTCTTGACTAAAAACATTAGGCCATGGAATCTAGTGTTAGTTTGGTGTCCAATTTATGCACTCACGTGGACTCTAATACCCTTATTTTTATTACATTCATGTGTGCACTGGTAAGAGAAAAAAAATGTCACATGCATCATATAGGAAGGTTTTCTGGTTCCATGTCCTTTTAGAGTCAGATCCCAAGATATACACTTTAACAGTGGTGTGTTTGGGATATCATTATATGATCTCAATGAAATATATACCTAGTATTTTATAGTGGGATCGTGACTATTATCCACATGGTGAAGAGGATTTTGTTTTTAAATATTTGGAGCAAGTGGTTCTTCTTGATGGAAAGTGAGAGATGTCTCTAGCTGTGCAGTAGCATATTGAACCACCATTAATTTTTTAGGCAAGAACTCCCTATTTGGGTAAGTAGAGTATAGTTCTATAGTATTGTAATATGAAATTGATATGATGAGATCACTTCACTAGTTTTGAAGATAGAGATGTCCTAGGTTTTATGGTGAGCTAGACCACCCCTTCTCTAGTGGCAATGGACTGGCATGATCCCATGGTACGAAATTACCATTTAGATAGGACCCCTCTGAATGGTATACCTAGTGGAGAGATTTTAATAGGTTGATATAGGTATTTAATAAAATTATGAGTTGTGGAGGATGGATGTTCTTTTAGTCACCTAAGGAAGAGGGTCACATTCCCCACTAATACATATAATTGTGATGTGATTAAAAACAATGCAGGTTAGAAATGACATCCCAAAGAGGATAGTGTTGAGGTGTGGTGGATGAGTTTCTATGAATTCAATGTTATAGGTCATTATATTTTTAATAGGTTTCATATTAATCCCTCGTTTTGGTGAATTGATGGTAATGATAAAGGATAGCTTCATGTGGTAGGATCTTATGTCAATAGGATTTGAGTGTGGTCCAAGGTATGACTTGTGTATTAATTTCTCCAGATGTAATTTTAACAAAGAGTTATAAGCTACATATCATTAAACAAAAACTATGTTCAATCCCTAGTGTTTCCAGTGGAACCCTTATTAATCCACCCCTGTGTTTTGAGGCTCTGTTTCAGAGGATCTATGATCACACACTTCTACCAGGAGTGTGACAAGAATATGGAGGTGATAAGTCCTTACATTGAATATTTTCATAGTTTTAGTGGGTCAATAAATGTGTTTCCATAGTATGGAGTGGTTTCCTATCTTTCGTTCTCATTCGAATACTACGAGTGAGGGTTATAAAGTATTTGGGAAATGGGACACTGTTTTAATTATTTAGTAAGTATATGACCTAGGTAGGTAGAATTAGTTCTTGTGTAGGAGGATATAGTTGATTTATTATAATTTTAATATTATGCCCGTTGGAGGAGTGTATTCAATTATATTCTAGTTTAATTCTTGTATTTGGTGATTACATGGGAATCATACCAGACTATGTAACCAAATTACCTTTCTTTATGGGGTTTGTTTTTTCATGGGACATCACTAAGGAATATCCCAATATCTATTAATTCATATCACATTTACCTATGTGAATGATATAAAATATGGTTTGTTTGGATAAATCTATAGGGAATTGGAATTGTTGTACCCGTTGAGTTTTCCAAGGATTCTATATTTTGTTCTCATAAAAGGTGAATGAAATATTGATGTTAGTAATTGATTGAAATCACCAAAAATAGATACCTTTTTTGGGAGTATCCTCCCATGATAATCAATGACTACTTTTACCAATGGTTAGAGATGAAGGTGTTCTCCTAGTTTTACCATAGTAAAAGTTAACACCATCTCCGAGTTCGATAGGAGGATGTAGTGAAGGTGGCTTTCAAAGGCCTCTGGGGTTTCTTTGAGTTCATGGTGATAACCTTTGGAAATTAAAATTCACTAGTAGTGTTTTTAGAATAATGAATTAGTCCCTTGAAACCCTTCCAAAATTGGTTCATGTTACTCTTTATCAATGACATCTTAGGTCACTCGACATAGGTGGTGGTTCTTGCAAGACACCTAAGGGTGGTTCTAGACATGATCCGAGAGTGGCATCTTTATTGGAAGGTTTTAATGTAATGGTTATATATACATGAGATCAAATTATTGGGATATGTGTTTTGAAATATGGTCATGATATTGGACCCAACAAAGGTTTACGTAGTTCCAACATGAATACTTCCAGTTGTCTTGGTCATAGTAGAACATGTTCATTTACAGTTTATACATCCTTTGTTTTTGAGTCAGGTAACAGGGTATTTAACCAATTTATAGTTGTCCCCTAATAGAAATGAATATGAGGTGTAACTTTAGTTGATGGTTTATTTCCACTCTTCTTCTTTAATGATATAGGGATACACAACATAGGGATATTGATTTCATGGTCTTACATGACCAGATATCAACTGGTCATGTTCTTGATGAATTTTATGATGGTTGGGAGTATTTCATCCTTGTTCAATGATGGAAAATGACACTAGTAAATATATGGGAAGAGTTAATGAGGAGTTATCATGCATTCCCTTAGAAATACAAATGGATAGGATTGAATTTACCATGATCCTTTGGTATCCAGATTGGCTCCCAAGGAAGATATAATGTGTTATCGAGTTTAACTCTTAATGTCCCAAAAACCAATAAGTGGGAATGGGATGGTAACCTTGTGTTTTTTATTCTATATATTCCATGATTAATAAGATCTTATGATTCTATCTGATCGATCATTAACGAACTGGACATGTTTTACCACTTCATAAGGATTATAGAGTAGGTCTTAGTGGAGATTTTGGGATTCTTGTGTGTATAATAGGTAGTCGAGATTCATGAAATTACCTCGATGATCATTTCAGAACAAGATGATCCCTTTATGTCCTGATTATGTAGAGGATGCAGTATACCTTATGGAATTGATGATAGTTTAGCCTAGGGTTTCTACCCAATATTGATGGACAGTTCAAGTAGATTTTTCAGTTTCTAGTTGGCATGCTTTTGGATTTCAAGTAAATTACAAGCCATAAATTGAATTAAAATATATCATTGGTGGATATTTCATATTGCGTCAGTTACCACTTCAACATCAGTGTACCACCATCTGAGGCCATGTATGAGAGACCAAACAGTTCACCTCTATACTGGATGGAGCTACTGGGAAACAAAATATTTTGGCATAGAGTTGGTACCAGTGATGGTTACAAAAGGGAATGGATAATTTAAAATCATGTGGGGAATACATGAAATCATTAGGATTACTAAATGGACCAACGGAGGTGACCTTTTTAGTTCTATGAGTAGATCATGTGTCCTGAGAGATCTCAGCTCATCGACGATTATAGGGATTTGGAATGGATGGAAGACTATCTCTATGGTCAAAAGGACCTTTTTATAGTTTCTATATTTGGATAGAAAGGTGGAATATCGCATAACCAAGTTACTCTGTTAGATCAGGTGCTCTATGTATTTGACATGACATAGATGGGGATATTTGTGCATGAATCGTTGCACATTGTCAAATAGGTTAAGATATACATTGTGAGTGGAATTACCTTTCTTAAGAGTTTGAGGATTATATTAGAATTTGATAACCAACAATATATAACCTTCTTGTTTAAGTGTTTCCCTTGGTTGTTTGTTTTTTCAATGCATAAGATCCTTTATGATAGATAATGGGAGTTGGAAACTAGTTGAGGGCATAGTATCCTCACTAATGAGTAGGTTTTCAATTTTCAGGATGAAAATCCTTAAAGTA
The DNA here is from genome assembly GCA_963277665.1 of Viscum album. Taxonomy (NCBI): domain Eukaryota; kingdom Viridiplantae; phylum Streptophyta; class Magnoliopsida; order Santalales; family Viscaceae; genus Viscum; species Viscum album. Next base: position 211,604,772 of record OY728123.1, read on the forward strand.
TGGGAGAATTTCATCACTCTAGTTTTCAAATGTAAGACTTTGGAATATTTTAAGAAACATTTCATAGGCTATGTGATGATTAAACATAGAATTTTTCATCCTATAGAGACTTGGTTTTATGATATAAAAATTAGTAAATATATTCTATCACATGTGGCTAGTTTTTCATAAATAATGAGATGACTCCCGGATAGAGTTTGATGTCATAAATCTAAGACCCCCATTAAATTTATAATATGGGTTTAATTTAAGGCATTATATATACTATTTTGGTGATAGGTCTTTAGTTTAAAAGTGTTAATGAGTGGATTAGTAACTTTATTTATTTTAAAAGACTTGGTGTCCTCCAATTTCAACCTAGTTATAGGAAAATTATAGGGTTAGCTGCATCACCCTGGGGATTTGAGAGTAGTAGTGGAAGATTGTGTTGTGGAATCGAGGGATCATGGTTCATTGGATCAATGTCGCTAGGCTTGTCAATGCGAACATAGTTCGTGGATCTATCCAAATATAGTGATGTTGAATGATTCTTCACTAGGGATCAATCCAAACATGTGGTAAAATATTTTTTTTATACCTATTGATTTATCCCATTTAAAATGCGAGTAAATCCTTAAAAAAGATTGATTCATGGATTGGAAGTTTATTTTTGGTTTTTGAGATATCTTCTTATGGTCATTAATTGATGGTTTTTTACTATTGATTATTGATTCTTCATTTTTACTTTTATGAAAAAATAATCTAGGCCAAATGAAATAATGATTTAGTTTTTTTCCTCTTATTATGTTTTTTAATTTCTTTCCTTATTGATCTCATGTTCATCAGTGGTAGTTTCTTTGGTTGTAGTTTCAACCAATACCGAGTGGATGATCATTTCATGGTCATTATTTAATGTCATTATTCGTCATCACTAGTTTGATTTCATGATCAATATAGAAATTGATGTATGACAATGATGGTGGATAATCATAGGTGGTCAGGATTAGATCGATATATCCCATTTCACAACATGTTGTGTAGTGATTATTTAGTGAAATTGGAGTTGATTATTGAGTGAATTGGATAGATAAAATCTATCCACCAGTGATGAATCTAGAAAATCAAAACTAGATATAAAATTCATAGTGAGAATCATTGTGGATGAAATAGAGGTGAAGGAATGAGGGGAATCATGTGAATAAAATGGGGTTCTGGAAAATCCCAATAAAATGAAATGTATTCTAAAGAACATGTACCATTTAGTTATCTTTTTATAGTGACATGGGATTTGTGTTGTGTTAAATATCAAATGTTGTGTGTTCCTTACACATTTTAAGTGTTAAATAACCAACCATATTGGCATGTACATGGGGTAAATTCCTAAGTATCCATGTGAAAATCCACACCACGTGTGTAGATTGTCATTCCATGTAACCCTTAGAAAATGTCTTGGATTATATAAGGTGAACACACCCAAGAGGAAATGGGACCCCACATGTCGTGTGGTTATATCACATGTAATGTAACCAAAATGGTTTGACATGGATAGGGAGTACAATAAAAATAGTATATGTGGAATCAAACTCCATATATGGGGGGATTCCATGTTCTTTAAAAGTTAAAGAGTAATGGGTAAACGACGCATGAAAAGTATTGGACCAATCCCCTACATGTAATGTGATGTGGGAAACACATAGTGTACTTCGAAATGTATACAAACATGACCAGTTTACAAGGGAATAACATGAGTACATAGTAATGGGCCATATTACAGATCCAAAACTAAATGAAACATAGAATTCCAAACTAGTATCTACAGGATATAAACCCCTTGGTACATGTCGTGTATTTTGAGATGTGTTGGATGTGCAGATACCAATCATGAGTAGTGTCATGCATAGTGAGACACATTGTTTACCTCTATGAGACACATTGTGTTCTTATTTAAGGGAAAGATGGAGACCATGTTCTTCATAGATGTACTCTGGTGTGATCATGGGTGTTTTCTCATGGTCTTAATTGAATAAGGTGTATTCCATTGGTCCATCACCGTGAGGTTATTATGATTAATCATATTTAGGGCCTCAGATGTGGTTCTCTTCTTGGGATTAGTCATAGATGGAGTTACAAAATCCCTCTATGAGGGCTATATATTGATCCTCTATCATTCTTCCCTAGGTTGGGTTCTTATAAATTTTTTGACTAACATACTCAGTAATACAAATCCCCTAGTCACATGGTTAATCTGGTGAGGTTTTTAGTGTCCATAATGTCCCTTAGTGTTATCCCATATCTGTTTGCTGACATATATTTTCATCAAATGAGGTGTAGTCTGATATAGTGTTCATATTAGATGAGCCCTCCCAATTTCATTCATGAATCTTCATGTTTAAACCCAACGAGTGTGAATCCATGAATGAGTTCCATCATTATAATAAGAACTAATGAGGGATACCTTTTAGATTAGTTCCATTAGGGATGTAATGTCTACTAGTGTGAGTTATTATGGACAAATTTTACACTTGAGACTCTAGTAGATCCGTAGTATGAAAATATGGTGATAACCATGAGGTATAGTGTCTTTCCTAATAATATATGTGTTTCTGTTTATATATTATTTTGTATCATATCCTAATTGACATACCTTCATGGTAATGATATGAATACTCTCTTAATGAATTATGTTCGGTGATTTCAGACTTTCCTAATGAGTATTTTTATACCTACCCATGCATGGGATCATCCCGCACATGTAGTGTCTTGTGTAGAATATAGGCCATTTTGACGGGTTCCTAGGTGGACTAATAAACGGTAGGGAATAATTGATCTAAACTAACCATGGTTGATACTAAGTGTTTCTTTATAATAGATTTCCCAATGTTATCAACAAGTTGGGTTCTTTAATGTTTTTTGTGGGATTATAATTGTAACTTTTTCATTCATTGTACTATTTGTTGTACTCTTCTGTGGTATAGATTTTATGCATGTATTTAATGTATGGTTTTTTATCTTCCTACATTATACTATAATCTGTAGATATGTGTGCGTGTGTGAAACAAATTTAGGCCAATTCCTTCCATGTGTGTGATATGCCTACTCCATACTAGTTTCTATCCCTTGGCCTATTGGGGGCCAACTTTGGGTATCAAATTCATCATATCACTTGACCTATAGGCCCTGGTGGGTCTGTTCATTTTACAAATTCGACCCCATCAATATCTCACAACCCTATAAAATATTCAACATGTTGGGATTGCTTCTAACTAGTGTAGTCAAGTCTAGGGGAACTAGTATCCTCTCCAATATAAGTCTCAATACATAGACAATGGTGGGTTAAATGAAAGAATATGATCCTAAAAATTAAATAATATAAAATTTAGGATATATGATAGGATGTTGGTATATAGAATAATCTCTCCCCATGAAATTTGTATCTCCATGTAATGTAGTAAAATATTCCCAACTCAATTATCTTTCTATCCAAGTTGACAACCGCCTCCATGTACATGATTGTCCATTTTTCGTAGAGGACTATAAACATCATATGTTTTCCTCTTAATTATAAATCTTCTTACAGCTACCTGAATGAAAAATAATAAATGTACCAATAAGGCCTACGAGGAAACTACAATTGAGGGAAAACTAGAAAATATTCTCCAACATTGTTCTATTAATTATAAATAGATGGGAATTGAAATTACTAATAAAAATATCTCCCACAGCTAATGAAAATTGAAATTAAGTAATTAATGAATTCATGAGAGTTACTAGACAAATATAGATGAAACAAATATAGTCAGTATGAGTCACTATAGGTAAAAAAATTGAATACTCAGGAATCTTAGATCCCCTAACCTCATATATACATCATAGGTAACTCTAATGACACCCCTGTCACACCTGTATTTTCAATACCATTATTTTTTAATTCTATTTTCTGGTTCTTTTTTTTTCTCTTGGATTCCAAGTGTTTAGGGTTTAAAATTAGTTTCTCAGGTGTTCTTGATCTATGTCATTTTTCTTTTAAGACTTTTATAGTATTCAGAATTGTGTTTTTTTAAGGGAGGCTATAAGGATGATTTTTCTTGGAATTTAATTTGTACCATCCTAGTGGCACCTTTTTAGGTGTATGTCTTTGGGAGTGGTTTCTTCATGATTATGGCCAAACTGTGAACCTATTTCCATATTTGAAAACAAAATTTGATTATTTTATAACTCCATTATTTTTTAAAAAATTTCACCCATTATAATTCAAAATTTTCCTCCCCCAACCTATTTAGACCACCAAATCTCCATGGACCCCTTAGGAACTCATACTCATGGTGGATTTGGGTGATTTATTCAGGCATTGGGCTAACCTGTGGGATCCTTTCCAAATTTAAGGAAATAATTTATTTCTTTTATTTACAATTCATTTTTTTACATTTTTAGATCATTATAACACTTAATGGATCCCAAAACCCTAGTATCTCCCCCATGTTCTATTTTCCCACTTTAGAGATCATCTTATTTGTAGATTAGGGTGAATTTCCTCAAGATTTCTCAAATTTTCCAAAATGTAAGGGGAATTTATTTCTTTCATAAATAATTCATTTTGTACTCCTTTTCCCCCATTTCAGTCCCCAATCAAGATAATTGTCCTTATGTGAACCTACCATTCAATTTTTTCTTCTTGAAGATTCATCTAATGGTGTATTTTGGGAGATTTCTTAAATGTTTGTCATGTAAGTGATTTCCTCTCTTGTTCCTTCCATTTCCTTAGGGTCTCTCCCCTCCATGAAGTTATAAAAGTCCAGAAACAAGTGTTTCATACCTAGGGTTTTATTTTTAATTTTTTGGTCCAATATTGTAGTTTTAGGTTCTTTTTCACTCCCTTGTGGTGTGGCGTTGGTGTAGACGAAGTTCATTACAATGATTTGGGGTTTTTGATATCCTTGGTAGACGATTCCATGTGTAAGAATTACTTGATGAGTTATCTTTCTTGATTTATTTATTTATTTATCATGATTCTAATATGTTTTATGTGGTGCAAAAACCATTTTTGGTATCATTGGTAAATCGTTTAGTTTTAATGTTGAATTTTTTCTTGAAAAGGTGTGTGTTTTCATGTGTAATTTTTGTGGTGTCAATTTGGATTGTTATATGGTTCATGAAATGTTATTATTAAATGGTGTTAGGGTAGAAAAATCTGAGTTAGGGTTATATTGGCATGAATTTGGTTTATAAAATAGGTTTTTTAGATGGTATTAATGTGAAATACTTGGTTATACTTCTTGTAATTGTTTTAGGAATATTTTAAATGTGTCATTGGTTAATATAATATGTGAAATCATGTTGGAAAATTATTTCTGTAGTATTATGTCTTTGAAATGTTCCATTTTGTTTTGAAAGGGTTTTTTTTAATTTTTACCATATTAGAAATGTTTTATAAAATTATTTAAAGGATTTATTGATTTTTGGAAGAGTTATGAAACATCTTGCGGGCTATTTTGGTGTGGGTATGATGTTAAAATGAATTTGATTGAAAAAGGGAATTATGTGACATGTGTGTGGGATGTTTGGGGTGTGAGATTTTGAAATGGAATTTTATGGTGAAGATGGTATTTTTAAGATGTGTAACTTCATCGAGCATAGAGGGGGAAACACGGGTATCTAGGTGGGAAGATGTTTACTCACATGCTAGTGATACAGAGTGGTTTTATCCCTATTTCAAGACGAACGTTTGAGGATGAAAACACTAAATAAATGATTATTATGATGTTGGGGACCACTAGGTTATGGGTGTGCTCCAGACTAGTGGATCTTGCATGATAATGGATATTTTTTATGGTTACTTTCCACAGAGATACAAGGTACTTGGGCCCCACAACTAGCTAGTGTCTATGGGTGTTCCTATGACTACTGCTCATTGATTATTTTGAAATCACCATTATAATATGGTGTGTTTTTATAGAAAATTCATTAGTATGTACATAATCATTTAAAGTTTTTGTTACATAGTGTTTCTCCTTTAAAAACTATTTTCATTTGTATTTTTATCCTTTTAAAAATTATTACTAGTGTTTATAGTTTATAAAAATATCAGTTATTTTTGTGTTAAAATGTTTATCACATGGAATATCATTGGGTGGAATCCTAATGGTATTAGTATCACACCCTACTTACACCTTTGTGTGTAATTAGACTTTGTATTATTTTTCCTAATTTTGGGGAAATCATTTAGAACAGTTTGTTCGGGTTGTTAGCTCTCTTTTATGGTTCGGTGTTATGGAGAAGGATTAGGGATGACAGACCCTTGTCGTGTTGTGGTCCATGAGTTCTTTTAATTCTAATTTTTATTTGTGGCCCTATTGGGCTTGTCCTAAAACCATGTATTTCTGTTCTGAATTTTATTAAAGGATTATTTGGATTAAATTTTCAGATTCCGTTTATTTATTGTTTGGGTTGTTTAATGCTTCTAAATTCAGGTAAATTGTTCCCAAATACTTATTTATTATACCCTGATACATCTACCAGCCCATGGACATAGGTAATACCCATAGGGCCTTTCCACGGACTGGGTTAGATGGCAGTTTTGAGGGAGACCAGATTCTATTCGGGAAAAAATGGTATCAAATGAGGTTCTGTATTTTGGGTCATGTTCTTGTGGGAAAGAGTATGTGTAGACCAAATATTGGATTGTCAGAAACTAATGTTCTGTTTATGTGTAATTTGATTTCCTAGAACACCTCATGTCTTGACATGAGTAACCAGGGGATGTTTTGTTTCATCATAGTATTTTGGTTCTTGTGGTTGTTCATTATTTGGGAAATAAAATGGGATTTAGGTTAAATGTCTCAATGAGCTCACAAGGCATGGAAACACATGTGATCTAGGGATGTTTTCCTAGAACATTTTTTATGATGGTGTTGTTAGTGGTGTATGGAACCAAACCATAAATCCAAGTCACCCATCCGTACTACTTTTCCCTTGATTTAGTAGGCATTTTTATGGGTTTTAGAAAATCATTTTGTAAAGCTCTTGTTTAAAAATTGCGAAATATATATTTTAAAATGGAAATGGTTTTTATTAAATTGTATTGAGTTTATTATAAGATTTATTTCATAATTTAAACATTCTATTTACTAAAAGTAATTGTTGGGAAAGTGTAATTTATGTTAAAGAGGGTTTTGGAGATCGTTTTTAAACTTAATTTTAATAAGGGAATGGTTTCATTTTCAAAGGGATTGAAAATGGGTTTTTGGAATAGTTTTGAATGAGGTTTTGAAAAGGTAGATATTCATTAAATAGTATTTTTTGTAAAATGATATTGGATTTTTATAATCATAACTTTTGGATTCACAATGTGGATGTTTTGGTAAAAATGATGATTTTAAAGTGGGTTATGAAATTACGTTTTGAGTGGTATGAAATGTTTTGGTTTTAAAAAGTGTAAAGAAAATCGTTTTTATCCTCAAAGTTTTCATCAGTGAAAACATGAATTGGATATGTGTAAGTAAAAGTGGATATGTTCCCATGATGGTATGATGTGGGTGCATATGGTGGCATGAAAACAAACATGTGTGAGGACCATGAGATATCATTGGCGAATGTGATAACTGCCAAACTTGTTTACTTTTAAAGAAATTATTTTTAAGGAAATTTTATATTTTGATAATAATTGATTTTTGTGGGGTGTCTTATATTTTTTTTGAATGTTGTGAGGGGTATATTGATTTCGATAACCCTTATTGTTTGAAAAATGTTTTTAGTTTTGGTTTTATCGGTAAGTTGGGTTGAAGTGTTGATTGGTGTCCATTTGTGAGAAATGCTTTGGGAAGCACTTATGGGTTCTCCCCCCATGTGTTTGGTTAGGGTTTGTGGTATTCTTTGAACAAATTACTAGCATGGTTGATTCCTTGTGTTTTCTTGTTGTCTAGGGTACACCCCCATAAAGAGTTAATTCATGATTGAGGTGTGGCCACAAGTGATTTTTTGTTGTCAGATTGCCCAGTTGAACAATATAAGGACTTTCTATCTAAAAGTGGTTATGGGGAATCCAAGTGGGGAAGGTGAAATTAGTTTGGGGGTGTTAGTATAGAATTATATTTAAAAGGTACCTTGGTTCTTTCATCAGTCTCATCAAATAAATAGTTCATGTTAGCCACTAGTTTGGAAAATATAGTCGTTTTTATCCATAATGGTAACTTGCGGTAATATCATGTTTCTTGTAAATCTATTCAAGTTTCCAATCCTTGTAATGACCATTTAACATGCAGTAATTATGTTTTGTGGTGTCTTTTTGTGTTGTGTTTTCTTTTAATGGAAAAATTTGATATGGCAGAACCTTTGGAGTGATTTTTCTTAAATGAAGGTTTTTTAATATTCTATGATTTTTGAATACAGTGTTTTATATAAAGTTCCTACTTTTTGACTCCCTTATTCTATTTATTTTTAGGGTTTACAAAGATGATTCATGTGAATATTAGACGTCCATGTTTAGTTAAATGTGTGTTTTTTGAGCTAGTGAATATTGTGGTGTGTTTTGATCAATAGATCTTAACTGCAGTGCAATAGATGCATTATAAATAAGGGATCCTACTATAGGCCTCTGAGTGAAGCTTTTCACTAATTAAGTTTCTTGCACAACATCAATATTAATAACAACTATCCTTTACGTTATATTGAGGATTTATTTGATCATCTCGATGGTGCACAATATTTTTTAAGATTGATCTCATGTCATGGTACTATGAGTTGAATGTAAAGGAGGTATATATTCTAAACACTGCATTTCAGACTATATATGGGAATTAATAGTTTTTAGTTATGATATTTGCGTTTTATAATTCACCTTCTATATTGATGTACATTATAAATAGAGTTTTACTTGAGTTATTTGATTATTTTTTGGTTATGTTTATTGATGATAATTTGGTATATTCTAAAATCCATGAAGAATATAAAAGATAACTAAGTATTATTCTAAAATCTATGAAATAAAATAAAATATACTAAAATTTTAGAAAGTGTTATTTTATGTTGAAAAAAAATTATTTGCATGGACACTTTATTTCTAAACACGGAATAACTATTGACCCTTCTAGAAACAGTTGTTAAATAATGTCCAAGAACCACAAATTATATAGATATTTTATTTTTCATAGATTAGTAGGTTAATACAATAAAGTTTTTGGAAAAAATTCATGTTTTTCTATCTTTTTGAATAAGTTACCCCAAAAATAGTAAAATTCATTTAGTCAAAAGAGTGTTATGTTTTTTTATTAACAATTTTTTTAAATTTTTCAATTTTTCCCTTTATTCTATAAGTAGTTAATTTATCATCTATATTGATTCTTTATTGAAGGGTCATGATTGTATCCTAATACAGAATGATTAGATAATTACTTATTCCTCATGTCAATTGAAACTACTAGATTTAAATTATCCTATATATTATATTATGTTATGTACTATTGATGTTTCTTTAAAAAAATGAAGGTATTTTTTATATTGATTATTGTGTAAGAAATATACTAATCAGAAAATTTTGATGTATATATTAACTCATAAATAATTGATCATGAGATAGAGAAGATGGTTAGAAATGATCATGGATTATGATTTCACGATTCATTATCATCATAAAAATGAAAAAATGTAGTTAATTCCAAGATTCAAAATTTTAATTCAACATTAATCATGTTACATTTGTAACATGGACTTTTGGTTATGGACTTGATGAATTTTATCCTAGAAGTTGTTTATGAAGGAACATTAACTGTTTTTTTAGGTGTTAGTACAATCATCTCGGTCAAATAGAATTAAGGAATCTCAAAAGGAGGGTCATGTTTTATATATGATTGTCTAGTTGGTTAATAAGGGTAATTTTCATAATTTAATGTCGAAAAGGAATGTGTCTTGAGATTTTGAAATAGATTAAGTATTTCATGTGATTACTAGTTGAAGGGGGAATTTTTTTAGTGAAGCTCACATATTCTCAATTTCTAATCATCCTAACACTCATAAGTTGTACAGAGACCTTGAATAGTGTTATTGATTGGATGGAATGAAAATAGATATATCTGAATTTACCATGAATTGTTTGACTTCTCAATAGGTTAAAGTAAAATAAGAACTACTAAATTGAATTATTTAACATTTTATAATACCTATGTAGAAATTTGAAAATATATCCATGGATTCTTTTGTGGGATTTCCATGGAATCATAAGGTATCAATGTGATTTTTGTTATTGTGGGTTATTTAAATAAATCTGTATATTTCATTCCCATTAGAGACACTATGTAGTTATATAACTTTTCTAGACTATATCTCAAGGAGAGAGTATGGTTACATGGGTTTCCACTATCTATTGCATCATACCATGAACCCAGGTTCACATCTATATTTATTAAAGGACTTCATAAATCATTGGGTACTAAATTAACTTTCCTTAAAAAATTCATCCTTAATAGGATGAAAAGTTAGATTGAATGATTATAACCTTATAAAAAAGTCTTAATTTTTATTCAATGTTTTACTAGGTATTTTGGAATCAATATATTTATTTGGTTGATTTTTCTTATAAAAATAGTTTTCATTATAGTATACAAATGGAACATTTTTAGGATTTTATGGAAATAGGTATTAGACACCAGTATTTTTGGATGAAGTTGGAAAAAAGAGGTTAATGGGACCAGAATTGGTAGTGAAAATTTCTAAGAAGGATCAGTTGATTTAGAAACATATGAGGATGGATTAGAGAAGGAATAAAGGTTATGGGGATAACTGAAGTAAAAAACGTTCTTCTGATGTATGAGATCATGTTCCTTTAAATGTTTCACCATAGAAAAGTGTTATGAATTTTGATAAAAATGAAAATCTATGCCTGGAGATCATTGGACCATATTAAATCCTAGATAATTTTGGATTAGTTTCCTACTAAGTGGATTTTCCCCTGATTTTATCCCAGGTGGACAATATTTTTTATTTTTGAATATTAAGTAAAAATGTGCCAGATTCCTATAATGTTTTTAGAACTTGAGTTGTTTAATTGTATGATAACATTTCTTATAAGGAACAACCTTTTGATAGTAGTTTCCATACAAGGAAAGTTTCATAGAATAATTTAATTCATCTAGTGATGGTTGTATCAAAAAACCCATATAGTGGAAGAACCAACATCATAATATGAAAATTCTATAAGGGAATGATATCCAAACTTGTTAAATTATTGAATAAAATTGCAATGATGGAATTTAATAAGAGAAGAATAATATAAAAAACCAGTTAATGATATAATTAATAAATTTAAAATTTATTTATATTTATAAACTAGATAGTTATATTCATTATTAAAATATTATGTAATTTTAAAATAAAATAAGAAATATCTTTAATTAAACTCTTTTCATATAATGTTTTCTTTAAAAGTTTTATTTATAAATTATAACATTTTTCATTGAAAAATTCAATTAAATTTTTTAAATAATCATATAAAAATTTATATGGGGTGAATTTTGTAATTTTCAAAAAAACAATTGATTTTTCTGTGAAGAGTGAAAAATATAATTTTTTTATAAAAATGTCATTTCATATTAATAATTTATGAAATTTAATAGTATAATTATGTTTTGAATATTATTTAATGTTACATAATTTTTATGTATTTATATTTATCACAGTTAATTAAATTTTAATCGTATTTATTATTAAGTTTAAAATAAGTTTATTTTTGGGATTAAAAACTTATTTTTCTTAAAAATATTTTAAAGGGCATAATATTTCACCATTTTAACTAATTTGAATAACCACCAATGAGTAATTTTATAAATTAAGTGTATATATTATAAATAAATATATTTTAATTTAAATTAAGATAATTATTATCACTAATCATAATTTTTGTATACAATCATCATTTTCTTGAAGAACACATTTCTTAAAACCCCGCCTTTTCTTCACGTATGTGGGTTTAATTTTAAAATTAAATTCTTGCACTTATGTGAATTGAATTCGGTAAAATAGATTCTATATTTTTGAAAATAAAAATTTATATTATATAATACTTCCAACTTAATTTCTCGGCCATTGAATAGTGAAAATAGTAAAAATCATTTATAACTGTTAAAGTGAAAATGAGTTTATCAAGGTTTAAGAAATATGTTAAGGGTTAAAATGACCTACTAAATTGGCTAGATTATGTTGTTTTTATTAATTTTCATCCATATATCATATAATTCTTATTAGTTATACATTTTAGTACCTTTTTTGGAGTGAAAAATGAGGGTTCACCTTTCTCTTTTCAAAAATTCAAAGTGTGCCCTCTCCCCCACTTATAAAATGCCACAACTATCATATCCTCTTCACAACAATATATAAATTTGTCTCAAAAAAATTCCTACCCAAATACATTCCTAAATTCAATTCTCACATTCTAGATTCCTTGTCTTTATCAGAAAACCAATCTAGTATGGCTTTAAGTATAATCATAAAGAGGTGGTTCGAAGTAGAGGTATCATTCTTAATAGAGTGTTTTTATTTTCTACTTCATCCACGTCCTTAAAGTATTCTTAAACCATGATGATATAATATCACCATTATCTCCCATATAATGATATAATATTATTTTAATATCATAACCTATATCCATCTCCTCTTCCATCATATATGAAACTAATATGTCATTTGTGTGCATCGGAGACTACCTCCTCACAGACCAATATAATTCATTTTCCATCATCACCACTTATAGATATTCATAAAGATATAATTTATTTTAATATATGATATTCATGAAATAATTATTTTTCATAAAAGATAAATTTTCATTTAAGTTTTACATTTCCATTCAATGAGAAATTATAATGTCGTTCATGCGTACATGTGGACTACTATCTCTATGAAGTGATGTGATTCTTTATTAACCACTGATTCCCATGGATGATATATATAAGTTTATTTAATTAAATAATATGGTATTTATAATATTATGTTTATTTCGGAAAGAAAAAATAATACTTACCTTCTTTCCATAATGATCATGGAAAAATGGATTTGTTACTCATGCATATATATCCTACAGTCTCCATGGTTGTAATGTAGTTCATTTTTAATAAAAAAATTAATTGTTTTTTAAATTTTAATTTATGTATACAAATGATAAATATTACATTATCTTTATTCATTACATGTTGAAATAATGAACCATTTAATCATATTCAACCTATAAAATCTAGTTTTTACAAATTAGTCGAATACCATCAAATATTCATAAGTTAACCTAAATGATTAATGAATTTTTTATATAATGGTAAGAGAAAAAAAAATAATAAACATCAAATTTTTTATTAATAAACTAAATAATTAATATAATTATTTTATTCAAGAAGACAAATAACAAAAGTGATGAATTAGAATCAATGTAAGGGACATGTTACCTTAAAAACCTCACTTTAAAATTTTTAAATATTTATATTCAAAATATTTATCTTCTATTTCCATTTTCATAAAATTATTTTATGGATATATTTTAAAAATATAAAACAATTTATAAAGTAAGATTTATTTCATTTTTGATTTTATTTCAAAGGTTTTCAAAAGGAATATTTATACATAATGTTTTATATTCTTTTTAAAAATACAAAATTAATGTTGTATTTTAATTTATATAGTGAAAATGTATTTTCCCCCCTACATAACCATAATTTATCATCTATATTCCTTTAAAACTAATTTTTTTCTAAGAAACCCCAAATTTTCTATTTTCTATTAATTTTAGTACTGTAAATGTGATTTTAAAATAAAGTTGAATTTTGATATCCAAAAAAGTTTTTCATAGGATGTTAAAATAGATTTTCAATAAATTATAATGAAAATAAAAGATTTCATATTTTGATGATTATGTTATTTTTTTGGAATTTATTTATGTTGATGGTCGGTTCCTTTATATAACCAGGAATGGGTGGTCACATTATTAACCAAGGATGGATGGTTAAGTTTTTAACAAAGGATGGTTGGTTAATTTATTAGCCAAGGATGAGAGTCCAATTGTTTCCCTACAACTCATTAGGTTCTCCAGATAATTATGGATGTTGATCATATCGTTTTTTCTATTTATTATAGTGATATCAATGATGATATCCCAAGATACATTCATGATTTATCTATTCATAAAATGGGTTTTAATTGATTAATTTGAGAAAACATTTCGGTTAATTTCCTGTGAAATTTTTTTATACATTTTCTCAAATAACATTGAGAATAAGGTAAGCTTTTCTTGGTTTTCTATGTTTTCACTTTAATAGAACGTTTCTTCTCTTTTATGTCCCTCACTAAGTATTTATGTTCCAATTATACAAGCATTTAAAATGTTTTTTAGGTTTTAATGGTTCTTAATGGAAAATAATATCTCATGATGAAATTTGATGAAGATATTTTATGAACGGAAGTATTTTTTTATTTTAAATGTTTTATATTATAGGAAAATAGATACTGATCATAAGTGTCTAATTTTTAATATATGGTTTTCTATGTATGAGTTATGGATTAATTATCTAAATTTCTCAACCTAAAAATATCCCCAAATGTTATATATTTAATTATTGACTTCAAAATCATGATTATTAAATGTTCAATGTTAGTTCCTTATATGATGGGTGGAATCATAACTATATATCTCTTGAATTAATTGGATAAAAATGGACATATCCTAATAGAATAAGTAATATAATTGGGAGTGTTCCCAATTCATTAAGGGTATATTTCTACCACAATAGTCTTGGGAGTGAACCTTAACTATATAAATGATAGAATGGGGAATGTAGCCAATCCAATGTGATATTATTTTTAGTGATCCTTAATTATGGTAATTATATTTCAGCTTATATTTATGGCACAAACATTTTTTATTTCCAATTTTATGTTATCATGGATAATTTTCTTTTATTTATTTATGATTCATGTATTATAAACTTCCAATATTTATTCCTTGGCTAAATATTATAATCTATAATATATTGTTAATGCTTTTAAAATTTTAACCTCATGTTCTCAGACCATTTTTCTCATGTCATTATTACGTAATCATAGTTATCTCACTTCTTTATCCTTACTAAGAATTTGATATTTTCCTTTATTATTTTTCCTTTCTACATGTTATGAATAAATGTTTTACATATTATATATCTAAGAATGGTGGTGGTTATGAATAACTTAGTGGAATATGATATATAAATCTAATGAAAAAATATTTTTGTATCATTGTTTGCAAATACACTACACCTATATGATTTTTGCATGGATCAAAATATTATATATTAAATATTCATCTAATAATATTTCATATATATTTGTGAAAATTATGGGTGGCTATAGGTGGTATCATAGCAAGTTTTATTTATCTTTGGAAAGTAAGATGAGAAAAATATAGTAATAACCCTTAGGATAATCCTATATATAGGAGAACGTTCTATATTATGGTAAATAAATGAGTGTGATATTCTTATAGAAACATATATATCTGAATACTAAAAATGGATGTGGGTTTTTAATAGATTCATCTATGGGTAATAAAATTCAAAAAATCTAGTTGAGTATATCTCATCCATTGTTCGGGTGTATGGTGAGTGTTCCCTTACCGTGCACGTAGTTTGAATCTCTTAGGGGATATTCCTAGGTTAATTTGTATTTTATTTATAAACCATTTTTAAGTATTAGAATAGATAATGATAATGGATGTACTACTTTAAATATCATGAGACATAGATTTAAAATAAGGTGCCTTGATTTAGACATCCTATAAATTTTTTTTCATGATTACGTGTTTTCCCGCAATGATTATTGTTACTCACACTATTATTTTTCATTTTATTCATTATTTGGAACCCAAAAAAATCATATTAATGCTATATTTTACATAAAATGAAATGATTTTCCTCCTACGAAAACAAATGTTATGGTAGATGAAATAAAACATATTATTTTTATGCTTACTCAATTGTATCAAGACACGAATCATGATGATCTTCAAAATGAAAAAAGGAGGGAATAAAATTTTATTGTTTAGTTCATTAGGAAATATACATCATCTTTTAGTGGGTCTATTAATCCACTAGTTATTTAGTAATGGATCAGTACCCTTGAAAATATATTTTCCATTCTCCAGTGTTTGGAACATAAAAAAGTTATTTTATTTTTTTAATGTTTTTATTGAAAAGTGGATCAATCATGCACTCTAATCAAGAACATGAGGCAACATGAAGAAATTAACTCCACGGATTTGGATGAGTTTAAGTGATTATTTTTTTAATAATTACCTTCCTTATATTATTTGTATGAAAATGAATAAGGAATTCTTTACCTAAATAAAAAATAATGATTAATAAATTATAACCTATACTTAAAATTTTACTAGACTTACGAGGTATGATTGTGGTATTATCATCAAACCTGAAATTAAGATTGATCAATTATTCATTATTTTAAAAACAAATCCTTTAAATGGTAATTAACCATAATATACATCATTTAGATATGATAAAATAATATGATGTGATATCAAGGTGGATATATAGATTAGTGTTACCATAAATTTCATGTTTTTATAATAAAATATTGATGGAATTCAAAGGAAATAATAATAATAATAAATTTGTATCGAATAATATGAGATTTAATTTAAACTCTATGTGTGGAAGGAAACATTGACGATGTGGTTTTAATGTGACTTGTAAATTCTTTAAGTGTGTAAAGAATGGTCATTGGGAAATTTAATGTCAATGTGATGGAAATAAGAAGATAGTTAATTATATATAGAAAGAACCAGAATAATTCACCACAAAAACTATATTTTTTCAATTAAATGATGTATGGACATTATACTAACTAGTTCTCAAATATGATTTTTAATTACAATGATCATGATTAGAAACCTATTAATCTTAAATAAAAAGGTAAATATCACATGATAAATATTTCTATTTTGGGGTATGATAATTAAGTATTGAAAGGCACACTTATTATCCACTATAGAACAGCTAATGTCTTATTTTATTCTAGATCTACACAAATTTTTATATCAAAAGATTTTTTGAAGGTTATCACAATATGAAATCAGTGATACTATTTTTAATTTGTAGTTAAACCCTATTATAGTATGATGATATCATAGAAATTATATGATACTTATTGAATTGGATTTTTTGGGAATTTTGTCCGTGTAAATCTTATTAATCTGCCTCTAGATTAATTTTATGTTTTCTTCTGGATAGTTTTATTTATTTATATAAATTCAATTTCAATTTCCTTGAAAGGGAATCCATATAAGAACCCATCCTTATTACATTAAATAATATTTAATTTTAGTCAAGGACATACTTAATTTCATATTGGATATATTTTCAAGTTTATAGTTTCAAATAATTGGGATATAATACATACATAACATTCCACATTCATATGGAGAATATAACACAAAAACAGTACCCATATCTTTCAAAATATAAATCATTTTTATTAAAACATGGTTTCTTTAAAAAATCATCATAAAATTTAACTTGGATAATTTATTTCTCATAAACATACTTATCATTGATGAAAATAATTTAAAAACATGGGATAAGCACAAAAAAACATAGTAATGGATATAAAAATGAGGAAACAAAACATTAGTCCATGGATAATTTAGACCTGTGAAATCATTTTAAAAAATCATACTCGTACCCATATAAACATAAATTGTGAAACATGATATTTCCATGATATTTACAAAAAAAATATAGAACATATGTAGAACCATAATAGTTTCTTGGGTAATTACTTACATAATATTTTAACCCTCTTTGCTACCTTATAAATTTTAACCCTCACGACTACCTTACAATTTGTGTAACCATCATAGTTACATTTAGAGTAACCATACGACTGAATTCCAACATACAAATTAATAGTTAATTGGAGGGAGATATATTTTCATCCCTTCATCATAAATAATTCCTAAAAATGAGAACATAGTCATACAATAGGTATAATTTCGTAAAAATATTACTTTTGAATTTTGTAAAACAGAATTTTAAAAGAGGTTTGTTAAAGAAAAGACCCTTATAAATATCATATAATTGAAGAGAGACTTAATATGGTGGATGTATAATTTATATACACTCAATATAAAAATAATTAAATATATTATAAACCAAATTCATCTCAGAAACAATTTTAATACCACATAAATAAAGAAGTGGAATGTTAACCCAAAGAATGGAAATCGGGGTTTGAATTACCTTACCTCAGGTTTGTCTTAGATAAAAATAATTTAAACTGTGTGTATAATGGTTAAAATAGTTTTATTAATATCTTAATGAAATATATTAATCTTTATAATATATTTTATGATTATTTCATTTCATCAATTCACCCTTTAATTATTAGTATTTTGTTCCTTCTATTGTTTTTTGGGCTTTCATTACATGATTCAAATGGACAGTTTGTATTTAATTTTCTTATAATATGATAATGAAATTAAAAATCATATTCATATGTTTCCATAATATAAAATTTTACCATAAACCATTTTCTAATCTTATGTGATGATGAATCATTAGATAAAACATTAATGATATTCATTTCGATCATTTTTGTTTGTTTCTCAATAATCATGAACTTGTTTCATTATATAATTTAATTTCATCCATATAAGTTCATTTTAGAACATAAAATATGTTAAAAGATACAATTTTAATTCTTTTTAAACCATTTAAAAATGTTTTATTATCCTATATCAATGAAGTAATGCAAATTTGGAAACACGCCCTCCATGATTTTGGTAAATCTGTACATTACGGACGGTGTTTTTTTAGAATAATAGGGAGAGGTGAGGAAGAAATATGAAGAATATTTTACATTAACATGATAACATATAGAATATATAATATTATATAGATTTCATGTCTCTTGGATAAGTGTATGGGAATAGAGTATAAGAAAAGAATTAAATTGAAAAGAAAATACATGAAAACAGAAGAAAATACTTACCTCTCGATCTCTTCTCCTTGACATCCTCATTAAGGCCTTTTCATTTCACCTTGTGGTCATACCAGAAGGTCTTAGACTTTGGTAGGAAACGTAGGGAGGGGATTTGTTAGAAAAATTGACAATAATCAAGGTTTTAGAGGTATGAGAGGAAGAGGGGAATGATGGTGGTATTTAAAGTAGAGGAGAGGATGTATTTTCCATTATTTTAATAATTATTATAATATTTTAGCTCAAGAATATTAGTATTCATAATTAATGTGACCCAAAATATTAATAAGTTAATCTGAGTTTTAACCAATTGGTTTTACATCTGATATGATGTTTAAAAAAGTTTATTTAACTTGTAATTTGAATATACGGTATTTTACCATATTTCACTATTCATAAAAAATTCATGAATTTCAAAAAAAATCCCAACAGTTCAACCTAAACATTTTTCGACGTGTAGAATTAAAAAATGAACTCAATTTTTTGAAAATAATTTTCTGATTATTATTAATTTATTATTTTAATAAAATCATAAATTATTCAATAATATCAATTCAAAATCTATTACTCATTTTTTAATACCTTCAAAAATTAATGAACATCTCATTATCTTATAACCTTAAGAAAATAAAATAATAATATTATGTATAATTCATAAGGTTCATATTACTATTCATATTACTATTTGTAAGGGTATTTTACTATTCAGTAAAAACAAGTTGGTTCTATTAGACTCCAAATAAAATAATGATCACAACCATAGATGAACCATTTTTTGAAAATAAAATAATAGAAGTATAAAAATTGTTTTTAAAGGATGGATATAACTATGTACTTAAAAAAATATTCAGGAATTTCAATTTATTTTTAAAACCATGGGGTATTACATTATCTATACCTTCTGGAAATCGCATCCTCACATTTTTAATTATTTATTAAACAAGTGAGGGTACCTTTCCCTAATAGAATTTTCAGACTCTCATGTTACTTCATCAACCATGTGGTTTCTCTATAAAACCTTTACTTTATAGATTACATTTTCTGTAATACTTGTTCCATTCAATCAAGAATCTGAACAGGTTTCTCTTCATAAGATGGGTTCTCTTCTAGATGAATAACTTTTGGGCCCAAGACACGAGATAAATCTGGCACTTACATACTCAACATTGAAATGTGAGAAACATTGTGTACCTAAGATAAACTCAAAGGAAAAGATACTCGGTAGGAGACTTGTCCAATTTTCTCCTGAATTTCATAAGGCCCAATGAACCTTGGACTAATCTTTCCTTTCTTAACAAAATGCATAGCAGTTTTCCCTGGTGAGATTCTAAGAAGAACATGATCACCTACCTCAAAAGATAAGTCTTTCCTCTAGTTTTCTGCATAACTTTTCTTCCTGCTCTGAGTTATCCTCATTTTTTGATGGATCATCTTCACATACTCATCCACTTCCTCAACTATTTCTGGTCCCATCAACTTCCTTTGCCCAACTTCATCCCAAAAATTTTGAGTGTGACACCGCTTCCCATACAATGCCTGAAAATGTGACATTTGTATACTAGAATGAAAACATTTATAATAAGAGAACTCAACTAAAGAAAAATTTTGATCCCAACTTCTATAGTATTCCATTGAAAAATCTCGAAGTATTTCCTCCAAAGTCTGAATCATTCGTTCTGACTACCCATCTGGTTGAGGATGAAAAGTTGTACTAAAATTTAATTATCAGACCAAATAATTCTATATTTCCTTTCAAAATATACTACTGAACCTAGAATCCCGGTCCAACATAATGGAAAGAGGCACTCCATGTAACCTGAAAATCACTTTAAGGTACTATCGAGAAAGACAATCTGAAGGCATTGTATCTCAAATAGGAATAAAATGTGCATATTTAGTCAGTAGATCATCGATGACCCATATTGGAATTTTACCTTCATAATCCTTTGGTAGTACCACTAAAAAGTCCATGTAAATATTCTCACATTTCCACTATGGAACTAAAAAAGGTTGGATATTCCCCTTCGATAACTATCGCTCCGCATTATCATGTTGACATTTCAAACATTTCATAGTAATTTCTATAATATATTTGTTCATTAGATCCCACCAGTAATACACTCGAAGGTCTATGTACATATTATCACATCTAGGATAAAATAGAAATAGATAACTATGATCTTCCAAAAACAAATCCTTCTTAAACTAGGAATAAAAAGGCACACATCACCTTTTTCTAAATCTCAAATTGCAATCCTTTTTAAAGTTAAATTCCAGAAACTTAACCATTTTAACCAATTATACCTTTTTCAGTAGCTGACAGTCTTCCTTCTTCTCTTGCATAATTCTTTTAGATAATGATAAAATCCATGGAACCTAAAACAAAACATATGTATTTCCTACACCAATAACTTCTAATAAAAGATTTATCGAATCATTAATCGAGGGATCATGTTCCAAACGTAACATTGTTAGTGATACGTGATGTTTTCGACTCAAGGCATCTTCCACATTGTTTGCTTTTCCTAGAAGTCAATTTATCATTAAATAATAATATTTTATAAATTAAATCCATCTTCTATGCCTCATGTCTAACTCCTTCTAAGTGAATATATACTTTATACTTTTATGGTTATTTTATATTAGACATTTGGCTTAGTATAAGTGACGCCTCCAAATTTTCAAAGAAAAAAAATGACATCTACCAATTCAAAATCATGTGTGAGATAATTTAACTCATAAGGTTTTAGTTGTCTTGAAGCATAAGAAATTACTTGATCATTCTACATCAAAACACAACCATATCCATTCAATGAAGTATCACAATTCATGAAAAACTCACAATTTTGGGAAGGAGAGGCAAAAACTTGAGCATTCACCAATCTCTTACTCAGTTCCTAAAAAAATCACATTATTCTATCCAAAAACAATTTAACCCCTTTTCTTGTTAACATATTTTGTGGGATATATAACCTTGAAATTTATTTAACATATCATCAGTTATAACTTGATAATACAATAAAACTATGAATATATGTAACATGTTTCAGTCTTGGCCATTCATAAACAACGATTGTTTTGGTAGGATCAATTACTATTCCATCAATATTTATAATTTTCCCAATAAAAGAAATATTTTGCAACCAAAAATAACACTTGATGAATTTTTCATATAGTTTCATTTCCTGTAAGGTTTGAAAACAACCCTTAGATATTTTTCATGCTCCTCTTTACTCTTAGAAAATATGACAATTGTAACACCCCAAGATTTTATGAGAAATATTATTTTTAATTTCTTTGATGTCTTTTGTTGTACTCTACACCAAGATTAGCTTGCACTATACACAACTCTGTATTATCTTGTAGTATACTAAACACTATTCTTGGCTTGCATTGCACACAATTTCATGTTCTTTCGAATAAAATTCATTTTACACAACACAAAGTATAGATTTTGATCAATGTATAACTGAACTATATTTTGAACATGTTATACAAAACACCAAAGGAATATTTCCTTACATGCAACCCTGACTTGGCTTGCATTACATGCAAGAGAGACCTTCCTCGATAGCGTGTGTTGTACACAATAACGAGTTTCACTAAATGATATATTTTTATAATATTATTATGAACTATCCAATATGAATATTATTAACTAAATTTATAATTTTATAACATTATCATTAATCTTACACATTTTCTAGATCAGGTTATTTGAACAAAAAAAAATTTGGGTGAAATAATTATTTTTCAAAATATGTAGTTTTGCCGCCTTTTGATGGCCTACCCATTTTAAATACATTTTTTGACATGTTTATAAGTCCAATGTGACAAAATAAAATTATTATTTGGATTCAGGATAAAAAAATTTACTTTGGACAAATTTTTGATATTTTTATGATAAGTTTCTTATTTTGATGAATAGTAAAAATACGCTAAATCTTAATTAAAAACAACTTTTTTCATCAAGAAACCTTATATGGTAAAATTATAATATTTAATGTTTTTAAAGTATAAATAGAATATATTTTTACCATTTAATATAATTTATGTCATTATCATTAATTTTACATTGAATTCTTAGGTAAAATCAATACAAAATTTTTCAATGTTTTAAATAAAAACCTGTTTTCTTTCGACAACAGGATAAATTTTAATTTAATTTCTGAAACTTCTTTGTTTTGAATTTTGAAAAATTGATTCCATATTTGGAATCAGTGGGTTCAAATTATGTTAATATGCTACTTTTTATTTTTGGGCATTATGAATAGTAACTACGGTAAATTTTATTTACCATATATAAAGGTAAATCAGGTAATTAAGTGTAAATATAATATTATAAAATTATCATAACAATTGTATTAATATATTTGGATGATTATATTTAGTCCTAAAACATACTTGGGTCGAAATATAATCTATTGGAACCCACATGGATGTGAGGAAGACCTTTAATTTATTTTATTTAACAGAAAGTGAAATATGTCTCACTCAAACTTTAATAATTAAAGTATTTTTAATATAAGGTTATACAGAATATAAATTAGATTATAGTTACTCATTTGAAGGATAAAATGTTTTTCTATGTTATGGTAATTTATTTTTAATTTTGAGGAAATATTTAATTACCATAATAGCTTATACATTAATGACGCATAAATTATTTACTCAGTGAAAAATCAATAATATAGTTTTTATTAAAGTAATAATACCCATAAAAAGGCCAAAACACTTGCCAAAAACCTATTGGTAGAGTATATATATACCATAATAATTTAAGGGTAGACATTGGGACCATTTGGAGCCGTATAAAAGAGATTATGACATTCATATTATTTTATTTTTAATAATGTCAAAGTTGTCACCTTCATAACTTAATAAATATAACAATTTAAATGTTGTGATTTTAAGATTATAAATTAGATTAAATTTATTATTATGAACGGAAATATATTTATCTTCATCAAAATATTTTATTTTTAATTTTTATGAAAAAAATCAGAATATTAAATAATTATACAAAAATGTTGTAGTAATTATTTTATTAAGAGAAATATTGGAAAAATGGTTTTAAAAATATTAAAATAAATATTATATGAACTATTTAATGTCCAAAACAAATTTTTTAGATGGATATGACATTTTAGGAATATATTAAATATTTTTTAATGAATATATCTTCTCTATAGATTTTATTTAAATCCAAATAATTGAATAGTGTCAAAATTGACACTATTGATATTTTACAAAAATAACATATTATTAAATTGTTTAAAAATCACAAAAAAATTTAAAAATTACAAATTTAAAATTATATGGTCTAAAATATAATAATATATCTATTTATTGAAAATTCACAATACATAAGTAAGTAATTATAACAATTTAAAAATTAGAATATTATTACCACAAATAAATTTAAATAGATTAAATAAGGATAAATCAAGTTGATAAGGATTAAACTAAATTCCAAACATGTCTAAATTTTATTTTTTTTTATGATATTTAAACCCTATCTCATCTAAATTTCGTATTTGAGTCATTTTTGGAGGTATTTTAGTAGGTTTTGAATTTATTATAAATTAATATTTCATATGTTTCTAAAGGTGCCCTTGTCCTCCCTTATAAAATAGAAAATCCTCCCTTTCCTCCTACCACCATTTTGAGCCTTAAATCGCAGCCAAACCCTGCCAATTTACCTTCTACACTTCCTTAGAAACATACTAGAGTTCCTGGTCTGCTTCAAAGACCAACTATAGTGCCCTAAGAGGAGGTTTAGAAGAGGTGAGTCGAAGAAGAGGTAATATCCTTTACCGATTCTTTCAAATTTATTTCTTCTTCTACTTCCTCTTCATTATTTGTTTCATTATAAAGTAATAAAATAAGTATCAATCATATACTGATTTGTTATTATAAATATGAAACAATCCTATTTCACCTTCTATCCATCCAACGGAAAACGATATCATCGCGCGTTCGTACGTATAGAATACCGTCTCCACGCCGTGGTGTAATCTGTTTTCCACCACCACCTTACATGGATGGGTATAAGGGTGGAAATAATTACTATATATGATTATTATAACATCATACTTATTCTGATAAATTAAATCATCCACTCAAATTCCATTCAATAATTATGGGAATGATATCATCGCTCGTGTGTACGTACGGATTACCATCTCTACGAAGCGATGAGATTCATTCTCCATGTTAACCATTTAAAAACGATTATAAAGTATATATAATAAATAATCATGAAATATATGAAATAATAATGCTACTGGATTTATGTGCATATATATGTCATCTACTTACTTCAATTCAAGTCAATAACGAGAGGAAAACAACGTTCATGTGTACGGACGACCTACTGTCTCCATGAATAGTGTGTTTCATTTCATTTATCTATCTATTATATATATATACTAAATATATATGATATATAAATCATATTATACATTCTGGATGCAAGTAAATCATTATATAAGTAATAATAATATCATGAACAACAAGGTCCAACACATACGATAAATGAAAATAATATTACCCAAAACGTTGCTTTAACATGGAATTGACAAATGAACAGGAAATAAAAAGACCTAAGTGAATCATATATGATATCATAATAATGACTATGATTCTAGAATATTTCAATGACATTAATTAAATCATTATATAGGAGTTTCAGATACATATAAAGCATATCGTACCTATGGTAAGGGGATAACTTTTCCAATCTCATTCTATCCGAGATTGTTTATTTGTAAGTATCTTCTGGGGATATATTTATCATCCACATCCATGTTTTCTAAAAACATGATCATAAAATTTGTATTATTCTTCTATGTATGTTTAAATTCATTTTTACCCTTTATGAATTTTACTACATTTTATGAAATAAATATTCCTTTTGTTTACCACACGAGGTACTTTTTGACTTTTCCCGCAAAAGTACGAGAAAAATATTTTTTTAACTTACACGGTATGAATGGATTTTTATTCTTTCATAGAACATTATATCCAATAATATTCCTTTACAAGTTTTCAAATTTATTTTCAAATAAATTCTTTTAGTTTAAAATTGTATGACATGTTGAGAAAGGAATAATGCTTTTGAAGAAAAAAGGTTATTTTCCTCAAGAACTATGTTCATGTGTTTTATCAAAATTATTTTCCTCATTAGATAATATAGGGTTCTGTTTCTATCCCTATTATTAAATTGATTTGGTTATATTATGATGGAATTATTTTTATGAATTCCTTTTGTCTTATAATGATTATGTTATGATGGCATGATGTTTGAGAATCCCATTTTTACTACTTGGGTTATGCTATGATGTATGATTTATTATTTTGTGGCACACATAAGTATGGATTCATTATGAGATGGGTGGGACCTATATCTCCCTTTAATTCATTGGGTAAATATTTATATCTCATGAGATAGACATGATTGGAACGACAAGTATATTTGGTTCAGTATTACAGGGCTGGAATGAAGAGTGAACTCGGTTCAGTAATGGAATTTGTCTTCTATGATGGTCTTGGAGATGATCTTTGACTAATATGAAATTATTTTCTATTCTTATGTGTGTGTGACAAGAAGTTTCAAGTCTTATGCTCTGATTTTTTGGGGGATTACATTTCCCTTCTATGATTTATCCCATGACATGGTATTAGGATCTCCAATGCAGGATAAGATTTTCAGATGTTATGTTCTTATGAATATGATCTGATTGATATTTATATTTATTACCCTTTCTGAGAATTTGATCTCACCATTTTTATGTTTTCTTTTCCCCATGTTATAAAGGAAGATTTTAGGTTTTAAGAAAGGGGAATATCTTTATTGGATATGTTGAAGATCATTCACAGTGATTAGAAGATTTTGATCAGAGTTTCCAAATACATTAAACTAATATGGTCTTTGGGCATCTGTTTTTGATATTTTTTAGGTTTTCTACAAAAGTAATATAATGTCCATGTACGTCTAGCTTTGGGTCTCTACAGTTGGTATCAGAGAAAAGGTTTTGTCAACCATTGGAGACTAGGATGAAAAAATATTAGTGAAATCCCTAGAGATATTTCTAAGGTATGTCAAGGGATGTCTCTAAGGTTAATTATAAGTATAGGTTATAGTACTAGAATTATAGTAACTATATTATAATTAAACCTAAGATGTTATATATTGAAGGTACTCCCCCTTTATTATGTTGTTTCTTCCCAGCATGATTTTTTCCTCTCACACTATTCTTTTTAGGTTTTAGAAAATGGTTGGAAACATGAAGATTCATATTAATGGAGAATATGATGGACAACGGAATGATATTCTTCATGATCAAGAAAATGAAACGATATTTGGAAATAAAAACATCGTTATTATGCCTAATCAACAATCTCATAATATGATCAATAATCTAAACTTTGATAAGTTTCCTAACTCAGCTAATAAAAGAAATATAGAGTTTAATGATGATCATAGAGGAAAGAAAGTTCAATTTCCATCATGTAAATCATGTGGTAAGAGGCATTAAGGATAATGTTTCAAAGGAACTGGAAGATGCTTTGGGGGTTGAAAAGATGGACACAGAGCCAGTAATTGCAATGGAAATGGTTAATTAAACTCTATGGATAAGGATAATGGTATTCCTAATACATCAATAAAAGTTAAATGTTTTAAATGTGGATTGTATGTGAATTATTAAAACAAATTCCCTAATAATAAATCTCATGTAGAGAATCATCATGGTCGTATGGGTAGTATTTATGTTGATGATGATGAAGAGACTACAAATGGTATGTGAGATGAAAGAAGTGTTGAGGAATAAAATGATGAAGTTCGGTCAATGGTTTAAGAAGGTAGTGGAATGATTGCATGTGTATCAAGAATGATGTATTGTACTATGGAATAAAGAAACATCTAAATATTTTTACACTATTGTTTTTCCAAAAGTATCTGAAATTATATGTTGAATAGGAAGCGATAACCATTAAAAGTGATTGGAATATTTTTGGAAAGAATATGATATGCACATAATGAAGGGATAATGAGAAAATGAAATGTTTGATAGTATTAATGATATCATGACTGATATAAGAAAAAAGTGACATCATGGTTTGAGAATATAGGAATTTTGGGATTTTGGTATGTGAAAAGAGCTAACTTTTGACCGAATTCATGTTCTCAACAAGGTTATATAGTAATTCATGTTTCAAGAAAATACATGATTAAGGTATTCACATGTTTGGAATATGAGAAAAAAGTTATATCTTATGATATATGTGGGGATAAATGATTGTATTCACATTCTTGGTTGATGACATTTCTAGTAATTGTTTTCTTTATATTATGAGTTTAGATAGAAGAATTTTGGATAAGCCTACAGATTTGAAATGGATTATGTTGGACATAACATGATATTGTTTAAGGATAGAAACGTTTTTCGATATTATTTCTAGAATGTTATAATAGTGTAGTTTTAGAAAAAGGACAACCTGCAGGACGGGCAACAACCCATCGCGTCAGAAACGGTTGCAGGATTCGAACCCAAAACCGAAGTGTGAAAGGCCTTTATCGCCTAACACTGGCCTATAGGAAGTTCCTGGTTAGTAGAAACTAGTTTTATTTAATTAATCATAATGATAGATGAATTATAAGTCCATTTTTGGAACCATATAGGATTAATCTCACCATAGATGGATGTATGTATGTAAATGTTGCTAACCTTATGTTTGAGATAGATGGAGTGACCTATTATTCTATCGCATGATCCTCTAATACTTCACAGAAGACAAATTCAACTTCATTTCTTTAAGAGATGTAGTGGAAATTGTTTTAGGAACGAACAACATTGAGGTTGTACAAAATCAAGTAAGTATTTCTTTTAATTCAAAAATTCTTTAACATTAGGAAAATGATCTTGAAAACCAAAAATGTTTTCTTAGTGACCTAATATATGATAAATCAAATGATACCATAGATCATCTCAAATTTATGGCTTTGTGATTGTTTTCTTTTTCATAGCCATTTTCTCAACCACTCTTCATCCAAACATGATGGTTAGATTTCTCTTCCATATCCATATTTTCACCTATATTCTCCTATGTGGAAGCCCAGTGATGATTTACATTGGGTATCAGTTATGTTTCTAACATTCATTTTTAAAATAATAATTTAGTATTCCTTTTTACGATGTGGGTTTCTATAAAAGAAACTTTCTAGTAGAAAACCATTTATAACACAAACAAATTTCGAGGGAGAAATTAATTTTAAGAGAGGTAGAATGTAACACCCTGAGATTTTATGAGAAATAATCTATTAAATTTTATTGATGTATTGTTTTTTATTCTACACAAAGGTTAACTTGTGCTGTACAAAACGCAGTAATAGCTTGTAGTATACGAAACACTATTCTTGGCATGCATTGCACACAATTCCAAGTTCTTTCGAATAAAATTCATGTTACACAACACCAAATATAGATTTTTATCAATGTATAACTGAACTATATTTTGATTATGTTATAAACAACACCAAAGTAAGCTTTCCCTACACGCAACCCTGACATGGATTGCATTACACGCAAGAGCGACCTTCCTCGATAGCGTGTGTTGTACGTAATACCGAGTTTCACTAAACGATATATTATTATAATATTATTATGAACTGGCCATTATGAATAGTATTAACTAAATTTTTTATTTTATAACATTATCATTCCTCTTAAACATTTTCTAGATCTTGGTATGTGAACAAAATAAAATTTTTGGGTAAAATAAATATTTTTCAAAAAATGCAGTTTTGTCGCATTTTGATAGCGCACCCATTTTAGATATAGTTTTTGACATGTTTATAAGTCCAATGTGAAAAAATAAAATTCTTCTTTGGAATTAGGATATAAAAATTTACTTTGGATAAATTTTTTATATTTTTCTGATAAGTTTCTAATTTTGATAAATAGAAAAAATACGCTAAATTTTAATTAAAAACAAATTTTTTCATAAAAACTTTTATATGGTTAAAATATAATATTTAATGGTTTTAAAGTAAAAATAGAATATATTTTTACCGTTTAATATTATTTATATCATTATCATTAATTTTACATAGAATTCGTATGTAAAATCAAATCAATCTTTTGCAATGTTTTAAACAAAAACCAGTTTTATTTCGACAACATGATTAATTTTAATTTACTTTATCCAACTTATGTGTTTTGAATTTGAAAAAATAGATTCTATATTTGGAATCATTGGGTCCAAATTATTTTAATATGCTACTTTTTATTTTTGGGCATTATGAATAGTAACCACAGAAAATTTTATTTACCGTAGTTACAGGTAAATCGGGTAATTAAGGGTAAATATAATATTATAAAATTACCCTAACACTTTTATTAATATAATTGGATGATTATATTTCTTCTTAAAACATAATTGGGTCGAAATAGAATATATTGGAACCCACTTGAATGTGATTAAGACCATTAATTTATTTTATTTAATAGAAAGTGAAATATGTCTCACTCAAACTTTAATAATTAAAGTATTTTTAATATAAGGTTATACAGAATATAAACTAGATTATAATTTCTCATTTGAAATTTAAATTTTTTTCTTTGTTATGGTAATTTATTTTTAATTTTTAGGAAATATTTAATTACCTTAATAGCTTATACATTAATGATGCAGAAATAATTTACTTAGTGAAAAATCAATAATATTGTTATTATTCAAGTAATAATACCCATCAAAAGGACCAAACACTTGTCCAAAACCTATTGGTCGTTTATATCTATTCCATAATCATCCAAGGGTCTACTTGGGACCATTTATAGCTGTATAAAATAGATTATGAGATTTATATTATTTTATTCTTAATAATTTCAAAGTTGTCACCTTCATCACATAATAAATATAAAAAATTAAATGTCGAGAATTTAAGATGATAAATTCAAGTAAAAGTATAATTATAAAATTTAATAGATTTATATTCATCATATGATTTTATTTTCAATTTTTATAAAACAAATTATTACATTAAATAATTATATCAAAATGTTGTAGTAATTATTTTATTAAGAGAAATATCAAATAAATGGTTTTAAAAATATTAAAATAAATATTATATGAACTATTTAATGGGGTAAAATAATTTTAGATATGGATATTACATGTTAGGATTCTATAAAATATTTTGGATCGAATATATCTTCTATGTGGATTTTATTTAAATTCAAATAATATAATAGTGTCAATATTGAAACTATTGATATTTTATAAAAATAACATATTATTAAATTGATAAAAAATCACAAAAATATTTAAAAATTAAAAATTGAAAATTATATGGTCTAAAATGTAATGATGTATCTAATTATTTAAAATTCAAAACACATAAGTAAGTATTTATAATAATTTATAATTTATAATTTTATTACCACAAATAAATTTAAGTAGATTAAATAAGGATAAATCAAGTTGATAAGGTTTAAAATAAATTAAAAACATGTCTAAATTTTATTTGTTGATGAGATTATAACCCTATACCATCTAATATTTTGATTTGAGTCGTTTTTTGAGGTATTTATATGTCTTTTTAGTTTATTATAAATTAATATTTCCTATGTTTCCAAACGTGCCCCTCTCCCCCATTATAAAAGGGAACCTCGTTCGTCTCCTCCTCACACCATTTTGAGCCTTCACGCTCAGCCAAACCCCGAAAATTTCTCTTCTCCAAATACCTAGAAACATTCTAGAGGTCTTGGTCTTTTTCAAATACTAGCTTTAGTGCCCTAAGAGTAGGTTTAGAAGAGGCGCATCGAAGAAGAGGTAATGTCCTTTATCGATTCTTTCAAATTTATTTCTTCTTCTACTTCCTCTTCATTATTTTTTCATTAGAAAGTAATAACATCAGTATCAATATTGTACTGATATGTTATTATAAATATGAAACAACACTATTTCACCTTCTATCCATCCTATGGAAAATGAAATCACCACATGTGCGTACGTACGGAATAATGTCTCCACGCTGTAGTGTAATCTGTTTTCCACCACCACCTTACTTGGACGGGTATAATGGTTGAAATAATAACTATATATGATTATTATAACAACATAATGATTATAAAAAATTATATCCTTCACTCCAATTCCATTCAATAATTATGGGAATGATATCATCGCTCGTGCGTACCTACGGATTACCGTCTCCACGACACGATGAGATTCATTCTCCAGGTTAACCATTCCTGAATGACTATAAAGTATATATAATAAATAATCAAGAAATATATGGAATAATAATTCTATTATATTTTTTTGTATATATATATTTCGTCTACTTACTTCCATTCAAGTCAATAAGGAAAGGGAAACATTGTTCATGCGTACGTACGGCATACCGTCTCCATGAACGGTGTGTTTCATTTCATTTATCTATCTATATATATATATATAAAATGTATATGATATATAAATCATCTTTTACATTCTGTAGGAAATTAAACCATGATATAAGTAATAATAATATCAAGAACAACACGTTCAAACATGTATGATAAATGAATATAATATTACACAAAATGTTTCTTTAACATGGAATTAAAAAATGAACGGGTAATATAAAGACCTAAGTGAATCATATATGATATCATAAGAATGAATATGATTCTATAATAAGTAAATGATATTATTTAAATCATTATACAGGAGTTTTGGATACATAAAATACATATCAGACCTAAGGTAGGGGATAACTTTTCCAATCATATTCTATCTGAGATTGTTTATTTGTAAGTATCTTCTGGGGATATATTTATCATCCACATCCATTTTTTATAAAAATATTCTCATAAAATGTGTACTATTATTCTATGTGTGTTTAATTTCATTTTTACCCTTTTTGACTTTTACTACAAGGTATGAAAGAAATCTACCTTTTGTTTATCATATGAGGTACTTTTTGACTTTTCGGAAAAAGTAAGAGACGAATGTTTTTTTAAGTTATACATCATGAATGGATTTTTATGCATTCATATAACATTATTTCCATGAATCTTCCTTTACATGTTTTCAAGTTTATTTTCAATTAACTTCTTTTAGTTTAAAATTGTATGACATGTTGAGAAAGGAAAAATGTTTTTGAAGAAGAAAGTATTTTTTCCTCAAGACCTAAGTTCAAGTGTTTTATCAAAATTGTTTTCCATATAAGATAATATAGGGTTCTATTTCTATCTCTATTATTACATTGATTTGCTTATGTTATTATGGAATTATTTTTATAATGTCCTTTTATCTTATAAGGATTATGTTATGATGGCATGATGTTTAAGAATCCCATTTTTATTACCTGGGACTTGTTATGATGTATGATTTATGATTTTGTGGCACACATAAGAATGGTTTCATTATGAGATGGGTGGGACCTAAATCTCCCTCCAATTCATTGGGTAAAGATTCATATCTCATGAGATAGACATGGCTGGAATGGCATGTAAATATGGTTCAGTATTACAGGGCTAGAACGAGGAGTGAACTCGGTTCAATAATGGACTTTGTCCGCTATGATTGTCTTGGAGATTATCCTTGACTAATATGAAATGATTTTCTATGATTATGTGTGTGTGCCAAAAACATTCATGTCTTAAGATCTGATTTTTTGGGGGATTACATTGCACTTCTATGATTTATCATAGGACATGGTATTCTGATCTCCTATATAGGATAATATTTTCAGATGTTATGTTCTTATGAATATGATATGATTGATATTTTCTTTTCTTACCCTTAATGAGCATTTTAGCTCACGGTTTTTATGTTTTCTTTTCCCCTGGATAAAAAGGAATATTTCAGGTATAAAAAATAAGGGGAATATCTTTATGGGAGATGTTGAAGATCTTTCACCATGAATAGAATATTTTGTTCCGAGTTTCCAAAGACATTAAACTAATACGGTCTTTGGGCGTCTATTTTTGTTATGCTTTATGTTTTCCACAATAGTAATGTAATTTCCATGTACGTCAAGATTTGGGTCTCTACAACAATTTCATCAATAAACACATCCACAAGCTAATCAAAAAACTCATGGAATATTCTATTAATAAGATCCATTAATACAATAGGTGAATTAGTTAACCCAAATGTCTTAACAACAAATTCATAATCCCCATATCTAGTACAAAAAGATGTTTTTGCGATGTCATCCTCCATCACCTTCATTTGATGGTATCCAAATCTCATGTCAATCTTGGAAAAGTACTGAGATCCTTGGAGATAATAAAATAAGTCAAAGAAATTCGGAAAAGGATACTTGTTTTTAATAGTGATGTTATTCAAGGCCATAAAATCAATGAAATGTCTCATGGAACCATTTTTCTCCATAACAAACAAAATAGGATCACCCCATGGTGAAGTTTTAGGAAAAAATGAATCCTTTATCAAGAAAATCATGTAACTGATATTTTAATTCAATAAGTTCTATTTGATCGATTTTATATGGGGGTTTTGAAATTGGATTAGTATCAAGAACAAAGTCAATTGTGAATTCGAATTACCAATCAGGTATAACATAGGGTAAATCATCAGGAAAAACATTAAGGTAGTTATTTACCACTAGAACATAATTAATCAGAACAGTTCCCTTATTTTCAACAAGATGATCAAGAATAATTTCAGCTCCATATTTCAATAGTTTCTCAGCTTCCTGATATGTTATCAAATTTATGAGTTCGTTCTTGGATAAAAACTGAAATTCTTTCTGAAAAACAAAGTATTCATCTCTACAATCAATCTTAGCATGATAAATAGAAAGCCAATCCATTCCCAGAATGACATAAAACTCTACTAAGTTAAAAACAAAAAGGGTTTTAGTTAAATTATTTCCACATACTAAAATAGAAATATTCTTATAGTTCCTATTTTTTATAATATTCCCCCTTGTTTTTTAACAACATGTTCCAGTCTCATTTTTTTAGGTGATGTTTCAAATTTTCTGAAAAATTCACCAAAAATAAAAGAATTTGTAGATCCCATATCATACAAAACTTTAGCAACATATGAGTATAAAACATGTTACCTAATAGAAATTTATTGTATAAACTTTCAATTGCTGAAGTAGTCTCAAAGGATCTCACTAAACTTTTCTTATTATATTCTTTATTCTTTGCATCAGTTGGATCTCTCTTTAGGTAGGCATTTTCATAATGAACAATCTCTACACATTTATAACACATCATAGTTTTGTTTTCAGGATTAGTCATAGGATAATTTTCATTACTGTCTTGTTCCATATGTCTAAAATTACCACATCGAATACACTTCCTGGTTTTGGTAAGGCATTCCCCAGGGTTCATTTTTCAACACATTTCACAAACTAAAAACTGAAACTTCTTACCATCAGATTTATTTAGTTGATTCTTATCCACCACCAACCATATGGACCTCTTCTTATCTTTGTTTTAAAAGTGCATGTGATCATTAGAAAACTCCATCTATACCCTCTCATCACATCAGACACGTTTCTCATAACATTTTAATTCATGGGAGGCCAATTCCCTTTGATACCATGTCTTTAATCCTAATTAAGAGTAGTTGATATTTCTATCAGGATTGAGAATAATATTTGGAGTAGAACTCACTAGTTAGTTGATGTTTTCTTCATTAACTGTCACTAAATCTTCCTCTGTTTTCTTCAATTCAAGTAATTGATTCTCCATCCTAAGTCACACAACCATAGGAAAATATTTGTCAAGGAAAAGTATTTCAAATTCATCCCACTCTAAGGAATCAATATCCTATTTCTCCTTTATATTTTTGAACATTTTCCACCATTGATCAACTTCACCTTCAAAACAATAAATAGAAAGAAATTCCTTTTGATTATCTGAGCATCCCATAATATTGAATATATTTTCAAGGGTTTTAATCCATCCTTCATCTTGTAATGGGTCATAATATCCATCGCAAGGAGGAGGGTGTCATCTCATAAAATTTTCTACTATGGTCATGTTATTTGATAGTACCTCTGGTTGTTCTCTAACATAGATGAAACCCCCATTTATTTCATTCCTCAACTAAA
Source organism: Viscum album (assembly GCA_963277665.1). Classification (NCBI taxonomy): domain Eukaryota; kingdom Viridiplantae; phylum Streptophyta; class Magnoliopsida; order Santalales; family Viscaceae; genus Viscum; species Viscum album. The sequence goes on from OY728123.1 coordinate 211,640,836, forward strand.
CCATTACTATCAAAAACTACTCAATTCCAATACCCACCATTCTGGGCTATAGATTTGGAAGGATTTCTTTCTGTCGGGGCCTCTCCACCTCAGCAACACTATTTATTCTACATAAAACCATTCTGAACAAACATATATTAGGGGAATAAACATGGTAATATTTATATTATAAATCATTTCAAATTAACAATAGATTAAAAATCATTTATGGTATTCTATTAATATCACCCTAACCCCTGAATTTATCTAAACCATCCTCTGATACCAACTATGAGAACCCATCCTTATTACATTACATAATAGTGAATTTTAGTCAAGAAAATACTTACTTTCATATTGAGGATATTTTAGGGTTTATAGAATTAGATAATTGGGATATAATACATACATAATATTCCACATTCATGTGGAGCAAATACTACAAAAACAATATCCATATCTTCCAAAATATGAGACTTTTAAAATAAAACATGTTTTCCTTGAAAAATCTTCATAAAATTTAACTACGCATAATTATTTGTCTTAAACATCCTTATAACGTATGAAAATCATATAAAAACATGGGATTAGAAAATAATTTCAGTATGTTATAAAAAAAATACTTAATGAAAACAATATTCCATGAATACTTGTGACATGTTAAATCATATTCAAAACAAAACATACTTGTACCCATATAAACATACGTTGTGAAACTTGAGATATCCATGATTTTTCCAAAAAAAACATAAATAAAATAAGAAGAACCACGAATTTATCTTGGGGAATTACTTATATAATCTTTTAACCCTCTCTACTACCTTATAATTTGTAACCCACATGGCTACCTTACAAAGCGTGTAACCATCACAGTTACACTTGAAGTAACCATATAGTCGACCTCCAACATACACATACGCTATGAATTGGAGGGAGATATAGGTCCCACCCTTAATCATAATCAATTCAACATAACAAAAACAAAATCATTCAACATGAATAATTTCATAAGAACATTTATTTTGAATTTTGTAAAATATAATTTAAATAGATGTTTTTAAAAGAAAAGTCCCTTATAAATATCATATAATTTAAAATAGATATAATAGAGTGGTTGGACCATGTATATAAGCTGCAAATACCCATTATTAAACATAATATAAAAAATATTCAGCACACAAACAATTTTTATACCACATAAATAATGACGTATGATGTTAACCCAAAGAATAGAAATCGGGTTATGAATTCCCTTACCTCGGGTTTTTCATACTTCAGACTCGTTTAAACCTCTGGTATAATAGTTAAAAGAGTTTTACTAATATCTTACATAAACATATTCATCTATATAATACTATATATGATCATTTCATTACATCATTTCATCATTTAAATATAAATATTTTGTTCTTTCCTTTATTTTGAGTACTTTCTTTACATGATTCCCATGGCCGGTTTCTATTTGAATTTCATGTTGTATGGAAATGAAATTCCAGAATCAGAATGAAATAGAATTAATATTTTTCCAAAATATATAATGTTACAATAAATAATTTTTTAATCTTACGTCATGAGGATTCATTAGAAAAAATGTTAATGAAACTTTTTTCGAACATTTTTGGTGGTTCCTTCATAATTATGAAGTTGTTCCATTATATAATTTAATTTCATGAATAAAATTTTATTCCAGAACTTAAAATAGGTTACATAATTATCTTTAAATTATGTTTCAACCATTAAAAGGTATCTATTATCATATATTGTGTATGTAATGAAAATTAAAAACATATCATCCACGATTTTAGTAATTCGGCACATCGTGGACTGTGTTTTTTATTTTTAGAATAAGAGGGAGTGGTGAGGAAGAAATATGATGAATATCTTACCAGAACATAATAAGATACATAAAATATAAGATTATATATATTCCATTCCTATTGGTTAAGTTGATTGGAATAGATTACAAGAAAAGAATTAAATTTAAATGAAAATAACGGAAAGCGGAAGAGAATTATTACCTCTTGATATCTTCTCCTAGAGATCATCCTTAAGGCCTTTGGTTTTGACCTTTTGGTGAGACCATTAGGTTATATAAGTAGGAAAGATAATTTAGAGTTGGTTTGGTATAAATTATACAGTTATTAAGGCTTTAGACGTATGAGAGGAAGAGGGGAATGAGGGTTGTATTTATAGTGGAGGAGAGGAAGTATTTATCCTTAATTTAATAATTTTTATAATATATTTTCCCAAGACAATGAATAGTCTTAATTAATTTGACCCCAAATAGAAATAAGTGCATGTGATTTTGAACCAAGTGGTCTTAAATTAGCTATTATGTAAAAAATATTGTGTTTAATTGATAATTTGAATATATAGTATTTTATAGTATTTCACTATTCAAAAAACATTCATGGATTTCAGAAAAATCTTAAAAATTCACCCAAACCACTTTACGACGTGTATAATATAAAAATAAACTCTAATTTTTAAAATAATTTTCTAAATATTTTTAATTTTTTTTAAATAAAATAATAATTTATTCAAAACCCATAATTTTAAATCTATAACTCATATTTAACACCATGAAAAATTAACCAACATCTCATTAACTAATAAGCATAAGAAAATAAAATAATATTATTATTTACTATTCATAAGGTTCATATTATTAAACATATTACTATTCATAATGTTATGTTACTATTCACCAAAAAACAAGTTGGTTCTATAATATTCCAAATAACTTACTGATCACAACCTCAGATGACTGTTTTTTATATAAAAATCACATAAGTGGCCAAATTATGTTTAAAGGATAGTAATAACTATTTTATTAAAACAATATTTCATGATTTTCAATTTATTTTTAAATCATTGGGGTTTTAAAATCCATATTGGATATTCTGAACCAACATATGATCTTATATATGTGTCATGATAAATATGAACTTATAATGTAAATTTCATTTATTATATGGGTATTGAATCTTATTCAAAAGGGTTATTTTTCTTAGATGTTTAGGTAGAAACTCAACATTGAATATATTCCTACTTTTAGTAGTTTTTTGATATATTTATGGAATAGTTACCTTGTGGTCCATCGAATTGTGAAGTTGAGTTTTCAGTAGAACTTATACCTAATGTTACACCTATTTCAAATACTCTATATAGATTTTACCCTATTTAGTTGTATGAATTGAAGAAGAATATGTAGGATAATATTGATAAGGGATTCATTTAGGAAATTTTTTCACCATGGGGTGAACCTATTTTTATTGTTTAGAATTAATATGGATCAATGAGACTCTTCAATGATTGTTGTGAACTTAACAATATCACAATCAATATTAATTATCATCTACCTCGTATTAATGATTTTTTCAATAAATTAGGATGAGATCAATATTTTTCCAAGATTTATCTTTATTCATCATTTTATTAGTTGAGGGTCAAAAGTGTTGAAATACCCAAGATAGCCATCCATGTGAGGTATAGAAACTATGAATATATTGTTCTACCGCTTTCTCTTAGTAATCCCCCCTCTATCTTTATAGATTTATCGGATAGTGTCTTCGTTTATTATCATGATGAATTTGTGGTTGGCATTATGTATAAAATGCTTATATATTCTATGAGTAGGAAAATTCATAAAGATCACTTTAGTGTTGTACAAAAACCTAAAGGAATGAAATGTTTAATGAAAATTTTTTCACGTGTGACTTTTGGATATAAAAAGTTTCATTTTTGGGTAATATAATCTCAATGTAAAAGAATAATTTAATTTAATTTTATCCTAGGTAAAACACTATGAATGATATTTTTGGGTCAGGATTCATATAAAGGGGTTAGATACAAATCCCAATAAGGGAATTTTCAAAGAATAAAAAATGGTACATAAGTACTTTTGGGTCAGGATTCAATAAAGGTAACAATAGAGTGTTCAATATCATAAACTTGATCATTGAAGAATGATATAATATGATAACATAAAGGAAACATGGGAATGTTGAAACAAAATTAACCATTAAATAATCAAAAACATTCAAGTCTATGCACATAGAAATAATAAAATAGTGTTCATAGGAATACCTTAGATGTATCATACACGGTATCTCATGAGATAAAAAACATTACTCAACTCATTGGAGGGATATATAATTATCGGTCCACCTATAAAATTCATATCATGTGCATTCATAAGTTTGACACATTTATCATACAATATATTGATTTATTTAATCACTTTTAATACCATTATTATGGAGTGTGGATAACATACATTGATGTATCTAATAAATAAAATATCGGTATCTCTAACTCAATAACCTTGAGTGTAAATGGGGATGGATTTTCACAACACGAATATTTGGAATGAAAAATCTGGGGATAATTTCAACAGCATAATGGGGGGAACATAAATAATCATGAAAGGGATTAGTAAGAGTGAAAGGGTTACAGAATCACTATTAAATAATAATGATGTTAGTATAGATGTTTTCGATTACAAAATATGTGCGTAGGAAAATGACGCAAATAGAAAACCAATTCCAAAGAGGCTTCCTCATAAAGCCAATTCGCAGATACCCTTAGTATTGCAGCATTCACAGAGCCCAGTAGCACTACAGTTGGCACGAAGCCAATGTTCCTTGGAATTCTTCATCGAGAAAAGAGGCAGCAGGATCTATGGTTATTTTTAAATTGACCGGAATCTAAGTTCCACGGAGGAAGCCTGATCGACCTACATGGGCCTGTGAAACATGACGGAATCCTCCGTGAGCACCACATAGAGAACCCCGAAAATCTCCGTGCAGAGAAGGGGATGACAGTTGACTCATTGGTTAAGATAATATTGATTCAATCCATGGACGATTGAGGGGTTCCATGTGGCATCACACCATGATTTACCTGCATCACGCCTCCCCTTGCCTATAAATATCAGGGTCCCCTCGATCCCAAAGGAAGGATACTCTGACCTTTGACCTTATCAGCTCTCAAATCATCAAGTAATTTTTCTCTGAAAAGACTTGAGAATATGTGCTCTTCTATGTACTTGAGCATTGTTAAGTACATTTAACTTATCTCAAATACAATCACTCTTCGAGAAGGGATTCACTTCATGGATCCCACATGTCATCACAAAGTAAGGATATCCCTAAGCGGACTCGGGTCATTGAAAAGCACTCATGATTCGTGAAGTACCATCCATGAACATGTGAACCACGTGATAAGTTGGGTAAATGTGCTTTGCGAAGAACACTACTTCACAATGTTATGCTTTGTATGGTACACCTGCATCGCGAATTCTTACTCCGTGGAATCCCTTCCACTTTACAAAGCTCCCTTCATATGCACATATACCCTATGCCAAGGCTAGGCCACTCCACTTCACAAATCATACCCCTTTATGAAGCCCCTCAACTATATAGAGCACCAGACTTCTTCACATAGGAATGCTAATGGTTATTGATTCATTGCATATCCACGCTAACGTGGGCCCATAAGTGGATCACTCCAAAACACCACCTCACCACAGAATTGTTGATGCTATCCCTTACCCAAGAGTGGGTGGGTATCAATAATTTAAGTCCTAGGTGTGTGGAGTGAACCCACCTCATCCGAGATGTACGACGTTAAACTGCCAAGCACCATCATCCTCAACACATGACATTAAACTGTGATTTATCCCTATGTAATACATGTGGGGTGCCCCATCTTGGACATTCTCCATTCCCACTAGTCTCCACGGTATTGAAATATTTCTCAAATGGAATGAGAACCCCTTTGTTGGAGTGACGTCTATCCGTGTGGAAGAGAAACTGTCCTCATATATGCCCCTAACCTTTCTTGTGGGAGGTTGCATATCTGCTCCTCCTCTCTTCTTCGTTTCCAAAGACCAGAGGAGATATGGGAACATGAATCATCATTATCCCATCCCTCTCCCTCTGTGATTTGTTGCCATCAGGCCTCCATCCCGGAGTAAGTCCCAATCTCCATCTCTCTCGGACACTAACCACGCGTAAACCGGTGTTTCCTGTCTGGGCTGCTAACCATGTGAAATCCCTTGTTTCCTCTTGGGTCCACTAACTATGTGTAATCCCCACTCCACCTTCTATAGACGCACCTTTCGTGATGTGTTTATCAGATCTTTACTGCCTATTTTTTCTCACACTGATCATGACTTACATAGGCTTAGAGTAAGCATTGACCGAGGAATCCTTAACTAGTCTACCTTAACCGATATGCACCAAATCCATACTGAACTACGTGGAATTTGATCCTTGCCTGCTAGAAAAGTTATGTATTAATCCTCCCCTAGGCTCATTCCCAACACCTACTTGTCCCAACCCCTTCACATCAGTCCACCTTCATCCTGCATGGCATTAAATTGTATCCCTCATACCGAACTACATGGACTATGATCCTTATCTCCAATATAATGTATATAGGAAGCCACCCTGAGGTTCAACCCCAACACCTACTTGTCTAGACCCCATCACGTCGGTTCACCTTTTTCCTGTATGATGTGAAATTGTACCCCTCATACCAAAATAAATGGAATTTGATCCTCATCTCATAGACAAGGTACATAGGAAGCCTCCCTGAAGTTCAAGCCCAAATCTTACTTGTCCTGGCCCCTTCATGTTGGTTCACCTTTTTCCCACATGAAATTCAATTTTATCCCTCATTCCGAACTATGGGTACTTTGATCCCTGTCTCCTATATGGGTACGTAAGAAGCATCCTTAAGGTTCAAGTGCAATACTAATCAGTTTTGAATACCCTACATTGGTCCACCCTCGTTCTTCATGAAGTTAAACTATACGACCCTTTTTGTCCCATAGGACGTTAAATTGTACCAATTCAAACTATGAGGGATTTGATCCTTGTCTCTTAGATAGGGTATGTAGGAAGCCTCCTTGAGGTCCAACACCAATAAACGGTATGCTATTGTGATCCCCAATCGATGGTAAGCCATTTTGATCCCCAATTTATAGTAAGATGTCAGGATCCCCAATCGACGGTAAGCTATTTTGATCACCATTCAATGGTAATCCTTTATGATCCCTAATTTATGGTAAGTCGTTGTGATCCCCAGTCAACGGTAAGACGTTGTCACTGCAGCCAGCGGTAAGCCATTGTCACCCCAAAAAACTGTAAGTTGTTTTCACCCCATCCAGTGGTAATCCATTTCAGTCCTCAATCGATGGTAATCCATTATAGTCCCCTTTATTGGGACCCACATCTATGGTCCTCCCCTGTGCAGTCAGTCCAACCTAGGCTGTTAACCATGCGTAAGCCCTAGTGTTTCATCGGGTCATTGTTCTATGTGTGCACCACAATTCTATACCCCCATCCTAAACTATGTTTACTTTGCTTCCTTGCCAAAATGATTTGTAGGAAGCCTCCACTGAGTATCAAGACCCTCACTCATGTCCCATTGTGGTCTCTCCCTCTAGAGTAAGTGTTTCGGGAAGGTCATTCTCCAACCTGGAGGTTTCACTCCCCCTGACTCCCATCCATGCGTCCATTCTCATGGGTCTCCTCCTCAAGTGTCCCATCACCCCACCGAACTATATGGACTTTGATTCCCATCCATGGAGATACATAGTAGGTATCATTGAGACTCAATCCCAACATCACTGTTGTCCTCTAATCTTTTCCATATCATTCTCCATAATCTCTCACCCATCCATATCCATCCTAATTCTTAATCGAGCCACCACATCCCGGTGAGATCATTTCACCCACATTCTTGATTTTCCTTGCATCAATCGGGTAACTAACCATGCGTTAGCCCCAGAATCAGTGTTCCCTCTTGGGGTTTCACCTATCTGATGCACTCTTATTAGTGTTTCTATTAGTCTGATCCGTCTCCACTGGATGTTAAAATCATGGCATACCCTATGATTAACATGGGAAGCTGAGGAAAAAGACAAATACATTCCTATGGCATATAATTCTCCACATTATTCGTGAGATGCCTCAGGCTTTTGTACCCTCAAGAATCCCTATCATAAGGGGATGAAATTAAGATGCACCAATGTTCCAGCATCCAGACACGCCAACCATGTACAACATGACTACTCCCCCAACCGAAGGATGCTGCCCTGACTTGACCCCATGGAATTTCCAGACATGAGTAACATAATCAATCGGCGTCCATAAAGACATGGCATTGGAAATAGTTTCATGAATAATGTCATAACTCTATGAGGGAGACCTGGACTAGGTAATGAGTTCTAAGGTGGAATCCAAAGAATGAGGAACCGACATAATATCATCTCACTTCGATCAAGTAGAAAACAACCCTAAATAAGTGACGGATGCCACCCACCATTGGAATGCGAGAATGTGGGGAAACAATACAATATGTCCTAAAAAACAGATATATGTGGGCGCCGAAAAAAGTTTTAGAAAAATAAATGGTGAATATGAAATAATTTTCTTCTCCTCAATGTGGAGATTAGTAACGCTTGAGACATGAGTGGATTAACATGTTACTTGATCTCGTTATCCAGTTCCATGTACCACCAAGAAAATAGTGGGTCTGGTGTGTAACTAACCAGAAATTGAGGCAGTTGAATGTTGGACATCCCAGTCTGCAACATTTTCACTATGGATCCTTCTTACCAATCAGGGATGATTGAATTACATTGGGGAACATGACATCATTTTCCATCATTAAACACTAATGGTTGCATCTCCCAACATTGTAGGATCCAATATTTCATAATAGGAAACCAATCACTGCCCACCCACGGGTGCAGGGGAAAGGGAAACATCAATGTGGTAATCCCATGTGTCCTTATCTCTCACATGGAAACATCCATATCCACGGCTATTGGGTGCCGACACCCCATCACCAAATCTGAATTCATTCAGATACAGGTAATTAACGATCACGTTCAACGATTCCATGAGGATGGGATTATCCCAACACGGGATATGTCCCGAAAAGACAGATAGGTTTCTTCGCCTTATCATCACCTTCTCCCCCAAGGGCCACGTAGAGAGCCAATGATCCCCACTCCAACATATAATCATTTTGGGAGCCTATCCCTAGAAAGCTTCAAATACTCCCCCACTACTTTAAAGATGTGGGGGATGTTTGGGCTAGCCATGTTTTAATCACGTCCTAGGGGATACTAAGGAGGGATCCCACTAGGCCGCATCAGCGCCGCCACCCGAACCCATAGGCTAAGGAGTTGGTGGGTTATGCACCTGCACCACCATCCCATGTCTGGTTAACCTGACGCCAGCATCGGGTGAAGGCTGAGGAGGATGCCCACTGAGGGGTGTCAACATCAAATACTACTATTTAATGTGCCACTACTAGTGTGTACCATCATTTCCCCATTTATTCCAAGAAGTTACACTCATACGCTTTGCCCAGATTGAGGCCCCAACCACCCCACGGGCAGACTGGGTCGACTCTCCTGGTCGCCGACACAAGTGGCATCCCTCTCAGGCTGACCCAAGATAATGACACCCAGTACAGAGGTCCTCCCTGTACCTTCACAAATAAGAGAGTATGTCCTCCCCACTCAAAATATTGTCATGGACGTCCTCACCATGCCACCATCAATCGGAGAAAATGTCTTACGTGCTTCATTTACACCCATTTCGGAAGCCTCTTCTGCACCAATGACCTCAGGTATGGATTTGTTCTTCCTATCACAGGTCGTTGTTGGGAATATTCCACCTTTTTGGTCAACCATCGGTGTGGTAATATTCCCTATGTCATTATAGTAACTGAATAAGGCCCTCCTCGTCCATGAAATTAGAGAAGCGGAGGTTGGCCACACTTCATCAGCACCCAACACGGAGTTCCTACCCATGTTCATCTTGACCAGTATGAGGACCCTCCTCATACCAAAGCTGCCAGAGGAAATAATCATGGAGTCCATGCCCATGCTCCTACTAGCTCCATCAGTGGTCCTACCCACTCTAGAACTTCCCTCAGAGACTCCCTTCACAGCATAGCCAGCAGACACGGAGGTCCTTCCCATGTTCCCTTTGACATTTTTCTAGGTGCTCCTCGCACCCCATATCATCCAGGTGGATTTCCACTCTGCCCCAGCCTCAGTTCTACCGAAGGCCCTCCTCATGAAAAAAATATACCCCATCCAATAGAACCACCCAAGGGTAGGAGGAAAGATCATCAATGCCATAAAAAGAACACAGAGAAGACTCATGACACAATTAAACTTGTATGCTTCTCATATTCCATGGCATTATGTTATTAGGCAATGAAACCCTCTAATAGATCCCCTGTGTTGAGGTATGGGGGTAGGAATGAGGAATAAAAGCATTATCCTTCCAGAATGTGAGGTCCACCTGATTCTTACCTCCCTCCACAGATATATCCAGTAGGAGGTTGCTTTGGGTTCCTTTCTATGTTTTGGCCGAGAAATCCTCTCTATCATTGAGAGGGTCATTATATACCTTGAGAAGAGATCATGGTGAGTTATTTTTGGGACCAGTATTGGATGAACAACAACACGGCCCACCACCAGTAACCACATCCCAAAAACTAGATTCTATGGTCATCAGTCTATCTTACCAGGATGTGGTGGGTTAGTCGTTGTATTCATCACAAGATATACCATGATGTGGTAGCTTGTTAGCTCGTTCTCTGCATTCTCCAATGTCCATTCTACTGTCTCAGTGGTCTACTTCAGTGTTATTACCAGTCCTGCAGCCACCCCCAGTTTATGAGTGGGGAAACTGAGGTCCAGATCCAAAGTCTAATCCAAGGAGTTTTTGGGACATCCTTCTAGTGGATCATTTCCCATATCTATTTTGGATAATTACAACCATGAACTTAAATTCATTGAAAAATATTACTCATGATGAAATCATGTGATTTAGCCAAACACTATGGGAGGTGCAATTCTGTGTCCGTTATTAGTGATTGTCTTACACCATCAGTTGGGAACACTTTGAAAATATTGACCAGGAATGTTGTATGGTCAACTTGGCTGTGCTTCCTATAGCCCAGCACCATGAGTCACACAGTCACCACCAGACCCTTATTAAATGATGCATTAAAAGCATTAAAGTTTTTCTTAGGATTATAAATGTGGATCCCTACCATAATCAGGTCAGTGGTTGGGGGTAGTATGATGCCCTCCATTTAAGTACTATCTGGTGTAAGCTCCACTTTCCAGATGATATCAAGGATATGCCTCCAGGTAGAGTCACAGTTAACATGGATTATCTATCAGAGGAAGAGATGGAGATAGACCTCCTTCGGTAGAAATTACACCCACGGGAGTGCAGCACCTACTGGATCCACTAAGAAGGGTTACTCTCCAGTAGAGAAACTACTGGTTCTTCCCATGGCCACCGAGTCATTAGTCCTCGTCCAGAATGCCAATAAGGGTAAAGAGAATCATGGGGTCATCAAACCCTCTGACCCCTCTGTCTCCAAGCATAAGACAGAGGATGATCCTAAAAAATCATAATTATGCCAACAGCTCGCGGAGTACAAGAATATGGTCGATGAGATCCTTGGTGAACGCATTGTGTAGCGATGACTAGACTACAGTGGTCCTCATCTGGGATAGCCGAGATAGATTCAATATACCCCTGGTGAGTTTCCACTGGGGGACCCTGACCATCCTTCCCACATAGACAAGATAGAGGCCAAAACGTTTGTCAAGATGGTGTGGTATGTGTCGCCAAATCCACATGAGCAACCGGATAATGCTCGGGACCAAGCTCAGGTTCCCTGAGCCATGCCGCATGTCATCCCACCAGCTGCTACACAAGATGTTGGACCTTCTTATCTTTTTGAAGAAACTATCAATACAATGGTGTTCAGGGACCCTCATCAAGAGAGTAATCCCATTCTAGATGATCCTATGGAAGCGCTCATTACTCGCCTTAAGGAATTTGATACTCGACAGGTGGGAATCCTGCATGATGGAATTCCATATCCAACATGGGTCAATGATTTTTCAGCACCCTCGAGTTTCGTAAATCCCACCTTATCCCCCTTTAATGGAATAGGTAGCCCATTGTGGCATCTGGTCCACTTCATCTCAAGATTCATACCCATATTGCGAACTCCATTGCAACAAGATGTCTCCAAGCTCCAGTTGGTTTGTATAGATATTGGAAGGGAATGTGTTTGTCTTGTACAGCCAACTACCCATTGGGCCAGTCGTTGGTTGGGAAGATCTTCATTGACAGTTTCATTACTATTTCATCTCTACCACATGGAAGATGAGTATTTTGGACCTCTTCAAATGTATGCAGAGTCCTGATGAGTGCGTCACAGACTTTTTCGCCCAGTGGAAAGGCCTTACCTATTCCTTGGACAAGTCACTAACTCAAGAACAGCTGCTGAATATTTGTGGGGGGATGTCAAAACTGAACGGGTCCCCTCTTTTATTAATGATAAGTACCCTAGGGGATTCAGGTATGTCTCTATCAAGTTTCAGCATCTAGATTAATTCTTGAAACAGGCCAAGCAAGCACGTATGTTGCCTCCCTAAATTTATGTGAGAAGGGACGTTAAGGCCGAGGCCTCCATAGTGGCCCAAATAGAGCCTCTAGGAACCTGGATTTGTTACTAGTGGAACCACCTCCACAGCCTCACAGAGGCCAGCCACTTCATGTGAAAGATCTTACCTAGCATCGCCCATCTCATAACTAGAAGGCGCCTCAATGTAATGTGTCACAACTACCCAAGCAAGCCAACCAATTTCCACCCCCTCTGCAGGCTCCTCCAGTCACTTGTTAGGGTCAGGATCCTACATCCCCCTTCCCATACAGGGTAAAAAAAACCAACTCATTCAATGAGGCTCAGGTCCCCAGTTATTTCTGAAGATCCATTGAACAAAAAAATTTATGGTTTTCTGAATACAGGAGGCTCGAAGTGGAAAATACAACTGATCACCCCAATTTCTTCCCCTAACACCAAATCCTAGGGTAACACCCTCAAATTTTTCAATGTGTTTGAATACTAGCTTCAATAATAGGTTGATAAAAACATATTCAAGATAGGCCCAGCATCAGTACAGGTGGTATGCATATTCATAACATCGGACAACGGTAGTGATAGTGATGGTGAGTGGCATCCGGTCCCTAATTGTGGGTCTCAAAAATATGATGACTAGATTGATCATAACGTATTCACCCAAGTCCTTGGTATTATCTGTTAACATATGAATTTACATGAGCTTTCATAAGATGTCGTTTCACCCACAGCCACTACTTCTGCGTTGACATCTCATCCTTCCTCTTCCCAGAACAGACAGAATTGATGTTCCAAGGGAAAAAAGACTCCCACCAATTCCATCATAATATCATACACTCAGAAACTTCATGCCCTCTGAGATGGTGGTTACCCCCATAATCCTTCCAGTGTTGGAGGATTCTTCATGTGATGTTAAATGGTATGCTTTGGTTAACACCATGGAGATGATAAACCCCTACGTGATTCCTGACAATGTGGAGCACCAGACGGATCCTCCCAATGTTCGTAGCTATTTCTAGTGTCGAAGGAGTCATGGATATATGGGTCATCGGATTGCCTCGGTCAGTACATCTATTCAAGCTGTGAATGCCACTGAAACCAGACAGTAGGCCTTATACAGAGCTCTACATGCACAACCTTCTCATCTAGTGTCATCAGGTCCTCCTTCATTGTTGTTTGTGTTACTTGATCATGAAGAACCACCCCGACCACCCTATGATCATCCACGCTCTATTATAGAACAAACTAAATCAGCTATCCCACATACTGTAGTCACTCCATGAGCTTCGACTAGTGAACATCATTAAATTCCAAAACACCAGTTAGTTGTTGGTTCATCCGAAAGGGCCCATCATGACTCCTACCACATAACGACCTCTTATAAGTATAAGTTCATTATTTTCACGGAAGTATGATATCCTTAAGAATATTTCCATCATTCCTATGAGGCACTATATCATATAGGCTCTCTTCCTATCAGTGGATATATGAGAACCCCCTTCCAAGGATTTAAGAAGCCCCCTCTAGTCTGAGACAGAGGTAGCAGCTGCAGAAGCCATCCATTTTGAGGTATTCTAGCATGCTGAATGTCAGTACATTATCACTTTCTCTGGTGAATATGAAGGCTCTCCCATACAGGGTCACATTTTTTCACTGTGCATCACCGACCACTTAAATGTAATAGATGTTCGTTGCTATCTTGTAGACACAATCTCTGAGATTATCCTAATCCCAACCCAGAAAATTTGAAAAATTGGGTTGCCCTAGGATAATATTAGTCCCTCTAACCTAAAAATACAAAGTTATGACACCATGAAAGAGAAACTGGTTGGAAAGATCCACCTGAAGACCCAGTTCAGTTTCTTAGTGGCTAGCACCGAGTTCATAGTTTTCACCTAAGAAAATGATTACAATGCATTGATGGGTAGGGCATGGCTTCACCTGCATGTAGAGGATCCTTCAATGTATCACCAATACCCTCAGTACTCCCTTAATGGTTGAGTGGGTGTAATCCTAGGTGATGTGTCTCCCTTTTACACTATCAAATCCCGCTACCTAGATGCTGAATATTACAAGAGAATGGAAAATCAGATCCAGGATAATGAGGTTGAACATTCTACAGCTATGACCGACCTGTGGACTTTACTGGATGATGCCTACATTTTTCTGATCCACCGATTGGAGTCTACAACCCCAGATCTGGGGAAATGTTTTGTTGTTTTTGTAAAAATTGGAATCACATTTCCATGTCTAGGGGCCCTGGAAGATCATTTTGTATTCTTACACAAACTAGGCTTGGGTGATCCTAGATCCCCCTACCCCATAAGGTATCGAAATGTCCACCCCATCGCAACGGTAATACATCATTCCTTATTGTTTCTCCATGTTTGGATACACTGGCTCATGACGACATGCCACTATTGCATTGATATCATCAAGAATTCCCCCTTGGTCCAAACACCAGTTAGGATTTGATCGACAACTTTCATCTCTATGGCTTCGTCCACATAGGATCCCCCCAATGTTGTGTCCACCACCACTAGTTCTGGTACCATCTTCCCATCAGGATCTACTAACATAGAGTAATCTCCCCCCAACGATGTTCCCTCCTATATAAGTGATGAAGAGGATTTGGAAGATTCACCTCTTGTATTTGAAGAGGGTGTATCCACCAAGGTTAATGAATTGTTAAAAGTGAACCTTAGTAGCGAGACGGATCTGAAACCCACATTTATCAGTTCCGCTATGTCTTTCAAAGAGAAAAAACAGTATATGGACTTCCTAAAGAAACCTCATGATGTGTTTACCTTAATTTATAATGAGATTCCAGGATGAGATCCTCAGGTCACTGTCCACCACCTGGGTCTTCCAGAAAATCATCATTGGTTCGAACAACCTCCCAAAAAGATGCACCCGCCTCATGGGTCTGTGGTATAGGTTGTTGTTTAAAACTCATCAGAACCAATTTCATCAAGGAGGTCCATTACCATATTTATTTAGAAAACTTTTTGCCTTCCAGTATAACAAACAGGCAGATCAGGGTCTGCATCAACTTTCAAGAGCTTAATTATCATTTTCTAAAGGATGATTTTCCACTTCATGTGACAAAACTGTAAATTGATACCCCCTCCAAGTTTCAGGCTCTCTCCATTCATGGATTAGTATTCTGGGAATAACAAATTTGAATGGCCCATGAGGATGAAGAGTATACAGCCTTTAGGAATCCACAAGGTACTTTCTTCCACCATGTAACGCCATTCAGTCTAATGAATGTAGGTTCCACCTATCAGTGTGTCATGCATCACATATTAAAGACGCTCATCAGGAAATTAGTGTAATGATACGAGGAAGATCTGGTGGTAAACTCTCTTCAGCGTCAGGACCATATCAAAGACCATGAGAAAGTGTTCGGCTTCCTATGTTCTCACCATGTGAAGATGATCCCATTGAAGTGTTCATTAGAGGTCACCCACGGAAAGTTTCTTGACATCATTGTAAGATATAGAGGCTTCATGATCGATCCATAGATGACTATTTCCATCAATAATATGTCTAATCCAAGCAAATATCGGGAGCTAGGAGGATTTCAAGGCCACTTTTCCTTCATACATTCAACATGAATTTGACTGGAAAATGCAAGCCCTTTTCATTGATCATAAAGAAAGGAACTGTCTATAAGTTTTAAAAGGAATGTTAGGCTTCCTTTGACAAGATCATGTGGTACCGGTTACATCCTCCCATCCTAATGCCACCCATTTCTGGAAAACTGTTGGTTCGTTATGTGACCACCCAGGAATGATCTCTCGGTGCCCCTATTGTCCTGAAGACTAATGAGGGAAATCAGAACAGTATTTACTATCTCAGTCGCATGCTCCTCAATACGGAGACCAGATACTCCCATATTGATAAAATCTTTCTTGCACTAGTATTCATAGTGCAGAAATTGTGACATTACCTGTAGCACCATGAGATACAGCTAGTTTCTGGAGTGGATCCACAGATGTATATCCTAAACTTCCCAATGTTGAAAGGTTTTCTATCTTGGTGGGAAGTAATCCTCCAGTAGTTCGACATCAGGTTCATCCATCGAAAGGCTATTAAGGGGAAAGCATTGGAAGACTTCTTTTTCACCCTTCCAACTCCCGCTGACCAGTCCCTAGATCTTTATTTTCCCGATGAGGCAAACCTCTTGGTATAACAAGCCATTCTGTGTTGGAAAACTCACTTTGATGGTTCTTCATGTAGTCCTACCGGTAGAAGACTCAATGATCCCTGACTCAATAGGATGGGCTTGGGTATCGTCTTCATCATGCTAGAAAAATCTATTCTCCCATATTCATTTCTTTTTTTATAAGGTTGTACCGACAATGATCCATTTTATCGGGCCCTCATCACTTGCCTCGATCTAGCCCTCAGAATTGATGTTCACCACTTCCTTGTGAACGGGTACTCTGAACTATTCATCAAGAAGATCAATGGTGACTATGTCATCAGGAAGCTAAAGCTTGTACCACTGTTGGAATGTATCCACCAGTTGATGGCCCAGTTGTCATCTCAGCCAGAATTTACCCATGTCCCTCAATCCCAAAACGGTCAAGTTGATGCCTTGTCCAGCCTGGTTCCATATCTTACAGAGCCCGATCATGATGATTTGATTATCCACGTGGAACACCAAAGATGCATCGCCCCTATCACTCCAGATGACGATGATAGCCTGCAAGTAAGACACCTTACCACCGATGCCTCCATGTCATGACCCCCAGGTCCCGCTACCATAGTGTTGAATGTTACCCCATACAAGAGGACCCCCTTTATCGAGTATCTCTATCACAAAAATCTTCTGATAGATCGAGCTGAGCAAGAGTGAGTCTAACTCCGCCCATTGCCATTTACCCTCCCTAGTGGCCCGGGTCTTGAGAAGATCCTATACAGATGCTGGTTTGTGGGAGTTCTCCTCCATTCCATTCAAGGAGTTGAGATTTCTCAAGTCATGTATGAGGTTCATGTTGGATCATGTAGGGCTCATCATAACAGGCCAAAACTATGTCACCACATCCAGAGACTGGGGTATTTTTGGCCCTATATGATCTATGAATAAATTTAGTTTTTCGAGAGGATCCATGTATGCCAAATCCATGCTAATTTTGTTCATCGTCCGCCAGATCCTCTCAACACCATCATGTACTCTTCTCCCTTTGTGCTCTGGGGACTCAACATCATGGGACCATATCCACTGACGAAAACTCGCCAGTGCAGGTTCATCCTAACCACTACGGATTTCTTTTCCATGTGGGAAGAGGCAGTTCCACTTAAGGAGGTCAAGGAACAGTCTATTATTGGATTTGTGAGCTCCAACATCATATATTTCTTTGAAGTCCCTTGAGACAACCTTACTGAAAATGGAACCAACTTCCGGGTAGCTGAGTTGATGAAAGTGTACGACCAGTACAACATCTGTTCTAACCATACCTCCCGATATCACATGCAGTAAAATGGTAAGATTAAGGCATTAAACAAGACCCTATGTAACATTATACAGAATATGGTTGGTTAGAAAAAGAAAATGTGGCCAAAGATACTCTCCAACTCCCTCTGGGATTATTGAAAGACAACTCGTAATTCCACCGAGGTGACCCCATACTCCCTAGTGTAATGTATGGAGGTCATCCTGCCCATAGAGATATAATTGCCTTCATTATTCACAACTATCTATGCTTGGAAAGCACTAGATAAGGTAGCTGAAATCTATCTGGATGAATTGTATGTGCTCGATGAGAACAAGATTCGTTCCCTGCACAATCTAGAAATGCATCAGAATAATATAGTTAGAGCTTTAGACAAAAAATTCACCTTCCCTCTTTCATACAAGGTGACATGGTGTTGGCTCTGAGATCACCAATGATAACTGGTAGGAAACCACCCAAGATAGAGCCCAAATGGGATGGACCCTACATCATTCAAATGGTTTAACCCAATGGTGTGTATTCCCTAGTTACCATGGATGGTGAGTGTATAACTCCTCCCACCAATGCCAAATTCCATAAGAAATATTTTTCCTGAGTAAGATACGGTCTTACATGACCTTAAAATGTTATGTAGTGCATGAAATTAAACATATTGGATGTCCCACATGAAAATAAACTACAATAGGGTCTATGCTCTATGACCATAAACTAAGATATATATGGTCCTGAATGACCTTAAATTGTTCTGACTTCTCCACATGATGTTAAAAAGTGTGATTCATCCAAACTGAAGGATGTAAAACTACTCAACATTCATCTTGCATGACGTTAAGCTGTGAGGAGAAGATATATGGTTATTATCCGAGCTCTATGACCTTAAACTAAGATCTCTCTATATCAACATACTTAATGCACGATGTTAAAATACATTGTACCATCAAGAACTCTGTATAGATTTATTCCCATCATCCTGAGATATGTAGGAATGCATAGACACCTCATCTTGAGTCTATCCCCCAAACACTTTTCTTTGACTATCCCCCAAGGGTGAAGTTCTCTTGTAGGATCATGCGTGGTGTAGTGCAGACTTCCTTGTCCCCAACTCATGTCAAGATTATGATGATCACACCATATGACCCTCCTCCATCTTCTATCCTCCCATGTCATCACCGCATGATGTTAAACTTAATTTCCCTTTCATAACTATGTAAATCTTGATTACAAATCTCATGGGATATGTAAGAACACCAAGACATTTAGTTTGTAGGACAATCCCCAAACCCCTAGATCACCCCTTGGGTTGAAACACATGGTTTTGTGTAAGATTTTACCCTCATTCACATCGATTTCATCCTTCATCACCATGTATCCCTCTACCTGAATATCTCCACCACTTTCGTTGTCCGACATGATATTGAACAACATAGTCACATTCATGCTCCAGCATCCTCTTTATTTGGGTATTCATAATCTTTCACATTCGAAATGACCCTTGAATGTCATAGATTCTAGTCCCTAGGGCTCTCATAACATTTCATGCCAACATCCTTGAGGATTTCAAATGAAAAATTGATACAAGTACCACATTATAAATATGGTCAGTGATCAACAATCATTTTTTATTAACATTTTAGGCAACATAATGTGAATGCTATGTTTCGAACATGGTCAACATCTATCCCATATCATTTTCAAAACCACTATATGTCCCAAATATTGGGTGTAGTGAATTATTTTGTCCTTCATTCCCTTCAAACACCATTCTTCCTCAGGAAGGAGTGTTAGTCTGGTTGGGGTCGGCCATGCCTGATCTTCTTCCCTCATTTTTGTACCCTTATAAATTGGGGAGAGCCTAATCCTATTCCTTGATTAACAAACTGAGAATTTATCACATGGGATTAGGAGTTTTGGTAAGGAAATACCAGCATAAAGGGTCATGTATCTATGTTATGATCCCTATGAACTTAAACTAATATCACCATCATCCTCATTGCAAGAAGTTAAACTATGAACCGGTTGGGACTTCTCGTCTCATATCCCTATACCTTTTAGGCCCCCTGTCCCAAGTTCTCATTTAGGATTATACAGTGTGCTATGGTTTTATTTCCTCATTCACGTTAAGTTAATCTCCATTCCATACACATTCCTCATTAAGATAGCTCTCCCCTATCTGTGTCATTGTTGTATGATGTAAAACTACACAACATCTTCCAGAACTACATATGTTTTGATTCCCATCATAATGGGATACATAGGAATTCCAGAATGTTTCATCTTCATGTATAGACTTGTTTCTTAGAAACCACCTTATCTTCCTGGCCCCTTGGCATTATTTGTTCTAGGATATGGGTATGTGGTGTTGTATGGGATTATGTCCTCATTCTCATCAGGTTTGTAATATCTAATCCATATACCTCTACCCTGAGATATCTTCACTCAAATATTCTACACTTATCTTTTAGATTCATATTCACTTGAGTTGGGCCCCTCGACCTTCTTTGGCAGTTCACCAGTGTGCCCAGGACCACTTTGGTTAATAATATAGAGTGATGGATTCTATATAGACATGTTATCTTCCATGTTCAGTATTCATGTTCCCCTTCATTTGGGCTTTCATCATATTTCTCTTTCGAAATGACGCCCAAACGACATGGATTCTAGGTACCAATTCTCTTCTACCAGATTGGGATAATGTCCCTAAGAATTTTAAATGGAAAATTGATATAATTCCCTTGTTGTGAATATCGTCAGTGGTCGACGATCATTTGGTATTCCCATTTCAGGTCACAGGATGTGGATTTTGTGCTTCAAACATGGTCAAGAATTATCCTCCATAATCACAAAACCCCCATAAATCCCTAAATATTTGTTTCATGATTCACATAAATTTCCACTCCATAATTTCCATGTGAAATCTCAACACTCTTGGTGTTATACATCAGAGCGTGTTTGCATGTTAGGAGGAAAAATCCACAGTGAGGTGTTATTTTGGGCTCCGCCCCATTTTCCCTTTTCCATGTACTCCACAAGTTGCAAAGAACTTCTCTGCCCTTGTTTCCCATATCATTCATAACTCTTGGGGGCTTAGGTATTTGGTCGAGAATTTTAGTCATTTGGAAGAGTCTATCTTCTCTATGGTCTGATCTATAAGACCTTAAGACTAATATCTCTTCACATCCTTTCTGTAAGATGTAAAATGGGAGAACACTCCTAGATCTACATACAGCTTGATTCCCATCCTCATGGGATACGTAGGAATGCTCAGATATCTTGTCTTTAGGTCTATCTCAGGTTCTCCTAATTGTCTCTCCTCTTCGGCCTTTTGGGCTTGACTTTCATAGGATTTCATTATGTGGTGTGTGTGGTCTTATATCCTCATTCATGTTGGGTTTGCAATAGATGTACCACGTTCCCCCATCTAGGAGATAGTATCTTCTACCTATTGTCCCTTATGACATTAAATCGCACTCTAAAAACAATATATAGCTTGATTCGCATCCTCATGGGATACATAGGAACACCTAGATGCTTCATCCATGGGTTCATCCTCATATTCTCTGACCTTTTCTGTCCCCTTGGCCC
Source organism: Viscum album (assembly GCA_963277665.1). Lineage (NCBI taxonomy): Eukaryota > Viridiplantae > Streptophyta > Magnoliopsida > Santalales > Viscaceae > Viscum > Viscum album. The sequence goes on from OY728123.1 coordinate 211,662,348, forward strand.
AAGGTTTCTTCCCCGAAATTGCGCATGGTGTGGTATGGGATTACATCCTTATTCACATAGGGTATTATTTATCATTCCCTGCACATTCCCCCTAAAACATTGTTTCTTATGTATGTTTTGAAGCCATATAACTTTAAACAATTATTCCTTATCCCACATGAATTTAAAATATTGGGTCATTACGGAAAAACATTAAAATTTAGGGGTTGGTCCTATCACAATACTCTAAACAAAGACATTGTTGTCCTGGCCACATTAATAAAAACGACAAAGGATTGTGATGTCCTCATTCGAGGGGACATAATTTTTTATATCAGTCACCCACCATACCATTATTCAAGTCCTACTTATGGCTTTATTTCTGTAGAGACATCGGTATTCTTCATCTTAGGTTTGTTTCTCCAAAAAAAACACAAAAATCCATCTTAAGGGATAAACAAGATCTATTAAATTATGATTCTTTTGGTGCATGGTCCAGACATGAATGACAATATTATCCCTAACATCGGTACCCTACCATTAAACCATCAGAACTATGTATCTCTTTATTCCCATCCTGATGGGATATGTAGAAATTCTCAACCTATTTTCCTTGGGCCTAGAAAACATTCATATTCAGTCCCTTGACCTAAAACCTCACCGAGAAGAACATGGTATGATATGGACTCCTTATGACCTCATTCACGTTGCGTTTTTTTAATTATCGCACAATGTGTATCCCTCCCTATTTTCCATTCATGGTCCAAGATCTAAGACTAAAAAATTAAAATCCAACCATCCTTGTCATAGGATACTAAACTGCACAACATTACCGAGAACTATGTGTGGCCTACTTCCATCCTCATTGGAAACTTAGGAACACCCAGACAAACAGTCTACAAGTCCAGCCTGAGGAATCTTAAATATAGCCCCACTTTTCAGCCCCTTGGCCTAAGCTCTTTTGGAATCATGGGGTGTGGTGAGTACCTTTGGGGTTATCATTCATGATAGGTTTTGAAATACCCACACCATGCGCCTCCTTTGTCTTTTCCCAACCTGGTCTGAATTCCATGGCCCTAAACTAAGATCTCCCTATGGGACATATGCATTGGGTGTGGCAATTTTTCCACCAAGCACAAATTCCATTTAACCTTATCCCCTCTTAATGGTACACTCTTTGACCGTAAGCTAGGAGTGTGTGACCCCATAACCCTTGTCGTTGGAAAGGGATTCGACTCCCTCAATATGACACGTATGATTGGAATACTCAAATGTGTCGCAGTAAAGAGCCAAAAGTGTGGAGTTTTAAAATTGACATTCCCTTGTTTTGTGTCCATGATTCATGGCCCCTTTATTTGGATCATCATACTCTTCCACGTCTGAAGGGCCCCACTTTACAGCCTGGTCTCATGCCACATTGTCTCACCTACCGTCTTGGTCCATTTCCCTAGAAGACCCCAGATGACATTTTGTGACAGGTCCCATGTTTCAGACATGTTTGGTAGTAGACCCTCATTTCTGTTTCCCCATGACAAGCTAACATGAAATAAGTGTTGTTTTTTCAAACATGGTCAACAATTATCCTTTATCGTCATGCCACCATTATTTTTATCTAGATCCCAGGCTTCATGACTCGCATATTTACACTCTATTATGTTAAAGTGGAATTAAAAACACTTGGTTTTACACCATGATGCATTAAATAAAGTCTCGACCCTACTACTTGTTTCCAACATCGAGCACGACTCAAGTGGGATAGTATTTTTGGTCAGGCATGTACTGTTGCTACTATTCCACACAAGATTTTCGTCCAGCATGATGTCAATTTTTGAGCTATAACTACATGATGCTTGATTCCCATCCTGGTGGGATACATAGGAAAGCTCGACCACTTTTCCTAGGGCCCAACCTAACATTAATTTTCGGTCCTTTGACCTAAAACCTCTCCGGGAATCACATGGTGTGATATGGACTCCTTATGTCATCATTTCCATTGGGTTTTGTAATTACTACACCACATGTCTCCCTCCCTCCTTTCAATTCATGGTCCAAGCTCTAAGACCATAAAACTAAGATCCAACCATCCTTATCGAAGGATGATAAACAGCACAACATTATCCAAAACTATTTGTGGCTTGATTCCCATCCACATGGAATCCGTTGGAACACCCGAACATTCCTTCTACAGGTCCAGCACTAGAAACCTTAAATCCCACCCCCGTTTTGGCCCCTTTACCTAAACTCTTTTGGGATCATGTTGTGTGGTGAGTAACTTTGGTTTTCTCATTCACAATGGGTTTTTCAATAACCACACCATGTTCCTCATTTGTCTTTCCCAAACTGGTCCGAATTCCATGACCCTAATCTATGATCTCCCAATGGGAGATACACATCGGGCGTGTATACTTTTCTAGCCTGCACACATTTCATTAAACCATGTCCCCTCTTAATGGTCAACTCTGCAACCTTAATCTAGGAGCGTGTGACCCCAAAAACTTTGTCCTTGGAATGGGATTTTACTCCATCTATCTGAAACATGTTATTGGCGTACTCTGATGAATTTTGGAAAAGAACACAATGTGTGGAGTTTTCATATGGACATTTCCTCTTTTCATGATCACGATTCATGACCCTTTATTTGGATCATCATCCCCATTCATGTCTAAAGGGACCCCCTTTATGGCCTGGTCTCATGCCACATTAGATCACCTACCGTCATGGGCCAACACCCCAGAAGACCCCGGACGACATTTTGGGAAATGTCCTATGTTTCAAACATGGTCAGTGGTCAAACCTCATTTTCATGTTCCCATGTCAGGTTTACTAAAAATTGATGCGGTGTTTCGAACATGGTAAACAATTATCCTTTATCGTTACACCACCATCATTGTGATCTAGATCTTAGGGACCATAACTCACATCTTTCCACTACCTTATGTTCAAGTGGGATTCCAACACACTCAGGTTTACACAACGACGCATTATAGAATGTACCATCAGTACTCCAGGTTTCCCACATCGTGCATGACTCTTGTAGTCTTAGTAGTTTTGGTGGGGCATGTACTCATGCGGCTATTCCATACAGTCTTTTTTTCCTGCACTACATTAAACTATGATCCCATAACTACGTGAATCTTGATTCCCATCCTCATGGGATACATAAGAATATCTGACCACTTTTCCTCAGGCCTAGCCTAACTTCAACTCTTGGTCCCTTGACCTAAGAAACTTCCTCTTGGGATACGTAGTATGTTGGACTCTTTATGTCCTCCTTCATTTCTGGTTTATAGCTACTGCATCACATACTTCCTTTTTGGGATCTCCCCTTTTACTCTCTGTCCTACCGTATGAAGTTAAACTACCTGAGTCCCCATGTCCTCGATGCATGAAATTAACCCCTGGTTCTACCCTAAAAAGCACAGGATTCCCCATGGTAATGATGGGATGCGTCAGCTTCCTCTCCAAAAAGGATTCCCCCTACCATCATTGGTCTCTGACCAGGATGTTCTTGAGAAATATGGTTTTATTGATTCGCATCTATATGGGACAAGTTATGACATATAGGCCTTTCACCTCGGGCCCAGATCCTAGGTCGTTAACCCTTCTCGCCCTTCATCCCCAATCACGTTATAGGAAGTATGACCTTAAAACTAGGTACACCATCCTTTCTGGAAGTATTTATGATTCATGATCATACTGATGCACCCACCTAATGTGTTTTCATCATGGTGGTGTAATTTCAATAGTGTCGGATTCCATTCGAACAAACCCATCACTCCCCCCACCAAGATTCGCGTACCCTTTATTTAGACCCTCGTCCTCTTTCATTCCTGAGTAAACCACATAACAGTTTGGATGATCGGCCTATGAATCACTTAATATCTTGGGAAAACATTACAGAAGACTAATGGATGAAATTTTGAGTCAGGACCCATATTTCGAACATGGTCAGTGGTCAGCCCTAATTTGTTATCCCAATTTCATGATACCATAAAACGGATGATGTGTTTCAAACACGGTATATAGTTATCCTTCATTGTCATGCCACACCTATATTATTCATAATTTTGTGTATAGTTGTTTATGTTTTCCATTCCATTTTTTTAGATTTATTCAAGAACCACTGGCTTTACCCCACTCATGCACGAGAGCACATTTAGAAAATGGAAATTCGACATTTCTGAGAGCTTAATTCTCTTTTCAGGCCTCCCTATTTATTCTTGGAAAAATAGATCCACTTTTCAAACCATGGAGGTCCAAATCTTAGATGCCACATTCATATTTGGAAGGAATAATGAAACAGTTATCCCTTATTTCTCACATCGGGTCTGAACCACATGAGCTTAGGGATTGATCCCTTGATATTTTACGAATTTGATGGACATTCAGTAAACCAAAACAAATAATGGAACTCATGATTGAATCCAGTGTAAATAAGAAAAGCATGAAAGTAAATTTTTTAGTTTACATACATTACAACACCCAAGGATTACCCCCTCCCTTGGATGGTTGTACCTCTTCGATAGAGCGTTCCAGCTCTGCTACCCTATGGCTTGTGGAGTCCAAGATCTATTTTCACCTGTTTAGCTCCTGATCCTCTTTGGAGGCAATGGGAATAGTTTATTAACATTGATCCATGCCCAGTCCTTGTCAGCTCAGATAGTGGCCATATCCTTAGAGACTTTCTTCAATCGTTCTTCAGCCTCTACCAGCTGGGCCTTCAGCGTGATATAAGCCTTCATTGTGCATTAACAAAAGTGGAATACTCATCTTCCTGTTCCCACAGCTGTTGGATCTCATTTCCATCCTTCGGGATCCTCTTGATGTTCTCCGCTTTCCTTCTCTTCCAACTTACATCAAGGCCACAATCATGTTCTTGAATCTTCTCTGCCATGAAGTCTCAGATTAGCATATGCGGGAGTTGGGAATCCACTCCTCCAGTGCACAGTTCACGCAACCGGGAAATAATCCCCCCCCCCACTTAGTCTATCCATTGTGCTTGAGGGGTCTCCCTAATGAATCGCATGATCATCTTATATGACCGGTGACAAACGATTTTTCTATCCTCTTCATCCGATGTCATCTCATGTCGGTCTGTAGATTTGGAGGGTTCATATGCAGGAAACACCTCCAGGAACTCATCAGTAGGGTCTGCATATGATGTCTGATAAGGTAGGTCAGGACCCATGTCAGTATTTTGATCCTCATAATCAGATTCAACCTCAATGATTTTAGTATTGGTCTTGTTGATGGTCCCGCCTATTATTTGGAGAATTTTAGTTTGGTCAGCTTAGGTTTCTGCTTCCATTTCCACCATCATTCCCCTAGGAACGACAGTTCCATGAGATCCAACCAACCTCTCCAAGGTAGTCCATGCCATTTGAAGAACTATGCATACAAAAAATACATGGATATCACATAACCAGATCAATAGATAAAAGATAAAAATTCCATAGATGATACATAAAGAGGTCAAATAGTAATTATTGATCCTAATTTGTTGATGTTGGGTCCCCGAGGCATGGCCCCACATATATGGTTGGGAAGTACAAAGGCTCCAGGAGAACCACCCTAGGAGTCACAGCCCTATTAAGCATGTTAATCATCGTAGTCGTAGGCGCAAATCCCAAATTTCCCACAACAACATCTACTATTTGGAAGGAGTGAGTTTTTTGTACGAGTCCCTCCTGCACAGTTCATATATTAGTTGAGAAGTCCTAAATGACCTGGATGAATACTATGGGGAAGTGGCCTAGGATTTTACCTCAAGGGACTCTAAAAACTCTTCCAGCTCTAGGTTTGAATTACTGACCTCACCCTCCTCCACAAGACACCTTCCACCGTCCCCCTTCACCTAGGTGGACTTGTCTAATTCTTTGGGAAGAGGGATGTTCTCTCTCAATTCAGTGGCCAAAAATTGTGGAGGGTCCATTCGATCAAGAATCACCTTCACTCAATCCATCATTGGGTGCGGAGCACCCCAGGAGTGCACAAAGTCCTCCATCTCGGCAGGGTACTGCTCCCCTTCAAGTTGGGATGTCATAAAGCCATCCTTGAAAGGATAGATCCCCAGGAATCCATCTCGAGAAGGTTCATATGGTGCCACATCTCGGATGGGTTGAGTAATTCTCTGTTGACATCCCATATGTCCCAAGACTTCAGGAAGATATTGTTCTTAGTCATGTCTATGTGGCGTAACCGCTTCCTCAGAGCCTAGGTGGGTATCCTATGGAACCCCTTGGTCAGCCTCCTCTTTGGATAACTTTTCTCCCCTATGATCACCAAGTCCTCCACAATCGTATACATCTTGATCAGTGCGGGACTCTCCACCAATATAGCTCTACCACCACGGACCTTCCTCGCCAGCTTTTAGCCTCGACCACAAGGTTTGGGAGGCACCCCATCACTAGCATGGATGGTCATCTAGTTCACCATTTCCCCCAGGTAGGCTACCTCTAAACTATTGGCATATTCCTTAACCATCCCATAGACAACTGTGGGTGGAGGAAGCTCATTTTGCATCTTCCCATCCTCCTATGTTAACATGATCCAGATCTACCTCATCACACATTATGGATCCTCATGGGTCACTCCCAAGTAGACATGCGGGGTCAGCCGCTGAATGTAATGGAATATCCTCATGAAACGGTGCAACATGTACTGCATTCAGAGAGGCTCGTAGTCGAACCACGCCACCAAGACTCCACCCCGAAAGGATAGGTTGTAGGATAGATGCTCTTATATTCCCTAGACTTCATTAGTGAACACCCCTGTTGGAAATGGTAATGAGTGGAGGTTGAATGCGTCCGCATTCCAAACTCTCTGCATCACCAATTATAGGGTTTTCTTGGTCAAAAAACACCCCAACGTGATCACAATGGGTGGTCAGATGTCGGATCCTTGAGGATAAATGGGGTTTAGATATTCATAGATTCCCCTAACATGTGTCGTTATCCACCCATACAGAAGATGGAATGACTCACATATCATCTGTGGATTCTTACCATAACTGATGTTCCATAACACCTTATACAGCTTATCAAGAATTGGATTTCCCGGGTTTACCAACTCCCCTATTGCCAATATAGACTCTATAATAACCGTTCTCAATCACACGCCCATGTTCATGTCCCTCCCTGGCAGAATCCAGCCATAGATATATGCCGAAATGAACACAGCCAACCTAACCACCAGTTTCTGCTCAGTGCTGACACTGAATCCCCATGTCTTCTACTATATTTCCTCTAGGAGTTGTCAATATGATTTCTCTTTTCCTCTCTAAACCCCCTTCGGGGAGGTCTGAGGCATCACATGAAACTGTCCATCTTTAGGATAATTCAAGAACATATCTAAACATCGCTTAAAGTGGCCATCCCTCAATGAATCCATATTCTCCCCTGTCACTAGGATCATCAACGTCTTTGCCAGTGGCGACATCTCCTCTGGGTCCTCCCATGTATTCGCGGCAAGAAGAATCTTGTCTTACATTTCCCCCAGAATCGAGACCCCCTGATTTGATGCATGTCCCAGAGGCTGATACAAACCTTCCCCATGGTGAAGATGGAAGGTATTGGTCCTCAATGAAAACCTACTCACCAACTCTGGCATCAGCTTATTCAGCTGGTAGATGTAAAATTGGGAAGCCTAATCTGCCTCATACAGGCACACTCACCTTAGCTCTTCCCCAAAATCCCCGCACGAGGCGCATACCAAATAGGTCAATGCCCAATCTTCCGTGAAATTTATGCCCTGACGCTGGTCCCACTAATCAGTCCACCCCTTCTCCGGGTTCCACAATGTCTCCTTCAAAATGGTGTGGTACATTGGGGGGGATGTATCTAGATACAATGCCTTTCGGTTAATATTATTCATGTGGTTACACAGGAAATCAGTATTGACGGGTGTGAAATCCTCCCATGAATGGCTGTCAGCCACCCTAAACCACTAGCGCTGGCACAGAGAACTCCTAAACATGTAATCCGGCTCATCCCTTCTCACTTCAGAAATGGAAGTGTCATCCCGCGGACCTAAGACATATATAAGGAGCCTTTTGAACAGTGGTTAGTTATTTTGACCCTCTGAGAGTAGTGCCACAAGAAGCTCAAGGTACTAATGGATTTTTACATATTCCCTGATACCCAATTTATTCGCCGTTTCTTCTCTCTATGCATCATCTGCATGGACCCCCCTAGAAGCTTCCTAATGAGCCATTCAGTCTTCATGGTTTTTCAAAATCTTTTCTTAGATCAAAGAGCTCAATCGCGAATATCAGTCACGAATCTCGATCATAGGTACAGGTCATAGAGACCTACCATAGTCCTTTCAGACACAATCTACAAAGTGCACACTCACAGAGTCGAAGGACTTGTTGTGTGTTGCGGAGAAGAAAGGCCCGATTCTCAAACAAAAATTTCAGATCTAGTGGAGCTTCAAGAATCGATTGCACAATCTCAAAAAAAATGAAGATGAGAATGGAAAAAATATTATTAAACCTCCCATTTTTATAGGTGATGACCCCCCTTGATTTGTAGCACTTCTGGCCGCGATGAGCTTTGTGGAGCTCTCAACCCTCACGTCACCTCTTCGCATCATGACCCTGCTTCGCATGATGATTTTAGATTGGCCTAATTTTTTTTTCATTTATCCTTAATCTTAGACCCTCTTTTTGTCCTCATCTCCATGTCTGAGGGGGGTCATTTGTTGGAAGCCAAATATGTGCAGAAGAAAAAGAAAAAATTAGAAAACCAATTCTAAAAGAGGCTGCCTCGCGAAGCCCATTCGCGGAGCCCCTTAGCACCGAGACATTTTCATAGCCCTGCAGCACCATGGTCAGTGTGAAGCCAAAACCCCTTGGCAGTCACCGTAGAGAAAAGAGGTAGGAGGCTCCACAATTACCATGAAATTACTAGGAAGCTACACACCGAGGGGGGAGCCGAATCGACCTATGCAAGACTGTCAAACTTGACAAAAGCATCTGCAATCGCCAAACAGAGAACCCAAGAGAGCTCCATGCTGAGGAGGGGATGATGATTGAATTCACAGTTATGAAGAACTTAACACAATTTGTGGCCGATCGTGGAGCACCTCGTGGCTTTGCACCGATTTTTCCCTGCTTCGTGATGCCCCTCACCTATAAATATCAGGATCCCATTGAGCCCAAGGGACGGATACTGCGACCATTCCCCTTATCAACTCTCAAATATCAAAGAACCATTTTCACTACGAAACCTTGAGAAAAATGAGATCTTACAGGTACTTCATCATTGCAAAGTACCCTTCCTTAGATCAAATAAAACCCCTCTTCAGGAAGGGATGCCCTTTGGGGATCCCGCGGGCCATCGCAGTGGAGGGATATCCCTAAGGGGACTCGGGTATTCACAAATCACTCATTATTTTTGAATTAAGTTCCACGCACAAGTGAACCACGTGCTAAGGTAGGGTCACAGTGCTTCGCGAATCACACTGGTTCGCATTGTAATTCTTTTCAAGGTACCCATGCTTAGCGAAGTCCTACTCCGTGAAAGCCCTTCCACTTCATGAAGCACCATTCATATGAATCTATACCCAATACCTATTCTAGGACACTCCACTTCATGAAGAAAACCCCTTTTTTAATCCCTTCCACTACATGGACAACTATATCCTCACAAGTTCCTTTTTTGTTAACCCAGTTTATTCTCAAACCCTTCTCCCGTACGACCTTCAAGGTTTGTAAAAAGTGATTTCAAGGTCCCTTGGGCAGTGATTTACGTTGCATTTCTTAGCCTTATGCTTCTTCGAATAGGCATGATTATAGATATTGCTTCATCTCATAACCATGATAACGTGGGACCCTTAGTAGATCACTCCACAACACTGCCTCGTCACGACATTGCTGATGCCTTACCTTCCCCAAGGGTGGGTGGGTATTAGTAATCTAAGTCTTAGGGGTGCGGAGTGAACCTGCCTCGTCCGAGCTGTTGGATGTTAAACTCTTAAGCACCATAATCCTCAACACATGATGTTAAACTGTGACATTTCCCAATGCAATACACTTGGGGCACCCAGTCTCGTACATTCTACACACTCACCGGTCTCCATGGGAGTGAAATCTTCTTCACATGGAATGAGATCCTAATTTATGGAGCGACGTCTATCCACAGGGAAGGGAAACCATCCTGGTGTAATCACCTAGAATTTCTTGTAGGAGGATTCATCCCTACCCCTCATCTCTTCATCGATGCCAAAGACCAGAGTAGATATGGGCACATGGACCTTTGTTATTCCATCTCTCTCCCTCTAGGAATTGTCTCCATCGGGCCTCCAACCTAGAGTAAGTCCCAATATCCATCTCTATAGGCTGCTAACCACATGTAATCCCCTATTTTATCTATAGTCCACTAACAAAATGTAATCCCATGTTTCCTCTTTGAGACGCTGGCCACATTTAAGACCCACATCGCTTTCTTTTAAGGCACCTTTTGCGACGTGATCGTCATGTCTTTGATGCCTCTTATTTCTCACACCGATAATGACTCATGTGGGCTTAGAGTAGGAATTGACCATGGAATCCTTACCTGGGCCACCATAGCGTGTAATACCCAAATCCATACTGAAATACGTGTACATTGATCCTTGTCTCCTTGAAAAGGTGCATTGGACACCTCCATGAGGTTCAAGCCCAACACCTTCTTATCCTGACCCATTCATGTCGGTTCACCTTCATCCCGCTTGATGTAAAACTGTATCCCTAATACCGAACTACATGGAATTTTATCATTGCCTCCTAGACAAGGTACGTAGGTAGCCTCCTTAAGGGTCAAGCCCCAATCCTACTTATCCCGACACCTTCACGTCGGTACACCTTCATCCCACATGATGTTAAACTATATCCCTCATATCGAACTACATGTACATGGATTCTTTTCTCCTAAAAAAGTTACATGGTAAGCCTCCATGAGATTCAAGCACAATACCTAATTGTTCTGACCCCTTCACGGTGGTTCACCTTCATCCCACATGACGTTAAACTGTATTCCTCGTTCTAAACTATGGGTAATTTGATCCATGTATCCTAGGTAGGGTGCGTGGGAATCCACCTTGAGGTTCAATTCCAACACCCATCGGTCCTGACTACCATATATCGGTCTACCCATTTCCTACATGAATTTATATTGTACACCAATTTTCATCCCGCAAGATGTTAAACTATACCCATTCGAACAACGTGGGCTTTGATCCTTGTCTCCAAGATAGGGTATGTAGGAATCCTCCCTGAGGTCCAGCCCCAATCGAAGGTCAGCCATTGTGGTCCCTAATCGATAGTAATCCATTGTGATCCACAACCCACGGTAAGCCATTGTGATCCCCAGTTGATGGTAAGCCATTGTCACTCCAACCAGCGGTATGCCACTGTCACCCCAACCAGAATTAAGTTGTTGTCACCCCATCCAGTGGTAAGACGTTCCAGTCCTCAATTGATGGTAACCCATTGTAGTACCATTTTGGGACCCACATATAATGTCTAGACCCACAGTGTCATACCAACTATGGATACTAACCATGCATAAGCCCCAGTGTTTCATCAGTTCTTTTTACTATGCATGCACCCCAATTCGATACCATTATCCTAAACTACGTTGACTGTGATTCCCTACCATATGGATATATAGGAAGCCTCCCATGAGGATCAATCCACAAAATAATATCCCATCTTGGTCTATCCCTCGAGCCTATGTGTTTCCGGAAGGTCATGCCCCAACCTGGAAGTTCTACTCCCTCTAGATCTCATCCATGCGTCCATTCTCATGGGATATCTCCTGAGGTGTCCCATTTCCCCACTGAACTACATGGACATCGATTCCCTACCATGGGGATACGTTAGAGGTATCTTCGAGACTCAAGCCCAACATCATCATTGTTCTCATTTTGGTTCCATGTCATTCTCCATCCACTCTCAACCATCCATATCCATCTTGATTCTTACCTGAGCTGATATGTCTCGGTGAGATCATGTCACCCACTTTCTCACTGCTCCTAGCAGCAATCAGGTCACAAACCATGCATTATCCCTAGAATAATTATTCCCTGAAGGGGTTCCACCCATTTGATCCACTCTTATCAATGTTTCAATCAGTATGATCCATATCCGATAGACGTTAAACTTTCAGGATACCCTGTGTTAAACATGGGAAGCTAAGGAAAACCATAGATGCATTCTTATGTTATATAATTCCCTACAAACGACTTGGGATTCCTCAGGCTTCCTCACCCTCAATAAGCCTTATTGTAAGGGGAAGAAAACTAGACACACCATTGTTCTAGCGTCTAGACATTCCAGTGATGTCCAATGTGACTAATCCCCCGACTGAATGTTGCAGCCATGACTTGACCCTTTTGAACGTCCAGACAGGAGAATTGTAATTAATCGACATCCATGAAGACGTGGAACTAGAAAGTGTTTCACGAACAACACCATAAGTATATGAGGGAGACCTGGACAAGGTAAGAAGTTCATAGGAGGAATCCACTGAATGAGGAACCGACACCCCATCATCTCATTTCGATCAAGGATAAAATGTCCCTGAATAAGAGACAGATGCTACCAGCCTTTAGAAAGTGAGAATGCTGGAAAACAGTATAGTGCGTCCTCCAAAAAAGATGGATGTGCACCCTGATGAAATAATTGGAAAAAAATTGTGTAAAATCATATCCCAACATGAAATATTTTAAATCAAAATCCAAAATAAAAATAATTTTCTTGAATAAAGAGGAGATCACCTCTTAACATAAGATGGTTCTCTTAAAATCATAGTAGGAGATTCTTAAGATTTTTGGAACATCTTGGGGGGATCTATGTGGTGAAATATAAAGTAAAATCATTCTCCAAGGGTTTTGAGTGAATATTAATTTGAGATTGAGTGGATTTTATAGAAAATAGAGGGGTATTATTTATTAATTTCTATACTTAGGTTTGGAACTATATATAAAAAATAATAAAAACCAAAAACCTTCCCATGGTTTTTCCCATGTTCTATACTAATGAAGAGTGGTTTACAAAATTTTATAATTATTGGAAAATAAATATTTAATATAATACTCCTGGTGATGTGTAAGTGATTCATACTTATACATAATTGATTTTAAATACCATAAAATATAATATTGTTTTTGGAGGACAAGTTAAGGGTTTATAAAATTAGTCGAATAATGTAAGAAGAAAATAATTTTAAATGGGAAACATAATTTTTGTTATTGATACACTTTGTTTTATTTATTATGGCACTTTCTGGATTTTATGATGTCATAATACACTCTATATATTTATATTATTCTTATTTTTTACCTAAAAATTAAATTACATTAGAAAATTTTGAAAAATTAATCGTTGGATAATTTTGTAATACTGATTTTATAAATGATATTTATTTTAAAAAAATAATTCTTTAAATATTTAATTTTAAAATTTGGAATAAAAATTTCCCAGTTATTATATAATATGATTTTTTTATGATCATAAAAGTTTATAACTCTTATAATGTTACATTATCATTTATATTTGAAAAAATTTATTGAATATGAATATTTTATTAAAAATGAAAAATATTTCTATAATTCTTGAATTTAGCAAAAAGTGTGTCTTGATTGAATCTATTTAATTCCCAAAAATAAAATTTGTGGTTCATCATATCAAGATATAATTTTTATTAAACTCTTTATTTATTAATTTATAAAGTAATAATAAAAAATGATAAATATTATCATTATTTTATTTAAAATGAATATATTTGAACCCATACTATTAGGGCCAAGACATATAACCCCTTATTACATCAGTGTATTCCCTAAGGGTATGTTATATGATATAGACACTTTCCTGGGGTGGTCTGGTGAACATTCTTTTAGCCATTATCTTGATAAGCATTGAATTCTCTCATAAACTATTTCTCTCCATATTTAGTTATTATATCTCAACATGGGATTTGTTAAGGTAGAATCCAAAAGATGTCATCTCTCTTGGAAGCTCTAATAAATGGGCATCATACTATACGATACTACTGGTCGAGGCCCTCACTTATTTCATTTGTGTTAATTATACATTATCATAACCCTTAATATATAGTAATATTAATGGTCATTTTATAGTGTATTTTTTATCTATGGTTATGATTATTAATGATATTTTTAAATATTATTATCATTAAAAAACTAAAATAACAAATTAGTGCATCAATTTTCTATAAATATGTTACCTGATAAAAAAATTATTTATTTAAAAAATAATTTCATTTATAAAATTTCTAGTCATCAAATTCATCCCCCATTCTTTAATTTGTCGCTTGAAAATTAATTTAATAAACAAAAAAAATTATGGTACTTCTTTTTCATTACATATTACAATTCCCAGGTAACATATTCAAACTTGTGGTTCTACTATAGTACATTTACTAGGTGAGTTATCTTATTTCATAGAACATTATCTCTTTGATCCAAGATCATTATGAGCTAATAATCATTTTAAATATAATTATCAAATGGTACCACTACTGGATTTAATATATGTGGGAGTTTTCTCTTTAATTCCTTAAAAGGGATACATGGAACATATCATGTACTTGAGATAGGTTTGATGGGAGTTCTAGTCAATAGGTAACAACTCTGATGTGATCAAGAATCTCAAAGGGGCCTAGGTATCATGACCTAAGGATTACATTTTTCCCAAACCACTTGAAATTTTTTCATTAAAATATATGAAGGAACACTTTATCTTAGACCTGATACTCTAGGTCTCATCGATGATTGTATGCATAGATTTTCTATCGAATTTGGGAAGATTATATATGACACAGAATGGTTTTAATCTTCTCTATATTCTCTTGGATAAGATTAGGTTCCCTTATATTAAATTTTCCAACATCATCACAACATTTTAGAGTCTAAATCCTATTCCCATATATATCTTCAAATGGTTCTATTTGAATCCTAGAATGGAAATAGTTGTTATATGTGAACTCCACTAGGGAAATGTGTTGATACCGAAATCCTTGTAAATCCATTGAAAAATATTTCACTATATCCAATAGAGTTTTAATGGTTCTCTCAGACTGGCCATCCATATAAGGGTGATAAATAGTATTAGAACTTAGATACATATCTAACACTTATTGAAGGCCTCTCTAAAACCTCATTATATACCTTAGATCTTTATTGAATAAAATGGAGAGTAGAACTCTATGAACTCTTACCACTTCTCTTATGTATATCTTGGGGATTTTATCAAGAGATAAATATTCCTTGATAGTAGTGAAATACACTAAATTTTTAACGTGATCAAAAACTAACCATATGGAATTTTTTCCTTTAAATTTCCTAGGATGTCCTATAATAAGGTTATGTTTTCCCATTTTGATAATATTATACGAATTGGTTTCATTATACCCTTAGAATTCTATTATTCATCCCTGAATTTTGGCATACCAAGAATCAAGACAAATATTATGCAATATACAGCTTCATGTTATCCCAATATATGTTTTCTTCGTATCTCTATACATCACAATTAAACCTAGATGAATTGAGAAGGATGAACTATACAAAAAACTATATGTTCTATTTTTAGATCTGGTGTTGATGGAACACATATATGAGTTCTAAACCTTATAATTCCATCTTTATAAAAGTTTACCTCTTTAATATTCAGTACTTTTTTCTAAAACACCAAATCATCATTCTAGGCCTCTATGATCCTCTCAATAATGGATGTTTGAGCAGTTATTTGAGAAATGTAAAATGTTGATCCATTTATTATTCTCATTTCCATACTTTTATTTTCAGATAATATTATATGTCTTGTTATCCTATTCATGGATAGGTTTAGAGGATCCTTTCCACTCATAGAATATGTCGCTTTTTTCCATCCCTAGATGGTAATGGATTTAATAATCATAATACTTGATCAGATCTAACCACCTTAAATGGTGTATATTGAGTTCGTTTTTTGTGAATTTATTCACGGGACTTTTAAGATCTATAAATATGTCACACTTCTCTCCATTGATATTATATAGATAAATATTCAATAAGAAGATAAATATAGCCAATTATAAATAGTGTGTTCTGTATTTCAATAATTTATATTTAATTAGAAGGTGGCATATTCCATCACATTTATATACTTCCTGAGCACACAACCCAGTCCCTCTTTGGAAACATTTTTTCAAATCACAAGTCCTCATCAAAAGGCAGGTTAGGTGTGTATAAGTGCAGGGATTAAACTATTCATTAACTCCTCAAAACTCACTTGACATTCATTATTTAGATGAAACTTAACTCCATTTTGAGTTATATTTGTTATTTGACTTGAAAAGTGTGATAATTTTCTAAAAATTCTATTATATTACCCACATAATTCAACGAAACTATATATTGTTATCATATATGTTGTTTTTATACATCCTTCAACTGCAATTTTTTTATGAATCCATTGATATCCCTTTTTGGTGATAACATACCCCTATAATGTTACTTATTTTTTAAAAATCACATTTACTATACTTTGATAGAACTTTTCATTCCCAAAGGTCATTAGTACAATATTAAAATTATTGTCTTATTCCACCTTTCTTTTGGATTAGATATTAATATCATATAAAATACTACCAATAATTTTTCAAGGTAATCCATAAAGACTCTATTCATTTTGTTCATGGATATATCTAGTGCATTAGTGAGTTCAAATGGAATCATTTTGAAATCATAGTGCTCAAACCTTTTATGAAAAGTAGTCTTAGGGATATATGCCTTTACCTTTACTTGTTAATATCCTGGATTAGAATCATTCTAGAGAAGTATTGGGCCCCCATAGTTGATTTTACAAATCGTCAATCTATGAAAAAGGATAATTATTATTTAACATGATCTTGTTTTGATCATGATAATAAATTCAAAGGTTCATTTACCCATCCTTATTCGTAATGAAAAAGACCAATTCACCTCATGATGAAGCTCTTGGGAATATAAACCATTTATCGAATTTATTTTATAGATTCTTATCCATATCATGAAATTCAATAGTGGAAATGCTATATGTATTCTTGGATGTTCAAAAATATCTAGGTATAAGATAAATTTAGAACTAAACCTCTCGATTAAGAGGAAGACAAGGAAATTATTTGGGAAACACATCATTGAATTCCCTAACAATGTTCATGTCGTCAAAGATTATATTTTCATTTATCTCAATTATTTTAGCTAAATATACTTACTCACGTGGAAATAATATTCATACTTGATATTATTATACTGAAGAAGATTCAAGCTCTTAATTTAACTTATATATAATTAGTGGGTGATTTTTTATACGAATGGTGATTTTCTTCTCTCAAAAATTTATATTGTCTCTATACAAGTAAAGCTGATTCATGCCTTGAATAACATTGAATTCCATTAAAGGGATTATCATAAGGTTTTCTGTGTAATTCATCCCACAAATTTTTATAGGTTCTGAGTTATATACATTGGAAGAAATAATTGACTCGTTTTATATATTCACTAATAATCAGACTTCCATGTATTGAGGTGGTTTTTGTGGAGTTATATTTAACTTGTGTGATATGAAATAATTCATAATACCAAAAAGAAGTAGTACATTCACTAGACATGAATGAATAAATAACATACCTTTCACCACATCATTTTTGAGGTCCACCTAAGTAGTTGTGATGGAATAAAATTCCTTAATCTCTAGGCCTTGGTGTTTATTTTCATTAATTTTAATTTATAACCCTTGGATTAGTATATTTATTCCCATAGTTTCTTTTTTTCCTTATTGTTGGAACATTATACAATAGTCTTAGGGTTTACTAGTGTATACCTTTCTTCCATCACATTAGTGGGTTTCTACTATTGGTAATCTCTAGCTAGGTTTCCTTCATTCACACATTGAAAGAATTTATGTTCCCCCTTTATGAATGTTTTTGGATTCCTCTTCACAGACATTGAAAAGTGGGATTTGGACATTTTTCCTGTTGGGTGGAGAAAAACGGGAAGGATGGCAAGAGGGGGGGTGAATTGCCTTTTAAAAAATGATTAACAAATTATAATCAAAGTAAAGAATGCAGCGGAAATAAAAGAGGCAAGACACGCAATTGATAACGGAGTTCGGCCAAAAACTCGGCCTACGTCTCCGCTCCCAACTCAACCGTTGAGAGATTCCTACCGCTTGATTTTCAATGGTTTTAGCAAGAAACCCACTAGGCTTTGAGGTAGCACTAGGACCATTACAGCTTGCTTTTGGTGGTTAAGCAAGAACCCACTTGCTTTTAATGGTTTAGCAAGAACCCACTATCCTTCTTACAGGTGAAGGATAGCTCACCTATGTCTCAAGCTATTTAAAGGAAAGCTTGACAACCTTTTCACACCTTAATGGTGATGTGAAACCCAAAAGAAAGAGGGGATGAGAAATAGAGTGGTTTGTAGACACAAACCCAAATTAAGCTCAAAATAGATAAACAAGAAAAACCGTATTTAAGGAAGTCTTGGGCGCCTTTGATTGATTGGAGATGTTGAAGGCCGCTTCCAAGCTTCTTTGAAGGAGCTCCTTGGATGTGGAAGTTGTTGGAGCAAGGTGGGTTCCTTGAAGGAAGTTCGCCGGAGGTTGGCCAAATGATGAACAACGTGTCCGTGGGCTTTGTATATGATCCGGTAAGTGTCCGGGGCTTGCTAAGCCTTTATTTATAGGAATGGAACCCATTGGGGGCCTTCGGAGCTGTTGGAGAGGTCTTCGGAGCCGTTGGAGGCCAAAAGAGGGTTGACTGGTCAAAGCCAACGGCTAGTTTGACCGGGCTACCGGCTGGCCGGTACAGCTCCACCGGCTGGCTGGTGCCTTGGATGTTGAGAAGGCCTTCTGCCCAGGCAGCACCGGCTGACCGGTGATAGAGCCACCGGCTGGCCGGTGGTGAGGCAGTAGCCATCACTGTTGCATCAGGTTGCCACCGGCTGGCCGGTGACAGAGCCACCGGCTGACCGGTGGAACCTGGCAGTGGGCAATGCCTCTGCCAGGTCCACCGGCTGGCCGGTGCTATCACACCGGTTGGCCGGTGGACTGAAATTCAGTCCACTTCTTGATTCTTTCTTGGGCCATTTTCTTGGCAACCTTGTGCCTATCATTCAAAAACACTTCAAACAATATTAGACAAATAATAAGGTGATTGTGATCATGAAAATCAAACAACGAGGGGAACGAGAGGTACAACAATCTCCCCCTATTTTGATGATCACAATCACCAAAACAATAAAAGTAAAATACATAAAATAAAGACATTCTTAAGGGATAAAGAAAGTAAATGCTAAGCATGATCAAAAGGATTCTCCCCCAGTCAATCAAGAATTTCTCCCCCTTTGTGATTACCAAAATAGCACGGGGCATAGAACTTGATTGAGGGAAAGAGTTGAAAAACAAGATGGAGATTTGAAAAATCAATTGAGATTTTTGAAATTGAAATGAAAATTTGAATAACAGTTTGAATTGAAAGTTTTGAATCAAATACCAATTGAAATTTGAAATTTGAAACCAAATGAAATTTTTGAAATTGAGAGTTTTGAATCAAAAATGAATTGAAAATTTAAATTGAAAAATGAATCGAAAGAGATTCTTAAATTTAAGAAAATTTCTCCCCCTAAATAAAACAAAAGATCATCGAGGAAACGAAACTA
Source organism: Viscum album (assembly GCA_963277665.1). Taxonomy (NCBI): domain Eukaryota; kingdom Viridiplantae; phylum Streptophyta; class Magnoliopsida; order Santalales; family Viscaceae; genus Viscum; species Viscum album. The sequence continues at coordinate 211,682,019 of OY728123.1, forward strand.
TTTTTGGCCCGGAGAGACTCGCCAAAAGGGATTTTTCAATCCAAATTTGTTTCATGGCGGGTCTTCTCCTATAAAACTCGTCCGAATAAAAAATAGATTTGGGTTGACCGTACCGGGCATTTTTGCAATCACACTCATAAATGAGGTGCCCGGGTTTCTTACGATAATTGCAAAATTTATAACTAGAGCTCCCCCTTACAAAAATAGTAGGTTCATGTGAAGAGGAAGCTTGCTTGGAATAGCCAAGCCCTTGGGTGGTTCGGGATACGCGTTGGGAACCAAGCAAATTGTTCAAATTTTGTTCACCTTGGGTGAACTTGGCTAGAGTCTCCCTTAGATCTTTGATAGTTGATTCCATGGAATCAATATCGGGAAGATTTTGGATTTTGAGGGACATCTCTTCCTTCTCTTTGAGAAGTTGTTCTTTTTCGGAAGAGAGTTTTTTGAAATTCTTTTTTAAAGAATCAAATTTGGAAGAAAGTTCGTGAAAACCTTCCTCCAATTGATCTCTAGCATGTTGGAGTTCTTCATATGATAAATGATTAAAAGAATTAGAAGAACTTGAGGAGGAAGAATAGGAAGAGGATGATGATACCTCATGTTTTGCCATTAGGAATTTTGTACCTTGGTCGCTTGAGGAGGAGGAGGAGGAGGATGATGAGGTGTCACTCCATGTCGCCTTGAGGACCTTTTTCTTTCCTTTTTCCTTTTGCGTGGCCCATTTTTTGTTGAGTGGGCAATCGGTCTTGTAATGCCCTTTTTGGCCGCACCCGTAGCATTTTACCTTGGGCTCGGATCTTGTGGTGGGTTCTTGCTTTCGCGCCTTGCGAGATTTCTTCTTCTTCTTGTGCTTCTTCATAAATTTGTGCATTTGGCGGGTGAGATTCTCCATTTCCGAGTCGCCGCTTGAAGATGAAGAAGATGAGGAAGATGAGGATGATGAGGAGGAGCTTACTTCTTTTTGTACCTTGAGGGCGATGTTCTTTAGTGTCTTGATTGGTGTGCCCTCCTTTTGAGCTTGCCTCCTCATCGTGATCTCGTAGGTCATTAGGGATCCAATGACCTCCTCAACCGGCATGTTTTTGACATCCTTAGCTTCTTGGATTGCCGTCACTTTAGGTGCCCATGAGCTCGGAAGGACCCATAGAATCTTCTTGACCATTGCTTCAGCTGAAACATCATCACCAAGAGATTTTCTACCATTGCAAACGTCAGTGAAGCATGTAAACATTTCAAAAATAGACTCATTTGGATGCATTGAAAAAGATTCAAAGTCTTGTCTATACATATCTAATCTAGTATCTTTGACTTTATTAGTGCCTTCATGGGTCACTTCTAAAAGCTTCCAAATTTCTTGTGAAGTGGTGCAAGTGGATACATGATTAAATTCATTTCTATCTAACCCGCAATGAAGAGCATTCATGGCTTTGCCATCAAGCTCAAAATTATTAATATCGGCGGGGGTCCATTTGGATTCGTCGGGGGAAGACAAAGAATAACCTTGCATGACAATTTTGTAAATAGGATATCCTATGCTTCTTAAAAAAGTGGTCATGCGGGTTTTCCAATAATTATAGTCGGTCCCATAAAAAAATGGAGCACGACCCAAAGAAAAGCCTTCGGGGGCGAAAGAGGTTGAAGCCATCAAAAAAGATCATGAATTTGAAACCGGTTAGGGTATTACTCAAATTTTCCCTCTGATACCAATTGTTGGGCGAAGAAAAACGGGAAGGATGGCAAGAGGGGGGTGAATTTCCTTTTAAAAAATGATTAACAAATTAAAATCAAAGTAACGAATGCAGTGGAAATAAAAGAGGCAAGACACGCAATTGATAACGGAGTTCGGCCAAAAACCCGGCCTACGTCTCCGCTCCCAACTCAACCGTTGAGAGATTCCTACCGCTTGCTTTTCAATGGTTTTAGCAAAAAACCCACTAGGCTTTGAGGTAGCACTAGGACCTATTACAGCTTGCTTTTGGTGGTTAAGCAAGAACCCACTTGCTTTTAATGGTTTAGAAAGAACCCACTATCCTTCATACAGGTGAAGGATAGCTCACCTATGTCTCAAGCTATTTAAAGGAAAGCTTGACAACCTTTTCACACCTTAATGGTGATGTGAAACCCAAAAGAAAGAGGGGATGAGAAATAGAGTGGTTTGTAGACACAAACCCAAATTAAGCTCAAAATAGATAAACAAGAAAAACCGTATTTAAGGAAGTCTTGGGCGCCTTTGATTGATTGGAGATGTTGAAGGCCGCTTCCAAGCTTCTTTGAAGGAGATCCTTGGATGTGGAAGTTGTTGGAGCAAGGTGGGTTCCTTGAAGGAAGTTCGCCGGAGGTTGGCCAAATGATGAACAACGTGTCCGTGGGCTTTGTATATGATCTGGTAAGTGTCCGGGGCTTACTCAACCTTTATTTATAGGCATGGAACCCATTGGGGGCCTTCAGAGCCGTTGGAGGCCAAAAGAGGGTTGACTGGTCAAAGCCAATGGCTAGTTTGACCGGGCTACCGGCTGGCCGGTACAGCTCCACCGGCTGGCCGGTGCCTTGGATGTTGAGAAGGCCTTCTGCCCAGGCAGCACCGGCTGACCGGTGACAGAGCCACCGGCTGGCCGGTGGTGAGGCAGTAGCCATCACTGTTGCATCAGGTTGCCACCGGCTGGCCGGTGACAGAGCCACCGGCTGGCCGGTGCTATCACACCGGTTGGCCGGTGGACTGAAATTCAGTCCACTTCTTGATTCTTTCTTGGGCCATTTTCTTGGCAACCTTGTGCCTATCATTCAAAAACACTTCAAACAATATTAGACAAATAATAAGGTGATTGTGATCATGAAAATCAAACAACGAGGGGAACGAGAGGTACAACATTTCCCCCTTGAGATTTCTTAATCATACCTCCCAAATTAAAATCCTCATTTGCATCCAATATCTAGACCAATGAGACCCTTGATATTATATGATATCAATTTTATCTTTGAGGGAACAACAAAAAATTTCATATATGTTTTTAAAGCCTCAAATCACAAACTCTTTTCATATAATTGACTCTATCCCACTAAAGAAGTGATAAAGTTTACTTTTAGGGTCCATAAAAAATCTATAAGAATAACATTCAAGTATTTTAATTTTTTACTCATACATCCCAATGAATTTTATTCTTTTTTCTAAAGTCCAATAAAATACCTATTCATTTTAAGTCAGAGAGTGCGAGGAAAATAAATATTAAAAAATATTTTCTATATTTTTTCCACTCTATCACTTCAATCTCCTCCTCTAGTTTCATATTTTTTTGTCAACATCCACCATTGATCAAACTATCCATTTTTATAATAAACATCCAATAAAAACATATCCTTCTAATAATATTGAAGGAAATATAATATTTTTTCAATGGATTTGATCTATTATTCTATGATTATGGTATTATAAGATCCATTGAAATTTAGAGGCATTTGTCACATAAAGGACTCAATTGAAACATTTTATTTCTTAGTGGGATGTGGGTGGCCGTCCTAATGTATGTTTCTATTAAAAACTTGATTTAATAAGGAATTTATTATCATGAAGTTCCCAACTCCTACTCCCATCAGGTTAGGTATATCGTTTGGGTCGTCATCACATTTCCCCTCACATTGGTTATTTAGTTATTTTCTCTTATTTTAATCCATTAACTAAAATAAATTGAAATTTGGGATGAGAATTTTTAAATATTAAACACATAATTAGGAAACTACTACTATTAAATGGATAACTCATAAGTGGAATATATTCCTTAACCAATAAATTTATAAGATTCAATATAATTTATTAATGTTCAATTTGGTAACATATAATTTTATAGTAATTTTTATTCCCTTAATAATATTTCATAATGAGCTTGTAAATTAACCAAAGCATATCCCCTGAGAGTTTTAAACTATGTATAATGTAAGGCCTCTTTTTTATTCATTACGTGATGATTGAGTCAATCCAAATTTATCCTTTTGGGGCTATTACCCCATGGTACAACTCTGCTATGTCCACATCCATTTTTTGTATCTAGACATGCATTTTTTATTAAAATCCAATTAATCTCTAATTTTACAAAATTTATGTATTTTATCCAATGTTTAGTATTATCCATGTGTCTTTCACTAGGGTTTTGTAATCTTATTCCACAAAATTACAATACTTTCCTCTGATATCAACTATGAAAAACCATATTCTAATACACCTAAATTATTGATTTATTAAATAATGGTAAACATAATGAAATCCTAGAAGATAATTAGTCCTAGTATCTTTTTTAAATTAATTATAACAAAATAACTGTAAACATAGGTAAAAAAATACTTAAAAACTCCACAACATGCCCTTAAAATTCCATTGTTCTTCTAAAACTGCATGGGATAGCCTAGAAATATAGATAAGAAATGGGTGAGATATAAATCCCAGTAAGTGAAAAATAAAATAATTGAATACTTTAAAGTAGTACATGTGATTTAAGAGTCATAACATGGTAACATAAGAGGGTTGTGGAACATAAATGTGAACATCGTTGAATGATATATGATAATAACATAAAGGAATCATGTGACGGTTGAAAAAGATAAAACATAACATAATAAACATAAGTAGAGGATAAGTACAAATATAACATGGAATATTGTGCTTTAGGTAACCAATCATTCTCTATAAATGGTATCTCATGAGATAAAAACCTTACATAATTCACTGGAGGGCTATATAATTTTGGACTCACTCATTGCCTCCATATCATGGACATGCAAAAGTGTTCCACATTGATCTAGAAACATAAGGATTTATTTAATCACTTTTAATATCATTATAAATGATTTGTGATTATATACATGAAAATATGAAAATAAATTAAGGATAGGTTGTACTAGGTTAATACCCTTGACTAAAAATAGGGATGATTATTCAGTATCTAAATGTTTGGCATAGAAAATCATGGGATAATTTTAGCAGCCTAATGAGGGTACATAAAGATTTATGGAAGGTTTTAATGTCATTGAAAAGAATCTATCATAAAATAGACATCATAAGGATATTAATAATTTTTTTAAAATATACCAATATGAAAAATAAAAATCAAAACGCATAATATGAATAAGATTCTTGAAAAAGAGGAGGAGAGGATCCCTTGCCTCGGGAGGGTGCCTCCAAATGCTTGGGAGGAGTTTCTCAGGATCTTGGTAGAAACTTAGGGGGTTATATATAAGGATATTTTGATTAAATTCATGCTATGAGATTTTTTAAGGAAGAGGTATGGATGGTGGGAGAGTATTTATAGAAAAAAATAGAGTAATTCTTTATTAATTTCTGAACATAGGTTTCAGACTCTATATAATAATATAATACAAACCAAAAACCATTCCAAATATTTTTCAAATGTTTTTTTCAAAGTGTATATTCATTCAATATTTTATAATTATAATAATATAAATATTTTAAACAATATCATTGGTGGTGTGGAATTGAATCATTTTCCTGATGAATTAATATTAAAACGAAAAAATATAATATAATGTTTTTAGGATTAATTTTGGGTTTATACAATTAATAATATAATATGAAAACAAATTATTTTAAATGGGAAAAAATTTAGGTCTGAGATACTCTATATATTATTTATTACATCACATTTGGGTCATTATGGTGTCATGATACATACCGTATATTTATACTATATTTAATTTTTACCCAAAAATCAATTATATCAAAAAATTATGAAAACATAATCTTTGGATAATTTTTACACGATGATTTCAAATAAATATTTATTTTATTTAAATAATTCTCTAAATATAAAAATTAGTGCTTTTAAATAAAAAATAAACACTTCATGAAAAATATAGGTTTTTACCACAATAACAATTTATGACCATTATAAATACTAAATTTAAATTTATTAAATTATAATATCATTTATATATATAGGAATATTATTTAAAAATAATATTTTAATAAAAAAATAACTATTTAAAAAATTCCAGAATTCATCAAAAATAGTGTTCTGATTGAAGCGATATATTTCCAAAAAAATAAAATTTTTGTTTCATTATATTAAAATAAATTTTTAATTAAAATCATTGTTTAATCATTTATAATGTGATAAAAAATTATTAATATAATCATAATTCTATAAAAAAATAAAAATATAAAAATTCATACCGGAATGTCTAAGATACATAACCACTTATTGAACCCAAGTATCCCCTAAGGTTAAGGTGTTCAATGGTGACACTTTCTTTGGGTGGTTTTGAAAACATTGTTTGGATTATGATTTCAATATTATTGACATTCTCAATTAAATTATTTTTATCATGTGTTTTTTTAATCATATATTGTGCTTAGTCTAGGTAAATCTTAGTGATTTCATATCTCTTGAAAGCTGTAATAAATAAGAGTTATATGGTGTGATCCTGTTGTACAAGACCATCATTTCTTCTATCTGTTTCAATTTGAATTTATCATAACCCTTAATATACATTAATCTTATAAATCATTGTATAAAAAATATATTATCAATAGTTATAATATGTAATGATATTTTAAATATGAAAGTCTATAACTGTATTAAATAACAAAAGTAGTGCATGTGTTTTCTATAAATACATTAATTAATAAAGATTTTATTCTTTTGAAAATGGAATTTAGTTTATAAAAGTATGGGTCATCATAATAAATAATATCCTATTCAAATTGATTGTTCAACCATCCATTTATGTAAATATTAAATAGGAAATATTATGTATATTTGAAACATAAATTAATAAATGTTCCTGAGTTCAAACATGTTTATAATTGAAAGATAAGGTTCAAGAATCGTGTATGTCTTAAATCTATACTATATTTTAAGAAGGATATATTTTATGAAGGCCATAGTTTATCTTTTTCTTTTCATCCTGGAAGTACAAAGATGAATGGATATCTAAAAATGTATTTTCAGTGGCACAATATGAAGAGAAATAAGAAAAGTATGTTTCTTGGTGCTTGGTATGTCAACAAGTTAAGTCTGAGAGATAGAAGTCTAATAGAATGTGACAACAATTACCCATAAAAGACTAGAAATGTGAAAAATCAGCATTTATTTTTTCATTAGACTCCCTAAAATATCTAAAGGCCATAATTCTGTTTGGGTTGTGTTTTAGCACATTACTAAGTCATCACACTTCATTTCCATTTGAGAAGATTTATCTCTAGATCATATATCTTGAAAATACATTAAGTAAGTGGTAAGGATACCTCGAGTACCAAATTATATTGAATATGATCAAGATATGTGGTTTACTTTTATGATATTGAGAAGTCTTCAGCAATATCTACATTTATAGTTATGTTTCACTACTAATTATAATCCTTAGATTGATATTTAGTCTAATATAATAATTCAAATATGGGGATATGTTGAGATCTTTCTCTATGTATTTAAAATGTGGTTGGGTTCAACACATTAGTCTAGTTTGGTTTTATTACAAGAATACATTTTACTTGAGAATTTTGATTTTGTATATTATGTTATAAGATTAACTTTTCGATGAAAAGTGAAAAGTAATTATTTTATTGAATATTTAATTTTTGATTAAACAATTTATAAATTAATATTTTTTATTAAAATGTTTTTAAATGTATAATTAGTAAATTTATATTATCATTAATCTAATTAATTGTATTTTAATTAATATTTTGTTGTATTTCGGTATAAAAAATTATATACTTAAGAAAACATTTTTTATAGAACACTACATTCCATATTGTTTTTTGGGATTAATTATATATATATTTATTAAATTTCTATGAATTGAATTTTATAAATTAGAATCCATCTTTGGAATCAACGTGTCCTATTTTTTAATAATGACCCTTTTATTCTTGGTCATAATAAATAGTAAAACCAGTAAACATTTTTCACCATAGTTAACATTAAAATAAATTTACTATGGGTTAAACCACGATATAAGGGTATGTTTTTCAATTAAAATATATTAAACTCTATTTTATGCTTATATTATTACCTAATAATATACAAAAATATAATTTATATCCATTTGGAATCATTTTTCTTTAGTATGAAGTTATTATATTTTAATCATTTAAGAAATTCCAAGTGTGTCTTCTCCCCCACTTGTAAAAGGGTCACCCCCATTATCTTCTTTACACCAATTTTATCCATCTATTTAAACAAAAACCAACACAATTATCCTATCAACTTCTATGTCCATTAATTATATATCTTATCTTCTAAAAATACAATTAATAGGGTCATTAAGAAATGATCTAAAGGAGGAAAACTAAAGGAGAGGTAGTCATCCTTTCCAACATCATTCAAATTTTTAATTCTAATGCCTCCAAAAATGTTATGGTATTAATCATAAAATAAAAAATAATAATCCCAAATAAATTTAATTTTATTTGGGTTATCTAACCAACATTATTCACTGTCATTTCTATCAAATGGGATGTAATATCATTACTTTTGGCGTTTATGTGGACTACCGCCTCTACATAGAGATACAATTTATTTTCTATCACAATATTTAATAGATGATTTTTAATATGGGTTTATTATTTATATATGATATATTTATGATTATGTATTTATAATATCACATATTCCTTTTTCCTTCAACTCTTTTTGTAAAATGATAACATCGCTTGTGCGTACGTGGGGATTATCACCTATATAAATTGATGTGATTCATTTTTCCTTTCCACATTACATTGATGGTAATGAGGATAAACATAACAATATATGTGATATATATATATATATATTATAATAATTATTTCATAAAATTTTATTATTATTTAACTCTCTTTAGTACCCTCTATAGAAAAGTGATAATAGTGATCATATGTATGTATGGACTACTGTCTCCATGAATTATGTAATTTATTTATTTATATATTCCTTTTATATACGACTATAAATATTTATAATGAATATATTTTATATTTATATCATTAATAACATTATTGAGATGATGGAACCATTATAAAAGTACATGGATTTGAAATACCAAATCAAAACTCTAATGAAAAATGAAACAGTTAACATCGTGAAACAATGATTTTAACAAAGAATTATTATTAAATGGGTGTTTAAATGTTAAAAGATAATCATATATGATATTATAAGTATGAAAATCACTCTATTATATAATTATAATAAATTTTATTTTATTATATAGTGTGTTAAAATACCATTTTAATAAATTTGAACTCGAGGTAATGGATTTATGTTACAATCTCATTGTTGATCAGGATTGATTATGATTAAGTTTATGATGATGAAATTTTATGATATACCTCTCAAAAAAATTGATAAATTTTCTTATACTCTATTTATTTATGTAGATTAAAATTTTTAATTTCATTTTACTCTCCTTAGGTATTCAATTAACTGAAATAATATTTTTAAGAAAATCTGACTTTATTTCTATCTTTGGTCAAAAATCTATTTCATTACAGATCCATGTTTTATGAAACAATTAATAATTTTTCTTAATATTCTCTTATTACTTTATAAATACATTTTTACCCATGATTGAATTTTTATTGAATGGTTTAAAATATATCTTCTTATTATTTTCTAAACAAGGTACATTTTTATTTTGATTAGAATATTTTTTTAACGTACATGATATGAATAGAATTTCCCACCATCATGGACAATAAATTTTTTAAATATTCTAATATATGTTTTTCAAAAAACATTCCATAATATTTTATTAATTTTAACATTTTAAATAATTTATTTCAAAATTAAAATGGTATTTCCATTAAGAAATATTCCAGATATATTTTATAGGTATTCACATAAAAGATGATTTATTTTAATGATACTTATGATTTACTAGGTGTATGATCCAATGATACCATATAATATAGTTATTTGGATGGTTTTTGATGACTATTATTGAATTGTGATTCTATGAAACTCTTTTTTCCCATGAGTTAACTAAGTTTTGATGAAACCTTCATCCAAATAATTTATTTTCCAATGGTTATTACATGATGAAATGATAAAATATATATATATAACTATTTTAATTTCCATAGGTTATTAAATAATAAATATTTTATGATCTTTTGGAAAAAATATGTATTATTTTAGTTATGTAATGGGTGTTACTATTATTATATATCCCTCCAATTCATTGGGTAAATATTGATATCTCAAGAGATAATAAGAACTAGAATAGGGAGTGAACCTGGTTTAGTAATGAAATATTACAACATTTATAGTTTTTGGATTGAACCATGACTAATGATATGATTAAATGGGTAGTGAAGTTTTTTTACAATGATAGTGATGGAAGTTTTCCTTGAATGATGTTGTGATTTCTATACTTGTGTGTGTGCCAAAAACATATATCTTATATCAATTTTATACTCTCATAGGTCATGTTATTTGATTTGTTTATAATTAATGTATTATAAACTACCATGATTTATGCCATGACTCGTGATTATGATATATGACATGATACATATGGATTTAAAATGTCAATATAATTTATCATACAATCATTCCTATATTAATCTTAAGTGATCACTAATATACCCCTTTTTACCCTTACTGAGAATCTGAGCTCACCCTTTCTTTTTTTTGTTTTCCCTGTGTTATGAATATAGGTTTTAAGACTGATATTTTCAAGAAGGGATAATTTTATAAACTTATAGTTTAATGTTTTAGATCTCTTACGAATAATTTTTTTATGTATCCATGCTTCCAAATAAACTAAATATATATTATTATGTCATAAATAATATTTTTATATATTTAATATTCATCTAATAATATGAGATATAAATGTATGAAATATATGGGTCACTATATTCTTCATTTCACTATGATATTTTCCACACCCATTTCCACCTCATATCTCTATGATTAATCTCCATAATATTCACACAATTTTTCTACAACCAGGTAAAATATTACTATGGGGATTTATATTTTTATCCATGGTACAAGTTAAAACCACCATATCTATTTTTTCATCCTCATGTTATAATGACCGAAATTCATGGGACCATGAATTATTGAATGATTGTTTCCCCTTGATATCTAAAAAATCCATTTTGACTCAATATCATCATTTTAGGTTCATGGTGATAATAATGAATAATATTTATTGCCTAAAAAAATCACCATTTATTTTCTTCCATCACAACTCCAAAAAACATCTCTCTCATTCATGTTCATATTGCCTTTAAAACTAAGGAATGAATTAAATCAAGAAATAATTTATAGTAATCTTATAATACGGAAGTTATTTGACCATAAAATTATAAGATAGAATTATATTTGTGGGAGGTCTTCAACTCTTAGTGTAGAGATCAATAATATATTAACCATGTGTCAATTAATATTAACTCAAATCTCCCCCTTTATCAATTCACTTCATGAGATCTCTTTAATAGGATTTTCTTCCAATATAATAAACAAACTCAAAATATTTCAATTATAGAATTGTTGTGATTAAATAAATATTTTTTCTATATTATCTATTTCAATCTCCATCCTCATAATATTTCATGCTTCTCTGAGATATTATCTCTTAAAATCATTATTTAACCTCTACTTCATCTCATCAATCATTTGTTTTCATGATCCTACAATATTCATATTATCTAAACACTGAATCAATATAGTGATTACATATAAAAAATACTTTAAATATAATTATTATTCTATTCCAAACCATATGTATTCATTCTTACTCATAAATACATTAAACTTCTTATTACACTCTTTGGGTGGATGCGCTTCAACCCATAATAATTCTTCTAGATTTGTACACCATGTAAATCTATAATAGTTAAATGAACCAATTTGGTTACTCCATATAATGTATATCCACCAAATCTCTATTATGGAATAAACTCATCACATTAAGATACTTAAGATAAAAAACTCTAATATTAACATTCAATGAACCACATTGCTGGTGGTATGTCTCATTTTTGGTGAAATATATTTAGTGAAATCAAAAAATTCCTTATAATTAAGTAATTTTAAAACCAACTTATCTTTATATATCATCCCAAAAACCTCCATGTTATAGTATACACATTTTTTAAGTGATCTCATTCCATATATTATGCAATTGAGTGCTTACATCTTATTACCAAGTATTGAGGTGATTTTTATTCTTCATTAAATCTGAATAGTTTTTTTAGTCCTTTATTTATGTTGAATCTTAAAAAAATTATATCTCTATAACATTAATTAATAGAAAACATTATAAGGATAAAAAATACCATTATAGAGGTTATTTAACCATTTTTAATATCTAAAAATCAACCTAACTTGTAGAATATATGGGTTTTGTTCTCACATGATTAGGAATACGAAAAATATAAAATTTCTCATGGAAACAAAATTATTCTATCCCAATTTTAGGTCAAATTTTATATAAATATTTATATATTATTTATTTATTTATTTTTATATAATGAATTTAGATGATGTTTTTGATCTCATCAACCAAAAAGTAGTATTCAAACAAGTTATAGCCATAACCGTTAAAGAAACACACTCTTGACATAATATTAATATGGTTACTTGATTATAATTCTATAGATAGATATTTTTAATTGATAAATGAATACAATTATATTTCATCATCCCAAAAAGTATTTTATAATATCAAGTGTCATATTTTAATCCTATAATAATCATTGATCTTCGTATTCAGCCACTCAACCACACTATTTAATTGTAATGAACCTAAAATAATTTTACCTCACAATATCTCATTCATAGAATAGAATTTATTGAATTTTATACCATCAAACTCTCCCTCGTTATCTAACCTTATTTTTTTATTGAACCTAAATAATTCTCTATTGAATTATTTTACATATAAAATATAGGAAGTACATAAATATTATTTATATGATAATATTCCCAGACTTTTCTAGTTTATTAATTGATTAATTTAACATAATATAATAATCCCACAAAGTAATGAACTAATAGAGTTCCCAAAATATCAAGGGATACCAAGTATATATTTCTGTCATTTTTTGTTCTAATGAATTTCATAATAAATGCACTTTTTCATTCTAGATAAATAATAACTAAATAATATAACATCTATTATCATTAGATCTTGTATTTTCCATTTTTTTGTAACATTACCTTTTTATCACTTATGCGAGATAATATCCATTTCTATATATTTGAATCCCCAACTATGTTTGATATCATAACAAAGCCTATGGGATATTCTATCATAGTGTATATAGTTACATTATTCACCCCATGATCTATAACTATAATCCCATTGATACTTTTCTAATAACTGCCAATGAAAGTGGTGCTAAATCCATTATCATAAAGGTTCATTTCTATGGTTATATTCCTTTTTAGCCATGGTACATTTTTCATATTCATCAAAAACTAGTAAACTCCCATGGATAGTTTTAATTCATTTATTAAATATTCCCAAAATCTATAATTGTTATTCATTAGTAAGATAAACCTTAATGAAAATTCCTAAAATATAATTATTTGAGAAATCCATCATTTATGTATAATTAAAATATGTCTCTAATTATAAATTATATAACTACATGGGATTATAGAAACTTTGTAACAAAGCATCATCAGTTCCCTCAATTGTTTTAATTTTTTTAATTATTATTATGTCCATTCCATTTAAACCCATAATACTTCTTCAAATTTTCTATCTTCTCAAAACTCTAGTATATAGTACCAGGATTCATTGAATTTACATGAAACATGCCTCTTGATTTCAATCATCATATATAATTTTCTCACTAAATCAATCCACCACTTTAGATTGTGTATAGAGAAGAATCAGAAAATATTATTTATTATCTTTAGATAATATCATCACTGAGGTTTGATCTATCATATCATCCAACTTCTATTTTTTATGTATTAAATATATATATAGAATAGTTACAGTAGAATCCCATTTATCAACTAGTGAATACAATAATACCAATTCATTTACTTCAACATCAATTATAATTATTTTCCATTAAAAATAAATTACTATGTTCTATAATTCATTGATATGATTATTAATGGTCTTACTATCAATCATGACAAAATAATCATTGCATCAGCTACACTTTTTGTGTTGATTAATTCTTGTATATATTTTCTATTGTTTCTATCTACCTAGAAAATATTTAATATGATATGATATGATACTCTATTTTTTAAAAAATTTAGATACATCACTCCTATAGTTTATAATTATAATAATTTCCACTTGGTACTATAAATTTTATATTTTACACTTAGAGGTGGAAATTTTATATTTTTCTGAAAAATATAGTCCTAAATTTTCATTATATATAAACTAAAGTCAAATATATCTAATTTATTAATCATCATCTTTCCTTATTGAATACATATCCTTAAAATGATAAATATTACCAACGATAAAACAAAAAGTGGGCTTTGATACCACTTATTATAAATATAGAACCTTTGAAAATGAAATATTATAAAAACAAGATCAAACAAAAAAATAAGACAGAAGTATTTATATATCATATGAAGATTCCCTGTATATATTGCGAGTAAGAATCAAATTAAAACATTTGGGAGAAAATTTATTGTAGTAGTAATTCATTATGAATCCTTAACTCGAAAATGAGCTTATAAACGATCATAGTGCTAGAGTAACCCCCCCATCATTATTTTAATACTTATATCTACAAATTGTCCCATGAAAATAAATTATACCATTCCTATGTTGTCCAATATACTATAATTATCCACATTGGTGCATCAATCCCAATATCATCCAATAAATAATCTCAAATATTCCAACACATGAGAGATAAGTGTGTAATTATTAATAAAAAATATTCATATATTGAATTTTACCGAAGAACCATTCAAAAAAATTTATTTTTATTCTACACATAGTATACCATGTTCTTTACTTTATTAATATGAGTAGTATAGTTATAGTGGAGTTTTCTCATATATAAAAAAAACCCAACATAGTGTTTATTCATTGGAAAAATTAGGAGATGCATGAAACAAGTAAATATTATACACTCAATGCATTAATGGTTTGACTTTTTTTTACCCAATTGATGTGTTTAAATCATGTGAGTAACACTATGATGTTCTTGAGTTACCTTAGTGTATTTTATTTACGAAATATTCAATACATGATGTTTTTTTATTGATTATCAATATTTTATTTTAAGGGAACATCATGCATCATGGTATCATTATTATTTAGACTAAAAATATTGGAAATATTTTTTAAAAAAAAGATATTTATTATCATCTATTAATAAGAAGTTGGGTAATTTGAAATTATAGAATAATTTTTCATGATTGATTGATAGTTATGGAAGTATTTATATTGAAGGAGTTTAGGGATGTTGTTTTATAAACTAGATTGAAAATTAAAATAATGTATTAGTATTATTTTAGTAAATTGTGATGTTATATACTAAAATATATGATGTGTATAATAGTGTGTGTAAGATAAATAAAAATGATCACTATTGGGAGAATATTTTATTAAAATGATTTTATAAAGATTATTCTTTTAAGGATTCACGGTTTTTCAATAATAAATTGAATAAAATAATGTTTAATTTAATATAAAATATTTTTATTTAATGATAAATCCTAGAGGATAGATTCCCAATAACTAATATGTGGTGAATTATTGGTAAATGTATAATATTAACTTTTTCTCCATTTCCCAACTTTCTAAATATCATTCTCTAAGTACCAGTCATTGTATAGAACTCTAGTCAATAAGATAAGTATGATTATGTTGATAAATGATAGAGAGATAATTAAAGAAAAAACATGGAAAAACGAAATTACAATGTCCACACACACTATTTATCATGTGGTTGTGTCCCTACTATTCAATAGTTTTTATCCCACCACCAATATTAACATCTTATAATAAATAAAGAAAAAATTTGGAATTGATATGAAATATAGTCTTGAACACTTATAAGTACATCAATGAAAATAAAATAAAAATATGATAAAAATAAAATCTCTTTGGCATGAATGATGTTCATTTCTCTTCCTCTAGTGTATGTAATCCATTTCATATTGTATGAACTATTAGTTTCTCAATAATGAATCAATCGGATAGACCACTTTATAACTACCAAGGTTTTCAATATATATATATATATATATATATATATATATTGTTTTGAATATATTATCCAAGAATTAATATGTGGATTATAGTAAAAAAAATTAATTTTATATATTTGAAATCTCGGTAATTATTATATTTGATACTATATGATTTATTAAGAACTTATGGGTACTATGTTAATTAAAATAATTTGTTGTGATTATTTGATGATAAATGATAATTAATATAAATTTTTATAATTATAAGAAATATATATTGTAGTATATTAATTAGAATTAAATGTACAAAAGATATTAATATTTACAATAGATTTTTATTAAATATATGAGGATTATAATGATAAAAAAATACTAATATAATAATTATTGTTATAATAATTTTGAATATTTTTGATTAAATATAAAAGGTAGTAAGTATTAAAAATTTTAGGTATAATTTTTGGGAAATGATTTTATATAATTAAAAAATAATTATTTATAATTTGGAATTACATGGTTATAAATGATAATAACTGATATATTTATATTTTAATATGTAAAAAAATAATAAGAAATAAAAATATAATTGTAAAAAAATATTAATTTTAAAAAATATAATTTCAATCAAATTAGTTTGGGGAAAAATATATCATTCTAATTATTAATTATAGTAGTAATATAAAATTTATATAATGAAAACTATAATTTTAAAGGAATATATATATAAATATATATATATATATATATATTAATATATATAAATTTTCATTAAAATATGAGAATATGTTAGTAACAAATAAATAATAAATTATAAGAATTACAGCTAAATGGAAATATATTACAACAATAATGTAACTAATACGATGACACATAAAATATTAATTATTTTTAGAAGTATATATATTATACCATTTAACATATTACATTAAAAAAGTTAAATAAAAATTTTACTAATATAAAATTATAATTACTATTATAAAATAAGGTTATTAGTTACATATTTATAATCGAATATTAATATAATAATTATATTTTTATAAAAATATATATATTCAAAATGAGTATATGGTATACTAAATATAGGTATAATTTATGATGGCTTTGAATTCTAATAAAATAATCGTTATTGTGGTGACAATTATAATAAATTTATGTTTGGATATATATCTATGTGTGTGTGTGAAATATATAATAAAATATTAAAAAGAAAATAAAATATATAAAATATCATCATCGTCTTCTTCAACATCCCACCCATGATAGGTTCAGACTAACCGGCACATCACCACTATATCACACCACCTTTGAGCAATCTAGGAAAAGGTATCAGATCCTATTAAAATGTAATCTAATGTGAGGCATATGATTTTAATCAGTGGCCTTCATAATACGGATTCACATTTTTCATATCTCTTTAGATTTAACTATTGAGAGAAATTGTGATGTTTTTTTACAGCGGCTTGTTAGCAGGTCTCTTTTGTGATATTTAGTCAATTAGGTCTTATCACATGGTCTTGTTACTCAAGTAAAAGTATTAATTTTTTCCATTAATTACCTGAATTTGTGGGTTGGGTTTATTGTATTTTTGTCTTGCTCATCCAACATAGGATTTTATTTTAGTTATCATTGGTCGAAGGAAATCATATGTTGTCCACTCCAGAAATAGTGGGATCCATTTGAGGTTATATACTATATGAGATAAATAGTAGCTGATGTTTCATGTAATCATCCTTTTCCTCATAAGGATACTATTAAAATGTCTCCAATAGGAACAATAAATGTATATATATACATATATATACAGGTTTATTTTGAGTGGAAATAGGATGGATAGAGATAAAACATGTTCTGAAGTGACAAAAAACAGATGACATTTCTCCTATTTGAAGGTATTTGTTAAGAATTGTTAAAAAATATTAATAATAAATATATTGGATATATAGGGGTATGTCTTCTATAAAATGTTAAATATTATCTAATATATGATAAAATATTATATATACTATTCTTCTGGACATTAAGATAGTGGGAGAAATTTTTTAGGATTTTACATCAACTGTAAAGGGTAATTCAGTGACTTCTGGTTAGGAATAGTAGGTAAGGGGATGGGAAAATGTTTTAAAATAAAAAATTATTTTGAAAATTTATATTAAGTATTTAAAATCGACATCTTTGGTAAGGTAGATATTGTTTAAAAAAATAACTTTATGAATTTAAGGCAACAATACATTGTAAGGAAATTAATTTTAAAAATTTACTTTTCAAGATATAAAATAATTTTAGTGTAAAGGGACTATGTTTTAATATTAATATATTTTCAAGTTTATTATTATGGAATTTAAAAAAAAATATTTAAGGGGAAATTTAGTTTTCATTTTAAAGGTTTTATTTTTTCCTCTTCCTTCATCTGAAAAAATATTTCTTAAAAAATAACATTTGAATTTTAATTTCTATAAAAAAACATTTATTTTCTAAAACTACATTTCATCATCTTATGTTTGGTTTTTAATTATCTTTTTAGATGAAAAATTATATTTGTAATAGTTCTTTATGTTATTATTTTATTTAATTGGAACCATTATTTCAAACTTATCATTTTGTGTATAAATTATCTATAATTCAAAACTCCCACATCGTATGTTTTTTTGGAATGTATGATTTATTTTAAAAATTTATTTCATGAATTTAGTCTTTGTGTAAATTTTTGAATGGTCATGCACTTCTTAATTAATATTTAAACTACCTTTATGTTTTGAAAAACATATCATAGTCTAATTATTTTTTATCTTTAATTTTATTTTATTTTAATTATTAAATAAATTATATATATATATGTCAATATTTAAATATATAATTAATATCCTTTGATAAATTTTTGAAAATAATTTTTTGATAAAAATACTAGTGAAAAAAATACTATTGAAAAAAATACCATTCTATAAAAAAATTAGTTAAAATTTGGTAATAAAACATTGTAAATAAATGAGGAATGGGGATAGAACCAAAACCTCATGTGGATTTTCCACCATGAGATGGGTTGGATATATATAGAATTCAATGTTATAGGTTTCCACTTATTATTTCTAATATTGTGAAAATATTTTCTAAAAATAATTACATATATATTTTAAGAAAATATTATGAAAATTATTTTCTAAAATAATAGTTTAGAAATGAAATTATTTTTATTGATTTCTAAAATTTTAAATTTTAATGATTTAATTATTTAAAAAATATTTAAGAAAATATTAATAAATCTATTCTCTTATTAATGTTTATAAAAAAATGTTTCTCTAAAAAACCATTGGTTTATAAAGGAAAGGTTTTATTTAATTCTAAATAAATAATTTATTATATTTAATATGTTTTGTTTTGATTAAAAATGTTTTTAAAGAATTTTAAATTATTTTCAGAGGGGACTACTTTAAAACCCATTACTAATAATTTTTTTGATCATATTATGTTATCAAAAAGTTATTTTCATATGAATTATTGATATATAAGAGTTTTTATGAAGACCAAATTTGCTTGAGGAATGTTGTAATAGAAATTGAATAATTTTTAATGACCATTAATAGTATTTTAAAGTGTATTCAATATTTCATAGATGTTCATAATTATCTAAATCTCTAGATATAAATATATTCTTCATTATGTAAGTGACTTGATAATTGGATTTTATATTTCCTATTATAAAATATTAAATTTTGGGTCACTTCTGTAATACTAATGTAAGAAAACTATATAATGATTTTATCACCAGAATTATGAGTGTAGGTTTTGACGACATAGTTGATATCAAATAAAAAATTTATATGAATTTAGAAATTAATATTTTATCTTTTAGGGATAATTATGAATTAGAAATTTCATTTTCATATTTGAAAATTAAATTTAAGGTGATTCATAAATATTAAAAAAAATTATATTTTAGAAAGTCTTCAAAATGTTAGTGATGATTTTATAGGATTTCCAAGGTTTCATTACATTGGATTCAAGAATAATTAAATTATTATATTAAGAGTAAAATAAATTATGATGTAAATAAATATAATTTTATGTGAAATAAACTCTATGTAATAAAATTTTAAAAAATATTTGTTACCTGTGTAAATTGGAAATAAATTGTTTTCTGGTCATAGAAAATTAAAAATTATGAGTTTGAAATTTATTTAAGGGGGATAATGTAACCACATATGTTTTTAATATATATATATATATATATATAACTTTGTGTGTGTTATCCCCAAATTAATAACTGTTTGATGCTAAAAAATTAGTATACATTTATATTTTGGAAATATAGGTTACGATTTTGTTAGATACTATAAGATTAATTAGAAACATGGGGGTAGTATATTAATAAAATTAACTCTTAGTTAATATTTGATGATAAATTACAACAAATTTAATGTTTAATAATAATAAAAGATATAGAAATTATAGTTTATTAATTTGGAATAAATTTATATAATATAATATTAATTATCAAACAATTTAATTAAATAGAATAATATTTTAATCATTACATCCCAAAATAGTAATATATAATTATTATGGTAATAATTGTGATAAATTTATGTTTTTATGTATATAAAATAAATTGATTCATAAATTTATTAGTTATAATATTTGGAAATGAGTTTATATACTTACAAAAATAATTATTTATAATTTATATTATCGTGATTATAAGTGAAAAAAGTGGTATATATAGATTTTACTATGTGAAACAGCATTTACAAATAAATATAATATTACTTTAAATAAAATATTAACTTGAAACACATATATTTTAATAATATTAATTCAAAAATATATAGTTTGTTGTAAAATTATAAATTCTTGTAGTAATATAAAATTTATATAGTGACAGTTAAATTTTAATGGAATATATATAATATTAATATATATATATAGACATTAAATATATATATATAATATGTTAATTGAAAAACAATAAATTATAATAATTTCAAATAAAAACACATATATTTCAATAATAATATAACAAGTACTATGATACATAAAATGTCAACATGATTCTTATAGGTGTTGAGATTATAAAATATAAATTATTAATTTAAAATATTTGTCGAAAATTACAGTAATCTATAATTATAGTTACTGTTAAAAATAAAGCTTACTAATTACATATATATAATAGAACAGTTGTACAATAGTTGTGTTATGATAAAAATGAATGTTTATTAGAAATGAATATATGATAATGAAAACTAAGTATGCTAATTATGGGTAGAATTTATGACGGTTTTAAATTCTGATAACATAATTGTTATTTTGGTGACAGTTATAGTAAATTTATGTTTGAATATATAAAAAATCATGGTAATGAATAATAAGGTGTAAATAAATTATTACTGTAATTAATATATTTTGAGTTTGAATATATAATTATATATATATGTGTGTGAAATATTTTATAAATGTGTAAAAACAAAATGGAAATGGAAAATATCATTTTTTCCTTATCCAATCTCCTACACAAGATTAGTTTGGATGAACCAACCCCTCACCACCGCGTCTCATCACTTTTAACCATGTTAAAGAGAGGTGGTAGATCATATTATGGGGTCCTGTAATGAAAATATAAGAATGGGAGTTGGTCGGATTCGTGGGATTAGTTCACATTATGTTTAGATCATGTAATTTAAGATTTCATAGACATTTATTATGGTTAGTGAAGGGAAGTTGTTGGCAATAGAGAGGTAGCAAATCCAATTTGTGAGACTGAATCGATTGGATCACATCAAGTGGTCATGTCACTATATTAATAGTATTAAAGATATTTAATTATTCATAAAAATTAATGAGATGGTTATTAGTTTGGTTTTCTCTAGCTTATAAAATTCAGGATTTGATTTCAGTTACCTGTAATCGACAGAAATTGTCTTTCGTACACTCATGGAACATTAGGACCCCCTTGAGGTTGTGGACTATATTAGATAAATGGTTGTTCATTCTACATGAAATCATTTTTTATCCATATTAAACTATTAATATATCTTTAATAGGAGTTATAAATATGTAAAAAAATTATATGGGAGTAAGTTTGTGTGAATAGGTGTAAAACCTATTTCCAAGAAACAAAAATTTTAAGAAATTACTCCTATTAGAAGGTCCTCACATAATATTTTCAAAAAATTACTAACAACAAATATATGAGATAAAATTGGGGATTTGGCCTATAAAAAGGGTAACCATTGAAAATATATGGAAAAACTAGTACATATTATAGTTAATGTGGTTGAGAGAGAGAGATATATAGTTTTAGGTGTAACATTCAGATGGATTGGATAATCTAGTGACGTGTGATGAACAATGGTAGGTAAGGGGATAAAATGGGGTTTGAAATAATTTTTTTTTCAATTTTTCTCTTAAAGGGTTTAAATTAACATATTATGTAAGGTAAATGTTATTTTTAAAATTTTATCTATTAAATTCTAAAGAAACTATTATTCTTAATCAAATTTATTTTAATATTTAAATTTTCAATAATTCAAATCATTTTATCCTTAAAATATTTTGTTTTAAAAGTATTTATTTTATGTTTTTTGTTGAGTAATTTCCTAAAAAAAATATCTAATGTGTCTAGGGAATTTTTTATTTAAAATATTGTATTCATACCTATTCCTTCATTAGAGAAAAATATTTTCAAAAAAATTAAATTTTAATTTTATATTTTTAAACAAGAATTTATATGTTAATATATATATATATATATATGTGTGTGTGTGTGTGTATTTACATCGAGGTTGTTTTTTAATTATCTTTGTATGTAAAAAAATTGGATTTGTAAAATTTATTATGTTATTATGTTATGCTATAGGAACCGTTATTCAAAAGTAATTATGTTGAGTATAAACTTTTTTTAATTCAAAACTATCAATTCCAATATATTTTTAGAAACCATGATTTATTTAAAAAAAATATTCCATGGATATTGTATTTGTTTAAAATTTTGTATGGTCATCCACTATTTAATTCTTATTTACATTCCATGTATGTTTATTAAAAGAGATAAAACTCTCAAGTTTTATTATCATGAATTTTAGTTTATTCTAATTCTATAGTAAATTATATATAATATTATTTATATATATTATATACTTTATTAATGTTTTAATAATCATGTTTTGATAAAATTCATTGTAAGAAGGGGTAAATCTATAAAAAAATTCCTTAAAATTTTGTACTCGGGCATTTTTAACATATGATAAATGGTTAGAGAACAAAAACCACAATGAAAATTTTCCACCATGTGATCGGTACTTTTTATATAGCATTTAGTGTATTAAGACTACACATGTTTTTTTATATACTGCAAAATAACATTCTGAATATATCTAGATTTATTTTGTAAGGAGATAATTTGAAACTTATTTCCAGAAAGAAATGTTTAAAATAAAATTTTGTTTTCTAGATTTTTTAAAATATCAATTGTTTTTAATTTCAAGTTGTTTTATGGTATTTTTAAAAATATTCCAATGAAAGCATTAGGAGTATTCATGTTTATAGAATTTTATTTAATAAAATTCATCGTATTATAAAGGAAATGTTTATTTTTAAAATAAAATGATGTTTTATTAAATTTATTGTATTTGGGTTTGATGGATTATTTTTTCAAGTAATTTTAAATTATTTTAAAATATATCCATTTTTAAAACGCTTTAAAATTATTTTTTTGCACACATTGATTTTTTTTAAATAAATACACATATCTCCGTGATGCGTATGAATTATAATAAAGAAATTATTAACTTGAGAAAATCTCATTTAAAAATTGAATAATTCTTTGAGTGGCCTTTTAAAGGATTAACACATGTATTTAATTTGTATTAGAGATTCATAATTCTATAAAACTCTTGACGTAAAAATTTTATTTAGGATTTAAGTGACTCGGTAATTGGTTTTAGATTTTTAATTATAAAATGTTAAATTTTTATTCATTTATTTAAAACTAAAGTAAAAAATATTTATAGTGATTTTAGAACAAGAATCAAGATCATAGGTTTGGGGCATCTCTGTCTCCCTTCATAGTGATATCATGACCAGTGTCCTAATTATCCAATAAATTTCATAGTAAAAAATGATCCATATATGGATATATATAGTATATCTAATTCTTTATCAACAGTCACAATCAATCCTTGGATCCCGGTTTTCCTCATCATGGTCTATAAGGAATGGCCATGTATTCCACAGTTGAAGATATCCAAAATGATGTGAAAAACTAATCCATAAAACCATAAATGGAAATAGAATTTAAATTATATATTTTTTAACTCTTACCAAAACCATTATATGCAAAATTCAAAACAACATGGTTTTTTGTAAAAGAGGGATCCAAAAATTATTTCTAATTCTATAACACTTGAAAATTCAATATCTTTTTGAATATATCAATTTTTTATGGTGGAATAAAACCATAACATGTTTCTAATAGATAAGAGAATGTTTTTTATTACAATACATATCACATAACTGTATAACCATGAGAACATGATCCATGATTGTTTTATACTTAGAAAATAATGTAATTCTCAAACCACACATACCTCTTCCCTTACCATTTTTTATAGAGATTTCTAAAATTAATTTTTAAAACCATGATAAGATTTATTATAAAAACCATGGTGTGTAGTTGATCGTCATAGTGTTATAACATCAATCAAAAAAAATATGGTAAAGAATAGCAATTCTATTCATGTTTCTTTTTAGTCTATTTTATTTGGAACAAAACACAATGTGTTTTGTAGAACCACATCATCGTTCTCAGATATTTTAAATTAAACTATTAAAGATGATTATTTCTCTCTTCAAAAAATAATTTCATAACAACTATAACCATGATAATTTTTTGTCCACCTGTAAATTTTAATACTTTTTCTCATGTGTAATTCATAACGACCTATAATTTCATCATTATCATATATAATTTTTTTAAACATTATCATTATACCACTCTATTAGATCAATCATATCATACAAAATAGAGCCTCTTTAACCACCCCATCTTTGTCATCAAAGTGAAAAAATCATGTAATACATCAAACTCTATATCAGTCTCAAGGTTGTATTATTATCATTAAATAAAATGAAACCACACAAAATATGTGCATGTTGATTATTTTAGTGTTTCATTAATTATACATCATTGTAATAATCCATAGACAATAACTGTCATAGGTTTATACTAGTACATCATTAATTTGGATATTATTTACAAGATATTTGTATCCCCAGATGAACATTTATTTTGTTAACCATTGGAAACTCCATAGTTTTTTATAACAATTAATAGAGAAATTATCAATATTTATACTTGATGTGACTATTCAACACATATTTTTATCCTATTTTATTCCTTCTCTTATGATAATCTCCATTATTTTATATCTTCGACATACTAGATCCAACATGTATATATTGAAAAAAATTATAAACTTTTATCAATAAATTCAAGTCATCATGCATGGGTACATCAATATCTATTTATAACATCAATAATATCAATATATATCAATATATATCAAATACAACATGATTTTATATTGACAAAAAATTCAACCATCATATGTGGACATCATCATCACGAAATACAAGGGAACATCAATCTATCCAAATGTATTGTTTAGAAATATAATGATCATAAATTCTCATAATAAATAATAATATTCTCAATGAAAGACCTTGAAAAGAACTTGAAACAAGATTAGTACAATAAGGCATAAAATTCTATTTTTTTAAAAACTCCCTTTTAATTAAATATATTATCTTCAGATTTATTTATTTTTTCTCCCCAATTGATAGCATCATATAAAGGAAAAAATAAGAGATGATGTAATTTGGATTTTTTTATGGTATCTTCCCCTTTATTTTCTTGAGAACTACGTCTCATTAAATGAGTTTTACATCTTATTTATACCAATACAAAAGTTCTTTCTCCCGGTAGAATTTGTTCCCTTTTTGATAAAAAATTAATGTTATGTCGTTCCTCTTTATAAACCAATATTTTAGTTTGATAAGAAATAAAAATAAAAGTGGGGTTATTTTTATGGTTTTTTATAATATTTGATATCATTATTTTAATTCCTCAATTTATACTTTTTATTATTGTTAAAAATATTTTTCTTTATCTAAAAAATTAATACAAGACAATGAAAATATTAATCAATCTCTATAAGTCTAAGAGAGAAAACACACTATAGGAAAAAATAGTATTCAATAAATAAATAAATGTATTCCATAAAAAAACCTCATTTATAAATTATTTGAAAATATTATAACACTACAATATATTAAGAAATATATTTTTTAAATATATTTTAGTTCTTATATAGCTTGTGATACACATAATCCTTAGTCTGAACAAACCATAACATTGTAAACCATTTAAAATTATACATTAAATTTTTAGTATGAATAAAAATAACTAAATTAAGACAATTATATTTTTTTCAATTGAATAAAATAAATTCATTGGCTGTCAATTTATTATAAATGAAGATAGAAAACATTTCTAAGTAAAATAATTTTTTTAAACAAACTTTTTTAAGTTCACAATGTGTTTTTATATTTATAAATTAAATTAATAATTACTAGTGAATAATTTTAATAATATACATATATATATATATATATTTAATAAAAATAATTCATTCATTTAATATTTTTATGGGAATGGGATAAAAATAAATCCAGATTTATTCTTAAAAATGTATTTCTCTACAAAGATGTTTGGTCTCATTTTGAGCACTTAATTTAAAATTATTTTTGAACACTTTTAGAAAACATTTTTGAAAAAAAATAATTTAATTTTTTTAATACAAATTTCAAAATTATCTTTGAGTGAATTTTCCTGAATTTTTTCAAAAGATTAATTTTTTAATGAATACTGATAAATACATATTTTTATTTAAAATTATCATTATATTTAAATAATTTAAAAGGTTGAATTTACTTTTAAGACAGTTATAAAGAGAAAATTAGTTCAATTATATAATTATTAAAAAAAATTAGTCCACCAAAATCCATTTTCTGTTTAATATTTATCTAAAAACTTTTTATACTTAAGGAAATCATTTCATTGGAAAATTTCTTTTTGTCGCCTTTGCAGGTTTATTTTAAAATTAAAATTTACCAATTATGTAAATTGAATTTTAAAAAATGGATTATATATTTTTCGTAATAATAATTACTATTAATTGATAATTTTAACTTAATTTTTTGTCATAATTAATACTATATATTTTAAAATATAATTACAATGGTTAAGGTTAAAACAGGTTTATAGGAGGTTAAATCAAAAGATAAGGTTATGGATTCAAATTAAACTTTTCTAAATCCTATTTTATGACCATATTTCAGCCTTATATTATAATGAATTTAAATATGTCGTCATTTGTAATAATGTTTCTTTATAATTATTTTATCATTTTGTATTCCTGTAAGAAATATCTAGGTGGGACCTCTGCCCCACTTTTAAAATGACAACACACATCCTCTCCCCTCAACACTTATATATAATTTTTTTTCCAATACCGAAAAAACCAAACCTTAAAATTCTTCCCATGACCTAGAGTTCCTAGTTTTATTGTAAACCATCTGAGGAAGTTTTAAATTATAATTCTAACAAGGTTTTCATAGAAGTTGTATAGTTTTTAACCATGATTATTTAATTTATTTATTATTCCATATAATTTGAACATTCTGAAAAATATTATTAAATTATAAAAAAGTATCTTTAATATAATTTGATCTTATTATTTTAGTGTAACAACCTATAACTATCTCCTCTTCCATAAAATGGGAAATGAAACTATCGAAAGTGTGCACAATAGACTACCACCTCTCAAACCTATGTAATTCCTTTTCCATAAATGCATCTCATTGATGGATATAATGGTGTATTTAATGTATATATATATATATCATATTTATATAAAATTTATACTTTTATAATTATAATTCCACATTTAACTTCTTACCTTCCAACCCTATAGAAAACGATAACGTTGCATGTGCATAAGCATGACCTACCGCCTCCACGATGCGATCTAATTCAATTTTCATTTCTAATTTACATGGATGGTAATAAGAATATAATTTATAAATATAAATAATATATATATAATAAAATGATTAAATAAATTTAAATTAATATTTAACTTCGTGTTTTTCATTCGTCTAAAAATAAAAAAAATATTCATCTGTACGTATGGCCTACCATATCCAAAAATGATGTGATTCATTTTTTTATATATAATGTTAATAGATCTAACTAAATGAGTATATAATGAATATATATGATATTAATATCTTTAAAGATATTATTTATATTATTTAACCAAAATAATATTGTAAGGACCAATGCTACCAAACCAAAACATACATGTAAACCGAATCAATTATCACTTGGAATAGAGATTTTAATAAAGAATTATTAATTAACTAGTGATAAAAATGTTGCAAGTAAATCATATATATTATGATATATATGATTATTTTTAATTAATATATGTTTGATAAATCTATATTTTATATACCAGATGTTTGAAGACATATGAAAAACTTAGACCTAAGTTAAGGGATTTTGGTATCACTTTTACTTCAATGAGAAACATTCCATATTCACCACTTATTTATATTATGTGTTATGTATAATTCCTATTAATTTGTTTTAGGAAGATACTAATGAAATTTATTTCAATATAAATATAAATATGATGCTATCTATTTACTTAGTAATGTATTTTGATGTTACAAAAGTTGTAAGGGTTTTATGTTATAGACTTTCGTGTTCATGGAGATTATTTATGATTAAGTTTTAGATAAGGAAATATTATGATTTATCTCTTAAGAAGAACATTAATTTTATTCCAATATGTTAATTTATTAATAATACATTTTTTCATTTTATTACCCTATTTTTAAGTACTAAATAAATTTAATGGAATTTTTTAAGGACTTTATTTCTCTCTTTGATTGGAAATAATTTATCTTCTATTTCAATGTTTTACAAACAAAATCGAGAATTTATTTTATTGTTATTCAAATATTTTTTAGTGAAATTTTTATCCATTTTTTATTTTAAAAAATGTTTTAAATGGACTCTTCTCATCATTTTATGAACAAGGTAATGTGACTTTTTACTAAATATGTGAATGGAAACTTTTTTTAACATATAAAAAATGAAAATAATTTTACACTATCATGACTAATCAGTTATTTAAATTTACATTAATTTTTTTTAAATTTAACAACAATGTAAATTATTTCTTTAATATTGGGAAATTTATAGATTTTAAATTATTTATTTCAATGTAAAAAAGGATATATTCCCGAAGAAATATTTTAAGTGATATTTAAAATAATTTTCCATCTATGATTTTATAATTTTATGTTTACTAACCTTTACATAGGATAAAATCCAATTATATAATCATTATCCTTTATTTGGATGTTTTTTATTATAAATAAAATATATTTATGAGAGTTTTTCCTTTTACATTGGTTATTAAAAGATGAATTGATGAAATTATTCTGAAACCCATTTATTTTCAATGGATTATGTCCAAAGGAAATGTTTATTAAACACATTACTTTTCATGGGTTATGATATGATGATATTCTTAGGATCTTAAATCACACATGTGTGTGATTTTAATTATGTGATGGGTGGGCCTAGAATTACATATCCCTATAATGTATTGGGTAAATATGGATATCTCATTTGATGAATAGGTCTTAAATTTGGAGTGAACCTAGTTCATTAAGGAACTATATCCCTTATGATAGTCTTAGGAGAAAAAATTTACTACTGAAATTATATAAGGATTTAACCAAATACACTATAATAGTCTTGGAAATGATCATTTAATACTAAGTACATGATTATCTATTCTAATGTGTATCCCAAAAATCTATGTCTTATGACAATTTTATGCTCTCATGGATTATTTTACATGATTACTCTATGATTAATGTCTTATGAAATACCCAAATTTATTCAATTATTCAAAATTATGATCTATGATATGAAGGTTATTATTTTACAATGTAATGTTCTTGTTATCATATTATTATGATCATATTATCTTTAAGTTATCTTTGATATATCCTTCATTTTCTTATAAAAAGAATTTAAGATCACTGTTTATTATGTTTCCATTCCCCATGTTATAAATAAAGGTATTGATTGTGATGTGTCTAAGAAGGGTTCTAATTATGAATAATTATATTGGAGATAATGTAGTTTACTAAAAACTAAATGTCAACGTATCCATGTTTCCAAATATACTAGAACTATAAGATCATAACTTTGATAAATATGTTATGTAATGAATATTAATTTAATATTATTTAATATCTATATATGAATATTTTGGGCCACTATATTTTGTGTTAGAGTAGGGTTTATTTATCCTTTGTAAGGGAGAGAAAATTAGTGACAACCCTTAGTGTAATCCTAAGTATAGGAGAATTTCCTAAGTTAGAGTAAAGAAAGGAGTTTGGTTTTCCTAGAAAAGAATCCATATTAAGATATTGTAAGTGTGTTTGGTTTTGAAATAAATATATATGGGATAAATAACCCTAAAAATTTTAGGCAAGTATATATCTTCCATAATTCTAGTGCATAGAGAGTGTTCCCTTACTAGAAACCTAGTTTGACACTCCCCGAAGATATTATCCGATTTATTTACATTTTCTTTATGAATCATCCTTACAAAAATTGAATAGATGATTATTATTAATGACGTATATTAAAACTAATTCATTATTTATTGATAATAATGTGTCGATATTTAAAGAACCTATGAATTATTTTTCATTATTTATCACTCTGATCAATGTTTCTTAACAGTCAAGATAACTATTTTGGTTTTACTAATTAATTGAAAATGGAATGATAAATTTGAGTTGATTAGAGGTATTCTAAAATATTACAGTACACTATTTGAGTATATTTATATGAATTTATGTAAATAAGGAAAATTATTATGTAAGTTTAATTTATATCATCAAATATTAGATGTTGTATTTGTAGTGAAAAAGCCTAAAGGTATGGTGATCACTTCTCAAGTTTATGATCTTTCTCTAGTTATTTTTTTTTAGAATTTACTTATTGAAAATATTATTATTCTCCATTTAGTTTCATATGATGTTATCATAGTAATAGATTGGTTTTCTCTACACAAATCCAACCTTAGTTTATGAGTAAGGGAAGTCATGTTTGATATTCCAAACATATATATGATCATCTATCAATGTGATGGTAAATATGAACATATATTTTAAAATTTATAAATTGTATAGGGCTTAATACTTATTTGAAATGGATTTGTTTCTCATATGGAAGTGTAGAAACTCAATATCAATGATATTAGTATTGAGTGATATTTTTTCATGCATTTTTTTTAATATTTACCTAGTCTTCTACCAAATTATGAAGTATAGTATTGAATAGAACTCATACCTTGTTTTTAAAAAATTTGATTGAATCCTTATAAAATATCCCCAATTGAGTTTTAGGAATTCAAGAAGTGACTTTGGGATAATCCTGACAAGTTATTTATTCATCCATGTGTGTCGCCTTTGGGTGAACTAATTAATTTTTTAAGAAGAAAGATAGATCAATGTACATTTTCGTTGACTATAGCGAACTTTACAATATCATAATCAAGAATAAGTATCCTTTACACTATATTGATGAATTATTTTATCAATTTTGAAGAGCTCAATACATTTCCATGACTTACCTTCATTTTAGATATCATCAATTGAGGGTCAATATTCATGATATTCCCAAGATAACATTTTTTACAAGGTCTAGACACTTTTAATATAAAGTGATGTCATATTTTATTAAAAATTTAGGTAGTATATTCATGTGTTTTATTAATTGATAATTTACAGATTACCTGGATCATTTTTTTGTAGTTCTTATAGTTAATGTTATTGTATATTCAATGAGTAAGGAAGAGAAAGATGATCCATTAAAGATTAAAGTCATTTAAAATTGGCCCAAACTGACCATTTTGACTAAATCCACAGTTTTATTGGTGTCTATAGATATTATATATTAATTTTGGATAATTTATATTGAAAATTTTGTCTAATCGGTAAGTTAACTCAGAAGGGATCCAATTTTCATTTGAAAAATGAATGTGAATAAAATTTTAATTAACTCAAGTGAATATTAGTTAGCGCACCTATTATTATATTACCTTGTAGTGGAGAGGGGTTTTTAATATTTTATGATCCATTAAAGAAGGTATTTTAATTCATTCTCATTCAGAATGACATGAGTATAGATTATTCCGCATGGACATTTGTGGTTCATGAAAAAAATTACCCAAATTACAATTTTGACTTAGTTGTAGAAATTTTTCCATTAAAGATATAGAGGAATTATCTTTATAGATAATGTGTGATTTATATCCTAATTAAAAAAGGTTAAATAATTTTATCATGATAGTTAAATATATTCCATAGAATTTGGTTTGATATGATTAAATATAATGACTGCTGAATACATTACCACCATGTTAAAAAAACAAGGTGTTGTATTCTATAAGTAGAAAGGATCATGATTGCTTATATATGATGAAGATCATAAAAGATCAAATATTTCACAATTTTAAAAGGATGGATCTATAAATATTGAAGGAAGGGATGAAATATTATCTTTCTCAAATAAGTGTTCAAAAATATATCTATGTAAAGATTAAATTGGTGTTGAAAAAATATATAAATCTATATAATAAGGATATAAATTTTCTTGAGTTTAAAATTAGTTTTTATGGAGTTATGAATTTTAGAGACCATATATGTGTTCCATATATACTATATTTCAAGATAGATCTATTGGAGTAGGATACTGGTTCTCCATTGTCAATTAGTCATGGATGTATGAATATGTATAGAGATGTGAAAGAGTATTTATATTGGGATGAAGTGAAGATATATATTGTATAATATGTATCTCATTACTGATATGTTAACATGTTAAGGAATATAAGAAAAATTTTAATAGGATGTTATAACCATATATCTTACTATAATGAAAATGGGAATATATCTCCATGGATTTTTTCATTAGACTCCCCAAAATATCTAAAGGTCATACTGTTATTTAGGTTATTGTCAATTATTTAAAAAAGTATGAACACATCATTACTATCAGATAATATTTATATAAATATCATATTTCAACGATATACATTAATTAAGTGGTAAGGCTTCATGGAGTGACACATTCTAATGTATCTTATCGTGAAATGAGGTTTAACTCAATGTTATAGAAAAGTATTTATTAATATCTTGATATAGTGTTGTTTTCATTCACAACGTATCATCCTCATATAGTTTTTAGATTTTATATAACAATTGTAACCCAATATGATATTTTTATATCTTGTTTTGTGGATTTGGAAGGTGTTCCGGATCAACACCTTCTTCTAATAGAGTTTTTTATAGCAATAATTTTCACTTGAGCACTAATATGGATATTTATGAATCCCTCTATGTAAATCCATGTATAACTACAATTTTTTAGGACGAATTCAGAGAAATAATTCTATTGGGACCTGATCTAGATGAGGAAATTTTAGGTAATTTCAAATCCATTCAATATCACATCAAGGGAACTCAGTGTTGATAAAAAAAGTTGTACCGATAATTCCTATTGTAATATAAACTTTTATGTTGGTGATAATTTTTTTCTATAAATTTTTCCACGAAATAAGGCTATGAGATTCAAGAAGAAATGAAATTTTTTCCATAGGTATATTTTCCTTTTTGAAATTCTTGATCGAGTAGGGATAGCAGATTATTGCTTGGTGCTTCGACTAGACCCCTATCAAGTCTACGATGTGTTCCATGTATATCTTATTAAGAAGTAAACACATGATCCCTAACACGTACTAAACATAGAGTTAATACCACTAGAGCACCATATTTTCTTTGAATAAAACTAGTAGAAATATTGGATTATAGGGAAAAAGTGAAACTGAAAAATAATACATACCTAGTTAAAGTTTTCTTTAGTAATTAGAAATTTGATGAAGGTACTTGGGGACTTGAGGATGCAATGAAAGAGAAATAATATTTTTTATTTCTAAGGTGAAGTTAATTTTAATGGAGGTTAAATGTAACACCCTAATATTTTTTGAAATATTTTTTTTCAAAATAAATTTAATTTATTTTATAACTTATGATACTCACAACCCAAAGTCTAAATAAACTGTAACATAATATATATTTTTTGACAAGGCAATTAAATTAGTGAGTATAAATAGTAGTAACTAAATTATGATAATTATGTGTTTTACACATGTATAAAATAAATTCAACGGTTATAAATTAAATATAAATTAAAATAAAAAACATATGAAAGTAAAAGAAATGATTTTCAAAAATACTATTTTTATGCACAGAATTTGTTTTTATCTTGATAAATTATATAACTAAATATTATTAATTGATTTTAATTATATATAAATATATTCAATAAATTTTTTTTATCAATCATCTGTTATGTTTCTTGGTGTGATAAAAGAATATATCCAGTTTTAATATTAAAAACTATATTGTTCTAAAAAGTGGTTTCTTCGTGTTTTTCACAATTATTTTAAAAATAATATTTTACCTATTTTATAAAATATATTAGAAAAAATTAACTTCATTTTAAGAATCAAAATTCCAAAATTATCTTAGATTTCATTTTTTATAATTTTATGAAAACATTATTCTTTCAATGAATAGTTAAAATACAAATTTTTATTGAAAAAAAATTCTTTTATAGCATTTAAAATAATTATTCTGTTGAAATTGGTTTCAAATGTAAAATTAGTTCAATTGTATTATGATTAATCCTATTTAAACCATTTTATTCAATTTTATGTTTATATTTGATATAAAAATTTATACTTAATGAAACATTTTCATTGGAAAACTATTTTTTCTTTCTTTTTAAATTAAATTTTAAAATAAATTTCGCCAATTATGCAAATTGAATTTTGATAAATGGATTCCAATTTTTTAATTTTAATAATTTCTATTATTTAATAATTTGACCATATTTTTTTCACAACTAATAGTGAAAATATAAAAAATTATTTAACACTATTAAGGTTAAAACAGGTTTACTGGGGGTTAAACCAAATGATATTGCTAATTGTACTAATTAAAAATGTCAAAATCATATTTATGATACATATTTTGACATTATAATATTCATAAATCTAATATATGGATGTTTTGAATCATTTTTATTTATAATCACTTTATTATAATGTATTCTTCTATGAAATATCCAACTTAGACCCCTACCTCACATAAAAAAAGACACCACCTCTATTATCCTCACCACACATCAAGAACCTTTGGGTTTAGGCAATACCTTATCAATGCCATTCCTTTAATTACATCCCATGACCTAGAGGCCCTATAATTATCATAAAACCATCCTATATTGGCATTAGATATAATCCTAAATAGGCTCCCTGAAGAAGATGTATAGTTCTTAACCATACTTTTTCATTTTGTTTCTTCTTCCAACTCCTTAAAAAATTTATAAACTATAAAAAAATAATAACACAAGTACATTTAATATGTTAATATTTTATTATGTTAGTTTAATAACATGTATCCATCTCCTCTTCCATCAAATGGGGAATTAAACAGTCGATCATGGGTATGGAGGACTACCGCCTCACGAACTGATGTAATTAATTTTCCATAACCACCATTAATGGATGGATATAATGATGGATTTAATTTATATATATTATATTTATGATATTATTATAATTATTTAATTATAATATCACATATACCTTCTTACCTCCCAATAAATTGGAAAATAATAACATCGCTTGTGCATACGTGTAGACTAGTGCCTCAACAAAGTGATGTGATTGATTTTTCTTTTCCAATATAAATGTATGGGAATAAGGATAAATTTAATTAATATATATAATATATATGATATAAAAATTATTTTTCATAGGTTAATTAATGTTTACCTTTCTTTAATTCCATTCATCAAAAAATAATAGCAGCATTAATGTGTGTGTACACCATACTATTGATATGAACTATATAATGAATTTTTCTACATCTAATTTTCATGGATATATATAAATGTGTATATATGGAAAATATATGATATTTAAACCCTTATTTACATTCTGGATATTATTTAATAATAATAAAAGTACAATTACCAAAACTACTGAACCAAAACATACATGAAATAAGAAGAAGTCGTCACATGGAATGGTGTTATTAATTAATAATAGTTAATAAAATATTGATAAAATTTATTGTATGATATGTATTATTATGGATTTATAAATATTTATAATAAATATATTTTTATTATATATGAGTTTCAAACATGTACAACAGAAGTGGGACCTTGGGTAATGGATTTCCATCTCACTTTTACTTTTTTGTGACACATTCCATATTCACTACTTATTTATTTTATGTGTTGTATATAATTCCGAAGAATATAATTTATGAATATACTCAGGAAAATTATTGGGATGTAAATATCCAACTTTTTTCTCTTTATTGAGGTTTTTATTTGTATGTTACCAAATTGGTAATAGTTTTATTTATAATATCACTATTTATTAGGGTTGTTTATGATTGTGTTTGTGGGCACTAGAAAACGCATCCCCAAAATTTTCCAAATGCTTCCATACATGATCCAATATCGTAGACCATTTCTCATGCTTCGATTTGGTAGGTTGTAGGGCCAGAACATAGTTACGGATTAGGAGTTATGGACATTTGAAGTTGAGCTGAAAAACTGGTTCGCGAAGCCCCCCCACGAAGCACGGAGGAGGGATGCTCCGCGAATGCATTTGACATTCGCGATCCCTCCACGAAACAAGTAGGCGGGATGCTCCAAGAATTAATTTTATGTTTGTGAGCCTGCCGCGAATCAAAGAGGCGGGGAGCATCGTGAACGCATTTGACGTTCGCAGGCCCACCGCGAAGCAAAGGAGATGGGATGCTCCGCGAGCCGCTTTGACGTTCGCGAACCCACCGCGAAGTAAGCTCTGTCTTCACGCCAGAAGTTTTGCTTCATGGTGCCCCTTGCCTATAAATACCCATCTCACCACCCTTCTCTGGGGGCCACAGACACTTTTCCCCTTAGGAGGTGACATCACCCCTTTGGCGGCCAATCTCCCAGTTCGTGGAGCTCCACTTTCCTTCGCGAAGTGGCACCACAAACCACTGCTCTGCGAGCAACTTCCTTCATGTTGCTGCTCCGCGAGTCCCTCCTCTACGAGACCATGCTCAGTGAGACCATGCTCTGTGAGCCCATTCTCCACGAGACAATACTCCAGGAGACCATGCTCCGTGAGAACTTCTCTCCATGAGAGACCATTTCTCCGTGAGCTCCACTTTCTCCGCGAGATCCCCTTTTCTCCGTGATAGACCTTTGCTCCACAAAGCTACTTCGTGAAGAGCTATCCTTTTCTAGGATCCCACCTTCACACCCACCAGTCCACACCACGGGGCTGCACCCCCGAACTCCTGCTCAGGGTCCCGACCCTCCAAGTAGGCCCCTTCTCTACCTCACTAACCCCCATGCCAAATGGAAAGTCCCACCCACAAA
This sequence comes from Viscum album, assembly GCA_963277665.1. Taxonomy (NCBI): domain Eukaryota; kingdom Viridiplantae; phylum Streptophyta; class Magnoliopsida; order Santalales; family Viscaceae; genus Viscum; species Viscum album. The sequence goes on from OY728123.1 coordinate 211,719,810, forward strand.
CTTTTCGGGCCAAGATGTCGACATTTTCCATTGCGCCCTTATGTGAACCCACCTTCCGCCTATGGAATACCATAATATGAGAGGCTCCTCCACACACTATGAAACACCTTGAGTTGACATATTCCTCTGGGTTTCATCCCCATGTCGTGAGTTGAGATTCTCATCATCAATTTCCCATGTACCTTGAGTCGAACCATTCCTCAGGCAGCTCCTCCAAACCCTATCACTTGGATCCTATGCCAGGTCGAACCAGAAAGGGCCGCCCTTGCATAAGTCCCAAAACCAACCATGCTAGGCACATTATTCCTAATAGTCCTATCTATATTACTTTAAACTATAGTGAACCCTACATGACCAATATAGGATGCCTCTTTCCCAATACAAGAGATGCCTTATGCACCATGCATAAGACGCCAATAGTCCTCTCTACATGACTATAAACTGTAGCACACCCTATGTTCCAAACATAGGATGCATCTTACTCCAAATAAGAGATTCCTTATTCTCCAAGAATGAGATTCCAACAGTCCTATCTACATGACCCTAAACTGTAGTAAACCCTATGTTCCAAACATAGGATGCCTCTTGCACTAAACAAGAGATGCCTTATGCTCCCAGAATAAGACGCCTAATGCCATGATTATAGTGTCATAATTACAAGAGCGTTGGAATCCATTCAAACATTTCATCACTCCACTTCACGCTTTGTGTGTCTTTCATTCGGATCTTCATCCTCTTCCATGTATAAAGCGACCCCCTAACAGTATGGATGCTCAACCCATGGTATGCCTGCTGTCATGGGCCAACGTTCTGAAAAATTGATCACATTTGAAGGGAATCCCCAATAGTATGGATGCTCGACCCATGGTCCGCCTGCTATCCTAGTCCAACGTTCCGAAAAACTGATCACGTTTGAAGGGACCCCCTAAAAGTATGGATGCTTGACCCATGGTCCGCCTGCTGTCCTAGGCCAACGTTCCGGAAGACATTGGACAACACTTTGAGTCAGGTCCTATGTTTTGAACACAGTCAGTAGTCGACCCTCATTTGTTTGTCCCCATTTCACGCTAACATTATATGGATACTGTGTTTCTAACACGGTGAACAGCTAACCTCTATTGTCACACCACCCTCATTTCATTTCGAATGTCTGCCATTTAATTCACACTTTTCATCTCGATTTTTTCAGAATAATTCTAATTCCCTTTCCATTATCCCTCTTGTTCACTTGCGCATAGGTGAAAGCCTCAAACCACCAGTGGGTTGGGATTCCCTCGTGGCCAGACATGAGGAAGACATTTGGGTAGTATCCTTGTGTTAGCCCCATCCACCAGTGTCGCTCCATAGTGGAATCTGGGCTGCATCCTTACGTAAGCCCCATCCACCAGTGCTGCTCCATAGTGGCACCCGGGAAACATCCTTGTGTAAGGCCCTTTCACTATTGCATCTCCATAGCGGCACTCAGGCCTCCATCCTTTAGTAAGTCCCAGTCTCTCTCTCCCTGGCCCACTCCATGCATAATCCCCACTCCGCTTCCCATGGACGCACCTTTTTCGACATGATCGCTAGGTCTCTACTGCCTCTTGTTTCTCACACCGAGCATGACTCAAATGGGCTTACAGTAAGCGCCGACCCAGACCCCAAACTCCTGCGAACTACATGGACTTTGATTCCCTACCATGGGGATATATAGGAATCCTCCCTGAGGTTCAGGCCCAACAACCATTGGCCCCAACCATCTCCATGTCGGTGTGCCAAGCCCCATGCGAACTACGTGGACTTTGATTCCCTACCACGAGGATATATAGGAGGGCTCCCTGAGGTTCAAGCCCAACAACAATTGGGTCGTCTCAGAGTGTAAGCCCCAATCTATCCCAAACTACATGTACATTGATCCGTGCTAAGGCATGGTACGTAGGAAGCCTCCACAAGGTTCAAGCCCACCACTCGGTCGTCCCAACCATGTAGGTTCACACACCTGTCCCGACTTCTTCGCGTTGGTTGACCACCATTGGGCCGTCTCCGGTCGTAAGCCCCAATCCATCCCAAACTATGTGGTCTTTGATTCCCTACCATGGGGATATGTAGGAAGCCTCACTGAGGTTCAATACTAACAACCATTGGGCCATATCAGATCGTAAGCCCCAATCCACCTGAACTATGGGGACTTTGATCCATGTCAAGGCATGGTATGTAGTAATCCTCCACGAGGTTCAAAGCCACCACTTGGTCATCCCGACCATGTCGGTTCACCCACCTGTCCCAACTTCGTCACGTTGGTTGACCACCATTGGGCCGTCTCAGAGTGTAAGCCCCAATCATCCTGGACTACGTGGAAATTGATTTGTGCTAAGGCATGGTACATAGGAAGCCTCCACAAGGTTCAAGCCCACAACTCGGTTGTCCCGACCATGTCGGTTCACCCACCTATCCTGACTTCTTCACATCAGTTGACCACCATTGGTCCGCCTTAGAGCGTAATCCCCAATCCATCCTGTACAACGTGGACTTTGATCTGTACTAAGGAATGGTACGTAGGAAGCCTCCACGAGGTTCATTCCCACCACTCGGTTGTCCCGACCATGTTGGTTCACCCTCCTGTCCCGACTTCTTCACGTCGGTTGACCACAATTGGGGATCCTTAGAGTGTATGCCCCATCAATTTTGGGTCGCCTCATAGTGTAATCCCCATCCATTTTGGGCCACCTTAGAGTGTAAGCCCCACCCATTTTGGGTCGTCTCAGAGTGTAAGACCCATCCACCTTGGGCCGCCTTAGAGTGTATGCCCCATCCATCCCTCAGGACCCCAGGTCCACCGTCACGTCAGTTTACCGACACCATGGGCCACCTCATAGCGTTAAACCCAAATGCCACCTGAACTTCGTGGACTTTGATCCATGCTAAGGAATGGTACGTAGGAAGCCTCCATGAGGTTCAATCCCACCACCCAGTCGTTCCGACCACGTCAGTTCACCAATCACCTTGGGCCGCCTCAGAGTGTATGCCCTAATCCTTCTGGTGATTCTGACCACGTCGGTTCACCAATCAACATTGGCCACCTCAGAGTGTAATCCTCATTACATCCAGTCATTCCGACAACGTTGGTTCACGAATTAGCTTGGGCTGACTCAGAGTTCAAGCCCCAATCCATCACCTTGGGCCACATAAGAGTATAAGCCCTAATACATTTCTAACTATAGAGACATTGATCCATGTCAAGGCATGGTACATAGAAGCCTCCACAAGGTTCAAGTCCCCCACCCTGTCGTTCCGACCACCTTTGCGTTGGTTCGTCCCCGTCCCGCATGACGTTAATCCGTATTTGACACCTGAACTCTGGGGACTTTGATCCATGTTAAGGAATGGTACGTAGGAAGCCTCCACGAGGTTCAAGCCCAACACCCTTTGAACCCTCGGTCCATCTTCATGTTGGTCCACCGACACCCACTGAACTACACGGACTTTGAATCCTTGCCATGGGGATACGTAGGAGGTCTCTTAGAGGCTCAAGATCCACTTCACCATCGCCCTCACGATGGTCTCATTTCATTCCCCTGCCACTGCATCCATCCATCCATAACTCATCCTAATTCTTACCCAGGCCACCACATCCCAGTGGGATTATTCCATCCACCTCATCGCTTCTCCTAGCAGTACTCGGGCTGCTATCCACACGTAAGCCCCAGTATGTCTTCGGGTCGTTGTCCTCCGTGTACACCCCAATTCATCACCCCTTCAAACTATGTGGGTTTTTATCCCTATCTCATAGACAAGGTACGTAGGAAGCCTCTCTAAGGTTCAATCCCAGCCAATAGTAAACCTTGGTGTTCCCCATTCCGGGGTGCACTCTCCCTGATCCGCCCCTAGTGTTGTTCAGATCAGCCATTACCGTGTGGAATCTTCCCTCCAAGGAGAGAACCACCTCGGATCCATCCTCAATAAGAGTTCTGATCCATCCACTTGGTAAACCATCCATGTATTCTTTCCTTGGGATGTACCAATCTGATCTGTCTCTATGAGACGTTCTGATCACTCTCATACCATCTCCGCAAGACGTTAAATCTTTGTCCTACCTCGTGTTAAACATGAGATTCCTCGGAAAAACCTCGGAAGACATGCATTTGGCGTAACCATCTCCACAAGAAGTTAATCCTATGGAATACCCTTTGATAAACATGGGAAGCTGAGGAAAACCTCAAATACATGCCTATGGCATGTGATTCCCCACATTCGAGGTGGGATGCCTCGGGTTCTGCACCCTTGATATGCCCTCTTATGAGGAAGAATAAAGGTTCCCCAATGTCCATGCACCAAGAGATGCCCTGACATGCCTGATGTTGTCATCTACTCCGACCGAAGGTTTCTACCATGTCAAGACCCCATGGAATGTCCTGGTGGAAGTAGTGTAATTAACTGGCGTCCATGATGATATGGCACCGGGAACGAGATTCTCGAACCATGTATTAAATCTATGAGGGAGTCCCATACTATGTAGTGAATTCTGACGAGGAATCCACAAAAGGAAGAATAAACATCCCATCATCGCATTTCAATCAACGAGAAAACGTCCCCGAACAGGGAGTAGATGTTGCCCGCCTTTGCAAAGTGGGAATGCAGGGTAAAAGCCACACCTGTCGCACTCAAGAGAATGGACGCGCACGCCTTAGTGAAAGAATCAAAAATAGTGTTTCCAATAATTAATTATTCGGATATATCTATAAATAAACTCATGAATTTTATTCTCATACGGTTATTTATTTATAAGTCATTTTTCCAATCATTTTAAACTTTTTAATTACTTACGTAAATGAAATAATTCATTTGAAGAAAATCAAATTTATTTCTATGTTCTGTTGAAAATCATTTACCATACATGTCCATGTGGTTTAAAAATTCCTTTAGGAATGGTTTTACTATTATCCAATGATATTTTGAATAAAAACCTATCTTTTTTAACAGCTTGATGATTTTAATCTTACTTTAAAATTTTTCAAGGTTAATTTAAATAAAAATATTTTCATTAATATTTGGGAAACTTTTATATTTTAAATAAATGATTTCAATGTAAAAATAATATTTTCCTCAACGTATGTTTTAACATATATTGAGAATAATTTATCATCTAAGTTTATGTATTTTGATATTTCCTAACCTTTAGTGGAGATATTATCCAATTATTCCACCCTTATTATTTCTCTATATGGTTTATGACTATGATGACAATATTTTTATGAAAAATTTAATTTTATATGGGTTATTCAATGATAAATTAAGGAAATAATTATGAAACCCATTTATTTTCCATGGGTTATGTCCTAATGAAATGTTTATAGAAACCATTTCTTTTCATAGGTTATGATGTGATAAATGTATTATGATCTTTTGGAACACATATATATGATTTCCATTATGTTACAGGTGGGACTGGAATTAAATATCTTTCCAATGCATTAGGTATAGATGGATGTACCATGAGATAAAAATGACTAGAATGGGGAGTGAACATAATTATGTAAGGGACATTGGCCACTCTGTTAGTATTTTGAGTTAAACATGATTAATACAATGGTTTTGGGAGTGAAATCATTCCATTATGATATTATTCACAATGATCCTTGACTACTAAGGAAATGATTTTCAATGATAATATTTGAGAAAAAGATTTATGTATCATCTAAATTTTATTCTCTAATGGTGGTGTTGGTTGACCCGGATCAAATTCCTTTGAGAATTTATTTACTTATTGGATAATAGCCCTTTTATGGGTTATGGGGGGTCTTATATAACCCATATGACCAGTGGGAAAAAACCCCTTACATGACCTAAAGGGCCAAAGAATAATTCCTTATACATTACCTAAAGGTATAATACCCAACCCAACAATAATTTTCCCTCCCCTAAATATACAAAAAATAAGGAATCTAACTATTCATCTAAAATAACTGATAATATTGAATTTCCTAGAATAGACTGCACGGTGCCTAGAACGGATGAACATTTTCATACCCACTCATCCTTCCAATCCGGTTAGCTATACTCTTGTGGATGCTTATTTCCCTGAATCATAATCTGGGGCCTTCTTCTCGGTGAACTTCCAGAGCTACTTTTGGTCTTTTATATCTTGGAGTCTTAGTCGCATGAAGGCTTATGGTGACCTGAAGTCCCTATGGCCCAAAGGCCTTTGGTGGCACGAAGTCCTTATGAAATTTAGGCTTAAACAGGTGTCCTGAACACCTAAATATTTTTATTAGTTATTGATACTATAGCACCACATTTTACCTTCTATGATAATCGCTAAAATACTTCTAAATTTTCCCAGAAATTCATCCCACCTAGATTTGATCCCTGGTCTTTTGGATAACATACAAGAGCCTCTACAACTCAGGGTATTGGATCTATGTCATGAAATGATCTAATTGATTATGTTATTTTAATCCTTTATGATTCATGTCTTATGAACTGGTAATATTTATTATATAATTCAAAATTATGATCTTTGATATATGTGGAATAGTTTTAAAATTTCATTCTCATGTTCTCACACACAAGTGATCATGTTATTTTTAAGTGATAATTGATATCTCCTTTTTTTACCATTCCTAATCATTTGATCTCGCCCTTTCTTATGTTTTATTTCACTATGTTATGAAAAAATATATTAAGTATTATACCTCTAAGAAGGGTTTAAGTTTTTGAATAAATTTGTGGTATATTATATATTTATCCTATGAAATATTTTTATATATATAAATTTTTCCAAATATACTATAAATATATGATTTTTCGTGTATTTTTAGGTCATGTGACGAAAATTCATCTAATAACATGTAATATATATGTCTGAAAAGTATGGATCACTATGAATATCCACTTTTATTTACCAAAGATACATTTTATTTTAAAAAACCCCATCAAAAATTAGGATTTTATAATGGTTTGGGAAGATAAATCCATTGGATTAGAAGAGAAATATGATCATGATTACAAGAAAGATAGTTTAAAGGAGATAAATGTGAGTCTTGGTATAGAGAATGAGTATTCGATATATAAGGGGGTGTTACTATGTTTTTACTCACTAGTGTTAATCTAGGTGACACTATCAATTATATGGTGTCTATACTCACTAATAATAATAAGAATTCAGGAAGGGACATAGTTCAAAGTTGGAAATAATTATCATCAAATCTAAAAAAATATTCAGGTGACTACAACTCAAACATATTCTAATGAGGATGATCATTATATTGATAATTTCTTTTAAACATTGGAAATTAAGTGGAAATATATATCTTAATAGTTGATAGTAACACATAGGTTCAACAAAATAAATAAGAAATTATAACGAATTATTCAACTAAAATGAGGAATATAGTCCCCTAGTCTCATCGAGAAGGCTATGAAGATACTCTAGTGAAAAATAATGACACAAAAAGAGATGTTGATACTCCAATAGAATAAGAGTTTACTCATGACCACAAATTTTAACATTACCCTTCACACAATACTCCACCAATGAGGTATGATTTTGAAATATTTGGGATCGAATCATTAAAATAAATTACTCATTTAATAATGTTTTAATTATAACTATCATCACAAGATTATCAAAATTTGGAATTAAAAATAATGGTGATAGAAATCAATGATAAACTATAAGAAGGGTTCAAATCTCAAGATAAAATCATCATTTCCCTAATAAATAATTTATTTTCTTTTATCAATTATTAATTATCAATTATTGACTTTATTATATTTTATATAAAATTAAATCTTCACCCCAATTCAGTATATGAATTTATTTATTTAACATCTAAGTACCATACCTTCTCTTCAAAATTAGAGTCCACTATCATCGGTTTATGTTTTCATCAACATTATATCTCCTTTGGTTTGTTTCCTTTTTTATACTTCTAATAGGTTCTAAATAATGTATATTCATATAAATTCAATAAATTGGAATAAAAAGGGTCTTACTCATTTAATGATAGAGATTTTATATATAATAATAAAAATTCGAATGTATAGAAGGATTTTATACATAATTATGGGAGGGGGATTCATAAAACAACACCTCATGTTTTAAGTAGATGATTTTTTCTTGTGGTAATATCCAAGAATTTTTTATTTCCATAATTACCTATACTCTTTTTCTTAATAACATACTATCCATAGATTTTCTCAAGAACCTTCTTCGAATTATTGGGTACATTAATAAAATTTTGTGTTATCCTTCATTTATTCTAGCCACATCCTTTATCACCTTGATTTATTTGAGTTTTATAGAGGTTCCAATTATTTTCTCATTTTTTGAGTATAATCAACACTCAATTCAGATTTTGGATATATATTTCCACTTATAAAATGTTTTTCTACTTATTTAAAGTAGGTATGGATTTATAAACTATAAAAAAGAAATTCAATATCATATTCAGTGACTAGTTAGTATTTATTTTTATAATATATCGAGTCTTTGGTGATATTCTATTGTTTTTATATATCCAACTTTCTAAGGCCATATTAATGACTCCCCTACTTTTCCAAATTTTCAATAAAAATTTTACATCAGCTTCTCTAAGGGATAATTGATATATGTTTTGATGGTATGTCCCAGTATTTTAAACCTTCTATAAGTATCCTTGAGTTCATTACATTTTGTTAACACTTTATTATCATTCTTATATTGTTACACATTTTCATTATTTTTTTGATCATTTTATTTTTGTACGAGTAGTTTCTAAATTTTTGGACAAAGAAAGTATTTACTAAGAATCATCGTGTTTTCATTGATTCGTTTATGTAATATGCGTTCCCATTATATTTTGAAAATTAATTTTCCCACACTATGCTACACCTTGGTTTCAAATTCATTCTTCTTTAATGATGCATTAAATGGTGTAACGATTATATTTTTTGTATTATTAAATAATATATTTTGGGGTTTCGGTTTTTAAGTCACAGTGACATGGGAATCAATTAATTTTTTAATTAATCATAGAATATTGATGATTAATTTATATTATATCAATATTATAGGAAGTTAAATAATTATCTTAGTTCAGTAATTAATTCAAGGGATTTAACATAAATAATTAACTATTAGAAAATTTTATTCAAATTAATTGATCAATAAAATATTATTGATATATTAAATAGGTACTTGTGTTATAATTATTTAATGAATATTATTATTTATTAGATATAGTTAGATAGAATTAAAATATCACAGGATTTAAAGAATTTTAACAAAATGAGTTGTTTGATGTGTCATGGGAGTTTATGGAATTAATTATCAGATTCATCTATAGAGTTAGGATAATATAAGAAACTAATTTCATTATGAGAATAAACTCTATAATTTGGACATCGATAATATTATTGGGGTTTATTATGGTTTTAATTAAATTAGTTAGGATTTTGGTCCACTAGGGATTTATTATGTATAATATACAATCAATGGGTTTTGAATGGGTGAGGTGTTGGTGGAAGGAGATAGAGATTTAATTGAATTATTAATTAATAGAAACTAATTTAGTAACTTTACGGTTTGATAAAAATATTTTGGGGTTATTAAGGGAATTAAATATTTAATTTGGAGTGAATTTATTTTTACTATAACATTGAATTTTTAAATTGGAATGTTATATACTAAATGTTTGAACAAATTATTGATATTTATTATGTTAAATTAAATAAATTTAAATAATAAATATTTGAAATGATAGGGATTTTATTTTTTGTGTTTGAGGAAAAATTTTAATTTCAATGTCCTTAAAAATCATGCAACAAGACCCAATATTATATTGGGTATACTCAACTAAATTTATTTTTGTGGATAACTGGTCCACTTAAGAAATTATATAATTAATATAGATTGGTGCAAATGAACTCAAAACAAGTATTAAATTCATGTATAAATTTTAGTGGGAAAATTAATTTCTATGGTGCTCAACCCTGATAGTTTTTTGAAAACAATAATTCTCCCTATAGATTTTCCTTCCTATAATAAATTCATTATATCACTCAAACAAAGAAGAAAATTAATCTAATATTTTATATGTATCTCTTTAATATATGGTGTAACTATATTCATATTATGACATAAGGTATATTATATAATTTTATTGGCAGAAATGAATGGGAATTTATATATTACTTAATTGTGTTGAATAATTAATGCCAGTCAAAAAGCATTTATAATATTGGATAGAAAGTTGGGAAAAAAGTGTCCAATGGGATAAAATATTTATAGTTGTATAATTAATATAATGAATAAAATATTTATTATGTGTATTTTTTTAGATATTTGGAAATATCATAGGTTATATAGGTTTACTAATTCATTATGTTTTTAGCATTAATGATGGATTGATTTTGGTTTGGAAATTAGATAATTAAGTCGATTGGAAATTAATTTTGAAAAATAAATTTGACATGTCAACTGAGATATTATGGAATTATAATAATATTGGTGATTTAATATTAGAAATTAAATTAATTTCTATAATTAAAGGAAATATACTAGATTCAATATATTTTTTCATAAGATATTATTTATCTTTAATATGAGTTTTGACATGGATTATATAAGAGTTATTTAGGTATGTTTTAAATAAAAAATTTAGATTAGTGGAATTAATTTGGATTATACATAGAGAATAAGGTGAATAAATGGGTCTATATTGGAAAACTAAATGATTTATTGATTGTGGATTAATAATTCTTTAGTGGGAAGACTATAATTATGAGGGGAGGGATAATTATATTGTATTATTCTAAGATACCTCTCAAATGATTGACAAACTAATGGAACTGGGATGGAATACTTGGAAGAAGGTGATTAAAATTTAGAAAATATAGTTATGAATTGAAGGACATGAAAGATCACCTGAGGAAATCATCTTCAGGAGATATTTTGGAAAAATTTTGCTGGCTCATATTGTTATGTTTATTCGATACATACTATGTGATAGATAGCTCATTAAATTTTTTTTACTGATTATTTCCCTAAGATTAATTACATAACCCAAGATTTAATAAAAATATGTGATGTTATTCATAAATAAATTAGGGATAAATATTTTTTGGAAAATTCCAAACCAAAGTTTCATTTTTATTAAATATATTTTAAAATATATTAATCAATCAAGGAATATTTTAGGTGTGTCTATGGAAAATTGTTTTTGTGGAAAGATTAGATTTTTTTAATTTGAATAGATTATGTTTTCTAATTTCATATGTGAAGGACCCATAAGGAAAATGTTGAGTTCCCATTTTATTTTAGAAAATGGATATTTACTAGTCAAATTGATGAAAAATGGATTTTCTTATGGTGTAGATAAAATATTTATTTACTATTTTTGTCAGGGAAATATGTATTTTCACGTGACACTCGGTAAATAATAATTTTTGCAATTGATTTTATTAAATAAGTATATTTAAATGGATTCAGGGGAAAAATGGTTTTTTATAAAAAGTATTTATTAGGTAAGAAAAAGATTCTTCAACTAGTACAAAATTTCGGTTTTATCTTATGATGTGTTATAATAAAATGTGGGTTTTTGAGACAATGGTTTTGATATCATGGATCTTGATATTCTAGTATCAAATTTTTTATGGAATAAATGTTTTTATAAAAAAATAAATATATCATCATTAATTATCATTTCACTGATTTATCTAATCATTATGGGATATTTATTGGGTTCATCAAAAAGTTCTACAAATATTATACCAACCCTTAGATGCATAATTTGGTAGGAATATAGACTTGATTTTTCATAATTTATGTAAAGTAAAAATATTTTCGTTAATTAGTGGAGATACATAGATCCATATCAGAGACATGTTGGGATGATTTATTGAGTCAATATATTATACATGAGCTATATTAAGTAATTTAATTTGAGTTTACATGTGTATTTGATTACATGTTTGAGGTTTGTCAAACTTATTTTGTTTCCACTGTAAAATTTCAATGGTTTTAAATTAAAAAAAATTACATTTCACATGAAATTTTAGTTAGTTTAGTTTATGTATTTGAGTTAAAATCACCCCTAGTGGTTTTTTATCCCTCATAACTTGTTTCCATCCATAGGTAATCACGAGAACATGCATGATTCCATGTGGAGATCTAGTTCAAGTCTTGGTTTTCAGGTTCCCAATCTAGTTCATTGAAAAATGGTATTAATAAAATATTCCAATGTGGAGTCATAGGGATTCTGGTAGGTATGAATAATAGGATGTTTGTAACATTAAATTTATAAATAAAAAATACATATCTAACCTTTCTATAGAAAACCTTGAGATACCATGATGTTCAAGGTAATTTAATGGTTGGTGATAACTCCGTAGGATGTTGTAATATGCACCATGTTAAACCATGATTGGTTGTAAATGTAAATTTTTCATGAATCATGATAGGAATAGAAAGGAAATACATCACCTGACCATGGTTTTAAAGAACTAGTTTTTATCTACATATATTTCATTGAGTCTATGTTTTTTCATTTCTCAAAAGTGAATTTTTTAAAATAATATTTAAAAAAATATTCTTGAATTTATTACAACTACAGAGTATATTGAAAAATAGGTTTTGAAATTATAATGTAGAATAAATTTAGATTTATTTTGGAATAGTATCCACCGAGATGGTGATAATTTGGGTGATAAGTAATCTTATTTATTTATTATATGTGCTATTGAATCAGGTCACCTTAATGTGTTTTGGATGGATGTTAAAAAGAAGTGGAAGAAAATGGTCACGTGGATCATTTATTATTTATCCTTTTGGATCCTCAAGTATTTAATTCTATTTTATAAGATATTCTTGTTTTTTGTGTATGAATGTTATAATAATAAAATGTAGTTTGGTTGAGTGTTAGAATTTATGGAGTAACATATACCCACATTTAGGGGTTATATTAGGTTTAAGAAAACTAAGGAGTATATAGAGAATATAAATCATTATTTTATGTTCTTATAAACTCATAAGACCTCAAAGTCTAAATTTGGTTCATAATTTATAAAGGAACATTCTTGGAAATAATGGGAACCAATCAAGTAAACATTTAAGTATAACAAAATATTTTTTGAAGGGTTTCTAGAATATTTTCAATGATTTATATATCTGCGATAATGTAAATTATGTGAGATATTGGGTGTTATTAGATCTTGATAAAGGGAACATGTTGGTTAAGGATTATATGTAAAAACTTGGGGAGCTTATGAATTATTTCGTCGAGCTGATATTGAATGAAAATCATAGGGCTCATAGGTTTGAGATGTGACATTGAATGGAAATGTGATCAAATATTTTTCTATTAAAAAAACCTCTTATGAAGAGTTATTTAGTATAGTTGATTCTATAATGGAAAATATTGTAGATTCTTAAAATTCAAGTTCCATTATTCCTTGAGTAGATAGTGGAAATATTATTCATAATGGGAAGAAAAGTAATCAAAAGTAATTATATGTGAAATCAGTTCATACATTTCCCAATGTTTTCTAAGAAAAAGGATCAATAGATTATTTCAAATGAGATAAATTGGGACTCTCAAAATTGAAGTTTCTAAACCCTCCTCAATCCTATTATCATTTCATTAATAATTATTATCTAAATATATTTTACAATCATTCCTTATAGATGATAACTTTGGGATAATGAGACCATGTTCAAGAATCGAAAATGAAAATTGTTGGTTTAGGGTAGGGAGGGTTAGGGACACATTATAAAGTTAGAAGGCCTTATAAATAAAAAACGGTGAAACACTCCAATATTTAACTTAAAAAATTATATTATGTCTTATTTTTTGTACCACATGATATTCTAAGATTAAATTAAACTCCGATAAACTATTATTATATATTTATTATAACCTATTTATTATATTGGAGGGTATGAACATGAGAAACTATATTATGAAATATATGTATAAAATTTTCAATAATGTTAATTTAATGATTAATTCTTAGTAAACCAGAATATAAATTTTAAATGAGATCATATAATATTAATGGGAGATTATGTTTAGAAAATAGATTTATTTGAGAAATATATTTTTATCAATATAACTTGAGTATATATGTATTATTATTATTATATTTTTAGATAATATATTTAATAAGAAAAATTAAAAATCATCTACTAGTGGTTATTAGCTAAGGAATATGAATAAATTCATTTTATGAATACATTTTCATCCAAAATGGATTTATTTCATTCTTTTTGCTTATATTATGAATAATTTATACAACCTTTAGAAATTTTATTTTATTAAATTGAATTTTTTTTTAAAATTATCATTTCAATATAATCTTAATTTAAATCTTTATTATTTTTCTAAAAGGTATATTTTTTTAGTGAATAGTGAAAAATGTGAATTTTTGAAAAACAGATAATCATTATTTTTCTTTAAATACTCTAATATAAAATTAATAGTATAATATGGTTTTTATTTCAAATTAAAATTTCATACCTTTAATTAAAAATAATCTAATTAATTACATATTAATAAAATTTATATTTTATTTTGGTATATATTAATTTTTTTTCATTAAAATTAAATTTCTATAAAATTTGTTTTTGTTGTGTTTTGCGTACCTGTACTAAAATATTGTTTCCAATTATAAAAAACAAATCTTAAAAAATTATTCCATATTTGGAATCATGAGGTTCAAATTTAGTAATATTTTCAATTTCTTTTTTTAGTCATAATGAATAGTACACTAGATAATTTATTATCACCATGGTAAAAGGGTAAACTAGTGAAATAAGTTAATTTTTTTTGATAAAGTCAAAAAATATCATATTAATTATTGTTTGATATAATAATTTTTAGAAATATCACCTTAACATTGAAAATATTTAAATTTTGGCCCACTTTTATTTTATTAAAACGGTTATAATATATTATGAAATGAATGATTCCAAAAATGTCACTCTCTTTCTCAACATATCTATAATATGTTTTTATAGGGATAAAAGGAAGTAATTAATTGTTATAAATATTGTTTTTGATATCATTAAATAATTTTTATGATATAAATTTATTTTTTATTTTTAGAGATGGTATAATTACCAAGAACATTTACACAACGCCAATACAGTGTTCGTATAAGTAGTGTAAAAAATAATTAAATTATTTAAAAAACATTTAATGTAATATGATTTGGATTAATAATGGTTTTAGAAAACATTATTTGATATTTATTAGGTATTAGTGATCTTTAAATTAATTATATTATAAATAATTATTTTTTCGGATTTTTTTAAATTTTACTATTGTGAAAAGTCTCAAAAATGACTTCAAATGATATTTAATGATAAAATTTATTTTTAAATAATTATTATGTCATAAAAAATATCTAAACCCAAATGGATATAAGTTTCTCTATAATAACATTAAATTTTCATGTATGTTTGATTTTTAATTTTTAAAATTTCTTTCTTGACGCTTAAATGTTGATAAAAATGTTACAATGGTTAAGGCTAAACAGGGATAATGATAGGGTAAAACTAAAACCTAAGGTTTAAAATCACAATTAAAATTGTTTACTTTTTCTTGGTTTAAAATATTTCAAATTTATCCTCATTATATTCTATGATATTTCACTTTGGGTCTATTTACATGATTTATACAAAAATTATAAATTAATAGTTCATGTATTTAATGGATTTACACCCACCACACTTATAAAATGGAACCTCATATACTATATTAATCACACATAATGAGACATTTATATAGAAAATTTATGACCAAATAAAAACCTAAAATAACCCAAAATTTCATATTTTTTGTGTTCTCACCGAAATACCAACCTAGAAAACTTATAGTGTAGGACAAATGTGGTTTCTAAAAGAAGATGTTTCACTTTTAATTCAGTGTTTTCAAGTTTATTTCTCCTTAAAAAATGATAAATATTATGTAACTAGAATTATATAATAAAATAACTATATTAAATATACTAAAAGTTTATTATTTTTATCACACAACCCATTTTCATCTTCATTTCCATCGAATGTAAAATGAACACTTTTCTCGTTAGTAAATATGGGCTTCCAAATCCATAAAGCGATGTGTTTCAATATTCATTATTGTATAATATAGATGATAAAAATGATATATTAAATGAATAAATATGATATTTATGAAATAACTATGACACTATAAAAATACTATATTACTTACCTTCTTATCCTTCCATCTATTTAAGAATAATATAGTCAATTGTTCGTACGTGTGGACTACCTCATATGCGAGCCCATATGTTTCATTTATCATGACCTAATTATTATATGGTTATAAAATTTTGTTTAATAAAAAAAATTTGATTATTTAATGATTAATATTATTTAGGTAAATCGAAAATTAACCCTTTTAACCCTGGCCAACCTACTGAAGTTGTTTTGGAAATTATGAATAGAACATCCTCAAAACATCTAACTTTATCTTCACTGATTTAGTGACTAAAAAATTATAATTTAAGGAATAATTATAATTTAATTAACATTTAAAATATTCTTAAGAAAGTATAAATCTAGTATAATTACATTATTATGGATTTAGAGAATTTACAATGCTAAATGGGACTTAATGTAAGGGATGTTTCTTCAAAACCTTGTTTTAATGTATTAAGTTTATTTATTTTTATTTCATATGAAGGTTATTTGAAAATTTTCAAGAATTTTAATTTTTATAATTAAAATATTTATAATTGAAATTAAAAAAAAACCATTAAAAAGTTTTGAAAAATTTACCCTTTTACTGTTTACTATATGGGTTACTTTTTATCAAGGTGATAAAAGAATGTTTTTAATTTATATAAAATGATTTTAATTCCCCTTAATAATAATAATTATTATTTAATAATATTCCATTACATGATTTCATGGTTTTAAAAAAAATTCCCACTTCTTTTTATGAATTCTTTTAAAGAGTTCACAAAGGAAAAAAGGGATTTAAATCCTTATTTTTACAGAAATCCCATAATTGATTATACATATGTGTTAGATAGAATATTTTATATAATTTTATGATTTATATATACAATTTTATATTATTTTGACATGATATATTTATTTAGCATTCTATATGGAAATTGGTCATCCTGATATAGCTCTCTAATGCATTTTGTAAAGTAACATAAATAATGGGAATTAAGTTACACTAAAAGGATATATATTAATTCAATATAATTGTTATTAATTTATTTCTATGATTATAAGTATAATTTATTGAGGTACAAACATGAATTAATTTTCTTGAAAATGATTTTTCATGGATGTCTTTGATTTCACAAGGTGAGCTAATGTGATTATTTTTAATGGAAATTTTATACCACTTTTAATTTTGAAAATTATGTTTTTCAAGAAAATGATTTCATGAGTGCTCATGATTTATAAAAAACCCTCATTATTATTATTTTTATCTTATGATTTCATCTATGCTATTTTATAAAACTTTTGGAAATGCGGTTAATTTCTTGGGTAATTAAATAATTATTCTAGAATAAAATTTATTTTGAAAATAAAATATTCTTAAGTGTTTTAATTAATTTTTAAATGGAATAATTGGTTTCCTTAAATATCATATCCATTGTTGATATTTTTTATTATCATCCCAAATTCTCAATTATTCTTTATATGGATTAAGGAATATTATGAGATATATCAAGTTATATATTTCAGCTATGGGGATTCAAATTAAAGAATAAAACATGTTTTAAATAAAAATGGATATTAAATTTAGAAATCTTTTTTTGTGTAAAAATGTACACTGAGTGGAAGTGTCAAAATTTTATTATAAGGATTTTTTATGTGAGTGTTTTTCTTAATTCTAAAAAACTTTTTTCATAAAATATAATTCCAATGTAACAAAATTCAATCATTGTTATTAAACTCATAATTATTGGTTGATTAAGTTTTGGGTCCTTATAGTTGTCATCAGAGCATATATTTAGATGTATTTATATATTAGGTTGTTCTTTAATGAGAAAACAATAAAATTTAATATTATGGTTTGGGATCATAAATTATATGTCTTCAATAACCTCAAAGGATAGTATGATATGGATAATTATAGTTTTTTCACTCAATCCAAATAATTGAATATGATATTTCATAGTTGGGGATAAAATTTTGTTTATCATCCTAATAAGATGTTTTATTGTGATTTTATTTGATATAATCAAACTAAACATTTTGGTTTTAATAAATGGATGGAACTGGCCAAAACCAAATTAACAATACATGTAAAGGACAATGTGTTGGTTGTATAAATGAATAACTAAATGGTATATGATATATATTTTGAACAATATTGTGGTTATTCTTAAATATCTATCATGATTTATAATTTATATCCTTAACCTAAGTGAGTTTACTAATTCTTAAAATAAAATAAAATAGAGTTTCGTGGACTTTCAGGTGATAAATATCCTGAAGGTAAAATTATTAATTGATTTATGTGTCAAAAATCTTGTAAGAAATATCCAATGAAATGTCTTATAGTATTAGGAAGATGTTTCATATATGGTAAAGGAGGTAATATAGAAATAACATATCAACAAAAAATATGGATTTTGGGTAATTTAATGGATGGGAATAATTTTATTCCTAAGGTATCAATTGAATATTTTAAATGTGATGTGTATCATCATTATGAAAATAAATTACCTGGATTGAAACTTAAGAAAAGGAAAAAATAATCTAAAAAATAAATGTTTAGTATGGTCATATATTGAATATGAAGAAACATTTAATTACATATAAAAGTTATGAATTATATTTTGGCTTATTTTTTATATTTATGAATCTTAAGACATGATTGATATTTATTTATTATAAGGAATAATAACTATGGAAAAAGATGATAAATAATGATCAAAAAATTATGCAGAAATCATAATAATTGAAGTGTTTAAGATTAGGGTTTCAAGAGTTATGATATGGTGGTATTTTATTTAAGTGATGATGAATTCTAATATGATCATAATTTTAAAGGATTTACTACCATTTTTATGTTTTATATTATTGGAATAATTTGGGATACACTCTGAGTTTTTAAAAAACATTAAGGAATATGTAATTAATAAGTTTAATATTTATTTGAGTGAAAAGGTTATTTCAAAACAAATAGTTATATATTTTATGGTCATAAGTAGAAAGGTATTGATAAAAATTATGGTTAATAATATATTTTATTTTTATTTAATTATGCTTAATTTGGATTAAAAAGTTTTTACATTTCTGGAACATATGGTCTATAAAATATATAACCATTTGTTATAAAACTAATTTGGTGATTAAGTAATTAATTTTTTTGAATAAGGTCAATAAATTCGGAACATTATATGATTAATTTAAATAATAATTTTTTTGTATAAGATGTAATTTTTTCATTGTAGAAGTGTTCGGAGAAAAACTTTGTCAAATATTTGATAACAAGAGTAAAAGGGTGAAAAAAGAATAAAATAATGAGATGAATTTAGACATACTAACATAAATATGTATGATGTTTTGGAATATACCTACATCCATGGAGATGATGAATACCTTCATAGAAAAATAGTGAAAAAATAAAATGGAATAGTGTTAGTTTCAAATCATGGTTTGAAATGATCTCATAAAGAAAATGGTGTAACAGTTTCACCAACCACATAGTAAGTCCCCTATACAACTGTAACCAGTGGTAGTAAGTCCATGGATCTATAGTATCACCATCACCAATGATAATGATTCCATATTCCCATGTCAGCCAAGTCTTCACTGTAATAGATCTCTATCAATGTTTTTGATCAACCCTACTATAGTGAGTTATCATTTATATATTTCCCACAAAATTAGCTTGGGGGCATTTGGCCCTCAGAATCCTGAAAACGGGAACACTACCCCCTGATCCCACCAACCACTTCCCTGAAGGGGTTAAACCACTAGAGTATCAACCTGGTGTGCAGTGTGGGCCTCTAGAAATTATCCCAAATTCATCCAAAGAGCAAGATAGTCCATTCCTATAAACACCCACATAGATCCTAATCTGATATTTTGACCTGAATCAATGTTATTGACTTAGAAACCTTACTCAATATAATCTCCTCCTCTTCTTCACACACTAATGGGTGATTCCTATCAAGGATTTGATTTTAACCTAATGATCTATGAAAAATTGTTTTTTTCTTTTTATGCTACAATATTTTTCTATTATATTATTCTTCTTATCCTCCATTCATCATTCGAGACAAAAAGAGGTATAATAGTTCGTTAACTTCTCAATAACTATAGAATATGTTATCATGTATTCCAAATTATACATTCCATTAATCAAATAAAATATTAATAACCAATCATGTATCAAGCCTGTGAAAAAATGGTACTTCAAATAAATATTATTCATCCAAGAATGAAGAAATGGGTTCTTTTCAAGATGTATAGGACTCTAACTATCATAAGGTAATAAATTTTCTTCTTAATTTCTATATATATCCTCTAAATATTTCTTCATCCAAATCAAATATTTCCTGAATTCTATTACAGTAATGTATTCTTCCCCTATAGTGGATAAACCTAAAACCTTCTGTAATTGAGATATCATGAACAATACAGTTCCTACATAGGTAGCCACATAACATGTGGTACTCCTCATAATGTCTGAATGGACCGAAGGAATTATTTTTATTAAATTTTATAATCTATTTTTTAATGGTTGAAGGGGAACCCTTACATAATCCGTGTGATTTTTGTGATATTACATGAATTTAATGTCTTAGATGAGTTAATATAGATTATAACTACTTGAAACTTCCCCTCCCAATCACCTACATCATGAAGTAATCTCTCCACATTTTCATGGTTGTTTATCTAGTCTTCTCGTGCATGCACAAGATAGCCTTGAGGTAAATTGTCTTACAATATCATTCTTCCAAATCTGTTATATCTTCTCTTGTGAATGTTCCTTCTCTGAATCCACATTTGAAGAATATTCCTTGTTGATTCTTCATGGTCCATTTAAGCACAATTTCATTTGGCCTGAAAGTCTTTAGGTGTCCAGAAGGCCTTGAGGTACTCCTCCTAATGTCAACATCAAATATAAGGTCAACACCCATAATGCACTATAATTAATTTTCTTTCCTAATGAATAGTTATACTTACTTTATTCCCTTTAGATACCTCAGTATCTACTTTATAGCTTACCAATGTTTCTATTCATGACTTTATATGCACATGCTAAAAACTCCACATACATGAGTAATATCAAGTAGGGTACATATCATGGAATACATAAAGCATCCAACAGATAATGATTATATATCCTTTACCATATACTCAGACTCTTACACTGTATTTGGTTCTTTCTTCTTTGATAATTTTAAAAAGATTTCTAGGATAATATAAAAAAATATTTTCTTCCAGCATACTAAATCTACTCAATATATTTCTAATATTTCTAACCTTCACTAACATCAGGGTTTCTTCTACACTTTCCCAATTGTTCCCCATCCAGAAAAATTTTATATCTTCCCTGATATATTTCATCTCAAACTCCTCATCTATATACCCTTTCATATCATTAATCCTTTACAAACATGATCCAATAATGAGGATTTCATCCGTCTATATAAGTATTATAATTTTTTCGTCACCAAGATATTTGAAATAGAATCAATAATCCATACTACATCACTCACATTAATTTTTATAATGAATAAATAAAACTTATTATTAAACTATCCAAGTGCCTAATTTGACCCATATAAGCTCTTTTGTAATTATTTAGGTTTTTCTTCCTTTTATGACTCATCATATCTATCTGGATGCTGCATATAAATGTCATCATACAAATGTCCATGAGGTAAAGTAGTATGTACATCATGAATCTCATGATGTAAATCCTATGATGCAATAATAATAATAAAATTCCACATATTGGTAAGATTACCTATAAGTGAGAAACTTTTAGTTATGTAAACACCCTCCTTTTGTTGAAATCCTTTCACCACCACAGTTACCTTGTACTACCTCTTACTGTCATATTATTCCTTGAAACGGTATAATAAATTTTTTTAATTTTTTATTTCATTATTGAAAATTTATGAAATTCCATTTATTTTTATCATTTAATGAAGAAATATCCTCTTTCATAACTAAATCCCACTTGCTCGAATCCTTCAGATTCGATGCCTCCTAGAAATAATCTTGATCTCTACCATCAGAAAATGTAAAATAACATAATAATGATGAATATCTATTCACATTAACACTAGTCATTGTTTATATCCTTGAATCTACATTAGGATTCAGATCCACTGGTTTCGGTTTCACATGCTTTGGTGTACCATCAAGCTCGACTTCCTCTTGGATCTATGATTCTTTTTTACCACTACCACTTTCAAATGAATGAAAATTATTATATATAAACCTTCATTAAATATTACAATTTATATTCTAATTAATATATTATTCTTATAATCATATAATAGATAACTAAACTCCCCAACACTATAAGAAATAGAGAACATGATTTGACTTAAAATCAATCTTGTCCCAGGAATCATTGATTATATGTACATATACCAAACAACCGAAGATTTCACATGAGAGAGTATTACCTATTTTCCTTACCAGATATCCTTATGTAAACATTCTCCCATTGTTATTGATGTAATCTTTTTGATAACATATTTTCTCATTTCTACTGACTCAAGAAAAAAATTGTAGGTAACCATGAGTGTGTCCACAAACTCTGGGAATGTTAATTCAGTTCCACACACATCATTTTAGCTACACCATTATTTTATTATTTACCTAGAAAACTTCTCTCCCAATGAATTCCATTATTAGAATATAATTTCTTAAACAAATTGCATCTATACTCTGCACCATTTTAAGGCCCAAATCATTTTATAATTGGTCCCCACTAATTCAACACCATGTCCTTCCACTTTTAGAACATGTTGAACACATCATACTATCTCTTCAGAAAGTGAAACAATTTATTCCTTATTTATTAATTAGTAAATGTCACATAATATAGTAACCCATAAAGGTAATGTACTATTAAAGGCCCCAAAATATCAGTTTGAACCAATTCATTCTGATCATCCATTTTTATTCTACCTCCTCTTACAATTTATACCTTCTTCTTTCTAAAATATAAAATATTTTCCCATGCTAGATTCCACAAAATTAAGATCTAATATAATTACTTTTTTCAGCACTTTCATCCACTTCTCACTCATGTGTCCTAGCCCAAATTTTTTCAGTTTTGAAACCATGGTATAATGTATTGATGAATGATGATTTATGGAAATTTATATACTGTTGTAAATGGTACCATACAATTATCTATAATCTATGACCATACATCCATTAGTAATATTACATGCATCACTAGTGATTGTGGTACTAAAACTAGTGTCACTAATCTATCTGGTAGAAATAATATTCCCTTTTAAACTAAAAATATACATAAACATTTTTGGAATAATAAAACTCTCATTATTGGTGATAATTTGAAAATCTATTTTCCCCACAATCAATAAGAGGTCATAATCTTTAATGTATACCTTCAAAATTTTATAAAAACACAATTGTTTTGGAATCCATTATTTAAAGTAGACTGGAAATATTCCAATGAGTCTAATATCTAAGCTTCAATATGGCTACCCATGATTGGTTGAAACACGTAAATGGTTACTTTTCTAATCATTTTTACTTAATTAGTTTCAAGATACATATATTGTTAAATTAACTCTTATTTATGTGACAGTTCTTCCCAAAATTCCATAAGGTAGAACCAATCCAATTTTACTTTTCTCATCTCTTTCCCATTGATTTTGATCATTCTATATGATTATGTCATATCATGTATGTTCCTCTTCTGTCAATGTTAAGAGAATAAAAAGATAATTTTCCTAATTCAATTCTCTGAATAACCTTAGTGAGGATCAAGTCTCACACATATTTTAGAATAAAAGTTTTATTACTCAAACAACTACTCAAACCTGTTAAAATAGCTTCCCATCAATCAAGTGACAAAGATAATAAAACCAAAGTACTTATATCTTGAGTCAAAGTAACTCCCAATGATGAAAACATAATTTTAATAACGTTTAATTCAATTAAATGATCAACAATAATATTACCTTAAATTATATTCCTTTTAAAAGGTCATTTCATGAGAAAAAATTCATTCTATGTAGTTTTATTCTCATACATATTTTTGAGATATTTTGTTAACCTAGTTATCATATTATCTTTATTGATTTTGAATAATACATTTGTCTCCAAAATAAGTCTCAAAACTCCTTGAATTGGTCAATCCAATATCTCCCACTCTGTATTCTCTATATTGATTAGTTTTTACCTATAACTAGTAAGTGAATCATTTTTGGATAGAAATATTATTCTATGTTAATAATTAATTAAATGAATTTGTTTCCATAAAAATTATCAATATTCACATTTCCTTCTTCAATATCATTCATTTCATTCAATAAAAAAGAGAACTTGGTCTCCAAATCATTATTTGATAATAGTTTTTGTACAAATTATAGCATAAATAGATAATTTAAAATTTGGTGAAGAAACATAGAATAGAGAAACAAACAAACAAAAAACAAGAAGAATATGAACACATTGGCCCAAGGATTTATGTTGTTTGAGAATATCCCAACATCCATCCATAGGGAAAATAACATCAATAAAAAATAAGATATGGAATTATGGGGTAAAATATCATTTTAAAACCCAAGTATGAAATAATTTCGTAAAGAGGATGGTGAAATTGTGCCACAAACCATATAGTAAGTCCATTATACTATATTAACCAGTGAGAGGAAGTCCATGGAGATATTTTCCCTCTATTTGAAAATTCCATGTTTTTAATGTTCCATGTAGACCAATTCTACACTACTATAACACCCTACTGGGAGTTACGTCCTATTGCATAGGCCACCCATAATTTCCTCAACTTCATCAAAGGATTAGACTACACTAGTCTAAAATTTATTTAACAAATAAATTTTGACTTATATTTTGGAGACCTATATGATTTTATTATGTCTTTATATTTATTCAAGTTATTTATTGAGAATATTGTCATATTTTAATGATTATATATGTATGGAATATATATATTTTTTATGTGAATTTACAATTGATTGATGTTATTTATAGATATATTTTACATTGATATTGGAATAAAATGGGATTAACCCATTATAAAATTTTGGATTTAGATTTGGTATGGCATATTTTGAAGAGATTTATGGTTATTTATTTCTATAATGATATAAATTAAACATTGGTAGTTATTATTGAGTCATTAGAGATTAATATAGTATTATTCATCTTGGATATTATCTTAAATTCTAATAAACATTTTTTGTATTTCTTTATAGTTAGAAATAAAATAAATGGAATTTATACCTTTTGGATCATATGAACAATTAGAATTTTAATTTAGTGTTCTATTAAAGGAAAATTCATCTTGAATATTTATAAATTGGAATAAGAGATGAGATAGTAGTATAAACTGCTCAAAGCACAAATAAAGGATGAAATTCCCCATATTTACTAGAAGGAGATCATGTACATATATTTTCTGAATATATATATCTCGATGAAAATATATTATTTCAAATCTATAGATTCTTATGAATAAACTGACATTTTAATATCTAGTTATTATTTTAGATACTAATGTTAAATTATAATTCTTATTAAGGTACTTCAATTTAAGAAATACTAAGTTTTCTGGTCTTGACAAAGAAATGAATGTTCATTGTAAATTTTATATATGATTTTATTACTATGTTATGATCAATTCATTTTGAGAGTAAAAATAAAATGAAAAAGATCTAATTTATTTGTGGAGGGGTGAATGTAGCACCCTGGGATTTTAGTTTAAAATGAATATTATGTTAGATTGTGTATACCACATTCAAGACTATTGTTAAAATGAATGGTGATACACTATTTTGATATTACTATTACAACCTAGATATTTTATTGGTTTTTATGAATAGAATTAATGGTATTATGAGATATATGTAAAAAAAGTTATCTTAATAAAAATTTACTTATTAATTATTATTAAATAAGAACTCAATATTTTAAAAATATCATATAAGATTAAATGGTATATTTTTTTAGAGGACTGATTTATGTGGGAAATATATTTTAATCACTAAAAATTTAATATAGATGAATGTTTTTTAAAAATTAAATATATCATATATTTAATAAAATAAATTAATATTCATCCAATGATGATTAATATATAGGTAATGAGTATAATTTTTTTTTATAAATATACTTTCTTCAAAAATGTTTTTTGAAACATTTTTTAGGAAGAGATTATTATTAATTTCGACAAATTTTAGAAATTTGATTATTAAAAAATGGTTATAATTTCTTAAATAATAATGTTAAAATATTCTTAATATTATTTATTTCTATTTTTATGTGTTTTTAGTGAATAATTAAAATGCCAATTTTTTAAAAACATCTACTTATTTTATTTAAATGAAATTTTGAAAAATAATAATTATGTTTTGGATTTGGTATCAAAGTAAAATAATATCCATTTTATGAAAAATATCATAATTAATTCCATTATCATTCCCATTATATTTTATTTGAGTATAACTTCATTTTTATGAATAAAAACACATTTTTTCTAAAACAATTATTGAATTTTTTACACTTATTATAAAGTTTATTTCTAAAAATTATAAAAATGGAATCATGAAAATGGATTTTTTATTTCAAATTATGAGGGTTAAATTTAGTAATAAGTTCAGTTTCATTTTTTTATGAATACTAAAAATTGTAATTGTTTCACCATAGTAATTGGTAAAACAAGTTAATTAAAGATAAAACATTGTGATCAGATCATAAAATATCCTCTTAATTATTATTGGATGATATTATTTATATCCTTATATTCATATTTTCTAATATATTTAAAAAAATTTCTAATGTAATATTATTATAACATTTATATTTTATTAATTAAAGAATAATTAAATTTTTAACTCCCTCAATTTTAATTTCACTAATACATTTTCATTGTGGTAAAACGAATTTATGAATAGTTATAAATGGTTATATTTAATATTAAAAAATGGTATGATATTAATTTATTTTTAGTATTTATTTAATTTTTATTTATATTTAACATTTACGAAATGTTGATGCAGCACTGATGCATGTAGTAGAAAAAACAAGTAATTTATTTTCAATACATAAATAGTAATAAGTATTTAATAAATTATTATATAAAAATAATTTCATGGATATTTATTATGAATTACTGGTTTTTAAATTATTTATATTCTATTTCCCTTTTTTATGGATATTTTTAAATTTGTTTATGAATAGTCCCTAAATGATTTTAAATGGTATTTAATTTTTTGAAATTATATTTAAATCATTAGAAAAACATAAAAAACAAACATTTACTCAAATATATGGTAAATGTTAGATTATAAAATTAATTTTTTATGATTGTTCCACTTTTAATTTTTATAATTACTTTCATGACCCTCAAATATTGAAAAAATTGTTACAATGGTTAAGTTTAAACAGGGTTAGGGAGGGGGTTAAGCTAGAATATAAGGATTAAAATGACACTTAAACTTGTATAAATTAAATTTTTATAATTTATAATGATCTTATCCTAATTATATTATAATATATAGAACTTTTCATACATTTTAAATGAATTGGACACATATTATATATTAATATTTCTTTTAGTAATAAGATTTCCATTCACATCGCATGTTAAATGGAACCTTATATCCCCTCTTCTTCATAGCCATTGAATCATTTATCTAAACCAATATATTATAAATTAAATTCCCAAACCTCTTCCCCATTTCTTAGAGGTTATTTTCTTATCAAAATGACAACTTAGATGGCCTACGGTGCAAGCCAAAGGAGGTTTCTTAAGGAATTGGTATAACTCTTAACTAATTGTTTTCATGTTTATTTAATCTTCCACCTACTATAAATCTAAAATAACCATACTAATATAATAATATAATTATCTTTAAAGTGATTAAATATTAATTTTTTTATGGCACAGAAAAATTTCAAATCATTTTCCATCAAATGGAAAATGAGTCTCTTTTTGTGCGCACATGTGTACTCCACCTCCACAAAGCGATTTGTTTTTTTCATCAGTAACTCATATGGTTGGTCAAAATTATATATAAAATGAATATATTTTATATTTATGAATAATTATAATTATTTAAATATAATATATTACATTTCATATTACCCTTCCATCCATTTAAAAATGAGTGTGGTGCTCGTGCGTACGTGTGGACTACCACCTTCATAGAGAAATGAAATTATTTTCATTACCAACTTATATGGATGGTAATAAGGATATAATTAAGGGGTAAATATTACATGGATATCATATTTATTATTTGTGAAATTTTTAATAATATCTATTTTTATACCATGTAGAAAAATGAACATGTTGTTCCTGAGTATATACAGATGATCGTCTCCATGAGTTAATGCGCTACATTTTTCATGAATTCATAAAAAATGGTTTCTAAAATTTTATTTAATTTATAAAAATAATAATTATTTAATGATTAATATTATTTATTTGAGGATATATTTCGTCTTTTGACCATGGTTAACCTACAAAATTTGTCTTGGGAATTAGGATTTGAATTTCCTTAAAACATCCGACATAAACTTAACTAATTTAGTAAATAAATAAAAATGTTAATAAAATGAATAATTATAATTTAATTAACATCAAAAAATTTCTTAAGCATTAACGAAACTAATTTAATTTTATTATTCAGTAGTTATAGAATTTATGAAGCTAGATAATCATAAGGTAAGTTATTTTTCCTTAAAACCATATTTCAAAGTATTCCCTTCAAATATTTTCATTCATATTGAGGTTATTCTAAATGTTTCAATAATGATAATTCTTATAGTTAAACTATTTTTAGAGGATATTTTTGAATACTTTTTACTTTCATTAAAATGTTTTGACAAAGGAATATTAATTAATTTTTACTATATGTTTCACTTCTTATCAAAGTGGAAAATTATGTTTTCATAACACATACAACATGAGTTGAATTTACCATCATCATGACCATTAATATTTTAAAATATTAATCTTTATGTTTTAATGGTTTTCCAAATAATATTTTATTTCTCATTCTTCTTTTAATTTTTATTATGATTTTTCAATAGAAAAATGATTTTTATAATTATTTTTATATAAATCCTAAATGTGATTCTATGTCTGAGTTAAAAAGAATATTTTAAGATATTTATGATGGAAATGAATGATTTTATGTTTTTTCTCATGATATAGTTCTTGAAAATTGTATATAATAACATGTGAGCCCGATATATCTATGAATTGCATTGGGTACAGGGATGCAGTTAACAATAATTAAGTTACTCCAAAGGGATATGTTGAAAATATACATTATGGTTATTACTTTATATGGGTGATTATAAGGATAGTGTCCCAAGTAACTTGAATGCATTTTTTATGCTTTCATATAAGTTTTCATATAATCCATTTATATCAT
This sequence comes from Viscum album, assembly GCA_963277665.1. Lineage (NCBI taxonomy): Eukaryota > Viridiplantae > Streptophyta > Magnoliopsida > Santalales > Viscaceae > Viscum > Viscum album. The sequence continues at coordinate 211,749,396 of OY728123.1, forward strand.
AATTAAATCTAATTTGAATATGATTAAAATAAATTGTATTCCCCCTTTAAGGGAGAATAGAATGTTTTTCAAGAAAATGTTTTCAAGGGTGATAATTTATTTTATGAAACACCAATGATAATTATTTTCCCTTTATGAATGCATATGATATAATTTATAAACACTTTTCAAAGAATTTTATTTATTGGGAAAGTAAATATTTATTTATTCTCAATGTTTATTACAAAAAATTAAAATTTTCTTACGGGTTCTCATGAATTTTAAAAAATGATAACAGGTATTATTTCTTTTAATATCACTTGTAATATTTATTTTCTCATCCCCTGTTCAAAAAAATTTCACATGGATTACAGATGAGTAAGTTCTATATAAACTTCTATCATTTCACTATGGGGATTTAACTTACAATAAGAAAACATATTTTAGTTAAATAATAGTTTTAATTTAACAATATTTTTTTCGGAAAATACGATCATTTAGTTTACATATCCATTTTGTTGTATAAGGTTATGATATATAAGTGTAAACTTAAATTATATAAATCTATAAAGGTAAAAGATCATGGCAACGTATAAAAATTCAATAATTTATATTTAACTCATATTTGTGTGAATATTAATGTAGGGGTCCTTATAAATGGTGTCATCTCATAAGAGTCATGGTATGTTCATTATTTCGGAGCATTTAGTGCAATAGAAAAAGTTTTTACATTTTGTAGTGGGGGTATCATTCAGATTATTTCTATGATTATCTCTATATTTTTGGGTATTGAGGGTTATATTGATTATGTTTACATAATTAGTATCATATATAAATTCATAAGTAGAGTTTTTAGTATATACCATATCTATAAAAACATTATTAATGGAATTTAGGTATCCATTTTGTTTTATCATTTCTGACATTAGGTGAATTTATTACATAAAATGAAAATAAAAACACATTTATTAGGATCAATATGAAGTAAAAAAATAATTAATTTATAAATTTATTTTTATGTAGTCCTATTTATAGCATCGGGTGGCTGATTCTTTGGGTTGAATGATTCCTAAACATTTTTGGAAGTAATACCCAGTAAAGGGGAAATGGTTCTTAAATAAATAGTGTGCATGGATGATGGAAGACATATATTTTGGGGACACTATTGAATGGGAATTATATTAGATGAAGTATGGGTAAAATTATGATTAAAAAATTAAAATTACTTTATAAGGATATAGTTTTAAATTAGTTTATAAAATGACGACCCTTATAGTTTAGTCTTGGGGATCTCTATAGTTTAGAAGTGCCACCATGTTGAGATACTAGAAATTAAGAAAAAAAGGCACATGTTTATTATGAGTCATATATTTAATTTTAATGTGGTTTATTTAGAACATAATATACTCCTTGTAGGAATATTTATTTAAATTTTAGATTTCGAGAAGATATATTGACCCTTTATGGATGTTTTATAGAAGCATAGAATGATCTAAATGATATTTGGGAGAGAAAATTTAGGCCATATTATAAATAACTTAGTTTTTGGAATAGTTAATTATACTAGTGACTTATTTGGGATTAAAATTATTATGGTAACAGGAATTATGAATCCCTTAATTATAAAATTATTGATTAATATTTTTTGAGGTTATAATTTTAAGGTGTTGGTAGAATGGGGTTTAATTTAATTTTTAACTAATTATAGAATATGGACTATTAATTTCTATTATCTTTGGGTTATTAGAAATTAAATAATTATGGTCATAACATAATTAATTTGAGGGATTAAATATAGATAATTAATTGGTATTAAAATTTATTTAGAGTAATTAATTAAAAAAATATCCTTGAAATATTAAATAGAGACTTCTCGAATAAAAATTGATTGATTTAGAAGTTTTATCATATATAGTTAAGTGAAAAAAGTGGTATTTAAATAACTTTGATCAAGTGAGGTGTTTAATTTTTCAAGACAGTATTTGAGGAATTAATTATTGAATATTTACAATGAGTACTATTCAAATAATATAAAATAAAATTAAGAAAATTAAGTTCTTAATTTTTACTATGAAAATATGATGGGGATTCACTTGTGTTTTTAACTAAGTAAATTTGGGGCTGGGCCACAATGGTCTTATATAATGTAATATAAAATTAATTTTATTTTAGTAGGTGAGTTTATGGTGGAAAGAGACATAGATTTAATTTCAATATTTGTCATTTTAAAATAAATTAATTAATTTTTGGTTTAACAAACTATGGTAGTTATTATGGGAACTAAAGATTTAATCTGGAAAAAATTATTTAGGACTATATCATTGACTTTTCTTATTGAAATGTTTTGTATTACATTTTGGTATGAATTTTGGGCATTTATTGTATTCAGTTAAGATAATTTAGTGAATAAATCATTTAAATGAAATAGATTAGATTTGTGGTGTTTGAATATAATTTTTTCATTTTTATGTCTTTATGGATCATTAAATAAGAATCATTTTTTAAATGTGTAGATTTTACTGAATTTGTGTTTTTGAAAAATTAGGAATCATATAAAAGTCCAAAAATTAAGAAAATTTGTGGTTATAACCTAATACAAATATGATATATTTTTTAGTAGTGTCCTTTTATTATTTTCCACGTTTCATCTCCCTTTATTTTTTGGTGTCTTTTATTTTCAATAAATTTTATAATCGTGGTCTATAACCCATGGTTCACGAATTTTTTTTATATTTAACATTATTAAAAGCATATAGGTTTCGACCTAAGTAAGATTCATCCATTTTGTATACCATAAATTCATGGACATCAATTATATATAATTATGTTGAATAATTAGTGTTAGTCCAAATACATTTTTTATTTTGACCAAAATCTTGGCTACAAGTGTCCAATATACATGAAATTTCCAAGGTGGATCATTAAAATGTCTATGAAAAAATTTATCAATGTGAATTTTTTGATATTTAGAGATATTTTAGGTCAAAAAAGAAGACCAATTCAATAAATAATTGGAATTATTTGTGAATTGTTTATATACTAGGAATATAGTAATTAATTTTAGGGGAACTACTTTAGGAGAATAAATTTGACATGTAGAGTAATATATTAAATAAATAATTTAATATGAGTAATTTAATATGTGTAATTAATGTGAATTATAGAATTTATATAAATAGGAATTATTCAATTTATTTTGGAATGATATATTATTTTTCTTGAATATGATTCTTAACATGTATTATGATTGAGAGAGATAAGGAATGTTTTAAATTAAAAATTTATAAATACTTAATTAATTATTATGTTACATTGAGAGTATGGTAAATTAAAGGACGGACTTTGATTATATAATTATGTTCCCCATGGAGTATTAATAATAGTTAAGTGTTAATATCTATAAATATGATTATAGGGGTAATTAAGTTGTATTATTATAAGATAACTCTCAATATATTAATAAACCTTTATAAAATTAATGGTGTGGTTTGAATAAGGCGATAAAATATTTACTGGTAAATTATAGACATGGAAGATCACCCTAATAGATTATCCACTGGAGGAGTTGTAGATAATACATGATGTTTCATCTATATAGGTGACTTTCATACTTTATAACTGATGGATAATTCATTTTTTTCGTTTTTGATTTATTATGATCATGGAATGAATTCTTGAATAATGGATTTTGTGATAAACCAAGATTTTGTTCATAAATTAATTGTAATAAACAATTTTTTGGAAAGTTAGTTTTCAAATTGTTTTTTAATAAATGGATTATAAATTCAATAAATCAAACATGGTATGTTGTGGGAGCATGTGTATGGAAATTTGGTTTTTCTGGAAAAATGGGAAATTTTGTTTAGAATAGATTATGTTCTTAAAGTTGTTATAGGAATAAGCATTATAAGAAATTGGAAATTTTCTTTTACTTTAAGAAAATGGATATTTTACTATAATATTTGCGAAATAGGGAATTTCTAATGGTTTCAAAAAAATTGATATTTTAAAATGATATTTGGAAATGTGTATATTCTAATTACTCTATGAAAATATGGATTTTTTTACTAGGTTTAATAAAATGAGTGTATTTAAAGGGAATTTGGAAAACATAGAGGTTTTATAATGGAATTTCTCAGAGATGAAAACATTCCCTGAATGGATTTAAAATTTTCATTTTATTTGATAGTGTTTAATATGAAAATATTGGTTTTGAAAAAAAAAGGTTTCAATATCATGAATTTTTATATTTTGGTTTCAAAATGAATATTTATAAATCAATGTTTTGGTAAAAAAATATGATCTATCATCATTTATTAGTATTTTATTGATTAATTTTATCATTCATGGATATTTATTATATTTACGAGAAAATAATTATAATATTATACTCACCCCAACATGTGTACTTTGGTGGGAATATAGACCTAATTTTTCATAATGAATGTACATGGAAGGTGTCATATTTTTTTAGTCGAGAGTCGTAAATCTACATTAGAGACATTATGTGGGGATTGAATATTAATGGTATCTTGTACATTAGCTATAATTATTCAATTAAATTGAGTAATAATTTTTCATTGATCACTAGTCTGAGGGTTGTAAGAATTAATTTCTCCCCTACTACGTTTCAAACAATTAAAATAATTGTTTCACAACTCACATTCTTGGTTACTCATCTTGTTTTAAGTCATTGATGTAAAATCATTCCACAATGGTTATTCTATCCCTTGATACTATTTATAGCCTATAGAGATATGGGTAACTCTCTTTAGTCAACATATTAATCCATTTTATGTCTTAGGATTTTTGTAACTATGTTGGGTCATTATAAATGTCCACTTATCATTATGGATTAGTCTCCCCTAGACATGTTCCCTCTATCCTTTTATAGAATGTCCTACTCACCTTTACACTATTTCACTATCTATAACAAGATTCATTGAGTCTTCCCAAATATTAATTCTATTTCTTTATAACTCATTCATTTTGGGTTTGAGCTACTTTAGGTTTCTTATTAGAATCACTAAAAAATTTATTGAACAATTCTCCACAATTAGTAATCCGCATGGGATGTTCATAAGAAAAATATTTAATGATTTTTCTCTTTTTCCATCCTTTTACAGATACTATTGGTTTTATAATCCAATGAAAACATATCTTTTTGATCATATGATTTCTTAGTAAAATCTTTTTTAATATTAAAACAAAATTTTCTTGATCATAAAAAAACAAAAAATCATTATCCATGAGTTTAGAGTAATTAAAAATTTAAACATATTATTGGGTATTGAATAAAATCATCTTAGAATCTATGAGTTCATCCCATAATCCCTTAATGAATTTATTATTTATTAATCAAATAAAATTTATAGGAATTTAATTCATATTAAACTTTTTTTATATCATATCAAATAAATAGTGGCTATTTTTTAATACTATATCATAAATTCCATTATTAATTTTTTTACTAAATTATTTCATTTTATTTCTCAAAATTCATGAAATTTTTTTGAATCAAGACATAATATTTTTATAATATATAAAAACATTCTATTATTATTTTCTTCTATTTTTCAATGATTCAAAGAAGTATTGTTATCCATAACCTTTACCTTTACATTATAAATATCCTACAAAAATCTTTTATCTTTCTCATTAAAAATAAATTTCACTGTGAAAATATTTAATGAAAAAACATGATTGAAATATCATAAAATTTTAAACATATAAATATAAATATAAAAGAATGAAATAAATAAAATTCTTGTAAAGAAATAAATATTCAATACTCAACACCACAAGATAAAATTAATCCAAATTATTATATTATTAATAAATTACTCAATTTAAAGAATATACTAATGATATAATTAAATTATCTGAATATAGATTAGTCACAAAAAATATATTATGAAAATATTATGAAAACTAATTATCCCTGATAGAATTATTGAGATCATATACAGTAAAAATATTGATCAAATTTTACTAAAAAATTTATTGAAATAATATCCTTGGCATTGAAACAAATGAGTGAACTCAGTACACTAGATACAGAAAATCAATGGTTAAAGTCTGATATGAACTTTTATATATTTTACAGTTTTACAAACATTGTGATCATGATGTTAGTTACGACATGGACCTATAATTGATAAGATAGTGGTGATGACTATAAGTAAGGAGAGAGTAAAACACATAGGCATAAGGAATTATAATTTCTACGCACTCTTAATACTGAGTGGTTATGTCCTTGGTGTTTAATAATTGTTAAACTACTACCCATATTCATATATTATTATCAATAAAGATAGAAGTAGAGGATAAATTACGAAAATGGTCATAAATTCTTATGATTATTTTAATGATAATGTAAATGAAATAAGATAAATAATAAACTCTCAAATTCTTGAATGATCTTCCATCACTATCCACAAAACTCGATAATCAATTGGATATTGTGTGAACTATTATTTTCATAATAATGGGCATATAGATAGATATATCCATTTTTAGTAATCACATAATAATTCCATCTATCATCCCATAAATCTTAATTTAATATTGTTACCTATATATGGAGATATTTTATTTCTCATTGTCCTAATCACCAGAATTTATCAATCCATGAATCCTAAATTTAATCATCTTGGTACACATTTCATGTACATATAATACATTATCAATGAAATGAAAATTATAATAAATAATACCTCCCCAAAATCCTCAATCCACCTCAAATACATAGTGTATTAAAATTCATGGTTTTATAGATTTGAATAAAATTATAGAATAATTTAATTTTCCATGTCATAGTTTTGATTGTCAAATAGAATCCTCAATTTCATGGATAAATACTTTCCCCCTAAAATTATAAAATTCATTTTTATTATTCCTATTTTCTAGGGTTCATTAAAACCATGACATATTTCTAATAGATTATTTCATGTATTTCATTACAACACTTCAACCGTAACTCTATAATATTTCAAAACAAGATGAATTATATTTTCTACTCAAAATATAAATTAATGTCTTAAACCATTACAATTTTTCCCTGGATTATTTAAGAGATTTATAAAATGATCATGTAAACCATGATGAAGTCTATAAGCATTTACTCTTTGATCTCGATATAATGTAAGAACTATGAAGTTATATTTTTCATTTTTTTTCTAGAAATTCAATCTCTATAAATAGGATAAAACTATTGCGATTATATTCATGTTTCTTTATTACCCATTTGATTATGAACAAAAAACATTTTTTCTCAATACCACATCAGGGTATATAAATATAGGATATTTCATATTATATTTATTTTTTTCATGTTTAATTTTATTTCTGAAAAATTATAACATAACAACTATAACTATAGTGCGATTTATTTTATCAATAAATTTTCATCCTTTGAATCACGTATGAGTCTTTTATCCTTCTCTTTATTCTTATGCATCTAAAATATTCTTTAATATCCATCATGATTCCATTGGATGAAATAAATCTCACAATCTAAAATAGAAAATCATTCTTCACACTTTCATTACAATCCATGTGATAAAATTATATAATATGTCAAGATATATGTCAATAACAATGATTTGTCTTCAAGAGTAAATTCAATAAAAAACCAAAAAACATATTTATATTGTGCATTTTTGTGTTTTATGAACTATTTATCACTAGAATAATTTATAGAAAACTATTTTCAGAGTTTTACCTTGCTACGCAGCCTGTTTAGATAGTTCTTTTGAGAGAACAATATCCAAAATTAGATATGAATTCTTGGTGATAATCGAAATTATTTTTTATCATAGGGAATAAAAAAATAATTCTTTATATTTATACTCACATATAAAAGTCAACTAAAATTTATCTTTAATTCTATTTCTTTCTCCCATTATGATCATTGTTAACTTTTATCTTTAATATTCAAAATCTTCCATGATTATAAATATAATAATTACAAAATTTTATCATTAAATTTAACTAAACTTTCATGGGTACATAAATCATTCTTCATCATATCAATGACCTAAAACTATATAAAATAGTGATATTATGTATACAGAGAAAAAATCCAATATATCATACATGTACTTTACCTTTATGATAATCATTGGAATATTATTATCTATTGAAAATAAAATTAATTGATATTTTATAGTATGGACAAGAATATTATTAGGAGATTTTGTTTTTAAAGGTTTAATGGTTATATATTTTCCATATTGGTATGAAAATATTAATAAGAGGACATTATTTGAAATATGGGATGTCACCCATGAAAAACCAAGGACTAAACACCGACAGCTGAATAAAAACAATATATCTTGTTCTATTAGTTCTTTGTCTAGTTCTTATCATATTATTAGTACTATACAATGAGTTTCTATTCAATTTATTCATATGTTTCAATTATTTTATATTTAATATTTTATTTTTATGGATTTAAAGGCATATACTTAATGGAAGTAACAAATTTTGGAGTCACCTAAACATTCTATTATGTCTGAATGTGTGTTGATGAACCAATGTCTAAAAATAACTCATGCATACATGTCCTAATTTTGATATTTTACTAGATTGTTTTTCTATATGATACATGTTTTAGCTTTTACTCTTCAACATTCTATGATGTTAGTTTGGTTTTATGAATTTATATAGTTTCAAATCAATGTTCATATGGTTTCCTATGTTGATGTAACTCAGGAAATGTTTTTTGGAGTGGTCTTGTAGTGGTTGGTGAGTGTTTTCATCATCACTGTCCCTTTGTTTATATTTATCTATGGTTGTGGATTTTAGTGATTGATTACATTCCTTGATTCTAGTTTCTTGAGTAATTCCTTTCTATTAGGGTTCTCTAGTTAACCCATATAATGGATTTCAACAAAATTAGATAACATATAATTGAGTGGTGGTAAGGATTAATCAATAATTGTTTTAAAATTACTAGATTGATATAATTCACCTTCAACCCTTCTCAGGGATCCTCAATTTTTTTGGCCTAATATAATTTTCTCCTTTAATCATATATATAATGAAATATATATAATATGTTGGTTTAATATGATATTATTTATAAATCAATAAGAAAGGTATTCATAACTTGTGTGAGAAGAATTTTATAGGTTGATAATCCTGCAAATGTAAATAATGTATAAATTTATATAAGTAATGTATTTAATTTTTATTCTATGTTTCCATAGATACCATGCTTCTAAAGAAGGACTTCAATATCATCTTGGACGTATCAATAGTTTATATTTTTCACTATAACCTTTATAAAATTATTTTATTACCTTCATTTTTCTTTTTAATTTATTCCTCTCAATCCCCACATTTCACTGTCCTTTCTTTTTTTAGCATCATGGTTAGTAACACATGGAATGATTATTACGTTTAAAATATAAACCTCATTACACTGGAATTCCTTGGTAATTATATTATTTTATGAATTAATCATTTATGAATATTCTCTATACTTTAATTATTTATAACTCTTCCAACATTGTATTTTTTTTCTTAGGAACATTGGATAATAATTTTTTATCCTACCCATCACACCCTTACCCATGAGAATTCCATAATCCATTATATTTTATAAAAATTATTTAATTTTTATCAACATAAATATAGAAATTTAATTTATATTATTTTTTAATTGTATTTAATATGGTAATGTAAAGAATATGATAGAGTTCATATTTTTATTTTTACTACCAATTTGTACCCTTTAAGGCCAAATTATATCAATCTCCCTAGTATCCCATTTTTTAGACATAACAATATCGACTTCTTTTATACCCATATTATTATTGTACCGTCATACCTACTTTTCTCTTATTGATATAATAAATTATATTATTTTTATTTTCTATTTTTGGGGAAATAATATCTACTTGAAACATTAATTTTTTGACTTTTTGGAAACCTTGATGAGAATAAAGCTTTATGTGTGTGTGGATAAATATTTTTCTAACATCAATAATTGAATAATATTATTAAATGGGCACCCAAATCATATACTTTATTTCTGTAGAAGTTCATGTTTATAATGGTATTCTCTATATATCATTATTTTACTTAATATGTGTCTGTGTGTGTCTGTAGTTACAAATAGAGAATAATTTATAATATGTTATTTTCAAAGTGTTATTGAGGATGCCTATTTTTTCTAACATATTAACATCTACCTATGATACCTTATTCTAGAAATTAGACTAAAAACATATTGATTAATATATTTCATATTTTAATAGGAAGAAAAACTATATTAAATTAAAGATAATAGATATATGTTTTATCATTTGATAAAACCCATTTAATTTCCATTAGTGAAATTTTATCCATTAAATGAGTTGGATAAAGAAAAGAACTTCGAATGAATAAAATTAAAGTAATACATGGTGTGAAAAGATAAAATTAATTTAAAACATAGATGAATTATATGATTGTATTAACTTCAAAATGAAAATGATTTCATGATTTTATATATCAGAACTAAAATATTAAGTTGAAAATATTCATCTTTAATGAAAATTACTTAACTACTTTTACCTAGAGTGAATAGGATTAAATGTGGTATTGTTTTATGTACATTAATTTATGCATATTTTTTTATAAAAAATCATTGAAAATGTGATCAATTTTACCCTTTCTATTGGTATGTTGGGTATATTTTAAAATAATTCATATAAATTGATAAAATTTGGATATTTTATGAAAAAGAACATAAATTAGGAAATCATTAGAAAAAAGGAAGAAAAAGAAATAAATATGAAAAATATTTAAAAATAAATTATCTTATTTGTATATACACATTATGCACAATTGAATATATATGAATGATCCCCATTAAGATTACTCAATGGATATATATACTACACGTGACTATTCTATCAATGTCGTGAACATCTTGTACCACACACCAACCATTTGATTCAAATAATTGATATATGATGTTGACCCTTACATAGGAATAAATACGGGTATTAGTGATTAATATGTCCTTTAACTTGGCCCTAATAATCAGAGACCTTCTAAAGTCAATTTTTGATGTGTTTTCGTATAGAAAATATATAAAAAGGAAGTGTTGACTGATTATAATCTATTTGCACTAATACACATCATATAATTATAAAATACAATAAATAGGAGGACATGGTGTCAAACAAGATAAGGTATGATATAATCATAAAATATTATCACTCTTGAGTTATAATGGGGATGGATAACACTTATCAATGTCATTCGAAGAATATAAAAACATCAAAAAACAAAAGATCAACCATGAATTTGAAATGTAAATTCATAAATTTTCAATAAATAACATACCTTTACTTTGTTAAATACAATATCATTTTTATTATTTCTTCACCATGGATGATGGAGATTGCTAATAAGTATCCAAAGGGATCCTTCCTCCAAGGTTACCCATGGGATGAACAAATATCACAACACTTAGGAAGGATTTCCTCTAAGTTGTGACATACATGAACCTTAATTAAGTATGGAAGGAATGATTTATTTAGATTAGATATTTAGTTTATTAAAAACCATCTATTTCTACCAAAACTATTGTATGGGTTATATAAATAATCCATGATATTTCACCTATAATTTCTAAAACATTCCATAAATTTTCATGTAATGAATTTATGACACAATTTTTTTTAATACTATAGCCATTCAAAAAAATTAAATTTAAAATTTTCATAAAATCCTTTTAAAAAAATTATGATATAAAACTATATTCAAGTTTTAAATGTTATACAGTGTTATGATATATATATGAAAAACTAAATGATGTGTCCAGTCCAAGAATATGATATACCTATATTATACCATATAATATCATTTTTTGGGAATATCTCCATTAATCCCCCATTTTAATTAAAGGATAATATATTTATGTATAATTTCACTACATGTAAAATATAATATGAGAAAAAATTGAAATCATATCCAAAAATCCTTTTAGAAACCCCACAAAATTCATTTTAGATAAACTATCATTCACATTCACAATATGTTACATCATAGCTAATATCTTGATAAAACTAATCCAATTACCCTTCTAGATGTCCTATATATATATTAGTTATTATGGTTAAAATATAAGGAAAAATTTAACAAAAACCCACATGAAATTTCCTTTATTGGATATCTCATTAACCCTCTAGGGATAACTATCAAGTATACGAGATTTATTTAAAAAGTATATAGGTCCATAGACCACACTTATTTATGCAGTATGAAGGCCCACAATACATGGTTCATAATCCCCATACATGATAAAACTATAAAAAACACCTTAAAAATATTCCATAGGACTTCATGAGGTTTGTCGCATAGGCTTCAATACATACAATAGATTTCACATTCCATTTTCACCACTTATAGCTGACATCACCACTGTGCCAAAGACCCACTACCTCTCATACACCTAACTCATTTTTCACTTATAGACCGTGTTTTCATCATTCAATAGTCTACCTAAAAACACTATCGTCCATATCCCTACATTCTTTAGAGACCAATGAAATATACCCATCACTATGAGATATATTTTCCAGCCAAATTTGTTTGATAAACCCTCTTGTTTCACGCACCACACCTGAGGTCATTTACCCCAAGTTCATCACACTCAAGGTCACCACCATTGAAAAGTCATTAGACTTACACCCTCATTATCTTATGTTTATCACATTCCAAGAATCCTGAGGTCACCACATCATGCACCTGAGGTCATTGATGGCTTGCACCCCACATCAGTTGGTCATTTTTTCCCACACTCAATCTCTATACCCACTGTTGGGAGGGGATCCCTTGTTTTGTGATCCTCTCCAGCTTATACCCCTTGATCCTTGATCTCTATTATGAATTTCCACTCCTGAGGACACATACACATCTTCCCACTTGTCGTCGATGACCATATCTAGAGACATCCGACAATATTATCTTAAGACTCACACCATTCGCTATCACCAGGGTTCCATACCCAAAGAAGCTGGTTTCCATCTTGAAAAATCCTTGATTTGTAATATCTTTTAACCGATGATATTTTTCTCTATTCCACTCTTTTCACACCATCGTTACCCCACTTTCTACAACTTCATAGTTGTTGGATACTTGAAAACACACAAATTAGAGTTCCTTCACTTGATTTTATAGTGAGACTAGGGTTTTTCACCCTAACATGAATTTTAAATAAAATAATCCATAAAAAATAGAACATAGGGAAGGTATTTCCCTATTTTCAATGACATTGAATTGGTTTTGATCATCCTCATAATTGAAAGAATTCAAATGATTCCAAACAAAACCATCATGTTTACCTACTTCCAAATCATCCTTATTAAGGTTCTTTCATTTACATATGAATAATATGGAAAGATATCCTTTTCCCAATAACATTGATTTTAGTTCAATCATCCCCAAATATGATTGATTTAGATTGATTGAAAAAAATGATATACATTAGAGGTTAGAGAGTGAATATCTCTACTTGAGAGAGAATATATTTAAGATATCCTCTAACAAAATTTAAAATAACATTATATTATTTACATAATTTTAACCCTAGTTTATATAAAAAAACTATATGACACCATGGGAGTTTATAGATTAAAATAATTAATTATTTAATCTATAATTATAATCAAAGAGTATCATATAGAAAACATAAGTGTTACTAGATCTTTAATTGATATCGATTGATCTGTATCAGATATGATCATCTTAATTCATGTGTCCATAAGCTATTTCAAAAACAATATGTATAATTTTATAATACCCTTTTCCAATACATTGAGTTTCCATGTGAGATAGGGAATTTCAATATCATATAGCCTATTATTATATCCTTTATTTTCAAACTATAGACTGACCAGATGTGTGAACACATAACACATTATTCACCAATATGGATAATTATGTCCCATTCCCATCATAAAAATAGATAACCACGTCACATTTCACTTATATAAGTATGGAAATATACTTCCATAATTTTTATTAATCAAGGTACCATGCTTTATACACCTTTTGTAAGATGAAAATCCAATATTGATGAAAATATACCAATAAAATGGTTGAAAAATACCCAACAACCAATTTTTAGAAGAACCTTTTCAATGGTGTGATAATGGTATAAAAATATGAATTTTTCCATGATTGGATTTTTTTAAAACATAGGTATAGAGGATACTTATGAAACCTGCACCCTTAAAATGCCAAATATATAGTGTATGATACTTCATTTGGTGCACTTAGTGCTCCATCCATCACCAAGAATCATTTTTCACCCCATGAATAACTTTTATTCCTATTTTCAAAACCCAATCCTTGTTAATATTAACATATCATAAAAAACCCTAAATATATGTGATGAAAATTAATTAGTGATAACTAAAATCAATAAATTTAGAGGTTAATTAACATTTCCCTTCATTTGATACAAGTATCCAACATTAAAGGATGATAAAGTGTAGGTTAATTTTGGTATAACATCAAAAAATTTATATATTCTTAAAATCTATTATGAATACTAGGAAAACAATACATGAGTGTTGGTATTATCAAATGTTATAGACCACCAGAGAGACCAAATGTTTGATATTATTTTAATTTTTTTTAAATCTTACATTGTTATATGATTCCTATAACATTTATTGTTCCTAGGTTTTGTTGGATCACTATTAGGGGTGAAATAAGTTGTCCCTTATTACAAATTCTTCCTTTTAAATAAAACCACTTACACTAGTTCAATTCTCATTCCAATGATATTTTTATACCTCATACTTACCCTGATAATGAATTGAATAATTGTATAAGGAAAAATAATTAATAAGGATTCACCTTGAAATGATACTCATTTTCATGATTTGTTAAGCCCACCAACCATAAATTCTTCCAAAATTAATAAAAGATGTTAAATGGAATAGTCTCCCACCATGCATACATACAATCATGTTATGTGATATAACATCCCAATATAGTATCTTTATACTACATCTCATAGTTTACAACATACCACTAGTTCTTATTGCCTCGCACAGCTTGGTACTCAATACTAGTACCAATTTAATCACATTGTCCCTAAATGGATACTTTTAATGAATCATTGATTAGTTCTTTAATTTTTCCTCCTTAGTTGGAAACACATAACCCTTTATATTCTTCTTAAATTTACTTTTTAGGTATTAGTTTATCACATTATATAATATTGGTATATCATAGGCATTATTTTCTCTTTATTCTTCTTCTTCAATACCCCTAATATTCAATATCATCGGTATCGATATCTTATACTTCATTGAATGTATCTTATTCTTTATAATAATTTCATTTTTAAAGGATCAAACTTTTTTTAGTAGTTGAATTTATCTCCTTGTACCATTTTTTATCTTAGTAGATTTTTTAATATTTTGTTTCCATGTTTAATTTCAGAACATCTCAAAATTTAGTGTTAGGTGATATTATCTAATTTGAAACTAATTTTTCTCCAAACCAATTATATATTTAAATCCTCCTTAATACTTGGGTTATTTCCATATTTCATATGATATTAAAATATCACTTCTTCCTTCTCCACAAAATCTATAGTAATTAAATCTTTTTAATTTAATATGTGTTTCCATAGAAACATGCATCATTGGATTATATCTACACTCTTTATAGTGTATAAAATTGTATCATAATAATATTTTGGACCATGATCTACTTGAATAATCATTAAATTTTACTCTCTGAGGAATGGAAAGTTTAAAATCTTCTAAAGTCTGTTTATTCAATATAATATTTCATTCTAAAACTGTAATATTTTCAATATTTAGATGGACTGATATTTTCACTAATTTTTGTCCTCGAAAGGAATCATTTGAGGTGTCCAATGACTTATACTTAGTTGTATAATCCTCATATAATGACTCGTATTGAGTGTGGTAGAGTCTTCAATGACTAACACATAGATGACTGATGTTTCTTCTGTAATTACTAATATAGAGTCACAGAATCACTCACACATAATTAAGATGAAATTTACACAAGTCAAAAAAATTATACATGGTTTTTAGTCACTCAAATATATATTTAATTCACACACATATTACTCATATATATTATTAAATGACGCATTCATAGATGTCTCTCTACTCAGAATTGACACATACAAAGTCGTAGAATGACACATTTTTTATGTGCCTTTATCTTGAAATGACTCATATATAGTGTTCCAATGACTCACAAATATATTTTGGTACATATTTATATTTTCAATAACCACTAAAAATTAAAAAATTTATTTAATTAATCTCATGTAATCATCCAAAAACCTTAATTAGTAAATTTAGTTGACATGATCTTCAAGAAACATTAGACGGTTTCGTCACTCTTATATATATATTTTTTTATAATATTAATAGTAGATATATAATCTCTTCTTTTTTATATCTTCTATCTCTACTCACAAAGAAACTATTATAGAAATTTTTTTAACCTGAGAAATTTTTTAATGATTCATACCTAATAATTGTTCAAAAAGAATCAGATATAAAGGGTTTCTCCCTAAAGCTATCCAACCAGATTTTCTATATAGAATCAACTATTTCCTTTAAAAATTTTCAAGGTATAAACTAACATATTTTACATTTTCTTAATAAAAATAATATTGATAACACATAAAACATTTTCTTAACAAATCAATTTAGTCACTTTAATAGGCCCCTTTTTATTTTTTTCAACATCAAAATTTGTTCAAATTTAATTTAATATTCTCCCCCCTATTGATAAAAAATTGAATGAAATATAAGGGGTAGATCTTATCAACATTAATCGCATTCAATGACCATTCAAAAATTCTTCTTCTCACACTTTTCTTTGAATCATAACCCACTTCAATATTTTTAGAGAAGGGTGAAATAAAATATTATGTACAAAAAATTCCTCATCCATTTAACTCTAACATTACTTTGGTTAACTTGGTCTAGAAAACAATAGTGAAAAAACCTAGAATTCACATTTTTTCATAATCAATTCATGATTATGGTACCACGTCAGCAAAATATTTCTAGGGGTTGTACAATTGATTCATCATTAAAATTGGAAGATGAACTCAACATTATGAATGAAGAAAAATCATCATTATCAAGGAATGGATAATTTTGTGATTATAAAACCTCTCATCAAATTTTTTTAGTATGATTTTTATTTTATGTTCAAAAAAATTACATTTTTAAATATCTACTTTATGTATTCTCCACCTTAATGGATGTAATCCTTTCTTCTTCTTTATAGATGATTATCTTCAGAAGTCTACATGATTTTCACTTCTTATTATTGTATATTAAGGGTATCCTTTATACATCACTGAATTATGTGTTAATAATTATAAATTCAATATTTTATTATCTCCAACATAAGTATAGAAATATTTTTAATATTTCACTGTTTATAAAAAAAATATTTTTATTGATGTTTTTTTATTATTATTATTAAAATATTTATGTGATTTATTAATTGATTTTGGATAAAATCTCATCTCTATATAAGTTGGGTTATTACTCATACATTAAATATTTAATAATTTAACAATTTTTAATTTTTTAAAACATTATTTACTTTTTATTAATCATCTTTTTTCATGGTTATTATATATGTATTCCTAATTTTTTTACTTCAATTATAATTTATTATATTCAGGTAATATTCTATGTTGGATTTGAAAGACATACATGGAAATAATTTCATACAAACCTAAATCTAAATTATTATTATTTTAATATTTCAAAATTTCACAAATTATAAAGTCACACTCAGTAATAAAAATTAATATAAAGTAATAGAAAGTCATATATAGAACATTAAAGTCTTATGAAATGAAAATTTGGCTATGTTTAAAGTCATACACTGGTCTATAATGTTTAACACCTACCTATAAATTCATATTTTTTATATAATATATATTAACTAAATAAAATATCATATGAATTAGAATTAGTACATATAAGAAGTGTCTTATGATATGGCCTTTCTATGTTTTACGAGATATGATACCCTATGAAATTAAATGTGTTATGAACTGATGAATTATTAAAAAACAAGTACTGAATTATTTCTGAAGGAAGAGTTTTATTAATTATAAGTCTTATTTGATTTAAAGTCTCATTGGTTTTAAAATTCATATTAATTTATAAAAATTCATGTGTAATCCATATTACTCATCAATTTGTTCTTAAAAACATAAAATATGTTTCATTTAATTATCTTTATATATTTAAATTTACTTAATGTTTTTTATACTTGATTTATTTGTTATAATTTTTCTATAATTATTTACTAATTATTTATATTCAAGAAAAAAAATCAGATTATTTTATGAACAATTAAATTGTAATCATAATAGGAAATGCGTGTTTCATTTTTTATCATTCCTTCTTAGAAATTTGAAATTTTCAAATTTGAAATATTTAAAATATGTATATATTATCTTATACAATTTATGAGAGTATTTCATGGTGTTTAATATTTTAATTTTCTTCTATATTAAGTGTTATAATGACTTTAAAAGTAAAACTATTTTTAGTTTTACAACTATTTTTAGTTTTACAACTATTTTTTATTTCACAACTACTTTTTTTAACAACTATTTTTTGTTTTAAAGATTATCTATTTTTCTCTCCACATTGAATTATTTCTCTATATTTGAGATTGAATGATTTTAATGCATACAAAACGATATACTAAAATATATATGTATATAATTATACTTTTTTGAGTATTTTTGTATGAGAAGTAACTATATATATTGAGTTTGAAAAAACTAGTGTTCAAAAATATTTATTAACAATATTTGTACTATATTATGAAGCATATATTTATGATATCATACTTCGAGAATTTTTTGTTGATAACATCAATGCAGTGATAATGTTCTACCAATGTGATCAACTACCTCATTGACACTGATGTTATGGTTTTCTATATGGATGATTAGGTATTAGATTATTTATTTCTCATCTCCATGTATTCTTACGGTATATAATTTTTCATTCAAATAAAGGACCTTAGTTTTAGATTATAATAGACTTATAAAAGGTAAATCCGAATGTGACTTGGTCTAGTGAAAGGAAGGTTTTTGGGTTTTACTTTAGTCTGTAAAAAGTTATTGCTTGTTCTTCCTCCAATTTAAAAGGATGGTTTTGGTTTATTCCTATATGTGATAAAAAATCAATATATGGGTTGTCCCTCTTAGTTTGAAAAAGTTAGGATAGTAGTTGTACCTCTAAGTGTGAAATATAAATTATAGAGGTTTGTGACTCACATAAAAATTTTGTCACTTATATAGTTGTTGACATGCTCTAATATTGATATTGTGAAGATTCGATATAGGAACACTTTGATTATAACTACTATAAAAAAATGTGTGTCCATATTTTATTTTTCACTACATAATTTACTTAACTCCAACATAAGTTTTAAAATTTTATAAATTTGTTAATTAACTCACTCTTCCCCCCCATTTACCATTAAACTATCTCTCTAATTGTGAAATAAATTTGTATCATAGATTTAATCTTGAAATTATTGGTAACTTTATCATATATATATATATATATATTTCAAACTAGATATGACACATAACAACCTAAGGAAAAGTTCTATTTGAGATTGTGAGAACAAATTTGAATGAGGTTTGTGCTCCACAATGACAACAATTTTTCAATATTAATTGTTATGGATTTTGTAATGTCTGAATTTAATAATATCCTAGATTAATATGGTTATTTTCACGTATGGATAGAATTATACTTAATTATAAAATCACAAAAATGCTTTATCATTCTATTAATCGAAATGTATTCATTTACACTTCATCATGTAAAATAAAACAAGATATGTAGATAATATTGGAAACTATACATTATATATCTTATAAAATAATTTGAGAAAATATTGGTATTCTAAGGGAAAAATATTATGATTTTATGGTGGGTTAAAATGAAACATTAAATCAAATGTTACTTTGTTTTATAGGTATTGTAAATGGAAAAAATTCTTAAAGAAAAGATTTAGATAATAAAGTTTTATTTTAAAGAGATTTTATAGATTCAATTAAAAAATGGAATACTGAGAAGGTAGAAATTTATGTGATAAATAATTTTATAGAATATAATTTTATGATCATATTTTATATTTATTGAAATATGAGTTACAATTTAAAACATAAATGAAGAAGAATACTATAAAAGAAAAGTAATATATTTTAAATTAATAATAGAAGTTACTTTTTAATCATTTGATTTGGATTTACATGGAAACGGTAGTGATAAATATTTTCATGTTTCCAAATCGGCATAAAAATTAAATAATATATATTTGATAAGGAATATAATATATTATTTCAGATAGGTTCATAGAGAAAATTGAAAAGGAAACTCTTTTTATAATGATGTTCTTGATGTAAAATTATATGAATGAAGAGTAAATATTCATATAAAACCTTAAAACCTCAAGTTTAAATGAAGGATTAAAAAATAAAAAAAATTAGGAAATAAGAGAACCTATAGTTGGATGGATCTATTATAAAGATTTAGAACTTATAAAAGAATTTTTTTCTTAAATGGAAATAGTAAATATATAGTTTTTTAATTCTTCAAATAAATAATCTGAATATAATTTAATTTATATTATATCTAATTTGAAATATCATTTAATGGGTGAGTTATATGATGAAATTTAAAGGTTAAAAAAATGATGCTTTAAATATGTAAGGTCTATTTAAATAACTCAATAATAAATATTAGAAACATATTGAAGATAACAAATTTCACTCTTGAGAAAAATAAAAAATTTAGGAATAATACCACTAGTTTTAATAATAAAAAATATTTATATTTTTAAATCATTTAAAAATAAAATGTTAAACTCAAGGATTATGTTCCTGAAGATAATGAGGCTAAATAAATAAAATTTTAAGTTATTAATGATGAAAATAAAAAACTCAAAATGATGTTGAGAGTTCAAAAACAGATATATCCAAAAAAATCAGGGGAAGTATATGATAAAATGGTAGGAATGAAATAAATTATACAAATTAATATTTTTTCTCTTTTATGGTAACAAATTATATAAAATGTTTAATAATTTTTTTTAAAAAAAATTATAAGGTTAGTATTTCAAATATTAATTTTTTAATTATGGAATTGAGTGATATTATGTAACTGACCTTTCATTATGAGTACTACAGCATCTTGGACACACCATAATAATTATGAGTAAATTTTTATCCTACAATTTACATGTTAATAAATGTTTAAAATTTGTATGGGTTCATAAAACATATTATTTTGACCTAGTTATACCCAAGATTTTATGGGTAACAAAATTATTTTAAATTAGTATTTTTAGGATATTTTCCTTATAATTTCAACAAAAGATACGTGGTAAATGGATAATGTATTTTACTAACACCTGACAGGTGAAGCTAAAAATTATTTATCTTTCAAAAATTATGAAGTAGGTAATGTTATATTTGGTGAAAACTAAAATGGTATAGTTAAATGTTTTTGAGACAATAATTATTAAAAATTGACTATCATTTCATAAGTATTTAATATTGGGTGATATAAAATAACATTATTAGTATATTAAAACTATGTGCTGATAGAATACATGTGAAATTTAAAAATTAAATGTTTGTATTTTTAAAGATGAGTTTATTTGATTTTATACAAACCAAAAAGATAATATTTATTATCAAAATAATTATAAACTAACTATAAAAACATGTGAAGTGCTTAAATTTTGTATAGTTAGAAAAAACAAATTGGCATAGGAGGCTCAAACATGACAGTTTTATGTTTTTATATAGGTTTTTAATATATCATATTCTATTTTAGTTTCCCAAAAGGGATCTAGGAAGAACCATTATTTTTTGTTCTTTTATAATAGGTAAAAATCATAAATAATCATACATGCCAATCACGGAAGTGTACATAGTAAGTCTACTACAACTTATACATCCAAATATTTTTATACAAATACCAAATACTAGTCTTGGTGATAAAAAGTTATTTATTTATAATTGTTTTTTACTTTATAATATTTACATGTAATTACTTTCTTCATAATTATCATAAAAACTATATTAATGTATATTTGTTATTGAAATATTGTTCAAAATGGAAGATATTTTATTCAGTATATTATAAGTGATAGTGATATTGATCTTGAAAATATAGGTTTTGAAAAATTTAATGAAGATAATCGTTATTCTCATAATTTATCATCCCTTGGAACACCACAAAAAACTGGTTTATGGAGAATAAAAATACACCATTACAAGATATTTCTAAAACATTGATAAATGGGTTTAATAAACCTATATATTTTTGGGTAAAATATAAAAATATATCCTTATATATGTCTAAAAGATTACATTTAAGGCCTATTTTAAAGAAGAACCATTTTGAAAATTCAAAGTGTAAAAAACAAAAAAAATAATATTTTAGAGTATTAAGTTGTAATATTTAAATTCCTAACACTAAATATTCATTAGAAAAATTTGATTCAAAATATGATGAAGCATTATCTATTTTTATTTTAAAAATAGTTTTATAAAAGTAAAGTTTGATCCTACATTTTTTATCTGGAATCTTTGAAAATAAATTTTAATTTTTAAAATTAATATGGATAAAATTATTTATATATCATCAATGATACATTGTGTAATAAATTTTCAAAAATGAAGACAGGTTAATTCGATATGTTTCGTATGGTAGAATTAAAATTATTTCTTATTTTTATATTTTTCAAATGGAAGTTGTGATTTTTATAAAAATATTAATTATTATAAATAATTGATGAAAATAGTTATACTTGATAATTATAAGAGTTCACATAACCCCATGAGTAGTTTTTGAAAAATATATATTGATAATTCTATAAAATAATTAGATAATAATATTTTTAGAGTTATAATTTTTATTTTATTATATTTAACTACTTATCGGTCATATTTAATGTTTTTAGTTAATATTATGATAGATTTCAAAGTGATCTAAATTAAAGTCAATTAAAAAAAGTTAAAGGAATCATAAAAACTTTCCATGGTTTATTAAACCATCAATTATTATATCGTGAAAGAATTTATTTTTCTTTCAAAATATATTTTTATTTAGATTTTGATGAATATAAAATAGATATTTTAATCACAAAATGAATTTCTCTCATTCTAGGAATAATCATTGCTTTTAGAGTTCTATGAAAAAAATTTCAGTTTCTTTCTCTACTACCAAAGCTAAATACATAGTGGTAGTAAGTTTTTATGCTTAATAATTGTGGATTAAGAAAACATTAACATATTTTTTATGATTTTTTTGAAAATTTAAATATTTTTTTTCTAAGTAATTTTAATTTCTATTTATAAAAATCCATTTTAGTATTCTGGGACTGAGAATATCGAGATCATATATCATTTTATTGGAGACCGTATTCACAAAACTGAAATTTTATTAGAATCTATTCCAACTATTGTTCAACTAGATAATAAATTTATTAGACTTTTATATTAAACTAATTTTGAGAGAATAAAATATAAACTTAACATTACAAAAATATAAAATAAAATTTTAAAATGAATATTTTTGAAAAATATGTTTTTGGATCATAAGTTATTCTTAAAGGCTAAAACTATTTCCCATTCTAAATTTCACTTAATTTAAAGTCTATTTATTTGGAACTTATCATTTTTATGAAATGATGATATCTTTGGTCGATAAGATTCATTAAAATTATTATATATTGTGGTTTTATAACATGAACATAAATTTATTTGGTGATCAAGAAAACAATTTATATTTTCTTATTTACTATTATTTTTTATAATTATTTATTACGTTTATTATTATTTTAATATACTTACATGCCTTTATGTATCCTTCTATATTATAGAATATTTTTCTGAAGTATTTTTCAATTTCTCAAATAAGTTGTTTTTAAATTTTACACAAAACATATTGAAATTATGCGCACACTTTTTTAAAGATTGTAATGTTTCAAGATGAATGAAAATGTTATATGAAGGGGGAGCATTACTATTTTAATTAACAATCTCTTATATTTTATATTTTTATTTAAATCTTAGATTATTTGGTGATTAGAACACATGAATCTAGGGGATATTTATTGTTTAAATCTTTTTTTGTGAAATATATTTATACTAGTTTTTTTATTTTTTAACTATTCTAAGCATGTAGAAACAATAGTATTAAATCTATTTTAAATGTAATAACCCTTGTGTGATGTTATTTATCATAGGTGGAGTTATAATTTTCATTCTATGAACAATTAGTTGTATAGAAATTATTTCAAAAAAGGGGATATATGTTTTAAAAATTGGGAGATAAGTTTTATAAAATACTTTTATTTATTTGAGTTTAAGATTCCAAAAAAGGAAAATATGATTTAATATTTTATTCTTCATCATTTTTTATAATTTCAAAAATGGGGATAATTTTTAGAAATTATTCATGGTTTTTTAATTATCAAAAAATGGATATTTTTATTGGATCCTTTCCACTTCACCTAATTATTTTTTGAAAATTAAAAAATTATTATTTTGTTCCCAATAATATTAGTGAAGAAAGATATTTTATGCTTTCACTACATTTATAATAAAATATTATTATTTATATTGTTTATCGAATTAATCATTGATTTAATTATTTATTTTTTGAATTGATTTCAGAGAAAAACTCATTTATGTATGAGTTGGGATATAACTCATACACTAATGATTTTTATAATTTAATAATTGTAATTTTTCATGACATTATTTAATGTTTCTTATTTATAATTTTTATGTTAATTTTTTATTCATTCAGTGTTTGTTTATTCAAATTATTATTTTTTATATTCAAGAAGAATTTTATTTTTTAATTAAAATTCATACACAAAATGAATTCCATATGAAGTTAAATTGAAATCCTTTCATTTTAATGATTTGTTATTTTCATATTGTATAATGTTTTTTGTAGAAATAGATTGTTGTATATAGATATATAAATTCATATGTTCCACTTTAACCTCTTAAAAAATGAAAATTTCATTAAATGTAAAGTCATAAACTGGTCTATAAACTCATTCATTAACCTATAATGGTAGACATGTTCTATAATTCATATACATGGTATATAAATTCTTAAGATATTTAAAAGTCATTTGTTGAAGGAGTGTTATTCCTTAGACCCACACTCTTGAGCCTGATGCCATAAAGAAATGCATTATATTCTATATTCAATACCAACTATAGATTAATGGGTGTAAATATCCCATAACTACATGAAATAAAATAAATATTTAATCACATACATCCCTATTGCCTTTTAGGATAATAGATTTAAATGAATCCGATAAATAATAAAATAATAAATCCCATGTCTTTCTCAACTAATGGTAATTTTTTATACAATATATGAAATTACTTAATCCATAATAATACTTCCAGATATCCCTTAAATTATCAACATAGGCTACCCATCTATATATATCATATATAATGCGTTTCTTCATTTCCTAGGTAAATAGAAGCATAAGAAGGGATGATCAAAAATTCTTAGTAAGGGAAAATGTACGATTAGGGAAATCATGGAATAAACATTGCATAAAAATTATGGTAGGAATAAATAATTTGAGTAATTATATAATTGACTTAAACCAAGAGAATAATATATCCATATATATCAATTAAAATAAATAGATCACTTGGATTACAATAATCAGTTCCTTAGTGATGAAATGCATAATGTCATATCGTTAACTCTATACCATAAACTATGACATCAGGATCTTAAATATCATGAACATACATTAATTGAAATATATTTTCTAGTATGAATACTCCAAAACACCCAAACATGTTTTTTTTATGAGACCTACCAATTCATCAATGGATATATAATGTTGGGACCCATCTATCACTAGTATAATTCTAATGCATTAATTATATAAGATATTGAGTAAATAATACATAATAAATTTTTTCAAAATTCGAACATATTTTACTAAAAACATTGATAATGTAAATAGTTTTAAACATGTCAATAAAATAGATAATATGATCATAACTCATATGAAAAGTGAAGAATGATGGTCAAAAAGTACATATCCAACATGCCAATAATCATTTTTATTGTAATAAAAACATAAAAACCACTAATAGTTGTCCCTATATCAATAAAAAGGGAAACATTATCAAAGCCCATTTGGAGAAAGAAGGTGGATAGTCAAACAATACATAACTAGAATTCCAATAATCATATATATCGAAATAATAGCATATAGAACACAAATACTTTTCCTCATGTCGTTAAATGGTATAACATGATCATAACTCATTTGGAGAATGAAGGTGTAAGGTGAAAAAATAAATATTTAAAATAGGGATAATTATATATTCTGTAATAACAATATATATAATTCCTTCACATTTCTCCATTTCAATAAAATAACATTCTTTCTAGGTGAACAAAATCCAATCAGAAATATAT
Source organism: Viscum album (assembly GCA_963277665.1). NCBI lineage: Eukaryota > Viridiplantae > Streptophyta > Magnoliopsida > Santalales > Viscaceae > Viscum > Viscum album. The sequence continues at coordinate 211,775,930 of OY728123.1, forward strand.
AAAATGTGATGTTTAAAACAAATGGAGAAATGAGTATATAGTTAACTAAATATTGGAATAATATGATCATAACATATATAGATAAGGAATTTTGATGGTTTTAAAATAATATATCTATAGTTTCGCAAAGGAAACCAACAAGGACACTGATATAGATGAAAGATATTGCAATAGAATACTCTGAATAGTATCACACAAGAAGGGATCAAGAAATGAATTATTTTTTATCATGTTATTAATACCCCAAAACATAAATATGTATTATATAATAAATCATGTAACATGAACCCCATTAGGGTAAATATTTTTTAATATGATAAATAAAATGGATGTGAAAACATAAAAGAGTTTTTATAAAACAGTTTTACCATTGTAATAAGAGATGAATTTAGGGGTCACTTTTATAACATCGTAAGTAAATAAAGAACATGAAATTTTTCATATTTATTAATATTTTTGAATTAAATATTAATTATTCTTTAAAGGGGACACTATGTTCGATGATGTACACGATATGCAACAATGGTTTTCTTTGAAATCTTACGTTGCACACTAATAATATAATATTATTATTTTAAATGGTAGTAAAAGCCTAGCCATTGTGTTGGAGGTAATGAATAGAACTATCTAAAATAATATTATACATGTTTCTTGAATATTTTTAAATTTATCCAATAAAAATTATAGGCTTAAAATTTGAATTAATCTAAGCATAAATACTCCATTATTCTTTAAAAGGTCAATTTACCGCCTTTTGATGGTGAACCCTATTTAAATCTAGTTTTGGTCATTTTTATATGTTCTATTTGAAAACATAAAATTATTATTTAGATTCGGGAAATCAAAATTTACTTTGGGTAAATTTTTGGTAATTTTCTGATAAAGTTCATTTTTTATAAATAGTGAAAAATACTATTTTTTAATTCAAAAGTGCCTTTTAATATAATTTATTTATATGGTTAGATTATATTTTTAATTGGTTATAAAGTTTAATTAGAATATATTTTTACCATTTAATCCAATGTTGGATATTTTAATTAATTTAAATTTGAAATTTGACATAAATAAGTGTTAATCTTTTGATAGTTATTATTTCTTAAAAACACACTTTTTGTTTTGACAGTAGGAATTAATTTTAAATTAATTTCTGTCACTTATATGTTTTTAATTTAGAAAAATGGATTCCATATTTGGAATCAGTATTTCAAAAATTTTTAAATAGGTAACTTTTATTTTTAGACATTTTAAATATTTACTTTAGTAAATACTTTATTTACCATGATTAAAGGGTAAAAATAATAAATAAGGGTAAAATATAATATTATAATAATATTAAATTACCTTAACATGTGTCCTAATCCTCTTGGATGATACATATCCAACCATTGGCGTACTTGGGTCAAATTTGGGACCCCATGGAGCCACATGGGAGTAATAATGACACTTTATATTAATTAATATAATGTAAAGACAAAAATGACATAGAAAATATCTTTTGGTAAATAAATTTTTACATGGTGTTATATGACTTATATTATTGACTATAAATATTCATTGGAGGTATAAAAAATTTTCATACATCATGGTATTTTTTTATATAATTTTTGGACATAAAATAAATAAAATTATTTATGACACAATAATGATGTAGTATTTACCTCATTAATAAATTATTTAAATAAATATGATTATTAATATTTAAAAAATATCCAAAACCTATACAGTTCTTATTGGATGATTTTATTTTGACCATGATTCATCTTAATTTCTACTTTAATGATTTTTAACCTTTTGAAACTGATGGTGAGTTTATAATAATATAATTGTTTCAAACTTTCCTAAAGAGTCCCTCCTCTCCCTTATAAAAACCCTCACTTACAACACATTTATCACACTTCTAAATCCTTTGGATCATATAAACTATACTCCAATAATCTCCCAAGATCATTATCTTCATCCTAGAAGCCTTACCTTAGGCAGAAATCACTTCACGAAACTCTTTTGGTTCAATCCAAAGGGAGTTACCCAATTTAAATGTAACGTCTTCTCTTATGTTATTCTGTTTTATTTTACTTCCCCAACCCCTAAAATATTTTTATTCCATTCTATTATATCAACAACAGTATCCACTATATATAAGTATGTTTTTATGAGAATGATTATAACTACCCTTATACACACCTCCATCTAGTGGGTGAAGAACATATTGTTTCTATGGATGGAAAACTAACGCCTCACAAAGCGATGATTGTTCAATTATCTCCTACCAACTATCATAGTGGCCATTATGATGGAACTATATTTATATATGATATATAATATGTTTTTTATATATAATTAATTAATTTATATTTAAAACATACCTGTATTCCATCTAATATGTGTTAACATATTAATTTCTGTATTGACCTGGACCCACCTGGTCCATTAATTTTCCAAAACACGGCTCCACCGAAACGGTGGCACCATGATGGTCTCACCCCGGTCATGGTGGCACCGTTATGGTAGCACCGTGATGGTGTCACCATGAGGGTACCACCATGATGGTGGCACCGTGTCTTCGATTTTTTTCCAGTTTCGGACTTTTTCCGCTCCTGCAACGTATCCTTTGATGTAAAAATGATTTAATGCCCCATTCAAAGACATTTAAAGTCCATAAATAATATCTAAAATTCCCCAAAGTTTGGTCAACCCTTAAACTTAAAAAACGTGTGTTTTTTCATAGTGTCACACCCTTTCCCCGTACCTTCAAGTTATGCCCCCGTTGCGCGTTTTCCTCCGTTTAAAAGAAACGGTTTAATGGACAGCCATTATGACACCACCCCGAAGGGAATAATTAATTGAAAATTAATCCTATCGTGTGTAACCTCCCAACCAAAAAGTAAACCATGATCCTAATTTAAAGCGGTTCAATATTCTTTATCCTGTAACAACGGGATGTCATCTTTATATCACGCTAGAGTTCTTACTTCACCTTCTTGGCTGGATTTATTTCTTCTCCCCAGTGTGCATGGAGTCCCTCCTTCCCGAGGCTTGTGGTGTTCCTGTGCTAGAGTTTTCTGCTCATCCTTAAAGTCCCTAGAGTCCCTCCCCTGCAAGTCGTGCATCCCCAGTTCTTGGCGTGTGGAGAAGAACTTCGATCCTTGATCAACCAGGAAGGGTTTTTCCTTCGTCTCTCTTTATTGTGTATCATGTGGGGAGAGTATGCTATTGTTTCTACGGGATGGATGAAACCAAAACGTTAATGAATATAAAAAATAGACTTCTAAATAATGAATGGTCGTGTGATCGATTTTCTATTTCTTTTCTTTACCTTTGATTATTTATGTTGTAAATTGTGCGGGCCTATTCCAATTGAGAATCATGGTCGTTGGTGGTCTTTCTTTGTGCATTAATAAACCACCATCTTCTGTGATGATTGAATGGATCCAACATGGGAATTTGGTTAATCACGTAAACTCGGACGATTAAATGAATGTCCAATGAACAACAATCCTTGTGTGATCACCATGGTTAACCAAAAAGAAAGAAGAAAACACAGTGAATGATGTACTTTAGTCTAGAAACTTCCTTGCCCTATCATGGTGGCATGTTTGCTTGTTCTGCATGATGCTTATGGGGTGATATGGATTGGGATGGGATCCTCTATTGTGGCATGATTTTCGGTTGTGAAACTGATGTTGTGTGGGGTTGTATCTCGAGGCATGGTTTGGTTCCAGTACATTGAGGGATCTCATTAATCCCTTTGTTGTTGTGACTTTACAAGAGAACTGAGTGTAAATGCTTATATTTCTGTTGGGGTGTCTCTATATTTCTTTGTCTTGTAGTTATGTAAGATAGTTTTCCATTAGTATAGAATTCACCTAAATGGGATCACTTGAACATGAAAAAAAGAATGGTTGAAATGGGGAATTGGTTTTGGGGAATGATTTGTGACTTGGCCATGAGTGTTGGGCCTTCTTTTATGAATGAATAGTAACAAGTGTGTTGTGTTTAAGTTGGATTTGGAAACCTAGGATGGGATGAGTTCTTGTTACCTATACAAATATCTGTACTTTTTGTGTTTCTTATTTGCACCCCACCCAAGATGAGCACTTAGTGCCGAACACCCCCATTTCATGAGTGAGGGTGTTTTTCCAAACACTCCTATGAGTGGCTAGTTATTAGCTCCTTTTTTTCTCCCTTTCCCGAGTAGACCAAGACTCTTTGGGCAGGCTATGACAGCCTGATGTTCATTATAGCCCATGTTTCTTCGAGCAGGGTAGTTTTTGTGGTTGGCCCAGGTGTGTGCAGGCAGGTTGTTTCCCAAAAATTTTTGGGATGATTCCCAGGTGTCTTCGGGTGTGGAAATAGTTGTTCTGGACTAGGTGTTTACGGGTGTGGTTAAACGTGGTGTTTGTGGACCAGGTATTTACGGGCGGGATGTGTGGTTGCGGTCCAGGTGTGTGCGGGTGGGGTGTGGAAGTGGGACTGCAGTGAGAGTGGCGGGATTGGTTCGATGCATAGGATGTCTTCAATAACCAGTGGGAAAGTGGCATGGGGTACCCAAACGTCGATGTTCTATTACTATATATTACATGACTTGCATTATTTTTGGAGTGTTCCTTGGTGAGGCTCGGGTGGTTAGTTTCCCTTTCTAGGTGATTTGGTTATTTCGTTTCTCACAGAGCCTTAAAATGCCTCTCAACTTCTACACAAAATTATTTGGTTTTCCCTACTAATTATAATTGTATGCTCACCCTATGTATATAAAACCGCTATCAAGTTTCAAGAGGACATTAGGGATCGTGCGGGGTCGTACTAGTTAAGACGTTGGGATAGTTTCTGTTTCTGTTTTTCTTTCTTTTGGTACTTCATTTTCGGGTTTTATTTTACCTTTGTATCATTTACTTTTCGAACATGCTTATGTTAATGGTTTGTTTTGGATTTACTTGTACTTCTTGTTTTGGTGTTGTTGGATTTTCTATCATATCTCCCGATCCTAAAAAAGAAAATGGGTAATGCCTTCTATCTTGTGTGTGAATCTATACCCTTGGTGCTAGTCTCCACTCTGAGGCCTATTGAAGGAGGGTCTCAGGGGTCATTATCTCTCCTTCAACTTGAAGAAGTAAGGGTTTTGAAATCTGTTGTCCCTTCCCTCATCTTGGTGAAGGCTGGTCATGACAGAATTGTATCAGAGGAGAGGTTGAGAGATAGGATGGAGTATGGGGTTAGGCACAGTGAGGATTACATGGGATGGTAGGGAAATAGTGTTTGGTGATCTTGGTGCGTGAAATAAGCCACGTAAGACTGTCTAGGATATGATATTTTAGGGCACCCCATGATCCGATGCAAGGAGGAGGACAATCAGTGGAAGAGGACGCTTTGTGCCTTTCAGCAGCAGACCCTCTGGATGTACGAGGGAAGCATCTCAGACATGGAGACAGAGATCTAGCTAGAGGAGCTGGTGATATATTCCAGCTTGATCTGGGCTCTGAAGGAGTACTAGGTTCCTCTGGATGTAAGCCAGATGCGTGGAGCAGTGTGTCAGTGGTGGATACTTTATCTTGGGGAGAAGAGGGAGGCTGATGTTACGTGGCATGACTTCGAGAATGGGTTTTGGGTGGAATTACTCTCTTCCACGATGAAGGCTAAGAAGTGGTAGGAACAACTCTCCCTCCAGCAGGGGAGTATGTCAGTGAGAGAGTTGGTGATTAAGTTCAAGGATCTCCTATGCTTTTCTCCTGACCTCTTTCCAGATGAGGAGTCTCGGGCGAGATGTTTGGTGGAGGCACTTCGACCTTCTCTCCAGTATGTTGTTACTCCTTTCACCCTACCAATGTACATGGAGGTCGAGAAGAAGGCCGAAGTGGTGGAAAGGATGCACATGTTGGGAGATGTATCGCGAGAAGGAATCCAGTTGGGCTTGTCCAAGGGGAAAGCCGTCAGCAGTAGGCCTCCAGCGTCAGGGCCCTCTAGGTTTCGACCAGCAGGAAGCAGGCCTCAGCAATTCCAGTTCCAACCACCCGGCCCTTGCCCTTTAATTTCAGGCTCAGGGCCGAGATGCTTCATCTGTGGAATCCATGGGCACCTTCAGAATCAGTTCCCAGACAGAGTACAGTACAGAGAGGGTGGGCAGGTTCAGCATCCGCCTCAGTAGCAGCATTTTCCACCAAGGCCCTTTTAGCAGCAGCAGCCGGGGTAGTAAGCTCTCATTCCTCTAAGGTCCAGCATTTCAAGAGGAGGCTGACCTCAGGACGCTCCTTAGGGACCTCTAACAGGTCATGTTCGGGGAGGCAGTCGACAGTCGAGAGGTAGGGGAGTTGGGCGTGGATAGTTGCACGCCACAAATGCAGCAGTTCTGGCAGGGCCAGAAGTTGTTTGAGGTATGACCAGCTTGTTTAGTACTAATGCCTATTCCTTGTTCGATACAAGAGCTTCACACTCCATTGTTACACCCAGTCTGGCTCGTGCTATGGGTTTAGACGCTGAGAGACTTCCAGTGCCCCTGGTGTTGAGAACACCAGTCGGAGGTCAAACTGACTTGTTTTATGTTTGCCGAGGGTGTAGACTGATGATAGGGCCACGTCAGTGTATTAGGGATCTTCTACTAATGCAGATACATCCATACGATGTCATCATAGGCATTGAATGTTTGTTCTCTGTATGTGCCATCATTTACTACTTCAGAGGAAGGGTCATGTTTTCAAATTCGGGTGACCGATGTGTAACTTTCATCAGCGAGCGGGGTTTCCAGAAAATCAGTAGGCGAGAGGAGACCCTACATTCCTTGTTATCTGAACTATCAGTGGAGTCGGTGGATGCCGAAATGGTGTAAGTCCCAGGGATCGTCCGTGAGTTCATATACGTCTTCCCTGAGGAGGTGGCGTCTCTACCCCCTCGACGAGATGTTGAGTTCGGGATAGACTTGAAACCTATTTCCCATCCGATTTCGATGGCTCCCTACCGCATGGCACCTTCCAAGTTGTGGGATTTGTAGATTCAGATTGATGAGATGATGAAGAAGGGTTTTGATCGACCAAGTGCGTCACCATGGGGTGCTCCAGTATTATTCGCAAACAAGGCAGATAGTGGCCTTAGGCTGTGCATAAACTACCGTAGACTGAATCAGTTAACAGTTAAGAACTGTTACCCTCTTCCTAGGATAGACGACCTTTTCGACCAGTTAAAAGGGGCAGGGTGGTTCCCCAAGATTGACCTGCGGTCGGGATATCACCAGCTAACGGTGAAGGAGGATGACATCTTGAAGACTGAATTCAGATGCAGATATGGGCAATTTGAGTTTGTGGTCATTCTGTTCAGAATTATGAATTCTCTAGCTGTGTTCATGGGGCTCATGAACCCCATCTTCCAGGAATACATGTATCGGTTCGTAGTTGTGTTTATTGACAAAATCTTGATCTACTCCAGATCAGAGGAGGATCACGCTGAGCACCTGAGAATGGTTTTAGAGGTCCTCCAACAACACCGAATTTATGGGAAGTTGTCCAAGTGCTAGTTCTGGATGCGAGAAGTTCACTTCCTTGGGAACTTGGTGTCTGAGAAGGGAATAGTGGTGTACCCATCGAAGGTCGAGGCGGTTGTTTCTTGGGAAGCGCCCAAGAATGTGGCAGAAGTTTGTAGTTTCCTTGGACTAGCATGCTACTATCGGAGGTATGTGCCCAACATTTCATGAGTTACAGCACCTTTGACATCCTTGACCAAGAAGGACCAGGATTTCATGTTGAATGGGTAGTGCAAGGTGGCCTTCAGCTATATGAAGGATAAGTTGGTAAGTGCCCCAGTGCTAAGGTTTCTAGAAGAAGGGGAGGCGTATGAGGTATTCTATGATGCATTAGGACAAGGCCTCGGGTTTTTGTTGATGTAACGACCAGAGGTGATCTCTTATGAGTCTAGGAAGTTACATCCTCATGAACGTAATTATGCCACCCACGATCTGGAGCTTGCGGTGGTCATGTTCGCACTAATGTTGTGGCAGAATTACCTCATCAGGGAATGCTTCGTGGTCTTCACGGATCAAAAAATATTGAAGTATATCTTCTCCCAGTGGGACCTGAACTTATGGCAGTGAAGGTGGATGGAGTTCCCTCAAGACTACTACTACTACGATATTTCCTACACCTAAGGAAAAGTTAATGTGGTGGCTGATGCCTTGAGAGGAAATGACAGAAAGATGTCGTTCGAGAGTCGACAGATGCATGGAAGGTGATGGAGGAGTTGGCTGCCCTACACCTGGATTCGAGGATGGATAGTGTTAGAGGTTGCCTATATCATATGATATTGCATTCTTCTCTATTTCGGCAGGTAGAGAAGTCTCATTGGGGAGACTCAGAAAGTGAAGTGATGCGTGACCGGGTTAACCAAGGTGACGCCCCAGAAGGGTGGACGGAGGATGATCAGATTTGGATGCTTTTCCAAGGGAAGTTTTTTGTTCCAGAGGAGATGTATGAGAGAGTTATTATTTAGTTCCACAAATCACCCCTATTAGTTCACCCGAGAGTTTATAAGATGTACTAGGGTCTGAGGAGTCAGTTTTGGTGGCCCGGGGTAAAGCGGGTAGTGGAACAGTTCGTGACCAGGTGCCTAGTGTGTCAGCAGGTGACGGCTGAACACCGTGTTCCAGGAAGTTTGTTGCAGCATTTAGACATCCTTGAGTGAAAGTGGGATGACATCTCGATGGATTTTGTCACAGGGATACCCAAGTTTCGAAGAGGTTGCGACGCTATCTGGGTAGTGGTGGACTAGTTGACGAAATCGGATCACTTTTTGGAAATTAAGGAGTCATGTGTAGTGGATGCCTTAGCACATAGGTACGTGGATGACGTGGTGTAGTAGCATTGAGTTCTGAGGTCCATAGACTCAGATAGGTATGCACGGTTTACCTCAGGAGTCTGGGGAGGATTGCAGGATGCTTTTGGCACCCAGCTACATCTTAGCACTGCTTTCCACCCCCAGACAGATGGACAGATAGAGTGCACCATCTAGACATTGGAGGATATGCTACGAGCATGTATTCTGTACCTTGGGGGATCGTGGGTGCGACACTTTCCTCGGTAGAGTCTGCCTACAATAACAGCTATGACTCTACCATTGGCATGGCTTCGTTCGAAGCCTTGTATGGAAGACCATGTCGCTCACCCGTCTACTGAACCGAGGTTGGGGAAGTAGGTGTTCTTGGCCTAGAGATGGTGCAGGTAATGACAGAGAAGGTTCTTCTTATATGGGAGAGGATGAAGGCATATCAGGACTGGCAGAAGTCATATGTTGATAATAGGAGGAGACCCTTGGAGTTCGAGGTCAGGGACCATGTATTCTTAAAGGTCTCCCCTTAGTATGGACAACGGAGGTTCGACCGGGGGAGTAAGCTTTCTCCAAGGGTCATCGTACCCTTGGAAGTGTTGTGGTGGGTTGGGGAAGCGGCTTATCAGCTAGCGCTACCACCGCCACTGCTGAGAATACATGACATCTTCCATGTGTCACAACTCCAACGGTATCTACACGAAGATTCACACATCCTCGACTGGGGAAAGCTGGACATCTAGGCCGACGTGACGTTTTCGGAAATGCCTGTGAGAATCGATGATTATAATGAGAAGGTGCTTCGTGGATGGACCATTCCTTTGGTTTATGTGTTATGGAGGCATGGCGGGCTCGCGGAAAGTACCTGGGAATGGGAGATGTAGATGTGCGCCCAGTACCCAGTGTTGTTTTGTGTTTTTTTCTATTTTGTTTGTAATTGTTTTTTATGGAACGCTTTACTTTGTTAAATATGTAACGTGTGGTTTTTCTTATTATGTGGATGCATATGAAGAGTTATAACTATGGGTAGGGGAGGAACTGATCCATAATCAAGACGCAATAAGGTGGATGCAATTAAACCTATCCAGCTGAGTCAGTGCCACCCAAAGTGGATAGTATCCTAACATGGTGGAAGAAACTCCCTGACCCATAGGACTAGATAGTGTGACCTTCGAATGTTTCCTGGTTACTCAAGGGAGAGTTGTTCCTAGATGTCGATGAGGTTCACTTCTGAGAGGTATCTTTGGAGGTGGTTGTTCAAAACCCCCCTTTTTTCTCCTGGTCTAGTTTTGATTCTCGAGGGTGTGAATTGTTTGAGAGTTATCTGATGTAATGACCTTGATCCACCTGGTCCATTACTTTTCCAAAACATGGCTCCACCAAAACGGTGGCACCTTGATGGTCGCACACCGGTTACGGTGGCACCGTGACGATGACACCGTGATGGTGGCACCGTGAGGGTCCCACCATGACGGTGGCATTGTGTCCTCACTTTGTCTTCATTTATTTCCAGTTTATGACTTTTTCTGCTCCCGAAACATATCCTTTGACGTAAATGTTATTTAATGCCCCTTTCATAGCCATTTAAATCTCATAAATTATATCTAAAATTCCGCCAAAGTTGGGAAAACCTTAAACTTACCAAAATGTTTGTTTTTCCTCGATGTCACCCCTTTCCCTGTACCTTCCAGTTCCTCCCTCATTGTGTGTTTTCCTCCATTTAAAAGAAATGTTTCAATGAACAGCCATTATGCCACCACCCCAATGGTAATAATTAAATGAGAATTAATCACATCATGTGTAACCACCCAACTGCAAAGGAAACCAAAATCTGATATTAAAGAGGTTCAAAATTCTTTATCTCGTAACAACGGGATCTCATCTTTATATCACGCTGGAGTTCTTCCTTACCCTTCTTGTCTAGATTTGTTTCTTCTCCCTAGTGTGCTAGGAGTCCCTCCTTCCCAAGGCTTGTGCTGCGCCTGTGCTGGAGTTTTCCACTCTTCCTTGGAGTCCCCGGAGATTCTCCCCTGCAAGTTGTGCATTCCCAGTTCTTGGTGTGTGGAGAAGAACTTTGATCATTGATAAACTAGGTAGGGGTTTTCCTTCGTCTATCTTTATTGTGTATAATGCGGGGAGGGTATGTTATTGTTTTTTTGGGATGGATGAAACCAAAACGTTAATGAAGAAAACAAATGGACTTTTAAAGAATGAAGGGGGTGTGATTGATGTTCTACAAATTTTCCTTACCTTTGATTATTTATGTTGTGAATTGTGTGGGCCTATTCCCATTGAAAATCATGGCCATTCGTGGTCTTTATTATTGCATTAATAAACCATCGTATTTTGTGATGATTGAATGGCTCCAACATGGGAATTTGGTTAATCACGTAAACTCAGCTGATTAAAGGAATGTCTGGTGAACAACACTCCTTGTGTGATCACCCTGGTTTACCAAATAGAAAGAAGAAAACATAGTGAATAATGCACTTGAGTTTGGAAACTCCCTTGCTCTATCTTGGTGGAATGTCTGTTTGTTCTTCATGATGCTTATGGGGTGATATGGATGGGGATGGGATCCTCTGTTGTGGAACGATTGTTGGTTGTGAAACTGAAGCTATGTGGGGTCGTATCTCGAGGCTTGGTTTGGTTCCAGTACTTTGAGGGATCTCAATGATCCCTTTGTTGTTGTGACTTCACCAGAGAACTGGTGTGAATGCTTAAATTGATGTTTGGGTGTCTCTCTCTTTCTCTGGCTTGTGGTTATTCCGGTTAGTTTCCCAGTAGTGTAGAATTCACCTAAAAGGGATCACTTGAACATGAAAATAAGAATGGGTCAAATGGGGAATTGGTTTTGGGGAATGAGTTGTGACTTGGTCGTGAGTGTTGTGCCATATTTTATGAATGAATAGTAACACGGGTGTTGTGCTTAGGTTGTCTTTGGAAAACTAGGTTGGGATGAGTTCTTGTTACCTATACATATATCTATAGTGTTTATGTTTCTTATTCATGTCCCACCCAAGTTGAGCACTTAGTGCCAAACACCCACATTTCATGGGGGAGGGTGTTTTTTCCAACACTCTTATGAGTGGCTGGTTATTAGCTCATTCTCTTCTCCCTTTCCTGAATAGCCCAAGACTCTTCGGGTAGGCTGTGATGGCCTGAGGTCCATTATAGCCCAAGTTTCATCGGGCAGAGTAGTTGTGGTGGTTTTCCCAATTGTGTGCAGGCAGGTTGTTTCCAAAGAATCTTCGGGATGAGGCCTAGGTGTCTTCTGGCATGGCAGTAGTTGTTCTCGACTAGGTGTTTGCAGGCCTGGTTACATGTGGTGGTTGTGGCCTAGGTGTTTGTGGGCGGGATATGTGGTTGTGACCCAGGTGTGTGCTTGTGGGTTGTGGCGGTGGGATTGCGGTGAGAATGGTGGGATTGTTTGATGCATAGGATGTCTTCAATAACCAGTAGGAAAGTGGCACGGGGTACCCAAATGTCGATGTGCTATTACTGTATATTACTTGACTTTCGTTATTTGGGGAGTGTGCCTTGGTGAGGCTCGGGTGGTTAGTTTCCCTTTCTAGGTTATTTGGTTATTTCCTTTCTCACAAGGCATTAGAATGCCTCTCCAATTGTACACGAGAGTCTTTGGTTTTCCCTACTGAGTATACTTGTATTCTCACCCTACATATATAAAATATCTTTCAGGTTTCTAGGAGGACTTCAGGGATCATGTGGGGCCGTACTAGTTCAGACGTTGGGACTGTTGATGTAGTTGTTTTTCATTCTTTTAGTACTTCCTTTTGGGTTTTCTTTTAAATTTGTATCATTTACTTTTGGAACACGCATATGGTAATGGTTTGTTTTGGATTTACTTGTACTTCCAGTTTTGGTGTTGTGGGATTTCCTATCTTATCTCCCGATCCTAATAAAGAAATAGGGTAATTCCTTCCATCATGTGTGTGACACTATACCATTGGTGTTATTCGCCACTCCAGGGCCTATTGAAGGCGGGTATCGGGGGTCATTATCTCTCATTAAACTTTAATAAGGTAGGGTCTGGAAATCTGTTGTCCCTTCCCTCATCTTGGTGAAGGCGGGTCGTGACAATTCATTTGAGGAAGTGCGGACTACTGCCCCCTCAAGGTGATATGATTCGTTCATGAAATACATGGAACGTATAAAGACGGAGTTAATGAAATTATGTAAAATATATATCGTATGATATTATACTGGAATTATAATATTCCTATGTATCATTTATTTTCCATTCCATTAGATATTAAATAGAAATGAAAGTAGCGTTCATGTGTACGTACGGCTTATTGTCTCCATGAATGGTGAATTTAATTTCTTATCTCAAAATTTAATTTACTATTATAAATATATATATATTATTGATATATATGATATCAAAATCATTAATATAATTCTGGAGATAAAGTATTTTTGACCACATGGTCAAATTGCAATTATAACAAGTTCATTTTTAACTCAAATTCTGAACATCGACAAAATGTACGATATGAACTCAAATAATTAACTAACTTTTATTGCAAGGTAATAAGTGATATAAAAGTAATAATAAACATTTAAAATGTTATGAAGAAATTAGAAATCAACTTAAGATTTTTATTCAGGAAGAATAAGGACCATATTATTCAAGTTGGACACGAGGTAAGGGATGTCTTATCTCGCTTTTAATTTTGTGATATTTACATTTTCACCACTAATTTATTGAATTTGGTGTATTTTGTACTGCCATTTGATATATATTATCATGGTTCTATTTATATTCATGGTATTCTATGACTCATTTGTTGGTTATTAAAATCTTATCATACAACTCAATTGATTACAATGTCGTAAGGGTTTTTCATCTCACTTTTTATCCCCGTGATATTCATGCTATATTAGCCACTATTTCCTTTTTTGTAGTGGATGTACTGCCCATGATTATATTATTTGTGTAATATAATTTATTTTATGGGTATTTACAAATTCATTGTTTTATATTTCTTTTATGGGGTGTATGTTTCTTAAGTTACCTAATCGGTAATGGAACCTTTCACCCCCCTCTTTTTAAAATACTTATTTTTCTTATATCTTTTAATTTACATCTTATTATGTTGGGATATGTTCTTCTATATCCTTATTGATGTAAATTTTCTGTTCAAGTGATGAGATATCCTTTTCTCTCTCATCAACTTTTTTTTCTGAATTTTAAAGTGACACCGTTAGGCTGTCGAATTTCTGTAAGAAAACTTCTTAACCCAATTTCAATTTTTGGGTTAAACATCTAATTCTTGATTTTGCCGTGCTATGAATATGTGTGAATAACCACTAATTGTTTTACAATTAATATTGACTTATATTGGGTGTATTTATATTATTCACACATAATTATGTAATTGATTTATCCTTAATCTAAGGATACCATCATTGTAAGTGATTTCGTCTCAATTTACATTTCCATTGAGACTTCATTGTTGATATGCACAAATTCACTCTTATATGGTGTATATACTATCCTTTGGAATATAATACCATGAAAAACATTATTCTAATGATATTATTATGTTCTGATTAAATGTTATTCCTCAATTATTTGTATTCTAGGGTCTCACATTTTGTTAAAAACTCTTTAACTAAAATTTCATTTTAAATTTTTTAAAGGTTTATTATTCTAAATTATTCATATTAATTTCCATGAATTAAAAATGGGTTTAAGGATTTATTAATAAGGAAATAAATGTTTTGAAATTGATATTTCTTTCAAATTCTTCAAACTGGTATGAGACACTTTGATTCAAAAATCTCTTTATTTAATATTTTAAATGGTTTTGAAAATGGTTTGATAAAAGCTTTGATTTTGTCAATATTTTGAGATGATATACTGTGATTTCAATGTGGAAATGTTATCTTTCAATTATATTTGTTTTATGGGTTATGAATATGTTGTGGCTACTAGTAATTCTTTACGTATATGGGTTTTTCCTTGATAAACCTTGGGTAGGTGAGCCTGAGATATCTCTTCAATGCATTGGGTAATGTGACAAAGGTAAACATGAATGTTTATCCAAAGAGATTTAGGGAATATACTGTGATGGGTATTCCAAATGTGACTCCCTATGTAGCTGTGATAGCTACAATGTATGTTTGATATGGATTCCTCAAGTTACCTAAATGATTTATGATTTATGTGTGTTATTCATAAATCTTATGATTTCATGAGGTATGTTATGATTGATATGTATGGTTTCATTGTTTTCTATTTATTTATGGGATAATATTTTCATTCCTTATTTTATATCCCTTACTAATCTTTTCATGCTCATCCCATGTTTTTTAAATGTTTTCCACAAGACTTAAAGATAAATAAGGGTCAAGGATGGGATCGAGAAAAAGTCATGTTGTCTAAAACATGGAACGAGACATAGCAATTTTTTTCAAGATTTTTTATTTTATAAAAAAAATAGATACTAAGTAAAATTGTATACATGTAATATTCATGTTGTTATGTAAATTTTATAACCTAATTCCCGAAAAATCTAAACCTGAAAAGATACTCAATGTGAATTATCCATTTAATTAAATATTTTGTAATGTTTAAGGACCGGTCCTTATATCTTTAGAATGTAATTTTCCAAATGATGAAGTATAAATTTAGAAAACATTTAATTTAAAAAAAATCAACAATAATATAGACATTATAATTACATAATTTTTTCCTAAAATGAATGTGGTGGGGGAGATAGAATATATGGTTTTGAATGTGAAATTTTTTTTTAACATCTTAATATACCTTCATTTAAAACACATTTTATAATAATAGTATGAAAACATTATTTTTATTAAAACATAATTTTTTCAAATTGTTTTATAAAATATCATATACTAAAATATTAGTTTTGAATAACACAATCACGGAAGAACAAATTCTAAGATAAAACATTACAAATCAAAGAAGGATATTTGAGTAACAAATAACCCTTATGTTAAACATATTCCATGAAGTGAGAAATTTATTCCAAAGGTTTTATATGGTATTAATAAATATCCCTATAAAATTGGGATAATAATAAATAAAACAACATATGGGAATAATATACCCAATATATATGAAATACGTTAAAGATAATGATCATAACTCAATAAAAAAATTATGTTTCCAAAAAGACTTAAAACTATTGTAACAACTAAGTCAAAATCTATTTTATGAAAATTAATTGACTTGTAATATAATTTCCAATGCAAAAAATTATTACTGATATACATCCATAAAAGTATAATTTTCCATTAAATGTAAAACATGGTGCATAACATAAATATGTATCGAGGAATTAATGTTTAAGGAGAAAACCCTTTTGAATTTATTAACATTTTAATAAAAATACCTTGAAAGAGAGGGTATATAATTTAACCTATACTACCATGATTAAATGGTAATTAATTATATGATATCTCAAATAGGTATTATATATACCACATAAATGAACACATGTTTTTAATATTAAACGTGTCTCATATAGAGGAATTGAAAATGAAAACCCTTACCATATTCGAGATACATTATGCACATGTGACTAACTTCATGAATAATAAAATTATATTTATTAGATACCTTTTTGGAATATTATTACTCTATATGTAATTTCATATGTTCTATTTTTCATCATATTCTATTTTTTATTATATAGTTTTTTATTATGTTATTGTGCAAAGTGAATCGATGTCAAATTATTTTTGTAGTCATAGTGATCAATGATGATATTTTAACAAGAATTTAAATAAATAATAAAATAATTATAGAAAAAAATAATTTCTTGTTTAATAATAAAAATAATATTATTTATGTTCTCATATTCATCTATGATACAATTTTATAGCATTATTCAAGTTTGTGATTAATCCAACCCCAAATAAGAACATGTCATATCTTGATGGGTGGGCATGGTCATTGATGATAATAATATCATTATGAAAGAATAATAATGAAATTATATATATATATATATGTTTTTTAATTGAATTTTAATTATTTTTGATAAATAATTAAAATCAATATGAAAAATGAAAAATGATACTTTGTGGATATAGTAGTCCGCACAACACATAGTTGACATCCTATTTTTATAAGTTGATGGAAATGAATAAATAAAGGGTTTTCATTGATAAAATAAAACGTATGTATCATAATTATATTGATTTAATCATATTACTATATTATTTATCTATTTGGAATATAAAAATTAAGAAGAAAATGTTAAGGATTACGTAACATACACATTGGGACTATGATCATTCTCTAGAAATTTTCCATAGAAATGAAGGGATTAAGTTAAAAAATTGATATCAGTGTCATATAACCATGATATATTATTAAATTATTTTATAAATTAAATATATTGAATATATAATTATAAGTAATGGGTGTGTTATGAATGGGTGGAAGTGTCCCCTTCTATAAGTGAATAAAACGGGAGCTTTTGAGAACACCCATCAACTTTCAATGATATCCTTACACTATTCAAGGGTCAATGCATCAAAAAGTTAGAAATAGTGAAGTTTGAGGTTTCCCTGAGTCAATATATCCCAAAAAAATAATTTAAACACATGATTTAAAAATTTTGGTTATCATTTGTTCTTATATTTTCACTTGTACTTTTTTTTATTAGGGTAACTAGTTTTTACCCATGTAACAAATATTTTATGAAACATATGAAATAACCACCCTCACTAAATTTACATGTTATGATCCTAATTTTAATATCTATTTAAACTAATTTTATCTAAAATCACTACAAAGTTATATTTTAAGTTAAAACATTTTATATATAAAAAAATTGTGGAAAATTTTGTTTAACCATTTTGTGTTTGTGATCTTATTTAGAATTGGTTACCAATTTAATGTGTTTTAATATAATTATATATGTGTTTAAATATAATATTATATTAATAATTTCAAATATATTAGTTTCAATTTTTTTTAAAAAAATTAAACAATTTTAATAAAATAATTCTTTGAAAGTAACAGTTTTACCATTATCATGGTCATCAAATTTAAACATAAGAATCATAATCTTATGGTAAAAATAGAAATTAAAAATATTAAATAATATTATCAGGTTAATATAAAATATTTAATCGATGTATATATATGAAATTTCTATAATTGATGAAATAAAATTTTAAAACTAGTGAATAAAACAGTTTTTAGAATAAAAAATTACTTATGTTTTTGAAATGATGTATAAGGGTTTTCTAAAAAAACATAGTAATTTTAAATATTGTATTTGCCTTAAAAATATATATGTTTTTATATAATAAGGTTTTAAAATAAATTATTTAATTATTTAATTATGGTAATTTCATAAGTGATAGTTTTTAGAAAAATTGGCATTTCCCACTATTTAACTAAAAATCAATTTTTGAGAAACATCTCAAACAATTACTCTTAATACAATATTACAATGATTAATAAATAAATAATATTAATTTTTCAAAATTTATTTTCAAAAAATTATAAGTTTATCTTTTAAAAAATGAGATATATTGAAAAAATATTTTTGTAGGATAATATATTTTTTAAAATCATAACCATTCTCATTTATACATAGTATAAATTATTAATTAAATTAGTATTATTAAATTATTCATACTAAATATATTTTATCATCCTTAATAATAAAATTCTAGAAATAGAAATGCATATTACATAAAATTGATATATTTATAAAAATATAATTCTAAGCATAAAATGATCATTTGTGTAATTTTCATTCATTTTTAAAATACCATTCATTTTATTTCCATAAATATTTCCTAAAAATTTTACTCTTATTTATTCTTGTTAATTCTACAGCTAGTTATTTACAGTATAAACATATCCAAATTTCATTTTACTTTGGTTTTGTAGGTGGAGAAAGCTATCAAACACATTGTTTATTTAAGTAATATGTGTAGTGAAATATTAGGATGTTACATTATCTCCATCCAAAATATATTACATCCTCATAATACTAATTATTACTCATTAAAAAATTTATTTTATAGTGCTATTATCATATAAATTATTTGGATAATAACCACTAATATGACAACTAACTTTCTAGCTTAAGCTATATCAAGTTACTTATCTTTATTAAAACATTATTATCCATTAAGATAATCATATAAACAAGTATACATACTCTAATCATATATTTTTCATAACATAATTTTCCTAAAACTATTTTAATCTCTAAGACATTAAACTATAATGATATTATATATTCTTCCAAAAATTGACCTTATTATTTGTCCCTCAAATGTGTTAATCACTAGTTCATAATGTCATAAAATAATATATATATATATATATATATATCATAATCTAAAAAATGATATAAAAATCATTGGAGCTCAAAAAAATTATGGGTGCACCATTCACTTTTTATTTCATTTGAATGCTTAAGTGTGTCACATAAATAATTCAGCATGATTGATTCATCATCATATTTTGTTCCATGAAAAATGATTGTGGAATAAATAAATTTATGTCCCAAATAAAATAATTATATGTTTGTAAATGAGAACACCATTTATATGAATTGGGTATGGGTATTCACTACACATTTTTTGGCATGGAATCTAATGGGGAAATTTTGATAGTATGACGGGGGCACATAAATGATCATGGGAGGGATTAATGAGATATAAAGGGGTATATTATCACTTATAAATCAAAAGGTTTGTATTGGGAATGTGGAAATACATAATACAACATTCAGAATTTAAAATATAATGGTATAAAATGAAGATGATTATTGAATAAAGGGGATAAAGGAATAAACCCTTACTCGAGTGTGTGACTCCGAATGATTGGGTGGAAATTATTAAGAGCTTGAAAGTGCCTTGGAAAAAATATAGAGAGGGTATGGAAGAGTAATAACATGATCCAAGTAGTTTTAGTGAATATAAGTGGGTGATTGGGTGGGTTTATATAGGATATGAGTGGTGAATTCTTTATCATTTCTCAAGCATAGGTTTTGGACTCTATATAATAAAATAACCAAAACCGAAAACCATACCATGGTTTTTACCCTAGTTTCTCCAAACTGGGAGTGATTTAAATTATTTTATAAGACCAAGTAATGAAATTAATAAAATAATACACTTGATTATTTGGAAGCGAGTAATTATCTTAAAAATGATTTTAAAACCATACAAATATATTAATGGTTTTGGAGGATTTCTAAAGTCTTTATAAAATTAATAAAATAAACTTAATATAAAAATATTTTAAAGGGGAAACATATATTTGGTTGTGTATTCCTTTTATAGTCATTATTAAATCACTTTTGGGTCATTATTATATCATAATACACACCGTATATGTATATAATATTAAATTTTTACATGAAAATTTTACACTCATAAAATTATGAAAAATTCACTGATTGATAATTTTGATCTTCATATTCCAAAAATAGTATTCATTTAATCAAAATAATTTTCAAAAAATGTTTTTTTACTTTTTAAATTAGAATCTACATTGATTGTGAAATGATGGGTTTTTTGACAATAATAATTTTCAAACCCTTATAAAAATTACATTTGACTTCAAAAAAAATTTATAATCATTAAAATTAAATAAAAATTATTTAAAATTATATTTAAATAAATTAATAGTTATATCAAAAATAATTTAGTTCTTCAAATTTAATTCCTTAATTTAATTTTAATATTACCCAAAAATATAATTTTTGTTTCAATGCATCAAAATCAAATATCATTTATGAAGTTATAATAATAAGATGAAAATATATTCATTATTCCATAAAATATACATATTCATGTCATTAAAGTCATTATACATATCCCTCTAATAGATCAAAAAACTCCATATGGGTATATTGTGTGATGGTGAGACTTTTATGGGGTGGTTCGGCATACAGGGATTGGGTCATGATCTCGATGAGATTGAACATCTACCGTAAACGGTTTTGTTCATTCTTACATTATTAGATCTCAGATTGGTCTTTGTATAGGTAATATCCTAGTTATTATATCTCCCTTATAAGCTCTGATAAATGTTCTTCATAGGGTATGATCCTTCTGGTTGTGTTCATCTCCTAATTTTTCTATTTCAATTGGATTTTTATAAAATTTATATCTATACGAATCATCGGGTAACTGTTCAATGGCTATATTATAAATGGTAAATATGCTTAAACACATTTCTAATTTGATATAATAAAACCAAATAAGTTCATGTATTTTCTATATCCATATTAATTTATAATATATTTTATTTATTCCATTACAATCTTCCCCCCCATCAGAAAGTTTGCCTCAAAAGTTTCATTTCCCACACTATAATAGATGAGGGTCACTCTATTTCGTCAACTCCTCTAGTTCCCACTTTACTAATTCAAACATTCAGTTTCTCCACATCACATTAATAAGCTTCATTGTCTTATATCATAAACCTTTGTCTATACTTTCTATTATCTTCACTGGTTGCTCTTCATATGAAAGATCATTCTATAACGGTACAAAATTTGGATTTAGTGTGTGTGAGGGATTTGGTATGTAATTACTCAAGAGGGATAAAACTAATACATCATGTAATTATTATAGGTTAGTTAGGAGTTCTAGTGGATAGTTCATCGCTTTGATGCGACAATGAATCTCAAACGTACTGATGTATCTTTAACTAACCTTTTCATTCTTCCAAAAACACATTGAATTCTTTAATGGAGATATATAGAGGAATAATATGTTTCCTACATCAAACTATAGGTAAAATTTATCATTATAAAAATTTCACTTTTCTCTACTAGGATCATCCTTGATGTGTTGTTTAATGATCTTATCCTTTTCCACCATTTCCTTGACAATTTCTGGACATAGAAGTTTGCATATCCCAATGTCATCCTAGTATGCAAAAGTTTTTCACCTATTCCGACAAAGTGCTTCATAGGGATACATTTGGATTCTTGAGTGGAAAATTTTATTATATGAAAACTTATTTTTAGTAATATGTTGATCCAATCCTCCCTTGAATTCATTTGACCATACTCACAACATTTTCTCAAGTGTTTGGATAGTCTTCTAATATTTTCCATCAGTTTGAGGGTAATTAGATATTTTGATGTTCAACTCATAATTTAAATATTATTGGAGGCTCTTATAGAACATAGAGGTATATATTGGGTCTTAATTAGATACAATTTATAGTGGTGTTCAATGAATCCACACTACTTCTATAATGTATATCCTTGCATATTGATCGAGTGAAAATTATTATGGAATTGAAATGAAGTGATAATTCTTCATAAGATGATCCAAAAAATACCATATTGAATTATTCACTATTTATGTCTTCATATGACCAGTTCTAAATCCCATGGTGATGTTTTCCCATTTCCATGTTGGTATGGGTAATGGTTGCATCATCCCATTGGATTTTTTTCCTTTACACCTTCACTTGCTGATATACAATACATATTGTTTTGTATTCTACGATATCCTTCCTCATATTAACCCACCAGTAGTGGTATTAGATATCTCGATACATATTTGTGCTTCCTAGATCAATACATAATTTAAAACTATATACATTATCCAACATCTTCTCATTTAATTTATTATTTTATGGTATATATAGTCATGACCCAATAATCAAAACTCCTTCTTCATTAAGATTGAACACCAAGGATTTCCCTATTCTTATATTTTCCACTTTCTTCTAAATTCCCAAATCTTCTAATTAATCAGCCTTTATCCTCTCCATAAGGGACAGTTTATAAATCATTTTTTAATGGATTGATAATATTTCTTCCTTTATAGTTACCATTTCCATCCTTTTCAAATCTAAGATGATCTGATCTCACTCAATTCACATCAAAGGTATAATTTATGGATTATTTTTAGTTAAATCATCTTCCACTTTGTTCCATTACCTATGATAGTATTTAATAGAGCAATAATAGTCCATAATCAGATTTAACCATCTTTTTTAGAATATTTTCATTTCATTCAATGTGAATTTATACTTGAGTCTTTTATGATCTGTACATATTTCACACTTATCCAAAAGAGATAATGCCACCAGATTTTCAAAGATAATATCACTAAATCAAACTCTA
Source organism: Viscum album (assembly GCA_963277665.1). Lineage (NCBI taxonomy): Eukaryota > Viridiplantae > Streptophyta > Magnoliopsida > Santalales > Viscaceae > Viscum > Viscum album. Next base: position 211,798,855 of record OY728123.1, read on the forward strand.
TATCATGTATTAGTTAGTTATATTTATAAACATTCAAATTCCATGAATTATATCCTATCACATTTCCATTTTTCATTAACACGGAGACCAATACCTTCTTCCAAGAATCACTGAATACTAAGAAAAGTTCTCCACTTGTGGGTAGTGTAAGTACAACTGCACTGATAAAACTCCTTTTAAAATCCTTGAAGCTCTGCTAAAATTCATCATTCCATGATAACTTGACTCCCTTCCAAGTTATCATGGTTATAGGGTTTGAAAATCATGATTAATCTCTCACAATTCGATAATAGTACCCATATAATCAATGGAAACTACCGATATCTTTCACAGATGTTGGACTTATCTATCCTTTAATTACTTCTATTTTTGAATGGTCCAAAAATATCTCATTTATTGTGATGATATTCCCCAATAATGTTTATTCCTTCAACCAAAAATGACATTTTCTATACTTTTCATTAATTTTCTACTTTCACAGGGTCTTTAGCACAATGCTAAGATTCTCCTCATGATACCCCTTGGTTTTGTATAATATTAAAATATCATATATAATGACTACTATAAATTTTTTGATTCAATATCTAAATACAATAATTATCAAGTTTGTGTAAATTTATAGAGAATAACTGAGTCTGAATAGAATTACTATGAACTCTTAATGCACGTACCCTGTAGGAAAAGTAGTCTTGGGAATATCCTCCTTCTTCACCCAAACTGAATAATATCTCGACAATAGATACATAGTTGAGAAGTATTTTACTCCACATATATCATCAAGAAAGTCATCAATCTATGAAAAAGGATACTTTTTTTGTTTTTCATCTTTTTGATCTCATGATAATCAATGCAAAGGAGCATTGACTCATCCTTCTTCTTTGCAAAGAAGACCAGTGCACCCCAAGGTGAAGCACTTGGGCATATGATCCATTTATCTAGATTCTCCTATGGTTGTTTCTTTAGCTCCTCAAGTTCCAAAAAATCCATTATATATGGATTTTCTTTATAATGGAAAAATACAAAGTATAACCTCAATTGAAAATTCAACATCTCAGCTAGGAGGAAGATCAAAAAATACCTCAGGAAAAACATCAGTGTATTTCCTCACAATGGGAATGTTTTTAATTATAATTTTTTCCTTAGACTCAATCATTTGATCTAGATAATATTTCTCATATGCTAATAATATACATGATTAAGATGTTTAGACTAAAGAATATTCATTAATTTCCTTGAAATAGAATGGAATCATAGGTCAATTTGTGATACGGAGAGTGATTTCCTTATCAAGGCAGTTTATATTGGCTTTATATAGGGAAATTCAATCCATACACAGAATTGAATCATGTTCCACCAAAGGTAGTATAACAATATTCTCTTGAATTTTAGGCCCACAAATTCTGATAGGGTGGGATTTATATACTTGGGATGAAATAATTTCCCTATTTTCTATTTTCCCTGAAAAATATACTTCCATGCTCTATGGTGTTGTTTTAATAGTTCTCCTAATATTTTGAACAACACTCTATATTATTGGATAAATAACTAGAATACCTTTACCCATTTAAATGTTGGGATCCACCTTAGTGGTTGTGATGGAAAAATCTTTCACTTGCTTCCTTGGAGGTTGTTTTATTTCTCCAAAAACCATTTTCCTAGTGCATTGGTTTGAAAATTTCCTCGGTTCCTTATAAATAATGCAATGAACAATGAACTCTGGGTTTACCAGAGAATTACTCTCCTCCAACACATTAGTGGGATTATCCTATCAGCAACATCTAGCTATATGTTCTTCCCTCCAACACCTAAATCATTTCCTCATCCCCCATAGGAAATTTCTAGAGTTCTTATTTCTACACCTTTGGTATAGGGGATGTATAAATTTTGTAAAACTATTATATTTCTCCATTGGACCACCAAAATTATACTTTACCTTCCTATTCATATCCCTAAGATACCCTTTATATTCATCTATATCTACTTCATCTTTGAGAAAACATGAGATAATTTCCTCATAGATATCCAAGTCTCAGATCACCAGGTATTTTCATAGACATGGTTTTAGGGAACCAAAAAATCATTCAACCTTTCATTCAGGGGTAATAAAAAAGATGAAGGCATATCGTGAATGTCTTTTGATGTTTTACTCATACTCCCTAATAAATTTGTTATCTTTTTTCATGAGGGAAAGGAAATCCATTTACATTTTAATTTAAAGAGGGTGATGAAAATATTTATCTAAAAACTTTTTATATAATTCCTTCCACCCCCTCACTTAAATCTCGTTCTAAAGGTTTATATTAAGGATCAATGTCCACCAATTACTAGCTTCTACCCTCATATGATAAAAATCCAGTATAAACTTATTTTGGTAATAAAATTGAATGATTGAGAAGATCTTCACAATGGAATTGATCCATTGTTCCATGACTACGGGACCATATTGTTGGGCGGAAGAGTGATGGCAAGAGGGGGGTGAATTGCCTTTTAAAAATAATTAACAATTTAAAATCAAAGTAAAGGTGCAGCGGAAATAAAAGTGACAAGACACAAAACTTGATAACGGAGTTCGGCTTAAACCAAAGCCTACGTCTCCGCTCCCAACTCAACCGTTGAGAGATTTACTACCGCTTGCTTTTTAATGGTTTTAGCAAGAAACCCACTAGACTTTAAGGTAGTCTAGAACCTATTAAAACTTGCTTTTAATGGTTGAGCAAGAACCCACTAGCCTTCTTACAGGTGAAGGCTAGCTCACCTATGACTCAATCCTTTTAAAGGGAAGGCTTGACTAACCTCTTCACACCTTGAAGGTGGTGTGAAAACCCAAACAAAAGGAAGATGAGAGAAAAAGGGGTTTGTATGCACAAACCCAAATTGATGCTCAAAATGATAAAACAAGAAAAACCGTAAGAGGAGAAGTCTTGGGCGCCAATGGATTGATTGGAGTTGATGAAGAGCGCTCCCAAGCTTCTATGGTGATGCTCCTTGGATGTGGAAATGGGTTGGAGAAATTGAGGTTCCATGAAGGAATGCGCTGGAGGTTCGCCAAATGATGAAAAATGTTCCCGTGGGATTCTGTACGTTTCCGGGGCTTCCTAGTCCTTTATTTATAGAGGGGGAACCCTCAAATGGCCATTGGGGGTCTTCAGAGCCATTGGAGAGGCCTTCGGAGCCGTTGGGAGTCAAGTGGACAAGTCTGGTCAAAGCCCAACGGCTAGTTTGACTGGCTCCACCGGCTGACCGGTACAGTGCCACCGGTTGGCCGGTGCTTGGAAAAAAGAGAGGCCTTCTGCCCAGGCACCACCGGCTGGCCGGTGAGGAGGCCACCGGTTGGCCGGTGCTGAGACAGTAGGTGTCCCTATTTGTCTGGGTTCCATCGGCTGGCCGGTGATGAGACACCGGTTGGCCGGTGGTCTGGACAGAAAGGATGCCTTCTGTCAAGACTCCATCGGCTGGCCGGTGGTCATCCACCGATTGGCCGGTGGACTGAATTTCAGTCCACTTTTGCCTTCTGGATTTCTTGGCCCAAATCCTTGGCAACCTGAAATCATGCCTATCATCCAAAAACACTTAAAACAAGATTAGATAAATAAGAGAGTGATTGTGATCATGAAAATTAAACCACGAGGGGTACGAGAGGTACAACAATCTCCCCCTATTTTGATGATCACAATCACCAAAACAAGCAATGTAAATGATTGAAATGAGAGGCATGCTTTAAAAGATAAATTGAAAAGAAAAGCAAAGCATGAGAGAAAGATTTCTCCCCCAATCAACCAAGAATTTCTCCCCCTTTGTGATTATCAAAATAGCACGGGGCATAAAACTTGATTGAGGGAAAGGATTGAAAAACAAGAGAGAGTTTTTAAACCAATTGAAATTTTTGAAATTTGAATTGAAAGTTTTGAATTGAATGTTTTGAATTGAAAGTTTTGAATTGAAAGTTTTGAATTGAAAGTTTTGAAATAAAAACGCAAAAAGGCTTAAACGATCCTAACTCCCCCTAAATAAAAACAATAAATCACCGGGGAGAGGATTTTAGAACCGAGACAAATTTTGGTCCGGAGAGACTTGCTAAAAGGGATTTTTCAATCCAAACTTGTCTAGAGGTGGGTCTTCTCCTATGAAATTCATCATTAAAGGAAATGGTTTTGGGTCTTCCATACCGGGCATTTTTGCAATCGCACTCATAAATTAAGTGCCCGGGTTTTTTACAATAGTTGCAAAATTTATATTGGGAGCTCCCCCTTACAAAAATAGTTGGAGCATGGGAAGATGAAGCTTGCTTGGAATAGCCAAGCCCTTGGGTGGTTCTAGATATGAATTGGGATCCAAGGAGCTTCGAGAGATTATGTTCACCTTCGGTGAACTTAGCTAGGGATTCCCTTAAATCCTTGATTGTTAATTCCATAGAGTCAACATCGGGAAGGTTTTGGATCTTGAGGGACAACTCCTCCTTTTCTTTGAGAAGTTGTTCCTTTTCGGAAGAATGTTTTTTGAAATTCTTTTTTAAAGCAATAAATTTGGAAGAAAGTTCGTGAAAACCTTCCTCCAATTGATCTCTAGCATGTTGGAGATCCTCATAAGATAAATGATTAAAAGAATTTGAAGAACTAGAGGAAGAGGAGTCGGAAGAGGTTACCTCATGAAATGCCATTAGGCATTTTTTACCGTTGTCACTTGAGGAGGAGGAGGATGAGGATGTGGAGCTATCACTCCATGTGGCCTTGAATGCCTTCTTCTTTTCCTTTTGCTTGGCCTTTTTCTTGTTGAGTGGACAATCGGGCTTGTAATGGCCTTTCTTGCCACACCTGTAACATGTTACCTCAGGCTCAGATTTTTCGTTGGCTTGAGCCTTGCGGGATTTCTTCTTGTTGTGCTTCTTCATGAATTTGTGCATTTTGCGGGCAAGATTCTCCATTTCTGAATCACCGCTTGAAGAGGAAGACGATAAGGAGGAGGAGCTTTCTTCTTTTTGAACTTTGAAGGCGATGTTCTTTGGAACTTTGATCGGTTTGCCTTCCTTTTCAGCTTGCCTCCTCATGGTGATCTCGTAGGTCATGAGGGATCCGATGAGCTCTTCGACCGACATGTTCTTGATGTCTTTTGCTTCTTGGATTGCTGTGACCTTCGGTGCCCATGTGCTTGGTAGGATCCAAAGGATCTTTTTGACCATCGTTTCTGCAGACACATCATCACCAAGGGACTTTCTCCCATTGAAAACATCAGTAAAACATGTAAACATTTCAGTAATATTTTCAGATGGATGCATGGTAAAAGACTCAAAATCTTGACGGTACATATCCAATCGAGTATCTTTAACTTTGTTGGTCCCCTCATGGGTAACCTCCAATAGTTTCCAGATTTCATGAGATGAAGTTCATGTGGAAACTCGATTGAATTCATTACGATCAAGGCCGCAATGAAGAGCGTTCATGGCTTTGCCATAAAGCTCGAAATTTTTAATATCGGCTTGAGTCCATTTGGATTCATCGGGAGAAGAAGGAGAATAACCATGCATGACAATTTTATAAATAGGATAACATATACTTCTAAGAAAAGTGGTCATGCGGGTTTTCCAATAAGTATAGTCAGTTCCATCAATGAATGGAGCACAACCCAAAGAATAGCCTTCGGGGGTGAAAGAAGTTGAATCCATCACAAAGGATCTTGAATTTGAAACCGGTTAGGGTATTACTCAAATTTCCCTCTGATACGAATTGTTGGGAGGAAGAGTGATGGAAAGAGGGGGGTGAATTTCCTTTTAAAAATAATTAACAATTTAAAATCAAAGTAAAGGTGCAGCGGAAATAAAAGAGGCAAGACACAAAACTTGATAACGGAGTTCGGCTTAAAGCAAAGCCTACGTCTCCGCTCCCAACTCAACCGTTGAGAGATTTACTACCACTTGCTTTTTAATGGTTTTAGCAAGAAACCCACTAGACTTTAAGGTAGTCTAGAACCTATTACAGCTTGCTTTTAATGGTTGAGCAAGAACCCACTAGCCTTCTTACAGGTGAAGGCTAGCTCACCTATGACTCAAGCCTTTTAAAGGGAAGGCTTGACTAACCTCTTCACACCTTGAAGGTGGTGTGAAAACCCAAACAAAAGGAAGATGAGAGAAAGAGGGGTTTGTATGCACAAACCCAAATTGATGCTCAAAATGATAAAACAAGAAAAACCGTAAGAGGAGAAGTCTTGGGCGCCAATGGATTGATTGGAGTGGATGAAGAGTGCTCCCAAGCTTCTATGGTGATGCTCCTTGGATGTGGAAATGGGTTGGAGAAATTGAGGTTCCTTGAAGGAATGCGCCGGAGGTTCGCCAAATGATGAAAAATGTTCCCGTGGGCTTCCGTACGTTTCCGAGGCTTCCTAGTCCTTTATTTATAGAGGGGGAACCCTCAAATGGCCTTTGGGGGTCTTCGGAGCCGTTGGAGAGGCCTTCGGAGCCGTTGGGAGTCAAGTGGAGAAGTCTGGTCAAAGCCCAACGGCTAGTTTGACTGGCTCCACCGGCTGACCGGTACAGTGCCACCGGTTGGCCGGTGCTTGGAAAAAAGATAGGCCTTCTGCCCCGGCACCACCGGCTGGCCGGTGAGGAGGCCACCGGTTGGCCGGTGCTGAGATAGTAGGTGTCCCTATTTGTCTGGGTTCCACCGGCTGGCCGGTGATGGGACACCGGTTGGCCGGTGGTCTGGACAGAAAGGATGCCTTCTGTCAAGACTCCATCGGCTGGCCGGTGGTCATCCACCGGTTGGCCGGTGGACTGAATTTCAGTCCACTTTTGCCTTCTGGATTTCTTGGCCCAATTCCTTGGCAACCTGAAATCATGCCTATCATCCAAAAACACATAAAACAAGATTAGATAAATAAGAGAGTGATTGTGATCATGAAAATTAAACCACGAGGGTACGAGAGGTACAACACATATGATCCATTGAAAGTCAAATTCCTTTTTTCTATAATGGTATCGATTGCATCTTGTTCTTTCATAGGGGTATTTTGGTTCTCCCGTTAATCCATGTTTCTATTTCGAACATGAGTCATCTCTCATCGGGTTGGGTATCTTATTGGTGTAGTATCACATTGCTCGTCGCATGGATTTTTTACTTGATTCCTTTTATTTCTGGCCATTGTCTATAATAAATGGAAAATGGGATGATTATTTTTAAACTATTAAACATATAAATATGAATCCAATGAAATTAAAGATATAACTTATAAATTATATATTTTTTCTTAGTATATTAATTTTTAGGATTCAATCTATGTTATCCATGATTTATTTCCTAACATTGACTTTTATGGGTATTTTTTGTTCCATTATTTATAGTTCATAAGTATGTTATGAATTTTCCAAATAATACCCCTTGGGAGTGTCAAAATAGGTGTGCAGTAAGACCCATTGTCATGCACCCCTTCCTGATCAATTCTAGATCAACACAATGTTTTTCGGTTTTAACACTATGTACATCTATGCCATAGCCACATCCATATGTAGTATCCAAACAGGAATGTATATTCTTTTTTAAACCAATTACACTATACTTAACAAAATCTGGGGAGGTTTTCTTATACATAGTTTTATCCCTAATGATTTCTCAAGACTTTTCTATTCCCATTCCCAAAAATAACTAATATTTTCCTTTGATGTCAACTATAATTACCCTTCTCTTTATTACACCTTATTTCATGATTTATTACATAATATTTCAGATAATAAAACTCAAAAGGTATATAGATATAGTTTATTGGGGAACTAGGTGTGTTAAAAAACAACATAAAACTGAAAAATAGCATCTTTACTAAAAACATCCTTAACATGCTCACACTAAAAAATGAAAGGGGTAACCTAGGGACATACATAAAATAGGGTGATATATAAATCCCAGTAAGAGAATAAACATGGAATAACATGAAGAATTAATAAATATTATATAACAATAATATCAATGGGGCATAAAATGGTTAAGAATCATAAACATTATCAATGAGGCATGATGTAACATGATAACATAAAGGCAATGTGGGAAATATGGACACAACATAAAACACTACATCATAAACATAGGTCAAGGATAAATTTTATGAAATCATGATGGAGAAAGAAAAATTAAGTAATTAGGTTAACTCCCTTTACCAGCATGACATATCATGAGACAAAACATTTCCCAATGCATTAGAGCACCATATAATTTCCAACGCACCTGTCACTTTCATTTTATTCCCATTATTAAGTGTGACACATAAATCCTACAACATGGATTCATTCATCATCATATTTTATTCCATGGTATGGGAGTGTGAAATAAATACATTTAATTCCCTAATAAAATAATTATAAGTTGATGAATGTGAACACCCTTGATATGAATTGGGTATGGGTATACACTATATATTTCATTAGCATAGAATCCCATAGGGAAATTTGGGAATTATAGTAAGGGAATATAAATGTTATTGGGAGGGATTAATGAGAGTTAAATAAGTCTCTATTAATTTCTAAATTATAAGGGATGTACATTTCATTTGTAAAAACACACCAAAAAATTAGGAATTTAAAATAAAAGTGCATAAAATGAATAATATTATTGAGTAAAGTGTAAGAAGGAAAGAACCCTTAGTTGAGTGGGTGACCCAAATGATTGGGAGGATATTCTTGAGATCTTGGGGGCACCCTGGGAGGAATCTAGAGAGTTCATTATAGATTAAGGATCTATTCCAATGATTTTTAGTGAAGTGAAATGGGAGATTGAGTGGGCTTATATTGGAAATGAGTGGTAAATTATTTTTCATTTCTAAAACATAGGTTTTGGACTCTATATAATAAAATAACCAAAACCACAAATATTTATATTATTTTTTTCACATGATTTATTTTAAAAGATATTTGTTTTGATTATTTTATAATGATAAGGACTAAACATTATAAAATAATACCTTTTCTTATGTGTAAGTAATTCATTCTCTTAATGAAATGATTTTAAAACCATAAAATATATTAATTGTTTTGGAAGATTCAAAAAGTATTTAAAAATTCAAAAAATAAATTAAAATTATTTTATTTTATTTTAAAGGTAAATTTATATATAGTCTTGGATTAATTTGATAGTATTTATTACATTACTTTAGTGTCATTATGATTTCATAATACACACTATATATTTATAACGTATTTAATTTTACCTGAAAATTTGAGAGTCTTAGAAAATTATTAAAAAATAAAAGTTTAATATTTAAGATGTAATTATTTCAAAAATTATATTCATTTTATAATAAAATTATAAATATTTTTATTCTCATATTTAGAATAATAACCAATATATATTTAGAAATTGTGGGGTTTTTTATAATAAAATTTTGTGAACCCTTATAAAAGTTACATTTGAATTCATAAAACTAGTATGATAATTTATTTTTATTAAAAACTATTTAATAATTTAATTTAAATAAATTATTTTCTTGTTTTAAAAAAAATATTTCATAAAAATAAATTCCTTAATTGAATTTGAAAATTACCCAAAAATACTAATTTTTGTTTGAATTTATCAAAAATAAAATAATTTATAAATTAATAATAATAAGATTAAAGTATATTCATCATTATATAGAATATACATATTCATATCAATATTTTTTGATACATAACCTTTTAGTACACCATAAAACACACATAGTGTTAGGTGTGAGAAATTGAGACTTTCATGGGGTGGTTTGGAATTCATAGTTTGGGTCATGATCTTGATGAGATTTAACTTCTCCCATAAACGGTTTTTCTCATGATTAAGTTGTTGTATCTAAACATGGGATTGGTCAGGAAAAAATACCGTAGATCATATCTCCATAAGAATCTTTGATATATGGGATTCAAAGGGTATGATCCTACTAGTTGAGGTCATCACTTCCTTTTTCTATGTCAACTGGATTTGTTATACCCTATATTTACAAAAATCATGGGATCACATTTCAAAGCCTATATTATCAATGATAAATATACTTAATAGTCTTTTAAATATGATATAATAAAACCAATAAAGTGCATGTGTTTTATATAACCATATACTTTAATAATACATTTCATTAAATCACAGGGGAAATATTATTTATAACAGTTCAGGTCGTTATATATCATATCTTAATCTACAAATAAAATGTGAATCATTACCTTAAAATTAAATTATATATTATATTAATGGGTAATATTATCATTTGATTTTGTTATAAACCTTAAATTATAAACCCTTAAATAATACTCAACAAATATCATAATCTATAATTTTATCTAAACCCTAATCTGATACCAATTATGACACCTCGGACCCACACTCATGAGGTCGGTGAGATAAATATATACTTTACATACTAGCTTCGATACCAACTGTAAATTCCTGAGCATAATTATCCAATAATTATATGAAATAAAACAAATATTACATTATATACAATCCCAATAACATTTAGGTTTAGATATTTTTAGAATTATAAAAATTATAAAATAATAATTACCACATATTTCTCAACAAAATGAAAATTTTATACAATACAATAAACTACTTAATCCATAATAATTCCTCAACATCCCCTATAATTTAAAAACAAAATCTATCCAATTCAATATATCATGTATAATAATTTTCTTCATGACCTGGGGAAATTTAAAAATAAGAAGGGATGATCAAACACTTCATAAGAGAAAACATATGTTGAGGCAATACGGTCATGAATATTATGGTAGGAATAAATTATCTGAATAATTTCATAATCAATAGAAAAAAGATCGTAATATATCAATGGATAGTAATGAAAATAAATAGAAATCATGGATAAAATAAATGGTTTATCAGTGGTGAAATTAATAATATCACATAGTTAATTCTATACCATAAGGTAATACATCTTGATTTTAACATAAGGAAATATCTTGGTCTTGGAAAGAATACACCAAAATACACAAACATGTTTGTCTCGCAAGACATTCTGATGCATCAAGGGGATGTATAATTTTGAGCCCCACATTTTGATTGTTTAATTAAAATAAATTAATCATATGAGATGTTGAGTATACAATACATAATAAAATTTTCCATTAATAATCTATATTGGAATAACAACATATATAATGAAAATAATTTTCCCATGTTAATAAAATGGATAACATGATGATAAGCCGTCTAGATAAAGAATGTGGATGGTCAACCAATATTCCAATAATCATCTATATTGAAATAACAACATATAGAATTCCAATAATCCTCCCCGTTTAAATAAGAGGGGGAAAATGATCATAACCCATCCATATAAAGAAGTTGGAATCCCAAACAATATATTGTAAACATACCAGTTATCATCTGTTTTTCAATAACAACATATGGATTTCTAATACTTTCCCAGTGTTAATAAAATGGATTAAATTATCAGAACCTATTTGAATAAAGAATTATGATAGTAAAGAAATTCATATTCAACATTCCAATTATCATCCATATTTGAATAACAACATATGAAATTCCATAATTTTTACTCGTGTCAATAAAATAACATTCTTTCTAGGTGAACATCATTAAATATGAATTATAAAAATGTGATGCTCACTCCATATAGAGAAAAGAGTATACTAATAATTCAATATTGGATGAACATGATCATAATCCATCCAAAAAAATATTTTGTAAGGTTTAAAAATAAAATGCCCCCAATGTACTAATGGAATCATAGAAGTATTTTGACATGGATGAAAAATACCATAAAAAAGAATGCATTGAATGGTATCATGCGATAAGGGATTAGTTATAAAATTATTTAAAACCATGACTTCAAAACTAAAAAATATAAGAATATATTATATTATAAATAATGAAACATAAACCACATGAGGATTAACCATTTTTTATATAATAATTTGAATATATGTTTTAAAAAAATAGTTTCTATAAATAATTTTTATCATTTTCATAAGAGATAAATTTAAGGGTTACATTACAAATTAATATTCAAAAGGGTTAATTGAAAAATAAAAAAAACATTAAAATATAATCCTCAATAATGTATCCTTGAAAATGACATAATGGATTTCCAAAATTAAATTGGTGTGGAATATAGAACTCATGGATTTTAAATTTAAACCATTTGGAAATATCTTAATAAGACAATGTTTAAAATACACATTATAAAAAGAGTTGAAAAGGATAATTTTTATTAAAAACTAATTTTACCAAATAAGATTATAGAATACTATATAATAAAATATTATGGTGGAAGAACCCAATATGGTAATAAAAAATTCCAATATAACACTTTATAACGCAAAGAAGGATATTTGAGTTTTTAATAACCCTTACTGGAAACAAATCATAATAAGTGAGAAATATTTGTCAAATTTTAACATGGTAGGAATCAATATCCCCAATAAATTATATAATAACACATAAAAAATAAAATGAAATAATATACCCAATATGTATGAAATAAATTCAATAAAACAATTATAATTCAATGATTTAAATTTGAGTTACCAAAATACCTTAGAACTGGGGTAAGAACAGATTCGAAATACATTGAATGAAAGGGAACTAATTTGTATTAATATTTAAATGAAAATAAAAATATTATAAATATGCATCCACGTTCATTTAACACACTATTTAAAAGAAAACATGGTGCATAACATAAACATGTCTCAATGAATTAAATTTGGAGACAAAGAATCCTTGTGACATGAGTAATATTTTAATCAAACCCCATTCAAAAAGGGATTGTAAATAATCTTATAATAAAATTGTTAAAATATAATTCATTATATCGTATCAAAAATAGATAGTACATACACCACATAAAGTAAATTATATGAATAACACTAAACATGTCTCAAAGAGAGTGATTTTAAATGAAAACACTTATCCAGTTCAAGATTTATATTATGCATGTTCCGCACTTACAAAATAATGATATTATGTTTATTAGATAACTTAATAGTAACCTTATTATATATATATATATAATTTGTTGGTCGGAGTGGATACTCAAGAGGGGGGTGAATTGAGTTCTAATAAAAATTTCTCTTAAAAATATTTCTCTTAAAATCCCCCAATTTAAAAACAAAGTTAAACTGTAGTGAATTTATATAGAGTGTAAATGTTCAATCAGTTTCTCAAAGATTGATTAGGTCTCAGTTAACTTAATCTAATGATTAAATTAACTTTTGAAACTAACTTACTGGTTTACAATAAGTATAAACACTTGCTAATTTAACTATCAAAGTAGCATTAAAATAGTTTTGTATTTCAAAGTAATAGCAGCGGAATATGAACTATATATATATGATACTTATGAATTAAACAAAAATGCGCAGCATATATAACCAAGAGGTTCAGTCTCAAGCCGAGACTTAGTCCTCTCAATAATTTACATAAATTGATCCACACCTTGGATCGGGGTTAACAACAGTACAATAATTTCCAGGTCCAAAGACCTCTTCCACTGTTCTACGTGGGAAAACAAACAATATCTCACAGTTGTCCAGGTCTTACTCGACCTCTACCACTATCCATAGTGGGAAAAAAAAGAGTTATAGAGTTTGAATGAGGATTTAAGAATCCTCTAGCTTAGCATAGGAGACAGTGTGTGTGTAAAATGAACATGGTACACACACTACTCGGAATATAAAAGACAGAATCACTAAAGTAAGTGTGAATGAGTTTATAAAAGCTTTAGTGATTGGAAGTGTAGCTCTGGACTCATTTCGTTGGTCAGAAAAGCTTCTGAGTACTTCTCTGGTTTATGTCTGAAAAACAGAGTGTCATTTTCTTCTTTAGTTCCAGGTTCAGATTGTCATCCTGAGTGTATGAGGTTTTTGTTGTAGTTCATAACTCAAGATGTAGCTTGTGGTTTCCTCTAGAATGAGGGGCTTCGTGTATGTCCAGTGTTCTTGGAGTATGGATGTAGCCTTGTGTGAATTATCCACGTTTGAATGATGTTGGGAATTTTTGTTTTTCACCTTCATGTGCCTTCTTAGTTCCTTGATTCTCTCTATTTCATTACATAGACACTTACACGCTTTCACACCCCACCTTTCAGATAGGTCTTTATCTTCCCCTTTATTGCTTTCAGCTCCAGAAAAAAGGAATGATTACTTTTTAAATGGGTACTAGGTACGGTTCCCTGGCATGGAAACAGAACTCATTAAATAACATTAACTGCATTAAAAACATAAAATATAACTGTTAGCTTAATAAATAAATAGTATTGGGAGTATAGATTTTGACTGGTTGGTCAATAATTATTATCCTTCAGTTGGTAGATGTGTATGGTGTACTTTGTGTAGGTAGCGATCTTCCATCGGTAGCTCTTTTGAACTTGTATCGGTAGCTCTTGATCCTTCGGTAGCTCTTGGTCTATCGGTAGTGCTTGATCCATCGGTAGGTCTTGATCCATCGGTAGATCTTGGTCTATTGGTAGCTCTTCTTCCATCGGTAGCTCTTAGTCTATTGGTAGTTCTTGGTCTATTGGTAGCTCGATATATCGGTGCCTCTGTACTGGTATTGGTATTTACTCTATTGGAAGACTTCTATCGGTAGCTGTCTGTGAACTGATTCTATCGGTATCTCATTACTTCTATCAGTAGCTCTATTTTGTATTAGTAACTCTGTATGTCAGTAGACTTGTTCTATGTTTATCGGTGGACATATGCATATCGGTAGATCGGTGCATATCGTTAAACTGCTTATCAGTGATCTTAGCTTATCGGTGACTATGTCTATCGGTAGACTAAGTCTATCAGTAGAATAAGTACCGGTAGCTCTCTTATCAGTAGCTATACACAGATCAGTGACTTACCACTTTTCTGTTTTATGCAAAACACATCCGATTGGGTTAAAATTACTTCAGAACTCATATAAACATAGATAAACATTGATTAACATATCTCAAGGATTATTTTAATATTATTATCAACTTGATAATAAAAAATCATAGATTGAAAGAATTAATATATAGATAAAAATTGATTGGGATTATCAAAGTATATGAAAGAATAATTAGGATTATCAAAATAGGTGAGGTCAATATAATTTAATATGGATCATTTATTACCATATTCAATTTATTTATTATAACTTTTTCTTACATTCTCTAGAAAATTGAATCGGTGTCAGCTTATTTTAGTAATCTGAGCAATCTAAGATGATATTTATAAAAATAAATTAAATAGTCAATATAAAAAATCCAGAATGAAAAAATTATTTATTTCATTAGTAAATTATAATATTATTATTATTTAAGTTACCATAGTCATCTATTATATAGTTTTATAGTACTATTCTAGTAGATGGTTCAACCAACCACCAACATGAACACATTATATATCGATGAGTGTGTATGGTTAAAGAAGTATTTAATATCATTATAATATAATACTAATAATATTTTTAATAGATTTTATGTTTCTGAATCATATTTTAAGTTTATTTCATAAAGAAATAAAATCAATATGAAAATTTAAAAATGAAGCTTTTTGGAGATGGTAGTCTGCACAATGCATGGTTAACTTCCTTTTGTTTTTCTAGGTGGATATAAATGAATAAATAAAGTCTATTATATTAATATAATAAAAATTTATTATAATAATTATACTGAGGTTATCATATTAATTTTTTAAGGATAGGTTTTCAATAGAAACTTTAAGAATAAAATGTTGAGGATTATGTAAAACTCACCATGGGAAATTGAACTTTATCTTGAAAGTCTCATTAGAAATGAAGGGACTAAGCTGAAAAATTGATACCAGTGGATTATGAGTTTTGAGATAGGATTCATAGAAGTTAAAATTTTATAGTTTTGGTAATTTCCTTTATGTAATGGGTGTGACATGAAGGACTGCAAGTGACCCATTTTATATGTGAAGTAAAGGACACTTTGGAGAACACCCTTTAACTTTAAATGAGATCATCGCACTATTCATAGGAAATTAACTCTAAAAGTTCAGAATAATGTAATATTAGGTGTACTTGGGCATATAAATTCTAAACTAATTATTTACACATATTTTTTTAAAGATTTTATAAGTCATTTTTTCTTATATTTTCACTTTTTAATTTTTTCGGTGTAACTAGTTTTTAATCGACTAATATATGTTTTAATAAAGATATAAAATATCAAATCTTACCAAATTTTGTTTTACATAAACAAAATTTAATTTCCATTTAATCTAACTCAGTTTTTAAATAGTATAAAATTAAATTATAAATTAATACATTTTATGTATAAAAATTAATTTTTTGTTAGAAAATGGTGTTTTAATAATTATGTGTTTGTAATCTTATTTAAAATCAGTTAACAATAATATTTTTGTTAATATAATTATATATTCCAATAGAAATAATATTATATTCACCATTTATAGTATATTAATTAAATTTACAAGATAAAAATTACACAATATTAATACAACAATTCTCTTAAAATAACAGTTTTACCATTATCATGGACATTAACATTAATCATAGTAATCGTGACTTTATGCCCAAAATAGAAATTAGACATATTAAATAATATTACAATTTTTATATCAAATATGAAATAAATTTTATTATATTTAATTCATACAAGTGATGAAAACTAAAATTATACAAGAAAATAAAATAGTTTTTAGAATAAAATATTAATTAGGATTCCAAAATGATATACATGGGTTTTATAAAAACAACCTAGTAATTTTAAATTATTTTTTTTAATTTTAAATATATATATATATATATAGGTTTTTTAGAAATATTTAAGACATTCATGAATAATGATAAGGTCATAAAAGTGATATTTTTTTACAAAATCGATATTGTTACTATTCATCATAAAATGAATTCTTTAAGAAAAAAATAAAAAATTCATATTAAGAAAATAATATTGTGATGAATCCAAAAAAAAATTCATTTTTTCAAATTAAAATTATAAAATTTATAAATTTAACTTCTAAATAAAAATATGATATATATTGAAAAAACTATATTTATAGGAAAATAGATTTTTTATAATATTAAACAATGTTATTCATATTTACTATAATTTAATAATTAAATTTGTATTAATAAATTACTCATATCAAAAATATTTTATCATCATTAGCCATAGATGTATTGAAATAGGAATGAATATCACATAAAAAGGAAATATTTAGAAAATTTTATTACTATTTATAAATGATCGTATTAGCTATATTTTTATACCAATTTAAGCCACTCATATTTAAAGTAGTATTCATTTTAATTCTATAAATATTTTATAATGTAGTTATTCTGATTAATTTTCATTAATTAAAAATATTTATTTTAATCGTTTAAATATATTTCAGTTTTTTTAGTTTAGTGTTGTGTGTATAGAAATATATAGAACAAATATTTTATTTATAGAAAATTTACAGTCAAGTACTAGTTCATTACAATAATATTATTAGAAAAAATTCCTATAAATTATTCTATGATATGAATTATTATGGGATTTAAAGTCTTGGGAATTGATGATGTCTTATGATTTTATTACAAAATCTTAGAAAATAATGTCTTATGATGAATAAGTCCAATGTTATTTAAATAATTAAATTTATTAAAATTAATACACATTTTCAAAAAAAATTAACACAGTATATGTATCACAACACTTTGTTTTTAAAAACATAAAATATAATCATTTTTATTAATCATTCTATAGTTTGTTGTTCTAAATAATTATTCTAATTGATTTTTTTAATTTCTTTGTTCCTACAAAGACCCAACCATAAACATTAAATAATCTTGTTAATTTAACTATAATTAACTTTCATACATACCAAAATATATTTTAGTTTTATAGTTTTTGATAAATAGTTAGTAACCACATACATATAAACTCAAATATTAAAATTATTCACTTTTACTCGATATCCATTTTTTTACAATATGAAAATTTTAAAAATAAATCATGATTTATTTCCATAACAAAACATCAAGACATTAAAATTGAATTCTCCATTTTATTTTCCTATACATAAACCCTGTGAAAAAACATATTAAATCTTGTGATAAGACCAAAAGGCATAGTAATGGAGATAGAATGGAATAAACAACCCATTAGTCCTTGAATGAAAACATTTTCAAAAAGTTACAAATTTTACACATAAAACATAAACTACTTAAATTACCTGATGAAATCATAAGGTTACATTAAACTATACAAACTATAAATAAATAAATTATGGTAAATTATGGTATCGTTTTCAAATAACTCTTATATCTAAAGTAGATATCCCTCCTCTATGGGTACTCACCATCGTGGTTACACAAGCAATAACCATTTCATTATATTCTCATAATCTTTTAGGATAAACTTAACCCGTTAACTATGCCGGTTTACCGAATGCATTGGAGAGCTATAACAACCACACACAATATTATTTTATCATGTAACAACCCATAATCAAAAAAAATCCCAAAATATTAACATAATTATAGCACATAAAAAGTTCTTATAAATGAAACCTCCAAGTGGAAAATAACATTTCTATTTTGAAATCACTTCTCATTTTTTTACAAGATGCACACTAATAAATAAAAAAATTGAATTTTTTTTTTAAATTATACAATAATCTTAAAATCACTAAATCATCATTAAAGAGTTAAATTATTTTCATGATGTATATGTAAACAAAAAAATTCTTTTTAAATTTAATAAAAAGATCCTTTAAATAGTATTTTTAAAGGATAACCCTTACAAAAATCATATCATTGAAAATAGAATTAATAAAATGGATTGAATATGTGTATTCCCTATAAATACAAATCATAAAACATAATATAATCAGAAATATTTTCATAAATAATATTATAATGAAATAATCGTTGAAGTATAAGGTTAACCCAATGAATTGAAATTGGGTTAAGAATTCCCTTACCTTATGTCTGAAAGTGTTCTACACTTATACTTAATATCATGGATGATAAAATTGGATTAATTAATTACTATATAGAGAAACTATTGGTAATTTATTTTATTTATTATAATATTATAAATTTATTTTATGTCCATTTTAATGAGTTAGAGAGTTCAATTCTGTCATTTTGAGAGTGCTCATTTTATGGTTTTATTGTCAGTTCCCTTGAGTATAATTATGGGAGTTCTTTTCAAATGGAAGAAAACACCAAAATTTGAAATAAAGGGTATTAATATACTTATATAATTTCAAATGATACCATATATCATTTTTTACTGATATTAGTATGATTCCTTAGATAAAACATTGATCATAAATGTTTGGTTTATTTTTGGATGTTTTTTCGACTATCACTAACCAGTTTATTTTTATTTAATATTATGTCTCTGAATTACTAAAAATATATTAAAAAAGTTATAATATACATATTAAAATATTTTTTAACCATTATAATTGTTTTAATACCATCCTAGATGTAGTAAAATAAAAAATAAACTCATCATCCATGAAAGCGGTGAATCGACATGACATGGATGATGTTTTCATTTTTTTAGAGTTAGAGAAGAAGAGAATACGTTCAATGAAGGATATTAAATTAATATAATTAAGTTATAGTATATATATCATATTATAGTTATAATGTCACTTTGGATAGATAATTAGAGTATAAGGTAGAAATAATGAAATAAAGAAATAATTTAAAAGAGAAAGAAGGTGGATTTAACCTCTTGAATATCGTCTTTGTGAGAACCTCCTTAAGGTACTTGGATTTGGTCTTTTGGTGAGACAGATAGGTTTTGGACATGGTGAATAGGCTTGTAAATAGAATTGGTAAGTCTTCATATAATCTAAAAGGATTTGGATTTGTGGGGAGAAGTTTGGGTGAGGGGTTGTATTTATATTGACAGGAGAGTGGTGTTTTTTATTATTTTATTCATTTGTTTATTATTTTAGCTCAATAATATCAACAGTATTAATTACCTTGACTAAAAATAAGTATTATAGACTATGATTTATAATTAATTACTTATCACCTCATCCATAAATCATCCATGAATCAATAACTCATTTATCTACTTATAATGTTAAATACCATAAATTTTCAAATTTCACTATTCACTAAAATTTCAACTATTTTAGAAAAATACCAAAAAATAACAATAAATATTTTTCAAAAGGTCAATTTTTAAAATGGAATCCATTTTTTCAAAATAATTTTATAAATATGATAAAATTAATTTTTAATTTAAATCATTATTTACTCAAAAAATAATGATTTCAACATTATAACTAAATTTATAACACTTCGAGAAATTAATTACCTGACTTGAAAATAATATTTTTTTTCATTTTCCAAAGGCTGGTTTAAGGGTTGCTGGTACACAATACAGAACGACACTAATTCACCACTAAAGACATCCACATCAAAATCAAAATTCAAAAATCCAAACCGAAATCATGAGACAGCAGCCTCGAGCTGCGCACCCACCATCATATCGCGCACCCTGCGCCTCGATCCGGAAACTGACATCACACGCCACCATTCATAGCAGGATGCCAGAGAGACCTCATCCATCATCATCGCCGAAGGGTTTTCAAGCCACCACCACCATCGCCAGCATTCCAGCGTCGTCCAACCATCGAAATTAGAGAAAAATAAAAAAACAAGAACTTGCAACCAATGTGACAATTTTAGTGAGGAAACAAGGTTCGTGATTGCCAAACAACCAGAAAAATTCATCACAAACCCGAAGAAACTACATAAAAGGAAAGTAGAAAAACATTACCATATCTCTAGAAGGACTCTCGTTGCCCAGATCACATCACCGCCATCCTGTTCGGACTCGGAGACCGCAACAAACCACCAACCACACACACTGAAGGCAAGGCGGAGACCTCAGAAAGTTAGATCTAGAACCTTGGACGCAGTCCCGCACCGTGCTGCCATGAAAGCCCTATCCCGTGAAATCGGATGAGGAGAGGTAAGCAACGGTGAAAAGGGGAGGTGACCGGGTCCACGAAACACTCCAAGAGAGGAAGCCGCTGGAACTCGCTGAGCACAGGGATTGCCACCGTGATAACTTGAACAGACAGTGGCAGCGACGAGGAGAAAGCCCTAGCGCGCTCTTCCCTTTACGAGTGCATTTTCACTTTGAGAAATTAATTAAGGTCTCATAAAATTAACATATAATTATAATAGAAAAAAATATTAATATCTTAATCTATAATTTAAAATAAAAATTATATTATTATATAAATTGTAAAATTGTAAATAAACGTTTATGTTTCATAAAAATACCAACACTTAATTTATCATTTTTAAACCATATATTTACATATTCCATGATAAAAATATATCATATTTTCACTTATGAGATTCCTAAATTTTATTTATACAATCATAGGGGAAGTTATTATTCTAATGGGTAGATTACTATTCCTAATGTTCACATTTCTATTCCAATGGTTAGGTTACTATTACATTAGAATATATTCCTTAGTTTTTATAAATACCACTTATTTAATATACATTTATAATGAATTTAAATATTTAGTTCTTAAAGGAAAAAATAAATTCTATAAGTACCTAGGTTGTTACATCCTCACCCACAATAAATTGTATCCTCTCAATTTTATTCACTTATTAATCAAGTGAGGATACCTTTCCCTTATATAATTTTTATATTCCCATGTTTCTTCTTCAACCATGTGGTTTCCGTACAAAACAATAACCTGGTGAATTTACTTATTTTGAAATATTTTTTCTCTTTTATCTAGAATCTGAATTGGATTTTCCTCATATTAAATTTTTCTTCCAACTGAACAACCTTCGGGCTCGGAACATGAGATGAATCTGGAACATACATTCTTAACATAGAAACATGAAAATAATTCTGTATATGGGTCAAATATAGAGGCAAATCCACTCAGTAGGAAACTGATCCAACTTTCTCTATGATTTTGTAGGGTCCAATGAACTATGGACTCAGCTTCCCAATTTTACCAAAATACATCACAATTTTATATGTATAAACTTTGAGAAATACATGGTCACCTATATCAAAAAAAATATCCTTCCTCTAGTTATCTGAATAACTTTTTTTCCTACTCTATGTTTTCCTCATGTTTCACTAAATCAAAAAAACATTATAGGTCATTTACTCTACCAATTATAGTCCCATTAACTTTCTTTCACCAACTTTATCCAAAAATATTAGAGTTAGACACCTCTTTCTATATAATGATTCAAAAGGAACAATTTGTATACTGGTATGAAAACTATTTTTATAAGAAAAGCCAAACAATGTATGTAGTTGATCCCAACATCCCTGGTAATACATTGAACAAGATCAATAAATATCCTCCAATGTTTGAATTATTCACTCTTACTTTCCATCATATTGAAGATGAAAATAAGTGAATAAATTTAATATAGTTCCCAATGAATTCTGAAGTCCCTTCCCAAAGTTATAAGTGAAATTGGGATCATGAATATATATAATGCAGAGAAGAATTTGTTTGTAACATGAATATCTCATTAAGATACAACTGGTAAAGTTGATCTAGATATATATTGTCTCGAATATGAAGTAACTATAAAGATTTAATCATTCGATCCATAAAAAACAATTTCATTGTTACCTCGATAAGTATGTGGTAGTCCCACAATAAAATCAATGGATATATTCTCCCATTTCCACTCTAGCACTAGAAAAGGCTGAATCATCCCCTTCAGTAATTTTCATATTAATTTTACCAATATAATAATAAAACACATCATAGTAAATTCAACAATATATATTTTCATTCAATCCCACCAGTAATATTTCTGAAGGTCTTTGCACAAATTATTTATTTTAGTTTGAACTAAAAACAAAGAACTATGATATTCACTTAATAACTCTCTCTTAAATTATGAATCACAAGGCACATAAAATATCTTCCCAAATCTCAAAACATAATATTTATCAATGATAAATTATAGAAACATACCCTTTTTTAACAATTTTACATTTTCTTATGACACACAGTTTTCCTTCTGTGCTTGATTAATTTTGTATGATTGAGATGATTTCACTAACACCAGAAAAAAAAAAGAGTAATTTAATTAACTAACAACATCCAAGATAAAATTCATCAAATCTGTATCCAAGGGGTCATGTTCCATATGTGACATGGTTAATGTTGCATTTTTTTTAGACTCAATGAATCGACCACTTTATTTAATTTTCCAGGATGGTAATGACTCATAAAATCATAATCCTTAATCAGTTCTTGACATTTTATATTCATCATGTTCAATTACTTTTGATTAAATATATAATTAAAACTTTTACGATCGGTATATATTTCACATGTGGATCCATATAAATGATGTCTCTAAGTATTTAAAATAAAAACCACATAAGATAATTCCAAATAAGGTGTGGGATAATTTACCTCATGTGGTTTAAATTTCAAAGAATCATAAGAATATACCTAATAATTCTACATCAGAACACAACCAATTCCCTATAGAAGAAGTAATCACCATTTCAGGAAGTCATGTCCAAAACTGGAGAATTCAAAAATCTCCTTTTTAGTTAATGATAATAAAAATTTAATTCTTCTGCCCAAAAAAACATAACCCCTAATGATGTTAACTTAGATATCGGGCTATATAACTATGAAAAGTTTTTAACAAACCATGGATAATAGCTATATAATCTAATAAAACTATTAATCTCAATAATATTTTTAGGTATTTTTTATTCATCAAACACTTTTTTTAGAGGGATCAATAGTCATTCTATCCTTATTTAATAATTCTCCCGCAAAAATAAATATTTAGAAACCAAAAAATAACATTTTCTAAATTTTTCAAATAACATCTTTTATTTAAGGGTTTGTAGAAAAATCCATATATGTTTCTCATGATCCTTATAACTCATTGAATAAATGAAAATATAATCAATAATGACAACAAAAAACCTATCCAAATATTCATGGTAGATTATATTCATAAGATCCATAAATACAATAGTATAATTTGTCAAACCAAAGAGAATAACTATAAACTCATAATGCCCATATCTTGTACAAAACACTTTTTCTGAAATATCATCCTCCTTCTCCTTCTACTAATGGTACCCTAAGAATAGATTAATCTTTGAAAAGTACTATGATTATTTGACATGATCAAAAAAATCATCTATATGAGGTAATATATACTTATTATTAATAATTATGTTATTAAATGGTCTATAATTAATTTAAAGCTTTAAGGAGTCATATTTTTTTTAGTAAGAAAAAACAGGATAACCCCAAGGTGAATTGTTGGGTCGAATAAAACCTTTATTTAGAAACTCATATAACTTCTTTATCAATTCTAGAAGTTCTACTTGAGCCATTAGATAAGGTGGTTTTGAAATAGGTTTAGTATCATGTATTAAGTCAACAGAAAACTCAACCTATCGATAAACTATAATACCAAACAACTCATCAGAAAAAACATAGAGATGTTTATTTACCACTGATAGATCATTAATTTAAACAGTTACCCTGTTTTCAAAAAATAGGTGCAAGATAATATTCATGTACATATTTCAATTTTTCTTAACTTCCTGATATGTAATCAATGTTATGATTTCATTATTGTATCAAAACTAAAACTCCCTATAAAATAAAAATTCTTTTTCTTTATAATAAATCTTATCATGGTAAACATAAATCCATTTCACACCCATAATAACATCTTGTTATTACTAGGGATTAAAAACAAGTTTTATAGGTAAATTCTTCCCAGAGACATCGACATGAAGATTCTCATAATTTATTTTTTCCTTAAAATATATATGTTCTCGCTTCATTTCATGGGGTGGAATTTCCAATTTTCTTGAAAATTTATTAGAAATAGAACATTCATTATTTCTCTTATAAAACAAGAAATTATCAGAATCTTTATATAAAAAAATGTACCTGATATAACTTTTCATGATTGTCCAATATCTCCCAAAGGATTTTCAAAGGATTTCACAACAATTTTTTTCTTAAATTCTATATACTTCCCATCATTTTTGTTCGTCTTCAGAAACTCATTTTCATAATTACCCATCTCATTACATTTAAAACATTTTACTATCTGTATATCAGAATTATTCTTACTACTAACATGATATTTTCTATTATATTTATAAACAATATTCCCAAACATACCACATCAAAAACACTTACTATACATCAAAATCCATTCCCCAGTGTTTTTTTTACCACAATCCTCATAAATTGAAAACTTAATTTTCTTACCATTAATCCTCTTTGATGAAATATTTCATTTTTTTCTTCTAACATGACCTCTTTTTCTTGTTGCATTTGAAATGGAACATGATCATCGAAAAACTCCATTTCAAACTTCTCTGAATATCAAACAAGTTTTAACATTTGAATTCATGAGAAATCGACATCCTTTGGTATTTTGGATTCAGTCTTGAGTAAAAATGATTGATTTAACTATCAATATCCCTGATAAAATGTGGATTGTACCATGGTAATAGAGAAAATTTCTATTCATATATACCCACTGAATCCTTCTCCTATATCAATTATAGGAATTACTTTTTCATCCTAATTAGAATTCCCTTAGGAAAATATCTCTTAAGGAAAGTATTTTTAATTCATCCCATTACATAGCATCAATCTTTTCATTATCCATGGTATTCATGACTATAGACCACTACTAGTCAGCTTCACCTTCAAAATGGTAAATATCAGGAGTAGCCTTTTGATGGTCTGAACATCCCATGACACTAAAGATATTTTCTAGGGATTTAATCCCACTTTCATCTATCATTGGGTCATAAGATCCACTAAATAGAAGAGGGTGTTTCCTTATAAAATGTCTCACCACTTACATAATCCTATTTGGTTGGTCTAGATGATCTAATTCATGGATTCAACCACTATTTATAGCCTACGTCAACAAATCCATTATTATCACAAACTTATTTGTTCTAATTCCAACCATTCTAGGTATTTTATTTAAAAGGATATCATTATTTTCATGATTTCCTACTTCATATTCCATATTTCATATATGGAAATTCATTTTGAACAGACATATCTCAGATGAATAAATATGGTAATATTTAAATTCTATATCATTTAAACAAAAAAATTAATTAAAAATAATTTATGGGTATTCTATTAAAATTATCCTAATCCATATAGTTATCTAAACATTACTCTAATACCAACTATAAGTACTCACCATTAGACACTACATAATCTAGATTATTCAACTATAATTCAATTTTGTACATTTCCAAATACCTCTTATGTTTAGAGTTATATAGAATTAGGTACTAAAATCATATATAAAAACTGATATATTACTATGTAGACACTTCTACATAATAACTAGTTTCCACAATATGAATCTTTTAAAAATATAACATGATTTCTTTCTATAATAAAACTTCATGGATTTAAACATGATTTCTTCCTTTACTTTACCCATACATAACCCCAATTATTTTTTTAAAAAAAATTAGGATGAGAAAAAAAATCTCAATAAAGGAAATATATAGGAATAAATAATCATTATTCCATGAATGAAAACATTTTCCCAAAGTTATAAATTTTACACATAATACATAAACTATTTATCTTATATTATAAGATAATATGTTTCCAATATAACTATAAAAATAATACATAAATAACAAAATTTAACTTGTGGAATAATTTTCATATAACTCTTACATATAAATTATCTCTCTTGGGTACACAAGGATTAACCATCGTGGTTACACATGGAATAACCATCGCAGTATATTCCCAAAATCTTTTAAAAGAAAACTAACCAGTTAACTCCTTCCCTTTAACCAATGAATTGAAGAGATATAATGGGAACGCACTACCACAGTTTATCATATAACCACCCTTCAAAATACCAAATCCAAAGAACCATGAAATAATCATAAAAAATAAATCTCACATAAAAGAAACATTCATGAGGAAAATAAATTTTCCATTTTGAAATCACATCTAATTTTTTTACAAGTTACACAGTCATAAATGAAAACATTTTATTTGAAAATAAAATAATAAACATTTAATGTAAGATAAAAATAATTAATTAATCATTAAAGAGGTATATTTCATTCATTCTGTATATATAAAAGAACAAAATTCTCTTAAAATATTGTAAAAATGAGACATTAAAGATGATTTTTTAAGGAAATTCCCTTACAAATATCATATCATTAAAATAAAATTAATCTAATGAATGGAATATGTGTAAGAATTGTAAATAAAAATAATAAAATATTATAAAATAAAATTATAATTCAAAAATAATCTTTTCATGACATAATAAATGAATTAGGAAGTTAACCCATATAATGGGTATTGGGTTAAGAATTTCCTTACCTTATGTGTGACAACATTCTATACTTGTACTTAATATCCTAGATAATAAAATTAGATTCATTAATTACAAAATAAATAACCTATTATTCATTTATTTTAATTATTATAATTTTATTTAGTTCTTTTATGGCCATTTGAATGAGTTATAGAGTTCAATTTCATCTTTCAGGGAATATTTGTTTCAAGGTTTTATGGTCGGTTCTCTTTATTATAATTATGGGATTCCTTGTCAAATGGAAGAAAAACTAGATAAGTGAAAATTAATGGTATTAATATTCTTCCATAATTTTAAATAATCCTATATATCATTTATTTCTAATTTGAGGGTGATTAATCATATAAAACATTAATGATAAATGTTTGGTTAATTTTTGATTGTTTTTCTAACCATTGAAAACTAGTTTATTTTTATTTATTATTATGTATACAAATTAGTTCTAGAAAATTAAAAAAAATTATAATATACATATTAAAATATTTTTTAACCATAATAATGGTTTTTGAACCAGGATTGAATGTGGTAAATGAAAATGAAGACTCTTCATCCATGAAGGTGGTGAATCGACACATCATGGATATTGTTTTAATTTTTTTTAATAAGAGGAGAAGAGAAGAGTTTTTATGATATATAATAAATTAATAGAATCAAATAATAGTATATATATCATATTGTATTTATCAATACAATTTTTATTGGATATTAGGATAAGGTATAATTAATGAAAGAAATAAGAAATTGAAAATAGAATGAAGGAGGATTTTTCCTCTAGAATATTGTCTCTTTGAGAACCTCCTTAAGGCACTTGGTTTTACCCTTTTGGTGAGACGAGTATGTCTTTGACATGGGCAAGAGGATTTGGAAGGTAATTGGATATAATTTAGTAATGATAAAATTATTTTAGGGAGTTTGGAAAAGGGGTGGTTATGGGTGTTGTTTATAAGAAGAGGATAGGGGAGTTTTTTAGTATTTTATTCATTTGATTATTATTTTGGATCAAGGATATAAATAGTGTTGATTTCCATGATTGAAAACCGTAAATATATCATTTTAGTTTTTAAAAGTGTGTTCTTAACTCATCCATACATAATTCATGACTCAATAATTAATTTATTTACTTATAATGTTAAATACCATAAATTATTATATTTCACTATTCACTAAAAATTCAAATATTTTAGATAAAACTCAATGATTAACCCTAATAATTATTTAACATGTAGATTTAAAATATGGACTCTATTTTATGAAAACATTTTTCTAAATATGAGAAATTTAATTTTTAAATAAAATCATCATTTATTAGAAAAATACCCATTTTAATGTTATAACTGATTTTATGACACTTTGAGAAATAAATTAAGGTCTCCTATAATTATATTATATTTAAAATACAAAAAAAATATGAATTTGTGAATATATTTTAATAAAATAATTTTAATTTTAAATCATTATATTATAAAATTTTAAATAAACATTTATGTTTCGCCAAAATACCAACACTTAATTTATTATTTTTAAAACATTTATTTTCTCATTCCTAGATATAAATATTTCATATTTTAACTAATGATATACCGAAATTTTATTTATACTTTTATGGGTGAGTTTATTATTATAATGGCTATATTACTATTTTTATTGGTCATGTTACTAGTCCAACAGTTGGTTACTATTCCATTATTATAGAGTCTATAATTTCTATAAATACAACTAATTTCATTATAAATTTATAAGGAATTTAAATATTTAATTCCATAATGAAAATAAAATTATTCTATAAGAACCTGGTTGTTGTAGTTCCATTAATAATCATAAATTAGTTTGATAATGCAAAAAAACAAATAGTATTTTATGAATAATTAATTTTCAGTATCAAGTGATAAAGAATATATCATTTTTCATGCCACTTTATTGGAAATTTTTAAACTTTTAAATGATTGAATTATGATGATTTTTCTCATATGATTATTTGGATTGCTTCAACGACTTTGATATTAATATTCTCTACTTTTTAAATGTTCAAATTAGTTTACTTATAATATTATTTTTAGGTTTATAGATTATCAAGGTTTCTATCAAATTTTAATTAGTTTTTATATTTGGGGGAGAAAATTATGGTTGCATTTGAAAATATAAGATAAAATATCCATGCAAGAAATTATAATTTTTTATCTTTTTTGTGTAATAAGAAGCTCTATATATTGATTTTGATAGGATCAGTTTCAAAAATGGAGGTTGAGGATATCTGAATTGTATAGTGTGACATAATTTTGTGATATCATATTTCTAGAGTTTGGTTTGAAGAACTTTAAAATACTAATCAAGTGATTACAAAGTGATCAACTAATTTCTCAACACTCAATCTCACAATGTCTATATGGTTTCAATTGTACTGAATTCTTTAGATCTTTTCTAGTTCTGTTTATTATAGTTTATTTTTTTTCATTAAAAAGTGGGAAAATTGTGTCAGGTTATACTACCCATAAAAAAGGTGCATCTTATTGTGAATTGGACTTCTAAAAGGTATGGGATTATGTTGTTTCTTAGTCCAAAAAAGGAAAAAAAATTCATATTGCATATTATAATCAACATTATATTTTATACCACTCGATGAGTTAAATGTAGTATATAGGGTTGTACCTCTAGGTGTGAGAAAAGATAGGATAAGGGTTATTCCTACAAGTGTGAAAAAGTCATTGTAATGGGTTATAACTCCCTTTAGAATTTAGTTCACTTGTATAGTGGGTCTCATACTCTCACACTGAGTGTGTGAAAAGTAGATGTATGATCACTTTGATCTAAACTACTATAAAAACACTTATGTCCATATATTTTTTCCACATCATAGTTTTCTTAACTCTGATATATGTTTCAAATTTTATAAAGTGGTCAATTAACCCTCCCCTATACTTATTAACCATTTGGATATCTTGAATATTGGTGAAACATTATATAAAATTATTAAATCTCTATATAAGTCTCAATTTTTCTTTTCTTCTTCACATTCTTTCCTGTTATTACAAACAAAAAATATTAAGGGAATAAGGATTGTATTTCTTTACTACTAAATGATAACTGCAAGGTTGAGGGGAGTACCTTAACCGAGATCATTTTCCCTTTATAACATCAATATTTGGAGATATATTCAATTTTCCTTTGATTTTTATTTTTCAAATATGAACATCTTATGGAAACATGAACTTACTCTTCTCTTCATATTTCAAATTTTTTATAATGATCATATTCATATTTTCTAAAAAATAAGAATCATTGAGTGGTGATTTTCCTTTTTCTTAAATATTTATAATCATTTAATTTTTATGTGGAAAAATAGTCATACAATTTTGAGTAGTTTGACCAGATTATATTCACTTACCACTCAATTTTTCAGTAGATATTATTTTATGAATCATGGATAATCTCTCATGAAATTCATGATCATCATATTTTGAAAAAACCTATTTCTTCTGAGCACTTTCATTTTTTTCATATTTATCTATTTCTTTATCATTCATTTTCTATTAAAAAAAACTTATGCACTCCTTACTATAAAATAGATTTTTTTTATTCGAGTTTTCACATGATTTATTCAAAGCAATGGTGTTAAATTACATAGGAAAATCCTTTATCTCTATTATAATTTATTCAATAAATCCATATCTCTTGTTTCCCTATTAAATAAATTCCCTTTTTTAGTTCAAGATTTATTACTTTAATTTTCATCTACATAGAGTATTTTAAATTGTTTATTATGTATAACATTCTATAACAATATAAGCATATCCATTTAGGATTAAATTTTTCTCTGTCTATCATTTTAGACTTATTGGGACTTCTATGTTCAATCTATAAATTTTTCAGAAAAATTTATTTTCTATCTCTTCTATAAAGGAAATATCATCTTACATTTTTTTAACCCACTTATATATCTATTATGGATTTATTTTTCCTCAAAATATGACATTTTCTTGGTTGTTATTTAATAGTACTCATCATAATCATGGACACCAATGTTTCATAAATCACAAAAATTTTACATGAGTTCAAATATATTTTTAGTGAATATAATTATCCTTTTATAAAATGTTTGATACTTCTTAGTATGTCTTATGATTTCATCACATCTACTTCACCTTAATTCAAACCTTATATATTATTCAAAGATTTAAAATTATTCCAACACACTATTTACTTTTGTGGAAGCCTCCAAAAACATAAGAAATATCCAATAAACCTCCTTATCATGTGAATATACTCAACAAATCTTGAATATATAATTATTTTTGGATTGTTACACTACCCTTTTGGATGCTTATTAGGGGTATAATTTTCTTATGAATTCCAAAATAAAACATTGATGTGTTGGTTGTCCCTTTTTAATTTTTATCCACCCAAAATTTTTCATATTTATACTTAAAACATTCACTAATAGTAAAAATATCATTTATATAAATAGATCCACCTACAGTTTGGGTTTGTTCATTGGGTGATTCAAAGATATTATTAAAATCAATATGAGTATTCCTGGATCCATGAATATTAAATAAAAATTTTGTTGAATCATCTCTATTTTCATAATTATAGGATGTTTTCGATTATATTGGTTTCAGATATCTTTGTCTCACATCAATTACAGTACACATAATGTTGAGGGAATTATTATCCTCATAAATTGATCTTTTTTAGTCTCACCAATAATTCTTTAACTTATTTATATTATCATTATTAATTTTTATTGGTTATTGTAAAGGGATATCAATCACTTCTATTCATTTTACATTAACCTCCAACTGAGAGTTATTAATATTGATTGAGTTTTTTTAGTTTTTCACGTGCATAGATAACATCCAAAAATATAAATTTGAACACTAATATCTCACAAACATTCCTTTTCATTACTTATTTAATAAGAGGAAATATTTTATTATAAATTTATATTAATTTTTCCATTGATTCCACAAGTTCAGTGAGATCAATTAACATTATTAACATATAACATGGTATATTATTCATTTCTTCATCTCTATTTTCTAGATATTAATTTTCATCAAAAAATTCCTTAATTACATTAAACATTCAAGTGACAAATTCTTTGTGAAATTTCATCAAAAAATATTTAACACCATATTAGAGGTCATCAATTTACTTTTTATTTAATGTCTTCTTATACCCTCGACAACTAGAAAATTATTACTCCAAAAATGTTTTCTCAATAAATGTGGTATATAAGAACTGATCACATTTAGAATATTCGTGTAGTTATATATCCTTATTTTAAATTGATATCTTTATCTATTTCTTTTCCTCCATTTTATTCATGTTATTTTAACATTTAGTTGAAAATTTTACATTAGATTCAATAGAAATGGAGACTAAGTTCTCCATATAAATAATCTCAATATATTATTGAAATATGTACTTCATATAGAGTTATTAAATAACTTTGGAAATATCTGTATTCAATCAGTGGGAAAAAAATTATCTTGGATACCAATTGTAATGACTGGGTTTTATTGGATCGTTGATAGGTGTGAATTCATGATCTATATTAAATAATTATTACTTTTAAATTCAGCCACATGGACCAGTTAATTTATTCAACCAGTAATCTTTGTATATCTAATCCTTGCCCATTTAATGAATTGAATAATGGAATAAGACATAGTAATTTATAAGGTTAGACCATTAAAGCCTACACCATAACAAGATTGGTTATACCCCCAACCATGTATTATTCCACTATTAATGAAATAAGGTACATGACATAACCTCCCACTATAATTACATGAAATCCCATTATGTGCTCCAATATCCCACTACGTGGTCTTTATACTAAATCACATTCTTCTCACATTCCCACTAGTTATTTCTCTCACAGATTGCTTAGACTTCTCAATTAGACCTTATTTCCTCACACAATCCTTAAATGGATCCTTTAAATGAACCACTGAGTAGGTCTACAACAAATATTCCTTGAGGTGGAACACTTCATCCTTTCTCTCTTTCCCAATATTCATCATCAATTCTGAATTGACCACCTTCTACTATATAATTTAACTATAGGTATTTTTTCTTTTGTATTATTTAAAACCCTTAATTTTCAACAAAAAAAGCGTAAATATCTTATTCTTATTCTACAACATGTGTTTATTTATAATAATTAAATTGTCAAATTAACTCACTTGTTATGGTCATTCGTTAATTCTCCTCATATAATTTCGATATTTACGTAGTCATGGATGTTTTATTTCCATATGTAATTTGTGTACTAATTTATATTTCATATTAGATGATATTATCATATTTCAAACTCATTTAATCTCCTAATAAATTATTAATTTAAATATTCTTTATGACTCAATATGTTTCTATATTTCATGAAAAATTAATTTATTATAACTTTTAACTCCACAAAATCTACAATTATCCAATATTTTAATTTAATACATGTATGCATGGAATCATGCATCATTGCCACATGTAACTCCTACTTACCGAGTGAAAACCCTATAATCATAAACTTATTGAGCATGATTCAAATTAATGGTCATTATATTTCAAACTTTGAAGGTTAGAAATTTCAACAACATCTTAATTATGTTTATTCTCCAAAATATTTTATTCTATAATTCAAAACAAATTATTCTTGATAAGGATTCATATTTTCACAAATTATTGGCCTCTAAATAGATCATATTAATTATACAATGAATCATAAATACTAATATAATCCTCCTAGAATGACTAAGACATAGTGTATAAGGATCTTCAATGACTCGTACATATATGAGGTCTAACCCTTCTAGAATAAATCTTGAGAAGTCACCAAATCACTCGTACACATTTCAAATGACATGTCTACAAGTCCAAAAAGACTTATAGGTTTTTTTTAATTACTCATACATAGATTTCCTTTACTCATATATGAATCACATGTATTTCTAAATGAATTTCATTTAAATGGACCTTTACTTTGAATTTACACATATAGAGTCATATAATGACACAAACACATATGCGCCTTTATCCTAAAATGGATCACAATAAGTCTACCAGTGATTTGTATATATAGTTTTGGAAATAGTCATATGTTCCATAACCAATTCAAGTTTCGGACATTTTTTATTGATATCATACCATTATCCATGTACCTTAATCTCTAAATTTAGCATCCATGATCTTAAAGATTCCTTAGATGAGTTCTTCTACTAATGAAGAAAAAAGGGTTTTAATGATGATTTTTTGTAGAGGCCCGAAGCTTGATGTACATGCACATTACATTACTTTTGTGGAATACATAATACATAAAAAAACAGACACACAATGACGGTAATAGTTTAGTGTCTTTGGAAACTCAAAACGTAATCTTCTAATCATGGTGAAAGATCTTCAACAAATCCCATAAAGATCTTCCCCTTTGGTTTTCTTACCTAAAACCTTTATTTATACCCCAGGTAAAAGAAAACATATAATTTTTGAGATCAATTTCTTAGTAATGGTAATCATGTAGAAAATAAAACAAACCGTATACATTTGAACATAAAAACATGACCAAAATGGTTAAACATGAAAATCTTGAGCAATGAGATAAAACATGAAATTACATAAGGCATAGATCATAATAGAACATAAATAATGATAAAATAGCATGGGAATAAAACTTGTAATTGTGGAAAAACATTAATCACATGAAATGATTTCCATTGTAGCCAAGGCATTGCTACTAAGACGATCTTAGTGGACAAAGTCCCTTACAGAACCGGGTTTACTTGTCTTTCCAGCCCTATATTACTGAACCGAATTTACTTGTCATTCCATCCATGTCTATCTCATGAGATATAAATCTTTACCCAATGCGTTGGAGGGAGATATATGTCCCACCCATCTCATATTGAAATCATTCTTACGTGTGCCACGAAACAACCATAAATCATTCATCATAACCCAAATAATAAATTGGGTTTCATAAACATCAATCCATCATAACATAATCCATATAAAACAAATGGATATCATTTCATCATAAGAAAAGTGAAACCATATAAATCATATAGATGTTATACTTTAAATATACACATATGAATTAATTTCATCTCAGATGGAAAATGATTTTGATAAAATATTTGAAATGAATTCTTGAGGAAAATATCCTTTATTTTTTAAAATCATTTTATTTTTCATGAAATTCCATGAAATTTTAAAAGAAAATGATTTTTTTGAAAATATTTATGAAATATTTTAGAGTAATATTCATAAAAGAAAGGTGTTATGAAACCGTAAAAATCCATTCATGCCGTATAAGTTAAAAAACATTCTTCTCGTACTTTTGCCGGAAAAGTCAAAAAAAGTACCTTGTACCGTAAAAAAAAGAAATATTCCTTACATACCATGTAGTAAAAGTCGAAATGGGTAAAAATTACTTTAAACATACATGAAAAAAAATTATAAAACTTGGACGTGGATGATAAATATAACCCCGGTAAATACTTACGTATAAGTAATCTCGGATAGAAAACAATTGAGATTGCAACATTATCCCTTACCTTAGGTCTGATATGCTTCGTATGTATCCGAACCTCCTGTATAATGATTTAAATAATGTCAATTAATTATTACAGAATAATATTCATTATTATGATATCATATATGGTTCACTTATGACTTTATATTACCCATTCTTTTGTAAATCCCATGTTAAAGGAACGTTTTGGGTAAAATAATCTTATTTATCGTACGCGTTTGGACTTGTTGTTCTTGATGTTATTATTACTTATATCATGATTTACTTACTTCCATAATGTAAATCATGATTTATATGTCATATATATTCATTATATATCCAGCATATACATGTATTTATAATAGTATGTAACATATGGAGGTAAGAAATGAAATGCACCGTTCATGGAGACGGTAAGTCGTACGTACGCATGAACGCCACTTTCATTTATATTTATTATTTTAATGGAATAGGTATATTATAATTACAGTATAATATCATATATAATATCATTAAATTCATCCTTTATACATCCCACATAAGGCATTAACGAATCACATCACTTTGAGGGGGCGGTTGTCCGCACTTCCTCAAATGAGATCATCATATTTACCCACTATGGAAACCATAAAGGCTTTATATAATTGGGAATTAAAAAAGAATAAGTAAATCATAAAAATAAAATATGTCATATATAAATACAATTCCATCATAATGTCCACCATGAGAGGCGGTAGGAGAAAATCGAACAATCATCGTTTCGTGAGGCGTTAGTTTTCCATCCACAGAAACATTATATTCTTCATCCATTAGATAGAGGTGTGTGTAAGTGTAGTTAAAATACTTCTCATAAAAACATCATAGTATATATATGATACTGGTGTTGTTAAAAAATAATGTATTAAAAATATTTTAGGGGTTGGAGAAGTAGAATAAAATAAAACAACTTAAGAGAAACTGTTACCTTTAATTTGGGTAACTTCCTTTGGATTGAACCAGAAGGACTTCTTGGAGTGCCTTCTGCATAATTTGAGGCTTCTATGGGGAGGATAGGGATGTAGGGAGCTTAATTGGGCATAGTTTTGATGAGCCAAATGGCTTGATAGGTGTGTGGAATTGCATCGAAGTGGTCTCCTTTTATAATGGAGAGGAGGGGCTCTTTAGGAAAGTGTGAAAACATTATTTTATAATAAACATATCTTCGGTTTCAGGAGGTCCAAATCACATTAATGTAAAATATAGGATGACTCATATTCGAAATAAAATCATCCTATAGGAATTGGACAGGTTTTGGATAATATTTTAATCATTATAATCTTATTTATTTAAATCATTTATTAATGAGGTAAATATTGCATCATTATTGCGTCATAAATAATTTAACTTATTTGATGTCTAAAAATTATAAAAAATACCATCATGTAGGAAATCTTATTATATTTCCGATTAATATTTATATGTGAAAAAATAATTTATATAGCCCCTTATAAAAATTAATTACTAAAAGATTTTTGTTAATGCCAATTTTGTCTTTACATTAAATTACTTAATCTAATGTGTCACTGTCTTTTATAACTGGCTCCATGTGGTTCCAAAATAGTCCCAAGGATTCCCATGGTCGGCCATTACTCATCCAATAATTTTTGGATAAATGTTAAGTTAATTTTGAATAATTAAAATATTCTTCTAACCTTGAATTTCCCTATTTACCTTTAACCTTGGTAAATAAAATTTAAAAGTTACTATTCAAAAAAAATATTGTTATCTAATTGAACCACATTTTACTCCTTGATATTAACCGTGTCACTCGGATTTTTGAAATTTAACTCACAGAAGCGGTAAAATTAAGTTTTATGAACAATTGCAAAAGCTCCAATGAGGTGGGTAAAAGACGGTGAAAAGTTCAATAGAATTTTTATAAATCTAAAATTATTATAAAATTATTCCAATTAATTTCATTGAACTTATATAAGGATTATATATATATTTTGACCTAAAATAAATTTAAATCAAATAAATTATTATTAAAATAAAAATTCAGTTTTAACCAAAAACTTAGTGTTTTCACTATTCATCAAAAAATTGAAGTTTTTCAGAAAAATACCAAAAATTCAGCCTAAGATATATTTGATATTCCAAATTCAAAAATGATTTCTATTTTTTCAAATTCAAAAAATATAAGTGGAATTAATTAATTTTAAAAGTAATTCTCGTTATCAAAAAAATAACGTGTTTTTAAGAAACAATAACTATCAAAAGATCATCACTTGTTTATGTCCAATTTTAAAGTGAAATTAATTCCAATTACCAACATTGGATTAAATAGTAAAAATATATTATAATTAAACTTCAATAAAAATAAAAAGATAATCTATCCATTCAAATTATTGCGATGAAAAAAGTTGTTTTTAATTAAAATATAATGTGTTTTTACTATTCATCAAAATATGAAAGTTATCAGAATAATATGAAAAATTTATCCAAAGTAAATTTTAAAATCTTGATTCCAAAGAAGATTTTTATTTTGTCAAATTTAACTTATAAAAATGTCAAAAACTAGATTTAAAATGGGTGCGCCATCAAAAGGCGGTAAAACTGCTTTTTTTGAAAAATACTTCTTTTATCCGAAAAAAACTGATTTTGTTTTCATACCTCATTCTAGAAAATGTGTAAGATGAATTATAATGTTATAAAATTCCATATTCAATTAATATTATTCATAATAGATAGTTTAAAATATTATAATAATATATCGTTGTTTAGTGAAACCTGATATTTCGTACTACACACGCTATCGAGGATGGTTGTGATTGCGTGTAATGCAAGCCAAGTTAGGGTTTTGTGTAGTGCAAGACTCCTTTGTTGTTGGGAATAACAAAATCCTACCATATTTCATTTAAATATTGAATATATATGTATATATACACTCAATGTTGCGTAGAATAACTACTATCAAACAAACTTGAAATTGTGTGTAACAAGATCAAAGATTAGTGTTGCATATACTACAAGCTAATACGGTGTTGCGTATAGCGAAAGATAATATTGGTGTAGTGTACAACAGAAAATTTGAATGAAATTAAAAGAATATATCTTATAAAATCTCATTTTGTTACATTCTACCCCCCTTAAAAGGAATTTCTCCCTCGAAATTCGTTGGGGTTACAAATCGTTTACTATTCATAGAAACCCACATCGTAAAAAGGAATACTAAAACATAATTTTAAAAACTAAAGTATGAAATGTAACGATTAACCAAAATAACTCATCACTAGGTTTCGATATAGGAGAACATAGGTGAAAATATGGATATGGAAGAAAAATCTAACCATCATGTTCTGCTGGAGAGTGGTAGAGAACATGGCTATGAAAAATCCAATAATCACAAAGCCATAAATTTGTGATGTTCTAAGGTATCATATGATTCATCAGATATGAGGGAACTAGGAAAAAAATTTTGTATTTCAAGAGAATTTCTCTAATGTCGAAGAATTTTTGAATTAAAAGAAATTCTTACTTGATTTTGGTACAATCTCATTGTTGTTCATGTCTTGAACAATTTTCACTTCATCTCTTAAAGAAATGAAGTTGAATTTGTTTTTCCAGGAAGTGTTAGCGGAACACACGATAGAATGAAAAGTCATTACATCTGTCTCAATCATAAGGTTAGAAAAAGTTATATACATAAATCCATATAATGGTGAGATTAATCGTATATGGTTCCAAAAATGGACTTATACTTCATCTATCATACCACTTAATAAAATAAAACTATTTTATACTAACCAGGGACTTCTTGTAGGCTAGTGGTAGGCGATAAAGGCCTTTTGCACTTCAATTGTGGGTTCTCTTCCCATAGCCTTGTCCGACGCGATGGGTTGTCGCCCGTTCTGCAGGTTGTCCCTTTTCTTAAACTACACTATTATAACATTCCATAAATAATATCGAAAAAAGTTCTAGACTTAAACAATTATATCATATTTCCAACTTCATTCATTACAACCTTTAAGTTTATTGAAAATACTTCTGTCCAACCTTATAGTATAAAGAAAACGATTACTATAAATATCATCAACTAAGCATGTGAATACCATCATTTATCCCCCATATATCATACGATATATCTTATTGGTCACATTCCAAACATGTTAATACCTTAATCATGTATTCTCTTGATTACCCATTGAACCTTAGTGAAAACATGAATGCTGTAAAAAGTTAATTATTTCCCCATACCAAAATCCCAAAAATTTTATATACTCAAACCATGATATCACATTGTCTTTATATTAGTCATGAACTCATGAATACTGTCAAACATTTCATTTTCTCCTTATCCCTTCTTTATGTGCATATCATCTATTTTCCAAAAATAACTGAATAACCTTTCATGGTTACTAGTACCATTCATCGTATACTTTCAAAACTCAAGAAAAGGCAACAGTGTAACAATCCTAAGATTTTTCTTTATTCCATAGTACCATACATTATTCTTGATAAACATACAATCATTACACTGTCTTCTTAAACCACTGACTAAGTTTCATCATGTCTTCCTTCTCATAAATCATTTGTAGTCTCTTCATCATCATCCACATAAATACTACCCATATGACCGTGCTGATTCTCTTTATGAGATTTTCCCTTAGAGGATTGGTTTGCATAATGCCCGTGCATTCCACATTTAAAACACTTAACCATTGTTGATGTCTTAGAAATACCATTATCCTTGTCCATGGTGTTAACTGAACCTTTTCCTTTACGATTACTGGCTTTGTGTTCTTCTTTTCCACACCCATAGCATCTTCCAGTTCCTTTGAAACATTCTCCTTGATGCATTTTCCCACATGACTTACATGAGGGAAATTGAACTTTCTTTCCTCTATGATCATCATGCAACTCCATCTTTCTCTTATTAGCTGAGTCAGGAAACTTACTAAATCTAAGATTATTGATCATATTATGAGATTTCTGATTAGTCATAATAACGATGTTTCACCTTCCAAATCCCATTTCATTTGCTTGATCATGAAGAATATCATTCCATTGTACATCATATTCTCCATTATCGTGAATCTTATTATTTCCAGCCATTTTCTAAAACCGAAAAAGAATAGTGTGAGAGGAAAAAATCATGTTAGGGAAAACAACATAATAAAGGGGGAGTTACTTGAATATCTAACATCTTAGGCTTAATTCTAATATCGTTACCATAATTCTAGGACTATAACATATACTTATACTTAACCTAAGGGACATCCCTAGACATACCTTAGAAATATCTCAAGGGATATCACTAAAGTTTTTGCATCATAGTTTCCAACGGTTAACTAAACCTTTCCTATGATACCAATAATAGAGGCCCTAAGCTTGACGTACATGGACATTACATTACTTTTGTGGAATACATAATACATAACAAAAAAAGACACACAAGGACCGTAATATTTTAGTGTCTTTGGAAACTCGGAACGTAATCTTCTAATCGTGGTGAAAGATCTTCAACAACTCCCATAAAGATCTTCCCCTTTTGTTTTCTTTCCTAAAACATTTCTTTATACCCTAGGGAAAATAAAAAATATAAAGGGTGAGCTCAAATTCTTAGTAATGGTAAGCATGGAGAAAATAAAACAAACCATATACATTTTAACTTAAAAACATGACCATAATGTTTAAACATGAAAATCTTGAGTAATGAGATAAAACATGGAAGTACATAAGGCATAGATCATAATGGAACATCAATCATGATAAAATAGCATGGGAATAAAACTTTTAATTTTGGAAAAATATTAAGCACATGATATGATTTCCATAGTATCCAAAGAATTGCTGCCAAGACCATCTTAGTGGACAAAGTCCCTTACTGAACCGGGTTTACTTTCCGTTCCAGCCTCGTATTACTGAACTGGATTTACCTACCATTCCATCCATGTCTATATAATGAGATATAAATTTTTACCCAATGCATTTTAGGGAGATATAGGTCCCACCCATCTCATATCGAAATCATTCTTACGTGTCCCACGAAACAATCATAAATCATTCATCATAACCCAAATAATAAATTGGGTTCCATAAACATCATTCCATCATAACATAATCCATATAAAACAAATGGATATCATTTCATCATAATAAAAGTGAAACCATATAAATAATAGATAAATTATACTTGAAATATACACATATGAAATAATTTCATCTTAGATGGAAAATGGTTTTAACAAAATAGTTGAAATGAATTCTTGAGGAAAATATCCTTTCTTTTTCAAAATCATTTGTTTTTCACGAAATGCCATGAAATTTTAAAAGAAAAATAGTTTGTTGAAAATAGTCATTAAATCATTTAGAGTAATCTTCATGAAAATAAAGGTGTTATGAAACTGTAAAAATCCATTCATGCCGTATAAGTTAAAAAAACATTCTTCTCGTACTTTTGTTGGAAAAGTCAAAAACGTACATCGTAACATAAACAAAAAAAGATTACATACATACTATGTAGTAAAAGTAAAAAATGGGTAAAAAGGACTTTAAACATACATGAAAAATATTTCATAAAACTTGGACATGGATGATAAATATAACCCCAGTAAATACTTACGTATAAGCAATCTCGGATAGAAAACAATTGAGATTGCAACATTATCCCTTACCTTAGGTTCGATATGCTTCGTACGTATTTGAAACTCCTGTATAATGATTTAAATAATGTCATTGACTTATTAAAGAATCATATTCATTGTTATGATATCATATATGGTTCACTTATGACTTTATATTACCCATTCTTTTGTAAATCCCATGTTAAAGAAACGTTTTGGGTAAAAAAATCTTATTTATCGTACGTGTTTGGGATTTTTGTTCTTGATGTTATTATTACTTATATCATGATTTAATTACTTATATAATGTAAATCATGATTTATATATCATATATAATCATTATATATCTAGCATATACATGTATTTATAATAGTACATAACATATGGAGGTAATAAATGAAATGCACCGTTCATGGAGACGGTAAGTCGTACGTACGCTTGAACGCTACTTTCATTTATATTTTATATTTTAATGGAATAGGTATATTATAATTCCTGTATAATATCATATATAATATCATTAACTCCATCCTTTATACATCCCACATAAGGCATTAACGAATCACATCACTTTGCGGGGGCGGTAGTCTGCACTTCCACAAATGAGATCATCGTATTTACCCACTATGGAAACCATAATTGCTTGATATAATTGGGAATTAAAAAAGCATAAGGAAATCATAAACATAATATATATCATATATAAAAACTGTGACATCATAATGGCCGCCATGAGAGGCGGTAGGAGAAAATCGAACAATCATCATTTCGTGAGGCGTTAGTTTTCCATCCAGGGAAACATTATGTTCTTCATCCATTAGATAGAGGTGTGTGTAAGTATAGTTTGAATACTTCTCATAACAACATCCTAGTATATTTATGATACTGTTGTTGTTACAAAATAAAGTATTAAAAATAGTTTAGGGGTTGGAGAAGTAGAATAAAATAAAACAACTTAAGAGAAACTGTTACCTTTAATTTGGGTAACTTCCTTTGGATTGAACCAAAAGGACTTATTGGAGTGCCTTATGCCTAATCTAAGGCTTCTAGGGGGAGGATAGGGATGTAGGGAGATTAATTGGGTAGAGTTTGGATGATCCAAATGGCTTGAGAGGTGTGTGTAATTGCATAGAAGTGGTCTCATTTTATAATGGAGAGGATGGGCTCTTTAGGAAAGTGTGAAAACATTATTTTATTATAAACTTATATTCAGTTTCAAGAGGTCAAAAACACATTAATGTCGAAAATAAGATGACTCATATTCGAAATAAAATCATCCAATAAGAATTGTACAGGTTTTGGATAATATTGTAATCATTATAATCTTATTTATTTAAATCATTTATTAATGAGGTAAATATGGAATCATTACTGTGTCATAAATACATTAACTTTTTTTATGTCAAAAAATTATAAAAAAAATACCAACATGTAGGAAATATTTTTA
The DNA here is from genome assembly GCA_963277665.1 of Viscum album. Lineage (NCBI taxonomy): Eukaryota > Viridiplantae > Streptophyta > Magnoliopsida > Santalales > Viscaceae > Viscum > Viscum album. The sequence goes on from OY728123.1 coordinate 211,842,769, forward strand.
TCTTTCCAATTAATATTTATAGTCGAAAAAATAATTTATATATCCCCTTATAAAAATTAATTACTAAAAGATTTTTGTTAATGCCAATTTTGTCTTTACATTAAATTAGTTAATATAATGTGTCATTGTCTTTCATAAGTGGCTCCATGGGGTCCCATAATCTACCCAAGGATTCCCATGGGAGGCCATTACTCATCCATAAGGTTTGGATAAGTGTTAAAGTAATTTTGAATTATTAATATATTCTTTTAACATTGAATTACCCTATTTACCTTTAACTGTGGTAAATAAAATTAAAAAGTTACTGTTCACCAAAAATTATTTTTATCTAATGGAACCACATTTTACTCCATGATATTAACTTTGTCTCTCAGATTTTCTAAATTCAAATCACAGAAGCAGTAAAATTAAGTTTTATGAACAATTGCAAAAGCTCCTAGGAGGTGGGTAAAAGACGGTGAAAAGTTCAATACAATTTTTATAAATCTAAAATTATTATAAAATTATTCCAATGAATTTAATTGAACTTATATAAGTATTATGTATCTATTTTGACCTAGAATAAATTTAAATCAAATAAATTTTTATTTAAATAAAAAGTCGGTTTTAACCAAAAACTCATTGTTTTCACAATTCATCAAAAATTGATGTTTTTCAGAAAAATACCAAAAATTCATTCTAAGCTGTATTTGATATTCTGAAATCAAAAATGATTTCTATTTTTCTAAATTCATAACATAGAAGTGGCATTAATAAATTTTAAAAGTAATTTCCGTTATCAAAACAAATAGCGTGTTTTTAAAAAACAATAACTATCAAAAGATCATCACTTGTTTATGTCTAATTTCAAAGTGAAATTAACTCCAATGAACAGCATAGGATTAAATGGTAAAAATATATTCTAATTACAATTTAAAACCTATTAAAAAGATAATCTATCCATATAAATTATTGTGATGAAAAAAGTTGTTTTTAATTAAAATATAGCATGTTTTTACTATTCATCAAAATATGAAAGTTATCAGAATAATATGAAAATGTTATCCAAAGTAAATTTTAATATCATGATTCCAAAGAAGAATTTTATTTTGTCAAATTGAAGTTATAAAAATTTCAAAAACTAGATTTAAAATGGGTGCGCCATCAAAAGGTGGTAAAACAACATTTTTTGAAAAATACTTCTTTTATCCGAAAAAACTGATTTTGTTTTCATACCTCATTATAGAAAATGTGTAAGATGAATTATAATGTTATAAAATTCAAAATTAATTTAATAATATTCATAATGGATAGTTTATAATATTATAATAATATTTCGTTGTTTAGTGAAACCCGATATTCCGTACTATACACGCTATCGAGGAAGGTCGTGATTGTGTGTAATGCAAGCCAAGTCAGGGTTGTGTGTAGTGCATGACTCCTTTGTTGTTGTGTATAAAAAAAATACTACCATATTTAATTTACATATTGAATATATATATATATATACACACTCAATGTTGCATAGAATAACTACTATCAAACAAACTTGAAATTGTGTGTAACACGATCCATGATTAGTGTTGCGTATACTGAAAGATAATACGGTGTTGCGTATAGCACAAGATAATATTGGTGTATCATACAACAGAAGATATGACAGAAATTAAAATAATATATCTTATAAAATCTCGGGCTGTTACATTTTTTTAGTTTTTAATGTTTATTATTTACTATTACATTTTAATTTTTAAAAAATAATAACTTTTCTACAATTGATATAAAATCAAAGAAAAAAACATATATCTAATAGCTATTACAAAATAACTGACGTATAAATTACCATGGAAGCCTAACATTACAAAACATTTTCACATCAGTTATAGAATTACTAATGTAAAAGGATTCATTTAATGTTTCTTATTTCTAATAAATTTTTTTAAATAATTATTTAGAATTTTTCATTAACTAACCAGTGTTAAAATTTCATTATTGATATTAGTGATTTCAGAACTAATGATAATAAATATGTTTTCTTAAATAAATAAATATAAATTAAAGAACCCAAATTTCAGACCGAAAAACCAATAGCTCTAAAGAGCCTAAATATGAGTATAAAATTGAACCAGTTACAATTTAATAAAAAATATATACATCACAACCTAATAAAATTGTAATTAATTCATAGTTAAAGTCTAATATTTCAAAAAATCTATGTAAACTAAAACCAAATTAAAGCTAAAAATTAATTTTCCCATTCTCTTTGGAGAAGATTCAACTCATTTTCATCATAATGGATAAAGTCATAAAAAATTTGAAAATTATTAAACAAATTATTGAACATTTATTTAACATATAATATAAATATAAATAAAATGAAATGTTATTATAAAATATAATATTTTTCAACTTGGTAATGGTTTTTATTGTTAATATTTTATATATAAATCATAATATCCTAATATCCTAATTTGATGACACTTGGTTGTTAATGAAAATTTTTCTTTATAAGTAGGTATATATTTAATTAGAAATAACATTTTATGAGTTTTCAAAATTGTAATAATTACAAATGAATCCACCTTTGTGTATAAATATTTTATCTTTGTTTTCCTATTTCTACGTATCTCATTATAGTTATTTCATTCCATGTTTAAAAATTATAAGTTTGAACTAAAATATAATTTTATTAAAATATACATTTATACAAAAATTACATCCCTAATACTTCTTTAAGTTTTTATCTAATTTCCCCATCTATGGAGCATAACTAGTAATATTTCATTTCATGTAGAAACAGAAATCTAATATCTAATGGACACTAATATAAAATTTATAATATGAGTGGTTCATTAAAAAACACACATTTTATAAAATATATGTAATACAAATAAAGATAAGAAAGAATCCATAACTTTATTTCATAATTATAAAATCATTCGTATATATAATGTTTTCTTTCTTCATCCTGTATTTTTAGGTATATTAGAAAAATAAAATTTCTCCCTATGATTCCATAAAATTATTTTGTTTCACACTAAATTTTAAAAAAAATATTCCTAATAAAAACATAGGTATGATGCTAGATGAAGTTGATATAATTTAAATAAATATTATCATTAACTTATATAAGAAGTATTTTCGACACTATAATCCTCAACATATCTTAATTTAGAAGATCCATTATATATCTCTTACAATTTATCATTGTATAATTTCACCCACAAATTTCAACTGTCTTTGGACCTTCAAAAGTATCCCTCAATATAATGTATATAAGGATAATCTAAAAATTCCATAAAAATATATGTGAATCTGATGGGGTCTCAATATGTTTAATTATTTATATAAAATATGAATTTACCTTTAATGTATTCTTATAATGTATATATAATATAATATTAAAAAAATTAAAAAAAAGAAATAAAGGATGTTTTTGGTCAGAGTAGAGTACTCAAGAGGGGGTTGAATTTAGTATCTATAAAAATTTCTATTTGAAAAGTATTATAAAAAGGTTCCCCAAAAAAAAATACATCCCAGTTAATCAATGTAATATGGTTATGAATGTTTGACTATTTAAATAACTTCTTAAAAGATTTATTATTTCTTATTAATCTTAATATCGGATATTAACAATACTTTTGAATCTATTCTAATTTGGAAAACCAATTATAACTTCTTTCCAAGATTAACTATCAAAGAAAGTTTCGTGATTTCTGAATTATATATTAAAATACAGAAAACTAAATTTAAACAACATAGTGGATATAAAATAAGTGGTTTGGTATCAAGATGATACCTAATCCACTCCACTTGGTGGTCACCTGCCACCAAGAAATTTAAATTAATAAACTTTATCCACACCATGGATAGGGGTAAATAGTTGAACACTGTACTGTCCAGGTCACACGAACTCTTCCACAGTTCTTCATGTGTATGAACTATCAGGTCACATAGGGACCTCTTCCACACTTATCCGTGGGAATAAACATGTGTAAAAATATGTGATAGGAAGGATATATTTTATCCCTCAATTTAATGTATGAGAAAATTTTTGTTTTTATATAGACACACACACTACTCAAAAGCTAAATAATAATACATAACAGATCAAAGATGATGAGATAAGGTTAGAATTTCTATGATTGTTAGTTTATGCAGCTCTGGACTTCGATGATGAAGAAGATGTAGGAATTGATTCCTCTTATTGAAAACAGAGTATCGCAAGGCAGTTAGATCTACCTCGTGTTCTTCGTGGAGTTGAGGGTGCAAAGATATTCTCGACTCCCATCTATGGTATTCCATATTTTTGGATTATAGAATGCATCGTGTGTTATTAAGAAGTGTTGAGTTTCATGTGTCTGTTCATTTCTCAAGAATTCTCATGCTTCTTCATTATCGCGCACAATTGATTCCATATCCTCACTTTTTGTTTTTGGTCACACTATTATTTAAATTCTTGAAGTGCATGTGTTGGAGCTGATAGGATGCATGTATTCTTCACCTCGTATATCATATTTTCAGGTGACCTGTCTACAAAGAAACATTAATTATTTCAGTACATTTAAAAGACAAAAATATGACTGTTAGAAATAAACTAAAAAATGACAAAACAGATTAAAGAATGGTGTCATTGTCAACCTAGAAATGGTGTCTCCATGAAACGGTGTCTTCATGAAACAGTGTCTCCTTCTTTTCCTTGGAGGGTTAATAAAGTTATGGTGGCACATTTTTATAGAGATCAGGAACTGGTAGCATAGATACGGTGTTAGGATCACGGTGTCTAGTTCTTTTCCAAACTTTAAATGATGTCTCAATCATAGTGTCCGGGTCACGGTGTCTGGGTCACGGTGTCTGGTTCATGGTGTATGGTCATGGTGTCTGGTGACGGTGTCTGGGTCACGGTGTCTAGGAAACAGTTTCTGGGTCTTTTTCTAGAAGAACATAACTTGTGGAAGACTCATAGTTTCTGAGACATTTCCAGAATATATGTATACCGAATTAAATAGTGATATTCATAGAATGGATTAGACTTAATAATTTATCAAGGAAATACATTATAAAAAAACTCAAAATACTTTACAATAATTATTTAAGGCCTAAAGAAACCAACCATATGTACACATGATATGAGATAGAGTAAACAGGATTAACAAGTTTTATAGGATGTATAGGATTTGTGATCATTAAAACATGATTAACACATGAGGAGGTCAACAATCTCCCCCTTTTTGATGATCACAAATCAGTTGAGTGAGAGATATATTCTTAGGTAATGTGTCTCTACCTTAGTGTGTAGTTAGAGTGAATGTCTCTCCCCCTTTTTTAATTATAAAAAATATTACAAAAGGAAATAAGAGAGTAGATAAGGGTTCGCAATGTATTAGATGGATAAAAATTTCATTAAAAATAGAAAGCAACAGAAATACAAAAATCATCCCTATCAAAAGATAGTGTTCATTTTTCTTCAGCATGAGTTGTCTTCTCTTTTCCCTCGGCAACAACATCACTAGAAGTCACAAGAGCAGAGGTGGAAGTGGAAGAAAGAAGTGAAGCAACTAATAGAGAATGTAGAGTGAGTCCTTCAAAAACAAAAGGATACAAGGTAGGTTTCATGGAAGACTAAGGAAATTATTGGTCATGGTTAACAGGTCTGATCTGACTCAGATTCGGAGAGACAGACATAGAAGTTTAGGAAAGGGAAGAGGATGAGAAGGTAGGCAAACTAGGTCTCAAGGGTTCAGCTGTAGGTTCCACAACAACAGTACTTTGGACATGAATATAAGGCCTCAAAATATTGATGAAGTCAGCAAAGATCTCCCCACCATTCTGCATCACTTTCTCAAAGTAATCCTTGTTCTCAATGAAAATTTCCAACAAGGGAGTGAAATATTTAATCTTTTGAACATCTGTTTTGAAATATTGAGTGATTGGAGGGATTATTAAATTTTCTACAAGGTTCATGAAGTGGTTTATCATGTCATTCTTAGAGAAGATCCTATTAAAGATGAATTCCACCTTCTTATTAATCTCCCCCTGATAATTATTTGCAATTTTGGAATTAATTCTCAGCAAATGAAAAACTGTATCACAATTCTTGACAACCATAGATTGAGACTCTTTTTAAAATCCACTAATAAAAGATTGGAGTTATTCTTTAACAACTGTTCTGAGCAGATCACTATCCGAAGAGGGTTTATATGACTGTCCAGAAAAATTAGAAGCTGTAACAGCTGAAGTAAGGGACTTCAATTGATTTAGAAATTTTTGGAGACATCCCTAATATTAATCAGTCAACTTGTTAAGACCAATAACAAGCACATGCATCTATTAAAAATTTGATTATTTCTTTCAGCCACATTGTTAGAAAAGGACGTTATATATGGTTGAATCAGGGGTCTACTTCATGTGGAATTTGACTACCAATATCCTCAACATGATGAGAAATAGGTTTTGTTCTTGATTTCAGAATTCTCTACATATCGTCAACCATACCTCTGATAGAATTCACTTCATCACATAATTGTTTTTTCTCAACTCTGACTTCTTGAATTTCATGGAGAATCTTATGCTGAATCTTGAAAATAATCTTCTCTAACAAAAGGGTAGCATATCTTTCACTCAAGTTTGTCATAGGAGAAGGTTGAGTATTCATGATCTTTTCAACCCCATCTAATAGGGTGGTTTCAAATGCTATCAAATCATCCTTACTCACCAAGGTGGATGGTTCTTGTGAAGGTTTAGGGATGGAATCTGAGATAGGATCAGGTACCTTTATAGCTATAACATCAAGATCAAATATTGGTTTCTATTGAAAAATAGTAGATAGATCTATACTTTTAAGTGTGGTTTCTTGGGAGTCATTAACATCAAAATAACTTAGAAATTTATACCATGTATCCACTGAGCTTGGATCAACTGGATTAGTATTTTCAACACTTTCTAGACTGGGGGTTGCTCCCCCTCAACAGGTGCACCTTTCTTAAGAATGATAGATTTAGATCCTTGATCTATTTCCAATATTTCATCCACAATAGCCTCACTGATCTCATTTCTAGCCAAATAAACTGATTGTTCCATCCTCTCTTCAGTAGATGGGATAATTTCATGAACATATTTTTCCTCCACATGTTCCTTATAAGCATCTTCTAGAACTAGAGAAATATCTTCTTCTATATTCTCTTCTACAACATTTTTTCACTTATCTTAGAAACAGATTCTTCTTTAGAAGCGGGTTTTTTTTCAGATTAGCAACTTCTTCAAGAACTGGCATTTCCTTTTAATTTATGTCTTGGAGAAAAGTTTCACTATCTACCTCATCCAAAATAGTTTTCTCTATATGTGCAAAAACCTGTTCTTCTTCTTCCTCATCAAAATACTCAACAATTTCATTTGGTTCCAAACAAGGATTAGAAATATCTTTATGACTTGAAGAGTGCTCCACTAGATTTAACTTTTCATAAATCATGTCATTATCTTCTTCCCATTCTTTTCTCTATGGATTCCAACTGATTTTCATTCTCTTGACTGTAACTTCTGAAATAAAAAATTCATAGTCCTTAACAACTTATTCATCTAGTCCAACCAACCCTTTTTCATGAAGAATAGCTGAGATAAATTTTGAGAAGAACCGGGAGGTTGACTTGGAGGTTGTCTTGATCAACACACACATGTGAATTATAACATAATTTCATAGGTTGATCTTATGTCCATTATTCATAATATGTATAAAAAACACATCCTGATATTTTAGTGTAGAAAAATCACCTTTTCTGGGGATAATCAGATTCTGAAAAAATTTAAACAGAAGTTTAGTTTCACTATCTAGCTCAGCACCTATAGCTCTTTTCTTTGTTTCATTTCCAGTTAACCTTACCAATGCTTCATATAAAACAATGATCTCACTTGGAGGTGGAGGGCCTCTCTATTAGTCCTCACAAATACCCCCATAAGGTATACATTGTCATGCCTCCCATAACCTCAAATAAAAGGTATATCTCTAGCCATTGATCCAGTTTCTCAAAACAAAGAAATCTTCTATATCAAAAGAGAATTGAACATACTGATAAAACTGTGAAAATAGTTGTGGGTAAATCAACATATCCTCCTTTGTGAAAAAATCCATCCATCCTTGCTCTCTTAACATGTTCAATAATAAATAGTTACTTGACAGAATCCACTTTGGGTAAATCTTCTTTTCAGGAACCACTACTCTATTCATCATATTCGGATTCAAAGGACCTTCGGAGACAAACTTTAGTGATATTTTTATCTTCTTATTTGATATTTTCTTCTCAGGAGTTGAAGATGATGGGAATATCATACCGAGAATTCAGTGAAGGTTCTAGATAGATAAGGGTTGAAAAATGGGTTACGGTTTGAGAGAAGAGATCTTGGGTGAATAAAGGATTGAAACTTCTATCATTTTTATCATTTATGGATACCAGGAATCCCAAAAACAAAAGCACGAGAATGTAAAAATAAAATAATTAATCACTGAAATGCGGGTTATAGAATGTAAATAAAATAATAAAGCATATTTATAGTGAGACCATGACATCATTTTACAATAAGAGCGAAACCGGCTTTAACTGTGAGATCATAATAGGATTTCACGGTGAGACCGTAATAGGCTTACACGGTGAGACCGTAACAAGGTTTCACGACGAGACCATGACAGTGTGATTTCTAAACTGTGCGACTGTATTGTTTGAGACAGTAAGACAATAACCGAGAGATAGAAATTTTGAGACCATAAACATGAAACAACAATTTTTAAGATAGTAAAACTATAGAACTATTAGTGTTAGACAGTAGTCTTAAGATAGTTACTTGTGAAACCATAGACTGTGAAATAATACACATACTAATTAAGATTTATCATTACCAATTCATGTATGATGTAATCTATTACTTAATAATTTAATAGTTTGTTTGATATATTAGCGAGGTAATATTCAGTTCTAATGAATTATAAAGTGATGTCCTCTTTTTGATAATGATCTCTCAAAAAGTGATGTATTACATCAATATGTTTTGTCCTATAGTGTGAAACATGGTTTTTTGAGATATTAATAGCACTTGTATTGTCAAAATTTATAGGTACATGACTGAATTGATATCCATAATCTTGTAATGGGTGTTTCATCCATAGAATTTGTGCACAACAACTACCAACAGCTATGTATTCAGCTTCTGCATTAGATAATGAAACTGAGATTTGTTTCTTACTACACCATGATACTTGTGAGTTGACTAAAAATTGACATGTTATGGAGGTTATTTTTCTATCTAAATTACATCCACCAAAGTCAGCATCAGAATAACTAACTAACTCAAATGATTATACTCTAGGATAGAATAGTCTTATATTGGTTGTATGATTAAGATATTTGAAAATTATCTAAATAGCATTTAAATGATATTCCTTAAGTTTTGCTTGAAAACGAGCACACATACAAACACTAAACATAATGTCAGGTCGGCTAGCAGTTATATAGAGTAGACTTCCAATCATTCCCATGTAAATGGTTTGATCAACAGGTTTTCCATCTTCATCAAGATCCAACATAAAAGTAATACACATTGGAGTTTCACTGATTTTAGTGTTATCCAAGACAAAACTTTTTATACCATCATTATTTTGAAAGATTTAAAATCCATGAAAGAATTTTAGTTCACCCATTAAACTCGTTTCAAATTCATTTTGCATCATTTTTGAAAATTCAATACATAAATAATTTTTTGAAGATCCAAAGATAATGTCATCTACATAAATTTAAAATACTAAAAAATCAATGGAAATTCGTTTTATAAAAATTTTAGGATCAGTTATTCCTTTTGTAAAACTATTGGAAGTAAGAAAAGTACATAATATATCATACCAATCTCTTAGATCTTGTTTTAAACCGTATAAATCTTTTGATAATATTAAAATATGAGTTGGAAAATGAGGATTTGTAAAATGAGGGGGTTTCTCAAAAAAACATCCTTAGCTATATACCCATTTAGAAATTCACTCATAACATCCATTTGATATAAATTGAAAGTAATATCTACAACATAAGAAAGTAGAATTATGATGGCTTCAATTCTAGCTACTGGTGAAAACGTCTATTCATAGTCAATTACTTCTACTTAATTATAGCCTTGTGAAACCAATCTGGCCTTGTTTCTAGCTATATTACTTGTTGCATCTACCTTATTTCTAAATACCCACTTAGTTCCTATGGTGAATGTCTCTTTGGGTCTATCAAAAATATTCCAAACTTTGTTCCTTTCAAACTGATTAAGTTATTCCTCCATATCCATTACCCAAAATTCATCATTGATAGCATTATTAATGATTTTAGGTTCATGTTGTGATAAGAATACTTCATGTTCAACCTGATTTCGAATAGAAGCTCCAGTTTGAGTTCCTTTATCTAAGTCTCCTACAAAAGAATCTAAAGAATGGTTCTTAATAGTTATAACAGCTCTATAAAAATAAGGACTAGTGAGTTCAACTTCTTCAATAGGTTTAGGTACATTTTGACTTTAATCTGAAGAATGTCCAGAACTGGAAATTTTCATGGATTCCTCCATAGGATGGTTAGAGGATTTGGAATTAATGTCCAGATTTTATACATCATCCTCCAGGTTCTCTAGAGTGGTTTTAGGCTCATGTGGATCTATTTCATCAAATTTGACATAGACAAATTCTTTCACACATTTAGTTCTTTTTTTAAACACTCTATAGGATTTACAAGAGATTGAATATCCAAAAAATATTCCTTCATCACTCTTGGATGGAAATTTTTCAAGAGTTTCCTTAGTATTAAGGTTATATACTTTTCAACCAAAAACATTGAATTAGCTTACTTTGGGTTTTCTATTGTTCCATAACTCATATAGAGTTCTTTCAATAATAGGTATAATCAACACTCTATTGATAATATAGAATTATGTATTTACATATTCATCCCAAAAATAAATAGGTAAGTCATATTCACTAAGAATGGTTCTAGAAATCTCATACAATTTTCTATTTCTTCTCTCTACAACACCATTCTATTGAGGTGTTCTAGGGGAAGATAAATTATGAATATAGCCATTTTTTGAGAAGAAGGATTCAAAATCTTCATTTTCAGACTCATGACCATGATCACTTATTAAGGATTTAATTCTAATTCCATTAATATTTTCATTAGTTTTGGAATATTTGGTTAAATGAGAGAAGGATTCACTTTTTTTAGCCAAAAAATGTCCATGTATATCTAGAAAAGTCATCTATAAGAAACTAAACATAGTGCTTCCCATTTAAACTAGAAACTCTCAATGGTCCAAAAAAATCCATGTGAACCAATTCAAGATGTTGAGAAGTTGACACTTCATTCTTTTGTTTGAAGTAAATTTTTTTTCTTTCCCTTTTAACAAGGATTACACACTTTATCATTTGGAAACTCAAGTTTGGGTAGTTCATTGACTAAGATTTTTCTAATTAACTTTCTTAGAGAGTGAATATTATAGTTTCATAGTCTCATATTCCAAATCCAAGACTCTTTGTGAAATAAACTTAAACATGAATCATTTAGAGAGACTAACGAATCTATGTTAACAAAGTAAACATTTTCATTTCTTAATGAAAAAAATACTAATTCATTTTTATAATTAAAAACATTGCAAGAATCATGTTCAAATTTAACATGAAATCCATCATCACATAGTTGTGAAATACTAAGAATATTACATTTCAATCCATCAACAAAAAGTGATTTTAAAATTAAAACTAATTTAGAGTTACTGATTTTGCCTTGGCCGATGATCTTTCCTCCGGAATTGTCCCCAAAGCTCACATGTCCACAATCAATTTTTATTAAATTCATTAAGCAGGAATATTCTATTATCATGTGTCTTGAACACCCACATTCCAAGAACCATAATCCATTAAATGGGATCTTTAATAATCTTTCCTACAAAATAGTAAAATAAAAAATTATTTTGGTACCCATATTTGTTTGGGACTAGTAATATTAGTGAGTAGTGCTTTAGGAACCCACGTCTGCCTCATAGGTTTCCTATAAGAATTATCTAAATTTCTTTAAAAATAAACTCTATTTGGTCCAGAAAAGGTTGAAATTGTAGAGAGTGTATCATAACTTGAACTAGCTAAAGGTTTTACAGAACTAGGACTAATGTTGTATGTCATAGACGTAGAGAAAAAATTAGTTCTTCAAAAATTTATTTTAACAAGTTGATAACCAATGCCAGTAGTATATTTTGGAGAAATCTATTTACCTAGAATTTGTATCAAAGTATCTTTACCATCAGTAAAAATTTAAAGATCCTTATTCAATTGGTAATTATATAGATTTAATTCATTATTTTTTTGAGTAGTTGATCATTTTTCTCCCTTTATACAGTAAGTTCAGTTTTAATAGTTGAGGTAAGATCATGATTTTTCTTTAAAGATTTGTATTTATCTTTTAGTTCATTACATTTCTCTTCAAGCATAATATAGTACTTAAACATTTCTTCACTATATATATTTTCAGAGTCACTTTAATCTCCAGAATAATAGGAATTGTGTACAAGAGATTCTAGTGTAACCTTAGATGTGTTTGTCATAAAACACATTTGTCTTTGCTAGCTTGTTCATCATGTGAATTTTCTGACTCACATAAACTATCCTCAGAATCACTCCTTGTTTCATTCATTCCCTTTTTTTACTTTCTATCTTTGTCCTCATATTTCTTTTTGTACATGAGCTTGGGACAATCAGAATTTATATGTCCCTTTCACTTATATTCATAGTATACTATCTCATCGGACGTTTCACTTCTTTTCCAATATTTCATCCAACTTCCTTTTTGATCATATATTCCCTTGAAGTTAGTATTTCTGAAAAAAAATATTCTTATAGAATCTCTTAAACCTTTTGGGTAATTGAGCTATCTCCTCATCAATGTCATTTGATGATTTTTCACTTCTGGAACTTTCTATAGAGACTTCCAATTTCCCTTTCACCTTGTGTTTAGTAGTGGTGGTCTTAAATGCAATAGATTTTCTTTTGGGTTTGTCCTCCTCTTCCTTTTTTACTTTAAACTCCTATTCATACATCATGATCTTCCCAATGAGTTATTTTATAGGAAACTTGCTGATGTCAAATTACTCTCTAATAGATAGAGAGGTTTGTCTCCATCTGTTTGGTAGGCATCTGAGAATCCTAATAATTTTTTCATTGGCAGTGACTTCTCTTCCAAGAGAAATCATTGTGTTGATAATTTTGTTGAACCTAAGATACATTTCAGAAATATGATCTTCATGTTTCATTTTAAAGTTATCGTATTTATTATTATAATTATTAAGTATCATTTCATTCACACTAGATGTTCCCTCATGTAAAATAGACAAAGTATCCCAAATTTCATGGGTAGTTTTACATATAGAAATTATGTTAAATTCCTCATATCCTAAAGAGAAATATAAAGAATTCAGGGATTTATAATTATTATTGTAGGTAGTCTTGGAAGGGTCATCCCAAGTGATTATATCAGTAGTTGAAATCTTATACTCATCTATAATTGAAGACTAAATTTCATAACCCATACTTTCTAAATGAATTTTCATTTTAATTTTCCAATGGGAATAATTGGTTCCATTAAATAAGGGTGGTATGTTTTTTTAGCGCCTTATAATCTATTATCCATAATAAAGAACCTCTTTTAAAGAGCTAGAAATTTTGAATTAACAGAAATTTACAGATCTTTAAAGTACACCTAAAATCATAGTTGAAAAGGGTCAAGAACAGAGTCTTAACAGGAATATAAACACCTTTGATACTAAATGTTGTTCTAAGTATAGTACTAAAGAGGGGTTTAATTGAGTATCTATAAAAATTTATGTTTGAAAAGTATTCTTAAAAGGTTCCACAAAAATAATACAACTCAATTAATCAAAGTAATACAGTTATGAAAGTTTGACTGTTTAAATAACTTCTCATAAGATTGATTAATTATCAATTATCTTAATATCAGTTATTACTATTAATTTTTATGCTATTCTAATAAAGAAAAGAAATTTTAAATTCTTTCCAAGATTAACTATCAAATAAAGTTTAGTGATTTATGAATTATATAGTAAAATAGAGAAAACTAAAGTTAAAAAACACAGCATATATAAAAAAAGTGGTTCAGTCTCAAGTTGAGACATAATCCACTCCACTTGGTGATCACCTTCCACCAAGAATTTTAAATTAATAAACTTGATCCACACCCTGGATCAGGGTAAAAAATAGTACACAAGACTGTCTAGCTCACACGACCTCTTCCATAATTCTTCATGGGTATAAAGTATCAGGTCACACAGGGACCTCTTCCATATGTATCTATGGGAATAAACAAGCGTAAAAATATGTGAGATGAAGGATATCTTGTATCCCTTGGTTTAATGTAGCAGACTGGGTGTGTTTTTATACAGACGCACACACTGCATGAAATCGAAAAAAAATATACCATAGATAAAATATGATGAGATAAGCTTAGAAGTGCTCTGAGTATTAGTATATGCAGTCTGGACTTCTATGATGAAGAATATGCAAGAATCGAGTCCTCTTGTGGAAAATATAGTATCGCAAGGCAATTAGATATAGCTTGTGTTATTCGTGGAGTTCACAGTGAGAAAATGTTCTCGAATCTAATCTATGGTATTCTATATTTTTGTATTCAAGAATGCTTCGTGTGATATTCAGAAGTGTTGAGTTGAAATTTTCTGTTCGTTTCTAAATAATGATCATGCTTCTTTATTATCGCGCACACTTGTTTCTCTATCCTCACTTTTCGTTTCTGGCCACACATTTCTTTTTATTCGCAGAGTGTATGTGTTGGAGATGACAGGATGCATGTATTCTTCACCTCGTACCTCGAACTATTATGTTACATGTCTACAAAGTATCATAAATTATTTCATATCATTTAAAAGACTCAAATATGACCGTTAGAATTAAATTGAAAAAGGAAATAACAGATTAAGGAACGGTATCACAGTCAGTCTGGTAACGGTGTCTCTATGAAATGGTGTCTTCATGAAATGGTGTCTATTTATTTTCCTTTGAGTGGTGATACATTTATGATGGAACAGTTTTATAGAGATTAGTAAATGATATCATAGATACGTTGTTAGGATCATGGTGTCTATTCCTTTGTCAAAATTCAAATAGTGTCTAGGTCAAGGTGTCTGGGTCACGTTGTCTAGGTCGCGGTGTCTAGGTCCTAGTGTCTGGTTCATAGTGTCTGGTCATAGTGTCCTATCACAGTGTTCGGGTCACGGTTTCTGGGTCATGGTGTGTGGGTCTTTTTCTAGAAAAACATAACCGGTAGCAGACTCACAATTTCTCAGACTTGGCCATAATATCTGTATACCGACGTAAACAGTGATATTCATAGAATGGATTAGACTTAATCATTTGTTAATGAAATCCAGTATACCACAAACTCAAAATTGTTTACAAAAATTATGTAAGGCCTAAATAAAATAACAATATATACACATGATTTGAGATAGATTAAACATGATTAACATGTTTTTAAGGATGTATAGGGTTTGTGATCATTAAAACATGATTAACACATGAGGAGGCCAACAAATGTGATTGAAGAATACCTCAGTGGTACGTTTTCTTATAATTTGAGATAGAAAAAGTAAGAAAATTCCAATACTTTGTCCATTTATATAAACCTCATTATTTTGAAATTGTACTTTATCTAATGGATTGTGATATCTTGTACTGTTACCCTAAATTGATCTATCAACATCTACTGGTCATGTAGAGTATCCCCAATATAATAAATGATCTCATATGGTATAATATTATACTGTGGATCCTCAATATATAAGTCATAGTATATGGGTTATGTAGAGGAGGATCTGGAGAAGTGTGATATTTAGGAAAAGGTTGATGAGTGGGATATATAGGTGGAGGTGGAGTGGGATACGGAGCCTAAAAATCTATTTTCATGTTGATAAACGTCAAATATACTAATGATATAATCCTCTGTTATATAATTTCATTAATCTATTTAACCTTATATTATAAAATTTCTATTCTCCCTTTATAAACATCATCCCTTGAGTACATTACTGAATTAATATACACTTTTTAAATTGATACACCCACCACATATCCTTATTAGTGTCATGGGTGTTTGGGATTCCCCAATGAAATAGTAAAAATACCAATCATACCCAATAGTATAAATGTCTAATGTGTGTTTTCCTCCTCAAGGTTATCCTATATAGAATAATTATAAATTTAATCCTTAAATTAAAAAATATTAATTGTTAAAAATATTATAAATAATTTCTAATAATATTTTCTGCTACATGCTTCACCTTGTCTATAAGATATATTCAATTTTTTAACATTCAGTCCCATTTCCATTTTTTATATCAGGGTGAGGGTGAGGGGTATTCATTGTAGATCTTGATGTCTCAACTCTCAGTTTTTCAAATTTTTAGACCATAAATTTTTCTTCCAACAATGTATACACTACATTAGATAATGTATGTATAGTATACATTGTTTGATTGGATATCCAAGTGAGATCTCCTCAAACCCTATTAATTAAAGATAAAAAATGTTGAATATAATCATTTTTATTGATTATACAAATAAAAACGTTAAAAAGTCAAAATTTTACTATCCAAATTTGCTTCTTGATTTCTACTTTAAAAAAAAATTTTCCATGTACCATTATCTAGAAAACCATATATATTTCTAAGATTTTAAATTTTACTTTCACCAAAAATGAAATATAAAATTAGCATTGATTTTTAATCTCTCTACCTAATATAATAAAATGATAAAAACTTCATCATTACTTATCTAGTTTCAGTTATATCATACTTCATCAGATGAAAATGAATAAATAACATGAATTATTATAAAACAATCATGATTAATAAAATAATAATAATTGATCTTACTAAAATTTTCTCCCATATCATATATAATTTCATCTCTTTGAATCTTATATAGTCAAAAATAAAAAAAAATTAATTTATCACAATCTTGAAAAGATATAAAAGATTTAATTTTTTTTAATTTGGACACTTATGATTATCATTATCATTAAACTCAATAAATATCATGTGGTCCTAACAATGAGAAATTTAAAATTTAGGTAAATGTTTGATCCCATCTTTTATAACCAAGGAATCATTTTCAATCCCTTTTGAAGATTAATCCTATTGGGTAGAAGAATTAAGAGGCTCCTGAAGAGTAATTTTTCTCGGATACACCCTAGAATATCGGTGTGGCTTGGTTATTTGGTTTGATATTATCTTGTAAATAAAATTAACATACAACTAATAAATGATTATCAAATATATCAGTAACATATATAATTAAATAAAAAATGAAATATGATACAACCATAAAGAAACTAAATAAAACAAATTTTTATTCTTATTACTTGAATTAGTTGACTATAATACTATAAAAATTTGACAACATTCATGAGACATGAAACGATTTAGATAAAATAACTCAAACCTTAACTATATGATTATACAAATCCGACTGTCACATAAAAAGATAAATTGAAATTTGAAAATGATTAAAAAATTTAAAAATTATTCAAACTATTTATCAAATTACAAATATTATAACTAACGTTTTAAAATTTTAATAAATAGAAAACTATACAAAATAAGTAAAACAAATTTTAAATATCATATTTATTAAAATATGTGACTTAAATAATAAAAAAATATAAATAATATATCTAACATTTTTCAAAATTTTAAAAATAATCAATACATAATAAATATATGGTACCCATCATATAAGTATGTTGATAAGGGATTGTTTTCTATATTCCATCTCCATGATCGTTCAGTATGGTACAAATATTGTCTATGACTTCTTCATCAATATTCACTTTTAATCATTATATGGAAGTTGGGATGTCATTATAATAAAGTTTATCATCACTATTTTTTTTATTTTCCTTGTAAAATGATTGGACATTACACATTTGATGGATCAATAATGAAGAATATTTGTTTCACATGTGATTCCATGATAAATGGACCATCTATGTTTTCTATAATATTCATAGTTACCAATTTCGTACATTTTTTACCTCAATATATCATGTGGTTTAAATTATCAAAAACCCTAATTTATATATCTCATTATTTCATTGAATACTTCTCTTTTATTTTAATCAAATTATAATTCACTTTTTTAAATAACCAAATGATGGAATCTTGAGGATCATGGGTAACCTAAAATAAATACTTTAAAGTATTATTAAATATATTTGAATATTATTAATGTATGTTTTGAATCCTTTAATATAGTCTAGAAGAGACATAGAGTGCCATACCGGGATTTAGAAGTAAGTGGTTATTCCACTACTTGAATCTTTTTGCAACAGGAAGCATTGGCTAGCGGATAAAATGTAAAATAGTGACCTCTTCCTCTATAATTTCACTAGCCAAATGGTGGAGGAGGACCATCTAGTTAGTAAAGGTAGACATGTTTAGGTTCTTCCTATTATTCCACGATCTACCTAGTGGTTACAATCAAGTCTCCGATGGGGTCAAGACATACTATCTATGAATGCTTTTTTTGTTTCTCAAATTGCCTTTATTTTTCTTATAGGAATCTTCAATTCACCAAAAGAATCCATAATATTCCTGTAATTATTGAATCCTATAAAAGGAGATCTTATATGGATTGTAAACAATAATTGATCATACAATAGCACTCTCCTTGAATCAATACACTGAATCACTAGATTTTTTCATGCCATCCCCTAAAAAATCAATCCTTCATTTTCAAATCTCAAAGGCTCCCACTATTTTATCTATATGCCTCTCTATAAAATTATTTACATCCTTCCAGAGAGATAAAATACTATAATTTTAATTGATTTATTGTATTAAAATCATCTATTATCATCCCACATTCTACATTTGGTTCTTGGGTTTCCATTTAAACCAAGGGAATTTGGTTCTTATGTTTCCATTAAAATAAATAGATATTGTTCATTGGGTTTCTGTTAAAACTGAGTGAAGTTAGTAATTGGGTTTTTTAAAAAACCAAGGGAAGGTATTAATATGGAATATCTCTTTAATTGAGAAGTGGACATGTAGGGGTACCTTGGGGGGTATTTCTGAAATCCTTATTAAATTGTGTTCTCAGTGTCCTTATATTTCCACATTGCATCTTTCTAATATTGATATGCCTAAAGTGAATGAATTTGATACTTTTTCCTGATTTTTTATTAATTTATTTAACATTTATATTATCTTTAAAATAGATTTATTTTGTCACATTATCTTTCCATCATATCATAATCATTTTATTTTAAATTTCCTGGTCACATTTATTACTTTGTTTTTTTGAAATAAAATTCACACCCCATCTATTTCCATCTACTCCAAAAAAATTGGTATTAAAGGAGAACCTTTTTATTCCAAAAATATTAGTTTTAATAAAAACAATTTTTGGAACCTTAATCCATTTCAAATATCTATTTTTTTGGGCATCTACCTCTTATACTCATGCTACTTTCATTGTTGGCTCAAATTATTCTGAATAGAAAAATCATATGTCAACCATTCTTAGTAGTTATAGTTATCATGTATATAAAATAGTTATGTATGAATATATTCTTACTAAATAACCAAAAGATAAATGGACTCATCACGATATTTCTTCTTTTGAACTTAATGGAAAATCCATTAATTGTATTCATTATGGGATTGACTAAAATATATTTAATTACATGTTTTCTTACAAAAACTCCAATGAAATATGTAAAATTATAGAAGTATCACATGATGTAATGAATAATGTAATATACAGTATATTAGATATGAATCGTAAAGATTATGCATGTTTATCCATTCATCCAAATAAATATATTACTAGAATTCTTTCAAGATCAAATGACATTTGTAATGGTACAAAATCCCTATGTTTTTATTTATCAATAGAAACTCCTATGAATACAATACTATGGGTTTTACCAAGTATATCATATCGCAAAGTGATTGTGATTCAATAACAAAAGGATGTGAAGAAAATAAGGATTAAACAACTCATCAGATATATAATGAAATATGATATCGATATGAAATGCTAAGGAATAAAAGAAGAAATAGAATTCAAGGAAACTAATAATAACCTATATTTTAATGTAATAAATGACGATGATTCTTCTAGAAGTAACATTTATGCTGAAAGTGAACTTGAAAAACATTTCAAAATGTGGAAAAATCGTCTAAAGAAGAAAAAATACCAAAATTCCAAAAATAGCCATATAATTGAATAACTAGTTATGAAATTTTATGAATGAAATAAAAAGGGTCATATTAGACAGGAATACCCAATATAAAAGACAAGATTTAAATAAAATAATAATGCTAATGAAACACTTAATGTTTTGACATGGATTGATTCATCCTCAATAAGAGATTAAATTCCTAAATGCCTTATGAAACATATCAAGGAAGGAAATGAGGTAAGTTCTCCATTGTATCACTCTCCTTATTATTCTTATTATTCTTCTTTCACTTATTATTATTCAAGTACCTTGGTTAAAAAGACAATAAATTTTATTTTGATTAATTATAAAATGGTTTTCATGAGCTTTCTTCTTTATATAAATATCTAAAAAATATAAACTAGTTTTAAAAGAAAAATATATTCTTTACAATGAAAGAGATAACTTATTTTTTGGATTAAAAATCAATAAAATGATTAATTTTAAAAATATTAAATCAAGGATCTCAACCTCTTTCTTTTTTTAATGATACAACTAGGTGAGGGGTGATTATTGTTTACCTTTCCAACAATATTGGGGTATGATCTATATGGGAAAGAGTTCTTTGATCCTTTTTTATTTTAATTATATATTGAATCTGATTTCATGATCTCTCCACTCTCTCTCTATATATCTTGTCTATTATTTATTTCTTATAAGAGGATATTTTATCTTATTAAACTTTTTTATTATTTTTATTTTGATTCTCCTTTTATTCATTATCTTTATTTATTTTCAAAATTACTTTCTCATATTTTTGAAAATTTAGTTATTGGAATTTTAAAAAATATATATTATCTTTTTAAAAAATATTTTCTTATATTTTTTTAAAAAAATATTATCTTTTTAATAATTCTGTTATTATCTTTTTCAAAATTATTTTTCTTATATTTTTTAAGAAAATTCTCAAAACATTTAATCC
Source organism: Viscum album (assembly GCA_963277665.1). Taxonomy (NCBI): domain Eukaryota; kingdom Viridiplantae; phylum Streptophyta; class Magnoliopsida; order Santalales; family Viscaceae; genus Viscum; species Viscum album. The sequence goes on from OY728123.1 coordinate 211,863,985, forward strand.
CTAAATATTTTTAAAATAATAATATTCACTCTTATAATTACTTCACAATTTATATAATGTGATCTTTTGTGTTTTATCTTTGATCCAACTCATTCACATTACTTATTTTTATCCTATTATTTTATTTGTTTTATATTATATATTTATTTTATATAAGGATAGTTTTATTAATCATCATTTATTTTTCTACAACCCCTTAACTAATATTGTTATTAATGTTTTATCTCTTTCTATTCATGTTTTACCTTTATGATATCTTATTAATAGCATGTTTTAAATTTATATATCATATAATATTGTATATCTTCTATAGTATTCTCTTTCCCCTTAATTGTATCCTTTTTTTGATAATCATAAAGGGGGAGGGGTTTTTTATTATTGGGAGAATATCTTGGGTCAAAGGGGGAAGAAATGATTTATTTAGAAAAAAATGCATATGTTTCTTGGTTTTTAGGGAGAAGTTATTTAAGTATTTAATATATTGAATATCCTTATTTATCTATTTATAATTATGAATATAATTTATGTTTACTTGTATTTCTCTTGATTTACATTTTATATGCCCTTTTCTGTTATGTTTTTATTAACACAAAAAAGTGGGAGATTATTCTAGCTCTCTATATCTCTATCTCATTGTGTTTTAAGGAAAAAAACAACCATTTATGTGTCTAATTATTTAACTAATTTCTTCTCTGTTATCTCAATCAAATTGCAATTCATGTTTCCAAAGAAAAGAATTATAGAATATTAAGTATCATGGGTTGTAGAAATGAAGAAATTAAAGTATTCTTGAAGATATTTTAAGAGTCATTATGGACATTCTAAATCCTTGGATGGAGGATAAAATAACCATAAAAGGACATGGAAGGAAGGTGTGGTTCCACTACTTGAATCTTTATGCAGAAAGAAGCACCGACTAGCTAGTGAAATGCCACATGCTAACCAGTGGAATTGATTGTAAGTAAATCTTCCTAAAAAATTCAATTTTCAAAATGATGGATGCAGATAGTGTAAAGAAACTTCGAGGTTATCCATTGGATACCCGGTGGAAGCTACAAAGTTTCTAGTGGTGTCATGAAACAATCATTTAAAAAGATTTTAATGGTGTACAAATTACAATTGTCACGACCCATCCCCCGGGGCCCGTTCCATGACTACCCCAAGCCCGCCATCCATAGGTCAGGGGCTAGATACTAGCACCAAAGGCATAATTCTCTAAAAACTGGAAATTCATTGCCTTTATAACCTGAGAATTCACACAATAGAGTACATTATGGAAGCAAAACACTATGTAAAACTATATTACAAAGTGTACTGAAAGTAAAAGGGGGGTCGGAAATAAAAGCCCAACTGTAAAGTACAAGGAAACTGAAATTACAAGTACTAAAAAACGGGGGAAACAGCTCATGGATCATCAACCGTAAAATCATACCTAAAGGGTAGGTACATATATCCTCCACAGCACTCTGAATCCACCCATCTCCTCCGTGTACCATCACGCCATGTGGTCCACTTCTGGGTATCATCCATTCATGGTATACTTAGCCTCGGTCAGTGTTGTCTATCATCTGTATACAACACAATGAGGTTCGGGTATAGCCCGTGCAGGGGTGAGTATAACGATACTCAGTAGGGACCCCGAGACCCTCAAGGTCTCACAAAATCTGACGAGGATAAACCACCAAGTATGAAATCAATAGATAAACCTACATAGGTATATGCCCATAAATGTACCCAAGTTATCAAATAATCCATCTCAATCATGAGGAAAACACAAAAGTTACTGAATCAGCTCACACTGGTAAACAAATTATGTAGAGAGTTAGAGATGATTAGATGTAGCCACTAAATCATCTATTCTGTCGAACCCACACCGGATCCAGGAATATAAGTCAGAACTGTCAAACCCACACATGATCCAAGAATAGTGGTCAGAGCTATCAAACCAACAAAGGATCCAGGAATAGTAGTAAGAGTTGTCGAACCCACACGTGGTCCAGGAACAATAGTCAAAGTTGTCGAACCCACACAGGATCCAGGAACAGTAGTCAGAGCTGTCGAACCCACAAAAAATCCAAGAACACTAGTCAGAACATTCAAACCCACATAGGATCCAAGAATAGTATTCAGAACTATCAAACCCACACAGGATCTAGGAATTGTAGTCTGAGCTGTCGAACCCACACAAGATCCAGGAACAACAGCCAGAGAGCAGCCAGCCCCAGGGTTTCTGCACAAGCACGCTTGATTCCGAGAGGTCCACTCTTCAATCCAAGTGTTGATACATCAAATTCCTTGAATTACCAAGAATAAAATATCCCAAAGGTCGGCCTCTTCATTAGAGTCTCAATGCAACAGACAGTGTGTCAATCGGATGCCCGGTCTGAAAGTTATTAGCCATTTAGTACATAGGCCCAGTTGGATTCGTGCATGATCTAACCTGGCCGTATCTCAACTATACCCAAAAATCTAGTGGTGTATAATCTAAGGTACCAACATGCTCCAAGATTTCTAGCGCCACTGACAGTTCGTCAAACGGGTGTCTAGTGCCAAAGATATGGCTGAAGGAAAGTAAAGGGTCGGTAGTGGGCCCGGGTCCGGTCTGACCCAGTCAGACCGACCCGGCCTAACCCGGTCTAGGCCAACCTGGTCTGGGTCAACACTGTCAGACCTGTTGGGTCTGGCCCGACCCATTGGGCGGGCCAGCTTGTAAGGTTCGGCCTGACCCACTAGGCCCCACCCAGCAGGCCGCGTGGGCGGTTCGGCCCAGAGGGCGATGCGAGGGTGGTTCGGCCTGGATCACTGCGAGGGTGCGGCCGATTCGGCTTGGGTTCCACAATTGTCATGAGAGGCCCACTCATCCAGGATGATTCGAGGGGTGTAGTTCGGGCGGTTCGGCCCAGAAGGCAGTCAGGCAGACTCAGGAGCGGCTGGGAGGCGGGCGGGCAAGCCAGAAGGCAACTGGGAAAGCTGGAAGGCAGTCAGACAGGCCGGTGGGGGGTTGGTCAGGGCCGGTTCGGCTGGTGGTGGTGTGGGATGCCGTGGGGGTGGCACAAACCATGAAGGCCGCAGGTAGAGTGGCCTTTGTCTTTTCCACCTTCGTCGCCTCGTCATTTCGTCATCATGCTGAAGTACATCACAAAAGAGATCGACGGTGGGTGTTGGGCCATGTTATTTTGGCCCGCACCCTCCACGTTTAGGTTGATTGAAATCGGTCCTTTAGAACGAACCACAACAATCCACCCACAAAAAGAAATCATATTTGTTCATAGTTTTGAAGGAATGGAAGAACGTGGAACTTAAATTAAATTAAACCCCTACATTTGTATGTTGTTCGAAAATGAAGTCGTGGGAAGAAGACAGAGGAGATCATCATTCATTGCATCAGATGCACACTTCCAATCCCAATCTCGTGCATTGGCTGTGGAAGATTCACCACGTCGATAGGAGTCTGGGGAAGAAGATCAAAGGTGATCATTGTCTGTGTTCTTCATTGGAATAATGTGTTCTTCATTCTTCGTTGGGAGATAGGGTTATTTGTTGGATAATTCTCTTTCTCCCAATCTCTCCCTCCCCAATATTCCACCCAAATTCCTAAAGTTATAGGATTTCCCCAATTTAATTGTGGGCACAATATTCAAATTGGGGAAATTAATTATGTAGGTCGGCATATTAAGGGTGGTGTGTTGGAAACATTAAAGTTATAGGGGGTCAAGAGGCGCTCCCTCATTAATGAGGGAGAGTTGATAGGTTTTCCTCTCCTCCCCTTAATAGTGGTCGGGTGGTCCCCACCCATATTATTCAAAATGGGAGGTTATGTGGTCTTGGGTGGTCCCCACCACTTTAACCTCACATGGGAGGTTGAGGTGTGGTAGTCCCCACTTCCAAACATCACATGGAGGTTTTAACCAACTAATAAAAATAAATTTTTCACAACCTTATTTTTATTTAATTAATTCACTAAAACCCCAAAAACTAACTTTTATTCTTGACCAATTTCCATCGAGGTGAAAGTCTCTATAAGCAAATACTGGCACTGTGAGTTCAACGGTGCCCTCAGATTTCAATTCTGAGCACTGGTTCAAAATTTATATAAACCTTCTTGTACATTTACTGAATGTACCCAAACAAAACTTCAGAAATAGATTCTTGGCACACCGGGCCTCGGAATCACACGCCGTCAATTTTCACAGACTCTTAAAATTCCCATGTATTTAAGAAAAAACTTTCCACATAAATTCTGGTTCTTTACAACAATTATTTCACTAATGGTCATTTTACATTCATCAAAATAATTATAGAATATTCAAAAACCTCTTATATTCTATTAAATTATATCATGAGTGGATTATAAACAACACTTTATCATCCAAAAACACTCTCCTTGAATCAAAAATCAAAATCATTATATTTTTCAAATCCCACCTCTCAAAGATCAAACCTTCATTTAGAAATCTCGAAGGTACTTACATTTGTCTCTAACTCTCACTCAAATTGTTTTCATCCTTAAAAAGAGATTGAAGAATAAAAGTTTAATGAATTTACTCCAACAAAATCATCTCTTCACATAAAATCTTAACTTTTTTCCTTTGGTTTTCAATAAAACCAAGAGACATTGGTTCTTATATTTTCCTTAAAACCATAGGAGGTTGGTTCTTGGTATTCCATTAAAACTAATAGAAGTTAGTTCTTGGATTTCAATTAAAACCAAGGTAATGTCTTAATAAGTAATATCCCTCTAATTGAGGGGTGAGATGGTTGGTCATTTTCTGTTCTATTTATGAATTCCATATAAATTGTTTTTCTCTCTCCTTACTTTTCCACATTCAATAATTCTAATATTGTTATACTTAACATTCATAAATTTGATACATTCACTATCCACTGTACTTATTCAGTTACTTAACATTGATATTATCTTTGACATGAATTTAATTTTTTTCTTTATCATTTCATAATAATATTTTTTTTATTTTTTTCATTCACATTGATTGTTTTATATTTTAAAAGTAAATTCAACCCAATATTTCCATATACTCTGACCAGAAATAAAAAATTCATCACATTTACTACTGTTTTATTGAAATCCAATTTACTATTATAGATAAAAACATGAAATTTAATTTAATAAATCTACCAAATTTATTCAATTACTCACTAATATGTAATTGATGTGAAGATGGGGTTTTATTCCTTTGCACTCTAAAATTGTATTGGTTCAGCGGACACTAATTAATTGTTATTCTAAGATGAAATTTTGTTTTCATGGTGTTTAGTATCAAATATATGTCCATCGATGTCATAATTTTACCACGTTTTTATATTTAACCAGTGCCACCTACAAACCATCTCAATTTTCTTGATACTTTTAATTTACCATACATAGTCTCTGTAACCATTGAAAAAATGTTTTTGTATACTCATTCAATATCTTCATATCTTCATTTTCTAGATAAATTTGATTTAACTCATTAATATGTGATGTTATATATGGTTGAGCATCATTTATATTATTAAATATTTATAAATGGGCTTGATTTTATTTTTGACCAATCAATGACTTTATGTTTAATCCATAGATCACATTTCCCTTAAAATAGACTCATTCATGATGGGATATAAAAAAATTGATGTTCTATACTGAATAAAATTATTCTTTATGAAAATCATTCACCTCCTCATAAATATATTTCTCAATAATGGAGTCTTCTAGTCGATATGTATTTTTAACATACCCCTTCAACATTTCCAAATTCCTTTAAAATTAATATATAAAATGATGATATATGGAACCCCAAATATATATTTCCCACACAAAATAAACCTTTAATTATTCCATTATATATAATAAAATATGGTTTAAATTAAATTTCTAGTTCACAATGTATATATAATTCATGGTTCTCTAAACTTTTCAACAAATTCAATTCCATCACTTTATTGTAAATGGAATTGAATAAATAAAACACCTCGATGAGGTTCAATTATACATGTATTAGTAGTATTATATGTAATTAAATAGGTATGATTTATTCAATCATGATATGATATTATTTATATTTCATTCCTATTCACTTAAAATCATTTGGAAATATAAAATTGTCTACAATTAAGAATAACCATGCGACACTTTACCGCGGAGTCACTATAAAAAAATAATTTTCTCCCAATAAGATAATGTAAAACATGTTGGAGGAGGGAATTTTCATATTCGTTTAGGTTTTATATCTAACACCAAAATTATTCACATTTATAGAATGTTTAATATTGCATTCAACCCATCCATAGTCTTTACATTAATATCTAATAATAATCTGATTAAACTATCACGAGAATTATTATCAATATACAAGACATCAATTTTGTTCATAGCCTCATGATATCTCTAATTTAAATGTTTAAAAAATATTTATTCTTTCTTCTATATATATTTTCCTCACTAGATTATTGGGTCTTTTTGAATGTTACATTAATGTTTTTTTCCCTCCCATAATATTGATCTCTTGAAAAAGTATTTGGAGAAACGTCAAACTCAAATTATCTGTTGAAATAATTTTTAAAAAATTTTATAATAGTAATAGATAGAAGAAAACATTTTATGATCCATGAATATAGATTTTTTCCCATGTTGTAGTTGATAATATTATGTTACCTCTTTTCAAATTGGACAAGTTTTATTCCTTTAAAGAGTGTATCTAGAAAAAATTCCATATGCTCGTAATTTTTTTATAGTGAACATAATCATTACTTGTAATTGAAAATATTCCATTTTATAATAATTATACACTCTTGTACCTTTCTATAAAAATTTTCAATTCATCAATTACTGGTGATAAGAAAACATCAATATTGTTTCCATGATGTTTTAGTTCAGAAGTAATTAAATTCAACATCATATGTTTCTAATTCATACAAAAATCAAGAGATACATTGTAAATTACCAATAAAGTACATGAACTATATTTTCTATTAAGTATCTACTATGGAATAATTCCATTTGTGAACAATAAATCTCCATCAAATATTCACACATCTACAGTTCATCTTTACCGTTTTGAATTATTTGAATTATAAAATAAAAATTCAAAAACAAGTAATTGTAGAATGAAACCAAATTGACTTGCTGAGTGTCTTGGAAATTTATAAATCCAAATATTCTTGTTCATTCAATATATACTATTATGTATCATATTTAGGACACTCTGACATACTTTCTTATTTATTCCAATATAGAACACATTCATTTAGGAAATCATGTATCTTATTTTAACATAAAACCATTAGGTATAATATTTTCTTTACAATATAATTTCAATCTCGAAGATCATTTTCTTCAGGAAGTATTTATTTAAATATCTTTATAAACTTTATAAATCTATTTTTATCCCATAAATTTTTATATTTCGTGTTAATCAATCTTGACATAGTTTATAAAACTATAAATTTTATACAATATCGATACAATGGTTTTTCATCATCACCGTATAGTATCTTGATCATTGGTGTTTCTAAAAATTTCCTCTAATCTAATATCTTGAATCATTTATACAATTTCATCATACTTATCTTCTTGAAAATCATCATCATCAATAAATCATGAGTTTTTCTAAATTTCAGCATGACAAATAAAAGTGTTATAACTCAGATAAAAACCATAAAAAATTAAATGATCATTGATTTATTTTTTAAAAAAATTTATATTTTGACATTTCAAACAAGGATAAATTAATAGGTCATTTCTTCGAACATTTTGATTTAAAAATTCCAATAGAGGCAACTCCTTCCTTATATTCATCATCATTTCACCTTACCTTAAGTTAACTATTACTCATTAACACCTATTAAAAATATCATCTATATAAATTACTATATATTGAAATTGAATTCAAAATTTACTTTTTCAAATAACAATACAAAAAAAATAAAAAACATAATATAATTTTCCAAATTATTTTTGAATGTTAAGAATTTTTTTATTAACTTATACAATAGTAATCTACACACATGTTCTAGAATTATAATATAATAGTTTCTGAAAAAAAAATATTTATTATATAAAATATAAAAAAATACTAAATATGATAGTCACATTACCATACCCTAAGTTTAAAAGTTATATAATTCCTTTTATTTTTTCAAAATTTAAATAGTAAAAAAATAATCCTTCTATAATATCTAATATTTTATATTCATAAACAATGAGATTAAAAAAATTCATTATATATTTAAGCATGAAAAAGTTTAATAATAAAGATAATATAATATTCTTGTTTGTAAGGGGATGTTCTAAAATATATTTATTTGATCTAAATAAGGATTTACTATATTAATAACAAAAAATAAATAAAGGAATTATTTTTAGAGTGTGATTGTGTGAGAATATGATTCTTTATAATATAACCATTTCATGTGAAGTAGAGTAAACCTATTTTTTCAAAAGTATAAAAATATGGAAAAATAATTTTTTTAAGACATAAAGTAAGATAGTTAATAAAATATTAAAAAAATAAGCTAGTTTATGCATGATCATTTTAAGGGAATGAGAGACCTTATTGGAAAATCATTTTATGACCCAATATGTAATCATTGTATATATCAATTAATAATTATTTTAGAACTAATTTAATTGATTAATATCATAGAATCATTTTATAGTAATGCGGAATACCTTCATCCACTAGAAATTCATGGTTACGGATAATTTGGACTTCATATTTTTCAACATGATGGATTATCTAAATATATACTCATTATGTACATCATAGTGCAATACAAACGTAATGAACAATGGCCTATTTGATGGAGAATATAAAAATTTATTATAATTAAGTAAAATTACACAAAATTTTATATTTAGGTTATATATAATACAATATACACACAACATTTATTATTATATAACTAATAAATCATGAATACCTTTCATCGCAATGAAAACAACCAACTAGCCCTAAGCACCCCATCATCATGTAATCATTGTATGATTAACTACTACTTATTACTTGGTGTATATCATCCATGACATAACATAATCATGTAAAAATTAATTAAGGACATAAAAATACATTATATATTGAAATTAATTAAAACTAAGAATAAATTTCTTGGAAAATAAAAATTGGAGAGGCGGGAGGTGTCCGAGAGTGATGGTGACGAAGGATGAAAAGGTGACTATGACGGAAGTGACAAGTGAGGGAATAATGATGGAGGTGATTGAGGGAAGCATCTATACTGGAGAGGTAAATTAAGAAAAATAGATATCAATTGAATAATGTTTCAAAAAAGTATATTAGGGTTCATTGAGAGAGAAATAAATAATGTGACTGGAAAAAATAAAATTTGGTTTGACCTATTTCTTTTTAAAATGGTTTTTTCTATCATTTATCTAATAACAGATTAAGAAAATATATTTTTTAAATCTATTATAAGATAAAAATTGTATAAATAATACTGATTCGTTTTTTATTTCATTTATCGAGTAAAAAATGTTGAAAGACTATTTATAACATCACATTTTCATAACTGATGTTATAAATGTGTCATATTATATAATTTTTTCACTAGTTTTCTCACATTTATCAAGTTTTTTTACATTTAATAAAATATCTACACTCTTATTTTTTATATCTCTTCAATATCAACTCTCTTAGTAACTATTATAGATAATTTTTCTTCAACCTTCATCATTTTTCATTGATTCATACATAATATTAGTTCAAAAACATCATAAATAAAGGGTTTCTCAATGAACATATCCATCTGATGTTCCAAAAAATAATTGTTATTTCATTTCTCATATATCATGGAAACAACTCACAATTATCCATTACTTCACACTATGCATATTGATATTAAATATAAATTTACCTTCTCAAATCTAGTTGGACACTTGAAAATCTCTATGTGACCATCTCATAAATCCCCTAACTAAACTCCTTTAATGTGTTAACATCTATGAATAAATATTTTCTAAATAATGGTAGGACATTTACTAATAATTATTATATTTAACTATCTAAACATAATATTCAAACATATTTACTTCACTACAACTAATTATATGATGTGAATAACATCTATTAATTTAAATATGTCAGATAATTTCTAATTTTTATGCTATCATTATCTTGGAACCTTTCGAATCAAAATTTTTTTTATCATTTTGGTGAAAAAATTAAATAAAACCATTTATATTAAGATCATTATTCACTTGTATATAATAAAAACCTTTAGGTCATTGATTGACATTAACATTTAATTATGACATCATAATCATCTATTTGTTGATTTTTTTAACTTCTACAAGCTCTAACATACTCCCAATAGACTCTTATAAATTATATTTTAACTAAATATATTTTTAGGACAAGCACTATTTTATGTTATATAATGACACTTATTTCTCTTATCGATATATTTAACTATTGAATTATAAATCAACATATCTCATATATAAATTTCTGTGTTTAAATAAATATCCCAGAAAATAAATTCTTTATTCAATAAAATATAACGCTAATGGGTAGTGGTAAATCTTTCTATTGTATATTAACTGATATCATGGGTAAAAAAATTTAATATTCAATAAATCACGTTTTATCCTTTATTTTCAAACCCAATTGTATAATGAGAAGAATAAAAGACCACATATATCTAAATAGCCAGATCATTTTATTTAAAATAACTATTTGAAAATAATCAATATATTTTCATGAAAGATAATAAAAAATGAGATACAATACATATTTTTTATTTAAAATAATATCAGATTTGATATAGTCTATCCAATTACTTGATAAATTAACTCATTTTTCAATTCTTATAAAGAAAATATTTGTATCCATTAACTCTTCCTCGGCATAAAACACTTGTATATTTATAAATATTATAAAATATAGGTATCATATACAATTAAAATATAAGAACTGATTTCTATGACACTAATACCTAATATATAATCTTTATAGGGTTTCTTATCTATTACACACACCCCCACCCCCATAATGTATTTTGGTATATTCAAACCCAAATAATTAATCCTAAAAAATGAAAACATTTCCCATCCTATCTGATACCACATTTAGGTTTCAATGGCCCATACTAAGTATTCGAATTCCCAATATTCTATTTATGGATTAAAATTCTATAGCTATGTAAAATCATCATATAACTATATCCTAAACGACTCATGTTATGATTATTCATCCTAAAATAATTTATGTGATTATTTAAACATTTATTGAAATAATTCAAGTTATAATTTCAAATAAATTACTATAACTTTTTCATTGGTGATTGAAAAAGGAATTTCATGGATTGATCTAATCTTAAATTATAACCCATCAACTCTAGGTCATTAAAGTACCTAATAATATTGAGTATATTTGTAGGCAATGAATATCCTTTAGTTATTTCTCTTTTAAATAATGTTTTTCAGACCTCGTAACTCTCATGCCTATAAATTTCTTTATAAATCATTTTTAGGTTATCTATCAATTTAGTCACATATATGTTCTCATGTTTATTATATAACTTAGTCATTGCGTTCATAATCATTAGAGTGAATACAAAAATAGAATACTTCATATTCATCTCATAAGCATCTAGATCCATTTTTAAAATAGATTCACTAAACAGATGATCAAGAAGGGGTTACACTAAGATATAAGAATTTTATTCATTATTAACAAATATTATTATATTTTTATACCATCTAAATAGGTTTATTTCATTAAGATTATCCTTTTATAAATTTTTCCTCAAAATTATGGTTAATGGTGATAAAGTTATTTTATCTATAATATAATATTTTATCATATGAGTATCATATTTTATAATCATTTAATAATTCCTTTTATCATATTTTACCTCACTAAAAGTATGATCTTTTTTATTATACATCATATCCATTAGTGGTCTAAGATCTATATTTCAATAAATATTTGAGTCCAATTTGGTTTTTCTATCTTGAATTGGATATTTAGGTAGAAACTTGTGTAAATAACATCATATATGACTCTTAGATAGTTGATTAGACAACTCCTTTCTCACTCTATTGTAGAGATTATATCAACTCAATTCCTCTTGTGTCCTAACCATTGGGGTTTCATTGCTGAGTGTGGCCCAAATAACATGCCAAAAAAAGACACATAATCCTATTACGTTCACCAATATTTTAATTTTCATATTCAATATAATCCAAGGCCACCATGTCCTAACACCAATCTACTTATTTGGATGATTGAGGTTATAATAATTTCTCACTTTGTAAAGACTCTAACACTTAATATTTTGAAAGTATTTTTTATATTTCCCCATATTATATTATATATTCACCTTATGTATTCATTATTATAATGATTTAGTTTTATATACATCCCCTTCAAACAGATTAATATGTGCAAAATATATTATTGTGTAGCATATTATAAATCACATGATATGTGTTACATTCCACCCCCCCCCCCCCCAATATAATTATATATGTGAATATTTCAATATAAATCATATATAAACCATCATAAACCATTTCATATAAAGGTTTAGAATGATACAAAATAAAAATTACCATATGAAAAAGTATTGTTTGATAGGTATCCAACCCCCAATTATCTAAACCAATCCTAACCACTCATACTGGTGACAAGCCTGACCCAAAGTAAAACTATCCATATAACAGTATTCATGAGAGGTCTCCAATATAATCCCATCACCTAATATATATAAATCATAACCAACCATTACTATTGAGTTCATTACCTTTAAAAAATGTTTAATGTGACAAAACGTTATATCATACTTATCATGTAACTTCTTATATGCATGGTATGAAATATATAAAAATATTTTAAAATAATATAAACTAAAGTATATATTCATTCATAATATAAAAAATTTATATTCATGAATAAAATAAATCAAGGAATATAGTAAATAAATAAATAATTTTGAAATTCAGAAATAAAATTTTAATTTATAAGAATTTCAGAAAAAAATAATTAACAATCATTACAATTCAAACAAATTTATTGAAATTTTATAAATCAATAAATATGAACATTTCGCATTTTTTTTAAATATAAACTATTTAATTTAATATTTTATATAGTTTAAAATATAAAACTATTCATATTATATATATATATATATATGATATTTTTGAAAATATAAGAATTTATTATTCTATATATACATTTTATACTTTATATAAACATTTTACATAATTTAAATATAATATATTCCATTTTACTTTATTTAACCCTCGATAAAATACATTGAAACCCATTTTTGTAAAATCTGAATAAATTTCCAAATAATTCTTTCGAATATGAACATCTCAAAATATTATTTATAAAAATATATAAAATAACTTAAAATATTTTATATTTAGCCTTGATTTTCAATACATAAACACATTATAAATCACCTTTTAATTATTAGAAAAATTATGATAAAATTATAATTTCATACCATGTAAAATAGTCTTCTTAATATTACAATTTAATGTTAAATTTGTTTATTTATTAAATTATTAATAAATATTTGATAATTTATGATAAATATTTTTTAATTAATCAATGATTTATTAGCATGTTATAATTACTAATTAATTTTTAAATGTGTAATAAATTAAATTAGTTTCTCAAAATATAATTTCTTATAATTTAAAAATATTTATTAATTATATATTAATTTACTATATTATTTGAAAAAAACATTTCAATATCAATTTATTGTTCACATGTTTCATAAGAAGTGGAAAGAACTAATTGATATCACTGATTATAATAGAATATATTTCGTATCATATTTATTATATGGTTTTTTATTTCAGACAACATTAGAATCATGAAAAATTAAGATTGTACACTATGAAATTATCATACCACACACAATGAATCAATGAAACTAAAGGATTATAGTAATATTATCATTTAATATATTCTTAGGAGATATTATATCATATATCATGATGATCCAATAACTCAGAAAAAGCCATGACATATCACAGTTTACTATATAATCCATGTTATATAATAAATAGTACATGTTCTTCATTTAAGAACATAAATTTTAAATAAAATGATTATGGATATTATTTAACACCATTGATGGGTTTCTATGGGGAAGGATAATATTTCCTTGGTGTTCATGTCCAAAAAACTAACTGAAATGATCATTAATACCCAAATGGTCATATCCCTCTCAATAAAGATCCACTAAAGAAACTTTGGAAATTAATCAAACAAATAGTCATCAATTACGTATGTATATAAACAATTTAAAAAATCATAAAAAATTTACTCTCACTACTATATTCACAATATTTTTAACCTTATATTATGGCTTGAGAAAAATAGTTGTCCATGAGGTACCAAAGCCTTAATATTTAATTCATTTTCCCATAAAATTATTTTCAATCAATAAGAAAAAAAATATTAATATTTGACAAGTGTGTGTGAATAAAAATATGAAACTAATTGAAGAAATATTTTTCTAATTTTTCTCATGTTTAGGTTTACTAATACACTCAATAGTGTGAAAATATTCAATATCTAACCTATTTTTTATTCTTATGTGATGATTCCATCATTAAATTATTAGTTAAGGAAATTATTTTTAAAAAACCACTTTATTTATTTCATATTATAATTGACAAAAAATAGTATATATCTAAAATATAATACTGGGCAATAGGAAATAATCATTGAATACTAACTAATAGGAAAATTACATGTAAAAGGAATCACACTTCAGGGGTCAGACTCGATCTATTTATCCCTAATACAAATCATATTTATAGGACCTTCATAGATCTCCTACATCTATAATTTTTATTTCCATAAAATTCTTACCATCAAAAAAATTATAACATCACCTCATGAATTAAATAATTAGTGTAAAACTAGAATTTATAATAATTTCATAGAAAAAATAAATGAATATTGATATCCAAACATCCACTCACACTCAATCATTAATTATAGTATCCACTTTACACCATGGGACTATCTATATGGGTATGATGTTTCTAAATTTGACTAGTATTCCCATAAATAGTTTCCAGTCTTTCCTATGTTTCCAAATCACCTATTGATCTCCATTATATTCCATCATTGATTTTTATGTCAATTCTAGATCGGTCACATCTTTGTAAATCCATGATTTTCGGTGGAAGAATAAAAATAAGAAAAAACTAAAAATAATAATAAATTTGAAACAAAATAATTAAATAATGGTAATTACAAATATTGATAAAATAAAAATTCATTCATCTAGTGAACAAGGATGATATGAATATTTATTAATATGATGATCAGTATCCCCTAGGGCCTCTACGTTATTGAGATCCCCAACACCTTTAGTGATGATAGAATAAGAAAGCATGGGAGGAGGGGTAAAATTATTAGGCCCTAATTTTTTAAACCACATAGTGTCTGTATTATTTTTTCATTTAATATGAAGGTAATAAGTATGATGAAAATATACAGTTAGAAGAGTTTATTTTAAGAAAGATGAATCACCCATGAATAATGAGAATAATTAATAAAGTCTAAATCCAGGTGTGATTACATGATGAGTCATGAATAATACATTAGAAGAGAATAAACCCTATACATAATGGAAATATTTTTGAGTTCCCAATCATAAATTTGAGAAGAATATTTAACTCCCCTAGAAGGTTTTCTGTACAAGAAATATTTCTTTAAACAATTTTTATAGTATATTTTAGAACCTTGTAGCCCCATGTTATATGTTCCCTCTTATTTGATACATATTAAAAGATTTTTAATAAGAGGGAAAAGGTTTTATCCAATATTTATAATGGAAAATAAGTAAGTTATATATTACTATCATTAGATTAATTGATATCAATACATAAATATAAAACTATTTGATTTTTTTCACCATTATAAAATATTCCCTTATTATTAAAGGTTAAAAATTATTTGATATTTTTATACCAATATATAATGGAAAATAAGTAAGTGATCTAATAATATCATTGGATTTATTGTTCCATCGAGATTACAGATTGATAAAACAATTAGCTCCATAAATTAGTTGGTTGAAGGTCAACTTTTTGATATTCTATGTGTTTAATCTATTTAAGAAAATTAAATAAATTTTAGGAAGGTGTGTTCCATATAATTTTGTGTTATCTTAGATGCTGCAACATTTTGATTAATACTTATGAAAACTAATGATAACATGGATGATATTTAAGAATGAAAATATTGAAGGTTTTGTGGTAGTGAAATATCATTAAAATACTCTAAGGTTTATTCATTTTCTATATAAAGTATTGGAACTATTTTAGTATATATTGTTGAGTCAAAATGTTTTTTGACTTTCCCATTGATATTTTGTTTTAGAAATCAAAAATTACTTATTGTTTTCATATATGTTGTATTATCATCGTAATCATATATTGTTTCTTTACAATGGAAATCACATATATTTTTTTCCATCGTAACCACACATACTATTATTCTAAAATGTAATTATATGTTTTTTGTTTTACAATCGTAACCACATTTGATATTTTCATAATCATGCATCATAACTAGGATATGAATCATATTCATATTATGCATCATAATCCTACATTGTAACCGGGTTAAGTATTTTATCATAATCAAGAATCGTAACAAGGTTATGAATCATATTCATGTTATGCATCGTAATCATTGATCGTAACCATTTTAAGTATTGTATCATAATCATGAATCTTAACCAGGTTAATTATTGTATCATAATCATGAATCGTAAACAGGTTAAGTATTTTATCATAACCATGCATCGTAACCAGGTTATACATCATAATCACATTGTGCATCATAACCATGATGTGAGTTATATCTATGTTAAGCATTGTAACTGTATCGTAATCATGATATGTGTTGTAACTACAATATGCATCAGAATTAAGATACATATCATATCCTAGTAATTTATCGTACTCACAAAATTCATTGAACTCATGTGTTACTCCAATACTGCATACTTGTTTCAAATTACTCATTCTTTCATTCCTTTGTACTTATTGTTTTCTAAAAAAGATGTCGTCGAATTAGTTATATACCAATCAAAATGTTGTCATTCATTCTATTTTGTTTTGATCGTTATAATGTTGGGTGTCCAAGTCCCTCCAATTTTTTTGGATAAATATGACCATTGGAGGAAATATGTCCATTAGAACATGAGGCCTATAAATAGGAGTAATTCAAATGAGAAAAAGATCATGTTTTCTACTATCAAATTCTATAGGGAGATAGTGTTACTTCTCTCTTTCTTCATGTGAGGGCCTCGAAGATACAAGAAGTAAATGTCTTATTTCAAGTTCTTGTATTTCTATAAGTGATTCGTTTTTCCTTGTTTTCCTGATCATTGTTATAACAATTGAGGGATTTCAGGGATAGGAATAGGTGATTCTGATCATCGTATTAATGGATTTCAAGTGTCTGAAAGATCAAGGATCCAATTACCTTGTTAATCGAGGGCATACAGGGATAGGAATACAGCCATGTAGATCATTGAATCAAGGTATTACCAAGGTGGTGGTAAGAAAGAACTTTTATCCTAGGTGAAAGGATACCCCACTCTTTGGGATAAAAGAATTGTAATACCTTTTAGTTTACACTACTATTGGTAATAGAAAGGGAGTCATTGTGTTTCTTATTTCTATTCATATTCTTTTCTATTGTTATTGTTTCAATTATGATTAATTTATTACATATTTTATTATGATATTTTATGTGTTTTATGGTAGAATAATTTCCATTTGTATTACACTAATTATTGTATTCAATTCAAATACAATTTGTTTCATTACTGGTGGTATTACAACCTATCATATCCATCAGATCTAAGACTCGTATAGTCATTTGTATTGGTTTTTAATTGTATAAGTTTATGACCTGTTAAACTAAGTTATTTCTTAAGAGTTTAAATACTATGTTTTTAAACATAAAATTCACCCCCCCCCCCCCCTTGAATTGTTCCATCTAAAATACACTTACATCTATATTACGATCCAAGAATTGGTATCAGAGCATATTTCCACTGATTTTTTTACATGCTTTATTTCATTCAATAATAAAATTATATTTCATTAACAAATACTTTTATTAAATTTACGTACTACACTAATGGGTGGAGTAGACAAGTGTTGTTCTATAAGATTTAGGGAATGAATATTGGATCAATTGACTAACTAAACCCAACCAGAAAACATATTTTTGATGGGAATTATTTTGAGTACTCAAGAGATTGAATGAAGACATTTTTTATTAACACTGGAGTGGGAAACCTTGTCATGCTTACTGAAGATTAAAAAAATACCAGACAATGGTTTCAGAACCTTCACAAAGCAAGAGAAACTATAATATAAACTAAATTACAAGGTATGCAATACTTTGTTGTGTTCTATGACTAGGAATATATATAGTCAGATATCATCATGTGAAACCGAAAATTGTATCTAAAAGAAATTGGAAGTTTCATATTTTGTTACATCTAAAGTTATAAAAACAAGAAGAGATATGCTCTGAGTGAAATATCATGGATTTTTTTCCTTATAAAGAACTGGTATGCAAGGTGAGAAAAATATTTATAATGATCGTAAATAGCCTATAATCCATGGGTGAAAAGTTTTATGATTATGAAGTTCTAGTAGATAATATAATAGATATAATTCAAATGAATGGGAATAAAAAATGGTATCTGTTGATGAGAATAGAAAATTTACTCAAATCACTCTTGATGAAATTTTTGTAACTCTCTTACAGCATGAAACAAGAATGAAAAGAGACGCAGATTTCAAAAAAAAAGCACGGTAATAGAAGTGTAGCTTTTAATACTTCATCTAAATCCAATATCCTATAAAATATAACAAGATACAAATATATGAAAGCTTTTGTTATATTATAATATAGTGAAAGTGATCATTTAGAGAATTAATTAGCTAATATTTCTCGAGGAATGAACAAGATTTAGGGAAATAATTTTTTTCTGTATTGTTTCAAAAAGAAAGATATAAAGGACATGAAATAATCAAAAGTAACATGTTATGAATATAAAAGAGCAGGTTATATTAGACTAGATTTTCATTTGATTAAAAGAAAACATAAGAAGGATAAAAATTCATAAATAAACAACAAAGGGTATTAAAATTCAAAGACAAAGATAGTCTTGAAAGTAAATGATACTTGGAGTGAAAGTGGTGGTGATTCATCTGACGAATCTTATGAATTTGAATCTTATAGTAAGAAGAACATTGGACTCCTAGCTATACTACAGATATAAAATCATAGTATCATGGATAATGTACACAATATAGAATATCTTACAAATGTATCATTAAATTCCAGTTACCTTGATGAGAAATATTCTTTCTCTTTGGATGAAGAATCTCCATCACTAGAGGATAATTTTCCTTCTTTTTAACAATTATCCATATTTTTCATATTACTTGATAAATAGAATTCCAAACTCAAGAAAAATATTGATAAGAAAAATTCTAGAATATCTATTCTTACAAAAGAATTATTAGATATTTCAAAATATCTTGATATAAAAACTTTTAATTTTGAAAATAATTCAAAAAAACTTATAGAATAAAATTCTTATAAGGATAAAATTTTTAAGTACATTGAAAAAAAATAATTTATAGACAAAAAATTTAAACAAAAAATAATTCCAAAATAATTTCTTGTGAGAATGATAATTTAATCATTAGACTGAAATCTGAAATTTTTCCCTTAAGAAACTTTTATAAAATTTCATTACTGGAAGGAAAGAATTTTATAAAATGTTTTCTCAAATTCTTACTATAAATAATAGTTCTAGAATTGGTTATAATCATTCAAAACTGATTGTTATTCATAACTATTTTGTTCACCAAAGTGCTCCATTATGCACGAAATTACAATTTGGTGGACATTGGGAAAGAATTTTAACTCTTATTAAAACTAAATACTTATGATTTCATAAATCTCAGTTTTCAAAACAAATTTTGATTCCTAAAATTCTTTTATCTAAAATTTTTAGATCCAAATAGGATTGGGTTCTGAGAAACTAATTGTTTCTTTTTTAGGAAAACAAAATGTGTACCAAAAACAAGAATATTTGGTATATTGATAGTGTTTTTTCTCGACATATGACTGGAAACAATGATTTCTTTGAAAATTCCATATAAATGCAAGGTATAAGAGTGAGCTTTAGAGATTATTCTTATGTAAAGATCATTGGAATAAGTAGTATTCTTATTTTTTGAAAATTTTTAATTTAAAATGTTTTTTTTTTTGAAAGGACTTATGCACAACCTTATAATCATAAGTCAATTATTTGATGAAGGTTACCTTTTTAATTTTTGGAATGAAAATTCTTCAGTTCACAATTACAAGGATTAATTCATTCTCTCTACCCATAGGCATGAGAATGTATACACACTTAACTTAGATGACCTTAGGCATGAAGACTTACCATGATTAAGTTCAATGGAATAACAATCTTGGTTATGGAATAGAATGTTAGGACACTGTAACCTTTGGAAACTTTGTAAACTCTAAAAGAAAAAGACTTGTTAAGGATCTACTGGATCTAAGGTATGATTCTAGAATTTTTTTTTACCTTTTTCAATTTGTAAAGAAACATAAAACTATATTTAAATCAATTATTTAAGTTTTAACATATAATTCATTACAGTTAGTGCACACATACCTTTTAGGTCCTACACAAATTGGAAGCATTGGAGGAAATTAGTATGTATTTTTTTTAGTTGATGACTACACTAGATTTACCTGGGTATATTTCCTAGAAAATAATTCTGAAGTTGTTTTCTATTTCAAAACATTTATACCCAATGTTAAAAATGAGAAGAACCTACAACTGATAACTATTCAAAGATATTATGGTGGAGGATATTAAAATTTGTATTTTGAATCCTTTTTCAGTATGAAAGGTATTACTCACAAATTATAATCTCCAAGAAACCCTCAGTAAAATGGTGTTTTTGAAAGAAGAAATTTTATTCTTTAGAAAATGACAAGAACCACATTGAGTGAATACTCAACTGCTAGGAATTTCTGGGTTGAATCTTTTAATACTGCTTGTAATACTAAAAATCTAGTTTTAACTAGGACCTTTCTTAATAAAACACCTTATGAATTGTGGACTAACCAAAAACCTAATGTTTCTTTATAGAAAACCTAACCTTTTACTTATAAAATTACATTATTTTATGCATAATTATACTTCAACGTATAAGACAAGGATCGTTAAGTCTAGTGTCTTGGAAGACTAGGTACATAAAACTGAAAACATGGAACTAAATATAAAATATCTTTATTTAGTCTTCATAATTATCTCCTAACATACATTGAGATCTTACATCTGCATAGGGTACCATGGGGATCACATAAACAGTTGGATGAGCTAAAAATCCCAGCAAGGGAATATACATAAGAATAAATATTTAGTACATGGTTTAGAAGGCACAACATGATGATATAAATAGGCATGTAACATATGGAATCATAAAATTTAAGAATAGGATCATTTAAACATGGAATCATATAAATGTGGAAGAAACATAAAATATGAATTTAGTTTGAGTCAAGAATAACCTCCAAGACTGTTTCCCATAGTATCACAAGCCAAGGCTAACTGCCAAGGCCGTTACACATAGTTTCACAATCCAAGGATAACCTCCAAGACCGTTATACATAACGTCTCATGAGACTAAGCTTTAACCAATGCATTGGAGCACTATTTGGGTGAAAAAATATTAAATTTCATGATTATTTTTTCCACATAAATAATTATACATAGTCAACCTTATGTAAACATAAGGGTTACCCATGGAAAATTTGGGTACCACAATCATGACTTAAATCCTAACCAAAGGGGAATATCATGAAACTGTACATGAAAGAAAGGAATTAGAACATAATTGGATGTTAATAAGGTAAAATAGGAATATATCATGGTAAGTGATGTCTAACATAAGTGAAAACATGTAATAAATGTATTTGAGAAATTTTAGCATTAAAACATTTTTGTGCGGTTTTAAGGAAAATACTATAGAACTTTTAAAATAGAAAAAAGAAAAATATTTTATATAAAACCAAAATTTAACCAATAAGGTTTTCAAAACAGAAATACTGATTTTATAAAGATAATGGTGGCTTAAAATAGAGGATATAGTGAACTTGAAAATGGGTAAAAATTTGGGAAGTTCCCTTAAAACGAGTTTTCTTATTGGGAAGTATCGAGGAGGGAATCACTTAAAATCATGTATAACCCCAAAAGATAATGAGGGATGGATATTTAAAAATGAGTATGGAGAATATAAAAATACTTTATAAGCTGTATATAAAAAATAAAGGACAACTTTATTTGGGTAAAAAGAAAGATAGATCAACACGAATGAAGAAAGGCAGTTCGGGTAGAATTCCTTATGGATAATCGGGATAATATTGGGTGTACTTAAGGGGGCTTAAAGAGAGATAATGGGATTTAACTTATTTTATAAAACATTATGAAATTATGTGGTAGGTTTATAATCATACCCTATCACTCGTAATTACTCATAAGAGGTCATAACATAGAGTACAGTCTTGAATAAAAGTGAAATGGAGAGGATCCTTTACCTTATGTCAGAAGGTGTTCCTCCTTTTTTATCAATTACTTGAATAAAAAAAATTTGTTAATTAATTAATAATTCCATAACATCTTATATAAGTAATTATACCATTTTTTAAGTTCATTCATGTCCTTTTTAATGGGAAAAATGGTTCAATTTCATTGTTCGGGAATGTTTGTTTTTACAGTTTTCTTGAACGGATCACTTGTATTCATGATTGGAAGTTCCTTTAAAAAGTGTTTAAACATCCATAATTGTATTTATTTTTTATTTATGATGATATATAACTTTAAATGATATTATAAGTAAATTTTTTATATACCATGATAAAGAATCATTAGATAAGAATTGAATGATGACCGTTTGGGTTAATTCGGGCGGTTTTTCGACCACAACGAACTTGTTTTGTTTAATAATTTAGTAATATATACATAATTTTGTTATATAACATTAAATAGGATATAATAAATATAAAATATCATGGTTCAACCATAAAAATTGTTTCACAACCAGATCTAAAGCAGTAAATGAAAATGAAAACATGACGTTCTTGAAGGTGAAAAATTAACACCACACGAACAACAATTTCCTTTATAAAATAAAAAGAGCAGGAGAAGGGGGATGTGATGTTATATTATCCCATTAGTGTCATAACATTCCAGTATATTTAAGATAATGGAGTTACCATACCGTTTGTATGAGGATAGGAGGGTAGAGATTTAGGAAAAGGACATGAAATTGAAAGGATATTAAAGGAAAATAGAGAGAGGGGAATTACCTCTTGAATCCTCATTAAGGCACCTTAGATTGGTCTTTTTATGAGACTAGAATCTCTAAGACGAGGGTGAGTCTCTAGGGATGATTTTTGGGAAGATTTTAGACAATTATTAAATCTTTAGAGGTGTGAAGATAAGAGGTAAGGATGGGTGGTATTTATAGTGTTGGAGAGGAGAGTTTTCATAATATTTAATTCCTTAGTTTATTATTTTCCCTCAAGACCATAAATAGTGATAATTCCATGACCAAAAATAGTAATTTTTTCATGTGAATTCGAGATAATGTCCTTACATCATCCATACATAATCTTATGTCATCATAATTCATGTATTTAGTATTTATCATAAATTATCGTCTTTTACTATTCATCAAAAATTCAAGTATTTTAGAAAAATACAAAAAATTCACCCTAACCATTTTTCAATGTGTAGAATCCAAAAATTATATCAATTTTTCAAAAATAACTTTCTATATAAGATAAATTTAATTTTTAATTAAAATCATAATTTATTCCAAAAAAAATTAAAAACATTTATTTTCTTAATCCAAGATATAGGTATATCATACTCACACTTGAATATTATTTATATACTATCATAGGTATGGTTACTATTTATTAGGGTATGTCACTATTCATAAGGGTACCATTAATATTCATAAGGTTAAGTTAATATTCACTAAAAAATAATACTGTCATATTAGACTCCAAATAACTTACTGATCGTAACCGTGTATGTCATATTTTCTATATTCAAATCACAGAAGTGAAAACTTATGTTTAAAGGTCACATAGTAATTTTTAGTTCATTATGTTGTGATTTAATGTAATTATATGGAATATTTATAATAAATTAATTTCCATTTATAATACATTGGTTCATTACATTCTTCCCCACTTAAGAAATTTCTCGCTAGAAATTTTTTTTTACATTCTTTACCATAAACTGGTGTTAGTTTTTTTCCTCCATTACCTCCTCCAGTTCCCATTTATCCTCTCTGTATTTATGGTTCTGCTATATCACCTTGACCACATGAGTAATATTGTTACATAGAACATTATCTCTATGATCCAAGATTTTCACTGTCTTCTCCTCATAAGAAAGATCATCCACCAACTGAACCACCTCTGAAGAGAGTACATGTGAAGGGTCTGGTATGTACTTCCTTAAGATGGATACATGAAAGACATCATGTACATTTGACAGGGTAAGTGGAAGTGAAATTCGATAGGCCACCTCTCTTACTCGATCAAGGTTATCAAAGGGGTCGATGTACCTGGGACATAGCTTCCCTTTCTTTCCAAACCTCATGACCTTCTTCCACGGAGATATGCATAAAAATACAATCTCTCCAACTATAAACTCGTGGTCTTGTTGATGATTTTCTGCATAACTATTATATTGAATTTGGGATACCATGATATGATACTGATTATTATTCACCTTCTCCACCATTTCATTGATCATTTGAGGTCCTAGCAGCTTACGCTCACCGATTTCATCCCAACATGCTTTTGTTCTCCACCTTTTCTCATAAAGGGCTTCGTATAGTTCCATTAGGATGCTCGAGTGTAAACTATTGTTGTAGGATAATTCGACCAATGGAAGATGTTGGTCCCATAATCCTTTTAATTCCATAGATATTCTCTCAACATTTCTTACCATGTCAAAATAGTTCTCTTAGACTGGCCATCAGTTTGAGGATGATAGGTCGTACTGAAGATTAATTCACATCTTAGAGCATGTTGGAGACATTTCAAGAACTTTGAGGTGGATCTATGATCACGATCGGATACAATAGATATTGGTACTCCATGTATACTTACTACTTCTTTGATATTAATCCATGCAAGTTGATCCAATGATAATTCATCTCCTATTGCGATAAAGTGATATGTCTTCATAAGATGATCCACAATGACCCATATAGAATTTCTTTCTCTGAATTTCCATAAAAGTCCAGTGAAAAAGTCCATGGTAAAATTCTCCCACTCCCATGCTGGTATGGTTAGTGATTTCATCATCCCCTTATACTTTTGTCTCTCAGCCTTCACTTGATGACATACCAGGAACATTGATGTATATTCATCAATCTCCCTTTTCATATTGTCCCACCAAAAGTTTTCTTAGAGATCTTGATACATCTTTATGCTCCCTGGGTGAATCGAGAAGGTCGATCTATGTTCATCAATAAAAGATCCTTATTTTTCTATAGATCAAATGTTACAAATAATCATGACTCAAATCTTACAACTCCATCCTTGTCAATTTTGAAATCATAGGGTTTTCCATTTTTAATAGCTTCCACCCTTTTCTGAAGTTCAACATCTTTTCTTTTATCATCCTTTATTTTCTCTATAAGGGATAGCTGAGAAATAATTTGAGAAATTATTGATGATGTTACTACCTTAATGATTCCCATGTCCATTATATACAAATCTAATAAGATCAGATCCTTTTTAATTCTCATCATTGATAACGATGTATGAACTTTTCTACCTAGAGAGTCCTCCACCTTGATTTCCTTACCGGGATAGTAGGGGATTGAGCAGTCATAATCCTTGATGACCTATATCCATCTTCATTGGATCGTGTTAATCTCTTCCTATGTGAATATATATTTGAGACTCTTTTGATTAGTATATATCTCACACTTCTCCCCATAAAGATAATATTTCCAAGTCTTCAATGCAAATATCATAGCTACCAACTCCAAATCATGTGTAGGATAGTTTTGCTCATGGATTTTCAGTTTCTTGGAGGTGCAAGCTATTGCTTTATCATTTTTCATCACCACAGATCTTAGTCCCTTATTTGAAGCATCAATGTACACCACAAATAGTTCTCCACTTTTTGGGAGTGTGAGTACTGGCATAGTGATAAGCCTTTTTTTGAACTCCGTGAAACAATCTTCACATTCCTGAGTCCAGAAAAACATTACTCCCTTCCATGTCAGCTTGGTTATTAGGTTTGAAAACCATGAAAATTTATTCACAAATCATCGATAATACCCAGCTACACCCAGAAATATGTGGATCTATCTTATAGATATTTTGATGGGCCACTCATCAATTTCCTTTGTCTTGGAAGGGTCCACAGATATCCCCTTGCTGGTGATAACATGCCCCGAGAATGATACATCCTCCATCCAGAACTCAAATTTACTATATTTTCATATAGATTCTCCCTTCTTAAATTATTTAACATAGTATTCAAATAATCTCAATGTTCCTCCTTACTCTTGGATTATATCATAATATCATCAATAAATACTACCAAAAAAATTTCAAGGTAATCCCTAAAGAATCTATTCATTAAATTCATGAAAATTTCTAGAGCATTAGTGAGTCTGAAGGGCATCACTATGAACACATAGTGCTCACACCTCGTTTGAAAGGAAGTCTTGGGAATATCTTCCTTACTCACCTTTAATTGTTGATGTCTTGACCGAAGGTCCACCTTAGAGAAATAAACGGCCCCATGATTCTGATCGAACAAGTCATCTATCTGAGGAAGGGGATACCTTTCCGTTATCATGAGTTTATTTAGCTCACGATAATCAATGAAGTGGTGCATTGATCTATCCTTCTTCTTGAGTAAGGGGACTGGTTCACCCCATGGTGAAGCACTCAGGCATATAAAACCCTTCTCCATATTCTCCTATAACTGCTTCTCCATCTGTTCAAGCTCTATGGTGGACATTCTAAAAGGTGTCTTTGATATAGGTAGAAATATAGGATTAAGTTTAATTGAGAACACAATATCTTGGTCATAAGGAAGACCATTCAAATCTTCATGCAATACATCAGTGTATCCCTCATGATGGGTGTGTCTTCAAGCATGATTCTGTCCTTTAGCTCAATAATTTGAGGTAGAAATTATTTCTCCTAAGTAATTAATATACAAAATTCATACACTAATTCTAAATGAGATTCATCCTCCTCCTTACACTTGGAATGATTTGGAGGATTCTTTGAGATGTAAAGATTGATCTCCCATTACAGACAGTTGATGTTGGATTTGTATAAATATAGTCAATCCATGCCCAATATAGTGTTGAACTCCACTAAAGGAAGTAAGAAAATATTTTCTGGGAGGTTTGTCCCACAAACACTAACCAGGGAGGAGTTATAAACCATGGACTTAATAATTTCTCCATTAGTTTTTCTCAAAAATAAATTTTCCTACAAATTTTTAGGGGGTGTTTTAATAGTTCTACTAAACTTTCAATATATGAATGAATTAATTGAACCAAAATAAAATAGTATGTTATCTATTTTTGAATGAATAACTAGAATACCTGTCACTACATCATTGTTCGGCTCCACCTCAGCATTAGTGATATGATAATCACATCTTTGTTTCCTTGGAGGTTGTTGTTGATTTCCTCTGACAACCCTTGTCTTAGGGAAGTGGTTTGTATAATGAACATGCTTCTTACAGTTGTAACACTGCACCACTGGATGTGCGTTGATCTGAACCTTCCTTTCTTCTTCGACATTAGTGGTATTTTTCATTTCCCTTTGGTAGTTCTTGGATAGATGTCCCAGCATTCAACATTTGAATCAATTCATGGTCCCCTTTAGAAATTTCTGAGGATGCGTCTTCTCATAACTTTTACTAGTTGGATATTCACTCTTCTTTCCATCATGAGATTTTTTTGTTAAACCACCAATTGTTTCCTCCATTTTACACATCTTGTCACTAGGCCCACGTGACCACCAAGAGTATCCCATCTCTATTTAAACCTTGAGGGAAAAATGGACTATCTTCTCATAATTTTCGAAGTTTCATATCTCCAACACCTTCTATAGACTCGACTTTAGTTATCTAAAGAAGTGATCCACCTTGATTTCAATGTTCATGAAAAATACAAAGGTGTACCTTGAAAACCTTTTAATTTTTTCTTCATAAACCCTTATGGACTCCTATTTATTCCTCTTGAGACTGAGGAATGGTATTTCCATCTTGAGATGGAGGGTATGAGGAAAATATTTATTAGAAAACATCCTCTCGAATTCCTCCCAATCCATGGAATAAATTTCTTCTCTTCACTTTGTATTATTGATCAGTGTCCACCACTGATCAGCTTCACCATCAAAATGATAGACTTCCATTACAACTTTCCCTTCTTCTGAGCACTGGAGGATGGAGAATTTCTTTTCAATAGAGTTAATTCATTGTTCCGTGAGGAGGATATCTGAATATCCTCTAAACAAGGGAGTTATTTTCCACATAGAGGATTCTATGGAAACTTGCTCATTCCTTGGAGGAGGAGGATCTTAGACATGATTCGATTTATTATTCATAACTTGAGCCAGATGGGAAAGTACTTTGATGATTTTATGAGCACATGTTCTTATCGTATCAGTCATTTCATTAGGGTAGCAATATCATTCCATATCACATTAACTGTTGGAATGTGTTTTTCTATTTCCCTCCATAGACTAAGAAAAATAGCGTAATATTAGAGGGCTTGAAAACTTATCTGTTGAGAATAAAAATGAATCTTTGAACATAATAGGATAAACTTTTAAAGGATAAATATATCCTAACTTGGGATTACATAGGTTTAAATCTAGGTTATCCTTGATCTATTTCTTAACTTATATTCTTATGAGATTTTTTTATTATTTTAATAATGGTTTGTACTAAGATCATGAATTTACCAAAGCCAATCCCCTTGGAATGTCAAACCAAGAGTACCGCTTGATCCGTCGCCGTGTACCAGGATACCTCGAGTTAAGCCCGAAAATCTTTGTTGTAGTTTTCACTCCTAGGTAAATTTGTTACGGAGCTGACTCTACCAATTTGTATCGGGATAGAGATGTATTCTTATAATTAACATATTAATCTATACTTGAAAAAATTGATGGATTTTTTCTTATAATTTATATCATCTTTAAGGTTCTTACTAAAGTTCTCTATTCCTAATCTCCAAATGTAACTAGACCATCCTCTGATACCAACTATAGCGACTCCAACCTTTTACACATAAAATTACATGATTTTAATCATTATTATACATCAGAGTGCAATCCATGGATCATTAACTCTAGTGTCTTGGAAGACTAGTTACATAAAACTGAAAACATTGAACTAAATATAACAACACTTTATTTAGTCTTCACAAAGAGCACCTAACATACTTTGATCTCTTACATATTCATAGGGTACCCTTGGGATCACATTAATAATGGGATGAGATAAAAATCCCAACAAGTGAATATACATAAGAATAAATCTTTAGTACATGGGTTATAAGGCATAACATGTTGATATAAAAAGGCATGTGAGATATGGAACCAAAACATATAAACATAGGATCATTTAAACATGGAATCATAGAAATGTGGAAAAAACATAAGACATTAATTGAGTACATGTCAAGGCTAATTTCCAAGATCGTTTCCCATAGTACCACAATCCAAGGCTAACCGCTAAGACCATTGCACATAGTATCACAAGCCAAGTCTAACCACCAAGACCACCGCACATAAAGTCTCATGAGACTCAACATAACCCAATCCATTATAGATCGATCTTGGTGAACCCATATTAAATTTCATGAATATGTTTTCCACCTAATGAATCATACATAATCAATATTACAGAAACATAAGGGTTACCCATAGAAAGAATTGGATACCAAAATCATGACATAAAGCATAATCAAAGGGGTGTATCATGAAAGTTTCCATGAAAGTAAATAATTAGACCATAATTGGATTTTCATAAGTTAATATAAGAATATATCAAGGTAATTTATGTCCAACATAATTTAAAATATGTATGAAATGTATTTTATAAATTTTTTCATTAAAACATTTTTGTGCAGTTTAAAGGAAAATACTATAGAGTTTTAAAAACAGAAAAGGGAAAAATATTTTATATTAAACCATAAGTGAACCAAGAAGGTTATCATAACAAAAAGACTGATTTTATAAAAAAAATTATGTCTTAAAGAAGATGATTGGGTGAACTAGAAATTGGGTAAAAATTTGGGATGTTCCCTTAAAACGAGTTTCCTAATTTGGAAGGATCGGGGAGGCAATCAATTAAAAGAATGAATATCCCGGGACGATAATGGTGGATGGATATTGAAACATGAATTTGGAAAATATAAAAAGTATTTAGAATTTTGACATAAAAAATACAGCTTCATTTGGGTAAAAATAACGATAGAGAAATCGGAAGGAATAAAGGTGGTTCTGGTAGAATTCTGTATGAATTATCGGTATGATATAAGGTGTACTTAATAGTGCTTAAAGAGAGAGAGAATGAGATTTATAATATTTTATAAATCATGGGGATAGTATGGGGGAGGTTATTAATCATACCCCATATCTATAAATTACACAAAAAAGGGCATAACATAGAGCACAATCTTGAATGAATGTGAAATGGATAGGATCCATTGCCTTATGTCCAAAGGTGTTCTTCACTTATTTTTAACGACCTGAATAAAAAAATTAGGTTTATTAATTTATAAGTCTATAACCTCTTATATATGTAATTATACCCTTTTATGTTCATTCGTGGCCTTTGTAATCGGTTAAATGGTTCAATTTCTTTGTTTGGGAACATTTGTTTTTATAGTTTTCTTGAATGGCTCACTTGTTTTCATAAATGGAAGTTCATTTAAAATATGGATAAAAATACACAACTTTAAATATATTTTATTGATTATGTTATATAACTTTAAATGTTCTTATAAATAATTTTTTTATATTCCATGTGAAATAATCATTACATAATAATTTAATGATGATCGTTTGGATTGATTCAGGCAGTTTTTTTTACCACAACGAAATTGTTTTGTTTAATCATAGTAATATGTACATAATTTAGTTCCATAAAATTAAATAGGATATAATAAATATAACATATCCTGGTGAAACCATAAAAATGGTTTCATGACCTGATCTGAAGGCGGTAACGAAAAATGAAAACATGTTGTTCTTGAAGGTGATAAATTAACACATCACAAATAATGTTTCCCTATATAAAATAAAAAGAATAGGAGAAGGGTTTGGATGATATATTCTACCATTAGTATAATAAAATTATTTTATATGTAATATAATAGAGTTTCCATACCATGTGTATGAGTATAGGTGGGATAGATTTAAGAAATGAACATGAAATTGAAAGAAAATTAAAGGAATAGAGAGAGAAAAAAAATTACCTCTTGAATCCTCCTTAAGGAGACATAGATTGGTCTTTTCATGAGACCAGAAGCTCTAGGGCATGTTAGATGGGCTATGGAAGATTTTTGGTAAGATTCTAGACATGTTTTGAAGCTTGATATGTGTGAAGAGAATAGGTAAGGGTGGGTGGAATTTATAGTGGAGGAGAGGAGATTTTTCATAATATTTAATTCATTAGTTTATTATTTCCCCTCAAGACCAGAAATATTTATGATTCCATGAACAAAAATAGTAATATGTGAATGTTAATTTATGATGATAGCCTTATATAATCCATAAATTAGATGATGACATCATAATTCATGTATTTATCATTTATCATAAATTATCATATTTTACTATTCATAAAAAATTCAAGTATTATAAAAAAAACCCAAAATATCACCCAAACCATTTTTCAATGTGTAGAATCCAAAAATGAAATCAATTTTCAAAAAATAATTTTTTAAATATGATTAATTTAATTTTTAATTAAAATCATAATTTATTCAAAAAAAAATTAAAACATTTATTTTCTTATTCTAAGATATAGGTATATCGTACTCCCAGTTGAATCTTATTTCTATACTATCATAGGTAAGGTTACTATTCATTATGGTATGTTACTATTCATAAGGGTAATATTACTATTCATATGGGTAACATTACAATTCATTAGGGTGTGTTACTATTCACCAAAAATTAATTTGGTCATATTAGACTGAAAATAACATACTGATCACAATAGTGTATGTCATGTTTTTGAAATTCAAATCACAGAAGTGACAAAATTATATTTAAATCTCACATAGTACTTATTGGTTCATTTTTTTGTGATTTAATGTGATTATACGATATATTTAAAAGAATGGAATTTTCGTTGATAAATCATTGGGTCATTACATTCTTACTTCAGATTATTTGGATGTAAAGTGTTAATATTGAAAATAAAAGATAATTTACATAAATTTGCATCCAAATCGGATAAAGGAATATTTCTAGGTTATTCCAAAACTTCTAAGGCTTATAGAGACATTAATAAAAACTCTTGTACTATTGATGAAAGAGTTCATGTCAAATTTAATGAAACTGATCATTTTGTTTTTGAACAACCCCTACCTACATCAGCATATGTGTTTTCAAAAACTGATTATCAACCCTTGATTGAAAACTCTTCTGAAAAGGTAAATACTCGTGAAAATATTTCTCAGATATTCACCCCTGAAAAATTTTTACCTTAGGTTGATGAATAGATTTTACAAAAACTAAATCAATTGTTTCTTAAGAATAATCCCAGTTAAAATATCATTTGTGATGTAAATCAACCTGTAAGGACTATAAATTCCAAAAAAATGAAATAGAGAATCTTGTTTTTATATCTCAATTTGAACCTAAAACCTAAAATGAAACCTTAGGTGATGAGGATTGGATTAAAGCAATGAAGGATGAACTAAATGAATTTGAACGTTATCAAGTCCATAAATTCGTTTAAAGGACTAAAGAAACAACTATAATTGCTGTAAAATGGGTTTTTAGAAACAAATATAATGAAAATGAAGTCATTATAAGAAATAATAAAAGACTTGCGGCTAAAGGCTATAATCAACAAGAGGGAATAGAATATAAATAAACCTATTCTCTGGTAGCTAGACTTGAATCAATTCATATTCTATTAGCATTTGTAAAATTATTTAACTTCAAATTTTTTCAAAAGGGCGTAATATGTTCTTTTCTAAATGGTTTTGTACAAGAAGATGTTTTTGTAGAACAACCTCGTCATTTTGTAGATTCAAAACATATGGATCATGTTTTTAAACTTACCAAATCATTTTTTGGCCTTAAATAATCCCCTATAACTTGTTATTATAGACTCATGGGATTTCTTTTACAAAAAAAATTATTCAAATGGTACTGCAGATCCAAATCTTTTTATAAAAATAGAAAACAAAAAAATTATTGTTCAAATATATGTTGATGACATTATATTTGGATCAACATAGAAATCTCTAACTGATTCTTCTATGAATCTAATGAATTATGAGTCTTAAATTTGTATAATGGGTGAGTTAATATTATTTTTAGGTTTTGAAATCTCTAAAAAACTGTAAGGAACTTATATATCCCAACATAATTATATCGAATATTTACATAAAATGTATGGATATGACAACACTAAAAGTATAATCACTCCAATCTATACCTAAAATACACTTGATCTTGACAAAGTTGGGAAATCAGTGGATAAAATAACATTTAGAGATATGATAGTAATTTTTTTATACTTAAAATATAGTCTTCCGGACATAATGTTTTTAGTATTCTTATGTTCAAGAGGTCAATCTAATCCAAAATAATCTCATTTAAAAGAAGTGAAAAGGATTTTTTTCTACTTAAAGGGAACTATGGATTTAGGAATATTTTACTCTTCTGGAAATGATTTTGTTTTGAAAATCATTTTAGATGATGACTTTGGTGGTTTTCTAATGGATAGAAAAAGTGAATCCAGAATATGTTGTTTATTAAGAGATTCATTAGTTTCTTGTTCATGAAAAAAAACAACATTCAATAGCACTTTACACTACGGAAGTTGAATATATAGCAGCTGGAAGTTGTTGTGCTAAAGTGTTGTGGATGCAACACGCACTCACTGATTATGGAATGAGTTTTTAAAAAACTCAAATACTATTCGATAATACTTGTGCCATTTCTCTTAGTAAAAACCATTCACATCACTCACGTGAAAAACAAATATTTATTATGAATCAATTTTTTAGAGATCACACAAAAAAAAGAGATATTATTTCATATTTCATCGGAATCCAAGAACAACTTGCTGACATTTTCACAAATCCATTCTCTTCTGATAGATTAGAATATATTAAATATAAACTAGGAATGATCTATATAAATTAATCATTCACATCTATTTCTTGTTTAAACCATCTCCTTACATTATTTTACTCCTTATCAAAGGAGGATTATACGTAACTTTATCATTTTTACTTTATCGGTTTTATTTTATATTTTTTACTTTATCAATTTTACTTAATCGATTTTACATTATCACTTTTACTTTATTTGTTTTACTTTATCAGTTTTAATTTATCGGTTTTACTTTTATCATTTTCACTATTATTGGTTTTAGGTTGATCGTTTTTATTGTTATCTATCTATCAGTTACATATTATTTTATCGGCATCGGTACTATTCGATCAGTATTGAATTATTTTATCAGTACAAGAATATCAGTACCAACTTATTTTATTTTATCAGAATTAGAATTCTTATCGGCCTCATGTGCTTTTCTGTATTAAATTTTTGTTATTATTATTATCATAAGAAAAATATACTAAAACCAATATATCTAACCTGATACTCTGATGGGTAAAACTTCTAAAACATTACTTTTTTCATTGTATTACAAAAATTAGTTTCTCACTTCTTTATTTTAACTCCTAATCGGTTTCAGTATAAATACAATTTTTTATAAAGAACAACTCAAGAGTTTGAAATCATTCTCAACCATTGGATATTTTAGATCTAATTTTATCCATCAGTTTCTTTTTTAAAAGAACCCCTAACTAATTATACCACATTGAATTCCTCTAAACATCTCTTAAGACCTAATGCTTAATAAATATTCAACAAATTTTATAATTAGAGTAACCATTGTTTTCATAATCAGATATCTACTCATCTTTTGTAACTCAAGAAATCATCAAGGGTTTAGATATTCTTTCATGTCTGAGTCAATTAGATCATCTCCAAATAAAATATATCTAAAAGGATTATCTTATATGAAATTTCTAGGTAAAAGGTTAGTCTCCCAATAATTTTATGAGATTTTTGTTTCTTCATTGAAAAATTTAATTTGTTTCCAAGGGTGGGAATCAATTTGTGTTGAAAGACCGAATTTAGATCAGGATTTTGTGTATCATGATGAGGTGTTAAAATTTCATGAATAAATGGAGATAAAAAATAGTATCAAGATTTCCTTTATGATTTATGATAAGAAGTATAAAACATCAATAAAATAAGAATCTACGTTTCTAGGTGTACCATATGAGGGTGATTCCTTATATCCTTCCCATAAATTATTGGAATTTGAAGGGACTTTTGATAAGAGTAAAGCTGAAGAATCGCCTTTTCAGATTCATGAGGATAAAATAAAGGAAAACCATTTATCAGGGGATAATTGACTCATATCCCTCTAGATGTAAGGGTTTTTAGTACCGAGAAAGTGTGATGAAGAAACTTTAAAAGTTTCAGATGTTTATATGAATTACAATTTAGTGAACATGAGGAAGTTTAATCTAATAGGATTTATTTTCTTGACGATTAAGAAGCTCAAATATGGTTCTATAAAATCTCAGCTGATCATGTTTCCCATCATTATCAGTATGTTTTTGAAATAATTCTTGATTTTATGAAATGTATCAATCAATTCATATCTGAAATCCTTCAAAGAGCCCCTAATGATTAACGATACGATATGGGTACTTAAGTTACGATTAAATACTGAATCTAAAAGGGTTGAGAATAATATAGAAGCTGAGAAAGGAAAAGAAGTTTTTGAAGGTAGTGAAAATCCTTCTAATCCCTCCAAATCATCCTCAACTAAAACAAAGTTAGTTATGACTACAAATTTTGGGAAATCAAAGAAACTAAAGTTTTTATCTGATGAGGTTGTCACTGAGTGGAGGAAGAAAATGGAGAAAGGAAAGAAGGGGATCCTTGGGTTGGTTTGGATCTAGCTGAAGCCTTGTCACTGAAAATAAGATCAGAGTAAACTTTGAAAGAATAATAAAGGAAGAAGAGAATGAAGAATAGAAAGGCTCAAGATATTGACATTAATAGTCTTATCAAGAAAGCTAATCAATCCAGAATGGTTATTATAATAAGGGATCCACCTATTCAAACTCAATGGGATCCAACAAAGAAGGTAAAGGAAATATGGGAATCTGAGCAATTGGCTACATATTATCTTATTCAGTAATATGAACAAGAAGAATAATAATAATAATAACAAGAAGTATAGGGGGAAGAAGAACAAGGTCATGAATAAGAATAAGTAGAAAAATAAGAAGATGAAAAAAAGAGAATCCATTCAGTTGTATCCTCAGAAGTTCCATCATTAAAATTTCCATCTCTGAATCCTCAACCATCTAAGGAAGTGTCTCAAATGGATTATTCAAAGAGAGTAATTTATATTTTAGATAAAAAAGTAGAAGAATAATCCTATAGTAATCGGAATCAGGAAGGTCAATTTATCGGTATTGAGACTCATTTCGGTGATCTCCTTGAATACACTGAAGATAAATATTCTGGAAAAACAATTACAGTAAAGGGAATTCAGTACATTGAACTAGATTTAAATAAATTGAAAAATATTAAACCATTCATTCCAAAAATTGAAGCCAGTCTAGAAATCCTTTCAAATAGTCATAATGAAAGAACAAACTCTGTCAATATTTTGATGGACAGGTTTCTAAATCTTGAAGTTGATTTCAAGATATTTAAGGAACGTGATACTGAGCACAAAAAGGCTTTTAATAAGGTTTTAAATTTTTCTTACAATGTTGTTAATAGTATCAAGAATCATCGGGATAGGCCTGATGAATTGGTGAATTAGGTAAATGAACTCAATTCTCTCTATGAAAAGTTAGTTGCTAATTTGGTCCAAAAACATTAACTCTTTCAAAGTCCATGTTTCTCTAAGGGAATAGCCTCTTAAGAGCTTGAAAATCTTATGAAAAAATTGGAAGATGGTTGTAATTACATTGTTTTTCTCTCGAATAGAGTTGTAATTTTGAAAAAGTCTTATAGAGTTAGAATGAAGGATTTCAATTCCTAGGAATAAAGGCTCAAAGCACATGAATTAATCAATCTAAATCATGAAGAAAGGCTCTGGAAGAAATAAAGGATAATTTCTAAACAATATTTGAAGCTGAAGTCTCAGCAATAAGCTCTTGAAAAACTCATCGAGGATAGAAAAGAGTTCAAAAGGCTGAAGCTTTCAATATTTAAATTTTTGGAAAAAGAAAAACAGAAATAATGATTTATAGAACTGTTGTTGTAATATAATTTTGTTTCATTAAAACTAAGAACTATTGTTTCATACTCTTTTTCTCAAACCTTTTACAGGAAATGAATGTTTTCTATTATTATTTTTGAAAATCACAAAGCGGAGAATAGTTTGGAAACGAAGTATTTGATGAATGCCTTATTAAGGGGGATAACTCACAAGTTAAAGTAAAGAGAATATGATCACTAGTTATTTGTTTAAACCTAGGGTAATTTAGTCATATTCACCATTACTTTCAGAATAGTTACTAAATTCAGGGGAGATAAGTAATTATGTTTTGTTTTGTTTTGTGCTTTCCAAAAGGGGGGAGATTGCTGAGTCAAAACATCTTTCCACTTTCCCATTGATATTTTTGTTTTGGAAATAACAAATTACTTATTGTTTTCATATATTTTTCATTCTCATCATAATAATATACTTTTTCATTACAATCTAAATCATAGATCATGTTTTCCATCGTAACCACATATATTGTTGTTCTACAAAGTAATTATATGTTTTTTGTTTTATAATCATAACCACGTTTTATATTTTTTAAATCATGCATCATAAGAAGGTTATGAATTGTATTCATATTATGCATCGTAATCATGCATCATAACCAGGTTAGGTACTATATTGTAATCATGCATCGTAACTAGTTTAGGAATCATATTCATATTATGAATCGTAATCGTGCATCATAACCAGGTTAATTTTTGTATCGTAATCATACATTGTCACCAAGATAAGTATTGTATCATAACTATGCATCTTAACCAGGTTATACATCATAATCACATCATTCATCTTAACCAAGATGTGAGTCCAATCTATGTTAATCATTGTAGTTGTATCGTAATTATGATATGTGTTGTTACCACGATTTGTAGTGTAATTATGATACACATTGTATCCTAGTCATTTATCGTACTCATTAAATTCACTAAACTCATGTATTACTCCAATACTACATACTTCTTTCAACATACCCATTCTTTAATACTTCTGTACTTATTATTTTATAAAAAAAATGATGTCGTTTAATTAGTTATATACCAATCAAAATGTTGTGAGGAATTCTATTTTGTTTTGACCGTTATAATGTCCGGTGTCCAAGTTCCTCCAAATTTTTTAGAGAAATATGACCGTTGGAGGAAATATGACCATTATAAGTTGAGGTCTATAAAGAATATGTCATTCAAACAATAAAAAAATTACTTTTTCTACTATCAAATTTTAGATAGAGATAGTGTGAATTCTCTCTTGCTTTGTGGGAATGCCTTTAAGATACAAGAAGTGAACGACTTGTTCCAAGTTCTTGTGTTTATATAAGTGATTTGTTTTTTACTTGTCTGTATGATCATTTTGATATTGATCGAGGGCTTACGAGGATAGTAATATGTGATGTTGATCATCATATAATGGTATTTCAAGTGTTTGAAAGATAGAGGTTTCGATTACCTTCTTAATCGAGGGATTCTGTGGATAGTAAGATGGTCTTGCCTATCATCGTATCGAGGGCTTAACAAGGTGGTGGTAAGATAGACCTTTTATCCTAGGTGAAAGGATACCCTAATCTTTGGGATAAAATAATTTTAATACATTTTCATTTCTGCTTCAATTTTTAATAGAAAGGGAATCATTTTGTTTCTTTTTTCAATTCATATTCTTTTCTATTGTAATTGTTTTAATTATGATTCATTCATTGAAAATTGTATTTACAGATTCTATATGTTGTATGGTAAAATCATTTACATTTTTATTACTCTGATAATTTTATTCAATTCAAATAATTTTTTTTATTACTTTTTGTATTGCATTATATCATATCCATCAAAACCAAGACCCGTATGTTCATTTGTATTGGTTGTGAATTGTATTAGTTTAAGACCTCTTAAATGAAGTTATTTATTAAGAGATTAAATACTAAGTTTTTAAACCTACAATTCACCCCCACCATTCTTATATTGTGACATATAATATAAACTTACATCTATATTATGATCTAACAGATATAAATGTTGATTATGTATTTATGTAATTTTTTTAAGAGTTCGAGGTGTATTTCAATTACTATTCATCCTTGAAAACATTATGAATGAAGTTTTTTATTAGTATTGTAATGCACTAGTATAATTTTTTACAAATTTATTTATTGATTAAATATGTGACACTAATCTCTAGGATAATTATAGTGATGTTTGAATTTTATTTGAAGGTGTTCCAAATTGATTTTAAAAGATTGCAAAATAATTGAGTAATATTGAAATAATTTTAAAAATCATGGAGATTATAAGTTTCAAAAAAATTGCAAATGAATGGTCCACTAAGTAATTATAAAAAAAGAAAATTCAAAAAAACAATCTGAATTCCTATGTGTAATCTTAAAATATATAGGATTCATTCAAATTTAAGAGAGTGAAAATTGGTAAATGCATATAATGTGTAAAAGTAATCTATTAGAAATTAAAAGTATTCTACTAGTATATAACCATAAATATGATATAGAGGCAATATGTATGACTCTATTTTGAAGAAAATTATCTTTTATTTTTTTAAATTACTCAAAAGTAAGATTCAATTACATAATATGTAAGAGTCACTAACTTAGAAAAAATTTGAGGCTTCCTATTGTTAAAAGAGAACTTTGAATGATAAACCTCTATAAGAAGAATTTATAAGAATTACAGAACCTGATAATTTTATTATGATATTTAGTGATTCAAATACCATGATTTTAATTATGATTTTTCATGATTCTACCAGAGATGGTTTAAATGATGAATATTTTAAATAAAATACCAACATAAGTTGGAACTGATAATTTAGATACATCCATGCTTTCAGGAATATTATCTCACTATGAAGCTCTCTAAGATGGAATATTTAACTGAATTTGGATCTTTTATTTAATT
This sequence comes from Viscum album, assembly GCA_963277665.1. Classification (NCBI taxonomy): domain Eukaryota; kingdom Viridiplantae; phylum Streptophyta; class Magnoliopsida; order Santalales; family Viscaceae; genus Viscum; species Viscum album. The sequence continues at coordinate 211,904,580 of OY728123.1, forward strand.
TGTTTCCACACCATGATGATCAATTCATGTAATTTTTTTTGATAATTATGATTGGGTGGTAATGTGGTACATTATGATAGATTGTAATGGAATTAAGACATAGTGTTGTGATGGGATCGATGAGTTTTTCGTGAATGGAACATATGATCCCACATCACAATAATTTCAATCTGAATTATTTTCTATATATAGAGATTAAATATGGTTTTCATGAAATTTTTGAAGAATATAATCCTAATAATTTTATAAGATTATACGATGAAATATTTAATTACGATGAAATATTTAATTACGATTAAATAAAAAATTTGGAGGAGATTTTATTCTAAAAATCAAAGAGATTTATATATTCAAATATAGAAAATATATTGACGATATGTTAGTGATGGTATAAGAGGTAGTAAAATAAATTGATATGAGAAGAAACAATAATTAAATACTCAATAGAACTCCATATTTCAAAGAGAGGGTCAACAAAACCTGTGATTGTGTTGCATATTTTATATATCAAGAAAAATATATTTCCAGAACTAGTGAGATATAAATCTTTTTTTATGCATTAAAGGTGAATAAGAATAAATAAATTTTTTATATTTCCTAATAATTAATATTTAGGATAAATAATAATAGGTAGAGTTTTTCTCATTTTCTTATATGTTAATCATCATACAAGTCAAAGAATTTAAAAGAACAACTTATGATAATATTATATCATAAGGTTTGAATAATTATGGTGTTCCCACATTGATTAGTTCATATCATGGTAGGATATTAGATGCAAGTTGTTATGGAGGATCATGATCTGAAACTATATTAATAATACTAATATATTCAAATAGAGAAGCCTTATTGGTGATAAAGCCAAAAAATTCAAGAAAACTATTTCATTGTATATGGTTGGTTATAGGACTATGTGTTAAGGATATACCTTTAATAAAAAAATATGAGTTGTGTGAAATTTGGATAAAAACCACTATACACTGGAGATGTATTCATCCATCATGAAGGTGAAGCTCAATAAAAATTCTTAGTGATCTCTATTTTTTCTTTCTTGGTTATACTAAATTCATGCTAACAAAAGGTGAGAAAATAGATAGATATCTATTCAATAATTTTGTGAAAAGTTAAATAAGGGAAAATATTTTAATTTGTAAAACATTATCAAAATTTATTCACCCCCCCTCCCAATGTAGGACATATCCCAAGTAATTATAATGATTGGTATTAGAGAATTTGGTTACCCATTTCATTCAAATCTAAAAGGATTCTATATTTCATTTTTTTGATTTTCTCTCCCAACGGATTTATGATGTAAAAATTTAAATAATTATTGGATCCCACTATTAAACAAACCATGGAATGTATATCTTCCATGACATTGAATAACATGAAGTAACGAGGTTCAAATAAATTGGGAAAGAAATCAATAAATAATTAATAAAATGATGAGTCTCTACTAATTAATTGTAATCAAATTATATTTCACTTTGTTATATTTATTGGTAACTCTTAACTTGACCTAAATTGGGATGATAAGGAATCCCTCTTATGAAATAAAAAATATTAATATGTTTTATCATGATTTAATTCTAATTAAGATATATCTATAATAAAATAAAAATTTATATTGTTTGTATCAACTAATAATGAGAGTGATAATCTTTATACCTTATAATTATCATGGGGTGTGTTAAATATTTTTTTATAATTTTCTTATAGATTATCCAATAGAAAGTGGTGAATATTACATTTATAAAGATTCATGAGTTGAATAATTTAGTAATTTAAATTAAATCATGCATAACTATCCCAAATAAATAGTTACTTTTATTTAGGGATATTTTATAATAATTTTGGAGGATATCACATAGCTTGAGGAAGAATAGAAAAGTATATTAAAATATTTGGAAAAATGGGTTTTTATGAGTGTAAATATATCTCAAGAGGAAGAATACATAAATTATATAGATATGGATCTTGAATAAAGGTTCTTAGTATTTGATAATGATTGTCTCAATATAATCCATGAGGGTGAATAAGATTTTAAAAGTCTTAATGAAAGGATCCATGTAATAGAATAAATAATTTTTGTTAAGGATAATCAATTAGGGATGAAAGAAAATAAAATTAATTAGCTATATATTTCCATAGAAGGAAAGATCCAAATTAATGAGGATGAATTTTATAAGATTATAATGGATTTTGAATCTACATTTAAGTGAGTATATGATAAGAAAAATATCCTCAATATGAAGTGTCTTGAATTGGATATTAAACATTCAAATTTGAAAAAGAGATAATATGGGTCTTCACAATAAACTAAGAGAATTACTTCAACCGTACACAATTATAAAGATAATTTTTCTTTTTAAATACCTCTATTATATGAAAAAGAAAGTGTCTGAGAACATATTATGGTCAATATTCTGAAAAATCAAAGAAAAAATATATTATCCACTTGAGAAAATAATGATTCTTATAATTTTGGTTTCATATATATTATAGAATCTAAATCTAAATCTTTGAAAATATGAATGAATCAAAGTTGATAAAAACACATAAGAATAAAAAAGGCATAAATAATAAATTTTAGTATATGTTTTCCATAAAATAATAACAACCAAAGGATGAAATGAAATAAAAATATTAACCTATAAAAAATATCCATAACATAATTTAGAAGAAAATAATAAGGTTGGTTGGATATTTCTGGAATTTTGGAAGGTTTAGGTATAAGGCATTAGACTATTGTCATAATATTACAACATTTATAATATAAATAAACTATATATTTTAGGGGAGACAAACTAAGTAGAAGAGAAGTCCTCTAAATAATGACAAGATTCTATTTACATCTAAAAATTTTAAATGTATTAAAAAATTTATTGAAACCATAAAAAATTTTATAACATTAAACATACACTATTGTTTGAATGAACAATGAATTTTCAAAAGATAATAGATAGGATAATACCATAAATTTATAATGTGAAGAGAATTATGAGTATGAATTTCATGGGTTGTATACAAAAATTATATTTTAAATCAAGAACACCCTAGATGGTCCAGAATAATGCTTCACCAAAAATAAAAAGATAATTTTTTTGTGGAAGAAATGGGCACACCGTGAACTATTTCAAAAAATCCATGAATATTGGGGTCAATATAGGAAACATTTATAAATAAAATACTGAATCAATCTAAGAGAAGAAAATAATAAATTTTTTTAGAGGACATTCCTGATAATCCACATTAAATATCCATGTAATATGGCCATGTTTTTATAGAATGTATGATTATTTATACAGTACAACTAGAAATGGAAAAATATTTGTATAAGTGTAATAAAGTAAATAAATAATTTTTATACAACTAAATAAACATTAATAAGTCAAATTTAATGATGGTTTCTCAAGAGTTAATGGCCCAAGATCTTATTATAATCTATGTGGAAGGTGTAATAAGGTAAGGAACAACTCAAAGATTCAGCTATTCATATTAACTTATAAAGAATAAATGTTAAAGAAGATGAATATATAACTAATATATTCATGTGATTTGTTAGAAGATCTAAATAATTAAGTCCTATACAAAAAATTAGTTGGTAAAGAAAAGGAAACCATACTTTCCACGAAGAAAAATGGATAAAATTACAATAGTGAGAGTATAAAGAGTTCACCAAATGATGGATCTAGAATAAAAGGATTATCATAGTGGATAAGAAATTATTAACCCTTTTTCTCTCACTAAGGTTGAAATAGTTCCACATTATTCCCATGTATCATTTTTGTCTTTATATATATGTAATTGAAGGTGGTTTATGATTTAGGAGGATAACTAAAGACTGAGGAAGATAGAATAACTATTATCAACTTAATTAAATAACACATATTAAAATGATCTCAAATTTTATGTCTTGATTATTTTCACTGATAAATAGGTAATCCATGATGAAGTGAAGATTTATTTTGACACTTTATGGGGGATTAATTTTGATAAATTTTCAAGGAGGTATTATTTTAGGAAAATTTTAAATCATTGAAAAATACTTGTAAAATGTCATTAAAGAGGAGTGTATGCATATTATCTCATAATTTTGTTTTGAAGAGAAAATTATAATTTAAGGGGGAGAAGTTTATTTTTCAATGGAATGAAAAAATAATAATGGAGAGGGATAATTTATCATAATTAACAACTATGTTGTGATGAGTGTTTTAATCAATGTGTTTAGATGGGTGTAGTAATTAAAGATGAATACATCCTGGATATATTCAGTAATTTTATAATCTTAAAAAATTATTTGAAAAATCCAAATAAATAATTTTATTTGGCATCATATTTTTTTATAGATAACTGTATTTGTTATTTTAGACTCCATTTTTCTACACTAAACATGGATCTAGTAGAGTATGAGTGGACTGATTAATGACAAGTTACATTAACTGAATTGATACTTTACTATCTCAATTTTTTTATTCATAATGGTTAGGGAGAAGAAAAATAATGGATATTATATTGACATACATTTTCAATATTTTTATTAACAACAAATACACCGGGGAATATAGATAAACCCATTCGGTTTTTATTATATATTTTTTCAATGAAGATGAATGTAATATTCATGATGTTGATATATAGTGATAATATTTTATTTGAAAGAATATGAAGCTCCCAATAAATTTGAGAAGATTTAATTAAGTTCCAAATCGAGTTTTGATTACATAATGAGTTGTGAGTAATGTATGAGAAAAGAAAAAACTATAAAAATAGGAAGTAGTTTTGGATTTACCTAGTATATTGTTGGGAAGAAGGTTGAATTAATTAAGAAATTTTTCTATATAAGTAGGATATCGATATACAATGAGTTGTTAAAATTTTAGAACCATATAGAATGGAATAGGAAGTTACATTATGGATGGATCATGATAATTAATTTTCAATAAGAGTGAAAATGTTTTCCCCACTGTTTATAATGGAAAATAAGTAAGTGTTTTTCTAGTGACATTGGATTAATTAATATCTATTCATAAATGGAAAAGTATTTGAGTTTTATTCCTTTAATGTATGAAAATTTTATTATTGTTAAATTTTGTAAATTCTTGTTTAAGATGATGTGGATACTACTTGTTTCTGTATGAATATATTCTTATACTTTTGGTTTAGAATTTATGAGAGATATCGTTTCATTCACTGAAATTTTGAAGAGTGTCATGGAGTGTATAGATTAATGGATATCATATCTTTATAAAGATGTTGTTTAAAGTATTTATTCGTGATATTATATGCAGTGATTCTATTTAATAACTCTTAATTAATTTTAGGAAGTCTTGTTCCATGGAGTATAGTGGTATATGATATGTTCAATCCTTATGATTACAAATAAAAAACTGATAACGACTTAGATGATGTTTAAGGAAGTAAATCATAATGTATTGAAGGTATTATAATATCATTGAAATAATATAATGAGTATTTATTTATTGCATAAATGTTTTTAATTATTTTTTTATAGATTAATGTTTCTTTGGTGGTATTCCAAAGTAATTTGAAGAGTTCTACGTTTATATTGATTAAGATTTATCCTTGTGAAAATTATGGATAAAGATTTATATTTGTATTAAAATGAACTATGATGAATTTGGGAAAATAATTTTAGTCTTAAACTATTACTTCTATGATTTAGAATCATTTAAGAGATGTTTGAAGGTGATTTGAATATGTACCTAAGTGATATGAATTCATTAAATAGGGGTTGAGGAATATGGAGATAAGACTAAAAATTCTAGTATTTGGAAGTTTATAGAAAATTGGTACATGAATGATACACCTCATAATATATAAGAATAAATTTCTAGGTTAGAAATGAAAATGGTTATGTATTTGGTATTCACATAATTTGATATGTCAGATTATTTTGTATTTCAGAATTATAAAAATAGAAAAGGTGTGAATTTATCTAAATGTGTAAGAGTCATCTAACAATACATAGGATTCATTCAGATTGTGTGGATTGAAAATCAGTATAGTCATATCATGTGTAAAATTAATCTTATATAACATAAAAATAATATACTAGTATATAAGATTAAATATTAGGTATATGAAATATGTATGAGCCATTTTTTGAAGTAGATGGTCTAGAATTTTGTAAAATTATTCAAAAGTATGATTCTTTTTTAGAAAACCTAAGAGTTATTAACTTACCCAAACTGTGAAATTTTTTGAAGTTAATACATAACATTGAAAGATAAACCTATATAAGAAGAATAAAATATGATTATTTTTTGGTAATATTCAGTGATTTAAATATCATGATTCTAATTTCGATTGGTTTTGACTCAATATTGAGATAAGTTTGACGATAAAGATTGAGAATGAAATTTTGGAAGAAGCTATTTATGTGAATTGAGATACAACCACACCATTGTAAAACCCTAAAAATTTTGTTCCTTAATAAAAACAATTATCCCTTCTTATACTCCTTGTTTTTTAGTTAGGATAATGTTTGGTAAAGTTTTGAGTTTTTAACGAAGTTTTTTATGCATAAAAGTATGTTTTCTGAATAATCTAGCCAAACGGGTGAAACCATGTCATAACGTAGGTGGTTTCATTATATTGTGTTGTGGAGTTAATGAAAATTCATAGAGAAAGGGGTGTGTTGGGGTGATGCAGATTTTCACCGTAGCCTTCTCTATGGAAAACTATTTTAGTAGGCTGTACCACAGTGACATGGAACACATCATGGCAATTTCCATGTGTCTGTTAAAGATAGTGGTCCCATCTTGTCAGTCTTTAGGTGAGTTATTCCTTTTAATATTCCATTATGGAATTGAATTGGGGAACCTATTTTGGATTTATGAGGGTTTTGGTAATTTGTATTTTATCATGATGATTGGATCTTTCATGACCCACTTCTTATACAAATCCTTCCTTTTGATTAAAGAAAATCATTTCAAGAGTTCTGAAGGGTTGTAGAATTGAATTCTTTCCATCATGTTCCACCTTACCCTATAGAAGTGAATGACCCTATTCAGGCCATAGTGATCCCTAATACTCCATGGAGGTCAATTTATGGTGATCTCTACACCATATCAACTCAACCTATGTTTTGGTTGTCTTATTCTAGAGCACCCATTCACCATGGTGTTCCACCCTATGTTGTGGTAAATTTTCCAGACACAAGTACATGCCATAGTTTCTTTTTTTATTATATAGTATACCAAAATTCCAATAAGCCTTATTTATTTATTATTGTTATGAGAGATGCATTCTCCTTATTTAAAATGGACTTGAAGACTCTCATTAGAAGATACTGAACTTGGGTAATAATTGGTTCTAACCTTTGTACTTTTTCTTTATTACTTTATCAAAAACCCATTTCATTTTGGTTTGGAACCATTTCAAGGATTTCATAGTGTGTGAGGCATTTTTTGGTGTGTGAGGGAGTTTTTGTGATGATACCCTTGAAAAGCCTTGACATTGACATCGTTGATTTGTATGTAGGATGTTCCATACCATATTAAATACATGTTTATGATTTTTTTCATGATATAATATGGTTTCTTGATCTTATCAGACTATTATGACATTGATCCCATGTATATGTGTTTGGATTTTTCTACACTCATGATATGTTATGTCTTCCATGACATTATTCCAGTGTTTACTTGAGATATTTTTGTTATATATTATGTTGTTGTTGAATTTTTCATGGTAATAATGTGACAGGTGGAACCTTCATGGATTAGTATCCATAGAGGTGGATCTTGTTCGGACCCTTAATGTGATGTGATTATAGGAATGAGATAGAAAATGGGGAATTATGGCCTTGTATGGATGTACCAAAGGATATGACGGTCATTTGTGATCATAACCTTGAGGTGATAGTGTGGAAATATGGCCTCTATGACATAAACTATATAGAAATAGTGGGGAAATACGGTCTATGTGACCTGACCTATAGGGACATAGTGTTGAACTGTCATGAAAAAATCAACTAGGGCCTTCTTGGTTAGAAATGATCCAAGTGAGACACCCTAAGCCTCCTATAATTGGATAGGGGCTGGCAATAGGAAAAAAGTAGACATATCACACACATGTGATTCCCTATCCTAAGGTACATGTACACACACACCTCTAATATTCCAACACCATACTAAAAGATAAAATACAACTGAAATAAAATACATGAATACATCTATATCCCACAATAAGAGTTTGAAAAATTACTAGAAATCATAAAAGGATAAATAAAATCCCCCTAAAATAGTAATGTATGAACAACATTCTATAAATTCTTGAAAATTTTCGAATTAAATTCCTGGTATATACCATGATCTGTCTAGCTAAACTATGCTCCATTTTCTCCTAGTACACCTAGGATCTCATCAACACCCAATCATCTTTATAATAAATGGCACTTATGAGAAAATACCATGAAGGGGTGAGTATAAAAATACCCAATGGGACACCTATAAATCACCAAACATAAGGAATCAAGATAGTGTTCATATATTCATTAAAAAAGGAATGTCAATTAGAATATGATGCATATCAAAAATAACTTGGAGATACTAAAGATTGACACTATGTCTCAAATTAAGGTCACAATTGCCCTTCCAACCTAGGATTCTACTTAAGACTCCAAGGAAACACTCATCTAGGATAACTCACATAAGGACCCTGTTAATTCTAATGGTTCTCATCTAAGAGGTCATGCTCATTGGTCTTCACCATGATGAATTATGCACTGGAACACAGAAGAGATAAATACATGAATAAGGGATCTCTTGTAGGTCTATTTGGGAATACTAAACCTTATCTAGAATAAAATTCTAAGTAGTGGATCGATTCTTTTGAACTTTATTTCATGTCAACCCTAGGTCTACCCATGTACTCTAGACAATTATTGAGTACATCAGGTCATGTATGTGTACTTTTGGTCATGCCTATGTACTTGGTTGGTCCTATGTACCTATACATGTCCAAGTACCTTGTTGTGCCCGAGTACCAGTCCATTCCATTGTAATATGGTCATCTTTGTGTCCATGTACCCCAAGGGTACACATTGAGTCATCGATCATAGGTCACACGGTGTGTAGTGGGTTATAGAAAGTATGTGATATTTTATTTCCTCAGAAACCCTATCCACCACATCCAAGGTAATAACTGATGTGTGTTCTTTGGACTACATGTCATGTAGTTGGTATTTTTCCAGAACCCACTGGTTATTCATAAATATTCATCTCATTCATCTAAATTCGTTCATGTAGATTTGATTCTCTCTATAGAATCTGAATCGAACTTCCACTGAGACATTCCATTGTTTGTGGTCAGATTCTGACCACCCAATCCACTCAAAATCATCTATCATCTCTCTACACCATCATAAAAATTACAAACCATGAACTTTTGATCCCAATTCATTCAAAATAGTCCATTATTAACATCATTCCTTGATCATGTTAATTATTTTGAACCTAATCCCATGATATCTATCCCTTATTCAAAAAGATATTTTTTAAATGATTGATCACTGGGTATTTTTTTAAAATTGTGATCCAAATATGATGAACGTATGAATAATAGGGTAAGAAATAAAAAAATAAAAACATTAGGAATGAACCCCATCTATTTTTTGGGTGGGTATAAATATTTTTCCATTATAAAAATAAAAAAATAAAAAATAATCAAATAACATCAATTCCTTATTCTAGGAAGAAAATGATACACTCAGAATTAAATGTTCGACATGAGAATCAATTTTTTAAGAGTATTGATTCACATTTGACAATGGATAAAAAATACATGAATTAAATCCAAAAAACAACACCCAAACTCATTTTTTGATTGATCACTAATGATTAATGGTTCCACATCACTTTCATTAGTGAGATCCATAAACTTTGTTGGAATAGATGATTCTTGGATAAGAATTATTTGATCCTTGATCTCTTTTTCATCTAATAAGTCTATCCTCCATTATATCACTCAATCAATAGGGTTATGTGGGAAACCCAAGGGTTTTGGAATAATTTTTTTATATAGAGGATTATTAGTTTTTTGATATTATTAAATAATAAATTAATTTATTAAATTATTAAATAAATAATTTATAAAATTTTTAAATAACTAATCCTCTCATAATTACACTTAATCTGAACATTGGATGCACAAAATGAATATATCACACCTAAGTTAAACCTGAATTCTAGATTTAATAATGATCTCAAATTCCTCAAATAAGACCCTATTTCGTATTTAACCCATTATCTCAGAAAAAACATTATGCACGTGGTATAATATTTTTAATGTTTTTATTATATCAATATCAAGCCTCATGATACCCTAAAATCTCATGCTAACTAAATACTTAATCTTGAAAATATTCTTCTGCATATTTAAAATTTTTACAAAGAATAAAAATATTTTTTACATTCTCCCATCCTTAGGGATTTTTATCCAGAAAATCAAAAACCTAATCAAATGGATGAGGGTAATGAGATTTTATCTAGTTATCCCACTCCTAGGTGTTCTCCTATAAATTATTATGCTTCCACCAGACATGTACCAAGGGAATCACTTTCCCATGAATAATCTTCTCCTTCCAATCCTTGATCTTTATTGGGTACTTTGGAAGGTAGATCCATCCTCAATTTTCATCTCACCTTAGTTGATAACATTGGATGGTTTATGAAAATACCTCCTTATATATGAAGCATGAAAGACATATGGTACCTATTCTAACTATAGTGTGAGGTCCAATAAATAAACCACCTCACTAACCCAATACAGTATCTAAAATGGGTCGAAAAAACTCAAAGGTAACTTTCCACCTTGGACAAATCTCTACAATCATCATTGAGGTGAGGCCTTAAAAATACATGGTCTCCTTAATAGAACTCCAAAGTCATCCATCATCAATCCTCATAATAATTATGATGGATCTCGGTTGTCCTCATCCACTCATGGATAATATGAACCTTCTTTTTTATCTCTCATACAAACTATGGGCCCATGAGTGTTGCATCTCTTAGATTAGTCCAACATTGTGGTGACTTATAGGGTCTCCCATACAAGGCCTAGAATGACTTGATACCGATGGTGGGGTGGTATATTTTTTTATATGATAAATTCACCAAGGGTCAGTGATTCTCCAATCTACGACCAAATTCCAACTTGAAAAACTGAAGTGTGTCCTCTAGAACCTGAATCGTACACCTAGTCTATCCATCTTTTTGGGGTGAAACATCATGCTCAAATGAAACTAAGTCCCAAATGATTCCAACAATAATCCTCATAACCATGATGTGAAGTTAGAATCATGGTCTAAAATGATCATAGAAGAAAATATGTGAAGCTAAACTATCTCATTCACGTAAATTCATCCCAAGATCTTGATTAAACACTGATCTCAGATGTCTAGGAATTCATCCAATACAGTGAGTTATTCTATGATGACTAATAAGGAAGTATGCCTTGTAGATGATTATGGGATCCCTATAAATAAGTACATAGAGATACCATACCACTTACACTTTGGAACCTCAAGGGGTTGGACTAAACCCACTGTATCCTAATGCTCAAGTTTAACTTACTAAGAAGTGTGGCATTGAGAGACAAAATCTACAATAAACATCTTCATTACAGGCCTCACAAACAAACGTTTAAGGTCCTTGTACATCTTCACCACACATAAATGTATCACTATGGGGGTGTAGGAAACTCTCTGAAAACCTCCTCCCACAATGTTGTAAGTACCATGGTAAATCCTCATAAAAGTATAACATTCTCCCCACAATTATAAAATATATCTGTATCATGTCTAGTGGATATCAAAATTCTCATGATCGCACAGTTGGTATCACTAAGATGATCCACCTTAACATAGTATAAAATAATTGGTGTAACAACCATAGAATAAATGAAATCCTCAATATTCTCATACATTAAGGACAACTGTAATAACGAAAAATTTTATAAAACATCCCTGAAAATCAATGAACAAGATCACCAGTTGAGAGAATCTTCCACCTTGTTCATATATCTGAGAGTATAGACTCTATCGAAGTCATAATCCTAGAGTAACTCTAGGAACCACCTTTTTCTCAAGTTTATATTCTTATATGAAAATTTATACTTGAGAATATTTTGCAAAGAATATATGATAAAAATCTCTCACATAAGATAGTTTTTCCACATCTTCAGTGTGATGATCACCGCTGTCAAATCCAGATCATGGGTTGTGTAGTTCTATTCACATAATCTCAAATACTAGGACCCATATGTGATAAATTCCTACCTCTACATCCTAACTCAACCATTCCTAGTTCAGGAGGCATCGTATAAAACTACATACTCAACACCCTCCTCAGATAATATCAAGATGTGGTTTCTTTTCAGTGTAAGAACTTGGTTCTTATTTGTGGTACGAATCCTTTAAATTCTATTAATTTTTAGTTTTAATGTTTAAATATGACCTATTATGAATGAACTTTAATCTCATGGGGGTATCAAGGGTTTTTGGTGCTAGTACAGAGCCTTAAACCCATGTTTTGGGGTGAACTAAGCCCAATGCATTGTTAGTTTAAATTGTGTGGGGAAATCTGTTTGGTTAGATGAAATCACGTGAAGTTATAAAGTTACAAAAACCCATTTTATTTGGGGTTCAAGGTCATGTGACCATGTATATAATTTTAGTAGTGAAATTTGACACAATTTGTGCTTGGTTTGTCAAACTATGTGAAAAATACATGTAACATCCCCTTCCTTATATCTAACTATCCACGGTTTGTGCATGATTAATAAACCAGTGTGCCTAAACTATGTGATGAAAACATTTTGGGTAAAATGACCATTTTAGACCAAATTAAATAATATTTTAAACCTAATATTCACTTCTCCTCAAACATAGTAAAAACACCTTTGGGAGCTCATCTTTGAGCCTATTATATGAACTAAAATTGAGCCTCCCTATGATATTTGATTCAAGTGCTTCATGTCTCATTGGACCCGTATTTGTGAGTTCTCAATTCATTTTTAGACATTCTTCAATTTTATCCCAATCCAAGAAAAATAGGAGCTTATACTAGATATGTTATCAACTAAAGACCTATGGTAGGTGTTCATGTGCCTTTTAGTAAAAGTTGAAGTGTTTATAAATAGTCATTGGTCTATGCACCCAATTAAGGAATATTTGAACTTTTTAATGAGTTTTAATCCTTGAATTTATTTTCTTAGCATGGCCTGTGTAATTAAAGATACCATCATTGAATGGTTATGTGTTTAATACCTTATAAATTTAACCACCCCATTGGGTGAGTAGTTAATTAAATGGGCCATTATGATGGCATATGAGTTGGATATCATTGTGGTGTGACTTTTTCTCCTTAACATTGGATGTTGAGAATTAAATTGATAATTATAAATTTAATTTTGATATCAATTGTAATTAAATTGGTAAATATAAAGGTATGGATGATCATTACTTTGTAATTTCAATGTAATGGATTGTAAATATTGAGATTTTTATTTAAATGAAATGACCATGTGAGTTAACTAGAGGCAAGCCTTATAATATTGTCCAATTACATAAGCCACCTTCTGATGTGAGTTTGAATTAAAGTGATTAAGCTAATGATCTTAACATGCTAAATGATTTGGTTAAATGGTCTTGAATTGGTAAAATTCTTATATTCATTGGTTGACACATGGACTCAAATGATAATTCCTTGGACAGACTCATTTGTCTTGGACCATTATTACGCCTAAGTTATACAAGAACTCCCTAGTGGACTGACAAGGATAGAATCTAAGGCTTGGACTTATATACTGAGTGATACTTGGAATCCATATATATTTCCAAGTATGAAATCAAATGGAATTCGATCATTTTAACATGGGTCATACTTGGTCTCCCTTATTGGACCGCCAAGGATAGACTTGAATAGAAGATATGTTACACCACACCTATATAAATAAATGGGTTCTTGAGGATAATTATGGAAGGGATTCTAAGTTGTTGGCCTATATTTCACTTAATGGGATACCTGGATTCCAACATATTAATTCCATGGATGGGCTCAAGTTCTAAATCTAATAAAGAAATAAAATTATTTATATGATGTGTCTTCCAATACAAAGAACAATCAGGGATTTGGAATTGATTATACCTTATGGATGGCCTATTTAAGAATCCTTGATCATGTCATCATGGTGGATAGTAGAATATTCACTGCATATCGAGACAAAATAATTAAATTTGAATGAATGGTTGAATGAAAATGATTAATGAAATAGTACTAACAATTAAATCAAGGACATATTTCTTAAATGATATTGATAAAATGAAATGGTTGAAAAATGTGAATCTACACTTATATGATGTTTAATTTTAGTAATTTTTTTCTTATTCTGTTATTTCCTACACTCTATTATATATATTTAATGACTAGATGGAACTTGAACTTGGGTGGTTTCTTACTAGTATTTATTCTGCAACCCTATTTGGGTCACCTTTGGGTACCCAAATAGACTATATGATTACAGGTATGGATAAGGGAAAGCTCCCTGATACATGTTGTTAATCACAGCTTAGGTGTAGTGGAGAATGGGACCAAGCTGAGGCTCAGGAGCTTGTTGGGATAATTTTTTTTCTTTTTTTTCTTTTGTTCCATACATTGTACAACTTCCTTGTATACATGTTTTGGATATTTTTTAGAGACATATGACATGTATCATCATCATCATTGTATATGACATTTATTTTTATATTTCTATCTATTATAGATTGTTATATATTGTATGATTATTATGACTACTTTCTCTTTATATATGTTATTGATATTACATTATTCTACACTCTGGTGATGATATAATAGTCTTCTAATAGACACACCAAGGCATGTGCTACTAGTTGGTAGCCTCTGGCATTTGGGGTGATACACCTGAAGCCATGTAGCCAACTATGCTCGGGGCACTGTTGACTGGCATCTGGGTATGGAATGTTAGAAAGTGGTGTAAAAGGTTTCTTTTCTGGTTTTTCTTATTATTTGGAAACAATATAAAGGTATAGGTAATAAATGGAGTTTGGTAATGAGTTTTTTCCAACTTTAGTTAACCCGCATACAGGAAAAATCCAAATTTCCTGGATTTAAATTATTGTTTTCTAGCTTTTGACTATTATAGTTGATTTGATTCCACCATTGGTTGATTTACTTGAATTGTGGTGTTATTGTTTATGTGATTGTGGGTTCTATTGTGTTACAGCCCTATGAGATGAGGGTATTACATCTCGTGAATCATATTGTAACTTGTTAGAAATAATATCCCATCATTATGACATGCCATTTAGGATGCAATACTCATTGCATTCTGTTGCCAAAGGTGTCATGAAATTTATACCTACCTTTGTGATAGGTATTCTATAATGTGTTATGGTATGAATTAGGTGTATGTCGCACTTTAGTTCCTGGGGTGTATGGGCCCTTAGGGATCAAAATTTGGTGATCCATTGGTTTAATTTTTTAATGAACTTTGATATAAATTTGAAATAATAATAAATTATAATGAAAATTAATATGAGAATTCATGTGAGAATTAAAATGAAAACTGAAGTTGTTTATAGAATAGAACATGAACAAGACCCAACTATAGTAGTGGGAATTATGTAGTATCTCTTTCTTAAATATGATTTGTATTCCACCCAAACTATACTCAAGGAGCAGAAAAATGGGAGTGTTTTATAGAGGATGGATTTTACATATCCCTATTAAATATATATTCCTTTTAGTTGGTAATATTGAAAATGATCTTGAACTGAGGTGTGTGTTTGGAATTGTAAAGGCATTCCACCATGATGGCCTTTATTGGTATACCAAGAGGGAGGCAACTATCATAATGTAGAGGTGGAAGTCCATGGGATACTATTGGATCCTCGAGTTGTACCAGTTTTGATAGTAGTTTTGATAATATATATAGGTGATGAGGCATAGTTCTGGAATGGGTTATTTTGATTCATAAAAACCATTTAGGGAGCATCGTGACCTTCCCCAACTATGTCAGAGTTGACGACTAAGTTCCAATAGCAGCATCCACTCAAGTTTTATATGCATGGAAGACCACAGGCTATGGAGTCATGTATAGAGGACATGGAATATATCATTGATAATCGTGATATGCCTCTTTAGAGGAGGGTAAAGATCACTATGTATATATTGTGTGATTCTACCAAGAGATGGTGGGATGTTATTACTCATACGGATCATTATCAGGAGATGTCCTGGAGGTATTTTTGTACAGCCTACTATGATTACTTATATCACAAGAAGTTAAGGGCTAATAGAGTCATAAGTCCATGCGTTTGTAGAAGGTAGTGTTATCAGTTGTGGATTATTCAACCCATTTTACTTATCTCCAACACTTCACAACTATTTTAATGGGTGACGGATTATCTAATGCCATAGGATTAAAGGACGATCGCATGTATTAATTCCAATCATAGGTGAATCTTGTTTAGATGACTAATATTTTTGGTATAGTGAATCAGGAACATATCACATAGCATAACATGAAAGAGTATGAAGGTGTGATATTGGGTGTCCCTGCATCTAGATATAGCACTGCATTGACCAGTAGTAAGAAGCATCATCTGGAGCTTCCATGCGGTGATAATAAGAGTCAAAGAACATAATAAAGTATCTAGTTGAGGTGATACTGGTGTAGTAGGTCGGGAAATATGAGTCCATAATGTTCAAGGGACCTAGTTTAGTGTCTATCTTGTGTCAATATTGGCTATATATAGTGCTTCTGGAAAATATTCTCACAAGAATCCAATGAAATAGGGTATGCACCAACTCCATGTTCAAGGGTGGGGTAATCTAATTTTCATTAGATAGGAATATAGAGTACAGCTGGTTGATCCAACTGAGGTGGGGGTCAGGTTCATGGGAGATATACCCCATTTTTTAGTGATAATAGAGTGGAACTGCTCATGGTAGATAGGCAGTATCACTGCATTGTGATTTATGCTAGAAATACATAGTGAAAAAGACCCTTTTGGAGAAGTATGCCATGACTTCTTCTATTATAGGTACTATTCTAATAGCCTCTACTTTATCTTATGCATATTTTGATATAGTTTATTCAAATGTATTTATAGTGATGACCATTTTGGAGAGACTAGGGATTAGTGTTAATACCTATGATGGTTGTCTGAAGCTCAAAATACATTTGGTATTAGAACGGAGGATGTATGTCAATGTAGGGTTCCCCCCCCTGGAGTTTGGAGAGTTTCACTTCTTATGGAACCCCTTTTTCCTTTATATGATAGGATCTTATATTATTCTGAAGATGGAGTGGTTGGTCATATTTCAAGCTTTAATTGATTTCTATCGTCATTGGGGGACCCTTATATCACTATAGGTTAGAGAGTTTATTCACAAAGGTGAACGGAATGTCCAAGAGAGTCGATCTAGACTCGATTATCATGGGATTTTCTGGATGATATCCCAGATTAAGAGTCTATATCTAGATGACTATGGATTTTTTTAGGAATATTTCACTCCTGTGGTTGATCATTTCTAGGATGTTTTCCCAAACTCTTTTTAAAGACTACCTATAGTGAGATAGGTGGAGTTCAGTATCAATTTAATTCTAACAGCTATACTAGTATTAAATCATCCTTATTTTATAGATACTATTGAGATGAAAGATCTCAGTAGGTGGCTAGGGGATTTAGAGTCAATGGGTTTTATCTAACCTGGTACTTCTCTATGGGGTTTTCATGTAACATCCCAGGTATTTATAGAATAATAAATTTTCATATCAATTAATATTTATGAATAATATATTCATTTTTTGTTAAAAGGGATTCTTTTTCATAAAGCTTACTCGACAAGAAATAATGTATTTCTTTGAAATATTACTTTGCACACAACGTTGGGTTCTACTGAAATAAAATAGAATAATATTATTATTATTTTAAATAGTAGTTGAAGCCGAGTCGTTTTATTGGAAGGAATGAACCTAATTTACAATAATATGATTTTACATATTTCTTAAATGTTTTTATATTTTTCCAATGAATTATCGATTCATAAAATGATAATGAATCCAATTTTAGCATAAAATAATCTAATATTTTTAAAAGTTCGTTTTAGCGCATTTTGATGGTAAACCATTTTAAATATAGTTTTTATAACTTTTATATGTTCAATTTAAAAAAATAAACTTCTCATTTTGAATGGAGACATCAAATTTTACTTTGGCATAAATTTGGGTATTTTTCAAATAAAATCCATATCTTAATGAATAGTGAAAAATATTGCATTTTAATTCAAAACTACATTTTCATCTATGTTATATATATATATATATTGTAATTTTAATTTGTTTTGAAGTTTTATTGGATTATGTTTTTATAATTTAATTAAATTTTGGTCATTGAAGTAATTTCAAATTGAAATTGGACATAAACACATGTCAATCTTTTGATAGTTTTTACTTCTTAAAAACCCACTTTCTGGGTTTGACAAAGGGAATTAATTTTAAATTGATTTTTTCCAATTATTTGTTCTGAATTTGGAAAAATTGGTTTCATATTTGGAATAATGTGGCCCAAATTTTTTAAATATTTTCCCTTTATTTTTTTACATTATGAATTGTAACTTCAATAATTATTTCTTTTTACCATGGTTAAAAGGTAAATCAGGTAAATAAGGGTAAACAATAATATTATAATAATATAAAACTACCCAAAAACATATCCTAATCCTCTTTTATGTGATATTTCTGACCATGATAATCCTTGGGTATAATTTAGGATCCCATGGAGCCACATTGGCGTGATAATGACCTTTTATAATATTTATTTTAAAGAAAAAGGAGACATAACATAAACATGTATATACTAACTAAAAAAATTTAATTTGGTTTATATAAATGATCTTCTAAACAATAAATATTAATTATAAAGATAATAAATTTTCATACATCATGATATTTTATTTATAATTTTTATAAATTAAATAAATTTATTTATTTATGACACGATGATGATGCAACGATTACCTTATTAATGAAATATTCAAATAAATAATAATATAAATATAAAAATAAATTTAATTTGTGAATTTTGATTCCATCCACGAGTTTTATGGAATACTATGACATATTATATTATATTTAATTCTTTTTTTTAAGTAATCAAGTTTTTATGACTTCAAAAAAAATCAATTTCTAAATAGTGTCAAAATTGACATAAATTAGTTATTAAAACAAATACTATTTCATTAAATGATATAATAGTCTTAAAAATTCATTATTAATCCAACAGACTTATATAATGTTACAAGTTTCATTAATTATACAATTTTTCTTCTCTTTTCATTTTTTTGTAACAATAGTAACCATATATTATGAAAATGAAAGAAGACTTGGTAAGAGTTAATGATTTCAAATTAGGGTTAATTCTAATGGATAAAGTTAATTCAGTGACATATACTTGTATAATACATATTGGATGAGATTATTTAGACTTATACTTATCTTATCCTCAAAATATATCACCTCGGAGCTATTAAAATTCGAAAATAAATTTAAAATAAAATAATATGTCAAGACTTTCCTAAAGTGTCCATCCACCCTCTTATAAAAGGCCACCACCTCTACCCGCTTACTCACACCTATAAATCCCTTTGTCTAATCAGAATTATTCTCAAAAAATCTACCAACAATGATACCTTCTTACTAGAATCCTTACCTTGGGAATTAGGCAACTGAAGGATTCCTTTTGTCTCAAATAAAAAGGTGTTACCTGATATAGTGGTAACATCTTCTTTCAATGTCCTTTCCTTTATTTTCCTTATACAACCCCCTAACCTCTCTTTTTTACATTATTTTATAACAAAACTAGTTTAATAAATATACTATGATGTTTTTATGATATGTTTTAGACCTATACTTACACACACATCCACCTAATGGATTTAGAACATACTATTTCTATGTACAGTGAACTACTGTCTCACGAAATAATGATCGTTTATTTTTATCCTACTAACTATCATGTTGTACATTATAATGATATTGTATTTTTTTATGATATATTAAATATTTATATTATCTCTTTTCTTTTTAAATTTTCATTTAAAACATACCTTAATTCTTTTCATGTTGTATAAATACGATAATTTCATTTGAGGAAGTGTGGACTACCGACCCCTCAATGTGATATGACTCGTTTATGTTATACATGGAATGTATAAAGGATTTATTTAATAAACCTATGTAAAATATATAACATTTGTATTATACTATAATTTTAATATAGATTTTTATCAATTAGTTTTCTTTTTTTTAATGTGACAAAGAAATGAAAGTAGCTTTCACGCATATGTACGGCATACCATCTCCATAAACGGTGCATTTCATTTCTTACCTACAAAAATTATGGACTATTCTAAATACATATATATATATATATGATATTTATATGTTATGTAAATAATTAATATCACTCTGTAGAGTGTGTAATTATGACCATATGGTAAATTATTAATCATAAAAAGTTCATTTTTGACTCAAGTACCGAATATCGGCTAAACATCCAATATGAACTTAAATCATTAAGTAATAAATATAACAATGTAATAAGTGGTAAAAAGTAATAAAAACATAAAAAATGTTCTCAAACAATTATAATTTAACTTAATATTATTATTTACTAATATAAATAAGTAATTATACGAGTCGGACTCAAGGTAAGGGACTTTGTCTCAATTTCCTTTATTTGGGGCATATCTTGATGTTATGCACCTTTATTTCTCTATAAGGTGTATATAAAAACCTTTGACTCGTTATATAATGAATTAGTATATTATCATTATATTTAAATTTTTTTATAATTTAATTCCGTAATGATATGTATTCAAGTGTTTCTTATGTGGTAAGGGAATTCTCAAGTTCTCTTTCCTTTTAAGTTCTCTTTTATGTGGTATATATTTCAAATTCTCATAAAATGTTATTATTTCAGTTTTATTTTGTCTCTATACTATATTATGAGTAATTTATTGATGTTATAACCTTGTCCACTAAATTTTTAATGTTTTATAAAACCTTTTTCCATAGTCGTTATGTTGTAGAATTTTCGACTCAAAATATCTCTCTTCTTTCCAAGAACTTCTTTTATTTTGTTTATGTTATTAACCAAATATATTTCATTTACTGGGGGATTAAAAAAGACATAAAAATTATTTATTTTATTCTATAATCAACATAAATAAAACCATATTTTCCTTTTCATGGGTTATAAATGACATAATGATCATGTTTATAAGCACTTTTTAATACGCCGTGATTTTGATATAAAACCAATTTCTTTTGATATCTATGGGTTATTTATGAAATTTTTTATTATGATATATGTGGATCATAGAAAAATAAATACATATTAATGGTGTTCCCTGATAGTGCTCCAATTCATTGTGTAAACAAATTAATCTCTATAGATGACAAGTTTTATGATACCTTGGTGAATAACCTTGGTAATTTTTTTGGCACAATGGTTAATAACCTTGGTAATTTTTATGACACCTTGGGGATGGACCTTGGGGATATAAAACCTTGGGTATGGACCTACTGATATTCTTATGAATGTATAAATTAAAATTTTTAGCCACATTTTCATGTTATAATCCAAGATCTTATTATTTTGATATTCTTTTTTATTATGACTTTATGAAAGTCCTCATGTTCTTATTTATATCTCTCAAGATCACATGTAAATGTTTTCCTTATTTTACATTACAGAGCATTTTATTATCATCCCATGTTTTGAAATGTTTTTCACAGGTCTTAATTTTGGTAAGGACCAAGACGATTCCATGAGGAAATTATTTGATGATTTTTTTTGAAACGAAACCATGATTCATTTTAATAGTTTTTGTTTTATAAGAAATGGATGGCATGTAGACTTATATACTTTTTAATATTGAAATTTAATTTAAAATTTTGTCCTCATTATCTAAAAATATAGTCCTAAAAGATCTCTGGTAATAAATGAAAATAAATTCTAGTCAAAAGTCACTATAATTAGTTATGTTTAAGGTTGGGGCCTTATTATTGGTATTATAGTAGGGTTTAGAAACATTGGATATTAGGATGTATTATTATGGTTTTATGGTTGATCTTAATTTTATATTATTATAAACCCTTTTTAGGCTTATGTTATACAATTTCATGGTGTTTAATAGTATTTTTAGAGACATTTATTTTTTTCATGTAGTTCTGAGTTATTAGTTTTTGAATATCAAAGGAAATGTATGAGATAAAAATTGTGGTTAAAAAATCATATGATTATTTTTTAGGATGTTATCATATTTTTGGAATGTTATAAGAGATATATAGTGTTATAAAAATAGATAAAATTCAGACTATGTGACAATTTGTCACGTCGTACAAGGATGTTGTAATTGAACCGACAACTGAAGAACGAGAGGCCTTTTTTGCATACCACTAACCGATGTGAAGTCCCTGGTTAATATGAATACATTTTTTTAGTTAAACTAGTTGATAAAATAATAATTATTAGATTATAGATACATATATTTTATCTAATAGATAACCATGGTATTAGAAAATGATTTGGGGGATTATGTGATTAATGTTATTTTGGAAGATATTCACTATTTTGGGGACTTTATATGATTAAGTTAAATAGAATAATATGAAGTTTAATTTGAGGATTAAAGGTTGAATTATTTAATTGTGGACTTATAGGAATTAAGAAATGATTTACCTATCTTGGAGATCATTTGATTATGTTAATTACTTTTTTTATGATACATTAAGAGTGGTTGATGTTATTTGGAGACAAATGTTAATATTTATCTTGGAAGATTATGTGATAAAATCCTATTGAATTTTGGGTTTCAATATTAGTTTGGATTATTTTTAGGAATTTTAAGGATAATTTTTTTGTTGAATGGTTTTGTTTAAATTTGGGTATTGTTTGATGAATTTTGGAGACTGAAGTATTTTGTCGTCATATATGGTTTATTTATTTTTGGAATTATAATATCCTGAACTAATATTTCTATTATTTTTATTGTATAAATATAGAATAAAACTATAGTTAATATTTTGTGTATTATATTATTCTATATAATTTAACTTTCCTGGAATACTCATCGTTTAAAGAAAAAGATGAGTGTGAGGTGGAAATTCATTAATGTATGAAACTCTACTTTTCATGTATGTATATTTCCTTATGACCTTATACTTGGTAGTAATAAAACTCCTTAACTCTATGAAAAGGATCTTAAAAAACATTTTACGTTTACTTTTCCTACTAGGAAATCAAATTCCATTTAACCCATAACAAGTTTGTGGTTTTCTAATTGTTATCCTTCTCTTTATCATGTTTTCTATCACTCTACATCAGAATAAGATGGTTAGATTTTCTTCTATATCTATGTTTTACTACATGGAATCCAAGTATGTGTTATCTCAGATGACCTATGTAATTATATTTCATTCGTTTAAAGTGGTGTTGTTTTTTCTTTTTCTGATGTGGGATTTTCAATGATGTTATTGAGCCTAATTTTAAAATTACAAGGACACAATTTCCAAAAGAGGTTGAAGATGTAAATTCATAGGTATTTAAAGAATAATACATTTACATATCTAATAATATTTATGAATAAGATATTAATTTTATGTTAAAGGGGATGATTTTTCTGAAAGCGTACTTGACACGCAACAACGGGTTTCTTCGAAATATTACATCGCACACAACATTGATTTATACCAAAAACAAATAATAGAACAATATTATTATTATTTTAAATGGTAGTTAACGCCTAGAAATTGTATTAACGAGAATAAATAGAATTAACAATATTATTATTTTACATATTTGTTAAATGTTTTTACATTTATCAATTGAATTTTAGAGACTTATAATTAGAATGAATATAATTTTATACATAAAATACACTAATATTTTAAAATGGTTGTTTTACCACCTTTTAATGGAACCCTTTTTAAATCTATTTTTTGTCACATTTATATGTTATATTTTAAAAAATAAAAGTTTTCATTATAATTGGGACATCAAAATTTACTTTGGTTGAAATTTCGGTATTTTTATGATAAAACCTTTATTTTAATGAATTGTCAAAAATTCTATACATTAATTCAAAACTGCATTTTCATATAATTTATTTATATAGATTAATTGTCCTTTTAATGGGTTTTAATTTTTCATTGTATTTTTTTTATTTAATCTAATTTTTGTCATTGGAAGTAATTTCACATTTAAATTGGACAGAAACACATGTCAATCTTTTAATAGTTTTTACTTCTTTAAAACATGCTTTCTTGTTTTGACAATGGGGATTAATTTTAAATTAATTTCTACCAATTATGTGTTTTGAATTTTCAAAAATGTATTCCATATTTTGAATCATAATTCCCATATTTTTTAAATAGGTCCCCATTATTTTTAGACAATATGAATAGTAGCTTTAGTAATTATTTCCTTTTACCATGGTTAAAGGGTAAATCTGGTAAATAAGGGTAGAAAAATAATATTATAATAATATAAAACTACACTAAAATTTTTAATAATCCTATTTTATGTTATATTTCCGACCATGATCCTCCATGGGTTGAATTTAGGACTCCATGGATCCACTTGGGTGTGATAATGACCTTTTATAATATTTATTTTAATGAAATGGGAAATATAACATAAACATGTATCACCTAACTAAAAAAATTAATGTGGTTTATATAAATTATATATTTGACTATAAATAGTAATTGGAAAGATAAATAAATCTCTACATAATTTTATTTTATTTTTAATTTTTATACAATAAAAAAATAAGTTTATTTATGACAAAATGACGATGCAATGATTGCCTTATTAATGAAATTTTCAAATAAACGATATTATAAATATTAAAATAAATGTAATTTTAAAATTTTTATGCCATAAAATAATTTAATGGATGAATATGGCTTATTATATTTGATTTAATTATTTTAATTCTAATTAATAAAGATTTTATGACTTCAAAAAAATCAATTTCTTAATAGTATCAAAATTTTCATAAATGAGTGTTTAAAACAAATACTATTTTATTAAATGATATAATAGTTCTAAAAAACCAATATTCATCCAACTGACTTATATAATTTTATACAATTCATTAATGATCCAATTGTGGTTCTATTTGTATTTTATCGTAACTATTGTAAGTATGTATTATGTGCATTATAGAAAACATGGTAAGGGTTAATGTTTTTATCTAAGGGTTAAAGCTACAATATAAGGTTCATTTTGTGACCTAAAATTGTCTAAAACCTAGTTTTTGATATTATTTAGACCCATACTCATATTATCATCTAAATATATCACCTTGTAACTATTATAATTCGAAAAAACATTACAATAAAATAATATTTCAAGACTTTATTAAAGTGTCCCTCCTCCCTCTTATAAACGGCCACCAACTATACCCACTTAATCTCACCTATCAAGCTCTTTTTCTCATCCAATTTCATATCAAATAATCTTCCAAAATACCTACCTTCATCCAAAAATCCTTAAATTTGGAATTAGTCAATTCAAGTAAGCCTTTTGTCTCAAAACAAAAGTTGTCATCCGATTTTGAGGTAATGTCTTCTCTCAAGCTCATTTCCTTTATTTTCCTTCTCCAACCCCCTATCCTATATTTATACCATTTTTTTATAATAAAAAAATATAATCAATATACTATTATGTTTTTATACTAAATTTTATACCTACTCTTACACACACCCTCATCTAATGGATTTAGAACATATTTTTTCTCTGTATAGTGAACTATTGCCTCACAAAACAAAGATTATTGAATTTTCTCCTAATACCTCTCATGTATGACATTATGAGGGAACTTTATTTATGTAATATATATATGATAATTATATTATCTCTATTCGTATGTAATTTTCTTTTATAATTCACCTTTAACCTTTTAATGTTGTATAAATATGATAATTTCATTTGAGAAAATGTGGACTACTGCCCCCTCAAAGTGATATGACGCATTCATGATATACATGGAATGTATAAAGTATGGATTTAATGATCCTATTAAACATATTTAACATATATATTTTACTTTAATTATAATATATATTTATCAATTATTTTTCATTATTTTAATATGATAAGGAAATGATGGTAATGTTCATGCGTACGTACGGCCTACCGTCTCCAAGAACGGTGCATTTCATTTCTTACCTAAAAATATTATGGATTATTATAAATACATACATACATATATATATATATATATTATTTATATGTTACTTAAAACATTAATATCACTATATATATGATGTAATTATGACCATATGTACAATTTTTAATCATAACAAGTTCATTTTTTACTCAAGTACCGAATATCGACTAAACGCCCAATATGAACTTAAATAATTAAGTAATTGTTATCAAATTGTAATAAGTTCTATAAAAGGAATAAAAACTATAAAAATGTTCTCAAAAAAGTATAAATTAATTTTAGTTTATTATTTAGGAAGATAAATAATGAACGAGACAAGTCGGACTCAAGGTAAGGGACTTCATCTCAATCTCCTTTCTTTGGGGCATATCTTGATGTTATACACCTTAAACTTCCAATAAGGTGTTTATACAACACTTTGACTCATTATATAATTAATTGGTATATTATAATGTTATTTAAAGTCTTTTATAATGTAATTATTTAATGATATGTACTCAAGTGTTTCTTATGTGGTAAGTGAATTCTAAACTTCTCTTTTCTTTCAAGTTCTCTTTTATGTGGTATATATTTCAAATTTCCATAAAATTATCTTATTTCAATTTTATTATGTCTCTATACTATATTATGAGTAATTTATGGATGTTATAACCTTTTTACCTCTCTTTTTAATGTTTTTTAAAACCTTTTTTCATAACCGTTATGCTGTAGAATTTTCGTCCTGAAATCTCTCTCTTTTTCTCAAGAACTTATTTTATTTTGATAATGTGATTACCCAAACATATTTAATTTATATTGGTATTAAAAAAGACATAAAAATTATTGATTTGAATCATTAATTGATATACAGAAATCCCTATTTTCCTTTTCGTTGGTTATAAATGACATAATGATCACGTCTTTAAGCACTTTTTAAAATGGCACAATTTAGATATGAAACCAATTTATTTTGATCTCTATGGGTTATTTATTAAATTTTTTAATATGAAATTTGTGGATCACATGAAAATAAAGACATATTAAGGGTTTTATGGATATCACTCAAATGCATTGGGTAATGAAATTAATCTCTAGAGATGAAAAGTTTTACGATACCTCGGTGAATAACCTTTGTATTTTTTTATGATACCTTGGTGAATAACCTTCATAATTTTTATGAAATATTGGGGATATACCTTGGTGATATGAATCCTTGGGGATGGACCTTGGTTATATTCATAAAAATGTTTAAATTAAATTTTTTATCAACATTTTCATGTTTCGGTCTAAGTTCTTATTGTTATGTTATTCCTCTTTAACATGAATTTATGAAAGTCATCATGTTCTTATTTATATCTCTCAAGATAACATGTAAATTTCTTCATCGTTTTACCTTACTCAGATTTTTGTGCTCCTACCATGTTTATAAATGTCTTCTAGAGGTCTTAATATTGGTAAGGAAAAAGAATATGACATGAAGAAAGTATGTGAATATTTTTATTGAAAAGAAACAATGTTTCATTTTAATAGTTTTTGTTTTATAAAAAATGGATGGTGTGAAGACTTATCTACTTTGTAATATTGAAATTTTATGTATAATTTTTTCCTAATTATCTATAACTCTAGACCTAAAATATATTTTCTAATGAATGGAAATAAATTATAGTCAAAAGTAACTAAAATATTTTATGTTTAAGGTTGGGGCCTTATATCACCGGTCCTTTTTTTGAAAATAGCACAATGTACCGTCATGATTTGTGTAGATTTCTAGAAATTGAACCAGGTAATGGTTAGGAACCAGTATCCTCTTTCATGGATAGATATTCTAGTTTACCATATCTGAGGTGGTTGGGTATTCTTAAATATTTATTTGAGATATGTATATCATTAGGAACGTGTTATACCATCAGTAAAACCTCACACATCCTTTCATAGAAGGTATGGTCTCTTTGAATTTGTTTATTTCTTTTGGTCTCACGAACATGCCAGCAATAATCGTGGCACTGATAAACTGAGTGTTCCATCCTTATCTAGATTTTTTGTGGTGGTTTTTTATGTATAATATCTTGAAGTTTTCTCAAACTCGGTACGATCATGTTAAACATCTTCAGATAATTTTGAATACACTGAGAGAGTTTAAGTTATAAGATATGCTCATAAAGATCTACTTATGGATGGATCATATTCACTTCATGGGTCACATTATCTCAGAGGTAGGGCTATCAGTGGGCCCAAAAAATTTGAGAGCTATAGTTTCCTTGTTCATCCTAAGAAAATATTTGTGTTACAAAGTTTCTTGGAGAAAGCTAGTTTCTATTGTAATTTCATACAAGACTTATCACACCAAGAAGTACTTCTTATAAGATTGAATAAAAAGGTTATGAAGTTTTTATGGTCAACTTCCTATGATATTTCATTTTAGGAGCTGAAATTTAGATTGGCTTCAACGCCATCATTGATTCTTCCAATGCTAGGCAGGATTTAGACTATTTACTCTGATGAATCTGGTATCAAGCTAGGAGAAGTTCTTATGCATGGATATAGAGTCAAGGTGTAAGGGTATCGACACTTGAGGCCACATGAGAGTAATTACCCAATGAGTGGTATTGAGTTATAAATATTTGTTCATGCATTGAGCCATTGAAGACATTAATCTCTCAGATACCATTTTATGGTGTACATAGACCACAAAAGCCTCAAGTACATATTTACACAGTGTGATCTAAATCTAAGGTAGAGAATGTGGGTTAAATACCTGTATTATTTTGACATCAGTTTTTCCTAAAAACTTTTTAATGGAAATTTAGTCATCTAATCACTAATTAAGAGGACTCAAATATTGGATGTTCAACAAGTGAGAAGCGAGTGGAAGTTTATGAATTTGTTCTATGAGATACACTTAGAGGTTCACAATAGTCATGGGAAGACTTATATATCATCTGAAGATTTACCTATACCCTAATAGATAGAGTGATGATTAGGAAACATTCAGATTATGAGAGCCTAGTCCTATAGAATATTGTGTTAGGTGAGGACCCTCCAACTTGTTAAATCATAGGTGAGGATGAAATTATTCGAGTATATTCTAATGTATGGGTTTTATCATACATGTGTGGAGTAATGATGTTAAAATTTAATGATTTATCTTGGGTAGTGCATCTTGGAGTCACAAATGTGTATCAGGATTTAAATTTATAGTACTTGTGGTTTGGTATTAAAAGAGACATTTCTAGGTTGTTCATAATATGTTCCACCTGTCAACATGTGAAGGCGGGATACCATCGACTAGACGGACATTTATAGTAACTACCCATTTCTAAATGGAAATGGAATGAAATCGCGATGGATTTCATGATAGGATTACTAAGGTCTCCTCAAGGTAATGATGTTGTATGGGTTTTTTTTAAGGATCACAAAGGTCGAACATTTCCTTCCAATCAGGGAAGCCTTCACTATTGATGAGCTGGGTAGGTTGTAGATCCATGAGATAGTACGACATCACGGGGTCCCGAATACTATCATTTCAAAAAGGGATGCATGGTCTACTTCACAATTATAGAAATGGATATAGAGGGTGTTAAGTATATAGGTGCTTCTGGTCACAACATACAGCCCCCAAATAGATAGCCAATCAGAGTGAACTATTAAGGTGCTTGAGGAATAGTTGCAGGCATTCTTCCATGATTTTGGGGGATCTTGGGAGAGGAATATACCCATAGTTTAATTATCCTACAACAATATCTTTTAGGAAACTATATA
This sequence comes from Viscum album, assembly GCA_963277665.1. Lineage (NCBI taxonomy): Eukaryota > Viridiplantae > Streptophyta > Magnoliopsida > Santalales > Viscaceae > Viscum > Viscum album. The sequence continues at coordinate 211,934,612 of OY728123.1, forward strand.
GATGGATCCTTATGAGTAATTTTTCAGTAGGCCATGTTGATTACACCTGTGTTGTTTAGAGGTAGGGGAGGTATCTATGTTTGGACCTCGTCTTGTCTAGGAGACCACAAAGTAGTTGCAGTTGATTTGGAAATGGATGGATACTATGTAGTCTCATTAGAAATCATATGATGATAATAGTATATGACCTCTAGAATCTGAGGTTAGGTATTTGGTCTTCTTGCATGTTTCTCTGAGGTTGGGACACATGGGGATCAAGAGACATGATAATTGTTCATCACGGTATGTCGTGCTATTTGAGATTCTGGAGAGAGTTGGATCGGTAGCCTCTCAGTTTCGGTTACCTCCAAGGTACTATTCCATTCATGAAATATTCCATGTATCTTATTCGCATCACTATTATTCATACTTTTTTCATGCATTTATTCCCAAGGAGATTAAGTCATAGGTAGATGAATCCGTTGAGGAGCATCTGATGTGAATTAAGTGTAATAGCATGAAGGTTCCCTAAGGCTAGTCTGTTCATTTAGTATGAGGGTTATGTCAGCATGACCAAGTACATGATGAGACATGGGAGCAGGATTATAATGTATGATCATAGTGCCCAGATTTATTCGTGAACACGTTTGACCACCCATAATAAGAAAATCTGGGGAAAAGTTCCTTTTAGGGGGGGTATTTGTAAGAATCTGGTTATTCTTTGTGGTACACAACCATTACATTCTATCAATTATTAGTTTTAATGTTTCAATGTTTCCTAATACGAATTCCATTTGAGTTCATGGAGGTATCAATACTACAAAACATTCCTTTAACAATGTTGTCATTTCTCAATGCTAGCAAAATGTGTTAATAAAGTCTATCTTTATTAGCCTTGATAAAGGACACCCTTTATCATCACTTTTTTTAGTTATGATAAAAAGTTAAATTTTACCAGCACTTTATTTTAGCAGTAATAAAGGTTACCCTTTATCATCTCTTTATTTTGAGCACTGATACAGGGTACCATTTATCAGTGATTAATTTTTAGCGCTAATAAAGGGTGCATGTTATCAACGCTTTTTTAGCGCTGATAAAGGTCTCTAATAAAATAAAAAAATTATTCAAATTAAAATAATCAAAATTAACAATTTCATTAATTAAATAATTATTATTTAAAATGAAAAAATTGAATATTTATATATATATATATATTAAAAAATAGATTATATTACATATATAGATTTTTAAAATATCTAAAGTGAAATAATTAAACAAATAAAAATTTAAAATGTGTAAATTAAGAAAAATATTAATCATTTTATTAATTAAATAATTATTGATAAAAATTAATACATTTAATATAAATATATATAGACTATAAATATTAATAAATAGTATATATTAAATATAGATATAATAAATGAATAAATTTTAATAATTAAACAAAAAAAATAAAATTGAATAAATAACAAAATTATTTAAAAATTTATTAACAAAAAATTATCAATAGAAACTAACAAGTATAATATATATATATATATGTCAAATAGTAGTAAATAATATATATTAAACATAAATATATATATATATATATATATAATATAACATGGTAATTAAAAACATATTAATGTCTTATTCATTTTTAATATTGTTTGATTTTTCAATTAAACATTTGTCAAACGTTGTGTGTTACATTGATTTTACATACATATATATGTGTAATTAATGTATTTTTATATACAAACACTCGCAAAAATATATTTACAAAACATAAAAGAAACACATACACCTAATATTTCTGTAATTTATTCTAATTTTAGTATATTTTAGAATTTAATTAAAACATGAAACAATTAAAATATTATGTTTTTAATCTGTAACTTTTCTTAATATTACTGTTAGTGTATTCATTTTTAATATTTTTTAATTTATTATTATACTTTTTAGTTTGATAGTTTTCTATTATTATTTTTTATTATTTATTTACAATGTTTTAATATTTTTAATATCTATTCATCAACTTCAATATATATATATCCATATTTTATTAATAATTTATATTTAATTAAAAAAACTTATCCATTTTTTTAATATTTTTAATGTGTACTCATTTTGAATTATTCAATTTCACTCATTTTTAAAATTCATGAATTTAATATTACATATCCACTAATAATGTTAAATGTATATTTGTAAATAAATATATCTATAACTATATATTTAATAAATTTTTAAATTTTTAAATTTTTAATTATTATAAAAATATAATTATTTTTTTAATAAGTATTTATATTATTACAAGTAAATAATTATATATATTTAAATATATTATTAAATTACAATAAATTTTTGTAAATAATTATAATTATAAAACAATTATCAGTGCTAAAGTTTTAGTGATGATAAAAGGAATATTTATTAGCGCCTTTTTAGCAATGATATAGATCAATGTTTACCAGTGCTAAAATAGCCTTGTTAAAAGAAATATTTATCAATGCTAAAATGTTAGCATTGATAAATATTTCTTTTATTAACACTCAAAAAGTGGTGATAAATATCCCATTTATCATCACTTATAAATTTAGTGCTAATAAAAGGAATCTTTATCATCTCCTTTCTGAAAGTGTTGTTAGAAGTGTCCCTAATCTATTTTAAAGAACCCTAACTGGGAATCAGTCACTCACGATTCTCAAGCTCCTGAGGAATTCCTTTGCTACCAGTGTGAATCCTCTATGCTCCATCAGATTAATCAAGGCTAGAATCCAATGTATGTTATTTTATACTTTTCCTCTATTGTTGTTTAATGTTTTGGGTTCCCTATTTTGCATTTTTTTATATTCCTAACCATGGAGAACCCTACATATCATCTCCTCAATACTAAAATACATTGAGTGGTTCTATTTCATCCTTTTCCTCTATGGAGAATGGTTTTGAAGAAATATAAGGATGTTTTCATATGGTACAGTTAGTCAACATATATGTAAGGGATTGTATGGATAAATAAAATAGATTTTGAACCACATGCTACCAAAAAGGTAATGATGTATTTATAGAATGATAAATTTGATTTTAGTTAAACATTGAATAGTTTAACCCATTTCTACAACATGTTATCTATATCCCTTAGAATTGACACAAGACTTTAATGATCAGGAAGTGTGTCTGAGCTGATGTGCTGACCTGAATTGGGAACTATTTTGGTATACTAGGTCAAAAATGTTACAAAATGGAATTAGAGTAAAACTAAGGAAATTGGTATTTATTATATCCAAAAAAGGAAAACATTTCCAGACATAAGATGTAATCTGTAAATAAGTCTGGATAGAATAATTATATCGGATACTTGAGTTACCATATAATGTCTAGTTTTTTTTCATTTAGTTTTTCCTTGAACTATCTTCTCAAGTTTCATGCCTCTTATTTAGGAGTTTATAGGTATAAATTGATAAAAATATATTGAATTTTAGGTTTGTATGTGTCTTTGTTTAATTTTTTTTCTACAATCAAATATAAATTTATATTAATAAAAATATGATTAATAAATAAGTAGTGCATTCTGATTTACATATTAGTGATGATTAGGTTTATTTAACTTATTAATTGATTGAGTTTATTTAATAACCCCCTTTATTGATACTATTAGTTAGTTGTTTTAGACTTATATTTAAAATAATTCCATTAACATATTTTAAATTATATACAAAGTATGGAAAGACTTATTAAAAAGGAAATGAATGAGAGAGAGGGGCATGGGGTTCACATTCAATAAAGATTTTTTGTGTATATTTCTTAATGATTATTTTTTTTGATGGGGTAAATTATGTGAATCTCTATATTAATATAGAATATGTTACCACTATAACCCCCAAATCATCATAGGAAGCATCCCATGAACATCCTATGTATGATATTAATTATATTCATCCTCATTTATTTGAGTTGATTGTAAATATACTTCATGATATGTGGTATAATTTTTAATTACATGAAGTATCTATGGCTCCTCTAAGATTTTATGGTATTATATCATAATAAAAAATTTAGTATTACTTTAAAGGGATGTATGTTGTTAGAGTGATCTTGTAGTGGATTAAAATAATATCAAGAATTGGAAGGTGTGAAATCCTTGAGTATATAGAATTGATTTAAAATATAGGTTGGGTGAGATTCATTTCGTCAAGACCATTAGAGTGGATGTATTCCAATTCCTCTTCAATTGAGGATACTTTTTGAGTGATTCCATTAGTGTTGGTTCCTACCAAACATTAATAATTATTTTTACTTTGATGTGAAACATTTATATTGATTTGGATAGTTAGGGAACCTACTATGGTCTGTTTGGCCTCTTAGTATTTATTTATGAGTATCTTATATTTCATCATGTATTGGGATTAGAACTTATAAAAATTGTTATTAACATCAGTATTCTCTATAAGTAAACATATGTAAATAAGAGTAATGGGTGTCAATTTTATACAATAGTGGTAGGTACAAGTGGGTATATCTTCCTGAATTGAAACTGAATTTTTCCTTAAAATTGATAAGTATTGATACACCTAGATAATATGGATACAATATGTGGAAGATTTATAAATTGAGATGGTATAAGGGGTATATATAGTCATTTTAAGTATTTTTATATCATTATTATGGTATATTTTTATTTTATTTTTCATACGAGACCACTATGAACTACATCTAAATCCGATGTTGTGAAAGAACCATACAACACATAATAGTCATAATAAACATAAATAACTGTTCATAAAAAATATCCACAGGTTTCACAAATATGGTTGTGGTAAATAAGGATTCATTTGGGTATGATTGATATACAATACAATACAATTCATTCATAAAATTACACAATTTCTTGCATCTTGCATGAAAAATATTATTGTCTTGAACTGATATATAATACATCTATAATAAAGTACATCTAACCTTCACTACCCATATTTAATTTTTCCTTAGAATCTTGATTCCCTTCCATCTCTTGATGATGGATTTCAATCCCTCTTTCAAACTAGCCTTACACCTTTCATTGTGGTTCCAGTGATCCTTGATGAAATACCTCCCACTGGGATTGTAATCATTAATCTCCATCAAATCCACTTCTATGGCTATGAATACTGCATCTCCCAACTCATTCTTCAACTCTTTCATCCTTTCATCCCTCTCATTTACTACTTCTGAAGAACACAAAAAATGAAACTAAAAAATTAATCAAAACATAATGAATGAATATTTTTGGTTTCTTGATATGAATGTTCATATACGACTCACTCATTTTCTATTAATAACTCTTCATCCTCCTCATTTTCATAATATGTTACAGACAATAATTAAAATTTAATTTATGTTATTTTTGAACCTCGGTGGAAACTTTAATTTATTCTCCCAAAAAGTTATTATTTAATTTTGTTTCTTGAGAGTCATATCCCATTTATTTTATGTTATTTTAACTAATATGAGTATTAGTCATTGTAACACCCCAATCTTCAAAGCTATGTTTCCCTTTGAATAATGCAATGGCTTGCATTGTACACAACTTCGAGATTCTAACACAACTCGGCCAATCAAACTAGTCGTTATGAATAGTAATACCCACTTTTTTAAATTTTATAAATTTTATTTTTCAAAATGGACTTCATTTTTGGATTCTGAATATCAAAATTATATTAGGGTGAACATTTGGTATTTTTCTGAAAACATTCAATTTTTGATTAATAGTGAAAAACACAAAGTTATAGTTTAAAACTGACTTTTTATTTTAATAATTATTTATTTTATTTAAGATTATATTAGGTCAAAATATATACATAATACTCATATAAGTTCAATGTAATTCATTGGAGTCAGTTTATAAAAATTTTAGATATATATAAAATTTATCGATCATTTTACCGTCTTTTACCCACCTCCTAGGAGCATTTGCAAATTTTCATAAAACATAATTTTACCACTTTTGTGAGTTGAGTTTAGAAAATCTGAGAGGCATGGTTGATATCAGTAAGTAAAATTTGTTTCAATGTGATGAAAATAATTTTTGGTGAATAGTAACTTTTGACTTTTATTTACAACAGTTAAAAGTAAATATGGTAATTAAAGGTAAACATGATATTATTATTACTGTAACACATTTCCTAATTCTATTGGATAAGTGTAATTAGACCAAAAACGACCTTAGGAATAAAATATGATCCTTTTGGTCAACTTGGATTAGATTAGGACATTTATTATTATTTAATTCAAAGAAGAGTTAAAAGTGTTAAATTCAAAGTTTAATAACTAAAACATTTTTAACATAGGGTTACACATGAGATAAATTATACTATAAATATTCATTAGAAATATTTAAATATTTCCTACATAATGGTATTTTATTTATAATTTTTAGACATTAAATAATTTAATTTATTTATGATACAATGATGATGTAATAATTACCTTATTAATGAAATATTAAAATAATTGATATTACAAATATCCAAAAAAATAATTTGAGACTATTTTTTAATTACAGTAATTTTATAGATTAATATGATATTTTAGGGTTGATTTAATAAATTTTTGTTGAGGTAATAATGCTTTTATAAATTTAAAAAAAAAAGAAAATAGAAAATAGTGTCATAATTGATGAAAAAGAGTTTTCAAAACAGATATTATAATATTAATAGATATTCTATTCCTAAAAATCTAAGGTTCAGACAAAGTTCTTAAATAATATTATATATGTCATTAATTAACCACTTTAGGTTCTCTTGGAAGTTTATAGTAAGTGTATTAACCATATAAAATAAAAATACAAAGAGACATGGTAAATGTCAAACTAATTAACTAAGAGTTAAATCTAAAAGATAAGGTTAATATAATAGCCCAAACCTGTCTAAAACCTATTGGTTGAGAATATTTCGACCCATCCCCACCTTATACTCTAAATATATTATTTTTGAGCCATTATAAACCGAAAATTATTTTATTATAAAATACTATTTAAATTATTTCCTAAGGTGCCCCTCACCCCTCTTATAAAAGGGAACTTACCCTTATCTAAAATTCACACCTTCAAATCCATTAGGTTCTGCCAAACCCTACCCAAATATCCTCTCAACTGTCCTCCATTCTTCTTAGGGGCCTTACTTTAGTCATAAATCAAACCTAATTATTCCTTTTTGTCAAATCAAAAGGAAGAACCCGAAGAAGAGGTAAATATTTCATCACCTCTTTCAGTTTTTTTCTTCTTCAACTTCTTCTTACCTTGTTGTTTCCATTCTAAAATAATAACTATAGTGTCTTCTATATACTGTGATATTATTATAAATATTTTACAACCATATTCATTATTCTATCCGTCCTTTGAATGACATGTCACCATACGTGCGTACATACGGCTTACCATCTCAACGTCGTGGTGTAGTTGTTATTCAATACATTATTATTTGGATGGGTATAATAATGATGAGTAATTGATGTAAATAATAAATATAACATGATAATGATTCTGTATATATGATATAACATTCAATTATATACGATTTTAAAATCAAAATAATGATATTGTCGCTCGTGCGTACGTACGGATTACCGTCTCCACAAACACGATGAGATTCTTTTCACATTGTATCCATTCAAGAAAAATTTTCATTTGATGATTAAAAATAATGTTTAAAGATTTAATATCATTATGAATATTAATAATATACGTCCAATCCATAACAAACATTACTTACATAACAAATCATCTAAAGGAAAACGAATCAGTTAACACCCGAAATGATGATAATACTAAAATATTATTAACAAAGAAATATTAGAAGATCATATATGATATCATATTAATGTATATGGTTCATGTATAATTTAGTAACATTTATTTCACCATTATACATGAGGTTAATCTACCATCGACCAAGGAAAATTACAATGTAAGGGTTAATTTTACAATCTATTTATTATCCAAGGTTGTTTTTACGTAAGTACCTACTAGGACTTCTTTATCATCCACATCCTTGCTTCTTAAAAATGTATTTCAAAACATTTTTAATATTTACTAGACAATGGGTTAAAGTCATTTATACCTTTATTAGACCTTATATGTTTTTAAATGAATCTTTCCTTCATTTTCCAAACAAGGAACTTTATGACCTTTTCGACAAAATTAAGGTAAGAATTTTTTTTAACTTATAAGGAGGGTGTAGCTATTTTCTGCTATAATAATATCATCAAAGCTTCCCTTACAAGATTATAATAATATTTTCAAAATAAATGTTTTATTTTATAATTATTTAGCTATAAATTATTTCAAAAAAGAAAGACATATTTCTCTCAAATAGTTTTGATTTCATCTATGTCAACATCCTTTTATTGATTTTATACTAGTTTGAAGTTGATTGATTATGATATAAATATTCCATATTGTATTAAAGCTTTTTTAAAATGTTTGACTATGGATGTTTTATTTTTATACCATTCATGTTCTATGGTTAAAGTATTGAAATTTTGTATGATAGTTTTAATACGAATGTTTATATTATATTTCAACCTTTCCATATGGGAAATGTATTGGACTTAGTAAGTTACGGGTGGAGCCTGCTATAGCTCCTCAATGCATCAGTAGGTCTCATTAGACAACTAGATGTGGAATTGGTTGAGGCCATTCCCAATTTGATATATGATTATTGGGTGAGTCCTTAATCATTTTTAGACGTCTTGGCTGAGTCCTTGACAAAATGTTTCAGAATGTCTGGCATTATACATTCCCTCATTATGAATATAATATTGTGGTTCATATGGTTATTCGACTAGTAGAATACCCATGACTATGTTTTATTATGAAATTATTTACTCAGCTCATATTCCTTCCATAAAAGTGTTCATGTTTTATATTTGTGAAGGCATGTGTTTTCAATTATTCACCATGCCTAATATTTATGTTATCTTACATTGTATTGCTTACCCTTACTGAGAGTTTGAGCTCACCTCTTTCTTAAGTTTAATTTTCCCAAGATATGAAGAAGTTAATTATGAGTGACTTGCAGGATTAATCTTGGAGGCATGGATGATTCTAATGGAATAAATTAGTGTTGTATTTATTTTCAAGTTATAAAGTTGAACTTATGTATGAATCTTGTTTCCAATAATACTAAACTGATCAGTCTTTCGAGACATGATTTCCTTTTGATCATGCCAATGTTATGTAATAATTCACCGACTATGGGTAACTGGGGTTCGGACGTTATAGTTGGTATCATAGGAAGTTTATTTCAATCCTTAAAAACTAGATTTAGATAAACTCTGATTGGAGAATATAACCCTAAGATATAATTTGAGGATTTGTATAGAAGAACTTCCTAGAATTTTGGTACTGTAGATATTTTGTGAGTTTTCCAAGAAATACATCCATGTATGGATATGAGCAGGTAGAGGCAGATCTGGTATAGATGTACCTAGGGGTAAAACTGAAAAACATCACTTTAAGCTAGACTCGAACAGGAACTGGTGCATGAAAATGGGCTTTGTTGCTCTCTGGGTTATAACACTCCCGGTTGATATGCTTAGGATAATTATCATTTTCTTTACAAACCATTATGAAGGATTTATGAGTATATACTTCCTCAAAGACATCATTTTTTTATAATTATGGATTATATCCATAAACTTTTCAATTCATGTTAAGTGTTTTATAAGATTGGAATTATGTATTTATATTCATAAACTAATCTAGTTTATTCCATTGTTTAGAAATGGCACCTAGTTGAATGAATATAAACCGTATTAATGCACATAATCCATGTAGGGATTTCCCTCCTACCCAAGATGATTATAGTAGAGCTGGTTATAAAATTAGTGAGGATCTACTTATCACCATACCGGGACAACTCACATAGGTTATGAATAATAACCTTACCCATATAGAGCACCATGATCCACAACGTAGACGATCAATGTCAGACCGCATCATGAGGAAACAACCACGAACATTCAATTGGAGTAAAAATCCATTCAGGGTTGAGTAATGGATAAATTATTTAGAGAAAATATTTCACGCTTTGGGGAGTAGCGAAAGGGAAAAAGTTGTCAGGGCAGTTTATCGCCCCACTGGAGATGCTGATCAATGATGGTCATTGATTCAAAACACAAAGGAAGAAGAAGAAGTGTCCAGTATATAATGGAGGAAGTTTAAAGAACTTTTCTTAGAAAAATACATTCCTCGTGACCATCGAGCAGATATAGAAAGGAAATTTTTGAGTCTGAGGCAAAAAGAGGGTGAGAATTTCGCAAAGTATGAAGCTAACTTTACAAGGTTAGAAAGGCATGCTGCGGATTCTATATGTAACCCAAGAATTAATATTGATCATTTCTTTGATGCGTTAAAACCATTTCTCCATCGAGCATTAGTATCACAGTCATTCTCATTATACAATGATATTGTCTCATGTGTTATCAAGACAGAAAAGGAATTCTCTATGTCTTGAGAATTTATGTCAAAGTAAGAGAAGAAGAGATCTATTGAACTCTCTGGGAAAGGAAATAAGTAAACAGGGAATAAGGGAAGAATTGAATTTCCACCCTGTGATAATTGTGGAAGGAATCACCCTAGTGCCTATCTAAAAGGAAAAGGATTATGCAACAAATGTGGAAAAAATGCCATCTTCCTGGTGATTGTAAGGGAATGAAAGATGCTACCAATGTTCAATGATACAATTGCAGGGAGATGGGAAATTATGCAAATAAATGTCATAAGCTTTAGATAAACTTACTTTAGAAAAGGCCAAGAGATCAAGTCCAAGAATATGTGATCACTAATGCTGAGGTTGAAGCTTCGAAAGATGTAGTGGCTGGTAATTTATGGTTTCTTCAAGTTTGGCCAATGATTTATTTGATTCTGGATAATCACATTGTTTCATATATTCACAATTTTCTAAGAAAATTCGATATTTCCAATTTGACTTAACAAGGGAGTTTTCAGAAAAAAAAAATCATAAGGTAAGTATCGTTACTACAACGTTTTTTGAATCAGTTCCCATTAGGGTATATAAATGTTCTTTATCTATTTATCTCATCGTTATACCCATTATTGAATTTGATATAATCCTAGTTATGGATTTTCTTTCAGACCATGACGCAAAAATTTATTGTAAGAAGAAGGAGGTTACGATTTTTGATGACGATGATAATGAACACCTTATCTTTAGATCAGAAACATCACCACCTCATTATTATCTAGATCCACCCCTAGTATCTCAATAATATTCAATTATTGGAGAGGAAGAGAATGAAATAACTGTGGTTGAGGAAAAGAATGTTCAAATAGTGGATGTTCCTATTATGCAGGAATATGTTGATGTGTTTCTAGAAGATTTACCTGGACATCCTCCAGAATGAGAAATTGAGTTTTCCATTGATTTAATTCCTGGTCCAAGGCCCATATCGAAGACCCCTTATAGAATGGACACTGTGGAATTAGTGGGACTAAAGAAACAACTAGAGGAATTGATTAATAAGGGATTTATTCACCCTAGTTTTTCTCCATGGGGAGCCCATGTTCTTTTGGATAAGAAGAAATATAGATCTATGAGGTTGTGCATTGACTATAGGGAGTTCAATGCTATAAAAATGAAGAACAAGTATCTCCTACCTCGCATTGATGATTTATTCGACCAAATTCATGGAGCTAAATATTTTTCAAAGATTGACCTTCGATCTAGATATCATCAGTTGTGTGTGAAGAAAGAAGACATTCCAAAAATAGCTTTTCGAATGAGGTACGGGCATTACGAGTTTACAGTAATGCCTTTTGGGCTGACGAATGCACCATATACTTTATTGAGGATATCCTGGTATACTCTGAAATTTGTGAAGATCATGAAAATCACTTGCGTACCATTATGAAAACCCTTATAAGAAATTAATTATACAGGAAGTTTAGAAAGTGTGAATTTTGGCATTCGGAGATTTCTTTTCTTGGCCATATTGTCTCTAAGGATGGAATCTCTATTGACCCTTATAAGAAAAAGGCAATCCAATAATGGCCAGAACTGACAAGTATAACTTAGGTACACAATTTTATTGGTTTAGCAGGTTATTATCGACGTTTCATCCAGAATTTTTCTCGATTGGCTAACCCATTAATGGAGATCACACGTAAAGGGGTTAATTTTTTTTGGAAAAAAGAGTGTGAAAAATATTTTGAAGAACTGAAGAGAAGATTATTCAACGCTCCTACCTTGAATATACCATCAGGTAATGATGGGTTTGTTATTTATAGTGATGCATCAAAGAAAGGACTTGGTTGTGTAATTATGCAGAATGATAGAGTTATTTCCTATGCATCATGACATCAGAAAATTCATGATCAAAACTATCCTACTCATGATCTTGAGTTAGTAGCTGTAATCATTGCTTTGAATATTTGGAGACACTGTCTCTATGGTGAAAATATGATATTTATACTGATCACAAGAGTTTGAAGTATATTTTCTTTCAGAAGGAACTCAACATGGGGAAAAGGAGATGGCATGAACTACTCAAGGATTATTATTTCATGATACACTACCACCCGAGGAAGGCATATAAGGTGGAAGATGCTTTGAGAAGAAAGGATCATGGATTTTTGACCAAGATGAGAGTTCAAAGGGATCCAATTTTCATGGATCTTGTAAAGATGGATATGGGAATAACCATTGAAGGTGAAACATAAATTCTTTTTCAAATGGTTTCCAAACCTTATTTACTAGAAAGGATAAAAATTTATCAGGATGATGATGAGTAATTTCAAAATAAGATTAAATCTGTGAATGATAGAAGATTGATCGAATTCATAAATGAAGATAGGATTTTCATATTCGGTAAAAGACTTTGTGTTCCCGATATACCTGATCTGAAAAGGGAATTGTTAGATGATGCTCATAGCTCCAATTCCTCTATACACCCTAGGAGCACCAAGATTTATAGGGATTTGAAGGAACGTTTTTGGTGGGACAACATGAAGAGGGAGATTGCTGATTTTGTGTCAAGATCTATGGTTTGTCCACAAGTGAAAGCTGGAAGGCAGTATCCTGGAGGAGTCATGCAACCTCTTCCCATGCCTGAGTAGAACTGGGATAATATTATTATGGACTTTGTCATGGGAATACCAAAGAATCCTAGAAGGAACGATGCAATATGGGTCATTGTTGATCGTCTTACCAAGTCAACACATTTTTTTTCTATAAGAGAAGATTTACCACTTAAACGTCTATCAAGACTATATATTAACGAAGTTGTAAGACTTCATAGAGTACCCCTAGCAATTGTTTCTGATCGTGATCCCCATTTTACATCAAGATTCTAGAAAAGTCTTCAGAAATCCCTGGATACCAGACATTGTTTGAGCACTGCCTACCACCCTCAAACTGATGGACAATCAGAATGAACTATTCAAACCGTAGAAGACAAGTTGAGATCTTAATAACTTGTCTTTAAAGGTATGTGGGATCAATATTTACCTCTGTTATAATTTTTGTATAACAATAGATTCCATTCAAGTATTTAGATGACACCATATGAAGCATTATATGGAAAGATATGTCACACACCAACCTGTTGGGATGATGTTGGAGAAAGAAAACTCATAGGCCCAAAACATGTGGAGGAAATGATGGAGAAGGTAAAGGTTATCCAAACCCACATCAAAGCAGCTCAATGTAGGGAGAAAGGTTATGTGGATAACCAAAGGAATGATTTGGAATTTCAGGTATGAGATCATGTTTTCTTGAAGTTATCTCCATGTAAGGGAGTTACATGATTCGGTAAGAAGGGTAAAATAATTCCCAGGTACATCGGACCTTTCAAAATTCTATAACAAATTGGGGTTTTATCTTACCTTTTAGAAATGCCTCCAAGTGTCTCCAAAGTTCATGATGTGTTCCACATATCACTGTTGAGAAAATACATGTATGACCCAACACATGTGCTCACCTATAAGGAATCAGAACTGGAACCCGATCTGTCTTTTTGCGAAGAGCCTATCAAGATTCTCGATATATGAGAACAAGTGTTGAAAAATAAAATGACTCATCCGGTAACAGTTCTATGGAGAAACCATAAAATGGAAGAGGCAACATGGGAACCCAAGGAACATTTGATGAAGAACCACCCAAATCTTTTTATACAGTAATATTCTCGAAATTTTGAGGAAGAGATTATTTTAATGTTGCGAGAATGTAACACCTCAAGCTTCTACGGTACATTTCCCTTTGAATAATGCAATAGCTTACATTGTACGTAACTTTGAGATTCTAACACATCGTGGCCAATCAAACTTACCCTTATGAATAGTAATGACAAATTTTTAAAATTTTATAAATTTTAGTTTTCAAAATGGACTTAATTTTTGGATTTTGAATATCGAAATTATCTTAGGGTGAATTTTTGTTATTTTTCTGAAAACTTTAAATTTTTGATGAATAGTGAAAAACACTGAGTAATAATTTAAAACTGAATTTTTATTTAAATAATTATTTATTTTATTTAAGTTTATTTTAGGTCAAAATAGATACATAATACCTATATAATTTCAGTATAATTCATTGGAGTTAGTTTATAAAAATTTTAGATATATAAAAAATTTATTGAGCTTTTTTACCGTCTTTTACCCACCTCCTATGAGCATTTGAAAATTTACATAAAACATAATTTTACCACTTCTGTGAGTTTAATTTCAAAAATCCGAGAGACATGGTTGATATCAGTAAGTAAATGTGGTTCAATTAGATGAAAATAATTTTTGGTGAATAGTACCTTTTGACTTATTTACCGCGGTTAAAAGTATATAGGGTAATTAAAGGTAAAAATGATATTATTATTACCCTAATACAAGTCCTAATTATATTAGATAAGTTTAATTCAACCAAAAAAACCTTAGGAAAAAAATATGATCCTTTAGTTCTACTTGGATTGGATTAGGACATTTATTATTATTTAATTCAAAGAAGAGTTAAAAGTGTTAAATTCAATGTTTAATAACTAAATAATTTTTAATATAGGGTCAAACATAATATAAATTAGACTATAAATAATAATTAGAATGATAAAATGATATCCTACATTATGGTATTTTATTTATACTTTTTTGAAATTAAATAATTTAATTTATTTGTGACATGATGATGATGCTCTAATTACTTTATTAATGAAATATTAAAATAATTGATATTATAAATATCCAAATAAATGTAATTTGAGACTTTTAATGAATTACACTAATTTTATATGTTAATATTACATTTTTGGGTTGATTAAATGATTTTATTTTGAATTAATAATGTTTTTATTAATTTAACAAAAACAAAATAGCAAATAGTGTCAAAATTGACAAAAAATAGTTTTTAGAACAAATATTATAATATTAATTTCTCTTCTATTCCTAAAAATATAAATTTTAGAAAAATGTCTTAAATAATATTATATATGTCATTAATTAACCACTTTAGGTTCTCTTGGAAGTTTATAGTATGATTATTAACCATATAATATAAAAATACAAAGAGACATGGTAAATTTCAAACTAATTAACTAAGAGGTAAATATAAAAGATAAGGTTAATATAATGATCCAAACCTATATAAAACTTATCGGTTGAGAATAGTTCGACCCATATCCAACTTAGTCTCAAGATAAATCATTTTGGAGCCATTAAAAAATGAAAATAATTTTATTATAAAAAAATATTTCAATCTTTTCCTAAGGTTCCCCTCACCCCTCTTATAAAAGGGCACTTCCCCTTCTCTCAAATTCACACCTTAAAAGCCATTATACTCTTCCAAAACATTCCCAAATGTCATCCCAACGTTCCTAAATTCATCCTAGAGGCATTAAATTATTCCTAAATCCAACCTATATATTCCTTTTGATCAAATCAAAAGGAAGAACCCGTAGAAGAGGTAAATATTTTATCACCTCTTTCAAGCCTTTTCTTCTTCCACTTTTTCTTCCATTGTTGTTTCCATTCTAAAATAATAACTATAGTATATTCTATATACTGTGATTTTATTATAAACATGGTACATTCATATTCAATATTCTATCCATCCTTTGAATGACATGTCACTATACGTCCTTACGTATTGTTTACCGTCTCCACGTCGTGGTGTAGTTATTACTCAATACATTATTATTTTGATGTGTATAATAATGATGTATAATTCATGTAAATAATAAATATAACATTATAATGATTCTGTATATAAGATATACCATTCCATTTTATAAAATTTTAAAATCAAAAGAATGATATTGTCGCTCGTGCGTACGTATGGATTACCTTCTCTAAGAATACGATGAGATTCATTCCCCATCATATCCATTCAAGAATAATTGTCATTTGATGATTAAAAATAATGTTTAAACACATAATATAATTCTTAATAATAATAATATACATCCTATCCATAAAAAACATTACTTATGTAACAAATCTTATAAAGAAAAATGAATCAGTTAACACACGAAATGATGATAATACTAAAAAATTCTTAACAAAGAAATATTATAAGATCATATATGATATCATATTAATATAAATGGTTCTTGTATAATTTAATAAAAATTATTTCCCCATTATACAAGAGGTAAACCTACCCTCAACCAAGGAAAAGTACAAGGTGACAGTTAATTTCACAATCTCTTTATTATCCGAGGTTGTTTTTACGTAAGTATCTACTGGGACTTCCTTATCATCCACACCCATGATTCTTAAAAATGTATTTCAAAAAAATTTAATATTTACTATAAAATGGGTTAAAGTAATTTATACCCTTATTTGACCATATATGTTTTGAAAGGAATCATTCTATCATTTTCCAAACAAGGTACTTTATGACATTTTCAACAAAATTATGGTAAGAATGGTTTTTTAACTTATATGGCGGGTGAGGCTATTTTCCACTGTTATAACATCATCGAAGATTCCCTTAAAATCTTATGGGAATATTTTCAAAATAAATTTTTTTATTTTATAATTATGTAACTTTAAATGATTTCAAAAAAATAAATAGATATTTCTCTCAAATATTTTTGATTTCATCTAGGTCAATATCCTTTGACGGATTTTATATTTGTTTGAAGTAGATTCATTATGATATAAATATTCCATATTATTTTGATGGTTTTGTGATATGTTTGACTGTGTGTGTGTTATTTTTATACCATTCATGGTTTATGGTTAAAGTATTGACATTTAATATGCTAGTTTTAATATGATTGTTTATGTTATATTTCAACCTTTTCATATGAGGAATGTATTGGACTTAGTAAGTGATGGGTGGAGCCTACTATAGCTCCTCGATGCATCGGTAGGTCTCATGAGACAAATATATATGAAATTGGCTGAGTCCTTTCCCAATTTGATATATGGTTATTGGCCAAGGCCTTAATCATTTTTAGACGTCTTGGCTGAGGCCTTGAAAAAATGTTTCAGAATGATTGGCATTATACATTCCCTCGTTATGATATTAATATTTATGGTTCATGTGGTTATTCAACTAGTATAATACCCATGACTATGTTTTATTATGTCCTTATTTACTCAGCCTATATTTCTTCCATAAAAGTGTTCATGTTTATTTTTTGTAAAGGCAGGTGTTTTCAATTATTCACCATGCTTAATATTTATGTTATCTTTCGATGTATTTCTTACCCTTACTGAGTGTTTGAGCTCACCCCTTTCTTATGTTTCATTTTACTAGGATATGAAGAAGTTAATAATGAGTGAATTTCAGGATTAATATAGGAGTCTTGGATGTTTCTAGTGGAATAAATTAGTGTTGTATTTCTTTTCAAGTTTTAAAGTTGAAATTATGTATGAATCTTGTTTCCAATAATACTAAACTAATTGGCCTTTCAGGACATGATTTTCTTGTGATCATTCCAATGTTATGTAATAATGTACCGACTCTGGGTAACTGGGGCCTGGGCATTACAGACATCCAAAATGATAACCATTACATGGTATGGGATGACCTTGGTTTAGAGTTGTTCAAGAAACATAGGTGGATGTCAAAAAAATATGGGAGATAAATATCAACCAATAAAATATAATAATAACTATGTGGAGGTATTTCGTCAATGAAATTTGTAACCACAATGATGGGAGGTAGGGTAGTTAAAATGAGGGAGTAAAATCCATCATCAACAAATGGAAGATAATCCAGCTTCTAAGGATGGATTAAAAAATTGATGGGAGGGTTAGTTGTACTGTAGTATTGAAGTATTATATATTTGTTCAAGATAGTAACAATTTTCCTGAAAGATGCAAGAAATTGTGGACTTTTATTCATGGATTGTATTCTATTATTGTTATTAATGAAAAATTAAATGTTTTACTACTAATGGAGACAATATCTTTTGAACATGATGATGTTACCAATCCCAAGGAAGAATAGATTATTGATAATGAAACTGTGGAATTATTAGGGTATCAAAAACATATTTATGAAGAAAAAAATGATGTAGCATCACAATTTTGAATAAAATTATTAAGGAAAGAAATCATGGTATAAAATTCGTGGTTGTTTGGAATCAGTGCGACCAACCTATTGACCCCCACAAGTCAATTTTCATTAGTTATCTTCGGGTCACAACAATGATGAATTTACTGATTTATATTGACTCATGGAGCCATGACTAACATGTAAGGAATAAAATACATTATAAATATATAACTTTAATTTTACAATATACTTTATCTATTTTAATGAAAAATTATATAATGAAATGTTTATTTAATTTTAATTATTCCTTGTAGAATTTTTTTATTTTAGAATATTTCCCTAAGAAATTTGTACTTATGTCGACTACAAAATCCCATGGAGTATTTTGGAATTTACTGAAAAACTTACATCTTAGGGATGTTGAGGGTAAAATAATGTCCCACCCACCACTTAGTTGTGGGCACATTAAAAAATAGGAAAAATGCACAAGTTTCCTCAATGTCCATAATGTAAAATCATTTAAGGTAAATTGTAGTTGAAAATATATTATTCAAAATTATTTATTTTATCCAACTTGATTCAAAATTTTAAATTTATGAAATATAAAATGATTGCTGAAAATAAACAACATGCATCAAAACCAACATACTTCTATAGAAAAGGAAGGGTATGATATGCTTCATTAGATAATAAATTGGTATGTATTTTAAATCTA
This sequence comes from Viscum album, assembly GCA_963277665.1. Lineage (NCBI taxonomy): Eukaryota > Viridiplantae > Streptophyta > Magnoliopsida > Santalales > Viscaceae > Viscum > Viscum album. The sequence goes on from OY728123.1 coordinate 211,953,782, forward strand.
AAATAAAATTTTAATTATGTGATATGAAAAAACATATGTTCCTTTTTTTATATAAGGATTGATGAATAAAAATTTGAAGACACTTCCATCCCACATCTTGTTCTACGGAAGGAGGCCCGTGTAAATATGGTGGGTAAATTAATTGATGAAAACACAAAAGTAGAATTGGAAGCATGTGTAAGTATGAAATAATTTTAATTAATTATGATTTATAACAATATTACACAAAAATAACTATTTGTGTTAATATTATTCTATATGGTTTAGAGATAACAATCAAAGATTACCATACCATAAGAAAAATCTACTTTCAGTAGCTATGAAGTGGCCTAAATAATATGGTCGCATTAGAGGATTATGTTTTGGAGTCTCTCCTAAAACATATTACTAGAAGATAAAACCACATGAAGATACATATAATATGATGAGATGATTGCATACACAAATATACTCACTACAAGAAATTATTGTGTAGTCTGGTCTGGCATACCAATGTTTAAGAATGGATCAAAGAAAACCAGTGGCGGAGAAAACATCCACACATGAACCAAATGATCCCACTATCTTTGAGGCTATTCGTCCCCATAACTTCATACCTTACCTAGGGTAATCAGTTTTTTCATTAATTTTTTTCTTAAATTTGAATCAAACAACTTCTAAAAATGTTATTTTACTAAAATTATTAAGGGTACAATTGTATGTGATTTGTATCTATCAATACCCAAGTGCCACCATGTTGTGATGGGTGAAGTGTATAATATCCGAGGATACCATCTACACAATCAACCTATCCCAAAATATCACATGATATTGGGGGTTGAGGCATCTTATGAGCTGATTGCTGAGCTTCATGTTCCAGTGGATTTTTTGGGTATTACAATGGTCAAACATTCTATTAGAGACTCTATAGCATAGTCATATAATATAATAAAGATACATGAGGTGCATATTTAACAAATTTTTTCATATGAAAAACATGTAAGAGTTATTGATGAAAGGTATGAAGTGAGGTATGATATTACAGATGAATAAAGTGCTAGAGAAAAATATGGTTGAATCGATAAAATCTACTAAACTGGACTAGAAAACAATACAAACTTCTAAGAGTACCTTCTTCCCTCCAGTTCTAGAGAAAAATTTATTATCATTAAAATATCATGTAGGTACCAACTTTAACGATAAACAAATATCTTATATTGAATATGAAGAATAAATATATTTAGTTTCCATAAAAGACATAATTGGTCTCAAGAGTCTAAATGAGATTCTCAATAATGAATGGTTAAGCATCTCAATTGTGAATACATACATAAAGTACATTTTCATGATACATATGTCCAAATAGTGAGATAATATGTCTATTAAAGTTAATAAATATTAAAATTTTGTAAAGTATTTTATATCACAACTACATAAAGGGAAGATCGTGTGAAGCAGGATTTGGATTCACTAATCTCTGTATCATTTATATGCCAGAACTTACTTTAGAGAATAATGAAATTAACAGGAAAAAAGATCAGTTACTTCATGCATTTAATCCAAAATAATTAGACGATAGAATCTTTTTGTTTCCTACAATGAAAAGGTAAAACTCTATAATCTAATCACATAAAATAGATTTTTAATTTTTTCATTAGATAATTGTTTTTGTTTTTTTAGGACACAATGGATGATGATAGTAGTCAATATGGACACCCAAAATATTTATTTTTTGGTTCCATGTTTTGGATATACAACCAACTTACCACCCATGATATTTATTTTGAATATTTAATATGATACAATAAACATTTTACAAATAAACATTGAATAACAAATTTATTCTTTGTTTTAACAAGAATTTTGTTATGATATGGAAGTCTCTCAATATAGGATAGATCATGAAATGAAGTAAGTGTATAAAGGCCTAAATCCTGTAAATTACAAAAAATGGAAAACATTTAAGGTATATATAGAAAGATTTAACTATCAAATCATTTCAAAAAAAATAATTCTTTTGGTGAATGTTTTTGAATTGTCTGAACCAAGATAATGACATCAAGTTTGAATATTATGTTTTCAAATTTAAGAGAGAAATCATAAATTAATAAAATAAAAGAATCTACCAATATGTAATTTCCAAAGGTAATTAAAATTTCATTAAATATATTTCATAATAATTTTTTTTTGATTCAATTTTCTCAACACTATAAAGATTTATGACAACCTAGTTACTCAAAAGAATAAATAAATTTTTTTAGAGATGTGTGGGAAGTGTAATTTTTTTTAGAATGAATGTAGACAACAAATTTAGGTGATTGCCTTCTATTTTTATGATCTATTACATGTTATGACCTTTGAAAGATATTTGGGATGTAAAGAAATTGTGTTATAATGCTTATATATTGTTTTTTATCTCTTTATCAAGGAGAATAATAATTGAGGAAATCAATTTGTTTAGAATCACTGACCTACAGACAACAAAATTTTTGGTAAATCATGGAGGAAGAGGTGGATGCAGAGGCATAGGTGAAGGAAGATGAATCGGTGAAGGTATAGGTAGAGTCGAAGTTGGATTTGGGGTTGGAGACTGAGTAAACGCATTCTGGTTGTTTTGATACTTTATAAAAATGATCTATGAGTCATTTGGGATGTGTATCAATCAGGCATACCTCAATCTGACGTACGGTGTGACCTATATGCTCCAACTTCATATTTTTATTCAATATTGACATTAATTTTAATGAAAAAACAATTGACATACTAAAAACTAATAAAATTCATTTTTATGGTTTTGATAATCTATAAAAATGATCCATATGTCATTTCTCACAATTAGGAAACATCTTCACCTCGATCTGAAGCACAGTGTAACCAGTATGACTCCACATGTTTGTTGTTAGTTTAAAATTCACATTTTAATAAAAAAACACCACTCGCTAAAGTTAAAAAAATGTACTATAATTTTCTTGATAATTTGTTACAATGATTCATAATTCATTTGTGACGTGTATAAATCAGTCTCATGTCAAAACCACACATGATAACACCTGTATGGCTCAAGGTATGTGTTTCCAATGTAAAATGATATTTTAGTAAAATAAAGTGGCATACTCAAAATTGATTAAATAAATTTTGATTTTTTTTATAATTTATGAAAACAATCCATGATTTGTTTAGTACATGTAGAAATAAACCTCACCTCAATATGAAGAATGTTGTGACCTATATGACTCCATTTCTGCATTTTTATTCCAAAATGACATTAATTTTAGTGAAAAAAACAACTGACATACTCAAAACTAAGAAAACACATTTTTATTGTTTTGATACATCAGTAAAATTATCCATATGTCATTTGTGACATGTAGAAATAATCCACACCTCAATATGATTCATGTTTTGTCTAGTATGACTCCAAGTGTCTATTATCAGTTTAAAATTGACATTTTAATACAAAAAATGAGTCACTCACTAAAAACTAAAAAAAACACTCGTATTATCCTACTAATTTGAGATAATGATTCATAATTAATTTTTGATTTGTATAAATTGGTCTCATGTCAAACCCACACATGATTCCACCTATATGTCTCAAAGTGTGTGTTTCCAATTTAAAATGGAATTTTAGTAAAAAAAATGGCATACTAAAACCTGAGGAAACACATTATGGTTGTTTTTATAAATTTTTAAAATGATTCATGAGTCATTTTTGAAATGTAGAATTAAGATGAACCACAATATGATGAATGGTTTGATCGGTTTGACTCTAAGTGTGCCTTGTTATTCAAAATTGACATTAATTTTAGTGAAACAAACAACTGACACACTCAAAACTAATAATTTTTTTTAATTTTTTGGAACATTCATAAAATAGTCCATATGTAATATTTTATTTTTTGGAATTAGTCACACCTCAATAGAACTCACAGTGTGACCGGTATGACTCCAAGTGTCTGTTATCAGTTTAAAATTGACATCTTAATACAAAAAAGTTTCACACATTGAAAATTGAGAAACCGTTCTCAGATTGTCTTGATAATTTTGTAAAATTATTCATAATTAATTTTTGACATATATAAATCATTCTCATGTCAAACCCACACATGATGAAATCATTATGGCTCAAAGTATGTGTTTCTAGTTTAAAATGATATTTTAGTAAAAAACACAAGTGGTGAACTCACAACCAAGGAAACACGTTATGATTATTTTGATACTTTAGTAAAATTATCCATGAGCCATTTGGGATGTTTAGAAATTATCATCACCTCAATTTGGAACACAATGTGACCGATATGACTCCAATTACCTCTTTTTATTCAAAATTGACATTAATTTTAGTGGGAAAAAATAACATACTCAAAATAGAGAAAATTAATTTGTATTTTTTTGGTACTTTATTAAAATGATACATATGATGTTTTTGACCTGTAAGAATCATTCTCACCACAATTTGATGCATGGTGTGACTGGTATAGCTCCATGTTATCATTATCAGTTTAAAATTGACATTTTAATACAAAAAATGCGTCTCTTAGTGAAAACATAGAAAATCCACTCTAAGTGTCTGGTTAATTTTATACAATGATTCATAATTAATTTTTTGACATGTATGAATCATTATCATGTCAAACCCATACATGATTCCACATGTGTGGCTCAATGTTCTTGTTTCCATTATAAAATGACATTTGAGTAAAAAAACACCAATGGAGTACTCAAAACCCAGGAAACACAATTTTATTATTTTGATACTTTATTAAAATGATCCATGAGTTATTTGGGATGTGTAAAAAATTTTCTCACCTCAAGTTGATGCAGGGTGTGACTGGTATGACTCTAGGGGTGTCTTTTTTTTCAAATTTGACATTAATTTTAGGGGGGAAACTAACATAATCAATGTCAAGAAAACATAGTCATATTGTTTTGGAACATTAGGAAAATTATCCATATTTAATTGTTGATGTGTAGGAATCATCTGTACCTCAATCATATGCACGATGTGACCAGTATGACTCCAAGTGTCCATTATCAGTTTAAAATTGACATTTTAATACAAACAAATGACACTCACTAAAAACCAAGAACACGCACTCGGATTATCTTAATAATTTGTTATAATGATTAATAATTCATTTGAGAGATATATGAATTAGCCTCATGTAAAACCCACATATGATGCCAACAGTATGGGTCAAAGTACGTGTTTCATGTTTAAAATGAAATTTTAGTAAATAACACAAGTGGCATACTCAAAACTAATGAAACACATTCTGATTACTTTGGTATTTTATGAAAATGATCCAAGATTCATTTGGGATGTGTAATAATGATCTATACCTCTATATGACACCAGATCTAACAGTTAAGACACAAACTGAGCCTTTTTATTCAAAATTAACATTAATTTTAGTGAAAATAACAACTGACATTCTTAAAACCAAGGAAAATTTTGATTTTTTTTAATACATTAGGAAAATGATCCATATGTCATTTTTGACGTGTAAGAATTAGCAGCACCAAAATCTGATGCATGGTGTAACCGGTATGACTCTAAGTACCTGTTATCAGTATAAAATTGACATTTTAATACAAAAAAATCACTCATTGAAAACTATGAAAACATGCTCATATTGTCTTCATAATTTCATAAAATGATTCATAATTCATTTCTAACGTGTAAAAATCGTTCTCATTGTATAACCATACATGATTCCACCTGTATGGCTCAAAGTGGGTGTTTCCAGTTTAAAATGACATTTTTTGTAAAAAAACAAAAGTGGCATACTCAAAATCGAGGAAACGCATTCAGATTGTCTTGCTAATTTAGTAAAAAGATCAATGAGTAATTTGGGATATGTAGAAATCACTATCACCTTAATCAGATTCACATTTCTATCAGTATGACTCCAAGGGAATTTTTTATTCAAAATTGACAATAATTTTAGTGAAAAAAATAGTTGACACACTCAAATCTGTGAAAACACTTTTAGATTGTTTTGGTACTTTTAGAAAATGATCCATATGTCATTTTTGATGTGTTGGAACCATCCATACCTCAATATGATTAATGGTGTGACCAATAAAACTCCAAGTTTGTCTTTTTATTCAAAATTGACCTTGATTTTAATAAAAAAACAACTGACATACTCAAAACTGATAAAACACATTTGGATTGTTTTGTTACTTTAAGAAGAATATCCATAAGTCATTTATGACCTGTAGGAATTTGTAACACCTTAATTCGACTCATGTTGTGACCGGTATAACTCTAGTGTCACCATTTTATTCAAAATTTACATCAATTTTAGTAAAAAACAACCGACATGCTTCATAGTAGTTTTTATTTTACTTGTATTTGTGTTTGGAATTTTATTTCATTTGAATTTAGTATTTGTTTCTTATTTTTTAAATTTATATTGTTGTTTCTGGTGATGCATCGTGGTATTACAGTGAACTTCACTTATTTATGGTGATGTAGTGTGTTGTATCATCCCACTGTAGTTTTCACCTTTATCAGTGCTACTAAATGCGGTGATAAACATAGCATTTATTAGTGTTTGTACAATTGCGGATTAATTAATCCTTTATCTATTCTTTTTAAAGAAACGATAAAAGTATCTTTATTGGTGCTTATAAAAGTGTCGATAAATGGTATCTTTATCAGTGCTTTTTAATGCATCGATAAAGATACCATTATCAACTCTTTTAGAAGTGTTGATAAAGGGAAGATTTATAATCACTTATATAAGTGATGATAAATCCTACTTTTATCATCACTTTTTAAATCACTTATAAAGTGTCTCTTTATAGGTGCTAAATAAAAGAACTGATAAATGGGGTCCTTTATGAGAGATTTTATTTTCCCTGATAAAATCCTTATCCTTTTGACCATGCTGAGGTAGTCAGAACTTTTATATTGTCGATAAAGGCTAATTCTATCACTATTAAAGGCGTGTTTGTATTACTATATCGGGGGTGTCTAGAGTCAGTTTAGACCCTGAACCACAAATTTTAGGGTGAAATAATCCTAGCACATGGTTAGTTTGAACCATTCATAGTAGGCTACATGGTTAGATAAAACAATATGAGGGTGGATAGTGAGTAGGGGAAGGCCTCACAATTAGACCAAACCATGTGATTTGGGTCATATGGTCATGCGTCCATGTCTACAATTTTGAAAATGGTTTTTTCACATTTTATACATTGTTAGTCAAACCGTATGGACAAACCATGAAAGGTTCCCTTCCCTTCAGTTAACCAATCACAGTTAGCGATTGATTAGTTAAATCATGCTTCAAAACTATGCGGACTAGATATTTTTGGTAAAATCACCATTACTCTCCTAATTAAAAATCTATTTTAAACCTGATATTCACTTCTCTTTTCGCACAGCAAGAACACCTTTGGGAGTTCCTCTTTGAGCATATTCTAGGAATTGTTGTCGAGCCTCCATCTGATATTCAATTTAAGCATCTCTCATCTTGTTGGTTTCGCATCAGTGAGTTCTCAATTAATTTTTATCCATTATTAGTTATTCTTGATATCGATTGTGATATCTAGATGCAATTTAATTTACCCTATTAATAGGTTCTTCATCCATTATTTGATTTTATCTCAATCTGAGCTAAATTAAGAGCTGATATTGGATGAGATATCAATTACGGACCTATAATAGATGGTCTTTTCCCTTTTTGTTAAAATTTGTAGTGTTTATATACATTCATTGTGATGAACACACAATTCATAGAACATCACCCTTTTTAGTGAGTTTTAATCCTTGAATTTGTTTTCTTACCATGGGCTATGTAATTAAATAGGTCATCATTGAATGGTTATTGGTTGAATACCATGAAAATGGAACTTCCCCTTTGGGTGTGTTTCTAATTAAAAGGGACTTTATGATGGTATATGAGTTGTATACCCTCGTGGTGTACCTTTTTCCCCAAGACATGATATGTTGAGAATTAAATTGATAATTGTAAATTTAATAGTGATATAAATTGTAATTGAATTAGTAAATAGGAAGTGATGAATGACCATGCCCTTTTCCTTTCCATGTAATGGATTGTTAAGATTAATATGATTATTTAAATAAAATTACCATGTGACTTAAATAGAGGTAATACTTCTATGATTGTCCAATGTCTTGAGCCACCTTATGAGGTGAGTTTTAATAGATGTGATTAAGGTGATGACCTAGACATGTTAAATGAATTTGTTAAATGGTTTTTAATGGGTTAGATACTTATATTAACTGGGTGACACATGTAGTCTTATGAGAATTCCATAGACAAAATCATCTGTCTTGAACCCTACTTATTCATAAGTGATACGTGGACTCCCTAGCAGACTGCTAAGGACAAACTCTAAGGCTTGACCTTATATGCCAAGTGGTACTTAAAATCTATTGAGTTTTCAAAATATAGACTCAAAGGGTATTTTATCATTATTCCATGGGATATACTTAAGCTCCCTCATTGTACCACAAAGTATGGACTCAAATTGAAGATATGCCACACCACACCTATAGTGATACCTATGTTATTGAGGATCTCCATGGATGGTATTATAATGTGTTTGTTTATATTTCACGTAGAGTGATGTCTAGATTGCTACATAAAAGTTCTATATATAGGCTTAGGATCTATTTTGAATAATGAAATAAAAGGATCTATATGACACGTCTACCAAGGAAAAGTACAAGCATGGATTTGGTCTTGTTTATACCTAATGGATGACCTGTTTTGGCATCCTAGTTTATGTTATCATGGGGGACACTGAGCTACATGTCGAGTATCGATATTTAATAATTAAATGAGAATTAATGGTTGAATGAACTTGATTAAGGACACATGAATCACTATTAAATCAAGGGATTATTTCTTAAATGATATTTATAAAATGAAATTGTTATAAAATGAAAACCTATAGAAAGTTTAATTTCAGTGGTTCCTTTCTTATTCTATTACTACCTGAACTATGTTATATATATTCACTAACAGGATGAAACTTGAACTTGGGTGGTTACCTAATAGGATTTAGTCTCACACATTGTTTGGGTCACCTTTTAGTATGAAAATAGAATATATGATTGTAGGTATGGATAATGGAAAGCGCCCTGATTCATGTTGTCAATTTCTGTTGAAGAGCATGGGAGCATGGGGCCAAGTTGAGGCTTGCGATGCTATATGTGACACTTTTTGACCTTTTTTTACTTTTTCTACATGTATTTAAACCTACCTTTTATACCTATTTAATCTTTTTTATAGATACATATGACATGTATCATCTCTATCATTGTATATGAACATACTTTTTATATTACTATCTATTTATGTGGGTTATCTATTATATGATTGATATTATTACTCCTTATACTTGTATTTTATTGATAATATATTGTTATGCACTATGGTTATGAGGTAATAGTATCCCCACAAACACACTAATCCCCTCTCTACTAGTAGTTTGCCTCTAGCATTTGGGGATATGAGCTTGAGTCCATGTATCCAACCGAGCTCAGGGGCACTATTGAGTGGAATCCAATTCTGGGATATTAAAAAGTGGGGTAAAAGGTTTATTTTATAGTTTTATTTATTATTTGGTGAATATATATATGTATAGAGAGGAAATGTAGTTGGGTAATGAGTTATGCATGGGTGTAGCTAGCCTGTATATAGGAAAAATCTAAAATTTCTATAATTAAATTACTTTTTTCTAGATATTGACTATTAAAGTTGATTTGATTCCACTATTGGGTGATTCACCGGAGTTGCGATGTTATTATTGGTATTATTGTGAGTTATATTGTATTTCAACCTAATGAACTGGGGGTATTACATCTCACGCATCATATAGGAACTTGTTAGAAATCACATGCCATGCATTATTCCATTCCATTTAGGATGAATTACTTGTTGCATTATGTTGTGACTGGTATTTTGATATTTATACCTACTATTATGATAGGTATTATGAAATTTGTTATGTTATGAATTATTTGGATATCTCACTTTGGTTACTGAGGTGTATGGGCCCTCAGGGATCATAATTTGGAAAACCATTGATTTACATTTTTAGTGAACTATTATTTAAATGTGAAATAGAAATGAATATGTGAATTCATGTTATAATTAAAATGGGAAAAAAATTATAGAGAAATTGACCCAGAAAAATCCTTAATAGTTATAAGTAGGTAGTATATATTTCTTACATATGATATGTAGTTCGTCCAAACCCGACTCAAGGAGGAGTCGTAGGGGTTTGTTCTTGTAGAGGAAAGATTTTACCCATCCTACTTATATATCTACACTTTTGAGCTAAGAACCTTGATAATGATCTTGAACTGAGGTATGTGTTTTTCATTGTAGAGGCATGCCACCATGATGACCTCTTGTGGAATTTTAGGAGGGTGGTGATGATCATACTCTGAGGGAGGTAGGCCATAGGATACTCGTGGATCCCCCAGTCGTGCTATCTACAGCACCAGTTGTTTTACTGTACATAGGTGTTGAGGCACAGTTTTGTGATGGGTTCTTATGATTCATTCAGACCATTTAGGGAGTATTGGAGCTTACCCCAACTATGGTCGAGTTGATGAGTGGGTTCTAATAGTAGCATCTACTCACTTTTTCATTGGATGTAATACCATAGTCTGTAGATTCATGGATAGAGGCCATGTTATCTATCATTGAGCATCTTGAGACACCTACTAAAGGGAAGTTGAAGCTCTCTATGTATATGTTTCATGATTTCTCCAAGAGATTTTGGGATGTTATTACTTATATGGATAATTATCGGGTGATTTACTGGAAATATTTTCATATGTCCATCTATGATTACTTCTATCACGAGACGTTGAGAGCCGATATAGCCAGGAGTTCATGCATCTGGAGCATGGAATGTTATCAGTTATGGAATATCTGACCCATTTTATTGTGCTCCAAGGATTCTCACCTATTATAATGGGTGATGGGTTATCTAAATCCATATTATTTGATTATGGTCTTAGTTGTGAAATATCATAGCATATGAATGATTTTGTTTACTACCATTTCAAGAATAGTGAATCAAGAACATATCATGGAGCATAATCTAAGAGAGGATAGAGGTGAGAGCTAGGGTAGTTCTATTTCTAGATATGGTACCACATCGAATGGTAGTAGGAAGTGTCATATGGTGCTTCTGCATGGGGATATTAGTAGTAAGATAACATAATCATATAGCTAGGTGATGATTTACTAGTGCTGGAGGATGAGACATATGAGGTCATGGTGTATGAGTGACCGAGTCAAATGCAGATCATATGGTAAGATTGGACATCTAAATAACTTCTGTAGAACTTTTACACAAGCATCCAGTGAGAGAGGGTCTGTACTGACTCCATGTTCAGGAGTGGGGTCATCAGCTTCTTATCAAGCATTGTGATGGAGTACAGCTAACCAATCAGGCCAAGGTGGTGGTTATGGTAATGGGAGTCAGTCCCCAGTTTTATAGTGACAGTAGAGTTGATATGTTCAGGGTAGCTATGAAATATCATAACGTCATAGTCTAGAATAGATATATGCAGTGCAAAAACCCCTTAAAGAGAAGCATATCAGGACTTCTATTGTTAGATATACTATTCTAGTAGTCTATAATTTAGCTTCTTCACTTTTGTATACTAGAGATTCACATAGATTTATATTTGTGACTTTTTTAAGAGACTTTGGGTTATCTTCTTATACCTCTGGTGGGTTTATGAATCTTAACACTCCATTGAGGATTAGAGCGAAGGATTAATATTATTGCAGGGAGTGTCCCCTTGATATTCGGTGGTGTCACTACCTATACTACCTATTTTTTCCTTCAAATGATATGTTTTTGTATCATTATTGGGAATAAATGGTTAGTAACCTTTCATTCTATCATTTATTGATATCTTTGTAGTGTTACCATCACCTCACCATAGGGTAGAGAATTTTTTCAAAAATGTGAATGGGATGTCTGGAAGATTCAAGTTGGACCCAGTAATCATGGATTGGGGTATGACATCCCAGATTACAAGTTCATATATAGATGATCAGGAAACTTATAATGTATATTTCCCTTCAGTGGATTATAGTTTTAGGGATGTTTTCCCAAATGACTTTTTGGGATTACCTCTAGTGAGAACGGTGGATTTTTCTATCAATATAGTTCCAGGAGATGCACCGGTATCCATTCCTCCTTATTGGATAGATACTACTAATATTCATGAGCTAAATAGGTAGCTAGAGGATTTAGAGGAAATGGTTTTTATCTTACTCCGTACTTATTTGTGGGGTTCACTGGTCCTTCTGTGAAAAAGGTAGATGATATCCATAGGATATGTGTGGATTTCCATAAATTGAACCAGTTGATGGTTAAGAACTAGTATCCTCTATCATGGATAGATGATCTCTTTGACCAGCTTTGAGGAGCTTGGGTCTTCTCATAGATTTATTTTAGATCCAGTTATCATCAAGTGTGTGTTAGACCATCAGACATACCTATAAGAGCCTTTAATATGAGGTATGATCTCAATGAGTATTTGTTTATGTCGTTCAGTCTCATGAAGGAACCAAAAGTCTTCATGGAACTAATGTACTGGGTTTTATATCCTTATCTTAATTCATTTGTTGTGATTTTCATGGATGATATATTGGTCTATTATCACAACTAATACGACCATACCACACATCTTGAGATCATTTTGAATATACTGATAGAGAATTAGTTATATTCTATGATCACAAATTCCCACTTAAGGATGAATCATATTCACTTCCAGTGTCACATTATCTTAGAGTCATAAGTATCTGTTGACCTAGATAATGTGAGAGTTGTAGTTTCCTAGGAGCATCCCAATAATGTCTTTGACATATGGAGTTTCTTGTGGATATCCTGTTACTACAGGAATTTAATATAGGAATTCTCACACTTAGCATCATTGCTTATGAGATTTAATAAAAAGGGTGTGAAGTTTATATGGTCATGTTCCTATGAGAAAACCTTTCAGCATCTGAAAGGGAGATCGAATTTAGGGTCTATACTGATTATTCAAGAGTTAGGAAAAAATTACACTATTTACTATGATGCGTCAGGTATTGGGTTAGGAGAAGAGATTATATAGGGATACTGATTTTTAGTGTACATGCCTCATTAGTTGAGTCCATATGAGAGGAATTACTTGATGCACAATCTTGAGTTATCTATATTTGTTCATGAATTGTGTTTTTGGAGACACTATTTACATGGAAAGAGTTTTTTGGTGTACACACACCCCAAAGTCCTCATGTATATATTTACACAATGTGATCTGAATATAAGGTTGTGAAGGTGGGTTGAATTCCTACAGTCTTTTGATTTTTTTTCCTACATTCCTGGTAAATTAAATGTAGTGTTCGATGCACTGATCTGTAGGAATCAGATATAGAAACTTCAACAGGCCCCTAGTGAGTGGCATCTTAGTTATTTGTTTTTTGAGATACACATAGAGGTGCACAACATTCATGGTTAGACATATATGTCATCCTTAGTTGTTACCTCTACCCAACTGGATAGAGTGAGGAAGAGGAAGATATTGGATTCTGAGAGCCTATTCCTCTGGGAGACTATGGTGGGTGATGAACCTCCTCTTGGTTAGATCATTGGAGAGAATGAAATTATCTAAGTACATGGTCACATCTGGGTTTCAGAAAAAATGTGCGAGGAGCTGATGTGATGGTTTCATGTTTCATCTTGTGTAGTGAATCATGGTGTCACTAAGATTTATCAAGATTTACATTGATAGTACTGGTGGTCAGTTATGAAAAGTGATGTGGTTGTCTTTATCATGAGATGTTCCACGTGTCATCGAGTAAAGTTGAAACACCAAGGAACAGTCGTACCTTTATAATAGCTACCCATTAATGAATGGAAATTCAATGATATCATGATGAATTTTGTCACATGTTTACCGAGGTTTACTCGAGGTAATGATGTTTTATGGTTTTTTGTTGGCAAGATCATAAAGGTTTCACATTTCTTACAAATCTAAGAAACCTTCAGTGTTGATGAGATTGGAAGTTTGTACATGTGTGAGATAGTATAACTTCATGAGGTCCCAAATAATATCATTTCATATGGGTATTCCCAATCTACTTTTCAATTATAGAAATGGATATAGAGGGAATTAAGTACATACGTTCTTATGATCACAACATACCATCCCCCAAATAGATGGCTAGTTAGAGTGCATGATTCAAGTGCATTAGGAAATGTTGTGGTAATACATCCTAGATTTTGGGGGCTCTTGAGAGAGGCATATACCCTTGGTTGAATTCACCTAAACATTAGATTTCGGGATACTATACATATGGAACCTTATGATGGTTTATATGTTAGGTCATATTGATCACCCTTTGTTGGTTAAAGGTAGGATAGTTAGCTATGCTTGGACCTCGTATTGTTTAGGAGACCATATAATAGTTGAAGTTTATTCAGAAGTGGATGGATATTGTGCAATCTCATCAAAAATCATACACCAGTCACTGAATGTTACCTCTAGAATTTTATGTCAAATATCTAGTCTTTATTTAGGTTTCACTAAGGATGGGACACAAGAGGATATGGATACATGGAAAACTCTCACCACAGTATATCAAGCAGTTTTAGATTCTAGAGAGAGTCAGGTCACTAGCATATCAGTTATAGTTACCTCAGAGGTTCAATATAATTTAAGATTTCTTTCATGTATCACAGTTTCATAGCTATTATTCAGACATGTATCATTCCTTTCTACTTAAGTAGGTTGATTTACAGGTAGATCCATCCTTTGAGGAGTATCCAATATGAATTTTGGATCGTATCATCAATGTTATCTGAGGCCGGTATGTTCCTTTAGTATGGGTGCTATGGAATCATGAAAAAGTATAGGATGGGACTTGGGATTGAGAATACAATGTACGATCGTAGTGTCCAAAGTTATTCTTGGACATTCTTGACCACTCTTGAGAGGAAATATAGGTATAAATTTCTTTAATTGGGGAATCTTGTAAGAACCTGGTCCTTCATTAAGGTATGGATCCTTTAAATTCCATTTATTTATAGTTTTAATGTTTAAATGTGGCCTAATATGAATTCTCTTTGAGTTCATGGAGGTATCGGTGGTGTTTGGGTCTGGCTCAGTTCCTAGAAACTAGGTTCTGAGGTGACATAAGACCATCACATGGTTAATTTAAACCGTGTTGGGTAGGATGCATGGTTAGATAAAACTGTGCGAGGATGGACAGTGAGAAGGAGAAGGCCACATAGTTATACCAAACTGTGCAATTTAGGGCGCAAGTCCATTCAACTATGTCTACAATTTTGATAGTGGAATTTTTCATGGTTTTTTCATGGTTAGTCAAACCGTGTAGAAAAACCATGTGAAGTTCCCTTCCCTATGCCTAAACATGCACGATTGGCACATGGTTAGTCAAATCATGCACCTAAATCGTGTGACCCCGATATTATGGGTAAAATGACCATTTTTTCTTAATTAAAAACCTTTTAAAACCTAATATTCACTTATCCTCCCACAAAAGAATAACACCATTTGGATCTCCCATTTTATCCTATTCTTGGAATTATCATCGAGACTTCGTTCGATCTCCGATTTAATCACCACTGATCTTGTTGGATCTACATTGATGAGTTCTCATTTCCTTTTTAGTTTATATTCATTCTTCAATATATTGGTTGGACTATTTAGGTGCAAGCTAATTTTCCCTATTAATAGGTTCTTCTTCTTTTCTTCTATTTTATCCCAATCTAAGATGAATAATAAGATGATATTGGATGATCTATCAACTATGGTCATGTGGTATGTGGTCTTGTTCCTTTAATTAAAAGTTAAAGTGTTTATATATATTTGTTGTCCCACTTTCCCAATTCCAAGAGCATCTCCCTTTTTAATGATATTTAATTCATGATTTGATACTCTTAGCATGGACTATTTAGTTAAAGTTGTTGTCATTGAATGGTTATAGGTTGAATACATTGAAAATGGAACCACCCCTTTGGGTGTATCATTAATTAAATGGGCCTTTATGATGGAATATAAGTTAGATACCCTTGTGGTGTGACTTTTTCACCTTTACATGGGATGTTGAGCATTAAATTGATAATTTTAAATTTAATGGTGACATAAATTGTAATTAAATAAGTAAATAAGAAGGGACGAATGACCATGCCCTTGGCCTTTCCATGTAGTGGCTTGTTAAGCTTGATATTCTTATTTAAACAAAATGCCAACATGAGTTAAATAGAGACAAGCCATATAATGATGAACAATTCCTTGAGCCTCCTTTTGAGGTGAGATTAAATTGATTTCCCTAAGTTGATGAACTTAACATGTTAAATTAATTTGTTAAATGGTTTTGAATAGGTTAAATTATTATATAAATAGGGTGACATATGGATTCATATGGTAATTAAATATATAGACTAATTTGGATTGAACATTTATTATAATTGAGTTATACTTGGACTCCCTATATGACTAACTAAGATGGACTCTAAGGACTGACCATATATGTTGAGTGATACTTGCAATCCATCAATATTTCCAAGGACATACCCAAAGGAAATTTGATCATTATTAAATGGTTGATACTTTTCTCCCTTAGTGGACTACCAAGGATGGACTTGAATGGAAGATATTTCATACCAGACCTAGAGAAATACCTAGTTTCTATATGATCTCCATGGATGGGCTTGTAAGGTGTTGGTTTATATTTCACCTGGAGAGATACCTAGATTCCAACTTAGAAATTCCATGGATAATCTCTGGTTCCAAATTGAATAATGAAATGAAATATTTTATATGATGCATATACCAAGACAAATCACAAGAATGTATTCAGTCTTATTTATACCTTATGGATGAATTTTTTAGGGACCCATGTTCATGTTATCATGGGGTACATCGAGTTATGTGTCTAGTCTTGAGACATATTAATTAAATGAGAATTAATGGTTGAATGAACTTGATTAATGACATAGGTATGATTGTTAAATAAGATACTTATTTCTTAAATGATATTAATAAAATGAAATTGTTATAAAATGAGAACATGAAATTATTGGATGTTTACTTTCAATACATCCTTTATTATTATATTTATTTTTTCAATCTATTATATGTATTCACTGACTAGAGAAATCGTGACCTTCAGTGGTTTCCTACTGGGATTTAGTCACACACCCTGATTAGGCCACCTTTGGGTATCCAAAAATACTATATTATTATAGGTATGGAAAATGGAAAGTTCCATGATATAGGTTTTTTATCGTTGTTTAGGAGCTGAGGAGCATGGGACTGAGCTGAGTTTCACAAATCTAGCTAGGATTGCTTTTGGATTTTTTTGTACTCTTGTTCCATGTATTGTACTCCTTCCTTGTATACCTGTTTTGTATATTTTCTAGAGACATATGATGTGTATAATC
Source organism: Viscum album (assembly GCA_963277665.1). Lineage (NCBI taxonomy): Eukaryota > Viridiplantae > Streptophyta > Magnoliopsida > Santalales > Viscaceae > Viscum > Viscum album. Next base: position 211,971,236 of record OY728123.1, read on the forward strand.
TTCAAAATTTTATTTTAGATTTATTTTTATATTTATATCTATACCTTATAATTATATATTGTTTGATTGTTATGAATGATTCTACTACCTGTATATTATTGGAATTCTGATGTGATACACTCTGGTGATGATGTCATAGTCTCCCTATGGTCACACCATGTCCTTTGCTTCTAGTTGTTACCCTTTGGTGTTTTGGGAGATGCTCTTGAGGCCATGTAGGCAACCAGGTTCTGGGAACTATTGAGAGGCATCCAAGTATGGGAGATTACAGTTAACCTCTGTTGTAACTCCTAAAAGGCCTACTAGAACCTCTATTCCCACATGAACAGTTGTACCTTATAGGTAAAATCAATAAAAGGTTCCTCAATCCTATAGAAATATGGTTTGAACCTATGAAAGTAATATTCCAACCTAAGGAATCTCTATACCTCATACATGCTCTTGGGTGGCTCCCAAGATAGCACTTCCTCAACCTTTTTTAAGCCCACTCCTATTCTATATTCTGAGATGACATGTCCTATTATGTGGACATATAGAATCAAGAACTTACACTTTGAGAGCTTCCTATAAAGTTGGTTCTCTTAGAGTATGAACATGATCATCTTTAAGGGTCTCACGTGCACTATCTGCCACTCTAAGTACACCATGATGTCATCAAAAAAGACCACCATGAATTGATCTAAAAAATAATAAAAGATCAATTTCATGAGTCCCATGAACACTTATAGGGTATTCTTAATTACAAAAGTCCTCAAAAAGTACATAAAGTGGTCTTAGTGGCATTGGAATGTCATATTAGGAATGTACTCATCTGAAACTCAGAACTGGTGATAGTCAGATCCAAGGTAAATCTTTAAGAACTATCTTACTCACTTCAATTGGTCAAAGAGTTCATTGATACATGGTTTTGGATAAAAAATATTCTTGATCACTTATTTAAAGAAATGATAATCCACATACAACCACAATCTCCCATCTTCCTTCTTTGTGAGTAAAATCGGTGCTTTGGAGGGTGAAACATCGGGTTTGACAAAGCCTTTCCTATAAAAATCCTCTAACTCATCATTCAACTCATGAATATCTAAAGGATCCATCTGATATAACATAAACAATTTCAGGTTAATCCTTGGATTCAAGAATATGTATATGTCTATCTCTCAGTGGGGAGGTAAGCTCAAAACGTCTTAACGGAAGTCATCCTCATAATCTTCCACCACTAAAAAAATATAAAAGCACATAAAATCTACATCCCTAATGTTAATACTAGAAAATTGGTTATTACTCATTTGTATCCTCCTATATATGATCTCATCCTACTGTTCATGTATTTCCTTCTAACTAATGATGGAACAACTCATCCCATCTACATGGACACACCACATCATCTGCCCAAAATGGTCAATTTGTGCATGAACTATATATAGACATCCCATACCTAGTAAGAAATCATAAGGACTCATTGATTAAATAATTAGATCTCAATGGAATATATCACATCCAAGATTCAGTTCACATAATCATAATCAATTATTGATCACTGAATCTCCTCTATTAAGAGTTTCCAAATGTAAGGGTTGAGCCAAAGGCTCCAATAGAATCTCTAGGTCTCAAAATAGGGGTGTGGAAAGAAAAGAGTGGCTCATTCCTATGTCTATCAATATTTTAGATAATATAGAAAATAAATAGATTATACCTTTAATCATTCTTATATCCTCTCATTCATAGGACTCCACTACCTACAACATCTTTTTCCATGGCCACCAACTCCTTAAGCATGTGGGGGGAAATCTGGGGTGGTGGTGGAAATAGACCAAACATTCTTCCATATTTTTCTACTCTCCCTTCACCTATACCATTTCCAAAACCCAACAAGCCTCCCTTATTTAGACACTCTCCCAATCTAGGTGGCTCTTTGATTATCTCTCAATTTACTATATGGGTCATTGAGAAAACATGAGCATGATTTTCCAAAATACCAAAAAAGTAGCATAGCCTCTCCCTCAGCTACTAAAACTTTATTAAAAACCCTAAAACATATACCCTTTGTCATGATACCATCCCTTAAATATTCTCACATGCTTTGATACCTGTTTCTTTCATCGGCTTCTAGCTACTGAATTATTATCTCTATTATACACACTAATGGATCCAACTATCAGTGTCTACTTTTCCAAAATTCTCTACACTACCAAATCATTCTCATATACTCCATAAATAATGGGAATAGAAAGCGATTCCACACTCTCCTAGAAAATTATTTGGATACCACACTCAAAATTTAATTCTCGATAGAACACATCTTAAACCACATCTATAGGGTATCATGAGAGGTTAGTAAACCTCGAAAAATACTCTCAACTGTCATGTTGGCCCTACTAAAGAGTAAGAATCTCCTAGATGTGCAATATTCATAACAGAGATGTAGAGAACTTACCTATTAAAATATTATCAAACTCTAACCATGAATGAGTCACCTCATCATATGTCAGATTCTCTAGAATCCAGCATCTCCCTATGGATCCATGAAGAAGTATCGCCACTAAGACAACCATCTAATCTGTAGGTGACCTAATAAGGAGGAAGACTCACATAACTACCTAAATCCAGTGATCAACTCCTTGGGGGACCATATCACCACAAAAACTAAGGGTTAACTATCTCATAAACGTATGAAGTGATATTTCCCTATTTACCTAATCCATTTGTACTATCAAAACAACCTACTACTCGATAGGTGTTGGAAATACTGGAAAACTACCTAGAGGTACCAAATTTTGAATGGGTCCCTATATCAAAGCCTTATCACTAAGGGGATCATCCTCACAATTCTTCTATTGAATCCTATCTTGAAAAATCATGGATGAATATTAAAATAGATAATATATACCATGGTCAAGAGTATATAAACGGGGTTGACTCAAGAAGGATATAGAAACCAAAACCAATTCCTATATGATGCATGTACCAATGTTTTCCCTATAACTTGTGCCTATATGTTTAAAGTAAATAATAATTTCATAAAAGTGTTTTTGAATGGATACATCAATTTAAACACTAACACTAGATTCCCTAGATTGAGATCTGAACTCGAATCACTTCAACACTATTTCCCAAATTCCCAAACCAACCTCATATCTAGAAAATCTCCAAATTCGAGTCCTATGATAAAACCCCTTGAATGAAACTCTATCTTAAGCCAATTCATTAGGACCCACATGGATGGAGATGATCTCAGTGTGAAACCCCAGGACGACCTCCAATAGGTCAGGGGCTGGTGGAAATCACTAAGTTATCATATCACACACATGTTTGGACTTGGCCCAAGGTACATGTATGCACACACACACATCTCTAATCCACCAACACCATACAGAAAGATAAAATATAACTAACACCCAATGCATAAATACATCTATATTCCATAATTAGAGTATTAAAAAAGAACTAGAAAACATAAAGAGAAAAATAAAATCTCATGAAAATGGTAAAAGAACCCCAGCCTATTAGATAGAGGGGATTGTTGTCAAATGAAACACATGTAAAAACCACAAAATTTCTAGATCAAATATGATTTAATGATCTAGATCCACCTAGGAACCTATTGAATAGCCTATAATCTACAAAAGACACAAATTTTATTGGAAAATCCCAAGCCGAGGTGAGTATAATAATACCCAATAGGACAACATGATGTCACGAAACATAAGGAATCAAGAGAGTAGTCAGCCCATCATCACAAATATGTGTCAATAATAATATTATTCATAATAATAATAACCATATATACTCAATATAGACACTAATGTATGCTCACAAATGCAATGCTATCCAAGGATTCCACTCGAGGATTCATGAAATTATCATTCAGGAGAACTCGTTCAATGATCTTGATAACGCTGATGGAACTCATCTGAGAGGTCATGCTCATCAGGACACACCATAATGAAGTATGTATTTCAATTAAGTAAAGATCAATACACATATTGGGGATCTCTCCCAAGGCATATGAGGGATAACAAACCATATCTATAATTACTCACTAAATATGTATCAATGACCGGGTATGTTTATTACATCGATTCTTAAAACCCCACTTAGGGATGAAGAAATGATAGAGGATCCCACCCCCAGAAACATAGATTTATTCTTCAAACTCTATATAAGACTAATCCAATAGAGGGGATCAAACCCTATGATCAGGACATGATGCCTCTCTACACCCTCATGGGGATAGATCAAGGGAATGAACCACATTATAAATGGTCTAAACTGTAGAGAAAAATAACCTTATCCTACCCTATGAAAAGTACATGGCATGTACTAGGTCTACAGGACATATCTTTTCTATCTATGGACAGCTCATGTACTCTGGATAATTCCTATGTACATTGGGATATGCCCATTTACTTTTTTCTATTCATGTGTACCTTTTCATTCCCATGTGTTGGGTAGTGTTTGATTACTTAGTTGTTTTCCTGTACCAAGTTGTGCCCTTGTAATCTAGCCATGTACTAGACTATGTACCCTGATGGTACATGCCAATTTTTCAGTCACAAGGCACATAGAATTTTGTGGGTGGAAAATGGAATTTGATATTTTATTTCCTCCAAAACCCAGCCACTTTAGTTAAGGTACTATATAGCGAGTGTTCTCAAGACTACAAATCATATAGTTGGGATATTTTCAAAATGAGTTGGTTCTTCATGTATATTTATTATATGCCTTTAAATCCTTATATCTATTCAATATCATCACTATATAATCTAGATATAATTTTGACTAAGTCAAACCATTACCAATGGATAGATTCTGACCACCCAATCCACTCAAAATCGTCTTTTTTCATTCCACACCATTTTTACAACACAAAAATACAAACCATAAATCAAGATTCATTCTAGATCCTATATCATCAACATCACACCTTGATCATGTCATCAATTTCAAACATGAACATGTGGTATCGATATTTTGTGCCAAAGAATGGTTGTGAAATGATGAATCACCATGTGTATTATGAACCCTAGGACAAATAAAATACCAATGATGATGTGAAAATAATAGGGGAAGAAATGAACCAAAATAAAACATGAGGAATAAACTTTTTCCATTATTAAGGTTGGACTCAATCTATTTACATTAGAAAAAAATGAATAAAAAATAAAAAAAATAACATCATTCCTAATTCTAGGAAGATAAAGTAACACCCATAATTAAACATTCGGACAAATAATCAATTTTTTAAGAGGATTTATTCATGTTCAACAAAGGATAAACAACATTAGGATTAAATATTACTAAAACAAATTACCTACCTCCTGTTTGTATTTATCAATATAAAATAATATCTCCATGTTGTTTTCATTGATGAGATCCATGAACTGTGTTGGAAAATATGATCCTTGTTGAATTGGTGTCTGATCCTAGATCACTTTGTCGTCTACCAATTCTATCCTCCATGATATCTATTAATCAATAGGTTTATGTAGTAAACTAAGAGATTTGGAATAATTGTGTTTATATAGAGGATGATTAGGTTTATTCTATTAATAAATATTAAATTAGTTTATAAATTTATTAAATTTCTAATCCTCTCACAACTAAACTTAATCTAAATTAATGATACACATAAATATTATTTGACACCTAGGGTAAAACATATGTTTTGTAATTAACGATGTTCTTAGTTTCCCCATCAATGAATCCATTTTGTATTTATCCCATTATCTCATAGAAACTATGCATTCATGATATAATATTTAAAATATTTTTATTATAACATTATCGATCCTCTCCAAGGCCCAGAATCTCATGCGGACTCAGTGCCTAGACTCAAAAATATTATTTTAAATATTCAATTTTTTTACAAGGAAGAAATAAAATTCATTATAAGAATGATGGATGATGTGAAATGGCCTGAAAATAATGATGTTGTATGATGGCCTAGTGTTGCCTGACTTAGAGACCTGGGGCCTCTATAGCTTCTAAATATATTTTATTCTATCTTCAATATTTTTTATGTACCCATAACCATTACAATGTTTTTTAAAGGATATTAAGCAAGTAAAAAACAAGGATTATGGAGGATTGGTTAGTGTATGAATAATTGGTATAATGTTTATTTGTGTGAAATTTTATTTTTTATCATCATATGAACTCTGATTCATGTGAACATGTTTAAAGGATTCATTGGTGGTGTCCTACTGAGTCTTGTACTCACACCATACTTGGGAATTTTAGTGGTGTTATATATTTCAGGACTAGAGATCCAACGAGGGGAAAGGGTCCTATGGTATATTATTAGGTATAGGATCATGAATCTAGTAGTGATATGGGATGGACCCTAGTGTACCCATGGTTTCTTTTATTTATTTATATTCATTTTTCTAATTTATATTTCTTTTCCACTTTGTGATATCTTTTAGTGCCTCTGTGACCTGTATGTCGCCCTTTCATTTTTCTTCATATACTATAACTATTTATTATATTTTTTTTATTATTATTATTATTCCTATGACATTATATTGATGTTATATTCTCTCCACTGACAACGTTTGACCCTTGTTTCTAGTCAGCAACCTCTTGCATATGGGAAGGCCTGCATGAGGTTATGTGATCCTCCGGCTTGGACCTAGTGGTTTGGGTTAGGGTGTTACAAAATGGTAATAGAGGACCAATAATCACTAACTTATTTCTTCTCCTTTCATTTATTTGAGATAGGGTAGATAGAATATATGATGGTTGCGACTCAGGTAGGGGTACTATGAAAATATCTGGAAAACATTATATAGTCTTCCTATGAGTTTCTATAAAGTGGGGTAAATTATGTTCTATTTTTAACTTTTATTGAATTCTCTTAGGGTGACACACATGATGTTGATATTTGATTTATTATTTTTTAGGTGTGTCCATGCATCATGGAAAATTACGCCTATTTAAATTCCATATATATACATGTTTTTCTACTAAATTGTGGTTTTATAATTAAATTCTTTATTTTTGTATATGTTCATGATATTTTGTTTTGATTAGTATATTATTTATTCCTTTTTGTTATGATAAATATTTTTGTCATTAATTAGTTGAATTGAGAATGTTTTTTGTGTTGGTATATATATAAAGACTATGAAAAATGGGTAGAGACAGAGACCAGGGTTAGTTCTAGGAGGGGAATACCTTGGGTTAAGAGTAAAATCTTAAGATAACCTTGTGTGATTCCATATAATGGTTAGTATCAATTTATTTTGTTAATATTTATTCATGTTATAGAAGATGACACATTATATAAATTTAGATATACTTCCAGTTGTAGTAGCCCATGATACTCCCATGCCACTACATGTGGTGTAGGAAGATATACCCTGACATGGTCCTATGCTAGAAAAGGTGATCTGGGCTATAGAGTATGTTCATTTGGGACTCATTTGGATAGTTCCCATCCATTTTGGATCACCTCATAGCACCATGACTGACTATTCCCAGGATTTCCAACTCTATCATCTTCCAGTATTCTGGTATACTGATGGCCCACAGGAGGTAGATGATTGGATGGAATTTATTGAGAGAATTTTCAAGTTTTTCTAGACACCTAAGGAGAGGTGAGTGATCCTAGAAATATTCATATTCTAGGGACCTTCCATGAAATGGTGGAATACCATGATTTAGGATAGAAGATGAAAGGGTCTCACTGGGATACCTTTAAGGTTCTTTTTCTCGAGTATTACTTTCTGAACATGATAAATTTGGACTATGAAGAAGATTTTATAGAGTTATAATAAGGATCCATGATGGTCTCTACCTATTAATCTAGTTTTATAGAGAAAATTTTCTTTTATCCTTGGTTAGTTGGGATTGATTCACAGAAGACACAAAAGTTTGAGATAAAACTATGAATGGATCTCATAAATCAGGTTAGGGGCTTTTAACTAATGACATATACATAGGTAATCTATAAGGACCAGACCTTTGAGAATGGAATATTTGATTAAATGGTAGTATGTTTACTTCTAGTCTATATTAGTATGGTTTATAATCCTTCTCTCTCTACTACGAGAGTCTATTTTGGAAGTAAGAAAAGAAATATAAACGACTCACATGAAAGTGGTTTCATAAAGTCAAAGTTTAGTACATACTTTTTGAAACATCCTTCATGGTAAGGAGGCCTTCATTGTTATAACTATGGGAAGTATGGGTCATTATCATACTTCATGGAAAAACACCAAGATTAAATTTTATCAATGTGGAAATATGGGAAATCTATATCTTTTTTCTTGAAGGAATCATGATTGAGGTCTCATGGGGGTTGAAAATAGACTCAAGAATAAAAACATTGGATAGGTTGGGATCCCCAATTTTAGACCCAAATGGAAACTCAAGGATAAGGATATGGAGCTGAGGAAGGTCATGTTTATGAATTAGAGAAGACTCCAGTAGATTTTTTTGAGGTATCGTATACTATTCAAGGAATGGTTTTGATCATATCAACGTTATCTACTACCTTGTTCGATTATAGTTCTTACCATTATTTCTTATATTCACAAGTAGTTGATGGAAATGAATTATTGGTAAAGTTTTCCTCTGAGTTCATCTCCCTTGATACACTATTCGGTATGAAATTATATCATCTTTAGTAATGCCTGTACTTTCCAATAGTCATGTATGGTTATGAAAAAATGTGGGAGATTGTGATTCTAGAGATGAAGACTTTTAATTTGGATCTCATCATGGACTAGATTAAAAGATTCCGAGATCACATTGATTTTTATTGTAGATGGGTGTCATTTACTTTATCGAAGGGAGAGAGATATGTGATGACTAGAGAGTCAGAACTAAGGGAAAGAAAATTTTTACTATACTTGAGAGTCAGTAGGGGATGATCACGTCATAGATTAGGGGAATGGTTCTTTTAGTAGTATCGATGAAATCCCCATCGACTCTTCCTTTATTCATGGATCTTAATCAGGGTGTATTTCAGGATGACTTCATAGGAATTACTCCTAATATGGGAGTTAACATTTAGATTGATCACTTCTTAGGTGTTTAACCAATTTTAAAACCCAAGAATTGTATGGTTCTAACCTAGCTAAAGGAGATCATGTTTCAGTTGGATGACTTAGAGAGGAAACGATTTATTAGGATGATTAATTCACCATGGGGTTCACCTATGTTGTTTTACAAGAAGGGGGTGGTAATATTCAACTATAAATGTATTATTAGAGGTTGAACAAGGTTGTGGTGAAGAATATATATTCATTTCATTGGATCTACGATCTTTTCAATCAAATATAGATAGATCGTTGGTTCTACAAGATTGATTTTCAATTGAGTTATCCCTAGCTCTGAGTTAGAGAACTGTAAATTCTGAATATGGAATTTATGATTAGGTATGGGTTGTAGGTGTACTTAGTGACACTATTCATATTGAAAAAATCATCATTATTGTTTATATATCTCATGAACAAGATATTACACCCATACCTAGACTAGTTCATCATGGTGTTCATTGATGAAATCCCCATCTACTCGTTAACACCAGATCACCATGTTATGAACCTCAAGATAGTCCCAAGTATTCTTTGAGTACATATTATTTATAAAAAAAATTCAATTTGAGAATTATGGATTAATGAGTTTACGTTCCTATGAAATATGGTGTCTGAGATACATATATTTATGTTCCCAGATAAAGTTAAGGTAGTCATTTCCTAGAAACATCCTCGGAACATTTCCAAAATTGGGAGCTTCCTGGGTTTAGTGGGATATTACTTCTAGTTATTTCTGGATATATCATGAAAATAAGCACCCATTATAGATCTAAAGATGAAGGGAGTGAAATTATAGTTGTCAAGACAGTGTGAAGAGGAATTAATTGATCTAAAGTGATGGATGATGAAAACTCTTTTACTAAAACACTCTGATCCTAGTATTGGTTATAAAGTGTTTTAAGATGCCTTCAGTATTGTTTTTGTAGAAGTTTTGATGTATATAGGGAACATGGAATATTATCGGTTATGAAAGATACAACCCCAGGAGTAGAACTAACCTACTCATGACATAGAGCTGTCAGTTTTGGTTCATGGTATGATTTATTGGAGACACTGTCTCTTGGGTGAGAGATTTTTTTTACTCAAACCACAAGATCCTTCACTAAATATTCACATAGAGAAACGTATATCTAATACAGATTCAATGGGTATAATATCTACATGTTTCCGATATTGATATTCCTTATCCACCATACAAGGGTATCATTATTCCATATTTTCTTATCTATAATATACAGGTTGAGTAAGAGCTTGGTGAGCATCCTACAGAGGTGTAGTGGTTCTTGATGATCTTGTTGACCAACTCAAGAATGAATGCTTCTAAGGATATGGGTTAAATGACTTGATACCATTAATTGATATCTTTCTTACTTGTAAATTAGATCAATAATGTATAATATTCAATCCTAGAGTGTTTTGTGATGCAGGAATATCTAGCAAGTGGTGACCCAATTCCTGGGTAGATTTCGGGTGATGATGATGTGATTAGGCTACATGGGTGATTGGTAGTAACTTATTCAATAAAATACTATTCCATAAAAGAGGATCTAATGAGATATTTTTATACCTCAATATTGGTAGTACTCCCAAGATCAATGAAGATATAACATGAAATCAGGCATTAGTTTGGGTGGAAAGGGATGGATAGGGGCATAAATGGGTTTGTGTCCTAATGGATTACCTTTATGAGGGTAAAGGTTGTGAACTAGTGTCCTAGTGGGTATCTGTAGACCCATATAGTAGCCATGTCGAAGTGGGAGGATGTTATAATGGAATTTTTTATGCGGTTACCCAAGACCCTAAGGAGTCATTAAACTATTTAGCTGATTATCGATTGGCTGAAGAAGGATTCTCAATTTTTACCAATTCAAGAGACCCGCTTAGTTAACCATTTGGGAAAGATTTATGATAGTGAGATAATATTATTACATGGAGTTACCTTGAGAATTGTTTCAGATATATATTCACTTTTCACATCATAGTTTTTTAAGGGATTACAGAAGACCCTAGGGACTCAGTAGAGATTGATAATAGCATTCCATCCTTAGACTAATAGATAGTTCAATTGGATAATATGAAAACTAAATGATATTATTAGATATTTAATTATATAAATTGAAAGATCTTATGATGATTATATGGACTTTATTATGTTCAAGTAAAATATTAGTTACTATGCTTCAATTCAAATGGAACCATACAAGGCTCTTTATAAGAGTCCATGTCATTCATTACTCTATTGGAATGAGGTGTGTGAGGAAGCAGGTATGGGTCCTAGTTTGGTTCAGGATAATTCTAAGAGGGTGTAATAATTCTGAAGAGGTTTATCACCACTCAGAGAGGGAAGAGATCATATGTTGGCCATTGTAAGATACCTTTAGATTTCACTATGTGTAATTAGGTTTTCTTGAGAGTGACTACTTGATTAGGACATCGATGTTTGAGGAAGAGATGAAATTTATAACCTTGTTTTTTTGGACCTTTAGAGATCACCTAATGGGTTTGGATAGGGGAATACCAACTAGATCCTCCTTATCACTTTCAAGTTATGCACATCATGATTCATTTTTCATAGCTCCGGAGGTACATAGAAGTTCATGCATATGTCATTAGTTGTCATGATGTTGAGTTGGATCCATATGTATCTTACGAGTATCTTCTTGTGTGGGTTATAAACTAGAGAGATAAGGTCATTTAAGGGAAGGCAGTTCCACTTTTCAATGTCCTTTAGTGGATTTTATGGATCCAGAAGGACAAATGGGAGAGATATGATAACATTTGACCTCATTACCCTTGGTTTTTCAAGTATTAACCCTAGGGATGCTTCTTGAGGATGAAAAAACTTTATATAATAGAATGGAAAACCCCTGAAAATTTTTTCTCAATGAAAATACTTGTCTCACTTATTTTCCTCCTTTTTTTTAAGTAAGGTCACATTTTGGAAATGTTTTTTGATATTTTAGAATCTTGTGAAAGAATAAAAGTGTGTCCTCTGACTTTTATGCCCAAAACAGATGATCCATGTAGTAGAATATGTGGTTTCACCATAGCTTTTTGTGGATTTAAGGACATTCCTTATAGGAAATATTTTTATTATGGTGATGAGGTTTTTAACCATATCCTTCACTTATAAGGATTTATTAATGATGATGAATCTTGGTGACTTATACCATGCCCCAAGGCATTGTTTTATCCATTATAGATAGTGGGTCTAGCCTGTTGGTATTCAAATAAGTTGATAATTTTAATAGGCTATTATAGAATTGAACTAAGGAACCCATTTTTGATTTATATGGGTGTGTTAAGAGGTGTTTTCTCATGTGTATTGGATATTTTACAACCCACTACTTGTACCAATCATTCCTTTCGATTTAAAAACATCATTCCAAGAGTTTCAAAGGGATATAGAAGAAACTCCACACTGCAATGTTCCACCTTATTCCACATAAGTGTATGACCTAGTAGGGTTCCACACCATAGTGATAATTTCTACACTAGGGAGGTTGATTTATATTTCTCTCAACACTATAGTAGCTCATCGTATTCCATGTTGGCCTTCTTCCAACTCACCCCAGTGTCACGGTGTTTCTCTCTATAACACGGTTACCTTCTTCCAATGCACCCCTACGTATTGGTGTTACACCATGTTTCATGATGTTTTCTCCCTAATTTACTTTATTTATTAGTTCCTACTTTTATCATGGACCCTTCCATAATTCTAGGAATCCTTGTTCATTTTTTTTATTCTGAGAGATACCTTATACTTGTCCCTACCAAACATGAATACTCTTATTGAAGGAGATTAACCTTGTGTAAGAATTGGTTCTACCAATTTACTTTTTTATTATTTCCTTTATCTTGATCCCATGTAATGTTGGGTTATAAGTAGTTTTGGTATTTCTTAGTATGTGAGGATTTCAGTTGGTGTGTGAGGGATTTTTGGTGATGACACCCTTGATAAACCTTGATTTTGACATCTTTGATATTAAAGTAAGAATTTCATTACCAAATTTTGACCATGTTTATGATTTTTATAATGATATGATGAGGTGGTTTGATGTTCTTAGACTATGATGACTTTGATAATTTTTGTACATGCTTGGTTTTTTCCACACTAATGATATGATATGTGTGGCTTGATATGATACCATAGTTTCCTCATGATATATTTGGTATATTCTATGTTTTTATTGTATTGTGAATGGTACCAAAGTGATAGGTGGGACCATCATGGGTTGGTATCCCTATAAGGGGAGCACATTCAGATGTTTTATTTGATATGATGACAGGAATGAGATATATGATGGGGCATGATGGACTTGTGTGGCCTGAACTAGGGATATGTAGGTCATATGTGATTGACCACATGAAATTAAAGTGGGGCATGATGGTCTATGTGACCTAACCAATATAAAAATAGTGGATCATTATAGACTATGCAAAATGACCTATATATAGAAATAGGGGATCATGATGGTCTATGTGACCTGACCTAAGAAATAGAGATTGGGTATGATGGCCTAGTGCTTCCTGGCCAAGAGGTTTATGGATTATTCATATATTGAGTACCTTTGAGGTGGGATCCAATGTTTTTGATGTACCTGTGACCATTCTGATATTTTCTGCTAAGGAGATGAAGCAGGTAGAACCCAGTTTTATAGTTTCTTGGTTAGCATGAAAATGCTCGGTATGATAGTTATTTTTTTTCTTATTTATTTATAATCATGGTATACATACTTATGAATATATTCTTGTGTTAAGGAAGAATTGGTGGTGTCCTAATGAGTCTTTTACTCACACCATACTTGGGAGTTTTTGTGAGCTTATAGATTTTATGACTAGAGATATGGAAATGGGTGGGTCCCTGTGGTGGATGGCTGGTTAGAGGAGCACAGATCTAGTAGTGGGTTGGGTTGGACCTCAACGGACTGGTGGTTCCTTTTCTTTATATATCCATATTTATTTACCATATTTGATTGGCCACTTTAGGATCCATTTTATTATCTTTGTGAAATGCATTCCATCCTTTTAGTTTCGATCACTAAATCAAACTATTTATTTTATTGTTTATTAATATTATTAATATTTATCCAATGAGATGATACTAAAGGTATAGTCTCTTCACTGGTTGACTTATTCCCTCATTGCTAGTCGGAAGCATCTTGTATACAGTGATGTTCATGTGAGGTCATTTGATCCTCTGGATCGAAGCCGGTGGTTTAGGATAAGGTGTTACATCCATGAAGAACATTTTCTCATAGTGAATATATTTGATAAGAAATATTGTATTTAATATGGGTCTATTATTTAATATTTTTACTTGTAATGATGAGAATGTGACATCTTGGTGTGCGATGAAGAATATTTCATAGGAAATATTCTTTTCATGATAGCATGTCATGGTGCTAAGCCACAGTTTTATGATGATATAGAGGAGTTTTTTTAAAACTTCCACATAAGGTAACACCCCCATATTTTGGTATTAGGGTTTTTATTGTGTATTATTAAGTTATGGAATGATTGATGTTGGTTTCAAAATGTTTTTTGAGGGTTTTAAGAGGTTTTAAAAGTTATTGGTATGGTTTACATTTGGTTCATGGCTACATGACACCACGCAAATTCCCCAAGTAACTATGAAAGGTATAAGGGGGGCCTCAGAAGTGGTGTACAGTTATCATATGATTTTGTTAAAGCATGTTCTAACCATGAAACTTTGAAAAACTTTAAGTGGAATGAATTAACACTATTGGTCCACGTTTTTCCAAACAACGTGGCTAAACCATTTATATAATTAAAGTATTCTAAAAATTAGGTTCTTGGCACATCTTTTCCCCTAAAAATCCAATTATTTCTCATATGGATAAGTATATCAAACCATAGAGTTAATTTGAGAGATTTTGTTTATTCATTTCCTCCTAGATCTTCTATTCATAGATTCATGGACTGTTCGATCTAGAAACATAAGGTAAATTTTCCTCTTCAAATATTCCTTCATTGATATTATGTTTTCTCATAGGCAGAACCTTAGTATTGGGTTTTCTCACCCTAATCTAGTCTTTATGACATCAATGGATGGAGATTGTTTTATGGATTGTTATATGGGGTTTCTATGGATTATATATTTAAAGTTTTTACATGATTCTATCTCAATGACTTTGTTTGAGGTACGTGTATTCTCCTATTTTTTCACTTTCTCCTAGAATGTGAGGATTTTTTTTCTAAATAAATTGATTTTTCTTTTATTTATAACATTATTCTAAAATAAAATTTGGAATTCCTCTTGCATGGTTCAAATTAAAATCTAGAAATGTAGTTGATGATCACAATATGTTTGATGGAATTAATAAATGAATTTGGTTTTTAGAATAATGGTTTTGGGTATATGAAAATTGAATAAACATATTGGGTGGGTGTTCATATTAATATGGAAATGGATATGTTTCTTAAACATAGTTATGGTGAAAAATATTTTCGAACATTGGATTATTCCTCCAAGTGATGACTTGGGACTGGAGAGATAAATACCACTTTTGATTTGGAATATTTAGGAGGGACCTTTGGGAAATGGTTGCATTGGTGAGTGGTATGTGTGTAGGGTTCATGGAAGGGGTGTGTACAACCATGTTTATATATTGATCAAGGGTTTTCCTTATTTTTATCTATATTATTTTTAAAATAAAATTTTTTAGGACATGTTTCTTATTTTAGTGGAATTTTGGGGAAGTCTCAGGGTTAGTCTATTGGGTTGTATACTCATCCCTGCATATTCACTCTGGTGTGTATGTATAAATTTTTATTGTGATATAGGTAAGGTAATGGTTTCTTATTTTATTAGTCAGCATACATGATGATGTAGTCATTGATGTATGGAATTGATGATTAGTGAAGTAGTTGAGTCTTAGAGTCCGGAGCGGTTCCACCATGGTTCCATGAGTCTTAACTTCCTTGAGGTTTATTTTTATTGGTATTATAGATTTCTATTTTTTTCTATTATGCTATATATATTATGATAATTTTATTATACCATTGGATTTCATTTTGGTTTTGTATCATGCATCATATTTTATCTTTTTATTATTGTCCTCTTATAGGTTATTTTTTTTAAGTACAAATCATCCCCCATGATTCAGTAATTCCATTTACATTTATTTTCACCTTTTGGTTCATTGTTAATGTCACCTAATATTAGTATAATTTCGATACTTCTAAAAGAATGGGTCAGGATTGGGATGATACGTATGGTATTAGTTTGGCATGGTCCATCAGCTAAGATAGTATATGTGGAGATAATATGCGTTGAAACTTGAAATGAAAAGCATAAAAAGATATCTCTGTTTTTTATGCTAAACATAATGTTTCTAGGGTGGTCCAACTATGAAAAGTATTGTGAATCACTTTTAGGTTTATCATCACCTCATCTTCATGGTTTTAGATGATTATTTTGTAGTATCATGCATTAGTATACTTACATACCTTGGATTTCAATTATTTATGTATTCTTGCAAACATTTATTTTTATTTTCTATTTATTTTATTTCATTTCTTAAAGGAACATGATTTTTTCATATAAGTGTAAAATAAAATAGTAATGTACCTAATTATAATAATGGACTAAATTATAATTGTTATCCATTCTATTTTAAGGAAATGTAAACAATTTTTTAATGAGAACTCGAAAAATTATAATTTCAAGTTTAATATTTTTATTTCTTATATATTTTTTACATATATATTGTAGATAAAATTTAAACATGTTTAAGTTCTTATTATCATCTATAAATTTTAGGATTTAAAAAAACTCTATGTTTTTATTTCAAATTAATAAATTGAAGTTATAGTGCATATCGCCTATGGTTAGACAAAGATCATGTCATAACATTAACATATTATTTCTTTGGTTAATTTCATAACATCTTAAAAATGGAATAACCTATAGTAATTTTTAACATAAATTATAATTCTTAGGATTTTTAGGTTATTCATCATGAAATCATTCTTAATAAATTTATATATCAATTCATTTTGTTTAATTTTTTCATTAATTTATCATCTATAATTAGTATTATTTTTTTCTTAAAATGTTATAACATGGAATATAATGACATGAAATATGTAACATCCCAATATTTTAAGAAATGTATTATATAAAATTAATTTAAATTATTTGATAGTTTTATTATACGCAATGCATAGTTTATGTTGTGTTATACACAACACCAATATTATCTTGTGTTGTACGCAACATCGAGACTCTTTGATAACATATGTTGCATGTGAGACTGAGTTTTATTGAACAAAAAAATAATATTAATATTTTATATGATAATTATCTCCAATATATTGGAATAGAAGTAATTACTAATATTAAATAAATTATTAGAATACTGTTTACACATGATTATAAAAAAAATATTTCCAATTAATTAGAAATGCAAATAAAAACCAATCGAATATAAATGATTATTTTTTATCACCAGAATAGAATTTTATTTTAATAAATTAAATTAATAACTATTGGGGAATTATATTAATGAAATTTAAATGTTATATATTCAATATTTTTTTAAAATTCATCCAATGAGTTTTATAGACATAAATAATAATAAATACAATTTCGAGCATAAAAAGTTGTATTTTTCCAAAAAGTAGTTTTGGTGCCATTTAATTGAAGAATTGTTTTAAAACTAAATTTTGACACTTATATAAATTTTATTTGATTAAAATAAACTTATTTTTTGAAATAATAATATTAAAATTTATTTTGGGTGAATTTGAAATATTTTTCTGAGAACTTCCATATTTTAATGAATAGTGAGTGACACGGAATTTTAATTGAAAACTGAATTTTCATATAATTTATTAATGCATTTAAATTATATTTTAAATTGGTTTTAAGGTCTAATTAGATCAATTATGAATCAATAAATAAAATTTAGTTCATTGGAATCAATCTCACATTGAAATTAGTTATAATAAAATTTAAAACTATTGAACATTTTACATTAAAACCTGTTGTTTTGTCCCATATACAAGATCAATTTTTAATTAAATTATTCCAATTTTTTAATTGGAATTAGAAAATATGGGTTCCATATTTGGAATTAGAATAATTTATAATTTCTAGTAAGGTAAAATTATTTTTGTCCAAAAAATATTAGTGAAATCAATTAATAATAATTATAGCGATTAAGGTAAAATGAATTTACTTAGTGGTTAAACATTAATCTTAAGGGTTCAAACGACCTATAAATTTGTCTAAAACCCCTTGGATGGAAATATATCTACCCATATGACCTTATTATATAATTATATGAATTAATGGAAATACTATACAATGAAAGTTACCCATATAACATGTTAAGAAAAGAAAAATACAAAAAAAAATTATCATTATTCATTTTGTTTTCTATAAATATTTGGGGATAGGGAAAAACTATATAAGGTTTGGTTATAAAAACATTATTTTCATGGTTAAGGTTGTAGAATTATTTTTTTCATTATATGTGCTTCTATTAAATTTAATTTCCAACACACATGGGATTTTATTTTATAGTTTGGTTTAATATTTAGAATCACTACATCTAAATTGTATAATAGGTCTCACATTAATTTATTCTTAATGGATGAATTAAATAGGTTAGAAAAATATTTACCTTAATAAACAGACAAAAATAAAAAAAATAGGAAAATTAGGAGTTAAAGAATAAAATTTTTGAAGAATTCATTTATTTTTTGTGGTTTTAGTGTGGAATGACCATAATTCCCCTAAACTCAATTAGTTTTCATTTTTGAATCACATGAGGTAATGGAGATCTCCAAATAATTTTTACCTTTTTATTTACAAGAATAACACTCTTCCTCTTTATCACCCCCAGTTTAGTAAAATTAAACTTTTAATTATTATTTTAGGTATATAAAGTATATGGGTGAATTTTGGAGAACTTTAAATGTTTATTTTGTGCCAAAGGGAAGGTGCACAGGCGGTGCACGGTTTGTCCAAACTGTGTGACAGCCTAGGAGAAACTGTGTGACTTGGGTAGCTTGTGGTAGTGGATTCGGCATGGTTAGATCACAGTTTTGGAGACCTTGTAAGGAGACCATGTGAAGGGTCATATTTAATGTAGTACTTAATGCACAGTTAGCACACAATTTGTCAAACTGTGCGACTAAACCATGCATGGGTCAAAAACACCTCCTTAAAAAGTGTATTTAACACGTGTTTTCCTTTAAGTGCCTAGTTTTCCTTCATATACATCTCAAACTTTGGATTTTTATTCCACAAAGTTAAAGTAAGGTTCTCCCATCGATCCAGAGGTGATCTGAAGGATTCAATTGGTGATTAGAAGTTGACTCATCATGGTAAGTGTTTGTTGTTTTCTTTATTAGTGATGTTTTCTTAGATATAATTCATTCCTCTTCTTATTTTTTCATATCTACACTCATTTTAGGTAGATCTAAGGTTTTGGATGCCAAATGTGTTTATATTTAGTCTTTTTTGTGGTAGGGGAAGAGATCTAAGGTAGGTTTGTGGAGATTTAACCTAGTTTCATTGGCATTCTTCATCTGTTTATCATTTTTGCCAAAACTCTCAATATAGATAGATTCAATATTCACTCCTCTTGCTAGAATTGATTGGATTAGTTTCAAATTAAATGAGTTTCATGAAATTTATTATGAAATTGTTGTGGAAATCATGGTATAAATCCTCTTTATTAATGATTTATGATTTTTGGTGAAATTGTAAAATTGCGCTGAATTGTTGTGTAAAGTTATTTAGTTTCTTGATTTTAAAATTGTGATTTTAAAATATGTCTTGTCTAGATTTGGGAATTGGTTTTTTTGAAAATGGTTTTTCAATAAAAGTTTATTTTATTGAAATAATTTTTTCATTTTGGTTTGGAAATGGTATTGGGAATACTTGTGTGTGTATTCATATTGTATTTATGAGTCTTGGTTAAAATATGGCCTTGTGATCGGTGTAAAAAAGTGTAATGGAACATGGGACATAATTATCATGTGAAGACATGGTAGATCGACTATAGATGAATCATGAGTATGGAACTATCATAATGAAGCATGCATGGTTGGATATGTTGAATGGAATGGTTATTCCAAATGTGACTTGAGAAATGTATTCATATTATTGGTTGGTTGTTTTCATGAAAAATAGTTTTTTCTGGAAAATGGGGTGACATGGAATTTGTTTATATTTAGTTATAAACTATTTTGGAAATTGTTTTATATAAAATACTTTATATAAATGTTTCTAACTCTTCCATCCTAGTGGAGTGAGTAGGTAATTCACTGGATAAAACCTACTGAGTTTTATTACTCACCCATTATTTGTAACTTCGGTACTTTTGCAGATTTCATCTACCCAGACAAGGTAAAAGGTAAGGTATCACATTTTTATCACTACTTCATGAAACTTGGGATATTTGGTGATGTTGGATCAGGGAGATTGTGGATCATGGAGTCTTGTGGTCATCTTAGAGTCTTATTAGTTTATTTTTGTCTGATCACTTTGATGTTTTGGTCTTCCATTGGGTCACATTATTTGAGTATGATTTTTATAGAATAAATTTTGAGTTATCTTCCATGGTTATCATGCATTATATAGTGGTATTTTTTGTTTTGTTTTGTTGGTTAGTTGTGTTATTATTAATGGTTAAATCATCCCCCAAATGTATTTAAAACCTTCAAAATTTATTTTCAGCCATTGACATCTTGGTTATGTCGCTTAAGGCCAAGTATCATTCCTCCCACCTTCTCAAGCTAATGAGAAGAAGGAGGGATGTTACATCCTCCACTATAAAAGGGCATTAAATCTACCATATTATTCACACATATCAAGCCTTTTTTTTCTCATCCAAACCATTACCAAATAACTCCCAACATCCATCCTATCATCCTAGAATCCTCACTTTGGGAAAAAAAATAAAACCAAGGAAGTCCTTTAGTGGAAACCAAAATGAGTTACCCAAAGAATAGGTCACATTTTTCAATGAGAAATTTTGTTTTATTTCTTTCTATATCCCTGAAATTAGTATTATTACATGATTATTTGAAAAACATGGTATCCACAATATACTAATATATTTTCATATTAATTTTTCTAGATACACATAAACACACTTCCAAAAAATGGGTAATGAAATCACCCTTCATGCGTACAGAGGACTACCGTCTCGAAAAATGATGTCATTCATTTTTCATTTACCACATCTCATGGTTGTGAATTATTATGAAAATACTTTTCTATATGATATATTTTATATTTATTATTTATTAATACTTATGTAATTTTTATATAACACATAACATCATTTTTTTCATTTTTTTGGAATATGATAACATCGTTTGTCGAAGTGTAGATTATCGCCTCCTCAAAGAAGTGTGATTCATTAATGCTTCACATGGAATGTATTAAGGATGATTTTAATAAAAATATTTTATATAATGAAATATTTATTATATTAATTAAATAATTATCTATCTATAAATATAATATATCATTTTCTTCTTTCCATTTCAAACACTAAAAAATTAATAACGATGTTTGTGGGCGTGTGGACTACCGAATCCTCAAAGCGATGTGATTCTTCCTTTTTCATCACCACATCACAAGAATGATATATATATATATAAGTATATAAAATTAAATAATATTTTATTTATGATATAATGTTAATTTTTTAATGATAAATTTTACTTTCCCTCTTTCCATAATGATCATTGAAAAATGGGAATGTTACTCAAGCATACGTATGACCAACCATCTCTGTGATTGTAACATTTGTTCATTTCTAATAACCATATTTCATGATAGGTTTTATAATTATAATTGATGTATAAATATGATAATTTTTTAATTATTATTATTCTTTATATGATTAAATATTGACCTCATTGACCTTATTCAACCTATCAAGGTCAGTTTTGACACGGAATCCCAAAATGGTCAAAACATTCGCCTTAAACATTATTGATTAACTAATTATATATATATATATGTGAAATAAAAGTAATAATAGACTTATAAAATATTATTAAGAAAATAAATTATTAAAATGTGTTAATTATTCATGAATTTATAGGACAATAATGATAAATCAGACTCAAGGTAATGGATTTTCATTTCACTTTTTACATTTGTGAGAAAAATTTCATATTCACCACTTAATTATTTTGTGTTGGGTATATAAAACCCATTTTGTTATATTATATCAAGAATTTTTTTATATTCATGGTATTTTAATGTTTCATTTTTTTATTATTACTTTTCAGTTTTACAATTCATATGATACCACAGTTGTAAGGGGATTTCGAGTCACGCTTTTGTTTCTATGAGACTTATCTCATATTCACCACTTATTTTTGTTGTGTGGTGTTTATACATCCCATGAAAATATTTTATTATTAAAATACATAAATTTATGGTTATTTAAATATCCATTTTATCATCTCTATTTCATGTGTTTTATAGTTTCGAAGTTACCAATGTGGTAATGGATTTTTGCCCCAATTTTCCTTCGTAGAGGAGTTTATTATGTTATAAACCTGTCTTTTTTTATAAGGTGTATATAATATGCATATGACATGATATATCATGAATATAAATATTCTAATGATTGTATAAGTTTCATTTAATGTTATTAATTCATCAGGATTATTATTCAAATGTTTTGAAGTTGTATGGGACACTTTGAATGTTTAAGGATTATTTTCCTTAAGAAAGTTTTTAATGATAATTTAATGGAATTTCCCTTCATCAATGTCAAAAACCATTTTTTTAATTATCATACATTTGGATATTTTTTATTGATACCATATTTATTATTTATTTTCATTTATTATGATCATTTTAATGATATTTTAATAGAACTTATTTTTTTCCATGGGTTAATCATTTTTAAAAGATATTTTTATGTAATATATTTATTTTCCATGAGTAAATAATGTTTTGAAGATATTTTTATGAAACTATTTTCTTTTCCACTGGTTGATTATGTCCCAAAGAGATTATTATCGAACCCATTTTTTTCATGGGTTAATCATGTTTCAATGATATTTTTAAGAAACCAATTTATTTTCCATAGGTTGATTATTTCATAAATAGATTTTTATGGTACCCATTTCTTTTCCACATATTAGACATGTTTCAAATATATTTTTAGGGAACCCATTTCTTTTCTATGGGATAACCATGTTTCAAAGATATTTTTATAGACCCCCTTTCTTTTCCATTGGTTAAATAAGTTATGAAAGGGATAATTATTTTTCTTATGACTTTGTGATAAAATCCATGCATCTTATGTGTTTTTTTATGTAATCGTACTTGTACATTTGAAGGGTGGTTACGTTATAAACCAATGATGGGTGGTTACATGATAAACAAATGAAGAGTGGTTCCGTGATAAACCAATGATGTGTGGTTACCTAATAAAAAAATTATTATTGGGTACATGATATCCCTCCAATTAATTGGGTATATAAGTCAATCATATAGATATTCCATTTGTAAGAGTGAATGTAAGAGTGATTTGAAAATTATTTCCCAAGTTACATACACGTTTTATTTATGATTATTATGGGTTTATAATGTTTTTCATGGTCGATATTGATATAACAAGGATCATGATTATTGGTTATTATGTATATTTCCTTTTTCATGTTTTCATATTTAATGATATAGGTATTTCTGTGTATGATTTCCTTTAATATTCACTCGTGAACTTTGATTATGTTATCATACCCTTATATTATTCTTTTTCTCATTGATTACATTCAATTTTTAATTCTTTTGTTTACCCTAAGAAGCATTTAAGATCACCCTTATTATGTTTCCTTTTCTTCATGTTTTAAATAATGATGTTGAATTAGTTATTTCTAGAAGGGGATTCATATAGATGATGATGATATATTAACGTGAAAAATAAAAGTTAGGTTAAGTGGGAAGAATTCCCATTTAAATCCATGTGAATTATATATATTATAGTTTTACTAATTAACTAAAACTATAAACCGAAAAGGTCCTCCATGATATAAGTGATCCATGTTTTAATTTTGATGTTCTAAGGTTTTTATGGAAACAATTGGGTCATAATTATCATCATCAAAGATGAGAATGTAAAGTTATGGATTTTTAGTCTAGGATCTTGGAGTATGGGTTATAGGCTGTTATAGTTGGTATCAAATGTCATTATTGATAAAATTTGATATTGGGATGTTTTCATGTGAGGTTATCTTATGATTTATGGATATTTTCATGGTACTATAAGATTAAAGTTGATCATAAGATAAAATTATTAAGACACCCCACTTGTGGTTATTAAGCAGTAAAACTTTTGAGGTTATCAATGATGTTTTTTGATATGATTTTTTGGGATAAGGTTTTTGTAACCCCTAGTATAGCGACCTGAGCAATTTACATATAACATTTAATGATTATAAGCATAATTAATCAATAGAGTACAAGCCAAGGATCGTTAAGTCTAGTGTCTTGGAAGACTAGGAACATATAACATAAAACATGGGGATAAAAAAACACTTCTTTATTTAACTTCCATAAAGAGCTCCCAACTTCCTCTGATCCCTTACATCTGCATAGGGTACCCTAGGGAACACATGAACAAAGGGATGAGCTGAAAAACCTAGTAAGGGAAAGAACATAAGGACACATCTTAAGCGCATGAATTAGGAGGCATGACATAATGATATCCAAAGTATGTAAAATATGAAATAATATCATATAAGAATGGGATAATATAATCATGGAATCATATAGATGTGGAAGAATCATAAAACATTTCTTTATTACGGGTCAAGGCTAACCACCAATCCCATTTCACATCGCATCTCATGAGACTTAACCTTACCCAATGCATTGGAGCTCTATCTGGGTGCACCCATATGAACATTTTCATTAATATTATTTCCACATAAATATTATTACCACATATACGATCATAAATAATCAACCATACATAAACATAAGGGTACCCATGGAAAGAATTGGGTACCGCAATCATGACATAAAACATATCCAATGGGAATATCACGAAAGTGTCCATGAAAGGAAAGGATTAGAACATACATGGACCTTAATAGGTTTAAATAATCATATAACCTGTTAAGTGGTTCAAATATAAGTGACAAAATATTATAAATCTATTTTAGAAGCACTATCATTAAAACATTTTTGTGCGGTTTTACGGAAAACACTCTAAATCTTTTCCAATTGAAATGAGGAAATTATTTTATATAATAATAGAATTGAACCAAGAAGTTTTTAATAATAAAAATACTTATTTTATAAATAAAATTGTGTCTTAAAATAGAGGATATAGTGCACTTTAAATTTGGGTAAAAATTTGGTAAGTCCCCTTAAAACGGGTTTACTTATCAGAATGTTCTAAGGAGGGAATCTTTCAAAAACATTTTTATCCTGGAAAGAAAGTGATAAAAGGGTCTTGATATAATAATCTTCTAAAAATAACCAGAATTCAGAATATTCACATAAATAGATAAGGTAACACCATTTTTAAATAAAGATAATGAAACCCGAAAGAACAAAGAAGGTTCGGGTAGAATTCATTACGGTTTTATCGACATAGTGTTGGGTGTAACCAAGAGGGATAGATGAGAGATAAAAGGGGTTCATCATCACTTATAAATCAAGATGGAATTATGGTGGAGGTGCGTAAACATACCCCATAATTTGGTATTAAACACAAAAGATCATAGCATGGAGGACAATCTTGATTAAGAGTGAAAATGAAAGGATCACTTGCCTTAAATCCGTTAGTGTTCCCCACTTGTTATTAAAGACATGAATAAACAAATTAGGATTATTAATTAATAATTAAAGAATATATTATATATGTAATTGATTTATTATAAACATTTTTAGTTCAATAAAATCCTTTTTGGTTAGTTATAAGGTTCAATTTTATTGTTCGGGCTCGTTTGTTTACTTGGTTTTAAAAGATCGGTTCACTTGTATTCAAGTTAGGATAAACATGAAAGATGAAAGTGGTTGTCCAGAATTGAAGTTATATTCTTTAGTTCACATCCATTTGATTACATGGTTTTAATTTTAATTAGGTTACTTAGACTGAATTCTAATTATTATAAATATAACCTTAGTGATAACAGTTTTTGTTAATCGGTGGATTTGGTTACAAAGAACATGTTTTTCTTTATAACTTAATGATATTTATAAAAAAGGATTACAGAACCAAAAATAGGATATATTACATATATAATAATCTGGTTCAACCATAAATCAAATGGTTTCATGACCATAACTAAAGATAATAATAGAAATTGATAAGTCATTGTCCTTGAATGTGCTAAATTAGCACATCTCAAACGGTGATTTCATTTCATTCAAATAAAAGGGTGGGGGAGGAGAGAAGATGATGAAGTATACCATTATCATGAAAACATTTCAGTACATGTATGTTACTGGATTTATCATACTATTATGGTGAGGTAGGTGAGGAAAGTAACAAAAAGAAAGAGAACTTAAAAGAAATGAAGGAATTGGAAAGAGGAATTTACCTCTTGAGACTTCCTCCTTTGAGAACCTCTTAAGGGAAGAGGTTTCAGTATTTTGAGAAGGATGAGAGATTTTTTATGTGGGGGAGGAACTTGGGGAGAGATTTGGGTAGAATAATGGTCAGGCGCAAGGCTTGAGAGGAGTGAAGAGAAGAGGGTGTGAAGGGGGGGGGGGGGTTATAGTGGAGGAGAGGAGGGATTTCATAATATTATAATCATCATTTTATTATTTCTTCACAAGACAAGGAATAGTAAGTATTACATGACCAATAATAGAAAATGGGTCATTTTAATTATAAAAAAGGGTGGTGACATCATCCATGATTCTAGGAATAGTCTATTTAGCTTATAATGTATTTATAAGGTAAATTACCGTATTTAACTATTCATTAAAAATTCAAGTATTTCAGAAAAATCTCAAAAATTCACCCTAACCATTTTTCGATATGTAGAATCCAAAAATGAATTCCATTTTCCAAAAATAATTTTATAAATATTATTATTTTAATATTTAATTAAAATCATAATTTATTATCAAAAACAAGATTTAAAACATTCACTAACTTATTCTAAAATATAGGTATATCATTCTTTCAACTTGAATAGGTAAGGTTACTATTCATTAGATTATATCACTATTAATAAGGATATGTTACTATTCATATGGGTAGGTTACTATTCACCAAAAATTAAGTTTTTCTTATCGGACTCCAAAAACTTACTGATTACAACCATACATACCGAATTTTAGAAATTCCAAACACAGAAGTGTCAAACATATGTTTAAAGGTCACTTAGCACTTAGTAGTTCATTATTTTGTATTTTCATGTGATTTTATGACATACTTATGAGAAAGGAATTTCCATTGAAAAACATTGGGTCATTACATTCTTCCCCCCTTATGAAATTTCTCCCTTGAAATTTTGTTTTACATTTTATGCCAAGAACAGGTGTGGGTACTTTTCCTTCAATGATTCCTCTAGTTCCCATGTTTCCTCTTCGTACTTATGGTTTCTCCAAAGTACCTTGACCATATGAGTAGTCTTGTTTTGTAGAACTTTGTCTCTACGACCCAATATCTTCACTGGATGCTCCTCTCAAGAGAGATCATCCTCCAACTGTATCACATATGAAGAGATTACATGTGAAGGGTCTGGTATTTACTTCCTTAAGAGGGATACATGAAAGACAACATGTACTTTTGACATGGTATGTGGAAGTGCTAGTCGATAGGCCACAACTCCGACTCGATCAAGGATCTCTAAGGGGCCGATGTACCTAGGACTTGACTTCCCTTTCTTCCCAAACCTCATGACCTTCTTCCATGGAGATATGCGTAGAAATACCATGTCTTCAACTTTGAACTCACGGTCTTGTCGATGGTTATCTGCATAAATCTTCTGTTGACTTTGGGCTTCCTTGATATGATGGTGAATAGTTTTTGCCTTCTCCACCATTTCTTTGACCATTTCGAGTCTTAGTAGCTTACGCTCACTGACTTCATCCCAACATGTCGGTGTTATGCACCTTTTCCCATAAAGGGATTCATATGGTGCCATTTGGATGCTCGAGTGGAAACTATTGTTGTATGAGAATTCAACTAGTTGATGATGTTGGTCCCATCCACCTTTGAATTCCATAGAACACGCTCTCAACATATCTTCCAGTGTCTGAATAGTTTGCTCAGGCTGGCCATTAGTTTGAGGATGATAGGCAGTACTGAAGTTCAGTTCAATGCTCAGAGCATGCTGGAGACTTCTCCAGAATATCAAGGTGAATCTCGGATAACGATTGGATACAACAGATAGTGGTACTCCATGCATCCTTACCACTTCTTTTATGTAAATATATGCAAGTTTATCTGATGGTAAGTCCTCTAGAATCGCAATAAAGTGAGTTGTCTTCATAAAATGATCCACAATGACCCATATAGAATTGTTTTCTCTAGATGTATTTGGAATTCCAGTGACAAAGTCCATGGTAATGTTCTCCCACTTCCATGCTGGTATGGGTAGTGGTTGCATCATCCCCTTAGACTTTTCTCTCTCAGCCTTCACTAGCTGACATATGAGACACATTGATGTATATTCAGCAATCTCCCTTTTCATATTGTCCCACCAAAATTTTTCTCGGAGATCTCAGTACATCTTCATGCTCCCTGGGTGTATAGAGAAGTTCGATCTATGTACATCATTCAATAGCACTTCATTATCTCTGGACCGGATGGTACAAATAATTTTGTACCAAATCTTACATCTCATTCCTCGTCAATTTTAAAATCAAAGGATTTCCCATTTTTAATAGCTTCCACCCTTTTCTGAATTTCCACATCTTTTCTTTGAGAAAACTTTATCTTCTCCAAGAGGGATGGTTGACAAATCATTTGCGAAAGGATTGATGATGTTTATCCCCTAATGATTCCCATGTCAATCCATTGAAAATCTAAGATGATCGGAACCTTTTCAATTATCATCATTGATAAAGATGCAGGATCCTTTCTACGTAGAGCATCTGCCACTTTATTTGCCTTACCGGGATGGTAGTTGATTGATCAGTCGTAATCCTTGATGAGATCTATCTGTAAATACCTGGAAATTTCAAAGAATTTTTTTCTTAAATACTTGGGAATTTTACGAGTTCGTGGTTTCTAATGGCACTTGATTCTGAGGCCCAGTGTCCCTGGAATCAATTTCTAAAGTTTTGTTCGGGTACGTTTAGTAAATGTACGTGCGGGTTTTTCTATCATTTGAACCGGTCCTCGGAATTGAAATCTGAGGGCACCAATGAACTCGCAGTGCCAGTATTCACCTAAGGGGACCTTTACCGCAGTTGGGTTTTGTGGGGGTTGAGAGTTAATATTTAGGAATTTAGAATAAAATAAATAAAATTGGTGGAACACAATTTTATTTATGGAAGTTGGTTAATTCCTCTCAAGGGGGGTTAGAGGTGGGGCCCACACGATCCTAACCTTTTCATCTCCCCATAACTCCCCCTAAATTCCCTTAAACTCCCTTGTTTAATTCTTGAAAACTCCCCTCTTTAATTTTTAAACTCTCCACCTTCCACTTGGTCATTAATATGACAACACCTTGAATTAATTATTTTGAACTCCACAAATTAATTAATTACTCTGGGAGGATTTGAATCTTTTTGATAATGCATGGAAATTTTATTAAAATAGGGGGAGCCTTAATATAATATTTTCTTGAAAAATATTTTGGGGTGGAACCTCTGGAGGATTAGAAAAGAAAAGTGTTCTTCTCATGAAGAAGAACACCTCCACTGAAGAACGCTCCAAGACTTATCATACCTCCTCCTCCTCCTCCAACGTTGGCGGGACGACATCGTTCTTCCGCGACACCCAACTACCGCGACGCTCGTCTTCCATGGATCAACGATGTGCGACGTCAATTTCAAGGTAGGGGGAATATGTTCAATTTTAATTGATTAAAATTTTTCTTGTTCTTTTTTGAGAAACATGGTTTGACATTGGCCTTGTGATACCGCCTAACGCGGAGGGCGCGGGCCGAACAAACACGGCCCGACGACCCTCCAATGTTTCTTGAATAATTAGGCGGTGATGATCAAACAGAGGCAGCATCGAATAGAGGTATTGGTCGTGTGTGGAATATCCATGGACCGCAACTGCGGGCCGCTCAGCTGAAGGAGAAACCGGCCGGCTGTAGCCGGTCGGGCTGGAGAAACCGCGACGCCCCACGACATCGCGCTACGGAG
This sequence comes from Viscum album, assembly GCA_963277665.1. Lineage (NCBI taxonomy): Eukaryota > Viridiplantae > Streptophyta > Magnoliopsida > Santalales > Viscaceae > Viscum > Viscum album. The sequence goes on from OY728123.1 coordinate 212,001,578, forward strand.
GACCACGTTCCACGGGCCGCTCGGCAGACAAACCGACCGGCATCCAGCCGTCTGGGTTGGGAAGACCCACGTTGCTAGGAGGGCACCCCGCTGGGGGAACCGCGGCCCGCTCAAGCGGGCTGCTTGCGCCAAGAAGGCCAGCTGGCATCGACTGGCCGGATATAAGGGCGGCGCTGCCGGTTCGGGAGACCGGGTGGCTGCCCCCCCCTGCACCTCTCGGCCACCCGGGCCGCGGCCAGCTGGTCTGGGCCACAAATTTTCTGTTCGGGATAACCCCTTAGCCGGGTCGGACCCGCTGACCCAGGACGGACTGACCCGCCAGCCCACCGGGCTTAACGGATCGAGCTCGTTTTCACTTAAACGTGAATAACTATAAGACCACGCTTCAAATCGATGCACCATCTGCGGCACTGGGACCCTTTCGACGAGGTGGTCCTTTTTTGATACTCTAAGTGAGTTTTGTAAGACTTTGGAAAATGGCTGGGTTTGGAATAAGCGAATTTCCAACCGGGCCCCTCGAATGGAAAAGCCAATATCTCTCAGATCGGGCGTCTGATTGACGCCCCTTCTGTCACGTTGGGTTCCTTTTGATGAGACGGAACTTCGGGATACATCAACTCTGGACTTTGTGACAGTTGATGTATCGACCCCTTTGCTCGAGGAGCGGACCCTCCCGGAATCGAGTGTGCTGTGTGCGACAACCCTAGAGCTGTCTGTGACTGCAACGACTACCATACAGGAATCCTCCGTGGGTTCTGCAACGACGACTACCGTACTTTAATCCTCTGTGGGTTCGGCGATGAAGACTACCATACTGGAATCCTCCATGGGTTCAACGGCGATGATTATTGTTCTTTTATCCTACGTGGGTCCGATAGTTTGACTTCTGTTCTAGTATCCTACGTGGGTCCGACAGAGTAGTTGGTCTAGTATCCTATGTGGGTCTGACAGCTTAGCTGGACTAGTATCCTACATAGGTCTGCCAGATTAGATGAATTAGTGACTACATCTGATCATCTCTATCACCTTATGAAATTTATATACCTGTGTGAGCTGATTCTTGACATTCAATCAGTTTCATCGATGTGATTGACTTCTTTCATGTGTGGACTAGGTTTTGCTTGGGCTCGAGATTTGGAACGGAACTGGAATTGATGACTTAGGTATATGTATGGGAATATACCTAAGTAGAGTTGGTTGATACTTAGTGATTGTATCTTTTCATTGTGGTTTATCCTTCGTGGATTATGGGAGACCTTCGGGGGTCTTGGGGTCCCTACTGAGTATTATTATACTCACCCCTGCACGGGATATACCCGCACTATGTTGTGTTGGATACAGACAAAGGACAACATTGATCGTGGTAGAGACTTGTGGAGTTGGATGGTACCTAGAGGTGGACCACTTGGAGGGACGTACACGGAGCGGACGGACGGACCCGAGGTTCTGAGGAGACCATATGTACCCACCATTCAGTTGGTATTCCTGGAGGACGACTTAGTGGTTGCTGCTTTACTTTACTGTTGTTGTACTTGTCTTTCAGTTTTACTGTACTCAGTGGTGGGCTTGTATTTCCAGCCCCTTTCTTTTCAGCACTTACTTTTGTATACAGTTTTACTTTGTGCTTACTTCTGTTTCGTACTCTGTGGTGTTGGTTTACTTTTATAACGCCAATTCCTTCCCTTTTATCGGGATTTATGACTTTGGTGCTAGTCGCCAGCCCCTGGCCTATGGAAGGTGGGATTAGGGTAGTCACGGCACGGGCCCCGAGGACAGGTCGTGACAAATAGGTATCAGAGGATTCGGTTCAACCACAAAAATCTGGACCCTGATCATTCCTTTCAGTGAAGCAATAGTATTAAGAGTATTGAGAGTGGTTTTTAGTCCAGGGAGTCCAGTGTTGGTGAGGCGGCCGACGTATCCATACACCAGGACCCTGACCCCTGATTTCTGACTCAGTGCATGAAAACACTGATTTCATGTGTGTTTCAAAAGTTTTCTTTGTGATTAGTTTCTGTCATCTCACCAGGTATACTATTTTGACCGTGGCACACCTGTTGCTTTTCTGGATGGCCCCATGAAGGCAGCCAGGTAGGGTTCTGAGTTACTTGTGAGATGGTAGCCCACCGAGCGACGAGGCCTTGGTGCAGGGCCCCATCACAGCGGACGAACCAGCGTTACCACTACCCGTTGGGCCACCGATACTACCAGCCCCAAAAATAGAGAGTGAAAGCCGCCTGAATGCATTGCATGAGTTTCTGTGAAGGAGTTTTCCCAGGTTCCATGGAGAGACGGACCCTCAGGCAGCTGAGGATTGGTTGGAGGCTATCTTTAGGGTTTTCATATTAGTAGGGACACCAGCTGATCTTATGGTGATCCTTGATGTGAGTTTCATGCACGCAGCAGCAGGTAGATGGTAGAGCCTGATGCTCCAGGTGCATGACGAGGAATCTTTACTCTGGACGGACTTCGAGAGTCTCTTCCACTCATATTTTTTTCCAGCCACCCTTCGTGCGGTTTAGATCCAGGAGTTACTTCATCTACGGTAGGGCAACATGACAGTAGCTCAGTACTCAGCGAGGTTTACTGACCTCTCGCGATACTCCACAGACATGGTATAGCACCCATTTTTCTGGGCCTGGACCTTTGAGCAGGGACTCATACACGAGACCATGGCTTTGATGATCTCCTTCAGAATTCTGATGCAGGTGGGAGTGTTGGAGAAAGCCCTTCTTGTGGAGATATTTCTCGCTGAGCCGACACCCGCAGTGAGACCAACAGCAGGGCGACACGTAGCAGATTCTTCTACAGATGGCAGTAGACAGATTTCATAGAGGTCCAAGAAGACCAGGCCATCAGGAGAGCGACATCAGGATACAGGTTTGATTGTGCGGGGCACCCGAAACAGATCAAACTATACGAGGAGCAGGCAGTGCTTTGCATGCGGCGGACAGGGTCACATGGCTCGGGACTTCCCGACCCATCGTACAAATGAGTAACAGACAGTGGAGGGACCTCCCAGGCAAAGGCATAGGTCTAACCATGGCGGGCCGTAGGGAGAATGCGGATGAGGAAGAGGATCTGGCCGAGAAGCGGGTGGTGGACGACATTTTGAGGTTCTACCACCACCACCACCACCAGGAGGTCCAACCCGACCACAAGGAGCTAGCAGACATAGGTAGGCTCAGCTCGAGGCAGTCGAGGCTTATGACCACGGCGCACCTGAGATGATTCGAGGTACTATATATGTCTACTCCACCCTTGCTATTGTAGTTATAAACATAGGAGCAGGTCATTATTTTATTATTGATTCCCTTGTTCGGAGCTCAGAGATTCTGACGGAGCTTTTGGCTCGATCCTTATAGCTAGAGACTCCTACAGGAGCACACTAGACGATTACGCACTGGTGCCAGCAGTGTGAGCTTACTCTAGGAGGCGAGAGCTTCGGCTGGGATCTTCTTGTAGTGGCGTCGAGGCCTTACGACATCATCTTGGGTATGGAATGGTTGTCTATAGTCCATGCTCAGATTGACTATATTAGGCACAAGGTGCGGTGTATCCGCACAGATGGGAGAAGGTTCACCTTCATCGGTGAGAAGGGAGCCTTTACAGCACAGGATGGACTTTCGCAGAGGAGAGGGTAGCCGATCACACATCAGTTGTCTAGTCTCATCCTTGGAGCGGTTGATGTGAAGATTCTGAGTTTTCCTGTTATGGTGGATCAGTATGCTGACGTTTTCCCTGACGATGTTCCAGGACTACCTCCTCGCAGAGAAGTAGACTTCTATGTTGACCTGTACCTCGGGACTACACTGATATCTACTCCAGCATATCGGATGGCTCCCGGTGAGCTTCGTGAGCTGTGGGTACTACTGGAGGACTTGCTAGGAAAGAGATTCATCTGACCCAGTGTATCACCCTGGGCTTCTCTGATTTTGTTTTCCAAGAAGGCGGATGGGAGCTTGCGACTGTGTGTCGACTACCGTCGCCTGAATAAGGTGACCATGAAGAACAAGTACCCACTCCTAAGGATTGACGACCTCTTTGATTAGCTCAAGGGATCATGATGGTTCTCGAAGATAGACCTCAGGTCAGGCTATCACCAGCTCAGAGTTCGAGACGAGGATGTGCAGAAGACGGACTTCAGGTGTTGTTATGGCCACTATGAGTTCTTGGTTATGCCCTTCAGCATAACCAACGCTCTAGCATTGTTTATGAGTCTCATGAACAGGATCTTCTATCCTTATATAGATAGTTTTGTCATAGTATTCATCGACGACATACTGATTTACTCAAATATTGTGGAGGAGCAGACCTACCACTTGCAGGTTGTACTAGACACACTCTGAGAGCAGCATATTTATGGTAATCTCTTGAAGTGCTAGTTCTAGATTTGATAGGTTCACTTTCTGGGACACGTCATCTTAGAGGTGGGAGTAGCAGTGGATCCGGCGAAGATCGAGGAAGTACTTGCTTTGGAGCCACCCAGGAACGTGACAGAGGTGCGGTGTTTCTTGGGTTTGGCTGGATATTATCAGATATTTCTTCCAAACTTCTCCAGAGTTTCCGCATCACTTTCAGCCTTGATGAAGAAGGGGAAACCCATCGTGTGGTCAAATAGATGTCAGCAGATCTTTTAGGAGCTGAGGTAGAGGTTGACCAGTGCGCCCATCTTGAGGTTGCCGGAGGAGGGCACTGGGTACATAGTTTACTACAACGCATCAGGGACCAGACTCGGGTGTGTCCAGATGTAGGAGTGAGCAGTGATCGCGTATGGTTCACGGCAGTTGAGATAGCATGAGCAGAACTACGCTACCCATGACCTGGAGTTACCAGCAGTAGTCTTTTCCTTGAAGATGTGGCGGCACTATCTGATGGGCGAGCACTTTATAGTCTACTCTGACCACCAGAGTCTCAGGTACATCTTCTCGCAGAAGGACCTGAACCTGAGATAGCGGTGATGGATTGAGTTCATCCAGGATTATGACTTTGAGATAGTCTACACTCCTAGGAAAGGGAACGTTGTAGCTGATGCTCTCAGCAGGAGATCGGGCATTCAGCTGCTAGGAGATGCGACAGAGTAGCTATCCGCGTTGCAGATATCCTTTGTGTATATTGATAGAGCATCCTTTCCTCAGCCTCTCATAGTCACTCCTCTACTTCTTCAGAAAGTCGGGGAGGCTCAACGTGGGGAAGTTGACTGTGAGACGTGATGTGCTCAGATATCCTTAGGACAAGCACCTGATGGATTTTATGAAGGAGGGGAGCATGTCATCCTTTTCAGGGGACGTACCATGGTACCAGTTGCAATACAGGAGGAGGTGATGAAGGAGTTTCACACTTCCCCACTACTGGTACATCCAGGAGTGGCAATGATGTACTAGGACCTCAGACGACAATATTGGTGGCTGGGTATGAAGAAGGTTGTAACAAAGTTCGTTTCGCGATGACACACTTTTCAGCAAGTGAAGGCGGAGCCCCAGGTCCCAGCAGTCTTGGTATAGCCCTTAGAGGTCCCATAGTGGAAGTGGGATGAGATATATATGGATTTTGTGATGGGTAATCCACGTACATCCAGAGTACACGACTCTATCTAGTTGATTTTCAACCGACTCACCAAGTCGGCCAACTTCCTACCGATCATAGAGCAGGGCTCAGTAGAGAGCTTGGGATGCCTCTATGTTCAATAGATCGTACGACTTCACGGTGTTCCATTGACTATCATTTCCAATCATGAAGCTTGATTCACTTCCTGACTTTGGAAGGGGTTACACGAGGCTTTTGGGACACATCTACGTCTAAGCACCACCTTCCATCCTCAGAAGGACGGCTAGACAGAGAGGACGATTCAGACTCTCAAGGAAAAGCTCCATGCATGTGTCCTTGACTTTGGTCATAGTTGGGAGGATCATTTACCCATGGTGGAGTTTGTGTATAACAACAAATACCACTCCACCATCAGTATGGCACCATACGAGGCGTTATACGGCCGACCTTGCAGATCACCTCTATGTTGGACTGACCCTGGGGAGCCAGCACTGTTCGGACCAGAGATGGTTCAGGCTACGATAGAGAAGTTGCAGATCATCTAGGAGTGGATGAAGACTGCACAGATCAGATAGAATTCATATGCTGATAGGAGACGGAGACCACTGGAGTTCGAGGATGGCGATCATGTCTTCTTACGGGTCTCACCTAGATGAGGTCTACATAGATTTGGTCGGGGTGGCAAGTTATCTCCGCACTTCATCATACCTTTACAGGTTCTCAGTAGAGTAGGTGAGGTGGCTTACCTCCTGGCCCTTCCACCTTAGTTGCATTGGGTGCATGACGTTTTTCACGTATCTCAGCCGAGGAGATACGTGCATGACCTGAGCCACATCATCGATCACGGGGACCCGGACATCGATGAAGAGGCGATATTTGCAGAGGTCCCAGTGGAAATCGAGGATCGACAGGAGTGGGTCCTACATGGATAGTCGATTCCTCTGGTGCACATTCACTGGCAGCACAGGAACCTCCAGGAGAGCACTTGGGAGCGGGAGGCTCAGATGTGAGCTTAGTACCCCCATTTATTTTCCTAGTGTGTGTTATAGCTTTATTGGGACGTAAAGCCCTGAGGTGGGAGTAATGTAAAGACCCGGAAATTTCAAGGAAATTTTTTTTAAAATACTTTGGAATTTTACGAGTCTGTAGTTTCTGACGGAACTTAATTCCGAGGCCCGGTATGCCCGGAATCAATTTCTGAAGTTTTTTTCGGGTACGTTCAGTAAATGTACGTGTGGGTTTTTCTATCCTTTGAACCGGTGCTCATAATTGAAATCCTAGGGCACCGATGAACTCGCAGCACCGGTATTCTCCTAAGGGGACCTTTACCGCAGTTGCGTTTTGTGCGGGTTGAGAGTTAATATTTGGGAATTTAGAATAAAATAAATAAAATTTGTGGAACACAGTTTTATTTATGCAAGTTGGTTAATTCCTCTCAAGGGGAGTTATAGGTGGGGCCCACACCCACTTAACCTCCCATGAGAGGATATTTGTGAGGTGGGGCCAACATGAGATTAACCTTTTCATCTCCTCATAACTTCCCCTAAACTTCATTAAACCCCCTTGTTTAATTCTTGAAAACTCCCCTCTTTAATTGTTAAACTCTCCACCTTCCACTTGCTCATTAATATGTCAACACCTTGAATTAATTACTCTGAACTCCACAAATTAATTAATTACTTTGGGAGGATTTGAATCTTTTTTAAAATGAATGGAAAGTTTATTAAAATAGGGGGAGCATTAATATAATATTTTCTTGACAAATATTTTGGGTTGGAACCTCCAGAGGATTAGAAAAGAAAAGTGTTCTTCTCCCGACGAAGAACACCTCCATCGAAGAATGCTCCACGACTTCTCCTACCTCCACCTCCTCCTCCAACGTTGGAGGTACGACACCGTTCTTCCGCGATGCCCGACTACCGCGACGCTCGTCTTTCGTGGCTCGATGATGTGTGACGTCAATTTCGAGGTAGGGGGATTATGATCAATTTTAATTCATTAAAATTGTTCTTGTTCTTTATTTAGAAACATGGTTTGAAATTGGCCTTATGATACCGCCTAATGCGGAGGGCATGAGCCGAGAAAACATGGCCTGAAGACCCTTCGATGTTTCTTGAATAATTTGGCGGTGATGATCGAACGGAGGCAGCTGCGAACGAAGGCGTCGGCCGCGTGCGGAAGAACCGCGGCCCGCAACCGCGGGCCGCTCGGCCGAAGGAGAAACCGACCGGCCGTAGCCGGGCGGGCAGGAGAAAACATGGTGCCCCACGGCGCCGCGCTGCGGAGGACCATGGCCCGCGTTCCGTGGGCTGATCAGGGGAAAAACTGGACGGCAGCCGGCTGACAGGGCTGGGAAGACTGGCGGTGCAAGGAGGGTGCCACGCTGGAGGAACCGCGGCCCGCTCAAGCGGGACGCTCGAGCCAAGAAGGTCGGTTGGCATCTGCTGGCCGGATGGAAGGGTGGCGCCGGTTTGGGAGACGGAGGGACTGCCCCCCCCCCCCCCCACCGCGGGCCGCTCGGCCGAAGGAGAAACCGACCGGCCGTAGCCGGGCGGGCAGGAGAAAACATGGTGCCCCACGGCGCCGCGCTGCGGAGGACCGTGGCCCGCGTTCCGTGGGCTGATCAGGGGAAAAACTGGACGGCAGCCGGCTGACAGGGCTGGGAAGACTGGCGGTGCAAGGAGGGTGCCACGCTGGAGGAACCGCGGCCCGCTCAAGCGGGACGCTCGAGCCAAGAAGGTCGGTTGGCATCTGCTGGCCGGATGGAAGGGTGGCGCCGGTTTGGGAGACGGAGGGACTGCCCCCCCCCCCCCCCCCCCCCCGCACCGCTCGGCCAGCTGGCCGGGCCGAGCCCCACCGGGCAGGGCCGGGCAATTTCGGGTCAGGCCGGGCCGGGAAATTTTGGGACGGGCTGACCCCTTAGCCAGGTCAGACCCGCTGAGCCAGGACAGACCGACCTGCCAGCCCACAGAGCTTAATGGTCGAGCCCATTTTCACTTAAATGTGAATAACTATAAGATTGTGTGTCCGATCGACGCACCATCTGTGTCACTAGGACCCTTTAGACAAGGAGGTCATTTTGTGATACTCTAAGTGAGTTTTGGAAAACTTTGGAAAATGACCGGGTTTGGAATGAGCGTATTTCCAACCGGGCCCCTGGAACGGAAAAGGCAATATCTCTCAGACCGAGCATCCGATTGATGTGTCGTCTGTCACGTTGGGTTCCATTTGATGAGACAGAACTTCGGGATACATAAACTCTGGACTTTGTGATAGTTGATGTATCGAACCCTTTTCTTGAGGAGCGAACCCTCTCGGAATCGAGCGTGCTGTGTGCGGAAACCCTAGAGCTGGTTGCGACTCCAATGTCTACCGTACTGGAATCCTCCGTGGGTTCGGCAACGACGACTACCGTACTGGAATTTTTCGTGGGTTTGGTGATGACGACTACCATACTAGAATCCTCTGTGGGTTCTACGGTGATGATTACTATTCTTGTATCCTACGTGGGTCTGACATTTTGACTTCTGTTCTAGTATCCTACGTGGGTCCGACAGAGTAGCTAGTCTAGTATCCTACGTGGGTCAGACAGCTTAGTTGGACTGGTATCCTATGTGGTTCTTCTATCTTAGATGAATCAGTGACTACATATTATCATCTCTATCACCTTACAAAAGTTATATACCTGTGTGAACTGAGTTTTGACTTTAAATCATTATCATCGATTTGATTGACTTCTTTCCTGTGGGGACTGGGTTGTGCTTGGGCTCGAGAGTTGGAGCCGAACTGGAGTTGATGACTTAGGTATATGTGTGGGAATATACCTAAGTAGATTTGGTTGATACTTTGTGATTGTATCTTTTCTTTTTTTTTGTCCTTCGTGGATTCTGGGAGACCTTCGGGGGTCTCGGGGTCCCTGTTTAGTATTTTTATACTCACCCCTGCACGGGCTATGCCCGTACAATGTTGTGTTGGATGCAGAAGATGGAAAGCACTGATCGTGGTAGAGACTTATGGAGCTGGACGGTACCCGGAGGTGGAACACTTGGTGGGACGTACATGGAGTGGATGGATAGACCCGAGGTGCTGAGGAGACCATCTGTACCCACCCTTCATGTGGCATTCCTGGTGGACATCTTAGTGGTTGCTGCTTTACTTCACTGTTGTTGTACTTGTCTTTCAGTTGTATTGTACTCACTGTTGGGCTTGTATTTCTGGCCCCTTTCTTTTTTTTGAAGGAAAAGATAAATTACTGATCAAGGAAACCAGGATTACAAATCCAATTATGGAATGAGTTCACCCAATCATGATCACCCCAAAATTTCCCAAAACTAGCCAAACAATGGGCTTTCGAATTGCCATCTCTTTTGATGAAAGAAAATTTTCATACATCAAATCCATCATTCAGGGACCAGATCTTCCTCAAGATGTGGCCATAAGGCTGTTAATCCTCATCTTTTGTTGAGAGATCGTTCACCACTTCGAGATAGTCAGATTCCACCAGAATCTTGGGCCAAAATTTTTAACGTGCAAAAAGAAGCCCCTGAAGGATGGCTGATGCCTCTGCCACTACAGGGCTCCATGATTTGGGCACTGCCCTACACTGAACTTCCACAATCTGGCCAAAACTGTTATGAGCAATGATCCCAATACCGACCCTTGAGTTCGCAGAGACAGCAGCATATGTATTTATCTAGAAGAAACCCTCAGGGGGGGAGATACCAAAAGGGAGCCGCTCATTGAGTGTGGATCAAATAATGCCCTGCATCACTTTTCTTCCAACCATTCATCCACTCCAAAGCTCTATCCACCCATAGATGATCAGGGGTCACCTTCTTCTGGAAAATGAATTCATTCCGTTGAGTCCAAACCAACCAAGAAATTGTGCATATCAGCCCTACAACTCTTGGTTCCAGAGAAGACACACATTTATAATGTTTTGGGACTAACCCAATTGAAATATCAAAGAATAAACCAAAATTTGGCCTCCAAGACTTCCACACCCCTTCCACCCCCTTACAGGAAAGAATTGCATGCAAACGGGATTCCACTTCACGGAGGCACAAAGGAAAAGTGTCTTCCTCCCCCAAATGTCACTGCACCAAAAAGTCACAGGCTGGAAGAACCCCAGCACAGACCTTCCACCAAAAAATTTTCACCTTAGGGGGAGCGGTGAGGGACCAGAGGCACTTCTATCGATTATTGGTAAAGACTTAGGTCAAACCTTGAACCCTCCTTTTGTAACCCAAACAAAAAGAATATCTCCCATGAGGTTCCGCAGTCCAGCAAATATGGTCAATACCCATTCGTAGTGTGAGAGGAATACTCAGAATAAGATGGTGATTAACCTCGTTAAACTAGAAACAAATCTTCTCCTGATCCCACTCCTCAAGCGATTCATCGAGAAATTCTCTTACCCTTGAATCTTCGAATCCATGAACAATCAGTGAGGAAACCTTATGATTGATGCCATCTGCCAGCCATGGATCATTCCAAATGTTAATATTATGCCCATCAGTAATTCTCCACATGCAGCCCAAATCAATGAGAGATTTTTCTCCCCAAATTCTCCTCCACATAAAACTCGGTCGGGGACCCAGCTGGGCATGAAAGAAGTCAAAATGAGGGAAGTACTTAGCTGGCATAACCTTTGAGAACAGGGCATTTGGGTGGGATAGAAGGTTCCACCCTTTCTTTGCCAAAAGTTCCTCATTAAACCATTTGAGATTTCGGAAGTTGAGGCCACCATGGAATTTTGAAACCCACGGCTTCTCCCAAGACATCCAATGGGAATTATGTTTGCCCTCATGGGATCCCCACCAAAAATTGGCCAACTGAGAGTGGATTTGATCAACGAGAGTTTCTGGGAATTTAAACAGTGACATAGCATAATACGGGATTTCTTGGGCAACTGACTTCACTAGAACTTCCTTTCCCGCCTTGGAAATATTACTACTTGACCAAAGATAAATCAGATTATCCACCCTATCCACAATCACGCCGAAAACTTGTTTCTTCGACCTACCCAATTGGGTCAGGAGGCCAAGGTACTTAGGATGCTTATCAACCAGTGGAAACCCGCTCATTCACTGCAAATCCTCTCTCTTAGCTTGTGGGATGCCTTTACTGAAAGATAACTATGATTTTGAAGCATTAAGGCATTGCCCAGAATCATTTTCATACATGTTGATGATATTCAGCACTGCATTGCATTCTTGTGGGGTAGCACACATGAAAAAGAGGCTATAATATGCAATGAAGAGATGATAGATATGGGGGAAATTTCTACATATCGTAGAACCATAGATCACTCCTTGATTTGTCGCCTTCAGGATGAGGTGAGAAAAGACATCTTCCACCAGAATGAAGAGGTAAGGTGACAGGGGGTCCCCTTGTCTCAAGCCTCTTGATGGTTTAAAGCTTGCTGAAGGGACCCCATTAAGATTGATTCTGTAAAAGATAGACGTAACACAATTCATGACATTAGATATCTATTTTTTCCCAAAGCCCAACCTGGATAGAACAAGTTCGAGAAAAGGACATTCAACTCTGTCATAAGATTTCATCATATCTAGTTTCATTTCCAAGGTTCCTCGCTTGGATGAGGAGCACGTTTTCATAGAGTGGAATAATTTGAAGTCAATGGCACAATTTTCCATAATAGATCTCTTAGGAATGAAATAACTTTGGTTATCTAAGACAAGAATCGGGAGAAAATTCCTAAGTCTGGACACCATGATTTTGGAGAAAATTTTGTAAATCACATTACACAGGCTGATTGGCCGAAACTCCAAGATTTTATGAGGGCACTGGGATTAGGGGATAAGAGTAATAAGAGTTTCATTCAGGGATTCAAGAGAGGATTTTCCAGCCCAAACCTTCTTCATTAAGGCCACCACATCGGGCCCCACTATATGCCAAAAGCATTTAAAGAACCAAGCATTAAACACATCAGGCCCCGGTGCCTTGGTAGAGTGAATAAGATGCAGGACCCCAACCACTTCATCCTCAGAAAAATCGATTTATAGGTATCAATTCATGTCTTCTATAACCAACTTTAGGATGCATCCAATCAGGCATGAGGGAGTGATAATACTTTCAGCTGAATAGAGGTTGCTGAAAATGTTCAGGATAATGGAGTCAATTCCATTTATGTCAGGCGCAACTCTTCCAGTGGGGTCCTCCAGATGAGTAATATGATTCTTCCTTCTCCTCGTAGATGCTTGTTGGTGAAAAAATTTGGTGATCTGATCACCATCTCTGATATGGGACTCTCGTGGCCGAATGAACCTAAAAATCTCTTTCTCCCTTAGAGCTGTATTAAGATTCATTTCTGCCACAGAGATGTTTCTAAGTATAGAGTGACAACAAGGATATGAGTGGAGTCACTTTAATGGATTCTCCACCTCCTTAATACATCGGTCAAAGTTACCAAACCTAGTTGATCTCCACTTCTGAAGGCGAGACGCAATAGTGCGGAAGTTGGACATGATGCACCGATTCGATCCCTCCCAAGATGCTTGAACCACATTTTCACAGTCACTATCTTGGAGCCACATACTTTCAAATCAAAAGGTTCACTCAAGACCCCTCTGTTTCCCTTGTGAGACTGTTGAAAACATGATTGGGAAGTGATCAGAGGATATGGGGTGCAGGTGTAAAATAGAGAAGGCATGTAAAAGAGAGTTCCACTCATCATTCCCAACAAATCTGTCTAACCTTTCCCCTGGTGGTTCTCCATTGACCTACCCTGATACCAAGTAAACTGTGAGCCCTAAAACCCAAGGTCATGAAGAGATTTCGATGCAAGAGACATCATAAAATCATTCATCGCAGCACCACTCCTCACACATCCCCCTTATTTTCCATGGGGAGATAGTATCTCGTTAAAATCCCCCCCCCCCCCATCAGAAGATTCCAGCCCCTTTCTTTTCAGCACTTACATTTTTATACAGTTTTACTTTTTTCTTACATCAATTGTGTACACTGTGGTGTTGGTTTACTTTTATAAATTAAATTCCTTCCCTTTTATCAGGATTTGCTCCTTTGGTGCTAGTCTCCAGCCCTGGCCTATAGAAGGCGGGCTTGGGGTAGTCACGGCACGGGCCCTGAGGATAGGTCGTGACACTATCCATCGTCACTGACACATATTTATCTCATTATATGTGAATATATATTTGAGACGCTTGTGGTCATTATATATCTCACACTTCTCCTCATAGAGATAATGCTGCCAGATTTTCAAGGCAAAGATCACAGCCGCCAACTCTAGATCATGCATTGGATAGTTTTTCTCATGGATTTTTAGCTTCCTTGAGGCATAGGCTATCACTTTATTATTTTGCATCAGCACACAGCCTAAGCCCTTATTATAAGAATCACTATACACCATAAAGAGTTCTCCACTTGAAGGAAGTGTGAGTACTGGCGCAGTGATAAGCCTATTTTTCAACTCCTTGAAACAGTCTTCACATTCCTGTGTCCAGAAAAACATTAATCCCTTCTGTGTTATCTTGGTCATTGGGTTTGAAAATCGTGAAAAGTTCATCATGAATCATCAATAATACCCATCTAGACCCAAAAATCTATGGATATCCAATACAGAAGTTGGCCTCGGTCACTCTTTAATTGCCTTCGTCTGGGAGGGGTCCATAGATATCCCTTTGCTGGTGATAACATGCCCCAAGAATGATACTTCCTCTATCTAGAACTCACATTTACTATAATTTGCATACAACTTCTCCCTTCACAAAGTCTTTAAAATAGTTTTCAAATGATCCTCATGTTCCTCCTTTATCTGGGAGTTTATCAGAATATCATCAATAAAGACCACCACAAATTTGTCGATGTAATCTCTAAATATGCTATTCATTAAATCCATGAAAATTTATAGAGCATTAGTGAGTCCGAAGGGAATCACTAGAACTTATAGTGTCCATACCTCGTTCGGAATGCGGTCTTGGGAATATCTTCCTTCCTCACCTTTAGTTGGTGATATCCCGACCGGAGGTCCACCTTAGAGAAATAACTGGCCCCATGAAGATGATCGAACAAGTCATCTACCTATGGTAGGGGATACTTTTCCTTTATCATGATTTTATTGAGCTCACGACAATCAATGCAGAGGCGCATTGATCCATCCTTCTTCTTGACGAAGAGGACTAGAGCACCACACGGTGAATCACTCAGGCGTACAAAACCCTTCTCCATATTCTCCTATAACTGCTTCTTCATCTCTTCCAGCTCTATGGTGGCCATTCTTTAAGGTGTCTCTAATATTGGCAGAGATCCAGGTATAAGTTCAATTGAGAACTCAACCTCTCGGTCTGGAGGAAGACCAGGAAACTCCTCTGGGAATACATCAGTGTAATCCATCGCGATGGGCATGTCTTCATGCATGATTCTCTCCATTGTCTCAATCATTTGACCTAGATATTCTTGTTCACAAGGAAGAAGTATCCAAACTTGAGATGAAGATTCTAAAGGAGATTCATCCTCCTCCTTACGCTTGTAAAGAATCAGAGGATGCTTTGGGATGTGAAAATTGATATCCCTTTCACGACAGTTGATGTTGGAATTGTACAAAGATATCAAATCCATTCCCAAGATAGCATTGAACACCACTAAAGGGATTATGGAGAGATTTTCTGGGAGGTTCAGTTCCAAAATGTTAACCGGGGAGGAGTTATAAACCATGGATGCAACGATTTCCCCATTCATTGTTCTCACAGATAACTTTTCCTAAAAAAAATTAGGTGGTGTTTGAATAGTTCTGCTAAACTTGCAAGATATGAACGAATGCGTAGAACCAGAATCAAATAGTAAGTTCGCTATTATTGAATGAATAACTATCTTACCTATCACCACATCATTTTCCAGATCCCCCTTAGTAGTAGTGATGGCATAAACCCTTCCTTGTTTCCTTGGAGGTTGTTGCTGATTTCCTCCGACAACCCTCGGCTTAAGGAAATTGTTTTCATAATTCCCAAACTCCTTACCGTTGTAACACTACACTACAAGTTGAGTGTTGATCTGAACCTTCCTTTATTCTTCAACATTAGTGGAATTTTTCATATCCCTTCGACAGTTCTTGGCCCGATGACCAAACTTTCCGCATTTGAAGCAATTCTTGGTTCCCTTGAGACAGTCACCAATATTCTTCTTCCCAAAATTTTTTCAAAGGGGAAAGTGAGGCTTCTTTCCATCATGGGGTTTGTTTGATGAACCACCCATGATGTTCTCAATTTTATGCTTATTATTACTAGGCCCATGAGACCATAGAGAATATCCAATCTCCATTTGAACTTTGAGGGAAAAACAGTCAATTTCCTCATAGTTGTTGAAGTCTCAAATCACCAACACTTTTCATAGACTCAGCTTTAGTCCGCTAAAGAAGTGATCCACCTTACTTTCAGTGTTCATGACAAAACTAGAGTCATACCGTTCAAGCCTTGTAAAGTTTGATTCATACACTGTGATGGGCTCATCTTCCTTCTTCTTGAGTCTAAGGAACTTTCTTTCCATCTTGAGATGGAGGGTTCAAGGAAACTATTTTTTGAAAAACATCCTCTTAAATTCCTCCCAATCTATGGAATCAATTTCCTCTTGGGACTTTGTATTCTTGATCAGTGTCCACCACTGATCAGATTCCCCATCAAAATGATATACTGCCAGTACAACTTTCTCTTCTTCTGAGCACTGGAGGACGGAGAAAATCTTTTCAATAGAGTTAATCCATTGTTCTGCGAGGAGGGGATCAAAGGACCCGCTAAACATGGGAGTCCTTTGCCGCATTAAGGATTCTATGACAACTTTCTCTTTCCTTGGAGGAGGAGGACATTCCACCTGATTAAAGTTATTATTCATAACTCGAGCCAGCTGAGCAAGTACTACCATGAAGTTTTGAGCACCAGCTTCCAACACATCAGGCATATCATTAAGTAAATCATCACATTGCCTATCACATTGGTTTTTGGAATGTGTTCTTCTATTTTCCGCCATTAACTAAGAAAAAGAACATATAATTAGAGGTCTTGAATACCTAGCTATTGAGCATAAAAATAAAACTTTGAACATAAAAGTATAAACTTATAAACAAGAAGTATATCCTGACTTGTGATTCCTTAATTTTATATCCAGGTTATCCTCAATCTATTTCTTAACTTATATTCTTATGGTTTTTTCCCTTAATAATGGTTTGTATTAAGCTCATGAATCTACCAAAGCATATCCCCCAGGAGTGTCGTAACCAAGAATACAGTAAGGCCAATTGTCGTGCACCAGTTCCCGTTCGAGCCAAGCTCAAAGTGGTGTTTTCGGGTTTTAACCCTAGATACATCTTTACCAGAGCTGCCTCTACCTTCTCGTATCCATACAGGGATGTATTTTATTGATAAAACACTTACTCAACACTCACCAAAATTAGGGAATTTTTTCTTATACTTAGTCTCATCCTTAAGGTTATCACTAAGGTTCTCTATTCCTAATCTCCCAAAATAACTAGACCATCCTCTGATACCAAATATAGATACCTGATCCATTTACATATAACATTCCATGATTTTAATCATAATTAATCAATAGAGTATAATCCAAGGATCGTTAAGTCTAGTGCCTTGGAATACTAGGTACATATAACATAAAAATGGAGATAAAAAAACTTCTTTATTTAACTTCCATAAAGATCTCCTAACTTTCTTTAAGCTCTTACATCTGCATAGGGTACCCGGGGGAACACATAAACAAAGGGATGAGATGAAAAGGCCAGTAAGGGAAAGAACATAAGGATACATCTTAAGCATGAATTAGGAGGCATGGCATAATGATATCCAAAGTATGGAAAATATGAAATAATATCATATAAGCATGGGATCATATAAAGACGGAATCATATAGATGTGGTAGAGTCATAAAACATTTCTTTAGTACGGGTCAAGGCTAATTGCCAATCCTGTTTCCCATTTTAGTACGGGTCAAGGCTAATCGCCAATCCTGTTTCACATCGCATCTCATGAGACTTAACCTTACCCAATGCATTGGAGTGCTATTTGGGTGCACCTGTCTCAAAATTTTCCTTAATATTCTTGCCACATAAATATTCTTACCACATATACAATCATAAATAATCAATCATACATAAACATAAGGGTACCCATGGAAAGAATTGGGTACCACAATCATGACATAAAACATATCCAATGGGCGTATCATGAAAGTTTACATGAAAGGAAAGGATTAGAATATACGTGGGCATTCATAGGGTAAAATAAGAATATAACATGGTAAGTGGTGTCAAATATAAGTTATGACATATTATAAATGTATTTTAGAAGCACTAGCATTAAAACATTTTTGTGCGGTTTTAAGGAAAACACTCTAGATCTTTTCAAAAAGAAAAGAGGAAATTATTTTATATAATACCAGAATTGAACCAAGAAGGATTTCATAATAAAAATAAAGATTTTATAAAGAAAATGGTGTTTTAAAATAGAGGATAGAGTGCACTTTAAATTTGGGTAAAAATTTGGGGAAGTCCCCTTAAAACAGGTTTGCTTATCAGAAAGTTCTAAGGAGGGAATCTTTCAAAAACATGTATATCCGAGAAAGAAAATGATGAAAGGGTATTGATATAATAAAAATTTACAACTAAACAGAATTAATAATATTCACATAAATAGATAAGGTAACACAATTTTGAAATAAAGATAAGGCAACTCGAAAGAACAAAGAAGGTTCGGGTATAATTCATTAAGGTTTTATCAGCATGGTGTCAGGTGTAACCAAGGGGGATAGATTAGAGAGAAAAGGGGTTCATAATCATTTATAAATCAATAGGGAAGTATGGTGGAGGTTTGTAAACATACCCCATCATTTGGTATTACACAAAAAAGAGCATAACATAGAGGACAATCTTGATTAAGAGTGAAAAGGAGAGGATCCCTTACCTTAAATCTGTTAGTGTTCTCCACTTGTTATTAAAGACCTGAATAAACAAATTAAGCTTATTAGTTAATAAGTAAAAAAACTATTATATACGTAATTTATTTATTATAAACCTTTTTAGTTCATTCAAAGCCTTTTGGGTTAGTTATAAGGTTCAATTTTGTTGTTCGGGCTCGTTTGTATACTTGGTTTTAAAACATCAGTTCACTTGTATTCAAGTTCGGATAAACATGAAAGATGAAAGTGGTTGTCCAAAATTGAAGTTATATTATTTAGTGAAAATCCCGAATATTACATGTTTTAAATTTAATTAGGTTACTTAGAGTGAATTTTAATTATTATAAATATAACCTTAGTTATAACCGTTTTTGTTAATCAGTGGATTTGATTACAAAGAACATGTTTTGTTTTATAACTTAATACCATTTGTAAAAAAGGATTAAAGAACCAAAAATAGGATATATTAAATATATAATAATCTGGTTCAACCATAACTCAAATGGTTTCATGACCAAAACTAAATATAATAATAGAAATTGATAAATCGTTGTCCTTGAATGTGCTAAATTAGCGAATCTCAAACGGTGCTTTCATTTCATTCAAATAAAAAGGTGGGGGAAGGAGGGAAGATGATTAAATATACCATTAGCATGAAAACATTCTATTAAATGTATGTTAATGGATTTATCATAATATTATGGTGATGGGAGATGAGTAAATAAACAAAAAGAAAGATAACTTAAAAGAAATGAAGGAATTGGAAAGAGGAATTTACCTCTTCAGACTTCCTCCTTTGAGAACCTCTTAAGGGAATAGGTTTTGGTATTTTGAGGAGGCTGATAGCTTTTGGACGTGGGGGAGGAACTTGGGGAGATATTTGGTCAGAATAATGGAAAGTCACAAGGCTTGAGAGGAGTGAATAGAAGAGGCTGTGAAGGAGGGTTTTATAGTGGAGGAGAGGAGAGATTTCATAATATTATAATCATTATTTTATTATTTCTTCACAAGACAAGGAATACTATGTATTACATGACCAATAATAGTAAATGGGTTATGTGAATTCGAAACAAGGGTGGTGACATCAGCCATGATGCTAGGAATAGTCTATTTATCTTATAATGTATATATACGGTAAATTACCGTATTTTACTATTCATTAAAAATTCAAGTATTTCATAAAAATCTCAAAACTTTACCCTAACCATTTTTCGATGTGTAGAATCCAAAAATGATGTCCATTTTTCAAAAATAATTTTCTAAATATGATTATTTTAATATTTAATTAAAATCATAATTTATTATCAAAAATAAGATTTAAAAGATTCAATAACTTATTCTAAAATAAAGGTATATCATACTTTCAACTTGAATATAATTTATGTGTTTTCATAGGTAAGGTTACTATTAATTAGAGTATATCAATATTCATAAGGATGGGTTACTATTCATAAGGGTAGGTTACTATTCACCAAAAATTATGTTTTTCTTATCGGACTCCAAAAGCATACTGATTACAACCGTGCATACCGAATTTTCAAAATTCCAAAAATAGAAGTGTCAAACTTATTATTAAAGGCCACTTAGCACTTAGTAGTTCATTATGTTGTGTTTTCATGTTATTTTATGACACAATTATGAGAAATGAATTTACATTTAAAAACATTTGGTCATTATACCTAGTATAAAAATGAAGTATTTTTATGGTGTAATTAGTTTTCAGGATAAAATAAAAAGGGGGAAAACCATATTCTCTATGAAAACATGTCACATACGGATAAGCAATGGGGATTGAACCCATTACCAAAGGGTGATAATGGTTTCACACTGGCCATTAGACCACATAATTTCCTAGTTAGTATAAAAAAATTATAGGTAAATATTAATTTTATTTTGAGAACATATGGTATTTTATTTTAGGAATAAAAATTTATTTATTTTGGAAGAATATATGATCAAATACTTCTAATATTTGGGTTTCAAACATAATGAGGAAATTTTTGAAAATTTTAAAGGATTTTTATTTATATAATGGTTTGGTTTGAACATTGAATATTAATTTTTAATATTAACGTACAATTTTATGGTTTACATTTTTTTGGAATTATCTTACCATTTAAAAACCATTTTGTTTTTGGTTAATGTCTAATGACGTGTATAATAGCCTGACTATCTATTTTATGGTTATTTGGTATTTAAAATATTATTTTTATGATTAAGGCATAAGAAAAACCATCTTTAATACCCATCATCTAGAGAAAAAGATGATATTGTGGTAAAGTAATAAATTAACTTGTCACGTAAGTATATTTATTTATTTATTTCAGTCTAGATGGTTAAATAAATCCTTAAAATATTGGGAAAGGATCTTGCTAAAAAAAATTACTAATATAAAATTTTATGATGATATCAATGACCTTTTACAAACCTATTTTCTTGTGGATTTATTTTATTTAACTTCCTCTTGACCATATTCTCTATCACTTTCTATAAATCCTTAGGAATTTTTTTTCCTTCCAAATTAGTCTTTTAATTTCCCACCAATGTTACCCGTATTTAGAATCCTAGTTATTCATAACCTTGGTTAAAAAAATTTATCACATTAAAATTTTAAGATATGATTTATTTATTTCATTTGTATGATGTGGGTTTCAATAAAGTAATTTTAAAAATACTTTGATAACCAAGATGAATTTTGAGGGAGAAATTATTTCTAAGGGTGTATGATGTAACATCCTGATATTTTAAGAAATATTTTATTTAAAATTAATTTAAATTATTTTATATATTTATTTACAAGAAATTAATTTTTTATCTTTCCTTATATGCAACACCAAGTTTATCTTGCATTTCACGCAACATCAATACTCTTTGATAATATGGGTTACATGCAAGGTTGAGTTTTATAGAATAACAATATAATATTAATATTTAATATGATAGTTATCAACTAGATATTGGAATGAAAGAAATGAATGAGATCAAATAAATTATGATAATATAGTTTACACATATAAAATTAAATCATTATAATTAATTAGAAATGAAAATAAAAACCAACATAATATAAAGGTTGAGTTTTTGTGACAAGAGTGGAATTTTATCATAATGAATTAAATTAATCAATATTTGTGAAATATATTAATTAAATATATATGTTATATATTAAATAAACTATTTTTAAATTTATCCATTATGTTTCATAATCATAAAAAACTGTATTTTTCTAAAAGGTCGTTCGACTGCCTTTTAATGGAAGACTTGTTTTAAAACAAAATTTTGAAACTTTTATAAATATTTTTTGAAAAAAATATACTTATTTTTTAAAATCATAATATTGAAATTTAATTTGGGTCACTTTTTGGTATTTTTATGAGAACTTTAATATTTTGATGAATAGTTAATTACTATGATTTTTAATTGAACACTGCATTTTTGTCTAATTTTTTTATAGTTAAATTTTATTTTATATTTATTTGAGGGTATAATTAGTTCAAGTTTACATCAATAAATCCAATTTATGTAATTTTAAGATATTTAAATTGTAATTGGATATAAAAAAATCAATCTTTTAACATTTTTACCTTAAAAACTCATCATGTTGTCCCATATACCGGGTCAATTTTAAATTAGATTCTTCCACTTATGTAATTGTAATTTGAAAAAATGGATTCTATATTTTGAATCAGAATAATTTATAATTTCTATTAATTTAAACTTAGTTTTTAATAAATATATTATTGAAAGAAATTAACATTAATTATAGTGATTAAGTTAAAAATTAGTTTACTTAGTAGATAAACATTAATATTAATGGCCGAAATGACCTATAAACTTTTCTAACACCCCTTATATGGAAATACATCAACCCACATGACCTTATTATGGAATTATATGATTTATTCGGAGTAATATTCAATGAAGTCGATCCGTATAATATGTTGATAAAATAAAAAGACAAAAAATGTACCTTTTCTTCCTTTTATTTTCTATAAATATTCAGGGATAGGGAAAAACTATATAAGGTTTGTTTATAAATATTATTTTGAAATATAAATGAATTTTTTTATCATATTAATTTATATGTAATTTTTTGAGATGGTATAACTACATTAAATTTTTAAGAAACTCCAATGTATGTATTATGTAGTTAATAATTAAATAAAATAAAGGTTACTAAACATATTAAATGTAAGGTGAATATAATTAATTTTTATGTTCCATTATTTTTTTAGATTAAAATATAATGATACAAATATTTGAGCTTAATATATTTTAATTTAATTTTTTTCTTGATATTTTTTAAATTTAATTAAATATATATTGTCAAAATTGAAATTAATGTTATTTTATAATAAATGATATTTTATTAAATGATTTAAAATTAGTAAAAATCCTATATTTTTTAAATTGATTTATATATGTTAATAAATATAAAACATGTTCCATTAATGAACCAATTTTTTTAAATTAAACATATTGACCCCTAAATAATAATAACAATATTGGCATTGTTAGGGTTAAAGCAGTATTTTCTACGTGTTGCAAGTTCTTCTGTTAAATATAATTTCTAACACAAATGGTATTTTAATTTTTTTTAATTTTTATTTAATATTTAAAATACATAAATATAAAGTTTATAATATTTTTCACATTCATTTATTCATAATGTATCACATAAATAGGTTTGTAACTGGTTACCTTAATGAAAAAATCAAAATGGAAAAAATAAGGAAACCTGGGAGTTAAGGAATAAAATATTTATTAATGCCTTTATTGTTTATGTTTTTAGTTTGGATTTTAAAAAATACCCTCCAATGAATTATTTTTTATTTTGGAAGAACATGAGGTAAATGATACCACCCAATAGTGTTTTCCTTTTGGTATTTATAGGAATTCCACTCCTCCACCATTATAAAAGGGCATTCACTCTCTCCCATTCTTCACACCTCTCAAGCCTTTTTTATCATACAAACCTTGTCCAAATAATCTCCCAACATCTCTAATCTCATCTTAGAAGCCCCAAATTGGGTAGAAATAAAATTAAGATATTCCTTTGGTGGAAACCAAAATGGGTTACCCCGAGAAGAGGTAACATTCTTTAACGAGCACTTTTTGTATTATTTCTCTCCCCAAGTCATAAATTATTATTTTTACATGATTATATAATTAATTAAGTATCCTAAATATACTGATATGTTTTTATATTAATTTTTTTATTTACACATACACACACTTCCATCAAATGGGTAACTAAATCACCTTTTGTGTGTACAACAGACTACCGCCTCGTGAAACGATGTTTTCCATTTTTCCTTTACTACCTCTCATGGTTGGTAATTATGATGTAAATAGTATTTTTATATGATATTTATGATATATATAATGTCTTCATACATATTTAATTTTTATATAACACATACCATTATTTCCATTTTTGGGGATATGATAACATTATTTGTGAATGTATGAACTACTACCTCATCAAAGCGATGTGATTCTTTCATGATTTACATAGAAATTATTAAGGATGGTTTTGAAAAATATATATGATATAAATGAAATATTTATTATATTAATGAAATAATTATCTTTTTTATATATATTACTTATCATTTTCTTCTTTCCATTTCAAACATTGAAAAAGTGATAATGTCATTTGTGGATGTGTGGACAACCGCTTCCTCGAAGCGAGGTGATTATTCCTTTCTTCTAACCATATTTCAAGAATGATATATATAATTATATATAATTAAATAATATATTATCCATGATATAATGGTCATTGAGTAATGATAAAAGTTACCTACCTAATTTCAATAATGATCATTGAAAAATGAGAAAGTTACTCATGCGTACGTACGAGCTACCGTCTCCTTGATTTTAACGTTAGTTCATTTTCCATAACTATATTTTATGATTGGTTTTAAAATTATATCTTATTTATAAATATGATAATTATTTAATTATTATTATTCTTTATGTGTTTAAATAATGACCTCATGAACCTTAGTCATCCTATCAATGTTAGTTTTGACACATAAGCCGAATATGGTCAAAACATATGACTTAAACACTGTTGATTAAGTAATTAAATATCTTGTTTATAAGTGAAATAAAATTAATAATAAATTTTCAAAAGTTTATTAAGTAATTAAATAATTAAAATAAGTTTATTATTCAGGAATAATGAGGACAAGCATCCCAAATCAGACTCAAAGTAATGGATTTTCATCTCACTTTTTACATCTATGAGATAAATGTCATATTCACCACTTAATTATTTTTTGTGGTGTATAAAATTGCCATGTTGATAAATTATATCATAAATTATTTTATCCTCATTTTATTTAATGTTTGGTTTAATTATTATATCTTTTGGGGTTTTCAATTAATATGTTACCATATTTGTAAGGGTATTTATAGTCTTACTTTTATTTCTATGAGAATTATTCCATATTCACCACTTATTTTTGTTCTGTGGTATATATAGAAACTATGAATTTATTTTATGATTATTATACTTAAATTTATGGGGATTTACATATCCATTTTCGTATTTCTATTTTATGGGGTTTATGGTTTCAATTTTTCCAAATAAATAATTTATATTTGTCAGAAGTTTTCGTATTTGATAAATTTTTTATGTTATACCCCTATATGATTTTATGAGGTGTATATACTAATAATTTGACATGATATATCTGAGACCCAGTTTCCTATATAAGTTAGTGGATGATGTAGTGGAATTTGGGATCAGGATATCTATGACTACAGGATACCACCTTATATCCGATGGGAATATACGTTTATCCTTAGTCTATAATTAAACATGTGATGATATATGGTGTTTTAACATATACTTATTTTCCATTCATAGATATTTCATAGGATTTTTTGGTATTCTTTGATGATTTATATAGTTCTTATGGGAGAATTATATTTTCATTGGACCTAAAACCCACTATTATGTAGAGGTCCATAAAGTTCTTATCTTAGTAGGGAAGTATTCTATAATAGTCTATGAAATATTGTATATAAAACATAGATATATTTAATACCTTAATCGGACTATCATCTTTTCTAACAGTCTTCAATAGTGGGAAATCATTTTTTCTTTTTGGTATACTCATCATTATCATGTTTTCATCCACATAAGAATGAGTGGTTACTTCCTTAGGGTATCAAAGAATTATAAATTATCAACTGTATCAATGGGGTTTTTTTTTGTATAATTTCATTCTTAATTTAATGAAATTTTGTTCCTTTATCTCTTTCTGTTTGGTATGTTATTTGAATTATTATTTCGTATTTATTATTCTCATATTTCTGTTGAGATTATTTTTCTAATTGATTCTCATTTTATTCTATATCATGGGATGGTAATGGGAAGATATTTCTAGGTTGTTGAATACCATTTTTGCATTTATTCATCTTGAATCAATTAATCTATAAACAATGGTAGATATGACATACTATTTTGTTATACCAGTGGTTTGACTTTATATCTTAACATCACTAACTTGTACCTTTTGTAGACAAAAATAATAATGGTTGGCAGAACATTGCACCCCTATTTTATTTTATAATGTTTTTTATTTTTTATTTTTATGATTTTGAATATTTTAGTATGGTTTCTTGGAGTTTCTTGTGGGTTTTGGAGGTTTTTGGAATTACTTTAGAGGGTACACCGTTGGTGCACGGCTAGAGGAAACTATGTATATTCCCTAGGAAATAATGTGAGGTTTAAAGGGGACCTAGTAAGAGGAAAATAGTTGGGCCATGATTTGGGTAAACCATGTGGTAATTAGGATACTTTTAAAAAAATTAGACAGTGTCAATTCTCAGGGTTGGTGCATGTTTTTCCAAACTACACATCCAAACCATATGCATCATTAATGTGTTTCAAAAAATAGTTTTTAACCCTACTTTTCCATTAAAATTACTATTTAGCATCCTACAACTATATATATTTATCTAGAGGGTTATTTTTTGGAAATTTTAGTGATTCTTTTCCTCCCATGGCTTCTTCCCTAATATTATTAGATACTATTACTTAGAAACCAAAGGTAAGGTTCCCTCTTCTTCGATTCCATTTTAATTTTATCATTCTCTCTTGTGAAAAACAACATTCTAGGGATTCCATGCCTGGATCTAGTGGATATGGTATTTTTAATGTATATTTTGTTTAAATAATTATTGTAGGTATTTTAGGGCCCATATCTGTGAAGTAATTATGTGATTCTATCTTTGATACCATGATCAAGTTAGGTGGATCACTTTTTTCTACTTTCTCTTAAAAAATGAAGGTTCATTTTTTTCTAAATAAATTGATTCCTCTTTTACTCGGAATAAACTTTTGAAATCCCAATTGGAAATTTATTTTTCTTTTTTTTCATAAAATATATAATTAATGGTGATGCCCATAATGAATTGGAATAAATGAATAAATCTATTTGGTTTTAAAAATGAATGTTTTGGGTATGATAACATAGAATTAACTAGGTGGGTGTGTGTTTATATTCATATAAAAATATCCATATTGGTCAGACATGGTTTAGATTCCAAATGTTATGGAATATTGGATAATGCAATCAAGTGAAAACTTAGGAACAGAGGGATTGATGTTTCTCATGAGTTGGGTAATTTAGGAGGGGGCTTTATATAGTGGTTTCATAGGTGGGTTTTCAGTGTGTGTGGGTTCATACCATGGATTTGTTTTTGGTGTGATTTATTTCACTTCCTTACAGTTGTGTTTGTTTATTTATCACTAGTTTAAATTACTTCTACCTATCATATTTATAATATAAAAAGTGAGATAACTAGTTTCTTATTTTAGTGAAATTTGGGGTAAATATTAGGGTTTTCCTATTAATTTTTATACTCACCCCCTAAATATGAATTTTGGTATGTATATGGATTTTTTTACCATGATACATGTAAGGGTAAGGTTTCTTATTTTACTCGAGAAACTTCATGATTTTATAGTCATAGATGTCTAGAATTAGAGATTAGGGTGGAAATCGAGTCTCAGAGTCCAGAGTGGTCCCAACTTGGTTCCTTGGGTCACTTTTATTTAGGTATTATCTACCTTGAGCTTTATTTATCCTAGTATAAAGACTTATTTTTTATTTTTTATTTCTTGTTTACATTGATGATCGTTTTATTATACCTTTTGAGTTTATTTCTGTTTTGTACCATGAATCATATTGCGTCTTTTTATTATGGTCTTCATGCATGATATTTTTGTAATGTAAAATTCTCACCCATAATTTATTAAATACATTAATATTTATTTTCAACCATTTGTTCCCTAGGTAAATAAACTAGGATTAGTGGAATTTTAGTACTTCCCAAGATAATGGGTCAGTTTATAAAGGTTACACATATGATGTCACATTGTAACCATGTTGTTTAAGATGAAATATAGGATTCATAAGATTTCACTGATGCCTTGAATTTAATACTTTCGCTTTGAATACCTGTATGTACATAGAGATTATATAAGTTTTGTGTGAAAGATTTAAATATAATAATCTTGTGTCTTTTGGGATATTAATTGATAAAATATTACACTATGATTAAATGAGAATTATAGACGATATATATTTTTCCACGAATCAAGAATATTTCCATGTTTAAATTAGAAAACATATTGATGATATTTTAGTGAAGGTTTATCATATATCAAAAGAAATATATATTAGAAGAACCAATACTTCACTACTCAAAAAAATAATATATATAATAGATAGATAACTGGACCTATGATTATAATGCATATTTTGTGTATAAAACAAAAAAGAGAGATCCAAAACTGTTGAAATAAAGATCCATTTCTATATATTAAAGTTGAAGATGATGGAAAAGATTTTGGTCTAGTTCCATATGATTTTTATTCAAGATGAAGAAGAAGAGGGAGATTATATCTCATTTACTATCTTTTGATCATAGAATAAGCCAAATAATTAATAAGACCATACTATTATGATATTATATTGTAAATTTTGAATAAGGAATATTTAGTCACTTGTATTGTTTCATAGAGAGGAAGGATGTCAGATATAGATTATTTAAGAGGGATATGAGGATACTCTCTATTGATCATACATTTAGGAGATACAATACAGATCCTATATTTAAATACAAAGGCTTGTTTGGTGCTAGAGCCTCTAAAAGTGGGTCAATACTTAACTTATACCTGGTTTATTCTAGAAGTGTGTATACAATGATATTTTCTTGATTGAGTTCCTTCTTAATAAAAAAATGTGGCTTGTGTGTGAGTGTGATAATACCTACTAAACACTAGGAATTTCATCAACCTTCTTAGTGGAAAACCTTAATAAAAAATACTAGTGTCCCCAACTGTTTTAATTTCCATCATAAACTAAATTCATGTTCACCAAAGGTAGGAAAAGAGAGAGATATACAATTGATAAAGAAGTTTATTGGTAAATAATGGGAAATGATTAATTAGTAAAAAATAATCAAAATTTATTCACCCCCCCACCCCCTTAGTATTGAACATATCCCAAGTGATTATAATATTGATAACCTAATATTTTGTGGAATCATGGGAGAGACCACCTATTTGAACATGTGAATGTGTTTAAATTTTCACTAAATCTCATGTATTTTAATGTTATTGGGTCATTTGATGAGTTGGAGAGGTCCCAAGGGTTAGTTCTTGGGATATTTTCCCAGTATTGGATATCTATCCTCAAAGATTGATGGAACTAATCATGTGATGGCATAATACTAGGTACCAGTGGCCTCTAGTGGAGACACGTGTCTCTTAAAAGGACACATTTGACTAGGTATCCTTGAATAAGGTACTCGGTGAGGTATCAGGTACCAGGTAAATGTTTAGTGGAAACCCAATAGGATTTGTGAGGATTCATTTATTTTAATTCAATAATTTATTGTTATTAAAATGTTATAAAAATTATATTTCAATTGCATTTCTCCCTAAGCCTTCCCTTTAACTTCCCATCTATTTTTTCCTCAATTATTCATCTTCATTATAGATATTCCTTTCTTGAGAGAAAATCCATATGTCTTCAATACTCTAGGATCTTTATTGGTAATAATAACAGAGTACTTACTTAAAATCCATTTTTCTATCATTATTTAATTATTTATCATTAGGTATTCCCTAATTTATTATTTTATACTATGTTTATATATTTAATTTTTGATGGGTATATTCATCTTATAATATTATATGATAAGGGTAATAACAAGTTGAGGTAAGTGATTCCAAAACCTTCCGTCATTTTATAAGAGTTCCATTTTCACAACCCCCTCACACCAAAGGTTTCCCTCCTATTATGGTAGTGAAGGAAGAGAGATAATGACCTTGAAAACCACATCAAATAGTCCACTGGTTGGTGACAAGTATCGGGGGTATAAAATTCACATACATTTAAGGCATTACCCACATAAAGATTTAATTAATAAAATATGAGATGGGAAACCACCAACCATTCCCATGAATAAATAGAATAAGAAATCCAAATACATAATTTGATGATTTATTTATCTAATACAAATGAGAATAAAAACTAAAATTACCAAAATTATATCCTTGGAAGTGACCATGAAGAACTAACATCTCCTAAAAAATCTTCAAACTAGTAACACTCAGGTCGATCACCAATCAACTCTTTTGGACCTAAAAATAGTTTATATATCAAAACAATATATAAATATATAAATTAAGGTAACTCACTTCCACATCCACATTAGTTTTTCACACTCACACCCCAGTGACACGCATCTTGTGTTCATCCTATCCATAAATTAACATGAATATCATGTATAAGTATCACAGAAATTTGGCATCTTGTCATTTTGGAACCTCATCATCATCCCTAGTAGTAACCATATGTATTCCGAGAAGACACTATAGCCTATTTAAATACATTATAACTCAAACTATCACATCCTAAGCATGTACACCCATGGTAATTCATATCCACCATGACCAGATACAAATATATGTTATACATAAAGATATTATAAACTTCACATAAATGTATAGTAAAATCAAGATCCATTATTACTTAATTAGGAACACATCCTATACCATAATCCATTATATTCCGGGATGTACCTACTCATTTTATATCTTGAGGGGGGTTAGGGGACATGGATAAGTCTTCCACCCATTCCCTTTCCATCCTATATATTGGAGAAAACACCCTCCAAAATATTTAAGTGTTATTTTCCCTATCAGAATGGGTGGTATAGTATATAAATTTATAAAATAAAGATAATATCATTCACGTCCACATTAAAGGGAAAATATATAGTTGTAGAAGCATCTACCATTATCATCTCAAAAGACCGTTGTCTACAACTATTAAGGTCTATATTTCCGCAAGGATATAAGAAAAATGTTCCATAATAATTAATTATTTAATTAACCATTAATTAATTTTATTCCATTTCTATTTTCTCATATTAATACTTTAATTTACTAAACCATATCCTTTAGTACCACAACTTCGCTTGTTTATAATCTCAATTATGTGGTCATAATTTTTTATCACCAAGAACCAACCTTATTTTTTTATTAATTATTTTATAAATTCATTTATTCTAGGTACTTTAAGACTCACCCTAGGTTACCAGAAAAACATGAGCATGTACTGCATAGAGTCAAACTGCATCAAGAATTTTTAAACCAAATATATAATCATACGATATATAGATATGAAAAAATTTTCAATCAAGATATATATATATATAAACATATAAAGGGTAAATCTATACTCTGAATTAATTATGACCACCTGATTTCATTCCCACACGATTGCGCAAAGTATAATATATCTCAACATCATCGGCACTGACTATCACTATAGCTCAAGCCTCCATCCCATTGCTCATAAAACATTACCAACTATTCCAAGTTCACAAAAATCACATGAACTAACATTATTGATCTAATTTACTATAGAATACATGAATATTAAATGTATTTTTCCTTATATATATCTATGGAAACTCAGAGCAAGGAATTGATGCATCCAAGACTCTTGTAACAAAGGCGAGTCCATTCAGAACAAAACATTAATATTTATCACACAATGTAACAACCTAGTGTCTAAAAACCCATATCCAATTGTTATATTACATTAATGGAACAAAATATAAGAGTATCATAATGATTTAGGATCTTAGTAGTCTTGTAATACTAGATACTTATAAATTTTTTACCTTACACATGAGAACATAAAATACAATATAAAATCACAATGGGAACATTATCATCTCTTATAGTGGATCCTTAAAAATTGAACCAAGTACTCTTCTTGGTTTCCTGGAGAAAGGAGAAAATTATGGGTGATGTTGTATGCTCAATAAAGAGTATTGTATAGTGGAATCTATTATAGTATAAGCATGGAATAAATATTATAAAAGAAATAAATAATAAAAATAATTCCATAACCAAATGAAACTAAGGTAATTGCATATATATGGAAATAAATAAATAAATGATGATAATTAATAATATTATATTGATGGAATACTTAATGTTTGGAATCATAAATATGTTTCCAAATCCTTGTAGTAAGACATCTTGAATTAAAAAATAAGGTTTAAAATAATACAATATCTAGTTTGTCTCATGAAACCTACTAATGCATTGAGGGTATGTATACCAGGCCCAAGCAATCACTAACTAAGTCTAATTAATTCATCATATGAAAAAATAATAAACTATACAATAAAAAACCAATATTCCATATTATTCAATTAATGTTTATTTTGAAATAAAAAAGTATATCGATTTTCAATATTTCCACCAATAAAAAAATAGAATAACTTTCTATGTAATAATTCCTAAAACTAACACTATATAGAGTAATATTATATAGTTAAATCAATAATTTATCCTATAAATAAATGGCATAATGTTTATATCTTGGATAATAACCCATAATAATTATAGAAACTATGAAGTATTATCAATTTACTATAGTGTTACCTTATCAAAAAAATATAGATAAGGAGGTAGAGAGGGTACTTTCAAAGTTTTAGGTTATAAATTGAAGAAATATTTTGATTTTATTAGTTAGAAATGGTAGGAGACCAAACAAATGGTTTTGAAATCATTCATTAAAGTTCATAAGGTGCATGTAAATAATATAAATCATATCCCCTATAAGTGTGGTATCAGGTTATTAGGCCCACTCATCTTGCACCAAGTGAAGATTGATTTGATACTCAACAGTCATTTTTATGATTATTACCCCTTGTTAAATATATACCTTTCCAAAATCCACTTTCTGATATCCATATATGGATTTAATTGTAATGAAAATTACACACACTTTATATTCCAAAATTTCTAATTTTTTATCATTATGATGGATTTAAGTAACATTTTATTAAAAATCACTTTAAGAATAAAATTTCAAATAGAACTTTAAATAACATGAAAATCGAGATAATCATGATATAAAATATTTAAGGGGTGGTAAGATCATAATACAATATAAAACATGGTGTATAACATAATCACGTCTCAAGTAATTGAAATTTGTGATAAATAATTTTCCCCTTTAATCTTGCTTAATTGAACGTGATCTAACCTCTGGTATAAAAAATATAACTATCTTAATCAACTATTTTAGAGACTTATTCAAACTTATAACCTTTTTCTATATTCATTTATAATTATTTCCTATATTTATATTAGGTAGTTATTTATCCATTTTCAATATCAGGTCTGAGTAATCTTGAAAGTTTTGAAGTAGTTTCCTAATAGGGATGTTGTTATTCATTATTATCAAAAACTTAATCATTCTAAGATAAAACATTTTATTTAAATTTATAATTTATAATTATTTATAATATTATAATATCATTATTTTGGATTTTTTATTAGGATCTTTAAAGTTGAAATCAGTGATGAGCATGTTTTAGTGATTTTTAACACGTGGACATTGGTAAATTAACGAATAAAGTTTATATTAGTGTTACTATTAAATAGTAAAAATAAAATAAATATTTACTTACTTATATCATATTGTACCAAAAATAAAATTCTCATAGTCATCCATGTTATAAATTAATATAATTTTTCATGTAGGTGGTTAAACTGAACCAAAGAAGACTATAGCATAATTAATGGATGATTATGATGTGATTTAGTTATAATATAATTATAGCAAAAAATAATAGACTTATTTATTGTTAACTAATGTTATGTATCATAACTATAAAGAATAATAATAATAATATAACCTATATGAATTTATTATACAGTACATAGAAATTATTTCTTTCTCATAGAATGCTAATTTAGATGGTTGAATATGCCATAGTTATTTACTAATCATATTGTAAATAGGTTGTCTAATTTTTCTTTCAAGAACATTAATAATTTCATAAAAATAATATTTATCCATTAAACTCATTCTCATGACTATGAATCAAAGTTTGTTATAATAATAAAAAATATAAATAAATCATTCCATAGAGGTGGTATTCCACACATACACATAGTTGATGATTACATTTTACAAATAATACAAGAAATATATAATATTTTTTATTATTTAAGATTAAATAAATATTATAAATATCATGCATATTTATTAATTTCATTATTTGGACCATCCATGTAATGTGGTTAAGTAAAAAAACATGATGATTCGTATAGGTGGTAGTCTGCACACCTGCTTGAATGTAGTTTTAATTTTCCTTAAGGGAAATGGGGAAGTTTGGTTAATAGTTATTCCCTTATAATAACTAAAATTAATAAAAATAGTATATATATCATAATTAATTGATGATAAAAATATATTTTTAATGTAATATAGAAAAGGAAAAAAAAATAGGAAAAATTAGTGCTCGCATTGAGGAAATGGGCTTTCCCTTGGATGACTCCTTAGATGGTGATAAATTAGGATATTATATTGTGAAAATAAGATTTATTGGGTGAAATGGGATTATATGGGAATTAATAAGGTTATTTTTTCAATATGAAACAAAATTTTTGAGTGGTATTGAAAGTGTAGTGAGAACCCCTTTTATAAGTGGTGAGAATGGAATTGTTTTACATATTTTAGATTAATATAAAGAGAGAACATATTTAACATGTAAAGAATCTCATAAAATGGGAACTAATTGAGTGGTGTATGATATAAAGTCTATAATACCTCCAAAATTAATTTTTAAACAAGTTTTTAAGTACTTCACTCTTATAACTTTAACATTGACCATTTTTGGTTTTACCAGCATAATTATATTTTTCCAAGGTAATTTTCTTTTAATACAAAAAAATAAAATGGACCTTATTAAATAATTTATATGTAATGATTCCAAATATGAAAAAAAAACTTTTATATAAAATTTATATGTGTAATAATACTCAATTTTAATAAAAGTGCATGTAATGTGTAAAACCCCATTTTTAAAAAATGTGTAACTTTAAGCTTAAAATTTATGTCTATGAAAAAATTACCAATATATTTCAATTTAATGATATAAATTTGTTTGTTATAAAAAAAATAATGTTATGTGTCTTTTAAATAAATAAAAACCCATATTTAAAAAAATTAATTAAAAAAAAGATAAAAACAATTATTTTATTGGAAAATATTACTTAAGTTCATAAAATGGTAAAAATAGGTTTTATAAATTTGGAATAGTATTTAAGAAATTATAGTTTTACTACTTAAACACTTATTTGATCCGTGAAATGTTTTTATAAATTTATATTTCTTGATCATATAAAAATAAAGTTATAAAGGTTATAGTTTTGATAAAAACTGAATTTTTCAATATTTCACTATTCCCTTACTAAAAATAAATGTGCAAACTTGGTAAGATGATAGAAGATGACCCATATAGAATAATTATAATTTGAGTTTTTACAATTCCAATTACAAAGTAAATTGTAATTTTTTCTCACTTCTATATAGGTATAGGTAGAGGTTGCATGATTCCATTTGAATGATGTCGTTCAGCCATTACCTGCTGGCATTCTAAGTATCTAGACACATAATCCAAAATTGTTGGCCTCATACCATCCAAAAATAAATTTTATCTTAAATACATATACATATTTATTCTTTCATGGTGTATAGATAAATTTGATATACTTTCCTCATCTATCATCTCCCTCTTCAGTTCAGATATAGATGGACACATAACCTCTTTCAAAACATCAACAATACATATTTATAGATAAAGTCTATAAAATTCCGATTATTAACTACTTTAATCATCCTTTTTAAATCCTTATTGTATTTCTTGTACTTTTATATCTTTTCTAGTAATTATTGTTTAACATTTTCTTGGAAAATGAATGATGGCTCCCCTTTCAAAAACATTACCATATCCATCTTTTTTAGATCCCAAAATATAAGACCCTTATTAATACTCTTCATAGTTATATTTCCATATTCCCTCCTACTCAATAGATTATCAACCTTTTTCCTTTCTATTTTGGTATTGTATCAAGAAATCATATGCCTTGATTAGTTACAACCATCTTATTTACTATATGTTGAGCTCTTTTGAAGAGAAAATATACATCAAACATTTTTGGCCTTTATGTATAACGTATACTTATCCATAGAGATAGTGCATCTATATCATCAAGGAAAATATTAATACTACCATCTCAAGGTCTTGATTTGGATAGTTCTACTCAAAGATCTTCAATTTACTTAATATATAAGCATCCACCATATCATTATGTATAATGAAACAACCTATCCTTTTTTTGATGTGTCATTGTATATTAAAAATATTTTTTCCTTATGGTAAATTCAATACCGGTGAATTAATAAATATATTATTTACCACTTCAAAAAAAAGTCACATTACTTTTAGCATGTTAATTTAACCCCTTAATGTTTTAACTTGGTTAACGGGTTGTCCAATTGGGAAACATTTTGAACAAACCAAATATATTAACCTACTGAACTAAGAAAACTATGTATCGATGTTATATCCATTGGTGAGGTCAATTATTTAAAAACCTTTTTCTTTAATGTATCAATATATATATTCCATACATAGAGTCAATATGGCCAATAAAAAAATATCACGGATCCAAAATGAACATTTACTTAATTTATCATATAAATCCTTTTCTCTAAGGGTCACAAGAATTATTCACATATGGTAATCATTCACTCTGTAACTTTTAGATTATATTAAGATGTCATAAATTAATACTAAAAAAATTCATAAAGATAATACTTTAATACTATATTCCTCAAATTTATAAAAATAGAATGTTCATTAGTTAATATAAAAGGTGTTACCATAAACTCATTATGTCTATATCTCATAAGAAATTAAATATTCAGTATATCCTCCTTATTCATCATTAACTTGTGATAACTATAGAGAACATTGTTCTTTGAAAAATATAAATATCCTAGAAATTTATAAAATTATTCATTAATTCATGGTAAATGATACTTATTTTTTATAGTAATGGAAGTGATCTCCCTATAGTTGATGCACAATATCATAGACCCATCCTTATTTTTCATAAATAAAAAACAATCTCTCCATGGTGAAACACTATGGAGTATAAATAACTTATCACACAACTAATTTAGTTGTTTATTAAATTCTAAAAAATCCTATAGTTGCATTCTATAGAGAGTTTTAGATATGGTAATTTTATTGTAAATGAATTGAATAGAAAATATAACCACACACTCATGTGGACGATCTATTAATTCATAAGGAAATAAATCAACACATTTTATACAATGGGTAAATCCTTTATCCTTAGGATATCCTTCCCATCCATAGATTATTTTTTCTCTTCCTCTTCTCCCATAATTTCATTAAGGTGAGGACATGAAGTAACCCCCGTGAAAATAGTGGATTATATTCCTCATTCCCAAATAGTAATATCCTTTAATAAAAAATAAATTATTTCATTATACATTGATATCCAATCCATACTAAATATTAATTAAAAATAAAATTTATGTCAAACAATCAAGTTTCCCACCATGTAATATCTATGAATATTCATAGAGAGTTATTAGAAAATATTCATTGAAATAAGAATCTCATTTGGTATTTTAACTAAAAACACATTTCCCAAAGTATTAGGGGATGATTAAATGTTCTCATAAAATGTGAATAGCATTAAGGAGTGCGTACATATGAAATAAAATTAACCATGCACTAACTTTTATTTTATAATAAATGAACTTGTTATCCTTCCCTTTGTTACTTCAACCATAGATGTAGTGATCACATAAGATTATCCTTTAACCCTCATTCTTTTTATAGGTAAATTACCTAGAAGTTTGGAGTATTAGTTTTTATATTTCCCCATATCCTTATAGTTAAATAATTGATCATCATCAAATTCTTCCTTTCCTTTGCATTCATGAGCTTGATGGAATTTTTATCTACACTTGAAACAAACTCCCATTACATTCAAAAAATTCCCCTAATATTTATTTCCAAATTCATTACATGTGGGAAATTAAAATATTAACATCTTATCCTTTTACAAAATTTTCTTCCATGGTTCTCAGCATACTTATACTTCTCTATATTTCCTTTAATGACATAAGTCTTGGAGAGCTCATTTCTTATATTAATTTCACTTGGGACTACATCTTCCTATAATGAAAATTATTAAGATAATAATTCCCTTTGATCGAATGAATTTATCCCATAAAATAAATGGTAAATCTTAATTTCTAGTCTATATACATAGTTCAAAACATGTCTACATAACTACATAAAGTTACCCTTATAATCAGAAATATTTTCCTCCTCCTTCTATATGATATTAAATAATTTCCTTTCTATTTCATCATATACTCATAAGGAAATTATTTTTCATATAATATCTCTCTAAAAGTTCTCTATTACCTGATCTATATATCTACTTCCTTTTTAGTGTTTTGAATTAGTGACCACCATTGATCTATATCTCCCTTCAAACTATATACCTTCATGATGAATTTTTACCTTTCACTATTTACTAAAACAATAAATTGTTGTATAATTGGGTGACCTAGACCCAAATTTATTAGTAATTTTCAATTACCATATCACGTATACAATGAGGTATTCATGATGTACTCTTACTATTATTCTATTGATATTTATACATCTACTATTTATATGGTAATGTTCATTGATTATTTATCATATCAAAATGGTTATAGCAGTTTTCAAGTTATAATTAGAACCTAGAGATACTATGAAATTAATCATAAACATAACTCTTATGGTCTAGATACATTATTATGACTGGAAACATATGATGTCTAGATATAATACATTGGGGCCTTATAAGCATTGAGACATTACCTAATGAAGTTTTCACTTGGTGATATCAAGTAGATGAGATCATGAGGACT
The DNA here is from genome assembly GCA_963277665.1 of Viscum album. Taxonomy (NCBI): domain Eukaryota; kingdom Viridiplantae; phylum Streptophyta; class Magnoliopsida; order Santalales; family Viscaceae; genus Viscum; species Viscum album. Next base: position 212,040,439 of record OY728123.1, read on the forward strand.
AGCCTACTAAAAGGAACATCACATGTTTCAAGTTTCATTGGTAGTTCCTTTCCAAAAAACTTGTAATGGTCTCCTGGATTGAGATTATTATCAATGTATACTAATTGATCGTGTACTTTAATGTAAATAAAAAACCATAATTTATGGCAAGCTATATTGTGTTGGATGCGTCATTGGTGGTATGGAATTGATTGAATAATTTAGATATAATTTTTATCTTTTGAAATGAAGAAATTTATCAGGACTAGTTGATCAGGATAATAGTACCTTTACTGAATCCATGGCTGCTATAGAATAAGGTAAGACTATCCAGTAAGGTCAACAAACAATAAATAATGAAAGGATGATGACGTGAAATGTACATCCTGCATTATGAGATATCATGAGACAATTAGATTATATTACATAATGTGTTTTGATAGTATGGTTGGTGTTTCAATGAAAATTCATTATCTCTTAAGGGGCCTTGATGGGTTTCTAGACTCTACTCATAGTCTATGAATAGTATTCACAACTTTTGAGATAAGGTATCAGAGGGTGGCACACATTAGCTTATTCAAGAGTATGTCCTATTCCAGTGAATAGGTGTATAAGAAATGGTGTGCGCCACAACAAGATCTGAAATTTATCCATGTATTAATGATCACCAAAATATAATTAAATTCATGTTATTAGAGTATAGAATAATTGGGTTAAAGTTATTTTTTAAAGTTATTCACAAGGTATTAAGTGAATACAAGGAAAAATATTATATGAATGAATATTATTTTATTATTAATTGTTTATTTAATATTTATAGTAATTATAATTTGAGTTAATGACTCTATTTTATCATGTAAAATGTATATTATATATTAAAAGCATGTGATAATAATATAAATGATATTATAACATAGTTAGTTCACCATAATATTTCATTTGTCACTTATTTAGTGGTTGTTGGATATACAGGGTTTAGGGAACCATTTGGAATATTTTAACTCCCACTATATAAGTAGAGGAGAAACTATTTTCCAAAAAAATATTCATTCATTTGGAATTGAGAGAACTTATCTCTTCTTCCCACATCATAGAGAGATAAAGGCTTTGTATGAGATATCGATCAAGGAACAACATTATGAATTGAAGGTATGGGATCATGGTTATCTTCGGGACATCGAAGGAATCATTAGATCTCCATGATAGCACCAAGAATTTGATGATTGGTGTCTGTGCAGATTCCTGAAGTGTGTGAAGATGATCTAAAGGGGTTCGAGCTCAGATCTTTCAAGAAATAATCGCTGGAGACAAACTGCAGTCGAATGCCCCATTGATTTGAATGAGGTAACCATTCCGTTTTATTATTTAGATTAATAAATTAATGTGAGATCATCAAACCTCTCTCGGGATTTGGATCATCACAGACAACAAAGTTTCATCACTCTAGTGAGGAAAAATTTAAAATCTCTAACCCACCAACTTTCATTATGTGCCTTGGTACCAATAATTAGTATCATACAAATAACTCAAAGGAAATAAAAAATTAATTTTCCTTAAATTAAGTATATGTATTTAATTTAGTCCCAACAGATCTGATCATACTTCAATCAAATATCAGATATCCATGTTTCGAAAATAAAAATAAATTAATATGGATAATTTTTTATTTATCTTCTAATATTAAAATTGAAGAACCTAAATATATATATTAGTTTTATATTCCCCAAAAGTATCATTTTTTAGCCATAATAACATTATATAGCAGCCATTTATTTTCTCCGACCGGTTGTTTTTATCCCATTAGTTTTTTGAATTTCAAAAATCAAATAAATCCTAAATTATTTAGGCTTGAAAAATGTCATTAAGTGGATTATATTGTATAGAAGATTCAAAAAAATTCCATTTTCAAATGAGGTGATCTGGAGAGTCATCTAAAAAAACATATAATATATTAATAAAGGGTATCAGTGGTGTAACCTATAAAATTCAAGAAAATAACAAAAAATTCAAGAAATGTTTCTTCTTGAAGATATTTTTTATGTGTTTTATATTTTTTTTAAATGTGTGTAGGTTAAAAATATTTAAAAAATATGCTTGAATGTTGGCAGGCTTGTTGCTGCCTTTTTGTTAAGTAGAAAGGCAGCAGGGGGCCTTCCACCATTCTACTAAAATAAAAAATACTAATTTAATTATATATATTATTATATTTATAAATATATATATATATATATATATATATATTATGATATATATATATTTATAGTGTGTGTGTTTTTTATGTTGTTTATAATTATTTCATTAACATTTAAAAGTGAAAATGTTGTGTTTTTAAGCAATAGATTTTTTGGTGCTCAAATTTGATATATTTTTAAGATCTATGTATGGGTTTTGGTTGATATCAAAGTTGATATAAATATGGATCATTTCCTTAAAATATATAAATAATATGAATGTGTTTTCTTAGTTTTGAGTAGGTCAGTTTTCCTTTTTATTAAAATTGATGTCATTTTTAAATAATAAAAAACACTTTGAGTCATACAAGTCACACTATGCATATTATTGAGGTACGAATTATTCCTAAAGGTATAAAATGACTTATGGATCATTTTCATAAAGTATCAAAACAATATGAATGTGTTTTCTCAGTTTTGAGTAATTCAATTGTCCTTTTTATTAAAAGTGTTGTCGTTTTTAAACAAAAATATACAATTTGAGTCATACTGTTCACACCATACATCGGATTGAGGTATGGCTAATTCTTACATATCCCAAATTACTTGTGGATAATTTTTCTAAAGTATCAAAACAATCTGAATGTGTTTTCTCAGTTTTGAGTACATCACTTTTTTTGTTTACTAAAATGACATTTTAAACTGGAAAAACTCACTTTGACCTATACTGATCACATCATGTACCGGTTTGACATGAGACAGTTTCCTACTCATAAAAAAGTACTTATTAATTGATGTAATAAATTTTCAATAAAATATGAGCACGTTTTTTTGAGTGAGTCACATTTTTTTACTTCCAATTTTAAACTAATAATGGACACATTGAGTCATAGCGGTCATGTCATGCATCAAATTCACACACATAATCCATCTCTTGTGGACATGTACCTATGTTGATTGAAATACTCTAAACAGTTTTCATCCATGGAGTGACTAATTCTCAGAGTGGTATAAGTAACATAAAAGTGATGGAGCATGTCTTAGTGATTTTCAAAGCATATTACAAAAGTATTATTAAGATATGTTTTTACCTAGAAATGGGTTTTTTATAAGATATGGTTTTATATATTTATATATATAAACATTTTGTCTTAATTATGTAAAATTTCATTAGAAAATGATGTGATTTTTAATTTATGAATGATTTTCAATATTTTGAAGGGTTATAAAATAAACACAATGACTAAAATATTAAGTAAAACTAAAACTTTGGATAAACATGTAAAAATTTCTCATAGTAATAAAAATATCTTAATTTCAGTAGATATAAAACATATACACTAACAAGAGGAATAAATGTCTACGGGGAGGAGATTTCATCCCACATGGTGGTCTGCAAAGGGTACGCCCATATCGAGATCACTGAGCTTTGTGCTGGGGTGGATTCTAATGACCTAGAGAGGGATGATCCCCAGGAACTGAAACATCAATTATCGTATTCTCCAGCTATATATCAGTGGGAGGAGGTTTCAACTTCATGTCATAATGCACTCATGATCCTTATCCCACTAGGGTAGTATATGTACCTACCATCATTGTAGAGGGGAACCAAGATTGTGATGGATCTGGACCCCAAGATGCAAATAACTGTAGATATCATGTAAATAAAGATAGATCTCATGCCTCCTGATGCACACACACAATTGAATAGGGCTATAATACTAGAGGTTCAACCTAATACTATGGAACAGGTGAGGGCTCACATGTAGGATGATGCAATCTACATCATCATTGTCGTGGCTCATTAGCACCAATAGCTGGTGGAGGATGTTCTTCTAGGGAAATAACCTCCTCTCTCTCAGGTTAACTCTAGAAGACACTCTTGTGAATCCCATGATAAGATGACCTCAGCTCCATCGATGTAGCATGGACCACTACCCATCTAAGGACCCTCTTCTCCTCTATATCATTCAAGAGAATAAGATTATCTAAGTGAGTAAACTATAAATATATTCAAGATGAATTAGAAAATCGTCCAATAAATAAACTAATGTAAATTTATTGACATACCATCTTATAAATCTCTCTTTTGTGTCGGGTTTGATATAGTATAGACTTCAATCTGTACCATGGCTCATACTCGACCTGATCTAAAATATAAAATTTCATCGTAGGTACACCATGGATACGAATCTTTGTATTTCTTCCCTAGAAGTTGAGATAGTCGGAATGTAGTCATCTCCAGTCCTTATCATGCCTCCCTATCATCCTCACACCACAAATCTCCTCTATCTATCTTGATAGAAATAGAATTGGGTAAGCATAGAAAAACTAGTGCATGAATCTATCTAGCTACTTCCACTCAATAATATAAAATTGAATGAGAGGAACAACAACTATAGCATCATAAAGTCCAATCGTACGGTATACTAGAAATTGTTCAAGTATAGCCCAGTATGACATCTATATAATCTGAAATGACATGTGACCTTTGTCAAAAAAGATCCTTACTAAAAACAAAAATTGATGCTATTATTTAATTTTATGGAAACTGATAGATTGTATATACATACCTGGTTGGGTAAGAGACTATCCAACTTGAGTTGGTATGTACCCAAATGGTGTGTCAGAACCGTGAAAAAATAGTGTCTCTCCCTCCACCAGTAAAATACAACATGTAAAGTGATCAACAATGATAGATTAAATTCAATAAATGCTAATAGCATTAGAAAAAAGTAGAGATGAGTGATCATACCAGCATCCACATGGAGTGTCATATGGAATCTTAATAGGGAACAGAGGACCAGCAAGATAAGGGAGGAATGAGGAGATGCACTCTCATGACCACATCTAAAGAAGGATGATGCATCCTCTGAGATCTTTTAAGTCTCTACAGGATAAATGCATAATTCTCTATATGTTTATTCCAAACAGGAAAATCCCCATCTATACATTCCATCCCACTAAAATTCCTCTATTAGGGATATATACACCATGTGCGCATGCACCTACCAAGTGATCATCACACAGGGTCCCTCCAATGAGCCATAATATATATGCACAGGCATAACATATGATAGTCTGGTCAACAGCGTCATAGAGTTAGTGTGGAATATGCTCCTCCATATGGGTAATAGATATCAACCCACCATCTATATCCCAATGGTCATCCATAATTTTGATTCCTAACAATCACTGAGAAAGGTTAGGCCAAGATGCATAGGTGGGTCCAGTAACATCATCCCCCAAGATATAAAGGTCGATAAGAACTACCACATCCTCAAGGGTGATGGTCATCTCTCCCTTAGGTAGGTGGAAATTGTGTGTCTCTGGTCACCACCTCTCTATGAGAGCAGTAAGTAGGTGATGGTCAACAAATGTGAAATATAATACGATAATGATGTAGAAGAAAACACAGTGCAAGTATAGTCTAATGGTGTTGGAGACTCCATGTAATAAAAAAGTGAGATCAATGCACCTTGATCGGTTGAACCTCATCATCATCTAACAAGAACTAGGAAACAATTCTATTCTTATTTGTGAGTATTATAGTATCTTCCATCTGTATATAAACAAATTAAATGAGTATTAAGTATAAAATGTAAATATAGCGTTATGATCAGCACAATTTTATGACTTGTAGAATGTAAGACCTATGATAGAGCTAATAATTTCCTTATTTTTTATATTTTTTTAAATGATTTAATCCCTTCCAATTAATCAATGTGATATTTTTTTGCATCATTTTGTGATTTTTGTGAGTTTTGAGCTAAAATGTGAAAAAAAAAATTAATTCTATAAATTTTCCATTTTCTGTTGCTTCTATTTTTCGAGCATAGATTATAAAATTTTGACCAATTTCAAGTGATTAATTTTTTTAGTTTTATATATTTTTTGGGATAAAAATTATTCTTATGGTCTTATAACCAATTCTAAACACAATGACCCAGAAAAATAAATCAAATGAAGAAGGTTATTATGGCCGACAGAATGGACCCTACCTCATTAAATGAGGAATATCCCGGGATACAGACCTTCAAATAAAATTATTCTATATTATTTTGACAGATTATTTTATGGGTAAATTTCCCATTAAATTTCATGAAGAAAATATCACATTAAGGTATCATTTGAGTGAGTCAAATTAGATTAAGTGAAATAGTATTTGGCAGCCCTAAAAAGTCATGTTCCTTAATTAGGAAATATATTCCTTTAAATATGTCCAAAATATTTGAAATTTTTAGAGTAGATATCCAAATTCATTCCAAACATTCTTTAAGAAGATAACTCTATGAGTTTCATCCATCTGGTGGGCAAAACAAAATAAAACTTTTGGCAGAGAGATTCTAGAGGAGAAAAGGTTCTAATTCTTTGTTTTCTCTTTTTTATTCTTCTAAGTTTTGTAATTAATTCTTATTCCCCCTAATTTAAAATTATTGTTACCAAGGTGGTGTAAAATTCCATGTGATTTTGGAGGAGAGGCTTTCCATTTTGTAATTCTTGATTTCCTTCACTTAATGCATTAAGTCCTTTTCTCTCTTCTATGAAATCAGTTTCAATTTATTATAATGATTTTTATTATCATGTATGATAGTATTTGATTTTATATTCTATTTTTTTATTTCTTGGGTCAGTGATAAATATATCTCCCCACTATTTTTTGGTCTATATAGGGTGTAATTGATTAGGGCTTAGTGGTGAAGTAATCGATGATCATCGATACGTGTGTGAGGAGTAGTGAACATTCTTGATTTTTTGGGATAAACAAGAACTGATTTGGAATTTCCTATGTCAATTGGGGGAAATTGATACAAATATATTTCACAATGGAATGATAGTATATCAATCTTATATTTTAGTAAGTTTTATTTTCACAATTATTATTTGACCAAGTGAGAAGCGATTGTGGATTCTCACTTTTATCAACTTAGTAGAAGAGAATTGGATAAGTTGAAATTTGATAGAATTATAATTGGAAAAATGAACCTGACCTGATCAAAAAATCATATAATATATTTCAATCACTTATTTTATCAATTTTATATTAATATTTTTCTTAATTATTTTCCTTTTTTAGTTTCTTTCTTCTCTTTTCTAAATCAAACAATTCCAAAAATAACCTCACTTATTTCTCTAATTTTAATGTGACAACTTGATTTTTGTGTGCTTCTTTCTGGAGAAAACCTAGGTTAATTACTATACTTCATTTTAACTTAGTAAATATTCTTTTTTCACACCCCACGATAGGCATGTCACAACATTCCATGTTTATTCACATTGTTTTATGAAGTTATTTCTTACCAAAAGAAAATATAATGTCCTCATGTTTTTCAAAGCATATTACTAAAGTGTTTTTAAGATATTTTTTTACCTAGAAAAGTGTGTTTTGTAAGATATTATTTTATTTATTTATATATATAAATAATTTTTATTTTTCATATAAAAGTTTATTAGAAAATAGTGTGATTTGTAATTTATGTATGATTTTTCACATGATGGTATGTTTCATTATTATTTTATCACATTTATGCTTTATGGTTTATCTATATATAGATTGATTATGAATTAATGTCGCCTCAAATTCAGTTTTTATATTACTTTTAATGTCAATATAAAAGGCTTATTGTTATTTGATAGTAAAAGTATTTGATAAATTCATAAAATTCTATAAAATTAATAATCTTATAATAACACCATATAATTGACTATATAATCAACAATGTCAGGGAATAATTTTTTTATGACCTTCTTGAAGACATATGGTGTGTATCAAACTTTTACCTTGTTTATGAGGCCATTCCATCTCGTTCTACATCCTGTTGGACTTTGGTGTCCCTCATTTATGCAACCTGTTGATGTCAGGTATCACTATTGGCTGGCCTTGGGGAATTAGGAAATATCGAAACTCCCCAATAGGCATCCATGGTGCATCATAACAATTTTCAATGGTGTTCATCTGGTAAAATGGATCAATATATACTTCCCATGATATGTTCACGGATGTACATTCTGCAATGGTGTGTGCCCATGGAAACCGTATGGCCTAGAATTTTCCACATTATCATTGCCTCGCTTCTATTAATACCATAATTTTTTCAGTGATTCTATTTTTGATAGGGTCTGAACATTATTTTACTTAAAATCTAGAGTCTTCTCTATGGAAAAGAATGACATGATAACTATAATATTCTTCAATGTTCTTTTCAATATCTCATTGAAAGTTCCTTTCGTACCATAGCCCCAACTAAATTCTCTCTGAGGCTAGTTTTTTTCTATCAATGAAGTACTTCATGAAACGATATAATGTATCATGAACTAAGGTAGTTATAGGTAACTTTTTAAGTCCCTTGAAGACACCATTGATGTACTCCACAATGTTTTTTGTCATGTGTCAATACCTCATCCCCCGTAATATGTCAATGTCCATTTTCTTCTAGAATCTCCATTATATAATCATACACTTCATGATTAGCCTTATGGATTTGTTTGAAACATTCTTCAAACCATAGTTGATCTAGATAATATGCGGCACAGAAGTGATCATATTTCACATAAATTGATTTTATCTTTATGTTGAAATAGTAACAAATAGAAAAGACATTCCATACTTATCCACTTGATTGTCTTATTCATAGGTTCATTGTGGAATGTTTTCATCACATTTCTAGAAATGTGTCTAATTCTGTACCGATGATGTGAATTTTGGGGTCTCTATGTATTAGGGTCCGCATTGAATGCCTAAATGATTTCCCGATGCCAATCACATATCAAACAGACACCCTGAATGTGGGATAAATGGTTGCTGATACATGCCAAAAAAACCTCCATGATTCATAGTTTTCCTTATCCATAGTGTAAAAGTAAAGTGTAAGAGGTGAAGAGTTGTCATCTTGGGTTGTTGAAATCAACAATACGCCCTTATATTTCCCATGTAGAAACGTTTCATCAATCTGAATGAACTATTTGCTGAAACAAAATGCAGAGATATAGGGGAGGAATTCCCAGAACAACTAATGAAATTGAACAAAAGATGGATCAAGTGGGTTATCTTGAGATACATGTTATTTTGTATCAAGATGGTAGAAAACATGGTTATTGTGCCTTAGTATGTCTAGAAGTTTGGGAGACACCCAATACGAGTCTTCACAATCACCATAGACCTTCACAATTTCCTTCTCTTTCTCCATCCATGCCTTATTATAGGAAATATTATAATTAAATGTTTTTTTCATCCTCTATTGAACAAGGGCTATAGGAACATCTTGGAATGTCCTAATCATCTCAACGACAATGGATGACACAAATTCAAAATCTAATGAGGTATGATCTTGTGTTAGGCTTGACTGAATGCAAGTATGAGCTACCTCAATCCTTGAGATTCTCCAACCACCAAATGCAATGTCTGGAATCACCCTCAAAAAAATATACAATCATCCCCATACTTCTCACACCATATGAGATATTTATTATAGCCTAATTCTTGAACTATATATCTAAAATTCCTCTCAATGATAAATCTCCATAGAATTCTTTTTAATGTATCTTTACTCGAAAATTTCCTTCAAACATATAAGTTTTTTTCCATAAACTAAACCTATATATTAAAACTCCGATAAACTCAGTTACAGGTGTGAGAACATTGCAGTCGAATTTAGGCACACATGTCATTACTTTTGACCAAGATTCAAAGAGAGATGGACGATATATTGTGGGTCAAGGATGTTGTATAACTAATGAATTTCTAGAAACTTCCTCCCCAAATTCCACTTCTCCAACCTCATCATCATTATTGTCATTATATGTTCCATAATTATAAAGATAATCATCAGAATTTAGATTTACATGTATATCTAGGTGATCATCTAGGTTTTTCTCTTCTGCCTGATTTGGAATATGCTTACTTTCATGGGGAAGACTATCTTCAACCACTCTTATAAGTATATGTCTTCATACAATTGGAAGTTGTTGTTGTACAGTAGAAACATCAACATATAACTCCATCATTGTGCCATCTGACCACTGAGAAAATAAATTTATTTCTTGGACCCACTATGCATCAAGAACCAGCGGACAAGCTAGACGCCACAGTGTTTCTGTAAAATGAAAATGTATATAGATCAAAGACTTGATCTCTTGATTGGGTCCCTAATTTAAGGAACAATGAAATTTGTATTGATGATCACTTAGGGTTACAAAATCATCTCTACTAACCACTGTTGTTGGATATGTACTATAAGAATCTACTTTCTCAATATGAATAACCTCCTCGCAGCAGTACACACAGGAAAACATGACTCTCTAAATCAAAAAGATGTTTTGATCAGGATTCTAATAGTGTAACTAATATTTATGATACTAAAATTTTATAACAAATTATTATAGACTAAACTTTGATACTAATGTTTCTTAGTAAACATTTTTACTAGTTAATGATTCTTTAATCACTACATAATCATTACTACGTTATTCTTTAGTTAATCCTTCATTAATCAGTCTATAATTCTTCCTTATTCAATTATTAATTATACAATATTCATTATTTAGTTATTATTACCTAATACATAAATTTATTAAATTTTTAATCCTATATTATTAATTAATTAATATATAATTAATCATTACTAATAATTACAATTATTTCTAAACTATGATACTAGTCTTTCTTACTACTATTTTTTAATTATTGAATCATTATTTAATCAGTGGTTATTCATTACTAAGTTATACATTATTTAATGTATTTGTCCTTATCCATTCCATTTTATATGATCATAATATTTATTTTATCATTAATAAATATAATAATTTTATGTATTCTTTCCTTAGGTATTTTATTAGTTTATAAATAAAATATGAATCATATAAAGAATATCCTTTGGGAGTGTCAAACTAAAATGTATCAAGGCCTATTTTTGTGTACCAGGTAACCTCGAGTTAGGCCTGGGACACCATGGCAGAGTTGTTACTCCTAGGTACATCGATTTTAGAGCCACATCCACTTGTTTGTATCCAGACATGTATTTTATTGCTTAGATAACTGTATAATCCTTTTGTTACCAAAATTTTAGAACCCCAAATCCTAAGGTATTCATTAGATATTATATACTTAATCAATAATAATAACTATTATTTAAAACTGTATATAACTAAATAAACTACTTAATAAATAAAATATTTTGAACTAAGTAAACTACTTAATAAATGAAAATTTTATAACTAACTAAAAATAATTCAATTAAATAAATAACTTTAAATTAAATAAAAATACCCTTAAATGATTCTTCACAAAATATTGGTACTTCTTTTAGACCACCAGATACACCACACATGAAAAGTACATTTTTTAGGGAGAGAAGATCTAGAATGTATAGGGAGTATGAATGTAATTGGAATTGAGGAGGAGGGGAAAGGTTCCCTTTTATAGGGAATTAAGGAAAATGTGACATTGAGGGTCACCTTTATCATTTTCATTTGGAAATAGGAAGCATCCCTATTACCTCATTCCGTGTTTTTATTAGGAAAAAGGTAGCACCCTCCTCACTGCCTTTGTCATGTCATCAATCTAGGGAAAAGGCGGTGGGGGAGGGGGAAGGAGGCAGTGGGTTTGCCACCATTTATGCCTATTTTTTAAAAAAAATAACCAACAATTTTTAAAAAAAAATAGAAAACATATAAAAAATCTATTGAGGAAGATAATTCACATCGTCGTCGCTTGGATTGGACTCTATCATCATCAGGGCTACATGGAACTTCCCTCTTCCATAGTCGACCCTACGTTGTTTCACCCTAGTTAGGAAACCATCATCGAATCACTCTTCCACTCCTACTAGACATAACCACATCTAGCTGACCACCCTCTAACTCACACACCACCTCCCTACTTTGTTTCCTATAACAGATGTTGTTATGGAAGACTTAGTAACTCATGACCAATAGCACCGCAATCTCCTTGGCCAATATATTTAACAAAATCATGTCTTCCAACCTCCTTCCCAATTGATAGCGAGCAGTGCACACCCCCTTCATGGCTTCCCATTGACTAAAGAACTCCATTTATAGTTTCCATGAAAATATTGGGTAAATTGTTAGTAATTTGGGTTCGACCCAACCCACAACCGCCCTGAAATTGGACTAATTGGCCTAGAATTCCCTACAGTGGGTCCTCCCAACTTGAATCCCCTCGTAGTGGTTCTTCCCAACCTAGAAATACAATGAACAAGTTCATCCCAACCCACAACTAGCTTGGGAAGGAGTGTTGTGGTTTGGGAAAAAAATTTAATACAACCAAAAAATAATTTATTAATTTTTCCATTAAAAAAATAATAATTTTACTATTTAAAATTTTTTATTTAATTTTAGTAAATAATTAAATTAATTTACTAATTAAATTTTTGGAATAAAAAATTAATTTAATTGTGGAACTGAACATAATTAAATTATTTAAATTTAAATAGTTCATTTAATTTGTTGAAATTACCTCGAACTTAACTTTATTTCATTTTAATTTTTATCTCACATTTAATTTACCCATATATTGGTATTGAGCAATGAAGGATTGTTCATGTCTGGTTATTTTTTAATTAATTAATTATTATAACTGTGTTCACTTCCTTTAATATTTAATTAGTTTTTTATATGGTCTATGCATTTTCATTACTTATTAAATATTTATAAGGGTTTGTGTGTCCAACAGTTTTATGTTTCTTTGTACATTATGCTTCCTAATACCACCTTGAATGCGTGCAAGTACATGTATATTATTGATGATGATGATCAAAGACTTGGATCATTCCAATACTAGGTGACATACCAAATGAGATATGTACACACCAGACTATGGGAGTGTTGCAATATGAGTCAATATATGACTTGGGTATTGTACCCCTATTTCACAGTTGATACATTCAGTTTAAATGGATCAAAACATGTTATATTATTAAGATAATGTAGGTAATGTATTTCCTTTATGAATTTTTTATTGTTCTATGTATGTGCATGTTTACTATGAAAACACATAAAATAATAAACAAAAAAAAGTATAAATCCATGATAAATTTAATATATTATTGTATGTTTTGTTGTGAGTGAAATGACATAGTATGAAAATATTTAATAGAAAACAATTATATTCATAAAAAATATTAGAACCCCCTCAAAGAAGTATTACATTATGAATGCCTTCCATCGCTCAAATTTTAAGAAAAATGGGTGTATGCAGTATTCGTTAGCCAAAGTTGAGGGTGTATCCTAATACTAGGAAGTTATTATGAGATTGATGGATTGAATTAACTAAATTTGGCAGAAAATAATTATCCAAATATATCTTTTTTTTAATGTTAGAGGAAATTTTTGAGTAAATAATTTTTATAATTTTTATAATTCAGGACTTCACTTAACAGATCAAATAGCTACGAGTTAAGGTGGTTGTTAAGTAAAATTAATACCTTGAAACTATCTATATTTTGGCATATCCAATGCTTGTTGACTATGAGGGTAGGTTACAAGTATCATTTACACTGTAATACTTAAGTGGTAGAGTATTTCAAGTCTATTAGTGAGGGATACTAGAGTTCGAAAAAATAGTTGTAGAAATTTGAGGATTAAATTAATAATAATGTATAATCAGTAATCAAGATGAAAGTAGAAATTTAAAATGTTGTTTTTAGAAAATGTAAATTAATAAAAAATAAATACTATAAATAATATTAGACAAATAAAATTTCCAAACTATAATGAATCATAAAGAGTATTATAGGTTCTTGTAGAAAGTACTATGACATTATAAATTCAAGGTGTTAGTGTTCCTAATACCTATTAAGTATCATCAAAAAGTTAGGGTAAGAAAAATGATAATAGAAGACTCATGTATGACATGTATGATATTTGTGTCATAATTTTATCATCAATATTGAATGTGATTTTAAGATACAACATCAAGATGTGGATTATTTCACATGTTGTCTCATATCTAAGAATATTATGTGAAGAAACTGAAGTGATATATGAATGGATGATAATTACATATGATATGTGTAAATATGAAAGATGGATCATGGTATTTCAATACATCTCATTCTCATATATTTATCATCCATTTACTACAGTTTTTTTAAGATTAAAAAATTGACAGTATGGATAAAATACTTCATTACCTATTAGGTAAGGTTCTCCAAGATAAAAAATAATTTAAAGAATGTCTTAGTTATTATGGTGAACAATTTAAAATATAATGGAAAAAGGTCAATAAAAAATGGGATGCTAAAATAATATTCATAGAATCATTAAAATAATATAGGTTTATTATCATACATGAGGCTATTCACTTTGTATATCATGAAAGAAGGCTATGAAAGTTTAAAATGCAATGAACTGAATCGAATAAGTAAGTGTTATCTTATTCGTAAGTTATATTCATCAATTGTAAATAATTTTTATATCGTACTTATTAGGGATTGAATAAAATATTACAATCACATATGTTTATTTAAAATCATTAACCAAGTAATAAATGAAACGTTATAAGAAGTAAGGTGAATTCTCTAAGGAGCAATGAAAGGGTGGTTCCTACGTTAATGGAGAGAAGTACACTACTTCTCATTTCCAAGATTAATGGTTCTAGTTATACATTTATTAAGTATTACTAAAACATTATTCTCATGTTTCCAATATAAAAAAGGGGAAATTATTCATGTTTTGGAATACATGTTGTTTATGGTGTTTAATACTCAACCAATAGTTTTTTAATGATTAAGACATTGGAAATACCTGATGAATATAATATGTAAGACTTATGTACCCAGTTGTGGAAAGATAATAATTTGTCAAGAAAAAATAATTAGTTTTAAAGGATATACTTGGTATGGTTTTAGACTCTTTGTATTGAAATTCATTAGGTATTATCGATACACTTTTTTTACATAGTTTTGGACAAAAGAAACCTTTATATATAAAGGTAAGTCACAAAGATTTTGGAATTAGATCAGATAGAGTGTGTGAAAAAATTCATGATTCATCTAGATGTAAATTGATATATATAATAATATTCCTTTAAGAGTTTTATGGAATTTATAAGTGAAGCATGGTAAATTCAAGCTCATGAGATATGAGTTTCTTCATGCTAGTGTGTCAAACACTATCTTGACCAAGCATTCACTGATTGTTATAATGTAGTGTGGAGTAATTACTAAATTCACATAACCATTTAAACATCAAAGATATATTTTTAGTAAAGAATGTCAATGTTGGGTCTTATATGAAAACTTTTTTCATTAAAATATAGCACGAAGTAATTCCTAAACAAACACTTCCTTATACATCATCAGAGTTATGATATATATAAAAGGAGCATCAATGTTGAAACTAGTATGCATTGAAAAGATTCAATTATTTTCGAGACAATCTTCACAAATAATGGTAGTATTCCATTACCATATGTCATATATAATGATAAATAGATTTCATTTGATTTTGAGTATTATAAAAATCCATTATGTCATAATAATATGTGTTTAGATTAAAATATTTTCTTAAGGTAGAAAACAAACATGATTCATGAAAAACACAATATGCATCTAATGTAAATATCCTAATGTTTTTTAAGGATATTATAGAAATCCAAATGATAAAAAAGTCATAGTCAAGTGTTAGACTATATTTCTATAAAAAAGTGCACATCTCTATTTAAGATAGTGGGAGAAATATTTACTAGGATTTAGTCAATGATGTAGATGAAAAATTGGTTTGTATAAGAACAAGATCCATAAGAGAATATGGAAAAGAAATATTCCAAAGAAATATATTGTGTTGGAAGGATAAAACCATGGAAATGGTTCTAAATTCACCCAGTTAAATGATGCATTATTCATTGTGTTGTAATTATATAAAAATTAGCTAAAATTGGAAAGATCCATTAAAAATATATAACTAACTCCATTTATCAAAGTACAAGGGCATATTATTTTGAATACAATGATGGGTATTCAAGTGATACTATAAATGGATGGTACAAGCATGGTAAAAATAATGATAAATTGGTAATACCAAGTCATTATACCTAAATCCATTAGATTTTTACTATTCATAACTACTTTCTATGATTATTACATTGGTAATTAGATGTCAAGACCACCAATTGTTTAATTTGTTTATATGACATAACTAGAAACGGTTTTCGATGCTGTAGAATGATAATAAGGGATGAAAGTTATTAAAATCTGTTTTTCTGTTGAAGTAAGAAATAAAATCAATGAATATTAATTTGGAATGAATTTTAACATGTTTCTACCTATGTTTAGTGGGTGCATCACTTTTTTTCAAGTAAAATATGTTTGCTAACATATATAAAAATCGATAAGTTTTATAATTAGTTAAGACCATAATGAATGTAACTCTCCATATATAGGCTTAAAGTAACAACCTATGTTTTAGAGAACATGATCAACTATGGTAAATGTAACATTTTCTTAGACCTATTAAATGGTACATATACTAAAAAGGTATTAAAAAATACATGTTTTAATAATTCAAGGTAGAATTACTACTAATTTCACATGGAAAAATATATCTAAGAAGATATGTATGGGACATAAAAGAATATTAATGTGATAATTTTAATTTTTTATAATTTTATGATGTATCAATCATATATTCCATGATTTGTACTAAATATAATATTTCCAATATATAATTTATGATAGGAAAATATCATCTATGTCATGGAAAACTACACAAGAAGCAGTCAGAATTATCCAATTATACTTCTGGAATTATAATGTACTTAGTATTTGGATAGGAATGGACCCTGGTTTAAGGGGACCAAACTAGCCTTTCCTTGGATTAATATGGTCAAATATAATATTCATGTCATGATAATGAGAAATAATATCTTATTTAATCCAGTGGTAGCTATGTACACAAATATCGAGTGCATTGCTGCTTCTGATGAAGCTAAAGAAGTAGTATAAATTAAGAAATGTGTTTTTCCCATTTCTTGTAATCACACATATTATGTAAGGTTTTATAATTTATATAAATACACTAATATCCAAGATTTCATGTTTTGAAAGTGGAAAAATGGATATATATACTCATTTATTACATCTCTTGGGGAGTCTTACTCATGGAGGTGATGTGAAAGATAACAGAATAGCCATACAGTGGAGACATGGTATGCCCATGATTGAACCCATAAATTAACATAATCATTATATTATATGTGAGATATAATAATTATAGTTATAAATTTGTATTTAGTTCAAGTGGGAGTGTTTTAAAAGTGGGTTACCTAAACCCAACATTATCAATACTTTTTTATTACCATATCATGTATACATTGAGTTATGCATGATGTAGTCTTACCATGATAATGTTGATATTTATGTATCTAATATTTACATGGTAGTGTATATAGATTATTTTTCATATCAAAAGGTCATTATAGTTCTCAATATATAATTCGAATCTTTAGATACTATGAAAATAATCATAAACATATTTCTTATGGTCTAGATACATTTTTCTGGCTGGACACTAATGAAATGAAACTATTGATGATGGGGCATTATAAGCATTGATACTTCCTCTCATGATGTTCACACTTGGTGATCCTGAGTATATGAGATCATGAGTACTGACCTACTAATAGGAACTCCACATGTTCCTGGTGTCATTGGTAGTTCCCATCTATGAACACGTATAATGGTCTCCTGACTTGAAATTTTTATCAGTGTATAAAATTTATCACAGACTTTGATATAAGTGAAAAACCATGAAATTTAATTCGTAGCGATATATCTTTTTTTTTGCGTCATTAGTGTTATTTCATTGATTGAATACTCAAGATATAATTTATCACTTTTGAAAGTAACAAATATCTTAGGCCCAGTTGATCTAGATGGTAGTACCTTTACTAAATCCATGGCCATGGTAAAATAAGGTACATATCTAGTAAGTTTAATGAATAATAAAGAAAGAAAAGATGATGAAACAAAGTGTTCATCCTTCTTTATGAGATATTTTGAGACAAAGATATTATATTACATAGAGTGTGTTCATAGGATATTTTCCATTGTTATGACTATTCCTGATCTCTTTAGGGGTCTTGATGGGTTTCTAGGCTCTTGTTTCTGATGCTTTCGCCCGGGCGTGCATGTGTCTAACTGGTTTAAGGACGATGGTGCTATTTTTGCCTTGAATTACCTCTTTCCAAAGGCGGGCGACATCCGTTCCTTGTTCAGGGAAATTTGCTCCTTGATTAAAACAGGATGATGGGATGTCGGTTCTTTCTTCTGTGGATTCCTCCTCAGAACTAGTCACCCAGTCTGGGTCTCCCTTGTAGATTTAATATATTGTTTGTGAAACTCTTCCAAGTTCCATATCTTCATTGAAACGGGTTAATTATGCAACTTATGTCAGGATAGTCCAAGGAGTTCGCCAGGCAGCAACCTTCAGTCGGGGGAGTAGTCACGTTGGACATCACTGGCGTGTCTGGATGCTGGAACACTGGCGCGTCTGGGTTTTCTTCCCCTTTTTATAGGGCTTATCGAGGGAGAGGAAGCCCGATCCATCCCACTTTGAATGCGGGGAATTGTATTCCATAGGCATGTTTATGAGTTTTTCCTCATCTTTTTATGTTTAACACATGATATACCGTGAGTTTAACATCTAGTGGAAACGGACCAGACTGATCGAAACCCTGACTAGAGTGGATCAAATGGGTGCAACCCCTGGAGGGAACATTGATGTCGGGGATAATGCATGGTTAGTTACCTGGTTAATGCTAGGAGCAGTGAAGAGGTGAATTGTAATGATATCATTGGAATGTGGTGGCCTGGTTAAGAATCAGGATGGGTGATGGATGGTTAAGTGAAGTAGATGGATAATGAGATGGAACTGATGTGAGGATGACAGTGATGTTGGGATTGATCCTAGAAGAGAATTTCTACATATCCCCGTGGCAGGGAATCAAAGTTCACGTAGTTCATCTTGACAATATCTTATCACTGATTTAGGTTCCAATGGATTACCATTTATGGGGCTGACAACAGCTTACTATTGAAAGGGGATTAACCTTAGGGAGGCTTCCTACGCACCGTGTCCAGGAGACAGGGATCAAAACCCATTTAGTTACGGATGGTATGTTGGTGAACCGACATGAAGGGAGTCGGGACCAATGGTTGTTTGTCTTTTACCGCAAGGAGGCGTCCTACATACCTTTTCGTGGCAAGGATCAAAGTACTCATAGTTTGGGAAGGTGTGGGTGAACCGACATGAAGGGGGGTGGAGCGACTGGGTATTGGGATTAAACCTTAGGGAGGCTTCTTATGTACCTTGCCTTGGAAAGGATCAAAGTCCCCATAGTTCATGATGGTGTATAGGATCGGGGTGTGCGCAGAGGATAGTAGCCTGATGATATATTGGGGCTTGTGTATGGTTGGCAGCTCGGGTTGGTCTGACGCCACTGGGATAGACCAGAGATATGGGTCCTGACCAAGGGGAAAACAATTACTTACCACTTGGTTTAGGTTGAAACGGATTACCACTGAGTATGGATCGCAATGTCCTACCGCTGCGTGAGGTTCACAACGGATTACCATTGGGTAGGGGATCGCAACGGCTTACCGCTGGATGGGGCACAACAGGGGCGCAAGGTTTAACGTCATGTAGGACGAGGGTGAGTCGACATGAGGTGGTCAGAATGACCAGTTGTTAGTATTGAACCTCAGGGAGGCTTCCTACGTACCTTTCCTTGGAAAGGATCAAAGTCTACATAGTTTGGGATGGTGGGAACCGATGTGAATGGGTTCAGAACTAATGGGGTGTTGGGATTAAACCTCAGGGAGGCTTCCTACGTACCATGACTTGGCAAGGATCAAATTCCACATAGTTCGGAAGGATCGAACCGACATGAAGTGGGGTCGGAACCAATGGGGTATTGGTCTTGAACCTCAAGGAGGCTTCCTACGTACCATGCCTTTTAAAGGATCAAAGTCCCCATAGTTCGGGAAGGTGGGAACTGGTGTGAAGGGGTTCAGAACAAATGGGGTGTTGTTCTTGAACCTCATGGAGGTTTCCTACATACCTTGCCTTGTAAAGGATCAAATTCCTCGTAGTTTGGGAAGGTTTGTGTGGGGATTACACTATAGGATTCCTATAAAGGATTTCATGGAAAATGCTTAATCTAATCCCACGTGATTAATGCTCAGTGTTAGAAATAAGAGGCAGCAAATACCGGACGATCACGTCGTGAAAGGTGCATCTGTGGGAAGTGTAATGGGTATTAGAAGTGGTTAGCAGCCCAAAATAGAAATAGGGGCTTATGCGTGGTTAGCAACCTAGGGAGATGGAGACTGGGACTTACTCCAGGGTAGAGGCCCAAATGTTGATAAAGTCCAGAGGGAGATGGAAGGGATAACAAATTCCACATCCCCATCCCTCCTCTTAGTCATTTTCACGGAATAAGAGAGGAGGAGTAGGGGTGATGCCTCTTATAAGAAAATTTATTGGATTACACCAAGATGGTTTCACTTTCCCTGCGAACATATGCCACTTCGATAAGGAGGATCTCATTCCTTATAAGGAATGGTCACACTCCCGTTGAGACGAGCGAGCATAGAGAATGTCCGAGACGAGGTGCCCCAAGTAGAGTGTGCAGGGTGAGGTCATAGTTTAATGTCATGTATTGAGGATGAGGGTTCTTGGCAGTATAACATCCTGCAGCTCGGACGAGGTGGGTTCACTTCGCAACCCTAGTACTTACATGACTATTACCCATCGCCCCTTGGGTAAGGGAAGGAATTAACAATGTCGTAGTGAGGGGGTGTTATAGAGTGATCCATTAAGGTGTCCACGTTAGCATGGCTATGCGAAGAAGCAATAGTCATTAGCGTGCCTTTGCAAAGAATCATGAGGCAAAGCAATTCAATGGGAAGTAGCATCCAAGGGACTTTGAAATCCCTTTCTATAAACCTGTAGGGTTTCATGGGAAAAGAAATTGCGGAGAAAATGGGCCCATATGTAGAGGTCTTGTGAAGCTCTGATGCTCTACGTAGTGGAGGGGCTTTGTGAAGGGGTATGCTTCGCGAAGTGAAGTGTCCCAGCCTAAGCATAGGGCATAGGTTCATATAGAAGGTGCTTTGTGAAGTATTAAGGTATTTGAGGAGGAATTCCTCGTGAAGTAAGGGTGCCTCATAAAGTATAGGATTGTAAAGCAAGGTGCATCATGAGGCACATTGGCCTTGCCTTAGCATATGGTTCGCATGCACATGAGGGGTGCTTCGCGAAGCATAAGTGCTCAGTTATGACCTGAGTCCCCTTGGGGATCCCCTTCCATCACAGAGGCCTATCGACTCCACGAAAGGCATCCTTCTCTAATGAGGGGACGAATTAAATCAATGGGTAGGCACTTCGCGATGCAAAAGTACCTCGAGCGGCTCATGGTTCATAGAGAAATAAGTGCTTCGTGATGCAGAAGCTAGGAAGTTGAAAGGTTAGATGATCCATCTGTTGGGCTCAAAGAGAGCCCTATATTTATAGGCAAGAGGCATCGTGAAGCAGAGATCACTTGGAACGAAGAAAAATCTTTCTCTGTGGTGGGTTCTCGAACATCAAATTAGCTCGTTGAGGATCATGCCTTCTTGCTCTGCGGCGGGCTCACGAACGACAAACGGGTTTGCGAGGCATCCTGCCTCGTTGCTCCGCGGTGGGATCGCAAACATCAAAGGGGTTCACGGGGCATCCCACCTCCTTACTCTGCGGTTGGCTCGCGAATGTCAAAGGGGTTCACGGGCATCCCGTATCCTTGTTTAGTGGAAGCCGCGGGGCCATGGGGTCCCCGCGAATGGGCTTTGCGAGGCATCCTCTGAGGATTTACACTTTTTCTTCTTCTGCCTAAATTTTGGCACCAACAAATTACCCCCTCCCCCAGGCTTGGAGTCGAGGAGAAATCAAGGGTCAAAGTCTGAGAGCTAATTGCCAAAATCCCTCGATAGTTTTTGACGTTGTCTCACAAAGGAGGCTCGCAAAGTGGGAAATCAACGGGCCAGATGAGGGCGCTGCGAAGCTCGTCACAGTTTAGACGCATCACGAAGCTCCAAAGGTCGTCTCCTATAAATAGGGGAGCTGACCTCTCTTTTTACATTTCTCTCCTATGCTATTTTGGGTTGTAGATCTCTTGATTCGCGAAGCTCCACGTACTTCACGCTTACTATCCATGAATCGGGACTTCTTCCTTGTGGCGCACAATGAGTCTTTTACTCTGTGATAGTGCTTAGTGAATTTCATTTGAAGGTCAGGGTAGGGATCCGTGAACAGCCTTTGCGAATGAGATCCATAAATTTTCTCCGCAAAAGATATCTAAGAACGGAACCAAGAAAACTCACAAACCTAAACATAATGGCTCACCAGGAGGCTGCCATGGGAGTCCTTGTAGATGCTTCCCGAAGGTAGGACATGGAGAATAACTTGGGTCTAGGAGAGTTGATACAGAGCCACTCAGACAACAATTCAATGGTGCAGCTGCTGTCAGAAAGCCAGTGGAACTACCCACTCTGTAAGAGGCTACCGATGTATGGCTTTGGGATGAGGGATGAGGTCTTCATCCCTGAAGAAAGTATGGATGAGCCAGATTACTGGTTCAAGAGTACGTCGTGCTAGCACCAATGGTTCAGGGTGGATGACGATCATGCCCGATAGGATTTCATGCCAGTATAGGTCGACTGCCTATATAATTACTTGAACAATGTGGATGGGAAAGCATTGAAGTAGGAGACCTCCCCCATTTGTACCAGACAATCTTTATGGCAGGCCTAAGGAACCCGGAGAAGGGGTGGTCTGAATAGTGGGACCTAAGCGAGGGTGGTAACTCCACAGATGATAGGGCTTGAGCCTACTGGGTAGGTGCCTCGTGTGAGTAGTTCGGGGTGGAACTAAGGAGAGTGGGCCTGTATGAGGCGGCTTAGGCCTCAGAATTCCACATCTATCAACTGAAACAGCTGATGCTAGAGTTATTGAGTAGGTGGTCATCGAGGACCAATACCTTCCACCTACACCATGGGGAGGTTGGTATCAGCTTGTGGGATGTGCACCAAATCTCAGGGGTCCTGATACTGGGGGCGATGTATGATGAATTCCTCCCCGTCATGGGTGTGTGGGAGGATCCATAGAAAATGTTGTGGCTGGAGATGGTGTTAATGGAGTCAGTTCCAGGAGAGGACAAATAAGTAGTGAGAGATGTCTACTTCGGACAGTGGTTCAAGAAATTCCTGAACTTCCTGGAAGACATGAAATTTTCAGTGAGGCCTAGGACTTTCCCGAAGGGGGCTCAATGAGGCAAGGAGCACTCGTACTAGTGGATCTTGGATCATATCCAGTGGAAGACATGGGTATTTAGTGTCATCATTGAGAAACAACCGGTAGTCAGGTCGGCGGAATTCATCATGGCTCTCGTTTGTGGTTGGATCCTACTGGTGAGGGATACAAACAAGGGTGTGCGACCAAGCACATTTGTCATTTCTTCCCTATTGGCGACGGGAAGGTGGGTCAACCTCGAGATCCTGATGCTCGCCAAGTTGTACAATATGATGCGGCACATCAATGAGGGGAAGAGGCCGCCAAGGATATGAGGGCCATTCCGCCTACTGTATGGGTGGATAGTGGAACACGTCGTGGGGATTTATGAATATCCATACCCCATATCTCCTCTGGAATCGGACTTCCACCCATCTATTCTGAACGCTGCGAGGAGCGTTCCGACCAAGCTAACTATGAAAGCAGTACTGAACCGGGTGTGGAAGGTAGAGGAGTAAAATTTTAATCTGTTTTCACTACCGATGGGTGCTTTTACCGATTATGGCCAAGGAATATAGGATCATCGGTCCTCTCTCTTGGCCTTTCAAGGTGGAGTCCTGGTGGACAGGGTGGACCATGATCCACTCTGCGAGCCGTACACCCCACACCAATTCGCCAGGCCGTTTCGGTGTATGCAGCGACTGACCCTACAGGTTTATTTACGGGTGCTCTATGAGTAATATCCATGTGTGATGAGGTAGATGTGGCTCATGTTCACATGGGAAGAAGGAAAGATGTGCAATAAGTTACCTTCGCCCACTGCTATCTTCGGGTTGGAAAAGCAGTACGCCAAAAGCTAGGAGGCAACCTACCTAGGGGAGATGTTGAAGTAGTCAACTGTCTAGGCCGGTGATTGTGTGCCTCCCCAACCTCGAGGTCGGGGCCAGAAGGTGTCAAGGACATCTCGCGGTGGCTGGGATGCTGTGGCAGTGAGTCCCACACTGGTTGAGTGGGAGGTAGTGGGGTGGACCTAACACCGGCTTCGGACCCAGTGGCTCTAGAAGAATAGATTTATCTAGAGGGGAGGCCACCGAGAGGATTCCGTAGAATATCTACCCAGGATCTAGGGAAGTGACTACGCCGCATAGACATTCTAGAGAATGTCGTCTTTCTGGAGGCCTGGGACATCTAGGATGTCAACATGAAATTCCTCTACTCTGCTGAGATATGGCAACACCTGAACCATCTCGGGAAGGATTTTTCAGGGATAGGCCCTATCAGGGACGGATTTGCGGTGTCCCAATAAGAGGGGGAAGAATACCTGGATGATATGGAGGACTACGTGCATTCTCAAGGTGCTCCTCATCCAATGACAGATCGTGTTAAGGTGTTGTTGGATCGTAATCCCCCCCCCCCCCCCCCCGCAATTGTCGGCTGCTGATTTGAGGGAACAATTCCCTTTTCCAGAAGAATCAGATGAATATTCCTAGGGGGAACGAGGCCGGTAGATAGATCTCATTGGAGAAGGGCGAATTTGATGATAAAGCCTCAGAATTTGAAGAGTTTGTAGATACCCTCGAGGTAAAATCCTGAGCCACTTCCTCAGGGTCTACCTCCAGGTCATTATGGACTCCTTACTAACATCTGAACTGTGCAGGAGGACCACGTACACAGAACATGTTCTCATCCCTCAGTGGATGCGGATGTGGGGCCTTCGGGATCCATGCATACAGCCACATTAATTTTTATGTCTGGCAGGGTCAAAACACCTGAGGTGGCTCCTCTAGAATTTACAGATCTTCTGAAAATATACGGAGGGCCACACCTCAGGGTCCCAGTGGCATCAACCCAAGAATGATACCGGGAATTCGATCTCAATAAGACTCCTCTACCAACTTCATGATTGTCACCCATTGACCATGTCAACTAATGTCCATGCCCCACATTTTTGTATGCATAGTACTTCAAATGGCATGGGTTTCCTTAGTGAGGATGGTCAGGACATCGAGCAGCACCTTTCCTAAGGGAATTCCAGTGATCGTGGAGGCGGATATCCAGACTGACCGAACTGTGGAGCTCCCGATCACTGGTGGGACCGTCAGTGGGGTTGAACCTGATATTATTGAGATGGGATCTGATGATGAGGATCAATCAGATATCCATGGTCCCGTTGTTCCTGATCAAACACCATATGTGGACCCTGTTGACGAGTTCCTGGTGGCGTTCCCCGCATATGAGCCTGCCAACCATGCTAACTAGGACGAGATGTCCTCTGATGAAGAGGATATAAAAATAGTCTATCACCGATTATGGAAGCTGATCAAGAGCTTCATCGATGACACCCCGAAGAACTATGTCTGGATGATATGGAAAAACTTTGCTCATGATTGCGTGAATTGTGCACTGGGGTAGTAGATTCCCAACTTCCCCACATCCTCTTCTGAGATCTTATGGCGAAGAAGATTCGAGAATATGACTGTGGCCTCGGTGTGGGATGGAAGAGGAGGAAAGTGGGGAACATCAAGAGGCTCTGGGAGGCTAAAAGAGAGGATAAACGGCTGCAAGTCTGGGCAGATGAGAACTCAGTCTCCCTTAACTCTCAATCGGAGCTAACATTGCAATTGCAGGACCAGCTGGTAGAGGCCGAAGAGCACATGAAGCAAGCCTCTGATGAGATGGTCTTCATCCGGACTGACGTAGAGTGGGCCCAGATTGCAGTTGATGAATTGCTCCCCATCACTTCCATGTAAGAGAAATAGCTAAATAGGTGGAAGAAAATCCAAGATTCCATAAGCCATAGGGTGGCGGAGCTGCA
Source organism: Viscum album (assembly GCA_963277665.1). Lineage (NCBI taxonomy): Eukaryota > Viridiplantae > Streptophyta > Magnoliopsida > Santalales > Viscaceae > Viscum > Viscum album. Next base: position 212,066,689 of record OY728123.1, read on the forward strand.
AATTTCTTTTGACGGGGTTAATCCATCCATGGGAGGGATCAACCCCCGGGTGTTGTAATGCACATGACCTTTGAACATAATTTCAATCTTTTATTATTTTATACCAGCTTAATGCATGATATCTATTATTTATTTTGGTTTATTTCATTCCTGTGACATTTGTGGAGTGTCCAGCGATCATTCCCTAAGCTCATGTGGGTCGGGCCCAATGTGAGAAACAAGGGATGACCACCTCATTACTCCATTCAAACGTGGGAGTGAAAACCAAGATTCAGGTATCCTGGGGTTTGAATAGCTGATCCTAATTCCCAGGAGGGAATCGGAGAGTCTCTACCGAAGGAGGAAGACCTAAGAACAATCGAATTGCTATTTTCCAAATGTTCTCTAGTGCTCGAGTGGGGTAACTCCAAGGGCTTTGGAAATCAATCTGAACATAAGGGAGTGGAAAGTGTGAATCAAGAAACCCAAAATTGGGAACACTGTGGGGGTGGTGTGACAATAAAGGATAATTGTTTATCATTTTCGAAACACAGTATCCTTATTTCTTTATCCTGAAATGGGGATAACAAATTAGGTCCATTTTTGGACCATGTTCGAAACAAAGGCCCTAACTCAAAATGCTACCCATTAGTCTTCCAGAACATTGACCATGGACACTAGGTGAGACAATGGCCGATCATCCATATTTTATGGGGTTCCTTCATATGTGAAAGGGGATGAGGTTCTGAATGAAGGGTCTACAAAATGTGGAGTGTGGAGTGATAAGTTGTTCGAATGGATTCTGACACTCTTGAAATGATGCCACAATGGTGGGAACACATCAGGTGGGTGTATTTGTCTGATCAGGGGTCAGACATACTTCTAATGGCAATAGAAACATAGTTTAATGCCATACGGTAAAGACGGTCGGAGAAAGGGAGGATCCCAGGAAATGATTATGTGGTACGGTGGCTATAAACCTGACATGAATGAATACAAGTTCCACATCACATCATGTACCCCCAAAGGAAGTTCTTCAGGTCAAGGGACCAAAAGTGAAAATTATTATGGGCCCGAAGAAAATTGGTTGGGAGTTCCTACATACCCTATTAGGATGGGAATCAAGCCGCATGTAGTTTTGAGAGTGTAGTTTAACGTTATGCGGGATGATGAAGGGTAGGTATGGCATGGATGAGCCAGTACACATCCTACAAAAACTACTAAGTCCACATGATTCGTGCTCAACAAGGGAAACAAGAAGTGGTGGTGGGAATTTCCTGACACAGGAAGGAACATGTTAGGGGTGAAGGGATGCTCAGTGAATTTCATCCCAATAATGCTGGACCATCCATGTAACGCACCTAGATGTGAGAAGAAGTAAATCTGAGTATGTCGAAATTCCACTTGAACATGAGGAAGTGGAAATATGTGAATCGTGATGCTCGAGATCTAGACCACAATGATGGAAGCGTGATGATAGGGGATGTATGTTCACCATGTTCGAAACAAAGTATCCATATCGCGTTAGCCTGATATAGGGAAAGATAGATGAGGGTCGACCACTGACCATGTTCGAAACACAGGACCTGTCGTAAATGTCATTCGGCGCCTTTAGGGACATTGGCCCGAGATGGTAGGTGAATCGAGGCGGCATGAGACCCGGCCGTGAAGGGGGTCCATTCAGATGTGGAATAGGATAAGGATCCAAATAATGGGCTCACGAAGCTTGGACATGTAACTAGGAGAATGTCCCTAGAAAATTCCACACTTCAGGCTCTTTGTAAAATCCCATCTGAGTATGTCAATGAGATGTATCAGATAGAGGGATTCAAGTCCCTTCCTAAGGAAAGGGGTCTTGGGGTCACACGCTTTCAACTTAAGGTCCTAGGGTGGTCCATTAAGGGTGGATTGTTTTAATGTACTGTGCACAAGGTGGTGAAATAGCCAAACGTGATGCGCAGTTCCCATTGGGAGATCATATTTTAGGGTCCTAGAACTTGGAAAATGTTGGGAAAAGAAATGGGAAGAACATGGTGCGGCTATTGAGAAACCCGACGTGAACAAGAAACTAAGAGGTACTTTCCAAACCACATGTTCCCAAATGAGTTCGGACCAAGGGGCCAAAAAAAGAGGGGACAAGATTTTAGATTCCCAGGGCTGGACCCAGTGACAATATGCCTGGGTGTTTATACATATCCCATGTAGATGGGAATCAATCAATACGTAGTTCTGGAAGATGTCGTGCAATTTAACTTCTTGCGGCTACGAAGTGGAGTGGTCTTAGATTGTGGTCATAGAGCTTGGACCATGGATGGTAGTAAATGATGGAGACACACGGCGATGTAATTACACAAACCGACGTGAATGAGGACCTGGAGTCTGGATCACCATGCGCTTCTTGGGGGAGGTTTCAGGTTGAGGGAATGAAAATGAAAGTTAGTCTAAGCCTGAGACAAGGTTCACGGGAATTCCTATATACCCCATGAGGATGGGAATCAATCCACACATAGTTCTAAGAGATGGAATGGTAGGATACCAGTTCCAGGGATAATAAGGTTGTGCGGGTCTGGCCCTTGCACCAAAAGAAGCGGTATTTGATATATCTCATTTGTCCTTTAGGATGAATGGGTGTTTTGTTTGTGAAGTGATGACCTAGGATAGAATGTCCAGACATCACCATAAGAATCAATCCATATACAGGCATTGAAAAATGGTATGGTGTGAGACCGATACCAAACATGATGTCCCCTTGAGTGAGGATACCACGATGTAGTGTTGTTTTTCGTCGTGCGTCCAGGATGATAATGTCACAGTTTAGGTTCATGTGATGGGACCAGCCGATATAGTTTAATGTCATATGGCCTGGATGTATATAGGAGAGATGTAGTTCTGGAGGGGAATGTTCACAATGTGATAAAGCATACCCGATGTGAATGAGGACGAGGTCCACATCACACCGTGCACGATTCTGAGAGAGAAACATCAGGCCGAGGGACCATAAAAGGTTAGAGGGTAGAGGACAGGAGAGGATAAATCTCGAATAATCTATACCCATAGACGAGATGTCCAAGTGTTCCTACATATCCCATGAGGATGGGAATCAAGCCATACGCAGTTCTTCAAGGTACCTTTTAACGTCATGTGGGACAGGAAGTAGGAGGAACTAACTCCTAGAAAGGGGCGTACATGGTGCAACTATTGCAAATCTGATGGTAATGAGGGAATAATCCCACACATTCCACACCACGCAGTCCTACAGGGTTCTGATCCAAAAAATGTGGAACAGAAGAGAAGAACCATAAAGAGATCTTAGTTTAAGTTCGTAGATATCGGACCACGGAGAAGCGAAATTCTTCCAAATAGGCATAGAACTCGGTCCAATACATAAGCCTACTTGATCTAAACTCGTTGTAGGAAACAAGGGTGGAAGATATCTTTGTAATACATGGAATGATCTTAAAGAGGAAGTCGGTGTGGAGTTCTGAAGAATGTTGCACCACGACTTTGTCCTCTTAACGTGAGAATGTGCACTGAGGGATAACACAAGGAGTGTCGAGATTACACTTGGATGTGATGGGGTGGAAAATGATGTGAATTATATGACCGATATTTTGGGATTAATGAGGTTGGTTTGACGATGGAGTATGATGTTCGAAACACAGTTTCCATATCGTGTGTCCTGAAAAGGGAACAACAAATGAGTGTCGACCGAGTACCTTATTTGCAACGCATGACTCATATCAATTTTTTTTCAAAACCCTCGAGGACGTTGGCCCGTAGTGGTAGGAGGTCCCTTAATCCAAGAATCCATTCCATTTGGGGGTCCCTTCGAATGTGAAAGACGATGGAAGCCCTAATAAAGGGAAAAACGAAGCATGGAAGGTGGGTGAGAACATGTCCGGATAGAATTTGACACTATAGGTGCTAGACCAGAGTACTCTTGGGCACATTGGTGAATCACTGAAGAGGGTCAAGGGACCCATCTGAGATTCAGTCGACTCAAAAAGATGAGTATAGGGAAAGGGAGTGGAATCCACTCAGTAAAGAGAAGTTTGCGGCATGGTTGTTGTAAACCTGTCGTCAACAGGGACATAAGACCATACCACACCGCATATCCCTATCCTAGAAGAACATAGGCCAAGGGGAAAAAAGATGGGGATATTTCTGAGAAGTGAGGATGGACCCAAAAACTAGGTGTTTGGGTGGTCCTACATATCCCATGAGGATGGGAATCAATCGACACGTAGTTCTAGAAGATGTTGTGTAGTTTATCGTCTTGAGATAAGGATGCAGGGTAAGGGTAGGATACCCCAAAAAGGGATGTGTACGGAACATAGAATAACCTAACATTAATGAGGACATAATCCCATATCAAATCGTGCAATCCTAAGTGATAACTTGGGTTGGGGACCGAAAATGTCGAGGGACTTGAGTTTGGGCCATAGACACAGCGAGGATGATAGTGATCTTAATTTAAGTTCATAGAGCTCAGACTATAAATGCCTAGTTTAATGTCATATTTGTTGGATAGATCGAGGGAAAAAATTAGGCATTGACCGTTTACCGTATTCACAACACAGTTCTTGTACCAATTTATCTCTCAAAATCCTTGGGGACGTTGGATCAAAATGTTAGGAGAACTCTTAGGATAAGTATCCATGCTATTCAGGTGTCTTTTTGGATCTAGAGGATGATAGAAACCCAAATGATGTGGCTCGCTAAGCATGGTGGGGCCTATGCTCATGGAAGGGATAATAAATGGAGGGGTGTCTCAAAGGGGGTATGTGCGGCATGAAAAAATAGCTTGACATGAATAAGGATGTGAGTCCATACCACACCGCAGACTCCCAGATGAGAACTTGGGCCAAGGGTTCGGAAGGGTTTAGGGACCTGAGGCTGGTCGTCCTGGCCAACTGTAGCCATATGGCCTCTCATGTAGAGATTGCTTCATCATATCTCCTAATCCCTCATGAGCAACGCTCAGTGTGGGAAACAAGTAGTAGGACTAGGCTCGCCCCATCACATAAGGGACCACCGGTTGGAATCACACTCATGGCTGAGGAAAACCGAAGATTGAAGAGATGGAAGGACAAAATGAACCCCTACACTCAATGTTCAAGACATATGGGGGTAGTGACAACAATAAAGGATATTTGTCACCATATTTGTAACACAACATCCATATCATGTGGATCTGAAATGGGAACAACAAACGAGTGTCGAACGTTGACCATGTTTGAAACATGCAATTCTATTAATTTATTGTTCGAAACCCTCGAGGATGTTGGCCAGAAATGGTAGGAGAGACCTTGGTCTAAGTATCCATACCAATCGTGGGTCCTTTTGGATGCGAAAGTTAATGGAGTCCCAAGAAAATGGGTGAGTGAAACCCCGATGTGCCCTTTCATTTTAATGTTAAGCAGTGTGGTGACATAAGTGAGAGTCTCCATGGGGTGGGATGTATGGTGGGGTCATGATGAACTCGACATGAATTGGAGCGGAATCCAACACCACACCTTGTGTTCTGACCCAAGGGGAGATTCTGGATTTTGGGATGGCCCAACAGAAAAAATGTCTGGGCAATCCTACGTATCCCATGAGGATGGGAATCAAGACACACGTAGTTATGGAAGGTCATGAAGTTTAGCGTCGTGCGGTGAGGATGTGGTAGAATAGAAGAAAGAGAAGGGAGCACATGGTTTGACCCTCATACTCATGACATGAGTGGATCTAAATAATCCTTCACTACACCATGGTCCTCCAAGAGAACTAAATACAGGGGGAATAGTCGGAGAAAAGATTTTGGGGCTGGACTCAAGACGCAATGTCTAAGCGTTCCTACATATCCCATGCAGATGGGAATCAAGTCATACGTAGTTATAAGGGTGAAGTTTAACATCTTGCGGGACTATGTACATTTTAATGTCATGCGGGGCATGGAATTTTAAGGTCTTGAGGGACCAGTAGTTTATGGTCATGTAGGACCCGACAGTTTATGGTCATTCAAGACCATGGATTTCTCATGAAAAGTGTTGCTTGAGGAACTTGGTAGTGGTGGGAGGAGTTATATGCTCATCATCCATGGTAACCAGGGAGTATGCTCCATTGGATTAAACCTTGTGAACAATGTAAGGACCTTCCCATTTGGGATCCAACTTGGGTGGTTTCCTACCAGGTATCATTGGTATCCTGAGAGCCAGTACCAAGTTGCCTTGCAAGAAGGACAAGAGGTGAACTTTCTTGTTGAAAGCTCTATCCATTTTGTTATGGTGCCTTTCCAGATTGTGCAGGGCATGAAACCTGTTCTCGTCAAGTGATTCCGACTTATCCAATAGGATTTCAACTAGTTTATTCGATGCTTACTGATCATATATAGTTGTGAGCACTGAGGGAAACTAAACCTCGATGGGCAGGACGGCCTCTATCTCGTACACCAGGGAATATGGGGTCACCTGAGTAGAATTAAGAGTCATCGTCCGATAAGCCCAGAGGGCATTGGGGATCTTGTCCTGCCAACTTTACTTATTCTAACCAACCATTTTCTGTAAAATGTTAGAGAGGGTCCTGTTGAATGCCTCGATCTTCCCATTTTCTTGTGCGTGATAGCGGGAGGTGTGGTTAGAATGGTTATTGTACTTAGCATACAATTTCTTTAGCTGAACTTCCCAAAATATAATTCTATTATCTGTGAGGATGGGGTGAGGGACTCCAAATCAGTAGGTGATGTTGGAGATCAAAAAGTCAACGATGGAATGAGCCTTGACCTCCTTGAGTGGAACTGCCTCTTCCCACTTGGAGAAGAAATCTATAGCAGTAAGGATGAACCTACAGTGGTGAGCTATCACCAGTGGGTAAGGCCCCACGACATCAAGTCCCCATACCACAAATTTCCAAGAGTACTTGGTAGAGTGGAGAGGCTATGGTGGTCGATTCATGAAGTTAGCATGAATTTGGCATGCATGGAACATCTTGGAGAACTCGATGCAGTCATGAATCATGAAGGGCCAAAAGTACCCAAGTCTTTGGATCTGGTCAGATAGCTCTGGCCCAGTATGATGAGCCCAGCAGGAACCAGTGGGAACCTCTTGCATGAATTGAGAAATCTAGACTCCTTGAATGCAGTAGAGGAGAACCCCATCAAACCAGTGCTTGTAGAGGATATGCTCATGACCAAGGCCATCCTGAAGGGTGAACTGTAACACATGACATCATATTCTCTCATGCACGGACCGATCCTCTGGAAGATAACCATTTTGGAGATACTCGACAAAGGAGGTTCTCGAATCATGAGTCACTACAGTCACTTCATCCTTGGGACTTGTGGGTCATGATGTGGAGGCGCTGGTGGTAAGGTGGCTTACCTGCGGGTCATCGTCGTCATCTGGGGTGACGGGAGAAATGAAACTTCATTGTGCCACATGGATAATCAGATCATCCTATTTGGGCTCTGAAAGTGATGCAGTTAGGATGTATGGGGTGTCATCCCGACCGTTCGGAGATCGAGGGACATGAGTAACTTCCGGATGAGCCGAGAACCGGCCCATTAACTAGAGAGTGCACTCCAACAATGGTACGAGCCCTGGCTTTCTAATGACATAGTAACTATTAATCTTCTTGATGACTAGTTTGGAATCCCCTTTCACATGAAAATGGGTCACATCAATCTCGAAGGCCAGATTGAAGCCGGTGATAAGAGCATGATACTCCGCATTATTGTTGGTGCATCCTTCTAATAATAGGAATGTGTGTGGAAGAATGGATTGTGTCAGAGTAATAAATATGATACCTAGGACTACTCTATTGAGTCTAGGATCATTGAACCTTCTACCGGTGGGGCTTTGGGAAGCACCATCGAAGTGTATCCGCTAGCACGGCATGGCTTGGTCTACCGAGAGGATCGCCTCATCGAGGAAATAAAATTCTAGGGACTGGTCAGTAGAAGTCGGATAGGTAGAATGTAAGTCTTCCAATGCTTTCCCCTTAACAACCTTTTGAGGGACAAACCTGATGTCTAACTTCTAGAGGATTACCGCCCACCGAGCTATATGGTCTGTCAACATGGGATGGTTCAATATGTACTTCAGTGGATCTACCCGGGACACCAGCTGTACCTCGTGGTATTTCAGGTATTTTCGGAACTTCTGTACTGCAAATACCAGTTCAAGGCAGCTCTTTTTGATATGGGTGTATATGGTCTTCATATCAAGGAGCATGTGACTGAGGTAGTAAAGGTTTTTATCCGTCCCCTCATTGTTCTTCTGGGTGAGAAGGGCACCGAGAGATCATTCCACGGTGGTCACATAAAGGACCAGCTGTTTTCTAGATACTGGTGGCATTAAGACCAGAGGCTGGAGCAGATACTGCTTGATTTCTTCAAATGTAGTATGACATTCCGCATCCCACTCATAGAGTGTGCCTTTCTTCATAAGCTAATAAAAGGTCTTCCAATTTCTGTCTAGATTCGCAATGAATTGACGAATGTAGGCTAAGTGGCCTTGGAAACCTCGAAGCTCTTGGATATTGCTTGGAGGATACATCTGGATGATAGCCTATATATTCACTAGGTTGATCTCGATGCCCCTATATCTCACAACAAATCCAAGAAAATTCCCTGAGGTAACCCCAAAAGTGCACTTCAAAGAGTTCATCTTTAGGTGATAGGAATAGAGGAAGTCGATCACTTTCTCAAGGTCTTTGAGATGGTCCTGGTGTTGGAGATATTTTACCTCTATATTTTCCACATAAAATTTCACCAATGTCCCAAGGATTGGATTAAATATGCGATGCATGGCCCGCTTATGGGTGGAACCAGCATTCTTTAAACCGAAAGGAATGACTTGGTAACAGAAAGTACCTTGTGGTGCCCTGAAGGCTATAGAATCCTCATCCTCATGGTTCATTCGAATCTGGTTATACCCGAAGTACCCATCCATGAAGGAGAGGGCTTGGAACCTGGCTATAGCATCGATCAACAATTCTTTCATAGGGAGGGGGAAATAATCCTTTGGACGGTGACGGTTGAGATCCTAGAAGTCAATGAAAACTCTAATCTATCTATTCTTCTTCCTAACTGGTACAGTGTTGGCCAACTTTTTGGGTTACTGGACCTCCTTAACAAAATTGGCTCTGATGAGCTTGTTAACTTCGGCCTCGACCATGGCACCGTGAGAAAGGTTCATCTTTCTAGGAGGTTGCTTGAACCCACGGTAATTTTCTAGAAGGCCGGGGTGGTGGATGTCTACCTGAGGATCTAGTCCATGTATCTCATCATAACTCCAGGAAAAAACATCATGGTACTGTTTAAGTAAGTCTATGTACCACTTTTTCTCCTCAGGGGGCATGGAGGCACTGATCAATGTGGGTCTTGGGTCTGCCTAGCTAACGAGGTTCACCTATACAAATTCATCAACTATGGTGGAGACTCCATCTTCAAAGGCGGGAGGATCATCCTATAAATACTCTTATCCACTTATGTAGGAGGGGTCCTCAGCGAGAGGAGTTACTTCCGAGTTGGAAGCTCCCGATCGGAGGCTGGTACCAGCCTGAGTGGCATGGGATACTATATCAGATGACTCTTGTGCTATAGCAACCATATCGGTGAAGGCTTCTGATCTGATCCCATCTGTTCTTTGGCCCAAGGGGCCATGCTTGATGATTTGAAAGCAGTAATGGTGCATCATATTGATCTGGTTAATCCCAGTCCGACGGAACAAGAAGGTATAACATATTTTCGTTTCCATGGGGCTGACATCCCTATACCTCCTGGGAGTAGGAGGCTCCGGGATCACCTGAGCCTGATTTGTATAAGATTAGGAGGTGATTTTCCACTGTCGCTTATACTTGCAAATTTGTTTCCCCCTATTCCCATACACAACAAATCATTGTCCCATGTATGGCATTTTAGCCTCCAATCGGTGGATTGGAAAGACGTAGGAATCATCTAGATCTATCCATGGGTCAGTCGTAGTTGTGTCATGCTCGACCTCATTGGTCTGAATCTGCTTTTCCTTTCTCTTATAGTAGTTTTCATCCAGATAGTGTGCTTCACAAGAGGCAAAGGGAGATGTTTCACCTTTAAGCACACCCACTCAACCATTAAGTGAGTACTTGAGGAACTAGTGATATGATGAGGGAACCTCTGCATACAAGTGGAGCCACGGACTTCCCATCAACGCACTGTAGGCCATGTCCTGGAAGACAACAATAAATTCGGTGCTGGCGACAAGGCCACCAAACTGGTTCTTCAAGCGGATATTGTCGACCGATGTCTATTCTGTCCTATCATAGCCTTTTATTCTTAGGTCATAGGGGCTCAGATCATCTTCATACAATCCCAGTTTTCGGATTTTCTGAGTTGGGATTAGGTTGATCCCATAACCCATGTTGACGAGACAGCAGCGGACCTCCACGCCATTGAACTAACCGGTGATGTACAGTGTCTAAATTTCCTCCTATATGGGGGATCCTTCATCTTCTCCAGATAACTAGATGATGGAATGGAATTCATCATTCTCGATTGCCTCAGCATGGAAGGCTTCTACGGCTGCTACTTTCGTATCAAACTGGAGGGGGCTCCTAAAAGCCTCAATGAGGGCTTCACATATGTCTGTCGATAGGAGAAGAACCTCAATGATGGAGAGCCTTTCTAGAATTCTGGAAAGATTCTTGAGGAAGTCATACATTCATGTCAGACTTGAACTTCTTCTTACAGGAGGTTGATCTATGACAAGAGGTATGGTGGGTCCTGCTAGCTGGACCGGCAGTTGACTGGTTCTAGGATTATCCCATTGTTCACTAGTTGAGGTTGGTATAGTGGCTACCAAAAAAGGGCCAAAAGACTGATATCGGTCCATAGGGAAGTGTATCTGGTCATGATGAGGTCTGGGTAGCTATTCCTGATCCAGTAGCATGAATGGCGGTGAAGGCGGACCTGATGTCACCAAATGAGAGGGTTTCTGTAGAGACCCAAATCTTGACGTACATGGACATTACATTACTTTGGCGGAATACTTATTACATAACAAAAACAGACACACAAGGACCGTAATAGTTTAGTGTCTTTGGAAACTCAGAATATAATCTTCTAATCGTGGTGAAAGATCTTCAACATCTCCCATAAAGATCTTCCCATTTTTTTTCTTACCTAAAACCTTTCTTTATATCCTGGGGAAAAGAAAACATAAAAGGGGTGATCTCAAATTCCTAGTAAGGGTAAACATAGTGAACATAAAACAATCCATAAACATTTGAATGCAAAAACTTGAACATAAAATCTAAACATCAAAATCCTGAGCAAAGACATGAATCTTTGAAGTACATAAGGCACATATCATAAGGGAACATCAATCCTGATAAAATAGCATGGGAATAAAACATGTAATTTGGGAAACCATTCAGCACTTGTTATGATTTCCATAGTAGCCAAGGCATTGCTTCCAAGACCATCTTAGTGGACAAAGTCCCTTTTTGAATCGAGTTCACTCCTCATTTCAGTCCTGTAACACTGAACCAGAGTAACTTACTGTTCTAGACATGTCTATATCATGAGATATAAATCTTTACCCAATGCATTGGAGGGAGATACAGTTCCCACCCATCTCATAATGAAATCATTCTTACTTGTGCCACAAAATAAACTTAAAACATTCATCAAAACCCAAAGAATAAAATGGGTTTCATAAAAATCATCCCATCATCTCATAATTCATATAAAACAAATGGAAATTTCATCATAAGAAAAGTGAAACCATGTAAATCATAGATACATTAAACTTGAAACATACACATATGAAATAATGTCATCTTAGATGGAAAATGGTTTTGATAAAACATTTGAAATAAATTCTTGAGGAAAATATCCTTTCTTCATTCAAAATCATTTTCTTCTCCAAAAATGCCATGCACTTTTAAAATAAAAGTATTTTGTTGAAAATAGTCATAAAATATTGTAGACTAAGCTTCATGAAAAGGAGACGTTATGAAACCGTAAAAATCCGTTCACGCCGTATAAGTTAAAAATAACATTCTTCTCGTACTTTTGTCAGAAAAGTCAAAAAGTACCTTGTAAAAGAAGGATTCCTTGCATACCATGTAGTAAAAGTAAAAAATGGGTAAAAAGGACTTGAAACATACATGAAACCATTTTTATAAAATAGGGACATGGATGATAAATATAACCCCAGTAAATACTTACGAATAAGCAATCTCGGATAAAAATGAGATTGCAAAATTATCCCTTACCTTAGGTCTGATATGCTTTGTATGATTCCAAACCTCCTGTATAATGATTTAAATAATTTCATTGACTTATTACATAATAATATTCATTTTTATTATATCATATATGGTTCACTTATGACTTTATATTTCCCGTTCTTTTGTAAGTTCCATGTTAAAGCAGCGTTTTGGGTTAAATCGTTTTATTTATCGTACGTGTTTGGACTTGTTGTTCTTGATATTATTACTAATTATATATTGATTTAATTACTTAAAGAATTTAAATCATGATATATATATCATATATTCAGTATACATAAATATATATAATATATAGATAAATGAAATGAAATACACCATTCATGGACACGGTAGGTCGTACGTACGCATGAACGCTGTTTTCTTTTCGTTATTGACTTGAATGGAAGTAAGTAGATGAAATATATATATGTATATGTATACATAAATTCAGTAGCTTCATTTTGTCATATATTTCATTATTATTCATTATATATACTTTATAATCATTCTTGAATGGTTAATCATGGAAAATGAATCTCACCGCGTTCGTGGAGACGGTGTTCCATACGTACGCACGAGTGATGATATCATTCCCATGATAGTGGAATTGTATTGAAGTGTATGTATAATATTACAGAATCAGTATCACTTTACAATAACCATATATAGTTATTTATTTACACCATTATACCCATCCATGTAAGGTGGTGGTCGAAAACAGATTACACCACGGCGTGGAGACGGTATTCCGTACGTATGCACGCGCGGTGATTTCGTTTTTCGTAGGATGGATAGATGGTGAAATAGGGTTGTTTCATACTTATAATAACATATCAGTATATGAGTGATACATATGTTATTACTTCATAATGAAACAACTAAAGAAGAAGAAGTAGAAGAATAAATAAAGTTGAAAGAATCGGTAACAGATATTACCTCTTCTTTCGACACGCCTTTTTGAAAGCTCATCTTAGGGAACTAAGATTGGTCTTTGAAAAAGACCATAACCTCTAGGATGTTTCTAGGGAAGTGTAGAAGAGAAATTGTCAGGGGTTGGCCGAGCTTGAAGGCTCAAAGTGGTGTGAGGAAGAGAGGGAGGAGGTGCCCTTTTATAAGGGAGGAGAGGGGCAACTTTGGAAATACCAAAAATATTATTTTATTATAAAGTCATATTCGGTTTTTAATAGCTCCAAATTTATTTATTTCTAAGATAAGGTGGGGATGGTTCTAAATACTCTCATCCAACAGAATTTATACAAGTTTAGGTTTCTATTTTAACCTTATCACTTAGATTTAACTTTAAGTTAAATAATTTTCTTTTACTGTGTCTTCTTGTTTTCTTACACTATAAGGTTAATAAAATTACAATAACAAGTCAAAAGAACCCCAGGTTGTTTATTATTAATATATATATCTTTATATAAGTCATTTTGCCAAACCTTAGATTTTTAGGAATAAAATATCAATTAATAATATAATATTTGTTTTAAAAACTATTTTATGTCAATTTTGAAACTATTTGGTAATTGATTTTTGTGAAAATCATAACAAAATGATTAGTTAAAAAAATTAATCAAATAAATACTGAAATGTCATATTAACCTATAAAATTATTTTAATTCATTAAAAGTCTCAAATTACATTTATTTTGGTTTTTATAACATCAATTATGTCAATATTTCATTAATAAGATAATTACTGCATCATCATTGTGTCATAAATAAATTAAATTATTTAATGTCTAAAAATTATAAATAAAATACAATTATGTAGGAAATATTTTTATCTTTCTAATGAATATTTATAGTCGAATTTATCTTATGTAAAACCCTATATTAAAAATGTTTTAGTTATTAAACGTTGATTTTAACTATTTTAACTATTTTTTAAATAAAATAATATTAAATGTCCTAATCAAATCCAAGTGGACCTAAATGGTCATATTTTATTCATAAGGTTTTTTTGGGTCTAATTACACTTATCCAATAGAATTATGACATGTGTTAGGGTAATAATAATATCATTTTCACCCTTAATCACCCTATTTACTTTTAACCGTGGTAAAAAAAAGAAAAAGTTACTATTCACCAAAAATTATTTTCATCTCATTGAACCACATTTCAGTCCTTGATATTAACCTTGTCTCTCGGAGTTTCTAAATTCCACTCACAGAAGCGATAAAATTAAGTTTTATGTGAATTTGCAAATTTTCCTAGGAGGTGGGTAAAAGACGGTGAAAAGTTCAATAAAATTTTTATATATCTAAAATTATTATAAAATCACTCCAATGAATTAAATTGAACTTATATAGGTATTATGTATCAATTTTTACCTAAAATAAATTTAATTAAAATAAATAGTTATTTAAATAAAAAGTCGGTTTTTAAATAGTAACCTAGTGTTTTCACTATTCATCAAAAATTGACAGCTTTCAGAAAAATACCAAAAATTCACCCTAGGCTAATTTCAATATTCTAAAACCAAAAATGAAGTCCATTTTGAATGTTAAAATTTATAAAATTTCAAAAAGTGGGTATTACTATTCATAACGGCTAGTTTATATAACATATCATTGTTTAGCGAAACTCGGTATTGCGTACAACACACGCTGTCGTGGAAGGTCGTAATTGCATGTAATGCAGCCAAGTCAGGGATGCGTGTAGTGAAAGCTCATTTTTGTGTATCTTACAACACAAGACATCGATAAAATTAAAAATAATATTTTTCATAAAATATCAGGGTGTTACAGTTGCACTTGCTGAGCTCTATGCTGAGCATGTTTCCTGGTTTCAGTAGCATGTATGGACTAGCTTGACGTACTGACCAAAGCAATACAACGACCCATATCGCCACGGATCCACCAACACTAACGAAGGTTGGGGAAGTTGGGAGGGTCTGTCTAGCACTCCTCATCATCAGGAGTCATGTAGGGGTTTACCATCTCTACAGTATTAACATGGGCATACCCATGACTGTCACTTGAAGATTCATACGCTACTGGGTGGATTCTAAGGAGTGATCTCCATCTCCGATGGAATGAAGTTGCTGAGAGTATGGGATGACTATGGAATCAGCGGGGGACTTTGTTTTCCCTTGCGTCATCGACACTTTCTTTTCTGAGAGGAGGATGGTTGAGATGATGATGTAGAAGTAGTGGTTGTGGCTTCTG
Source organism: Viscum album (assembly GCA_963277665.1). Lineage (NCBI taxonomy): Eukaryota > Viridiplantae > Streptophyta > Magnoliopsida > Santalales > Viscaceae > Viscum > Viscum album. The sequence continues at coordinate 212,082,074 of OY728123.1, forward strand.
AAGGCTATAGCCGATTCAGGCATGAACGGATGACACCATGGGAATGGGAAACCGTTTTACGATCCATTCAGTCGTCATACTTCTAGGACCCATGGTTAGAAACTTGATGCCACTCTCTCTCGTTGTCACTGCTGTTATCTGGCCTCACAAAGATACACACCACATGTGTCGGGATTGGGCCAAACTAAACTATGTTGTTATCCACCTGGTCTTTGAGGCAGCCTTTGAACACATAGCACTATTTTAGAGTGTGCCCCAGGATCCAGTGATAAGGGTAGTAGTTTGGGCGATGAGTGAGGTTCTCCTCTTCTGGACTTCTATATCAAGAAAATGTATGACCCCCTGCTCTAAGGCGATGCAGAAGTAACAGGGGACCTGAGCCTCATTGAACGAGTAGGTCCAATTTCTTCTATCCGGAAAGGGGGGCCTTGGAGCTTGACCCTAACGAGGAGCTATAGGAACCTGTCAAGGAGGAGGTTCCTGGTTATCTAGCCTAGGTGGTGGCGGTGCATTATGCTGGGGAACCTACCAATTCTGAGGTGGGCGATGCGGGGCTGGAGGTTGCGCCTGAGGTTGAGGGCCTCTGCGAGGCTATAGATCCAGCTCCACTGGTAACAATTCTAGTTGTCTTGGGGCCTCTATTTGGGCCACTGTGGTGGGATCGGCTCTGGAAGCCCTTCTTGTAGGGATTGCAAGAGGCAATGAGCGTGCTTACTTATCCTACTGTAGGGATTCCTCTAGGAATTGGTCCTTATTAGAGAAGTCTCGGAATCCACCGGGGTGGTTCTTGGTGATCAAAGAGGGGACCAGTTCCATCTTGACATTCCCTACGCACATCGTCAGAAATTTCTCTTGAGTCAGCGGCATGTCAAGGGAGTACGTGAGCCCTTTCCACTGGAAAAAAAGTATGAAAAATTCTCATCAAGCCTCTTCTTTCACTTGAAGAAGTCTACAATACTCTTCTTCTAGGTGGTGGAACTGAACTAGTAGTGGAATTTCCTACAGAGGACTTCCCAGCTGGCTACTGATCTGATGGGGATCTGGCTATACCAGACGAATGTCGGTCCCTCCAATGTCATCACAAAGTTTGGCAGCTTCTTGTTGCGCTGGGGTCCCCAACATGGGACTACACCTTGAGATGAAGTGGGCCAAGTTTTGTGGCAGGTCACCTATCTTGTTGAATGGGGAAAAGGTGGGATTCTCAAAACCTGGGGGTGCTTGCATATCATCCACCCATGCTAGATATGGATTTCCATCAGGTGGGAGTGTCACCTTTCATGTTTCCAATGCCTCGAGGCGAGCAATTAGGGCTGCCATCGGATCATCTAGGTGGGGGTCCCTATCTTGATGAGCATCCCTAACTACCAATGAGTAGGCAGGCTATTTAACATGATAAGGCGGCTCAAGGGATCATGGAGCAACTGGCGGAACGGACTATGTGGAAGCTGGGGGAACTTGAGCACGGTCCTGAGGGTTTCCACACTACTCAGGAAGATTTGTTGATGTGTATCGTGCTCTCTTTCCTTAAGCTCCGTCCTCAACCCTATCTGTGGGAGCAGGATGGTCAGGGTCACCCGGGATTAGTTCACCGAGGGGGAGTTGTGCGTGACCCTACTGTCCTAGCTGAGGATTTTCATATTTTGGTCTTCACTCTATAGCACGTTCATCCAAAATTTCATCAAAATATCTCTTCTGTTCAGCAAGTTGTAGATGCAACATGCCTTTTTTCGGGTTTTCCTCTATCTTCTGCACATAGCCAGATTGGTCAGAGGGTTTGGAGGCTCCGAGATTATCTTTACCATTTCCATGATTCTAGCTAAGAACTAATGCCTCGATGGGCATAGGGAGACCAATTAAATTTCTCTGTTGGTGAGTAACCATTTCCGATGGATCCAATAGTGGTGGAACACCCTCGACGGGGGGTAGGAGGTCCCCGTCAAGGAGATCTAGCTCATTCTACTCTTCCGATAGGTTTTCCATGTTGACTGTGACTCTACCTAGGGGCATGTCCTCGATATCACCTGGCATGTTGGGTTGTCGCCGAATAGAACTAAAGAGGAGGGCAGCATACTACCCCCAGCCATGGATATGTACGTGGGGAGAAGCCTCTTTGATAATCCAAAGGAGTAATTTTAAACTCTGAATGCACTGGTTCTAGTGAGCCTTATGGTGACCTAGTGACTCAGGGCGCTGGGCCATGGGGAGTGAGGGAAAATCAACTAAACGGTATTGTTCACCGATATCCTCGAAATACACTTGGATCTTAGGTTAAACCACTCGCTAATGATGAAGATAAAAGTGCATCACCCAGAGGGATTGACGGAAACACTCGACTACCACTGGGATGAGGGATTCCGGCGTGCATAAATTCAATGCTGCAAAGGTCCAAAACATCTTAGGGAATTGGTTCACTGTGAGTATATTTCATAAGCTCCTCGGCTCAGATTCAGGTTCTATCCCTTCATTTCCCCACTCCTCAACCGGAGACGGCTGAGTAACTTGTAATGGTACTATGGCAGACCGCTGGGATGGTAGGCTAGCCGGTGGAGAATATGGCAAGTGAGAAGACAGACCGCCGCATCTCGGACTATCCTCTTAAGAGTGTAGTGACCTCGACACCACATCGCGGTAGTATGGGATGATAACCATAGTTCCTAGTGTAGGGAATAGGGCTACTGGTGATGGACCATGATGCTTCTTGTCCACCATTGGTTCCTAGAATATCTCTCTGTGATCTCTAGTCGAAGTAGAGAGTGCTTCTGGTGCTGATGGTTGTGATTGCACAACCGTAACCTGTGGGATTTTCAAATTTTCTTCCTCTTGGATATACATGTGGAGGGAGGCGAGAATCTGGTAGACTTCGTATTTAGGGAGTATGAGGCTGATGTGTCTTGTTCTTGCCCAGGGCCTTGACAAAGAGGGTCAAGGGTAGGGTTCCATCGCTGAGTCTTACTCTACTTTGGAATCTGAGAAGTGGACTGGTTTGATCTATGTACGAACCTTCCCAGAATTATTCTTATGGTGGAGACGACCTGCCTTCCTACCCCTGGATGGCTCTTCAGGATAGGGTATATCTCTGGCATGAGGAGGACCCTCGGCCGTACTGGTGCTGGGGAAGAGAGGATTTTTTCCTGAGTAAGCCAAGGTACGAGGAGCATCGGGGAAGATATCAAAGAGGACATGGGGAGGACCTCCTTGGGAAGTGCTGGAGCGGGTAGGACCTCCGTTGGAGCCAATAGAATCACAGGCGAGAACATTGTGCTTGTTTCCCCTAGTGACCTCTGTGGGAGGAAGGTCCTTATACTGGTCGAGCCAAACACGGGTAGGACCTCCATGCTAGGCACTGGTAAAGTGAAGATGACCTCTACCTCTCTGATTTCTAGGGTGAGGATGACTTTTACCTACTGTTATGAGAACATGGGGAGGGCTCCCACATTAGAGAGTGACTGGATGTGCAACATCCCCACCTCGACGGTTTGTGGTAGGAGGAATGACTCCATACCCAGTGTAGTGATCATGGGAGAGACTCTTGTACTGAGTGTTTCCGTCATGGGGAAGACCCTCTTTTAGGTTAATGTTGGCATGGGGTGGACCTCCATGCCAATCTTGGAAGAGGGGAGGTCCCGCTCTCTCGATGGTGGCAGTATTGGGAGGAACTTCATACTGGGTGTCGTCACTGTGGATTAGTCTGCAGCTTCCACTTCATATGCCAGTGACCAAGAGAGTCAACCCAGCCTGCCTGCAGGGCGGTTGGGGACTCGATCTAGGTCGGGTGTATGCCTTCCCATGCTCATCATACATAGGGGTCTTGTTATATATGTCGTTGGCGGCTCGGTCCACGGTATCTGCTGACGTTGACACCCCTTGGAAGGTATCCTCTTCGGCTTGCACCCGACATTAGCATCGGGTCAGACGAACCGAAGCCAGTGGTGTAGGGACATGTCTTACCTGCTCCTCAGCTAGTATGACTAGGTAGCAGTGCTAGAACAACCTCATGGGAGCCCTCACTGGGATCCCTTGGATTGGGATCCTTGTTGGACGTACCCGGACATCCCCTACCTCATCGGCATAGGGGAGGGAGTCATCGGGGCATTCCTGGGAAAGGCTACCGAAGCGATTATGTGTAGGTGTGGGGATCAGGGGCTCCCTGTGCGGCCCTTGGGGACGACGGTGGTGATGAGGCGCAAATGCCTCCAGGTACTTGCGGACCATACCCCGATTTGGGATAACACCCTCCTCCTCATACTAGCGTACAAAGTCATTGATCACCCTCCGCTGAATAAATTCAGTGGGGGAGATGGGGTGTGGGTTCCCAAAAGCTGTGGTGGTGGAAGTCGTCGTAGAAATAGTGGATCCACACGGGGTTGCCGCATTGGCATTGCACCTTCCCCTACGTCATTGGGTAGAGGGTGGTCGGTTTCTTGGTGCAGCATCTTGGTTCCTAAAAAGCAGGGTTATTGAACCATTAGTTCTGAATCAATGAAATCGACATCTAGTGCCCTAGAGTCATTCCGTATTCCATGGCTGGTAAGAATGATCCATGTTGACAACATCTCGGACAGATATTCCCAAAATTTTGAATGCCCCAACTTTTGGGGAGTTTCACGCAAGGCCTGATATTTTCTTGGAAGGACCTGGCTCTGGATAACTAGATCCAGTGACACATCAATCCACTGATTTCTTGAATTCTACTAATCTCCACATTGAGGAGAAGAACTTCACGTCGGGTTCACCATTTCTGTTTCTGATGCTTTCGTCAGGGCACACGCGTGTTCGTCTGGTTTGAGGACGATGGCATTGTTTGTTGCCCTGCATTCCCACCTTCCAAAGTCTGGTGGTATCCTTTCCTTGTTCAGGGAGTTTTCTCCTCGATCAAAACGAGATGATGGGATGTCGATTCTTCCTTCTGTGGATTCCTCCTCAGAACTCGTCACCTAGTCTGAGTCTCCCTTATAGATTTAATATATTGTTCGTGAAACTATTCTTGGAGCCATATCTTCATGAACACCGGTTAATTACGCTGCTTCTGTCGGGACATTCCAAGGGTTCCATCCAGGGAAACAACCTTCAGTTAGTGGAGTAGTCATGTTGGACATCACTGGCATGTCTGTACGCTGGAAGACTAGCACATCTGGGTTTTCTACCCCTTATTATAGGTCTTCTCGAGGGAGCAGAATCCTGATACATCCCACGTTGATTGTGGGTAATTATATGCCATAGGCATGTCTCTGAAGATTCCCTCATCTTCCTATGTTTAACACATGATATTCCATGAGTTTAATGTCTAGTAGAGGTGGATCAGACTGATCAGAACATAGACTAGAGTGGATCAGATAGGTGAAACCCCTGGAGGGAACATTGATGTCAGGTCTAATGCATGGTTAGTTACCCAGTTACTACTAGTACTATTGAAGATGTGAATTGGAATGATCTCACTGGAATGTGGTGGCCCGGGTAAGAATCAGGATGAGTGATGGGTGGTTAAGTGAAGTGGATGGATATTGAGATGGAGCCGACATGAGGAAAATGGTGATGTTGGGATTGAGCCTTGAAGAGACTTCCTACGTATCCCCGTGGAAAGGATTCAAAGTCCTCATAGTTCATCTTGAAAACAGATTACCGCTAATTGGGGTTCCAACGACTTACCGCTGATGGGGATGAAAATGGATTACCGCTGAAAGGGGATGAACCTCAGGGAGGCTTCCTACGTACCCTACCTAGGAGATAGGGATCAAATCCCACGTAGTTCCAAAAATTATATTGGTGAACCAACGTGAAGGGAGTCGAGACCAATGGTTTTTGGGCTTGAACCTCTGGGAGGATTCCTACGTACCTTTCCTTGGTAAGGATCAGAGTCTTCATAGTTCTGGAAGGTGTGGGTGAACCGACGTGAAGGGGGGTCAGAGTGACCGGGTGTTGGGAATGAACCTCAGGGAGGCTTCCTACATACCTTTCCTTGGAAAGGATCAATGTCCCCATAGTTTTGGAAGGTGTATAGGATCGGGGTGTGCGTAGAGGAAAATGACTCGATGATATACTGGGGCTTGCACATGGTTGCGAGCTCGGGTTGGTCTGATGCCACTAGGACGGACCAAAGATATGGGTCCCAACAAAGGGGGCGACATTGACTTACCGTTGGGTTTAGGTTGACAACGACTTACTTCTGAGTAGGGGTTGCAATGGATTACCTCTAGATGAAGTTCAAAACGGCTTATCGTTGGGTAGGGGATCGCAACGGCTTACCGCTGGATGGGGAACAAAAGGGGCACATAGTTTAACATCATGCAGGACGGGGGTGGACCAATGTGAAGGTGGTCAGAATGACCAGGTTTTGGGATTGAACCTCAGGGAGGATTCCTATGTACATTTCCTTGGCTAGGATCAAAGTCCACGAAGTTTGGGATAGTGTTAACTGATGTGAAGGTGGTCCGAACCAATGGGGTGTTGGTCTTGAACCTTAGGGAGGCTTTCTATGTACCTTTCGTTGGAAAGGATCAAATTCCATGTAGTTAGTAAGGTTATAACCGACGTGAAGGGGGGTTGGAACCAATGGAGTTTTGGGCTTGAACCTCAAGGAGGCTTCCTATGTACCTTGCCTTGGAAAGGATCAAAGTCCCCATAGTTTGTGATGGTGGGAACTAACGTGAAGGGGGTCAGAACCAATGGGGTGTTGGGCTTGAACCTCAGGGAGGCTTCTTACGTACCTTTCCTTGGAAAGGATCAAAGTCCTCATAGTTGAGGAAGGTTTGTGTGGGGATTACACTTTGAGCTTCCCAGAAAGGATGTCTTGGTCGATTCTTAATCTAACACCACGTGAGTCATTTTCGGTGTGAGAAACAAGAGGCAGCAAAGACCTGACGATCATGTCATGATAGGTGCATCTGTGGGAAGTGGAATGAGGCTTACACGTGGTTAGCGGCCCAAAATGGAAACAATAGATTACATGTGGTTAGCATCCCAAGGAGATGGATACTAGGACTTACTTCAGGTTGGAGGCCTAGATTGTGATAAATCCCAGAGGGAGAGGGAAGGGATAACAAAGTCCATATCCCCGTCTCTACTCTTAGTCTTCGGCATGGATGAATAGAGGAGGAGTAGGGGTTCTGCCTCCTACAAGAAAATATAGGGTCTTACACCAAGATGGTTTCCCTTTCCCTGTGGACAGACACCACTCTGATAAGAAGGATATCATTCCTTGTGAGGAATGGTCACACTCCCATAGAGACGATCGGGCGTAGAGAATGTCTGAGACGGGGTGCCCTGCATAGAGTGAGTGGGTTGAGGTCACAGTTTAACATCATGTGTTGAGAATGAGGGTGCTTGGCAGTTTAACGTCCTACATATCAGACGAGATGGTTTCACTCTGCACCCCTAGGACTTATATGACTGGTACCTCCCACCCCTCATGGAAGGGAAGGCATCAGCAATGCCGTAGTGAGGGGGTGTTATGGAGTGATCCATTGAGGGGTCCACGTTATCGTGGCTATGTGAAGAAGAAATAGATGTTAGCGTGCCTATGCGAAGAATCATGAGGTGAATCAATGAAACAGGAATTAGAATCCATGGGACTTTGAAATCTCTACGTGCAAACCTGGAGGGTCACACTGGAAAAGAAATTGCAGAGAAACGGGGCCCATAGGTAGAGGCCTTGTGAAGCTCTGATGCTCCACATAGTGAAGGGGCTTCGTGAAGGGGTATGATTCATGAATTGAAGTGTGACAGCCTAAGCATAGGGAATAGGTGAATATGGAAGGTTCTTCGTGAATTATAATGGCATTCGAGGAGAAATTCCTAGCGAAGAAAGGGTGCCTCGTGAAGTGTAGGATTGTGAAGCAAGGTTCTTCGCTAGGCATAGTGTCACTGCCTTAGCATATGGGTCACATGCGCAAGAGGGGTGCTTCGAAAAGCATAAATTCTCCACGATGACCTAGGTCCCCTTGGGGATCCCTTTCCTTCGCGGAGGCCTGTGGGCTCCATGAAAGGCATCCCTCTCTAAATAGGGGATGAATTAAAGCAATGGGGAGGCACTTCGCGATGCAAAAATACCCCGAGCAACTCATGGTGTACAATGCATGAAGTGCTTCGCAATTAGGGATCTATAAAGTTGAAAGTTCATATGATCCATTCGTTGGGCTCGAGGGGATCCCTGTATTTATAGGCAAGAGGCGTCGCGAAGCAGATATTGCTCAGTGTGAAGATGAAGCTTGCTCCGTAGCGGGATCACGAACATCAAATAGGGTCATGTAGTATCATGCCTCCTTGCTCCATGGCGGGCTCGTGAATGTAAAAGGGGTTCATGAGGTAATCCCGCCTCTTTGCTCCGCGGTGGGCTTGCGAACATCAAAGGGGTTCACGTGTCATCCATCCTCCTTGCTCCGCAGCGGCTGCGGGGCCATCAGGGCCCCGCGAATGGGCTTCATGAGGCATCCCCTAAGGTTTTCTGCTTGTTCTTCTTCTTCCGAAATTTTGGTGCCAACAACACTACTTCTAGTTTATGAATAGTATTCACTGCTATCGAGATAAGGTCCTAGAGGGTCACATACAATATCATATTCAAGATTCTTCCCTATTCTGGTGAATATGTGTATAAGACATAGTGAGCCCCACCATAAGTTTCAAGAGTTGTCCAAGTATTAATGATCAATAAAAAATAAATAAATTCATATTATTCTAGTATAGAATAATTGGATTTAATTTATTTATTAAACATATTCTCAATGTATTAAGTGAATAAAAAGAAAATATTATACAAAATAATACTATTTTAATATTCAAGGTACATTTAATATTTTTGTAATTTAAATTGGAGTTAATTAATCTATTTAATCATGTAATATATTTATTATAAATTACAAGTGAAAAAAATTATATTATGACACAATTAGTTCATTATAACATGTCATGTATCCCTTATTTAGTGGGTGTTGGATATACGAGGTTTGGGGGACCCTTTTAAGGAATTTTAACTCCCACTATATAATTAGTGTAGAAACTCATTTACAATGACTATTCATTCACTTAAAATTGATATATCCTCTCTCTCTTATCCTCATATCTTATAAATAGAAAGGCTCCATCAGATCTATGGATCCAAAAACACCTTTTTATATTTAAGGGACGGTATCATGGTGATCATCGTGACATCAAAGTAATCATCATATCTCCATGCTATCACCTAAACATAAATTATCAGAATCTACATAGATTCTTGAAGCATTTTTGGATGATCAAGAGGTATTTAAGCTCATATACTTTAAGCAATGATCGCTACTGATGAGCTGCAGTTGAATGTGCCACAAATTCAAACAAGTTAACCATTATGTTTTATTATTATGATTAATAAATTCATTTGATATACTAGGGCCTATACTAGGGACCAAATAGTCAAATACAATGAATTTCCATTGCTTTGGGGATGAAAAATTTTAAATCATCAAACCACCGGCTTTTGTAGTGTTCCCTAGTACCAACATAAAAATATTTTCTAGGTACTTGGTCCATTTCTTGGCTACCAATGGATTAGTATTTCCATTGAATGATGGATATTGTTGTCACATATAGTGTAGTAACATATTTACACCGCATTATGAATTATTAGTTTAATCAATGCAAGTGACATTATTACTCTTAATTTGGGTCAACTGGCCTAATATAGTTATGATCTAATAAAAATTAACTCCATCCTCATTGACTTGATCAGGAGGAACATCCCTATATTACCTACGGGTGTTGATACTATTATCATTCCTACTATTAGTCATCATCACTTAACAATGTAATACACATAATTAGTCCAAGATATTTAATTGTAAAATAGAATTCTTATTATATTTTATAGCAGAATATTCCTTAAAATATTAAGTTTTTTTCAAAATATTTGGTATATCTAACTAGGTTCCTCTAAATCTAGTCAACACGTTTTCTTATAAAAATACTCTAATACCAATGGTAAAAACTCAGTCTCTATAAAACAAACAACTTAGTAGTCTAGGAATACTAGGTACTTACATATTTTTCACATTACACATGAGAATATAAAATATATAATAATACCCCGTGAGAACATTATAATCACTTCTAGTAGATCCTTGTAAATTACACATAGTTATTTTCTAGGTTTCTTGTGGAGAGTAAAAAAAATAAGGGTGAGCTTATATGCTTTGTAAGGAGTAGATTACAATGGATGTTATCATTCTGTAATAATAGAATACATAGTATGGAATAAATAAATGATCAAAACAATTCCATAATCAAATAAAACTGAGGGAATATTACATCCATGACAATAAATAAAAACATGGATAATGATTAATGATCTCATGTTGATGGAATTTATAATTTTTTACACTATAATCTTGTTTTCAAGGACTTTTTCTAAGACATTATGTATAAACAGGTAAGGCATATACCAATCCCCTAGATATTTTGTCTCATAATGCCTATTGATGCATAGAAGGGATATCTATACTGAGCCCCTCCAATCACTAATTAAGTCTAATGAATTAATTATATAAATGAATGAATGAACTATAAAATACATAACCATCATGCCTTAGTAATTAATAAACATCTGTATTGAAATAAAAAGTTTCTAGAATTTCAATATTTACCCAATCAATAAACAAAACAAATTTATGAGACTAAATCCATCAAAATAATATTGTATAAGGTAATGGTATATTGTAGTGTAAATAATTTCCCAAATCAATAAATAAAATAACGTAGATGTCTATGATAATAACCCATAATCAACATAGAAACTATGAGGTTTTCTCAATGTAATAGGAAGTATCCTTATCAAATAAATACATATAAGGTGGTGGATAGGGTACTTTAAAAGTGGTGGGTTATCAATAGAATATAGTTTATGAGTTAATTAGAATAAAATAATATGATAATAAAGTAATAGTATGAAAATACTTCAATAAGTTTCATAATGAGTGTGTGAATTATCAAAGGCATATTCCTCGGGAGGGTCTAGCTAGGTGGGGAGTCTTAGGCCCATTCATCATATGTCAGGTGAAGACTGGAATGATACTTAGCCAGCCTTTTCTTAGTGTGATTACACCTAGATACATTTTTTTCATTATTACATCCACTTAATAGTATCTAAAAAGATTTAATTTATAATAAAACCACACACACACTTTACATTCCAAGATTTAGGATTCTCTGAATTATGAAGGATTTAAATAACATTTCAATCAAAATCCATTGAAGTATTTAATTTAAAATATAAAATTAAATACAATTCATAATTATATAATCGTGATTTAAAATATTGAAATGTATTCTAAGTACACCATTCAATATAAAACATGGTTTATAACATAATCATGTCTCAAGGAATTGAAATTTGATTCAAAGAACCCTTACCTTTATTCTCACATAGTTGGATGTGTTATATCATCATGTATAAAAAAAAGCTATCTTAATTACCTAATTTGGAAGACTATTCATACTTATAAGCTTTTTCAATTTCATTTATAATTATTCTTAACATTTTTATTAGTTATTTATTATCTATTTTCAATATTGGGTGTGAGTAATCTTTATCATTTTGAACTAGTTTCATAATAGTGGTATTGTTATCCATTACTCAACCAAATTTCAACCTTATTATATCATACAAGGTATTGAAAATAATTATTTATAATTATTTATAATGTCATAATTTCATTATATGGGATTTTTGGTTATGATGCTTAAAGATGAAATCAGTGATGAGCATGTTTCAGTGATTATTAACAAACAGACATTGGTATCATGACTAATGAGGATAATATTAAATATATAATTACATAAATAAAATAAAATATTTATTTATTTATTTATTTATATAATATATTTCAAGAAATTAAATTATCATAGTCATCCATGATATAAATTTATTTCATTATTCATGTAGGCGGTTAAACTGACCCAAGCAAGAACATATCATAATTAACGGATGATTATGAAGTGATTAAGTTGTAATATCATTATACCAGAATCATAATGAACTTATTTAGTGTTTATTATTGTGATATATCATAACTATAAATAATAATAATAATAATAATATGACCTATACGAAGTTATTATATAGTATAAAGATATTATTTGTGTTCTCTTATAACGCTCTTTTAGATGGTAGAATTTACTAGTTTTTTATTGATCATATTGTTAATAGGGTTTAAAATTTATCTTTAAATAACCATAATAACTTCATAAACATCATATTTATCCATTAAAGTAATTATCATTACCATAAATGAAAGGCTCTGATGAAAATTAAGAAAAATGTAAATCATTCATTCCATGGAGACGACAGTCCGCACGTACAAATGGTTGATGATTTCATTTTCCATAAAATTAGAGAAATATGTCATATATATTATCATTAAATAATTTAAAATATGTTATAAATATCATAATTATTTATTAACATCAATATTAGGGCCATCCTTATAAATTGGTTACGGAAAATGAAACATGATGCTTCGTGGAGGTGGTAGTTCGCACACATGTGTGAATATCATTTTTTCATAAAAAAAAATGGGAAAGGGGGTTGGTAGTTATTACCTTAGAATAATAACATTAATTATAAAAATAATAATTATGAAATCATATAGTAATGATACAAAAAATATTTTTAAAAGTAATATAGAAAAGATAAAAAAGATATTAGAAGGAAATAATACTCACATTGAGGACTTGGACTTTCCTTTGGAGGACTCATTAGAAAGGGAGTTATTAGGATAATATCTTGTGAAAAAAATACTAATAGAGTGAAATAAGAATTTAGAGAAAGTAGTAAAGGTATATATTTAAGAGGAAAATTAATTTTTTATTGGGATTGAAGGGGTGTTGAGATATCCCTATTATATGTGGTGGGGATATCATTTTTTAAAATATTTAAACTTAATTAAAATAGGCCACATGTTTAACATGTAAATTGGCAAAAAAAGAAAATATATCATTGGGTGTGATATAAGGTTGATAATTTCTCAACCATTCATTTAGACACATGTTTTAAACATTTCTTTAAGTCCTTTATACTTAAAATTTTAACTTTTACAATTTTTTACTTTCACCTTGGTAACTAGTTTTTACCATTATAATTTAATTTTAAGTCTTAAAAATAAAAATTTCCTTATTAAATAATTGTGACATATAGATTAAAAATATTAAATATACTTTATAAAATAAAATTTATTTGTGTAATAAAACTCAATTTTAACATTATCGCATGTAACATGTAAAACACGTTTTTCAAAAAAAAATGTATATTTTTAAGTATAAAATTGTTTATTATGATATAATTACTAATTTATTTGATTTTAATAACATAAATTGTTTTATTATCAAACAAGTAAATGTTATATGGATTTCAAATCAATATAAAATCAAAATTTCCCAATATAATATTTAATTAAAAAAGACCAAATATAGTTTCTTTTATTGGAATAAAGAAAATGTTAAAAATAGGTTTTATAAATTAAAAATATTACTTTAAAAATTATTTTTGAACTAAATAAACACATATTCGATTCATTAAAAGTATTATAAATTTATAGGTGTTTCTCATATAACAATAAAGTCATAAAACTTACAGTTTTAATAAAAAATTTATTTTTCATTATTCACCTAAAAATAAACTATTTCGGAAAATTCAAAAAATTTCATCCTAACTTAATATTGAAATTATAAATTAATAAATTAATTTAATTTGGTTAATTTAAAATAAAAAATATAAATTTTAAATAAATTCATGAATAATGGCTCCTTAGAGTGCGCATTATGTAATAGTTTTGGGATGTAGTGTTTGCCTACTATATGAGGGTATTGGGTATTACACGCAACTATTTTAATTACAATATTTAATTAATCAGTTTATTATACATAGGTTTTCTACATTAATAAACCTAGAGGCACTAGAAAACAAAATATGGAAATCAATTTAAAAATGATTCTAGTATTATTTATATAATTCTACAAGTTTCCATATTTAAATAGTTTCAATAAATAATAGTAATTAAATTATAAACCTCTTTCATCAACAACATAACATTATATGATTTATGTTGTTTATCCCTTTTATTAAATTAATGCTGATAATAATCAAGAAGAAAACACTACTACATAGATAGAACGTTATATAATAAATAACAAAGGTGGAATCAAGAATAACATAAACTCATGAAACCACAAAATCCCAACCATTTATTTAATTTCTATATCATGAAATATTTATTATTCAAATAATGTGATAATCCCTCATTTCAATTATTTAGAACTTAAAATTATAAAACAAATATATATAATCATAAAATATTGAAAAACAAAGTTACAAACTCCCATTATTATTTTTTATATTTATTTTATAATATCTATATTAATAATATTAAAATAATTTCTAGTATGTTATACTCTTATTATTTGCATTACCATTCCATTATGAATAATAATAAACATTTTTTTGTGTTATTCTCATATTCTGAAATAATATTTAACATTTTACAATTGTGATTCTATCTCTTCCTTTTCCCCGTATAAATTTCATTTCATTCAATAATTAATATTCGTGCGATTTCAAGATTATTCTATTATTCAGGTTAATTTAACTGATCTAGAAAAGGAAAACTAGAGCATGATTCAACCACAATTTCATATAAAATAAAGGTGAATTATCAGATCCCATACTTCAAGTAAAGAAGATTCATGATTTCATTGCACCCAAAATAGAGGTTTATGCATAAAATAAACTCTTAGTAAGATACATTAAAAGGTGAAGAATGGTTTCACAACTCTAATAGGGAAGTTTGGATTTCTTAGACTCAATAGAAAGAAAATAGATCAAATGAGCAGAAGTAATCCTCATTTTGGAATAAAAAATTATGAAACTCTTGGGAGTTTCCAAAAACCACATCAAACATTCCTTTTAATTAAAAATTAATTCTATTTTCCTTATAATTCACATATAAAACTAATTAAAAGGACAAAAATTAAGAAATTAAAATATATAATTAGCTTAATTTATTCAGAATTTGAATCCCCTGTTTTATTATTATTTCTTAACTTCATTAAAATGGATATTTACATCATTTTGTGGAAAACTAGGTATACTGGAATTTTTTCTTATTAAGGGGAAACCCCAAAAAGAGGAGAAACCTTGAGGATAAAATAAATTACATGAAGAAAATTATTGATCATGCATCCATGGTCCAAATACATAGCTAAATAATTGACCGTAAGAAGGGATCGGTCATATAAAGGTATTAACCATGCAACTAAACAAGTGATTACATTACTAAACCAAGTGATGGTGAAATGATAGACCCCATGAAGGAATTATTGTAACAACTCTAATATAGTCACCCAAGTCTTATATTTACTTTATTATATTGGTATATGATATAAGGGATCTCACCATACAGGATTTAATTGTTTTAAAATTTTGGAAAACTAGATAGATACCTCATTCCAAAATTACATTGGAAATATAAAAAACATCATAATAAAGATTCTCTCATCCTTTATATCATTAATAATATCCTTATTCATATCTTAGGTAAAGTAAAAAAATAAAGGCCGGTCCCATATGATCATTAAGGTCTACATAAAATGAAAACTATCATGAATAAATAAGGAATAATCAATAGGGTAGAGTGGATAATCAGAAAAATGCAATTCAATAGAAAACTTGAGTTTAATGATAATAAATAGATAATATCAACATATAAATCAAATTTATAATGTGAAAAAAATTCTTAGTATATTAAATTCATTATTATGGAAATTCTTGGTCAGGGCCTCTCAACCAAGATATTAGGAATCTTATTATCATAGCCTCTCAACCAAGACATCATTATTAATAAATGGGTAGGTGTCAACCAAATACTCATCTAATATTCCAATATTCATAGTTTTCTCATGCAACCTATCAATGCATCTAGGTAATTTGTATACCTAGGCTCCACTCGTTACTTACACGTCCTATTCATTGCTTATATTTTGAATGATCAATACAATTCATTCTCAAAATACCTTATAAGTCAAAAATTATATCTATTGAATCAATAATATGAAACATCAATATTTAATCATCATAAATCATCCTGAGAAATAATTATTATTTTATCATTATATAACATCCCCAGTAACATTATTGAGTGTTTTCATAAATCAAAATACCTTTAAAAGATCACTAGAAAATTTCTTGATAAATATAAAATTTTCTTTTTAAAATCACTTATTCAAAATATAAAATATTATAGAATTTTAGGGTAAAATTAATAGAAATAAACATATAAATTTTTAAATGAATCATCAAAGTAAATAGTAGTCAGGGTGATGGGAAAATCCATTCATGCATTGTATGTTAAAATAAATATTTCGTTCACATTTTTGGTAAAAAGTACCCCATTGAAAAATAGAAAGAAGATTCTTGGTAAAAATTTGAGAAATTAAAAAATGGGTAAAAATGAATTTAATATACATTATTGAGAATATTTAAATCAATATTGAAAACATTTAAACTAAAATATTGTCATTAAATACAAATGATTGGGGAGAAATCTTTAAAGTAAGATTTTTAAAAGAAAGGAACTTACATGTAACTTACATTTTTTATACTTGATCCAACAAGATAATAAATGGAAAATAAAAATTTAACCTCCAAATATAACCATAAGATAAGGAAATCTATTGGTTTTAAGATATTAGGATCATATAATTTTTCTAAAGGAAACCTTTACATAATTAATCTTTAAATAAAATGAGATTTTAAAAGAAATATCTTACCCAAAGTTTGAATTTCCCATTAAGTAATTTTAAACTCATGTATAATAAATTTATATTTTTTATAATTATAAAAAAGAAACATATTTTTTACTTTAATATAATATATGATCCACTTATATCATTCCAACACCATTTTATTAATAATTCTTTATTAAAATCGTTATTTTTGAGTGTTCATTGTTTCATTTTTCATATAAGTTTTGGTCCCGTGGTTTCAACCCTTGAATCTTTTTCATGATTCCATAATATCCAAAATTTTAATAATTATATATATATCATATATATTCATTATATACATATTTATAATAATACATTAATGGTGTACATGAAAAATGGATCATGTCTCTTTGTGGATGTGGTAGTCCACACATACGCATGAGCAACATTGTCATTTTTTTAACGAGTGAAAGAGTAAAAAGGTAAATGATATTATATATTTATAGGAATATAATTATTTAATAAATATAATATATATTAATTATTTCCATCTTTATAACCATCAATGTATAATGGTGATGAAAAAAGAATGACACCGTTATGTGGTGATGGTAAGTCTTATATACGCACGAGTGATTTTTCACTTTCCATAGGATGGAGAGAGGTGTAAAATAGTTTTACTATAATAATAATAAAAACTAAGTATATTTATGATAATGGATTAATTATTTTAGAGTGGTTACAATATATTTATATGAATTAAAATAATAAATATATTTTAAAGAGTCGGTAAAGAAGATTACCACTTCTTTGATAGACCACCTTTAGATCTCGTATTAAGGACTCTTGAAATGGTATTCTAAGAATAAAATAACATAAAATAAAAGTATATTTAATTCTATAATATAATTAGGTATGGTTTAGTCAAGATATATGAATCAAGGTGTTGTAAATAAGAGATATGAGGGTTTTCCTTTTATATTTGGGGGAAGGGACACACCTTGATATTTTTAAAGGATTAAAATATTATTAATTAATATTCATTGAAAAGGTTCCAAAAACAATTATGTTTTAAATAAAAGAAGATAAGG
Organism: Viscum album; assembly: GCA_963277665.1. NCBI lineage: Eukaryota > Viridiplantae > Streptophyta > Magnoliopsida > Santalales > Viscaceae > Viscum > Viscum album. The sequence goes on from OY728123.1 coordinate 212,099,887, forward strand.
TTAGAAATTAGTTCATTATATAATAATTAACATGAAATATTTTTCCCTTATTACTTAGTTTTGACTTTAATTTACTCGTTCCTTTTTACAGTGGTGGTATTATTTTTACCATAGTTACTGTTGAAAATGAAAAAAAATGAAATTGGAATCATTAATAAATTTAGAAATTATGTTTAAAAATATGGAATCTATTTTTAATTATTCAATATCTATTTAATATAGAAATTAATTTAATATAAAAATTCAATATGTAATGAAAAATGGTTTTTAGAAAAATGATTTTTTATGTCTAAAAGTACTTTTAGACCAAGGTAAAGGATAATATTGATAAAAAATTTGTAAATTGAATTATTTTTTACAATAATAAAATAATTAAATTTTAAATTCAATCAAAATAAAAATTGGTCTTTTAATATACACAAATATAAAATACTATTTTCTTTAAAAATCTGTATTTTCCCTATTCACCCAAAAAATCAATCTTTTCAGAAAATTCCCAAAAATCATCCAAATATAATTTGGTATGATGATTTGAAAAATGTTATAAATTTTATAAAACATAATTTCTAAAATTGTAAAAACAATAATCATAATATCTACACATAAAATGTAATAAAAACATTTGTTGGGAAAAATCCCTCAAGGCATCATTGAAGTATTTTTGAGGTGATTGTGTTTGTTGACAAAGTGAACATATGTGTTGTGACTGTTGACAATGAAAACCATGACATACAAATTTTTTGACAAAGTAGATTTCATGATGGAATGTCAAGTTCAAGAGCTGAGTTCAATGATCCATGTTTGATTCAAGAACGTCGACAAAAAGGAATGGATGATCTGGAGGCGGTACAAAAGAACAGATAAAAGGTCGCGCCATTTACCAGTGTTTGCCAAATTTATGGGCCTGAAAATCGACAAATGAAGAAAAGTGGTTTTTGGAAAAAGGACTTGCGTGTCGTGTACATGAAGGCTTGGAAACTTGCGTGCCATATGTTTTTCAAGATCAGATCATCAAAATATTGAAAAGGTATAAGTGTCGTGTAAGTATTGGTGGTATCGCATAGGTGACTTGCGCGTCGTGGAGAGACTTGCGTGTCGATGCCTTGGAAGCTTGAGAACTTGTGCGTCTATGGTTTTTCAATATCAGAAGATCAACATATGGAAAAGGAAAGAGGTTCGCACAAGTTTGGAAGTGGGTCTCTCAAGTGACTTGCAGGGGAAGAGACTCGCGCGCCGAGACTTGCGCACTGAGGAGATACTTGCACGTCGTCGCGCAGGGCTGACCAGATTCCTATAAATACTGGACCCCCCCCCCCCTTCATTCTTCACCGGAGTTCAACACTTTTAAGATTCAGAGCTCCCGTCACGCAGGTGTGGTGGTCCCGTAAGTGGTGGTCTGTCGCGCGAGTGCGACTGGCATGCCAGTTTTGGAAGTTGCGCACCAAGTGTTGGTTGTGCGCCTTAGGTGGTTTAGGCGAGGAAAGAAGTGATTCGTGTAGGTTTGGAGTTACAGAAGATTTTTCCACGCAAGTTGTTGAGGAAGACTTGCGCGCCCATTTTGACTTGTGCACCGATACTTGTGCACCGAGATTGACTTGCGCGCCAAGTAAGGTTTATTTCCAGTAGTGATTTTCGGGCTGCCTGGAAGCTGAAAGTTTGCCTGATACCTTCGGTGTGAAGAGAGATTCATCTACGAGTGAAAATTGGGCTTCAACAAAGAATCTAATTATAGAGGAATATGCATTCCTTTATGCAAATAAAGAGACCTACAGGTCTATAAACTGTGAGTGGATCCTTTCCGACGTAGTGAGAAAAGGAAGAGGAAGAAGGTGATCCTCTCCACTGGCAGTGAGCCAGAGAGAGAGAAACAGGGAGTGACCCTTGGGAAAATAATGAGCTGACCCTAAATCTTGTAAAGGCAGTGAGCCTAGGACAGAGTGACTGTACCCAAACCTTGTAATCCACAGCTAGTGAAGTTTAGTGGAATTTGGTACGATCGAAAACTTTTCGGCCTATGCTCCTTGGACGTAGCCCAGTGCGGGTGAACCAAGTAAAAAGTGTTGTGTCTTGTGCATGCTTTACATTCTGTTTACATTGTGCAATAGGAAAGAGAGAGAATAGTGTTTTTCTTAACAGCGAAACAAGATCAGAACGGGCATTAATTTTAAATTAGTCATACCCTGATTCACCCCCCCCCCCTCTCAGGGTATTCAGCCTTATGGACCTAACAATTGGTATCAGAGGGAAAGGATGATATTATTTGTTCTCTCAATGGAGGTCACCAATCATAAATGCATTCCGATCTTTGATGGGAACAACTTTCATCTATGGAAGAATCGGATGCAACACTACTTCCGATCTTTGGGAATGGATGTATTCACAGCATCAATGCAAGGCATAACAACTGATATTAACAGTGGCGCATTATCAGAAGCTGAACATAAAGAGTGGGATGCAAATTCCAAAGCAATTAATGCCTTAGGGGGAGATCTATCCAATCCTATCTATACAAAGGTGATGTCATGAAAAACGTCAAGTGCCATGTGGGAAAAGCTATTGAATATATATGAAGGAGATACAAAGGTCAGAGAGGAAAAGTTGCAAGTGTTGTGGAATAAGTATTAAGATCTGAAGATGAACCTGAATGAGTCTGTTGATGAATTTTTTGACAGGGTAAATATTATTGTGGAAGACATGCGAGGTCTTGGTGATGTCATTGAAGAAATAAAGATCGTAAAGCGCATCTTAAGGATGCTTCAACCTCAGTTCAATCCGAATGTTTCTATACTAGAAGATAAAGATCCCAAAGAGTTGATACTGGACAACTTGCATAGTACCTTGGTTGAATATGAGATGAGGAATGATGACAACGAGGCTGTGAAAAAAGGGGAAATCCAAAGAAGTGGCATTCAAGGCCATGAAGAAGCTCACCATTGAAGACTCTCAAGAAGAATAAGAGACAGATGAGGTGATATCATTCCTTTCATTATATCTGCAAAGAGGAAGAGGAAAGTTTAAAGGGAAACTTCCACTAGCATGCTTTCGATGTGGAAAGGTTGGTCATATTGCGGCAAGATGCCCAAAGAAGTTTCAAGATAACGATAATGATGATGATGAAGTTGAAATTCCCAAGAATAAGACTTCAGGTTTTGTGAAAGGGAAGAAACAATTCAATAGAAATTTCTTCAAGAAGAAGAATCTTCTTTCACAAGAATTTGAAAGTTCAGATGAGTCTGAGGATGAAGAGGTTGAGGAGATAGAAAATTTCAGAGATCGTGGGGTAAATGCCTTGGTGGAGATTGTAGGTATTTCTCAGAAAAAGGAAGAAGCTGATGTTGAAGAAGAAGAGGAAATTGAAGGGAGAGTTGATATGGAAGCCGAATTGGAAGCAGCTCTTGAAGAGATAGACGTTTGGAGATCCAAAACGAAGAAATCCAATAAAGTGGTTCATGATTCCAAACTCTATATGCAACAACAGGATGAAGAAAAGTCTGAGCTGTTAGATGAAATTGAAAGACTAAAATCCTCAACACTAGAGAGCTTAGAAAATATTGTTGAGCATAACCTTAAAATTGAGGAACAAAAGAAGGAAATTGATTGTTTGACTAACACCGGAAAAGAGCAGGTCAGATGTATCAAGGAGCTTGAAGAAGAAGTGGTCAGTCCGCGATGAAAAATGAAGGATCAAGAAAAACTCTTGACCCCCAATGTGATATCAAAAAAGTAGGCCATTCAGAAGACAGACAAGATGAAAGAGAAGGCTCGTAGTTCAGTGGGAGTGAAGCAGTAAGAAAGCTCAAATGCTAAGGTTGATTCAGGGCTTGATAAAAAACAAAAATATGTAGTAGTTGATGTCAGACCGCAAGCACTCATCCCAAAATGGAAGGTTGATTTGGGCACAAAAGAGAATCAGAATATTCAGAGATCCCAAAGGGAAAATCGTAGTGCTGAAGTAACATGAAGTAATGAACCCTATATCAGGTGTTATTGTTGTGGGAAGATGGGACATTCACAGTATGTGTGTTCCATAGACAAGAGATATAGAAGGGAACAGGAACAGAGGTGGCATCCAAACAGAGAACGGTTTTCCAGAACATATTTTGAAGGAAACTGTTTTTGGTGCGGAGGATTTTGGCACAGGTCTAGGTACTGCACTTAGATCATTCAGGGAAATGTGCCAAAGTAGAATCAAAATGTTCGCAAGCAGAAGATCAATAAACCGACAAGTGAGTTAACAGTTCAGAACAGATTTGCAGCTCTGCAAGATGAAGCCGCTCTGTCGCACTCTGAGAATGATCATGAGTCTCAATCTATACCGAGTATGGAGATAAAAATATGGACCAAGAAGAAGAGAGCAGAGAAGGAATTAGTTGCTAAAATTTCCCTTAAAGCATCAGATTCTTCTGGTGTGTGGATTCTTGATAGTGGTTTTACGTCTCACATGACAGGCAACAAGGATCTGGTTACAGGCATAAAATATGAGAAAGAAGGAGTTTTCAAGTTTTGAAATGATGAAGGCCTGAGGATAATTGGATCAGGAAAGGCTAGTTTTGGGTTCAAAGAAATCATACGTGCTGATGTCTTGGTTGTATAAGGTCTCAGTCACAATTTGATCAGTGTCAGTCAATTGTGTGACTCAGGGCATTCTATACGGTTTACCAAGAAGACCTGTACTATCGCGGGAAAAGATGGGGCAGTTGTTCTGCAAGGAAAAAGGACAAAGGGAAATCTTTACCTTGTAAGTGGGGAATAAGATATATGTCTTTTATCTAGAGAGGAAGAAAACCAGTTGTGGCATAAGTAACTTGGTCATCTATGACAACCATCTATGGAAGATCTGGTAAAGTGTGATGCTTCTAGAGACCTTCCCAAAATATCACGTGATCGTGCTCATACATGTGATGCTTGTCAACAAGGGAAGATCATCAGAAAAACATACAGGCCAAAGGAACAGAAATCATCCCGAGTGCTCGAATTGGTACATGCTGATGTATGTGGACCTATTTCACCACGAGATATAAATGGGCAAAGTTATTATGTATTTTTCATTGATGATTATAGCAGAATGGCTTGGGTATTCATCATTACCCATAAGATAGAGGTGTTCAGTTTCATAAAGAAGTATAGGAGGGAATTAGAAAAGATTCTTAGGTAGAAAATTCTGAAGTTTCGTACTGATAACGGTACGAAATTCACAAACAGTCATGTCGAAGACTATCTCAAGAAACACGGGATAATACATCAAGTTTCATCAGTGAGAACTCCCCAACGGAATGGAGTGGTTGAAAGGAGAAATCGGATCATCAAAAACATGTCCAGAATGATGCTTATTAATAAAGACCTACCAGAGAAATTTTGGAAGGAAGCAGTTTTGACATCGGTCTATGTTTCAAATAGGTCTCTGTTGTGTCCAAAGCAAGGGAAGACTCCCTATGAACTGTGGTACGGAAAGAAGCCAACATTGAAATACTTTTGAATCTTTGGAAGTAAGTATTTTATTCCCAAAAAAGAAAATCACAAAAAGTTTGAGGCACGAGGAGATGAGGGGATATTCCTTGACTACTCAGGGAAAAGTAAAGCATATAAATGCTTCAACAAAAGGATGGGAAAAATTGTTGAGAGAAATGATGTCACTATAGTCGAAAATGAACAGAATACTCAACGACCTAGTGAAAATTTTATGGATGAATGTGATTATGAGGTAAGCGACACAGGGGGAGTAGAAGTGGCAGAGGCTGACTCAGAAGAAGATACTGATGATGAACAAGAAAGTGTCAAGTTTGTATATCCAAGGAAGCCAAAGAGTCGAGTTGAAATTGATAGGTAGAATATCATTGGTGATCAGACAGCTCCAGTTCAGACTCGAAGAATGAAGTCATTACAGCAAACATTGTTTTTATCTCAGGTGGAGCCGAAATGTTTTTCCGATGTAGCTAAAGATGAAAACTGGGTTCAGGCTATGAGTGAAGAGCATGATCAGATTGAGAAGAACCAGACATGGGAGATTGTTTCGAGGCCAGCAGATAAGAATTTCATTGGTACTAAATGGGTCTATTACAACAAGATGAATGAAGATGGAACTGTGATTCGAAACAAAGCACAGCTATTGTGCAAGGGATACTCCCAGATAGAGGGAATAGATGTAGATGAGACATTTTCACCGGTTGAAAGGCTAAAGACAATCAGATTATTTTTTGCCATAGCTTTGCAAAGAAAGTTCAAAGTGTTCCATATGGACATCAAATCTGAATTTCTAAAAGGGGTTCTGGAAGAAGAGGTGTACATTGAGCAGCCAGATGGTTTTCTCATTCATGAGGATGAGAAGAAAGTTTTTAAGCTGAATAAGGCGTTGTATGGGATGAAACAAGCACCAAGAGAATGGTACTCAAGGCTTGATCAGTACTTGAAGAAGCTTGGTTTCTAGTGTGGTGCAGTTGATTACAATCTCTATTTCAACAACAATAGTAATCAAAGGATGATGGTGCTGGTCTATGTCGATGACATAATATTTGGTGGATCAGATGAAGCTCAATGCAAAAAAATTTCCAAATTCATGAAAAATGAGTTTGAAATATCAATGATTGGAGAGCTAACATTTTTCCTTGGTCTACAAGTGACACAAGGAAGGAATAGAACATTCATTTCTCAATCCAAATACTCTAAGGAGGTGTTAAGAAGGTTTGGCATGGAAAATTCCAAGGAGATGAAAACTCCAGTTTCTACCCAGATGAATTTATCAAAACATGAGGATGGCAAGGCAGTTAATATCACAGAATATAGGAAAATTATTGGAAGTTTGTTGTACTTGACCGCAACAAGGCCTAATATTGTTTTCGCCACATGCCAAGCAGCAAGATATCAGAGTAATCCCAAAGTAATTCATATGCTTGCAGTGAAAAGAATACTTTTTTATATCCAGGGCATAGTGGATTTCGGCTTGACATATAACGACAAATCTCAGACAGAGTTATTGGGATATACAGATGCAGACTGGGCTGGTTTAGCGGATGACAAGAAATCAACATCTGGAGGTGCATTCTATCTTGGTGGACTATGTATTGCTTGGTTAAGCAAGAAGCAGGATTTCATTTCATTAAGCACCGCAGAAGCTGAATATATTGAGGCCACTCAAGCATGCACACAGTTATTATGGATGAAACAGTAGCTTGACAATATGGGAGTTGAAGTGAAGCCTCCGATTGGAATCCAGTGTGATAACTCAAGTGCTGTCAATCTTAGAAAAAAAATACAGTTCATCACTCAAGGACAAATCACGTTGAAATCAAATATCATTTTATCAAGGAGAAAGTAGAGAAAGGGATTGTGAAGTTGAAGTATGTGCCTACAGAGTTACAGGTTGCAGATATTCTGACAAAGGCCTTACCCAAGGAAGCATTCGAAAGGCATCGACTGGCTCTGGGAGTTCAGTCGATTACCCGCACTTAAAAGCGTGTGGATGTGACAACCCCCTCTCCCCGAGGTATGATGTGTTTTCCCTAATGTGTTGATATGTGTTCTATACTCTGTTACAGACTACAAAGGAGTGACCTTTCGGTTCGTTAACAAAGGGGGAGAAAATAGTGATTGTTCAAGGGGGAGACAGTGTGGAAATTTGATAAATCATGATTGATATGGGAAGAAGCTGACTAGTGGAGCAGCCTGATAGGGGTAGAAATGAGAAAGGGGGATATTTTTAAATCTGACGATGCTAGAAGTGATCGATCAAAGAATAGATATCACGACAACTGTGGATCGTGATAAAAGCATAAGAGTAGTGTTGGAATGTGCTAAAAATATTTCCAAACAAAAATTGGTCTTCCAACAAGTCCTTCAACAATTGGTATCATTTTAGTACAAATTGGTATCAGTTTGGTTTCAACAGTGGGTGTCAGAGATGAAGTGATTCATTGATGAACTTTTCATTTACTCTTGTTTCTCACGCCGAGCATTGCTCATGTGGGATTAGGGTATGTGTTGAGAAAATCCTTGATCGCTATCAGAATCACAAAAGGCGAATGGCGGTTAAAGAATTAATGATGAATATTTTTATGGAAGAGTTGTCAACAAACCCAAAGGGGGAGATTTTTGGGAAAAAATCCCTCAAGGCATCATTGAAGTATTTTTGAGGTGATTGTGTTTGTTGACAAAGTGAAAATATGTGTTGTGACTATTGATAATGCAAACCATGACATACAAATCTGTTGACAAAGTGGATTTCATGATGGAATGTAGAGTTCAAGAGCTGAGGTCAATGATCCATGTTTGATTCAAGAATGTAGACAAAAGGAATGGATGATCTGGAGGCGGTACAAAAGAACAGATACAAGGCGGTGCCGTTTTCCAGTGTTTTCCAAAGTTTTGGGCCTGAAAATTGACAAATGAAGAAAAGTGGTTTTTCGGAAAAGGACTTGCGTGCCGTGTACATGAAGGCTTGGAAACTTGCGCACCATATGTTTTTCAAGATCAGATCATCAAAATATGGAAAAGGTATAAGTGGCGCGCAAGTATTGGTGGTGTCGCACAGGTGACTTGCACGCCATGGAGAGACTTGCACATCGATGCCTTGGAAGCTTGAGAACTTGCGCGCCTATGGTTTTTCAAGATCAGAAGATCAAAATATGGCAAAGGAAAAAGGTTCGCACAAGTTTGGAAGTGGGTCATGCAAGTGACTTGCAGGGGAAGAGACCTTTGCACCGAGACTTACGCGCCGAGGAGATACTTGCGCGTCGTCGTGGCAGTCCGGCGGAGTGTCGCGATGCGTCGAGCAAAGCCCAACAAGGTAGGAGTTTACTTTTCACATTTTAATTTATACACTCTTCTTTCAAGCTCAATTTTTTATGCGCTGAATTGCTGCACGATCGTCGAGCGAAGCCCATATTTTTGAAGATCCAGATTTTATCTTCCAAATGGTTCTTTCGAATCGAAATTCTGAGTCCCGACGAGTCCGCAGTGGTCCATTGAAGTTCCGGTAGTTTTGGAATTTCCGGCCGGATTTGGGGGTTCCAGCGGTGGTCCGGCGAGCTCCAGTGGTGGAGGCAAGCTCTAGCTGCGGCGGTGAGCTCCAGCGGCGGCGGAAAGCTTCAGCGGCGACACGGGATTTGACTTAAGCGGCGGCGGGCTTTGGCTCAAGCAGGCAGTGGCGCTTGGGGCTTCAGGCGGGCAAGGCGGCGCTCGGGGCTTCAGGCGTGCGAGGCGGTGCTCGTCGAGCGCAGGGGAGCACCGAGGTCATGGCGTGCGACCCCATCAGGATGACCGACCCCACGAAGGTCGGTCTGCGGTGAACCATTCAGAGCCAGGCCGCACGGCTGAGCCGCGGGCCGGAGCTGCGAGCCGGGCCGGCCCAGGCCGGTCCGACCCAAGGGGATCCGTCCCCTCTTCGAACACACGTAATTTTCATTATGGGTGTCCGTTTTGCATGCCTTCTATGGCAGTGGACTCCAGACATCAAGGATAACTTTTTGAGATGGTTTTGGGAATTTTTAATTTCCAAAACGAGGGGCATCGGAGGCGCGACACGTCTTTAAGTGAATTGACATTTTTCCGGGGATCTTGTTTTGGACGGCGCGGACACATCCGATGTCTGATTTGAGCGTCGTCAGTGGCGTTGCGACCCTAGAGTTGAGCCGTAGTTTACCAGTATGGTTTCGAGCATCTAAACCGGAGTTGAGGTGTGGGCCCCGTGGGCCATCTTTCCAGTTGCGTGCAGTGCTGTACAACTTTTTCGTCGGACGTCCATTCGGGGTGTGCGAGTAGTCAATTTTGGGTGTTTTTTCGAGGGTATTGCATTAAGGCAGTCTGCCCACTTTGATTCTGCATGCTGGTGCGGGCCCCGCGAGGGCCGTTTTGGGAGTTGGTGGTGATTCCCATCTTTATCACCAGATATCCGTTTTGGACAAGTGAATAGTCCATCTTGTGTACTTTTTCGAGAGGATCACAACGGTGCAATCCATTCATTGTTCTTCGGGACCGTGGTGTGGGTCCCACGCAGCACCGCTCATGTTCAGTATGTCGAAACGCATATTTTCTCCGGATATCTATTCCACTCAAGTGAGCAGTCCTTTTGACGTGTCTTTTCGAGGAGATCACAATGGTGTGATGCGCCCGACTATTATCAGGGCTGAGACTCAGGGCCACGGGACGTCGTTTGGGCGTAAAGCCGTGTCGGGCGGCTTTTCCATCGGATGTCCATTTGAGGTGATTAAATAGTCTATCTTGCATGTTTTTCCACGAGGATTACAATGGTGTGATCTGTTTTGATGTATGGAGACTCCTTCAAGAACTCACTTAAATGTGGAAATATGGAAGGTGTACCGGGGGAGGTTCTTCCGGCGGTGTTTTCAGAGAACCCTTGGTATGTGATCGCATGCACTCCCGTGTGATTGATGTAAATGTTTGAACAGATGTAGTCGGCCATTCTAGGGCCAATGAGGTGGTAAGTTGGAGTTGTTACGCATACGCCCTTCGTGTTGACATTGAGTGTCGTGTTCACGTTAGCCTTTGAGCTGGAGATGTGATATACTCTAGGAGTATACAGGAACGCTTAGAGGTACATGTGGTTTCTTGTACCTGAGAACGTTGTGTGCTTGGGTTGGAGACAGGGCCATACATCGTGTAGACCCCATGTGCATGTCGTTTTCTGCTTTACACACCTTTGACCTCTCGTGACGTAGAGGGTATTTCTGTTAGCAATGTTTAGACCAGCAGGGTTGAGTGGGTCCCCCTGGTCCTGTTCTCGATGGTTTAGACCAGTAGGGTTGAGTGGTTTCCCCTGGTCCTGTTCTCGATGGTGATCGGCGGAGTTATTTGGATACCCCTGTTTCTTTAGCCGTGTGGGATTTCAGTATCAAGTTCCTTCAATTTTCCCTGGTAGGGTTTGGTGGATTCGGTGTGACCAACAATTTACGCGGGCACCGATTATCTACCCAGGAGGTTGTTTTCAGTAGGGATGGCCAGAGCATTTTTGGGTTTACCCTTAAGTGGGTTGCTCATCAACTTCTTTGGGTTTACCCTCCAGTGGGGGTGGGCAGTGGGTTTCTCATCAACTTCTTCGGGTTTACCCTCTAGTAGAGACTGGGCAGGGGTTTCTTAGTGACTTATATGGTTTACCCTCCAGCAAAGACTGGACAGTGGGTCACCCGTCGACTTGAGGGTCTACTCTCCGGTAGGGCTGGGCAGTGGGTCTCCCATCGTCTTGTTCTAGGTCTACCCTCCAGCAGGTCTAGGCAGTGGGTCGCATGCCTGCTTGCTCCAGTTCTACCCTCCAGCAGGGCTGGGCAGTGGGTCGCCTGATGATGTATTAGGGTTTACCCTTCAACATGGCTAGGCAGTGGGTCAACCATTGGCTTTTCATACTAATTACTTTCTACTAGGCTAGTCTATGGCTTTAATTTGTGACTACCGTAGCGGGACCCTTGTTTTTACTGGTCAGTGATATGAAAACTTTGACTTTGAGAAGACCTCTCTACTGCGGGGTAGTGACGAGGTGTGGTTTGACTTTCCCCAAAACTCTCAAGTACGAGGGGAACTTTCCCCCACCGAGACGCACCCTTGCGACGCAACCTAAAACTGTGAGGTCGAGTCGGTTTTTCCCAAAGAAGATAGTATCAAGGTGCAGTGATTTGAGCCCCTTGACTTGCAGTTCAGGTAAGATGTGTGGGATACTGGGCATTGATGGTGGTATACTTCTAGGACTGTTGGAGACTCACATTCTTAGGCTGAGCTACGGGATGGAGATCACCTTTCGATATTTTTTGGGATTCTTGTTTGAGCATATGAATATGTATATACCTTGTTCCAGTACCCACTTCTTGGGATTGGTTACTCTCTCTCCAGGAGAGGCAAAGATGTGCGGGGTATGCCACGTACTTTCTGTGTCTATCTTCTCATGGTTGGACGAGTCTACTCTCCTACTATAGGTAGATAATACTCGACGAGAAGTTCATCTTCTCACCATTTCTAGCTCCTTGTGTCTGGACAAGTCTATCTCCTTTCTCTTATTGGGTTGAGATGGACTCTCTACTGTTACTCTTACTTCACTCCTTATTTTACTCCTTTACTATTCCCTGTTCAATCTACTGCTGACCCTTCGGTACCTCCTTTGTTGCTATCTCGAGACTTCGGGGTATCCTACTAAGTATTTTTATACTCACCCCTGCTTGGGATTTTCCCGAACTTGGTGTGCCCTTTAAGATGATGGATAGGTTGGTCGTGATGACAGAGAAGCTTAGGATTTTTAGATCTTGGACTATGTGCAGTGGTCGTAGTTGGGTTCCAGGTGCGGTATGCTCTCAGCTATTTTACTTTAGTTTACCTATTGCCGGGTTGTGGCACTTTTCTGGTTGGGTGTGTGTTTTCCCCCTTTCTTTTCATCTTTTACTTTGTACTGTTTAGAGGTCAATGCACTTTCTGGTATATTTATAGCAGTTGCACTTTAATTTCCCTTTTACTCTACACTTTTTCATTGAGTGTGCTGCGTGTGTGTACAGGTACTTAGGCAAAGGCCTCCCCGAGTTGTATAGCCTTCGGCACTGGTCGCCAGCCCCTAGCCTATGGAGGCGGGCTTGGGGTAGTTGTGGCTCGAGCCCGGGTAGGGTTGGGTTGTGAAAAAGTGGTATCAGAGGTGGTTTGTTCCTTGGGATGTTGTTCAGACGTCCCTAAAAAGTAATTGGTTGGGATTTAGGGCAACAGTGTCAACGTGTCCCGAGAGCGGTTCTGAGGCTAGGGAGTCTAGTGATGGTGTGGTGGCTGACGTATCCATTCACCAGGACCCTGATAACTCGCTTGTCGACTTTTCATGCTGAGACACTTGTTGTAGGGAAAATTGGTTTGTGCATCACATATGATTGAGTCTTGACTGTACTTCTTGAGTCAGCTCCCCATTGTTGTTACGGTTGTATACATATATGCTCATATGATCTTGACACTCCTTGATAACATTCAGGATGTTTCCATGAAGACAACCAGCCTGGATACCAGCTTTGGTTCGTGATGATGACCCTGTGAGCTGTGAGGCCTCATTATAGGACCCATCAAGCGAGTCCCTTTCTCCGGGTGGGCTGGTAGCAACACCCCCACCTGTTGAGTAGCAGACAGCTTCAGCAGAGTAGGCTGAGCTTGAGCGTAGGTTGAGCGCGCACCGTGAGTTCCAGTGGCAGAGACCGCTGAGGTTCAGTGGTGAGCCAGACCCTCAGGAAGCAGAGGTTGGCTTGAGGAAGTTGTTTGCCTTTTCAGGCTTGTGAAAATGCTGACAGATCTTATGGTGTCTTTGGCCGCCAACCTTTTCCACAGAGCAGTTTGGCGTTTCCAGAGTCTGGTGACTCAGTTCCTTGATGAGTCGTCACTTTCAGGGGGCGACTTTCAGTTTTTGTTTCATGAGGAGTTTTTTCCCTCCTACTTACGCTTCTTTCGGATTCAAGAACTCCTGAAGTTTCAATAGGGAGGGATGACGGTGGCCGAGTACATGGCTAGTTTCACAGACCGTGCACGCTTTTACCCGGACTTGGTCCACGATGGCAACATCCGAGCGCGGAAGTTCGAGCAGGGTCTCCGCAGATAGATTCGTGTTTTCATAGTACCCTTGGGAATTTCCACTTATTCCAGGGTGCTAGAGAAGGCGCTGGTGACAGAGAGCTTCCTATCACATTCTACAGTTGGTGGTGGCAGCATGCTCGACAGAGCTGAGACGTCTACCCCAGCTAGCGGGCATCGGCAAGCATAACCTTGACGCAGGTGGATTTCCAACAACTGGACTCAGGGGTGTGGTCGTACACCACAGTGGCTCCGGAGGGAACCCGAGCAGTCCGAAGAGCACTGATTCTATGCTTGCGATGGGAAAGGTCACCTGGCGCAGGACTGTCCGACCAGGCACGCTGAGGATATCTGGCAGGCAGCAGGTGCACCACCGCGGCGGAGGCAGCACCATAATCTGAGTAGCGCCTAGAGAGGTGGTGCTAGAAGAGGAGTAGGAGGATCTGGTAGTGGGGGATGACTTTACGAGGTCTTCCCATCACCACTAGGTGGCCCATGTCAGGCTTCAGGAGCTGAAAATTGGGACCGCGGACAGCCGCGATCTTTGGATGTCTACGATCCTGCAGAGCATGTAGTGATAAGAGGTATGCTCTACAACTCCTCTACATTTTGCAGTAGAATTGTTAGACTCTATGTGTGAAATGCTTTCCTCCCTGCTCCTTGATTGAGTTGTCACTAGGGTGGTGCAGGGCGTCGGTGTAACTTTGTGTTGGTAAGTTAAAAGGCATAGGACCTTTCTCTTTAGTCGATGGTGTTGACTCCTTTGCTTCCGAGCGTGTAAGAGGGTCTAGGTTTTGGGAAATTGAATGTGAAACCTTGCGTGACCAGATATCCTTGGGTGTTTCACCATATGGATATTCTGAAGGAGGGAATCATCGGGCTTTGTCCCTGTCCCAAACGGTGATTCCAGTCACAGCGTGCGATGTAGAGGTTCGATCGGGGAGGTGAGCTACCCCTGAGGTCCTTCGGACCGTTTGAGAACGTGCGAAGGGATGGAGAGGTTCCATACCACCTTTACCTAAACCCAAAGGATGGGTTGGGTGCATGATGTCTCCCACGTGACTCACCCGAGAAGAAGTGTGTGTTCTCCGATGAATGACATCATCGAGGGCAGACCTCGCATGAACAGATCAAATCCTTTGGTATGTGTGCGGTGGTGCAGAACTGTGCATGATTTCTTCTGGGTACGGGAGAGCCAGGTGCGGGCTTAGTACCCTGAGTTGTCCCCTAGTTTTGCTTTTCAGGGATGAAAATATTTAAGGAGGGAATGGTGTAAGAACCCAGTTTTTTTCTATAAAGGACTTTGGAATATTTTTTATATTATCCCAAAGTAGCTCATTTAGACGGAGTGCGATTTCGAGCCCCGATGTGCCCGGAATTAAATTTTCAGTTCATTCACACTGGAAACACCAAATAAATAGGATAACTCCTAAACGGTGATCCGGATCAAGAACCTGAGTGTACAGATGGGTCCTTAATGGGGTGTTTACCCTAGGAATGACATAAAACATGTCGGCGCGGGACGTTTGGACCCCTCGCTCGCTATCGGAATGTGGAACGGATAAATTAAATAACTAATTTATCCGTTTAACATATTAAATAAATTATCTCTTAAACAGTGGCTCGGATTGGGAAACCAATGGCACCGTTGAGTCTAGAATGTTATGTTTACCGTAGAAGGGGTGTAAGTTTCGCGGGTGCGGGTCGTCTGTGACAAATGGCCCCAGGGGCATTTTTGTAATTTGGAGGTCCCGGGCATTTAGTTTAATAAGTTTGAACAGGGCCTCAGATTAAAATTATGAGACCGCTGTTGTGATCAGGAGGAGTTGTTTACCCTAGGGGAGGCTTAACCTCAACCCTGCTGAGGGTTCGGGTATGGGTCCTACGGGCGGGGGTTTAAGTGTTTTCTATTTAAACACTCCCCCCCTTGTTTTGTTTTCCCCCTGGCGAAAAAACCTCCCAACGAAGGAGGAGGAGATCCATCCTCTCCTCCACCTCTTCGGCAAGGCGCGGCAGTCCAGAGGATCGTTGCGAAGCGTCGGGCAAAGCCCAACAAGGTAGGAGTTTACGTTTTGAATTTTAATTTATGCACTCTTCTTTCAAGCTCAATTTTTTATGCATTGAATTTCTGCTCAATCATCTAGAGAAGCCCATATTTGTGTAGAGCCTGATTTTAGCTTCCCAATGGTTCTTTCGGATCGAAATTCTGAGTCCCGACGAGTCCGAAGTGGTCCGTTCAAGTTCTGGTGGTTTTGGAATTTTCAGCCGGATTTGGGTGTTCCAGCGGTGGTCCGGCGAGCTCCAGCGGTGGCGGCGAGCTCTAGCGGCGGCGACGAGCTCCAGCGGCGGTGGCAGGCTTCAGCAGCGGCGCGGGATTCGTCTCAAGATGCGGCGGGATTCAGTTCAAGCAGGCGGCGGTGCTCGGGGCTTCAGGGGGGCGAGGCGGCGCTCGGGGCTTCGGCGGGTGAGGCGGTGCTCGCCGGTCGCAGGGGAGCACCAAGGTCGCGGTGCGCGACCCCAGTGGGGGAGCACGACCCATATTTCGTGGGTCGTTATGAGGTGGGACAACTGATCCCACGAGGGTTGGTCTATGGTGGGTCGGTCAGCGTTGGGCCGCGTGGCTGAGCCGCGGGCTGGCCCAGGCCGGGCGGACCTGCCGGCTCAGGCCGGTCCAGCCCAAGGGGATCCGTCCCCTCTTCGAACACCCGTAATTTTCATTATGTGTGTCCGTTTTTCATGCCGTCTATGGCAGTGTACTCTAGACGCCAAGGCGAACATTGTTAGATGGTTTCCGGAATTTTTAATTCCCAAAACGAGGGGCCTCGGAGGCGCGACATGTCTTTAAGTGAATTGACGTTTTTCCGGGGGATCTTGTTTTGGACGGCGCGGACACATCTGATGTCCGAATTGAGCGCTGTCAGTGGCGTTGTCACTATAGAGTTGAGCCGGAGTATATCAGTATGGTTTCGGGCATTGAAACTGGAGTTGAGGTGTGGGCCCCACGGTCCATCTTTCGAGCTGCGTGCAGCACTGTACAACTTTTTTGTCGGACGTCCATTCGGGGCATGCGAGTAGTCGATTTTGGGTGTTTTTCCGACGGAAGTGCATTGGTGCAGTCTGCCCTCTTTGATTCCACATGCCAGTGCGGGCCCTGTGAGGGCCGTTTTGGGAGTTGGCGGTGATTCCTAGCTTTATCACTGGGTATCCGTTTTGGAAAAGTGAATAGTCTATCTTGTGTACGTTTTCGAGAGGATTTCAACGGTGCAATCCTTTCATTGTGCTTCGAGACCGGGGTTCAGGTCCCACACAACAATGCTCATGTTCAGTATGTTGGAACACATAGTTTCTACGGATATCCATTCCACTCAAGTGAGTAGTCCTTTTGACGTGTCTTTCCGAGGATATCGCAATGGTGCGATGCGCCCGACTGTTATCGGGGCTGAGGATTGGGACTAAGGGACGTCGTTCTGGCGTAAAGCGGTTTTAGACAGCTTTTCTTTCGGATGTCTATTTGAGGTGAGTAAATAGTCTATCTCGCATGTTTTTTTACAAGGATTACAACGGTGAAATCCGTTTGGATGTATGGCGACTCCTTCAAGAACTCACTTAAATGTGGGAATATGGAAGGTGTACCGGTGGAGGTTCTTCCTATGGTGTTTGTAGAGAAACCTTGGTGTGTGATCGCGTGCACTCCCATGACAGTGATGTAAATGTTTTAATAGATGTAGTCAGTCGTTCCAGGGCCAATGAGTTGGTAAGTTAGATTTTTCACCCTTACTCCCTTCATGTTGACATTGAGTGTCGTGTGCATTTTAGCCTTTGGGCTGGAGATATGGTATACTCTGGGAGTAGATGGGAATGCTTGGAGGTACATGTGGTTTCTTGTACCTGAGACCGTTGTGTGCTTGGATTAGAGAAAGGGTTATACATCTTGTGGACCCCATGTGTGTGTCGTATTCTATTTTACGCACCTTTGACCTCTCGTGACGCATAGGGTCTTTCTGTTAGCGATGCTTAGACCAGCAGGGTTGAGTGGGTCCCCCTGGTTCTGTTCTCAAGGGTTTAGACCAACAGGGTTGAGTAGTTTCCCCTGGTCCTGTTCTCGACGATGATCGGTGGAGTTATTTAGATCCCCTTGTTCCTTTAGCCGTGTGGTCCTTCAGTATCATGTTCCTTCAATTTTCCCTGGTAGAGTTTGGTGGATTCGGTGTGACCAATAATTTACGTGGGCACCGATTCTCTACCCAGAAGGTTGTTTTCAGTAGGGATGGCCAGATCAGTTTCGGGTTTACCCTCAAGCGGGGATGGGAAGTGGGTTTCGCATCAACTTCTTCGGGTTTAACCTCCAGCGTGGCTGGGTAGTGGGTTGCTCATCGACTTCTTCGGGTTTACCCTCCAGTAGAGACTGGGCATTGGGTTGCTCACTAACTTCTAGGGTTTACCCTCCAGCAGAGACTGGGAAGCGGGTCACCCAATGACTTAAGGGTCTAACCTCTGGCAGGGCTGGGCAGTGGGTCGCTCGTCGTCTTGTTCCAGGTCTACCCTCCAGCAGGTCTATTCAGTGGGTCACCTGTCGACTTCTTCCAGGTCTACCCTCCCGCAGGGCTGGGCAGTGGGTAACCCATTGGCTTTTAAAACTTAGACCTTTATACTAGGCTAGTCTGTGGCTTTACTCCATGACTACCGGAGTGGGGCCCTTGTTTGTATGGGTCTATGTTGTGACATCTTTGACTTTGAGAAGATCTCTCAACTGCATGGCAGTGATGATGTGTGGTTTGACTTTCCCCAGAACTCTCAAGTACGAGGGGCGCTTTCCCCCAACGAGACGCATCCTTGCGACGCGGCCTAAAACAATGAGGGAGAGTCAGTGCTTCCCAAAACCAATAGTATCAAGGTGCGGTGATTTTAGCCCCTTGACTTGCAGTTCAGGGAAGACGTGTGGGATACAGGGCATCGATGGTGGTTTACTTCTGGGACTATTGGCGACTCACTTTCTTGGGATGAGCTTCAGGATGGAGATCACCTTTCGATCTTGTTTGGGATTCTTTTTTGAGCATATGAATATGTATATACCTTGTTCCAGTACCCACTTCTTGTGCTTGTTTACTCTCTCTCCAGGAGAGGCAAAGACGCGCAAGGTATGCCACGTACTTTCCGTGTCTTTCTTCTCGTGGTTGGACGAGTCTACTCTCCTGTTATAGGTAGCGAAGACTCAACGAGAAGTTCATCTTCTCACCATTTCTAGCTCCTTGTGTCTGGACGAGTCTATCTCCTTTCTGTTGTTGGGTTGATCTGGACTCTCTACTGTTACTCTTACTGCACTCCTTGTTTTACTCCTTTACTGTTCCCTGTTCAATCTACTGCTCACCCTTCGGTACCCCATTTGTTAATCCCTCGAGCATTTGGGGTATCCTACTGAGTATTTTTATACTGACCCCTACTTGGGATTTTCACGCACTTGGTGTGCCCTTGAAGATGATGGACTGGTTGGTCATGACAACAGAGGAGCTTAGGAGTTCGGGAGCTTGGACCACATGCGGTGGTCGTAATTGGGATCCAAGTGTGGGATGCTCCCAGATGTTTTACTTTCATTTACCTGTTGTCGGGTTGTGGCACTTTTCTGGTTGGGTGTGTATTTTTTCCCTTTTCTTTTCAGCTTTTAATTTGTACTATTTAGAGGTTTATGCACTCTGTGGTTTATTTATAGTAGTTGCACTTTACTTTCCCTTTTACTCTGCACTTTTGCATTGAGTGTGCTATGTGTGTTTGTATAGGTACTTAGTAAAAGGCCTCCCCGAGTTGTATAGCCTTCAGTGCTGGTCTCTATCCCCTGGCCTATGGAGGTGGGCTTGGGGTAGTTGCGGTTCGAGCCCGGGTAGGGTCGGGTCGTGACATAATCTTACTCCAATGGTACAACCACTTAGTTCAGTACTTGTGAAAGGTAAAGTATGTACTTCCATGGGGGAGATACCTGGAATATATCATGAACTTGAGATAGATTCAGTGAAGTTCCAGGTGATAATATACCATTCTGATATGATCAAGAATTTAAAATTGACTAATATATCTAGGGATCATGTTTCCCTCCTTTCCAAATCCCATAACTTTCATCCAAGTATATATTCAAAGGAATGCCTTATCACCAACTTCAAACTCTAGATCTCACCAAAAATTGTCAGTGTAACTTTGTTTTCAGCTCTAAAATGAAATTATTTGTTTTTTAATTGATTTAAATTTTTTTTTCATCTTATCAACTAGATAAAGTGCCAATATATTTCTTTCTCCAGCTTCATTTCATCACATTGCAGTTATTTACTTTTTGTCATAGAGGGATCCATAAGCATCCATCTGAATGCTCAAGTGAAGGTTACTTTAATAGGAAAATTATACCAAAGGAATTTATTGATCCTAACCACTATTAAAATACATTGAATAGATCTCAGCATGTATTTTAGAGAATTAATGGTCCTATGATACTGACCATCTATCTGAGGATGATAAAAATTTCTAAAACTCAACTCTATATCCAGATCCTAATGAATACTTCTCTATAAATTTGAGGTAAACATAGGATCCCAGTCAGATATATTTGAGAGAGGTAATTTATGATGTCTTATAACTTCCTTAATGTATAACTAAGTAATCTGATCAAGATATAAATATTTTTTAATAGTAATAAAATGAACTAATTTTGCAAGTTGACTTAGTATAACCCCTTCAGATGTTTTGGGGATTCCGATGAAGAAATCCATGGTAATGTTTTATCATTTCAATTCTGGTATGGGTGATGGTTATAAAATCCCCATAGATATATGAATCTCAAACATAACTTACTAACATGCTAGTATTTTGAATACATACTCTTCAATATCCCTTTAATTTTATAACACAATAAATACTCTTTCAAATATCTATACATCTTCAAACATTTGAGATAAATAGGGAATGATGAATTATGATATTTATCCAATACAAAATTCTTCAAGTATATAATTTAGGGAACACATAATTGGTTTTTCACCATCATCATTCTACTATGATCATGGTTTAGCTTAGAAACACTCCTCGCCTTCTTTTATAATTCCACATCTTCCTTATAAAAATTCATAGTTTTCTAAAGGAAGAATGGTTGGAAATTCATCTAGAAAATATTAGGTATTCCCCTTTCCTAGATATTTAAAGATACATCATCTAAAAAATTATAAATATTGGATCTCTTTAAATAATTATCATGGAAAAACTATCATGATATTTCTAACTTAGAGCATCATCAACCTTGTTTACCCTGCCAGAGTGGTGTTGTATTCTGTAGTATTGAACATTAATCAACACTATCCATCTTCTCTAGATCATATTCAATACATTATATGTAAATATATACTTAAACCTTTTATTATAAATGTATAAATCATGCCTTTCATCATACAGAAAATTCCTCTGTCTCATTAATGCTAAAATTACCACTACCACCTCCAAATCACAAGTCAGGTAATTTTTCACCTAATTTTTCAATTGGTTAGAGGCATAATCTATCAACATATCATTATGTATGAGAACACATAATAGTATTTTATTTTATGAATCTCTATATATCATAAGTCCTTCTCCTCTATAGGGTAGGGTAAACATAGGCACACTGATCAACCATCTCTTCAGTTGTGTTGAATTTTCCTCAAATTCATCCATCCAAAAGAACATGGATCCCTCCCAAGACAACATGGTTAGAAGATTTTATATGCATTGAAAATTTATCAAAAAAAATAAGTGGTATCTTGAAAACCAAAGAAAAATATGAATCTTGGTTACCATAGTTGGTCTGGGAAATTATTCAATAACATTCATCTTTGAAGGATCCAATGATATACCCTCACTTTCAATTATACAACCCAAGAATGATACTTTTTATAGACAAAATTCACAATTGGTTAATTTAGAATATAACGTCTCCTTCTTAAGGGTCTTCATCAAAATCCTCAAAATTTAATCATTATCTTCCTTACACATTGAATATATAATATTATCATAAATAAATATAACCAAAATCAAATTAAGGTAATCTATAAAGGATATATTCGTTAAATAAAATAAAAACCATGAGAATTAGTAAGTCTAAATGGAATTACTATAAATTCATAATGAAAATACCTCATACAAAAGGTTTTATTTGGATTATCCTCCTTATTGAACCTTTAATGATTATATATATATTGAAGATAAATATTTTAAAAATATTAATCTCCTCATAACAGATCAATCATATCATTGATATTGGGTGTAGGATATTTTTTCTTAATAGTGATCTTGATAAGTTTCCAATAATTAATGAAAAGACACATTGACCCATAATTCTTCTTAAAAAAGAATATTTTTTAACTATATGGTGAAGAAAAAAGATGAATAAATACCTTATCTAGATTCTCCTAGGGTGTCTTCTTTAATTACTACAACTAAATCGAGAACATTCTATATGGAATATTTAAAATATGTGCCTCATGTTAAACCCCGACCTTGGATTTTTTTTTCTCTTCTTTGACTTGGATCATTTGGTTGAGGTTTGGGTGAAGTTTTCAGTTTTTAATTTTAGGTTTTTGAAGTTTTTAGGTGAATCTTTGGTGTAAAATGTAGATTTGGGGATTGAAATAAAGTGGTGTATGGTTGGTGCACGGTTAGGGGAAACCGTGCACCCTCACCC
This sequence comes from Viscum album, assembly GCA_963277665.1. Classification (NCBI taxonomy): domain Eukaryota; kingdom Viridiplantae; phylum Streptophyta; class Magnoliopsida; order Santalales; family Viscaceae; genus Viscum; species Viscum album. The sequence goes on from OY728123.1 coordinate 212,122,106, forward strand.
AAAAAAACCATGAAGAAAATGTACATTTTGGGAAGTGGTGATAACATGGTTATTACACGGTTAAGAAAACCATGTGGGATAACTATGCAGTATGTACCTCTTGGAAATTTAGGGTTGCACGGTTGGCACACATTTTGGAAAACCATGCGGCCAAACTATGCAAGTTGCTTAGCCATTAAATGTTTGAAATTACCTCTTTTACCATCTGTTATTTTAACCCTATTTCCGGTTTCTATGCCCTTAATCGACCTAGGAACACCATGGTAGATCCTAATCTACCCTCCTTTGTCTTTCATTTTCCCGTAGATTCATTTTGACAGTTCTAAGGTAATTTCTTCATGGTTTTTGGTTTATTTCCTATTATTTATTCTTTTCTATCTTGATTTATTAGTTTCCATTGGTGGGGTTTCATATTTTCCGAACCCAAAGAGTTAGGGATGATGTGTGGTTTGTTTTCCTTTGATGTTAGGGTGTGAAGATTGTCTCTTGGGGTGAATTATTCCTTCTCTTGAAGTTTGGTTGTGTTCACATGTCATTGAGGTAGGTGTTTCCATATATTTCTTTTTAGGTGCATTCCAATGATGCTTGATCTTTACGTGAATGATTTCAAAATTTTATAATCTTGATTATTATGTGTTAGCATAAATTTTATAGGTATTTACATGATGTAAAATTGGGGTGAAATAGTTTTTAAAGGGATCATTTAACTATGTTTTCTTTTATATGTACACAAGGTGTTTGATAAAATATAAATTTATCTTTTGAAGTGAAATGTCTTCTTTGGGGTGGTGTTTTCCTTTTGTTATGTCTTGGAAGTGTTTTTGGTTGTGATTTTTGTGTTATATGTGGAAAGTGGTGACTTTTATTATGTGAAGCTTACATGTGTCTTTTTGTGTTGGTTTAAAAGAAAATGATGTTTCTCTAAAAATGTGTTTTAAAAGTTATTTGAAGTATATATGTGTTTGAAGTTGGTTTACTAAATAAATTGTTTTTCTGGAATATGAACTTCCATGGTGTGAACCTCAAATGTGTTTGTACATTGTAAAGGTGATGTAAAGCATTGTTTAAAATGGATTTGGTCTGTGTGAATTTGGAAAGGTGATTTTCCCATGGGAGTGGTTGGATTTCCTAAGTTGTTTTCTAAATTGTTGTGTGTGTAATGTTTGTAACTTAGATTAAAATGGGTTCTTCCTTAAACCATGGTTTTCCAAAGGTTCTTCCTCTTATCCCTCTTTCTTTTTCCAAATTTTTTTGTTGATTTCTAAATCGTGCATTGGTGCTTCATGTGACTTTAAATGTGATTTAAAATGTGTTTCCGAATGCTTGGAATGTTTGGATATTTTAAGATATGTCTTTATGAATGGTTGGAACAAAGGATAATTTGGCACTTTATACACACTTGGTAACTAAAATGATATAATGTCCTGTTTGGAATTTTTTGATGTTTATTTTTTTCTAAAATGTTAAAGTCCATGTTAGCACTTCTTATGTTGTTTAATGTTTTCACATTAGCTTGGGAAGATTTTTGTATTTGAAATTTAAAGTCCCATTTGGTATTATTCATGTGAAATTGGTGTTTTATATTGACCTTGGCTCAGTGCGGCTCGACAGGTCGGCTTCGGCCTCATCTGGTTCTTGTCTGGCGTGGCTCGACGATGGCGTCTCCTGGATCTTGTCTCAGAGGTGGCGTATCGACGTCGACTTTGGTGTGGTTCTTATATGGCTCGGGCTGTCTCCAGCTCTCTCGTCTTGGTGATGGCACATCTAGGTGATGGATATTGTGGTTTAGATCTTGGTTTGGTTTCGGCGCGACTTGTAGGGTTCTAAGGGTCTAGTTCTCAGCGTCGGCTTCCGGTGGCTGGCTCTCGGTGTCCACTCCGAAGAGAATCGAAGGGGTAAGGTTTGGTTTTGGTTTTAATGCTTTGATTTTGGTTCATTGTTGGTGTAGTTTTAGTGGTTTCATCACTAGAGGGGCCCTGTCCCCCGCTAGTCTCTTCTACCTGCTATGGTTCGACGGATTTGGAAGTCAGGGTGGGTTCTTCCGAGTTTTCGTCTGATCGGTTCCAGCCTAGAGAGGCATTTCCGACTCAGTCCTGCTCAGTTCCCCTCAATGGTTATTCTCCATCGATGCGCTGTTGGATCTTCCAGTCCTAGGTGACGAAGATTTGACTTCCTCCTCCTTGGTTTGTCCTCCTTTCGGGTTGCTGCGGTCATGTTCGAAGGGTGCTTGGTGGTCGCAATAAGGTTATCCTGGCTTTGGTTCCAGCGGTAATTGATGCGGGAGAGTTCCTCTGGACTCTACCCATTTTTTGCCTTTATGCTCTTATAGTGCTTTGACCAAGGTTGAATTTGTGAAGTGGTTGATTGTTGTTGGAGGCTCAATGGATCGTCTGCTGGAAATCCATGCAATCTACAAGGTTTCGTGGTTTTGGATGTGGTAGCGAGGGTCGGTGGTTGATCGCTGGTGATTCAGACGTCTATGCGGTGATGCCGGGGGCATGGTTCGAGGTGGTTCACTGATCAAGACACCTCGATCATCGTGCCTATGATGATGGTTTTGGTTCTTGATTTTGAAATTTGAATCTGCTGTTGTGATTTTCTTTCGGGTTGGCGGGTTCCACGACCATCGTTTAATATGGGATCAGTGTCTGTATGGTTACCAGTAACCCATAAACCGTCTTTGAAAAAATGAAAAAAATGGATTGCAGTCAGTCAGTATTGAACACATGGGTAGCATAAAGTCTTGGTTTGTATTTTTAATTTGATTTAGAAAGTGGTTTTGATTATGGAAAATGGTGGTTTCCATGTGAGGTTTAATTTTTGAATGAACATGTTTGTAAAAGAAATTATTTTTCATGTGTGTTTCTAATGGTTTGGTATATGATATCGAGACCACTGGATATTTTGTATGGGATCCCCTTCAGTGTATCGTGTATTGGAACATGTTGGAAAACCACTAGACCTTGGTATTTGTTCCCATCTATTGGGTTATTCATTGGAATATTGTGGGTTATAGATGTTATACCATGTTTCACTAGTTATTATTTTCATGGGATTCTTGGGAGTCATCTATAGGGTTGAGTGACGATTTCTTATCGACCCCGATTAAATGGGTTGGTGCCCCTGGATTTGATAAGAGGTCATGTGATACTTTCCACTAGTGAGTCTTGTTTATAGAATCTAATTGGTTGTAGACTATGGATTTGAACCATACACTAAAAGGTGATCTCGAACTGAATACATCTAGGGATCTACTTTAGAGATGTTTAGAAAGTTCCCATGATTAATATCTGTATGTTCTGTTTATTTTTTCTACTTTTTTGGATTTTATACCTATTGTTTTATGGAATTTGGTTTTGTTTCCTTCACTTTCTTCTTATCCCTTTTTGATTACATGGTATGGATTTTTACTTGGGTTTTGTATTTTATATGGGCTGTGAAAAGTTGATTTTCTTTGAAAATTAAAGCTCTATGTGTTTTTTTGAAAAGGAAATTTGTGGAAATATTTGTTTACTTACTGGAAATAAATTAATATCCTATATTATAAATGTATTCCCAACCAGTTTTTGTATACTATTTCGGTAAAGGAAATGCATGGACTCTATGCTGGTTACCTACTAAATTGTTTAATCTCACACCCTACTTAGGCCACTAATCATTAATAAACCCGAGATATTTTGAAGTTTTAGGTTTCTGGTTCAATTTTAACTTTGAAGTAGGTTGTTCTTGTGGTTGTTGGTGACCAAGAGGTCACATGGAGATCATTTTAGTGTGATTCAGTGTTAGTTTGGTATTTAAATATATTTTTTTAGAAATTGTTGTATCTGGATCATTTTTTATTTATTGATATTTGGTTATTGTTGGATATGCTTTCTTCTCAGTTTTTTATTTGATCCTGGTTTTTTGGGAAACATTGTTCCCATTGTGATTACTTTGATTCCTATCACTAGTTTACACCCTATCGGGATCAAGAATTCCCCCAGGACATGTCCTAGACTGGGTTTGTTGTCATGTTGGAGGGAATCCCATTTTGGTTCATGAAAAAATAGTATCAGATGGAATTTTCTTGTTATTTTAGGTTTCAGGTAGATCAAAGATTAGGATTTTTGGGAATTGGTATGTAGGTATGGGAAGGACGTCATAGACCCCTTCTCGTTCTGGTCCTCGAGTTTCTAGTGGTAGTCCAGGATTTGAGTCTTTGTTTTTTTTTGTTTTTGTGGATGAGGAATGAAAATGGAGGTGACTCGGTGTTATGTTGTGATCTCAAATAGATTATTGACCCATGTAGAGTCTGAGTACATAGCTCAAGGACCTCTTAGTTGTTAATTCTTACATGAGGCATTTCCCCCTAACCTTGTCTCCAGATTAGGCATGGACAATAGTTACCCATTCCTTTATTTTGGTGTAGGTTGTTCATTGTTTTTCTTTTGGTTGGTGTGAGTGGGATTCTAATATGAAAAAAAATTGAAATGGAAATTATTTCTTTCAATTAGTTTCATATTGAAAAGAATGTGTTTTAAAACAGAAATTTATTGGGATTTAAAATTGGTTGAATGTTTGGATTTAATGAAGAAATGGTATGTATAAACCTTGGTATTCTATATGAACGTTCGTATATTGGTGGGTATGTGTGTAAAGTGAATATTGGAACATGTTCATGGATGGTGTGAGTAGAAGTGAGATGAACACATATGTGACAGTTTTTAGGATTCCAAGAGTGGGTATTTCAAATCAAAGGTTTGGATTGGTTTTTCCAAAATTCTTTTTAAAAGGAAAAAAAATGATTTCGGGAATTTTTTTTCTTTTAAAAGTGGATTATTGTTTGTGAAAAATGGATTTTTGTATTTGGATAGTAACCTTTGAATAAGGAGGTTCTTGAATTAGGAAAAAATGGGATAATTGAAAGGTAGATTTTTGGTTGTTCTTGTAGTGTTTAGATTACGATCATATTTTTTAGCTTGATATGTTCTTTTAGATTGTGTTTTGGGTTGATGTTGATTTTGGTTTTGTGTTCATCATGTTGTTCAGAATATTCCACCTAGAGAGGTTTCCAAAGTTTCTATTGGTTCTTGTATAGTTTTTTGTTATTATCGGTTGTTCCTAACATTTATGGTGATTGAGGTCTGTTAAAGGCAGTGTAATAGCTTGAGGAAGTTGAGTGTATCTTTAGATAATTGGGAACTCACGAATTTGTAAGAGTTCATGTTGTTATGGATTTGTTTGAGGGTTTAGATTTGGATCATTAAAAGGTGATTTCTTCCTCATTGATTCAAGTTGGAAGGATGTGGGATGTGTACAAGACCACTTTCATTCAATAGTTTATACCCGAGGAGGTGAATAAAAATAAAGTGGAAGAGAACATGAGTATTCAGTAATACCAACAGATAGTGAAGCTCTATGTTGACCACTTTAATGATCTTGTTTCCTTTTCCCTAGAGGTAGCATCACATGATCTATTGAAGGCTACCCTTTTTTATTTGGTGTCTTCATACAGAGATCAAAAAGTTGACCCTCTCCTCCAAGGATGAACGTTTTGAGAAGTTGGTGGATGAATAGTTCTTAGTTGAGCTCATTCTAGGATTGGAGTCGGTGGTGGTGGATGAACCGGTCCTTCTCGACATTCATAAATATTCCCCATCTGGAAAGGGGTGTGTACCGAAGGAACCTATTTCTAAGAAGCCTATGTTTTCAATTATCACTTCTCTCTCATGAGACCATTCACTCATGTGTTTTTAGTGTGGTCAGTTTGGACATTCAAAGTCATCCTATTGAAATCCTACAATGTAATACTATCATTGTGTCCATTTTGGTCACTTGGAGAAAATTTTCAATTGATATATCCAGAAAATAAATAAGTCTTTATTGGGGAATGTCATCCCCTGACAATGAGGCAATGGATTCTCCAGACATCAGGGCTCCAACCATAGGCCCTAGAGTGAAGCCTATGTCAAGTCATTAATCATTGGGGTGTAGGAAACCAAGGCATAATTAGTTTTTCTAGTGTTGGAGTAGAGATGGTTTATGATTATTATTGTAGTTTCTCAATTGTTATGAGTTATTCCTAAGATATTTGGTGGTCGTGTTATATTATAGTCCTGTTTTTGTAACTTGAATGTGGATCTTTAAATGGTTATCCTTTCATGAATCAGTTTTAGTTATCTATTGTGATTATTTGAAGATATCCATGCATATGGAAATAGATGATTGTAGCTTGTGTCAGGGTTCTCTATTTGGTTCGGGATCCATTTTTCAGTTTCCACTTGTGTTGGGGGTTTGGGTTATGTGGGGAATGTCCAATTCTGGTGATGGTTTTTTTATCTTATGTAGAGAATTTTATGTTAGTTCATGTTTGGAATTCCCACATTGGGCCGATTAGAATTCATTCCATGGTTTCAGTCATGTTCTTATAGTGGGGATAATCTAATAATGTTATACCATTTTTATTCATGTCATGGTCTCCTCCATAAATATTTAGGTGTGGATTGTGAAGTAGAAGGCCACCTCAAGGTTCGTAGTTTCGTTCGGATTTATTCAGTTTTGGGAATGAGTTTTTTATTATCCTATTGGGTGACTTTTTACTGGGAGAAAGTGTTTTTGTGGGATAATTATCACACCCAAACCTTCTAATTTCTTTTATTTTGTTCCCTTATTAGCATGGGATCATTTTTTTGAGGTTCAGGTTGAGTTCTCATATTGAAATTTTTAGTTTTTGAGGTTTTTGGGTGAGTCCTTGGTGGAAAATGGTGATTTTGGTCTTGACAGTAGGTGGCTCCTGATTGGAACATGGTTAGAGGAAATCGTTTATCCTCACCTAGGAAACCATGTGTAAAATGTGAATTTTGGGAAGTGGCGACCACACGGTTTCCACACAGTTTGTAAAACCATTTGGGATAACCATGAGACATGTCCCTCTTGGATAGTGAGGGGTTCACAGTTTGGAAAATAATGTGGAAAAACCGCGTGAGTTTCTGAGTCATTAAATGTTTAAAATTACTACTTTTACCCTCTAATTGTTTTACCCTATTTTGATTTTATTCTCCCTTTCTTGAACTAGGTTCACCATGGGGGCTCACAAGGCTTCCATTAATTGGCTGTCATTTTTCCATGGATGCATTTTGAAGGTTCTAATGTTATTTCTTCCTAGTTTTTGGTCTATTCACTCTTATATTCCCTTTAAATTATTTATTTATTGGTTTACCTTAATGGGTTTTCATCTTGGTCAAATCCGAAGTGTTAGGGGAGATGTGTGGGTTGTTTTCCTTATATGTTAGGGTGTACGGATTGGCTCTTGGTGTGTATTCCTCATTCTCATGATGTTTTGTTTCATTCACATGTTTGTGAGGTATGTGTTTCTATCTATTTCCTTTCTAGAACATTCCAAATAGTCTTTATATTTTTTTAATTCTTTCAAAATATTATAATATTTATTGTGATGTGTTAACATAATTTATTTTGGTATTTAAATGATTAAAAATTGGTGAATATGGTTTTTAAAGGGGTTCTTTAACTATGTTTTTTATATGCACACAAGGTGTTTGAAAAAATTTCAATTGATATTTTGAAGTGAAATTGAGTGATTTGTGGTGGTATTTTCCCTTGGTTATGTTTTGAAAAAAAATTGGTTTGTGAGTTGGGTGTTATATGTGTGAAGTGGTGAATTTTATGGTTTAAATCTTACGTGTGTCTTGTTGTGATGGTTTAAAAGAAAGTGGTGTTTCTTTGAAAACATGTTCTCAAAGTGATTTGAAGTACACATGTGTTAGAAGTTGGTTTTCCATAATAAATGGATTTTTTGGAACATTAACTTCCTTGGTTTTCACCTAAAATATCTTTGTAAATTGTAAAGGTGATGTGAATCATGGTTTAAAATGGATTTTGTGTGTGTGTGTGTGTGAATCTGGAAAGGGTATTTCCCCATGGGAATGGTTAAATTTCATAATTTTTTTCTCAATGGTTTCTTGAGGACTATTTGTAACTTTGATGAAAATGGGTTCTTATTTAAACCATAGATGTACAAAGTCTCCTCCTCCCATCCCTCTTTCTTTTTCCAAAATGGTTGTTTTATTTATAAATAGTACATGGGTGCTTCATGTGACTTTAAATGTGGTATAAATTTTGTTTTTGAATTCTTGGACCATTTTTCACTTTTAGATATGTTTTAATTGAGGATTGGCACAAATTCCCATTTTCTACTTTAGAAACACATGGTAACTAAAATGGTATGAGGGACCTTCTATAATTTGGAGATGTGTCTTGGTTTATAAAATGTTAAAGTCCCACTCAACATTTTCTTGTGTTGTTCCATTTTTTCACTTCATATTTGGAAGAGTTGTATATTTTAAATGTAAATTCTCATTTGCAATTGTGCATGTGAAAGTAGTGTTTTAGATTGACCTTTGAATGTGGTTTGTAAATGGATTTGTTAATTTATTTGGATTGGAAATGTCAATGTCATAGTTGGAACTTCATTTTTTTTATTGAAAAGTTGGTTTTTATGTGATGAGATGTGAAGGCCTGATTGTCACCTGGTAATGTTTTATAAATTGGTTCTGGAACTCAAGTGATGTATGGGTCTAGTGGTCATGTTTGCAGGTTTAGGAAAATCGATTGAAAATTTGGGTAGTGTGAAGTCATGGTTGGTATTTTTAAAATGATTTGAAAAGTGGTTTTGATAATGGAAAATGGAAGTTAACATGTGAGGTTTAATTTTTAATGAACATGTTTTTGAAAGAAATGATTTTTCATGTGTGTTTGTGATGGTTTGTATAATGATATGGATAGAACTCAATATTTGGGATGGGATCCCCTCTAAATGCTCATGCACGGGAATGAGTTGGAAACCACTAGACCTTGGGATTCATTACCCTCTAGTGGATAATGCATGAAAATATTGTGGTTTATGGTTTCTATACCATATTTCACAGTGTATTATTGTCATGATATTCCTAGGATTCATCTATAGGGTTGATTGATGGTTGCATGTCGACCATGGTTTGACATGTTGGTGACCCCAAGATTTTATAAGAGGCTGGGTGGGATGTTCTACTGGTGATGCTAGTTTAGAGTAGCCAGTTTTTTATAGACTATGGAGTTGCACCATACGGCTATAGGTGAGTCTGAACTGAGTATGTCTGTGGATTTCCTCTAAAGATATTTAGGAAGTTCCCATGATTACTATTTGTATGTTTTATTTATTTTTGTATTGTTTTTAGATTTTATCCTTACTAGTTTATACGAGTTAGTTACATTTCCTTTGCTTTATGCTTATCCCTTTTCGATTACTTGGTATGGATTTTTACATGAGTTTTGGATTTGAGATGGTTTGTGAAAAGTGTATTTTTATAAAAGAAAATCTTCATGTGTTATTTTAAAAATTAAATTGGTGTAAAGTTATGTTTACTTGCAAGAAATGATTTAAAATCCTATTTTCTAAATGTATTTCAAACCAATGTTTTTTGGAATATTTTAGGAAATAAAATTCATGGACTCTGTGGTTATTACATACTAAGATTTTTAATATCACACCCTACTTGTTCCACCCGACATTAGTAGACCCAATATATTTTGTAGGTTTAGGTTTCTGGTTCGGTTATACCTTTGAAGCAGGTTGGTCTTGTGGTCGGTGGTGACCAATAGGTCACATGGAGATCTTATCAGCAGGTTGTAGTATTAGTTTTGTATTTAGTTATATTTTTTTAGCAGTTTTTGTTTATGGATTAGTTTTTATTTATTGATATTTAGTTATTATTGGTTATGCTTTCTACTCAATTTGTTTATTTTATCCTAGTTTGTTTGGGAAAAATGATTCCCATTATGATTACTTTGATACCCAGCACTATTTTGCAGCCCATGGGGATCAGGGATTCCCCTCAGGCCATGTCCCGAACTAGGTCGGGTGTCAGGATAGATGTCATCCTGGTTTAGTTAGTTAAATAGCATCATGTATGAGTTCTATTGAAAACTCAACTTCACAGTTCTGGGGAAGACTAGGAAATTCCTCAGGAAATACATCATCCAATTCATAAACAATAGGAAAATTTTCAATGTTCATTTTCTCCCCATACAATTAAGATAAATATCCCTCATGGAAATATATTAAAACTCGTATGATGGAAGTAATTTCCATTGGGAGTTTGGGTTCATCCTTTCATCTATATATGATCATAGGTTGATCTAGAATATCTAATGTATCCTCCATTCCATTGACAATTGATATGGTATTTATACTGAGAGAGACAAGCCATTTACAAAATTACATCAAATTCAACTAGATGAATAACAACAAGATTTGCAAGTAACTCATTCCCAAAAACTTATATTAGAGAGGATCTATAGACATGATATGTTATCATCACACCATTATGAGTTTTCATTACCATCTCGATATCTAGTCATTGAGGATATGAATTAACAATCTTATAGAATTTTCAAGATATAAAATAATTCAATAACAAATCTAAAATAATATACTTCAATATTTGAGTGTTCTTGTTACCAACTCAACTTCATCATTTTGTCTTCAGTCCTTCACTAAAATCAAAATGGTTAAAGTGGGAATTAATCATCATAGTGAATAATCATGTAATAATGAAAAATAATTCATAGGATGTCTAAATCATGACATGTTCTTTTAAAAGAAAAAAACCTTAGGTTTAACCCCTATCATCCATGATCCTTATTTATTGAAATCCTTCATAATGATTAATTAAAAAAATATGAATCAACCTAAGAATATACCTTGATAGTGTCAAAATAGGTTCTTAGTAAGGTCCTATTCATAGTGCCCCAGAATGATGGTCAAGATATACTTGACTAACTCTTTTTGGGGTTATTACCGCTAGATGAATATGTTCCCAAACCAAGTCCACTTTTACTATCCAAATGGGCATTTATTTCTAGGAAAAGCACATAATCTCTACCTTAACCAAAAAAACATTAAGGTATTATCCTATATTTAGACATATCCTGAAGGATGATCATAGGTTTATATTCCAAAAAACAATTTTTTTATAAATCTATCTCCTAAGGTTTATACTAAACATTCTATAATTCAACTTCTAAAAACCCAACTCTAATAACCCATAGTTGTTGTTTACTTTATCACATTGGTATAAGATAAAAGGGATATCACCCAACATGATCGATCATATTAGTAGTTTTTGAAAACAAGATACATGCATAATTCCCACATCACATTGTAATTATATAAACATAGAATAGGAAATATAATTTCATCCTTGATATCATTCATACTGTCCATATTCATATCCTAGTGAAAGGAAAACAAATAAACAGTTATCTTAGAGGCTCGATAAAGGTTATATAAAGCATAATATATCATGATTAAATAAGCCGTAATCAATATAGAAGAGTGGATAATCAAAAAAATCTGTCGTTTAATAAAAAATGTGAGTTTAATAATAATCCATTTCTAATATAAAAATATAAAACACATGTATAATGAAAACTAAATTCTTACTAAAGGAAATTCACAATTCTGTATATTCAGGATTAAGGCCTCTTAATTAAGATATCATAAATCTTACCATCATGCCCTATTAAACAAGATATCATTCTTAATAAATGGATAGGTGTTAACCAAATACCCATCTAATATGGAAGACCTATATTTTTGTCTCATGATACTTGTCAATGCATTGAGGGGTTATCTATATCTATGCCCCACCCATCACTTTTATGTCCTATATATTCCTTATATTTTTAATTATCAATATAATTCATTCTCAAAATGCCTTATAAACCAATAATTATCTGTTTTGAATCATAAATATGGAATATCAATATTTCATCATCATAAACCATATAGAGAAATATTAAATATGGTATCATTGTATCATTTCCCCAGTGACATCAATGTGTTTTTTCATAGATGAAAATACCTTTAAAATATCAATGGAACATTTCTTGAACAAATTACCCTTTTCATTTTGAAATCAGTTATTTAAATTCTAAAATGTTATAGAGTATTAGGAAAACATTTTCTTTGAGAATGAACATGGAAACTAAGTATGTTTCAAATAAAATATTATTCATAACTATGATAAAATTTATCTATTCATTGTATAATAGAAAAAAGGATTTCATTCACATTTTTCGTAAAAAGAACCTCATTGGGAAAATGACAGGAATATTTCTATTAAAAAAATTTATAGAAAGTAAAAAAGAGGTAAAAATGACATTAAAAAACTTTTGATAATATTAAAAATATTCTTAAAAACATTTTTAAAAAAATGGACATAGAGGAAAATGGTTGGAAGGAAATATTTAAATTAATATTTTTAAAATAAATCCACCTATATGTAACTTACTTGTCACTTCCTAATCCAAAAAGATAATAAATTGAAAATATGAATGTAAAATCTAAATATAAAAAGAGAAATATAAAATATATGTGGTTTAAGATATTAGGACCATATAATTTTCTCAAAGTAAACCTGAACATAAACAATCCCGAAATAAAATGAGATTGTAAAAGAAATCCCTTACCTCGTGTTTGACTTGCCTCGTAAGTGATTTTAAACTACTTTATAATAAATTTATATTTACTATAATTCTATAATATAAAAAAATAATTCTTATAATATCATATATTATCCACTTATTACATTCTAACACCCATTTATTAATAATTTTTTATTAAAATAATTGTTTCTAAGTGTTAACAATTTTGTTTTTCATGTATGTTTTGGTTTGGTGGTTTTTTTATTGATTATTTATAAATATTTCATCATATTTAGAATTTTAATAATGATATTAATATCATATATATTGTTTATATACATATTTACAATAATCATTGGAAGGTTTATGTGAAAAATGGATCACATTGCTTCATGGAGGTGGTAGTCCACATGTACACATGAGAGAAGATATAATTTCTTAACAAGTGGAAGGTTGTAAAGGTAAATGATATATTAGATTTACAAGTAAATAATTGTATCATAAATATTATATATATTTATTATTTTCATCTTTATAACCTTTCAAGTAAAATGGTGATGATAAATGAATTATGCCGCTATGTGGAGACGGTAAGTCATGTGTACGTATGAGAGATGTTTTCACTTTATATAAGATGGAAAAGAAATGGAAAATTGTTTTATCATAATCATAATAAACTATAAATATATTTATGATAATAGATTCTTTGTTTTAGGATGATTTCAATTAATTTATAGTAGGTACAATAAGAAATAAGTTTTAAATAGTTGGTAAAGATGATTAGTTAGTGTTTGAGCAGCTAATACGAATTTTAGATTATCAAGATAAAGTGATTCATGTGAATTATTTTCTTATGGTATGAGTTATTTGGTAGTACAATAGTGATGAGAATGATACATGGGAGAAGAAGTATTGGGTTAAAGAGGATTATACATTTTTTTTCTCCAGTCAGGCTTCGAGTTGACTTTCTGAGGGTAGAAGGTTTTCATGGTGGGGAGAATTTTCATGCCCATGATTTTTTGAGGTATTATTTTTTTGTCTTGAATTTATCCTTGGGTTTCCCATTATGTTTGTTTTGTGAAAATGGAGATTTTGGGATTGGCAGCAGGTGGCCCACAATTGGCGGATGGTTTGGAGAAACTATGCACCCTCGCCCAGGAAACCATGTAGCAAATGTTAATTTTGGATAGTGGATATCGCATAGTTGGTGCATGGTTTGGAAACATATGTGGGCTAACCTTGTAGCTTGTTCCACTTGGATAGTTAGGGACACATGATCAGCACGTAGTTTGGAAAAACATGTGGGATAACTGTGTGACCAATCTAGGTCATTAAAAAGTGGAAAATAACTATTGTTTAATCTTTGATTTTAACCATAAATCACCTCTCATCTTCCCCATATGGTATTTTTAGCAATGGAGCATCATCTAAACCTTTTTAGAGCCTTTGAGAATCAATATTTGGGTAGTTTTATCCTTTTAAATCAATATAATCATCAACTAAGTCATTTATCCCTTGGTTTCTCCCTCTTTCTAGGTTTCTTCTTCCCTCCTTCATGGGTTTTTATTTTCCAGTAGGTTGTTAGACCTAAATAGTGTTTGATATTGTGTTTTTTTAGAATTATTGATGGTTATTGTTTCATCTTTCCATTATAGGCACTTTTTGTGGTGTGTTTTTGATTTCACACTATATTAAAAAAGATTCTAACTATGAGGTAGGTGGTTCTATGTTTTTACATTATTAGATGAGTTTGTATTTCTTGTTTTATTGTTCAAATGTATTCTATGGATTATTTGTGCAGTGTAAAACATGTTTTTGAATATTGTTTCTGATTAAAATGTGATTAAAATGGGGTTTATAAAGAAAATTGGTCATGTTTCATGTGTACTTCATTGTGTTGTTTCTTGAATATGTTTTATTCCTTGTGTAAAAGGTGAGAAATGTGTTTTCTAAGGGCTTTAAATGTGTGAATGTGTTGAAAGTTAATTTTCCAAGGGAAATGGGTTTTTTCATGTTGGATTATTTATTGTGCACCTTAAAAGTGTATTTGAATTTTGAATGTGATGTGAAGCATGTTATAAAATGGTTTTTATGTGAGTATGAATTTGAAAGGGTATTTTCCCGTATAAATGGTTGGAATTCATATGTGTTATTCTTGTTTCATTTTCAAATGGGTTTTATAAATTTTGAAAGTGGTGCTAAATGTATTACTAAATGGTTTTTATGTGTCTGTGAAATGTAAAGTCATTTTGTTTATGGAAAATGGTGGTTTTCATGTAGATTTTATCATTGGATCAATGTGAAAATGTGAAAAGTGATTTCCTTGTGTTCTTATGATGATTGGTATGTGCATGTGAAAGTGATTATTTATATGATATGTGAAATAGAATTTGAGTGCAAAGGAAATAATGGGTATCTAGGTGGGTGAACTATAACTAGTATGCTAGATGATTCAGAAGTGGTTGTGGCTCGGATTCATGTTGTAGGATTTACGATTACAATACTAACTAGACATGTGATATGATCGGAGACAATAAAAATTTTGATTGAATCCTCTCTAGTGGATAATGCATAGGAAGGATGTTTTTTTGTCTTATGATGTAGAGACCAATAAAATGTGGGATTAAATTCTCTCTAGTTTCTTGTGAATATGGATGTTGTTGTTAGTTTAGTTGGAGGACATTGATCATCGAGGTATGAGGTTCGTAGGGTCCCACTTGTGCTAGTTACCTATATGTGTTCCCATGGTGATATCTTGTGACATGATTCTTATATTATGTGGTGATAACTGTATATATATAATGTTATCCTTGTGTGCATTTTAATTTAAAGAAAGTTTCTTTATGAGATGTTTTCCTAAAAAAATTCTTAAAAATCATTCAAAGTTTATTATCGAAATGTTATTGTTGATTTTTCTTTTAATGTTATGATGTGTAATATTTATTTTAGATGGAATGCTTCTAGGATTTTTCTCACACCCTACAGACACATTTAGGTGTATGTAGACTTTGTTATGCATGAACTGGGTAAAGGCAAGATATATCATGGTGGTGATGGTGGATCCAGTCGTTAGTGTTCATTTTCTTACTGGTGTTAACGGTGATGGATTGAGGGTGATGTGCCTAATGTTTCATGGAAGTTTTTTGGATAGTTTTTCTATTCCATTTCCACCATATTTCTTTTTTATTAAAGTTGTAAAACTTTAATTCTGAAAATATGTGTACCTAATTTGGTTGTGGTTACCAGTTCTTGTGATGGTCATTATTATTGGTTGTTTGTTATTATAAATGGTTTAAATAATTCCCAAAGTGTATTTTTGATACCCATGACTAGTTTCCATCCCATTGGTATTGGTAATTCCCTTTGGTAATTATTTTAGACCAGTTCAGGTGTTAGGTTGGATGGAATCGCGGTTTGGTTCATGATAATTATGAGGAAATTGTCTTATGTTCCCTCAAAGTTGAGATGGAGATCAGTGAATCTCAAGGGTATCGTGAGGATAAGAATTGGAAAGTGGAGTTTAATTATAGTGGTCCAATCGAGAAATATAATAGTGTCAAGAAATTTAAAAATCCCACTTTTCAAAGGTATGGAAAGAAGAACCTTGGAAATTACCTAAGGGGGTGAGTAATTACTTTAGGTGAGGGAAGGAAGGGAACCTAGCTGTAGATTAACGATAGGAGAAACCCACTAATGAGATGAAGGAAATTAATGCTTCAGTAAACTCTCAGTGTATTGTTCATTGCTTAAACTTCAAGGAACCATGAAACTTTATAAAATAATTCCCTAAGACAAGTGTTTTCAAAGATAACAAACAACCTCCAAGGTAGCAAGGGAAAGCTTTTTCCTTCACATCTTCCAAGGAGGATCCCGGTAATGAAGTAGTAAAATGTACTCAAATTATTCATTCAAGAATAGTGAATGTAATTTTTTATTCTAGTTCTATGAATTCCTTCATATAAAAAAATTAGTATAACTATTCAAACACCACCACAAAGCATGGAAGTAGAGATGACAGTGATAAAAGAAAATGGGGTAATTATTACATCCCAAGTATATAACTCCTCCCATATGAAAATTTGTGGGTTAAAATTCCCATTGAACCTTTTCATACTCACTTTGGTGAAATTTGATGAAATTATGGGTATGGATTGGCTTTCCCTATATAGATCCAACATAAATTTTCATGATAAGTAAATCACTCTCCATATTGATAATCGACCCCTGATTATGTACATTTGAAAGTAGAAAGATGAATCTTCTTTAGCACCAAAATCTAAAGTATGGATATTATTTCCCTATAAGAAAGTGTATCTAGATGAAATGATTGAGTCTAAGGAAATAATAATACTCAAAGACATGCATGTTATGAGGGAATATGATGATGTGTTTCTTGAGGAATTGTTTGGTCATCCCCCTAGTTGTGAGGTGGAAATCGAGCTTATATCTGGGGTGTTTTCATTATCCAAGATTTCGTATAGAATGGCTATGGTGGAACATGAGGATATGAAGTAACAACAAGAAGAGAATATGGATAAATTGTTTATACAACCAAGTGCTTAACCATGGGGTGCACCAGTCCTCTTTTCCAAGAATGAGGATTGGTAAATGAGCCTTTACATTGATTATCGTGATCTTAACAAGATCCTGATAATGAACAAGTATATTTTACCATGGATTGATTACTTTTTTGATCAGCTATATGGATCACAATACTTCTCCAAGGTGGATCAAGGTTTGGGATATTACCAATTTAGGGTGAAGAAAGATGATATCCCCAATATTGATTTTTTTACAAGGTATAGGCACTATGAGTTCATAGTAATTCCATTCAAACTCACTAAGGCTTTATAAATATTCAAGGACATGATTAATAGTTTATTCATAGATTACCTCAAAAAAAATTGGTACTCTTTATAGATGACATTCTAATATTCTACAAACCTAAGGAGGATCATGAGGAGGATCTAAGAACCATGCTAAATACCTTGAGAACGGAGAATATTTTTGAAAAGTAGATAAAATGTGAGTTATGGTTGAAGGATGTCTCGTTATTGGGGAATATCATCACAAGAAATGGGATATCTATGGAACCTTCAATAATAGAAGAAATTGAAGTATGGTCCAGGCCAAAATCTGTGATTGATATTCATAGTTTCCTTGGGTTAGCTATGTATTATCATCAATTTGTGAGAAATTTATTGAAATTGTAAAATCCTCTAACTAAGCTAACTCGGAAGTGGGTATTGTTTTATTAGAATGGTGAATGTGAAGATAGATTCAAGGAGCTGAAAAGGAGTCTTATCACTACACATGTGCTCACACTACCCATAAGTGGAGAGATTTTCATGGTGTTTAGTGATTATTTGAAAAGGTATTGGGATGTGTGTTAATACAGAATGAAAAATTCATATCCTATGCCTCATAGTTGTTGAAATTTCACAAACATAACTACCCAATGCGTGATATAGAGTTGGAATTAGTGATCTTTACTTTGAAAATATGGTGGAATTATCTCTTTGGGGATAATTTTGAAATATATATAGATCAAAAAAGCCTCAAGTGGATATTAATTTTAAAATATATGAATATGCGCCAACAAATATTGTTAGAGCTGATCAAGGACTTTGAATACTCAATCCACTATCATATTATGAAAGAAAATAAAGTGGTAGATGGTATAAGTAGAAAGGATCCAGCAATTCTATCATTGATGAGAATTAAGAGGGATTTGATTTTCTTAGGTTTAAAAAGGATGGATATGGGAATCATAAATAACGGAACATAATCAATCATTTCATAAATTATTTCTTAATCATCCCTTATGTAGATGCTAAAAAATTATTAAAGGGATGATGTGGTAATTCAGAATAAAGTGGAAACTATAATAAAAGGTAAATCCTTGGAGTTCAATTTAAATTATTAAGGATTTGTGAGATTTTGGTAATAACTATGTATACTATCAAATTTTAAGTTAAAGAAGGAATTTTTGGATGGTGCACATAGTTCGACTTTCTCTATTCACCTAGGAAGCACAAAGATGTATTGAGATATTTGAGAGCTCTATTGGTGGGAAAATATGAATAAGGAGATCACTGAATATACATCAAAGTGACAGGTATGTCATTAATTTAAGGCCAAAAGTAACAGTCTAATGGGATGGTGAAACCATTACCCATACAAACATGGAAATGGGAAAACATCATCATGGACTTTATCACCAGATTTCTGAATACATCCATGGGAAACAATTATATATGTGTTTTTGTGGATCTTCATACAAATATAGATCACTTGATCGCAATTCAAGAGGACTTATCACTAGATCAACTTTCATAGATATACATTAGATAAGTGGAAAGTATGAATGGATTACCACTATCCATTCTATCTGATCAAGGTAAGAGATTCACCTCCAATTTCTAGAAAATTATCCAACATGCTCTAAAAACTATGTTGAAATTTAATATTGTCTATCATCCCAAAACTGATGGCCAGTCAGAGAAGACTATTAAGACACTGGATGACATGTTGTGAGCATATTCTATGAACTTCAAAGGAGAATGTTTCCAACATCTACCTCTGGTTGAGTTCTCTTACAACAATATTTTCCACTCAAGCATCCAAATGGATCCCTATGAAGCCCTTTATGGGAAGAGGTGTAGAACACCTGCCTTCTAGTATAAAGTTGGGGAATGAAAACTATTAGGCCCTGAAATGGTCGAGGAAATGGTTGAAAAGATTAAGATTATTCAACAGTGAATCAAGGCTGCTCGGAGTCGATAGAATATTTATACTGACAATCAACGACAAGACCTAGAGTTTCATGTCACATATATAGTATTCCTCCATATATATACATGGAATTAATTCGTTAGATTTTGAAATAAGGGGAAGATATTTTCAAGATACATCATCCCATTTTAGATCCTTGATCTCATTGGAGTGGTGACCTGCTGACTAGAACTCCCACTAAACATATCTAAAGTACATGATTTCTCTAATGTATACCTCTTGAATAAGTACATATCATACCCCTCACATTTACTTAATAAATATGTGGTACCATTGGAGAATTATTTTTCCTATGAGTAGTAGTTGGTGAATATATTAGATCGTAGAGACAAAGTTTTATGAAATATGACAATGAAACTTGTCAAAGTGTTGTGGAGAAACCAAAAGTTCGAAGAAGTTACTTGGGAACTAGAGGAAGTGACGAACTAGAGTTATACAAATATATTTTAATGTGTGAAATGAAAATTTCAAGGGAGAAAATTCTTAATTGGGGAATATTTTAATGACCCAAACTATTATAAATAATGTTCCACTTACAATTTAATTAAAATTCATATTAAGTAATATGGTTATAGAAAGAATATTCTCTTATTTGGTTTTATTATATCGTATCAGATTTAATTGATATTTAATCATCATTACCATTGATTATATATTTATTGAAAAGTTATCATATGATTAGTATAAATATAGGGTTTTAATAAACCCAATTGACACAAACAAATGAAGTGATAGCCTCAACTAGTAGGATCATACCCTATGAGGTCCATTTATCATATATTTAAAGGGATATAAAATCATTGGTATTTACCCTTAACCAATACCAATCTAATATGAAACAACTTAAGCATGATAAAAAAAAATTCGGGATAATTTCGAGCTCATCGAGATCATGTCCCAAACCATGTACATCGAACCACCCCCATGAAAGACTCACAATCACAAACCTTTCTCTTAGGGCATTTGTTGGTGTATCAAAGTGATATTTATCAAGACCCTAGAAATATTAGTATTTAAATTATTTTTTAAATAATAATGAATATATTTTAATCCTATTATTGTTACTTTATAAATTATTTTTATTTTGATACAATAAAACACAAATAGTATTTTTCGGTAAAATTCAAATTCAATTAAGGAACTTATTTTGAAAAATTAATAGATTTTTGAAATAAATAATTTTTCAATAAAAAATTTTATTAAAATTTTTTTATTATATATATAAGATCATATAATTTATAAGAATTCAAATGTAATGTTTATAGGGGTTCAAAAACTGTTATTTTCAAAAAAAACCCAACATTTCTTATTAAATGTCAATTTTATTTTAAAAATGAAAATTAACATACTTATAAAATTATTTAGATAAAATGAATATAATTTTTTATAATAATAATGTATAAATTACCCAATGGTGAATTTTTCATAATTTTCAAAGATAGTCGAATTTCCAAGTAAAAATTAAATACCATATAAATATACTTTATGTATTATGACATCATAATGACCCAATTTTTTTAATAAATACTATAAAAGTTATATATGACCAAATATTTTTCTTATATTTAAATTAATAATATTTTATGTTTATTTGATGAATTTTATAAATCTATTATTAATCCTCCAAAACCATTCATATATTTTAATGTTTTAAAATCATTTCTTTAAGAGTATGACTCACCTCCACATAAGAAAGGGTATTATTTTATTAAGTTAAGAAATTGGTCCTATAAATTAATTATAACCTATCCCATTTTTTAGAAACCATGGGAAAAAATATGGGAAGGTTTTTGGTTTTGGTTATTTTATTTTATAAAGTCAAAAACCTATGTTTGAGAAATAATTAAGAAATTTGCACTCATTTCCTATATAAACCTACCAAAGATCTCATTTATATTCACTAAAATTCCTTGTAGAATGTCCTTAATATTACCCCCACCCCTCTAGAGTCTTCCCAAGGCACCCCTAATCTCTCAATAATCTCCTCCTAAGAATTTCGAGTCACAGACCCAAGTTAGAGATTCTCACCTTCTCTTATTTATTCAAGCTTTTTTATTATCTTCTTCCTTACATTTCTAATTCCTAATATTGTTAAATTTATTTTAATGTCCCTATTACTTCCATTTTATGTAAAAATTATGGTAGATCCATTTCTCTCTTTTCAACACAAATCATGAATTTTTAAGTGATGCAGTTATGCTGCCGAAATTTTACCGCTATTTTCCATGGAAAAATAATTTTGTAGTGAACACCTTACCTGATTCCTATCAAGGTTTTTCACCTATATACAATTGTAATTATTTTAATTGGGACTTAAATTTATTTATTTGAAACAATTTAATCATCTAATTAAATATGACGATGAATAAATCCATGTTGTGTGATCTATGTGGCACACTTAATCTTAAGAATAAAATGAAAGTGACAGGTGCACTAAAAATTATATATCACTCAAATGCATTGGGAAATATTTAGTCTCATCAGAAATCATGTTGGAACAAAAAGTGAACCATATTTCATTGTGGTACTTTTTCTATCATGATGTCTTGGAAGTTACCCTTGACTTATGTTTACAATGCAATTTTTTAAGTCATTTCCACATTTCCCATGTTATGATTATCAGGCTATATCAGGCCTTACTATTAATGTTACTTTTATTAACCATTGATATTCCTATTTTATAACATGTATTAACTAATGAAATGATTATTAACTTACTACTATTTATATATCACCCCTTTCTTATGTATTTCCTCAGGTTGTCCCATGAAATTTTAAGATCAATAGAATATTATGATCATGTTAAGGAAGTCTTCAATAAAGATGATGTATTACCCATTTTGAGTTTCTATGTAATGTGCCTAAATACTAAATACACTATACTTATCAATATTTTAGGTTTTATTAAGTGTAATCTTATGTAATAAATCATGTATTAATATGTACAAAAGAACAGGTTTGTTGTGCCAATTTATTGTGAAAGGATGAACTACATAGAGGAAGTATTGAACAAATGACTATGAAATTGACTTCATGAATATAGGATTGAATATATGAAGGAGAATTAAACTACAAGAATAATCTGAGTGTGTAGTCAATCAAGTGGCTGAATGAATAAATGATGGACCACATGGTAATTTTATTAACTGCATGAATAGACTTAGACCACATGGTTAGTCAAGTGACCATATGAATAAAAATAGAAATTTAAAGAGGTAAAGGACTTTGAGTAGCCTATGGACATGTATAAGCCTTTTTAAAACACAAAGGTAGGGTTTTATAAATAAGTTACATTGCATAAATTATTCCTTTAATATGTAGGTGGTTTCAAATGTGTACACATTCCCTAAAAAGGTTTTTAATTTTTTTATTTTACTCTTCAAATAGGTGTAGAGTTAATTAGGGTCATGTTTAGTAAGAACCCATCTTTTCTTGTGGTTCATATATTTTACCTTCTAGGTTAAACACTTTTTTACTTCCATTTGTGGATTATACCTTAATTTGGGTCGTGGGCCAGTTGGGTGTTTTTGGGAAATAAGAGGTCAGAAGGTTGTGTACTGAATGCAATCAAATTACATGATGTGTAATTGGGATACATGTTGTCTAATCCAATTTCACAACATGTAATGGTCTACACAGTACCTTTCATGATGTTTAGGTTTTCTTTTCTGGAAAGTTAAAATAGGGCATTACATTCTATGTAATGAAATTACACGCCATGTAATTAACCGAAAATTTTAAAACAAAATAGAGGAAGGGGCCTCTATTTTGGAATATAACACCTATTTTATCCCATTTTGAGAGAAAAAACCCCTTTTATAGTTTTTCAGATCTAGAACCTATCTGTACTCCATTTCTTTCATCATCAGCCACATTGGAACCGCGTCAGTAATTCCTTGATTTTTTTTATCCATTCTTGATTCTTTGAAACAACGGTTGAGCTGTTTGGATTTAGGCTCATATGCCCTAATTTCTCATTCTTCTTCTACTCTTAATATTTCTCTCAAACCAAGGTGAATATGTACTTTATACTACATGATCACCCCCACTACTTATCTAAGTCAGGTGTTTTATATTTTTATTTTTTCTTTTGATGCTTTAGTGATCTATCGACCTTTTTGTCGCCAACCGGACTTTGCAGCATGGGCCATGTTTTGAAATTTTAAACTGAAATAAACAAAATAGGACCTATTAGGGATTACCTTAGGTTCCTTGAGATACATTGGTGGTTTTCTCCCCAACTTAAGGCTATCCATGGGGTGTTCCATTCCTTTGAATTGGTTTTGACAGTTGAGGAACTACCCAAGGGGTGTGACCTTGAGTTTTCCAAGTTTAAGGAAGCTCATTTGTACTTAAATGAGGTTGAATTACATAATTAGAAGATGTTATCCTACTTTCCTTATATGACCATAATATTCCACACTATCTTGATTAGATGGATTGAACATAATTTGTTAAACGAGATGGGTATACTCGTTGGTGATTTTTAAATTGATTAAATTGGTTGTTAGAAATTGTATTAAATGGGTGGTTATACCCATGTGGATTGTTTAATAGTGAATTATGATAAATGGGTGGGTATACCCATGTGTATTGTTTAATAGTGAATTGTGATAAATGGGTGGTTTTACCCATGTGACTTGATTAAATGGAAATGGAATATATGAGTGGGTATACTCATGTGATGTTTTGGTATGAAAAGTATGAATGAATTATATAGATTCCATGGACGAATCTCCAGGTATCTAAAACATGGTAGTCGACACCATGGGTGAGTATTCACCTTGGTTCTTGATTCTATGGGATGCCTCAATATTTTCTACCCCTTGGATATAGCTTTCTAGGACTCACATAGGAAATACTGGTACACATGCTCCTAGGA
This sequence comes from Viscum album, assembly GCA_963277665.1. NCBI lineage: Eukaryota > Viridiplantae > Streptophyta > Magnoliopsida > Santalales > Viscaceae > Viscum > Viscum album. The sequence continues at coordinate 212,146,245 of OY728123.1, forward strand.
CTCAAACCAGTGCCTATACTGAGTTTCCATTGAGATGATACTAGGACTCAATGAGGATGTATTTGTATTTGAAACCATGGATCTAGCCCTTCATGATCTACACTTAATTATATGTAAAGTCCATGGAAATGGCTATACACATCATTCTATAGTAAGGTTTTGATATTTGGATATGGTTTCTTTATATGGAAAGGCCATGCGTATAGGATTTGGATGGATGTACGGATAGTCTGTGTTACTTTTTTATCTTTCTTATAGCTTCCTTATTAGGAGATAACACTTTTTGTAGGGAACCTTAATAAATATTTTGGTATAATTAGTTACACTAGACTTATTCCATGTTTATTTACACATACACTACTAATTACTTATACTTATTTAGATTATTGCATTATGTTGCTTAGAACTATATAGATCATTTGGTGGAAACCTACTAGTATTTTTATCTCACACCATTTTTGGGCCTCCTTGGGTACCCAAACAGAATATATGGTTGTAGGTGATGGTAGGTTAAAGTTCCCAAGTATAGTTTTTTGAGCATTGCTTTGGAGCAAGGGATAATGGGACCAAGCTAAGGCTTGTGATGCAATATTCACTTTTTGGTATTTTGTCATTTTTGATACTTGTATTTTATTGTTTTTTCATGTATGTATTTTGGTTGGTTTCTATATACTTGTATCATCTGCATAATTTTATATGAGACACTTCTGGCTTGTTTTATATTCTTGTCTTGTTTTTCTATTTTACCTATTGTTTTCCTCTTGTATCTGCTTCCGCTATTTATTGTTGTTGAATTACACAATGATATACTCAGGTAATGAGGGAATAGTATCCCCACTAACACACCTAGACCCTCGCTGCTAGTCGGAAGCCTCTTGAGTTTGGGGAGATGCGCTTCATTCCATGTAGTTAATCGGGCTCGAGGCATTGTTGAGTGGCATCCGGGTCTTGGAAGTTACAAAGTAGGATCATAGGAGATCTTTTTTGGTTTGATTTACTGTTTGGAGATAATATATAGGGATAGAAAGGAAATGAAATTTGGTAATGAGATTTTCTCAGGCATAGCTAACTCGTGTACTGGGAAAATCCAAATTTACCCAAATGAAATTTCTATTTCTGGTTTTGACCATTGTAGTTAATTTGATTTTTTTGTTTGGTGATGCACATGGTTTATGTTGTTACTACTGATATTATTAGATTTAGTTTCTGTTTCAACCCAATGAGATAAGGGTATTCCATCTCATGCATCATATAGGAAATTGTTAGAAATCACATGTCATGCATAATTCCATTCCATTTAGGATGCATTATCTGACACATGTTGTTGTGGTAGGTGTTGTTATATTTGTGCCTTCTAATGTGTTAGATCTTTTACAATGGATAGAAAATTGATGTAATATTTCAATTCATAAGGTGTATGGGCCCTTATGGACTGTGAAATGATGCACCTTTTAAAATAAAATTATTAATGTGAATGTGATATGTAAAGATTATATGGGAATCAAATTTTGGTTCATGGGATGTTATGGGATGTCATGGATCAAAACATGGTATAACATGGGTTAAATAATTTGAATTATTGAATGTTAAATGAAAATGAAATGGAAAAATACAAACTTGACCTAGAACCATCTTTTGAGTGGGAAAGAGGTAGTGTTTCTAGTTGTTTTTTGGATCTTATTTATATAGTCTAGCTTTAGGAGTAAGTTGTGGGTTATGGATTTGTTTTAGGAGGGTTTTGAGCTATCCTACTGTTTTGAGTTATGACTTTGTTATCGTTCTTTCATGAGTCATGTGTTGGAATTGTAGAGATCTTCCACCATGATGACATCTAGTGGTATTCCATGAGGGAGGTGACAACCACACTCTGGAGGGGTGGGCTATGGGATATCGGTTGATCCTATTTTAGTTCTAGCTGCAGTAACAGGGGTTTTTCTGGACACATGTGATGAGGCATAGTTCCATAAGGGTTTCTTTCTCTATATTCAGACTTTTCAAGGAGCACTGTAGCCTTCCATAATTATGGATGACCTGACATGGGTGTTCCAATAGTAACATCCTCCCATGTTTTGGGGGGATGGAAATCCACATACTGCTGATCTATGGATTGAGACCATGATATATTTTTTTGAGCATCTAGAGATTCCTCCTGAGAGGAGGGTAAATCTCCCCATTTATATTTTATGTGAAGTAGAAAACCAATTCTGGGATGTTCTGAACCAGGCTGATGGGCTGTGAGATATGGGTTGGGCTGATTTCCAGACCCACTTCTATGACTACTTTTAACTCGATAATTTGTGGGAAGAGTAGTCTAGTGACTTCATGCGTCTGGAGAAGGGCTCTATAATTGTTATGGAGTACTCATAATGCTTTGCAGAATTGAATCATTTTTCACCGATGTACCTTTCTGTTGAGATTTCTAGAGCAAGATGCATTTAGGAAGGTCTCTGACATGTTATCAAATCTTAGGTCAATGTGTTTAGATTGACTTCTATCATTGATATTGTGAATCAGGTTCAAATTATAGAGTATAATTTAAGGGGGTCTAGGGGCATAAAGCAGCGGCAATGTTGATTCTTGACCTAGTGGTTCTATGTATTTAGGAAGGAAGTGCCATTTTGAGGCTTCCCATGAGATGAGTTCCAGTCAGGCAGTGAGTGATGGTAGCTCGGTGTTTTTTCACCAGTTTGTTAGGTGAGGCCACATTAAGAATCAGTGATATCGTGACCTATTCGAGTTCTGAGATTGTGGAAGGATGGGTCATGCACAGTGGTTTTTCAGGACCTTCCCTCCAGCTGTGAGTGATAGGGGTCATCTCCAACACCAGGTTTGGGAGCAGGTTCCTCAGTTCCATGTCAGGTAGGGAGTTATAGAAGAGTTGACTGGTTTGGTCGAGGTATTGGTGGCCATGAAATATGCATACAAACACTAGTTAAACCAAGACATCGGGGTATACCTACTCTAAGAAGTTAAGTTGTGTCACAGGATTGTAGTGCAGTCTAGTTCTATTTTTAATAGCCTACCCTAAGGAGTAGGTTGTCAGATCATCTATGGTGATAGGTATGATCTCAGTATCCTCTACTATTGAATCTGATATTTTTTATATAGGTTCATCTCATAGTTTCATAATTTAACTTGTGGTGAAAATCCTTGGGCTTATTGTGTGGTCTTTTGAGGGTGTTTTGATGCTAGACACACCATTATGAATTAGAATGGATGATTTCCTCTAGTGAAGGGAGTAAACCCTTGAGTTTTGTGGGTGTCACTTCATCTGGGATCTTTATATCCTCAAGATGATAGGGTTTGACGTTATTATAGGGATGGAATGGTTAGTATCTTATCAAGATTACATTGAATAATATCACTGGAGGGTGACTTTCACATCACCAGAGGGTGTAGTGTTTACTCATAAGGGTGAATTGGATGTTCATGTAGGAAGAGATGGACCTAAACATCGTGGGATGGGTGGAATGACAACCCATATCATTAGTTTGTTCTTGGATGATCCTGGAGTGATTCAGAAAAACTTTCCTCCAGTGGTGGGTTTTTTTAGGGATGTGTTCCTAGATGAATTTTTTAGGTTACCTCTTGAGAGATAGGTTGAGTTTTCTATTTATCTAGTGCAAGGAGATGCACCAGTATCCATCCCTCCTTATAGTATGGCTAACACAAAGTAGCGGATTCTCAATCAGTAGCTAGAGGATTTGGTGGTGAAGGGGTCTATTCAACCCAGTAATTCTCTATGGGATGCTCCATTCCTTTTTGAAAAAAAAGGATGATGGAACTCTTAGGCTATGCATGGATTATCGTAAACTAAACCAGCTGATGGTTAGAAATCTATATCCCTTTCCATGGATAGAGAACCTATTTGATTAGCTTTGAGGAGCCCGAGTGTTCTCAAAGATCTACTTTAGGTCAGGATATCATGAGGTGAAAGTTAGACCTACAGAAATACCTTGTAAAACCTTTAGTAGCAGGTATGGTCTATATGAGTATCTGTTCAGGCCATTCAGTCTCATGAACTCACTATAAGTTTTCAGGGATTTGATGAACCAAGTTTTCTATCCTTACCTGGGTTATTTTGTGGTAGTTTTCATGGAAGATATCTTGGTGTATTCTCACAATTGATACAACCAATCCAACCATATTTAGATAATTTTGAATACATTGAGAGAGCATCGGTTATATGTTAATCTCAAAAATTTTCACTTTTTGATAGATCATATTTGTATCCTAGGTTATATAATTTCAGAGACAGGATTATCAGTGGACCTAGAGAAGGTGAGAGTTGGTGTTTCTTGGGAACATCCCAAGAATATTTTTTAAATAAAGAGTTTATTGGGGATATTTGGTTATTACAGGTGTTTCATATAGTAATTCTCATTCTTATAGGCATATTTTATAGGATTTAATAAGAAGGGTGTGATGTTTTTATGGTTATATTCTTATGAGATATTCTTTCAGGAGCTAAAAGGAAGGTTTTTGTCAACACCAGTCCTTATACTACCAGAGCAAGGCAGAATATACACTATGTATTGTGATGCATCAGGTATTAGGTTGGGGGAAGTTTCAATGCATGGGGATAGAGTCATGGAGTATGGGTCTTGGAAGTTGAGTCTTCATGAGAGGAATTACAAGATTCACAATCCTGAGATAGCTGTATTTGTTCTTACGTTGCGCTATTGGAGACACTATTTATTGGGAGAGAATTTTGTGGTGTAAACAGACCACAAAAGCCTCAAGTATATATTTACTCAGCGTGATTTGAATCTAAGAAAGAAAAGGTGGGTTTATTACCTTCATTCTTTTGACTTTGACCTTGAATACACATCTGGTAAAGGAAATTCAGTGGCTGATGCACTAAGTAGGATAACTCAAATACAGGTAGTGTAGTAGGACAATAGTGATCGGAAGTTTATGACATTGTTCTCTAAGATGCATATGGATGTGTATGGAATTCAAGGTAATACATATCTATCATCATTAGTTGTGACATATACCATGTTTTATAGAGTAAAGATGAGGCATCTATCATATTCTGAGGGCCTTGTCCTATGGGAGAGTGTGGAAAGTGAGGAAACTCCTCCTTGTTGGACAGTAGTCGATGATGAGATCATCTGTATCCATGGATGTGTTTGGGGTCCAGCGGATATACATGTAGAGCTTATGAGGTATTTTCATGCTTCATCTTGGGCAGTTCATTCCGAAGTCACTAAGATGTACTGTGACTTGTGACGTTAGTACTGGAGGTCGAGTATGAAGAGAAGTAACTGGTTTTGTTACGAGGTGTTCCATTTGTCAGTATGTGAAGGTAGAACATCAGTAACCAGACATGATATTACAATAGTTACCTATTCCTGAGTGAAAATGGGATGATTTCATGATGGATTTCTTGACTAGTTTACCGAGGTCACCTCAAGGTAATGATGTTGTGTGGTTTGTTGTTAACAAACTCATGAAGTTTTCTCATTTCATACTGATCAAAATACCTTCAATGTTGACGATATTTTAAGGATGTATATTCATGAGATGTTATGAATTCACGGGTCCTATGCACTGTCATTTAATATAGTTATTCCCTCTTTACATCTCATTTATGGAAGATTTTTCAGAGGGAGTTTGGTACACAGGTTCTTCTAAGAACATCATACCACCCTCAGGCTGAGGGATAGTCAAAGCATATAATCCAAGTGCTAGAGAACATGTTGAGAGCATGCATCTTGTATTTTTTGGGTATCTTGGGAGAGGAACGTTTCCTATGTTGACTTCTCCTACAATAACAATTATCAAGCAATGATACAGATGGTACCATATGAGGCTTTGTATTTTAGGCCATACCGATCACCCATGGTCTAGCTAGAGGTAGGTGAGGCAGATTTACTAGGACTGTATCTCATGATGGAGACTTTTGAGCAGTTCCAGTTGATTCAGAAGTGTATGGATACATCATATTCTTGATATAAATCTTACGTTGATCACCATAGACAACCTCTAGAGTTCGAGGTCAGTGATCGGGTTTTCTTCCATATTTTACTGAGTCTGTGTCACATACGGATCCATAGATAGGATAATATTTCATCGCGATATGTCGGGCCATTTGAGATTCTAGAGAGAGTTGGGTTGGTATCCTATCAGTTACAGTTACCTCATATGCATCGATACATGCACGATATCTTCCATATATCTCAGCTATGCCATTATCATTCAGACATATCTCACACTTTTCATCCTGGGGAGGATGATTTATAGGTTGATGCATCCTTTAAAGATAATTTGATTTGTATCATTGATAGGAGTATGAAGGTTCACTAAGGTTGGTCATTCCCTCTAGTATGTGTGCTATGGTATAACGACCATTTATAGGATGATACTTATGAGTGGGATGCTAATGTACATGCTCAGTTTCTAGAGTTTTTTCATATGAATATTGATCACCATTGAGAGGGAAATTTGGGGACAAATTTCTTTAAGGGGGAAGATTGTAAGATCCTAGGTTTTCTTGAGGTATAGATATTTTAATTTTCCTATTAAATGATTATTTAAAAGATTTTTTTTCTTAGATCCTAAGTCAGTTCATGGGCCAGATGGATGTTTTTTGGGAAATAAGATTTTGGAAGGCTGTGTACTGGCTGCAGGCCAATTACATGATGTGTAATTGGGATACACCCTGTGTAATCCAATTTCAAGACGTGCAATATTCTGTCCAGGACCACTCATGACATGTAGGTTTTCTTTTCCAAAAATTAAAAATAGGGTATTATACACCGTGTAATTTCCCAACAGTTGTTTATAAAAACATAGGTAGGGGCCTCTCTTTTGGCACAGAACACCTATTTTCTCCATTTTTGAGATCCAAAAACACACTTTTATAGTTTTTTAGATCTATAAACCTTCCAAAATCCATTTCTTTAGTAGTTGGTCACATTTTAAACATGTTGGTAATTCCTTGATTCCTTTTAATCCATTATTGATTCTTCAGAACAACAATTGTGCTATTTGGATTTAGACTTTTATTCCCTAATTTCTCATTATTTTTGTGTTCTTCATATTTCTCCTAAATTAAGGTAAATAAGGACTTGATACTATATGATCACTCCACTACTGTGATAAGTTAGGTGGTCTATAATTTTCTTTTGGATTTGGATGATTTATAGAGCTTTTAGCCTTTTTATTACCCACCGGACTTTTCAGTGCGGGCCCAATTTTGAAATGTTAAACTGAAATAGACAAAGTTGGACCTGTTAGGTATTCCCTTGGGTTCCTTGAGATGTGTTGGTGGTTTTTTCTCCAACCCAAGTCCACCCATGGGGTGCACATTTTCTTTGATTTGGTTTTTACCATTGATGAACTACCCAAGGGGTGTGACATCAAGTTTACCTAGTTTAAAGAAGTTCATATGTACTTAAATGAGGTCGAATTACATTATTAGGAGATTTTCTACCTCATTTTCTTGTGTTATCATAATATGACATGATTAAATTGATTATATGGTTTGAATGGAATTGGTTAAACAATATGAGTATACTCATTGGTGTTTTTAAATTACGTAAATTGATTGTTAGCAATTATGTTAAATGTTTGGGTATACCCATGTGGCTTGTTTAATTGTGAATTGTGATAAATGGGTGGGTATACCCATGTGTATTGTTTAATAGTAGATTGTGATAAATGTGTGGGTATATACATGTAAATTGAATACATGAGTGGGTATAATCATTTTATTTTTTGGTATAAAATGTATGAATGAATTATATAGATTCCATGGATAGACCTCTATGGAAATAGAACATGGTAGTGGACATCTTGGCTGACTATGCACCTTGGGTCTGGATTCTATGGGATGCCTCGTGCTTTTATACTCGTTGGATCTGGATTGCTTGGAATCACATAGGATATGTTTTTACACATGTTCCTTGGACTCCAACCAGTGCCTATACCGAGTTTCCATCAAGATGCTCCTAGGACTCGATGAGGATACCTTGGTCTTGGACACCTTGTATTCGTCCCTTCTTGGTCTACACTTCATTATATAGAAATTTCATGGAAATAGTGATACACTTCATTATACATCAAGTCTGTGGGATTTAGATATGGTTTTTTTATACGGTAAGGCCATGTGGATAGGATATGGATGGGTGTATGGCTAGAACATGTTACTTTTCTATCCTTATTATAGTTTCCTTATTAGAATATAACACTTATTGTAGGATCCTTGAGAGGATATTTGGTATTACTTTTTTCATTATACATATACAATGGGAATTCAAACTTATGTTACTTCTTACTTATTCTTGTTTAGCTTATTGAATTGTGCTTCTTAGAACTGTATAGATAATTGGGTGGAAACCTATTGGGATGTTTATTGCACACCGTGTTTCTGCCTCCTTGGGGACCCAAATAGACTATATGGTTATAGGTGATGGTAGGGGAAATCTTCCTAGAACTGGTTGTTGGTCATTTCTTTGGCATATGGGAGCATGGGACCAAGGTGGGGCTTGTGATTCTAGGGGATATTTTAGGTATTTTTGTTATTTTGGATACGTGTATTGTATTTTGTTTCCATGTACCTATTTTGGGTGATTTATAGATACATGTATCATCTGTATCATTGTATATGAGACACTTCTATCTTGTTATATATTCATGTCTTACTTTTCTATTTTACATGTTGTCTACTTGTTATATCTTCTTCCACTATAGAATTTTGTTGACTTCCACTGTGATATACTCTGGTAATGAGTTCATCGTATCTCTACTGACACACTCATGCCCTCTTAGTAGCCTCTGGTGTTTAGGTAGATGTTATTGAGTCCATGTAGACAACCAAGATCGGGGAATTATTAAGTGGCATCCGGGTCTGGGATGTTAGATGATTGTCACTTTGATAGGTGTGCATTTATGCCATAGTCACTAGTGAACATGAAACATATTAAAAATGTTGAAGAAATGTGACTTTGAAACCATGAAGGGTGTATATTCATAATATGTAGACATAGGATCCCTCTAGGGAGTCATAGACCATTAATTTAGGTGAAAATGTTCATTTCACATTAAGATAGGGATTAATTGGACTTATGATGGAGCTTTAGGACTAGTTAATGGCCTTTTAATATTAAAACATATATTAAATGGGTATCTAATGAATTTATAATACTTAGAAATGGGGTGATAACATATTCACTGTGATGTTTGTCACCATGGTGTGTTAACCACTTACTTGTGGGTTAGGTGATAACTCATTAACCAAAGGTTGTTTATGTTGTAGTATATAATCCACCTTGGGGTATGATTTAGTGGTATCTATTAACCCCTTAAGAACATGTTTTTGTGATGTTTCCTTCACCAAGAATTGTTTATGGTGATGTTTCATTTACCAGGGGTATGTGATAGTGATATATAATTCAACCTTGGGTTTTTCAATATGTGATACATCATTAACTAAGAGATATCTCAATTTCTATTATTATTGGGATAGTGACGTATCACTCGCTGAGGTTTTTTTATGTTGATTTATTATTCACTGAGGGTGTGTGATTGTGATGTATCATTAACTTGGGGTTATGTGATAGTGATATAATGTTCACTGGGGGTTATTTGATGGTTATGTATCATTAAACTAGGATATATGGATGTTTTAATAATGCATTCACCTTAATTATTAGATGAGGGTGGTATATCATTCACCCTTGGTTGTGTTTAGGCTATGGGTTCTTCATCCCATTCGATCACTAACCTAAGAAGGTGTAGTTATTATGGGATTGGCTATTGAGTTCTATATAACATGATGATTGTATTTTTATATTTTATTTATTATAAAATTGTATCAAGAATGCACTTATATATTCTGTATTTGTTTAGGTAAACCATAGGTGGTGGCTCACTAAGTTTTTCTCACACATTTCATAGATATCTAGATTCATGTGTAGACTTATGATTAAATGTGTAAGAAAGGGAAAGGACTCTTCTATTGATGGGTGAGAGAGATGGGTGGTCATATTAGGACACAGGACTAAGTGGGGACCTAAATCCAGTTCTTAGTTTCATGTCACCTTAATGTTTTTTATTTTATACTGGGAATATATATGATCATCCAAAGGGTGATCTTACTCTTTATATATCATCATATGACATGATGGTGTAGTGAATTTTGTTGTAGAATGTTTTTATTACTTATCTATGTTTAGCTTTTCACTGTCATGTCCATGTAATGTAGTTCTTATTATTGACGGTTTAATTTTACTTCCTCTATTACTTATGGTATCTCATTCAAAGTGTATAGTCTTATCACTCATCATATATTGACACTTTATACAAATTGGTATCCTTTCTCATATGGTTAGGCACACCAGAGGTCTCATAACACCGCTCAACTTGGATTCATTTTAGAATTCAGTCTCTGGGATTTAAAAAGTAGTATTAAAGCATTTTTTATATATACTATTTTGGAATGGTATTTAGTGGCAGGATATTGTTGGGACTTGTGATGGACATTTTATTAGGGATTATCTAACCCACATACAAAGGAAGATAAAATTATTGGGCACAAGATTGTTGTTCTAGGTTTTTAAGTGTTATGATATTAATATTTCTAAGAAATATGATATGTGATTTACTATTATTTTTTATTCTTATCCCAGTGAGGCAAGAGGTGTGTGTTAATGCATCATTTTTGGTAAGTAGGATTCACATGAAATTTATGCTCTTTATTTTGGTATGTAGGATTCTACTTAACCAACCCATTTTTATTAGTTATTTATTATGGTTCACTTTTATTAGTTATGTAAAACTGTGTGTATTTATATTTGTCCCAAGATAGTGCAATTTAGGATATCTTGAGTCAAATAGTGTGGAAACCTTGCATCACAGGGAGGGGGTTTGTGGAGTTATAGAGTGTATTTATATTTATTTTTTCTATAAAATATGATTTTAGGATATGTGATATTTATTTTCTAAGTTGTGAGTTTTGAATTATAGTGAAATTCCACCTTGGAAGGCTCTAGTTAAGTTCCAAAAGTGTGAGGATGAGAATTCCCTGCTAAATATTGAGAAAAATTCACTTCTTTCACAAGTTCAACCTATTTATTAGTAACTTTTAGATAGGTTTCTTCAAGTTTTATAGTTTATGGGATATAAGAAACTGAGTTTTTGGATAACCATATAGGATTTTAACTAAGAGTTTTAGTTATACCAGGAATCTATTTTTACAGTTAAAGGAGGAAAAATGTTATTGAGAACTAGGTTGAGTCTATGAAAACAATATATGATCAACTTGAGACACTTCAAGATAAAATGGTGAATATTGATATCTATATGCTTCATGGATGGTCCAAGTTCCAGTGGGAAGTCGTTATTAAGGATACCCGGTATGTGGGTCTATCTTGGAAGGAATTATTGGATCGTTTCTTAATGATGTTTTTCCCTAATACTTTGAGGTATAAGGGGATAGAAAATTCTTACACCTTATTCAGGGAGTTATCTCGGTGATGGATTAAACTTCTAATTTTACAGATCAATTGAGTTTACAACCCTATTGGTAAAAAATGGTATTTTCAATGTCAACTTATTTAAATATGGCCTAAGGAATTTTATTTGGTCACAAGTGAATATTTTTTCCTAACCTGGTTCTCTTAAGTTGTGAACAAGTTACTAATTTCTAAAAGAAACCTGATTCATGGTATATAAATTGGTAGTTTTCTTCTTTTTTCAAGACCTGGGATAGTTTATCGAGAAGTAGAAATAGAAAATGTAACAATTACCACAATAGGGAGTTGGAAAATAATATTTTTAGGGAAGGGGTTCATATCTTCCTCTAAGAGGAAGGGATTCTATTAAGTTCTACTAGTATGGGAAGTTAGGTAATATATATCCATATTGTGATAGGTCATTGAAGGAATGTCATTATTATAAGGTGATAGAGTATATCTATAGGATTTTTGGTATTTATCCCTAATTATATGGTGGTTGTGGTTCTGAGTATATGTGGGTGTATAGAGTAGTCCTAGGAGTAAGTATAGTTTATATGAGTATCTCGTTACAGGTGAAACACACTCATTTAAGTTAGCAAGGTGATACCCCTCATAGGATTCAAGTAATGGGATCTCTTGGTTGGGGATTAAGTCATATTCATGCTATTAAGACTCCTCTAACATATTAAGAAGGGGTAAATCAACAATTCAAGATGTGATTTTAGTGGACTCAACCCAAGAATATGTTTATTCAATACAGATTCAATTCAAACCTTTAAACTTCATCAATTTTTTGATAATCTAGGTTTAGTGGTAAAGTATGCATATGGCATGATGACTATTGATACCCCCTTAGGAGTGTGATCTAAAGTTATTCAAATGTGGTCAAAGTAACCTATCAGGATTAGTGCGTATAGGATTCTCTATGATTTCTTTGTATTAGAGATGCATAGTTTCCATGTTATCCACAAAATGTATTGGATAAATTGTTTCCAATAACACATCAGTTGTTATCATCAGGAAGTATTTTTTAACTCTATTGAGGTAGATCGTTATATCCTTTTTTAAGAATAGAATTTTTTGGAAGGTAATTATACACCTACCCATTATCTCAGGCAGTTTTAATATTATGGTTAACTAGTTTCAAGATGTTTTTATTGATGAATTATATGGTTTTACACATAATATATAGATTTATTTCATGATTTTTTTATAGGAATGAATCCAATATCCATTCCAAATTATAGGATGGATCTTATAGAAATTAGGGAGTTAAATTTCTAGTTAGAGGACCCTAATGGAAAGAATTTGTTCACCCAAGAAAGTTTCCTTGTGGTGATATTGTGTATCTTTCCAAGAAAGCAGATGGTTTTCTATAATTATTATAAAAACCTAGGATTTTCATTCATAGATATTACATAATTTTAGATGATTAGTCATTACATGATACAAACACGTGCCTGAGTTATATAAAGGTATAGTTCTTTTAGAAGCATGGAAACATAAACAACTGGTTCATATGTGAAATATATCATCTCCCACCATGTTCTTCATAACTAGAAACATTAATAGAAATATAATACATAATAAATTTCTTCATAACCTAGGTAAATTCAACATAAGATGGGGTGATATTAGAATCTTGGTAAGGGTAAACAAGGGAGATATGTAATTATAACACGAACTTCAGGGTATGATAAAATGATCATAACATTTGAAACCCATTCCCTTCATATCAAAGATCATAATATTGAGTCATAGTAAAAATATTGGCAATTCATAAGACATGGGTCATAGGGAAATAAAAGAACATGATACATGAGAGCATAAGATCATCATAGTACATTTAATTTTGTCATACACATAATTGTAGAAAATCATTTCAATAGTAGTCAAATCTTACTCCCAAGGATATCAAAGTGGAATGAGCTCAGTTCCCAAACCATCGTAGTATTCAAGTTTCACTCCCAATTCTATCATAGCAGAAAAATTCCAATACCAACCCTAGTTTACTCATTAGTCCAGTCATACATTTATCATGAGATATAAAAATCCAACAAATGCATTGGAGGGGGATATAGGTATCACTCATCACATAATTAAAATAATACATATGAGTTCCACAAGAATATAAAACATTAATCATATCATAGCCCATGAAATGAAATGGGTTTCATAAACATTTCATCATATCATAACCCATGGAAAAGAGACAGGTATTATAATCATTTCAACATTTCATCATAGTATAATCCATGAAAAGAATCAGGTTTAATAATCATTTTATCATGGTATAGACCATGGAAGAGAAATAGGTTTCATGAACATATTTTAATAATAAATATGAACCATAAAAATAAATAATAAGAATATCACCCTTGGATTATATTCCCAGCAAATCATAAGTAACATAAAATCATGTCATCTTAGATGGAAAATTATTTTGGAAGATCACTTGGAACATTTCTAGTGGAAAATAACTTTTCTTTAAAATTTTATTTTAAAAAAAATTATAAAATATTTTGGAACCTATTTTCCTTGAAAATAACCTTGAAAACCTACAAAGGGAGATTTAAAAATAATTTAAAACATTTTTTGTGGAAAATATAATTTCTAATTTTAAAAACACTTTTTAAAACATAAAACATATTAAAAAAACTTTTATTTGAAAATAATATTGGTAGATTATAAATTAATAATCAAAGTAATGATTGATCATGATGGTGGAGAATTGTTTTCATGGTGCACAGATTAAAATGAATATTCCTTTCACATTTTTAGTAAAATCCAAATGGTAATTGTTTGGAAAATGACATAAATATTCCTTTCAAAACATTTTTTAAAAATAAAAAAATTGAAAAAAAAATAATAAATAATTTAAATAATGTAAAAATATTTTTCTAAAACACTTCTATAAAACACTATTTTGGAAGAAAATAGGTGTTTGAATGAAGAGATAAATAAATAAGATTTAAAAAAAATGAACTATTGAGTATATAAAGAGAGGAAAATGAAGGGAAACATGTATTCTAAATAAATAACTATATTATAATAAATTTCATGGTTTTACTGAGAGATGTATCATAATATTTTATTATTAGAAACATAATCATAAATAATCCCAATAAACTATGAGATTGTAACATAAAAAATTTACCACTTTGTTAACATTGAATTGTAAGACCCGTGAAAGAATAATATTAAATGAAACTCAAAATATAATGAGAATATATAATTCATGATATTATATTTCAAAGGGACTTTATATTCACCTAATAAAATAAAATAAGTTCCTAACATAACATATGTCACAGAGAAGGAAAATTGAGACAAAAATACCTTACCGCTTTGTTAACTTTTGAACCATAAACCCCATGAAAGAGATATCATCAGATGGGTATATAAATCCAAATAATTTTCATGATAATAATTATAAAATACATTCATGGTAATTATATAAACAACATAAAATAAATAAGTTGTGAATATGGCATGTGTCTCATAGAATTAAAAAGTGAGACGAAAATCCCGTATTGAAGTCTCTAATTCCTTCATAAAAACATCATTTATAATAAATATAGTTTTATTAAAAATTTATTATATAATAATAATTAAATATATCTTAACATATATGATTTAAATAGGACATTTTATTGCATTTTTATTTACAATTCCATGTTAAAGTCGTGTTTTGGGTAATAACCACTTTGTTTTTCATGCATGTTTTGATTTTTTTTGGTCCTATTACTTTGATCATTGTTCCATAAAATCCAGAATGTTAATAATTATATAAATATCATATATATTCATTATATATGTACTTATAGTAATCCATAAAAGTTAGAGATAGAAAATAAAATATACTGTTCATGGATTCGGTAGGCTTTACGTATGCTTGAACATTGTTTCCATTTTTTCTAAAGACTGAATGAAAGAAAGAAAAAATAATATATTATCATTATAGAATAATTTTTATGTTATATATATCAAAAAAATAATTAAAATAATCCTTATTACCTTCTATGTAAAGTGTGAATGAATCACATCGCTTCGTGGGGCGGTTGTCTGCCATACACATGAGTGATGTTATTGTATTTCCACAAAATGGAAATTAATATGGTATATGTGATATAACAGTTCCAAAATTATAATAATATCATAAATATAATATATAAATATTTAATTCATCATTATATATATCTGTGATAGGTGGTAATGTAAAAATGAATAACATCGGTTCACGAGGCGGTAGTCCACCACACACACGAATGATGATTTTGTAACACATTTTATGTAATAAGAAATAGTTATATGTCATGAATTTAACATAAAAAATAATTATATGAATTATATTAAGTTTATTATGTTATAATGGTTTAATAAAAATTGAATTATTTGGATGGAGAAATAAAATAAAAATCTTGATTAGGGGTGTTGCCTCTTCTTTAGACAACTACTTTTGGTTTTCACCAAAAAGATTCTTAGTTTGAATTTATTACTAACATAAATCTCATAGGATTTTAGGAGGGAATTAATTTATTTTAGTACTTTTTGGTCTAACAAAAGGGTTTTAGAATTTTTAATAGGATATGAGAAGGAGTGGCCTTTTATAAGTTATGTGAGTGGCACACTTGTAATTTTTGAAAATAAAATATCATACCCACTTTTTTATCATGAAAAAAGGTTCAAAAATATAACATTATCAATAATATAAGATATAATATTTATATATTTCCAAATATGGGTTTTTTTATATGTTTTGGATCATTTTTTACACTTATCTTTTTACTTTAACCATCTGATAAAACTCATTTTTACATTAACCATAGTAAATAATTTTTGACTATTTATAATATTAAATATGGTAAAAAATTTAGTTTAACATATTAGATATTATAAATTATAAATCCATTTCTCCAAATTACATTCACATAAGTGAAAATTTTTTATTTAAATTTAAACTCGTAGACATGATGAGAAATCAGTTTTCTAAAGAGAAATGTTCAAAGGTATAAAAAGTTTTTATATAAATATTCAATATGAAAATGATTAAAATTAACTAAATTATATTAATTGAAATATAATTAAAGAAATTTTACTTTTATAACCATTTAAAAATAAAAAATAACCTTATAAATTCTTAAAACTGAAAGGAAATTTTCAATAAAAATCAGTATTTTCACTATTCACTAAAAATCAATATTTTTAGAAAAATAAAAAAAACAATCACCCAAGCTGATTTTTACTAGATGATTTAAAAAATAAATATTATTTTATAAAATTAATTTTATAAAATCATTGAAAATTAATTTTATTGTTTTTTTCAAAAAAAAATTAAAAACATTTTTTTTGAAAAAATAATATTTTTGAAACATATAAAGACTTTTCTAAATATTAAGTACTTTTTATCAGTATGATTTATTTATATAAAAACATTATAATTAATATTTAAAAATTAATTATACAATTCATATCGCTAAGTTTAATAGCTAGATTATAACAAATGTGTTCAAATAATAATATTAATAATATATCACAGTTTCTTAAAACTCAGTATTCATTATAATTCAAGATATCAAATAAATTTAATTTATTCAAAAAATTAATAATTTATAAAAACTTAGGGTGTTTCATTATACCCCCTTAAAATTAATTTATTCCTCAAAATTTATAACTCTAATACAAATAAATGAGGATAAATCTATCTCATTGTTTCCTCAGGTTCCCATGTAGCTTCTTCAAACTGGTGGTTTCACCACAAAACATTAACCTAGTGAGTGGTCTTATTTCACAACACTTTCTCTATATGGTTCAAAATATTCACTGGCTATTCCTTATAAGAAATATTCTTCTTCATTGGGAAGTCCTATGAGTTTAGTACATGTGAAAGACCATGTATGTACTTCCTTAGGAGAGATACATGGAACACATCATAAACTTTAGAGAGGATTGGTGGAATTACCAAACCATAGGCTACCATCCTGATATGATCAAGAATTTCAAAGGGACTGATATACCTTGGAAATAGTTTTCCCTTATTTCCAAATTTCACTACATTATTCTATGGATTAATTCTTATAAACCTTTCATCACCAATTTCTAATTATATATTACATGGGTGATTTTCAACATTATTTTTCTGTTAACTTTGAGCCGACATGATGTGTTACTGAGTGGCTCTAACCTTCTCTTTAATTTCTTCTGCTATATCAGGTCCCAATAGATTTATTTATCTAACGTAATTCTAGAAAGTCAGATCCCTAAAATTATTTCAATAGATGGATTCATAAGGATCCATATGAATACAATAGTGAAAGATATCATTGTATGAAAACTCAATTAGAGTAATTTGTTTATAACACCCCAAGATTTTATGGTATGTCTCTTTTAAATTTAACTTCTTCGATAACTTCATTGCACGTAACACCAAGCTTAAACGAACCATGATATACTATTAATATTATTATTTAAAATAAAAATTATCTCTTAACTATTAAATTGGAGGTTTTGAATATGATTCTCTAATTTATGAAAATATATTATTGAATTCACTATTTACAAATTAATTATAAATGAATATAAAAACCAATTAAATATAAAGGAAATGTTTTTATAAAAAAATAATTATTATGGGCCAAAGGTTTTTTATCCTAATAAATTAAATTAGTTACCATCATTGAATGATATTAATGAAATTTATATATATTATATATTCGACCAAATTTTTTTACATTCATTTGATATATTCGATATTCATATGATAAGAATAAATCCAATTTTATATATAAAAAGCTACATTGTTCTAATGTCAGTTTTGTCACCTTTTAATGGCATACTTATTTTAAAACTAAATTTTGAAACTTTTATAAATTATATTTTAAAAAATAATGTACATTTTTAAAATATTAATGTCAAAATTATCTTAGGGTTAATTTGTTTTCTGAAAATATTTATTTTCTAGTGAATAGTGAAAGAATACTAATTTTTATAAAAATTTTATTTTTTCTCTTTAATTTGAATTTTATATTAATGTAACATAATAAATATTTAGTCATATATAATATAATAAATTAAATTTTAATCATCCTTACACCTTATTTTTTTATAAGTACATTTTTTTGCTTAAAATGCATTTTTATATAAAAATGTTTTACTTTGCATTTTGCAGGATTAATTTTTAAAATAAATTCTAAAACTGCTTTGTTTTTAATTTTTTAAAAAAAATTATTTCATATTTTGGATTCAAAAGTCACTATTTTAATAAAGGGTTACCTTTTATTTCGGAACAATGTTAATAGCAACCATGGTAATTTTTATTAGAACAGTAAAGGGTAAACTAGGTAATTTAGGTTAAAAATAAAATGATAAAGACTATAAAATGACTGTAACATCTAAAAAAATTATTTAATGATTAAATTTCATCAATAATCAATTAAGCTTTCTTTATATGACCATTTATGGACATTTTTATGAGGTTTTGATATTTATATTATTTTATTTAAAGAAAAGTCAAATATGTCACATTCATATTTTTAATAACTATAACATTTTTAATATGGTGTTATTTAGAAGATATCATGAACTATAAATATTATTTTGAAATATAAAGGAATTTTATTTTTTAAATTAATTTTTTTTACTTTTTATTGAAAAAATAAGTACCTTCAATAATTAAACAATGATGATAGAGTAATTACTCAATTAATGAAAATATCAAATAAATGATATTAAAAATATTAAAATAAATATAATTTGAATTAATTAATATTATAAAATAATTTTATATATGATTATGATATATTATTAGTGTATTAAATTACTTTTTTAGAATTTGTCTTATTTTATTGATTTTCTTAAATTCAAAGTAATGAATAGTGTCAAAATTTACATTAATGATATTTTAAAATAAATAATATTTTATTAATTGATTTAAAATTTAAAAAAATCTTAAATTCGGAATATTATTTGGATAAGGTTAAAAGTTTCATAAATGATCCATTTATGGGTCGTTTGACATTTTATAGTAAGTATATTAACCCTCAAAGAGTACAAATCCATGTTGTCACTATAAGCATTAAAGGAATCAAATAAGGGTTAAAACCAAAAGATAAGGGTAAAAATATGACCTAAACATGTATAAAAATAATTTTATGAGATTAATTAGACCAATAATAATATTATGTTATAATTAACTCCTTTTGGTTAGATTTTTCACTGAAAATTAATTTATATTCATTGAATATTTAGTGAGTTTCCAAAAGTGTCAATCACCACAATTATGAAAGGGCACTCCTTACCTCACTTATTAACACTAATTTGAGCCTTATAGATCACAAAAAACCTGAAAATTTATCTTATAAACATCCCTAGTTAATTTATTGATTTTATGGTCCTTTAAAAAGACCTACCCTAGGTCCCTTAAGAGAAGTTATAAAGGACGTTTATCGAAGAAGAGGTAATCATCTTTACAGACTCTTTAAAGATTATTTCTTCTTATACTTCCTCTTAATGATTTGTTTCCAAGATAAAGTAATAACTATAGTATCATGTATATGATGAGATTTTATTAAGATTATGGGATAACCATGTTCCACCTTTTATCTATCCTATTAAAAATAAAAGCACCATGTGTGTGTACATATGGCTTACCGTCTCCACGTCATAGTTTATTTTTTTTCATCACCACTTACATTGATGGTTATAATAATGGAAATAATAGATATATATATGATAATTATGAAATTATATTTATTCTATAAAAATTAATACACAATCCACTTTCTTACCCTTTCACCATTAAGGGAATAATATCATCGCTTGTGTGTACGCATGACCTACTGTCTCCACGACGCGATGCGATTCATTTTCCATGTTCACCATTCAATAATGATAATAAAAATTTATATAATTAATAAATATGATATATATTACCTTAATATAATTATGTATGTGATGTACTATATAATATTCATAATAACCAGTACTTATATGACAAAACATGGATAGAAAAATGAAGCGGTTAACATCTGAACAAGGGTAATAATGAAATATTATTAACAAACAGGTGATATGATGATATATAAAGATCATATATATTATCATAAATATTAAAATGGTTCTGGTATAAATTAATAACATGCACTAAACCATTATAAAATAGGTAAAATCATTTTTAACTAAAGGAAAGCGCAAGGTAAGGGTTTCTCATCTTACTTTTAGTTATGTGAGGTATATGCCTTAGATACAACTTATTTATTTTGTGTATTACCCCTTGATATAAAATATAATTATATTAATTATATTAAGTATTTAATTTTATAATTATTTCTTTCATGTGGTATACTATTTTAGATATTACAAAGTGGTAAGGGTTTATTTCACAATCTCATAAATTATTTGGGATTATTTATGTTTAATTCTATGTTGAGGAATATTTCTATTAAATATACATATTTTCGAAAAATGTTTTTGAAAATGTTTTTACTCTTCTATATTTATTTTTTAAGGTCATTTTTAACCATATTAAAAATTGAAAATAATCGTGATGTTGTTTTCAAGAAAAATGCTTGTTTGGATTTTACGGAAAAAAGCGAAAGGAGTATTTATTTTAACATGTATGGAATGAATGAAACGTATATCCTTCATGACCAATAAAATGTTTTAAATATTATTTTATAAGTTTAAAAGGTTATTTTCAAATAAAATTATGTTAAAAATGTTTTATGAACTTTTTAAAGTGATTTTAAAAATGTAAAGGATATTTCCCTCAAGAATGTTTTCTTTAAAGATATTTTATGGTATTTTTATTCATAAATGATAACAACCCTTTATTTTCACTCCAATGGGTATAAATTAAAATTTTACCATCCTTTTAACAATTTACTTAATTTTTATTATTGTATATACATATTATTATTTCATGGATATTATTATTGTAACAACCTATGTTTTGAGCCAAGGTAGAATTCCATGGGAATTTGAGTTTTGGTGTTTAGTGGACGGTCCATTATTTGAATCAAGATTATGATCATAATTATGAGAGTTGGAAAACATTAATGTGTTTTTTTATGTGTTTATTGAAGAATTATAGGTATCCTAGGTGTTTTTATGGGTTTCAGGTGCTTCGGGGGCCCGAAGTCCCATTTTAAAAAACATGCAGACTAAGGTGCATGGTTAGATTTAACCTTACGATCTCCTAGAAGTGACTATGTGGCCCTATAGAAAAAATGGGCATAGTTTGTCAAAAAAAATGTAGGGGTCACATGGTCATGTGAGGTTATTCAGTTTTTATAAGAGGGTGTGCATGATCTACACACAGTTTTCCTAAACCGTGCACGTAGTCTTCATGCTTAGTGCCACTTAAGTAGTGTCCATGCACTATTCAGTGCATAGTTTTCACATGGTTTGATTAAAACATGTGGGACAAACATTCAGGGTTAGGTTTCCTAAGTAGTGGGATCCACATGGTTCGCACATAGTTTGGACAACCATGTGTCCAAACCATGCTACCAGGTTTTGAGGGTGAAATTACCACGTTCCCTTAATAAACCTAATAAATCCTTTTCTTTATTTTATCACTTTATTATTCTCTACCAGCGTAAATATATCCTTTATATCATGGGTTCCTCCCCCTTCCTCTGTTAGGGATCATGGTTTATCCCTCATTTGAATTTCTATTTGAACACCATCAATCATGTCTGATATGTATCAATGAGCTCTCGAATCGTCTTTCTTCATTTATACATTTCTCTTATAATCCATTGTGTTATTTTTGTGTGACCTCATTCACCCAATTTTTAGGGTGGATGTATGTTTCATCATTTTCATCCAAATTGGACTTAACCAAACCTTTATATTGGATGGGTAGAGTGTCTTAAAAATGAGTTAGGTGGTCTATAGCTTTTTTCTGAAGTTTCCATTGAATTATAAATGTCATTATTGTGTCGCACGGCGGCCTTTGTTGTGTGTTTCCATAAAAATTTTTTCTTCAATCTATTATTTCATACATACCTTTTTATACACTTTTTATCATTGTTTATTAATTTTAGGATTACAAGCTTTATCACAGACACCCCTTGGGTGTGATGGCTTCTTTTTTCACTTTCACATGAGTTAATTGTTTAAAATCTTGGAATTACTTCTAAGCATTAGGCTTAGATTATAAATGTAATTTTAACTTATAGGTAATTTTCTAATTAATAATAACAGTAAATAAGTTCCATATTGAACCTTGTAATTATTTCCCCACATCTAGTAGCTTTCTAAATTTCCCTTTTTTATGAATTTATTTATTCCTTTAAATGTTCTTCTTGGTTGTGCTAAATGAATTTGTTCTTAATAATGTCATTTTTTATAATAATAACCCATGGATGAGGTGTTTTGTCTTATAAATTAAAAGGTATTGATTAATTATTTAAATCATGCTTGGACTTATGAAATTGGGGTTTACCTAGGCCTTTGTGTTATTATTAGTTATGTGGCATGATTATTATATGGCCTCTAATGATACTCTTAAATGGATTGAATAAGGGGGGATGTACTTCCTTGTGACTAATGATTTCAAATACAACCCACCTTATAAGTGGGTTGGCATGAATTGACTCTATAAATCCTTTCCTTGCTAAATGAAATGGCTTGTTTAATTTGGATGGTTTAGATTAAATGGAATTTAATTTTCTGGTACGACCATTCCACTTTCTATATATAAATAAGCATGGCTTATGTGAATTATATTAAATTGAAAGGGTGTAAACTACATTCCAATTTTATGTTTTTAATTAAATATGTATTTAAATTACCTTAATTATATATGGGATTGATAAATATAAACCATGAGAGGCAATGCCTCATGTATATTAATATAATATGATTACACCTTGATATATGCATTGGAATGATGGAAAGGGTTCTGTTGGGATTGAAGATTCATTCTCTATTGGATCGAATGTTGATCATGAAATCTCACACTATTGAAACTACTTGGATGGTGGTTATGATGCTACACATCCCTTATTTAGGGTGTTGTCATGATGACACACCCACTATCTCAAGTTTTGTCATGACGATACACTCACCATATCGAGTGATGAGCATGAAATCTCCCACTCATTATGAGATGTAGGGAATATACCCTCTGTTGGAGATTATATGCTCATAAGAATGGTTATGGATGTCTGAGTTACACCCCAGTCCATCCAGTACCTATTATTTCAGGTATATGGATGCTTACTTCTACATGTACTTAGTCCATATAGGTGGATGGGGTGTATTATTATAATATATATATATATTATTACTATATATATAGTTACTAATTAGATACTCGTTCTGTCTATGAGCTGAAGTGGGTATTCCACTAGGTGTCCTTTAGGAACTTGATTAGGATGGTAGTTATATATTTTGCTTGATTGTTTTCTTTATACTTGAACACTTATTTACCTTATATTCATATATTGAATTTAGTTACAAACATTGTGGGTGGTGGCCTATTGGGATTTTATCTCACACCCTAATCAGACCACCATTTCACTGGGGTGCCCGAGAAAATCTCTTATTCTTAGGACCATGGATTATTACTTGTGTTGACTTGCTTATACATAGGAGTTTGTAGCAAGGAACTGAGATGGAGTTTAGGATAATCGTTGAGTTATCCCTCACTGATTTCTTTTATTTTATTTGTTCATATTTTTCACTTTATCTTTATTCCTAATGTATACCTATTTTTTTAGTTATGTATCATCATCTAGACATGAATGTGTTGTTTTATATTGGATTTAGCCATTTATATTCTATTGATATTATTCTACCACTTCTCTTTATTTCATTTATTATCTCTTCAACTGTTATATGTTATTTTTTATCTGATATACTATTGTGTTACTTTAATCATGAGGGTATAGTCTCCCCACTATCACCTCTTATGACCCTTACTCATATTCCATAGCCTCTAGTGTGTAGGGAGGTACGCTTGAGGCCATGTGGCGACCGGTATGGCTACTGGTTTAACAGTCAATCTTGTTGGGATGTTACAAAGTAGTATCATGGATTCTTTTTCGTTTATCTTATACTTTTGGTTTAGTATAAAGGAGATTATTAATGTGTTATCACTTGGTAAATGTTCATGCCTGCGAATGATGAACCCGCATATGGGGAATATTCCAAGTGGCTAGGTATGGGATTATTGTTCATGTTGTTCATTATTATAATTGGTTATGATTTCACCTTGAGTGATTTTTGTACATTCCTCAACTTATTGAGTTATTAAATTTATTGTAATTTCCCCTTTTCATGGAATGGAGAGGAAGTAACATTACATGCATAATTATAAGAACATATTTATTCACATGTCATGCATATTCCATGCCATGTAGTTTCATTTATAGGATTCTAGATTATTGTGATTTTATGCCTTGAGTGTTATTCCATGATTTTGTTTTATTTAGCATTTTTCTTCATATAACATACTTTGTTGATTTATTTAGAATTTTAATCTTCCTCCATGATTATATGATTATATTACCATGATGCTTTATTTTTTAGCATGTTAATATTCTTCAATGATTAGATGATTATATTACCATGTTGTCTGATTATTTAGCATTTGTTTCCTATATATTGTGCTTCTACACTTATTAGAATGTTTCTATATGGTTATTTCTAGTGATAACATAACTATTTATTAATTTGAACTATAATTTGTTACATGGGATAAACATATGGGTTGTTATTCAATAGGAGCTAGTCTTCAAATATAAGGTGTATATGCACCTTGTGATTGGGGAAAGGTAACCCATGTACTCGAACCATATTTTCATCTTGTATATATATCTTGAGATCTTTGATAAAATATAAAATATTATTAAGTTCAAATTTTAATGTAAATTGGATGTGATTAATGGGATCCAAATTCAAATCTATCAAGTGTATGGGTACTTTATAGATTGAGAGAGGGAAAGCCATATAATTCCACCATTATATATATGACTATGATTTATTTTTAAATGGTTATAAATAAAAAAATTATTTAATTTTGAACTGAAATGAACTGTTTTCTTATGAACCATTTACATGCCTCGACCCTAGTAGGTCATTTATGATATTAATCTTATCAAATAAAACCCATTTAGGGTAATTTAAAAATTTAAACTTTTGATATTTGCCTCTATAATAGCTTATGACTCTATCACACGGGCATGTTGATCCTTATGATTAAATTAAAAAATTCACAACTTGACTCAAGTAGGTTGGTTGGGGAATGTTTCTTATAGGATAACCCATTATGAGTGTTTTAGTACTTTGGTAATTAATAAATGTTATTGGGTTACATTTTGATGAAGCCAGGTTGGTTAAACAGGACCCTTGTAGGTCACCTTATCTATTATGACTTAAAATAATTTATGTTATAAATTTTCTAATTATTAAAGGATGTTAATAAATGATAAATGTTTTCAAAAATGTGTAGTTTAAACATTTCACGAATTTCCTTGGAATAGAAACATGGTCATTTTATGTATGCCATTTTCCTTTTTAGAAAGGGCTTAATTTATAATCATAGGGCCAAGTGAAATATATTTGGTGTGTCCTAATGAAAGGGTCAATGCTTATGCTTTTTTAAGGGGATGGACCAAGGTAGTTAGCACCCTTAGAGCTTAAATGACTTTCTAAATGTAGTGAGATTTATCTCATATGGTACCATTTGGGTGTCTGTGTCCCTAGTTTAACTCTTATATTCTAAATGACACCCTCTTGTATGGGTGGTCATGATATTCATAAACTTGTTATGGGTGTGAACAGTGGGTAATTCTTGGTTTTATAATTTTAGACATTCCTAGGGCATTGTTGGCCTCTTAGTAGGTTGTGTGACCTTATATATCTCTCCTTAAGTGATTGGGGAGGTCGTTAGTCTCTTTTATAGTTGTATGGGATAATATGACTATGGGTTAAATCTCTTGTATGGACCACCAGATACTTGAATTCATAGGGTGGATAGTCTATGGATAATATCAAGAATGTGTCATCTTGCTTCTGAAACCTCGAGGTACTATGAATTCATAGACTCAATACCCATTGATTTGTTAAATTATATAACGAACTGGTTGAGTCTAGTGAAATCATTGATCCTTGAGCTATTGAGTACATTCTCATGTCATATTTGGAGTAGAGTGACATAGGAATTAATGTAATCCAATTCATCCCAATGCTCAGGATGGTGTTCCAAGAGGATTGGGTGTTTTGAAACACTGGTCAAGTTGGTTTTGTATTTCATTCCAAATGTTTTGATGTATGTGATCGTGATTCAGATAATTATCTCATGTATGTCTAAGTTTGAATCTAATCTAGTGAGCTTATGAGAGGTTAGACTATATAATATTACTAAGACTTGGGTACTCATAAGGTGGGGAGTGTTACATCAGTTCTAGTGAATACATTTCCTTCTATATAGAAGGGTGTCACGACCCCCTCCCACCAAAGATTCCCCTCCTGAGATTGCAATGGTTAAATGGATATAATGACCACCGAGTCCCACCTCCAGTAGGCCCTAGAGTGGCGACTAGCACCAAGGGTATGAGTTTTCACAAATATGGGAGGCATTACCCTTTTATTATTTTAAGATTGGGAAATAGGATGAGTCAAGCACCAAAAGAAAAGAAGAACAAGTAAAGGAAAAACAAACCCAAACCAAGCCCACATGCATGTTTAAACAATTTTATAACAAGGTGCAAGTACAAGAAAGCTCAAAGTACAATACCAAAAGAAAACAAGAGTACATCAAATACAACAACTCCAACTGTCCGACTCATAGGGTCCCGCACAACCCTGGTAGTCCTCCTGGAAACCTGAAAGTAAACGTAGGGTGATCATACAAGTATACTCAGTAGGGAAACCTAAAGCTCTCGTGCACAAGTGGGGATACATCCTAATGTCCCATGAGAACAACTGAAGAAACCTAGCAAGGAATTCTATCCACCCAACCTCACCAGCCACACTCACCAAAAAACACAATCACAACAGTTAGTAGTATATAAGAAGAAAGATTATTGGGTACCCCGCACCATTTCCCACTAGTTAGCTGCTCTTCCTAACAGCGAATGTCCTGACGCTACGACACTCTTCCTGCCCACACACACCTGGGCCTCAAGAACGACACATCCCGCCCGCACACACCTGGGCCTCACAACCACGTATCCCGCCCGCACACACCTGGGCCTCACAACCACGTATCCCGCCCGCACACACCTGGGCCTCATCCTGAAGGTTCTTGGGAAATATTAAAACCTGCTCGAAGATTCTTGGGCTAAAACCACCCCAATCAAAACCTACCCGAAGAGTCTTGGGTGTAAGGTCTCGTTAAGCCATCACAGCCTATGGAAGAAGGAGCAGGAAGAAGCTAGTAACTAAGGGGAAAACACCCTCTCCCATGAAATGGGAGTGTTCGGCACTAAGTTCTCAACATGGGTGTGGTGTGACAAATCACAAAGATACAGATACATATATATATATATACCAAACAGACAGCCCAACCTATGGCTTCTAAACAGAGAAACTGAGCATGTGCCTTGACACTGCTACCACGAAGCATGTATACAACAACAACCCTAACCCCATTTAGGTTTTCACGTTTCAGCAGAATTAGTTTATTAGTTCCTTAATTACTGGGAAACTATCCACAACCAACCACATAGATCATTCGGAAAAAAATATCCCTTCCATCCACAAATCAAGTTAAGAAAACACAAGCAACACAACCAAGTCCTTATTATTAGCCAACCAACCCCATTGATTATTATTCCTGTTCCATTACCATGACCCACCATTCATTAACTCCCCCGCTTTTATTTATTATTTACACCCCATAGCCTGTTCACATTCCAACCCATTCCTGCAGCCCCGCTGCCAACCGCCATAACCACAACCAAACCATACATCATCATCCCTTGATACAACTTATCATAGCCTCGTTGCTCACCCGATCCACCACAACCCACAAAACAAGGTTTGTGCCACATCATCGCCCCCTTTAACATCATTTACCGTAGCCCTGCTGGACATTCTATTCGTAACAACCCAGGATTCACCCCCCCCCCTTTCACACAACACGTAACCAAGACAAACCCACGTGTTCATTATTCCATTTTGTTCAACCGGGGTGATCACACAAGGGTTCCAGATTTTAAATCAGACAACTTTACGTGGTTAACCAGATTCCACATTCCACAAGGTTCCATTCACAAAAAAAGGTCTAAAAGATAGAGCAACATTTAATTGCGTAATAAAAGGCCCCCAACGACCGTGATTTTCAGTAGGCATAAGATTATTCAATTCACAACATAATATCACAGGATATAAATAATGTAACTGTATTCACAAACTTCTCATCCCCATTATATAATCCATTTATTATCTTTATTAAACCAGTTCAAATGTGTTTCACATAAACAAGAGGACACCCACCCCGCATGATGCACAATCTGGAGAGACTAAGGTAAGATCCCTACCTCCACAGGTTCTGATCACAAAGTTCCCCCAGATCAACTTTAGAAGGCGTCCGTCGGCGTCCGTCACTTCTATCAAATCCTGGAAAAACTTCCTCGGGTGGAAGCTGGAAAGGAAGGACCGAAGGAAAGACAACTAATCCAAGATCATAAGTTCCGCCTCATCATTAAGATCCCATGGCCACTAACGGATCATAAATCAGAGCTCAGACGAAGAAGTTGGGGAAAAAATATCCTTCGAGTCTCTTGGGAGAGCTCTGCTCAGAGGAATGTGGAGAACAGGAATGATTTGAAAAGGAGGAGAGGACCCCTCCTTTTATAGGTGTGAAAAAACAAAATTACACGGCGTGTACTTCCTAGTACACGGCGTGTACTTCCTAGTACACGGCGTGTACTCAGCCATTTCACACAGTCACCACGCGGCTTCTAACACAGCCTTCAACGTGGAACGCAGCCATTGACTGGTCAACACACGGATTGAAGGTAACACGTATGTGGGGAGGGACTACATGGCATGTTGTATTGGATACACGGTGTGTAATCATTTATTTCACATGGCAAGGACACGACTTCAACATGGCACACGACCGTTGACTGGTCAACACATGGTTTGAAGGTAACGCGTACGCGGGGAGGGACTACACGACGTGTAGTATTGGATACACAGCGTGTACTCATTTATTTCACATGGTAAGGACACGGCTTCAACATGGCACACAGTCGTTGACTGGTCAACACACAGTTTGAAGGTAATGCGTACGCAGGGAGGGACTACATAGCGTGTAGTATTGGATACATGGCATGTACTCATTTATTTCACACGGCAAGGACACAACCTTCAACACGGGGTATACCCGGCAAGGTGGTACACGGCGTGTACTCACACTACACGGCGTGTACTTACAAAATTCTGTAAAGTGTGGGAAAAGTCCATTTTACCCTCCAAAACACTTCGTGACCTTCTTTTTGACAAAGGAATGGGCCGGAGAGGTTCGGGCCATTACATTAGATACCTCTTAAAACATTATCATCCTCGAGAATTCAAAACCAACCCAGGGGAACCCAATAAGATACCTCTTAGGGTTCTCATTATAACAGGAACCCAACCAACAACCCTAATCATAGGTGTTAGGAATTTCCTCTCCTATGTCAAGATATTATCCACTTTAGGCGGCACTGACTCGACTGCACGGGTTTAATCGCATCCGCATTAATGCTTCTCGGTCCTTCCCACTTCCATATATCAGGATTTTACAACTTACACTGCCCCCAACACCGTACAACCCACACACTGCCCGAACACATGGCTTGGGGAATTCCTTCTCACATTTCAAGATATTATCCTCTTTAGGCGGCACTGACTTGCCCGCATGGGTTTAATCGCATCCGCATTAATGCTTCTCGATTAAGGATTGGGTTTCCCCTTTTCTTCACATATCCGGACACATTACACACTTCCAAAGAACAAGGAAAACAAAACTTCTCACAACCGACAAGCCAAGCATTCCATATATCAAAGGTATAGAGTATAACATCAACACAAAGATCAGAAGAAAAAGGGAAAACACAAGTCAAAAAAACTCCGGGTACTGAGCGTGCATCTGGGCCTCCCGCTCCCAAGTGCTCTCCTCGAGGCCGCCATGCCTCCAAAACACACGAACTAAGGCGATGGTTCATCCACGGAGAACCTTTTCTTTACGATCCTTGATTCTGACTAGTCGTTCCTCGAAGGTCGCGTCGTCCCCCATATCTATCTCTCCCCATTCGATAACGTGAGAGTCGTCGTGTAAGTATCGACGAATCTGGGAGATGTGGAAGATGTCATGAACCTTCTCCAACTAAGGTGGCAGGGCCAGCTGATATGCCACCTCGCCGACTCGCCTCACCGCCTCGAAATGTCTGATGAACCTAGGGGAGAGTTTACTCCCCTTCCCGAACCTCTGCTGCCCCCAGTGAGGGGAAACCTTCAAGAACACATGGTCTCCCACCTCTAACTCCAAAGGCCTCCTCCGATGATCAGCATAATAATTCTGTCGGTCTTGAGCCTCTTTAAACCTCTCACGCACAAGCTGAACTTTCTCTGTGGTGCTCTGTACTAGCTCTGGCCCAAGAGCACCTATCTCACCAACCTATGCCCAGAAAATGGGTGAACGACATGGTCTTCCATACAGAGCCTCAAATGGTACCATGCCAATATTAGAGTGGAAGTTTTTGTTGTATGCAAACTCCACTAAAGGAAAGTGTCATACCCATGATCCTCCAAAATCCAGAACTCATGCTCGCAGCATGTCCTCCAACGTCTGGATAGTCCGCTCTGTCTGCCCATCGTTCTGGGGGTGGAAAGCAGTGCTAAGGCATAGATGGGTTCCAAAAGCATGTTGTAACCCCCTCCAGACTCGTGAGGTAAACCGAGTATCCCGATCTGAGACGATAGTCTTTGGAACTCCATGCAACCTCACAACCTCATCTATGTACCTCTGTGCTAAGGTACTCACCAGGCCTGACTCCTTAATTGCAAAGAAGTGAGCTGATTTTGTCAGTCGATCCACCACTACCCAGATAGCATCATAACCACAATGAGATCTGGGTAGTCCTGTGACGAAGTCCATTGATATTTCATCCCACTTCCACTCAGGTACATCTAAAGGATGCAACAAACCACTAGGAACATGGTATTCAGCCTTCACTTGCTGACACACTAGGCATTTAGCCACAAACACCTCCACTGCTCGTTTCACCCCGGGCCACCAAAACTGTTCCCTTAGGCCATGGTACATTTTTGAAACTCCTGGATGTACCTCCAAGGCTGAGCTATGGAACTCACAGAGAACTCCCTCACGCATTGTCTCCAGGACAAACATCCTTCCATGAAAAACCATCTGATGTCGGCTATCCTCTGACCATCCTTCTAGAGAATTCCCCTGATCGATACGATCACGCATCACTTCTGCCTCGGAGTTCCCCCACTGAGACTCTTCCAATTACTGCAAAAAGGAGGATGGCACCGTCATCTGAAACAAACAGCCTATAACACCTTCTACCCTGGCATCCAAGTGCAAGTCATCCAACTCTCCCATCGCTTTCCAAGCATCAGCGGATTCCCAAACAAATTCTTTATGTGACTTCCTACTCAGGACATCAGCTACAACTTTTCCCTTACCTTCTGTGTAAGAGATCTCGAAGTTATAGTCTTGGAGAAACTCGACTCATCTCCGCTTCCGTAAGTTCAGGTCACACTAGAAGAATATATAATGAAAGCTCTTGTGATCTGAGAAGACCACAAAGCGCTCCCCAAAGAGGTAATGTCGCCAAAACTTCAGTGCGGACACTACTACTACAAGCTCTAGGTCATGGGTAGCATAGTTGCGCTCATGAGGGCGCAACTACCTAGACCCATAACAGATCAATCCCTTCTTATACATCAGCACACACCCCAGACCAAGGCTAGAAGCATAAAAAAACACCTCATACAAAAACCCTGCCTCTGGTAACCTGAGTACGGGAGAACTGACCAACTTCTCCTTCAGGAAGTCGAAAACTTTCTAGCACTGCTCACTCCATAGGAAGACTTGGTTCTTCCTAGTCAAAGATGTCAATGGAGCATCAACTCGAGAGAATTCCTAAATGAACCTCTGATAGTAACCTTCCAACCCCAGGAAACTACAATCATCCGCCACGCTCTTGGGTGCCGTCCAAGAAACAACTACCTCCACTTTCGACAGGTCCACTGACACTCCATGCTGAGACACCACGTGCCCAAGGAAGTGTACTTCTTGCTTCATGAACTTACACTTCGACAATTTCCCATAAAGCTGACGGTGTCGAAGGACTTCCAAGACTGCCTGAAGATGCTCAACGTGCTCTTCCTCTGATTTTGAGTAGATCAGGATGTCATTGATAAACACAATGACGAACTCATCCAGAAACTCTTGGAAGACAAAGTTCATAAGTCCAATGAACACAGCTGGTGAATTCGTAACTCCAAACGGTATCACTACAAAATCGAAGTGCCCATACCTGCACCTTAAAGTCATCTTCGAGATGTCACTGTCCTTTACCCTCAGCTGATGATATCCAGATCGTAGATCAATCTTAGAAAACCAACCTGCTCCCCTTAGTTGGTTGAAGAGATCATCTATCCTTGGAAGGGGGTAACGGTTCTTGACTGTTACCTGGTTCAACCTTCGGTAGTCTATGCATAGCCTGAGACAACCATCTAGCTTCTTCACGAACAAAACTGGAGCACCCCATGGCGATACGCTGGGTTGAACAAAACCCTTCTCCATCAGATCGTCAATCTAAATCCGCAACTCCCGCAACTCCAAAGGTTCCATTTGATAAGGGGCCATCAAAATCGGACGGGCACCAGGTTGTAAGTCTATCCCAAACTCAACGTCACGTCGGGGGGGGTAGAGTCACAACCTCCTCGGGAAAAACATCGAGGAACTCCCCAACAACCTCTGGGACATCCATCATTTCTGTATTAGCTGGAACCACTAATAACACACCTAAAAAAGAAAGGATAGGCTTCACATGCTGGCTTCCTACCTGATAGCTCCTCTCACCAACAAAAGATACATGCTGCCCATCCACGTCGGAGAACACGACCCTTCTTCGGAAGCAGTCGATAATGGTACTAACAGAAAACAAATAGTCGATGCCTAAGATGACATAATATGGCTGCATCTGTAGCAAAATAAGGTCCCCACTAGATTGATGTGGTCCTACCATCAGCCCACATCCCCGGAAAACACAAGATACACTAGTCTGGCCTCCAACTGGTGTACTCAGTACCAGTGGTATGGAAAGTCTCTCTACATCTAGACCCAAGGCATGGGCTAGACCAGGTGCAACAAAGGAGTATGAAGCTCCAGAATCGAACAAAGCAGAAACGAGAGTGCTGAACAAACAAATCATACCTCACACCACCTCTGGTCCTGCCGGAGCTACCAACTCTGCTGCGTGCAACTGTCCACGCCCAGCTCCTTTGCCTCTCTGATGTCGACCACCTCCCCGACCACGCCCTGGTCGAGGTCCCTAAGGAGCACCCTAAGGTCGGCCTCCTCCTGCAAAGTCTACCCTCGGAGGAGCAGGGTCCTGCTACTGCTGGAAGGGCCTCACCGGCAACTAGTGCTGCTGAGGCAGGTGCTGAACCTTCCCTCCTCCACCGTACAGAGCTCGGGTCAGGCACCTACTCTGAACGTGCCTGAAACCTCCACAAGAAAAACACTTCGGTCCTGGGCTCGTGAAAAAAGGATGAGGACTCGAAGATCTGAACTGAAACTGCTGGGACCTGCTCCCCACCGTCCTGAACCTGGAAGGTCCTGTCGCAGGACACCTACTGCTGACGTCCTTCCCCTTCAATGAGCCCGGATGGATCCCCTCTCGTGGTGCACCTCCCAGCGAGTGCATCCTCCCTACAACCTCTACCTTCTTCTGTACTGCCAAGTACGTCGGAAGGGTGAAGGGGGTAACAACATATTGGAGCGAAGGACGAAGTGCCTCCTCCAATCATTAGATCCGGAGAAAAACGCAGTAGATCCTTGAACTTGATCCCCAACTCTCGTACTGACATACTCCCCTACTAAAGGGAGAGTAACTCCTGGCGCTTCTCCACATTGATAATGGAAGAAAGGAATTCCTCTCTGAATTCCTTCTCAAAGTCAGCCCATAGGACCTTTGTCTATGTCCTCTCTCTGAGGTAGAGCGTCCACCACTGATTTAACACCCCAAGCTTCTATGCTACGCTTCTCTTTGAATAATGCAATAATGTGTGTTGTACGCAACATCGAGTTCTAACACACCACAACCAATCAAACTAGCCGTTATAAATAGTAATACCCACTTTTTGACATTTATAAATTTTATTTTTCAAAATGGACTTCATTTTTAGATTCGGAATATCGAAATTATCCTAGGGTGAATTTTTGGTATATTTCTGAAAAACTTCATTTTATGATGAATAGTGAAACCACTAAGTGGTAGTTAAAAAACTGAATTTTTCATAAAACTTAATTTTACCGCTTCTGTGAGTGGAATTTTGAAAATCCGAGAGACATGGTTAATATCAAGGAGTAAAATGTGGTTCAATGAGATGAAAATAATTTTTGGTGAATAGTAACGTTTTACTTTTATTTACCACAGTTAAAAGTAAATAGGGTAATTAAGGGTAAAAATGATATTAATATTACCCTAACACATGTCCTAATTCTATTGGAAAAGTGTATATCGACCAAAAACAACATTAGGAATAAAATATTATCATTTAGGTCCACTTGAATTAGATTAGGACATTTATTATTATTTAATTCAAAGAAGAGTTAAAAGAGTTAAAATCAAGGTTTATTTACTAAAAAATTTTAATATAGGGTTACACATAAGATAAATTCGATTATAAATATTAATTAGAAATCTAAAAATATTTCCTACATAATTAGATTTTATTTATAATTTTCGACATTAAATAATTTAATTTATTTATGACACAATGATGATGTAGTAATTACAATAATAGTGAAAAATTAAAATGATTGATATTATAAATACCCAAATAAATATAATTTGAGACTTTTTATGAATTACACTAATTTTCTAGGTTAATATGACATGTTAGGAATGATTTAATTAACTTTTTTCGAAGTAATCATTCTATTATGATTTTCACAAAAATCAATTTTCCAAATAGTGTCAAAATTGACATAAAAGAGTTTATAAAACAAATATTATATTATTAATTGATATTCAATTCCTAAAAATCTAATGTTCATCCAAGAGACTTATATCATGATAGGTGTATCATTAATGGACCACTTGGGGGTCTCTTGGAGGTATATAGTAAGTTTATTAACTATATAATATAAAAATAAAAAGTGACATGGTAAGTGTCAAACTAATTAACTAAGAGTTAAAACTAAAAGATAAGGTTAATATAATGACCCAAACCTGTCTAAATTCTATTGGTTGAGTGGTTTTAGACCCATACCCACCTTAACCTTTAAATAATACACTTTGGAGTCTTTAGAAACCGAATATGAATTTATTATAAAATAATATTTCTAGCTTTTCCAAAGGTGCCCCTCACCCTTATTATAAAAGGGCACTCCCCCTTCTCACTAATTCACACATCCAAATCCTTTTGGCTCGGACAACCCCTGCCCCAATACTCTTTCAACTTCCCTCAATTCAACCTAGAGTCCTTAGTTTGATCAGAATTCCAACCTAAGGATCCCTTTTGATCAAATCAAAAGGAAGAACCCGAAGAAGCGGTAATGTTTTCACAACCCTCTTTCAAGTTCCTTTCTTCTTCAACTTATTCATTATTTGTTATTCCCATTATAAAATAATGAATCCAGTATCTCATATATACTGTAATATTATTATAAATATGGTACAACCATATTTAGTATTCTATCCATCCTTTGAATTACATGTCACCATACGTGTGTACGTATGGCCTACCGTCTCCACGTCGTGGTGTAATTGTTATTCAATATATTATTATTTGGATGGGTATAATAATGATTTTTAATTCATGTAAATAAAAAATATAACATGATAATGATTCTTTATATATGATATACCATTCAATTATATATTATTTTAATATCAAAAGAATGATATTGTCGCTCGTGCGTAGGTACGGACTACCGTCTCCACGAACGTGATGAGATTCATTCTCCATCGTATCCATTCAAGTATAATTATCATTTGAAGATTAATAATAATGATTAAGGACTTAATATCATTCTGGATATGAATAAGATATCCATAACAAACATGTATTACATAACAAAACATATAAAAGAAAATGTGTAAGTTAACACCTAAAACGACGATAATTCAAAAATATTATTAACAAAGCAATGTTAAAAGATCATATATGATATCATATTAATATATATGATTATTTTATAATTTAATAACAATTATTTCACCATTATAAAAGAGTTTAACCTACCCTAACTAAGGAAAATTACAAGGTAATGGTTTATTTTACAATCTCTTCATTATCCGAGGTTGTTTATATGTGATTATCTACTGGGACTTCTTTATCATCCACATCAATGTTTCTTAAAAATGTATTTCAAAACATTTTTTTACTATTTACTAGAATATGGTTTAAGTAATTTATACCCTTGTTGACTTTTATAAGTGGTTTATAAAGGAATATTTCCGTCGTTTTCCAAACAAGGTCCTTTTTAACCTTTTCGACAGAATTAAGGTAAGAATGTTTTTTTTAACTTATACGGCGGGTGCGGCTATTTTCTGCCATTATAAAATCATTGAATCTTCCCTTACAAGATTATAAGAAAATTTTCAAAGAAAATGTTTTATTTTATAAATATATGACTCTTAAATGATTTCAAAATAGAAAGATATATTTCTCTAAAAAGAGTTTTGATTTCATCTATGTCAACATCCTTTGATGGATTTTACGCTTATTTGAAGTTGATTTGTTATGATACAAAAATTCTATATTGTATTGAAGGTTTTGTGATATTTTTGACTATGGATGTGTTATTTTTATACCATTCATGGTTTATGGATGACATATTTACATTTCGTATGATAGTAATAATATGAATGTTTGTGTTATGTTTTAACCTTTTCATATGGGATGCATTGGACTTAATATGTGACGGGTGGAGCCCGCTATAGCTCCTCGATGCATCGGTAGGTCTCATGAGACAAACTAGTGTCTTGTAACAAGTCCTTGACAAAATCTTATTTGTAGTCTTGGCACGAGGCCTTGGCTATGTGGTTATGATAGTCTGGAATTATGCATTCCATCATTATGAAAGTGGTTATTGATATTGCATGTGATTATTCAATTAGTAGAATATCCATGTGAATAAGTAAATGACATTATTTCATTTTATTTTTTCAATACTATGTTGAATTTCAAGTTTAAAAGGCTTTTGTTTTAGTTATACATTGCCTTAAATGTTTATTCTTATCTATGAAAGTTTCTGCTATATTGTTATCCTTACTGGGCATTTGAGCTCACTCCTTTCTATGTTTTATTTTTCCCAGGATGTGAAGAAGTAAATTATGAATGACCTGAAGGGATAGTATGAGGGGATAAGAGTGTGGACTATGGAGACTATGTTGTTGTAGTTTTCATTTTTATGATGTAATGTAAAACTTTATGAATATATCTAGTTATTCCAAGGCTACTAAACTAATCGTTCATTCAAGATTTGATCTTTCTTGTGATCATGCCAATGTTATGTAATAATGAACCGAATCTGGGTAACTGGGGTTAGGGCATTATAGTTGGTATCAGAGGTAGTTTTAGTACAAACCTTGGATGCTAGATTTAGATAAACTCTGATTAGAGCACATAGACCCAAGATGGACTTTGAGGATTAGTATAGAAGAACTTCCTAGAATTTTGGTATTGTAGAGATTTTGTGAGTTTTCTGAGCAATACATCCCTGTCTGAATGCGAGCAAGTAGAGGCGGCTCTAGCACAGATGTACCTAGGGGTAAAATCCAAAAACACCGCTTTGAGCTGGACTTGAATGGGAACTGGTGCACGACAACGGGCCTTGCTGCACTCTTGGTTACGACACTCCCGGGGGATATGCTTAGGATAAATCTCATTTTCATTACAAATCATTGTGAAGGGTTTATGAGTATATACTTCCTCAAAGAAAACATTTTTATGATTATGGATTATATCCATAAATAGTTCAATTTATTTTCAGTGTTTTATAAGTATGGAATTTTGTATTTTGATTCATAAACTAGTCCAGTTTATGCCATTGTTTAGAAATGGCTCCTACTGGAAGAAATGGAAAATGTATCAATGCACGTACTCCTTGTAGGGATTTCCCTCCTACTCAAGATAATTATAGTGGAGATGGTGATGCAACTGGTGCTGATCAACTAATCACCATACTGGGACAACTCACTTAGGTTATGAGTAATAAACTTAACCATATGGAGCACCCTGATCCACAACATGGAGGATCAATGTTAGATCGCCTCATGAGGCAGCAACCACCAACATTCAATGGGAGTAAAAATCCATTAGTAGGTGAGCAATGGATAAGTTCCCTAGAGAAATATTTTAGGCTTTGGGAAGTAGTGAAAGGGAAAAACATATCATGGTAGTTTACCGCCTCACTGGAGATGCTGATCAATAGTGGTCATTGATTCAAAACATGAAGGAAGATTATGAAGTATCAAATATGGAATGGAGGGTGTTCAAAGATCTTTTTTTAGAAAAATACTTTCCTCGTGACCATCGAGAAGATATGGAAAGGCAATTTCTGAGTTTGAGAAAAAAGGAGGATGAGAATATCTCAAAGTATGAGGCTAACTTTACAAGGTTAGCTAGGTATGCTGGAGATTATACATGTAACCCAAGAAGTAAGATTGATCGTTTCTTTTATGGGTTAAAACCATTTCTCCATCGAGCATTAGTCTCATAATCATCTTCATCGTACGAAGACATTGTCTCATGTGCTATCAAGATAGAGAAAGAATTCTCTAAGTCATATGAATTTAAATCAAAGCAAGAAAAGAAGAGATCTATTGATCAATCTAGGAATGGAAATAAAGGGAAGAAGGGAAAAGTTGAATATCCATCCTGTAGTAAATGTGGGAAGAAACACCCCGGTACTTGCTTAAAAGGAACGGGAGTCTGTTACAAGTGTGGTAAAAAGGCCACCAAGCTCGTGATTGCAAGGGGAAGAAGGAATCTACCGATATCCAATGCTACAATTGTAGGGAGATGGGACACTATGCAAATGAATGTCCTATGTGTCAGGGGAACTTACCTCAGAAAATTCCAAGGGATCAAGGTCAAGATTATGCTATCACTACTTCTGAGGTAGAAGCTCCAAAAGATGTGGTGGAAGGTAATTTAATGGTTTCCTCAAGTTTAGAAAATGCATTATTTGATTCTATATCATCGGATTGTTTCATATCTTCCCAGTTTTCTAATAAAATTAGATATTTCCAATTTGATTTAACAGGGGAGTTGTCAGTTAAAACTCCTAAGGGAAGTATCATTGCAACAAATTTTTGTGAATCAGTCCCCATTAGAGCACATAAATGTTCTTTATCTGCTGATCTCATCGTCATACCTATGATTGAGTTTGATATAATCCTCAGTATGTACTGGCTTTCGGACCATGATGCGAATATTTATTGTAAGAAGAAGGAGGTTATGATTTTTGATGATGATGATAAGGAACACCTTATCTTTAGAGCAGAATCATCACCACCTAATTCTTATCTAGATCCACCCCCAGTAGCTCAAATAAATTCAATTGTTGGGGAGGAAGAGAATGAAATGACTGTGGGTGAGGAAAGGAATGTTCAAATAGAGGATGTACCTGTTGTGAAAGAATATGTAGATGTGTTTCCGGAAGATTTACCTGGACATCCTCCATAATGAGAAGTTGAATTTTCCATTGATTTAATTCCTAGATCAAGGCCTATATCGAAGACCCCTTATAGAATGGCCACTATAGAATTAGTTGAACTAAAGAAACAGCTAGAGGAATTGAGTAATAAGGGATTTATTCGCCCTAGTTTTTCTCCATGGGGATCCCCTGTTCTTTTTGTTAAAAAGAAAGATGGATCTATGAGGTTATGTATCGACTACAGGGAGATAAATGTTATAACAATAAAGAACAAGTATCCCCTAA
The DNA here is from genome assembly GCA_963277665.1 of Viscum album. NCBI lineage: Eukaryota > Viridiplantae > Streptophyta > Magnoliopsida > Santalales > Viscaceae > Viscum > Viscum album. Next base: position 212,186,865 of record OY728123.1, read on the forward strand.
CTCTCATTGATGTTTTATTTGACCAACTGCATGGAGCTCAATACTCTTCAAAGATTGACCTTCTATTTGGATACCATCAGTTGTGTGGGAAGAAGGAAGACGTTATGAAGACAGCATTTCGAACCAGGTACGAGCATTACGAGTTTACAGTAATGCCTTTTGGATTGACTAATGCACCCTCTATATTCATTGATCTGATGAATAGAGTTTTCAAGGAATATCTCGATTAATTTTTGGTGGTATTCATTGATGATATCTTGGTATACTCCAAAAGCTACGAAGATCATGAAAATCACTTGTGCATTATCCTGAAGACTCTGAGAAGACATGAATTATATGGGAAGTTTATCAAGTGTGAATTCTGGCTTCAGGAGATTTCTTTTCTTGGCCATATTGTCTCTAAAGATGGAATCTCTATTGATCCTTATAAGACCAAGGCAATCCAAGAATGTCCATCACCTACGAGTATAACTGAGGTATGCAGTTTTATTGGTTTGGCAGGTTATTATCGATGTTTCGTCCAGAATTTTGCTCGATTGGCTTACCCATTAACGAAGCTCACATGTAAAGGGGTTAAATTTGTTTGAAAAAAAAGAGTGTGAAGAATGTTTCAAAGAACTGAAGAGAAGATTAGTCAATGCTCCTATATTGACTTTACCATCGAGGAATGATGGGTTCGTTATTTATAGTGATGCATCGAAGAAAGGACTTGGTTATGTCCTTAGGCAGAATGATAGGGTTATTGCCTATGCATCACGATAGTTGAAAATTCATGAACAAAACTATCCTACTCATGATCTCGAGTTAGCAGCTGTGATATTTGCTTTGAAGATATGGAGGCACTACCTCTATGGTGAAAAATGTGATATTTATACTGATCAGAAGAGTTTGAAGTATATTGTCTCACAAAAATAACTCAACATGAGGCAAAGGAGATGGCTTGAATTACTCAATGATTATAATTGTACGATACACTACCACCCGGGGAAGGCAAACAAGGTGGCAGATGCTTTGAGCAGAAAAGATCATGGAGTTTTGAACAATATGAGAATTTAAAGGGAACCAATTTTCATGGATCTAGTGAAGATGGACATGGGAATAATCAGGGAAGGTAAAACATCAATGATTTTTAAAATGCTTGCCAAACCATCTTTACTAGAAAGGATTAAGAGTTCTCGGACCAATGATGAAGAATTTCAAAAGAAGATTAAAGCTGTGAATGATGGGAGATTGAGAGACTTTGTGTATGAAGATGGAATTTTGAAATTTGGGAAGAGACTTTGTTTTCCCGATATACCTGATCTAAAAAGGTAATTGTTGGATGATTCTCATAGTTCTAATTTCTCTATACACCCTAGGAGCACCAAAATGTATAGAGATTTGAAGGAACATTTTTTGTGGGACAACATGAAGATGGAGATTACTGATTTTGTGTCAAGATGTATGGTTTGTCAACAAGTAAAACCTGGAAGGGAATAGCCTGGAGGAGTCATGCAACCTCTTCCCATACCAGAGTGGAAATGGGACAATATTACGATGGACTTTGTCATGAGGCTACCAATGACTCCTAGAAGGAATGATGCAATATGGGTCATTGTTGATCGTCTTACCAATTCAGCACATTTTCTTGCTATAAGGGAAGATTTACCACTTGAACATCTAGCAAGACTATATATTAGTGAAGTTGTGAGACTTCATGGAGTACCCCTATCGATTGTTTCTGATCGTGATCCCCATTTTACTTCAAGATTCTGGAAAAGTCTTCAGAAAGACTTGGATACTGAACTTCATTTGAGCACTGCTTACCACCCTCAAACAGATGGACAATCAGAACGAACTATTCAAACCTTAGAAGACATTTTGTGATCCTTCTCACTTGACTTTCAGGGTATATGGGATCAATATTTACCTCTGGTAGAATTCTCCTATAACAATATCTTCCATTCGAGTATTCAGATGGCACCATATAAATCATTATAAAGAAAGAGATGTCGCACACCAACCTGTTGGGATGACGTTGGTGAAAGAAAACTTGTAGGCCCAGAACTGGTGGAGGAAATGATGGAAAAGGTGAAGGTAATCCAAAACCATATCAAAGCAGCTCAAAGTAGGCAGAAGAGATATACCGATAATTGAAGGAAGGATTCGGAATTTCAAGTTGGTGATCTTGTTTTCCTAAAGGTATCTCCATGGAAGTGAGTCATACGTTTTGGTAAGAAAGATAAATTCAGTCCCAGGTACATCGGACCTTTCGAAATTCTAGAACGAATTGGGGCTGTAGCTTACCCTTTGGCAATGCCGCCAAATCTCTCCAAAGTTCACGATGTGTTCCACGTATCACTATTGAGAAAAATACATGCTTGACCCAACGCATGTACTCACCTATGAGGAATTAGAACTGGAACCCGATCTGTCTTATTGCGAAGATCCCGTCAAGATTCTCGATATGAGAGAACAAGTACTGAGAAACCGGACGACTCGTCTGGTAAAAATCTTGTGGAGAAACCATAAGATGGAAGAGGCAACGTGGGAACCTAAGGAACTTATGATGAAGAACCACCTGAGTCTTTTCATGCGGTAGTATTCTAGAAATTTCGAGGACGAAATTATTTGAAGGAGGGGATAATGTAACACCCCAAGCTTCTATGGTACTCTTCTCTTTGAATAATGCAATAGTGTGTGTTGTACGCAACATCGAGTTCTAACACATCACAACCAATCAAACTAGCCGTTATAAATAGTAATACCCACTTTTTGAAATTTATAAATTTTATTATTCAAAATGGACTTTATTTTTGGATTTGGAATATCGAAATTAACCTTGGGTGAATTTTTGGTATTTTTCTAAAAAACTTCATTTTTTATGAATAGTGAAACCACTCAGTGGTAGTTAAGACTGAACTTTTCAAAAAACTTAATTTTACCGCTTCTGTGAGTGGAATTTTGAAAATCCGAGAGACACTGTTAATATCAAGTAGTAAAATGTGGGTCAATGAGATGAAAATAATTTTTGGTGAATAGTAACTTTTTACTTTTATTTACCACGATTAAAAGTAAATAGGGTAATTAAGGGTGAAAATGATATTAATATTACCCTAAAACATGTCATTATTCTATTGGAAAAGTTTATCTCGACCAAAAACAACCTTAGGAATAAAATATTATCATTTAGGTCCACTTGGATTAGATTAGGACATTTATTATTATTTAATTCAAAGAAGAGTTAAAAGAGTTAAAATCAAGGTTTATTTACTAAAACATTTTTAATATAGGGTTACACATAATATAAATTAGATTATAAATATTCATTAGAAATATAAAAAGATTTCCTAAATAATGATATTTTATTTATAATTTTTATACATTAAATAAATTAATTTATTTATGACACAATGATGATGCAGTAATTACCATAATAGTGAAACATTAAAATAATTGATATTATAAATACCCAAAAAAATACAATTTGAGACTTTTTATGAATTAAACTAATTTTATAGGTTAATATGACATGTTAGGAATGATTTAATTAACTTTTTTCGAAGTAATCATTCTGTTATGATTTTCACAAAAATCAATTTTCCAAATAGTGTCAAAATTCACATAAAAGAGTTTTTAAAACAAATATTATATTATTAATTGATATTCAATTCCTAAAAATCTAAGGTTCGGCCAAGAGACTTATATCATGATATTTGTATCATTAATGGACCACTTGGGGGTCGCTTGGAGTTATATAGTAAGTTTATTAACTATATAATATAAAAATACAAAGTGACATGGTAAGTGTCAAACTAATTAACTAAGAGTTAAAACTAAAAGATAAGGTTAATATAATGGCCCAAACATGTCAAAATTCTATTGGTTGAGTGTTTTTCATCCCATTACCAAATTAACCTTTAAATAATCAACTTTGGAGCCATTAGAAACCAAATATGAATTTATTATAAAATAATATTTCTAGCTTTTCCAAAGGTGCCCCTCACCCCTCTTATAAAAGGGCACTCCCCCTTATCACTAATTAACACATCCAAAGCCTTTTTTCTCGGCCAAACCCTGCCCAAATACTATATTAACTTCCCTCAATTCAACCTAGAGGCCTTAGTTTGATCATAAATCCAACCTAAGGAGCCCTTTTGATCAAATCAAAAGGAAGAACCCGAAGAAGAGGTAATGTTTTCACCACCCTCTTTCAAGTTCCTTTCTTCTTCAACTTCTTCTTTATTTGTTATTCCCATTATAAAATAATGAATCCAGTATCTCTTATATAATGTAATATTATTATAAATATGGTACAACCATATTCAGTATTCTATCCATCCTTTGAATAACATGTCACCATACGTATGTACGTACGGCTTACCGTCTCCACGTCGTGGTGTAATTGTTATTCAATATATTATTATTTGGATGGGTATAATAATGATTTGTAATTCATGTAAATAATAAATATAACATGATAATGATTCTGTATATATGATATACCATCCAATTATATATTATTTTAATATCAAAATAATGATATTGTCGCTCGTGCGTACGTATGGACTACCGTCTCCACGAACGTGACGAGATTCATTCTCCATCGTATCCATTCAAGTATAATTATCATTTTAAGATTAATAATAATGTTTAAGGACTTAATATAATTCTGGATATTAATAATATATCCATAACAAACATGTCTTACATAACAAAACATATAAAATAAAATGAGTAATTTAACTCCCGAAACGACGATAATTCTAAAATATTATTAACAAAGCAATGTAAAAAGATAATATATGATATCATATTAATATATATGATTCTTGTATAATTTAATAACAATTATTTCACCATTATAGAGGAGGTTAACCTACCCCAACTAAGGAAAAGTACAAGGTAAGGTTTTATTTCACAATCTCTTCATTATCCGAGGTTGTTTATACGTGATTATCTAATGGGACTTCTTTGTCATCCACATCCATGTTTCTTAAAAATGTATTTCAAAACATTTTTTTACTATTTACTAGAATATGGGTTAAGTAATTTATACCCTTGTTGACTTTTATAAGTGGTTTATAAAGGAATCTTTCTGTCGGTTTCCAAACAAGGTCCTTTTTAACCTTTTCGACAGAATTAAGGTAAGAATGTTTTTTTAACTTATACAGCAGGTGCGGCTATTTTCCGCCGTTATAAAATCGTCGAAGATTCCCTTACAATATTATAAGAATATTTTCAAAGAAAATTTTTTATTTATAAATATTTGACTCATAAATGATTTCAAAATAGAAAGAGATATTTCTCTAAAAAGAGTTTTGATTTCATCTATGTCAACATCCTTTGATGGATTTTACGCTTATTTGAAGTTGATTTATTATGATACAAAACTTCTATATTGTATTGAAGGTTTTGTGATATGTTTGAATGTGGATGTGTTATTTTTATACCATTCATGGTTTATGGATGACGTATTTACATTTCGTATGCTATTTATAAAACGAATGTTTATGTTATGTTTAAACATTTTCATATGGGAATGCATTGGAATTAATATGTGACGGGTGGAGCCCACTATAGCTCCTCGATGCATCGGTAGGTCTCATGAGACAAACTAGTGTCTTGGCACAAGGCCTTAACAAAATCTTATTTGTAGTCTTGGCATGAGGCCTTGGCTATGTGGTTATGATAGTATGGAATTATGCATTCCATCATTATGAAAGTGGTTATTGATATTGCATATGATTATTCGATTTGTAGAATATCCATGTGAAGAATTAAACGGAATTATTTCATTTTATTTTTGCCATACTATGTTGAAGTTCAAGTTTAAAAGGATTTTGTTTTAGTTATACATTGCCTTAATTGTTTATTCTTATTTATGAAAGTTTCTGCTATATTGTTATCCTTACTGGGCTTTTGAGCTCACCCCTTTTCTAGGTTTTATTTTTCCCAAGATGTGAAGAAGTAAATTATGAATGACCTGCAGGGATAGTATGAGGGGATAAGAGTGTGGACTATGGAGACTATGTTGTTGTAGTTTTCATTTTTATGATGTAATGTAAAACTTTATTAATATATCTAGCTATTCCAAGGATACTAAACTAATTGGTCTTTCGAGATTTGATCTTTCTTGTTATCATACCAATGTTAAGTAATAATGCACTGACTCTGGGTAACTGGGGTCGGGGCGTTACAACTGACGCGCCTCTCCTCTCAGCTGACTGACTGCTAGGAGAACCCAGTACTCCCTCAGAGCACGGATCAAAGTAAAAGTGATCCCTAGCTCCTCAAGCCACCCCTCTGTCTCCATATCCGAAGTACTATCCTCGTACTTCTTAAGGGTCTGTCGCTGGAAAGAACAGAGAGTCTTCTGCCACTGGTCATCTTCCTCCTCTCGGTCAATCCTCAACTGATCGACCGCCTGAATCTACAGGGTCTCCGCTATCTGAGCCACCTGGGGACGTCGTCCAGGTTCCATAGTTGTATGGTAAAAAAAGATCGCCTAAGACCAAGTAATAAGGAAATTCTCAGGGTTTAATTTTATCATTTTATTTCAATTTCTTTCCCAGAACACCCAAATCAAGTAAAACACAGTCATGATGACGCATGTACCTTCCCTAGGGTCTCTACCCTACAATTAATTTAGTCTTACTTGGTCGTTCGGTAGGCTCAGAGTCCTTTCATCGGATCATGGGGGGCCCTAAAATCCTGTGTCCTAGCCGGTCTTCCCTGGCCTATGTCACATACCAATATTAACCAACATTGTTTCCCTACCATCCCATGAAGTCCTCACTATGCCTAACTCCAGAATCCATCCTATTTATCAACCATCACCTCTGATACCACTCTGTCACGACCCCCTCCCACCAAAGATGACCCTCCTGAGCTGGCAATGGTGAAAGGGAGATAATGACCCCCGAGTCCTGCCTCCAGTAGGCCCCGGAGTGGCAACTAGCACCAAGCGTATAAGTTTTCACAAATATGGGAGGCGTTACCCATTTATTATTTTAAGATTGGGAAATAGGATGAGTCAAACACCAAAATAAAAAAAGAACAAGTAAAGGGAAAACAAACACAAACCAAGACCACATGCATGTTTAAACAATTTTATAACAAGGTGCAAGTACAAGAAAGCTCAAAGTACAATAACAAAAGAAAATAAGAGTACAACAACTACAAAAACTCCAACTGTCCGACTAGTAGGGTCCCGCACGGCCCTCGTAGTCCTCCTGGAAACCTGAAAGTAAACATAGTGTGAGCATACAAGTATACTCAGTAGGGATACCTAAATCTCTCGTGCAAGAGTGGGGAGACATCCTAATGTCCCGTGAGAACAACAGAATAAACCTAGCAAGGAATTCTATCCAACCAACCTCACCAAACACACTCACCTAAAACACAGTCACAACAGGTAGTAGTATATAAGAATCAAGAGTATTGGGTACCCCGCACCATTTCCCACTAGTTAGCTTCTCTTCCTAACGGTGAACGTCCTGATGCTACCACACTCTTCCCGCTCGCACACACATGGTCCTCAAGAACAACACATCTCGCCCGCACACACCTGGGCCTCACAACCACGTATCCTGCCCGCACACACCTGGGCCTCATCCCGAAGGTTCTTGGGAAATAGTAAAACCTTCTTGAAGAGTCTTGGGATAAAACCACCCCAATAAAAACCTACCTGAATTTTCTTGGGTGTAAGGTCACCTCAAGCCATCACATCTTATGGAAGAAGGAGAAGGATGGAGCTAGTAACTAAGGGGAAAACACCCTCTCCCATGAAATGGGAGTGTTTGGCACTAAGTGCTCAACAGGGGTGTGGTGCAACAAATCACAAAGATATAGATACATATATATATACCAAACACACATCCCAACCTATGGCTTCTAAACAAAGAAACTGAGCACGTGCCTCGACACTGGTACCACGAAGCATGCATACAAAAACAACCCCAACCCCATTTAGGTTTTCACGTTTCAGAGGAATTAGTTTATTAGTTCCTTAATTACAGGGAAACTATCCACAACCAACCACATCGATCGTTCGTAAAAACATATCCCAACCATCCACAAATCAAGTTAGGAAAACACAAGCAACACAACCAATTCCTTCTTATTAGCCAACCAACCCCATTGATTATTATTCCTGTTCCATTACCATGCCCCACCATTCATTAACTCCCTAACTTTTATTTATTATTCACAACCCATAGTCCATTCACATTCCAACCCATTCCTGCATCCCCACTGCCAACCGCCATAACCGCAACCATACCATACATCAGCATCCCTTGATACAACTTATCACAGCCCAGCTGCTCACCCGATCCACCACAACCCACAAAACAAGGTTTGTGCCACATCATTGCCCCCTTTAACATCATTTACCACATCCCTACTGCTCGTTCTATTCGTAAAAACCCAGGATTCACCCCCCCCCCTTTCACACACCACGTAACCAAGACAAACCCACATGTTCCTTATTCCAATTTGTTCAACTGGGGTGATCACCCAAGGGTTCCAGATTTTAAATCAACCAACTTTACGTGATTAACTAGATTCCACATTCCACAAGGTTCCATTCAAAAAAATGGTCTAGAATATATGGAAACATTTAATTTCAAAAGCAAAGTCCCCCAACGACCATGATTTTCAGTAGGCATAAGACTATTCAATTCACAACATAATATCACAAGATATAAATAATGTAACTGCATTCACAAACTTCCCATACCCGTTATATAAGCCATTTATTATCTTTATTAAATTGGTTCAAATGTGTTTCACGTAAACAATAGGACACCCACCCCTCATGATACAAAATCTAGAGAGACTAAGGTAATATCCCTACCTCCACAGGTTCTGATCACAATGTTCCCCCAAATCAACTTTAGAAGATGTCCGTCGGCGTCTGTCACTTCTGTCAAATCCCAGAAAAACCTACTCAGGTGGAAGTTGTAAAGGAAGGACCTAAGGAAAGACAACAGATCTAAGCTCTAAAGTTCCACCTCGTCGTTACGATCTCGTGGCCGCTGATGGATCGTAAATCAGAGCTCGTACGAAGAAGTTATAGAAGAAAGAGCCTTCAAGTCTCTTGGGAGAGCTCTGCTCAGAGGAATGGGGAGGAGAGGAGTGAGTTGAAAAGGAGGAGGGGACCCCTCCTTTTATAGGCATGAAAAAACAAAAGTACACGGCGTGTACTTCCTAGTACACGGCGTGTACTCGGTCATTTCACACGGTCAGCACGCAGCTTCCAACACGGCATTCAACGCAGAATGCGGCCATTGACTGGTCAACACACAGATTGAAGGTAACACGTACTCGGGGAGGGACTACATGGCGTGTAGTATTGGATACACGGCATGTACTCATTTATTTCACACGGAAAGGACACGGCTTCAACACGACACACAGCCGTTGACTGGTCAACACACGGTTTGAAGGTAACGCGCACGCGGGGAGGGACTACATGGTGTGTACTCATTTATTTCACATGGCAATGACACGGCTTCAACACAGCACACGACCATTGACTGGTCAACACACGGTTTGAAGGTAATGCGTACGTGGGGAGAGACTACACGGCGTGCAGTATTGGATACACGGTGTGTACTCATTTCTTTCACACGGAAAGGACACGACCTTCAACACGGGGTATACCTGGAAAGGTGGTACATGGCGTGTACTCACACTACACTGTGTGTACTTAAAAAATTCTGGAAAGTGTGGGAAAAGTCCATTTTACCCTCCAGAACACTTTGTGACCTTCTTTTTGACAAAGGAATGGGCCGGAGAGGTCCGGGCCATTACAAAGGGACACAACCAAGGAAGACCATATGAAAATGGTCAACATGGTTTTCGAATGTCTATGAGGAAGGTGAGGCTTGTATCATGTCAGTTCTTGAAAGGCAGTTCAATATTGAAATGTTTGGTAGTGTATATAACCCATGAGAAACACTATTGGTCATGGATGGAATTTAGTGGTAAATCATGAGATATCATGAGATTCCTTGGCTGGTAAAGGCTTTGTGATCAGTAAATGATGATGTTTCGATAGGTGAATCCATGATTCTTCTAAGAATTCGACCAGTAGTGGTTCGACTATTATTTTTTTAGTAGTTTGGTATATATGATTGGAAACCATACTGAGCACTTCAAATTGGATATGATAGATTTGTCTCAAAAAATCTTAGTAACCTTAGACATCCTCTTAGTGTATCCTTACTTAGATAAAATCATGTCACCTATCTTGATTTTTTCCCTATTTCACTAAGAGAGTGTTGGTTACATGATAAGATAAAAGTTTCGAATTACCTTCTATTTCAATAAATAGGTTATATCACAGTTGTGTGATAGACGCATTGTTTTTATTGAGTCATGGGTTAGTCTTGAGTGGTACATGGGTTCTCGTGTAGGAATGGCTTGGACATAGTCCTATACACCAGTTTTTTTCCTTTGACTTGGACACCAGGTGGATGACACTCGGGGCTCAGTTAGAAATATGATGTGGATTTCTTGTCCTTGTACCAACATCTCACTTGTAAACATGGAGTATGGACTACCTTGGGTCAGTTCCTTGGACTCCTATTTAAATAATCAAAGGTTATACCAAACTTTTTGTCGGTATCATAGGTGATGTTTAATGGGTGATGATTATAGTTGGATGGATCTTTTTTACACCATTGTTTGTGCAGTGGAATGAAAAATTAAATGGTTAGATGTTTGTTTGATTAGGGAACATCATCGAAATTTAGGCATGGTCTTTGATGAATGTGCTCATAGTAAATGTGAAATTCCTTGGAAGGAGTCATTGTGGTTATGTTTGTAATACATCAGTTTTCTAAGTCGAGTGTTTTTAAGAAAAGTCATCTATATTAGCTCAAATTTTTATCCTTCTTGTTTGATGTATACGGTCGAAAGGAACTGTTTTAAGCATGCTGTCAGGTTAAGGTTGGTGTAGAGTTGAGGTCTGAAATTTCTTCTAAGTAAATCTTACACAAAAAGTTTCGGTTAGGTCAATTGGGATTTTACTATTTATTTATAGTGAATTTTCTTATATGACATCATAAGTAATTAGGTTTTCTTATTCCAAGAAAAAAAATCCAAGTTCATCTTTATAATTATTAGGTTATGTTTGGTAGGAAATTTCTGCAGTGGAGGTACTATGGCTCGGAATTGTCCCCTTTTTATGTTAAAACCTATGGTGGTGAGAACCATGAGTTGTATGTTTAAATAGATGATGAAATGATCATGTCTCTATCTGAAAAAGATGAGGTGAGAACTATTTTAGTGTTTTAGTTAAAAAACTAGCATTGGATTGGGTTTTAATTTCTTAAGTTCTATATTCTTAATTAATTCTTTATGGTGAGTTTGGAGTTTGGGAATGCAATGTGATCGTTTGAACGAGACTACACCACCCTTGTAGGTTAAGTAATGTTTTCATTATTATCCCCAAGTCTTTTTGGAGATGATAAGTTCTAAGGTTGGGTGGTTTTAACAACCTGTGTTTTGACCCAAGGTATAATTCCAAGGGAATTTGAATTTTGGAATTTGGTGGGTAATATTTTCTTTGAACAGAACATTGGATCATAATTCCAAGAGTTGGAACACTTTAATGTGTTTTTTTTAGGTGTGGTTTGAAGACTTATAGGTATCTCATGTGTTTGGATGTGTTTTGGGTGCGTTGAGGGATCCAAGGCCCATTTTAATAAAAAATCAGACTAAAACCCATGGTTAGATTTAACCGTGCATCATCCTAGCAGTAACTGTGTGGCCCTCCAGTAGCACTAGGCACGTTTGTTAAACCTTTTCGGAGGGGGCACACGATCATGAAGGGTTTTGTAGATTTATCATATGGAGTGCATGGTTTGTGCATGTTTTCCTAAACTTTGCGGCTCACCCGCATGCTTAGTGCCACTTAGGAATTGTGTGTACATTGTTTAGTGCACGGTGGGAACATGATTTGATTAACCTTTGCGGGAAAATTGTGTGGGGTTAGGGTTCCAAAGTAGTGGAATCCACATGGTTGGTGCATAGTTTGTACAACCGTGTATCCAAATCATGCAACATAGTTTTGAGGTTTAAATTACCCTTTTTACTTTAATAAACCTAATAAACCATTTCATTTTTTCACTCTTTCTTCATCTCTATATTCAAGAGGATTTCCTTTGCAATATGGGTTCCTCCTCCTTCCTCTGCTAGGGATCATGTTTTCTCCCTCATCTGAAGTCTGATTTGAACATTATTGGTCATGTTTGATCTGTATCGATAATCTCTCAAATCCTATTGCATACTCTATATGTTTCTCTTTCAATATATTATGCTATTTTGGGGTGATATCATTCACCCTATTTTCAAGGTGGATTTTTGTTTAATAATTTTCTTCTAAATCTAACTAGATCAAACCTCAATATTGGGCAATTAGAGCATCCTAATCATAAGGTAGGTGGTCTATATCTTTCTCTCAAAGTTTCCATTGAATTATAAATTTCGAGGTTGTGTTGCACATATTCCTTTGTTGTGTTTGACTCTAAATTATTTTTCTTTAATATAAGTTTCCATACACACCTTATTATACACCCCTTGTTCGTTTTTTAGTAATTTGAGTATGAAAACCTCGATCACAGACACCCCTTGGGTGTGCTGGATTATTGTTTCCCTTTTAAATTAGTTAATTGTTTAAAATCATGGAATTCCTTTTAATAATTTTGATTGGATTATAAATATAATTTCCCCTTGTACTTAATTTACCAATTAATAATAACACCTCCTGGATTCCATGTTGAACCTTGTAATTATTTTTCTAGGTTTAGTATCTTTTTAAATTATCCTTCTTAGGGAATTTATTTATGACTTTAAATGTGCTTCTTGGTTGTTCTAAATGAATTGTTTGTTAACAATTTCATGTTTTATAATAAAACCCCTCGGATGAGATGTGTTGTATTCTAAATTAAAAAGTGGTGATTAGTTATTTAAATCATACTTGGACTTATTAAATTGATGTTTACCTAGTCCATTGTGTTGTTATTAGTTATGTGGCATGATTAGTATATTTCCTCTAATGATATTCTTAAATGGATTTAATAAGAAGGAATGTACTTTCTTGTGACCAATGGTTTTAGAGACAAACCAACTTCTAAGTCGGTTTGAATTACTTGACTCTAGGAAGCCTTTCCATGATAAATGAAATGCCCTATTTAAATTGAATGGTTGAGATTAAATGTAATTGAATTGTGTGGAATGACCACACCACTTTCTATATATAAATAAGCATGGATTATGTGAATTGTATTAAATGGAATGGGTGGAAAGGCCATGCCTCTTATATGTATTTAATTTAATATGAATTGAAATTACATTGGTTATATTTTCTCTTTATGAATATAAATCATGATAGGTAATCCCTCATGGATATTAATATAATATGATTATGACTTGATGCAGGATGTGGAACTATGGTAAGGGTTTTATAGGGCATGATGATTCATGATCTCATACATCAGGTGTTGAGAAAAATGTCCCACACCATTGACACTATTTGGATTGTCGGAATCATGCACCACGTCACTTGTTTTGGGTGTTGGAATGATGAGACACCTTTTGGGGCGCCTCCTCATCTGGCCCCAATATTTGTTTTATATTTGAAGAGATATATCTGATATCTTTAAAAAGATATTTTGATATCTTTGACGAGATATATATGATATCTTTAATAAGATATCTTTTATATCTTTGATGATATATATTTGAAATCTTTAATAAGATATGAGATATATTTCAGGAGATACATGAGATATCATGTGATTAATCTCTTATTTATATGAGATGTGTGGATCTTCTCTCGGCAGTTGTTGGAGGCAGTGCAGTTGCGTTTTCAAGGAGCGGTTTTCAGATCTACAGCTGGTGGAACTACGTTGATTTGATTGGCTATCATCTACGGTGGTTTTTTATCCAATCTCGGTGCTTTTTCATCTGCATTTTTGTTCGGACATCAATCTTCTGCTTTCACGGTCAGATCTATTTGGGTTTCTTTAGCAAGTTGCATTCTTCATTTCGTGCTTCATTTAGACCGCATCTATACTCCGACTTTGATCCACTATTTTTCTAAGTATTACTTTTGAGATCCCTTTCACTTTTGGGGAGTTTCTACTGTGTACTTATCTATTTTAGCGGATCCCTCTTTCTGGACTAGGTCCCGTGGTTTTTCCCTTTTTGGGTTTTACACGTAAAAATTTCCAGTGTTAACTTTTTATTTTGCACTTTTTTGTCGCTACGTATCCGCTGTTTGAGGGAAATATTTCTCCACTACGCTTTCATTTTTCTATTGCTTTTTCGTTAATCGCTTACCATCTTTCCCAATATCTGGTATCAAAGGGTTTGGTTTTTAATTCATATTTAATATGGAGGCCAACTATAGTCGTATGATTTTGTTGAATGGTACCAACTACCATATGTGGCGACTTAAAATGAAGGATCTTCTTTTTGTCAAGCGAATGCATATTCCAGTGTTTAGTACCCAGAAGCCAGAAAGAATGCTAGATGAAGAATGTGCATTCGAGCATTAGATGGATTGTGGCTTCATTCTCCAATGGTTCTAAGACAACGTGATGAACCACATTGTCAACATCTGTCACGCCAAAAATTTGTGGGAGAAGCTCGAGACTACCTATGCTTCCAAGACAGGAAACAATAAATTGTTTCTTCTCAAACAAATGATTAATTTGAGGTATATATAAGGTACGTATATTTATGATTATTAAAGTTAATATTAGGTATGTTTTGATCAGTTTTTTGGAATGGGTATCAATTTTTAAGATGAGGTTTTAGAACTTTTATTTCTTAACAAGTTACCTCATTCTTTGGAGAATTTATGAGTTACTATAACTGGTTCTGCTCCTAATGGTGTTGTGACATTCAGTTTTGTTAAGTCTGCTATTTTGAATGAAGAAGTCAGGAGACATACTCAAGAGAAATATTCAGAGCTTTTAGTCACAGAGAACAGGGGGAGAAACCAGGAAAAGAATCAAGGACAGAGTAGTCAAGGAAAGAGTAAAAGTAAAAGAAAATTCAGATCAAAGGAGAGAGATTTTGAATGTCATAATTGTGGTAAGAAGGGGCGTGTTAAGATGTTTTGTTATCAGCTAAAAAGAGAAAATAGGATGAAGGAAAATCATCCAAAGAAGAATTTTGATGGAGATGATCATGTTGTTGCTTCTACAGGGGTGATTTTGTTATTGTTTATGACTCCATTAATATTGCTTCTGATCATTCTTGTTGGGTTGTTGACAGTGGTTCCTGTTTTCACATGACATAAAATAATGAGTTCTTTATATCTTAAAACCCAAGTAATTTTGGGACTTTGAAGATGGGTAATTATGGTCATACTGATGTCGTAGGTATCGGGACTGTTTGTTTAGAGACCAGTACTAAAAGTAAGCTGATGTTGAAGAATGTTCGACATGCACCAGAGGTTTACTTGAATCTTATTTCTACCAGCGTTCTTGATGATGAAGGGTTTATAAGTACTTTTGGTGATTTCCAATGGAAGCTTTCCAAGAGCTATTTGATAGTGGCTTGAGGGAAGAATCAGTCAGGTTTGTACTAGACTAAAGCTTCTATTTCTTGTGATACTGCTTGCGTTGTTGAGTGCAGTGGTTCATCCAAGTTGTGGAATAAGATTCTTAGTCACATCAGTAAGAATGGTATTGGTTTTTTGGGAAAGATAAATCTTCTTCCACATTTGAAGAGTGTAAAATTGGAAACATGTGATCATTGCATGGCTGGAAAATAGAGCAGAGTGAGTTTCAGCAATCATCCTCCACATAGGAAGTCACAGGTACTTTAATTGGTACATTATGACATTTGTGGTCCTTTGAAATATAATACCTTTAGTGGTGGTCTTTATTTTTTGACTTTTATTGATGACTACTCACAAAATCTCTGGGTTTATATTTTGAATTCCAAAAGTCAGGTGCTCAGGTTTTTTAAGCAATTTCATGTTTCTACTAAGAGGGAATCAGGCAAGAAATTAAAATGTATTCGCACAGAAAATGGAAGAGAGTATTGTGGCCCATTTGATCAGTATTGAAGGAAGGAAGGTATTCGGCATCAGAAGACACCTCCCAAGACACCTCATCTGAATGGTGTAGCTGAGAATATGAATAGGAATTTGTTGGATAGAGTTCGTTGTTTGCTTTTGGAAGTAAAGTTGCCTGGACACTTTTGGGGTGAGGCTTTACTTACTGTTAAAAATATTATCAATTTATCACATGTGGTTGCTTTGAAGACAGACACTCCCAATATGTTTTGGTATGGAAAAAATATCATGTATGATCACTTGAATGTTTTTTGTTGCAAGTCTTTTGTTCGTGTGCCTGGAGATGAGAGATCCAAGTTGGATGATAAGTCACGATAGTGTATTTTTATTAGCTATAGACACGATGATTTTGGGTATAGGTTTTATGATCCTACTTTGAAGAAACTTGTTAGAAGCCAATATACAGTGTTTAAAGAGGACCAGACTATTACAGATATTGATAAGGGAGAAAAGTCCACTTCTCCAACTTCTGATGGCTTTTTTAGTCATGATCCAGGTTCTGATTCACATTTACCTCATATTGTTGATTCAGATGATCACATTGATGTGCATAATGATGATCAGGGTGAACAGGTTGGAGTTGATATTTATGATTCACCTTTTTGTTTCTAATGATCCAGTTCCTGGGGTTATCAATGAACCCGCAGTTCCACTTTGCAAGTCATCTCGGCATCGTACAATTTCTACTCAGTATTCACCTGATGATTATGTACTCCTCGCTGAAGGGGGGGAACCAAAATCTTTTTATGAGGCGATGGAAAGTGAACATAACAAAAAATGGGTTGCGACAATGGATGAAGATATGGCATCATTGCACGACAACCATACTTTTGAGCAGGTGAAGTTACCAACAGGTAAGAGAGATTTTCAAAATCGGTGGATTTATCGGATTAAGAATGAATAATCCAGTTTTGTTCCATGATACAAGGAAAGGTTAGTTGTTAAATGATTCCATCAGAAGAAAGGTACTTATTTTGAGGATATTTTCTCACATGTTGTCAAAATGTCTTCTATTTAGGTTGTTCTTGGTTTGGCTGCTAGTTTGGACTTACAGATTGAGCAGATGGATGTGAAGATAGCTTTCCTCCGTGGAGATTTAGAGGAGGAGATTTATATAGAGAAACCAAAGGGTTTTGTTGAAACAAGTAAAGAGAATCATGTCTGCAGATTGAAAAAGAGTTTGTATGGTTTGAAGCAAGCTCCGAGATAGTGGTATAAAAAGTTTGAATCTATCATTTCTCATCAGGGTTTCAGGAAGATAGCTTCTAATCATTGTGTGTTTTTTCATATATGTAATGATGATGATTTTATTATACTGTTGCTTTATGTTGATGATATGCTCATTATTGTCCATGATGCTTCTAGAATTGACAGATTGAAGAAGGATCTTTTCCAGTATTTTGCGATGAAAGACTTGGGGCCAGCACGACAGATTCTTGGAATGATGATCTCCCATGACAGGAAGGCAAAGAAATTGTGGTTATCTCAGGATAGATACATTGAGAAGGTTCTTCATAGATTTTCTATGGATAGAGATAAAGTGGTTAATACTCCTCTTTCTTTACATTTTAAGTTCATCACCAGTCAGTCACCTTCTACTGATGAAGAGAGAGAAAAGATGCAACACATACTTTATTCATCTATTGTTAGTTTTTTGATGTATTCCATGGTATGTACTAAACCTGATATAGCTCATGAAGTTGGTGTGGTCAGTCATTTTTTGTCAAATCTAGGCAGAGAGCATTGGAGGGCAGTGAAGTACATTTTTTGTTATTTTCATGGTACTTTTGATCTGATATTGTGTTTTGGAAAAGGGGAACCTATTCTTTGTGGCTTTACAGATTCAGATATGGCAGGAGATATCGATTCGAGGAAGTCTACGTCAGCCTATTTGATCATTTTTGCAGGGGGATATGTATCTTGGAATTCTAGGTTGCAGAGATGTGTTGCTTTATCTACCACAGAGTCAGAGTTTATTGCAGCTACAGAGGCGTGCAAAGAATTGTTGTGGATGAAAAAATTTATTCGAGAGCCCAATTTTAATCAAGACAGATATGTTTTATTTTTTTATAGTCAGGGTGCTATTTGTTTGGTAAATAATTATACTTTCCATGGTAGGTCGAAACATATTGATGTTTGGTATCATTGGATCTGCAATGTCCTTGATTTGAGATAGTTAGAGTTTGAGAAGATCCACACTGATAAAAATGGGTTATACATGTTGACTAAGAGTTTACCCAGAGGAAAATTTGAGACTTTCCGACTGATTTCAGGGTTGTCGATGATCCCTAGTTGAGTCGGAGGGGGAGTTTGTTGGGGTACCTCCTCATCTGGCCCCAATATTTTTTTTATCTTTGAGGAGACATATCTGATATCTTTGAAAAGATATTTTTATATCTTTGACGAGATATATCTGATATCTTTAATAAGATATATTTGATATGTTTGATGAGATATATTTGATATATTTAATAAGATATGAGATATCTTTCAGGAGATACATGAGATATCATGTGACGAATCTCCTATTTATATGAGATGTGTGGATCCTCTCTCGGTAGTTGTTGGAGGCAGTACAGTTGCATTTTCAAGGAGAAGTTTTCAGATCTGCAGTTGGTGGAACTACTTTGATGTGATCGGATCACATCTGCGGTGGTTTTTTATCCGATCTCAATGATTTTTCATCTGTATTTTTGTTCAGACATCAGTCTTCTGCTTTCACGGTCAGATCTATTTGGGTTTATTTAGGAAGCTGCATTCTTCATTTCATGCTTCATTCAGACTGCATCTATACTCCGACATTGATCCACTATTTTTCTAAGTATTACTTTTGATATACCTTTCACTTTTGGGGAGTCTCTATTGTGTACTTATCTATTTTAGTGAATCCCTCTTTCTGGACTATGTCCCATGGTTTTTCTCTTTTTGGGTTTTCCACATAAAAATTTTCGGTGTCAACTTTTTATTTTTCACTTTTTTGTCGCTACGCATCCGCTATTTGAGGGAAAGATTTCTCCGCTATGCGTTCTTTTTTCAATTGTTTGTGCATTCATCGCTTACCATATTTCCCAACAACACCCACTATCTCAAGTGTTGTCATGATATAAAACACTCACAGTCTCGAGTGACGATCATGAAGTCTCCCACTCATTATGAGATTTAGGGAATATACCTACTTTTGGAGCTTATGGGACCATTTAGACTAGTTTTGGATGTATGAGTTATGCCCCGGTCTATATAGTACCTATTATTCCAGGTATATGGATACTTACATCCACACATATTTATTTATTCAGTTTTTTTTATTTATACCTACACACTACTTTACCTTATATTCACATACTAAATTTAGCTACAAAAACTATGGGTGGTGGCCTACTGTGATTTTATCTCACACCCTGTTAGGGCCTCCATTTCCTAGGGGTACCTGGGAAAATCCCATGTTCGCAGGACCATGTATTATTTCATGTAATGACTTGCTTGTACCTGGGAGTTAGGAGCAAGTAACTGAGTTGGAGCTCAAGATGCTCATGGAGTTCACCCTTAAGGATTTATTTTTTTTCTTTATTATTTTATTGCACTATATTTTATAGGTCGTTGTATGTCTATTGGTTTAGTTATGTATCATCATCTGGACATGCATGCATTGTTTTATATTATTGTTGGACATTTATATTCAGTTGATATTATTCTTATGCTGCTTTATCTTTCATTTATTACTTATTTCTCTATTTAATATTATTTAACATATGATATACCATTTTTCTACTCTGATCATGAGGGTATAGTCTCCCCACTATCACCTCTTTAGACCCTCACTGCTAGTCATCAGCCTCTGGCATACAAGGAGGCATGCTTGAGGTCATATGATGATTGATCTGGCTACTGGTTTAATGGTTAGTCAGGTCAGGACATTACAATTATTTCCTAAAACATATACCATTTCTATATACAAGGTTTACTTTTAATGTTATTTGATGAACTAGGAAATAATGTTAAATCTATATCTTTTACTCAATATGGAAATTTGTTGATAAGGCACATTTTTTCATGAATTAAATTGATTATTTGACATCTAAGGAATTATTTTTACATGAAATACATAGTTTGGGGAATGGTTAATTCAATCCCCTCGATGCATCGATAGTGTCATGAGAAGAAATCAATTTTCCAAAAACCTTTCGTGTTTTTATCTAAGTAGTTTTAAACTGACTTGTGAAAGGTCTTGGTAGTAGAATGTTATAAATCGTCTTAAAAAAAGTCTTGATGGTAAATGTATCATGTTCCTATGAAACATAAAGTCTAATAATTAAGTATTAAATTTATTCTAGTTATTATTATTATCAAGGATATTTTCAAGTTGATATTATCTCTAGATGCATTTCATTCTTAGATCATTGATTATACGGAATGTGTGTTCATCTATTTACTATGGCATATTGATTATGCCTTGTTTATTCATACAGTCAAGTTATTTAAATGGTATGTGTGTTCAATTATTTAACATTCCATATAAATTATTCCCTATCTAATTGATATAGTAAAGAATTTTAAATGGAAGGTGTGT
Organism: Viscum album; assembly: GCA_963277665.1. NCBI lineage: Eukaryota > Viridiplantae > Streptophyta > Magnoliopsida > Santalales > Viscaceae > Viscum > Viscum album. The sequence continues at coordinate 212,207,516 of OY728123.1, forward strand.
CTATATATTTTCCTTTCCATGTTGATTATGTTTTTTGATTCACGATTGATTTCATTGTATGTAACCCTTACTGAACATTTGAGCTCACCCTTATTTGTTTCCTTTTCGTAGGAATCCATGAAATGAGCTAAGATTGTTATGAAAGGTTATTATAGAGGGAATAAATAAAAAATGATTTTTTTAATTTGTATTTTCAAATTTAATGCAGGTCTCATGTATGTATCTGGTTTAACAAGACTAATAAACTATTCTATCCTTCGGGATGTGAATCTTTGTATCTTATTCAAATGTAATAAAGTAAGGCATAGAATCATGGTTACTGGATTCTGGGTTTTTATAGTTGGTATCATAGCAAGTTTAGTAGAAACCCGGGAAACTAGATTTAGGAAAACATAAATTAGGGAGCATAACCCTATGAATGGCTATTGAAGATAAGTCTAAGTGTAGGATACCATCCTTTATAGTTTGTAATGGATAACCAAGGTTAAACCAAAGTAATCATTGATGATAAGAATGTGTTGTTATTTAGATATATTTTGAATAATATTTCATGATTATTTGAGAAGCTCACTCTGATTATTGTAGTATTATGATTATAATTTTTATTTTTGGTTTTAGTCAATGGAGTGAATCCGAAGGAAACTGGTAAAAATTGGATGTGATGGATAATGTTTTGAAGAAGTATTTCACCAATGGTATTATAGTTATAATAATCATGAAGTCTCTAAGAAATTTTGTTCATATAATTTTCATTAAATTAAGATTTATAGACACCATCATGGATTTTTGTGTTTAATGTTCTTAAACAAACTTTTGAGGTTTTATGTTGTGGGAATTAATCAAAATTAAGGATATTTTGGGATACATTTGTGGTAACATAACCCATTTTTTATTATGTGTGAAAATTTTTATTTAAGAAATAATTCCTTTACATTTTTTTACATAATTTTAAAGGTGAGGATAACCTTTAGGGTTTATATGATCTGTAAATTTAAGGTAATTATAGTTTATTATATTATTGGGAATACAAAATGAAATATATGAGATAACCATTATGGTTAAAAAAATTCATTAATGGTGAATATATTAAGGTTGATTTTTAGGATGTTTATCACATTTTTTTATAATGTAAATATAATTTTAAAAAAAGTATGACCCACATGTCGGGAGACAACCCGTTGCATTCAGCAAGGTCGTGGGTCTTGAACCCACAACTAAATGGAGACAATAGTACATCCCCTACCACTAGACTACATGATTTTCTGGTTATTATGACATATTTTTCTTTATTTAAATGATGTCATATAGATAAAAATGGGATTTAAAATTGATTTGGTTAAATGGGATTTATTTTATTTCAGAAGATGATCACTATTTTGGGAACCCTATATGATTAAGGTAAACAAAATATTATGATATTTTATTTAAGGAATTAAGGGTAGATTTTATTTTGGTGGAATATATGATTTTGTTGTGGATTTATGGTGATTCAGGTTATTTATGGAAATGGTTATCATATCTTGGAGATTATATATTTAGGTTTTTCACATTTTTTGCTATAAATATTAAATTTATATTGGAAGACAATTTGATAAAATCTGTATGATTCTCATGTTTCAATCTTAGGCAAGATTCTTTTTGAGAAACTTTAATGATACTTATTTATTTAATAATCAAAGTTGAATTTTGGGTATTACTATTGAATTTTAGAAGATTAAATTAGTTTTTTTGCTTTTGGGGATTATCTTAAACATATTGGATTTGGTTAATATTTAAGGACATATGGAATATATTTTTATTATTTATGGATTTTCTGATCTGTAGAAGTTAATTCAAGTCTATCAGTCATAAAATATCATACTCATCATTTGGAGAAAAAGATGAGTTTTTAGTTGAAATTTTTTAAAGGTTGAAAATCTAATTTTTCAAGTAAGTTTGTTTCCTTATGTTCTTACTCTAGGAAATAAAATAATTCCTCAACTCTAGAAAAAGGATTTTGGAAGAAAAATTCTATATGTTTACTTTTCTTACTCATAAACCAATAGTCTTTTAGGCAATCACAGATTTATATTTATGTGATGGTTAAATTTCTCGTGGTCATATTTTCTATCACTCTCCCTTAGAACTAGATAGTTAGATATCTCTTACATATCTAGGTTTTCACTTCTCAATAATTTTATCCAATTCTAAATCCTAGTTTTTTTGTAACCATCCCATTTTACTTTCCCTTATATTAAAAAGATGTTTTGTTGACCCTATTTATGATGTGGGTTTCCCACAAAGTAATTTTCAAGTATACCCCTTTGATTTTCAAAGTGAAATTTCAAATTATGAGGATTAAATTTATTAAATAATGAGATAATGTAATACCTCAATTTTTTATGGTATGTCTCCTTTTAAATTTAACTTCTTTGATAGCTTATGTTGCACACAACACCAATCTTTAATGAACCACGATATAATATTAATATTATTATTTAAAATGAATAATATATTCTAGATGTCAAACTGGTGCTTATGTATAGTATTAACTAATTTATCAAAATATATTATTGAATTCATTGGTTACCAATGAATTATAAATGAATATAATAACCAATTTAATATAAAGGAAATGTTTTTATAAAAAACTGTTATTATGCACTAAAGGTGTTTTATCCTAATAAATTAAAATAATAATTATTAGTGAATGATCTTAATGAAATTTATATATTATATATTTCATCGAATGTTTTTACATTTATCTAATATATTTCGTATGAAAAAGATAAGAACAAATCCAATTTTATGCATAAAAAGATATATTTTTTAAAAGGTAGTTTTACCACCTTTTAATGGATAAATTATTTTAAAACTAAATTTTGACACTTTTATATATTATATTTGAAAAAATAAAATTCATTTTTAAAATATTAGATACAAAATTAGCTTATGGTTAATTTTTTTAATTTTTCTGAAAATATTTATCTTCTAGTGAATAACGAGAAATACCAATTTTTATAAAACTATAATTTCTTCTCTTTATGAATTAAATTCGATATCAAAGTATATTAAGTAAAACTTATTTATATATAATATAATTAATTACATTTTAATCAAACTTATACCTTATTTTTTTATAAGTACATTTTTAGGCTTAAAATGCATTTTTCAATAAAATTGTTTTTTTATGTCTTTTGTGGAATTAATTTTAAATTAAGTTATAAAAATTTGATGTTTTGAGTTTTTAAAAATGGATTTAATATTTTTAATTATATGGTCCAAATTTATTAATTATATCCCTTTTATTTTTTACCAAAATTAATAGTAACCTTGTTAATTTTTATTACCAGGGTAAAGGGTGAACTATGTAATTTTTGTTAAAAATAAAATGATAAAGACTATAAAATGACACTAACACATGACAAAATTTTATTGGATTATTCCATTTCTTCTATAGTAAATTAATTTTAAGTTATATGACCATTAATGTTCATTTTTATGAGATTATTATGCTTATAATATTTCATTTAATGTAAAGTCAGAGATGTCACATTCATATTTTTAATAACTATAACATTTTTAGTATGGTGTTGTCCATAATTTATCTTTTAATATAAATAATGTTTTAAAATATAAATTAGTTTTATTCATATTATTAATTTATTTTTAATTTTTAGTTAAGAAATAAGTACCTTAAATAATTACATGATTATTATCGATTAATTATTCAATTAATGGAAATATTAAGTAAAAGATATTAAAAATATTAAAATAAATATAATTTAAATTAATTAAGGTGATTCAAAAAATTTATAGATTAATATTACATATTTTGTGTGTATTAAATTATTTGGTTCTAATTTATCTTGTTTTATTGATTTTCTTATTGTCAAAGTAAGGAATAGTGTCAAAATTAACATGAACGATATTTTAAAATAAATAATATTTTATTAAATGATATAAAATTCATAAACATATTTAATTAGTAAAAATTATTGGGGTAATATTTAAAATTTCATAAATTATCCATTTATGGTTCGTTTGACATTTTATAGTAACTATATTAACCATCAAAACATAAAAATCCATGTTGTCATGGTAAGAGTTAAGGAAATTAAATAACGGTTAAAATCAAAAGATAATGGTAAAAATGTAACCTAAATTTGTCTAAAAAAATTTATGAACTAATTTAGACCCGTAAAAATTTTATATTCTAAATACATCCTTTTGGAACCATTTTTAATTGAAAATCAATTTATATTAATTTAATATTTAGAGAGTTTCCAAAAGTATCCCTCACCTCAATTATAAAAGGGAACTCCTCCCCTCACTTCTTCAAACCAATTTAATCCTTCTAAATTGAAAAACACCATATAATATATCTTATAAACATCCTTATTTATGTTATTGATGTTCTTTTCCTTCTAAAATACTAACCCTATATCCCTTAACATAAGTTATAAAGAAGTCCATCGAGGAGGTAATCATCCTTACCGACTCTTTCAAGTTTATTTCTTCTAATACTTCCTATTCATGTGTTTCTAAATGATAATGTAATAAATCCAGTATAATATTTATGATGATATTTTATTATGATTATGGTACAACCATATTACGCATTTTATACATCCTATAAAAATGAAATCATTGCATGTCGGTGTGTACGGCTTATCGTGTCCACATTGTAGTGTAATTTGTTTTTCATCACATCTTTACTTGGATAGTTATAATGATGGAAATAATAGAATTATATGATATTTATTATATAAAACTTAATATACCATCCACTTTATTAATCTTTCACCATTAATAGAATGATATCATTGCCCGTATGTAAATACGGGCTACCATATCCACAATATGATGTAGTTTATTTTCCTTTTTAACCATTAAATAATGATTATAAAAATAAATATAATGAATAAATATGTTATATATGAACTTTATATCATTATTTATATTATTTAACTATATTCTATTCACAATAACTATTACTTACATGACAAAAAATGCATAGGAAAATAAAGCAGTTAACACCCGAAACAGGGGTAATAACATAATATCATTAATAAATGGGTGATAAGATTATATAAGAGGATCATATATGATATCATAAATATGAATATGGTTCAAGTATAAATTGATAATATTATTTAAACCATTATACATATTTTTGAATCACATTAAAATAAAGGAAATCACAAGGTAAGGGTTTCTCTTCTCACTTTTACTTCTATTAGATATATGCCTTATACACCACTTATTTATTTTGTGTAATTCCACTTGATATATCTTATCATTAATCTCATTATATTCATGGTATTTAGTGTTTAATTTGCTAGACTGATTTCAAATTGGTAAGGGTTTATTTCACAATCTCATAATTATTCTGGATTGTTTATGTTTAAGTACCTGTTGAGGAATATTTATATTACATGTCTATTTTTTCTAAAAAAGTTTTCAAAAAAGTTTTTATTATTCTCCAATGATTTTTTAAAGTGATTTTTAATAATTTTTAACTTTTTAAAAAAATTGAATAGAATCGCCATGTCGTTTTCAGAACAATTCATGCTTGACTTTTACCAAAAAAATTAAAGGAATATTTATTTTAATGTGTATGGTATAAACCAAATTTCCATTTTTCATGGACACTCAAATGTCTTAATTTTTTTTTATAATTTTCAAAAAAAATTAAATAAATTTATTTTTAAAATGTTTTAAGAAATTTTAATAAGTGGTTTTCAAAATGTAAAGGATGTTTTCCTCAAGAAAGTTTTCTTTAAATATATTTTATGGTATTTGTATTCATCAATGATAAAAACCCTTTGTTTTTACTATAATGGGTATAAATTGAAATGTTACCATACCTTGAACCATTCAATTAATTTTGATTATTGAATATCCATATTCTTTTATCATGGATGTTAATATTTCTTAAACCGTATACCATTTCTACATATGGGGTTTACATTGAATGTTATTTGATAAACTGTGAAATAATTTTATATCTATATCTTTTAATCAATATGGATATTTTTTATAAAGAACTTTTTTTATGAATTGAATCAATTATTCAATATCTGAGGAATGTTTTTGACATGAAAGACATGGGTTGGGGACTGGTTAATGAAAACCCCTTGTTGCATTGCTTGTCTCTTGATATGAAATTATTTATCCACAAACCCTTCATGTTTGTATCCAAATTGTTTTAAACTATATTTTGAATGGACTAAAAACTGTCTTGTGAAAGGTCTTGATGGTAAAGGTATCATGTTCCTAGGAAACATAATGACTAATAATTAAGCATTTCCTTCATTTCATTTAATATTATTATCCAGGATATTTTCACAATGATATTATCTATGGATGTATTTCATCCACATATCACTGATTATATGGAATCTGTGTTAAATTATTTACCATGGAATATTTATTATTCCTTATCTATTCATGTATAAAAGTACTTTAAATGGAATTTTTATTCAATTATTTACCTTTCTATATTGATTATTACTTATCTAATTTTAATAGTAAAGTTGTTTAAATGGAATGTGTGTCTAGATATATATATTTTAATGTTAATTATTCTTATTTATTAATTATAGATTCCACTATATGTAACCCTAACTAATCAATTGATCTCACTCTTATTTTGTTTCCCTTCCCCAAGAATCCATGAAGTGCTCTAAGATTATTAAGAGAGGATATGCTAAAGGGAACAAAGTTATTCTTGAAAAAAATTATGTTGTAATTTTTATTTTCAAATGTAATGTAACTATAAATTATGTATCTATGTCACAAACCATTATAGTATGTCATCCAATTTGAAACCAATATTGGTCTTGGACATGGACCGAAGGGCACTCCTGATCTGCACGGGCTGGAAACTAGTCTTGGACATTAAAACATAAAACCAATGGGAACTATTTAAGCCCAAAATACCAAGATTAGATAAATAAACCAGACAAGAACATAACCAACAATGGATACTCAATCAATATAAATAAACAGAATCATTTACAAATGATAAACATTGTGGAAAATATAAATACAAAATTGAAACTAAATAAAACCAAACTAAACTACTACCAACAATCTATGTGTGGCCTCAAGGCCACCACAATCCCAAGACTAAGTCGCTACAAGAGCTATCTCTAACTAGATAACCTAAACAATAAACTAAACTTGAAAAATAGTTTGGTTCTACCAACAATGAATGGTACAAGTAGAGTGTGATCTAACAACTTAGTAGTAAATCACCAAATAATACATGTATTTTCCTTTCCCGAAAACATTCCATTAACAATAGTTTGAAAATAAAGTTACAAAAATAGGGTTTTCACCTTTTACTAAGAAAACATAGTATTTCCTATTTTAAAAATTAACGCACACCACATTTAATTTTCTAAAAATATTATCCTTTTGATACCAAAATATAAACCAAATACCTAATCAAAATTATACAGGGTTGTGCTAAAAATAAAAAAAACAGTGCTTCTTGAAAACTAAAATCAATGGGTAGTAAAAAGGTAGATAAAAACTATAACCATGGGATTTTTTAAACATACCTAGAAGACCCTTGGGTGTACTGGGTTCGGAATTACTTATCGGCGTATAGTGAATCCCCTAAGTCAATAACGAACTGGATACCCTAAACTAGCCTCACTAGTGGCACAACCCACCTATCCTAACAACAAATCCAGGGGTTAAAACCCCATCTAATCAGGGTTGATCAGTAACTATCTCTCAATCCTCTAAAATATGATGAGGAACCCATGGTGGTAGTTGTACTGTGTAAGTAGGAGGCCCTCTCATGCGTGACTCACCTTACCTACCATCACCGCACTTGCCTACCCCAGACACGAACACCCTATACAATAACCCATAAGGGATATCCCTCCTATAAATGTTCCCTATATATATATTTGTATCAAATCATAAAATGTTCCAACTACACCATCACTTCATTTAAACATTTAAATCATTTCTTTTAAAACATGATTGTTTCCAACCGAGCCTTTGTCTTTACATAACCCAATGCATTTACTAAAATCATTTGTAAACTATTTCCAAAACAACACCAAAGATCACTTCTATATTTGTGATTCCAAATGAGCCTTTAAGTTCCTAATCATTTATCAAGCAATTTTTCAAGCCAAATGCGCCAAGAATTATGAAATACATTTAAAGTCACAATCTCAAACCACTTGAAGAAAAACTTTACCATTTGAAAATACATGGGGACATTTCAAGAAAAGGGGGAAGGAGATATAGGAATATTTTAAAGGAAAATATTTTAATAGTTCCATATTCACATGAATTCACATCCATGTGTGCACCTAGTGCACCCGTGGATGTTCCGTCTTCCAATTAAACCCTCTAAATTCTATGAAAGACCAAAACCCATTTTTAAAACTAAAAATTTCTTTTCAAACCAAACCCATCAATTACACATAATTTACAAAAGTTACAATAAACATTTTTTAAACAAAGTGATCTATCCAAAATAACTTAAAAATCATGTCAAAAATCACTATGTTCTATATAAAATCCCAAATCACAATCCAACCATTTTAACACAATAATTCAAAAAGACAACACCAAAAAAATCAACCAATTTAACTATTCAAACTAAAATTAAATTTAATAAAACCCTTTTTGATTTGTGAATACTTAGGAATAATTAAATATTCACCTCAGAATATATTTTTTAAAAATTCTATTACCATAAAAACACCGCAATAGGGTATCCATAAGCATAATAAAAGAGATAATCATATATAAAAATTTATTGAAACAAAATTGGGAATTAATAAAACACATTTAACATTGTAACATATAAGAATAAATAAATAATCACCTCAAAACAAATTTTTAATAAATTATAACATCATTGAAACACTAAAATAAGCTAACCAAATTCACCACAAGCATGAAAATAAAGTTTAAAAATTAATTGAAAGAACACAAGTATCAACAGAATTCTTCGGAAAGTAAAATTATTAATTAACCTACCTCAAAGGGGTGGGGATTCAATGGAACTTCAATGGAAGGAAGAACAAGGCCTCTCATACCAACTGCATACCCTAAATCCGAATAAACACAAACCACATGCAATCCTTAACCATTAGGGTTCATCCAAATAAGAAACCCCCATTAAACCCCTAGAAATAGAGAGGGGAAAGGTAGAGGATACTCACTAAAGGGGAGGTCATACACCAAATTGGTGGATGATGGTCGTCGGAGGGAAGGAGCATCTCTCCAAAGGACCTCATCCAGAGTCGGTCTCACGCGAGTAGGGGGAGAGCGGAGTTCGTCTGTGCCATGAGGAGGGAGGGACACTTGAGGGGAGAATCATCGGAGGGGAGTGCTAGTTGGGGTGGGGCAGGCACCGAATGAGAGGAGGTTCATAGGGGGTGGCATGTGCAGGGAGTTGGAAGGGTGGCGTTGTGTGTGGGAGGTGAGGGACAAGGGGAGAAACCCACTTAGGGTAAAAGAAAAAAATAAAAAAACAAAAAAAAGAAACTAAACTAAACTTAATAATAACAATATTAATAAAAATAAGAATAAAAATCTTAATAATAATAGTAATAATATTATTATTATTATCCTCAAAAATAATAATATTATTATTCTAGTTAAAACATCCTATTTGTTTTATTTTAAATTTATCTCATTTTACTTTACTTTATTTTATTTATTTTATTTTATTTTTTTGAATACTAGGAAATTATATGGTTACCCCACATGGATCAAAAAAATGTGTATAAGTATTTCGGTAGCTTATTTAAATTCTAGAAGCATCCACAGGGGTACCTGTTATAACCACACGGTTTTCGTTAACCATTCGGTTCCCATTCATAGGCATAAAACCCACCAAAAACATCCAACCTTCAAAGATTTAAAATCGGGACCCAAACCAAAACTTTGACCTAAATATTTGATACTGATAAAAGGATAAAATAAAAAGGATCCTAGGTTGTGTTGTGACAATTCTCACCACCATCGACACTTTATTCCCCCAGAACGTCCCCAAGACCAAAGATATCCAAAACTCAAATGCATCCTAGTCAAAACTGAGAGAAACTGAAAACCTCAGGGTGACCTTTTACTCCACAAGTCACACTCGACTGACCTAATAGAAACCACAAAAAAATATAATGGGATAACTTGAGAGGTTTATCCCCACCAAAAGGACTCAACTAGCATGAAAATTAAAACCCAAACACACCACCTTGGGGAGGGGGCCAATGCGAGAACTCTCAACCCGATTTTACCTGACTTCTTCACATGAGTTAAATAGCACCACTGAGACTTAAATGAAAAACCCAAATCTAAGAAAACTAGTATACCAGGACACTAGGAACTTACAAAAAATTTTCATACCAATTGAACAAAACCCTCACTGTAACTGGGAACTAGGTAATTTCCAACACTAACTAATCCAGTTTCCTTAGCACAATTGGAACAGCACCACTACCAAAACTGTAGATTTCCTACACAAGATGAGCCCCAACACTAGGGGAAACCCATGATAAGAACCAAATATAAAATTGGATACACTATTTACCACTTCACAAAAAACCCAAGCACTCACATCACCAGACAAGCACCACTGAAACTGAAACCAACCCACACAAGGGTTGATCACACTTTAAAGAAAATTAACGGTTTAAAAATCCACATTTAGATAAATGAAACCATTTAAATTTTGAAAGTACAAGTTCATCACACTTTCAAGATAAGAATATGAACTCACAAAAGAAAAAAAAACAAAAACAAGGAAACTTTAGATACTTCTATATTAATGCTTAGAAAGAAACTGGTCCAAGGTTTCATACACCCCCAGTAACTTTTTACTGTGCGGGAGCTTCACCCTGAGATATATGGATGGGGCTCTAATGGATGAAGCATCTCTGGACTCACAGTTAGGTACTAATATCCCATGGTTGCATCTCCTTCTTCAAGTGAAACATCCTACAAAACTTCTCCAAATGAACCAAAGAGCCACAACGATGGAAGGGAGAACAAATCTCATCCACCTAAATATGGACATTTAAAAACCCCCAGGACATCTCAAACTCTAACAACCACAAGAGTTACCAACATCTTAAAGATGATATCCACTTCATCAATCCACTCTTCTTCCTCTAACTGAACTCGATCACCGTGAATAATAGGAAACATTCGATAAGAACCAAAAACTGGGCATGACTCATCAGAAACTTTGGGGTCCTTTCTTGGTGACATTTTCTAAACAACATGGAAAACAAAAACTGAAACCTGAATCAAACCAAAAAACAACTAAAAGTAACTACTTGATCCAAAACAACCAACTCAAAAGTCAAACACACACAAGAATAACCAAAACGTCCCTTTTAAAAATCCACCATTTTCATTTAAATTTCAAAACTACCATCTTCTAGTGCCATTTTCCAAATACCAAAACCTACTCTTTAAACCAAATTCAATTTCCAAAATCATTTCCTATTTATAATTCTCTTAGGAAAAACCAATACAATCCTTTAATTTAAAATACACACCCAAGTAATCCCATAAACCATTGCACATGTGTTCATCTTCTTCCATCTATACGTGTGAACACATGCTTTCCATAAACACACTCACGTTTGAAAACATTCATAAGAAGCACCAAAGGTTGTGCTAAAACCATTTCTTTAGAAAATCCAAACATTTAACAAATTTTCAAATCCAAAACGCTTTTAATTTTAAAACCCACTTTACCAATTTAAAACAATTTAAGGGAAAACACTCTCAATTCAAAAACCATTTTCATTTTCAAAACACCCTTACACCCACCAAATCCAAGATGAAACATAAATTACACAGAACCACTGGAATGAGGAACTAGTTCTTATAACTAACTCAGTGACATGGTAGTGAGTCATACCCCAAGTAAGTCATAACATTAATAGGGACTTCAACTGTGCACTTGGACTCCACATAGGTCACTAATCCATGTGGGATCACAAAGTGAAATCATCTTGCCTCCGTTGTTATCCCTCTATCAAAAAAAATACAAAAGACTCGATTCTAGGATTACCCCTGGTAACTTGAGGATCAGTATGATCAAGGGTTACTAACACCCTTCCCACACCTACCTACTAAGTTCAAACAATCCAAGTCTCCAACTACTTGACACGCTAAATAATAAGGGCCTCCTTTGATACCATTTTTTCATAAACCATCTTGGGATGTCATATGACCCAACACCTAACCTGGTTTATGACATGGCCCAAAGGGCATTCCCGATCCCCACGGGCTGTAAACTAGTTTTGGGCATCAAAACATAAAATCAATGTGAATGATTTAAGCCCAAAATACTAGGATGAGATAAATAAACTAGACAAGAAGATAACCAACAATTGAACCTCAATGAATATAAATAAACAGATTCAGTTACAACCTATAAACCTAGAATGAAAAATAAATACACAACTGAAATTGGATGAAACCAAATTAAACTACTACCAAAAATCTTCATGTGACCTCAAGGTCACCACCATCCCAAGACTGAACTGCTACAAGATCCAGCTCGATCCAGATAACCTAAAAAAGAAACTGAACCTAAAAAATAGTTTGGTTCTACAGACACTGAATGGTACAAGTAGGGTGATAGATAACACCTCAGTAGGGAATCACCAAAGAATCCATGTATTTTCCTTTCCCAGAAAAATTACATTAATACTAGTTTGAAAATACGGTTACAAAAATAGGTCTTTCACATTTTACTTATTAAATATAGTCTTTCCCATTTTAAAAACAAACACATACCACATTTCATTTTCAAAATGGATTATTATTTTGATAATTAAAACTAAAACAAATTCTTGATAAAAACAATATAGGGATGTGATGAAAATAAATAAATAGTGTATGATGAAAACTAAAAGCGATGTAAAGTAAACAAGTAGATAAAAATAGTAACCATGTGTTTTCCTAAACATCCCTATAATACCCCTGGACAAACTCAGTTTAGAACCACCTATCAGCTTATGTTGAATCCCCTAAGTCAATAACCAACCAGATTCCCTAATCTAGTCTCACCACTGGCACAACCCACCTGACCTAACAACAAATCCAGGGGGTACCAACCCGTCAAACTTAGGTTGATCACCAACCATCACTCAATACTCTAAAAGACTCCCAAGAACCCATGGTGGTGATATTATTTTCAAATTAGGTGGTCCTCACACATGTGACTCACCTTACCTTTCATCACTGCACATACCTACCCAACACACGGACACCATATATGACAACCCATAAGGAATATCCCTCTTATAGAGGTTCCCTATATATATATATTTATATCTTATCATACAAGGTTCCAACCAGGACATCACTTATTTTAAACATTTAAATAATTTCTTTGAAAACATGAGTGTTTACAACTGGGCCTTTAGCTTTACATAGCCCAATACATTTACTAAAATAATTTTCAAACTATTTCCAAACAACCCCAAATACCACTTCTATATTTGTGATGCCGAATAGGACTTTAATTTCCAAAACATTTACTAATAAATTTTTCAATCCAAAAAGGACATGATTTATGGAAGACATTTAAAGTAAAAAATATCAAACCACTTTAAGTGAAGATTTAAAATTTGGAAATACATGGGACCATTTCAATAAAAAGAGGAGTAAGAAGAGATAAGAAGTTTATAAATTAAAATATTTTAAGAGTTCCATCTTAACTTGAATTAACATTCATGTGTGAACCTAGTGAACCCATGGATGTACCATCATCCAATAAAACCCTCTAAATTCAACGAAATACCAAAACCCATTTTTAAAACTAACACTTTTTTTTCAAACAAAACCCATAAATTACACCTAATTTCAAAAAGTTCCAATTTGTATTTTAGAAACCAATAAAATATCCCAAAATAACTTACAAATCATTACAAAATCACAATGTTCCACATAAAATCCCCATTCACAATCCAATCATTTTAACACAATAATTATAAAGGAAAACACTACATGAATCAACTAATTTAACTATTCAAAATAGAATGAAATTTAATAAAACCCTTTTTGGTGTGTGCATACTTAAGAATAACTAAAAATTCACCTAAAAATATATTTTTAACAAATTATATTATCGTAAAAACACCACAATAGGGTATCCATAGACATTATCAAAGTTTAAATAATATATAAAAATTTATTGAAACAAAATTAGGCATTAATAAAACACATTAAGCATTGAAACATATAAGAATAAACTAAAAATCACTTAAAAATCTATTTTTAATAAATTATACCACTATGGAAACACTACAATAAGTTAACCAAATATACCAAAAGAATGTGAATTCTGTTTAAAAATAAATTGAAAGAACTAAAGTATCAACATAATTCTTAAGAATGAAAAAAACATGAATTAACCTACCTCAAAGTGATGTGGATGTAAAGACGCTTCAATGGAAGGAAGAAAAAAGCCTCCCAGACCAACTGCATACCCTAAATCTGACGAAACACAAACCACACGCAAAACCTAACCATTAGGGTTCGGAAAAACAAGAATCCCCAATAAAACCCTATAAATTGAGAGGGGAAAGTGAAAGGATACTTTCTAAAGGGGAGGCCACACACCAAACTGGTGGAAGACGGTCACCAGAGGGAAGGAGCGGCTCACCAGAGGACCTTATCTAGAGTCAGTCGCAAGAAAGTAAGGGGAGAGTGGAGGTTGGCTGTGCCATGAGGAAGGAGGACCACCGGAAGAGAGTACCATTAGAGTGGAACGCCAGAGGAAGTGGGGTGGCCTTAAAATGAGAGGAGGTGCGCAGGGGGGTGCTGCTCACAGGGAGAGGGAAGGGAGGTAATATGTGTGGTAGGTGAGGGAGAAGGGGAGAAACCCACTTGGGGTAAAAGAAAGTAAGAATATAAAGAATACAATAAAAAATAAGAAACTAAAATAAAATTAATAATAACAATAATAATAATAATAATATTATTATTATTATTAATATTATTATTATCCACAACAATAATATTATTATTATTTTGGTTAAAACATCCTCTTTTATTATTTTAATTTTATCTCATTTTACTTTATTTTATTTTATTTATTTGTATACTGGAAAACCACACGGTTACCCTACATGGGTCAATAAACAGTGCGATGTCTTATGTCCATTTCAGATGTGGTCGCGTGGGTTCCTTGGTTGACCACATGGTTTCTGCTAACTGTGTGGTGCCCTTACACAGTCCTAAAACCCACCAAAAACTTCCAACCTTCAAAAATTTAAAACCGAGACCCAAACCGAAACTTTAAGAAAAATATCTGAGACCAAGAAAATGATAAAATAAAAAGAATCTGAGGTTGGGGTGTGACAATATAGTTTTCTAAGACAACTAAACTATTTAGTCTTTCTAGATGAGAATCTTTGTATCTTATGACAATGTAATAATGTAATTCACTGTCTCCAGGATATTAGGATCTATGTCTTTAAAGTATTGATCCCAACAACCTTTGAAATCCATATAACAAGATATTAGAATATGATCTAGGGTTTGGATTGTTATATAATACTAACCATATGTCTAAAGATGATATTAAGTGCTGAAACATTACTCTGTATTAAAAACTTTCTAAATACCTCCCCATAAATTTCAGGTAAACATCAGTTCATGATCAAATAGAATTGAATGTGATATTCTATGAAACCTTACCAATTCCACAAATTTATACCCTGGAAATCTGATATAGAGAGAAATATTATCTAATATTGATTAATTGTGAGTACTTTATAAAGAGATTCACTATACCTCATATAGAATTATGCCCTTTAGACATTTTGGGGAGTCCGAAAAAAAAATCCATGGTGATGTTTTCTCATTTCCATTATGATATAGGTAACAGATGTAACATCCACATTGACTTTTGTCTCTCATCCTTAAATTATTTAAATACTAATCACTCATTTTTTTTACATCTGTCTTCATGTCATCCCACCAAAAACACTATAGCATCCTGCCTTTTTATAACATAAACTTTCATTACATTACACAAAAATGAGGATCTTTAAGGTTTAGTATCTTGGAAACCAGGAACATAATACATGAAAACAACATAAAACATTCTTCTTAAACACTTGAAAGGATTCTCCTTATGTTCATCCTAGGTTCATTACTGTATCTCATAACCTGGGGACATACATAAAAAGAAAGGGTGAGCAGAAGTCCCAGTAAGGGAAACAAGTGAAACATTTTACATGTGAACTTGAGATACATCAATAAAGTCATGAAAAGAACTTTAAGGCATGAGAATGAAATCATGAGGAATATCATAAAAAAATAACATTTTTAATAACTTGAAGATGTGGCTAAAAAAATTAATATTGACAATCATTTCGTTTCACCAAGGTCCATCCCCAAGGTGTTATTAAAAATTACCAAGGTTATTCACCAAGGTATCAGTCGAAAAAGTCATCTCTAGAAATTAAGTATTTACCCAATTCATTGGAGTGCTATCTGGGCGCACCATTGACATGTCTTTATTATCATGTGAGCCACATATATTATCATCAATCATTTCATAAACAACCCATATAGCATAAAATAAATTGGTTTCATTTCATAATCGTAACGTTTTAAAAACTGCTTTAAAGACATGATCTTTACGTCACTTTAAACCCACGGAAGGGGAGAGAAGGTTTTATGTATGTAAATCCCAGAATTTGAAATAGAAAATTTTGGTATATATGTGAATACCCCTATAGAAATAAGATATTTTATTATTCACTTAATAACATAAAATAATTTTGAGATAAAGAGGGAGGCATTTTGAGACGAAAACTATGCAGCATAACGTCTACGATACATGGTTTTAGAAAACATTGAAAAGAGAGGGGACATGGGTCACCCACTCAAAAATGATACATAAAACAGTAGGGGAACAGAATATATAGTATTTAAGAACATGGTAATGAAATTTGAATGATATACCATATGAAACGAAGAACATCAAAGGAAGACAAAAATAAGATTTCTCTTATGAGAATTCGGCAGCCTAATGGCGTCACTTAAAACTTCCAAAAATGGATTGACGAGATCAAATAGGGTATCTTATCATAAGAACATAAATGATCAGTATGATAGATATAGATATCATACCCCAACATAATAAAAAGGAACTTGAAAGACTTGACATGAAAGTAGATCTTGAAAACGAGAAGGGTGAAAGAACCCCTTAGAAATTCGGCAGCCTAACAGCGCCACTTAAACTTTCAACAAAAATGAATTGATGAGATCAAATAGGGTCTCTAATCATATGAACATAAAAGATCAGTATGATAGATTTATAGATCATACCCCAACATGATAAAAAGGAACATGAAAGACTTGACATGGAATTAGAACTTTGAAAAAGGAGAAAGATGAAAGAACCACTTAAAATTTTGGCAGCCTAACGGTGCCACTTAAAACTTCAAAATACTGAATTGAAGAGATCTAATGGGGTCTCTCATCATATTATCATAAAATATCAGTGTGATAAATTTAGAGATCATACCCCAACATAATAAAAAGGAACTCGAAATACTTTACATGAAAATAGATCTTGAAAAATGAGAAGGGAGAAAGAATCCGTTACAAAAATTTCGGCAGCCTAACGGCGCCACTTAAACTTCATAAAATGAAATAATGAGAGTAAGAGGGGATCTCTCATTATATGAAAATGAAAAGGTCAGTAAGAAGAGTATAAAAGAACATCCTTTAACATAAGAACATGGAGCATAAAAGAAATGACATAAAAGATATTTCTTGAAAAGAAAGAGAGAGGTCGGATCCCTTACCTTAAACGTAACTCTTAAAACTCAAAGGTTGGGACCTTGAGAGGCTTTAGGGCACCTTGGGAGGACTCCTTGGGAGGTAAGGAGACAAGAACTTCGTTGAGAATGATTTTGGAGTCCAATGGATGAGAGAATGTCTTGGTATTTATAGGGAAAGTGAGGGGACAAGGCATTAATGGCCAAGGGACACCTCAAAAGTGGTTTTCTCAAAACCATGTGCTCTCCCATGATATTTCCCATAAATTTAGGCCACATGGGGCCCACAACACAATAATTCATCACCTTTGGTCGGCCATCCATTAAAATATCTCATGACATCATCATGACACAGTTTTGATGTCATTAAACATACTGAAACCCTAAAACTGCTTTTTTTAGTATTCACTGAAAATTCATCTTTCTCAGAAAAATCCCAAAATTTCACCTTAACCAAATATCAATGCTCTGATTACAAATATGAACTCCATTTTATAAAAATAATTTTTTAAATATTTTTAATTTAATTTTTAAATAAAATCACTATTCACCAAAAATTCATTTTTTCAGAAAAAACCCCAAAAATTACCATAACATAATATCGGTGCTCTGAGTTCAAAAATTAAATCCATTTTATAAAAAAAAATTCTAAATATTTTTAATTTAATTTTTAATTAAAAAACACTATTCACTCGAAAAGACTAATACTTGAATAATAATTTATGAAACCATTATTTAACCATTTTATTGAATCACATTATTTAATCAAGGTGCCTAGATTATATTAATACTTTATTTAAGTGATATTTCTAATCCATTTGGTCACATTACTAATCCTAAGCATAAAATCACTATTCATAATTTTCTATTCATCAAAAATCAAGTTGATCTTATTAGACTCTAAATTTCGTACTGAACATAATTGAAGAAGACCACTTTTTGAAAATCATTACACATTTTTAATTATTTATGATTTACAAAAACATATTTAAAATATCCTTTTTCTAAAATTCATCAAAAATATGCATACTATATTTATCTGGTCATTTGAAAATTCATAAACTTCATCATAAGAAGAAATACCAACTTTTATTTAAAACAAAGGATTACACAAGGCAGTTACGGTCTCCTTACATAGCCCCTTATCACACCATCATAGGACCTAAGTGTAAGGTGTGATAAGGTGAGAGAATCTGAGGGAGGGTCAGCCAACATCGCACGAGTAGTAATTTCTATCAGTTTGAACTTCTCGCAAATACGATTCCGTTCTAGCTTCACACGATGAAGTTCATCTTGGGTTTGGTCCAGAGCAAAGCCCAGTGGTTCTACCTCCTTCCCATGTTCTGTTAGATGGGCTTCGATCGGTCCAAGACTATTGGGTGAGACCATCAAATCTTCTTTCTATAATAATTAACCAAGATTACTTGTATTTAGAGACAAAAATCAAAACGTTTAGTTTCCAACGATCATATTGACCAATGTTCATATAATAGTCAAAACCCAACAGTATCATTTCAATTATAATCATGTTATCAAATGAAACATTTTTGTTGACTATAAAAATAAAATAAAATAACACATAAAATTAGGGAACAAGATTTATTCAAAATTTCGGGTCGTTACAATCTTCCCCCCTTAAGAAATTGCGTCCTCGCAATTTTTAAAAAATTTGAGTTTTGAAATTTCATTGAAAGTCCCACATCATAAAAGGAGTCCGTAAAACTATTACTTTAAAAGAAATAAAGGGAAGAACAATGGTCTCACAAGTTAACCCACACTAGGATTCCATGTAGGAAAACATGGACATGGAGGAGAAAACAAAGGGTCAAGTTCTAAGGGAGAGTGATAGAAAACATGATTAGGAGAAATTTAACCATAAGAAAATCCCAAACTTATGATGAGTGTAAACGGCCTTTGATTACCTAGTAGGAAACGTAAACCAACAATGTTTTCGTTTTACGTTCCTTTTCATAATTTTGAGGAATTCATTTACTACATAGAACAAAAACATAAGAAAATATACCTACCTTCATGTAGATTTTCATCATTTAATAAGTCTCTACCAAAACTAATCTTTCCTCCAAATGATGAGAATTCAAAAACACTTGGTCTCATCAAAATCACAAGAATCATCTTCTAGAGAATCACATAATCCAAAAAATATTAACTATCTATTTCTTATATCTTTAAACATTATCCCAAAAATAGAAAGGGTAAGGTAAAACAACTCTTCAAAAAGAAAAAATCCCATAGGAATGTAAACTAATTTTAAATTTTCAAAGTTCCTTGGTACTACCCAAAGCTCATCATAGACCATTCCATAAATAATGGTCTGTAATATTCCTCAAAATAAACCAAACTAAGATTGAAACCCAAATACAAGAAGGATTTGATAACATAGTCTTCCAAAATAAACGTCATTGTTCATCTCCAAACAACATCAACTACTCCTAACATCTTATAACAAAAGTATCTAACCTAAAAATATTTTACCCAAGATAGGTTAATCATTCCCATAAGTAACCTAAATTACTATAATTCCACCTTAAATTCATCAATTCTTCAAAATATAAGTCAACCTTACTCCTCAATGAAAATATCGTAGTAATCTATTTACCTCAATCATATAGGGTCCCCAAAATAGTGAATGTCTTCCTAAATAATAATCATCTTTTTAATCCCATAATCATCTCTGTCATATTAATATGGAAATCATCACATTTCCAATCACATTGGTTGTTGGGACATGTTTTCTATTTCCCGCCATTAACTACGAAAAGAAAGTACAATTAGGGGCTTGAATACTTATCCAATAATCATGAAAAGGAACTTAAAGCATATAAGATAACTTGTAGAAGAAAAGTATACCCTAACTTGTGATCCCCTAGGTTCCCATCTAGGTTATCCATGATCATATATTCTTATGTGAATCTTTATTTTGTTTTATCATTGTTCCTTTAATAATGGTTCATACTAAGCTTATGAATTTACCAAAGCAATCCCTCGGGAGTGTTGTAACCAAGAGTGAAGCAAGGCCTGTTGTCGTGTACCAGTTCCCGTTCGAGTCTAGCTCAAAGCGGTGTTTTCAGGTTTTACCCCTATGTACATCTGTGCCAGAGCCACCTCTACCAACTCGTATCCAGACAGGGATGTATTTTCGTGGAAACCCCTTACTCAATACTCACCAAAATACCAGGAAGATTTCCTATATTTAAAATTTTCTATAGGGTTCATCCTAGAGTTTTCATATCTAATTTCCACAAATAACTAAACCATCCTTTGATACCAACTATAGCATCCCACCTTTTTATAACATAAACTTTCATTACATTACACAAAACTAAGGATCTTTAAGGTTTAGTGTCTTGGAAACCAGGGACATAATACATGAAAACAACATAAAACATTCTTCTTAAACACTTGAAAGGATTATCCTTATGTTCATCCTAGGTTAATTACTGCATCTCATAACCTGGGGACATACATAAAAAGAAAGGGTGAGAAGAAGGCCCAGTAAGGGAAACAAGTGAAACATTTTACATGTGAACTTGAGATACATCAATAAATTCATGAAAAGAACTTTAAGGCATGAGAATGAAATCATGAGGCATATCATAAAAAAAATAAAATTTTTAATAACTTGAAGATGTGGCTACAACATTTAATATTGACAATAATTTCGTTTCACCAAGGTCCATCCCCAAGGTTTCATTAAAATTTACCAAGGTTATTCACCAAGGTATCAGTCTAAAAAGTCATCTCTAGAGATTAAGTCTTTAACCAATGCATTGGAGCGCTATCTGGGAGCACCCTTGACATGTCTTTATTATCATGTGATCCACATATATTATCATCAATCATTTCATAAACAACCCATATAGCATAAAATAAATGGTTTTCATTTCATAATCGTAACGTTTTAAAAACTGCTTTAAAGACATGATCTTTACGTCACTTTAAACCCACGGAAGGGGAGAGCAGGTTTTATGTATGTAAATACCAGAATTTAAAATAGAACATTTTGGTATATATGTGAATACCCCTATAGAAATAAGAGCTTTGATTATTCACTTAATAACATAAAATAATTTTGAGATAAAGAGGGAGGCATTTTGAGACGAAAACTATGCAGCATAACGTCTACGATACATGGTTTTAGAAAACATTGAAAAGAGAGGGGACATGGGTCACCCACTCAAAAATGATACATAAAACAGTAGGGTAACAGAATATATAGTATTTAAGAACATGCTAATGAAATTTTAATGATATACCATATGAAACGAAGAACATGAAAGGAAGACAAAAATAAGATTTCTCTTATGAGAATTCGGCAGCCTAACGGCGTCACTTAAAACTTCCAAAAATGGATTGAAGAGATCAAATAGGGTATCTCATCATATGAACATAAATGATCAGTATGATAGATATAGAGATCATACCCCAACATAATAAAAATGAACTTGAAAGACTTGACATGAAAGTAGATCTTGAAAATGAGAAGGGTGAAAGAACCCCTTAGAAATTCGGCAGCCTAACGGCGCCACTTAAACTTTCAACAAAAATGAATTGATGAGATCAAATAGGGTCTCTCATCATATGAACATAAAATATCAGTATGATAGATTTAGAGATCATACCCCAACATGAAAAAAAGGAACATGAACGACTTGATATGGAATTAGAACTTTGAAAAAGGAGAAAGATGAAAGAACCACTTAAAAATTCGGCAGCCTAACGGCACCACTTAAAACATCAAAATACTGAATTGAAGAGATAAAATGGGTTCTCTCATCATATGATCATAAAAGATCAGTATGATAAATTTAGAGATCATACCCCAACATAATAAAAAGGAACTCGAAATACTTTACATGAAAATAGATCTTGAAAAATGAGAAGGGAGAAAGAATCCGTTACAATAATTTCGGCAGCCTAACGGTGCCACTTAAACTTCATAAAAAGAAATAATGAGAGTAAGAGGGGATATATCATTATATGAACATTAAAATTTAAGTAATAGGAGTATAAAAGAACATCCTTTATCATAAGAACATGGAGCATAAAAGAAATGACATAAAAGATATTTCCTGAAAAGAAAGAGAGAGGTCGGATCCCTTACCTTAAATGTAACTCTTAAAACTCAAAGGTTGGGACCTTGAGAGGCTTGAGAGCACCTTGGGAGGAATCCTTGGGAGGTAAGGAGACAATAACTTCGTTTAGAATGATTTTGGAGTCCAAAGGATGAGATAATGGCTTGGTATTTATAGGGAAAGTGAGGGGACAAGGCATTAATGGCCAAGGGACACCTCAAAAGTGGTTTTCTCAAAACCATGTGCTCTCCCATGATATTTCCCATGAAGTTAGGCCACATGGGGCCCCCAACACAATAATTCATCACCTTTGGTCATCCATCCCTTAAAATATCTCATGAAATCATCATGACACAGTTATGATGTCATTAAACATACCGAAACCCTAAAACTGCTTTTTTTACTATTCACTGAAAATTCATCTTTCTCAGAAAAATCTCAAAAAATTCACCTTAACCAAATATCGATGCTCTGATTACAAATATGAACTCCATTTTATAAAAATAATTTTTTAAATATTTTTTATTTAATTTTTAAATAAAATCACTATTCACTGAAAATTCATTTTTTCAGAAAAAACCCCAAAAATTACCATAACATAATATCGGTGCTCTGAGTTCAAAAATGAAATTCATTTTATAAAAATAATTTTCTAAATATTTTAAATTTAATTTTTAATTAAAAAATACTATTCACTCAAAAAGACTAACACTTGAACAATAATTTATGAAACCATTATTTAACCATTTTATTGAATCACATTATTTAATCAAGGTGCCTAGATTATATTAATACTTTCTTTAAGTGATATTACTAATCCATTTGGTCACATTACTAATCCTAAGCATAAAATCACTATTCATAATTTACTATTCATCAAAAATCAAGTTGATCTTATTAGACTCTAAATTTCGTGCTGAGCATAATTGTAGAAGACCATTTTTTGAAAATCATTACACATTTTTAATTATTTATGATTTAAAAAAACATGTTTAAAATATCCTTTTTCTAAAATTCATCAAAAATATGCATACTATATTTATCCGGTCATTTGAAAATTCATAAACTTCATCATAAGAAGAAATCCCAATTTTTATTTAAAACAAAGGATTACACAAGGCAGTTACGGTCTCCTTACATAGACCCTTATTACACCAGCATAGGACCTAAGTGTAAGGTGTGCTAAGGTGAGAGAATTTGAGGGAGGCTCGGCCAACATCGCACGAGTAGTAATTTCTATCAGTTTGAACTTCTCGCAAAGGTGATTCCGTTCTAGCTTCACACGATGAAGTTTGGCTTGGGTTTGGTCTAGAGCAAAGCCCAGTGGTGCTACCTCCTTCCCATGTTCTGTTAGATGGGATTCGATCGGTCCAAGACTACTGGGTGAGGCTATCGAATCTTCTTTCTATAATAATTAACCAATATTACTTGTATTTAGAGTCAAAAATCAAAACGTTTAGTTTCCAACGATCATATTGACCAATGGTCATATAATAGTCAAAACCCAACAGTCTAATTTCAATTATAATCATGTTATCAAATGAAACATTTTTGTTGAGTATAAAAATAAAATAAAATAACACATAAAATTTGGAAACAAGATTTATTCAAAATTTCAGGTCGTTACAAACACTCTTTCAAATCTCTATATATATTTTTTACTTCCATGATGAATAGTGAATTAAGAACTATGATATTCCTCTAATAAATCCTTGAAATCAGGTATATATGGAATGCATACATGTTTCCTAAACATTATCATTCAAACTTGATCAACATTAAACTTAGGAATATTTCTAACATTATTTTATAGATCTAAATATTCCGTATGCGCCTCTTTAATCTTTACTTAGAAATATGGTAAAAAATTAAATTGAGGAATATAATAATTCTCCCCTTATATATTTTTAGATCCATACTATGAAAATTTAGAAATATTGGATCTTTTTTATCCTCATAATGGATAATCTAGAATGATAATTTTGACTCAAATCATCGAACGCCTTGTTCACATTCCTAGGGTGGTAATTTATTTTGAAATCATAATTTTTAATCATCTTTAACCATATTCTATGGTTCATATTCAACTCCTTCTGTGAGAATATATACTTTAAACATTTTTCATTATATATATATATATCACACTTTTGTCTATAAATATAATGAATACATATCTTTAATGAACAAATTACCACAACTAACTCCAAATCTTGAGTTGGGTAACTTTTCTCATGAACCTTTAATTATCGTGAGGCATAAGAAAAAATCATTTTATTCTATGTAAGAACACGTCCCAATACATTCTTAGATGAATCACTATAGATTAAAACCCCTTCTTCACTACAAGTTAATTTATGAATAGGTTCATAGACTAATATTCTCTTCAGTTCCTTTAAATTTTCCTTACACTCATCTATCTAGAGGAACTTGGATTTATCTCAAGGAAATATTTCTCCATATATATATAAATAATTTAAGGAAAGTACTTATTTAAAAAAAGTTATTAAACTCATCCCAATTCATAGAGTAAATTTCGTCATTATCTCTTTTATTCTTGATGATATTGCACCATTGATCCACTTTAACTTGCAAACAATAGACAGCCAAAATGAATTTTTCATGTTTTGAACACTGGAGAATGGAAAATATATTTTTAGTGGTTATGATCCTTTTCCCGGTCACTAGTGGATCTGAAAATACACTGAATAAAGGTGGATATTTCCTTAAGAATGAATCAATATAATGTTATTCCCACTTTTTCTCATTTTTAATTTCAACCATATTCATGTATTGAAAAAGTTGTGTGAGCCTTGAAATGATATTTTTCTTTCCATATCTCATAACATTTGGCTTCTTATGAGGAAAATAATTTCATTTTTCATAGCACTAAACATTAATATCATTCCTTCAGGTTCTATCCATTGACTAAAACCAAAAAGTATAGTGTAAGAAATAATAATCATAGCGGAGAACCACATAATCAAGAAAAATAACTTATAGGATATATAAATCAAGAAAGAGTTTTTTAATCTATAATGAATTAGGTTAATCCTATTTAATTCATAGTCAGTATCTATTTAAATCCTTCAACATTTTCTATAAATAGTTTATGAATTTACAAAGCATATCCCCTAGGAGTTTCAAACCATGTGTGCAACAAGACCTGTTTTCATGCACCAGGTGAAGATAGAGTCTAGATCAATATTCCATTTTTTGAGTTATTAACCCTAGGTACCTATATTCTGGAGCCACATCCACTTTTAGTATCTAGATAAGGATTTAATTTCTTATAAACCACTTGCTCTAACCTTTACCAAAATTCTCGGACATTTTCCTATACTTTTTCTCATCCTTATACTTATCTTGAGACATGTCCTTAGGGATATCACTAAAGTTTTCCCATCCTTGTTTCTAAAGGTTAAATAAACATATCTTATGATACCAACTATAATGACCCATCATTTTCACACATATATATTACATATTTTTATATGAACATTCATTACATAATAAAAATTCACTCTTAAGGGTCGCAAAGGTATAGTGCCTTTGGAAATATGGAAACATAAACAACTAGTTATGTGAACTAAATCATATCTCAATGTGCTCTTAAAAACTAGAACCCTTCTTATACATATCATACATAATACATTTCTCCATAACCTAGGGAAAGGAAACATAATAAATGGTGTTATCATATGGTTATTAAGGGTAAAAAAGGGAGATACATAAGTATAACATAAATATAAGGGTATGAGAACATGAGAATAACATTTTAGAACCATACCCTGTATATAAAAGATCATAATATCTATTAATTTCATAAATATTTCTTTTTCATAAGACATGGATCATAAGGAAATAAAAGAACATTAACCATCAGATCATAAGATTGGCATAAGACATGGAATTGTGGTATACACATAATAATGGAAAATCATTTCAATAGCCATCAAGGATCACTACCAAGGCTATTATAGTAAAATGGGATCACTTACCAAACCATCATAGTAGTCAAGGTTCACACCCAATACCATCATAGTGGAAAATGTCCCTTACTTAACCAAGTTCACTCCCAAATATTGTCTTATCTATCTCATGAGATTTAAATATTTATCCAATGCATTAGAGGTAGATATAGGTTCCACACATCACATAATTAAAATTATATATATGTGTTCTAAAATATCATAAAACATTCATCATATCATAACACATGAAAATAAATGTGTTTCATAAAAATTTCATCATATCATAACCTATGTAAAAGAGAAGGTTTCAAAATCATTTCATTATTTCACTATATCATAACCCATGAAAAAATAGGGTTTTATAAAAAAAATTATTATGGTATAACACATGGAAGAGAAATGGGTATCATTAAAATATTTCCTTCAAAAAATAAATCATTCATAGAAAAAATAATAATGGTACCCTTGGATTATATCCCCAGTAAATCATATGTAAAAAACAAAGGATGTCATATTAGATTGAAAATTGTTTTGAAATATCATATGGAAATTTTCTTTTGGAAAATAAATTTTCTTTAAAAACAAATTTTTAAATCTAAAAAATCATAAAATGTTATATAAATCATTTTCATTGAAAATAATCTTGAAAACATTTAAAGTATTATTTAAAATTCATTTAAAAATTTCCCTGAAGAAAATATTCATTCCTATTTTATAAAACTTTTTAAAACATAAAACATTTTAAAAATGCTTTTATTTTGAAATAACTTAGGAATATTACAAAGTAATATTTAATGATTTTATTTTTAATTATGGTGGATAATTTCATTCATGTTGTACATGTTAAAATCAATATTCCTTTCACATTTTTAGTAAAATCCAAGCAGTAAGTTTTTGGAAAATGAAATGAAGATTACTTTAAAATGATTTTTTTAAAACTAAAACATGGGGTATTTCATAAATATTTTGGATAATTTAAAAAATATTTTTGAAAATAGTTGTAGAAAACATGTTTTGGGAATAAAAATGGGTTTTCGGCTGAAGAGAGAAATAAAAACTATTTTTATTAAAAATAATTATTTTGAAGTCTGGAGTAAAGAAAGAGAGGAAATAAAGGGAAAACATGTATTCTCATGACATAAACTAAAGAGAATAAATTTCATGAGTTTCTTGATTTATTTATCATAAGATTTTATCATCATAAATATAATCATAAACAAACATGATAAACAATGAGATTGTAACATAAAATCTTTACCACTTTAGTAACATTGAATTATAATACCCATGAAAGAATAAAATTAAATGAAACAAAATATATAATGAGAATAAATAAATTCATGATATTACATTTGAATGTTTCTATATACACACCTCATAAAATAATAAAGGTGCATAATATAACATATGTCTCAAAAAAGGAAAATTGAGACAAAAATCCCTTATCTCTCTGGTAACTTTTTAACTGTAAACCCCATGAAAGAGAGATAATAAAATGGTCAATTATATCCAAATAATTTTTAGGATAATAAAAAAATACATTTATGGGTATTATATACTCCATATAAAATAAATAAGTATTTAATATTTCATGTGTCTCACATGAGTAAAAAAGTGGGATGGAAATCCCTTGTCATAAGTCTTATATTCCTTTATACATATATAAAAATACTATATAATATATATAAGTTTATTATAAAACTCTTATAGTTACATAATTATATATATCTTACCATATATAATTTACTTATGACCTTTTATTACCTTTTTATTAACAATTACATGTTCAAGTCATGTTTTGGGTAATAACTGCTTTGTTTTTTGTGCATGTTTTGATTTGTTATTTTTGTCCATATTAATTTTATCATTGTTAAATTATATAAATAATTTTAACCATGATAATAAATATCATATATATTCAGTATATATTTATTTATATTAATCCATAAAAGTTAGATATAGAAAGTAAAATTCGGTATTCATAGAGATGGTAAGTCGTATGTACGCATAAATATTGTTTCCATTTCCTTAATAGATTGAAAGAAGAAAGGAAAATAATATATTATAATTAAAAATTAATTTTTATTTTATATATATCACATATTTTCATTAAAATTTTATTCATTACCTTCCATTTAAATCATGAACGAATCACATTGCTTCATGAGGTGGTAGTCCTCTAAACACACAAACGATGTTATCATATTCCCACAAAATTGAAATTAATAAGGTACATATTATATAATAATTCCATATGTATAATAATCTCATAAATATAATATATAAACATTTAATCCATCATTATATCCAGTTGTGAGATATGGTTATATAAAAATGAATTACATTTGTTCATGAGGTGGTAGTCCTCCGTAGACACAAATAATGAACTCAGAACCCATTTGATGGAAGAGGAGATGGTTCAGGTCATACCCTTAACATTAAAAAATATCAGTATATGTAATATACTTAGGTTATTATACAACCATGTATCCTTATATTCTTAAACCCATGTTTTGAATTATTTTTGTCTAAATTCCATTCATATAATTTTCAAAATTTAATTTAAAATTAAACCCAGAGATGTGACAAGAAAGCAGTTTTCCAAAGAGAAAATATTCAAAAGTTTAAAATATTTATATATAAAAATTCAATATGAAAATGATTCCAATGATCTAAATTGGATTAATTGATATATAATTTTTGAAATTTTACTTTTAAAAATATTTTTTATTTATATAAAACCATTATAATTAATATTTAAAAACTATTTATTACTATTAGTATCACTATGTTTAATGGCTAGGTTAAAAAAAATTCGTATAAATAATAATATTAATTACATATCATGGTTTGTTAAAAATTGGTGTTGTGTGTAATCAAATATATCAAATAAATAAAATTTAATTGAAAAAAATAAATAATAATTCATTAAAACTTTGGGTGTTATGTATAGATTATCAAAGGTTGAACCAAATTATGTTCAAAAAATAATATCATTTCCCTTATATAAATGATTTATTTGATCAGATGTGGGGTTCCAAGTGGTTCTTCATATTAAATTTTATATTGGGATATTAAAATTTTCATGTCACACTATATAATATTCATTGTATTTATCTTAAGAGAAAGTATATTCTATATGAGTATCTTGTTATTTCATTCGCTTTGATGAATGCATCAGCAGTATTTATAGTTCATATTAATAGGGTCTTACATCCATATCTAAAATCATCTATTGTTAACTTTATCAATGATATTATGGTAAAATATAATTCATAATAGGATCATGACCAGCATCTGCAGATTTCCTTGATCATACTAATATGGAATCATCTTTATACCAAGCTATCTAGTTTCAATTCTAAATCAAGAAGGTTATATTTTTTAGGGAATGGTATATTAGAGGTTAACATGCTAGTGATACTTAAGAATATCTAGGAAATATTTTATTATGATTTTAACATGAATATATTTTAGATATATATATATATATATATATATATATATGTTTTTAAGGATATTATAGGTGATTCCTTTGGGACCCATCCAAGTTAGCGGCACTGATGATGTCATGGCCAAGAAAGGGGTGAAGTTTTAATATTCTAATCCTTATGAGAGAGAACTCAATGAGATGAATTGAAATTTGAATTCTTCACCAATTCTAAAATTATCTAATCTATGTAAAGAATATATCATGTACTTTGATACATTATGGGTGGGTATTGGATTTTTGTTAATGAAAAATGGGTGATTAGTTACTTATGGATTTAAGAATATAAGGATACATGGGAGGAGCTTCCCAATGAATGATTTGGGGTTGGCAGTGGTAATAAAAATGTTAACATGTCGGTGTCCCTATTGGTTAGATAAAAAGTTCATAGATTATAAAAATAATGAGATATTGAAGTATATATTATCTCAATGTATTCTAAACCTTTAGAAAAATAGTTGTACTAAATAACTCTATTTTTTGACTTAAAGATAGAATATACCCATATAAAGGGGAATGTTGTAGCATATGCATTGAGAATGAATACCCAAGAATAGGTGGTGAAGGAGACTAGTCGGTAGTGGAGGGTGATGATCCTTTTCCCTAAGATGCATCTCGATTCCTTTTAGTATCAAGTAAGGTTTATTTTCACTACCTTAAGTCATACCTTAATTCTATTTTATAGAGTAAAGGAGATTCATCTATCCAAATCAAAATACTCAATTATGATGGAATCTATTTATAGTGAGGATCCACCACTAGATTTTTCCTAGGATTATGATGATATCTTATATGTTTTAGGTTAGGTGGTGTTCTTGAAGATAATACTCAAAGATATAATTCTGGATTCTTATCCCTCAAGATGGTTTGTTTACATGGGTATTACTATGATATACCATAACATTTGTAGGAAATATTGGTGTCCAAGAATGAATAAGGATATTATAGGGTTTGTTTCATGTTTCTTCACCTATTAATTGGTGAATATTGAGTATTAGTGAGCCATGGGTCTTATTCAGTCTCTACCCATTCCTAAGTGGATGTAGGGTCATGTGAATATGGGATTCAAGATGGAATTTTAAATATCACCCCATGGAAATGATGTGATATGGTTAATTTTGGACCAATTGAAAATGGTATCAAATATCCTACCAATCAAATAGGTTTATTCTATCAAATAGATAAGAAAATTATATATTTGGAAGATAATGTAGTTACTTTGTGTTATTAGGAGTATTATATCAGATCAAGATGCTCAATTCACATCATGCCTCTAGAAGAGATTACAGAAGGCATTGGATAGTCAGGTTCATTTGATCATGGAAAACCATACATTGACTAATGTGTAATTTGAGAATACTATTTGGGTGTTATAGGAAATTATTTTTTTCATGTTCCATTGATTTATATAGTTCATGAGAGAATCATATATCTCCTTTAGATTATTGTTACAAAAAATGTTATCAAGAATTATTTTAGATGGAACCTTTGAAGGCCATGTATGGTAGGATATGTTGATCACCTATATAATGGATAATGGAAGAGAAGTATTTTATTGTGAGGATGAGTTTAAAAAGTGATACATCATATAATATTTTATTGATTGAAAATCAGTAATATTTCACTCAAATTCTATAGTTATTATTTTATAGTCTGTATTACCATCTATAGTAATTTTAGGTGGGAGAGGTAGTATTCTTTCAAGTGTCACCTCATCTGGCGTACCAGAGAATTTAGAGGTAAGGGAAGCAAGTTAATAGGTTTATGAGACCATTTGAGGATGTTGATAGGATTGTTACATTTAATTGACAATTATAAATTCCTTTGAGATATAGTGTTTTAAATTATGTATTCCTTGTATCTCAGTATTACATATATCATCCGGAACCTTCTCCTATTATCATTATCAAAAACATTGATATGGAATCCGATGTGTTATTCAAGGAATTACTAGTTCATATAGTATATCGAGTAAATAAAATCACACATGAAAATATGGTACCTATTAAATGCATTTAATGGAATCATATATATATCTTAGAGGAGACTTGGTAATGAAAGGTTGGTATGTGAGCATAGTGTCTAGTGTTATTCACTAGAAATGTTTAGTAACATAACTTAGGTATGAGTAGAAATATGGTGGAAATTTTGTAAAACCTTACCTATTCCAAGAAACTAATTTATTTAAATTTTCACTAAACCTCATGTATTTTTATGTTTTTGGTCCATTGGATGAGTTAGTGATGGATAAGGTGTCAGTTCTAGAGATTTATCTTTGGTGTGATACATTTGAACTTAAATAAAAATAACATTGGGTACATAATGACCTGATATCGGGTACTTTGTAGCCACAAGTTGATATATGTGGCTCTAAAAGGGACACTGGCCACCCTATATACCTAGATAATGTACTCTGTGAGATACCAGGTACATGGTGGATACTGATCAAGTGCCCAGTGAGCTCCATGAGGGTTTTGAATTTATTTTAATTCTTAAATTAAATGTTAAAAAATTTAAAATGTAATTTCTCCCTCATCTCTCACCCAACCAGCTACTCAACCACCCATATCCCTCCCCCTAAGTTCATCTTTAATATGGATCTTCCCTTTTTGAGAGAAAGTCAAGGTGTCATAAATTCTAGGGGCTCATTATGAATAAGGATAATGTTCTTATTCCTTCCAATCCCTTTTTCTCTCACTATTTCATCATTTCTTACTATTTATTCTTTAATTTAGGGTTTCATGCTAGGTTTCTCAGTTTAGTCCATGAGAGGTCATATCAACATATGATCTTTGACAAGTGGGGATCAAATAATCTATGGTTGGTGGTTCCTAAAATTCCCCATTGGTTTATATGAGTTATATGATTTGTGTGATATGTGGGTATCATCAAATGTGTGTGCATACCATAATTTGTTTTAAAAATTTTCCTTTTTTCTTATAAAGTATGGTTATGGTTAGTAGGGGCTATAAGATGTCCTTTCATTGGTTTTTATCAACACCATGTCCATCAATGACCATTATTCCTATTCAAAATGAAATTAAAATGTGGATTATAACCCATAAAGGGTTTTTATGCTTAAGATGTGTCCTTATGAGACTTATGGAGTGACCAAGACCGTTATTTTATTAATTAAGTATTGAGAGAAAGTTATTTTAGTGAATAATTGGCCTTGGTATGGAACTATAGGATGGGTCAGCGTCCTTTTATGTTTAGCCCTTATGTGAAAAAGTTAAATACTAAATTTATAAGACCTATAAATAAGGTTATAACTCATTCATAATGATGTTCATTATCATTATATGTCAACCACATCCTTTTGGGTTAGGTGATAACTCATACACCATGGGTTATTGGTGTTATAGTATATCATCCACATTGGGGTATGATTATGTGATATCTCATCCACCCTTAACGCCGTGTATTGGTGATATTTCACTCATTGGGGATTTTTCATTGTAATGTATCAATCACTAGTGTTATGTGATGGTTATATATCATTCACCTTAGGGTTTTCATGTAAAATACATAATTCACAAGGATATATCTCATTTCATATTGTTGTTGGGATTGTATTGTATTATTCACATGGGATTTATGATAGGTATTTATGATTCATCAAGGGTATGTTATAGTGATGTATTATTCATCAAGGATTATGTGACGGTGACATATCCTTCATCGGTGGTTATTTGATGGTGATGTATCATTCGCCTAAGAGATATGGGTGAGTTGATAACTTATTCACCTTAATTATGAGATGAGGTGTGGTAGATCATTCTTATTTAGGTTATGTTTAGACTATGGTTTTTTTCATCCCATTCCAGTACTTTACAAAGTAGGTATTGTCATTTAAGGATAGTATGTGGAGTTATCCATAACACAATTATTGTATTTTTTATGTTTTATTTATTAGTATTTCTTTTTAATATTATACTTATATATTCTAAATTTTGTAAACATCCCTACTGGTGGCCACTAACTGAATTTTAGACACACCCTAAATGGGAATCTTAGTGCACATGTAAACTTCATGACTTGAGATGTAGGAAATTTAAAGGGCCTTGTTATCGATGGGTGAGTTAGCTAGATGGTTAAAGTAAGAAGGAGGATCAGGTGGGTACCTAGATATTATTCTTGGGTTCGTGTATTCTTAATTTTTTTTAAATATGTATATACAAGATCGTCCCCCTTGAGATCTTACTTTTGATGTATGCTCATATGAAATTATAGTGTAATTAATTTTACTATAACATGTGTTGATTTCTTATCTTTGGTTTTCCTATCATTATAATGTCTATGTTATAAATTTCTTATGATTTCTAGTTTACCTTTACTTACACTATGATTTATGGTATCTGGTCCATAGGTTATAGTATCCCCACTCATCATACACCGACCCTCATTTTTGTTTGAAAACATCTATCATATGGGGAGCCACACCTAATTTCTTAGGGATCCATATAGAGTAGATACATTTGGGTATCCAGGTATGGGATGTTATAAATTAGGTATGATGAGGAAGGAATCACGGGATATGGATACTATAGGAAGTAAAGACATGTTAGAAGAAAAGGTGATCCTAGAAAATATGGTGGATATGGAACCAATAACTCTAATTAAAGATAATGATCCATGTCAAATATTAGTAAAGCTATATTTATTAT
The DNA here is from genome assembly GCA_963277665.1 of Viscum album. Taxonomy (NCBI): domain Eukaryota; kingdom Viridiplantae; phylum Streptophyta; class Magnoliopsida; order Santalales; family Viscaceae; genus Viscum; species Viscum album. Next base: position 212,242,520 of record OY728123.1, read on the forward strand.
CATGCATTCCTTATCAAGTCAATTCATCAATAAACTTATATTTTAACATAAAAACTCCACCATAAGAGTAATAATATAATATAATTATTTTCTAAACTATTACATGATATGATACATTAGTTAAACATGGTTACATGTCATATTCTATAATATTATAGTTTATTTAAATGCTTAACATGACACCATCATTTTGATTTGTCATGTTTCTTGAATTCCATTTAATAAATAACTTATATACATTTATCACAATTTATTGACACTCATCTACCACTGTATTAGGACTAAATGATAGTGAAGAAGATATACCCTAAATACCAAATTACATATGATGTAAAAGGGGTATACCATATACTATGATAGAGGGATATCATAATACAAGGAATGATATTTCATGATACTACCTATTTTAAACATGAATTTCAATTGAATTATAATATATTCCACTGTCTAACCTAGTAATGTTATATAACTTGTTGTATCATAAAGTTTATCATGTGATACCTTGTAATTTCTTTCAATTGAAGTGGAATATAAACATTAATAGTTAACATTAAGGTGGTATATTTCATATAAGTTATAATTTAAAATTTGTTTCATAAGACATAACACAAGGGAGATAATTATATTCAATAAATAGTTGAATGAGTTGGTCATATAAATTACTCATGCATTATAACACTTGAGTAAATTCTTGAGGAGTAGATGATCATCTTCAATGGCTCTATATGAAGTAGTTAGTTCTAAATTTACATGTTTATATAATATCATATAAGCCTTATTGATATCTTGGTCTAACCCCCTCATCCCCAAACTCTCTACATCCTTATTATTTTACCCAGTGAGGTACTAGAATACTTTAGACAAAGGATGACCCCACTCGTTCAACGAGTGGTTTGGTTTCAAATTGTGGATACCTCCAAATGTGGGATGTATTTCAGCTACCACTTTTGTGATCTTCATCAATTCCATTCAAATATGTTCAAATATGATGTAGTGGTAGCTATGTTGTAAGGTACACATATTTATGATTTATTTATTTCCATTTTATGCATGATTTTATATATCTACCATGTTTTAATGTCTTATTGGGTTCAAATATTACTTTTATTTGTTTAACAAGTGTTTTTAGATCCCTTAGAAATCTAATATTGGTATCTGATCTAACCATTCATTTAGATTCATGAAATCATAGCCAAAAATTAAATTTTTTGATATCATATTCCTTTTCATATTATTATCATAAAATATAATGTAATAAAAATCTCATAAAATTTGTACTATTCATAGAATACAACTATTTTATATCATGTATTTTTATTTCTTGTGACATTTTTTCAAAAAAATATATAATATCACCATTATGATATCTATATAAATCATGAAATATAATTGTCTATGATAATCTTCAATTCATCTATCAATCATAAAATATGACTGATAGTACTAAAATTACTCAACGTTTTATGCTTATTAATCATAGCCTGTTATTTAGGCTCAATCATAAAATAAAATTGATGAAGAATATTTATTTTTATTTAAATTAAATTATGAATTAGATTTTATTATTTATATATTATTTATAAATACTGATAAAGGTGTTTTGGGTATATTTATTAATTTATAAAGTGTTTATAAATTAATTAATTATAAACATTTGATAATTAATTAATTAATGTTATGAAACATTTATTAAAAAAATTACTTAATATAAAATATTGATATTAAAAATACCTTTTCACAAAATATATGGGATTCTGAATGACTTGGAAAAAATAGTTTAATTTGAAATCGTAATGGTAATTTATAAATTTTTTATGAATTAAAAAATAAAGATAACATATAATGTTTTTTTAATTAAAATCATGAATTGTTCATGCTACTTAATTTCATTTATTCAAATTAAGATCCTTATTTGGGATATTATTTGGAACACATCAAAAGAGTTTTTATGATTGATTTTACCAAGGTTTAAATAATGTAAAATCTATGATATTTATATTATGTAAAAAATTTACATAGTAGACATTATATTATAAAATGTTTATTATTCATAGAATATCATATATTTAAATTAAATTACATATAATGAATAATATGAAAGATTTAATATTATGAAATTAATATAAAATTTTTATATTCAAGATTATGGAATGTGCATAATGTTTAGTTAAATCACAAATTTTTTATAATTATCTTTTATTTATGAATTGCTCATAAATATTTATCTCATGTTTAAATATATGAAATGTTTATTTATTTAAAAATTATTCCCTTATTTGTTATTAATGGATATAAATTATTTATATTTTCAATACTCATAAACCTTGGTTTATGTTGTTAATCAGCTTTTAGAGATTGTCATACATTCATATAAAAATTTTCATGCTAGGTGTGATAATGGATTTAGTTTCCATCTACATTGACTTCGGTTTATCATTAAAGTTATTAGATTGAATTTAATTATTGAATATAGTTTATACATATTATATGTAAAATTCATGATGAATTTTAATCTATATTTAGTAAAGTAATCATGGGTATTGGGACTTTGAATCAGACTTCCCACTATCCTAGAGGATTATTTGTAAAGACCCGGAAATTCCATGTAATTGTTTTTATTATATATGAATTTTACGAGTCCTTGAAATTTGATAGTGCATGATTCTAAGGCTCGGAGTTCCCGGAATGAATTTCTGAACTTTTTTTAGGTACGTTCAGTAAATGTTCAAGTGGGTTGTTGTAACTTTTGAACTGGTGCTCGGAATTGAAATTTGAGGACACCGTTGAACTCACAGTACCGGTATTCACTTAAGGAGACCTTCACCTCGATCATAGTTGGTTGAGGGTGAATGTTAGTTTTTGTGCTTTTTCATGGAAATAAAAATAAAATAAAGTTTTATTTTATTTTTATAACCTCTTTTTTGAATGATCGGTGGTGGGGACCACCCAAGCTAGAAAAACCCCTCAATTTAAATCCATGGTGGTGGGGACTACCCGAACCCATCTTAATTGGGGGGAACCTCTCAACTCCCCATTAATTAATTCTTCAATTTATTATGCCAATTAATTGTGCCAAAAATTAAATTGATAAACTTAATTTAATTTGTGATGACTCCTCACTTGTTTTTGTTGGGGGAAATCATTGGCAAAAGTGAGAACTTTGGAGGATCATTCTCTCACAATGAATAATGCGCCATATTCTCCAAAGAAGAACCTACCATATTCTCTAATGAAGAACGCGCTACCTCCAGTGTGGGACGTCTTCAATGATGAAAAATCGATGTCCATCCTTCCCTCATCATTGACGTCAACAAACCTTCGAGGTAGGGGTGTGTTTCTTATTGTTAATTGTTAATTTTCCTCTCATGTTGAATCACCTTACTTGAGCCTCTTACTACCGCTCTAATTCAGAGGGTACGGGCCAAACAAACATGGCCCGACCCCTCCGAAAATCTAATGTTTCTTTTGTGTTATTTGCAATGGAGGAGGACAGCGACTGACACTGGTGGGGCTCGGGAACGGCGGTAGGCACAACGGCCAGCCGCAATGAAGGCGGAGGTGCAACCACACTGTCGGAGAAGATTCGTGGCCCATCGGTCGCGGTAGTGGATAGAGGGTGGCTGGTGCTTCGGTCGTCCGTGGAAGCATGAGTGGCGCAATCGCGCGCTACCGTCGGAGCAAGGGGCTACGGCCCATCTGGCATCGGTGGATGGTGGAAGGCGGATGGCGTTCGGCCGGCCACAAACGGGCGGCACATGACGCCCCCCCCCCCTCAGAGGAGAAGGGTCCAGTTGTTTTGGCCAGCCAAGATAGACTGAGCGGGACCCGCGGTGGGTCTCGCGTGAGTCATGGCGACCAAACGACATCGACCATTCGGTGATTGAGGCAGGGGGTGTGCGACTCCACCTCACATGCAGCCAGGCGGGGCTGCCCAGGCCGGACCGCCTAGCACGGGTCGGGCCGCCCGCCATGGGTCGGGCCACCCAGCAGGCCGGGTCGGACCCAACGGGCCAGGTCGACCCGAACCGGTTCGGGTTGGCCCAGGCCGGGTCGGTCCACCTAGGTCAGACATGACCCGGACTAATTTCTACCCATTCTACACTATCGGCCATAACTTTGGCATCGGGTGTCTGTTTGATGAACCATCTACGGAGCTGGAAACCTTGGAGCGAGATGGTCATTTTGGTATACCCCACTTGAGATTTGGATAAAGTTGGGGTATGGTTGGGTTGGATCGAGCATGAATCCAACCAGTCCCTTGGGAATAAAAGGCTAATAACATATAGACCGGGTATCCGTTTGACGCACCGTCTATTGAGTTGAGACCCCTATGAAGTGGCGGTCCTTTGGGATACTTCTTCGAGGTACTTTGTGGAAGTTGTAGTATCAACCAGTGGCTTGAGGAGTGGACCCTCCCAGAGACAATCAAGCTTAGTGTAGAAACCCTATAGTTGACTGTGACATGAGAAAGGGATCCTCTATGGGTCTGTGATTGAGGGTCCCACATGGATCCGCACTAGAAATCCATACGGGACTACTCTAGGATCCTATGTGGGTCTGATGATGTACTAGGATCATGTGTGGTTCTAATGATGTACTAGGATCCTCTGTGGGTCTGATGATTTACTAAGATCCTGTGTGGGTCTGATACTATACTAGGATCATATGTGGGTCTGATGATGTACTATGATCTTGTGGGGGTCTGTGATTTAGGATCCTTCATGGTTTTACCTCTTAACAGAGTAATATGATTCAGTGGTTACATCTAATCATCTCTACTACTGTACCTAAGATATACCTAGTGTGATCTTAGTCTGTACCTTGTGGTCTTTAGCTTTGTGGTGATACTTTTGTGGTATTCTTCTATATGGTGTACCTGTGTGGTACTTTCTTTCCTGGTAATACCTTGGTGGTATTATTCCGTGTGGCGTACATGTGTGGTACTTACCTTCATGGTATTCCTTCCTTTGTGAAACATTTTAGTTTTGGGCTTTTGAGTTGGACCCTAATTTTCCTCATGATTGAGATGGGTATACTTGATAACTTAGGTATATGTATGGGAATATACCTAAGTAGGGTTTTCAGTTGATTTCATGTTGTGTGGTCATCCTTTGTGGATTTTGTGAGACCTTTAGGGTCTCGGGGTCCCTACTGAGTATCGTTATACTCGCCCCAACACGGGATATGCCCGCACCTTGTTGTGTTTGGGGTAGACGACAGATAGTGCTGACTGAGGACGAGAGTATCGGGACTGGAGGTAGCTCAGAGGTGGACATTAGACGAGCCATACCGTAGAGATGGTCGTTCGAGATCTGTACATGCCCTTCAGGTAGGATCCTTGGAGGGTGTTCACAGGAGTTGTTTCAGTTTACTTGTACCTTTCAGTATTCTTGTACTTTCCGGTTGGACTTATATTCGGGACCCTTTTTACTTACTGTACACACCCTTTTTGCTATTCAGTTTACTCATGTCTATATTTTTTGTGTTCTTGGTTTCATGAGTTTACAGATTATAAAGGAAATGTCTTCCCAGTTTTAGGGATTATGCCTTTTGGTGCTAGTCGCCATCCCCTGGCCTATGGAAGGCGGGCTTGGGGTGGTCACGACTTGGGCCCTGGGGGATCGGTCATGAAAAATTGGTATCAAGGGAGTCGTTTCTACCATAGAACATATGACTATAATATTTTAATGACAATAGTGTTAAGTGTAGTGAGTGTGGTTATTAGTTTAGGGAATCCTGTGTTGGTGTGGCGGCCGACGTATCCATACAATAGGACCCTGACTTCTGATTTCCAACTTAGTACAAGAAAACACTGATTGTGTGTGTGTTTTCGAGAGTTTTCTTTGTAATCTATTTGAGTCAGCTCACCAGGTATAACTTATTGACAGTGGCGCACCTGTTTCTTTTCAGGATGCATCCACGTAGACAACCAGCTAGGGTTCCGGGTATAGTACATGATGATAGCCCACCGAGCGATGAGGCCTCGATGTGGGACCCTCTTTCAGCAGAGGCACCAGCGGAGGCACCGGTGGTACCATTACCCATTGGTCCACCGATGCCACCAACCCCAACAGGATAGGGTGAGTGCCGCTTGAGTGCATTGCACAAGTTCCAGTGCCTGAGGCCACCCAGGTTTAGGGGAGAGATGGACCCCCAGGTAGCTAAGGATTGGCTGGAGGCTGTGGTGAGAGTCTTCTGACTGGTAGGGACACCAACTGATCTCAAGGTGATCTTTGTCGCCAGTCTTCTTCTGGAAACAGTAGGTAGATTGTGGAGCTTGATGCTCTAGGTTCACGATGATGTGACGCTTCTCTGGGCAGACTTCAAGAGCCTGTTTCAGGAAGAGTTTTTTCCAGCGACTCTTCATGCAGTGTGCATACAAGAACTTCTTCATCTGTAGCAGGGAAGCATGATTGTGGCTCAGTACTCAGTGAGGTTCACCGATCTCTCACGCTACTCCACTGATACGGTGTGGGGGGCCAAACCTTTGAGTAGGGACTTAGGTGGGAGATCAGGGCTTCGATGATTTCTCTCAGCATCCCGACGCAGACAGGGGGTGTTAGAGAGAGCCCTATTAGTGGAGAGTTTCCTTACTGAGTAGTCACCAGCAGTGACACCCACCACAGAACATCACATAGTAGAGTCTTTTTCAATTGGTAGCATATAGATGTCACAGATTTCCAAGAGGACCAGACCTATAGGTGGATGACTGCATGACTTAGGATTAGTTGTGCGGGGTGCAGGAGATAGAGCCAGTCATGCAAGGAGCAGGCGGTGTTTCACATGCAGCGGGCAGGGTCACATGGATCATGACTGTCTGACCCTCCATATAGAGGATAATTAGACAGTCAAAGGACTGACCAAGCAGAGAAAAAGGTTTGACTAATGAGGTACGTGGGGAGCATGCAGACGTAGAAGAGGAGATGGTCGTGTAGTTGGCAGTGGTAGACGATTCGAGGTGTTACGCCACCACCACCAAGTGATCCACTACGACCACAGGGAGCAGGTGGATAGGGGAGAGCTTAGCTCCAGGTAGTTGAGGCCTATGACCATGGTGCTCTAGAGATGATACGAGGTACGATCTATGTCTACTCCACCTTAGATACAGTACTTATATACATAGGTTCCAGCCATTCTTTTATTTCCACTACCCTCGTTTGGATCTCGGAGATTCCAACGGAGCCTTTGGCTCGATCCTTATGGATAGAGACTCCTATGAGAGCGAATTCGACAATTACGCACTAGTGTTGGCAGTGTGAGATTACTCTAGGAGGTGAGAGATTCGGCTGGGATCTCCTAGTAGTGGAGTCGAGGCCTTATGATGTCATCTTGGGTATGAATAGGTTATCTATAGTCCATACTCAGATTTACTGTATTAGGCACAAAGTGCGGTGTGTCCACACAGATGGGACCAGGTTTACCTTCACCGGCAAGAAGGGAGCCTTTGCAGCATAGGATGGACTTACCAGGAGGAGAGTGGAATCGATCACTCATCAGTTGGCTAGCCTTACCCTCAGAGCGGTTGATGTGGAGAGTCTGAGCTGTCCTGTAGTGGTTGACCAGTACATGGATGTCTTCCCTGGTGATGTTTTGGGTCTACCTTCTTGAAGAGAAGTTGACTTTTACATTGAATTTTACCTCGGGATGACACTGATATCTACACCAGCGTATCAAATGTCTTCCCTGGTGATGTTTTGGGTCTACCTTCTTGAGGCTTTGTGTTGACTATCGGTGCTTGAACCAAGTGATCATGAAGAACAAGTACCCACTCCCAACAATTGACGACCTCTTTGATCAGCTGAAGGGAGCATGGTGGTTCTCGAAGATAAACCTCACATCAGGCAATCACCAGCTCAGAGTGTGAGATGAGGATGTGCAGAATATGACTTTCAGATGTCGGTATGGCCATTATGAGTTTTTGGTCATGCCATTTGGTGTGACAAACAATCCATCAATGTTCATGGGACTCATGAACATGATCTTTCATCCATACCTTGATCACTATGTAGTAGTCTTCATCGATGACATTCTGATCTACTCGGCTACTAAGGAGGAGCATTCCTATCATTTACAGATAGTTCTGGACACACTCTGGGAGCACTAGATCTATGGTAAGATCTCGAAGTTCTAGTTCTGGATCCGAGAGGTTCACTTTCTGGGACACATCATCTCAGAGACTGGAGTTGTAGTGGATCCAGCGATGATTGAGGCTATACTTTCTTGGGAGCTGCCTAGGAGTGTGACAGAGGTATGAAGATTCTTGGGTTTGGCTGGATACTACCGAAGGTTTGTTCCAGATTTCTCCATAGTTGTAGCACCTTTATCAGCATTGACGAAGAAGGTTCAACCCTTCGTTTGGTCGGAGAGATACCAGCAGAGTTTTCAGGAGCTGAGGCAGAGGCTGACTAGTGCCCCCATCTTGAGGCTACTGGAGGAGGGCGTAGAGTACGTAGTCTACTACGACGCATCAGGGACCGGGCTCGGATGTGTCCTGATGCAGGAGAGAGCAGTGATCGCATATGGTTCTCAACAGCTAAGACAGCACAAGTAGAAATACGCTACCCATGACCTGGAGTTAGTAGCAGTGGTCTTCACCTTAAAGATGTGGCGACATTACTTCATGGGCGAGCATTTTACATTCTAATCGGATCAAAAGTGTCTCAGGTATATATTCTCTTAGAAGGACCTGAACCTGAGACAGCGACGTTGACTTGAGTTCCTCCAGGACTATGACTTAGATATATTCTATAATCCTGGGAAGGGGAAAGTTGTAGCAGATTCACTCAGCAAGAGATCTGGTATACAACTGCTAGGTGACGAGACGGAGCAGCTGTCCACTTTTTATATATCCTTTGTGGGTCGAGATTGAGAAGATTTTCTTTAGTCTCTTATAGTCACTCCCCCACTTCTTCAGTGATTCAGGGAGGTGCAGTGTGGGGACGCTGACTACAAGGCTCGATGTGCTCAGATATCCATAGGATAGGCACCTGATGAATTTTATGAAGGTGGGGAGAACGATATCCTCTTCAGAGGAAGTACCATGGAACCAGTGTCTCTTTAGGAGGATGTGTTGAGAAAGTTCCACACATCCCTTCTAGCGGTACATCCAGGAGTGGTGAAGATGTACCAAGATCTCCGAAGATAGCACTGGTGGCCGGGAATGAAGAAGGCAGTAGCAAAGTTTGTCTCTCGGTGCCTCACTTGTTAGCAAGTGAAGGCGGATTATTAGGTACCAACAGGATTGGTTCATCCTTTAGAGGTCCCAGAGTGGAAGTGGGATGGGATATCCATGGACTTCATTATAGGACTTCCACATACATCTAGGGTTCATGATTATATCTGGGTGATCGTCGACCGACTCACCAAGTCGGCCCACTTCCTACCAATCAGAGATCAGGGTTCAGTAGAGATCTTGGGACGCCTATATTTGCAGGAGATTGTGCGGCTACATGGAGTAACCTCAAAAATTGTCTCCAATCATGATACACATTTCACTTCTCATCTATGGAAGGGGTTGTAGGAGGCTTTTGGGATGCAGCTTCATTTGAGTACCGCCTTCCATCCTCAGACAGATGTCCAGACTGAGCGGACCATTCAGACCCTCGAGGACATGTTGCGTGCTTGCGTCCTCGACTTAGTTTGTATTTGTGAGGATCACATGCCTTTGGTTGAGTTTTCATACAACAAAAGCTATCACTCCACCATTTGGATGGCACCTTTCGAGGCATTGTACAACCGACCTTACAGATCGCCTTTGTGCTGGATTGACCCAGGGGAGTTAGCACTAATGGGACCAAATATGGTATGGGCTACCACAGAGAAGGTGCAAATCATCTAGGATTGGATGAAGACTACACAGAGTAGGCATAATTCCTATGCTGATAGGAGATGGAGACCTTTGGTGTTCGAGGATGGTTACCACGTCTTCCTACGGGTCTCACCCTTATGAGGTTTACGGAGATTTGGCTGGAGTAGTAAGTTATCTCTAAGGTTTGTTGGATCCTTTTAGCTCCTCAGCAGAGTTGGAAAGGTGTCTTACCACTTAGCACTTCCCCCTCAGTTGCACTGGGCGCACGACGTCTTCCATGTATCCTAGCTGAGAAGATACGTCCATGATCCTACCCACTTCATCAACCACGACGAGCTGGACATTGATGATGGGGAGACGTTTGTGGAGGTTCCAGTCGATATTGATGATCAATAGGAGAGATTCATTCATGGGAGATTGATACCTTTGGTGCGTGTACATTGGAAGTATGAGAACCTCTAGGAGAGCACATGGGAGTGGGAGGCTCAGATTCGTGCTCAGTACCCCCACTTGTTTACCTAGTTTTGTGATGTAGCTTTCAAGGACGTAAAGCCCTGAGGTGGGAAGAATGTAAAGAATCATAAATTCCATGTAATTTTTTTTAATTATATGGGAATTTTACAAGTCCACTAAAATTGAAGGCGCATGATTCTGAGGCCCGGAGTTCTTGGAATGAAATTCAGAACTTTTTTTAGGTACGTTCAGTAAACGTGCGAGTGGGTTTTGTAACTTTTGAACTGATGCTCGGAATTGAAATCTGAGGACATCGTTGAACTCGTACCACTGGTATTCTATCAAGGAGACCTTAACTGCGACCGTAGTTGGTCGAGGGTGAAATATAGTTTTTGTTCTTTTTCGTGGAAACAAAAATAAAATAAACTTTTATTTCATGTATATAACCTCCTTTTTGAATGCTTGGTTGTGGGGACTACCTAAGGTAGAAAAACCCCCCCAATTTAAATCCATGGTGGTGGGGACCACCCGAACCCCTCTTAATTGGTGGGGGGACCTCTCAACTCCCCATTAATTGATTCTTCAATTTATTATACCTATGAATTGTGCCAACAAATTAAATTGATAAACTTAATTTAATTTGGGTCGGCACCTCACTTGTTTTTTTTGGGAAATCATTGGATAAAGGGATAACTTTGGAGGATCATTCTCTCCCAACAAAGAACGCGCCATATTCTCTAATGAAGAACGTGCCACCTCCAATGTGGGACGTCTTCAACGATGAAAAATCGACGTTCGTCCATCCCTCCTCGCCGACGTCAATAAACCTTCCAGGTAGGGGTGTGTTTTCGATTGATCGTCATTAATTATCCTCTCACGTTGAATGACCTACCTTGAGCCACTTGCTACCACTCTAACGTAGAGGTTACGGTCCAAATGAACATGGCCTGACCCTCTCTATAAATCTTGTGGTTCTTTTAGTGTTTTTCGCAATGGAGGAGGACGGCGACCGACACCGGTGGGGATCGGGAATGGAGGTCGGCACCACGGTTGGCTGCGACGAAGGCGGCGGTGTGACCGCACCTCCGAAGAAGATTTGCGGCCCATCGGCCATAGCGGTGGAAAGAGGTAGGCATGTGCATCGACCGTCCACGGAAGCACAGGCGGCGCGACCGCACGCCACCGTCGGAGCAAGGGGTCGCGGCCCGCCTGGCTGCGACAGATGGTGGAAGGCGGTCGGCGTTTAGCTGGTCGCGGAGGGGCGGCGCATGACGTGCCGAGGGAAGGAGAAGGGGTCGGCCGTTTTGAACGATTGAGCTAGAACGAGCGGGACCAACGGTGGGTCCTACATGTTGTTTGGAGACTGAACAGCTTCAACTGTTCGGTGATTGAGGAAAGGGGCGTGTGACTCCTCCCCCCCCCCCCCCCCCGCATGCGGCCCAGTTAGGCCACCCGGCATGGGCCGGGCTGCCCAGCGCGGTCCAGGTTGTCCCAAACTGGGTCGGGTCACACTAGGTCGGGTTGGTCAGACTAGGTCAGACTAGACCCAGACCAGTTTCAACCCATTCCACACTTTTGGCCATAACTTTGGCACCGGGTGTCTGTTTGATGAACCTTCTATAGAACCAAAAACCGTGGAGAGAGACGGTCCTTTTGGTATATCCCAATTGAGATTTGGATAAAGTTGGGGTATGGTCACGTTGGATCGAGCACAAATCCAACCAGGACGTCAGGACTAAAAGTCTAATAACTTACAGACCGAGCGTCCTTTGACGCACTGTCTGTTGCATTGAGAACCATATGACGTGGTATTCCTTTGGGATACTTTTTCGAGGGACTTTGTGGTAGTTGGAGTATCGACTGGTGGCTTGAGGAGAGGACCCTCCCGGAGACAAGAAAGCTTAGTGCAGGAACCTTGTAGCTGGCTGTGACATGAGAAAGGGATCCTCTGTGGGTCTGTGTGTCGCGAACCATTCCCCAGGGCTCGTGTCGTGACTACCCCAAGTCTGCCTTCCTAAGGCCATGGGTTGGAGACTAGCACCAAATGTGTAATTCCCTAAAACTGGTAAGGAATTTCCTTTATAACCTGTAAACACACACAAAAGCAAGCACACAGCTGGAAAAAACACCAACTAAACTGTATCAAGAGAGTGCTGAAACAAAAAGGGGCCAGTATACAAGACCAACTGGAAAGCACAAGTACAATAGAAATGAAATATAGATGAAAGAAAAAGGAAGAAAGCTACTAGATCGTCCTCTGGAGTTCCTACCTGAAGGGTCGGTACAGATCGCCTCCTCATCACTCCACATCTGTCCACCTACTCCATGTACCAACAAGTTGTATGGTCCACCTATGGGTATCATCCAGTCCTGGTACTCTCAGCCTTAGTCAGCAATGTCTGTCATCTGCGTCCAACAGAACAAGGTGCGGGTATAGCCTGTGCATGGGTGAGTATAATGATACTCAGTAGGGACCCCGAGACCCTTATGGTCTCTAAAAATCCACCAAGGATAAACCATAAAGAATTAAATCAGCAGATAGACCTACTTAGGTATATGCCCATACATATACCTAAGTTATCAAGTGATCTATATCAATTATGAGGAAAACATAGAAAAACTGACTCAACTCAACCAGGATTTTATTCACATTATCAAAACCTCAGTTGCTGGAGAACTCCTCCACTATCGAGTACAGTGGGCCTTCTGCGACACCAAGTTCTCTTCCCACTAACCTTGTACTACTGAGGTACTCCTCCTATCGAGTACCGTCGATCTACCGCGTCACCAAGAGCACTCCCCACCATGGTTCTTCCACATCACCAAGCATGCTCCCCCTCGTAGTCTGTTGAGGTACTCCTCCTATCGAGTACTGTGGGTCTGTTGCGACACCAAGGGGCTCCCCACTGTGGGTCTTCCACGACACCAAGGCACTCCCCACTGGGCTATTAGAGTCACTCTGAGTCAAAACGGTCAGTAGTCGTCATGTCTCAGTAAGCTACTATGTCTCTGCACTAAGCTCGCTCGTCTCCGGGAGGATCTGCTCCATGAGCTACTGGTCGATACTCCAACTATCATGAAGTCCCATGAAGAAGTATCTCAAAGTTCTTCCACGTCATAGGGGTCTCAACGCAACAGATGGTGCGTCAATCAAACGTCTGGTCTGTGAGTTATTAGTCATTTAGTCCCGGGGGCCCGGTTGGATTTGTGCTCGATCCAACATGACTATTTCCCATCTCAAAACAAAACTCCAGTGGAGTATAATCAAACGGACCGTCTCGGTCCATGATTTCCAGCGGCACTAACGGTTCGTCAAACTGACGTCCGGTGCCAAGGATATGGCCAAAAGAAAGTAAAGGGTCGTAATGGACCTGGGTCTGGTCCGACCCGGTCGGACCGACCCAGCCTGACCCATTAGGTCTGGCCTGGCCCATTGGGAGGGATAGCATGTTGGGTTCGGCCCAGCCCGTTGGGGAACACCCAACAGGCCGCGAGGGGCTGCGGAGAGTCGTGGGGGCATGGACCGGCTGCGAGGGTGCGGACCGGCCACACGGGCGCGGACCAGCTGTAGATCGGTGCGAGGGCGGTTCGGCCCGGAGGACGCCATGTGGCCGACTCCGCTCGGAGGGTTCCATGAGGGTGGCTCAGCCCGGGGCGTGGGGCTGGTTCGGCCAGGGCACCGTGGGTGCATGCCGGTTCGACCGGGGGCGCCACGAGGGGCGCGGGAGGCTGGTTCTGCCGGGGCACTGCAAGGGGCGCGGGAGGATGGTGGGAAGCACGAGCCAGGGCGGCAAGGAGGACTGGCAGTGGCGTGGCTGGTTCAGCCTACGGGTGGAATGGACGGAGGGGCTCAGGCGGAGGGTGGCACGAGCCGACGGGCGGCACGGCTGGGGCGGCTCGGCCGATGGGTGGCGTGAGCCGGCGGCACGGGGCATGTTCGGCCCAGGAGGCTAGAGCGCTAGGGGGGTGGCATGGGTCGCGGTGGTCGTGGGTGATGGTGTCGTTGCCTTAATCGCCTTCTTCTCCTTCCTTCATTCTGAAGAACACCGCAAAGAAGAATGGAGGAGGGGTCGGGCCATGTTGGTTTAGCCTGCACCCTCCGGGTTTAGAGTGGTAGCAAACAGTTCACAAGAACGAAGTAAAGAACGTCCACCATGATATTCTGTAATTTAATCATTCCCAATCCCGCACAAAAGAATAAGGGAGTACCTGGAAAGTGGAAAACAAATATAATTAAACCCCTACCTCGGGTTGGTACGTCGACGGAGTCGCAGGGAAGAATACGAATCATTGGGAAAAAGATGGACGTCGGTGTCATCGACATTTTCCTCGATCGTCAATTTGTGTGTTGGTTCGCCATAGCCGAAGACATCCGACGTTAGAGGAAATCTCGAGGAATAATGTTGAAGTAGTTTGGTGTTCTTCATTTGAGAGAGCGTTCTTTGTTGGAGAGTGTGTTCTTCATTGGAGAGCATAATCCTCCAAGTTTTGGGTGTTGCGTCATTCTACTAGCACTTTGTCGCTTGGTGAAGCTGTCCCAAATCCTCCTCCTAAGCTCCATATAAATATGATAGGGGGAAGGTAGGTAACGATCGTGGAATTTATAATGGTACCTTTATTAGGAACCTTCCTAAATTCCAAAGATGTTGTTACTTAATTTAAAAATGGGTCAAGCCAATTAACTAAGTTGGAACAATTAATGGTATGGGTGTTGGCACAATTAATGTGGAGGAAGTCAAGAGGATCCTCCACATTAATGAGGGGGGTTGAGAGTTTCCCTCAATTAAAGGGGGGTTTAGTCCCAGGTGGTCCCCACCACCATAACCTCTCATGGGAGGTTATGGTTCGGGTGGTCCCCACCACCATAACCTCTCATGGGAGGTTAAGGTCTAGTGGTCCCCACATCCAACTTCCACATGGAGGTTTAGTTCTGATGGACCTCACTTCCAACTTCCACATGGAGGTTTAACAAACTAAATAAAAATAAATCTACACAACTTTATTTTTATTTTATTCATTCATGAAAAACCCCAAAAACTAAATTTCACCCTCGACCATCTACCATCGAGGTGAAAGTATCATTAAGAAAATATAGGCACTACGAGTTCAACAGTGCCCTCATATTTCAGTTCCAAACACCGGTTCAAAAGTTATAAAAACTTGCTCGTACGTTTACTGAATGTAGCCGAAATAAAATTTCATAAATTCATTACAAGAAATCCGGGCCTCGAAATCACGCACCGTCAATTTTCATGGACTCGTAAAATTCCCATGTATTTAAGAAAAAAATTACACGGAAATTCTGGGTCTTTACATTCTCTTCACCTCAGGGATTTGCATCCCCGTAAGCCACAACTCAAACTAAGAGAGCAAGTAGGGGTACTGAGCACGCATCTGAGCCTCCCGCTCCCATGTGCTCTCCTAGAGGTTCTCATGCTGCCAGTGAACGTGTAACAGAGGTATCAACCATCCACGAAGGACCCTCTCCTGTCGATCCTCAATCTCTACTGGAACCTCTGTAAAAGTCGCTCCATCATCGACATCCAGCTCACCATGGTCAATGATGTGAGAAGGATCATGCACGTATCTCCTCATCTGGGATACGTGGAAGACATCATGCATCTGGTGCAACAGAGGTGGAAGATCTAAGATATAAGCCACCTCGTCAACTCTACTGAGGAACTGAAAAGATCCAATGAACCTCAGAGATAACTTGTCTCCTCGGCCAAATCTCTATAAACCTCGTCGGGGTGAGACCTGTAGAAAGACGTGATCACCATCCTCGAACTCCATAGGTCTCCATATCCTGTCAGAATACTACTTATGCCTGCTCTGTGTAATATTCATCCACTCCTGGATGATCTGAACCTTCTCTGTGGTAGCCCGTAACATCTCTGGTCCCACTAGTGCTGACTCCCATGGGTCAATCCAGCACAAAGGTGATCTGCAAGGTCACCCATATAATGCCTCAAAAGTTTTCATCCCAATGGTGGAGTGATAGTTGTTGTTGTATGAAAACTCCACCAAAGGTAAGTGATCCTCCCATCTGCGACCGAAGTCGAGGACACAAGCACACAACATGTCCTCAAGGGTTTGAATGGTTTTCTCAGTCTGACCATCCGTCTGAGGATGGAAGGCGGTGCTAAAATGATGATGTGTCTCGAAAGCCTCCTGTAACCACTTCCATAGCTGGGAAGTAAAACTTGTATCACGATCGGAGAAAATATTCATGTGTACTCCATGTAGCCTCACAACCTCCTATATATAGAGGCGTCCAAAGCTCTCTACTGAACCCTGATCTCTGGTCGGAAGGAAGTGGACCAACTTGGTGAGTCGGTCGACGATCACCCAGATAGAGTCATGAACTCTGGATGTACATGGAAGTCCTATCATGAAATCCATGGATATCCCATCCCACTTCCACTCTGGGACCTCTAAAGTCTAAACTAAGTCTGCTGGTACCTGATGCTCCGCCTTCACTTGCTGACAAGTGAGGCACCGAGAAACAAACCCTACAACTACTTTCTTCATTCCCAGTCACTAGTACTATCATTGGATATCCTAGTACATCTTCGCCACTCTTGTATGTACCACTAGAGGGTATGTGTGTAACTCCCTCAATACTTCCTCCTAAAGTGACATTGGGACCATGGTATGTCCTCTAAAGAGGATTACGTGCTCCCCACCTTTAGAAAGTTAATCAGGTGCATGTCCTGTGGATATCTGGGCACGTCATATCTCGCAGTCAATGTCCCCATGCTACGTCTCCCTGACTCGCTGAAGAAGTGGGAGAGTGACTATAAGAGACTGAAGGAAGGCTACTCCATCTCTATCCACAAAGGATATCTGTAAACCGACCAGTTTCTCCATCGCCTCACCTAGCAGTTGTATACCAGATCTCCTGCTGAGTGCATCTAAAACATCATTCCCCTTCCCAGGATTATAGACTATCTTGAAGTCATATTCCTAGAGGAACTCAAGCCAACGTCACTATCTCAGGTTCAGGTCCTTCTGAGAGAAGATATACCTGAGACTCTTGTGATCAAAGTACACAGTAAAATGCTTTCCCATTAGATAGTGTCGCCACAACTTCAAGGTTAAGACCACTACTGATAACTCCATGTCATGGGTGGTGTAGTTATTCTCATGTTGTCTCAGTTGGAGAGAAACATATGCGATCACTACTCACTCCTGCATCAGGACACATCTGATTCTGGTCCCTGATGCATCGCAGTAGACTACGTACTCTACGCCTTCCTCTGGAAGCCTCAAGATGGGGGAACTAGTCAGCATCTGCCTCAACTCCTGAAAGCTTTGTCGGCATCTCTCTAACCACACAAAGGGTTTCCCCTTCTTAGTCAAGGATGATAGTGGTGCTGCAACTATGGAGAAGTATGGCACAAATCTCCTGTAGTATCTATCCAAAACCAGGAAACTTCATACCTCCATCACACTCCTAGGTGGCTCCCAAGAATGTACCACCTTATTATTCACTGGATCCACTGCAACTCCAGCCTCCGAGATGACATGTCCTAGAAAGTTAACCTCTTGGATCCAGAACTAACACTTTGAGAGCTTACCATAAATATGGTGCTCTCGAAGTGTGTCTAATACTACCCACAAATGATATGCATGTTCCTCCTCAGTAGCCGATTATACTAGAATGTCGTAAATGAAGACCACTACAAAGCAATCAAGGTAATGCTAAAATATCTTGTTCATGATTTCCATGAACACTGCTAGAGCATTGGTTACACTGAATGGCATAACCAAGAACTTGTAGTGGCCGTACTGACATCTGAAAGCCATCTTCAGCACATCCCCATCCCAAACTCTGAGCTGGTGATAGCCTGATCTGAGGTCTATCTTTGAGAACCATCATACACCCTTAAGCTGATCAAAGAGGTCCTCAATCCTTGGGAGTAGGTACTTGTTCTTCACGGTCACCTAGTTCAGGTGCCGATAGTCAACACAAAGTCTCAATCTCCCGTCTGCCTTCTTAGCAAACAGAATCGGGGCTGCCCAGGGAGAAACACTGGGCCGGATGAATCCCTTCCCCTACAAGTCCTATAGTTGTACCCGTATCTCACAAAGCTCTGCGGGAGCCATCCGATATAATGGTGTAGATATCAGTTTCGTCCCAGGGTACAGGTCAATGTTAAAGTCCACCTCCCTGTGAGGAGGTGGACCTGGGACATCATCAGGGAAAACATTCGTATACTGGTCCACCACTACAAGATAATTCAGACTCTCCACATCAACTGCTCTGAGGGTAAGGTAAGCCAACTGATGAGTGATTGGCTGCACCCTCCGCCAAGTAAGTTTGTCATGTACTGCAAAGGATCCCTTCTCACCAGTGAAGTTAAACATGGTCTCATCTATGCAGACACACCATACTTTGAGCCTAATATAGTCAATATGAGAACCGACTATAGATAACCAGTCCATACCCAAGATGATGTTGTAAGGCCTCGACGCCGCTACTAGGAGATCCCGACCAAAGATCTAGCCTCCTAGAGTAAGCTCACACTGCTGGCACTACTGCATAATCATCGAATCTTCTCCTGTAGGAGTCTCTAGATGTAAGGATAGAGCCAACGGCTCATTCAGAATCTCCGAACTCCAAACGAGGGCAGTGGAAATGAAAGAATTACTGGCACATGTGTCTATAAGTACTGCAGTTATGGTGTAGTAGACACAGATCGTATCTCATATCATCTCCAGAGCACCATGATTGTAGGCCTCAGCTGCTTGGAGCTGAGATCTCCCATGTCCTCCTGCTCCTTATGGTTGGGTTGGAACTCATAGTGGTGGTGGTAGTATCACCTCAAAACGTCTCCCACTTCTAGCAGCACGACCAGCTCCTCAGCCACGTCCTCCTGCTCCATGCGGACCACCTCGATTTAATATTTGTCTCTGCCTAGGCAGTCCTTTGACCGTCTTCTGATCATCCGAACAGCGGGTCAGACAGTCACGAGCCATGTGACCCTACCCACCATATGTGTAGCACTACCCGCTCCGGACATGTCTCGCTCTACTTCGGGTGCCCCTCACAACCGATCTTGAGTCATGTGGTCGTCCACCTGTAGGTCTAGTCCTCTTGGACCTCTATGACATTTTTCTGCTGTCAGCTACAGAAGACTTTGCTACGTGTCGACTGGTGGTGGATCTCACTGCTAGAGACTGCTCAGCAAGGAAACTCTCCACTAGGAGGGCTCTCTATAACACCCACGCCTACGTCGGGATGTTGAGTGAGACCATCGAAGCTTTGATCTCGCACCTGATCCCCTGATCGAAGGTCTG
Source organism: Viscum album (assembly GCA_963277665.1). NCBI lineage: Eukaryota > Viridiplantae > Streptophyta > Magnoliopsida > Santalales > Viscaceae > Viscum > Viscum album. Next base: position 212,262,084 of record OY728123.1, read on the forward strand.
GGCCCTGAATAAAGGGTCCCACACCATATCGGTGGAGTAATGTGAGAGGTCAGTGAACCTCACTGAGTATTGAGCTATAGTCATGATGCCCTACTGCAGATGAAGTAGCTCATGAATGCGCACTGCGCGAAGAGTCGCTGGGACAAACTCTTCCTAAAACAGGCTCTCAAAGTCTGCCCAGAGGAGAATCACCTCATCATGAACCTAGAGAATCAAGCTCCACCATCAACCTGATGCTTCCTGTAGAAGGCTAGCAGCAAGGTTCGCCATGAAATCAGTTGGTGTCCTTACCAATCAGAAAACTCTCACCATGACCTCCAGCCAATCTTCAGCCGCCTGTGGGTATGTCTCTCCCCTGAACCTGGGTGGCCTCTGGGGTTGGACCTCATGCAACGCGCTCAATCGACATGCACCATCTTCTACTGGGGCTGGGGGCATCAATGGTCTAATGGGGAATGGTACCATTGGTGCCTCTACTAGAAGAGGGCCCTACACCAAGGCATCATCACTCGATGGGTGATCTTTGCATAAAACTCTCGGAACTCTAGCCGGCTGTCTGCATAGAGGCATCTTGAAAGAAACAGGTGCACTACGGTCAAAAAGGTTAAACATGGTGAGATGACCTGGTGAGATGACTTAAATGAAACTTTTGAAAACACACATGCAATCAGTGTTTTCGTGCACTAAGTCGGAAATTAGAAGTCAGGGTCCCGGTATATTGATAAGTCGGCCGCCACACCAACATTGGACTCCCTGAACTAAAAACCACACTCACTACCCTTAACACTATTGCTTCATAGAAAAGAAAGATCAGAGTCCTAAGTTCTATGGTAGAACTGACTCCTCTGATACCAATTTGTCACGAACTGTTCCCCGAGGCCTCTGTCGTGACTACCCCAAGCCCGCCTTCCATAGGCCAGGGGCTAGAAACTAGCACCGAAGGCATAATTCTCTAAAACTGGGAAGACATTACCTTTATAAACTATAAACACACACACAAGAAAGCACACTGCTGGATGAAACACCAAGTAAACTGTATCAAAAGAGTGCTGAAAGAAAAAGGGTCTAGAATAAAAGCCCAACTGGAAAGTACAAGTACAACAGAAATGTAATACAACTGAAAGAAAAAGTAATGAATCTATTGGATCGTCCTCCGGGGTTCCTACTTGAAGGGTAAGTACAGATCGCCTCCTTAACACTCCACGTCCGTCCGTCTCCTCCATGTAACGAAAAGTCATATGGTCCAACTCTAGGTACCGTCCAGTCTTGGTACTCTCAGCCTCAGTCAGCGGTGTCTGTCGTCTGCATCCAACACAATAAGGTGTGGGCACAGCCCGTGCAGGGGTGAGTATAACGATACTCGGTAGGGACTCTAAGACCCTCAAGGTCTCTTAAAATCCACCAAGGATAAACCACAATGAATAAAATAAACAGATAACCCTACTTAGGTATATTATCATACATATACCTAAGTTATCAAGTGATCCATCTCAATCACGAGGAAAACACAGAAAAACTGACTCAGCTCAACCAGGATTTTATTCACATTATCAAAACCTCAGCTGCTGGAAAACTCCTCCTCTATCGAGTATAGTGGGCCTGCCACGACACCAAGCATGCTTCCCACTAACCTTGGACTGCTGAGGTACTCCTCCTGTCAAGTACTGTGGATCTTCCACGTCACCAAGCGTGCTCCCCACCGTGGGTCTGCCACATCACAAAGCATGCTCCCCCTCATAGCCTGCTAAGGTACTCCTCCTGTCGAGTATTGTGGGTCATCCGCGACACCAAGGCGATCCCCATTGTGGGTCTTCTGCGACACCAAGGCACTCCCCAATGGGCTAGTAGAGTCACTCAGAGTCAAAAAAATCAGTAGTCGTCAGGTCTCAGACAGCTACTAGGTCTCCGCACTACGCTCACTCCTCTCTGAGAGGATCTGCTCCACGAGCTACTGGTCGATACTCCAACTATAATGAAGTCTCGTGAAGAAGTATCTCAAAGGTCTGCCACGTCATAGAGGTCTCAACACAATAGACGGCGCGTCAATCGGATGCCTGGTCTGTGAGTTATTAGTCAATTAGTCCCGGGGGCCTGGTTGGATTTGTGCTCAATCCAACCTAACAGTTTCCCATCTCAAACCAAAACTCTAGTGGAGTATAATAAAAGGGACTGTCTCACTCCAAGATTTCCAGCACCTCTGACAGTTCATCAAACGAACGTCCAGTGCCAAGTATATAGCCAAAAGTAAGTAAAGGGTCGTAATGGTCCCTGGTTCGCTCCGACCTAGTCAGACCTAACCATCCCGACACAAACTGAACTGACCCAGTTCGGGTCGACCTAGCCTGACCATTGGGTTCAGCCCGGCCCGCTGGGCCCAACCTCGTAGGCCGCGAGGGGCTGCAGGGAGTCGTGAGGGTGCGGACCGGCCGCGAGTCGGCGCGAGGGAGGTTTGGCCCGGAGGGCACCGTGTGGGAGGCTCGGCTCGAAGGGCGTCGCGAGGGCGGCTAGGCCCGGGGTGCGGGTCCAGTTTGGCTGGGGCACCGCGGGGGCACGTGCCGGCTCGGCCGGGGCATCACGAGGGGCATGGGGGGCCGGTTCGGCTGGGGTGTCGTGAGGGGTGTGGGAGTCCAGTGGGTGGCGCGAGCCAGGGCGGCCCAGAAGACCAGCGGTGGTACTGCCGGTTCGGCTGGCGGGTGGCACGGACGGAGCGGCTCGACCAATGGGTGGCATGGCTGGTGGGTGATGCAGTTGGGGAGGCTCGGTCGGTGGGTGGTGCAAGCCGGCAGTGCGGGGCCAGTTCGGCCCGGGAGTCCAGAGCGCCACGAAGGCGGTGCGGGCCGCGGTGCCCGCGGGTAGTGGTGTCGTTGCTTTCGTCACCTTCGTCGTCTTCCTTCATTCCAAATAACACCACAGAGAAGAACGACGGAGTCGTCAGGCCATCTTTGTTTGGCCCGCACCCTCCACGTTTAGAGTGGTAGCATACGGTTCACAAGAATGAAGAAAATAATGTCATCCATGATCTTCCAAAATTTAATCATTCCCAATCCCGCAAAAGAGAATAAGGGAGTACCTGGAAAGTGGTAAACAAATATCATTAACCCCTACCTTGGGTTGGTACGTCGACAGAGTCGTGGGGAAGAAGATGAATCGTTGGGAAGAAGATAGACCTCAGTGTCATCAGCATTTTCCATGATCGTCAGTTTGTGTGTCGGTTCACCGTAGCTGAAGACATCCTACATCGGAGTAAATCCTGAGGAAGAAGGTCGAAGGAGGTCAGGGTTCTTCGTTGGAGAGCGTGTTCTTCATTGGAGAGCGTGTTCTTAGTTGGAGAGCGTAATCCTCTAAGTGTTGGGCATCGCATCACTTTACCAGCACTTTGTCACTTGGTTAAGTCATCCCAAATCCTCCTCCCAAGCTCCATATATATAGGAGAGGAGGGGAAGGTAGGTAGCAATCGTGGAATTTATGACGGTTCATTTATTAGGAACCTTCCTAAATTCCAATGACGTTGTTACATAATTGGGGGGAAAGCCAATTAACTAAGTTGTCACAATTAATGGTATGTGTGTTGGAACAATTAATGTGGAGGAAGTCAAGAGGCTCCTCCACATTAATGAGGGGGGTTTATGGTTTCTCTCAATTAAAGGGGGGTTTAGTCTCGGGTGGTCCCCACCACTGTAACCTCTCATGGGAGGTTATGGTTCGGGTAGTCCCCACCACCATAACCTCTCATGGGAGGTTAAGGTCTTGTGGTCCCCACCTCCAACTTCCACATGGAGGTTTAGTTCTGGTTGACCCCACTTCCAACTTCCACATGGAGGTTTAACAAACAAAATAAAAATAAAGCTACACAACTTTATTTTTATTTTATTCATTCATGAAAAACCCAAAAACTAACTTTCACCCTCAACCATCTGCCATCGAGGTGAAAGCTTCCTTAAGTGAATATCGGAACTGTGAGTTCAACGGTGCCCTCAGATTTCAACTCTGACCACCGGTTCAAAAGTTATAAAAACCTGCACGTACGTTTACTGAACGTACCTGAACAAAACTTTGGAAATTAATTCTAGGAACTCCAGGCCTCAGAATCACGCACCATAAATTTTCACAGACTCCTAAAATTACCATGTATTTAAGAAAAACTTTTACACAGAAATTCCAGGTCTTTACACTGTGATTGAGGGTCCCACATGGATATGCTCTAGGAATCCATGCGGAACTACTCTAGGATCCTGTGTGGGTCTGATGTTGTACTAGGATCCTGTGTGGGTCTAATGATGTACAAGGATCCTGTGTGGGTCTGATGATGTACTAGGATCATATGTGGGTATGATGATGTACTATGATCCTGTGTGGGTCTGATGCTATACTAGGATCCTGTGTGGGTCCGATGCTGTACAAATATCCCGTGTGGGTCTGTGATTTAGGATCCTTCGTGGTTCTGCCTCTTAATAGAGTAATATGATTTAGTGGTTACATCTAATCATCTCTACTACTATAACTAAGATATACCTGGTGTGAGATGAGTCTGTACCTTGTGGTCTTTACCTTCGTGGTGATACCTTTGTGGTATTCTTATGTGTGGTGTACCTTTGTGGTACTTTTCTTCTTGGAAATACCTTGGTGGTATTCTTCTCTGTGGTGTACCTGTGTGGTACTTACCATCGTGGTATTCCTTACTTTGTGGAACAGTTGATCTTTGGGCTTTTTAGTTGGACCATGTGTTTCCTCATGATTGAGATGGGTATACTTGATAACTTAGGTATATGTATGGGAATATGACTAAGTAGGGTTTTAGTTGATTTCATGTTGTGTGGATATCCTTTGTGGATTTTCTGAGACCTTGAGGGTATCGAGGTCCCTACTAAGTATCGTTATACTCACCCCTGAACGGGATATGCCCGCACCTTGTTGTGTTTGGTGTAGACGACAGACAATGCTAACTAAGGATGAGAGTACCAGTACTGGAGGTAGCTCGGAGGTGGACATTAGACGAGGCATACTGCAGAGACGGTCATTCGAGAGTTGTACCTACCCTTTAGGTAGGATCCTTGGAGAGTGTTCACAAGAGCTATTTCAGTTTTCTTATACCTTTCAGTTTTCTTATACTTTCCATTTGGGCTTGTATTCTAGCCCCTTTTTACTTACTATACACACTCTTTTTACTATTCAGTTTACTCGTGTTCGTATCTTGCTGTGTTCTTGGTTGTGTGAGTTTACATGTTATAAATTCAATGCCTTCCTAGTTTTCGGGATTATGCCTTTCGGTGCTAGTCTCCAGCCCCTGTCCTATGGAAGGAGGGATTGGGGTAGTCACAGCATGGGCCCCAGGGGACGAATCGTGATATTATTATTTATTCTAGAAAGGTGGGGTTAGGTTATCTATGGCTCTAGACTTACTCATGTGGAGATTATCAATTTTATATAATTTTAAACCTTTACATGAATATTTTATGTACCTTATACATTATATTTATTTGGAAATTTTTAAATATATTTGGATTATATTTTTGGTGAGTAACATAAAATTTGAGTTATGTAAAGAGAAATAAATCAATATAGTCTGAACATATTGCTTTAGTAGAAGGAATATGATTATAAAACTAAATCATTATAAGAATTAAAATATAAATTGGAAAACATGAGATAATTTTGTGATAAAAAATCCCCTTAATAATAATCAATGTTAAATTCTTTCTAAATTGGAAATTATCAAAACATATCATTTTTTAAATCTTACCCTAGTCATTAGGTGCCCATGTCTTATCCTATGTATGGAAAGCGAGTAAGGATGTTACTCTAATCATAAAATTTCATGTTCTTGTAATTTTGTTTGCGTTACACTTATATAGGATACCCAAACTATTATTGCACCATATGAATCTATTTGATTGAATCCACATAAGAGATTTGGGTATAGATTTATCCACTAAAATATCCCAGAGTTATTTGTGATATGATTTTTAATAGTTGTCTAATAGATATAGTCATGAATTATTAACATGATACTGAGTGTAGGTAATGATAAAATGTAGATCATGAAACACTTATAGATATGAATAGTTTATAGGTGGTAATTAATTTAGTGGGATCCCATTTAATAAATTTTCTTATTAAATGTGTATATTACATGTTACTCATCTAATAAAATATTATATTATAGAAAATAGCATCATCGTGAATAAATATAACTTTTATATCAACCTTTGGTAGAGGAGAATCATAATTTAAGTAGAAAATAATAATGGTAACTTCAAAAAATATATTAAGTAAAAAAAATCTGTGTTAGAGAAACCCCTTCTGGAGTGAAGACTATTAAATTTGTTCAAAATTTTAATCTATATTCTTATAGTAGAATAAATTAATTGAATTAGGGTTTCAAAGGCATTAGATGAATGATGACCTGATTAATATTATTATAATATACTCAATATTATTGGTCATTTCAATGATAATCAATGTGATTGAGTACACAAATTACATTTAAAGACTGAATATTTTCTATAATTCTTGTTCTAGTTAAGGAATTTATCCTATTTTTGTCTAGGGAAATATTTGTAAAATATGGATTATTCTAAGAAATGTTTACCCATTATTTCACAAACTATTGAGAATAGATGAAGTGGGCATATGATGTCCAGGTTATGGTTTGTATTAACAATACAAGTAGGAAAAATTATAAATTGTAAGAACAAAAGTTTGTTATAGAGTCCAAAAATGTTTCTTTGAGTAGCTGATTAAGGTCATTGAAACCCAGTTTTATCAGGAAGGAAGAATAATTATTATATATTATGGAATGTTTTGAGATACCTGAAAGGGTTTTTTAAAACTCCATGGAATTTCTATTTTATATATTAATGTTATAGAAATTGATTCTTTAGTTTTAATTGGTATATGATAAAATTGTACATTTTATAAGTCTTTTAAATATACATGAGTTCAAAACCAAGGGAATAATTGATAGATCTTATTGTTTTCATTCAAATGATTAAGCAAAGAGTTTTTACATTAATGATTTAAATGTAAAGGAGTTTTTCAATATCAAATGGATCTTAATAAAGGATGTGTATCTTCATCTCATTTATATTATGTGATATGATAAGTTGTTTATAAACAAAGTACTGTTATGAACAATATGAGATAATGAATTTAATACACATGGTTTATGGTTCATTAAATTCTATTACATGTTTTGAAAATGATACATGGATAAAAAAATTACTAAATAAATCTATTTTATATAGATAATTGTTAAAATATTAGGGAATGTGTTCGTATCACCCATAAAGGGTGTATAATAAATAATAAAGTACTCTTTTCAAAGGAAAATGATCAAAACACATTGAATACCATATATGATATGGAAAAATAGTTTAATTTTCAAGTATTACTACAAAAATTAAATAAGTGTTATTTCTAAATATAAAGGAATTTGTGAATATTATCATTATTTTTTAAAAATAATATAGTCTTTAAGAGGCTAGTGGGAGTATTTTTGAGTATATAGAAGTTCAAAGTTATAAAATAAAATACTATAATAGTAAAAAAAATAACATTATTCCCTACTTAATATCCTAAATATTTTAATATATGTGATGCTAAAAAAATTAAGAGTTATACTAAGTTACTGTGAGAAAGTGAATATCGCTATTTCTTAAAGGATTGTACTAGTAAAAATACAAAGTGAATTTGTATTTATATCCTTGAAGAGTTGTAGGGTATGTTAATAAAGAGAAGTGTAAAGAGTTATATTTAGTTACCATAAAAATTGAATATCACTTTATTCTAAAAGGATTTTAGAATGTGTTTTTAAATGATAATATAAATAGTTACATTATTCTCCAAAAATACTTAATCATAATAGTAGATGGAAAGGGTTCCAAGAATGATAATGTTAAACTTATAAAAGTTTTAAGTAAACAATAGAATTTATTAACATCAAAACATTTTATGTTTTGTAGTTAATGAGTTTGAATATGTTCAAGGATTTTAATATTATGAATATTGTTCTTAAATATATTCATTATTTAAACTTTATTTCTTTATAGAAGTTACTCACTGAATATTTTATTGGGAGAATCTTTTTATATAGTCATATGGAGATATGGAAAAAATTATATATAGATATAATGAGTTAAAAAAACCCCCCATAAAGTGCAGTAAACTTAAGGATGATCTAGAAATATATCATATATGATATGATATATAGGTTCTTATATAGGGTTTTTAAATGTTTTTCTAAAATATTTTTAAGAATATTAAATGTATTATATAAAAGGAATTATCCATTTTATGATTATTTCACGTTGGTTGCATATATTTATATATTGATATACATTTCATGAAATATAATGATAATTAACCTCTAAAATTATGAGTTTGAGTTATCCCTAACTAATGTTTTTCATTAATTATTATATGTTATGATGAAATATAAAGGTTCATGTGATTATAATTATTGTATAAAGATGTGTAATATGATCACGAGGTACAAAAGGTGTTCTTTTTCACTAAATGGACCATGAATTATACCACATGAAGTGTCATACACTATGTATTTGGTATACTATGGTTTTATGGATCATATTTTTCCCCACTACATAATGTTAGTGAGATAACTAGCATGATATCCTTCATACTTTGAAAGCTTTTTACATGTTCCTTGAGGCTTAGATAATTAGGAGGTGGTTGGGTATGTTTCTAATCATATCATCGATTGGATCTTGAACAAGATGGTATTTTTCCTCTCATATGACAAGTATGATATATAGGAACTCAATTGATATAGAATGGGGAGTGTGTGGCCACACCTAGATAGTACATATGATGGGAATATCTACTCGGATGAGGGGTATGTGTTGTGTTTATCTATAAAAGTGAATGATATGTGATGTATTCATAAAACTAGTCATTATATACTTAGAGAATTGAAAATATATGAGTTAGTTGTATGGGATTGACATAATCCATGTCTCATGGTCATTAGATAACTTGGATAAAGGTAACATATGATAATTTACACTAACATGTGATAAAACTGTTGGGAACAAATATATAAATACATGTTTTTGATGGAGATAATGCCAAATACTTTTGTAGATTGAGTAACACTAATACTTTTCTAGATGATATTCTTTTATTACATTTATACATATAAAGATTCAATTTTTTTTATCTATTTTAAAAATCCTAATCGGTCTCTCTTTGTGGTTGACTGAATAGTGATTGTGTCTAACTCAAAGAGGTTCTATAAATATTTTTTAGAGTTAATTCAAAATAGTTTTGGATGTGCATTCACATATAATTACATAAGATATAATACATATTGAAGTTAATGATATATTTCTAAAACATTTTTAGAAGATATCCAAAATTGTTTTAGATATAATTTCATAAGTTATTATATATAATATGATATAAGTTGAAATGGAACAAATTCTTTTATACTTTAGTGAAATTGGGATATTATAGAAGATATTCCCTAAATCCCAAATTATATATAATGTAAAAGGGATGTATTTTATTCTATGATAGGGGGATATTGTAATGTATGGAATGATATTTCATGTTATTACCTCTTTAAATCAAGAAGTATGATTGAATTATATCATATTCCACTACCAAATCTATTCATATTATATGAATTTTTTTATCATAAATCTTGGTACGTGATGCCATTCTACATACTATAATTGATGTGGTAGTTGAATGTAAGGAGTTAACATTTAGGTTAGATCTTTCACATAATCTATCTTTTAAAATTAATTTCATAAGACGAAATTCACAAGAGTTCACTATATTCATCCAATAGTTTTATGAGTTGGTCATATAATTTACTCATGTGTTATAATGCATGAGTAAATTCATGAAAATTTGAGGAGTGTCCTCAAGGGAACTATATAAAGAAGGAAATGTCCAATTGACATGTGTATATGATAGTGTACAACCCTTACTAATATATTGGACAAAACTACCTCATTCATATTATCTCTTCATCCCTTACCTTTTACTTAGTGAGGAACCAGAATACCATAGATGAAGGATGATCCCACTCATGTGACAATTGATTTGGTTTCAAACTATGAATACCAATAGAGGTGGTACATCTTTTGGCTACCACTTATTTGATCTTCATCAAGCTCATTCAAAGATGTTCAAATATTATATAGAAGAAACAATGTGTAAGGTGCACATATTTATGGTTTATTCATTTTTAATTTATGCATGATTTCATATGTCTACTATCGTTAAATATTTTATTGGGTTTCAATATCGCTTATTCTATTCTAAAAATTGTTGTTAGATCCCTTCAAAACCCAACATAAAATGATATAATATCATGAGATATCACACTACTCATTAAACTCTCAATGTAAAATATATAAATGTTTCTTTGATATTATTAAATATAAGAATCTCATAAAAAATTAACCAAATTTATAGAAATAAGTTGTATTTGAACCATTTAGGGAACTTATGAATATGTAATTACTCTCTCCTTATAATAGGTAAAGAATATTGTATTAAATTTATAAATTCCTTATGTTTCTTATAAAAAATTTAAATAATATATTAATTATAAAAATCAAAATCAAACTTATTATAATTAACCCATAATTGATCTTAATTTATATATTCATCCATGAAATAAAAATTAAAAATAATATTATGATGTGTTGCCTCCCACTCCCTAGGGATCAAATTATTCAATGAACATGAACCTAGAACTCCCTCTAGTTGTTGAAGTTATGGAAATTTTGGCTCAATTACAACATATTTCTCATCTTTATTTCTCATTGGTTGATTATACCTCACATAAATATTATTAAAATTTATAAAACATAATTCATAAACTTTGAGGTAAATTAACTTTTTATAATGGATTTCTTACATAATAAATCATTCTATATATCATTCTTTTAGTTGGATAAATTCAATGATAATAACATAACCCCTATGAAAATCTTTTATGGGAAGGTGAATAGTAATATATGGCATGCATGTGAAGACAGGTGGAAAAAATACTTTCACTAATTTATAAATAATGATCAATGCATCATGTTACTTTTTATTCACATAATTCTTATTCAATATTTTAGGATATATATATATATATATGTTTGTTACAAAAAATAATAATTGTAGACCTTAAATAGTCTATCATCATGTGTCGTATGATTATTGGAAGAAAACCATGTGATAGTATGTGATATTGAAGTGATTTAAAAGATTTTAACAACACATAATGGGTATCCACTTCTTTTGATATGTTAATTTGAAAACCATCTTGAACCTTGTGACTCTCCAACACAGACCGAAATTATTTTCTCCCTATAGTTTTCATCATATAACTGTAATAAGGAACTAACCACTTATTTATACCAATTATATTGTGATGAAGTTTTTTCTTAATACCCCAGTCCTGTAAGTCTCGATGTCCTATTAAGATATCCTTCAGTTTTTCCTTAACATTAAAAATTATTCTAATCAATAATTAACATAAATTTTCTTCAATGTGCATTATGTCTAAAAATTTTCATAAAATATTTGAAAGATAATAAGGTAAATCAAAGAATATTATTTTTTTAATCTAATTGAAGTGAATATTTTTATGCATACTTAGTCTCTTTATTGAAATAAGTATACATTTTCCAAAAATAAAATTGATTTCCTCAAACACTTCCAAGAATTAATTATCCATCATATACATATTTTCTTTCTATTTCTCAACAAAATTATCAAATTGGAATCAAAAATTTCTAAATATATGTCTCATCGATAGGAAAAGATGATGACCCATGAAATTAAAACTCTAATTATGTTTTATTCTTCTTGATCTTATATTTTTTCCAAATATTAGACAATATATTTTCCCTCACATTCCCAAACCATACATTATTCCATCAGTAGGAAAATAATTTATGGCCTACATAAGAGAAGAACACATTTGAAATGACTCCCATATTGAAGAATCATATATAGGTACACATGAAGCTTATATCTGATTCAACTACACTATATTGGGTTACAGATACAGATCGATATCATTCCCAGGATTATTCAACCTTCAAATCAATATGTCCATTAAATTATTAGGCTTATTCATACATATCAAAAGGCATAATACTTAATATATAAATGAATATAGTCTATGTGGTGTCTGTTGTATGATTCAATATAAATAGATTAAAAAACTCATGATAACCCCAATCTGACATTACCCATATCATATGAAAAATCATAATGTATTTTAGTAAAGTATTTTCATGATAATATATCTATTGGGTTCACCAAATGCTCATTTATTTCATTTATTTCTATAATACTTATCATATTTTATGTTATTTTCTATGACATATATATTCATTATAGTAGGAAGGTTCTGTATAACCAACTAGGGAACTTGATAAAACATTCCATCCTTATTTGGATTGCATATTCATGTACCAAGCTACATATAATCATTTAAAGATTAATTTTTATTCCAATATAGCATACAATCATTGTGGAAAATGTATATTTTGTCGGAATAAAATCAAAGTTGCTAAATTAACTATGATGCCTCATGATCATTTTTTGGAATGTGTACACCATTAGGATACTAGTTCTTCATAGAGTCAAGTTGTTAGTCAATCCCACTATTAATAAATCCATAGATCATTTTCCCATGAAGTAGACACATCGTAAATTCATGTTTGTTCAGCTTAACACAACCAGGATAAACTTGTTTCATAGAAACCTCCATCGCCTTCTTAAATCTATCAATTTCATCCTTATGTATCTTAGTAATTGTACTTTAAATTGAATTTCTACTCATTACTACAAATTTTTCTATGGTTTATTGATTAGGTTGAAAAAAAAATTAAATAAATCAAATAAAATATATTTCAAACCACACCTCTTAGGTATTTAAATATTTTCTCTTTGTTTAATTAATTCTTCATTATGGTGTGATACCTCATAGTTGGTTTTAAATCAAATCCTATAGATATGATAACTTACTTATTCTTAAGTTAACCATGGTATTCCAAAATAATTATAAAAAATTACACTCGTTACTTATAATTTTATCATGGATATATACTCAGGTTAAAAAAATAAAAAAAAATTGATCAAATACCATATCTTCAAAACACACCTCTAGGCCTTTCAACATTTTCTCATTTTGGAATTATTTCTTTGTTATGGTTTCATGCCTCGTAGTTGGTATGAAATCCAACTCTAGTTATATGATAACTTACTTATTTTCAAGTTAACCATGGTATACCCAAAAAAATTATAACATAGACATCAAATAATATCCCCATCTAAAACATTACTAAAAGCAGAATCCAAAAATATTTTAAACATATTCTAAAAATAAACTCACACATGATCAAGTGCATAAATCCAACTTCTATTGATTATGAATTCAAAAATATTATACTACATAAAATAAAATAACACTTAATTATTTAATTAAATTTGTTGGAAAAGTAATAATGATGTTATAAAAATTATATAAATATATAAAATTATATAATTTATATTTTAAAAAAGTATATATATTTTGAAAAGTATATAGTTAACAGTATATATAATTTATAAAGTATTAAATGTATATAGTATATATATTATAAAAGTATAAAAATTATTTATTAAGACATTATAGTATATATAATTTAAAAATATATACATAATTTATAAAAGTATATAAATTTATAAAATTATAAAATTATAATTTATAAAAGTAAAATTTATGAAATTGTAAATGTATAAAATGGTTGATAAATTAATAAAAGTATATAATTATTAAACTATAATTTATAAATTTATGTAAATTTCTAAAAGTATATAAATTTATAAACATATATAAAAGTATAAAGATATATATAATTTATTAAAGAATATATATTTTATAAAAGAATACATAATTTATAAATGTATATTAATTTATTGAAGTATAAGTATAAATATTTTATAAAAGTATATATAATTTTTAAAAGTATACATAATTTATAAAAATATATAATTTTATAAAATTATAAAATTATAATTTATTAAAGTAAAATTTATGAAACTATGAAATTATATAATTATTGATAAATTTTTAAAAGTATGCAAGTATAAACTTATAATTTATAAATGTAATATTTAAAGGTATATATATTTATAAGCATATAATACTATAGTAGTGTAAATAATTTATAAAATTATATATATAGATTATATTATTATAATAGATATACTATATAATTTATATAAGTATGTAAATTATAAAAAAAATATATATATATAAGTATACTTCTAAAAAATATATTTTAATACTGGTTATTATTTATAAATTTATAAAAAAATATTAATATTTATAAAACCAAATAAAAACCCTAATTAACATCCCCAAATACCACCCAATATCAAAAGAAAACATTTTAAAACAATAAATTAGAACAAAAACTCATATGAAAAATATGAAACCCTAATAAACACCAAGAATACTATAAATAAATTTAAAATAATTAAACTCATTAATAATCATATATCTTTGTTTTAAAAGCATTAGGAAAAGTTGATAATCAAGTCTAAATGTGTATTTTTAAAGGGAGGGTAATGGATGGAATGATGCATGATGGTACTTCAAAAAAAAGGGTGATATCATAAGTGGATATTAGAGGGGTGATAGCATTGTATGATGTTGTAGGAGATTGATCAAGGGTAGAAAGATGATATGGGGGATGGTTTTGGCTTACTTTAATAATTTTTTAACTCTATTATTAATGTTTGGAAAATAGTAACAATAGGATCTCTAATATTATGGTAAAACTAAAAAGAGTGATAGTAGATAGACACATATTATGATTTCATAGAATCATAAAATAATGCCCTTTATTATTATGGTTTCTATGAAATGTGAAAATATAGTCCTATTATCAAAGGTTTATAAACTGTGAGAATAGATCAGTGGTTATAGACTAAAAATATAGTCATCTATCCATGGGTTTCACAGATATCTCAATGATTGGGAAGGATTTACAACAAACCATGGTGTTATTATCATAAAATAAATCATCCCATTGGAGATAAAATTTAGAACAAAGATAATATATTTAAAGGTACTCATTATAGAACTATATATGTGATAAAACAACTCCACACTCTATATTAACCAAACAAGACACCAGAAGGAAATAGATTATTGCAAGGAGAACAATGGAAGAGACACACACACAATACCCATACATGAATAATTTAATATAGTTTTGGATATATCATAATTCCATGGAGGAATATAGAAATCCACTAGAAAAAAGAAGATAAATAAACTCATGAATAATATTTAATTTCACTAATTAATACTCAAACAAATAATTATACGTTTTGTATGATACCAACATTCCCATAGAGACCGCCTATTTTATTGTAAAACCATAATTTCAATGTCCAATAACTATTAAATACATAGATATCATATTATTTGAATGTTACTTAATCATTTGTCATTTTTATACTTATTTACACCATATTTATTATAGATTTTATATAAATAATAACTCTAACTGTAATATCTTGACCATTGATTTTAGGAATGTTCTTTGGTTCTTGATGTTTCCTCTTCTTCTAATAATAGATTTTAAGTTGAGAAATGTTCTTGTTAGGTCATATGGGATTCAAAAATATTTTGTAAGATTAAATATATTTTTATGGTACTACACTTCAAAACTCAAGACCATGCCTCATTGGAGTTAGATACGATATAGTGGTAGTGGTTGCATCATAGTGGTATTGTAGGGGTTGACGTCATGTCGTTGAGGGAGTGGTTGTTTTATAGTGACCCTAACCTCTATATGATGTTTTGTAGACTTTTACATTGATTAATTTTTTGTAAGGGCTACACCATGGTGTCTTATACTGTAACATAATGATTTTTTAAAAGATAAAACTCTGTTCGATAGCATATGTAATACACAACACTAAACCCAAAAAAACAATTATTATTTAAATATGACAGTTTTAACTTTTTCATTAAATTTATGGATATGAGTAGGATTAAATAATTTATGAAATATATATATTTCCTAAATATATTGATAAATTATTAGTAAATAATCAATCATTTTTTTGGGTAATGTATTTTTGTTCTTCAAAATGCGTTCCCTTAAAAAATTATTTTCATTTCTTTTTTTTTGAAAAAAAAATATTATAAATTTTTTTTGGAAAACTTATAAAATTTATTTCATAAAATTAAATCCATTTTTTTAAATAATCATATCTAAATTAACTTAGAGTTAAATTTTTGTATTTTTTGGAAAATATAGATTTTTTAGTGAATAGTGAAAAATACCATTTTTATCTACAACTGTCATTTCTTTTGAAAAAATAAGTAATATAAAAGTCAGAATATTATTTTAATTTGATTTAAAGGTAAAATAAGTAATATTTAGTTATATTTAATTCAATTATGTAAATTTAAATCATCTTTATATCATATTTTATACGTTTTTTTTTAGTCTTCAAAATGCATTTTTCTGAAAAAACTGTTTTAAAATAAATAATGTTTTTCCATTATAATTAATTAAAATAACCCATAATGGGAGATTTTTTAAATTAAAATTTTAGATTATATATATGATTATGAATTGAAATTAATATGATCAGTATTATTAGTTATAGAGTTAAAATAAAATAACCACTTAAAAAAATATTTTTCAGAAAACTGATTTCCATCATGCTTACGGATTTTATATTATATTAAATTATTAAACCTAATTGAATTTATTTTGAAAAAATGGGTTCCATATTTTTAATAATATTAATTAATATTAGGTAAAAAGTTCAAATTTATTTTTGGACAATATGAATAGTAACTGTAGTAAATATTTATTATGAAGGTAAAAGGAAAATTTGTTAATTAAGGTTAAAAAAATTAACAAAGAATAGAAAAAAAAGTAACCCTAAAAGAATGAATATTAATATTTACTATTAATTTAAATTATGATTACATTTATTAATTTTTTTACTTTATAAATTATTAAGATATTAGTTAGATAAAAATTATATTTTGATACAATAAAACATAAATTGTATTTTTTTAGTATTATGAAATTTCAATTAAGAAATTAAATTTCATGAATTAATATATTTTTGAAATAAATTATATTTTAATAAAATATTATTATTAAATTAGTATTGATAAATTTAATTTATGATAAAAAATTTATGATGTCAAAAGTAATTTCTATATTTATTCTCAAACTGTTATTATTAAAAAACTAACATTTCTCAATAAATGTCAATTATATTTTAAATTTTAAAATTAAAATATTAATAAAATTATTTTGATAAAATAGATATTATTTTTTATTTGGAATTTAAAAATTATCTAATGGATAATGTTTCATAATTTTTTGAGACAATCAAATTTTTAGGTAAAAAATTCATATTATGTAAATATAGTGTGTATTATAACATCATAATGACCTAAAAGTATTGTAATAAAAACTATAAATGGTACAAAAGAAAAAATATATGTTTAAAGTTTAGAATAATTTTATTTTTAGGTTATTTGATTAATTTTATAAATCCTTTATGGATCCTCCAAAACCTATATTATATTTTAATGTTTTAAAATCATTTCTTTATAAACATGAATTTATTCCACATCATCAAGGGTAATATTTTAATACATTAGTCCCTTTTCCATATACAATAATAAAAAAACTCACCTTTGGAAGAAAACATGGATAAATACCATGTAATGTTTTGTGGTTTTGATTACTTTATTATATAGAGTCCAGAACCCAAGTTTGAGAACAAATAATAAAGAACTCCCCACTCTTTTACTATATAAACCCACCCAATATTCCCATTATATTCACTAAAAACCTTGGAAGGCATCCTAAATAGTATTTCCTCTCTCTATATCCCTCATAAGGTTCCCCTAATCTCTCAAGAAACTCCTCCCAATCTTTTGGAATCACCCTCTCGATGTAAGGGATCTCTCTCTCTCCTTTTTATTCAAGAACCTCTTTTATATTATGACTCTTAATTTCCATGTGTTATTGTTTGGTTATGTTTTTATAAATCCCTATCACTTCCCTTTTCATGTACACAAAATTATATATCCATTTCTATCTCATTAATCCCTTCCATGAACCTTTATATACTCCCTTTACCATGCCTAAATTTAGTAACAGGTCATATTCTTCTCCTCTTTATTCAAGCATCTACATTATATTATACACCTTATCTCCAATTAATAATGTTGTGACATGTTCTTACATATCCAATATACTACCCATGTTATTTATAAATTATGATATGTCCCTTTCTCTTCCATTAAACCATTTTTATGAATCTTTGAGTTATGTTGTTATGTTTCCAAAATTTCAACCTAATTTTTCATTCCAAACAAGTGTGTGCTGAATACCTTTACACATTTCCTGTAAAGGGTATTCACATTTATGATTATATACTTTATTTATTGGGTACTTACATATATTTATTCCACACTCCTTGATTGTGATGTGATGAAAAATTATTCCATGTTGTATAATCTATGTCACACACTTTTTCATGTGAATTATATGGTAGTGGTGGGTGTGCTCGGAATTATATAGTGCTCCAATGCATTGGGTAATGTTTTAGTCTCATGATACTTCATGAAAGGTATTAAGGAGTGAACCTAATCTATCATGTTAATTATTACACCATTATTTCTTGGAAGTTATCCTGAACCTATGTTTATGATTTCATGTTTAAAGTTGTTTCCACATTTCCCATGTTGTCTTTATGTTACTATGATATATCATGCCTCATTATTCATGTTAATGTTTCTCATCCATTTTATGTTCCATTAAAATTCCTATTATCTAACATGTAATAATTTATTCATTTTATGCCATGTTTATTACATTATTGGGCTTTATATCTCACACCTTTCTTATATATGTCCTCAGGTTGTCCCATGCAGTTTTAAGTATGATGGAATAATATGAGCATGTTATGGAAGTTTTCAATAATGTATATGTATTACGTATTTTAATTTGTTATGTAATATACCTAATTCCAAAATAAAATATAATTATCAAACTTTTGGGTTGTATTTTGTGTAATATTATGTAATAAATCATTTATTAATGTGTAATAAAGACACGGGTTGTCGTAGTTGGTATCAAAAGAAAGTTTAGTTAAATTTTTGGACTAGGATTAGGAAAATATAGTGAATTCCTTATAGATAATTATAATTATATAAAATTATACCTACGTTTTGGTAAATTATAGATTAAGTGGTTTAAAATAAAATTCATCCTTGTTTTGATACTATATATAGATGTGGATCTGGAACATATATACCAAAGGGTAACACCCAAAATCACCGCATTGAGATGGACTTGATTGGGAACTGGTGAATAATAATAGTACTTCATGTACGCAAGGTTTAAAACTACCAAGGGAATGTTTTTTTAAATTCATAATCTCATTAAAAACTATTATTAAAGGGAACAATAATGTTCATAAGAGTCTATGTTCGGAAATAAATCATGGATAACTTTGATCAAAGCCTAGAAATTCATAAGTTAGTAAAATGTATATCATTTATAGGTTATCCTTTTAATGTTTCTTTCTTCCCTGTTATGTGTTTAATAGTTTAAAATTACTCATCCCAAATTTTCACTTTATTCTGTTAAATGGTTGGAAATATGAGGAACCAAGTAAACAACTAATGTTAAGGGAAATGTGCTGAATTATCATATGAGATTCAAAACATGATGGGAACTCAAGTAATACATATTGATATTATTCCAAACAAACTATCAAAAATAATAATTAACAAATACAACATAGTTGAATGTTCAAATACATTTAATAAGATCAGGATGAAGTCTCAATGAAGTTCAAATAATAAATAAGATAAAGGAAAGAAGATTCAATTTTCTATGTGTCAAAAATATGGAAAGAGACACCAAGGGAAATGACACAAAGGAACTCAAAGGTGTTTTATGTGTGGAAAAATATGGCATAAAGTATCTAGTTTCCATAAAAAATGAATAGTATGATGGAAGGGAATATATTATATCCTTAATCACCCCTTTTTTGTTCAATGTATTATGTGTGGAGAATATGGGCTTTATCCAAGTCAATTCCCTAATCCAAGGGTTAAATCCTAGACTAAGGACATATGTTATGGAAATCATTGATATGTAAGGACTAAAGTGTTAATGTATTGGTATTTTATAGTTGTGTTCAAGAAGTTTTATATTAATGAAATAATGTATATGAGAATTATAAACCATATCTAGGTTGATCCATAGTATTTTTTCTCTAAGGATTTTAAACATATGTTGAATGGTACCAATAACCTATAAATGTGATTTAGTGATAATGTGATATATTAGAAAACACATGATTAGGTGATTGATGACCCTTAATAGGTGTTTGATATTG
Source organism: Viscum album (assembly GCA_963277665.1). Lineage (NCBI taxonomy): Eukaryota > Viridiplantae > Streptophyta > Magnoliopsida > Santalales > Viscaceae > Viscum > Viscum album. Next base: position 212,282,508 of record OY728123.1, read on the forward strand.
GGGTAAACCTAAATATTCTTGGGATGAAATGTATAAGGATAATCTTATGTTTAAAATCATTGATATAACATTTGATTATTTATATGATGGAAGTTTAGTATGATATTTTGGGAAACATATTACAGGATCAAATATTTTTGATTTTGAGGTGACTAATGATATTTTGGGAGATGTTTTATTTATTTAATGTATATATAACTATTAGTATTATTTGAGAAGAATGATATTTTGTTTTTAGAGGCGTATGGTGAAGGGTATGATACAACCTTTGAGGTTAACACATTCTTTAATTTTGAGGTTATTACTGTTATATGGGTATTTATTTAAGTAATAATCTATGTTAAACCTTTGGTATTATTTGTGTAATTTTGGAAATTAATGTATTAAGGTTTATTAATTTATAGTATTATCTTACTTTATGCTAACCATTTTGGATTTAGTAAATATATGAGTAATATATTCTTATTCTTTGGTGTATTATGTGATATGTCGTAATCTTATAGAAGTTCTTTAGTCATAAAAAATAAGTCATCATCAGTTCTCACCATTTGGAGAAAATATGATATTGTAGTGTAAATTTATTAAAGTATGAAATTATACTTTTCAAGAAAGTATATTTATTTATATCCCTAGTCTATATATTAAAGTAATTACTTAACTCAAAGTAAATAATCTTAAAACCAAAATGTTGTCATATTACAATCATTTTAGATGAATTTATAGTCTTTTTACCCATCACATATGTATGGTTTTATGGTCATTGGATTTCTCCTTACCATATTCTATATCACACTTTATTAGTTCTATAGTATTATTTTTCTCTTCCATGTCTATTTTTTCACTTTCCACTAATGTTCTCCTACTTGGAAACATAGTTTTGTAATGACCTTTGTACTTCCTTTTCTATATTTTCAAAAGGCTATTTTATTATCCCTTTTTATGATATGGGTTTTAAATAAATATTTGTTTTTAAGTGTCAAAACACTTCTCACTAAGTTCAATATTAAATTGAGAAGATGAAATTTATTACATGGAAGAATAATTGAATGCCCTAAGTTTTTAAAATAGAAAACTATGTTCGATAGTATATGTGATACATGAAATCGATCCAAAAAACAACAATTATTTAAATATGATTGTTTTAAACTTTCCAATAAATTTATGTATATGAATAGTATTAAATAATTTATGAAATATATATATATATCCTAAATATATTGACAAATTCTTAGTAAATAATCAATAAATTGTTTTTTGTAATGTCTTTTTCCTCAAAATATGTTTTCTTAAAAAATGATTTTCATTTCATTTTGTGAAAAAAATATTATAATTATTTAATAGATAATTTATAAAATTAATTTGATAAAAAGAAATCCATTTTTTTAAATAATACTATCAAAATTAACTTAGTTTTAAATTTTAGGATTTTTCAGAAAATGTAGATTTTTCATTGAATAGTGAAAATATCATTTTTATGTAAAACTGTTATTTCTTAAGATAAATTAAGTAATGTAAAATTCAAAATATATTTAAAATTTTATTTCAATTTAAAATAAGTATTATTTATTTATATATTATTCAATTTTTTGTATTTAAGTCATATTTATTTTAGATTTCAATATATGTTTACTTTAGGCTTCAAAACGCATTTTTATGAAAAACTGTTTTAAAATAAATAATTTTTTTCCATTATAATTAACTAAAATAACCCTAAATGAGAAATTATATAAATGAAATTTTTATATTATATATCTATCATTATTAATTGAAATTAATACGATAAATCTTACTAGTTATAGAGTTAAAATAAAATCATATATTCCTTAAAAATGTATTTTTCAGAAAAGTGATTTCCATCATGTTTGTGGGTTTTATATTAAATTAATTTCTTCCACCACTGTAAATTGATTTTGATAAAAATAATTACAAATTTTTAATAATATTAATTAATTTAATAATAAGTTTAACCTAGTTTTTGGAAAATATGAATAGAAACTATAGTAAATATTTATTACACCGGTAAAGGAAAATAGGTTAGTTAAGGGTAAAAATAATCTAACAAAGACTAGAAAAAAACCCTAATAGTATGAATATTTATATATATCCTTTTCATTAAAATTATTATTATATTTATTCCTTATTTTTTTTAATTAATAAATGACTATGTAATTGGTTTGATAAAAATTCTATTTTGATATGATAAAAAAATTGTATTTTTGAGTAATATGAAATTTAAATTAATGGATTCCTTTTCATGAATTAATGAATTTATAAAATAAATTATATTTTAATAAAATATTATTACTAAATTATTATTGATAAATTTAATTGATAAAATAATTTTTATGATGTCAAATGTAATTTTTGTCGTGGTTTGAAAATTGTTACTGTAAAAAACATTTCTCAATAAATGTAAATTCTATTTTAAAAGTCAAAATTAATACATTTAGAAAATTATTTTAAAAAAATTGATATTATATTTCGAATCGTCATGTCAAAATTATCTGATGGTTAATTTTTCATAATTTTCTGATATTGTCAAAATTTTGGGTAAAAAATAAATAAGGTATAAATATATGGTGTGTATTATGACATCATAATGACCTAAAAGTTAGGTAATAAATAATATAAATGATATACCCAAACAAATATATGTTTACCCTTTAAAATAATGATAATTTTAGGTTATTTTATTAATTTTATAAATCCTTTATGAATCTTCTAAAACCTATATAATATTTTAAGTTTTTAAAATAATTTATTTATAAACATGACTCACTTCCACATAAAAAAGTGTAATATTTTAATAAGTTCAGTAATTTTCTATATAAAATAATTAAAACCACTCCCATTTTTTAGAAACCATGGGAAAACCTGTAATTCCCCAGTTTCGAGTGCCGCCGAGAGGTGGCCCGTATCCAGTTGGTCACATGGCCTCAAGTGCATTTCCCCAAATTCCAGAGGCTGCCGACTTGCAGTGAGTGACTTGGGTGTGATAGTGGGGGAAATTATGCCTTCATTGGCAGAGTAATGCAGTAGAAATAGACAGATAATAATAGCAGAAGCAAAAATAATACCATACAACTATAGACAGTAGAAGACAGGAAGAAATAAATAACTAGAGCACATATACAAATGATGCATGATACAAATGTCTAGGAAAGCATCCAAACAAGTCACAATGATGGAATACAGTACTAAACAAAAGTAAAAATAAATCAAATAAACTCCAACAGCATCGAAATACTTAGCTTGTTCTCATGCTCCCCAACTCCACAGTAAAGTACCTAAAGTATAAGGGTGCTTCCCCATATCTATACCTGCAATAATATAATTTTTTTGGGCTCAAAAGTATGACCCAAACTGGGTGTGATACTAATCCTGGTAGGAAACCACTCAAATATATGTGCCTAAAAGTTAGTGAATATATATGGAAGGTAATAAGAAAATGAAGCAGTAAACAAGGAAGTACTCAAAAGTAAACAATCCTACAGTTCAATGGAATTAAATTACACATATCAATTAAGTAGCTAATCACAAACAGGTAACCCTATGGGAAGTACTCACATCCAAAACCCTCTAGTTCTACCAAAAAATCACAAGAAACCCTCTGGTAAGTACTCATAGTCTAACCCCTATGGTTCAGCTTTAGAAAAGACACTCTGAGGAAGTACTCACCGTCAATTCTCCCTATGGTCTCATATCGGTAACTATAGACACTCTGGGGAAGCACTGAACATCCAATTCCCCCTGTGGTCTCATATCGGTAACTATAGACACTCTGGAAAATCCCTCAGCATCCATTATCTGTCTGGTCTACTAAACCAGGTTCCCAGAGCCATGTGTTAACAATCGTTCACAAACAGTATATGGTAGCCAAAGTAAACTTCAAGAACTACTTGGCTAAACAGTCTACAGCATCTCACAGCATGTCAGATAAAACCACTCTATCCTAACAATACTAGGCATAGAAAACATACTAGCCTAATAGGAAACGCTAGATCAAATAGTAAAAATCAAGAAAGCATGGTCAAACACATCCATAGCATGGACAATAACCCTATTTACAAACATAAATACTCTACTCAAGCACACAAGTCATAATAGGAAAAAATAGGGCCAAAACCACAAACCCACAATACCCCAAACAAGGGTATTTGGAAATTTTGCACATATTACTCAAAGACTAACTATGGAAAGGCACAAACCACCTACCTTGGAGTTGTATGAATGATATACGTGAACTTAAGGCCTTGAATCTCCCTAGAACATCGTATATCTACAAAAAATCCAATAATGTTCAACCAAGGATATCTCAGGAAAGAGGAGAAATCAGGGAACGAGGCTCTATAAGAAGGAATAGCTTACTGTGGAAATTCCAATGCAATAAAAAGTGGTCGATTCAAAGAATGTATGGAGAGTCAAGGGCTCGGAGAAGAAGTATTGGTCACATTTCCTCCTGGATGATACAGACGAATAAAAAGTGTGTTCTACTAATTAGACGTGACCCTGGTCCGTTTAATGAAATGAAAATTAAGTACACAGCGTGTACTTCAAGAGTACATGGTTTGTACTTGCTTTAACCGACCTCTTCTTTAGGTGGTCTCCAGGTCACCCCACACAGCCATGTGTTCATCCATTACACTGGTAGTACACGGCTACCAGTGGCAACCGAGTACATGGCGTGTACTTATAAGTATACAGCGTGTACTCCTGAAATTTCTAGAAACTTCTATTTTCCTCAAAAACAACCAAAAAAGAAAGGAATACCTGAATAGATGATTCAGGATATTACAGACTTCCCCCCTTAAAGAAATTTGTCCCCAAATTTCTCTAACAAGGTGGTTTAGAATAAGAATCCTCGAACAGCTCTAGCCACTGTGATCATAAATCGACCTCCCTCTCCGAAGTGTCATCCCGCACTCTCCCATGCTACCATATCACTCATACCAGTAGAACGGACCAGCCACGGAGAACCTTCTCACTGTGATCAACAATCCAGATAGGATGCTCCTAGAATGATGCATCCACCTCTTGCTCAACCTCCTCGGGTTGAAATACATGAGATGGGTCTGAGAAGTAACGTTGCAGCTAAGAAACGTGGAAGATGTCATGCATATTCTGGTACCTCTGAGGTAACTACAACTGATAGGAAATCATCCCAGCCCTTTCCAAAACCTCAAACGGCCTGACGTATCTCGATAAAAGCTTTCCTTGTCTCATAATCCTCCTGTGTCCCAACCTTGGTGAGACATGTAGAAAAAACCTGATCTCTAACCTTGAAGTACATAGGTCGTCTCCATCGATCATCATAAGACTTCTATCGTGACGGTGTAGTATTCATCCTCTTCTGAATCAACTCTACATGCTCTATGGTCTCCTGAACAATACGAGATCCCTGTATAGCTGCCTCTCCTGCCTCCAGCCAACATAAGGGTGATCGGCATGGCCTACCATACAAAGCCTCATAAGGTTCCATCTGAATAGTTTCTTCAAAACAATTATTGTAGGAAAACTCTACAAGAGTTATGTGCTACTCCCAAGAACCTCAAAAATCTAGGATGCATGCTTGAAGCATGTCCTCAAGCACCTGAATCATATGCTCGGACTAGCCATCTGTCTAAGGAAGATATGTTGTACTCATAAGTACCTGTATACCCAACACCCTTTGTAGTCCCTACCAGACCCGATAAGTAAAATGTGCATCCCTGTCTAAAAAAATGGAGTGTGCAACCCCATGTATATGTACAATCTCCCAAATGTATAGCCTTACCAACTCATCAGCACTGAAGGTCTCCTTGATTTGAAAGAAGTGAGAAACCTTTGTGAGTCTATCAATGACAACCCAAACTGCATCATTCCCTCAAGGAGACCTCAGAAAACCAATCATGAATTCCATCGCAACATCATTCTACTTCCACTCAGGAATGGGTATCTACTGCAAAATCCCTGATGGTCGCTGATGCTCTGCCTTCAACTTCTGACAGGTGGAACACTTCATGACAAAACCAGCAACATATCTCTTCATACTTGGGCACCAATACTGATGGTGCATATCTTAATACATCTTGGTGACACTAGGATGAACTTCCAAAACTGAGGACTGAAATTCTCACATCATTTCCTCATGTATGTCAGCTGACACCCATACGCGCCCCTAGAAATGAAACATATCATCCTTTCCCATGGTCCATCCTGGAATAGGGTCCTCTTCTAGTACACTTTCCCGTAGTACTAGGCCTTCTGAATCTGATAGTTTCCTCATTCATACTCGATTAAGTAGAGTAGAGGTAACAACTACAGAAGAAAGAATCTTCTTCCCATGTCTGTCGTGCACCTCCAAATTCATCTCAGAGAACAGAGACATAAGCTATTACTCACTGCTGGCCTCTTGAACTACATGTATCTGAGTCCTCCTACTCAACGCATCAGTAACAGCGTTGCCTTTCCCAAGCATGTAGGCAAGTTCAAATTCAAATAACTGAAGGTACTCAACCCACCTTCATTGTCTCATATTTATATCTCGCTGAGTGAATATATACTTGAGACTTTTGTGGTTGGTGAAAACCACAAAATGCTCTCCCAGAAGATAATGTCTCCAAGAATGTAAATAATGAACAATAGTATCCAACTCAAGATCGTGTGTTGGGTAATTCCTCTCATGTGGTCTCAACTGCCGAGACCTGTACGCAAAGAATCCTTCTCCCTACATAACCACTGCTCCTAGCTCGATACCAAATGCATCATAATAAATTGTATACCTTTTTCTCAGCTCTAGAAATACTAGTATGGGTTCTGAATTCAACATTGTAATGACCTGAAAAAAATGAACTTCTTTTATTTATGGATCTCTTTCCTCCTGATAACATTTTATTATGTTTTCCAATAGAAGCACAATGAATTACTTCATACCCAAACTGTAGTTTTCAAAAATGATATAATTATTATAGAAAATTAAGGTATATGGAATAATGATTATTTTAATTAAATTTTATGATTAAAAACACCTATTTTTAAATTTAAATAATAAAATAATTTTACCATTTTTATGTCATAAATTTCTTTATGTAATTTCACTATTCATTTTCTATCTGCAGTTATTTTTAACAACTAAGGATTTTCATATTTAAAAGTCAAATTTCTCATAATTATATATTTATTATTGTTAAATAAACATCATTTTTGAATTCCAAGTGTCAAAATTAACCTATGATGAATTTTTAGAAATTTTCTATGAAGTTTCAATTTGATGAATAATATTTGATGAATAGTTTTTTTATGAATAGTATAAAAATATTTTATTATTAAATAACCTTTTTTGTGAAATGATTTTCAAAAAATGGTCTTCTACACTTGTGATCAGTAAGAAATTTAAAGTCTAATAAGATCAACTTCATTTTTTAGTGAATAGTAATTTAAGAATGGTAATATATCCATATGAATAGTAATGAACAGTAAATTGACCAAAAAAATAGTAACTTCACCCATGAATGTATAAATATATTTTAGACATCTTAAAAGTGAAAAATGATCATAGTTTAAGTTTTGGTATTTTTGGTATGCCATAAATATTTTATTTACAATTTTATAAATAATTTAATAATTTAAAATAGAAATTTATTTTCATAAAATTTAATCATAAACTATTACTTTATTGTATTATGGTTATATGATAATTCTATGGGACCTTGATTACTTTTTTAAGGTGTTACAAAACGAGTTATATTTTTAAAGTTGTATTTTTGGAACAAATAATTATTTTATTTAAAAATTAAATTAAAAATACTTAGAAAATTATTTTCATAAAATGGAATTAATTTTTGAATTCATACCATCAATATTATGTTAAGGTGATTTTTTGGGATTTTTTTGAAACAGTTGAATTATCAGTGAATAGTAAAAATGTAATTTTGAGTTTCAGGTGTTTAATGACATCATTAATGATATAATAATGATGTAAGATTTCTGGTCGACTTATGAATAGTTAGATATGCTATGAGGTGTCCCAAGTGGCCAATACCATGGGAAAATACCATGAGCAAGCCCATGGTTTTGCAAATACCACCGATGAGGTGTCCCTTGGAAATTAATAATTTATTCACTCACTTTTCCTATAAATAACAAGCCATTTACCTCATTCATTTCATTAAAAACATCCTAAACGAATTTATGATCTCCTTACCAACCAAGGAGTCCTCCCTAGGTTCCCTCAAGCCTCCCAAGGTCCCGACCTTCAAGCTTTTGAAGTTACTCTTCAAGGTAAGGGATCCGTTCACCCTTCTCTTTCAAGTCATGACTTCCTTTATGTTGTGTCTTCTAGTTTCCATCGCTTTTTGTTGAGGTTATGTTATTATATGTTCTTATTATTTTAAATTCCATGTCCAAATTATGAGATACCCTTTCTTCTCTCATCAATTCGTTTTCTGAATTTTTAAGTGACGTCGTTAGGCTGCCGAATTTTGTGTAAAAGAAATCGCATCTTCTCTTTTCCTTAAAGTTTCATTTTCATATGGTATTTCCTTAAAATATTCCTACCATGATCTTATTTATTTTTATTCTATAACAACACTGTATTATGAGTTATTTATTAGTGGGTGACTCTTGTCCCCTCTCTTTTCAATGTTTTCTAAAACCATGTTATATAGCTGTTATGCTGCAGAATTTTCGTCTCAAAATATCTCTCTTTTTCTCAAGAAATTATATTGTATTAATTATGTGAATACCCAATTATATTTTCATATCTAGGGGTACTCATAAATACATAAAATTGATCTATTTTATTCTAGAATTTACATACATATAACCCTCACTCCCTTTCCATGAGTTATAAATGACTTAAAGATCGAGTTTTTAAGAACTTTTAAAACATCACGATTTTGAAATGAAACCCATTTCTTTTATTCTATATGGGTTATTTATAAAGTGTTTGATTATTATCTATGTGTATAAAATGAAAATAAAGAAATATTAAGGTTTCTCCCTAATAGCGCTTCAATGCATTGGGTAAAGAATTAATCTCTAGAGATGACAAGTTTCATGATACCTTGGTGAATAACCTTGGTAATTTTTATGACACCTCAGGGATAAACCTTGGTGATATGTTCATGAAGGTCTAAATGAAATGTTTTAGACACATATTAAAGTTATTATTCATTTTCTTTTTATCTTGATATTCCCATTCTCCCATTTCTCATTATTTTATGACTTTTATCATGTTCTTATTAATATTGTTCAAGATTAGATGTCAATTGTTTCACTTGATTTCCTTACTGAGCCTTCTACTCACCCTTTCCTTTGATGTATGTCTCCAAGTTATGAAATTTAGTATTTTTACATAGGATAAAACTATGATGAAGCCTTAATAGTGGTTCAAAAGAATGTTTTATGTTGTTTTCATGTATTATGTTCCTGATTTCCAAGACACTATACTTTAATGATTCTCTGTTTGTAAAATGTAATGGAAAGTTATGTAATAAAAAGGCGGGATGCCACAAACATCCCTTTCATCTTCTTAAGGGATGAATCACAATAATCTAACCATAATTACTTCTCACACTTCCTATTGATCCCCTTCAGTGGTGCTTCTAGGCGTGAAAAGTCCTATATAAAACATTTGTAGTATCCAGACATCCCTTGAAAACTTTGCACCTCAAAGAAGTTCTTTATCTGCTCCCAGGAAACTACTACTCTCACCTTCTCTGTGTGTACTGATACTCCTATCTCTGAGATAACATGACCAAAGTAGTGAATTTGTTCCATCCAAAAGTGGCATTTTGATAGCCTAGAATATAAATGATGCTCTCTCAGTGTACTCAAAACGATCACAACATGTGTGGAATTGTCATGTCGAATGTGATAGTACACCAAGATATCATCCACGAAGAATACCAAAAAAGAATCCAAGTACGGATGGAACACTCAGTTCATCATTTCCATGAAAACTGCAGGCGTGTTTGTGAGACCTAATGGCATAACCATGAACTCGTATAGACCATACCTACTCTAAAAGGATATAAGAGTTATATCTGATGGTCTAACGTGAAATTGATGATAATTGGATCTCAAGTCAATATTCAAGAAGACCTAGGATCCTCAAAGATAATTAAAGATATCATCAATCCTTTGTAAAGGATAGTGGTTCTTGACCGTCAACTAGTTCAAATTTCGATAATCCACACAAAGTATGAGGGTATCGTCTGTCTTCTTCACAAAAGGATAGGAAAACCCCAAGGAGAAGTACTGGGTCGGATGAAACCCTTTACATGAAACTCTTCTAACTACTTCTTGAGATCATGTAACTCTGTTTTAGCCATCCTATAAGGAGGAATGGACACCGGTGATTCTCCTGGCATGAGCTCAATAGAAACATCTACCTCTTGCTCTGGAGGAAAACCTGAAAGTACTCTGGAAAGACATTCCTGAAATGATCCACCACTGGTGGAAAGTACCACTGTGAAGTCCCCTAGTAATCCATAAATATACTAGAAATATGAGCTGTAAATCTTCCCAACCCATGATGCTTGGGTCCTGCTCTACTTTTCTGGACATCCCACTCGCCCTTATGCAGAAACATACTGCCCTCTAGTGACGTAAAACTCACCCTACGGTGATAATAGTTGATGAATTACTATAAGGGAACTAACCAATCCATTCTGAGAATGACATAATATCTCTTCGTATCTAAGACAAAGAGGTCCCACAAGAAGTGACACCCACAAACCTCTAGAGGGAACTCCTTGAACTAACGTACACTAGTTGTTCTAGTCCCCAACAGAGTGTCAACCGTCAAGATATTAGTAGCAGTAACGATACAAATCCCAAGGCTCTCCACAACATCAAAAGATATGAAACTATTGGAAGACCATGTATTGAAGAGTGCAGAAGATAAAACTAAGGCAACTAGAATCGTACATCAAACTGTAGAAGGGTCAGGATCCTTCTCTGGTAGGGTCTCCTCCACTGTAAAATTCTGGCATGTATTGTGGCCCTGTGACCTTACCTGACCACCTTGATCTGATCTATCATGTTGTCGCTAAAAGCATGTTGACTGGATACCACGGTCGTGACCTCCACCTTGGCCTGAATGGCTGGAAGAAATCTAGTTCCCAGACTGATGAGAAACTGGTGGTGCTTCTTCTGATCATGGAGTCATAGAGGAACTCCGATCACCAGCTGCTGGTGAGAAGAACTGACAGAAGCACTGAAGATGGCCCATCTTGCCACAATATCGGCACTCGATTTGGTCTCTCAGGAAATGTGGCCTTGTATACCTACTCTTCACCCACTGGTAGCACACCAGCTGGCCACCAGAAGAATTATCCCTCCTACTATGATCTCCACATGTAGACTCCATGCGGTGCTTCTTACTGTCAACCTGAGGGTTACCAACTCCGTATGTCAAACCGACCTGGCTCAAAACTCCAGAATCCCTCAGATTTCACTCTATGATCAGTGCTTGGTTGACTATAGAAGTGATGGAATTCAACCTGAAGATGTTAACTTGAGATCGGATGTCATGCCCGACACCATCCTCAAACTTCCTTGCCATAAAAAACTCATCACCTCCAGCAATAGACGTGAAGCTATGAAACTATGTGAAGCGAGAAGAGTAATCCATAACTAAAACACTACCCTACTCTAGACTCATGAACTCTTGGGATCGATCGGCCCTCAAGGTCTCTGGATAGAAGTAATCATAGAAGGTACGTTGAAACTCATCCCAATCCATACCCTTCTGGAGTCCTGCCTGCGAAACCACATCCCACCATCTCATGGCGAAATCCCGAAGCATATATTTAGAGAGATTCACCCTCCAATATGGAGGTGTATCCAGATGCTCAAAGATAGATAGCATGGATTCTAACCATGACTCTATACCCTAAGGTCCTATTTCCCCTGTGAAGGTGGGAGGATGTTGATTCTAGAGAAACCGTGTCAATTATTCCATTGACAGGGCAGGATACGGTGCTCCTCGGAAGGTCTGCATGAACCTCATAAATCCCTCTCGAAACTATGCTTTGTCACCTGTATCCAGGATAATGGATGGTGCCAAGACGGTCATGACTGGAGGGTTTACAGGAAGTTCCTGATCTTCCATGTCTGGTGTCTGGTCACTTCCTTTTAAATGGCATAAAACCGAAGGACGTCTCGGTGGAATGACTATGAAAGGTCAAGTGCACAACTTAGATCAAGATTATCAAGGACTGAAACTTAGAAGTTCAAGAAAGGAATATGAAAATGAAAGCATTAAAGTTTTTAAAAACATGGGTGCATAGCATGTATAAAAACTACATGGCGTGTTCCTTTAAGCCTTCACATGGGCGCGTACTTCTTCCCAAACTGGTCATGTAATACCCCATACACACGGCGTGTTATCCCAAGACATAGAGTGTACTTGATTCTTTTCCCCCGCCCGAGTTCTTCTACATGACTAAACCACATGGTTCTCCTAGGACAAGACTACACAGCATGTTTGTGCCAGACACGGCGTGTACCTCTTAGGTTTCAACTTCCCATGTTGTTAGTCACACGGTTGGACACACGGTTGACTCTCCACGGCGTGTTTATTCCAGACATGGTGTGCACTAGAAGGATTTCACTGACCCATTTTGTTAGTTACATGGAAAAATACAAGGGTTATAATACACAACGTGTTCAATATTGACACGGAGTGTATAACCTAATTTTTAACCAACCTTGTCATTAGTAACACAGGTGGACACATGGTCTACACAACATGGCATGTACATCCTGTACACGGTGTGTCTCACCTAAGATTTCCCAACCCCATGTCTCTACCCACACAGCCAGTGACACGATTAGAGATGACATGGTGTGTACATACAGTACACGGCATGTACTAAATAAAAGTATTTCCTTCCCGAACAGAAGGATTCGGGACGTGTATTTATAATTACACGTCATGTATTATGGGATTTTCTAGATAGTAAGCCTCAGAAACTACTCTGAAACCCATAAAAACACTGAAACGAACATTAAACTTCTAAATTCTGATCCATGAGGGCCCATACTCCCCGCGAATCAAATCTTGGCATTTTATACATGTCATATACAAGCATAAAAGTGAAACCATCCACCAAATTCCAATCCATGAGGGCCCATAACACCTCAGGGACCAAATATTGGCATTAATTCAAGTGAACTTTAAACATTATAAATACCCTATCTAACAACAGGTATTCTTTCAAGGCATATATCACAACAGCATGCATATCTATCACAACATCTATCACAACAACATGCAATCAGTAATGCACCCTAAATGGCATGGAAAGAATGCATGACATGTGATCTCTAGAAAGTTCCTATATGATGCATGAGATGGTATACCCCATATCATAGGGTTGAAATAGAAATAGAACCTAAATAATATCAATGATAATATCACAAAACATGTGAATCACTCAAGGTGAAATCAAATCAACTGTAATAATTTAAAAACTAGAAAAATTTAAATAACGAGGTAAATTGGATTTTCCCTGTACACTGGTTAGATACTCCTAGGCACAGCATATTACCAACTACCTATTCCATCCTATCTCTGGCTATAGTCTCCAAACAGTAAGTCAAAAAGAAAATAAATCCTCTGATACCACTTTGTAATGTCCTGGTTTTGGGTGCCACCTAGAGGTGCCCCGTATCCGGTTAGTCACATGGCCTCAAGCGCATTTTCCCAAACTCCATAGGCTGCCGACTATAAGTGAGGTTCTTGGGTGTGACAGTGGGGAAACTATGACCACATTGGTAGAGTAATGCAGTAGAAATAAACATATAACAATACCTAAAGAAAACATAATACTATACAATAGTAGATAGCAGAAGACTGAAAGAAATAATTAACTGGAGAAAATATACAAATGATGCATGATACATATGTCTTGTAAAGCATCCAAAGAAGTCACAATTCTGGAATACGGTACTAAACCAAAGTAAAAAATAAATAAAACAAACTCCAATAGCATTTCAAGGCTCAGCTTGGTCTCATGCTCCCCATCTCCATAGAAATCAAGTACCTAAAGTAGAATGGTGCTTTCCCTTATCTATACCTGAAACAATATAATCTATTTGGGCCCAAAATCATGACCCAAATTGGGTGTGAGATTAATCCCAGTATGTAACCACCTAAATATCTATGCCTAATAGTCAGTGAATATATATATAAGGCAATAAGAAAAAGAAGCTGTAAACAAGGAAGTACTCAGAAGTAAACACAAACAGGTAACCCCTCTAGTTACCTTCTGGGAAGTACTCACAACCTAACCCCTCTATTTTAAACAAAAAAAAAACATAAGAAACCCTCTGGGAAGTACTCATAGTCTAACCCCTCTGGTTTATCTTTAGCAAAGACACTCTGAGGAATCACTCACTGTCAATTCCCCATGTGGTATCATATCGGTAACTATAGACACTCTAGGGAAGAACTCAACGTCCAATTCCCATTGTGGTATCGTAACAAGGAAACTAAAGACACTATGAGGGAGCACTTATGTACATCCCCCCTATGGTCTCACAAAGTAAAGTAAACAGACACTCTAGAGAATCCCTCAGCATCCATTCTCCCTATGGTCTACTACACCAGGTTCCCATATCCCTATGTAAATAATCGTGCTCAAACGGTATATGGAAGCCAAAGTAAACCTCAATAACTACTTGGTTAAATAGTTTATATCATCTCACAGCATGTCAGATAAAACCACTCCATCCAAACAATACTACGCATGAAAAAAAGGTATCCTAATAGGAAAGGCTAGACCAAACAATCATAATTAATAAATCATGGGTAAACACATCTACTCAAGCACACAAGTCATAGAAAGAAATAATAGGGCTAAAAACCAAAAACACACAATACCCCGAACAAGGGTATTGCGCACTTTTTCACATATAACTCAAAGACTAACTATGGAAAGGAACAAACCACCGACCTCGGTGTTGTACGAACGATATATGTGAACCTCAGTCCACCCTAGAATGTAGTATATCTATAAAAATGCAAAAACTTTCAACTGAGTATATCTCATGAAAGGGGAGATATTAGGGAACGAGGTTCTATAAGAAGGAATAGCTTACTGTGGCGATTCCAACGCAATCGACTTTGGTTGATTCAGAGAACAGATGGCGAGTCAAGGGTTTGGAGAATAATCGTTGGTCTAATTATCTCCTGGATGAGACATATGAATAAGAAGTGTGTTCCTACGATTAGACGTGACCCCTAGTCTGTTTAATGAAATAAAAAGAAAGTACACGGTGTGTACTTTAAGAGTAAATTGTGTGTACTTGCTTTAACCAACCTCCGTTTTAGGTGGTCTCCAGGTCACCTCACATGGCCATGTGTTCATCCGTTACACATCTAGTACATGGATACCTGTAGTAACTGAGTAAACGGCTTGTACTTATAAGTACATGGCTTGTGCTCCAAAAATTTCCAGAAACTCCTCTTTTCCTCAAAAACAACCAGAAAAGAAAGGAATACCTGAAAAGAATATCTGAGTTCTTACAAAACCCATGGTAATTTTTGTGTTTTTTATTAATTTATTATATAGAATCCAAAACCTCAGTTTGAGAAATAATAAAGAAATCCCCACTCTTTTCCTATATAAACTCGCCCAAGATTCACATTCTATTCATAAAAAAATATTAGATCAAATCATTAATCTAACCACCCCTCCCTATAGTTCTCTTAAGGTTCCCCCAATCTCTCAATAATATCCTCCCATGCTTTTTGATTCACACTCTCAAGGTAAGGGATCTCCCTATCTTGTTTTTATTCAAGAACTTATTTTATGTTATACCTATTAATATCCATGTGTTCTTGTTTGGTTATGTTTTTATAAATCCCTCTCACTGCCATTTTAATGTACACATGATTAGAGACCCATTTTACACTCATTAATACCATCCATGAACCTTTATGTACACTTGTTACTATGCTGAAATTTAGTATAGGATCCTATCCTTCTCCTCTACATTATCTTATTCCCTTTATCTCCAATTCCTAATATTTGGATATGTTCTTACATATACACCTTACTAACCATGTGGATTCAAAATTATGAGAGACCCCTTTCTCTCTCATTAAACCATTTTATGAATCTTTGAGTTCTTCTATTATGCTTCCAAAAATTTCGCCACTATTTTCCAAGATAAAAAATTGTGTAGTGAATACTTATACCCATTTCCTATCAAGGGTATTCACCTTTATGAACATATAATTATTTGATTTTTTAATTTATTAAATTTATTCCAAACTCCTTGATCTTAGAATAAAATTTGATGAAAAATTATTCCTTTTTGTATGATCTGTGTGGAACACTTATGCATGTGAATGATACGAAAGTGATGGGTAGAACCGGAATTATATAGAACTCGAATAAATTGGGTAATGTTTTAGTCTCATGAGGCATCATGAAAGGGATTAGGGAGTGAACATAATCCATCATGGTAATTTTCTAGCATGATTTATTGGTGCTTATCATTGACCTATGTTTATGATTCCATGATTAAAATTATTTCCACATTTTCCATGTTGCCTTTATGTTACCACGCTATATCATGACTCATTGTTCATGTTCATGTTTATCACCCATTTTATGTTCCATTGAAATGAATATTCTCTAACATGTAATAATTTCTTCATGTTATTCCATGTTAATTCCTATACTATGATTTATAGGTCACCCCTTTAATATGTATGTCCTTGGGTTATCCCATGTAGTTTTAAGTACGGTAGCATAATATGAGCATGTTAAGGAAGTTTTAAATAATAGAGATGTGTTCCCAGTTTTAACTTTTTATGAAATGTAAATAATTCCCAAATATGGTAGAATTATTTATCTTATGGGTTGTATTATGTGTAATATTATATAATAAATCATGAATTAATGTGTAATAATGACATAGGTTTTCGTATAGACCACGTTGCAGAGCTGGGATCCACATCGGTTTCAGGTGGATTCAACCATTCAATCTTCTAGGGTTACTCCTTTTTAATAAGATATTACAAAATTTATTTTAGGGGTATCTATTTCAATTTTTATAAGGATTTATAATGTGTTTTATAATGGGAATTAGACCCCTAGATATACCCCATCACCCACTTCTCTTTTCTTTGTTCCAAATATCTACAAGATTATTGTAGGATCAAATCTACACCACAGTGATCATGCTACATCGCATCTTTAAAATTTACAATACACTTACATATTGTAGTATCCCTATTTTAACCATAGGGGTCATGTTATAGTGATTCCCACATCACATTACAATATCATTCATCATGGTGGTCTCTTATAATTCCCCACTATGTTATGGTGTTCCACCATATTCCATGGTGGTTGATTCTGTGTTGCAGAAACTTTCTAGCACTGAGGAGCCACATATATTTCTAGAGGATTACCAATTCCTCTATGTGAATCCCTCACTATGTTATTGTGATATTATTATCAATTTAGGTTATTTCAAAATATATTCATATTATTTGAAACATTTTATGCTTATATATTTTAAATTGATTTTCAAATCAATTTCTAAAACTTGAGTTGTGTTTTAGTAAATGGAATTTGTAAGGGCATGGTCTGAGATGAAAATTTATTGATAGTGAATGATTGTTGATTTTCATAAAAAACTATTCTTCAATTAGAAGTATGATTAGTAATTTATTTTTTATTAAATCAAAAGGCATTATATATTTTTTTGATTTTAAATGTAATGATTCAAAGGATTTTGATAAAACCCATTTCATATTGGTTTTCAAAAAAAAGGAATGAATTTTGATGAAACCATTTGATGTTAGTTTTTGAAAGGAATGGAGTGAATTTTTACAAAAAGAAATTTCATGTTGGTTTTTGAAAGAATGACATGATTTTATGATAAAAACCCCTTTTATATTGATTTTTGAAATGAAAGGCATGATTTGAAACTTTAATTTGTGTCATATGACATTATGATTAAAATGGTTTATGAATTGATGATATAACTATGTAAATTGTTTGATTTAACTTGAATCACATGAGATATTGGGTAGTTAAGTGGGAAGAACACATGCTAGGACTGTATTATATCAAATTTTAGAAAGATAGATGATAACATTAAAACTAAAAAACATTGGAGTAAGGAGATTATTTTTTAGGTATCTCATACTTTTCATCCTTAGGGGTTTTCCTTGTTCACATTAGATTTCATAATTCACTAAGATATGGGAGAATCCTTGGATGTCACCCTTGGGTCTCTTAACCATGGTGTTATGATTGCAAATGACTTTGCATGCCTTATTATATAAATATTTTACTCATGCGAGTTTTGAAAAAAAAATCTTATTCATGATCTCTTTTAATAAATATTTTATTCATGCCTATTTTGGTACAAAATATATTATACCTATTTCTAAAATTCATTGGTAATTTTTATTCAAGCACGTTTTCATAAAGTTTGAAAATGTTTATATTCAAAGTTTTATTTACATTAAGAATAAATGGTTTATATAATATGGAATTATTATGAAATTATTAGTGAAATCATACTATGATTGTATCTCACACCCTACCTTTTCCTTCATGAATTTTTATATTTCCTTATTCCAAGTTCGGGTAAAGGGAAAGAACCACATGGAGGTGGAGGGTGTTCCTGACTTGTTGGACCTTTGGGAGTTGGTATCACATGTTCGAATTTGTGATCTACAAGTTATGATGTGTTGTATTATCATATTTGAGACAATTTTTAGGTTTTTGTGAACCCTTTTTATCATGTGGAGTGTTTTTCATACCAATAATTTTTTTGTTCCATTGTCATGTATTTTTATTTCACTTGTAACTCTTATAGTGAAATCATAACCTATTTACTTTTATTGATTATATGGTTCTTGTCTCTAGCCCATGGGAATAGGTAATTCCCTTTGGGTCTTGTTAGGATTAGATTAAGTACCGTTTATGCAGGTTACCTAGGTTGGTTTATGAAAAATTAGTATCATAGGATAGGTTGAGACTCCTCTTAGATGTTGGTATACAGTTTCAGACAAGTTTTTTGGGACTTAATATGTATGTTATGAGTGATTTCATAGAAATATCATAATGTAATGAGCCTTAATTTGACATGGGTTTTTGGGGAAAGTGTATTTGAGTAAAATAAAAGTTTTGATTCTAAATTTCTTCTATATTTTAACATCTTGATAGTGTTGATGATCCTGTGTCTCCTAAATGATATTTACCTTGATGTTGTGTAGTATTTTACCCTAAGAAGATGTTTGAATAGATATCGGGAGGGAGTTTATTTTAAAACATATCAACTTAACCCTATAATTTATGAGAACCTCGAAGATATTGTTGTGAATGCGGTCCAATATCTAAGCTAGATAGAGGCACCAATTCATAATCTGGCTTTAGAGGCTATACCCCAAAGGGGTGATAGCAGAGATCATTCCCAATAGTTTATTCATATCAAACCTCCATCTTTCGAGGGTACAAATGATCCTAAATAGGTGGAGGATTTCTTGAATAAATTTAATTAGCTATTTTAGTTCTTATATAATACTGATTCAATTAATGTAAAATGTTTTTCTTTTAAGCTTTAAGGGCATGGAAGAAGGTAGTGGGACTCGATTGTTGAAATATAAAAAAATTATCTTTCAAATAAAATACCCTTGGATAAATTAAAATAAATTATAACTTAAAATACCATGAATTATTATGTATTAATGATTTAATATTTAAAATTTCCATCATATACACCATATAAAACAAATTAGGCACTTAACATTGAAATATGCCTCAATGAAGGAAAATTGAGACGAAATCCCTTACCTGGAGTTTGAATCATCACGTACATAATTTATCTTCATGAATAATAAAATTATGTTAATTATTTAATATTTTAAGAACCTTTTTAAATTTTATTATTCCTTTTATTTTATTTATTACCATGTTATGTTTATTTATTAAATCAATTTATTCTACATTGGGCTTTTTGATGATATTCTGTTCGTATGTCCAAAATGACTTCAGTTGGTTGACTATGTTAAAATAAGTCATTTTTTCATAATATATAGAATAATAATAATGAAATTATTATTATTATTATATATAAATTTTACTTTTAACCATATATTTAAAAAAAATAGAGACGATAGGAAGTACACATACATGAGTAATGTTTCCATTTTTAAATGATCATTATGAAAAGAAAGTCAGAATTATTTTATCTATAAATAATTATCATAATATAATAAATATAATATTATTTCTTTAAATACACTTATATATACCATTCATGTGATATGTTAAGGAAAATCATATCACATCACTTTGTAGTGGTGGTAATCCACACGTGCACACAAACGATGTTATCATCTTTTAATGAATGGAAATGAAATAAAATATATGATATATTACTTTTATAAAATTATAAATAGTTCATTAATATAATATATATATATATATTAAATCCATAATCATAAAAATCCATGATAGGAAATGATGGAAAAATAATTATATCAGTTTGTGAGGCAGTAGTTCGTCGTACACATGAATGATATTTTTTTTCACATTTGATGGAAGAGATATAGATATAGATTATTCCATTAAAATAATAACATATAAATATATGGAATATAATGGTTTTATTTTTTCATCATATTTTAAGAATATTTTAATTAGGTGGAATAATAAGAGAAAAAAAATTTGGTTAAGAACGATGCCTCTTCTTCGAACAACCTCTTTAGGTTTGCACCAAAATACTTCTTAGGAGGGTTTTCTAAAAAAAGGAATATATGATGTTTTAAGGTAATTAAGGAATTTATTTAGGTAGGTATGGGATTAAACAAAATTATTTTTAATTTTTAAGAAAAGAGGATAGGAGGTTCACTTTTATAAGTGATAAGAAGTGACATTTTTGTAAATACTCAAAACTATTCAATAATGGGAAGTCACTCTCAAGAAAAGTGCATAAAATATTAATAAATATTGTGTTTTATATAATATAAGGTCTATAAAAACATCCAAATTTAAAAAATAAACATATTTTAAACATGTTACTTCCTTTACCTTTATGGTTACTCATTTTTAGGATTTTAGTTTTTTATCATGGCGACTAGTTTTTACCAATGTAATTTGTCCTTTAAGCCTAAAAATAAAATGAGAATTATTAGATAATTTTATCCAATGGATTATAAATATTAAATAAAAATTTTCAAACAAATATCTTGTGTGTATAGAAAATTAATTTTAACACAAACACATGTAACATGCAAAAAACATGTTTTAACCATAATCATTGTAATAGATTTTTACTATTTTTACTATTCCTTATGACAAAAAATTAAGTTTACCTTATTAAATAATATTAATTATTATTATTATAAATATGGAATATATTTTATCAAATTAAATTCATATAATTTTAATGATTTAATTTGAAATTAGACCCACAAAACATGATAAAAACGGTTTTTCAGAAAATGTCCATTTTTCTGGTAATAGATAATCTTATATTAACTCTATGAATATAAGTAATAAATATATAAATTTAAATTAATATATATATATATATATAATCTATACATTTCAATTAAATATTTACTTAACATGGGTTATTTAAATCAATTAAAATGGATAAACTTTATGCACTTAAAATCATTTTGCAGAAAACCACATTTTTAAGCATTAAAATAAACCTATACAAAAAATCATGAAAATTTCATATTAAAATGAAATTAATTATATTATTATAAATAAAATTGTTCTTATGTAACTTTAATATCAAATATAAAATATAATGGGACTTTTAAATTATATTATTTAATGAAAATAAATGACAGTATTTGAAAAATTAGTAATATTCACTATTCATTGAAAAATTGGTCATTTTTTAAAAATACAAAAATTAAACCTAAATTTACTTTTTATATGATGATTTAAAAAAATAATTTCATTTTATTGAATATATTTTCTAAAATTTCTAGAAATTAATTATAATATTTTCTCACAAAAATTAATAAAAACAATTTTGAAGAAAACACATTTTTTGAAGAATATAATGTCTTCCTTAAAAATTGAGTGCTTATTTACTAAGAATTTATCAATAAATTTATATTGAGTAGGATATTTATATATATTTCATAAATTTGTTAATATTATTCATACCCTCTAATTTAATGGCTAGGTTATAATGATCATGTTTAAATAATAATAGTTTATGGTTCATTTTGGATCGGTATTGCGTGTCTTATACGCTATCAAACATAATATTATTTTTAAAATATTAGGGTGTTACAACCAAGAATGTGTTGATAATTTTTTGAGTCTCTACTACATGAGTTTGGTTATCATGACCTGGCTTGGAAAACCCATCCAACTAGGATCCAAACCAAACCATGGAAAGACCCAAAGGGCATTCCCAATCCCCATGCACTAGTGACTAACAACCATGAATCCAAAAAAAACTAGAGGGAATGATTTTACCAACCTAAAAAATCAAACATGTAATACATATATATAAATATAACAATAAATTAAATATTTAATAACCAAAAACCAATAAAATTATCGATACAACCAAGGTGAAAATCCAAAACCAAGGTATATGTACACAAAAAAACCAAAGGAAACACAAACTATCAAAAGATACTCTATATAACACATAGGAAAATCACACAATCTCACTAAAATCTACCTTTTACTAACTTATGTGAAACCTCACCACCTAGTTGGTCACATTTTCCTTTCCTACCTCATACAAAACAAGGACTGCATACCCTTGAGGGAGTGTATTGGGTGTGAGCTAAACAAAATCAGTAGGATCTCACCCGAGTATTCCATAGAAAGTCTTTATTTAATAATACCTATTTTATTGGTATACAAAAAACATATAATGATAAAATATTTTTCACATTTATATCAAAATCATGGTAAAATATTTCCCTTTTTCAAATTTCCAAAACAAATTCTGTATAATATAGGTCAGAGCACATTTTCAGATAAACCATTTATCAAATAATGTATTATATATCCATATAAAAACCATAGACAATAAATCACAAAACAATGGATATCACCCTTAGTATAACATAGGTTTCTGGATAGCTTAGTATCTCATACCTCAATAATCAATTAAATACTTGGTGTGCAAAAACAAATCCCTAGAAAATAGGGCCTAGGTAATAGCAGAATACCCCCTAAGTGAACTCCCTACAGTTTCAAATAATCATACCCCTAGAACAATAGATCTTGGGAAATAGAGGAAAACCCCATGAGGGAAGCCCCTAAAAATAATTATAAGGCCCAATACTAAACCCCTCATAGGTAAGGATCCCATGTGATTTGTATGTAAAAACAATTTGAAGGTCTTATATAATTTTAGAAACAATTTCCAAATAGAATTTTTTCTATCAAAATCATACTTTTAAAACTAATTTCATAAACCATTTCATAGTTATTTGAAAACCACTTTCTTTCATCAAAACAAGGTGAAATCATGTTTTATAAAAAATCATTTAATCATGTATATTAACAGTATCAAAGATCATGGAATTCATGTTTTAGAAAAAAAAATAGAAAAACCAAAGCATGTGTGGTTTACTAAACATAGACTAGATATGGAACCAACTACCTCATGATTGGGTTCACATGGGAAAAAAATGGGATCCAAACACCAAAAGGAAATGGAACACATGAGAAAATGAGAGGAGTCCCTAGACATCGATTCCCATGTATTAGATTCAAGGTTCCATAAACACAGGGTTATTTGAGAAAATAAGATATCACATAACTAAAAGCACAGAATATTCACACCCAACCAAACTAGATCTAGCCTCCTAGAACCAAACACACAGTAAGAACAACTAGAACGGATCAAGGGAACCATATTAACCAAAGTATAATAGTCACCAAATATCTTACCAAAATCATCTGATTTAAAATTCTAGGCCCATAATGAAAAAATAAAGGATTAATAGAGGATATGGTCGAGTCAAAACAATTAAAAAATCCCTTATAAATATCATCTGAGTTTCCCTATACTAGAATAATTTCTCAAAAATGGGTGGCCTAATCAACCATTTGAAATCCCATAGTATATGGCACCATGGCATGGTGGTTTTTCACAATGCCTATGGTGGTTGCGCTGGCATATCACTAAGTGGACTGACACGGCCAGCTAACCCACCTTGGCCATAAAACCCGGGCCATTTTAGTCTAGCCATGGCCTCCACCATAGTCATAGTGAGGCTTTGTAGTTATGAATCATAAGGCAGCCACCAACTAGCCACTACCTAGACTATTCCCGACACTGGTCATGGTGGTTGTTCTTATGTCGTAAAGGTGTTTCCCCAGAGAAAAACTACTCATACCATGATGTGGTATAGGCTGTTTTTCATTGTAAATTTCCCAAAACTCTTTTTAAGGCCACCAACACTAACCAAATAACTCTGAATCTGAAAGTAACCCTCCTAGAGCTCAAAAAAGAACATACCTCAAGTCATAATGTTACAAACTCTCCACCATATCACTTTATGTCCCTATAAATTCATGTAGAAGTAAGAATATCCTTGAAGATATGAGGCCATTGCTCCCTCATCAGTGATTCCTACTCCCAAGTCTCATGAGAATCTCGTATCTTTTTATATAACACTTTTACAAATAATATATACTTCTAATGTAGAACTTTAACTTGAGAATTAGTAACCTCCACTGGCTCCTCATCAACTAAATCATATAGATATAACTAAAAATCCTCCCAATTCAGAATATGGAAAGTATTGAGATGATACTTCTTGAGCTGAGATATGTGAAGAACATAGTGGATACCATTCAAGATAATAATGTCAACCAATAAGCTGAATGTGTAATATTCTCAGTAATATCAAATGATACTACATATCTCAAAGATAACTTCCCTTTCATACCAATACAACGATGATCAAACTAAGGGGAAACTTTCAAGAATAACCAATCACCAATAAAATACTCCAAAGGATGGTGTCGATGATCTGCATAAGTTTTTTGGTGACTCTAATCTATAACAAAGATTTGATGTATATCCTAGATCCTTTTCGATGTATCTGAAATGATACTTGGTACCATGAGAGAGGCCTCATCAACCTCTGGACAACAAAGAGTTGACCTGCATGGGTGACCATACAAATCCTCAAAGGGATGCATTTTGATAGATGAATAAAAACTATTATTATAAAAAACTAGTCCAATACCATATGTATATCCAAAGATATTAAAAAATCCAAGGCATATGCATGTATCATATCTTCCAGAATATGAATAGCATTCTCTGTTTGGTCATCCATTTGTGGATGATAAGTTGTACTCAACCTGAACTGATTCCAAAAACCTCTTGGAGACCTTTCTTGGACCATAAAGTAAACCTGAGATCCCTATAAATGGTATAACTTAATCTCTTCTGATCAGGATAAATGGTGAAACTATCCCTGAAAAGATAGTGTTTCCAACACTTGAGAGCATAAAAGACAATAGTGAGCTCCAATTCATGAGTAGGATAGTTCTTATCAAGATGATGAAATTGTAGAGAACCATACTCCATAGAAAGATCATCCTACATAAACATACATCCCAATCAAATAATATAAGTATCACAATAAACTGCATAGTCCTTATCATGTTTTGGAAAAATCATAATAGAATCTAATGTCATACATCATTTCAATTCAACAAAAGATGGAACATAATTATTATCCCAAGATAATTTCAAACCTTTCTTGGTAAGAGAAATCAATGATGATTCCATATTCAAGAAATATTTTACAAACCACCAATAATACCCAGTTAAGCATAGGAATATTTGTATCTCGAAGTCATTCAGTGGTTCTTCCCATGAAAATATATCCTTCACCTTTTCAGGGTAAACTAAGAGGCCATTTTCTAAAATTAAATTCCCTAATAACTTCACCTATCATATCTATAAATCACATTTTGATAGCTTTTCACAAAGGAGATGTCTCTTTAAGATTCCCAAAACTGAATTCATATGTTACACATACTCTTTATCATTTCTTGGATAGATAAAGATATCATCCAAAAATACCTAAATAAATTTATTAAAATATTGGTTGAATATCCATTTCATCAAATCAATAAACACTATAGGAGTGTTAGTTATCCTGAAAGGCATCACAAGATATGCATAGTGGCCATACCTACTCAAGAAAGTGGTATTCGGGATATCTAGCTCCTTAAATCTGAGATGATAATAACCTGACTAGAGATCATTTTTTTAAAACCACGTTTCCCCCCTTTAACTGATCAAACAAGTCATCCTAATGGGTTAATGGATACTTATTCTTAACTGTTACTCAATTCAACTTCCAGTCATCTATGAAAATATGAAGAGAACTATCTGTATTATTGGAAAAGAGCATAAGGCATTCCAACAAAGAAACACTAGGATAAAAAATTCCATTCTCTAATTGGTTATCCAACTAGATTTTAATTTGTTTCTACTCAGTAGTTTTCATTCAATAATAGGGTATAGAAATTGGTAGAGTGTCAAGAAGCATATTGATGGAGAACTCTACCTCCCTTTCTAGAGGAAGATTGGAGACATTGTCTGGAAAAACCTTAGGAAAATATTTAACAACCAATGGAAGATCAACATGGGAAGAAACATAATTGGGATCAACTAAAATAGTATGCCACATATTCCTAATCTCTATGTAAGAAGTTCCTTCATGACTATACCTCATGTCCCACTCTCCCTAAAACACCCAAGAGCTCCCATCAGAATCAAAGAATGAAACATGACAATGATAAAAATCAATCTCATATCTATTAGTAACCATTAATTCCATCCCAATTATAATATTGGATATATCTTGATCAATAACCAAAAAGACCCAGACTAACTCAACATCAGATATCGAAAGAGAACATAAAGGACAATGAAACCCTTGTTCTTTCCTCCATCCAAGAGGAAAATCTAGATCTAAAACATAATACATGAGCTCTTTAGGAAGTTTCAAAACATCCACAAAATGGGTGGATAAAAAATATTTTGAGGTGAAATTTTAAAAAAAAATTATATAAGGTACAATGAAAATGGTATCTCTCACTGTAGGTGGACCTGCATCAACTTCTGTCGGAAGATCTTATACTGCATCAAACTGTTTCACTCTAGAGTCCAATGTATGGATCCCTATTAACATTAAAACTTTTGAATATTCCATGTTCCTTTTGTATTAGATTATCCATAAAAATATTTAGGCATAGATAAATCTTGGAATATTCTATGTTGATGATCTCAGTGACTGCATGCACTGCAGGTCCTTGAAGGGGTGGGGAAATATTGTTTATTGTTCCATAACTTTCCACACTGATATAATCTCAAGGGTATACTACTAGAAGATACTGATGGAGTAGGAATATCCTACTACTAATATCTACCACTTTCTCCTTTTTATTATCATTCCACTCCCTCTTATTCCAATGTGTTCCACTGAAATTTCCGCTGGGTGGAAGGGGAAACCCAAAAAAACTTGACTTTACAACTAAATAAATATATGCCATCATATCCTTTTCAACCGTTTCAGAATAGGTGGTGAGATTTAACATATACATAAATAATTTTATATTAGTTCATAAGCCCGGTGGGTATTTTTGAGCCTTCATATTCTCATTCATTTCCACCTCAGGAGTAAAATAAACCAACTTATCAAAATAGTTGGTATACTTAGTCACTAAATGATCTCCCTAACAAAAGGATAGTAACTCCATATAATTTTCAATCATAAAGGATTCTATACAAAAATTCTAAAATAAAATATTCTTTATGTCCATATACTCTAATCCCACATGCCGATTCTCATGAACTATAGAGTTTAACCACCTATTTCTACGACCCTTGAGATTAAAAGTTGTGCACTTCACCTTAATAGATTCAAGTGTCTATAGGAATTCAAATACCTGATCAATTCTTTCCATATATTTCCCTAGATCCTATGGCTCATTAGTACCCTTAAAATATAGGGGATTCTAAAATAGAAACCTTTACACTTGATCCTTATCGCCTCCATCTCTTGGTTACACAACTTTATCTTGGTTTTGAAAAGGAATCACATTTTTATCCACAGCATGAACTGCCTATAGGAAACCTCAATAATATTATGATTTAAAGGAGGATTCCCTTGGAGATCATTTCATATTTCACCCTCTCAAGTAATTCTAATAATAAGTCTCAGAGGCATGATTCTATATATAAAAAATAAATGTATACTATCAGATAATGAAATAATCCTAGTTTACACCAAAGGAACATAAACAGAAACTAAGACCTGGATAAAACCCCACAAAAAAGACAGACAAGAAAACATCCTAGGGTGTCTTAAGTTTTTTTATGATGATATCGATTCAGGAAATCAATCATAACATACCCCTTAAGTCCTATCAATCATATCCTCTACCCACCAAACATCCCAATATAATAACACTTGAGGATAGACCTCCATTGATACCAAATTTTCACAACTTGTCCTGGAAAACCCATCCAACAAGGCTCTGAACCATACCATGTAAAGTCTCAAAGGGAGTTTACAATCCCTATATACTAGTGACTTGTACCCAGGCATCCAAAAACATAAGGGAACAATTTTCCCAACCTGAAAAAAAAAACTATACATGGAATACATATAAAGAAATATAATAATAAAGGAAATATGTTGTAACCAAAAACTAAAAAGGGTAGTGATAGAAGCAAGGTACATGTAAAAGAACAAAATATAATGCATCCCAAACTACTGACAACTACTCTATGTGATACGTGGGAAACATATCACATTATCATCACCAGCTACCCATTTCTAGCTAACATAAAACATAATCATCTCATTGTGATATAATTCCCTTTCATACATCAGAAAAAAACAAGGTTTAAACACCCCCGAGAGAGGGTATAGGGTGTGATATAAATGGGAGTAGTTGGATCCCACCCAAGTATTCTATATAAAGCCCCTATCAAGAAATATCAATATGATCAATATATGAAAAAACATGTCATGATAAAATAGTTTTCACATTAGTATCAAAATCATGGTAAAAAAATTTTCCATTTCATTGTTCCAAAACAAATTCCACATAATATAGGTCAAATAACATTTTCAAATAAACCATTTATCAAATTATACATCATATATCCATGTGAAAACCACATCCATAAAATTTGAGCACACTGGAGATCACCCTTGGGATAACTTAGGAATGGGATAGCTAGGTCTTGAATACCTCAATAATCTAGTAAATAATTAGTTTTCACAAAAAATTCCATAGAATACAGGTCCTAGGGAATAAAGGAATACCCCATTAGTAAACCCCATACAGTGTCAATGAATTAATTCCCTAGAATAACATGGCATAGGGAAATGAGGAACACCCCATGAGTGAACCCCTATAGAAACAAGGATAAGGCCTAATACTAAACCCACCCACACCTAGGTACCTAAGTCTCCCATGTGTTGTGTATGTCAAAAAATTTCAACGTAATCATATAATTTCACAAATTATTTCCAAATAACATTTTTTCATCAAAATCATTCTTTGAAAACCAATTTCATAAATCATTTCATTGTGATTTAAAAACCTATTTCTTTCACCAAAATAAAGAGAATTTTTTTTTATCAAAACCCATTTATGCATTCATATCAAGATTATCAAGGATAATTCCAATCATCTTTTTGAAAACATGTTATAAAAAACATAGCATGTTCAGTTCACCAAACATATACTACAGATAAAACTACATACCTCATTATTGGGTTAAATCGACAACAATAATAGGATCCATGAACTATAAGAAAAGGGGAAACATGATAAAATTAAAGGAGTCTCTAGAAATAAATTATTATAACTTATAATTGGGTTTCCATTAGCCCAATTTAGGTTGAGAAAATAATATATCACATACCTCTAAGCACATGAAATTTGCACACATCCAAACTAGATCTGGACTACTAGATCCTAACATATAGTAAGAACAACTTGAACATATCAAGGGAACCAATTCGCCCAAATTATAATAGATACCAAAGCTCATTCCAAATTTATATGATTAAAATCCCTATATCCATAATAAATAATGAATTCTTGATAGAGGATAAGGTCGAGTCAAGATGTATTAAAAACCCTTCATAAATATCTTATGATTCTATCTTAATTGGAGAAGTGCCTATCTAAAAAATGGGTGGATGAATCATCCATTTCAAATAAAAAACTAGATCAAACCATGTCATGGTGGTTGTTCACTTCCTCTATGGTGGTCTTATAGGCACCTCACTAAGAGGCCTGATATGTCCAGTGAACATGATCTTGCCCCAAAACCCAAGATCTTTTGGTTAGTCCATGACCTCCTCTATAGTCATGGTGAGGATTCATGGTTATTTCACATAGGGAAACCCCCAACTATCCATTACCTAGGTTATTCCCTACACTAAGTGTGGTCATTGTGTTTGTGGTGCATAGGTGTTACCCAAGAGAAAAAAATCTTGGACCATGGTATGGTATAGCCCATTTGGTACTATAAAATTCCCAAAGTCCTTTATAAGGCCTCTAACACTAACTCACACACACTTGACCTAGAATAATTCATCACAAAGATCAAAAAAATAAAATACCTCAAGATGGGATGTTATATTGGTGAAATACCTATCATGCGAACATTCAAAATTTGATACATTTCATACATAATCCTTGTGGTTTAGATAATCAGGGGTGGTTAGATATGTTGATGATCATGTCACTAATTGGATCTCAAAAAATATGGGATTTTTATTATCATGTGTTCAATATGAAATGTATGCCCTCAATTTAGATATACTGAGAGAGTGTTCAGCCACATCTATATAGTATATATGATGTGCTTGTCTATTTGAGTGAATAAAATGTGATACGCCCATCCATAAAGGTGGATGTCATGTGATGTGTTCATAAATTTGATTAATCTATACTCAAATAACCGATAACATACAAGTTGTCTATATGGTATTGACATAATATGTTTCGCATGGCCACTCTAAATCTTAGACAAAGGTAATGTATGAGAATGCATGCCTTCATATGATATAGTTATTGGAAATAGGTATAGTGAAACATGTGTTTGATGGGGATTATGCCAGATCCCTTTTTATATTTAGTAGTAATAATAATTTTCTATAGGCTACTCATTTCTTAATATCTAATTATTCATATTTATTAACAATTCTAAGAAGTCTTGTGGGTTCATACTTTATGGTTGACTGAATAGGAATTTATTTTCACTCAGAAATCTACTCTAAAAGTGTTTTAGAGTTTACATAAAATATTTTTAGATATGTATTTACCAGGTAATATCCAAAAGTATTTTTATATATTGTTTCAAAAAATTATAGTACATGAGACAACATAAGGTGAAATGGCACGAAGTATATAAGGCTTTAGTGTAAGTGGGATATTGAAGGAGATATGCCTAAAATACCATATAAATATAATGAATTATAGATATATTGTAGGTAACGATTGGGTATGTTATAAGGAATGAAATGGAGATTAATTTCATATACTTTATCAAATCATATTTTATTATTGGGTGATATTGTATGAATTATTTAAAGTATAATCTTAAGTTGTGATATATGCTAACATCCCACAATCTAGGAAACCGAAATATAATAGTTTTCATTCGACAGTCTTCCATGTTTGGATATAATTAAATAGAAACATATCATATGATGAAACATTAAATATTTTGGTGTATTCATACAATTATTACATGAACTATTAAATTTTAATTTAATCATTGCAACACCCTAGCTTCAATTAGATTAAGTTTTTCTTTCTAGAGAAACAGTAGCATTATACACATTGTTTTATTCAAGAATGTGATTAAATCATAAATTATAAAATTTTATAAATTTCAATTTTCATAAATAAATTTTAGTTTTTAAATCAGTATATCAAAATTAACTTAGGGTCAAATTTTTGTATTTTTATGAAATGATTGATTTTTCGGTGAATTGTAAAAAACTACCAATTTTTTTTAAATATTGTCATTTCTTTTAATTATATTTAAAATTAAAATTATATTTTGGATTTGATATTAAAGTTACATATGATTCATTTTATTTATAATAATATAATTAATTCTAGAAATTTTCATGATTTTTGTATAAGTTAATTTTTTTTCTTAAAAACACATTTTTCTAACTGTTTATCATTACATTTTTTGCATTTATATTAAAATTAATTTCCTTTAATTCTATAAATAGAATCGTGAAAAATGGATAGCATATTTAGAATTAGTAAGATAAAATTTGGTAAATAGTTTCCTTTTATTTTTAGTCAATATAAATAGTAACTTTTGTAAATATTTGTTGCATTGCTAAGGGTAAAATCAGTAAAACATGGTTAGAATGCTCAAATAAAGCTTCAAAATCAACCAAAAACTTGGATTAATTTAATTTTATAGGATAAATTCGACCATATTCATACAAAATTTTTATATATGGCATTTTGGGGTCATTTTCCCTTAATAATGACATTTATATTATTTAAAGTATATAAAATTCCAGAATGTCACTCTTTTGACTTTAATATCTATAAAATTTTGACATAAGGATAAAAAGAGGATAATTTCTATTATAAAAATTTATTTTAAATATTAAATAATTATTTTTATCATAATAATTCATTTTTAATTTTTATTGATGAAATAATTATGTTAAATTTATATACAATGTCGATACAGTGCTTGTGTAAGACGTAGAAAAATCATGTAAATAATTTTAAAAATTATTAAAGTAATATTTTTTGGATTATTTACAGTTACCTAATAATTTTATAGATGAATATAACATATTTTGGTTGTTTTAATGGTTTATATTATAGTTCCACTGCTATATTGATGTCTTAAAATTGAAATTAAATGAATAGTTTTAAAAACAGAATTAATAATATTTTATGAAAAATAATATTTTATTAAATTATTTAAAAATAAAAAAATTGAAAGAGGATAATTAGGATTAAAAATTGTCTCAAGTGACATAACATATAAATTTATGATTCAATTTTTACCTTATAAGTAAAATTATAACCCTTTAATGTTGAAAAGGTTGTTACCGTGGTTAAGATCAAAACAGACTACCATAGGGTCAATCTAAAAAGATAGGGGTTAAAATGACCTAAAAACTTTATTAAAATTTATTTTTTCGTTTTATTTAAACCTTAACATAATCACCTTATAATATTAGTCATTTTAGATCCATTTTTTTAAGAAAGTGACATAATAATATTTTAAAACTTTAAAAAATTATAAATGTGTCACTCACCCCGATTAAAAAGGGAAACATCCTCCCCTCATTTATTCACACCAATTAGGATATTAATATTGACCAAGAACTACCCAAATATCTCCCAAAAACCCTTATATAAATTATAAATGTGTTTTTATTTCCAAAATACCAACCATAGTTTTGTTAAGAAGAGATCTAAAAGAGGTTTTTCTAAGAGAAGGTGATCATTTTTTCAACTCTTTCGAATTTATTTCTTCTTATAATTAATATAAATATATTTTAACAATAATTAAATAGTAAATAAGTTATAATAAACATAATTATATGTTATTATTATTATTTTACAACCATTTTTCGTCTCTTTATCAAGCTATGAAAATCAAAAAACATTGCTCATGCATACGTACGGCTTACCATCTCCACATAGTGGTGTCATTCGTTTTTCATCACCACTTTACTTGTATGGTAATAAATATGGAACTAGTGAATATAAATTATATATATGAAATAATAATAATTTTTAAATTATAAAATCATATATAACTTATTACCTTCAAATCCATTGGAAAATGATAATGTCGCATGTACGTATATGTGGACCACCACCTCCATGAAGCGATGTGATTTGTTTTTCCTTTATGTTTTAAAATGATTGTAATAAGGATATATTTAATGAATATATATATGATATATATATTATATAATAATTATTCTATAAATTTATATTATTATTTACCTTGATTTCATTTTATTCATTGAAAACTGAAAACAGTGTTCATGTGTACGTACGGCCTATCGTCTCCATGAACGGTGTAATTCATTTTTTTATATCTAACTTTAAAGGATGATTAAAAATATGTATATAATTAATATATATTATATTTATACCATTATTAACATCCTATAGATTATAGAACCATTATCAATATGAAAATACCAAAACTACTGAACCGAAACATACATGAAAAACGAAAGAATTAACACTTAGAAGCGATAATTTTAATAAAGAACAATTAAATGGTTATTAAAATGGTATAAATGGATATTATATGATGTTATAAGTATTAATAAGGTAATTTTATGTAATTATAATAAATTTAAATTTATTAAACAGGAGACTAAAAGTAATTACAAATCAATTTGGACCTAAGGTAAGGGTTTATTCTACAATCTCATCATTATTCAGGATTGTTTATATTTAAGTATATATTGGGGGATTTTATGATATTTATATCTTAAAATAAATATATTTTATTCTACACTATTTATATTTTAAAATTATAATTTTTCCGTTCATTTTCCTCTTAAAAGTACTCTTGATACAAAAAGATTTATTTAAAGAAAATAGACTTTATTTTCTATTTAGTCAGGATTATTTTTCTTCCATGTCCATATTTTCATTAAAATTTTCTAAATGATGTTTTTACTATTATATTATGATTTTCTAAATTCATTTTTTCCCGTGTTTTATGTATTATAAAAATGTTTCAAATAAATATTCTTAACATTTTCTGAATAAGGTACTTTTTGACTTTTTACCAAAAATGTGAAAGGAATATTTGATTTTTTATATATGGCATTAACAAGATTTACCACTATCATGAACACTCAATGATTTGAAGCTTACTTTATAGGGTTTCTAGATTATTTTCAAATAAAGTTTTCCCCTTATTATTTTGTATTTTTTTATTTTGAATAAGTGATTTCAAAATGAAAAGGGAATTTTCCTTAATTAATATTTAAGTGATATTTTTAAATTATTTTCATCTATGTCGGAATTATTTGGTGAATATCATGCTTTACTAGGGATTTATTCTTTTGATACCATTCACCATCTTGATCTATATGGATTATTATTATGCTTATGAATAGGGGAAAACACTAACATTTTGTATTCTAGATTTTCAATATGAATGTTTGCATTGATTTTGTTTCACTCCTTTCATATTATGAATTAATTGGAATTAGAAAGTGATGAGAGGGGGTCTTTATAGCCCATAGATTTTTTAGTATGTCTCATGAGACAAACTAGTTTGGTTATTTAGTATACACCTTACCATTTTACATATATTGTCTCAGCACAAGGCCTTGACGATAATATTATGATGTATAGAATTATGCATTCTCTCATTATGAAAGAAGAAATAATAAAGTTATTATAAGAATTACTATATTATATTTCATGTTTTCAAATGTAATTTAAGAACCCTGGTTATTTATGGAGGTAAGTAATCTTTTATTTTCTGTAAATTTTCATTTAAATGCTAAATAATAGCCTAATATGAATAACATTTGAGATCATGGGTGTATCAGGGGTGTTTGGGATTTTTGAGAGAAATAGGCATGCCACATGGTTTGTAGAAATTGTGTAGGGTAGGTTTCCTAGTTACTACTAATTGTATGAGTCCTAGGAAGAGAGCATGATGAGTATTCAAGGTTTGAAAAATTGTGTGATTTGAGGTGCACACCCATGAGGGAGATATATCATTTTTTTACAGTGGTATTAGGCATGGTTTACACACAGTTTTCCAAATCGTATACACTAATCATATCAGAAGCTTCTCCTTACATCAATGGGCGCACGTTTTGGACAACCATGTGGCCAAACCATGCAAGCCGGGGATTTTTAGTGAATTTAACATTTTTACCTCACTTAATATTATAATTTAATTCCTTTTCCACACTTCTCCCTCATTGGACAGCAGCATCCTGGAATATCCCTTTTGATAAAAACTATAGCTTTTGATCTCTTTCCACCATATGATCTTTAATTCAAGCATCAAATGTCTCATTAGATACACATAAGTGAGTACTCCATTCCTTTTGTATTATTATTAATTCTTCTTGGTATCAGTTGTGCTATTTAGGTGAAAGCTAATATACCTTATTTTTAGGGTTTTCATTCATTCGTCATTTTTATCTCGATCTGAGTCGAATCGGGAGATAACACTGGATGATCTCCACTATGGGCCTATAGTAGGTTATCTCATGATTTTACCTTAAATTTGAGGTATTTATATATATTTTATTATTATGCATGCCCAATTATCAGAGCGATTCCCTTTAAATGGAATTTAATCCTTGTTTAAAATGGATAGGCATGACCTATGTAATCAATGATACTGTTGTTAATGATTAAAGGTTGCGAACCTTGAATTGGAACCACCCCTTGGGTTAGTTGTTTAATTAATTGGACCACCATGAGTGGAGATTTGATTTGGATACCTTCTAGGTGTGTCATTTACCCTTTCTATGGAATTTTTAATAAATAATTGTGATTTGGAAATTGAATTGATTAAATAAAGTGAATGCATAACCATGTCCCTAGTATTTTTCCATGTAATTGCATTCTTATACTTGAGATACTTCTTATATTGATATTCCCATGTGATATAATCAAGAGGATAAGTGTTCTAATATTATAACATTCCTTGAGACACCTTCTATGGTGAGTGTAAATTGAAATGATCATGGTGATGACCTTGAAATATTTAAACCATATCAATTGAATGATTGTTATATTCCTTGTGTGACACATAGGTTCTTATACGAATTATATAGATGAACTCATTTGTCTATTACCTTGCTTATTCCTGAGTGACACTTGGAATCCCTTAGTGGAATGCCAAGGATGGACTCATGGGGGCTGAATTTTATATGCCCAAGTGATACTTGGACTCCTTATGGATTTCCAAGGATGGACTCAGAGGGAAGTTGATTATATAAACCATGGGTGACACTTGGGATCCCTTAGAGGACCTCCAATTATGGACTTAGTTATTGATGATGTTATACCATTCCTAGAGTGATACTCGGATTCCAATGAGGGATTCCTAGGATGGAATTGAATGGTTCTTGGTTTATGTTACGCTTGTAGAAATACCTAGATTCCAAATAAATAATTCTAGAGATGGGATTATTTTCTTAATTGAATAATAAATGAAATGATTTATATGAAAAATATACCAAGCCAAAGCATAAGCTTTGATTTGTCCAGAGACTTACACTACATTGATGGCCTTATCAGGTACCACTTGATCACATTCTTACGAGGGATGATGGGTTACATGCCAAGTCCCGAGACTTATTATTTAAATGATACTATTTGATTAAATTAATTTAATTATAAAAAGATACATGAATGAATATTAATTTAGATAATTTATATCTAAGTCTGAAGTAGGTAGCAGAGGATATGTTTCCATGGGAACTCAAACCTTATGTGTTGTTTACTTTCAGTTCTTCATTTACATATTCCATTACTTCATGCACATTGTTGTTATTATATATTCACTGACTGGATGGAATTAGACCTTTTGGTAGTTTCCTACTGTTATGGTATCTCATACCCTATTTGGGTTACTATTGGATACCCAGATAGACTTTATATATGTAGGTATGGATAAGGGAAAGCGCTCTGCTACATTTTTCGTATTGCTACATAGGATTAGGGGAGAACAGAATTGAGTTGAGGCTCATGATTCTAGCTAGGATAATTTTGGTCTTTTGGTGTTTTCTTACATGTATTGTACACCTAACATGTATACCTATTTTGGAAGTTCTTTAGAGACATGACATGTATAATCATCATCTATTTATGATATTACTTATAGAATTATTTATATATTTTTGTCTTGTTCATTTATCATCTTTCTATTTTATTTACTACTTCCATGAATTAACTGTTATTGTATATCCATTGTGCTATAATCTGGTGATGAGGGAGTAGTCTCCCCATAGACACACCCTTGAACTCCACTACAAGTTGACAAGCTTTGGAGTTTGGGGAGACATGCTTGAGGCCATGTGGCCAACTGGGCTCAAGGCACCTTAAAGTGGCATCCGAGTCTTGGATATTACAAAGTGGCATCATAGAATTATTTTCTAGTTTGATTTACTATTCTGAGACAATATAAAGTGATATGAAGTAATATTAATTTGGTAATGATTTGTACCTGGGAATATCTAATCCGCGTACAGGAAAAATCCAAATTACCTCGAATGAAATTTTTATTTTCTAGATTTTTATTATTACAGTTGATTTGATTACACCATTGGGTGATGCACTTTAATTGTGATTTTATTTTTGATATGATTATGGGTTCTATTTTTTGTAACCCGATGAGATTGTGATATTCAATCTCATGCATCATTTTAATCACTTTACATAAATCACATTCTATGCATTATTATGTGCCATTTAGGATGCATTACTTGTTGTATGATGTTGTGATAGGTGTTTTGATAGTTATAACTACTATTGTTATAGACATTCTGCAACATGATATAGTGTAGACTATGTGGACGTCATATTTTTGTTCATGAGGATTATGGGCCCTTATGGATTGGAATTTTTTGAACCATTTGGTTCAACCATTTTAAATAAATTTTTATATAAATGAAATGACTATGAAAGTGAAATGGAAATTTAAATTTATTATGGAAGAGAACTTGACCCAGACCCGACACCAGTAGTGGGTAGTAAGCATTATCTCTTTCTTTTATATGATATGTACGTCACCCAGACTAGAATCAAGGAGAAGGAAGAGGGGTGTGTTTTTATATAGGAAGGCTTGTACCTATACTACTTCTATATATATACTTTGATCTTCAAATTTTGATAATGATATTGGTCTAAGGCATGCGCTTGGAATTTGTAGAGGTATGGAATTGCGACGACCTCTGGTTGCATTCCAGGAGGGTGGAGACGATCATGCTCTAGTTTTGGTGGTCCATGGGCTACTAGTAGATCCTCCAGTAGTTCCAAATGAGGCACCAATTATTGTACCAGATATTGGTGTTGAGGCACAGTTTTGTGAAGGATTTATGCATTTCATGTAGACTATTCAAGGAGCATCATGACATGCCCCAACTATAGAAAAGTTGACACTTGAGTTCCAGCAGCAGTATACACCCACATTTTCAGGGAATGGAAGACTATAGGTTCCAGAGTTGTGGATAGAGGTCATGTTATCTACCTTTGAACATCTAGAGACTCCTCCCCAGAGGAGGTTAAATCTCACTACTTACTTTTTGTGTGATTCCACCAAGATATGGAGAGATTACATTAATAATACGGATCATCATATGGATATGGATTAGAGGGATTATCATATGTCCTTCTATGACTACTTATATCCCAATACATTGATGGATGATTGATCTTGAGAGTTCATGCACTTTGAGCAGGGCACGTTATCAGTCATGGATTATTCAGCCCCTTTTACAAAGATCAAGTGATTTTCACCTATTATAATGGGTGATGAGTTATCTAAAGACAGGATATTCGAGGATAGTCTCAGGTATGACATTTGGTTGTAGGTTAATGTATTTTAGATAACTACCATTTCTAGAGTAGTGAATCATGTGCTTATCACAGATTATAACCTAAGAGAGAGGATGGGGTGTGATCTAGGGTGGTTCGGCACCTAGATCTGGTACTACATCACCCAGTAGTAGGAATAACCATCAAGAGATTCCATGTGGTGATATTAGTATCTAGAGAACATACTCTGGTAGCCATGTGAGGTTCTACTGGTGTAGTAGATGGGGACACATGATACCTTAGTGCATGATCGGATGGGACATATACAGTGATTTTTCATAACTTTTCCTCCAAAATTTAGTGAGAGAGGGTATGCACTAACTCCACATGCAGGAGTAGAGTCGGAAACATATCATTAGGTAGGAAGATGGAGTAATGTTGGTTAATTAAGATAAGGTGGTGGTCATGGCTATGGTAGTCATTCCCTATATTTTTAGCAACTGTATATTGGATCTACTCAATGTATCTAGGTTGTATCATAGGGTCACAGATCAGTCCAGATAAACATAGTGAAACTGAAACCTGAGGAGAAGAATCCTAGACCTTCTACTATGAGGGATACTGTTCTAGTAGCATTTAATTTAGTATCTACACATTTTGATACAGGAATTTCTCATAGTTTTATATTTGTTCCTATTGTGGAGAGCCTTGGGCTCAGTATTTAGTGTTTTGATGGTTTTATGATTATTTATACTCTTTTAGGGATGTAAACGGAGGATGTGTAGGGGGTGACCCTTGATATTGGGGGTGTCACATAATATGGGACCTCATTTTCCTTAATATGATAGGTTTTGACATCATTATAGGCATGGAATGGTTGGTTTCCTTTCATGATTTTTTTGATTTCCATCGTAGAAGGGTGACCTTCACATCACTAGAGGGTAGAGAGCTTATTCATAAGGGTAAATGGGATATCCAAGTGATCCGAGATGTACCTAGTCATCATGGGATGGGCGGGATGACATCCTAGATTATGAGTTTATATCTGGATGATCAGGGAACACATTAGTAAAATTTCCATCTAGTGGTTGATCATTTCTGGGATGTTTTCCCAAACGACTTTTTTAGATTACCTCTAATGAGAGAGGTAGAGTTCTCAATCGAGATAGTGAAATAACCTATAGAATTATCCATACCTCCTTATAGAATGGATACTACTAAGATGCAGAATATCAAGAGGTATCTAGAGGATTTAGAGGCAAAGGGGTTTATCTGGCCCATTACTTCTCCATGGGGTTCACCGATCCTTTTTGTGAAAAGGAGTGTGGTACCCTCAAGATCTGTGTATATTACCAAAAAAACAACTGATGGTTAGTAACCGGGATCTTCTACCTCAAATATATTATCTCTTCAACCATATCCAAAGATCTTTAATGTTCTCAAAAATTTATTTGAGATTGGGTTATCATTATGTGTGTGTTAGACCATAGGGCATACTTTGAATAGATTTTCATAGTAGATATGGGCTATATGAGTATTTGGTTATGTCATTCAGTCTCATGAACATGTAAGTAGTTTTTATGGAACTAATAAATTGAGTTTTAAATCCTTATCTAGATTTGTTAGTTGTAGTATTTATGGATGATATCTTGGTATATTCTCATAATTGACATGACCATGCCAAACATTGTGATATCATATTGGATGCAATGATAGGTCATCATTTATATACTATGATCATAAAGAGACACTTCTAGATGGATCAGATTCACTTCATGGGTCACATTATCTTAGAGATTGGAGTATCAGTTGACCTAGAGAAGTTGGGAGCTATAGTTTCCTAGGAGTATCCCAAGAACATATTTTAGGTATGAAGTTTATTGGGGATAAATGGATATTATAGGAATTTCAAAAAGAAATTATCATTCTTGGAAGCACTGCTCATGGTCTTCAATAAGAATAGTGTGAATTTTTTATGGTCGGATGCATGTGATTCAGCCTTTAAGAAGCTGAAAGAGAGATTGACTTCAGCACTGGTACAGATTTTTCTAGATCCAATTAGGAGTAACACTATTTGCTATGATGCATCGGGTATTAGGCTATGAGTAGTTATTATATAGGGGGTAGAGTCATGGTATATTGGTCTTGGCATCTAAGGCCACACAATAGTAATTACCCAATGCATGATCTTGATTTAGCTTTAGTTTTTCATGATTTGTGTTGTTGTAGACATTACTTACTTGGAGATCATTTTGTGGTGTAAATAGACAAATTAATCCTCAAGTGTTGTACCTCTCGTACCCCTCGAGGTTTAATTTTCATGATCACAATCACTCTCTTATTTATCTAATCTTGTTTCAAGTGTTTTTGGATGATAGGCATGATTTCAGGTGGCCAAGGAATTGGGCCAAGAAAGCAAGAAGCCTGATTTTCAGTCCACCGGCCAACCGGTGGAAGACCACCGGCCAGCCGATAGAGGCCTGGACAGAAGGCATCCCTCTGTCCAGACCACCGGCCAACCGGTGTCCCACCACCGGCCATCCGGTGGAACCCAGACAGAACAGTGTCAGCCATTGCCTCAGCACCGGCCAACCGGTGGCCTCCTCACCGGCCAGCCGGTGGTGCTTGATCCCGAAGGCCTCTCCTTTTTCAAAGCACCGGCCAACCGGTGGCCAAGCACCGGTCAACCGATGGAGCCAGTCAAACTAGCCATTGGGCTTTGACCAGACTTGTCCACTTGCCTCCCAATGGCTCCGAAGGCCTCTCCAACGGCTCCAAAGCACGACGAAAAATCCGAGCCCGAGGTAACATGCTACGGGTGTGGCAAGAAAGGCCATTACAAGCTCGATTGTCCACTCAACAAGAAAAAGGCCAAGAAAAAGGAAAAGAAGAAGGCTTTCAAGGCCACATGGAGTGATAGCTCCACATCATCCTCCTCCTCCTCCTCAAGTGACAACGGTAAAAAATGCCTAATGGCATTTCATGAGGTAACATCTTCCGACTCCTCATCCTCTTGTTATTCTAATTCTTTTAATCACTTATCTTATGCGGATCTCCAATATGCGAGAGATCAATTGGAGGAAGGTTTTCATGAAATTTCTTCCAAATTTGTTGCTTTAAAAAAGAATTTCAAAAAACTCTCTTCCGAAAAGGAACAACTTCTCAAAGAAAAGGAGGAGTTGTCCCTCAAGATCCAAAACCTTCCCGATGTTGAGTATATGGAATCAACAATCAAAGATTTAAAGGAATATCTTTCCAAGTTCACCCAAGGTGAACAAAATTTGACCAAATTACTAGGTTCCCAACGCATATCTAGAACCACCGAAGGGCTTGGCTATTCCAAGCAAGCTTCCTCTTCCCATGCTCCAACTATTTTTGTAAGGGGGAGCTCCCAATTTAAATTTTGCAATTATTGTAAAAAACCCAGGCACTTAATTTATGAGTGCAATTGAAAAAATGCCCGGTATGGAAGGCCTAAAACTATTTTCTTTAATGATGAATTTTATATTAGAAGACCCACCACTAGAAAAGTATGGATTGAAAAATCCCTTTTAGCGAGTCTCACCGGGCCAAAATTTGTCTCGGTTCCAAAAACCTCTCCCCGGTGATTTGTTGTTTTTATTTAGGGGGAGTTAGGATCGTTTAAGCCTTTTTAATTTCAATTTCAAAACTTTCAATTCAAAATTTTCAATTCAAAATTTTCAATTCAAAATTTTCAAACTT
Source organism: Viscum album (assembly GCA_963277665.1). Classification (NCBI taxonomy): domain Eukaryota; kingdom Viridiplantae; phylum Streptophyta; class Magnoliopsida; order Santalales; family Viscaceae; genus Viscum; species Viscum album. The sequence goes on from OY728123.1 coordinate 212,325,782, forward strand.
TCAATTCAAAACTTTCAATTCAAAACTTTCAATTCAATTTCAAAAAATTTCAATTGGTTTAAAATCTATATCTTGTTTTTCAACTCTTTCCCTCAATCAAGTTTTATGCCCCGTGCTATTTTGATAATCACAAAGGGGGAGAAATTCTTGGTTGATTGGGGGAGAAATATTTCTCTCATTCTTTGCTTTACTTTCCCATTTATCCTTTAAAGCATGTCTCTCATTTCAATCTTTTACATTGCTTGTTTTGGTGATTGTGATCATCAAAATAGGGGGAGATTGTTGTACCTCTCGTACCCCTCGAGGTTTAATTTTCATGATCAAAATCACTCTCTTATTTATCTAATCTTGTTTCAAGTGTTTTTGGATGATAGGCATGATTTCAGGTGGCCAAGGAATTGGGCCAAGAAAGCAAGAAGCCAAAGTGGACTGATTTTCAGTCCACCGGCCAACCGGTGGAAGACCACCGGCCAGCCGATGGAGGCCTGGACAAAAGGCATCCCTCTGTCCAGACCACCGGCCAACCGGTGTCCCACCACCGGCCAGCCGGTGGAACCCAGACAGAACAGTGTCAGCCACTGCCTCAGCACCGGTCAACAGGTGGCCTCCTCACCGGCCAGCCGGTGGTGCTTGAGCCTGAAGGCCTCTCCTTTTTCAAAGCACCGGCCAACCGGTGGCCAAGCACCGGTCAGCCGGTGGAGCCAGTCAAACTAGCCGTTGGGCTTTGACCAGACTTGTCCACTTGCCTCCCAATGGCTCTGAAGGCCTCTCCAACGGCTCCGAAGCCTCCCAAAGGCCATTTGAGGGTTCCCCCTCTATAAATAAAGGACTAGGAAGCCCCGGAACACAAGCGAAACGTAAGGAATCCCACTGACACATTTTTGATCATTTGGCGAACCTCCGGCGCATTCCCTCAAGGAACCCTAACTTTCTCCAACCTTCTTCCACATCCAAGGAGCACCACCATAGAAGCTTGGGAGCGCTCTTCATCAACTTCATCAATCCATTGGCGCCCAAGACTTCTCCCATTACGTTTTTTCTTGTTTTATTTATTTTGAGCATAAATTTGGGTTTGTGCCTACAAACCCCCATCTCTTTCTCTCATCCTCTCTTTTGGGTTTTCACACCACCTTCAAGGTGTGAAGAGGTTAGTCAAGCCTTCCCTTTAAAAGGCTTGAGTCGTAGGTGAGCTAGCCTTCACCTGTAAGAAGGCTAGTGGGTTCTTGCTCAACCATTGAAAGCAAGTGGGTTCTTGCATAACCATTAAAAGCAAGCTGTAATAGGTTCTAGACTAACCTTAAAGTCTAGTGGGTTTCTTGCTAAAACCATTGAAAAGCAAGCGGTAGTAAATATCTCAACGGTTGAGTTGGGAGCGGAGACGTAGGCTTGGGTTTAAGCCGAACTCCGTTATCAATTTGCGTGTCTTGCCTCTTTTATTTCCGCTGCACTTTTACTTTGATTTTAAATTGTTAATTATTTTTTAAAAGGTAATTCACCCCCCCCCCCCCTCTTGCCATCACTTCTCCGCCCAACAATTGGTATCAGAGGAAAAATTTGAGTAATACCCTAACCGGTTTCAAATTCAAGATCCTTTGTGATGGCTTCAACCTCTTTCGCCCCCGAAGGCTATTCTTTGGGTCGTGCTCCATTCTTTGATGGAACAGACTACACTTATTGGAAAACCCGCATGACCACTTTTCTTAGAAGCATCGGATACCCTATTTATAAAATTTTCATGCATGGTTATTCTCTTTCTTCTCCCGTTGAATCCAAATGGACTCAAGCCGATATTAAAAATTTCGAGCTTGATGGCAAATCCATGAACGCTCTACATTGCGGCCTTGATCGTAATGAATTCAATCGAGTTTCCACATGCACCTCATCACATGAAATCTGGAAACTATTGGAGGTTACCCATGATGGGACCAACAAAGTCAAGGATACTCGATTGGATATGTACCGTCAATATTTTGAGTCTTTTACCATGCATCCATCCGACTCAATTTCTGAAATGTTTACTCGCTTTACTGACGTTTGCAATGGTAGAAAATCTCTTGGAGATGATGTTTCTGTAGAAACGATGGTCAAGAAGATCCTTTGGATCTTACCAAGCTCATGGGCACCGAAAGTCACGGCAATCTAAGAAGCTAAAGACATCAAGAACATGCCGGTCGAAGAGCTCATCGGATCCCTCATGACCTACGAAATCACCATGAGGAGGCAAGCTGAAAAGGAAGGCAAACCGATCAAAGTTCCAAAGAACATCGCCTTCAAGGTTCAAAAAGAAGAAAGCTCCTCCTCCTCATCATCTTCCTCTTCAAGTGGCGATTCAGAAATGGAGAATCTTGCCCACAAGATGCACAAATTCATGAAGAAGCACAAAAAGAAGAAATCCCGCAAGGCTCGAAAGGAAAAACACGACGAAAAATCCGAGCCCGAGGTAACATGCTACGGGTGTGGCAAGAAAGGCCATTACAAGCTCGATTGTCCACTCAACAAGAAAAAGGCCAAGAAAAAGGAAAAGAAGAAGGCTTTCAAGGCCACATGGAGTGATAGCTCCACATCATCCTCCTCCTCCTCCTCAAGTGACAACGGTAAAAAATGCCTAATGGCATTTCATGAGGTAACATCTTCCGACTCCTCATCCTCTTGTTATTCTAATTCTTTTAATCACTTATCTTATGCGGATCTCCAATATGCGAGAGATCAATTGGAGGAAGGTTTTCATGAAATTTCTTCCAAATTTGTTGCTTTAAAAAAGAATTTCAAAAAACTCTCTTCCGAAAAGGAACAACTTCTCAAAGAAAAGGAGGAGTTGTCCCTCAAGATCCAAAACCTTCCCGATGTTGAGTATATGGAATCAACAATCAAAGATTTAAAGGAATATCTTTCCAAGTTCACCCAAGGTGAACAAAATTTGACCAAATTACTAGGTTCCCAACGCATATCTAGAACCACCGAAGGGCTTGGCTATTCCAAGCAAGCTTCCTCTTCCCATGCTCCAACTATTTTTGTAAGGGGGAGCTCCCAATTTAAATTTTGCAATTATTGTAAAAAACCCAGGCACTTAATTTATGAGTGCAATTGAAAAAATGCCCGGTATGGAAGGCCTAAAACTATTTTCTTTAATGATGAATTTTATATTAGAAGACCCACCACTAGAAAAGTATGGATTGAAAAATCCCTTTTAGCGAGTCTCACCGGGCCAAAATTTGTCTCGGTTCCAAAAACCTCTCCCCGGTGATTTGTTGTTTTTATTTAGGGGGAGTTAGGATCGTTTAAGCCTTTTTAATTTCAATTTCAAAACTTTCAATTCAAAATTTTCAATTCAAAATTTTCAATTCAAAATTTTCAAACTTTCAATTCAAAACTTTCAATTCAAAACTTTCAATTCAATTTCAAAAAATTTCAATTGGTTTAAAATCTATATCTTGTTTTTCAACTCTTTCCCTCAATCAAGTTTTATGCCCCGTGCTATTTTGATAATCACAAAGGGGGAGAAATTCTTGGTTGATTGGGGGAGAAATATTTCTCTCATTCTTTGCTTTACTTTCCCATTTATCCTTTAAAGCATGTCTCTCATTTCAATCTTTTACATTGCTTGTTTTGGTGATTGTGATCATCAAAATAGGGGGAGATTGTTGTACCTCTCGTACCCCTCGAGGTTTAATTTTCATGATCAAAATCACTCTCTTATTTATCTAATCTTGTTTCAAGTGTTTTTGGATGATAGGCATGATTTCAGGTGGCCAAGGAATTGGGCCAAGAAAGCAAGAAGCCAAAGTGGACTGATTTTCAGTCCACCGGCCAACCGGTGGAAGACCACCGGCCAGCCGATGGAGGCCTGGACAAAAGGCATCCCTCTGTCCAGACCACCGGCCAACCGGTGTCCCACCACCGGCCAGCCGGTGGAACCCAGACAGAACAGTGTCAGCCACTGCCTCAGCACCGGTCAACAGGTGGCCTCCTCACCGGCCAGCCGGTGGTGCTTGAGCCTGAAGGCCTCTCCTTTTTCAAAGCACCGGCCAACCGGTGGCCAAGCACCGGTCAGCCGGTGGAGCCAGTCAAACTAGCCGTTGGGCTTTGACCAGACTTGTCCACTTGCCTCCCAATGGCTCTGAAGGCCTCTCCAACGGCTCCGAAGCCTCCCAAAGGCCATTTGAGGGTTCCCCCTCTATAAATAAAGGACTAGGAAGCCCCGGAACACAAGCGAAACGTAAGGAATCCCACTGACACATTTTTGATCATTTGGCGAACCTCCGGCGCATTCCCTCAAGGAACCCTAACTTTCTCCAACCTTCTTCCACATCCAAGGAGCACCACCATAGAAGCTTGGGAGCGCTCTTCATCAACTTCATCAATCCATTGGCGCCCAAGACTTCTCCCATTACGTTTTTTCTTGTTTTATTTATTTTGAGCATAAATTTGGGTTTGTGCCTACAAACCCCCATCTCTTTCTCTCATCCTCTCTTTTGGGTTTTCACACCACCTTCAAGGTGTGAAGAGGTTATTCAAGCCTTCCCTTTAAAAGGCTTGAGTCGTAGGTGAGCTAGCCTTCACCTGTAAGAAGGCTAGTGGGTTCTTGCTCAACCATTGAAAGCAAGTGGGTTCTTGCATAACCATTAAAAGCAAGCTGTAATAGGTTCTAGACTAACCTTAAAGTCTAGTGGGTTTCTTGCTAAAACCATTGAAAATCAAGCGGTAGTAAATATCTCAACGGTTGAGTTGGGAGCGGAGACGTAGGCTTGGGTTTAAGCCGAACTCCGTTATCAAGTTGCGTGTCTTGCCTCTTTTATTTCCGCTGCACTTTTACTTTGATTTTAAATTGTTAATTATTTTTTAAAAGGCAATTCACCCCCCCCTCTTGCCATCACTTCTCCGCCCAACATCAAGTACATATTTACACAGTGTGATATGAATCGGAGGTAGCGAAGGTGGGTTGAGTGCCTATAGTCTTTTAACTTCAAGCTTGCCTATACGCCTGGTAAAGGTAATTTAGTGGACAATACACCGAGTAGGATGACTCGGATAAAGGTAGTTCAGTAGGCTAGTAGTGAGTGGAATCTTGTGGATTTGTTATTTATGATGAACTTGGAGGTTTAGTATAGTTAGGGGAATACTTTTCTTTCATCCTTATTTGTTAACTATACCCTTATGAATAGATTGAGGATGAGGAAGATATTAAATTCTGAGGGCTTATTCCTATGGGAGAGTGTGGAAGGTGAGGACCCTAATATTAATTGGAACATAAGTGAGGATGAAATTATATTTTTACATGGTCGTGTATGGGTTTCAGAATACATGTGTGAGAAGTTAATGTGAGACTTTCATGCTTCATTATGGGAAGTGCATCCTAGCATCACCAAGATGTATTGTGACTTACATCACCAATATTGGTGGATGGGTATGAAAATAGATGTAGTTGGTTTTGTCATGATATGTTCCACATATTAGTTGGTGAATATGGAACACCAGTTATCATCGTTAATTTTATAGTAGCTGCCCATTCCCAAGTGAAAATGGGATGAAGTCGTGATGGAATTTATTACTGAGTTACTGAGGTCACCATGAAGCAATGATGTCATTTGGGTTGTTTTTGACAGGATCACAAATTTTTCTCATTTCATACCTATTAAGGATACATTTTTAGTAGATAATCTTGGGAGGTTGTATATTCATGAAATAGTATGACTTCATGAGTTCTTGCGAACTATTGTTTCAGATAGGGAAAACTAGTTTAAATCTCATTTATGGAAGATTTTTCAGTGGGTATTGGTTTCATAGGTGCTTCTAAGAATAGCATACAACCCTCAGATGGATGGCTAGTCAAAGTGAATGATACAAGTGATTGAGTACATGTTTCGAGCATGCATCCTAAATTTTAGGGGAACTTGAAGAGGCATGCACCTCTGGTTTAATTTTCTAATAATAATATCTTCCATGATACTATACAGATGGAACCTTATAATGATTTTTATGTTAGTAAATTATGATCACCCTTGTGCTGGTTAGAGGTTGGAGAGGCAGCTATTCTTGGACCTTATCTTGTGCAGGAGACTATGAAGCATGATCAGTTGATTCAAAATCGGATGGATACTGCATAGGCTCAATATAAATCTTACACTGATCATCGTTGATGACCTCTAGAGTTTGAGTTTGGGGATCATGTCTATTTGAATGTCTCATCGAGGCTGTGATACATGAGGATCAGGATACAAGGTAAGAATTCACCATGATATTTTGTTCTGTTCAAGATTCTAGAAAGAGTCGGGCTGGTAGACTATCTGTTACTATTACCTCAAAGGTACCAAGACATGCACATAATCTTCCATGTATATTAGTTGCACTGTTATCAATCAGAATCATTTCATATTTTTTAGCTCAAGGAGGTTGAGTTATAGGTTGATTCATCCTTTGAGGATCATCCCATTCGTATTGTGGATCAAAGCATGAAGGTTCTATGAGACTGGTCAGTTCCTCTAGTATGGGTTCTATGGAATCACAGCCATGTAAAAGATGAAACCTAGGATATGGAGACCGATGTAAGAGCATAGTGGCCATAATTTTGTGTCGATGATGTTTCACCACCCTTGGAAGGGAAATTTAGGGATGAAGTGCTTTAAGGGAAGAAGTTTGTAAGAACTCAGTTATTTATTGAGGTAAAAATCTTTTATTTTTTTTATAAATTTTCATTTAAATGAAAAAATATGGCCTAATTTGAATACCGTTTGTGGTCAAAATTGTATCAGGGGGTGTCTAGGGCCCGTTCAAGGCCTTGAACCCTTCTTTTGGGAGAAATTGGAACGTCACACGGTTAGTAGAAACTGTGCGGGGTAGGCCACATGGTCAGTACTAAACATGAAATACCTAGTCAGAGAGATGGAGGAGCCTTCATGGTTTGAAAAACTATGTGATTTGGGGGTAATTCTTGATCGTACCATGATTCATCATTTTATTTCACCCTCATATCACTATATTAAACTAGTTTTGTATTGAAAATTTGAAATATAAAAAAAATTGGAATTAGTTATTGATTAAATAGTAAACAAATCACTGTTAAAATGGGATATTTCACTTTTTTTATGTTTTCATTGTAGTTGGATGTGATTCGGAGGGCTCATATGATGTTGAAAAAAATGGGCCAAATTGCGCAAGAATCCAAGAACGTCTATGTATTAAACCACATAATTCTATTGATCCACGTGTACAATAGGGTTTAGATTTTGTGGGATGATCCAAAATTCAGTGGGATACAACTCTTATGAAGAAACTAAAACCCAATTCGTCCATTAAGAGGCCCAAACGAATCAATATCTCCAAGAAAATGAATCTACATGGAGTCAAGAATTTGCATCTGTATTTTTTAAATATATATTATTATAAAAAATGTATGGATTCCAAATTTTATATAGAGATATAAAATATGTCTTACAACATTTTTTTAGTTTTTTTTAAGTGGGATAAGACTTTATAGTGGATAATAACCATGGTCCAAGTAGTTTCTTGAAATCATGGTGCCCAAAACCACCTCCCATTTTGGCTATAAAATAACACCTTGGGATCCTCATTTAGTAGTTTGATACAAGATAAAATTTCTACCATTTTGGAGACCCAAAGGTTGCCTCTCCTTATCAAATATGTTTTGGAGGCCACAATCCCCATATGGGGATCAAGGATGAAGGTGAAGTTCCACCCAATCCTCCTCCTCCTCGCGATGGAAAGCTAAACGGTGGACAGTCATTTTGAGGAAGCTACACACACTTGGGAGGGAGTTATGGAACTTTTTATTCTACTAGTTTTGTTTAATTTGTGTGTTAAATATTACAATTATGTTTAATCTTGACATGTTTTTCCTCTGAATGCATTTATTTTGATATAATTAAGTGAAACACTTTTCATTTCAACACTGATTCAGTTGAGATTTCAAGTGGGAATCTTGGGTTGTTCCAATTGAAAAAAACACAAGTATCCTATTTCTCTCACACATACATAATATTTTATAATGATTTGGAATCCCTCAATCTAGTCCTGAGTTCCAAACCTTGACAACATTATTGTTGTGTCGAGGGTTGGTTCTTTGTGCATTGTTTTAATAAGAAAGAGGGGAATCAAGATCTTAACAACCCTCATCCAAAGGATTCTATTAAACCATATAATATTTTCATAACAATGAACTATATAAGATGTTTAGTGAACTTGAAATGACCTTATTATATCATAATTCTAAAACACCTCCTTTCTTTTTCAACTATTAAACTCTTTAATTAAGTCGTTTTATTTTTAAAACTATTTTCAATAACACCCCCACTTTTTAGTCTTATTTATTGAAAATAAACACTTTAAACCACTAACTTTACTTTATATACAACCTAGGTTCCACCCTATTCAATAAAATAATCTTTAAATCATACTCAATTTGACGTGTCACGAAAACACATTAATATTTTGGCATCGTTGCTGGGGAGTGATTTGGTTTTTACTCTGCATTTGTTTTTTTAACTTTGTATATTTTTTAATTATTTGTTTGTTTCTATCTTAAATTTTTTTTATATAATTGGTTTTATAATGTCTTATTATTTGTATTTTTTTTGTATGTTGTGTTCTACTCTGAGTTAACTACCTCCTTTCGAACCTAAACTAGAGAGGATACTACATCAACGACACTAAGACACACTGATTGATCCATTGAAAGTGGTCACACCACACCTTGAGACTCCTCTAGACCCCTATTTTTCAATAAATAAAACAAAAACTAAAATTCTCATGTATAATATGGTACAAAAAAATCGGAACTTAAAATAACTAACCACTCCAAATGTTTAGTATCAACATGCATACATCTAATACCCTAAGGAAGCAGCCAACTTTGAGCTGAGATCGAGCCTCATCCACATACTTACTAAATTCAATGGTCTTCCTAGTGAGGAACCTCACAAATATCTCAAGGAATTTCATATAGTGTGCTCCATGAAACCCCAAAATGTAATTAACTACCACATTAATTTTTGGGTCTTACCTTTCCCCCTTGATGGTGTAGCCAAAGACTGGATATACTCTCTGTCTACTATAATTGGGGGATGGAATGAACTTAAACATATCTTTCTGGAGAAATTTTTTACTACCTCCTAAACTATATCAATTAGAAAATAAATATGAAGTATTAGGAAATCATAGGGAGATACCCTTCATGAATACTAGTACAGATTCAAAATACTTTGTTCAAGTTGTCCCCACCACTAGATTAGTGAACAATTGATAATTCAATACTTCTATGAAGGACTTATCCACATGGATCATGGCATGATAAATGTTGCAGCTGGTGGTTCCCTTGTTGATAAAACTCAGGTCTTTGCTTTTGACATAATAGAAAACATGGCTCAAAATGCACAATAATTTGGTACACGATCAATTTCACCAACCCTAGGATTTCATGAGGTAAGTCATTCATCCTTAGAACAAAAGGTAGATAATAAACTTGATGAGATGCATAGCCTTCTAAGTAAATTAGCTCAAGAACAAGGTAGCTCACACTCTTCTTCTGTTCCATTACATTGCAGTATTTATTCTGATAACAATAATTTTTATGAACAATGCCCAAAACATTAGGATTCATCTGAGTCTTGTATATTAGTATTACCTATATTTTCATTCCAATAATCACCACCCTTCAAGAAAGAACCATTCAGGCCAAATCCAAACCTCATATGGAAAGCACAACCACAATACTGACAAGGAGGAAATTCAAGCTACCCCAAGTAGAACCAGTATCAATAAGGACAAGTTATGTAACCTTCTTATCCTTAAACATCTCAAAACAATCCTCCTTTTCCCAAGTTTGAACCAAGACTTGAGTATATGGAGAATAAAATGGAAACCCAAAACCTCCAGTTCCAACAGACCACACAGTCAACTATTCAAGACCTATGAACTCAAGTGGGACAACTGAAAAACACCATTGGTGAGATAAAGATGCAAGGTTATAGAAATCTACCATACTAGCCTATTTCTAATCCAAAAGAAAATGGTAATATTTTTTCAATAACACTTAATAGTGGTAAATAAGTTTCTTCTTCTACTTATTCAACATAACAGATAAGTCCCCCACTTGAAAACACTCATTATCTACCCATAAAATATTCTATTGAAGAGAAGCGTAACAACAAGGGTAAACAATTTATTATTGATGATTCCCCTGAATAGTCCATTTTTCTTCCTTTCTCCCAAAGACTTTATAAAACTAATATAAATTTTTATAATGAGAATGATAAAGGAATAATGGATATATTTAAAAAGGGTACAAGTTAACATTCCTTTATTGGATGTAGTTAAAAAAATCCCTCGCTACACCAAATTTCTTAAAGAGATTTACATCCATAAATGAAAACTTAAGGGGAATAAGAGAGTCAACTTGGGAAGGAATGTATTACCCTTGATACAACTAGCAATTCCAACCAAATCCAAGAATCTGAGCACTTTCATGATACCTTCAACCAAAGGGAATACCATATTTTCTAATGAAATTCTTGACTTGGGTTCTTTAATTAATGCAATTACTTACTCTATGTATACTTCTTTGTAGGTTGGAGAGCTTCAAATGTTATGTATTTTTGTGAAAATTTACAAATGAAGCACAATACACCCATCAAAATTGATCGAGGACATCCTCATAAGATTGAATAATATCATCTTCCCTATAGACTTCTAAATTCTTGAGATGGAAGATACCCAAACCCAAGGACAGGATCATATCATACATGGGAGTCCATTCCTTAAAACAGAAAAGATGATAATTAATGTCCACAAAGGTATGTTGTCCATGTATTTTGGTGGAGAAAAGTTATGTTTTAAAATCTTTGATTCCATAAAACACCCCCATTGAATAGCACTCCACTATTCATATCTATTCGATTTAAGTTCTCTCAAATGATATACACACACAAAATTATCTCTTAGACCCATACTTTTATTCATTTTCCTATTCTCCACCCTTGGATTATTTGAGTTTTGATTCATGTTTTGAGTTTTGTTTGGGTTTAGAAAAGTGTAAATTTTGTGCTTTAATTGAAGAGTGTATTCATTCTGGGGTACTCATGATCGTCGATGATTCTGAAAATCTCATTTCCATTCATTCTCTTCCCTTAGAGAATAAAAATGAGTAGATAGATAGTTTCATGGACCTCTCTCCCCCTAAATCCCCTCCCTCAATCCAAAAACCAATGTTGTTGGAATTAAAACCACTTCCATCTAATTTAAAATATTCTTATCTTGAGGATATTGACCAATTTCCCATCATTATTTCCAAAAACGTCTCTCCGCAGAATGAATCAAAATGGCTTGACCTTTTGATAGATGTAAAAAGGAAATTGGATGGATATTGGTTTATATTACAAGGATGTTCCCATCTATTTGTATGCACTATATACTTTTATAATATAAGGCTAAGCCCATAAGGCAAGCTCAACATCGGTTGAATCCCACCCTACTTGAAGTTGTAAAATTAGAAGTTAGTAAAATGCTTTCTGTTGGGATCATCTATCTCATATATGATAGTAAATGGGTTAGCCCAATGCAAATTGTGCCTAAAAATTTGGAATAACAATAGTGTTAAATGAAAGGAATTAATTTGTTCCAACATGTGTGAAAAAAAGTTGGTGAGTCTTTATTAAATATCATCAACTGAATCAAGCCATGTGAAAGGGACAATTTCCTCTACCTTTCATTGACCAAATGTTAGAAAGACTTACCAGTAAGTCCCATTATTGTTTTCTTTATGGATATTCAGGTTATTTTAAAATCTATATATCCCATAAGTATCAATAAAAGACAACATTTATCTATCCATTCGGCACATTTTCATATAGAAGGATACCTTTTGGTCTCTGTAATGCTCCTGGTACTTTTCAGTATTGTATGTTGAGTATATTTTCAGAGTACCTTGATAATTTCATGGAAGTTTTTATGGATGATTTCATAGTTTATGTAACTTCCTTTGATGACTGTTTAACACACCTAGGTTCCATCCTCCATCATTTCATAGAAAAATATCTTGTATTAAATTACAAGAAATTCCATTTCATGGTTGATAGGGGGATAGTTCTTGGGTATGTTATTTCAAATCAGTTGATTAGAGTAGATAAATAAAAATTTTAATTAATTTAATCACTTCCATATCCAAAATGTGTTCATGAGGTGAGATATTTCTTGGTTCATGTTGTTTTGTACCACTAATTCATTAAATACTTTAGTAATATCACACTTTCCTTATCCTGATTATTACAAAAATACATTGAGGTTGTGTTTGATAAAAATTGTGAGGATGCATTCAATTTACTAAAAAGGAGTCGCACATCACCTCCCATCATCCAACCACAAAGGTGTGATCTCCCCTTCAAACTTATGTGTGATACATCTAACTTTTCAGTTGGGGTGGTTTTATTACAAAGGGTTGAGAAGGCTCCACATGTCATTGTGTATTATTCACGTACCCTTGACCATACCCAGGAAAACTAAACAACCATTTAAAAATAACTTCTTTAAATTGTGTTTTACTTTTAAAAATTCTATTCTTATCTTATTGTGTCAAAAATCAATGTGTTTTCTGATCATGTTTTCCTTTGATTTCTCCTAAATAAACCTAAATATAAGTCCCACCTCATTCAGTGGATGACATTCCTCCATGTTTTTGAACTTTAGATTCGATATAATAGAGGTGTGAAAAATGTGGTAGCTGACCACATTAGCAGGATTTCCCCACCATTGGACCACCATATGTACTCATCCCTCCCCATTGGAGAATTCTTTCCTCATGAGAACCTTTGTGATGTAGTTAAACTTACCCCTTGGTATGTGGAAATTATAAACTTTTTGGCAGCATATAGGGTCCTAGAAGATTTTATTAATTCATAATACCAAATACTTAAGTATGATTCGTGATTCTACATTTGGTATGATTAATACCTTTGGAGAATTTTTAGTGATCGGGTTGTTCAAAGGTGTGTCCCTGACCATGAGTTTCAGTCTATCCTTAGGTTCTGTCAAACTGTGGCATGTGGGGTCCACTTTGGATCTCAACGTATAGATCAAAAGGTCCTTGACTATGTTTTCATCGATTTTTTAAGTCAGGAAAAAGATGTCAATTTACTGGTAATATCTCAAAGAGGAATGAAATTCCCCAACAACCCATGTTATTTCTTGAGATATTGGATGCATGGGGCATTGACTTCATGGGCCCTTTTCCAAATTTATTTGTCTTTATTTCCGTATTATTATTTATTGAATATCTTTATAAATGTGTGGAATAAAAATCAATAAGGACTGATGACTCTCTAGTGTTTGTTGATTTTGTGAGGTCCCATATGTTCAGTAGGTTTGGTTTTCTTAGATTCATCATTCGTGATTAGGGTTCACATTTTTACAATTATAACATGAAAAACTTACTCTATAAGTATGGGTTTGTTCATAAAATCTCCACTGAATATCACCCCCAAACTAACAAACAAGAATAAATATAAAATCAGGAAGTTAATTGAATCTTGTAAAAATAGTACAACCCAATAGGAAAGATTGGAGTTTGTGCTTGGATGATGCACTTTGGGTGTATCGTACAACTTTTAAAACCCCAATAGGAATTTCACTATATAGGATTGTGTTTATAAAGGCATGTAACATCCCATTGGAGGTAGATCACCATGCATATTGGGATTTCAAAAAATTTAATATAAATCTCTCATATACAAGGGTGCATAGGAAGTTACAGATTCAAGAGTTAGAATAAATTCAGTGTGATGCATATAAGAACTCTCGGATCTATAAGGAGTGAACCAAGGCTTCCCATGACCACCTCTGTAGAGACCCGAAACCTGACGTACATTGACATTACATTACATTTGTGGAATACTTAGTACATAACAAAAACACACACACAAGGACCGTAATAGTTTAGTGTCTTTGGAAACTCGGAATATAATCTTCTAATCGTGGTGAAAGATCTTCAAAATCTCCCATAAAGATCTTCCTTTTTTTTTACCTAAAACCTTTCTTTATATCCTGGGGAAAAGAAAACATAAAAGGGTGAGCTCAAATTCTCAGTAAGGGTAAACAAAATAAATATCAATCACATCATATACATAAGCACATAACTTTTGGAAATCTTAACCTGCAAAAGAGACCATAATTTCATAACATGGGGTAAATCATGGCAGAGAAATGTAATCACAATAATCATAAATTAAAACATGAAACTTTGTGTCATTCACACATAATCATAGATAATCATTTCTTGTTATTCAAGACTCATTGCCAAGACTATCTTTGTGGACAAAGTCCCTTTCTGAATCGAGTCACCCTCGTTTCAGTCCTGTTTCACTGAACCGGTATAACCTACCGTTCCAGCCATGTCTATCTCATGAGATATAAAATCTTTACCCAATGCATTGGAGGGATATATAGGTCCCACCCATCTTATAATTAATCCTTTCTTATGTGTTCCACATAATCATAAATCATACATCATCGCATAACACATGTAACAAAAATGGGATTCTTGAAACATCATGACATCATAAAACAAATCATATAAGGTAAATGACTTCATAAAAATAATTCCCTCAAAACATAATCAAATCAATTTAATAATAGGGATAAAAACAGAACCCTATATTATCATAGATGGAAATAATTTTGATAAAACATTTGAACTCCATTCTTGAGGAAAATATCCTTTCTACTTCAAAAACACTTTTCTTTTCTTAACATGTCATACAATTATAAACTAAAATAAGTTGATTAAAAATAAACTTGAAAACTTATAAAGGAATATTCTTGGAAATAATGTTTTAAAAATCCATTCTTGCCGTATAAGTTAAAAAAACATTCTTCTCATACTTTTGTCGGAAAAGTCAAAAAGTACCTCGTACGAAAAACGCCAAAAGATTCCTTTCATATCTTTTACTAAAATCTCACCGAAGGGTAAAATTTGATATAAACTATTGTAGAAGGATATAAATATTACATATTTGGGAAACATGGATGTGGATGATAAAATACACCCCAGTAAATACCAAAGTATAAACAATCTCGGATAAAATGAGATTGTGACATTTCCCTTACCTTAGGTCCGATTTGTTTTGTACGTGTCTGAAGCTCCTGTATAATGGTTTGAATAATGTTATTGACTTATTCCAGAATCATACATATTGATATGATATCATATATGGTCATATTATTAGCTTCTTATTAGTAATATTTCATTGTTACTTGTTACTCGGGTCTTTATTGCCTTTTGTTCTTATGCGTGTTTTGCCGAATAAATTCTTATTCTTATTTTAAGGTTATAGATAACTTATATCCAGAATGGTATTAGTGTAACATATATCATATTTATTCATTCAATTCATTTATATAATTACTATGTAATGATGATCATGTAGAACGAGTCGTATCACATCGTGGAGACGGTATTCCGTACGTACGCACGAGCGATGATATTGTTCCCATGATTGTGGAATTGTATTTAAGTGTATTTATACTATTTAAGTATCAATATCAATTTATAATAATCATATATAGTTACTCATTACACCATTATACCCATCCTTGTAAGGTGGTGGTGGAAAATAGATTACACCACGGCGTGGAGATGGTATTCTGTACGTACGCATGCGCGGTGATTTCATTTTTCCGTAGGATGGATAGAAGGTGAATTAGGGTTGTTTCATATTTATAATAACATATCAGTATGTAAGTAATACTGATGTTATTACTTTATCATGAAACAACTAAAGAATAAGAAGTTGAAGAATAAAGAAATTGAAAAGATCGGTAATGGATATTACCTCTTCTTTGAAACGCCTCTTTGAATCCTCCGCTTAGGGAACTAAGATTGGTCTTTGAAGAATACCAGGACCTCTAGGATTATTCTATGGAAGTGGAGAAGGGATTTTGGCAGGGGTTGGCCGAGCTTGAGTGATCAAATTGGTGTGATGAGGAGGGGGAGGAGGTGCCCTTTTATAAGGGAGGAGAGGGGCACCTTAGGAATATCTCAAAATATTATTTTATATTAAAGTCAAAATCGGTTTATAATGGTTCCAAAGGGTCTTATTTCGAAGGTAAAGTGGGGATGGGTCGCAATACTATCAACCAATAGGATTTAGACAAGTTTAGGTTATTATTTTAACCTTATCAATTAGATTTAACTCTAAGTTAAATAATTTAACTTTTACCGTGACTTTTTGTTTTCTTACACTATATGGTTAATACACTTACTATAACATGCCAAACGAACCCTAAGTTGTTTATTATTAATATATATATCCTTATCTAAGTCATTTGGCCGAACCTTAGATTTTTAGGAATAAAATAACAATTAATAATATAATATTTGATTTAAAAACTATTTTGTGTCAATTTTGACACTATTTGATATATGATTTTTGTGAAAGTCATAACAGAATTATATGTTCGAAAAAAGTTTATTAAATCAACACTAATATATCATAGTAACCTAGAAAATTATTGTAATTCATAAAAAGTCTCAAATTACATTTATTTTGGTGTTTATAACATCAATTATGTCAATATTTCATTAATAAGATAATTACTGCATCATTATTGTGTCATAAATAAATTACATTATTTAATGTCTAAAAATTACAAATAAAATACCATTATGTAGGAAATCTTTTTAGATTTCTAATTAATATTTATAGTCGAATTTATCTTATGTATAACCCCATATTAAAAATTATTTACTTATTAAACTTTGATTTTAACTATTTTAACCCTTCTTTAAATAAATTAATAATAAATGTCCTAATCTAATCCAAGTGGGCCTAAATGGTCATATTTTATTCCTAAGTTTGTTTTTGGTCGAATTTCACTTATCCAATAGAATTAGGACATGTGTTAGGGTAATAATAATATCATCTTTACCCTTAATTACCCTATTTACTTTTAACCGTGGTAAAAAAAAGTAAAAAGTTACTATTCACCAAAAATTATTTTCATCTCATTGAACCACATTTTAGTCCTTGATATTAACCGTGTCTCTCGGATTTTCGAAATTCCATTCACAGAAGCGGTAAAATTAAGTTTTATGCAAAATTCAGTTTTTAACCTACCACTTAGTGGTTTCACTATTCATCAAAAATTGAAAGTTTTCAGAAAAATACCAAAATTTCACCCTAGGCTAATTTCGGTATTCCGAATCCAAAAATGAAGTCCATTTTGAAAATTAAAATTTATAAAATTTCAAAAAGTGGTTATTACTATTCATAACGGCTAGTTTTAATAATATTTTAATAGCATATTGTTGTTTAGTGAAACTCGTTATTGCGTACTACACACGCTATCGAGGAAGGTCGTGATTGCGTGTAATGCAAGGCAATTCAAGGGTGCGTGTTGTGCAAGCTCCTTTTGGTGTAGCATACAACACAAGACATTAATGAAATTAAAAAGAATATTTTTCATAAAATCTCGGGGTGTTACATTCTACCCCCCTTAAAATGAATTTCGCCCTCGAAATTCGTCGGGGTTATAAATGGTTTACTATTCAAAAGTTTCTTTAATAGAAACCCACATCGTAAAAAGGAATACCAAAACCAATCTTTAAAAACGAAAGTATGAAACGTAACGGTTACCCAAATAAACTAATCACTGGGTTTCCACATAGGTGAAAATATGGATATGGAAGAAAAATCTAACCATCATGTTCTGATGGAGAGTGGTAGAGAACATGGCTATGGAAAAGCCAACAATCACAAATCCATAAATTTGTGACGATCTAAGGTACCATCTGATTAATCAGATATAAGAGCACTAGGACAACATTTTTGGTTTTCAAGATCATTTCCCTAAAGTTGAAGAATTTGAATTAGAATAAATACTTACTTTATTTTGGTACAATCTCACTGTTGTTCGTGCCTTGAACAATTTCCACTTCATCTCTTAAATAAATGAAGTTGAATTTGTTATTCGTGAATGTTAGCAGATCATGTGATAGAATGACGGGTCATTCCATCAAAAGGTTAGAAAAAGTTATTAAATATACATAAGTCATTCTATAGTGAGATTAATCATATATGGTACCTAAAATGGACTTATACTTCATATATCATACTGCTTAATATAATAAAACTAGTTTCTACTAAACAGGGACTTCCTGTAGGCCAGTGGTAGGCGATAAAGGCCAGTCGCACTTCGGTTGTGGGTTCGATTCCCATAGCCTTGTCCGACGCGATGGGCTGTCGCCCGTCCTGCAGGTTGTCCTTTTTCTAAAGCTATATTACTATAACATCCCATAAATAATATCGAAAAACGTTTTATCCTAACTTATGTCCAATATAATCCATTCTAATCTTTAGGCTTATCTAAAATACTTCGGTCAAGGCTCATAGTATAAAGAAAATTATTACTTGAAACGCCACAGAATAATCACGTGAATGCCATCATTTATCCCCCATATATCATAAGATATATCTTGTTGGTCAAATTACAAACATGTGAATACCTTAATCATGTATTCTCCTGAAGAATGAATACCCATTGAATCTTAGTGAAAACATGAATGTAGTTAAAAGTTAACACTTTCCACATACCAAAATCCTCAAAATTCTATATACTCAAACCATGATATCACTTAGTCCTTATATCAATCATGATCTCATGAATACAATCAAACATCTCATTATCTTCTTATCCCTTCATTATGCGCATATCATCTGTTTACCAAAAATGTCTCAATCACTTTTCATGGTTACCGGTACCATAAAATTATTGAAATCCAAAACATAAATATTCCAATATTCCACGATACTATATACAACATTATTTTGGAATCCCATTACATAAACACTTAATCATTCCACCACATCGTTGTCATATTCAACATCGCCAATAGTTATCGCATGTGACTTCCCTTTGTCCTTTGCCTTAAATGGTTGCTCATGTTGATCATCACTAACCCTTGGATTAGGGCATTTATTAGCATAATGCCCCATTTCCTTGCACTTGAAGCATTGAAGTGTTGGTGGTGCGTTCTCTGCAGTGTTTGCTTTATTCACATCATTAGAAACCCTTTTTCCATTACCTCGACACTCAGCTGATCGATGACCTTCTTTTCCACACTTAAAACATTTTCTAGTCCCTTTAAGATAATCTCCACCATGCTTTTTTCCACACTTTGAGCATAAGGAAACATTCATCTTTTTTCACCATTATTCTGAGATTTCTCCTTGAACTCCATCTTTCGTTTCTTGTCAAAACCATGAGATGGATATGTAACACCAACTTCCATTTCTACCTTGATAGCACAACGCACAATTTCTTCATAGCTACTGAAGTCTCTTATAGCTAATTCCCTTCGAAGACTTGGTTTTAAGCCACTGAAAAATCGATCAACTTTACTTTTAGGTTGCATGATAAATCCAGATGCATACCTTGCAAGCCTTGTAAAATTCGCTTCGTATATACCAACAGATTCATCATCCTTTTGCTTTAGTTCAAGAAACTCCTTCTCCATCTTTGTTCGAAGAATACGAGGGAAGTACTTATTGAAAAATAAGTTTTTGAACTCGTCCCATTCCATGGACTCAATTTCATCTCTTTTCCTTGTATTCTTGATAATATTCCACCATTGATCAGCTTCACCTTCCAAACGATATACTGCTAAGATGACTTTATCATGTTCAGAACATTGAAGAACTGAAAATGTCTTTTCAGTAGTACTCATCCATTGTTCAGCAACAAGTGGATCAAAAGACCCACTGAAAGAAGGTGGATGTTGCCTCATGAAGGAATCAATAGAATATTGTTCCCTTCTCTGCTCATTTGGATGTCCAGAATGATTCATAGCTTGTGTAAGTATAGCAATAAGATTTTGCACTCCATCTCCCATAACATTTGTTTGTTCAGGAGGACAATCATTGCATTGTCCATTGCATTGATCAACACGGTTCCTTCGGGTTCCAGCCATCGTCTAAAATCCAAAAAGAATAGTGTGAGAGGAAAAAATCATGCTAGGGAAAACAACATAATAAAGGGGGATTACCTTCAATATCTAACATCTTAGGTTTAATTCTATGATCGTTAGCGTAATTCTAGTACTATAACCAATAAGTATACTTAACCTTAGGGACATCCCTAGACATACCTTAGAAATATCTCTAGGGATCTCACTAACGTTTTCGCATCCTAGTTTCCAAAGGTTGACTAAACCTTTCCTCTGATACCAACTGTAGAGACCCGAAACCTGATGTACATTGACATTACATTACATTTGCGGAATACTTAGTACATAACAAAAACACACACACAAGGACCGTAATAGTTTAGTGTCTTTGGAAACTCGGAATATAATCTTCTAATCGTGGTGAAAGATCTTCAAAATCTCCCATAAAGATCTTCCTTTTTTTTACCTAAAACCTTTCTTTATATCCTGGGGAAAAGAAAACATAAAAGGGTGATCTCAAATGCTCAGTAAGGGTAAACAAAAGAAATATCAATCACATCATATACATAACCACATAACTTTTGGAAATCTTAACCTGAAAAAGAGATCATAATTTCATAACATGGGGTAAATCATGGCAGTGAAATGTAATCACAATAATCATAACTTAAAACATGAAACTTTTTGGCATTCACATATAATCATAGAGAATCATTTCTTGTTAGTCAAGACTCATTTCCAAGACTATCTTTGTGGACAAAGTCCCTTTCTGAACCGAGTCACCCTCATTTCAGTCCTGTTTCACTGAACCGGTATAACCTACCGTTCCAGCCATGTCTATCTCATGAGATATAAAATCTTTACCCAATGCATTGGAGGGAGATATAGGTCCCACCCATCTTATAATTAATCCTTTCTTATGTGTGCCACATAATCATAAATCATACATCATCGCATAACACATGTAACAAAAATGGGATTCTTGAAACATCATGACATCATAAAACAAATCATATAAGGTAAATGACTTCATAAAAATAATTCCCTCAAAACATAATCAAATCAATGTAATAATAGGGATAAAAACAGAACCCTATATTATCATAGATGGAAAATAATTTTTATAAAACATTTGAACTCCATTCTTGAGGAAAATATCCTTTCTACTTCAAAAACACTTTTCTTTTCTTAACATGTCATACAATTATAAACTAAAAGAAGTTGATTAAAAATAAACTTGAAAACTTATAAAGGAATATTCTTGGAAATAATGTTTTAAAAATCCATTCTTGTCGTATAAGTTAAAAAAAACATTCTTCTCGTACTTTTGTCGGAAAAGTCAAAAAGTACCTCGTACGAAAAACGCCAAAAGATTCCTTTCATATCTTTTACTAAAATCTCACCGAAGGGTAAAATTTTATATAAACTATTGTATAAGGATATAAATATTACATATTGGGGAAACATGGATGTTGATGATAAAATACACCCCAGTAAATACCAAAGTATAAACAATCTCGGATAAAATGAGATTGTGACATTTCTCTTACCTTAGGTCCGATTTGCTTTGTACATGTCCGAAGCTCCTGTATAATGGTTTAAATAATGTTATTGAATTATTCCAGAATCATACATATTGATATGATATCATATATGTTCATATTCTTATCTTCTTATTAGTAATATTTCATTGTTACTTGTTACTCGGGTCTTTATTGCCTTTTGTTCTTATGCGTGTTTTGCCGAATAAATTCTTATTATTCTTTTAAGGTTATAGATACCTTATATCCAGAATGGTATTAGTGTAACATATATCATATTTATTCATTCAATTCATTTATATAATTACTATGTAATGATGATCATGTAGAACGAGTCGCATCACATCGTGGAGACGGTATTCCGTACGTACGCACGAGCGATGATATTGTTCCCATGATCGTGGAATTGTATTTAAGTGTATTTATACTATTTCAGTATCAATATCACTTTATAATAATCATATATAGTTACTCTTTACACCATTATACCCATCCTTTTAAGGTGATGGTGGAAAATAGATTACACCACGGCGTGGAGACGGTATTCCGTACGTACGCACGCGCGGTGATTTCATTTTTCTGTAGGATGGATAGAAAGTGAATTAGGGTTGTTTCATATTTATAATAACATATCAGTATGTAAGTAATACTTATGTTATTACTTTATCATGAAACAACTAAAGAAGAAGAAGTTGAAGAAGAAAAAAATTGAAAAGATCAGTAATGGATATTACCTCTTCTTTGAAACGCCTCTTTGAATCCTCCACTTAGGGAACTAAGATTGGTCTTTGAAGAAAACCAGGACCTCTAGTATTATTCTAGGGAAGTGGATAAGGGATTTTGGCAGGGGTTGGCCGAGCTTGAGTGCTCAAATTGGTGTGAGGAGGAGGGGGAGGAGGTTCCCTTTTATAAGGGAGGAGAGGGGCACCTTAGGAATATCTCAAAATATTATTTTATATTAAAGTCAAAATCGGTTTATAATGGTTCCAAATGGTCTTATTTCGAAGGTAAAGTGGGTATGGGTCTAAATCCTATCAACCAATAGGATTTAGACAGGTTTAGGTTATTATTTTAACCTTATCAATTAGATTTAACTCTAAGTTAAATAATTTAACTTTTACCGTGACTTTTTGTTTTCTTACACTATATGGTTAATACACTTACTATAACATGCCAAAAGAACCCTAAGTTGTTTATTATTAATATATATATCCTTATATAAGTCATTTGGCCGAACCTTATATTTTTAGTAATAAAATAACAATTAATAATATAATATTTTATTTAAAAACTATTTTGTGTCAATTTTGACACTATTTGATATATGATTTTTGTGAAAGTCATAACAGAATTATATGTTCGAACCAAGTTAATTAAATCAACACTAATATATCATAGTAACCTAGAAAATTATTTTAATTCATAAAAAGTCTCAAATTACATTTATTTTGGTGTTTATAACATCAATTATGTCAATATTTCATTAATAAGATAATTATTGCATCATCATTGTGTCATAAATAAATTAAATTATTTAATGTCTAAAAATTACAAATAAAATACCATTATGTAGGAAATCTTTTTATATTTCTAATGAATATTTATAGTCGAATTTATCTTATGTATAACCCCATATTAAAAATTATTTACTTATTAAACTTTGATTTTAACTATTTTAACCCTTCTTTAAATAAATTAATAATAAATGTCCTAATCTAATTCAAGTGGGCCTAAATGGTCATATTTTATTCCTAAGTTTGTTTTTGGTCGAATTTAACTTATCCAATAGAATTAGGATATGTTTTAGGGTAATAATAATATCATCTTTACCCTTAATTACCCTATTTACTTTTTACCGTGGTAAAAAAAAGTAAAAAGTTACTATTCACCAAAAATTATTTTCATCTCATTGAACCAGATTTTAGTCCTTGATATTAACCGTGTCTCTCGGATTTTCAAAATTCCATTCACAGAAGCGGTAAAATTAAGTTTTATGCAAAATTCGGTTTTTAACCAACCACTTAGTGGTTTCACTATTCATCAAAAATTGAAAGTTTTCAGAAAAATACCAAAATTTCACCCTAGGCTAATTTCGGTATTCCGAATCCAAAAATGAAGTCCATTTTGAAAAATAAAATTTATAAAATGTCAAAAAGTGGTTATTACTATTCATAACGGCTAGTTTTAATAATATTTTAATAGCATATTGTTGTTTAGTGAAACTCGTTATTGCGTACTACACACGCTATCGAGAAAGGTCGCGATTACGTGTAATGCAAGGCAAGTCAAGGATGCGTGTTGTGCAAGCTCCTTTTGGTGTAGCATACAACACAAGACATTAATGAAATTAAAAAGAATATTTTTCATAAAATCTCGGGGTGTTACAACCTCATACTTCATCGTCAATTCTATATTGGGTATAAGGTCCTAAATTTTAATGAAAGAATAAATTTTCATCCATGTAAGATTTATTCCTACTCGTTTGGCCCATACACTATTACTAATGTTTATCCATTTGGTGTTGTTCAGGTAAAAAATGAAGAAATGAAGCAAACCTTCACTGTTAATGGTTATAATCTTAAGCACTTTCATTAATCCCTTCAGGATTCCTTGATATAGGAACTCCAAGTTCAAGAATCAACCTATGAATGACACCCATTAGGTTTTATCTTTCCTTCCCACATTCTCTTTTATTAGAGTGAAGACACAGCATACTCTAGGTGTGGGGGATGATTTTATTCCTAGGTTAGTTGGAAATTTTCATCATCTTTATTTCTTTTCTCTTTTTTGGATTGTTGGATAGTATTATTACCTTTCCCCCCTCCTCCCTATCTTTTGTGTTGGAATGTTAATTTTTTATTCCCACTTTATCATGGAAAATAATTCCCTCTTAATCATGGAAGTTATTGAAAATGCATGAGGAATTTTTCTATTTCATGTGGTTTTAGAATTTAAAAAAATAAATGATGAAATGTGTATTTCAACATGAATTTTACATTAAGGTGTACTTTTTTCTAGAAATTTTTTTTTATCGATGATAAAAATGGTTGTATCACTTTGAAACCTTTGAGAAGTGTGATACCCTTTATTTGAGTAGTTTATAGGAAAATTATGTCACTAAATTTCTCCAAAAATATTTGCACCTAAACATTAAGTGTGAATTTTTATTTCTCAATAGATGGTAATATAAGTTAGTTTAATATTTCCCATCTTTCCAAAATGATTTTTCCATACGTTCATTTCTTATCTGATCTTTTTTATTACTATACCATATTGAACTATGTGTGTGTACCAATTAGCTGACTATTGTACACCCTAAAAAAATAAAACAAAAACACAAAAATATGTGTTGTATATTGGGAAGGTCAAAACCATTATTCCCTAACATTTCATCATGTTATAACTATTACAATTAGTTTTGTGAGGAGATCAAGCAAGGGTTGAGTTTTGAGTGTGAGATTTTTTAAAAGATCAACTTAAAAAAACAAAAAATAATAATAAATTAAGGGGGTGATGAAATGTTAATATTATGGGGATATCTAGGTAGGTATATTATGGTTTGACTTCTAGGAATGCTTAAGTGAGTGGGTCATGAAATTCGATTGCATAGGATGTAAGGCAGGCTCGGTGGACATAATCATATAAGAAGAAATTTTTTAAAATAACTTATATTTACTGGATAGAAATTGGAAATAATTACATGAAATGGTTTTCACACACACACATGGAGAATTATTTACATTTTTTAATTTATAATTAATTTCCCAAATTTTTATCATTTATCTCCTTTAATTTCATTCTGATAAAATTTATGAGATATATATTTCCATGATCACTGGGACTAACTCCTTGGTGTGGTTTGTTCTTTGATCACTTTCTTTAATGAATTAAAATTTTAATTTAATGGTAAATATTCATGAAGTTGGTAATATTTACATGAATCATATTTTTTAAGTGTGACTCTTCCCAGAAGTGTAAATGTTTAGGTGTGGGGGTGTAACCGTACCATGATCCACTATTTTATTTCACCCTCATACCACTATATTAAACTGGTTGTGTATTGAAAATTATAAATATAATAAAAAATTATACTTAATTTTTTACTCAAAAATTTAATATTTTTCATTTTTAAAAAGGTCCATTTCACTTGTTTTTATGGTTTTGTTATAAGTGGAGGTGATTTGGAGGGCCATACGAAGTTGAAGAAAAATGGGCCAAATTGCACAAGAATTCAAGAACATCTGTGGACTAAACCGCATACTTCTACTGATAATTTCTCCCAATTGGGATGAAATTTTGTGATATTATCCAAAATTCAGTTTTATACAACTCTTATGAAGAAACCCAAGTCCAATTCGTCCATTAAGATGCCCAAATGAATCAATCTATCCAAGAAAATGAATATTCCTCGAGTCAATAGTTTGCCTTTGTATTTTGGAAATATCCCTTATTATAAACAATATCTTGCCACCAAATTTTATAGGGATATATAAAAAACGTCTAAAAACAAGTTCTTAGTTTTTTTAAGTGTATTAATATTTTCTAGTTTCTTAAAACCATAGGAAAACTGGTTTCTAGAAATAAGGGTGCCTAAAACCACATCCCATTTTGTCTATAAAATAACACTTTGGGAACCTCATTTAGTAGTTCAATAAAAGAGTAAATATATACCATTTTGGAGACCCAGATTATTCCTCTCCTCATAAAAGAAGTTCTAGAGTCCCCTATCCTCATAGAGGGGTCAAGGATGAAGGTGAAGTTCCACCTGAGCCTCCTCCTCATCAGGATGGAAAGCTAAATGGTGGACGGTCATTTAGAGGAAGCTACACACACTTGGGAGGGATTTCTGGAACTTTTTATTCTAGTATTTTGTGTAATTTTTGTATTAAATATTCCAATTATGTTTTATCTTGAAATTTTTATCCTCTGAATTCATTTCTTTTTATGTAATTAAGTGAAATACTTTTTATTTCAACACCGATTGGGTTAAGATTTCAAGTGTGAATCCTTGGTTGTTCCGATTGGAAAAACACAAGTATCATATTTATCTCACATATAAATGAGATTTAATTATTATTTGGAATACCTCAATATATGTTTGAGTTCAAAACATTGACAACATGATTGTTGCATCAAAGGGTGGTTGTTTTTGCATCGTTTTAAGAGGCAATAGGGGAATCAAGATCTTGAAAACCCTCATATAAAGGATTACATTAAACCATATAATATTTTCAGAATAATAAACTATCAAATATGTTCACTAAACTTTAAATTACCTTCTTCTATCATAATTATAAAACACCACCTTTCTTTGTCAACTATTAAACTCTTTAATTAAGTCGTTTTATTTTTAGAACTGTTTTCAAAACCACCCCCACTTTTTAGTATTCTTTATTGAAAAAAATAATTTAAA
Organism: Viscum album; assembly: GCA_963277665.1. Taxonomy (NCBI): domain Eukaryota; kingdom Viridiplantae; phylum Streptophyta; class Magnoliopsida; order Santalales; family Viscaceae; genus Viscum; species Viscum album. The sequence continues at coordinate 212,352,681 of OY728123.1, forward strand.
CCACCAAATATTCTGTATAGATGGAATAGTTTCCACTCTAGATAATAAAATAATATTTAAAACATAATCAATTTTATGTGTCATGACAAAATGGCCAAGTTTTGGGTTTGTGAGGGTCCTCACCAGGAAGACCATGGGTGGACCGCGTTGTTGTGAAACATCAAATTAGTTTTGATTTAATGATTATTTTATAGTCTAGGGTGGACCCTAGTTCATATCTCAAGGATAATTGGTTGTTTAAAGTTTTTATTTTTAATAAAAAAAACTAAAAAGTGGTTGTGGTTCTAAAAATAGTTTTAAAAATAAAACGACTTAATTAAAGAGTTTAATAGTTGACAAAGAAATGTGGTGTTTTAGAATTATGAGAGAAGTAGTGTAACGCCCTGACCCAAGAAGCCCAGAGTCGGTGAATTATTTTAATACATTGGAATTATTACAAGGAATCAATTCCTGAAATACCGATCAGTTTAGTAGTCTTGGAAAATAGATTACATACATGAATGTTACATTACACATTAGAAAATAAAACACAACATAAATGATCCTTTGAGACCACCATTAATCCCCTAGATTAACCCTTCTTATCAATCATAAAACACTTCTTGGAATCCTGGTAAAATTAAAACATAGAAAGGGGTGAGCTCAAATGCTCAGTAAGGGTAAGAAAAATAGCATAAGATAACATAAATATTAGGTATGGTGAATAATTGAAAACACATGCCTTTACAAAATAATAAACATGAACACTTTTATGGAATGAATATGAGTTGAGTAAATAATTCCATAATAAAACATAGTCATGGGTATTCTACTAGTCAAATAACCACATGAACCATCAATATTATTTTCAAAATGAGGGAATGTATAATGCCAGACACTATGAAACATTTTGTCAAGGCCTCGGCCAAGATGTATAAAAATGATTAAGGCCTCAGCCAAAACCATATATCAAATTGGGAAAGGCCTCAGCCAATTCCACATCTAGTTGTCTTATGAGACCTAATGATGCATCGAGGAGCTATAGCGGGCTCCACCCGTCACTTACTATGTCCAGTACATTCCTCATATAAAAAGGTTGAAACATTACATAAACATTCGTATTAAAACTAGCATACGAAATTTAAATACTTTATCCATAAACCATGAATGGTATAAAAATAACACATCCAAATTAAAACATATCACAAAACCTTCAACACAGTATGGAATATTTGTATCGTAATAAATCAACTTCAAACAAGTTTAAAATCCATCAAAGGATGTTGACATAGATGAAAATTATTTGTAAAAATCTTTGAGATAAATATCCATTTTTCATGAAAACATTTAAAAGTCATACAATTTAGAAAGGAATAAACTTAGAGACATTTTTGAATCAAAGTTTCCCATACCACTTTGAAACTTTTTAAAGTAATTAACATTTTAAAAACATTCATGTCCATATAAATAAATCTTTAAAACCCATTTTGAAAACATGGACATTAATGAGAATGATTTAGAAGAATAAATATTTAAAACATTTAAAATGATGTTTTAGTAAAAAAGTACCTTAAGAATAATACCTTGGAAAAATATTTTATGAAACATGTACATGGATAATAAATATTTCCCAATAGATACTTACGTCAAAACAACCTCGGATAATAAAGAGATTGTGAAATTAACCCGTACCTTGCACTTTCCTTTGGGCGGGGGTACATTTAACATCCTATATAATGAACATAGTATGTTATTAAATTATTACTGAACCATATTAAAATTCATTATATCATAAATGAATCATTTATGACTTTATACTACCCATTTTATAATTTTTTCCATGTTATATTAACATTTCGGTTAATAATCGCTTTCTTTATCGTACGTGTTTTATCCTGTTTTTCTTGATTGTATCATTTAGATAATTATTTAAATACTTCCATAATATAACACATGATTTATATATCATATATATTTAGAATATAAATCTTTATAATAGATAGATATATGAAATATAAAACACCATTTATGGAGACGGTAGGCCGTACGTACGCATAAATGTTGTTTCCGTTTTCATATCGTATTAAATGGAACTAAGTGAATAAGATATATTTGAATATATACATATATATATATATGTACAGTAGAATTATTATGTAATATATTACATACTTATTAATAATATATATTTTTATAATCATCGTTGAATGGTAAACGTGGAAATAAATATCATCGTGTTCGTGGAGACGGTAATCCGTACGTACGCATGAGCAACAATATCATTCTTTTGATATTAAAATCATATATAATTGGATGTTATATCATATATACAGAATAATTATCATATTATATTTATTATTTACATCATGTATACTAATTATTATATTCATCCAAATAATAATGTATTGAATAACAACTACACCACGACGTGGAGACGGTAAGTCGTACGTACGCACGTATGTTGACATGTCATTCATAGGATGGATAAAATAATGAATATGGTTGTACCATAATTATAATAAAATCATAGTATATAGAAGATACTAGAGTTATTGTTTTATAATGGAAACAACAAAGAAAGAAGAAGTGGAAGAAGAAAAGAACTTGAAAGAGGTGATGAAATATTTACCTCTTCTTCGGGTTCTTCCTTTTGATTTGATCAAAAGGGCTCATTATTTTGGCTTTATGACTAAAGTAATGCCTCTAGGATTAAGTGAGGACATTTTATAGGATATTTTGGCAGGATTTGGCTGAGACAAATGGCTTTTAAGGTGTGAATTTGAGAGAAGGAGGAGTGTCCTTTTATAAGAGGGGTGAGGGGCACCTTTTGAAAAGATTGAAATATTATTTTATAATAAAATCATATTCGGTTTATAATGGCTCAAAATTAATTTATTTCGAGACTTAGGTGGTTATTTGTCTAAATAATCTCAACCAATAGGTTTTTTACAAGTTTATGTTACCATTTTAACCTTATAGTTTAGTTTTAACTCTTAGTTAAATAGTTTAACTTTTACCGTGTCTTCTTGTATTCTTACACTATATGGTTAATAAACTTACTATAAACTTCCAATAGAACCTCAAGTGGTTAATTAATGACATATATAATATTATTTAAGCCCTTCGTATGAACGTTATATTTTTATTAATATTATATCAACCAATAATATAGTTTTTGTTTTAAAAACTATTTTATGTCAATTTTGACACTCTTAGGTATTTGTTTTTGTTAAAATCATAACAGCATGATTACTTCAAAAAAATACGTTGAATCAATTATAACATGTCATATTCATCTATAAAATTATTTTATTTCATAAAAACATTGAAATTATATTTATTTTAATATTTATAATACCATTTATTTTATTCTTTCATTAATAAGGTAATTACTGCATCATTATTGTGTCATTAATAAATTTAATTATTTAATGTCTAAAAATTATAAATAAAATATAATTATGTATTAAATTTTTTTATCTTTATAATTAATATTTATAGTCGATTTTATCTTATTGATAACCCTATATTAAAAATGGTTTAGTTATTAAACTTGATTTTAACTCTTTTAACTCTTCTTTAAATAAAATAATAATAAATGTCCTAATCTAATCCAAGTGGACCTAAAGGGTCATATTTTATTCCTAATGTTTTTTTGGTCTAATTACACTTATAAAATAGAATTAGGACATGTTTTAGGGTAATTATGATATCATTTTTACCCTTAATTGCCCTATTTACTTTTAACCGTGGTAATAAAAGTCAAACTTTACTATTCGCCAAAAATTATTTTCATCTTATTAAACTACATTTTACTTCCTGATATTAATCGTGTATTTTTTATTTTTTAAATTCAACTCACAAAATTTGTAAAATTAAGTTTTATAAAAATTTTGAAATGCTCCTAGGAGGTGGGTAAAAAACGGTAAAAAGATCAATAAAATTTTTATATATCTAAACTTATTATAAAATGACTCCAATGAATTAAATTGAACTTATATAGGTATTATGTATCTATTTTTACCTAAAATAAATTTAAATAAAATAAATAATTATTTAAATAAAAAGTCGGTTTTAAACAATAACTCAGTGTTTTTCACTATTCATTCAAAATTGAAAGTTTTCAGAAAAATACCAAAAATCACCCTAAGATAATTTTGATATTCCAAATTCAAAAATTAATTATATTTTACCAATTTCATAACAAATAAGTTTCATTAATTAATTTAAAATTAATTTCAGTTGTCAAAACTAAAAAGCGTATTTTTAAGAAATAATAACTATCAAAAGATTAACACTTGTTTATGTCCAATTTCAAAGTGAAATTACTTACAATGACCAGAATTGGATTAAATGGTAAAAATTTAATCTAATTATATTTATAATCCGTTAAAATTTATAATTTAACACTATAAATTATTTTGATTAAAAAAGTTTTTTTAGTTAAAATATAGTATTTTTCACTATTCACCCAAATATGAAAGTTATCAGAAAAACACAAAAAATTTATTGAAACTAAATTATTATATCCTAATTCTAAATAAGAAGTTTATTTCTTCAAATAGAATATATAAAAGTTTCAAATATTGGATTTAAAAAAGGTTCTCCATTAAATAGCGGTAAAATTGCATTTTTTGAAAAATACTTCTTTTATCTGAAAAAAATAATTTGTTCTTACATTATTTCTAAGAAACTCATAATATGGATTCTAAAATTATAAGTATTATATAAAGTTCAAAATTTAGTTAATACTATTTATAACCGCTTTTGAACTACTAGTTTGGTAAGTTGTGGTGCGCTTGAACTCGGTGTTGCATGCAATGAAAGTTATTGAATTACTTTGAAGAAATAACATACTATTAAATCTTGGGGTGTTACATTCTTCCCTCCTTCAATAAATTGAATCCTCGCAATTTGACATTGTTCTTTGAAAATAAAAGGTTGAAAATATAAAATACCTTTGTGGGAAAACCCACATCGGAAATTTGGTTAATAAAATTTAGTCTTAATAAGAGGAAAAGGGAAATGAAAGGGTCACCACCAAATTATGATCTCAATTAGGAGAACATTGGTGGCAATTAGAGACACATAATTGGATGAAAAACATAAATATTTATAGGGAGTGATTTAGGTCATCAATCACAAATAAGTGTAAAATTTAGGGTCTCAAATCCATCAATCTATGATGATATAAAATACCATCGGTTCAACAAAACATAAGGTATTAGGATAACACATTTTTTATTTTAAAAACCCTTTCTTAAGGTTTAAGGATTAATTTATTCATATAATAAGAGGGAAAAAAATTATATATATATATATACATATATATATATATATATATACTTGACATGGAGAGTTTCATTCTTCAACTAATTCATACCACAAACTCATCTTTCACTCCAAAAGATTTCAAAAATATTCTATCTATCCTAATCGTATAGGGTTTAAAAAATAATGAATTTATAATTCACCTATCAGACCTTTTAAAAAAAACTAAATTATTCAATCTAGTACATCACATGGGCTAGTGGTAGGTGATACACCCTTGCTTCCCTTCGGTTGTGGGTTCAAGTCTCGCGGCCTTGTCGGACGTGACGGGTTGCCACCCGACCTCCAGGTTGTCCATTTTATGACAATCCAAAAAAAATATCAACAATATTATCCAATTTCAAACTTAATCCATTCCAACCTTTAGACTTATCCAAAATACTTATATCCAAACTCACAGTCTAAAATTTATAAGGAAGATAAACACAATAAAGATCATTTTTGTCACGTAATAACATGTGAACACATTCATCATGTATTCTTTTAAAACATGGCACTACTAGAAATCGGATCTTTCCCAACACTTCTATACCAATGGTTTGTAAAAACCGTTGGTATAGGAACCCTTTCCCAACGGTTTTGGAGAACCGTTGGGAAAGGGGTGGGTCTTTCCCAACGGTTCCCCCAAACCGTTGGGAAAGGGAGCTCAAAACACCCCTTTCCCAAAAGGGGTGGGTCTTTCCCAACGGTTCTCCCAAACCGTTGGGAAAGGGAGCTCAAAACACCCCTTTCCCAACGGTTTTGGAGAACCGTTGGGAAAGACCCACCCCTTTCCCAACGGTTCTCCAAAACCGTTGGGAAAGGGTGTCCCAAAATCCAGCATACACCCCGAAAAAAAATATGCACCTATCCCAACGGTTTTGCGAACCGTTGGGATAGGTTCTTCGATTTTTTTCCAGGTCTACTGCCCGAGAACATTATATAAATCTAAATTTTAAATAATTATTATAATACATATATATTTTTATGAAATTATGTTTAAAAAAGTCATATTAGGTTAGTGGTTAAGTCGTTCTATTATAAATTAAGGGTTCAGGGATCAAATCACACCGAATGTATTTTTTTTTGAAATACATATACCAACGGTTTTATAACCGTTGGAATAGATTTTCATATTACCTATTCCAATGGTTTTCAAAACTGTTGGGATAGGTCTATACCAACGGTTTTCCCAAAACCGTTGGTATAGACCTATCCCAACGGCTTACTTCGCCACGGTTCTCCAAACCGTTGGTATAGGCTATACCAACGGTTTGGAGGCCTATACAAACGGTTCCAAACCGTTGGTATAGGTTAGTTTTCCAGTAGTGTGGTAACACCCTAAATTACCATAAAACCTTATTGAATGCATTCATGATCCCTTATTCTTTATATAATGCTTGATATATTCCTTATATCCAAAAAATTTTAGTATTCCAACAATGATGAAATAAACAAACTATTAATCAGTTCCAAGGAAGTCAATAATATCCAATATAATTTATCCAAATCAACCATCTCTTATTCCAAAATCATTACCTCATTATCAGGACCATATTAAGGATTACCTTTCCTTAAACTATGTATTTTCCAAAAAGTGTAGCTTACTATTAAGTCACTTTTCTTAGAACCATATAATCTCAAATCCTCAATAAAATAGTACTGCATTACAAACCTTATTTATCTCTATAATTCATATAACCAGTATATTGTTTATACAACACTCAAATGAAATAATTCTATAATAACAACATAAGAACACTAGGCATTCCTCTTCATCTGAGGTAGTATCCTAACTTGATTATTATCCAATAACATCATTTGTGGTATACTCTGATGACTAGAACATTGATTCACGTAGTGTCCCAACACCTTGCAGATGAAGCATTTTACATTTGAAACCTTTTTCTTAACCTTGAAATCATGTACTTGGTGTCCTTTTTCTCTACACTTATAACAAACTCTCGTTCCCTTCAAGCATTTACCAAGGTGATTCTTTCCACATTTATCACATATGGTAAAATCCTTCTTTCCCCTATTCCCTTTATCCATCTTTCTCTCTATCATCCTTTTCTTCTCTTGCTTCCCTTCAAATCCATAGGACTCAGAGAATTCTTTACTTATATTATTAACACATGATATTATTTCTTCATATGTTGAAAATAAATGGGAGACTATTTCCCTTCTAAATGTTGTATTAATACCATGAATGATATGATCCTTCTTACTCTTTGGATCATACGTATTGTTGGAGTTCTCATTCCTTCTACTGGGCGCCATTTCTATATAATGGCATACACTAGGTTAGTTTATGAATCGCAATGAATAATTCAAAACTTGTAAAATAGCTAACGTAAATTTAATAGTTTATGAATATAATCTGTAATCATAAATATATTTTCTTGGAGGAGGTATATACTCATAAATACTTCATAATAATTTTTAAAGAAAATGATAATTATCCTAAGCATATCCCCCGGGAGTTTCGTAACCAAGAGTGCAACAAGGCCCGTTGTCGTGCACCAGTTCCTGTTCGAGTCTAGCTCAAAGCGGTGTTTTCAGGTTTTACCCCTAGGTACATCTATGCCAGATCCACCTCTACCAACTCATATCCATATAGGGATGTATTTTCTTGGAAAACTCATAAAATCTCAACATTACCAAAATTCTAAGAAGTTCTTCTATACTAATCCTCAAAGTCTATCTTAGGGTAATATACACTAATCAGAGTTTATCTAAATATAGTTTCCAAGGTTATTCCTAAACTTCCTATGATACCAACTGTAATACCCTGACCCAAGAAGCCCGGAGCTGGTGCATTATTTTAATACATTGGCATGATTACAAGGAATCAAGTCTCGAAAGACTGATCAGTTTAGTAGTCTTGGAAAATAGATTATATACATGAACGTTACATTATACATTGGAAAATAAAACACAACATAAATGATACTTTGAGACCACCATTAATCCCTTAGATTAACCCTGCTTATCAATCATAAAACACTTCTTGGAATCTTGGGAAAATTAAAACATAGAAAGGGGTGATCTTAAATGCTTAGTAAGGGTAAGCAATACAGCGGAAGATAACATAAATATTAGGCATGGTGAATAATTGAAAACACATGCCTTTACAAAATAATAAACATGAACACTTTTTTGGCATAAATATGAGTTGAGTAAATAATTCCATAATAAAAAATATTCATGGGTATTATACTAGTCGAATAACCACATGAACCATCATTATTATTTTCATAATGAGGGAATGTATAATGCCAGACATTCTGAAACATTTTGTCTAGGCCTTGGCCAAGACGTCTAAAAATGATTAAAGCCTCGGAAAAAACCATATATCAAATTGGGAAATGCCTTGGCCGATTCCACGTCTAGTTGTCTCATGAGACCTACTGATGAATCGAGGAGCTATAGAGGGCCCCACCCGTCACTTACTATGTCCAATACATTCCACATATGAAAAGGTTGAAACATTACATAAACATCTGTATTAAAACTATCATATGAAATGTCAATAATTTATCCATAAACCATGAATGGTATAAAAATAACACATCCATAGTCAAACATATCACAAAACCTTCAACACAATATGGAAGATTTGTATCATAATAAATCAACTTCAAACAAGTTTAAAATCCATCAAAGGATTTTGACATAGATGAAAAGTATTTGTAAAACTCTTTGAGAGAAATATCCCTTTTTTCATGAAAACATTTAAAAGCCACACAATTTATAAAGGAAGACATTTAGATACATTTTTTAATCAAAGTTTCCAATACCACTTTGAAACTTTTGAAAGGAATTAACATTTTAAATACATTCATGTCCATATAAATAAATCCTTAAAAACCATTTTGAAAAAATGGACATTAATGAGAATGATTTAGAAGAATAAATATTTAAAACATTTAAAATGATTTTTTAGTAAAAAAATCCCTTAAAAATAATCCCTTTGAAAACTATTTTATTAAACATGGATATGGATAATAAATATATCCCAGTAGATACTTATGTAAAAACAACCTCAGATAATAAAGAGATTGTGAAATTAACCCTTACCTTGCACTTTCCTTTGGTCGGGGGTACGTTTAGCCTCATGTATAATGACCATAGTATGTTATTAAATTATTCCATAATTATATTCATATTTATTATATCATACATGATTCATTTATGACTTTATACTACCCATTTTATAATGATTTTCATGTTACATTAACATTTCGGGTAATAATCTCTTTCTTTATCGTACGTGTTTTATCCTGCTATTCTTGATCATGTCATTTAGATAATGATTTAAATACTTCCAGAATATAACACATGATTTATATATCATATATATTTAGAATATAAATATTTATAATAGATAGATATATGAAATAGAAAACACTGTTTATGGAGACAGTAGGCCGTACATACGCAGAAACGATGTTTTTGTTTTCATATCGTATTGAATGGAACTAAGTGAAAAAGATATATTTGAGTATATATATATGTGTGTGTGTGTTTTGTGTGTCTCCAGTAGAATTATTATGTCATATATTACATAATTATTAATAATATATATTTTTATAATCATCATTGAATGGTGAACGTGGAAATGAATCCCATCGCGTTCATGGAGACGATAATCCGTACGTACGCACGAGCGACAATATCATTATTTTGATATTAAAATCATATATAATTGGATGTTATATCATATATAAAGAATAATTATCATTTTATATTTATTATTTACATCATTTATACTCATTATTATACCCATCCAAATAATAATGTATTGAATAACAACTACACCACGACGTGGAGACGGTAAGACGTACGTACGCACGTATGGTGGCATGTCATTCATAGTATGGATAAAATAATGAATATGGTTGTAATATAATTATAATAACATCACAGTATGTATAAGATACTGGAGTTATTATTTTATAATGGAAACAATAAGGAAATAAGAAGTGGAAGAAGAAAAGAACTTGAAAGATGTGATAAAATATTTACCACTTCTTCGGGTTCTTCCTTTTGATTTGATCAAAAGGGCTCCTTAGGCTATCTTTCTGACTAAAGTAAGGCCTCTAAGATGAAGGTAGGATAGTTTAGAGTATATTTGGGTATGTTTTGGCTGAGCCAAATGGCTTTGAAGGTGTGAATTTGAGAGAAGGAGGAATTACCATTTATAAGAGGGGTGAGGGGCACCTTAGGAAAAGATTGAAATATTATTTTATAATAAAATCATATTCGGTTTATAATGGCTCCAAATTACTTTATTTCGTGAATTGGGAGGTTATGGGTCTAAATAATCTCAACCAATAGGTTTTGGACAAGTTTAGGTTACCATTTTAACATTATCTTTTAGTTTTAACTCTTAGTTAAATAGTTTAACTTTTACCGTGTCTTCTTGTATTCTTACACTATATGGTTGCTAAACATACTATAAACTTCTAGGAGAACCTCAAGTGGTTAATTAATGACATATATAATATTTTTAATTCCTTTGTTCGAACCTTATATTTTGGGGAATATTATATCAACCAATAATATAGTTTTTTTTAAACTATTTTATGTCAATTTTGACACTCTTTGGTATTTGTTTTTGTTAAAATCATAACAGCATGATTAATTTGAAAAAAATACATTGAATCAATACTAACATGTCATATTCACCTAGAAAATTAATTTATTTTATAAAAACATTGAAATTATATTTATTTTAATATTTATAATATCATTTATTTGATTCTTTCATTAATAAGGTATTTACTGCATCATCATTTTCTCATTAATAAATTTAATTATTTAATGTATAAAAATTATAAATAAAATACCATTATGTATGAAGTTATTTTATCTTTATAATGAATATTTATAGTCTATTCTATCTTATGTATAACCCTATATTAAAAATGGTTTAGTTATTAAATTTTAATTTTAACTCTTTTAACTCTTCTTTAAATAAAATAATAATAAATGTCCTAATCTAATCCAAGTTGACCTAAAGGGTCATATTTTATTCCTAAGGTTGTTTTTTGTCAAATTAAACTTATCCAATATAATTAGGACATGTGTTAGGGTAATTATGATATCATTTTTACCCTTAATTACCCTATTTATTTTTAACCATGGTAAATAAAAGTCAAAAGTTACTATTCACCAAAAATTATTTTCATCTTATTGAACCACATTTTACTTTATGATATTAACTGTGTCTCTCGGATTTTTGAAATTCAACTCACAAAAGTGGTAAAATTAATTTTTATACAAATTTTGAAATGCTCCTATGAGGTGGGTAAAAGACGGTAAAAAGTTCAATAAAATTTTTATATATCTAAACTTATTATAAAATGACTCCAATGAATTACATTGAAATTATATAGGTATTATGTATATATTTTTACCTAAAATAAATTTAAATAAAGTAAATAATTATTTAAATAAAATTCGGTTTTAAACAATAACTTAGTGTTTTTCACTATTCATCAAAAATTGAAAGCTTTCAGAAAAATACCAAAAATTAACCCTAAGCTAATTTTGATATTCCGAATTCAAAAATGAATTATATTTTAACAATTTTAAAACAAATAAGTTTCATTAATTAATTTAAAATTAATTCCCGTTGTCAAAACTAAGAGGCGTATTTTTAAGAAATAATAACTATCAAAAGATTAACACTTGTTTATGTCCAATTTCAAATTGAAATTACTTACAATGACCCAAATTGGATTAAATGGTAAAAATATAATCTAATTATACTTCCAAGCCATTAAAATTTATAATTTAACACTATAAATTATTTTGATTATAAATTTTGTTTTCAATTAAAATATAGTATTTTCACTATTCACCCAAATATGAAATTTATCAGAAAAACACCAAACATTTATTGAAAATAAATTCTTATGTCCCGATTCTAAAGAAGAAGTTTATTTTTTAAAATTGAATATATAAAAGTTTCAAATATTGTATTTAAAAAAGGTTCTCCATTAAAAGGTGGTAAAATTTTATTTTTTGAAAAATACTTCTTTTATCTGAAAAGAAAAGAATTTGTTCCTACATTATGTATAAGAAACTCATAATATGGATTCTAAAATTATAAGTATTATATAAATTTCAAAATTTAGTTAATACTATTCATAACCGCTTTTGAATGATTAGTTTGGTAAGTCATGGTGCGCTTGAACTCGGTGTTGTGTGTAGTGAAAGTTATTGAATTACTTTGAAGAAATAACGTACTATAAAATCTTGGGGTGTTACAAGTAGGTAATTTAAAGTTCACTAAATATCTTGTACAGTTCATTGTTCTAAAAATATTATTCGGTTTAATGTAATCCTTTGGATGAGGGTTGTAAATATCATGATTCCCCTATTGCCTCTTAAAACGATGCATAAAGAACCACCCCTTGACACAACAATCATGTTGTCAAGATTTAGACCTCATGCATAGATTGAGGGATTCCAAAGAATACTAAAATCTCATGTATGTGTGAGATAAAGAGTGTACTTGTGTTTTTTCAATTGGAACAACCCAAGATTCCCACTTGAATTCTCAACCCAATCGGTGTTGAAATGAAAATTGTTTCACTTAATTATATCAAAAGAAATGAATTAAGAGGAAAAACATGTCAAGATAAAACATAAGTGGAATATTTGACACATAAATTACACAAAAACGGTATAATAACAAGTTTTTTAACTCCCTACCAAGTGTGTGTAGCTTCCTCAAAATTATTTTCCACTATTTATCTTTCCATCGTGAGGAGGAGGAGGCTCGGGTGGAACTTCGCCTTCATCCTTGATCCTCCTATGAGGATAAAGGCCTCCAGAAATTTTAGGATTAGGAGAGGACTTCTTTGTATCTTCAAAATGGTAGATATTTTCTCCTAGATTGAACTACTAAATGAGGTTCCCAATGTTTTCTTTTATATCAAAAATGGGAGGTTGTTTTGGGCTCCCTGATTTTGAGAAACTGCTTGGTCCATGATTTTCAGCCACTAGAAAATCTTATCTCTCTTAAAAAACTGAAAACTATTTTTTAGACCTCTTTTATATCTCCCTCTGAAATTTGGAGGCCATATATTGATTATAATAAGAGATATTTCCAAAATATAGAGGAAAACTATTTACTCCGTGCAGATTCATTTTCTTGGAAATATTTATTCGTTTAAGCCTATTAATGTATGAGTTAGGATTGGGTTTATTCATAATAGTTGTAGCCTGGTAAATTTTGGAGTATCCCACAAAATTTCATTCCAATTGGACACACATATTAGTATCATTATGAGGTTTCATCCATATATATTCTTGTATTCTTTCACAATTTGGCCCATTTTTCTTCAACTTCATCTGGGCCCTCCAAATCACCTCCACCTAAAATAAAAACATCAAAACAAGTGAAATAGATCTTTTTAACAGTGAAGAACATTAAATTGTTGAATAAATAATGAAGTACAAATTGTTATTATATTTGTAATTTCCAATACAAAACCAGTTTAATATAGTGTTATGAGGGTGAAATAAAATAGTGAATCTTGGTATGATCAATGTCCATGTGGGAGCTCTATGGTTTTTGAAAATGGGATGAGATATGGATTTCACACGGTTTTCCAAACCGTGCACAATAACCATGCGAGATACCTTCCCTTACTATAGTGAGTGAATGTTTGGTTCCCAGTTTGGCCAACTATATGGCCAAACCATGTGACCCATGGATATTTGGTGAATTTACCATGTTCCACTCAATTAATATTATAACCAAATTCATTTTTTCACTCTTCTCCCTCATTAGATAGCAGCACCTTGGAAGCTCTTTTTTGAGTAAAATTTTATCCTTTGATCTCATTCCTCCTTCTGATCATGGATTTGAGAATTGAAATTTTCATTGGATAAATATTGGTGAGTAACCTATTCTTTTAGTGTCATTATTAATTCTCCTTGGTATCATCTACGCTATTTAGGTGAAAGCTAATATGGCCTTTTTTCAGTGTTTACATCTATTCTTTGTTTTTTCCCAATCTAAGTCAAATCAATAGATGATACTAGACAAAAACTCTACTACAGACCTAAGTTAGGTGGTATCATTATTTTCCAATAAATTCTAGGTGTTTATATATAAATCATTGTGTCGCATGCCCAATTATCAAAGTGACACCATTGAAATGGAATTTAATCCTTGTTTAAAATGGATAAGCATGACCAACATAATCAATGAGACTATTATTAATGATTAAAGGTTATGAACCTTGAATTAGAACCACCCCTTGGGTGTGTTGTTTAATTAATTGGACCACCATGTTTGGAAATTGAATTTGAATACTTTCTAGATATTCCTGTTACCCTTTCCATTGGGGTGTTTAATAAATAATTTTTATGTGGAAAATGAACTGATTAAATAAAGGGAATGCATGACAATATCCATATTGTTTGTCCATGTAATTGTGTGATTATTCTTGAGATGCATCTTATATAGATATGTCCACATGGTATAATCAATAGGCTAATCCTTCTAATCTTATCCCATTCCTTGATCCACCTTATGAGGTGAGTGTAAATTGAAATGATCATGGTGATGACCTTGACATATTTAAACCATATTGATTGAATTGTTTTTATATGACTTGGGTGACACATGGGTTCTTATACAAACACCATGGATGGAATCATTTTTCTACTGCATTTCTTACATGAAAGTGACACTTAGACTCCCTTAGTGGACTTCCAAGGATAGACTCATGGGGGCTGATTATTATATGCCTAAGTAATACTTAGACTCCTTATGGATTTATAAGGATATACTTAGAGGGTATTTGATTATATATGACATGGGTAACACTTCATCTCCCTTAGTTGACTACTAAGGATGGAATCAATGAGTGATTATGTTATACCACACCTAGATAGATACCAGGATTCTAATGAGGGAGCCTAGGATAGGCTTGTAAGGTTCTTGCTTTATGTTATGCTTGGAGCAATACCTGGATTCCAAATAATGAATTCCAAATATGGGCTCAGGTTCTTAATTTAATAATAAATGAAATAATTTATATGAAATATCTTCCAAGCCAAAGAATAATATTGGATTTGGTCAGATACTTACACTGCATTGAAGGCCTTGTCAGGCACCACTTGATCACATTCTTACAGAGGATGCTAAGTTATGTTCCAGGTACTGAGACTTATTAATTAAATGAGACTATTTGATTAAATTAATTTTATTATAAAATGAAACAAGACTTATTGTTAATTCATATAATTTTTAGCTAAGGTCAATACAGATAGCAGAGGACAGGTGTCTATGGGAACCCATACATTATGGGTTGTTTACTTTTAGTGTTTCCTTTACATATTCTATTACTAACTACATGCTGTTATTATTATATATTGATTGGTTAGAGTGTATTAGACATTTTGGTGGTTTCCTACTGGGATTTTGTCTCACACCCTATTTGGGATACCCTTGGGTACCTGAACAGACATTATGGATGTTTGTATGGACAAGTGAAATATCTTTGCTACAAGTTTCTGGTTGATGCTTAAGAGCAGGGGAGCAAAGGACTGAGTTGAGTATCATGATGATAGTTGGGATAGTTTTGGTATTTTTGGTGTTTCGTTACATGTATTGTAAACCTACCATATATACTTATTTTGGATATTTTTTAGAGACATGACATGTATCATCATCATCAATTTATGATATTACTTTTGGAATTATTTATATATTTCTGTTTTGTTCATTTATCATCTGTCTGGTTGATTTAATTCTTTTGTGACTTATCTGTTATTTTATATCCGTTTTTCTACACTATAGTTATTAGGTAATAGTATACCCATAGACACACCCTATTCCCTCACTGCTAGTCAGTAGCTTATGGTGTTTAGGGAGATGCTCTTGAGGCCATGTAACCAATCGGTCTTGAGGCACCTTATAGTGGCATTCGGGTCTGGGACATTACATGTAATGTGAGAATCTTGTATGTATCTAGTCTCCCAAGACTACTAAGCTATTTGATCCTTTAGTATGAAATCCATTTTATTTTGTTCCAATATATTAAAATAACCACTGGATTCAAGTTACTAGATTTGGGGTGTTATAGTTGGTATTAAAGGAAGTTTAGTAGAAACCATGATAACTGGATTTATTAAAACATATATTAGATTATAACCCTATAAAAAACTTTGAATATATGTATAATTATAGATAACATTGTAAAGTTTTTATTAAGGTAAATATTTTGCGGATTTTCTAGAAATACATCCTGATCTAGATATACAAGTGGATTTGGTTTTGGTATAGATGCATCTAGTCATAATAACCATGAAAAGAGTTGGTCGATTATATCTTGGTCATCATTTCAATGCACAATGAGTGTTCCATTATTGCACACCTGGTTTTACACACTCGGGGTATATTCTTGGGTTAATTCATATTTTGTTTAAAAAACATTATGAAATATTTTGAAAATATTTTTATGATTTTAGAATATTCCAAATGATACAAATCTTATGATTATAATATTAGCTACGAATAAATTTTCAAGCTATGTGAAGTGTTTCACTAGTTTTGTAATTATACATTATAATTTATAATGTTATTATTTAATCTCGTGTATACCATTATTTAGAAATAGTTCCTAATGTAACGAATATAAACTATATCAATGCACATAATATATGTAGGTATTTCCCATCTGGTCAAGACAATGAAACTAGATCTATAATTAGAGCTAGAGATAAATCTAAACAAATTATAAATATATTGGGGGTATCTTACTCAGGTTATGATCAATATCATTGCTCGTATATATTATCATGGTGATCGTCAATGTGGTACAATAATGTTAGACCACTACATGCATTAGAAACCTATATCATTCAATGGGACTACTAATTTGTTTGTAGCTGAGCAATGGATAAGTTACTTATAGAATATATTTCTTTATTATATAATTAATTAAATGGAGAAAGTTTTACTATAATTTTATCATCTCATGGGAGATATGGATCAATGGTGGTTATTGATTCAAAACACTAAGGATGATGAGGAAATAGAAATCAAGTAGTGGAAGGATTTTAAGGTAATTTTCTTGGAAAAATATTTTATTTACAAAAAATGAGAGGATATGGAGAGACAATTCCTAGGTCTAATATAAAAGGAAGATGAAAATATTTCTAAGTATGAAGACAAATTTACAAGGTTATCAATTCATATTGTGGACTACGTTCATAATCTAAAGAGTAATATTGATCATTTCGTTGATGGGATAAATCTAATCCTTTAAAGGGAACTAGTCTCCCAAACCATATCATCATATGAGTACATAGTGTCATGTGTTGTAAATATTGAGAAATAATTCTCTAAGTCTTATAAATTTTAAGGAAAACAAGATATGAAGAGCATGGTTGAGAACTCTATAAAAGGAAATATGGAAAAATGGAATAGGAAAAGGGTGGAATTTCTAACTCGTAATAAATGTGGAAAGAAACATCATAGAGAATGCATGTTAGTAATGGGAGTTTTCTTCAAATGTGGATAGAAAGTTCATTAAGATCATGATTTAAAGAGAAATAAATACACTAAAAATGTTTAATACTTCAACTATAAAGAAATGGGACACTATGTGAATGAATGTCTTGGATATCTAGGGAATTTTCCTCAAAAATGGAAAAGGGAGCATGTCCAATCTTATTTGATCACTAAAACTGAGGTTTAAGTTTCTAATAATGTAGTATCAGGTACATTGAGTATAGACTCAAATTTATATAATGCTTTATTTGATTCTAGATCTTCACACTCTTTTATATCTTCCATGTTTGCTAAGAAAATTTGATATTTTACTCGAAACTTAATAATGGAATTATAAATCAAGACACCTGGTGGAAATATTACTACAACAAGGATATGTAAGTCAGTTCCCATTTTGATACATAGAATTAACCTATTTTAAAACTTTATCATTATACATATGGTTGACTTTGACATAATCCTTGATATGGATTGGATTTCATATTATAGTGAAAAAAATTATTACTAAGTGAAGGTGGTTATAATTTGGGATGGAGGTATGGAATTCTTCATCTTCATATGGGAGACTAAATCATCTAAATCATATATAGATCTACCTCTAGTAGCTCTCCTTAATTAAATACAAAGATAATAATAGAATGAACAACCTATGTAAGGGAAAGGTAACCCTATTAAAGAATATGTTCTTATTTTTCAAGAATATATTGATGTGTTTCTTGAAGAACTACGTGTACATCCACCTAAGCATGAAGTTGAGTTTTTTATAGAACTCGTCCTTAATGAAAAACCTATATCTAATACTCCCTAAAATATGGCTACCTTGGATATAGTGAAGCTAAAGAAACAAATATAGGAGTTGTGTGACAATGGATTTATATGTCCAAGTGTTTTGCCTTGGGGAGAACCTATTATGTTTGTGAAAAATAATTATGGGACTATGAGGGTGTTAATTTATTATAGGGAGCTCAATGACATCATTGGGAATAAAAAATAACATATGCCTCATATTGAAAACTTATTTGATCATCTTCAAGGAGCACAATATTTTTCAAATATTGATATTCATTCTGGGTATCATTAATTGCGAGTAAGGAAGGAATATATTCTAAATAAAACATTTCATATGAGGTATAGACATTATGAGTTTATAGTAATTCCAATTATATTGAATAATGCGCCATCTATTTTTATGGATCTGATTAACATAGTTTTCAAGGAATATATTAATAATTTTACCGTGGTGTTTATTGATGATATCTTAGCATACATTAAAAGTTATGAAGAGAATAAGATTCATTTATGAATCATTATTGATACTCTTATAGAAAAGGAGTTACATGGGAAATTTAGAAAGTGAAAATTCTAGCTTCAGGATGTTTCTTTTCTTATCCATATTGTCTCTAAGGATAGAATATCAATTGATAAATCAAAAGTAAAAAGGTGGTCAAAGAATGGCATAAACCCACAAATATAACTAAGGTATATGGTTTCCTTGTATTAGAATTTTGCTATTTGTGTTTTGCTTGAAATTTTTCCCAATTATCAAACCTGTTAACCTAGTTGACACATAAAGGGATTAAATTCCTATGGACAGAGAAATGTAAATAATGTTTTAAAGAATTAAAGAGGATCTTGATCAGTGAACTGGTATTGAAACTACCATCAAGAGGGGATAGATTTGGAATATATTGTGACACATCAAAGAAAGGACTTTGATGTGTCTTTATGAAAAATGGAAATATTATTGCCTATGCATAAATGAAGTTAATGATACATGAAAAAAACTATAAAACCTATGGTCTTTAATTGGTAGTTGTAATCTTTGTATTGAAGATATGGAGACATTATCTCTATGGCCAAATATGTGAGATATGCACAGATCATAAGAGTATTAAATATATATTTTAATAGAAATAATTCAACATGAGTAAAATAATATGGTTAGATCTTATCAAGGATTATGATTACTTGGTACTCTACCACCCTGGTAAGGTTAATAAGGTGGTTTATGAATTGAGTAGGAATGATCATGGATTCCTGGCTAGAGTGAGGATTGGCAGGGATCCTATGTTCAAGGATTTAGTAAATATAGATATGGGAATTATTAATAAAGGGGAACACAAATCCTTTTTCAAATTATTATTAAATTGTGTTTATTAGAAAAGATAAAAATTTCTCAAATTGATGATGAGAATTTTCAAAAGAAATTAAAGACATAAATGATGGGATATTGGCAGACTTCATTTATCAATTTTATTTTATTAAATTTGGAAAGACGTTATGTGTTCTAAATATACCTAATATTAAAATACAATTATTAGATTATGCTCATAGATTTAATTCCTCTATACAATATGGTAGCACCAAGATGAATAGTGATTTGAAGGAACATTTCTTGTGAGATAATATAAAGCATGAAATTACATATTATGTATCAAGATTATTAGTTTGTCAACATGTGAAGATTAAGATACAACAATATAAAGTATTCATGAAACCTATACCTATTCCTATATAGAAATTGGATGATATTACTATAGAATTTTTCATTGGATTACCAAATAATACTAGAAGAAATGATACCATATGGATTACTATTGATTATCTTACCAAATATACATATTTACTTTCTATAAGAAAATATTTAACTCTTGAGAGTCTTTAAGGATTCTATATTAATTAATTTATAATACTTTATGGTGTTACTCTATCAATTCTATATGATGTTAATCCATTATTTAAATTAAAATTTTGTAAAGGTATTCATAATTATCATGATACTGAGATTTATTTAAACACATCAAGTCATACTTAGACTGATGGTCAGTATTAGAGGACTATTAAAATATTATAATACATGTTAAGTTCATTATCACTTGACTTTCAAGGTATTTGGAATCATTATTTACCTTTGGTAGAGTTTTCCTATAATAAGAACTTTCATTCAAGTATTCAAATAGTGTCATATGAAGCATTATATGCAAAGAGATGTTAGTCAACTTAGGATTTTCATACATACATATTATATCTTAATATATGAATATTAATTACGTAACATAAGTATCCATACCAAAATTGTTTAGGACTAGTGCCTTTGGAAACTTGGAAACATAAACAACTAGTTCATGGGAGAACTGAATCTTCTCCCACTAATTTCTTCATATCTAGCACCCTTCTTAGAATTATGATACATAAATACTTTATTCATAACATGGTGAAGAAAATATATTAAAGGGTTGGATCATATGATTATTAAGGGTAAATAAGGTAGATATTAATTATCACATAATAATACCATTAGAATAAGAGTATAAGAACATGATATTAACATTTTAAAACCATACACTGTATATTATAGATCATAAACATGAGTCGTGGAATAAATCTTGGCAGTTCAAAAGAAATGAATCATAAAGGAATAAAATTACATAATACATGAGATCATAAAATTTTCATAATACATATATTTTTGGAATACACATAAGTATAGAAAATATTATGTCAAAGATATCCACCAAGACATTCATAACATGTTAGGCTTGGGCTAACTACCTATGTAGAAGCTCCAGGCTTGTGATAACCACTTGTGTACTCTCTTTCGAGCTTGGGATAACCTCCTATGTACCCTTTTAGCTCATATAAAATTAATAATTACCCAATTCATTGGATAGAGATATAGTTCCCACCTATCACATAATCCATAAATTTGTGTGCCAAAAGATCATAAAACATTTATCATATCAAAACCCATGAAAAGAAATGGTTTTCATGAACATTTCATAATATTATAACCCATGGAAAAGAAACAAGTTTCATTAAAATTTCATCATTTCATTGTATCATAACCCATGTAAATTAAATTAGCTTCATAAACATTTCATCATTTAATCATAGCAGAACCCATAGAAAAGGAACCAATTTCATAAAAATATTTTCATCATAGACATAAACCTTCCAGATAAAGAATAAGGATTGTATAATTTGATAATATACCTAGTAAATCTTAAGTTACATAAATAGATTTCATCTTATATGGAAAATTATTTTTAAAGATAACTTGGAACATTTCTTTAGGAAAATAAAATTTTACTTTGAAAATTACCTTTTCAAAACTAAAAGTTCCCAAAACACTGTGAAAATACTTTCCTTGTAAAATAAACTTTGAAACCTATAAAGGAATATTTAAAAAAATTAGTGTTCATGATTATGATAAATTTCATTCATGTCATACATGTTAAAACAATGATTCCTTTCACATTTTCAGTAAAATCCAAACGGTCCTTGTTTAGAAAATGACATAAATATTCCTTTTAAAACATTTTGTAAAAATTCAAAAAATGGTAAAAATGAGTTTAGACAATCATATAGTAACATTATAACATTATTGAAAACATTTTTAGAAAATATGGATTTTAAATAAAAATATTTTTTGGCCGAAGATAGAAATAAATTCGGTTTTCATTCAAAAACATTATTTTGGAATCTTGAGTACATAAAGAGGTAGAAATAAAGGGAAAACGTGTATTCTCAAGAAATCACTATAGGAGAATAAAATAAATGAGTTTCTTGAGAAATATATCATAATATTTCATCATCAAAGTCATAATAATAAACAATCTCGATAAGTAATGATATTATAACATCAAACCCTTACCACTTTGGTAACTTTTGAGTTGTAGCCCTCATGAAAGAGATAACCATATATGGATATGTAAATATCATAATTTTCATGATAATAATCAAAAAATATATTCATGGTTAGTATATACACCACGTAAAATAAATAAGTACTGAATATAGCATATGTATCCTAGAAATAAAGATAGACTATAAATCCCTTATATGATTTGGTAACCCTTGAATCATAACCCCATGAAATAATATATTTAAATAAAGATTTAAATTTTATGAGAATAAATAAACTAATGATGTAAAATGTAAATGGGGCTATATATAAACCTCATAAAGTAAGATAGGTGCATAGTATAACATATATCCGGAAGAAGGAAATTTGAGACAAAAACCCATTTCCTATTAAGTCTCGATGTAGCTTCCTACCCCAAATTACACTTAACGGTGCCCGGAGATGGTGGTCCAAAAGAACTCAAGTGTGCCTAACTATATGAAAGAGGCTACTGATTAGTAGCGAGATCCTAGGGTGTGTACTTGTGGATATTATTCTTTCATATATTAGAGTAGATCCCAAGGTTGCATATATATATATATAATAGGAAAATAGCAGAAGCAGACACTATATGATAGAACTAATAACCTTCCTTAGAAGAAGTAGTAATATCAGACAGATGGCAATAGAAAAGTATTAATAAACCAAACAAGATGAATAAATAACTGGTATAATCTAAATAATAAGTAGATAAAAAATGATGATAATTCTCAGGTATCTATAAAAAATGAATCTGTATGGAATGCGGGATACAATCATATACCACATACTATACAAAAATACCAAAAATACCAAAAACTTCTACAACTATCATCATAAGCATAGGCTTGGTCCTCTTCCACCATACTCTATCCTAGAAGTGTAAATCAAGCATCGGCAGTTGGCTGCTTTCATTTATCAATACCTATAATCATGAATTATGTTTGGGTACCAAAGGTGGATCAAACAATTTTGTGCAATATATAATGAATAGTGTGAAAACATAGTTAAAATCAGGGCAATTATTAAATAAATAAATAAAACTTTGGTCCAAGTTCCTAAATGGTTACCTGACTGATTCTACCGGCTTTTTCCTAGCTGGGTATTTGAACCAAGGGAGCATGTACAAGTAATAAGGTATGTATAAAGGTCATCATAAATTATATAAGTGTAGACTGACCCCAATCATGTGATTTGGATTGTAATATGCATCCCTGAAATATCATTGAAGAATTATCATAATTTAAATAAGAGGAAACACATATAAAATAAGAAAGGAAATTAGTCAAATATGATGTGGCATCTTGATCCCATCCAAGGTGATCCATATAGAATCTATAGGGTCGCTATATAATCCTCTAATATAACCAATGCCACTGATTCCATCCAAGGTGACCCATAATGGAATCCCTCATATCACTCATGGAATGGTAGCCTCTGAGGCCATACTAGGTATCTCACATATGGGAGTGAGTATCACTTAAGGCATGTTGTAGCCATATTTCCAATAATCCCTTCCACGGTTTCCCCCTAGGGAACCAGTGTCACTCAAGAGTATAAGTAATCTGCCCAAAGATCCCATACATGTAAATCCAATTGTCTCTCTCAGTGCATCAAGTAGTTCCAAAGCCTCAAATGTTGAGTCCATCCATGACGTCCTTAAGTCGTGACTTGTGTTCTCTCTCTCCCCAAAAGTTGATAAGGCATAGGAATTACAATAAATAACATCAATAAGTCATGGTAATATCACATGCTAAACAATTTATCTCAAGCACTTAATTCAATATCAACAATCATGTCATAATGAATGTGGTAATAATAATAAGGCATAAGATTTGAGCAAGGAACAAGGAAAAAGGAACAAGGTATAAGACATAACCATAAAGCATAAGTAATTTCATTTTTTTCATTCAACCAATTTAACCCAATTAATTTTATTCAAGTAGTTTAACCATGGCATTAAGAATATGCATTAAATATCTTGAATAAGAAATTAAACATGAGAAATACAGTATGAACATAAGCATCAAGATAAGGGGGTAACCTCAAGGCCTAACAATCCATCTTAAGTCAATTCATTAATCATTGAATTTATTCTAAGTGAAACACACACATACACATGGTGGTTAACATCTCAAGACATGGGAAAATGGGTTATTTAAGGTGGGAGCACCCAAGGGGTGTCTCCCTCTATGGAAAATACCTTAAATATGGGTTTTTCCATAAGATAAGGTCACAAAAATCATGAGAACCCAATTAGACTAATTTATTTAACATCTTATAGGCATTTTCAGAAGGTTCCAGCACATGACACCATGGCGCACCATATAAAAAGAAACAAAATAATCTGGAAAGACCTAGACCACCTACCTTTGATGAATATAATACCACTCTTCCTTTATCAAACATTGAATAAATATAGAATTGGATATATTGAAGAAATAGTTAAATTCCATTAAAATAGGGTAAAATAGGACTCACCTTAATAGCTCAACAGAGGAGGAGATAAACTTGAAATAGAAGGTATAGGATCCTATAGCTTACGAAGATCTTTCTAATGCATTATACAATAAAGAAAATAAATAACGAATGAGGGATATATAAAAATCCATAATGATTAAGAAAAGAGGACCCTGAGGTGGCTTCTTCTAGTGAAAATTAGAGGGAGAATATAATGAGGGTTTTAAATCATTTTAGGGGAAAATTTTGAAATTCAACCACACAAATAGGGGCGCACAGTTTGGCCGCATGGTTGGACAAACTATACACCAATTATGAAAA
Organism: Viscum album; assembly: GCA_963277665.1. NCBI lineage: Eukaryota > Viridiplantae > Streptophyta > Magnoliopsida > Santalales > Viscaceae > Viscum > Viscum album. The sequence continues at coordinate 212,377,958 of OY728123.1, forward strand.
TGGACTCTACCCAAGAGTTCTACAATCCCACAAGGTTATGTTATTAGGTTCACATGGTTATAGACAAATTGTGTGGCCCTCAATGCCCCATTATCTCAAGCTGTGCGGTTAGAGAAACCGTGTGGGTTGGGAGGCATAGTTTCTACTATGTGACCGAGTCTGCTTCTTCAAAATTTGGGGCTTCAGGATCTAAAAAAGCCCCAGACACCCATGAGACCTCCATTTATCCCTTAGAAAATATTTAAATGGAAAAATAAATAAATTAAAGCTTAAAATTAATGGTACATTCCTTTAATAAAAGTCAAGATGTTACAACCTCCCCAACTTAAGATAACTCATCCTCGAGTTTCCCTTCTAATGGTGGTAAAACGTCATCTGAGAAAAGTTTTGGCCACTACACACATACATCGGCCAATTTTTCATAGGTCTCTTCTTGTACACAGATATTCTACTAAATCACTTAGACCAGTGGAATAGACCTACCTCATAGATCCTTCATGCTCCGATCAATGATGTGTATCAGATGCTCCTCAAAGGACGCATCCTTCTCCAGCTCAATATCCTTAGGTTCAAATGAATGATATGGGTCAACATGATACTATTGAATCTTAGATATGTGTAAGATTTTGTGCATGTAATGGTACCTCTGAGGTAAAAAAACCAATAGGCTACTAGCCCGACTCTCTCTACTATCTCAAAAGGCATGACGTAATGAGGTGATAACTTTCCCAATATTTGAATTCGTTTATGACCCAATATGGATGAAACACATAGAAATACCTGAGTCCCACCTAAAAATCTGAAGGTTTATGGTAATGATCTGTATACGACTTATTCCTAGACTAAGCTATATCCATACACTTATGAATTAGCTGAACTTGTTCTCAATTATCCTGAATGAGGCAAGGACCCAGTAGATCTTCCTCACCTACCTCCAACTAGAACATAGGTGAATGGAATGGCCTATTATAAATTTCCTCATATATATACAACTAAATGATTTTTTGAAAGTTATTTTTTGTAGGAAAAATTAACAAGAGGTATGTGATTTTACTAAGAACCCCTAAAATCTAGGATATATTCCCGAAGCATATCCTCTAACACCAACATATTCCACTCAAACTGTCTATCGGTATGAGGGTGATATGTTTTACTCAAGAGCACCTGTAAACCCAGTTCCTTATATAACCCTTTCCAAAATCATGTTGTAAAGTGGGAATTTTGGTCTAATAGGATGGAACAAGGAACATCGTGAAGGCGAACTATCTCTTGAATATAAATCCTCCCAAGATCATTAATTGAGAAGGTCTCTCATATCAGTAGTAAGTGTGTGACCTTTGTAAACCTATTTACGATCACCCATATGGCATATCTTCCTCAAGGGGTCTCAGAAATCCCATCACAAAATCTATGGTGATGTCATTCCATTTCCACTCCAGAATGGGGAGTGGTTATGGGAGTCCAGTAGGTCACTGGTGCTCTGGAATCACCTACTGATAGGTGGATCACTAATTGATAAATCCTAAAATCTACTTCTTTATACCCAGCCACCAATACTATCAACGGACATAATGGTACATCTTGGGAATCCCATGATGAACTGAACAAACTGAGGCATGAGCTTCTCTCATCAACACTTCCTTTATATCATAAATCACCCAAAAATACCCATGGAAAAGTAGAGTCTCATTCGCATCAACAAACCATCTAGAATATGGGTTCTAACCTATGATTCTCTCCCTCAAGACGATGCCCTCGTATTCAGATTACTGCCTCATCCAGACCCACTACAGAAGGGAGGATGTCACAACCAAAGATGATAAAACTGGTTTATTGTGTTGTTCTTGAACCTCCAAGTGAATTTAAAGAAATTATTACATAAACTTCTACTCACTTTTGTCCTCATGGACAGCCTGGATCTAAGTCTAACTGCTGAAGACATCAGCCACCACATTACCCTTACCAGGTGTATAAGAAATTTGAAACTCAAATGAATGTTGGTATTCAACCCACCTACGCTACCTCATATTCAAGTATCATTGTGTAGAGATATATTTGAGACTTTTTTTGTTTGTGTAAATAATGAGTTGCTCGCCCAATAGGTAGTTCCTCCAATAGTATAGAGCATGAACCGAAATTTCTAGCTCGAGGTCATACATAGGGTAATTCCACTCATGTGGCCTCAGGTGGAAAGACCCATATTCCACAACTCGATATCCCAACATTACAATTGCTCCTATCCTAATTCTTGAAGCATAATATTAAATAGTATAGCTTATATTTAGCTCAGGAATAATTAGGATCAGTACTGAAGTGAGTCTTCCTTTAAACTCTTAAAAATTTGTCTCACAAGATTTATTCAAGTCTAATTTAACTCACTTCTTAGTCAAGGATATAAGAAGCACTTCTAAGTTGTAGAAATATTCAATGAATCACCTTAATATTTAGGAATCCCTAATAATCTAGGTATTTCAAACACATTATTTAGTTGTTCGCAGGAAATTGCGGCTGTCACCTTCTCTAGGTCAATATATACACCTACCTCTGAAATGATATGACCCAAGAAGTGAATCTTGCTGATCCCAAAGTGGAATTTACTGATATTTTCATGTAGCTAGTTCTATATCATTGTTTTCATCATGATCTCAAGATGCTTTCATGTTTATGTCGGGTTCATTAATATAATAAGATGTCATATATGAAGACTACCATGAAGTAATCGAGATACGAGTGGAAAACATAATTCATCAGAGCCATAAATACTTTTGGTGCATTCCTCATATTGAATGGAATGACCAGATACTCGTAAAAGATGTACCTTCTATAGAAAATTATATGCTATATTTATGATGGTCTCACATGCACATGATGGTATTCTGACCTAAAATCAATCTTTGAGAAAATTGTTTCTCCTTTGAGATGGTCAAAGAAGTCATCTATATAAGTCAATTGATACTAGTTCTTTATCATAAGCTATTTCAATTAGTGGTAATCCATGAATAATATAATTTTACCATCTTACTTCTTAGATAAAGGGATAGGTGAACCCCATGGTGGTGTGTCGGTTTATATAAAACCCTTTTCCTATATATCTTTAAGCTTCTTCTTGAGTTATTAGAGCTCTGTAGGTGTCATCCTATAGGGAGTAATGGACACTAGGGCCGCACCTATCACAATCTTGATGGTGACCTCAACCTCTATATCAGGAGGTAAATCATAGAAATTATTAGGTAAGATATCCCTAAAACAATCCATAGTAGGATTAAATTCCTCTAGCTACATTCCATAATCAATCATAAAGAGACTGGTCATCTAGGTTGTCATGCCACCAAGCCCAGTACACTTGGGTCCAACTCAACTTTCCTAGATATCCCATTCACCCTTATGGATATACATTATTCACTCAGGTGATGTAAAGTACACCCACATGTGATAAAAAAACACTTGGGAACCATAAGAAACAAGTCGTTCCATATTAAGAATGACGTCGAAACTGCTCATCTCTAGGATAAAGAAACTCTTTAGGAAACAATACCCACCTATCTTAAGGGGTAACTCCTGACACTGGTGTATGCCCTTTGATATAACCCCTAATGGCATGTCAAGAGACATAACACCACAAAGTAATCAATTATAGGGTCCAGACTCTCCATAACTATAGCATATATAAAAGAGTTCAATTAAGTTGTATCAAAAAGTTTATAAACTAATGTAGAGGATACTAAAATAGTACCTCTAACCATATATGATCTCAGGCTCTGATCCTTAGGTGTAGGCTACACTATATAAATATGGCATGAACTGTGGCCCTGAGATGTTGCCTGAAAATCCTAGAAAGGTCCACTCTGCTGACACTGAACCTATGAAGTCTGACTACTTAATCCATGTACACCTCATCCTGATCATCAGATAGATGACCAACTCCTAGCATGATATCGAGTCGAAGATCCTTTACTTGATACTGATGTCGGTACATATCCTCCCTTACTTGACATAGGAGGAAAAGATCGGTAGAAGCACTGAAGGTGACTCATCCTATCGTAAGACACTCGATCGGGTTCCTAGTGAACTTGATATTTTTATGGCATGGCCTACCACACTGACAACACACCACATTACAATTAGTGTGTTTCACTTTTCTAGAACCACCCCCATGTGCACCCCCGAAATGACACTTCCTACTTCTAGATGAACCATCACCCTGCCTCAGAACTAAACTGCTCTAACTCAAATTCCTAGCTCCTCTTAGATTACATTCTATAATCAGGGCCTGGTTCACTATCTCTGTAATGGTAGCTAACTAGAATATGTTCACCTATAAGTGGATAGTGTATACAATCCCATCCTCAAAATTCCTTTCAGTCATCAACTCATCACCAGTCAAAGTTGAAGCAAAATGTTGGACCTCACAGAATAATCTAGTGTTGTCATAGCACCTTGTTAAAAATTCATAACTCCCCAATGTGGTATGATCTCAGATTCTGCAAAAATAAGTGATCATGGAAGTATTTTTGGAAATTTTCCCAAACTATACCTATATGACACTCAACCTTAGAGATGATATCCCACCAATGCTTGGTAGAATCTTGTAACATGTAGGAAGTGAGATTGAGCCTCCACTATGGAGAGGTCTCAATATGGTCAAAGATTGATTCCATGGCCTCAATCCCTGAATCAACATCTTGAGGTCTTCTATTCCCTGATAAGGTGGGAGGATGCTACTACTAGAAATCCTGAGTCAATTTTTCCATTGTTAGGGGTGTCCATGGGCTGGGTTGTGCTGGGTTGGAGGCGATTCTGGACCCGACCTGAGGGAAAAATTCAGGTTGGGTTGGTTCAGGTCACAAGTTACATGGCCAACTGACCCGACCCACCCCAACAATTTTTGGTTTGGGTTAAATCGGCTTGGGTTAAGTGGGAATAACCAACCCAACCTGAGGAATACAGATCCAGACCCAACCCAACCTGATGGAAACAGATCCAGACCCAACCCATACCCGACCCATACCCTACCCAGCCCAGAACAACCTGAACCATACCCTATCGAGACCCTCCCCCCAGAACAGGAAATGTAGAACAAGAAATGCAATGCAGAGGGGGGGGTAATTCAGCAGTGTGGAGGGTAGAAATGTAGCAGCACAGAAGGGGGGAAATGCAGTAGAGCATAGGGGCAATGAAGTAGAGCAGAGGCAGAATTTCAGTAGGAAATCTGAGGCAGCACAACATCCAAACTTTTAGTAGGGTATGAAAACACAACACAACCACAAAATAGAAGGCTACATAATACATAACACAACAAAATAGGATTCATAAAGGTTAAAAAATATAAGCCTACATAAACATAAGCACCTTAATTGAATAAATAACAGAGTTTTTTACTGAGATGTCTCTCACTAATTTGGTTCCTCCAGTCTCTAAAGTTCAAGTCAATGTGAATGAGATAATTGAATCCCCTAATAGGGACTCGATGTGTGATTTCATTGATAGTGTTATACCTATTTCTTGACAGTGCAGTTTCTCTCATTGTTGATGCATCAAGCATGACAGCAGATGATGATGTCCAATCCTCCTCGAGAAGATGGGAACCCAAATCACTTGATAGTGTAACTTCTAGTGAGGCTTCAGATCACAATCAATTAAGGGAAGAAACATATAAATAATGTAGAAAGTTGGTGCACTATTTTGATGATAATTCTTCTCAGAAGTCATAAATCTGGTCTGATAGTTTTGAAAGGATGAATCTAAGCTCATTGGAAATAAATTTGGGGGAAATTTCATTTCTTTGAAAGTTATAGTTCTATGAAATGGATTGCTGATATTTTTATCCATATTAATTTCGATTTAAATACTTCAAGGGGAAGTCAATGATAGGGTTTATAAGGTTGAAAATTATTATAAAGTGGATAAATAATAGAGAGGGAGATGAGATACTATTTATAAAAAGGTTGATAGAATAAAAATGGAAATAAATACTACTTTAAATTATAATGATTTTATCAATAGTTCGTTAGGAGAAAGTAAAGTATCCATCAATGATAAAAAATATATCTCCATGAAACAATATTTGAATCATTCCAATTAGACTAAGAAAATGGAAGTTCTAGAAAATAATGTTTCAATGATTCAGTTAGCAGTAGTAGAAGACTCTGATAAGACCAATGAATATGATGAAAGCAATTATCTCAACAAGAGAAAATGTTCGAGATAAGGAAGTGGATTTGATGGAAGGGGGACACTCTACAGGGTACACATCCTATGTAGGATGTTCATGCAAGGAAATATCAATAATATTCTTCACATGTTGCAGTTATAGTGTATAAGAAATCCACTCAGGTGGCATCAAATGGGATGTGTATGAATGTTGGGGTTAGTGTTCCTTAGGGGTAGAATGTTGGCAGAAGTCCCTCACAGTGTACTTATACATCAAAAAATGTGATTTTCAGGTAGGACTAACCTGTAAAAAAATAGGTTCATGCTAAGGGTTTGTAAGGTGTTTATAAATAGTAGAGGTTGGTTACAATAGAAGATCAACTGGGAGTCACCTCAGGTTTCACTCCTATTTTAGGTAATAATAGGGTTGTTGAAGTTATAAAGGGGTGTTATTTCTAATCTTTTATGGAGATATAGGTTTGTAATGCTTTAGGTTCAAATCAAGATATAGATAAACCTGGATATCTAGGATATAAATCATGTATTTATATAAATGAAAATCATTGAAAGAACTAATAAATTTCAAGAAAGGACCTCTAACTACTCATGTTTATAAATTAAATCACCTCTAGTTAATCCCTTAAATTTTTTTCCCTGACTATTTTAGAATAGATGATATCTCCACCAACCATTTATTTTTATTCAGTAAAACAATAAAAACAATTATAAAAATACATACATGTAGGCTATATAAATAGAGTCTAGAGGAGAAATAACAAGTTAGTATTTTTAGATAGTGAAAATTTGATCATGAGTTGTTGTGGAAGATGGCATATCTGAAAAGGCACAAAAAAATAAATAACAGGTCAGTATTTTTATTTTTCAAATAGATTTTTATAAATGATAAATGTGAACTGATAAAAAAACATAATATTTTTAATGATACCTGATTCAATCAATTCAACTTCTTCCAGTTTCTTTCAAATGTAAATTAGTTTAGACTTTCTAAAACAATTTTGGGAGAAAATTAACACCTCAATGGTATTGGGATTCAAGAAACTATGAAAGGGATCAAGGACTCATCCTCCTATACTAAATGAGGACTCTGAAGATACGGTAGTTAAAGTAATTGCTATAATATCTCTAGAAATGCATGAAATAATAAGATAATTGCTTGCCTTTCCTTTCCACCATCTTAAAATATCAAATCCATCAAAATCATCCTCACAATCATCAATCTCTAGATATCTTTCTAATTCATTTCCTTGTTGTGTCAATTGTCTTCTATTTTTCTTTAATGTATAAGCATCTTTCCATTTTTCATCATCATCACTACATGTCACGACCCACCTTCGGCAAGATGATGGAAGGGTCGAAAAAGGTCTCCGCCCTTCCTTCATCAAGTCAAAGACGAGATAATGACCCATGAGTCCCGCCTCCAGTAGGCCCCGGAGTGGCGACTAGCACCAAGGGTATAACATTTTCATAATATGGGAGGCATTGTCCTTTTTAGTTAACCAGGATTGGGAGAAAGAATAAGTCAACACCAAACACCACCATGTATAGAAAACTCAAAATAAAACCAAACTACATGCATAATTTAATAATAAAACTGAACAAATTACAAGAACTCCGAAGTAAAAAACCAAACAGGAAGGAAAAAGGCTAAGCAGAAACCAACAGCGACCAACAGCAACTCCAACGTCCAGACTAGTATGGTCCCGCATGTCCTCCAAATTCCTCCTGGCAACCTTAAAGTAAACGTAGGGTGATCATACAAAGTATACTCAGTAGGAAAACCTATAGCTCTCATGCACAAGTGGGGAGACGTCCTAAAGTCCTGTGATAAGCAGAAGAACCAACATCTTTCAAGGAATCTATCCATCCCACCTCTCCGTCCACACTCACCAAAAACACAAGCAGTAAGGTAATAGTAAGAACAAAACATTTGGGTACCCCTCACCACAATTTCCCCCACTAGATAGCTGCTCACCCCTAACGGAAAACGTCCTGATGCTACCACGCTCTTCCTGCCCGCACACACCAGGGCCTCACAACCATCCACATCCCTGCCCGCACACACATGGGCCTCACAACCACACATCCCTACCCGCACACACCTGGGCCTAAAAACACACCAATCGAAACCTACTTGAAGAGTCTTGGGTGTAAGGTCGCCTCCAGCCATCACAGTCGAGGGAAGAGGGAGCAGGAAGGAGAGTAACTAGGGGGAAACGCCATTCCCCATAAGATGGGGTGTCCGACACTAAGTGTCGAACACGGTTGGGGTGAGACTAAACACAAAACATATAGTAACATATATATATCAAAACACAGCCCAACCTATGGCTCCTCAAACAGATACAAGAAGGTGAGAAAGCACTACTGCCTCAGAAAGCAGGCACACAACAAACAGTTCCCGATTTCCCTATTCAAGTTATCATTTCATAACAGTTCAGTATGAGTTAATACCTTCACTACTGGGAAACTAATAAGCACAAATACAGATAAAACACAATAAAGTAGGAAGGAAAACCATCGGTTAATTTAAGCATTCACACCTGGTTCTCTTGTGAAGTCACAACAACAAAGGGATCAGTGAGATCCCTCAAAGTACTAGAACCAAAGAAAAACCCAAAAAACCATTGGTTATCCTGCATTAATTCATTACCATTCCACCCAGTTCGTTATTAACTTTCCACTTATTCATGTTCAAAACCCAACCTGCAACCCTACTGCCAAACACCACCATAGCCACGCAACAACTCATGCCATTCCAACCACACCATTTACATCCCCGTTGTTCACCCATCCATATCTGAACCATCCCAATGATCATAATTCATTATTTTATATTATTTAGTTCGACTGGGGTGATCACACAATATTATGGGCTTTAATATTCAACAACTGAGTTTAAGTGTTTATTTGATTCATACATGATTCCCAATCACCATAAAAATAATAAAACAGAGCATATCATAGGTGTGCAAACAAAGACCCCCAACGGCTGTGATTTTCAGTAGGCATAAGCCCATTAAATTCATAACAACATCATAGGGAAAGCATGGATAAAAACATGTAACAACATTAACAAACTTCCTCATCCCCGTTCTTTAACCGGTTATTATCTTCATTACAGAATTGATTAACTGCCTCGTGGGAACCATAGAACACCCACCCCGCATGATACACAAGGAGGAGAGACAAAGGTAAGATTCCTACCTGATTGATCAAGGATCGACATTATGTCCTCGCGTGGAAACTAGAAATCAAGAGTAGCAGGAATTCCACGGAGTGCGATCAAGTAAAACTTCACAATGGGGGTACAACTCGTCTGGAGGAAGGGTACTCCGAGAACAGGGTGAGAAAAAGAGAAAACTAGCGAGAATAGAAGCCTTTATGTTATAAAGGATGAGATACAACATTCCCGTGACGGTTAAGATATAGAGAGAAAAACTCGAAACCGCAGAAGAAGTGGGATCGTGGGTTGACCATGTGGCTGGGCCACCCCACACGTCCAACTTAAAAGGTCCCCACCCTTTGGGGTGGTTAAAACTGATGCACACCTCCTTAACCAAGGAAGGACTCCTCGCAGGATGCCATACAGGCATTTCTGAAAATGTGGTTAAAGTCATGACCAAGGCATGGTTTTTCATTTAAGGAGGGTACCTCGCCAATCATTTAATTAATAGTTATTAATGGGCTTTAAAACAGGCTTAAAGGGGTCAAAACACGGTTTAAAAATCAATTCGCACAAAAAGGAGGCGCTACAGGAAAAACTTGTGGAGCTACCGGTAGGCCGAGGCTACCGGTAGGCCAAGGCTACCGGTAGGCCTAGGATACCGGTAGGTCGAGGCTACCGGTAGGCCTAGGCTACCTCTAGGAGTCTTAAGATTCACTGAGAATCTGGGGTGGCCTTCCAGACCACCCAGAACACCTCAAACATCATATTTTTACCAGGTAATGGATCCCAAAACCCCGATCCATTACATTAGATACTTCTCAAACTATTCTTGTCCCCGAGAATATAAGAACAATCCAGAAAGGAGAAAAGAGGGGTCCAAAAAACCACCCTCTAAAGATACTTCTCAGGGGAAAACCCCTGAGTTGTTTGAAAGCTGGAACAGAACCCCCCCCCCCCCCTACATCCAAGAATACTCCCACAAGAGTTATCAACCCCAAACATCCACAATGAGCACAAGGATCACATTTTCCAACACACAAGTTCGGGAGTACCTTCCTACATGTCAAGATATTATCCGCTTTGGGCGGCACTGACTCGTCTGCACGGGTTTAATCCGCATCCAAATTAATGTGTCTGATTAGTAGTCAGGTTTTCCCATTATCACACATTCAGACACACACCGAGAATAGGGAACATATCATCTAATAGCTAAGAAAAACAAGCATTTTATATACTAAAGGACAAGTTTAAACATCTCAACAAAACTCAGAACAAAACAACAAAGAAGTCAAAACAGCTCTGGGTACTGAACGTGTAACTGGGCCTCCCGCTCCCAAGTGCTCTCCTCGAGGCCACCATGCCTCCACAACACATGAACCAAGGGGATGGTTCATCCAAGAAGCACTTTCTCTTTAAGATCCTTGATCTTGATCGGTCATTCTATGAAGGTCGCATCATTTTTGACATCTAACCCTACCCAATCAGTGACATGGGAGTCGTCGTGTAGATATTGATGAAGTTGGGAGACGTGAAAGACGTTGTGAACTTTATCCAACTAAGGTGGCAACGCCAGCTGATATGCCACCTCACCAACTCGTCCCAGCACCTCGAAAGGTCCGATGAACCTAGGGGAGATCTTACTCCCCTTCCCAAACCTTCGCTGCCCACGTCAAGGGGAAACCTTCGAGAACACAAGATTTCCAACCTCAAAATCCAAGTTCCTCCTCCTACGATCAGCATAAGACTTATGTCGGTCCTTGGCTGCCTTCATCCTCTCACGCATGAGCTGAACCTTCTCAGTGGTGCCCTGTACCACTTCTGGCCAAAGAACAACTGCTTCCCCAATCTCTGTCCAGCAAATGGGTGAACGGCACAGCCTTCCATACAAGGCCTCAAACGGTGTCATGTTTATAGTGGAGTGGAAGTTATTGTTATAAGAAAACTCCACTAGAGGCAAGTGTCGTACCCATGATCCCCCAAAATCCAGAACACATGTCCGCAGCATGTCTTTCAATGTCTGGATCGTTCGTTCTGTCTTCCCATCTGTCTGAGGGTGGAAAGAAGTGCTAAGGCGTAGCTGGGTGCCAAAGGCATGCTGTAATACCCTCTAGACTCGTGAGGTAAACCGCGTGTCTTGATCGGATACAATAGATCTCGGAATCCCTTGAAAACGCACCACCTCATCGACGTACCTCTGGGCTAAGGTACTCACCAGGCTCGATTCCTTAATTGCCCAGAAGTGAGCTGATTTTTTCAACCGATCCACCACTACCCAGATGGAATCATAGCCTCCCTGAGCCCTAGGTATCCCTGTGACTAAGCCCATCAAGATGTCATCACACTTTCACTCGGGAACATCTAAAGGCTGCAACAACCCTCCAGGGAAATGGTGTTCAGCCTTCACTTGCTGACACACTAGGCACTTAGCCACAAACTCTTCCACTGCCTGCTTTACCCCGGGACACCAAAATTGTCCCCTCAGGCCTTGGTACATCTTTGAGACCCCAGGATGTACCACTAAAGCCGAGCCATGTAACTCACGGAGAACTCATTTACGCATCATCTCTGGAACAAACAACCTCCCATGGAAAAACATCTGATGCTAACCATACTCAAACCATCCCTCAGGAGCATTTACCTGATAAACATGATCTCGCATCACTTATACCTCCGAGTCCCCCCACTGAGACTCTTCCACCTGCACCACTAAAGAGGAAACTATAGTCATCTGAAATAGATATCCTCTTCCACCTTCCACCCTCACATCCAAATGCAAGGTCGTTAACTCTTCCATCACTCTCCAAGCATCTGCAGATTTCTGAACTACTTGCTTCTACAATTTCATGCTCAGGGAATCAGCCACAACAATACCCTTTCCCTCAGTATAAGAGATCTAGAATTCATATTCTTAGAGGAACTCAACCCATCTCTGTTGCCGCAAGTTTAGATCCCGCTGGGAAAAGACATAACGCAAGATCCTGTGATCTGAGAAGACTACAAAGCGCTCTTCGATGAGATAATTCCACCACAACTTCAGTGAGAACACCACGTCTTCAAGCTCCAGATCGTGGGTGGAATAGTTACATTCATGAGGACGTAACTGCCTAGACCCATAAGAGATCACTCCTCGCTGCTGCATCAGCACACATCCCAACCCAAGGCCAGAAGCATCACATAACACTTCAAAAAATACCCCTTCCTCTGGTAATCTGAGTAATAGAGCACTAACCAGCTTCTCCTTTAGGTAGCCAAAAGTTGTTTGGCACTGGTCGCTCCACACGAAGGCCTGTCCCTTCTTAGTCAAAGATGTCAACGGAGCTTCAACTCGAGAGAAGTCGGGCACAAACCTCTGGTAATAGCCTTCCAAACCTAGGAAACTACAAAATTCCACAACATTCTTGGGTGCTTCCCTTGAAACGACTGCCTCTACCTTCGACAGGTCTACTGCTATTCCCTTCTGAGACACTACGTGTCCAAGGAAATGTACTTATCACGTAAAAAACTTGTACTTAGATAGTTTCCCATAAAGATGGTGGTGTTTAAGGAATCCCAAAACTGCCCTAAGATGCTCAACGTGATCTTCCTCTGATCTTGAGTAGATAAGGATGTCATTGATGAACACCACAATGAACTGTCCAGAAACTCTTGGAAGATAGATTTCATGAGGTTTATGAACATAGCTGGTGCGTTCGTTATGCCAAACGGTATGACCACGAACTCAAAGTGGCCATATCTGCACCTGAAAGCCATCTTCGAGATATCACCTTCCTTCACTCTCAACTGTTGGTATCTAGACCGCAGATCAATCTTAGAGAACCAACCTACTCCCCTCAGCTTGTAGAATAGATCGTCTATCCTCGGTAGGGGGTAACGATTCTTGAACGTCATCCGATTCAACCTTAGGTAGTCTATGCACATCCATAAACTACCATCTTCTTTCTTTACAAACAAAACTGGAGCACCCTACGGTGACACCATAGGTCAAACAAAGCCCCTCTTCATCATATCTTCAATCTGAATCCACAACTCCTGCAACTCAGAAGGTGCCATCTGATAAGGATCCATCGAGATCGGGCGGGCACCAGGCTGTAAGTCTATCCCAAACTCAACTTCACTTCGAGGGGGAAGAGTCACAACCTCATCAGGAAAGACATCAGGGAATTCTCTTACGACCTATGGGACATCCATCATTCCTGCATCTGCCGACTCCACTGACACCCTGTCCAACATAGAAAGGAGTGGATCCACATGTCGACTCCCCACCTGATAACTCCGCTCCCCAACAAAATCCACATGTCGTCTATCCTCATTAGAGAATTCAATCCTTCTCCAATAGCAGTCGACGATGGAATGAATGGAGAATAACCATTTGATTCCTAGAATGACATCGTATTGCTGCATCTGTACTGAAAGAAAGTCTCCAATGGACTGATGCGGTCCCAACATCAGTCTACATCCCTGGAAAAAGTAAGATACGTTGGTCTGACCACCAACTGGTGTTCTCAACACTAGGGGAACAAAAAATCTCTCAGTATCTAGGCCCAGATCATGGGCTAATTCAGGCATAAAAAAGGAGTGTGAAGCTCCCGAATCAAACAAGGAAGAAACAAGAGTGATGAAAAGATTGATCGTACCTCGAACGACCTCTGGTCCTGCCGGAGCTACTAACTCTGCGGCGTGCAACTGTCCACGCCCAGCTCCCCTACCTCACTGCTGTCGACCACCTCCACAACCACGCCCTTGTCAAAGTCCCTAAGGAGCACCCTGGTGTCAGTCTCCTCCCGCAAAGTCGTCCCTTGGAGGGCCAGGGGCCTGCTGCTGCTGCTGGAAAGGCCTCGCTGGCAACGGATGCTTCTGAGGTGGGTGCTGAAACTGCCAACCTCCACCATGTGGAGCTCGAGTCAAGCACCTACTCTGGATGTGCCTGAAAACTCCACAAGAGAAACACTTCAGTCCTGGCCCTATTGAAAAGGGGTGAGGGCTAGAATCTTGGAACTGGAACTGATGAGGCCTACTCCCTGCTGGTCGAAACCTGGAAGGCCCTGTCACTAGAGACCTGCTGCTGACCGCCTTCCCCTTTGATGAACCCAGCTAGTTCCCATCTCGTGGCGTGTCTCCCTTCGATTTCATCCTCTCTACTATATCGTCCTTCTTCTGTACTTCTAGGTACGTTGGAAGGGTGAAGGGAGTGACAGCGTACTGAAGAGAAGGACGGAATGCCTCCTCTAACCGTCCTACCTAAGACTCCTCATTCGGAAAGAGATCCAGGTCAAAGAACAAGAGATCTTTGAACTTGATCCCCAGCTCCCTCACTGACATGTTTCCCTACTTAAGGGAGAGAAACTCATGTCTCTTCTCATCCTTTGTCGTAGAGTAGAAGAACTCCTCATGAAATTCCTTCTCGAAACCAGTCCATGAAACCTTTTCCTCTGTCTTCTCTCCCAGGAAAAGCATCCACCACTGACACGCTGCTCCTCTCAGCTGGCTGACGGCCAATGGAACCCAATACTCCCTCATAGCATGGATTAAAGAGAAGGTGATGGATAGCTCCTCGAGCCATCCCTCCGTCATTGAGTTAGAAACATTTCCCCCGTACTTCTCAAGGGTTTGTCGCTGGAAGGAGCACAGAGTCCTCTACCACAAGTCGTCCTCCTTATCTCAGTCAACCCTCTGCTAGTCAACTTCCTCGATCCATTGGGCCTCAACCACCCGAGTCGCTCATGGATAACATCTGGGTTCCATAGCTGCAAGGAAAATAAGGAATGCCTAAGCCCAAGTAGCAAGGGGAATTTTTTTTCCCTTAGTATTATTATTAAATTTTTCTCCCCAAGATGCCCCAAATCCAGTAAAAACACAATTACTATGATGCATGTACCTTCCCTAGGGTCTCTACCCTGTAATCAATGTAGTCTCACTTGGTCGTTTGATAGGCTCAGAGTCCTTGCATCGGATCATGGGGGGCCGTAAAATCCCATGTCCTAGCCGGTCCTCCCTGGTCTATTTCACGAACCAAGATCACCTAACATTGTTGTCATACCATCCCATGCAATCCTCGTTGTGCCTAACTCCAGACTTCATCCTATCCCTCAACCTATGCCTCTAATACCATTCTGTCACGACCCACCTTCGGCAAGATGATGGAAGGGGCAGCAAAGGTCCTCGCCCTTCCTTTCTCAAGTTGAAGACGAGATAATGACCCCCGAATCCCACCTCCAGTAGGCCCTGGATTGGCGACTAGAACCAAGGGTATAACATTTTCAAAATATGGGAGGAATTAACCTTTTTAGTTAACCAGGATTGGGATAAAGAATGAGTCAACACCAAACACCACCATGTATAAAAAACTCAAAAGAAAACCAAACTACATGCATGATTTAATAATAAAACTGAACAAAGTACAAGAAATCCAAAGTAGAAAACCAAACAAGAAGGAAAAAGGCTAAACAGAAACCAACATCAACCAACAACAACTCCAACGTCCAGACTAGTATGGTCCCACACGGCCTCCAAAGTCCTCCTGGCAACCTGAAAGTAAACTTAGTGTGAACTTAAAAAGTATACTCAGTAGGAAAACCTATAGCTCTCATGCACAAGTGGGGATACGTCCTAAAGTCCTGTGAGAAGCAGAAGAACCAACATCTTTCAAGGAATCTATCCATACCACCTCACCGACCACACTCACCAAAAACACAAGCAGTAAGGTAATAGTAAGAACAAAACATTTGGGTACCCCTCACCACCATTTCCCCCACTAGCTAGCTGCTCATCCCTAACGGAAAACGTCCTGACACTACTACGCTCTTCCTGCCCGCACACACCTGGGCCTCACAACCATCCACATCCCTGCCCGCACACACCTGGGACTCACAACCACACATCCCTACCCACACACGTCTGGGACTAACAACATGTCAATCGAAACCTACCTGAAGAGTCTTGGGTGTAAGGTCACATCCAGCCATCACAGTCGAGGGAAGAGGGAGCAGGAAGGAGAGTAACTAGGGGGAAATGCCATTCCCCATAAGATGGGGTGTCTGAAACTAAGTTCCCAACATGGTTGGGGTGCGATTAAACACAAAACATATAGTTACATATATATATCAACACACAACCCAACCTATGGCTCCTCAAACAGATACAAGCAGGTGCACAAGCACTGCTGCCTCAGAAAGCAGGCACACAAAAAACAGTTCCCAGTTTCCCTATTCAAGTTATCATTTCATAACAGTTCAGTATGAGTTAATCCCTTCACTACTGGGCAACTAAAAGGAACAAATACAGATAAAACCACAATAAATAAGGAAGGAAAACCATCGGGTAATTTAAGCATTCACACCTGGTTCTCTTGTGAAGTCACAACAACAAAGGGATCAGTGAGATCCCTCAAAGTACTGGAACTAAAGAAAAACCCAACAAACCATTGGTTATCCCACATTAATTCATTACCATTACACCCAGTTAATTATTAACTTTCCACTTATTCATGTTCACAACCCAACCTGCAACCCTGCTGCCAAACACCACCACATCCACGCAACAAGTCATGCCATTCCAACCACACCATTCATAGCCCCGCTGTTCACCCATCCATATCTGAAGCATCCCAACGATCATAATTCATTCTTTTATATTATTTAGTTCGACTGGGGTGATCACACAATATTATGGGCTTTCATATTCAACAACTGAGTTTAAGTGTTTAACTGATTCATACATGATTCCCAATCACCAGACAAAGCATAAAACAGAGCATAGCATAGGTGCGCAAACAAAGACCCCCAACATCCATGATTTTCAGTAGACCTAATCCCATTAAATTCATAACAACGTCATAGGGAAAGCATGGATAAAAACATGTAACAACATTAACAAACTTCCTCGTCCCCATTCTTTAACCGATTATTATCTTCATTACAGAATTGATTAACTGCCTCGTGGGAAACATAGAACACCCACCCCACATGATACACAAGGAGGAGAGACAAAGGTAATATTCCTTACTGATTGATCATGGATCGACGTTACGTCCTCATGTGGAAACTGGAAATCAGTAGTAGCAGGAATTCCACGGAACGTGATCAAGGAAAACTTCGCAACGGGGGTACAACTCGTTGGGAGGAAGGGTACTCTGAGCACAGGGTGAGAAAAAGAGAAAACCATTGAGAAGATAATCCTTTAGGTTATAAAGTCTGAGATACAGCATTCCCGAGATGGTTAAGATATGGAGAGAAAAACTTGAAAACGCGAAAGAAGTGGGATCGTGGGTTGACCATGCGGTTGGGCCACCCCACACATCCAACTTAAAAGGTCCCCGCCCTTCGGGGTGGTTAAAATCGACGCACACCTCCTTAACCAAGGAAGGACTCCCCACAGGATGCCCTACAGGAGTTTCTGAAAACACGGTTAAAGGCATGAACAAAGCATGGTTTTTCATTTAAGGAGGGTATCTCACCAATCATTTAATTAATCGTCATTAATGGGCTTTAAAACAAGCTTAAAGGGGACAAAACACGGTTTAAAAACCAATTCGCGCAAAAAGGAGACACTACTGGAAAAACCCATGGAGCTACCGGTAGGGGAGGATACCGGTAGGCCGAGGCTACCGGTAGGCCAAGGCTACCGGTAGGCCAAGGATACCGGTAGGCCAAGGCTACCGCTAGGAGTCTTAAGCTTCACCGATAAGCTGGGGTGGCCTTCCAGACCACCCATAACACCTCAAACATCATATTTTCACCAAGTAATGGATCCCAAAACCCTAGGCCATTACACTACCGCTACCGACATTATGAATACGTGCATCTTGATAAGAACTTGACTCGCATTGATCAATGGGGTCAGGTATGGGATATTTGTATTTTCAAACCTCAAAGATATTATTCATAACCTCTGTTAATTTACTGATCAACTCATTTTTGTCTCCATCATCAAATATCATTTTAAAACTATCCTGAACATATTATAATTTATATCGGGATTCAAGAAAAAACTGCCAAAAGTAAGAGATAATTAAAATTTGAACCAATACTCTAATATTTTTCCAAATTCATCTTCATTGCAATATCCATTTCACCCATAGTCATATCATTACTCTTCATCTCTTTATTTATTTTTATATATATATCACAAAGAGTATGAAAGAAAGTGTGACATGTCACATGAATAGAACCAGAAAATTCAATATTTCTATCATAAAATATCATTAAAAACTTGATAAATACATGATAATGCTCCCAATCATATGTTTTTGGAGCTCCACCTTCACAGTCAAGAGCACTCATAAAACTTGAATCCTCCTCAAGATGAATAAATACTTTCTCATTCTTTTCTGTAACATCCAACATAAAATAACAAGAATTCAACCTAGTAGGAACATCAAGAATTATAGCCTGTTTACTAGGAATTTTTAACTCCTCAGCAATACTCTTGAAAAGATCCAATCTAGAAGGTTTACTTCTCACAAATTTATAAGAAATTCTAATTCTATAAATTGATGTTGATATTTCATTTATCCCATAACTAACAACAAGTTTTAAAATATGTTCACAACATCTCATATGAATGTACTCTCCTTTAATAATATAACCATTCCAGTCATTAACTCTCCTCACCAAATAATTGATCGCTATATTATTAGAACTAGAATTGTCCACGGTAACAGTATTAATACTTTAAATCCCCCATTTTTTCAATGTTTGTTCTAATACCCGACCAATTTTTTCCCCTTTATGGTCCGCAACAAGACAAAAACCTAATTATTTTTTTATTCAAGGTCCAATTATCATCAATAAAATGTGCATTCACACACATATAATTCATATTATGAATTGAAATCCATATGTCGGTGGTAAGACATGCCATTGAGAGAACATATCAAACATGGAATTCAATTTATCTTTCTCATTCAAATATAACTGCAAGAAATATCTAGCAACTGTTTGTCTAGAAGGAACTTGAAACTGAGGTTGAACAACTTCAATAAATTCTCTAAAGCCTTTATTCTCAGCATATTTAAATGATAACTCATCAATTATTATCATTTTAGCAAGATAAATTCTACACTCTTCTTGAATAAAATGAGATACTAAAATTTTAATCATTCCATAATCCTCATATTCACACTTCCATCTAATACTAAGATTGGTTTTACTTTTCTTGAGAAATTTGTGAGGATTTTTGTTGCACCTTGTCAAATTCCTATTCAATTTACTATTTCTATGCTGACCAGACAAGCAAGCATAATATTTACCACAATAATTACAAACAGCCCTTCCATTTTTCTTTTGAAAATGATCCCATTCTTGAGAAACTCTAAATCCCACAGAAAATTTAGGAATTGTTACCTTTTTAGGATACTGCTTAGCCTTAGTTTATTCAACTGTTTTTTTAGAACTCCACCCCCCCCCCCTCCTATTTCTGTAATTAAATGTGTAGTTGGTATAGGCCTCATCTGACTTTGAGTTCCTGCTGCTGTGGAAACTGGTGGATTAGAACCACTTGTTGTTGTACCACCTTCCATATGAATGAATTGCTAGATACATCCAATAATAGTGGAAGAAATGGTAAATTTTACTACATTATAACAGTGAAGTTAAAAGCTAATACATTACTCTACCTCACTTCCTAACCCAAGGTTAAATTCTAATATGGCAGGAAATCTATACTATGATGAATATAGAATAAAATATTTAGAATTAAAAAGAATGAAAAAAAATATAAACATACCTCAACATAAAACAAAATGATTTCCAATCCAATATATTGTAAACATACATCAACATAAAATAAAATCAGTAGCCAACTACTTGAAGATGGACCATACTTATCTAAATTTAACCCCAGCGTAGCATGAGATTTCAACTTTTAAAACAAAATGATTTGCAATCCAATGTGTATTGTGAATATATGGAAAAAATATATCTATCTACATACCACCACCAGAGTGAGCAGAGACAGCCCACACGCACACACCACACCAAGAAGAGGTGATTTAGGGTTTTTTAGGAGGATCTCGGAGGAGGAGGGTGTGAAGGAGGATGAGAGAAAAGGATTCATCACATGTCAATCACAGTAGAGGGAAAGGATGAGGAAGGAAGGATGGTTTCACCGCCACTCAATGTAAGACAAGGTCAGGGTTGGGGGAGGAGCCACCCAGCGCCAACGTGAGTGTAGCGAGAGAGGGGAGGGAAGGAATGAGAACAGCCCGACAAGCCGAGGGCTTTTTTTCCTTACTTAAACAGTTGTTCTATCAGGTAAAATGGTCAGTTTGGGTCGATATGCATCCAACCTGAGACATGACCCAACCCATACACAGGTCGACCCATAAGAAACCCAACCCGGGTATTTTTAACATAACCCAGCCCAACCCGACCCGACTCATCTGGGTCGGTTCGGACCCATCGAGTTGGGTCAGGTCTGGACACCCCTAGCCATAGTAGGGGAAACTAGGGAGAACCCCAGATGGATTTCATAAACCAGAAGAAACTGTCACAGAACTGAGCATCATCACCCAGTGGAAGATCAGTAGAAGATGCCTCGGGTGGAACTATCAGAGGTATTATGGGTGGCTCAGGGCCCACCACCTCTAGATTATTCTCTTTTACACTTTCTCATTGTATGGAATGAGGACATCACAGTGGAATTGTTCTAAAATTTCCAATCACCCTCCTCATACAAGATCTAAAAACATATAGTAAAATTTATAACAACAAGTGATGGGTACAACTCCTTTGCACAAAATAAACACACCTCTCTTCCTAGTCCTAAATCTGGGTCTAGGTGGTAAGAAAAAGGTCACAGAAGGATCATAGTAAACATGGCCCACTACCCACTACTAAGGTCAATTCAGGGTCAAGATCTCATATTGCACCTATAAGATGAATATTTCACTTTAAAGGTTATATTCATTTTAATTCAATATCCTTTTATGTATTTAAATACCTTGAAATTGTTGAATTAAATGGATCAACATTTCTAATTTATAAGGGCCCATACACCTTGTAAATTGAAATATGGCTTCCACTTAATCCTAACCACAACACTTTCCAACCCATGAAACCAAAGGTCCATGGATCAACGTTCCATAACTTAATAATTAAGTTGTATGCTTTAACTTATGTAGGAAAACAATATTAGGTTATGGCGGGCACTTTAAGTGTATGTTATTTTTTTTAGTCCTTCAAATAAAGTCAGCAAATTTCCAAATATGATAATCAAAGCACTGCAACAAGCACGTGAATCACTAGAAATACATGAAGAAAAGTATATATGTCATGGCATAATGAATGAAAATTAAATCCTATGGTGACTAGTATGATGCATGAGTCTACACACCCTCATATAATCGTTCCATGGTAGAATTACCCCTAATAATAATCATAATATCGATAAAAAAACACACAATAAGTGCCTCACTCAATGGTGAAATCTATGAAATAGTAAAAACACAACTAATAACAGCATTAAACTATCCCATGTAATTTGGGTTTCCCCTGTACATGGGTTAGCTACTCCCAGGAATAGTCTCATTGCCAAATTCTAATATTCATATTCTCCTTTATAATTCCAAAATTGTAATAAAAAAGGAAAAATATCTTATGATACCACTTTGTAGCATCCCACCCTAGATTCTACTTAATGGTTCCCCAAGATGGTGGTCCAAAAACCTCAATCACACCTCCCCATATTCCAAAGTCTATCGAATAGAAGTGAGGGACTAGGGTGTGTCCTTTTGGGGACTATGGCCTCATATATCATAGTGGATCACAGCAATACATATAATTATATATAATATAAAAATATTGGAAGCAAATACTATATGACCGGACCAGTAACCCACCATAGAGGAAGCAGTAATATCATACAGATGGTAGCAGAATAGTAATAATAAATCAAACAATATAAATAAATAACTGGAGGAATGTAAATAAAAATTGATGATAATTCTAAAGTAGTTATACAAAAATGAGTATGTGGGTAATAGGGGATAAAGGTATATACTAGATGCTATAAAAATACCAAAAAGACCAAAAACTTCTATAATTAGAATCAATAGAATAGGCTCAATCCTCTACCCCAATACTTCATCCTAGAACTATAAATAAAGAATCATAAGATGATCACTTCCCTTTATCAATACCTACAATCATGAAATTTTCTTGGATACTAAGGGTGTCCCAAGCAGGGTGTAAGACACAACCTCAGTAGGCCATCACCAATAGTGTCTAGATCAAACCATTTCATGCAAAATATAATGAATAGTGTGAAGACATGGGTAAATTCAAGGAAATTATTAAATAAATAAATAAAACTTTGGTCTAGGTGCCCAAATGGTTACCCGACCGATTCTACCTACTTCGGCCTAAGACAGGTATCTAAACCAAGGGAACCTATACAAGTAATAAGGTAAATATATGGGTCATCATAAATCACATAACAAGTGTAAACTGACCCTAAGAATGTGATTTGTATTGGTGGAAACATCCCTATAATATCATTCAAGCATGCTCAAAATTTAAATAAGAGGCCACACATATAAAACAACAAAGGAAATATGTCAAATCCAATGTGGCATCCTGAACCTGTCCAAGGCGATCCATATGGAATCTTTAGGGTCACTAAAGGAGCCTATGATATAATTGATACCACTAAATCCATCCAAGGAGACCCATAATGGAATTCCTCATATCACTCATGGCATGGTAACCTCTGATTTCGTACTAGGTATCTCACATAGGGGACTGGGTATCATGTGAGGCATAGCGTAGCCATCTTACCAACGAGCCCATATATGGTTTCTCCCCTAGGGAACCTATAACAACCCTACTCTTTATTAAACACTTAAACATTATTTATTACATAAACCTCCACTTCAGACAAATATGAGGATCTAGAGGTCTAGTTTCTTAGGAAATTATTAACATTACATAACAACTTAAAACATGAAATATGATATCTTTATTTCAAAATTCTTTGACATGACCAACTCATTCCTTCATACTTAACTCTGCATGGGATAACTTGAGGAAATACATAAGAAAGGTGTGAGATATAAAGCATAGTAAGGGAGTAAACAAGGCATGAAATGAAGAATACAATACATGTTAGGAAATAGTAATATCAATGGATCATAAGAGAAACATGAACATACAGGC
Organism: Viscum album; assembly: GCA_963277665.1. NCBI lineage: Eukaryota > Viridiplantae > Streptophyta > Magnoliopsida > Santalales > Viscaceae > Viscum > Viscum album. The sequence goes on from OY728123.1 coordinate 212,401,445, forward strand.
AAGATATAGCATGATTATCATAACATGAAAATGTGGAAACAACATACAACATGATATTATCATGAGCCAAGGCTCATTGCACATGGATTAGAATGATTAAATCCTCATTTAACATGAATTATCATGAGTAAAACCTCATTGAACATGGATTATCAAGATACTAAACATTACCCAATGCATTGAAGCACTATCAGGGCGCACCCTTCATAATCATTTCAATATCATGTTTAAGTTGGCCACATAGATCACATAAGATGGATTCATTCAACATCATAATTTATTACATGATAAAGGAATATGGAATAAATACATGAAATTATATAACCAATAAGTATATGTGTATAAATTTTAATACTCTTGATAGAGAAACGGTCATGGTATTCACTACATAATGATTTTGGCATGGAAAATCGCGGTGCAATTTCGACAGCATAATGATATCATAAAAATTCATAAAAATGGATGATAAGAGAGAAATGGGACTATAATAATATGTAAATGAAATGTAAATTAATGGGGTCATATAAATACATTTCCCAACATAAGTAATTTTGAAATAGAAGGCGTAACATAATAAATAAACTCGAAGAAAGAGGAGAAATGGAATAACTCTTACAAAATTTTGGCATGGTAATGGGTGTACATGGAAGGGATTAATGAGAGATAAATGGTTATATCATCATTAAAACATAAGGAGTTAATTATGGGGGAGTTTTGAAAACATACCCTATAATTTTTAATTGAAAATAAAAGGGTGTAACAATATAAAGAAACTTGGATAAAATGAGAAAGGAAGGAAAGTGAGGATCCCTTACTTGAGTGTGTGACTTAAAAAGCTTGAAGAGGGGATTCTTGAGAAATTTGGGTGCCTTGGGGGGATTTTAGAGAGGGTTTAATAGAGTATGTATGTTCTATAAGGATTTTTAGTGAATAGAAGTGGGATCTTGGGTAGTTTTATAAAGGAAAAGAGAGGGTAATTCTTTAATATTTCACAAACTTAGGTTTTGGAATCTATATAATTAAATATTCAAAACCACAGACCATACCATGGTTTTTTCCCATGTTTTCTACCAAAGGGGAGTGTTATAAAATATTTTATAATTCCATGTTCCTAACATATTAAAATATTAGGCTTGCTTATGTATAGGTGAGTCACACACTCAAAGAAATCATTTTAAATGTCAAAATATTTTATAAGTCTTGGAGGTTCCACTAAGGCATTATAAAATTAATCAAACAAATATAAAATAACATTATTTTAATTGTAAAACATATATTGTACCTAGAATACCCATTATAGTATTTATTACACCATTTTTTGGTCATTACGATGTCATAAAACACATATTTTATCTATAAGGTGCTTAATTCTTACCCAAAAATTCGACGCTCATAAAATTATAAAAAATTCATTGTTGGATAATTTCAACATACTAATTCCAAAAATAATATTCATTTTATCTAAATAATTTTCTAAAGATGTGAGTTTTTTATTTTAAAATTAAAAGTGAAATTTATTTAAAATTCACGGGTTTTGACAAAAATTGTTTTCAAACCCTAATAAAAATTATATACTAATGTATTATTCATAAAATTAATTTGATAATAATATTTTATTAAAATATTAATTACTTCAAAAATTCATTAATTCCTTAAAATAAATTCTTTAAAAAAACACTTTTTGTTTTATCATATAAAAAATATAACTCTTGTCAAACTGATTACCTAATCATTTATAGATAAGTAATTGATATAATCATAATTTATAAGAAGTTTTCTTATAGTATTATTAATAAAAACCTTACTTTAATATAATAATGTTTATATTTCTCAAAAGTACCATTTTTACCCAATGAATCAATTTATTAAATTCATCATTTTTTTAAGAAAGACTATTCTCATAAAAGAATTGATACAATAAGACTTTTATTTATAAAAAGGGATTACACAATAAGTAACTAAAACCTTATTACATAACCCCTTATAACACCCATATAAGACCAAAGGGTAAGGTGTTCAATGGTGATAGACTCTTGGGGTGGCTCTGATAACATCGCTCGGGTGGTAATCTCAATTAACTTGAACTTATCCTGTAATAAATTATATTCAATCTTAATGTGTTGAAGCTCAGCTTGGGATTGTTAAAGAGTGAATCCTAGTGACTCTACCTCCTTTTCGAGCTCTGAAAACTGAGCTTTGTACAGCCTGAGTCTACTGGATGAGGCCATCCTCTCCTTTGTCTGTGTCGAAAGTATTTTTTTAAAACCCTTATATTTATATCAGTCATGTGATCACTTTTCAACACCTATATTATAAATGGTAATGATACTTAATGGTTATTTAAAACTAATAATAAAAAAAATATCATGTATTTTCTATATCCATAATTCATTAAAAGAAAGGGAATTTTATTCATAAAATATTGGGTTGTTACAACATTCCCCCCTTAATAAATTTCGCCTTCAAAATTTCCTTTTCCAAAACTAAAATATATAAGGGTGACTCTTCCTCATCACTTCCTATAGTTCCCACATTGATTCTTCAAACTTGTGGTTTCACCACAACACCTTGATGAGGGGCATAATCTTATTTAATATAACTTTTTCTCTATTATCTAAGATCTTCACTAGATTATCTTTATAGGAGAGTTCATTATTCAATGGTACCACCTATGGATTGAGTACATTTGATGGGTTACTTATGTACTTCCTCAAGAGTGATACATGGAATACATCATATACTTAAGACAGGTTCGGTGGGAGTTCTAGTGGATAGGCCACTTCTCCAATGCGATCAAGGATCTCAAAAGGGATGATGTACCTTGGACTAATTTTTCCCTTCTTCCCAAATCTCATAACTATATTCCATGGTGATATGTGTAGGAATACCATGTGTCCAACATCAAAATCTAGGTCTCATTGATGATTGTTAGCGTAGATTTTTTGTCATATCTAAGCATATTTAATGTGTTGATGGATGGTCTTAACCTTCTCCACCATTTATTTGACCATTTTTGGACCTAGAAGTTTTTGATCCCCAACTTCATACCAACATGTTGGTGTTCTTCACCTCTTCCCATAAAGGTATTCATAAGGATCTATTTGGATTATTGAGTGGAAACTTTTGTTGTAAGAGAACTCAACCAGATGAAGATGTTGATCTTATCCTCCTTTGAATTCCATTGAGCATGCTCTTAACATGTCCTCAAGTTTTTGGATTGTCCGCTCAGATTGGAAATTAGTTTGAGGATGATAAGTCATATTAAAGTTCAGCTCATTATTCAGAGCATGATAGAGAATCTCCCAGAATATAGAGGTGAATCTTGTATCTCTATTGGATACAATCGATAGTGTTACACCATGCATCCTTACAACTTCTTTGATATATATCTATACCAGTTGATCCAATGAGAAATCCTATCAAATAACAATAAAGTGTGTAGTCTTTGTAAGACAATCCACAGCAAACTAGATAGAATTGTTTCCTTTGTATGTCTACAGAAGTCTGGTGATAAATTCCATGGTGATGTTTTCCCATTTCCGTGTTAGTATGGATAATGGTTTCATCATCGCCTTAGAATTCTACATATCAGCCTTCACTTACAGACATACCAAGCACTTTTATGTATACTCAACGATCTCCTTATTTATGTTATTCCACCAATAATTCTCCTGGATATCTTGATACATATTTTTGTTTCTTGGGTGAATGGGGAAATTAGAACTATGTGCATCATCCAAAAGTTCTTTCTTTAACTCCAGATTTGATGGAACACATATCCTTGATCCAAATCTCACAATTCCTTCTTCATTAAAATTGAACTCTGAGGATTTCCCTTTTCTGATAGTCTCCACTTTCTTCTGAATTCCCACATCATCCTTTTTACCATCCTTTAATCTTTCTAAAATAGATGGTTGAGAAATAATTTGTGAAAGGATTTATGATGTTCCCTTCTTTATGATTCCCATGTCTATATTCATCAAATATAATAAGATTGGATCCTTTTCAATTCTCATCAATGATAGGATCACTGGGTCCTTTCTACTTAGAGTGTTTGTCACTTTATTCAGTTTCCTCGGATGGTAGTGAATTGAGAATTAATAGACTTTGATCATCTCTAACCATCTTCATTGGCTCATATTTAACTCTTTCTGTGTGAATATATACTTGAGGATTTTTTATCCATATATATTTCACACTTTTCCACAAAGAGGTAATGTCTCCAAATTTTTAAAGTGAAGATCACTACAGATGACTCCAGATAATTCGTGGGATATTTTTTCACATAAACTTTCAATTACCTTGAAGCATAGGCAATAAATTTTTCATTTTTCATCAACACACATCCCAGTCCCTTCTTTGAACCATCATTGAATACCACGAAAATTTCTCAACTTGTTGGTAGTGTGAGAATGGGCGCAGTAATAAGCCTCCTTTTCAACTCCTTGAATCTCTCTTCGCATTCATCATTCCAATCAAACTTGTCTCCTTTATGATTTAGATTGGTAATAGTGTTTTATAATCATGATAAATTTCTCACAAATCGGTGATAATATCCAACTAACCCAAGGAAGCTATGGATATTTTTCTTAGATGATGGCATCGGCCATCCCTCAATTTCATTTTTCTTGAAGGGATCCATAGATATCCCTTTTTTTATAATGATATTCCCCAAGAATGATACTTCCTTCAAACAGAACTCATACTTTATGTACTTTTCATAGAGATTATCATTTCTCAAGGTCTCTAGTATAGTGCATAGATGCTCCTCATGTTCTGCCTTGGTTTTTGAGTATATTAGAATATCGTCTATAAATACTACCACAAATTTTTCGAGCTAATATCTAAAGACACTATTAATTAATTCCACAAATATTTCTAGAGTATTATTGAGTCCAAAAGGAATTACTATTAATTCATAGTGCTCGTACCTTGTAAGAAAAGCAGTCTTGGGGATACCCTCCTTCTTTACCCTTACTTGGTAATATCCCAACCACAGATCCACCTTGGAGAAGTATTGTTCTCTACATATCTTATTGAACAAGTCATAAATTCATGGAAAATGATACTTGTTCTTTGTCATGATTTTTTTGAGCTCATGATAATCAATTCAAAGGTGCATTGACCCATCCTTATTCTTTATAAAGACGACTAGTGCACCCCATGGTGAAGCCTTTGGGCGTATAAACCCTTTATCCAGATTCTATTGTAGTTGTTTCTTTATCTCCTTAATCTTTACAACAACCACTCTATACTGAGTCTTGGATATTGAAAACACCCCAGGTATAAGATCAATCCATAATTCAACATATCTTCTAAGAGGAATACCAGGAAATTCATCTAGAAACACATTAGTGAATTACCCCACAATAGTAATGTTTTCTGGATGGTTCCTTCCATATAATAAATCATCTAAGAAAGATATGCATGATCATAGGGTAGTAATATCAATTCTTGAGATGATGGTGCTAAATAAGATTCATCATCCTCGTTGCACTTGTATAGAATTGAGGTTTGATCCACCATATGGAGAGTGATTTTCCTCTCACAGAAATTTATGTTGGATCTATATAGGGAAAGATAATCCATGCCAAGAATTGTATCAAATTCCACCAGAGGGAGTATGACGAGGTTCTCTGGGAATTTCAATCCACAAATTGTGACAGGGGAGGAGTTATATTCATGGGATGAAATAATTTCCCCATTTTTCATTCTCACTAACATCTCTACTTCCATGATTTCTATTGGTGTTTTAATTGTTCTAATAAACTTTTGGGATATAAAATAATGCTTAGAATTCTATTTGATAACCCTACCATTCACATTTTGATTCTGGATCTAATTTATCCAATATAGACTTAGGGATTAATATCTTAAACTATTAAACACATAAATTGGAATCCAATGACAAAAATGGATAACTTATAAATTACATTTTTTTCCTTAACTTATGAATTTCTAAGTTTCAATCTATGTTCTCTGTGATCTACTTCCTAACATATATTCTTTTGGTATTTTTTTGTTCCCTTAATAATGGTTCATACTAAGCTAATGAATTTACCAAATCATATCCCCCAGGAGTAACGAATCAGGAGTGAAGGAAGGTCCTTTGTCGTCTACCAGTTCCCATTTGAGTCTAGATCAAAGCGGTGTTTTCAGGTTCTACCCCTAGATACATTTATGCCAAATCCACCTCTGCTTGTTTGTATCCAGACAAGGATGTATTTTCTTGATAAAACACTTACTCTCTACTCACTAAAATTTAGGTATTATTTTCTTTTACTCACTCTTATCCCTAAGGCTTTCACTAGAGTTTTATAACCCTAATCCCAAAAATGACTAAACCTATAATCTGATATCAACTATAACAACTCTTCTCTTTATTAAACACTTAAACATGATTTATTATATAAAATTTCACTTAAGAAGACTCTGAGGATCTAGAGGTCTAGTGTCTTGGGAAATTATGAACATTAAATAACAACTTAAAACATGAAATACAACATATTTATTTCAAAATTCTTTGACATGACCAAATCATTCCTTCATACTTAACAATGTATGGGATAACTTAAGGACATACATAATAAATGTGTGATCTAAAAATCCTAGTTAGGGAGTAAACAAGGTATTACATGAACAATACAATACATGTTAGGAAATAGGCATATCAATGGAGCATAAGAGAAACATGAATATACAAGCATGATATTGCATGATTATTATAACATGAAAATGTGGAAATAATATACAACATGATATTAGAATGATCCAAGGCTCATTGCACATGTATTGGCATTAGTAACCCCTAATTACACATGAATTATCATGAGTAAACCCTCATTTTACATGGATTATCATGATACTAAACATTACCCAATGCATTGGAGCGCTATCAGGGTTAACCATTCATAATAATTTTAATCTCATGAATAAGTGTTCCACATAGATCATATAACATGGATTCATTCAATATCATCATTTATTCCATGACAAAGTAATGTGAAATACATACATGAAAGTATATAATCAATATATAACAACCATGATCTTTATTACACACTTAAACATGATTTATTACATAAAATTGCACTTAATAAAACTATGAGGATAGAGAGGTATAGTGTTTTTGGAAATTAGGAACACTATATAAAAACTTAAAACATGAAATACAATATCTTTATTTCAAACTTCTTTGACATGAACAACTCATTCCTTAGTACTTAACACTACATGGGATAACCTGAGGACATACATAAGAAATGGGTGAGCTATAAAGCCCAGTAAGGGAGTAAAAAAGGCATGACATGAAAAATAAAATACATGTTATGAAATAGGCATATCAATGGATCAAAAGAGAAACATGAACATACATGCATGATATAGCATGATTGTCATAACATGGAAATGTGGAAACAACATACAACATGATATTAGCATGAGACAAGGATCATTGAACATGGATTAGCATGAGTAAACCCTCATTTCACATGACTTAGCATGAGTAAAACCTCATTTATCATGAAGTATCATGATACTAAACATTACCTAATGCATTGGAGCGCTATCAAGGTGAACCCTTAATAATCATTTTAATCTCATGCTTAAGTGTAGCACATAGATCACATAACATGGATTCATTCAACATCATCATTTATTACATGATAAATGAATGTCAAATAAATAAATTAAATTATATAATCAATAAGTATATATGTATAAATTTTAATACCCTTTATAGATAAATGGGAATGGTATTCACTTCTTGATGATTCTGGCATGGAAAGTCACGGTACATTTCGGCAGCATAATGAAGTCATAAAAATTCATAAAAATGATTGATGAGAGATAAATGGTCCTATAATAATATATAGATGAAATTTAAAGTAATGGGGTCATATAAATACATTTCCAAAAATAAGTAATTTGGTAATAGAAGGTGTGATATAATAAAGAAACTTTAAGAAAGAGTATGAATGAAATAACTCTTACGAAATTTCGACATGGTAACAGGAGTACATAGAAGGGATTAATGATAGAGAAATGGTTATATCATCATTAAAACATAAGGAGGGAAGTATGGAGAGATTAAAAAACATACCCCATCATTTTTAATTGAAAATAAAATGGCATAACAATATAAATAAACTTGGATAAAAATGAGAAAGTGAGGAAAGTGAGGATCCCTTACTTGAGTGTGTGACTTAAAAAGATTGAAGAGGGGATTATTGAGAGTTTGGGGAACCTTTGGAGGATTATAGAGAGGGAGGGTAGATTAGGGACATTATAAAAGTATTTTTAGTGAATATAAGTGGTATCTTCGGTGAGTTTATATAGTAAATGAGAGGGGAATTCTTTAATATTTCGGAAAATTAGGTTTTGGAATCTATATAGTTAAATATTCAAAACCACAAAACTTCCCATAGTTTTTGCCATTTTTTTCTTCTAGGGGAGTGGAAAAAATTATTTTATAAGGCAAAGGGCATAATATATTAAAATATTTCCCTTGCTTATGTGGAGGTGAGTCACACTTTTAAGGAAATGATTTTAAAATCTTAAAATATTGTATATGTCTTGGAGGATTCACTAAGGATTTATAAAATAAATAAAACAAATCAAGAATCACATTATTTTAATGGTAAAACATATATTGGGCCTATAATATTCATTAGATAATTTATTAAATCATTTTTGGGTCATTATGATATCATAAAACACATATTTTATTTATACGGTATTTAATTTTTACCCAAAAATTCGACTATCTCAGAAAATTATAAAAAATTAACCGTTGGATAATTTAGACATCATAATTCAAAAAATAATATTAATTTTATCTAAATAATTTTCTAAATATCTGAATTTTCACTTTTAAAATTAAAACCGATATTTATTGAAAATTCATGGGTTTTGACAAAAATAGTTTTCAAACCTTAATAAAATTTTATTTGACTTCATAAAAACTATATAATAATTTATTATTCATAAATTCAATTTGATAATAATAATTTATTAAAATATTAATTATTTAAAAAATTCATTAATTCCTCAAAATCAATTCTTTAATTTAAAAAATACACTTTTTGTTTTATCATATAAAAATATAACTCTTATCAAACTGATTTCATAATAATTTATAGATAAAGAATTGATATAATCATCATTTATAAGAATTGTTTTTATAGTATTATTAATAAAAACCTTATTTTAATATAATAATGTATATATTTCTCAAATGTACCATTTTTCCCAAATAATCAATTTATCAAATTCATCTTTTTCTAAGAAAGACTATTCTCATAAAGGAATTTATAAAATAAGAATTTTATTTATAAAAAGGGATTACACAATAAGTAACTAATTCCATATTACATAACCCCTTATAACACTCTTATAATACCTAAGGGTAAGGCATGTGATGGTGAAAAACTCTTGGGGCGGCTTAGATAAAATTGCTCAAGTGGTAATATCTATTAACATGAACTTCTACTATAGATGATTTCGTTCAATCTTAATGTGTTGAAGCTCGAATTGTTCTTGGTCAAGAGTGAAGCCCTGTGATGCTACCTCCTTTCCTAGTTCCAAAAAATGAGCTTCGTATGTCCCGAGTCTACTGGATGAGGACATCCTCTCCTTTGTTTGTGTTGAAATTATTTTTTTAAAAACCTTATATTTATATCAGTCATGTGATCTATGTTCAATGGATATATTATCAATGATAATGATACTTAATGGTTATTTAATCCCAATAATAAAAAAATAGTTCATGTTTTTTCTATATCCATAAGTCATTAAAAGTAATGGAATTTTATTAATAAAATATCAGGTCATTAAAACATTCCCCCCTTAAGAAATTTCACCCTTGAAATTTCCTTTTCCCACACTAAAAAATATGAGGGTAACTATACCTCATCACTTCCTCTAGTTCCCACGTTTCTTCTTCAAACTTGTGGTTTCACCACAACACCTTTATGAGGGGAATCATCTTATTTCGTAGAACTTTTTCTCTACGATCTAAGATCTTCATCGGCTTCTATTCATAAGAGAGGTCATTCTCCAATGGTGCAACCTCTGGATTGAGTACATTCAATGGGTCAGGTATCTACTTCCTCAAGAGTGATACATGGGATATATCATATACTTGAGATAGGTTCGGTGGGAGTGCTAGTCGATCAGTCACTGATCCAATATGATCAAAGATCTCAAAAGGGATTATGTACCTTGGACTAAGCTTTCCCTTCTTACCAAATATCATCACTCTCTTCCATGGTGATATGTGGAGTAATACCATGTCTCTAACATCAAACTCTATGTCTCATTGACGATTATCAGCATAGCTCTTTTGTCGACTCTGGGAAACTTTAATGTGTTGCTGGATGGTATTAAAATTATACACCATTTCTTTGACCATTTATGGATCTAAAAGTTTTCACTCCCCAACTTCATACCAACATGTTGGTGTTCTGCACCTCTTCTCATATAGGGATTCATAAGGAGTTATTTGGATGCTTGAGTGGAAACTATTGTTATAAGAGAACTCAAAAATAGGAATATATTGATCCCATCCTCCTTTGAAGACAATTGAGAATGATCTCAACATATCATAAAGTGTTTGGATAGTCCGCTCATATTGTCCAGCAATTTGAGGATGATAAGATGATCTAAAGTCCAACTCAGTATTCAGAGCGTGTTGGAGACTCTTCCAGAACTTAGAGGTGAATCTTGGATCTCAATCGGATATAATTGATAGTGTTACACCATGCATCATTACCACTTATATGATGTATATCCATACTAGTTGATCCAATTAGAAATCCTATTGAATTTCAATGAAGTTTTCAGTCTTTATAAGATTATCCACAACAACCCAGGTAGAATTTTTTCCTTTGGATTTATTCAGAAGTTCAGTGATAATGTACATGGGGATGTTCTCCCATTTATATGTAGGTATGGGTAATGATTTCAACATCCCCTTATACTTCTACCTCTCAGCCTTCACTTGCTGAAATTCCACCTAATTTTATGTATATTCAGCAATCTCCTTCTTTAAGTTACCCACCAATAATTCTCTTAAATATCCCAATACATCTTTGTGTTTCTTGGGTGAATGGAAAAATTAGAACTATGTGCATCATCTAAAAGTTCTTTACTTAACTCTGAATTTGATGGAACGCATAGTCTTTACCCAAATCTCACGATCTATTCTTTATTAACATTTAACTCTGAGGATTTCCCTTTTCTGATATTTTCCACTTTCTTCTGAATTCCCACATCAACATTTTGATCATCCTTTTACCTTTACAAAAGAGGCAGTTGAGAAATAATTTGTGAAAGGATTGATTATGTTCCCTTCTTTATGATTCTCATGTCCATCTTCATCAAATCAAAGAATATTGGATCCTTTTCAATTCTCCTCAATGATAGAATCACTAGGTCCTTTCTACTTAGAGCATCTAGAAACTTGTTCGCTTTCCCAAGGTGGTAATGGATTGATCAGTCATAGTCTTTGATCAGATATAACCCTCTTTTTTGGTGCATATTCAATTCTTTCTATGTGAATATATACTTGAGGATTTTGTGATCTGTATATATTCCACACTTCTCCCCAAAGATTTAATGTCTCCAAATTTTCAAAGTTAAGATCACTACAGCCAACTCCAGATCATGTGTTGGATAGTTATACTCATGAAATTTCAATTTCCTTGAAGCATAGGCAATGAATTTTTCATTTTTTATCAACACATATCACAGGCCCTTCTTCAAAGCATCACTGAATACCAAGAAAAGTTCTCCACTTGTACTTAGTGTGAGAATGGGTTCAGTGACAATCCTCCTTTTAAACTCCTTGAATATCTCTTCTCATTCATCATTCCAAGAAAACTTGACTCCCTTCTAAGTTATCTTAGCAAGAGGGTTTTAAAATCATGAGAAATTTCTCAAAAATCAGAGATAATATAGAGCTAACCCAAGAAACCTACAGCTATCCATCATAGATTTTGGCCTCGTCCATCCCTCAATTGCATTTGACTTGGAGGGATCCACAAATATCCCATTGCTTGGGATGATATTCCTCAATAATGATACTTCCTTCAACCAGAACTCACACTTTTAGTATTTTGCGTAAAGCTTATCCTTTCGCAAGGTCTCTAGTATAGTTATTAGATACTTATCATGATCTTACTTGATTTTAGAGTATATTAGAATATATTCTATAAATACTACCACAAATTTTTTTTGGTAATCTCTAAAGACTCTATTCATAAATTCCATGAAGCTTTCTAGAGCATTAGTGAGTCTAAAAGACATTACTATGAATTTATAGTGCTCGTACCTTGTACAAAAATCATTTTTTGGGATATCCTCTTTATTCACCCTTACTTGGTAATATCCCACCCACTGATCCATCTTGGATAATTATTGTGCTCCATGTAGCTGATCGAACAAGTAATCAATTTGTGGAAAAGGATACTTGTTATTTGTCATGATTTTTTTGAGCTCATGATAATACATGAAAAGGAACATTGACCCATCCTACTTCTTGGAAAAGAGGACTAGTGCACCCCATGGTGAAGCACTTGGTCATATAAACCCTTTGTCAAAATTCTCTTATAGTTGTTTCTTTAGTTCCTTATGCTCTATAACAGCCATTCTATATCAAGTCTTGGATATTATAAAATCCCCAGGTATAAGATCAATCGAGAATTTAACATCTCTTCTAGGAGGAAGACTAGGAAATTCCTTAGGAAACACATCAGTGAATTCCCTCACAATAGGCATGTCTTCTAGGATGATTCCCTCATTAGACCCAATCATCTGATCAAGATATGCATTTTCATGGGGAATTAATATCCATTCTTGATATGAAGTTTCTAAAGAAGATTCATCCTCCCCTTACACTTGTATAGAATCAGGGGTCGATTCACCATAAGGAGAGTGATTTTCCTCTCACGAAAATTTATGTTGGCTCTATATAGGGAAATCCAATCCATGCCAATAATTACATATAATTCCACCAGATGGAGTATTAAGAGGTTTTCTAGGAATTTCAATCCAAAAATTGTGACAAGGGAGGAGTTATATTCATGGGATGAAATAATTTCCCCATTTTTTGTTCTCATTGACATCTTTACTTCCATGATTTGTGGTGGTGTTTGGACTGTTCTATTAAACTTTCAAGATATAAAATAATGTGTAGAACTGGAATAAAAAATTATGTTCACTATTATTGAATGAATAATTAGTATACCTATCTCCACTTAATTTTTGGGATTCTCTTCAGTGGTAGTGATTGAAAAATCTCTCCCTTACTGCCTTGGAGGTTGTTGGTTTCCTCACAAAACCCTTGGCTTAGGCCACTAGTTTTAAAAGTGCCCTAGTTCTTTTTAGTCGTATCAATGAAAAATGTGTTGAGGATCAATTGGATCATTCCTTTCCTCTATCACAGTAGTGGGTTCTTATTGTCGATAGTTATTAGCCAAGTGACCTTCTCTTCCACACCAAAATCATTTCTTCATACCCTTCATGCAATTTATGGGGTTCTTCTTTCCACACATTTGGAAAGTGGGCTATTGTAATTTATTAGCACCGGTGGATTTATCCATTAGACCACTAGAATTAAAGTCTACTTTATGTTTCTTATCCCCATGATACCCCTAAGATTCACCGATCTCCATCTCTACTTTTATGGAACATCGAACAATTTCCTCATATCTATCAAAGTCACAGATCTCTAGGATATTTTGTAGGCTAGGTTTTAGCCCACCAAAGAAGCAGTCAACCTTACATTCAGGGGTAACGAAAAATCTGGAGGCATATCATGCAAGCCTTGTGATGTTTTCCTTGTATTCTCTGATGGTTATGTCGTCTTTTTTCTTGAGGTTAACCCTTTTTATCTTAAGTCGGAGGGTGAAAAGAAAATATTTATCCAAAAAAAATTTCTATAAATACTTCTATTCCAACACCTTGATCTCTTCCTCAAGCTTCGTAATTTTTATCAATGTATATCATTGATCAGCTTCACCCTCCATATGATAAGCATTCAGAAGAACCTTCCCTTGTTCGGAACATTTAAGGATGAAGAATATCTTCTAAAGGGATTTTATCTATCATTTGGCGATTGAGGGATCGGATGATCCATTGAAAGTATGATTCATTTATCGCATGAATATCTCTATTACATCTTGTTCTTTATTAGGGATGTGGAAATTACTCTTGAACCGCGTTTCTATCCAAAACTTGAGTTAACTGAGATATTATCGTGACAAAGTTTGTGATTCTCTCTCCTATCAGATTGGGCATCTCATTAGAACAGTCATCACATTGATCTTTGCATTAGTTATCAGCCTAAGTCCTCCTATCACCATCCATTGGATATAATAAAAGGAAAATTAGTGGTAATTATTTTAAACTATTAAACACATAAGGGGAATCTAATGAGAAATATGTATAACTTATAAATTACATTTATTTCCTTAACTTATGAATTTATAGGCTTCAATCTAAGTTATCCATGATCTATTTTCTAATATATATTTTTAGGGAAATTTTCTTTTTTCTACCTTAATAATGGTTCGTACAAATCTTATGAATTTGCCAAAGCATATCCCTCGGGAGTGTCGAACCAATAGTGCATCAAGGCCCATGTTCGTGCATCAGTTCTCATTTGAGTCTAGCTCAAAGTGGTTTTTTCAGGTTTTACCTCTAGATACATCTCTTCCAGAGCCACCACTTCTTATTTATATCTAGAAAGGGATGTATTTTTTTGATAAACCACTAACTCTATAATCATAAAACTTTAGGGATTATTTTATTATACTAATTCTTATACCTAAATATTTCACTATAGTTTTATAATGCTAATCCCAAAAATAACTAAACCTATCCTCTGATACCAACTATAACAACCCTGCTCCTTATTACACACTTAAACATGATTTATTACATAAAATTTCACTTAATACAACTCTGAGGATCAAGATGTCTAGTGTCTTTGAAAATTATGAAAATTATATAACAACTTAAAACATTAAATACAATATCTTTATTTCAAACTTCTTTTACATGACCAACTCATTCCTTCATACTTAACACTGCAAGGGATAACCTGAGGACATAAATAAGAAATGGGTGATCTATAAAGCCTATTTAGGGAGTAAAAAAGGCATGACATAAATAATACAATACATGTTAGTAAATAGGCATATCAATGGAGAATGATAGAAACATGAACAAACTGGCATGATATAGCATGATTATCATAACATGGAAATGTGGCAATAACATACAACATGATATTAGCATGTTCCAAGGATCATTGCACATGGATTAGCATCAGTAACCCCTAATTTCACATGAAATATCATTATTAAACCCTAATTTTACATGTATTATTATGATACTAAACATTACCCAATGTATTGGAGCGCTATCAGGCGGCACCCTTCATAGTCATTTTAATCTCATGCTTAATTGTACCACATAGATCACATAACATGGATTTATTAAACATCATAATTTATTCCATGATAAAGGAATTTGGAATACATACATGAAATTTTATAATAAATATGTATATTTTAACAAAGTTTAATACCCTTGATAGATAAATGGGCATGGTATTCACTACATGATGATTCTGGCATGGAAAATCGCCGTGCAATTTTGGCAGCATAGCAGCGTCATAAAAATTCATAAAAATGGTTTATGAGAGATAAAAGTGACTCTAATAATATATAAATGAATTGGAAAGTAAGTTGGTCATATAAATACATGTCCCAAAAAATTAATTTGGAAATATAAGGCATAACATAACAAAGAAACTTGAAGAAAAAGGAGAAATGGAATAACTCTTATGAAATTTCAGCATGGTAACGGGTGTACATGGAAGGGATTAATGAGAGATAAAGGGGTATATAATCATTAAAAAATAATTAGGGAAGTATGGGGAGGTTATAAAACATACCACATCATTTTTAATTAAAAATAAAAGGGATTAACAATACAAAGAAACTTCGATAAAAAATGAGAAAGGAAGGAAAGTGAGGATTCCCTACTTGAGTGTGTGACTTCCGCTTGAAGAGGCGATTATTGAGAGATTGGGTCACCTTGGGGGGATTATAGATAGGTTATTACAGATTAGGTATGTGATCCATGTATTTTTTAGTGAATATAATTTGGATCTTGGGTAGGTTTATATAGGAAAAGAGAGGTGAATTCTTTAATATTTCACAAACTTAGGTTTTGGAATCTATATAATTAAATATTCAAAACTACAAACCATACCATGTTTTTTCCCGTGTTTTATTCTAAATGGGATTGGTATAAAATATTTTATAAGTAAAATGTCTGAAAATGTTAAAATATTAGGCTTGCTTATGTGGAGGTGAGTCGCACTCTCAAGGAAATCATTTTAAAATGTTAAAATATTTTATAAGTCTTGGAGGGTCCACTAATGCATTATAAAATTAATAAAACAAATATAAAATAACATTATTTAAATGTGAAAAAATATATTAGTCCGATAATACCCATTGTAGTATTTATTACAACATTTTGGGTTCATTATGATGTCATAAATCACATATTTTATTTATATAGTATTTAATTTTTACCCAAAAATTTGACTGTCACAATAAATTATAAAAAAAATCACCATCGGATAATTTCGACTTCTTGATTAAAAAAATAATATCCATTTATCTAAATAATTTTATAAATATGTGAATTTTCAATTTTAAAATGAAAACCGACATTGAAAATTCATGGTTTTTGACAAAAACAGTTTTCAAATCTTAATAAAAATTACATTTGACTTCATAAAAATTATATACTCATTTATTAATATAAAAATTAATTTGATAATACTATTTTATTAAAATATTAATAATTTAAAAGATTCATTAATTACTTAAAATAAATTCTTTAATTAATAAAATACACTTTCTGTTTTATTGTATAAAAATATAACTCTTATCAAACTGATTTTCTAATAATTTATAGATAAAGACTTGATATAATCATCATTTATAAGAATGTTTTTTATATTATTATTAATAAAAACCTTATTTTAATATAATAATTTATATATTTCTAAAAATTACCATTTTTACCCAAAGAATAAATTTATCAAATTCATCTTTTTTTAAGAAAGACTATTCTCATAAAGGAATTGATGGAATAAGATTTTTATTTATAAAAAGGGATTACACAATAAATAACTAATACCTTATTACATAACCCCTTATAACACATGCATAAGACCTAAGGGTAAGGTGTGAGATGGTGAAAGACTCTTGGGGTGTCTCTGATAACATCCCCTGGGTGGTAATCTCTATTAACATGAACTTCTCCCATAGGTAATTCCATTCAAGCTTGACGTGTTGAAGCTCGACTTCGGCTTGGTCAAGAGCGAGGCCCAGTGACGGTACCTCCTTTATGAGCTTAAAAAAATAAGTTTCATACGGCCCGAGTCTATTGGATGAGTCCATACTATCCTTTGTGTGTGTTGAAATAATTTTTTAAAAAACCTTATATTTATATCAGTTGTGTGATCATTGTTCAACGGCTATATTATCAACGGTAATGATACTTAACAATTATTTAAACCCAATAAAAAAAGAGTGCATGTGTTTTCTATATCCATAAGTCATTAAAAGAAAGGTAATTTTATTCATAAAAGTTTGGGTCATTACACAATAAGTATATGTTCATAAATTTGAATATCCTTGATAGAGAAATGGGTATGGTATTCACTACATGATGATTTTGGCATGGAAAATCATGGTGTAATTTCGGCAGCATAACGGCTTCAAAAAAATTCATAAAAATGGTTAATGAGAGAGAAATGGGTATATAATCAAATATAAATTAAATGGAGAGTAATGTAATTATATAAATACATTTCCCAAAACAAGAAATTTGGAAATAGAAGGTGTAACATAATAAAGAAACTTGAAGAAATAGGAGAAATAGAATAACTCTTACGAAATTTCGGCATGGTAATGGGTGTGCATGGAAGGGGTTAATGAGAGAGAAAGGGGTATATAATCATTAAAATATAATTAGTGAAGTATTTTGGAGGTTATAAAACATAACCCATAATTTTTAATTTAAAATAAAAGGGCGTAATAATATAAAGAAACTTGGATAAAAATGAGAAAGGAAGGAAAGTGAGGATCCCTAACATGTGTGTGTGACTTCAAAAGCTTGAAGAGGGGATTATTGAGAGATTGGGGAACCTTGGGGGATTATAGAGAGGGTATTATAGAGTAGGGATGTCCTCTAAGGATTTTTAGTGAAGATAAGTGGGATATTGGGTAGGTTTATATAGAAAAAGATAGAGGAATTCTTTAATATTTCACAAACTTGGGTTTTGGAATCAATATAATTAAATATTCAAAACCACAAACCATACCATTGTATTTTCCCATGTTTTATACCAAATAGAATTTTTATACAATATTTTATAATTATAGGGGCCTAACATATTATAATATTATGCTTGGTTATGTGGAGGTGAGTCACACTCTCAAGGAAATCATTTTAAAATGATAAAATATTTTATAAGTCTTGGAGGTTCCACTAAAGAATTATAAAATTAATAAAAAAAATATAAAATAACATTATTTTAATGGTAAAACATATATTTTCCCTAGAATACCAATTATAGTATTTAGTACATTATTTTGGGGTCATTATGATGTCATAAAACACATATTTTATTTATACGGTATTTAATTTTTACCCAAAAATTCGACTGTCTTAGAAAATTATGAAAAATTCACCGTTGGATAATTTCAACATAATTATTACAAAAATAATATTAATTTTATCTAAATGTTTTTCTAAATATTTTAATTTTATCTTTTAAAATTAAAACCACCATTTATTTAAAATTCACGGGTTTTGAGAAAAATAATTTTCAAACCTTAATAAAAATTACATTTGACTTCATAAAAATTATATACTCAATTATTATTCATTAAAGTAATTTGATAATAATATTTTATTAAAATATTAATTATTTTAAAATTTTATTAATTTCTTAAAATAAATTCATAAAAAAATACTTTTTTTATCGTATAAAAAATAGAACTCTTATCAAACTGATTATCTAATCATTTACACATAAGGAATTAATATAATCATAATTTATAAGAATTTTTCTTATAGTATTATTAATAAAAAATTAGTTTAATATAATAATGTATATATTTCTTAGAACTACCATTTTTACCCGAAGAAAAAATTTATCAAATTCAACATTTTTTTAAAAAATACTACTCTCATAAAGGAATTGATGGAATACTTATTTTATTTATAAAAATGGATTACATAATAAGTAAATAATACCTTATTACATAACCCCTTATAACACCAACATAATACCTAAGGGTAAGGTGTGTGATGGTGACAGACTCTTGGGGAGGCTCGGATAACATCGCCCAGTGGTAATCTTTATTAACTTGAAATTCTCTCATAGGTTATTTAGTTTAATCTTAACATGTTCAAGCTCATCTTGGTCTTGGTCAAGAGTGAATCCTAGTGACTCTACCTCCTTTCCGATCTCCGACAAATGAGTTTCATATGGACCGATTCTACCGGATGAGACCATCCTCTCCTTTGTCTATGTCAAAAGGATTTTTTTTAAAAACTTATATTTATATCAGTCGTGTGATCACTATTCAACGTCTATATTATCAACAGTAATGATACATAATGTTTATTTAAACCCAATAATAAAAAAAGTGGGTGTGTTTTCTATATATATAATTCATTAAAACAAAGGGAATTTTATTCATAAATTATCAGGTCATTACATAACCTGTGTCACTCAATAGTATAATTAATCCTCCTGGAGATCCCATATAAGGATATCCAAGTTTCGCTCCCAATGCATCAAGTAGTTAGAAATCCAAGCACAGAGATTCCATCCAAAGAGTCCTTAAGTTGGGACCCATGTTCTCTCTTGTCCTGCAAGATGATAAGGCATAGTAATCACAATCCATAACATCAAAAAGGTATAGAAATATGACATGCTAAATAAGTTATCCCAAGCATATCATTCAATCTCACCAATCAAGGAATAAGGAATTTGGTAATAAGCATAAGGCATAATATGTGAGAAAGGAACTAGGTACAAGTCACAAGTTATAATACATAATCATAAATCATAAGTAATTTCATTTGTTTCATTCAACCAATTTAACCCAATTCATTTTATTTAAAGAGTTTAACCATAGCATTAAACATAGTCCTTAAAAAGGTTTCATAACCAATTAAACATGAGAAATAGAGTATGAACATAATAATCAAGATAAGGGGGGAATATCAATGCCTACCAATCCATCTTAATTCAATTCATTAATCATGGAATTTATATCAAGTGAAACACACACACACACATAGTGGTTAACATCTTAAATCATGGAAAATATTCCATTTAAAGTGGGAATGCCCAAGGGGTGGATTATGACATGGATAACACCCAAAATATGGGTTTTACCATAATCTAAGGTCACAAACATCATGAGAAACAAATTATATTAATTTATTTAACATCTTAGAGGATTCATTGAAAGGTTTCAGCATGTGGCACAATTACGAACCACTTAAAAATCAAATAAATAAGCAATAAAGACCTAGACCACCTACCTTTGATGCATAGAAGACCACTTGTCAATTATCAACCCTTGAATCAATCTAGAATCAGAGTTATTGAATAAATATTAAAATTCCTTCAAAATAGGGGGAAAATAGGTTACACCTAAATAAAAAAAATAGATGTGGATATAAACTTGAAATATAATGGAGAGGATTGTAGATCTTACCAAGATATTTCCAATTAATCTGATGGAAAAGGAAACTAGTAACGAACGAGGGAGATATCAAAATACTAAAGGATGAATAAGAGAGGAAACTCAAGTGATTGTTTCTAGATAAAAATGATGGGGATAAGATAATTGGGGGTTTAAAACATTTTAAGGGAAAATTGGAAATTTACCCACATAGACAGGGACGCACAATTGGACAAATCGTGTACCAACAGTGTGAATGGTCTCTATCTAAGAGGTATGAAATCATGCATGTTCATGTGTATGGGGTCACACTGTTACAGATAAACTGTGCATCCCCCAGAACCCCACTATCTCAAGCCACATAGTTAGAGAAACTGTGCGGACTAGGTAGCATAGTTTCTCCTAAGCATGCGGCCTAGTCCACTTCTTTGAAATTCAGGGCTCTCAGCACCAAACAAGCCTCACACACCCCCAAGACCTCCATGAATCCATTAGGAAAATTTTAAATGGTAAAATAAATTAATTAAAGCTAAAAATTAATGGTCCATACCTTTAATAAAAGTTTGTATGTTACACTTGACTTCATTTGTACATGTTCAAACCTCCTTCTCTTAGAACAGCCACATTTGGATATCTTATTAAAGACCCTAGGGTTGGTATTTTGGGATGGAAATAATCTCTAGAACATGGATAAGTATGTTGGGGATAGTTTTTGGAATGGTTTGTTTGATCTAATGTATTGATAGGTGTGAATAAGTGAAAGGATGAGGTGGCCTTTTATAATTGAGGAGGAGTGGTATTTTTGTAAATACACAAAACTATTCAATAATGGGGAGTCACGCTCAACCCAAATGCCTCCAGAATTGATATATAATTGAATGGAGTGATTATATGTTAGATAAAAACCTATAAAACATAAAAAAATGTTTTAAATATGTTTTTCCTTAACTTTTATGTTTCCTTACTTTTACTATTTTAATTTTCACTATGATAACTAGCCTTTTATCTAAGTAATTTATCATTCAAGACTAGAAATAAAATTAGCATTATTAGATAATTTTTAACCACTAGTTATAAATATTAAGTTAAATTTATAATATAAAAATATGATTTGTGTGGAAAATTAATTTTAACATGAATGCATGAAATGTGCAAAACCTCGTTTTATCCTTTACTGTGGTAATGAAGTGTTTTACTATTTAGGGGTCAATATAATTATTATAAAAGGAAAATTGGTCCATGAATGGAATTTAGTTGATATTTTTAATCATATACCAATAAATTATCAAAGTATAGTATTTTTATAAATTTTAAAAAATTTAATAATATATTATTTATTATAAATTAATAATAATGTCAATTTTGACACTATTCATTTAATTTAACTTTAAAAACATCAATAAAAATGTGGAATTTGAATATATCATTTTCACACTTTTATATAATGATATATTTATCTAAAAATCATGAAATAAAATAATTCATTCATTTTTTATTGCTTTTAATATTTTTAGTATCATTTATTTTATTTTTCTATTAATTAAATAAGTATTGCATTGGTGTTGCTTGAACATTTAAAGTAATTATATGATTACTAAAAATTAAAAAAACCCTCATGAAATTAATTTCATTGTTATCAAATTTAACATCAATATTTATTTACATATTTATTTTTACCCTATTTGAGCACATAATTGAAATTTAAATGCAAGAGGTTGACATTTTGTATTTTTCTTTACTTAAACTATTATATTGGTCACTTTCATTAAAAATTGTCCCAAAATAAAATAAATATTGATCCTGATGTAATAATTTTTGAAATATGTATATCTAATAGTAATTTGAAAAGTTTTTAGATCATTTTAACCCATATCCTTTTAGTTAAACCCCTAGTAAACTCGTTTTAACCTTTACCGCAGTAATTAATTTTTACTATTTTTACTATTCTTTTTGAAAAAAAATTAAGTTGAAAAAATTATATAATATCAATTATTATGATTACAAATATGGAATATTTTTTACAAATTCAATTCATATAATTGGTAAATTTTAATTTAAAATTAAACCTGCAGATGCGATGAAGAAACGGTTTTCTAAATAGAAAATTTTTATAAGTATAGAAAGTTTTAATATCAAATTTAAATATGAAATTGTAGTTTTAAATCAAAGTCTGTATTTTTCACAATTTATTGAAAAATTAATCATTTTAGAAAATTATCAAAAACTAACCCTAAGATAATTTTTAAATTTTGATTCCAAAAATGAATTTATTTTTTTCAAATAAATTTTCTAAAAGTTTGAAAAATTAATTTTTTTATTTTTTCACAAAAAATAAATAATAAAAAATATAAAAAAAAATATTTTTAAAGTATATAAATACTTTACTAAAAATTAAGTAATTATTTATAAATACATTTTCTTTATCTAAATATTTTTTAATTAATTTTCAAAATTTGGTTATTCCTATTCATACTACCAAATTTAATGTTTGGGTGATATCGGTTAAGTTTAAATAATAATATTAATAGTATATTGTGATTCTTTAAAAATCAGTGTTGCGTGTAACGCAATATATCAAAGAAATTAAATTTATTCAAAAAAATATTAAAATTATTGAGGTGTTAAACTCTACCCACATTAAAATTAATTTCTCCCTCTAAATTCTTCACTCCGATATAAACAAATTAGGATACTTCTGCCTCGTCATATCCTCAGGTTCCCACGTAGCTTCTTCAAATTGGTGGTTTCTCCAAGAAAAATTTAACCAAGTGAGTGGCCTTATTTTGTTTCACTTTATATCTATGATCCAGAATATCCATTGGTTGTTCCTCATAAAAAATATCATACTCCAATGGTATGAGCTCTAAGTTCAGTACATGTGGTGGATATGGTATCTACTTCCTCGGGAGAGATATACGGAACACATCATGAACCTGAGAGATGTTTGGTGGAAGTTCCAAATAATAAGATATGGTCCCAAAACCTAGGGATCAATTTTCCCTTCTTCCCAAATATCATTACCTTCTTCTATGGATAAATTATTAGATACAAATTATCACCAAATTCAAATTACAAATCACACTAGAGATTTTAAACATTACTTTTATACTGAATTTGTGTTTCCCTTATGTGTCGCTAAATAGATATGACCTTCTCTACCATTTATTCAACTAACACAGGTCCCAATATATTTCTTTCTATAACTTCATTTCAGTAAGTTGGATATCTACACTGCATTACATGGAGGACATCATAAGTATCCCTCTAAATGCATGAGTAGAAACTATTGTTGCAAGGAAAATCAACTAGATGAAGGTGTGTATCCTAACCACCATTAAAATCCATAGAATAAGATTTAATTATATCCTCTATGGTTTGAATTTTTCTCTTATATATACCATCTATATGAGGATGATACATAGTGTTATAACTCATCTCTATATCTTGGTATTTCTGAATTCTTTACTCTAAATTTGAGGTAAACCTTGGATCTCGATTAGATATAATAGAATATGGTACTCCATAAAACCTTACCACTTATTTAATGTATATCATGGTAAAATAATTTAGAGATAAATCTTCTTTGATAGAAATGAATTGTTCTGACTTTGTAAGGAAATTAAATACAACCCATATAGAATTATTCTCTTTATATGTTTTGGAGATTATAATGATAATATCTATAGTGATGTTTTCTTATTTACATTCTGGTATGGATAATGTTTATAGTATCCCCTTATATTTTTTTCACTCCATCTTAACTTGTTGACATACTAGGCATGGAGATGTATATACTTCCAAAATATAATCCACCCTTTATTCCTTACATAAGATCCAATATAATAAAAAAACATTTCTATTGGAATATTGGGTTCATATTTACACTGATATAATATAAATTTTATTACATTATTTCATAATCCATGTAGAGGGAGATAATCAATGCTTAGAATCACATCAAGTTCCACTAAAGGATGAATAATAAGATTTTCATAGGGCTCTTTCATATAAAATCAAACATGAAATTCCTAACTAATTATTGGGTGATATTTATTCTCTAATTATCATGATTCACTTAATATATTGTGATTTCATAATATTTACCATTTTCCTTTGTCTTCAAAGTTTGTTGTGTATTTTCATCCTCATTTACCCCTCGATTTGGGCATTGATTTGGGTAATTACCAAACTCCTTGAACTTAAAGCACTAGATTTAGGTTGGTGCATTCTATGGAGTTTTCACTTTATTTTAATTATTATATAACTTATTCCCATCACTTCAGCATTCATCCACTCAATAACCTTCCTTTACACAATTAAAACATTTAGTAGTCCCCTTAAGATAATTTCAACCATGTTTCTTTCCACACTTTGAGCATAAATGAACATTCATCTTCTTTTCTCCATGGTTTTTAGAGTCTCCCTTTAATTCCATATTTATTTTCTTATAAAAACCATGTGATTCATGGGTAAATACAATCTCTATTTACAACTTGATAAATCATCAAATTATTTATTCATAGCCACTGAAGTCTCTTATAACTAACTCCCTTTGGAGACTTGGTTTTAAGCCACTGAAGAATCGATCAACTTTGCTTTCAAGATGGATGATAATACTAGAAGTGTAACTTGAAAGTTTTGTAAAATTATACTCATATGTACAAATATATTCATTATCCTTCTATTTTAGATCAAGGATTTATTTCTCTATTTTTGTATGAAGAATATGAGGAAAATACTTATTGAAAAATAATCTATTAAACTCATCCTACTCTGTAGAGTCAATTTCATCTTGTTGCCTTATATTCTTGATAATATTCCACCATTGATCTGCTTCGTCTTCCAAACAATAAGAGTCCAAAATGAATTTTTCATGATCCAAACATTGGATAATGGAAAATATATTTTCAATGATACTGGTTCATTTCTTAGAAACTAGTGGATCAATAGAACCACTAAAATAAGGTGGAAGTTTCCACATAAAGGACTCAACAAAATGTTGTTACCTCCTTTACTTGTTTGGAATTTCATTATGATTCCTATCCTAAGAAATTTTATTGAGCATAGAAAAAGTATTTTCATTAAAATTCTCATAACATTTGGTTGTTCATGAGGACAATCATTACATTTTCCATTATATTCTGTATTAACATGGTTATTTTGGGCTCTATACATTGACTGAGACCAAAAATTATAGTGTAAGAAACAATAATCATAGTGATAAACCACATAATAATGAAAAATAACTTATATGATGTCTAAATCATGACACCTTGTTTTCAATATATGACACCTTAGGCTTAACTGATGTCATTATTCAAATTATTCATAATGGTTTATAAAGAGTTTGTGAATTCCCAAAGCATATCCCCTAGGAGTGTCAAACTAAGTGTTTATTAAGGCCCGTTGAAATATACTAGGTAATGCTCGAATTAAGACTAGCAAACCTTTTTAGAGTTATTTCTCCTAGGTACATCTATTCCAGAACCACATCCACTTTTATTATCCATACAAGGATGTAATTTCTTGGAAACTACTCACTTTATCCTTCCATAGTATTCCAGGATATTTTCCTATACTTAGACTTATCCTTAGAATTATCCTTATACATATCCCTAGGGTATCACTAAGGTTTTATCATCCTAGTTTTGAAAGGTTAACTAAACCTTTCTCGGGTACCAACTATAGAGAACCAGGCTTTTCATGCATATATATTACATCTTAATAGAAAAATATTCATTACATAAAATAATAATTCATGCCAAAATTATTTATTTCTAGTGCCTTTGGAAACTTGGAAACATAAAAAACTAGTTTATAAGTGAGCTACGTCTTCTCCCACTAAATTTTCCATATCCAATACCCTTATTATATTTGTCATACATAAAACTTTTCTTCATAACCTAGGGAATAAAACATAATGAAGGATGATCTTAGATTCTCAGTAAGGGTAAATAAGGGAGATATTAATGATCACATCAGAATAATATGATCATAATGGTATGATAATAAGATCTTAAACTTTAAAAACCATAACCTGCATATCATAGATCATAAATTTGGGTCATGGAATAAATCTTGATAGTTCATAAGAAATGAATCATAAAGTAATCAAAGCACATAATCTATGAGAGCATAACATTGTAATAAGACATAAATTTTTGTCATTCACATAATCCTAGAAAATCTTATGTCAAGGCTATCCACCAAGACATTCATAGCATATTAGGCTTGGTCTAACCACCTATGTATTTTCTTTGATATTCGGATAACCTTTTTTTACCCTATTTCAGGATTGGGATAACCTATCTTATACCCTCTTTCAGGCTTGCGATAACCTCTTATGTACCCATTGAGACCATATAACATTAATCATTACCCAATGCATTGGAGGTAGATATAGGTCCCAAGCATCACATAATCCATATATTTGGGTGACACAAGATCATAAAACATTTATCATATCATAAATCATAAAAATAAATGGGTTTAAAAAACATTTAATCATAGCATAACCCATAGAAAATAAATGAGTTTCATAAACATTTCATCTTTTCATAATATCATAACCAATATAAAATAAATAATTTTCATAAATATTTTATCATATCAAAACCCATGGAAAAGGAATGAGTTTCATAAACATATTGTTATCATAAAAATAAACTATAAAAATAAATAATAATGATGGTACAATTAGATCATATCACTTTTAAATCTTAAGTAACATCAAATGATGTCATATTAAATGAAAAATAATTTTGAAAGATCACTTGGAACATTTCTTGAGGAAAATAAACTTTTAAATTTGAAAACTACCTTTTCAAAACTAAAAGTTCACAAAACATTGTGAAAATATTTTTATTTGAAAATAACCTTTGAAAATTATAAGTGAATATTTAAAACATCGAGTGGCCATGATGGTGATAAATTACATTCATTTCATACATATTAAAACAAATATTCCTTTCATGTTTTCATTAAAATCCAAATGGGCCTTGTTTGTAAAACAATATAAAGATTCATTTTAATATATTTTTTAAAAATTCAAACAATGGTAAAAATGAATTTAAACAATCATAGAGTAAAGTCCAAAAAATATTGAAAACATTTTTAGAAAACATTGATATGGGAGACAAAGGGTTTTTGACTGAAGATAGAAATATATTTAGTTTTCTTTAAAAACATTATTTTGGAATCTTGAGTACATAAATAGAGAAAAATGAAGGGAAAACTTGTATTATAAAGAAATGACTATAGGAGAAGAAAATATATGGTTTTATTAAGAAATATATCATAATATTTTATCATTGAAAGCATCATCATAAATAATCTTGATAAAAAATGAGATTGTAACTTCAAACCCATATTACTTTGGTAACTTTTGAATCATAATCCCCATGAAAGATATAACCTTATATAGATATTTATATCACATAATTTTTATGATAGAAACATAAAATAATTTAATGGTTATTATATACATAAAAAAATAATCAACTAGTTAAAATGGAATATTTATCCCAGAAATAAAATATAGACTAGAAATCCCTTACATGCTTTGGTTACCCTTGAATCATAAGGCCTATGAAATAATAACTTTAAATGAAACTTTAAAAATCATGAGAATAAATAAATTCATGTTATAAAATGTAAAAGGGGTTTTATATACACCTCATAAAATAATATAGTTCATAAAAAAACATATTTTCCAAAGAAGGCAATTTGAGACAAAAATATCTTACCTTAAGACTCGACTTCCTTCATACATGTATGAACCTCCTTCACTTGGAACAACCTCCTTTGAATATCTTATTAAGGACCCTAGGTTTGGTATTTTTGGAATTCCATAGGCTCTAGAACATGTCTAAGTATGTTGGGGAGGTATATTTATAGGTTTAGGTTGATCCAATGGCTTGAGAGGTGTAAATAAGTGAATGGAGGAGGTCGCCTTTTATAATTTAGGAGGAGTGACATTTTTTTAAATTCACAAGACTATTGAATAATGGGAAGTCACTCTCAACCCAAATTCCTCCCAAATTTATATATATTGTATTTGTGGGATGATATGCTTGATTAATACCTCAACCACAAAAAAAACATGTTTAAAAAAATTCCTTAACTTCTAAGTTTCCTTACTTTTACCATTTTAGTGTTCACTGTGGTAATTATCCTTTTTATCTAGGTAAATTATCATTTAATTCTAGAAATAAAATTAGCCTTATTAGATAATTTTTAACCACTATTTATAAATATAAAATCTAATTTATAAATTAAAATCTTATATGTGTGGAAAATTAATTTTAACACAAGCGCATGAAACAGGCAAAACCCCGTTTTACCCTTTACCATAGTAACAAAAAAAATTACTATTTAGGGGTCGATATAATAATTATAAAAGGTCCATTAGTACCTAAATGAACTATGGTTGATATTTTTAAACATATACCAATAACTTGGTAGAGGATAGGATTTTTTAGGTATTTTAAATCATTTAATAAAATATTATTTATTATAAAATATCATTAATGTCAATTTTGACACTATTCATTTAATATTACTTTAAAAAGATCAATAAAAAGATTGAATTAGAATATATCATTTTAAAACCTGTATATAATGTTATTTTTATCTATAAAATTCATTAAATACAATAATTTATTCCATTTATATTAATTTTAATATTTTTTAGTATCATTTATTTTATTTTTCTAATAATTAAATAATTATTGTGTTGGCATTGCTTAAGAATTTAAAGTAATTATATAATTAATAAAAATTAAAAATAAATTACCCTTATGAAATTAATTTCATTATTATCAAAATTAACATCAATATTCATTAACATATTTCTTTTTTCCTTATGTGAACACATGATTTAAATTTAAAAACAAGAGGGTGACATTTTTTCATTTTCTTTACTTAAATTATTTTATTGGCCACTTTCTTGAAAAAGTATCCCACAAGAACATAAAAATAGATCCTAAGGTAATAAGGGTAAACATATGGCCATAAAATAGTAATTTTACAAGTGTTTAGATAATTTTAACCCTTATCCTTTTTGTTTAACACCTGGTAAACCCGTTTTAACCTTAACCGTGACAATTAATATGGTTTTTACTATCCAATTTGAAAAAAATTAAGTTGAAATAATTATATAATATTAATTATAAGGATCCAAAATAAGGAATATATTTTACCGAATTCCATTCAGATAAGTGGAAAATTTTAATTTAAAATTAAACCTGCAGATGTAATGAAAAAATAATTTTCCAAAGAGAAAATTTTCATAAGTATAGAAAGTTTTAATATAAAAATTCAATATTTAATTTATTATAATGATATAAATTGGATTAATAAATATATAATTGACCTAATTTAACTTTTAAAACATTTTTAAACAATATGTAACTTTGTAAATTCTTTAAATGAAATGGTAGTTTTTAATAAAAATCAGTATTTTCA
This sequence comes from Viscum album, assembly GCA_963277665.1. Classification (NCBI taxonomy): domain Eukaryota; kingdom Viridiplantae; phylum Streptophyta; class Magnoliopsida; order Santalales; family Viscaceae; genus Viscum; species Viscum album. The sequence continues at coordinate 212,431,705 of OY728123.1, forward strand.
CTATTTTATGAAAAAATAATCTATTCAAAAAACTCTCAAAAATTAACCCTAATATAATTTTGACATTTTGATTACAAAAATGAAGTTATTTTTTAAAATTAATTTTATAAAAGTGAAAAAAGAATAGTTTTATTATTTGTTCACAAAAAATCAATAAAAACATTTTTTGAGAAAAAGGTGTATTTTTGAATAATATAAAGACATTACTAAAGTACTTATTTATAAATACATTTTATTTATATGAATAATTTAAACTTAATAATAAAAAAAATTATGTACCTATTCATACCTCCAAATTTAACAACTAGGTTATAATGATTAAGTTTAAATAATAATATTAATAGTATATTGTGATTTTTTGAAACTCGGTGTTCCATATAATGTAAGTTATTAAAGAAATTAGATTTATCAGAAAAAAATTAAAAATATTCTCAAGGTTTTACAGATTTCATACTAAAACTTTTTTGGATGAGTTTTGTGAAAGAAACCTTATAGGCATGTAACTTGTGGAGAGGACAATGGTGAAGGTAAAGACTATTCACATCTATATTAAAGCAGCTCAAAGAAAGAAAAAGAGCTATACTGATAACTGAAGGAAGGATTTGTAATTTCAAGTGAGATTTTGTATTTTTCTTGAAATTATATCTAGTTAATAGTGTTATATGATTTTTTTAATAAAGTAAAACTAATCTCCAAGTACATCAGACCTTTTTATATTCTATAAAGAATTGGAGTTGTGGCTTACCATTTGGAAATGCCACCTAGCCTCTATAAAGTACATGATATGTTCTATATATCTTTATTGAGGAAGTAAATTCCAGATCCAATGTATGTTATTACCTCTAAGGAAATATAATTGAACCTAATTTATTATACTGTGAAGACCCTACCCCTATTCTAGACACTAGAAAACAAGTGTTGAAGAATCAGATGACTTGGATAGTAAAGGTACTTTGGAGAAATCATAAGATAAAAGATTAGATATGGGAACATGAAGAAATTATTATGAATATATACCCAAATATATTATTGAGGTGAAATAATTGATATTTTTATGATGAAATTTTTTAGAGGAAGAATATAACACCTGAACATTAATTATAGTAATCTTTTTTTTCTAGAGAAACAATAGCTCAATACATATTGTTTTATTCAAGAAAGTAATTAAAAAATAAATTATAAAAATTTATAAATTTAATTTTATTAAATTGATAAAAATTTTGAAATTATAATATAAAAATTAATATTAGGTGAAATTTTTGTGATTTTTCTGAAATGATTGATTTTTTAATGAATAGTAAAAAAATACCATTTTTTCAAATGTTGTAATTTCTTATAATTAGATTTAAAATTCACATTATATTTTGGATTTGGTATTAAATTTAAATATGAAACATTTGATTTAGAATAATATATTTAATTCCATTTATTTTCTATATTTTGATATAAGTTAATTTTTATGCTTAAAACACATTTTTTCTAAAAACAGTTTTTCATTCTGTTTTACACATTAATATCAAAATTAATTTATGCCAATTATAGAAATTGAATCATGAAAAAATTATAAAATATTTATAATCATTAGGTTCAAATTTTTTAAATGTGTCCCTTTTATTTATTCTCATTATTAATAGTGTTCGTGGTAAATATTTGTCACCTTAGTAAGTGTAAAATGGGTAAAAGATGGTTAAAAACATGAAAAAAAAGTATCTAAATCAACCTAAAACTTTCATTAATTTCATTTTATATGATAAATTCAACCATATACATCCTAGATTCATATATATGGAATTTTGGTGTCATTTTCTTTTGATAATGACATTTATATTATTTAATGTAAATAAAATTACAAAATGTCTCTCTCTTGAATTTAATATCACTAAAATTTTTAAATAAAGATAAAAATATTATAAGTTAGGTTATAAATATTCAATTTAAAAATTAAATGATTATTTTAATTTGGTTTATTTATTTTTAATTTCTAGTGATGAAATAATTACCTTAAATGCTTACACAACGCTGACACCGTGCTTATGCAAGCGATAGAAAAATCATATAAATAATTTTAAAAATTATAAAAGTAATAATATTTGAATGATTTATAGTAAACCAAGAATTTTATATATAACTATAATATATTAGGTATGTTTTATTAGTTTATATTCAAATTCCACTTCTATCTTGATGTCTTTAAAGTCAAATAAAATGAATAGTTTCAAAAATAGCATTAATGGTATTTTATAAAAAATAATATTTTATTAAATTAATTAAAAATAATAAAAATATTTGAATGGAACAAATAGGATTAAAAATTTTCTTAAATTTTATATCCTATGAATTTATTATCCAATTTTTACCTTATAAGTAAAATTATAACCCTTTTAATATTAAAAAAGTTATCACCGTAGTTAAGGTCAAAACGGGTTATCGGAGGGTTAATATAAAATAATAATGTTTAAAATGATCTAAAAACTTTATTAAACCTAATTTTTGGGTTTTATTTCGACCTTAACATTATCACCTTCTAATTTTAGACATTTTGGATCCATTTTCCAAGAAATTTACTTAATTATATTTTAAAACTTTAAAAAATGTTAAGTGTGCCACTCACCTCAATTATAAAAGAATGCCTCTTAGCCAAACTTATTCACACATATTGGGAGATTTATCTCAAACAAAACATGTAAAAATATATCCCCAACATCCTTAAACACATTCTATAGGTTCTATTATTTCCAAAATCCCAACTATAATGTCCTTAAGAAGACATCCAAAGGAGGTTTCTCTAAGAGAATGTAATCATTTTTATAACTCTTTCAAATTTATTTATTCTTATACTTCCTATAAAAAAAATTAAAAAACTAAAATAATAACTAAAGTGTAATAAATATAATTATATTTTATTATTATTATGTTAAATCTATTTTTCATTTATTTTCCATCCTATGAAAAGTTAAAAATATTGCCTATGTGTATGTACGGATTACCGTATCCACGTAGCGGTGTAATTATTTTTTCATCAATGCTTTACTTGGATGGATATAAAGATGTAAATAATGAATATATATTATATTTATTACATAATTATAATTTTTTAATTGTAAAATAATATCTACCTTCTTACCTTCCAATCCTTTGGAAAATGATAATGTTGCTCATGCATACATGTGGACTACACCTCCACAAAGCAATGTGTTTCGTTTTTATTTTCTGTTTTACATGGATGGTAATAAGGATAGATTTAATTAAAATATATTATATATATTATATAATAATTATTTTTTGTAAAGTTTTATTATTATTTACCTTTCTTCCTTTCCATCCTTTGAAAAGTGAAAATTGTGTTCATGTGTATGTCTGGCCTATTATCTTCATGAATAGTGTAATTCATTTTTCTATCTATACCTTTAAAATATGATTAAAAATATGTATATAATGAATATATATTATATTTATACCATTATTTACATCCTATATATGATTTAACCATGATAAATATGTAGATATTGAAACTAATGTACCAAAACATATATGAAAAATGAAACAGTTAACACTCATAAATGAAAATTTTAATAAAGAACTATTAATAAATGGGTATTAAAATGTTATAAGTGGATCATATATGATATTATAAGTATTTATATGGTTATTTTATAGAAGTATAGTAAATTTAAATTTATTATACAGGAGTATAAGACTATTTATAAAGAAAGTCGGACCTGAGGTAAGGGTTTATTTCAAAATCTCATCATTATTCGGGATTGTTTATGCTTATGTCTCCAATGGGGGGATTATATGATCTTTATATATTAAACCTAATATATTTTCTTATCCAATGTTTATTTATGAAAATTATAATTTTTACTTTCATTTTTATCTTATAATTACTCAAGATATTGAAATAATTCTTTTAAGTAAAACCGACTTTGATTTCTATTTGTTCGGGAATATTTTTCTTCCTTGTCCATATTTCGATTAAAATGATTTCAAGAATATTTTAAATATTATACTATAATTTTTTAAATTAATTTTTACCTATGTTTGAATTTCTATACAAATGGTTCAAATGAATCTTCTTATCATTTTCTGAATGAGGTTTTTTTTGACTTTTTACCAAAAATGTGAAAGGAATGTTTGTTTTTACATACACGACATGAACGGAATTTCCCACTATCATGACCACTCAATGATTTGAAGCTTCATTTATAATTTTTCTAGAATATTTTAAATATTTTGTAAATTTTATATTTTGAATAAGTTATTTCAAATTGAAAAGTTTATTTTCCTAAAGAAATATTTTCATGATATTTTTAAATTATTTTCATCTATGTCAAAATTATGTGGTGAACATTATGTTTTACTGGGGATATACTCTTTTGATACCATTATCCATATTACCCAGGATGGATTATTATTATTTTTATGTATTGATAAAAATATTAACATTACATATGTTATCTTTTCAATATGAATGTTTATGTTGATTATGTTTCACCCCTTTCATATGATGAATGCATTAGACAAAGTAAGTGATAGGCAAGGATTGTTATAGCCCCTCGATGCATCTATAGGTCTCATGAGATAAACTAGATTAGTTATTTGGAATATTATTTACCTATTTATAGATATTGTCTTGGAATAAGTCCTTGGTGGTAATATTATGATGCCCAACATTATGAATTCTATCATTATAAAAGTAGTTATTATTATCTATTAGATTATTTATGTTGTTATGTTATCAATAGATTTAGTCCCCTTTATAGTATTAGTTAAATGTCATATTTAATTATTGTTTATCCCATCCATATTATTCATGTTTTATTTAATTTATGATAGCTTTTATTATATTCTTTACCTTACTAATCATCTGAGATCACTTTTATTATGTTTTCCTTTCCTCAGGATACCAAGAAGGGAACAATGAATAAAATCAGAGGTTTACAAGAATAAATAATAAATTTCTCAAAATAATTATTATATTTTATTTTATTTTTTCAAATGTAATGTGATAATCATATATGTATCTTATATCCCAAGACTAATAAACTATTTTATCTTTTAGGATCTAATCCCTTGTATTTTTTTTCAATGTATTAAAATTACTATTAACTTTGGGATACTGGAGTCAGGGTGTTACAATCATTCATTATAATGCATGAGTAAATGAATGTTCACTTAAGGAGTTTCCTTATGGGATTTATAAATTGGAATTCACTATAAGATGGTTTATATGAAATATTTCCCAATCCTATCCAAAACTCACCCATACTCAAAGCTCTATTCCTCTTCACCCTTTAACTTCATGGGGCATTGTCATATTGTGGGTAATGATAGGATCCCACTCATGTATTGAGTGATTCGTCACAACCTTTGGATACCCCTAGAGGAGGGATGTTTTCTTTATGCCTCTATTGTGATCTTCATAAAGCATGGATGAAGAGTTTTATAGTTGTGCTATAGTGTAATGTACATATTCTCAAGTTACTTTATTTATAATTTTCAAAATTTTATGTATCTATCATGGTCGATCATGGAATTTGGATTTCTTTATTGCTTATTTTATATTTGAAAAGTTTCATTAGATCCTTTTAAACTCATCAAATAAAACATAAAAACTAATGAATATATAGTTTTCATAAATACATTATAGTATAATTATACTAGTTTTTTAATATTAGTATGGCTTATGTTATAAAAGGGGTAAGAGGATAATAGAAAGAAAAGACTTGGGATTTGAAACTCTTACCTTGTTTTTGAGTCGTCTCCTTTGTAATGAGACTCAATCCTTCAAATAAGGGTCTTTAGTTAGACAAAATAATCATAAATGTGGTTAGGCAAGTTTGGGGAGAGAATTAAAACCAAATTTTTCAAATAAATAAATTCTTGAAGTGGCGAGAAATATGTGGAGAATTAGTGTATTTATAGGCGAAGGAGAGTTGTATTATTGAATAAAATTTTGAATAATATATTATTTTTTATAAAGAATATGAATAGTTTTGATTCGTATGAATATCAATAGTAATTAATTAAAAAATATATTTTTCTTAATATTTAAACACTTTGAAAACCAAATGGTATCATTGGAAAATTTAATTTAAAGTAAAGAATCAAAAATATATTTCTATTATAATAAAATATAATTTATAATTTCGAAATTTATTTATAAGTTTGGAAATTCAATTTAATATTTTTAAATACATTATTTTATTTATTAAATACATTTTAATTCATGAAATATGTTTTATTAATTATTGGGTCATTTTTACTATTCACACCAAAATTCAATTTTTTCAAAAAAAATATCAAAATTTCACCCTTAGTTACTTTCAATATATTGATTCCAAAAATTATATTAATTTTATCTGAATAAAATTCTAATTTAGGTAATTAAAATTTTTAACTTTTTACATAAAAATTTAATGCTTTTCCAAATAAGTTAAAACATTCCTTATTAAAAATATATAATTCTTTAAGTTTCATGACTTGAACATTATTTTTATGGTATAATAATATTTATTTATTTATTTTATTCTTGGAAAATATTACTTATTAGTAATTTTACTATTCCAATGATCATGTCACTATTTTAATTATCAGGTTATTATTCTAATAGTCAAGTTATTATTCCAATGGTTGGGTTATTATTTCAATGGTCATACAATATTTATACTTCCAATACATACCTATTATTTACTTCATTCTTCATTCACTCAATTTCTACTCAATATTATCTATACTTAATTTATGAGATTTCAATCTTATTTCTAATGTTTTTTACTTTTTATAATGTTCTTTTTGATTGTGGTATTTCTAGTAGACCACTTCCCATTGGATTTCTAAATTTTAGTAATGTTATTTACGTGTTTTATTATTCTATTATATGTGTATTATCATATGTAATGTATTCATCATTTTTTTATATTGTTATTTTTTAAAAAAAATGAAATTTACCTTGTTGTATAGTTCATATTATTTATTTATATTATGGTATTTAAGGAAAAAAATTAATAATATGTGTTTTGAGTTAAGAATATTCATATAAAAACATGGGATGTTATATTATTCCCCCTTTAGAAACTTCATCCTAAAAATTTAAATTCAAACTCTAAGATGAAAATAGATGAGGGTGCATTTATTTCATTGCATCCTCTGGTTCTCATGTCTCCTCTTCATACTTATGATTTCACTATAGTACTTTTTCAAAATTAATGTTCTTATTTCATAGAAAATTCTCTCTATGATACAAAATCTCCATCGGTTGATCCTCATAAGTGAGATCATGCTCCAATTGCACAGCCTCTAGATTCATTATATGAGATGGATCTAGTATGTACTTCTTTAGGAGGGAAATTTAAAACATATTATGTACTTGAGATGTATTTAGTGTAAGTGTTAGTTGATAAGTCATAACTCTAATATGATTAAAAATATCAAAAGGAAAAATATACCTAGAACTTAGTTTACCCTTATTCTAAAATATCATAACTCTTTTTCATAGAGATATTAAAAGGAATAATTTATCCCCAACCAAAAAATCTAGGTCTCATTGATGATTTCTAGCATAGCACTTCTGTTAAAAAAATTTACTCTGATGTTTTGTTAAATGGATTAGACCTTATTAATAATTTCTTTGACTATTTATAGTCTCAATAGCTTCTATTCTCCTACTTTATTCCAACAAGTTAGTGTTCTACATTTCTTTTTATAAATGGATTCATATAGATACATCTGAATTCTTTAGTGAAATATATTATTGTACAAGAACTCGATTAGAGAAATATATTGATCCAAACTCAATTTGAAGTTCATAGAGTAATCTCTAACCATTTATTTCATATTTTGAATGATCCTTTCATATTGACCATATTTCTGAGGATGATATATTGAAAAAAAAAGTTCATATCTATTTTCAAAGACTTTTTAAGACTCCTCTAGAAATTTTAAGTGAACCTCGTACCTCAGTTAGATATAATCGATAGTGGTGTTTTATGAAACCACACCACTTATTTGATTTATATCTTAACAAGTTGATTGAGTGATAATTCTTCCCAAATAGAAATTAATTGATCAATATTTATAAGAAAATCCATCAAAACCTATATATAATTGGTTCCTTTATTTTATTTTGTAAGGCTTGTGAAAAAATCCATGGTTATATTCTCTCATTTCCATATTATTGATTTCATGATCCAAATCATTTTCAACAATTCTCATATCCTACTATAAATTTAGTCAACACCCCTTTATTATGTCCATTACTGATGAGAATAACTACTCTATTAATGTGGGTAAAATCTCTCTATTAATATTGGGGAATAAATTCCATTATTTATTTTTCATTCTACATTCATGTGAACCATATTATATAAACTCCATCTTATCATGAAATTTGGCACTGCTTCTACCCATGGTTTTTTCCAATTTGGGTTTTTTACATAAAATTATGGTGTTCGCCTATAATAGTATGTGCCTTCCCAGCTCGTTAATTTGTTGGTTTTGTGGTTGGAAAGTGTTTGGAGTAGGTCCTGTAGGGTTTGGGGGAGTTGAAGCTATAGTTATATAGTAGTTGGTGGTTTATAGTGTAAAAGTGGAATTTACACCATCAGTTTGTGTTTTACATCTTATCAAGATGGCGATTTATGTCTTGTGTGCAGTTAGTGGATACCATGTGAAATGTGTTTACATAATAAGAAAGGGTTTTACACCATAATTTTATTCTGGATGAGGCACCATGAAAATTAGTGAAACTTACAAAGTTTTGAATTTTATACCATAAAATGGTTTTATGGTGTAAGTTTTGTAGAGCCTTTGGGTTTTACCCCATAAATGTGATATTTACTCCATAATTGGGAAATTTATAGGTTTTTTATAAGTATTATTTCAGAAAATTTTCTATTCATTTGATTGTTGTATCTCTCTCTCATTTTCTAGATGAATCCTAGGTGATTTTGAAAGACCTTCAATATTTTCTTCCCTCACCTTGATCCTTGGATTCTGGTGGTAGAGTTTTGGTGATCCACGGCGGTTTGTTATCTCATACCTATTGATTTCCTTTAGTTCTTATTCAGTTTTCTCTAAAAAGTTTTTTTTATCTGAGTATTTATTGGGATTCTTTTTTTATAACCCTTTAGTGTGGTTTAGGGAGATATGTGGAATCTGTGTGCGGTTGAGTTTTCTAATTATTTCTTCTTCAACATGTAGTGTGCAGTAAGATAATAAAGCTTCCTTGAGGTAGGGGATCCTTTTTCTCTCTTTTATACGTGATATATGTGGGGATTGTATGATTTTTATTACCTTTGGGTGGATAGTAAAGGTTGGAATAATAAATATAATTAATTGACATAACTAAAATTGATGGTTATGGGAGATATATCGCATGTTTTACCATTTTGATATATTTTGTTAATGATATTGTGCATGTTGTTAATAATACTAAAAATAAAGGATGTTGGGAGCCTTGTTTTCACTATAGATTATATGTTTTGAGTCCCTTAGTGTGTTGTTGTGTGATCGCACCCTGAATAAAAAGGATGATTATTTTACATATGGCTAATAAAATGGTTTTCCATGGAAATATGGTTTGTGTGAAAATACTCATGATAAATAAATAAATAATGTGATGAAATACCTTGAATAAATTATGGAATTAAGTATGTAATATTATTATGTGTGGTCATTTTTTGTTGTTCTTCTTGGTTTGGGTTGTTCTGTGGTGATGAAGGTGACAGGTTGGGTAGTGATATGCATGGGGTTGTGATGTGGTGGTTGGTTGTAATGTATGTAATGTTGGAAGGTGTATGGTTTTGGTTCACGATAGTTGTGGTGCGCGATGGTTATAATGTGTGGTGGTAATATAGATTGGTTGATGTTTCAAGACTATGGTGGTGGATGTATGGTATTGGAGTGATGGTTTTGTATTGGGATAGTTTTTGAGTGATGTGGTTGTGTTATTTTTCTTGTTAGAAATGGAATAAATGATGATGGAAAATGAAATGAATAAATGAATGGGTTTATAAATGAATATTAATGGGTTATAAATTGATATGTGGTGGATGGATTAAATGAAATAAGTAAATAAATGGGATGTGTGAATGTGGATGAAGTAGATTATTAAATGGAAATTATCAAAAATTGATATATCTGGAAATTGGTGAAGTTGTAAATGAAAGTGGGAAATGTTTCGTGGATTTTTGTGGTGGTGGTGTGGTGTGTTTCATATAGTAGTATTAGTAGTTGTGACGATTGATGTGTGGTATGGTGGTGGTGATGTGGTGTGCGCTAGTACAGTTTTTTTGAACTCATATGTTGGTATTGTGTGCTATATATATATATATATATCATGTATTCTATGTTATTTATATACACACACCACTTGAGTTGGATAAACTTACTAATTCTCAAAGTTTTTGGGTTTCATGTGCTTCCCCCAACATCCTGGATGGTGGTGATATGGATGGATGGCTACCCCCTCTTCCTCGCTCTTCCTTTAGCAGAAGTGATGATATAGGTTGATGTTGGATATTACCAGCTGTGTTGGCCTAGGTGTTTTCGAGCGGGGTGCAATGTGATGAGACTATGATGAGATGTGATGACCTGGGTTTCATCAAGTGAGACATGGTGTGGTGATGTCTAATGCTAGTATAAGATTATAGGTCTAATAAGGCTAGGGTAGGTAGGGATGTTTCCCTACCCATATTAGAGATGTCCCAGGTGTCTTTAGGAGAGATGTGATGTGATGTGGTTGTGATGTGATATGTATGGAAGGGATGAGAGAATAAGACATATAACATTGGGGCGTGAGAGCATAAAATTAGTGGGAAGTGACTCTGGGGTTCCTTGTTTTATTATATTTTTGATATTATGTTATTGTATTGGATTCATTATTTGGTGAGAAAGTCATGGTGATTCTTTGATTGGTTAGTAGAACTATTTAGGTGCTCTTTGGTTTTATTTTTTGTTTAGTATTGCATTAGTATGTTGTTTTCATATGTGAATGTGAGATATTGGGTATGATCCTACTGAGTATACTTGTATTCTCACCTTATATATATAAACAGTTTTTGGGGTTTCTAGGAGGACTTTGGGGATTAAGATGGATATTACTAGTTTCGGATTTAGATTTATTGTTGATTCACTGCTATATAGATTGTCTTTTGGTATTTACTTTGGATACTTTTATATGTATTTATTATTTTTCTTGTGTATTGTGGGATAGATTTTGGTTTAATTTTATATATATGTTTTTTGGAGTTGTTGGGTGATTTTTTAAAGATAATATCTTGATCCTTTTTTATTTATAGAGGATAATGTCTCCTATATGTGATGTTTTTATATCCTCAGTGATAATCTATAACCCATGGCTTACTGGAGGCAGGAATCGGGGTTCATTATCTCTCTTCCTTCCTTATGGTATCTTTGGAGGGAGGGGGCCATGGCAGAGTTGTATCAGAGATGATGCTTAAGATATATAATTGATTTTGTAGTTAGTCATGGTGAGTATTTCTTTTGTTGGTAGGGCATCGGTGTGAGTTGATCTTGGTGTGAGATATAGGTCAGGTAGACCAACTAGGACATGAGATTTTAAGGGCACCATGATCTAGTGCACGGACTCTAGTATTATTGAATGACCAAGTGATTTGGAATTTTTTGTAAGGTAGAGACCTAGGAGAGGTATATACATCGTGATTGATTATATTCATGTTTGAATTGGGTTATTGTGGGAAATAAAACTAATTAATTGAATAATATTTGATAAAATTTCATGCTACCAAACTTTGGATATTCTTCTTTATTTTCAAGAATGGATTGTGGTTGTCATCCATGAATATCTTAGGTGGTTAAGGTTTAGTAGTCTGATTCTGTTTATTGTTGGATATTTGATTCAAAAAAGGATGATTAGTTTTGGTAGCAATATTTACATGCCCTTCAACGATAGAGTCTGGTAAAATATGAGGGGAGTGTCTCAGATCTGGAGACAAAGCACTGGTTGGAAGAGATATAGATCTATTTCAGTCTGATCTAAGCATGGGATTGGTTTTTGGTTTCCTTGTAAGTTAGTAAATTGTGGAGAGATGTGCTTCAGTGGTGGAAACTATTTCTTGGTGACTGTAAGGAGGAAGATGTGTTGTGGTCTAGCTTTCAGAAGGATTTCCATTGGTAATTCTTATTATCAATGATGAGGGAATCCAAGAGGTAAGAGCTTCTCTCCCTTTATTATGGAATCCTGAGTGTGTAGAAGCTTGAGATCAAATTCAAGGACCTTCTACACTTTATTCCAGATATTTTTCAAGATGAGGAGTCCAGATAATGGCATTTGGATGAGGATTTTCACCTAAAGGTCGGGTATGCGGTCACTCCATTTATGCTCCCTACATATCTAGAGTTGTAGAAAAGGAAATGGTTATCAAAAGTAATCTTTCTTTGGGATTTGATCCATGAGAGAGTGTCCATTAGAGAATCTCAATGATTATAGATTTAGGAATTGGGCCACAGGTGTTCAGGCAGTCTGGGTTTCGACCAGTGGGGAACCAACCATGGAAGATCTTTTCTCATTCTTCTGGGATAGGTGGATTATGAGCACCTTCATGGGGCTTCCAAATTTCATTTTTTGTAAAATATATGGCCATTTTCAAGATCAATGTATGACTACTCATGGAGGATAGTATTATTTTGGTGTTTAGTCCCCTTTTTAGTAATAGTATTAGTTTCCTCTTAGTTAGTTTAAGAGTAAGGGACCATTGATGCATGTTCAACAGTCGATGGAAGATGGTGTTGGATGAGGGTAGACTCATGATATTCCCCATCCACAGGTACCTAGTCCAAATCATGGTCATGAAGGCTGATAGTAGATTGGAATAGGATATGGGTGTGTTCATATGCACATGTTAGAGGTAGAAAAGCTATCATAGCTAAGAGTTGTTCGAGGTACAATTATCTTATCATCTACCCTTGTGTATACTTTGTTTGATTCAAGAGCTCACTCATTTGTTGTTCCTAATTTGGTTTGTTCTTTTGGACTATATGTGAAGAGGATTATAGTTCTCTTTGTGTTATCTATTCTATTTGGAGGATAAGATTCCTTGTTTTATGAGTTCCAGCAATTTAGAGTGGGGATGGGGAAGCACCAGTCACTGGGGGACTTATTATTGTTGTAGATAAAACTATAAAATTTTATCCTTGGTATGGATTGGTTGTATGGTGAGTGAGGTTTTCAGATGGATGATAGGAAAGTGGAGCCTCTTATTTCATAGTTGGTAGAGATGTCAGTGGAATCTTAGGTTGGGTATATTCTCAGGGTTGTGGAGGAGTTCCTGGATGTTTTCTTAGAAGAGGTTATGAACCTACCTCCTTGATGTGATGATGATTTTTTGATAGAGTTGTAGTTGATTGTGTCTCTAATTTTTATGGATCCCTAACATATGGTACCTAAAAATCTGTGAGAGTTAAGTTTGTGGGTGGATGATTTAATGCATAGGGGTTTCATATGAACCGGTTTATCACTGTGGGGCGGTCCAATGGTGTTCTCCAAGAAGGTGGATGTTAGTCTGAGGTTGTGTGTAGACTATCGGAGGTTTAATTAGGTGATGGTCAATAATTTTCACCCTCTTCCAGGGATAAATGATCTTTTCAACCAGCTGGGAGGAGCTAGTTGTTTTTAAAAGATCAGTCTACAGTCTGGATATCACTAGTTGATGGTGATGGAAGAGGATATCCTAAAGACTAACTTTGGATGAAGGTATTGTAATTTTGAGTTTGCAGTCATGTCGTTCGGTGTTATGAACGCACCATCAGTGTTCATGGGGCTTGTGAAATCCATTTTCCATGAGTTCCTAGACCATTTCATCATCATATTCATCAATGATATATTGATATACTTGAAGTAATAGGAGCATAATTTTGAGTACCTCAGAGATTTTTTATAGGTCCTACAGCACAAACATCTCTATGGGAAGTTTTCCAAGTGTAATTTCTCAATGCGAGAGGTGTGATTCCTCAAATATGTGGTGTTCAATTAGGGTGTGTTAGAGGAACCATATAATATTGAGGTAGTTGTTTCTTAGGAATCACCCAAGAACTTGGAATAGGTTCATAGTTTCCATAGACTAATGGGATATTATTGGAGTTTTATACCCAATTTCGCTCAATTTTCTACCCCAATAATAACATTGAATAGGAAAGACCAAGATTTTTTATGGGTTGATCAGTTCCAAGTAGTGTTCAATTATCTAAAGGATAAGTTGTTTAGTGATCCAGTGCTTCATTTTCTTGAGGAGGGTATATTGCTTTAGTTTTTCTATGATTTTTCCTATATAGGATTTTTATGTGTGTTTATGCAGTGGAGAGTGTTGATCTCTTATGGGTCTAGGAAGTTACATTCTCATGAGTGTAATTATGCTACCCATGATCTGGAGTTAAAGGCAGTTGTTCTTGAACTAAATTTATGGTATAATTACCTCATCGGTGAGTACTTTGTGGTTTTCATAGACCATAAGAGTAAGAAATATGTTTTCTCTCAATGGAATCTGAATATACACTAATGGAGTTGGATGGAGTTTCTTTAAGATTGTGATTTTGAGATCTCTTACACCTCAGGAAAGGGGAATTTGGTTTCTGATGCATTGAGTTGGAAGTCCTGAGGAGATATGGTTCATGAGTCTATTGATATTTGGAAAGGGGTAGAGGAGTTTTGGCATACACATCTCAATGCATCCAATTTTAAAATTTATTAACCTAACTAACTACTATAAAATTTTCAATAAGGGTCAAACCATAGAGAGAATGTGCGTAGACACTAATAATATCCTCTTGGGGAAATTTTTAGGCAGATGATATTTTAATTTTATTTAAGAACTAAAAAATAAACAAATATTTAAAAATGATTAATCAAATTAACAAAAAAATATCTATGTGAATTAAATTAATCTATGAAGTAAATAGGTGGATATGGAAATATCAGAGTTATGATGTCCGTTCAGGTGCATGCAATGTCAATTATTTAATTATCACATATGAATGTTTATTTATTCAATTACAAATGATTCCAAATTTAATAAAAATATTATTAGGTATCATTCTATGATGTTATAAAGTGTTCTAATTTTCATATAAATCATCCATCATTTAATTATCTTATTTGATGAATAATTTGTGCATCATTTTAGCATCAAATCACTTGGTAAAAAAAATTACATGTTTCTCATAATGTTGAAGTATCTATATGTTCCAGGTTCACTCACATGAGATTAATTATTAGGTATCACTCCTGAAATTTTGAAGGAGAATGAACACAAAATATTGATTTTTCAATTAATATATTTATTTATTTAGAATTCTATCACATACAATTTAAGATTCTCTCACACACGTGGTTGAATTTCAGAAAAATAAATTCTCTAATAATCTCCCACCTATGATTACTTATTAGGTATCACATTAATGGGAACCAAATCATGTGTTCAAACTCCAAATGAAAATTAATTCAAACAGAGATATAATTTAATAAATAAAAATTCAATCAAAAATTTAATTCAAAATGAAATAAAACATGGGAAAAATTTAAATACATTCAATTACCGTCATGTTTGTCAACACTATGGGATCATGAAAATTAGTCCACCATAGCAGCACAAACATGGAACATGAAATAATAAATAGAAGTTTTCATGTTCATATCGATGTGAGTATCACCGTAAACTATCTCTGATGATCGAAAAATAATCATCATCATTCTGTTGATCATCATATTGTTGAACCAAACCATCCTGTATATCGACAACATGGTAAACCACTACATGGAATGATCTACTACACAAGAATGTTGGTGTAGTTTGATAGCATTAGTGTTGGGGGGTGTCCCAGCTAGTGCGACATTTGTTGGGCATGATTCTAGTAAGGTGGGAGGTGTATCGAGCACTAGAGAGGACCACCATGAGAGAAGAGGAGGCGGATCGAGCTTGGAGTTGTATACCTTGTGTGTAGGGAGGAAGGGTTCACCACTTCTTGATGTGTAGGTGGTGTAGAGGCACTAGCTTGGTGTGGCTACTGGATGAGGATGAGAGGTAGGTTCTTCTTATCGTGGTAGGGAGAGGCATTGCTTCCTAGTTATGGATGGTGTAGTGTCAAGTGGGAGGATCTACACATAGAGGAGGCGCTACTCAAGAGGAGGCGAGTGGCTGCCCCTGCTTAGGATTTCAAGAACCCTCCTGGCAATCTAATATAACAAAACACAAAAATTATTAGATTAAGAAAATAAAAATAATAATAATAATCAATATAAAAATAATTATTAGATATGATTAAATATAAATGTGTGTGTGTGCATGGACCTAAGATTTGATATACTAATACAATACAGATAATAATATTAGTAGTGGGATAAAATTATAATCTATCCTAAAAATAATAATATAATTATTAAATTTTAATCTAATTATAATAATAAAAACTAATAAAAATATTAATACTAATATTTTAAATAATATAAAATGTTAAAAATAAAATATGTAAATATATAATACTAATATAGAAAATTAATATATATACAAATAAATATTAATAAAATATAATAATAATAATACTAATATTAATGAATCAACATATAAATAAAATATAGAGTTAAATATTATATGTTAAAAATATATATAATTAATAAAAAATAATAAATAAAATATATTAAAAAAATTAAAATATAATTAACTAAAATTATCAAAATAATCAAAAACACTAAAAAACTATGAAAATAAACTAACACTAAAAACGATTAAATTTTTTAATTAAAACTAAGTTATAAAATTCTTAAAATACTAGAAAAATACATGCTCATAAAATCCCCCACACTTAAACTTTTTCACTCCTAGGAAAAAAATTGGAAAAAATACAAAACTAGACCCCTAGAAAAATCAAAATAGAAAAATTACAAGTTCAAAAATTTTCAATCCATTTTACCCAAAAAATATCCTTCTTCATTTAAAATTAAAATTTTCAAAAATATTTTTTGTTCCACTTGTATTCTTTCTAAAATAATTACTACACTCATGCATCAAAGTGACCTACCTCACCTTCACTCTTATCTCTCAAACAATTTGATCAAAATTATTCTCAATTCTCATACACATGCATGATTACTATAGGATTTCCATGAATTTCGTAACTCCACTAGTGGAAATAAAAATAATTCATAAATCCTAAGGACTTCACATTAGGTTCAAAGGTCTATGAGGCTGTGGGATGGTGGGTCATAAAAAAAATTGTGACATTTTTTTGGAAAAAAAGGGACGGTTGAATTTTGAAATAAATACATGATAAGTATCAATCCAAATCCATCCCTCAAAATATTTCTCCCAAAAACACAAAATGTTTCTTTTCTCTAATAATATGATAATATAATAATTCTCAAAAATATGATTTTTCATTTTTTTTATTTTTTTAATGAAACAACTCACTCAAACAAAATGCATCGGTAAAAAAGTGAGTAACAACTCCCAAACCCCATGAAATAAATGTCATAAAAAATCCCAAATAAAGGTACAAAATTAGAAAATATATTGTAGCATCTCAGTGAAAGTAGGTCATATAAAAACTCTCTAGTTCTTAGAGTAATTATTCATTACTTTTATGGGTATCCCTAAAGGTAAGGGTTACCACATAATGACCTATATTTACTCATTGTTGGAACCCAAAAAATCTATATGACCATAGAAAAATACATGTAATGCATGTGGATACTATGAAATATATCACATAAATCATGATGGAATAATTTAGATCTATGTTCAACAAATTATTTTCTATCCCTCAAACAGCCCTCTACATGAATAAATCACTCCCCCATACTTAGATTGAAAATTATCATTCAAATAGTCAAGAAATGGATAGGGAAGGGTATAATATATGGGATCATACTAAAAAGGATTATTTATGGATTATAAGGGAATAATTATAGATACAATATAATGGTATATTAGTGGGTCAAATGGGATAAATATCTCAAACAAATGCCTCATTCGTTTTAGAACAGCTTTAAAAAATATGATCACTTTGACAAAAAAACATGTAAAGTTCTAGAATACATAACATGGTCGAGATTAACTCAAGAAAAATAGAAGCATGAGATGATTTGAAAAGGTTTTAGAATCCTAACAGGTATAGAAATATAATTTTTCACAACATAGATGAGCATGAGTGCAAATAGGTGTCACAAAAATATAAAATTTTCTAAAAACAATTGTAGCAAGGAATAATATCAGCAATCATCTAAGTTATAAGATAAAGGATCAAAGCATTATAAATAGGAATCATGTGCTCAAATTGACTAAGGACACAAGTAGTATGTTCCTAACTATATTATTAAAAAAATAACTTTAATGTGGGTTTAACAATGATAGGCATGTTAGTTTTTTTTTCATTTTTCAATTTTTTTTCAAATTTTTTTTTATTTTTTTTATTTTACATAGTGTTTTTAGAATCATAAAATATGATAAAAAATAAAACAATTCTATAATTAAGTGTGGATATATGTGGAGAGGCTAATTGTGTCCAATGAAGCTCTAAAAATGATGCATTCATAAAATCTACACAAGGACAGAACATACCCTTATCATATCAAATAAGTCACACCATAATCAAAATCATGTGGATGATAGAAATATGTATGATGAATCCTTATCCACTTTAGTGACTAGATAAAAAAATTCAATAAATTCCTTCCATTTTATTCCCTAAAAAAATAACTTAAATGAAACTAAATGCAATGATATAAAAACAAACTAATGATGGGTTGCCTCCACTGATCACTAAATTTACTTATTCATCATCCATAAATTAATAAAACTCCATCAATATCAAATGTAAATGTATAAAATTCATCTTCATCATCACCAATGGGAGTGTTGTATGTATCAATATAGAAAAAACTTATCTTGAAAGAATTGAAACATCTCAATGGAAACTTTCTAGAAAAATGGATGGGTGGGATGAAATTAAAATACACCAACTCATAAGGGAATAAATATACCTCATCTGAATAAAGACTCAACAAATAATTTAAGTTTGTGTAAAGTGAATTATTTGGATGGGTAAGAATATTACCTCTTGGAATGTTCATAAGATAAAAAATTACTTTACCAGGCTCTTTTAGTGGTCTGTTTATATCTATCACATCATTGAATGTAGAATCTAGTTTAGTGATGTATCCTAATTTATTTTCACCACCAACTACTATCACAGATAAATCCATTGGTTTCTAACTCAGTTCGTGCTCCAGTATTTCATTAATTGTACCGAGTTCAAGAGTGTTTCTAGCATATGTGGGTATTTCAAGTGAATCATTTTTAACCTAAATGTATGAAACAGGTGGGGAAATATTAATTAGAGTAGGTGACTGCATTATTTCAATAAGTAAATATTTTTCAAAAGTTTCTTCTATACATCCCTCATCATATTTATCCATTGGAACATGTGTAAACAAAAACTCAGGACCCTCTAAGAAATCCAATTATTCCATTATTTATAGAAAATTATGAGTGCTATTAACCACCATAAATAACTAATTTTATAACTCTAAAAATGTTTCATATGTATCCATTTTGTAAAAAAATCAGACTCACAAAGATTTTCATAAATAGGTTATTCAATGTCATTTGAAGTGATGTTCTATTTCATGTGGAAATCCATGGTGTCTTAGTTCAATTATGACTATATCACAATAAAAAAGGGTCATGTTTTAATATCCTAATCATCCTCAAAAGGTGTAATTTGATAGACATTTAATGTGTCTTTTTAACTTTGGGATGGATGGGTTTTTAACTCACAGAATAAGGACATGAAATCAAAAATTCTTGAGGGACCATTATATTCTAAATAGTGGAATATTGATCTATCATATTATTGAAATGTGGTTATATTAGAATAATAATTTTTTTATGGAGAGGATTCATTAATGGTATGAAATAAATTAATCTATGAAGGAAACATGTGGATATGGATTTTTCGTAGTTATAACATCTCTTCAGGAGTATTCAATACCAATTATTTAATTCTCACATCTAAATATTTATTCATTAAATTACCAATGATTCCAAATTTAATCAAAATACTATTAGGTATCATTATCTAATTTTATATAGTATTATAATTTTCAAAAAATCATATATCATTTTATTCTAAGGTTTAATGAATAATTTGCTTATCATTTTAACATTGAATCACTTAGTGAAATTCAATGACCCATTTCTCATAAAGTCGAAGTATCTATATGTTCCGGGTTTACTCGCATGAGATTACTTACTATGTATCACTCATGAATGTTTTAAGGAGAATGCACACAAAATAGTGATTTTTCAATTAATATATTTATTTATTCTTAATTCGCCTACATGTGATTTATGATTCTCACATGCATGAAATTTACTTCGATACAAATAAATTATCTAATGATGTCCCACCCATCATTAATTATTATGTGTCATTTGAATGGTAACCAAATAATGTGTGAAGACTCTAAATTAAAATTAATTAAAACATATATATAATTTAATAAGTAAAAATACAATCAAAAAATGAATTAAAAGGGCAATCAAACATGGGAACAAATTAAATTTGTAAAGACTCGACCCTAGTTGCCCGAAGATGGTGCCTTATTTCATTACATTGGCATAATTACAATAATGTTGTATCCAGAAGGAATGAATTAGTTTATTAGTTTTGGAAAACCATATACATACATAAGTTCAACATTACAACTTGAAAAGAAATACAATATGGAAATTCCTTTGAAAACATCCATAACTCATAGGTTACCCCTATAGATCATTCATAATTTACTTCTCCACATCCTGGGAAAATAAAACATGAGAAAGGGGTGAGTTCAGATGCTCAGTAAGGGTAATCAATACATGGAATATATCATAAATATAAGACATGGAGAATAACTAAAAATACATTCCATTGAAAATGAACTTGAACATAATATGGTAGGAGTAAGGGATAAATAAATAATGCCATAATAAAGCATAATCATGGGTATTCTACTAGTCGAATAAACTCGTGGACTATCAATTACTTGTTTCATAATGAGGTAAATGCATAATGTCAGACATTCTGAAATATACCATCAAGGCCTCGGCCAAGACATCTGAAAATAATTAAGGCCTTGGCCAAAACCATATCTAAAAATGGGCAAGGCCTCAGTCAAGTCCATATATGTTTTGTCTCATGAAACCTACTGATACATAAAGGGGATATAGAAGGCCCCACCCATAAATTAATAAGTATAATTCATTCCTTATACAAAGGGTGATAAACTTAAAAAATATATACATTAATATTGAAACTAACATATGAAATGTTATAACTTCCCCCAAAAATAAACACTAACCATTCAAAGTACTATGGTGAATGGTTTCAAGATAGCACATACATAGTCAAACTAATCATAAAAAATCAATAAAATATGGTATATTATATCATGAAATATTAGTCCCAATTATACATAATATTCAACAAAAGTTATAAAAAAGATAAAATTACTCTTAATAAATCATCGAGTAATTCTTGAGATAAAAACTCTTTTACTTTTAAAAGAAGATTTATTTTGGAAAAATATTTGTATAAACCAGAAGTTAAATAATATAGTTTTCTCTTAATAAAATGAGTAATTTTATAAAAATAATGTTGAATAAAAATATTTATATATTCTACATGAACATAGGTAAGAAATTGAGAATTCCCCTTGAAACGGGCTTGTATTTCAGGAAGAATGTTTGAAACATCCTTTTAAAGAAAGTAAATCCCCATAAAATAAAGAAGGATTATGGTTGTTATGCACATATATAAAATTATCACATAATTTATGAGGATTACATAAGAATAAATAATAATTTCATTGAGGTAAGTAGAGAATAAGAGTAACCCAAATGAAAATGGAGGTTGGGGTTGAAAATCCTTACCTTATGTCTGAATGTATTATACACTTAAGCTTAATGTCTTGGATAAACAATTATATTCATTAATTAATAATTAAATAACTTATTATACATGTAATTGATTTATTATAATTTTATTAAGTTCTTTTATGAACTTTTTGATGAGTTATAGGGTTTGATTTTATTGTTCGGGAGTGATCATTTTCTTAGTTTTCATGATCGGTTCACTTGTTTAAGAGTATGGAAGTTCACATAAAATGGGAATTGAAATCCATAATTGAGGTTATATGTTATTAATGATCATAAATAAGGTTAAATTATCATTTAATTCATTTTTATATTTTGGTTGAGGATGAATCATTAGATAAAACTTTAATGATAATCGATTGGATTATTTTGAGCGGTTTTGCTCTCAACGAGATTGTTTTGATTTATTGTTTCACATCATGTGTGTATGAAGATTATAGAACATTAAATTAGATAAAATAAATATATTATGATCTGATTAAACCATAAAAATGGTTTCATGACCATCCATGAATATGGTAATAGAAATTGAAAACTCGTTGTCCTTGAATGTGATAAATTAACACATCTCGGATGGTGTTTTCATTTTTTGTATACAAGGAATGGAAAAGAGATATTATGATGAATTATTCCATTAGAATAAATAAATTATATTATATTTAAGGTAATAGAGTTATCATAACTTTTTTATGAGGGTATTTGAGGATAGAAAAATAAAATAAAGGAACTTGAAAGAAAAAGAGAAGTTGAGAAATCCCTTATGAAAATTAGGTAGCCTAATGGCGTCACTTAAAAATTCATAAAATATTTTGATGAGAGAAAAAATGGGTATATAGTCATTTTTACATAATATGGAAATTAATAGGGATATGTAATGACATATCCCAACATAAACCAATAAAAATTAAAAAAATAACATAAAAGGAGTGCTTGAAAAAGAGAAGGGGGGTAGATTCCCTTACCTTGTAGAGTAACTATTAAAACTTCAAGGTTGGGTCCTTAAGGGATTTAGGAATACTTGGGAGTACTCTTAGGGAGATAAAACTACCATATCTTCTAGGGTGATGAATTTAGAATGAAAGGGATGCAATAAATGGGTGGGTATTTATAGCTAAAGTGAAGGAATTTTTTATTAATTTCTGAGGACACCTCAGCAGCGGTATATGAAAAACCATGGGCTTGCCCATGGTATTGGCCACTTGGGACACCTCATATCATATTTTAATGTACACAATTCTAAAATAATTTTATATTAATTATTACATCATTATTATGTCATTAAACCCAAAACTATATGTTTACTAATCATGAAAAACTAAAGTATTTTATAAAATTCTCATAAATCCAACGTACCCTAATATCGACATTTTGAATTCAAAAATTCAATTTATTTGATCATAATAATTCTAAAAATATGAAAATTTTAACTTTTATCTATGAAAATACTTATTTATTAAAAATAATAGCAGACATAAAATGCATAGTAAAATTTTGGACACTTTAAAAAAATAAAATTATTTTATCATTTGTAATTAAAGAAGAGTGTTTTTATAAGACTATTTCAATATAATAAACATTAATAAAAACTTATTTTTATATAATAATTTAAATCTCTCTAAAATATAAAAAATTTACCTAAAAAATCAATTTATCAAATTCATTATATTTTTAAGAAAAACTAAACACAAAATAGAAATGATGGAACATCAATTTTATTTATACTTTCTTAGGTGAGGTTACTAATCTATTGGTAATATTACTATAAATAAGGGTAATATTACTATTCCAAAGGGTCAAGTTACTATTCACCAAAAAATTATGTTGACCCTATCAGACCCAAAATATCTTACTAATCGCAACCGTGTATGTCTGATTTTCAAAATTCAAAACACAGAAGTATAAAAATTATGTTTAACAGCTAGGTCATAGCTATCTCCTATAAATAAAAAAGTTTTTGTTTCACAGAGACTTAGGGTTTCATGCATTCTATATTAAATTAATTTTTAAATCCTTGGGGTGTTACATTATCCCCCCTTAAAAAAATTTCATCCTTGAAATTACCATAATGTTACCTCATAAAAATATTTGGGTAGTTCTTCATCATAAGATCCTCAGTCTCACACATCGCCTCTTCAATTTTATGATTTTTCCAAAGTACCATTACCAGTTGAGTCATCTGATTCCTCAAAACCTATTATTTAGTGTCCAGAATCTGGATAGGCTCTTCACAGTAAGATAATTCAAGTTCTAATTCTATACCTTTAGAAGTTAGGACATGCGTTGGGTATGGCATGTACTTTTTCTATAATGATACATGGAACACATTGTGTACCTTAGAAAGGCTAGGAGGAATTTCCAAATGATAATCCACAAATCTAATTCTCTCTATAATTTCAAAAGTGTCTATGTAACTAGGGCTTAGTTTCCCTTTCTTTACAAATCTTATAACACCTTTCCATAGAGATACTTTCAAGAAAATGTGATCTACCTCTTGAAATTACAAATCATTCCTTTGATAATTATTATATCTCTTTTACCTACTTTTAACTAATTTTATATGGGTTTGAATATTATTTACCTTCATTGTTGTTTCCTCCACAATCTTTGGGCCCACAAGCTTCCTTTCACCAACTTCATCCCAACATTTTGGTGTACGAAATCTATTTCCATACAATGCTTCATATAGTGTCATTTGAATATGAAAATGGAAACTATTATTATAGGAAAACTCAACCAAAGTTAAATACTAATCTCACATACCTTTAAATTCAATCGAGCATGATCACAACATGACTTCTAAATTTTGGATTGTCCTTTCTGACTGTCCATCAGTTTGGGGGTGATAAGCAGTACTCAAATGAAGCACAGTGTCCAAATATTTATAAAGACTTCTCCATAATTTTTATGTGAATCAAGAATCATGATCAGAAACTATTAAAATAGGTGATCCATAAAGTCTTATAATGTCATTGATATAGAGTCTTTTTAGGGGGTCTAGGGAAAAATCCTCCCTTATAGTGATGAAATGTACAGATTTCTTAAGTCAATCAACAATTACTCATATTACATCATTCTTTATTTGATTTTTGGGTAATTCAGTGACAAAATACATGGTGATATCATCCCATTTCCATGTAGGAATAGGTAGAGTATTCATGACTCCTCTAGGATGTTGTCTTTCACCCTTCACATGTTGACAAATGAAACATCTTGAGACATAATCAGTAATTTCCCTCTACATGTTATCCCGCCAAAAATGTTCCTTAAAATATCTATATATCTTAGTACTATAAGGATGTATAGATAAATTTGAACTATGGGAATCATCCAATAACTCCATTTTTAGCTCAGGTATAGCGGGAACACAAATCCTCTTCCCAAACTTCAGAATTCTATCTTCATATATGAATTCTTCCAATTTACCATTATTCACAGCATTAATTTTCTTTTTAAGATTCTCATTATCAGGATAAGAAAATTTAATCCTTTCTAATAAATATGGTTGGGAAACCAATTGAAAAATTAATGATGTTTCACCTTCATTGATGATTCTCATATCCATCCTTGCTAGATCCATGTACATAGGATCCTTTTCAATTATCATTTTTCTTAGAACTCCATGATCCTTCCTATTCAATGCATCAACTACCTTATTTTCCTTTCATGGGTGTTAGTATATATAACCATCATAATCCTTGATCATCTTGAGCCATCTCTTTTGCCTCATGTTGAGTTCTTTTTGTGAGAATATATATTTCAAGCTATTGTTATTAGTATATATCTCACATATTTTACCATAGAGATAATGTCTCCATATCTTTATATAAAATATTATAGTTTCTAACTCAAGATCATGAGTTGGATAGTTATGTTCAGGAATTTTTAACTACCATGATGAATAGGCAATAACTCTATCATTCTTCATTAGGAAATAACCAATTTATTTATTTGATTCATCAATATAGATCACAAATCCACCATTCCCTGATGGTAGATTCGGGATCGGAGCATTCATTAATCTCCTCTTCAATTCTTCAAAACATTCTTCACATTATTTTGTCCATACAAACTTAACCCCTTTATGATTAATCTTGGTTAATGGGTTGGATAATCAAGAAAAGTTCTGAATGAAACATTGATAATAACCTGTTAAACCAATAAAACTATAAACCTCAGTTTTGTTCATAGCCATTCCTGAACTACCTTTGTCTTTATAGGATCAACAAAGATTCCATCCTTAGAGATAATATGACCATGAAAAGAAAATGTTTGAAGATAGAATTCACACTTTCTAAACTTCCCATATAACTCATTTCTTCTAAGAATATTCAGAATAATGTTCAAGTTATTCTCCTGATCTTTGTATATTTGGGATTATACCAAGATATCGTCAATAAATAAAATAAAAAATTCATCAAGATATTTCTTGAAAACTATATTAATTAGATCCATGAAAATATAGGGTGCATTAGTCAGTCTAAAAGGCATTACAGGAAACTCATAATTCCCATACTTTGTTCAAAATGTTGTCTTTGGAATATCTTCCTTCCTCACACGCAACCGATGATATCCAGATCGAAGGTCAATCTTTAAAAAATATTGGGCTCCATGAAGTTTATCAAATAAATCATCAATGAAAGTTAGGGGATAATTGTTCTTTATTGTAATATCATTGATCTCCTTGTAGTAAATACACAACCTCATAGATCCATATTTCTTCTTAATGAAAAGAATAGGGGCTCCCCATGGAGAAACAATATGGTGAATAAATCTTTTATCACTCAATTCCTCTAGTTGTTTCTTCAGTTCTACTAATTCTACAGTGGAAATTATATAAGGATTATTTGATATAGGCCTTGAACCATGAATTAAATCAATATAGAACTCAACTTTCCGCTCTAGAGGGTTTCTAGGTAAATCCTCTGGAAAAAAATTAATACATTCTTGCACAATAAGTATATTCTCAATTTTAATATTTCTTTCCTCACCCACTGATATTTTCTTCTCATACTCACCAATAATTAAATTAAGTAGAGCTATTAGGGAGGATCTATATAAGAATTAGATGATGAATTTTCTACCCTAAAGAAAAGGGATTCTACATAGCTCTAAAAAATTTTAAATTCCTTCTTCTTGCAATATATTTTTGCATCATAATTTGAAAGCTAATCCATACCAAGTATTATATCAAATTAGATCATGGGTATGATGATAATGTTAGAAACTAAGGCATTTTTATGTGTCATAATGGGGATTAATTGACACATATTTATTGCAATGATAATTCCCTTAGGAGTTTTGACTCACAACTCCTTTATTAAATCAAATTGGAAATAACTAATTTTCTTGGAAAACTGGGAAGATATAAAATAATGATATGATCTAGAATCAAATAATGCATTGGTTAAGTTTGAGGAAATGATTAAAGTACCTTCCACTACATCATTAGGAATTTCAATCTCAGTAGTTGTGATCGTATAAGCTTGGCCTTACTCCCTTGGCCTTTTCTGAGGCACGTTTCCTTGACGCTTTGGACAATCATTAGAATAGTAACCCATCTACCTAAATTATAGAATTGAACATTGATAGATTCTTTCTTTACCTTGTAATCACCATCATTATGGACTTTCTTTCCACACTTTTAGCACACACCTCTTCCTTTTAAGCAGACACTAGGGTGTTTTCTTATGAAAGTATCACAAGTTGGAAAATTTACCTTCTTATTATTCCCATTATATATTCTATCCTCTGCCACCCTATTCTTATCTTGTTTTCCCTTAAAGTCATAAGACTTAGAGAATTCTTTCTCTATCTTGATATAACATGATACAATGTCTTTGTATCATGATAAACTTTGGGAGACTAGTTCCCTTCATAGGAATGTTTTTAAACCATCAAATAATCGATCAATATTTCTCCTTGGATTACATATATAGTCTGTAGAATGCCTTGCTAACCTTGTAAATTTGGATTTATACTTTGAAACATTTTCATCCTCGTTCTATATGAGACTCAAGAATTGCCTCTCCATATCCACTCATTGTTCATGAGTAAAATATTTTTTTATTAAAATTTCCTTAAAATACTTCCATTCCATTTCTTCTATTTCTTCCTCCTCCTTTGTGTTTTGAATTAACAACCACCACTGATATGTATCTACTGATATATGATAAATCATCATGACAACCTTATCTATTTTATTACATCCCAAAGTGAGAAATATATTCTCTAAATAAATTATCCACTACTCCACTATGAATGGGTTTGTATTCTCATTGAATGATGGAAGTTTTTGTTTCATAAAGTTTTCTAACATTTCTCCTCTAGATTATGGATCAGGATTCTTCATACGGGTAAGGTTATTGTTCATAACCTGATTCAGTTGTCCTAGTATAGTTATAAGTTTCTAAGCACCAGTCGTAACTCCAGTACCAATATCATTATCTTGCATAGTAGGGAAATCCCTGCATGGGATACATGCATTGATACGGTTTCCATTCCTTCCACTAGGCATCGTTTCCAAATAATTTCAAACACTGGATTAGGTTATGAATCATAATGTATAGCCTTAACTTGAAAAATAATTAACAAAATTTAAATCCTATGAATAGCTAATATCATAGTTATAAACATCATTTCTTTGAGGAAAAATTACTTTCAAACCCTTCATAGTAGATTGTAAGGAAAATGAAAATTTTCCTAATCATATACGCTGAGATTTTCAAACCAGGTGTGTAGTAAGTCCTATTGTCATGTACCAAGTTACGCCAAGTCAAGACCGAAACACCTTTTCAGAGTTTTTACTCCTAGATACATTTGTTCCAGAACCATATCCACTTGTAGTATCCAGACAGGTATGTATTTTCTAGGAAGATCCACATAATCTATTTCTTACCAAAATTCTAGGATATTCTTATACAATTATCCTCAAATCCTATCTTAGGTTTTTTTCCCTAATCTACATTTTCTAAATATATTTTTCAAGTTTTATAATGAACATCTTTTGATACCAACTGTAAAGACTCGACCCCAGTATCTCGGAGTTAGTGCCTTATTTCATTACATTAGCATAATTACAAGAAATTCGTATCCCAAAGGAATGAATTAGTTTAATAGTTTTGTAAAACCAGATAGAAACATAAGTTCAACATTACAACTTGAAACGAAATACAATATAGACATTTCTTTGGAAACATCCATAACTCCTAGGTTACCCCTGTAGATCATTCATAATTTACTTCTTCACATCCTAGGAAAATAAAACATAAGGGTGAGCATAGATTCTAAGTAAGGGTAAGAAATATAGTGGAATATATCATAAATATAAACATTAGACATGGGTAATAACTAGAAACACATGCCTTTAAAAATGAACTTGAACATAATATGGTAGGAATAAGGGTGGAATAAATAATTACATAATAAAGCATAATCATGGGTATTCTAATAGTCGAATAACCTCATGAACTATCAATTACTTGTTTCATAATAAGGGAAATGTATAATTCTAGACATTATGAAATATATTCTCAAAGCCTCGGCCAAGACATCTTAAAATGGGCAAGGCCTCGTCCAAGTCTATATCTGTTTTGTCTCATGAGACCTACCTGTGAATTGAGGGGCTATAGAGGGCCCCAAACATTACTTACTATGTAAAATTAATTCCTCATATTAATGGGGATAAACTTAAATAATATATAAATTCATATTTAAACTAACATATGAAATGTAATAACTTCCCCCCAAACAAAAACACTAACCATTCGGAGTAATATGGTGAATGGTTTCAAGATAGAACATTCATAATCAAACTAATAATAAACCATTAAATAAAATATTTTAAATTATATCATAAAATATTAGTCCCAATTATACATAAGATTCAACAAGAGTGTTGAAATAGATAAAATTACTCTTATAAAATCATCGAGTAATTCTTGAGATAAATACTCTTTTACTTTGAAAAGAAGAGTTCTTTTGGAAAAATATTTTTATAAAAACATAATTGAAATAATATATTTTTCTCATAATAAAATTAGTTATTTTATAAAAATAATGGTGGCTAAAAATAGATTATAGATTGTATATAAACATAGGTAAGAATTTGAGAAGTTCCCTTGAAATTGACTTTATTTTGGGAAGAATGTTTGAGAGATCCTTTTAAAGCATGTAACTACCCATAAAATAAAGAAGGATTGTGGTTGGTACACATATATATAACATTAACATATAATTTATGATAAGTAAAAAATAATAAAAATAATTTCACTGAGTTAAGTAGAGAATAAGAGTAACCTGAATGAAAATGGAGGTTCAGGTAGAAAATCCTTACCTAATGTCTGAATGTATTCTTCACTTGGAATTAATGTTATGGATAAAAAAATTAGATTAATTGATTAATAATTAAATAATATATTATATATTTAATTTATTTATTATAATTTTATTAAGTTAATTCATGACCTTTTTGATGAGTTATAGTGTTCAATTTTATTGTTCAGGAGTGATCGTTTTCTTAGTTTTCATGATCGGTTCACTTGTTTAAGAGTATGAAAACTCGTGTAAAATGGGAATTGAAGTCCATAATTTAGGTTTTATGTTATTAATAATCATAAATAAGGTTAAATTATCATATAATTAATTTGGATATTTTGGTTTAGGGTGAATCATTAGATAAAACTTTAATGATAATTGCTTGGATAATTTTGAGCAGTTTCTCTCAAAACGAGCTTGTTTTGATTTATTATTTCACATAATGTGTGTATGATGATACCAGATCATTAAATAATATAAAATAAATATATTATAATCTTTTTTAACCATAAAAATTGTTTCATGACCATACATGAATACGGTAATAGAAATTTAAAACTCATCATCCTTGAATGCGATAAATTAACACATCTCAGATGATATTTTCATTTTTTGTATAAAAAGAGGGGAAAGGAGAGATGATGATGAATTATTCCAGTAGAATAACAAAATTAAATTATATTTAAGGTACTGGATTTATCATACCTTTTTTATGAGGGTAGTTGAGGAGATAAAAAGAAAATAAAGGAACTTGAAAGAAAAAGAGAAGTTGAGAATTCCCTTACGAAAATTAGGCAACCTAACGGCTTTAATTAAAAATTCATAAAATATGTTTATGCGAGAAAAAAGGTATATTTAATCATTTTTACATAATATGTAAAGTAAGGGGGTATATAATGACATATACCAACATATGACAATGGAAATTAAAAGGTAATAACATAAAAGGAGTGCTTGAAAGAGAGAGGGGTGGTAGATTCCCTTACCTTGTAGAGTAACCCCTAAAACATTAATATTGGGACCTTGGGGGATTTAGGACACCTTGGGAGGAATATTAGGGAGGTAAAAATACCATAACTTCGAGGATTATTAATTTTTAATGAAGGAATGGAATAAATGGGTGGGTATTTATAGCTAAATAGAGTGAATTTTTTATTAATTTCTGAGGACACCTCAGCTGTGGTATATGAAAAACCATGGGTTTTCCCATGGTATTTGCTCATGGTATTGGAAAATTGGGACACATAGTATCATATTTTAATTTACACAAGTCTACCAGAATTTTATATTAATTATTAAATCATTATGATGTCATTAAACTCAAAACTATATTTTTACTATTCACAAAAAACTAAATTATTTTATAAAATTCTCATAAATTAAGCATAACCTAATATAGACATTCCAAATTTAAAAACTTAATTTATTTTATCATAATAATTCTATAAATATGAAAATTTTAACTTTATCTATAAAAATACTTATTTATTAAAAATAATAGCTGACATAAAATGTATAGTAAAATTTTTGACACTTTTAAAAAATAAAATTATTTTATCATTTGTAATTAAAGAGGAGTGTTTTTATAAGACTATTTAATTATAATAAACATTAATAAAAACTTATTTTTATATAATAATTCAAATCTCTCTGAAATATAAAATTTTTACCTGAGAAATCAATTTATCAAATTCATCATATTTTTTAGAAAAACTAAACTCAAAACAGAAATAATGGAACGACAATTTTATTTATACTTTATTAGGTGATGTTAATATTCCATTGGTCATATTACTATACATAATAGTAAAATTACTATTCTAAAGGTTCAAGTTACTATTCACCAAAAAATTAAGTTAATCCAATCAGACCCCAAATATCTTACTGATCGTAACCATGTATGTCCGTTTTTTCGAAATTCAAAACACAGAAGCGGAAAAATTATGTTTAACATCTAGGTTATAACTATATATTATAGATAAAAAAGTGTTTTTTCACAGATACTCGGTGTTTCATGAATTATATATTAAATTTTTTTAAATCCTTAGGGTGTTACATTATTCCCCCTGACAAAAATTTCATCCTCAAAATTACCAGAATGTTACCTCATAAAAAGATTTGGGTAGTTCTTCATCATAAGATCCTCAGGCTCCCACATCGCCTCTTAAATTTTATGATTTTTCCAAAGAACCTTTACCATCTGAGTTGTCCGATTCTTCAACACCTATTTTTTAGGGTCCAGAATCCAGATAGGGTCTTCACAGTAAGATAAGTCAGGTTCCAATTCTATACCTTTAGAAGTGAGGACATGTGTTGGGTCTGGCCTGTACTTTTTCTATAATGACACATAGAACACATTTTGTAAATTATAAAGGATGGTAGGAATTTAAAAATAATAATCCACACCTCCAATTCTCTCTAGAATTTTAAAATGGCCTATGCACCTAGGGCTCAGTTTCCCTTTCTTTCCAAATCTTATAACACCCTTCCATAGAGATACTTTCAAAAAAATGTGATCTCCCTCTGGAAATTAAAAATACTTCCTTTGATTATTA
This sequence comes from Viscum album, assembly GCA_963277665.1. Lineage (NCBI taxonomy): Eukaryota > Viridiplantae > Streptophyta > Magnoliopsida > Santalales > Viscaceae > Viscum > Viscum album. The sequence goes on from OY728123.1 coordinate 212,464,520, forward strand.
GTATAGATCTTTTTCCTACTTTGAACTAATTTTATATGGGTTTGAATAGTATTTACCTTCGTTGTTGTTTCCTCTACAAGCTCTGGGCCCATAAGCTTCCTTTCACCAACTTCATCACAACATGTTGGTGTACGACATCACTCTCCATACAATGCTTCATATGGTGACATTTGAATATGAAAATGGAAACTATTATTGTATGAAAACTCCACCAAAGGTAAATAATGATCCCACGTACCATTAAATTCAAGGAAGCATGATCTCAACATGTCTTATAAATTTGGATTGTCCTTTATGACTGCCCATTAGTTTGTGGGTGATAAGAAATACTTAAACGAAGCTCAATGTCCAAATATTTCTGAAGACTTCTCCAGAATTTTTATGTGAATCAAGGATCATGATCAGACACTATTAAAATAGGTGATCCATGAATTCTTTCAACTTCATTTATATAGAGTCGTGTTAGGCACTCTAGTGGAAAATCCGCCCTTATAGCAAGGAAATGTGTAGATTTTATAAGTTGATCAACAATTACCCATATTGCATCATTATTTATTTGAGTTTTGGGTAATCCAGTGACAAAATCCATGGTGATGTCATCTCATTTCCATGTAGGAATAGGTAGAGGTTTCATGACTCCTCTAGGATGATGTCATCCACCCTTCACCTTTTGACAAACAAAACATATTGATACATAATCCGCAATTTCCCTCTTCATGTTATCCCACCAAAAATGTTCCTTCAAATAGCTATACACCGTAGTGATATTAGGATGTATGGAGAAATTTGAACTATGTGAATTATCCAATAACTCCCTTTTTAGTTCGGGTATAGAGGGAACACAAAGCCTCTTCCCAAACTTCAGAATTCCATCTTCATATATGAATACTTCCAATTTACCATTATTCACAGAATTAATTTTCTTTTAAAGATTCTCATTATTAGGATGAGAACATTTAGTCCTTTATAATAAATATGGTTGTGAAACCAATTGAAAAAGTAATGATTTTTCACCTTCTTTGATGATTCTCATATCCATCCTCACTAGATCCATGTAAAAGGATCCTTTTCAATTATCATTTTGTTTATAACTCCATGATCCTTCCTAATCAATGCATCAACTACCTTATTTTCCTTTCCTGGGGGGTATTGTATGGAAAATCATAATCCTTGAGCATCTCGAGCCATCACCTTTACCTTATGTTGATTTATTTTTGTGAGAAGATGTATTTAAAGCTACTGTGGTCAGTATATATCTCACATATTTTACCACAGAGATAATGTCTCCATATCTTTATAGAAAATATTATAGCTTCTAAATAAAGATCCTGAGTTGGATAGTTCTGTTCATGAATTTTTAATTTCCTTGATTCATAGGCAAAAAATCTATCATTATACATTAGGATATAACCAATTTGTTTCTTTGATGCATCACTATAGATCATAAATCCACCATTCCCTAATGGTAGAGTCAGGATTGGAGAATTCACTAATCTCCTCTTCAATTCGTCAAAACATTCTTCAAATTCTTTTTTTCGTACGAACATAACCTCGTTATGAGTAATCTTGGTTAACAGGTTTGATAATCGAGAAAAGTTATGAATGAAACACTGATAATAACATGTTAAACCAATAAAACTATGTACCTTAGTTATGTTCGATGGAGTATTCCATTCCTGAATTGCCTTTTTATTTACAGGATCAACTAAGATTCCATCCTTAGAGACAATATGGACAAGAAAAGAAACTATTTGAAGCTAGAATTCACACTTTATAAACTTCCCATATAACTCATTTCTTTTAAGAATATCTAGAATAATGCACAAGTGATTCTCATTATCTTTGTAGATTTGGGATTATACCAAGATATCATCAATAAATACAACAAAAAATTCATTAAGATATTCCTTGAAAACACTATTCATTAAATCCATGAAAATAGATGGTGTATTAGTCAGTCCAAAAGGCATTATTGTAAACTCATAATTACCATACCTAGTTCGAAATTATGTCTTTGGAATATCTTCATTCCTCACACACAACTGATGATATCCAGATCGAAGGTCAATCTTTGAAAAATATTAGGCTTCATGAAGTTGATCAAATAAATTATCAATGCAAGGTAGGGGATACTTGTTCTTTATTTTAAAATCATTTATCTCCCTATAGTCAATGCACAATCTCATATATCAATATTTCTTCTTAACAAAAAGAATATGGGCTCCCCATAGAGAAACACTAGGGTGAATAAATCATGTATCACTCCATTCCTCTAGTTGTTTCTTTAGTTCTACTAATTCTACAATGTCTATTCTATAAGGAGTATTTGATATAGGACTTGAACTATGAATTAAATCAATATATAACTCAACTTCTCTCTCTGGAGGGTTTCCAGGCAAATCCTCTGAAAAAAACATTAATATATTCTTGCACAATAAGTATATTCTAAATTTTAATATTTATTTCTTCACCCACTGATATTTTTTTCTCATCCTAACCAATAATTTCATTAATTAGAGCTATTGGGGGTAGATCTATATAAGAAGTAAATGATGACATTTCTACCCTAAAGACAAGTTATTATACATTGTCCTCAAAAAATTTAAATTCCGTCTTCTTGTAATAGATTTTCGCATCATAATTTGATATCAAATACATAACGAGGATTATATCAAAGTAGATAATGGGTATGATGATAATTTTAAAAACTGAGGCATGTTTATGTTCCATAAGGGGGATTGATCGACACATCTTTGTTTCAATGATAATTCCATTAGTATTTTTGACTGACAACTCCTTTATTAAATAAAATTGTAAATAACTAATTTTCTTGGAAAACTGGGAAGATATCAAAGAATTCTATGATCCAAAATCAAATAACGCATTTGTTAAGTTTTAGGAATTTATTAAAGTACCATCCACCATGTCATTAGGAATTTCAATCTCAGCAGTTGTGATCGCATAAGCTTAGACTTTCTCCCTTGGCCTTTTCTGAGGCTCGTTTCCTTGATGCTTTGGAAAATCATTAGAATAGTGCCCCATATCCCTAAAATTATAGCATTAAACATTGATGGATTTTTTATTTACCTTGTAATAACCAGCATGATTCCCTTTCTTTCTACACTTTTAACACATGCTTGTTCCTTTTAAGTAGACAATGGGGTGTTTCCTTCCACAAGTATCACATGTTGGAAAATTTCCCTTATTATTCTTCCCTTTATCTATTCTATCCTCTTCCACACTCTTCTTATCTTGTTTTCCCTTAAAGTTGTAAGTCTTAGAGAATTATTTCTCTGTCTTTATAGCACATGATACAATGTCTTTGTATGATGAGAAACTTTGGGAGACTAGTTCCCTTTGGAGGAATGTTTTTAAACCATCAAATAATGGATCAATCTTGCTCCTTGGATTATGTATATAGTTTTCATCATGCATTTATAACCTTATAAATTTGGCTTCATACTTTTCAACATTTTTATCCTCTTTCTATTTGAGACTCAATAATTTCCTCTCCATATCCACTCATTTTTCACGTGGAAGATATTTTTCTAGTAAAATTTCTATAAAATAATTTCATTAAATTTCTTATAGTTCTTCCTCATCCGTTGTGGTTTTAATTAACTACCACTACTGATATGTATCTCCCGATATATGATAAATCATCATGACAACCTTCTCTATTTTTTACATCCCAAATTGAGAAATATCTTCTCTAAATAACTTATCCACTAATCCACTGTGAATGGGTTTGTAGTCCCATTGAATGATAGAGGTTGTTGTTGCATAAATCAGTCTAGCATTGTTCCTCCACATTGTGGATGAGGATTCTCCATACGGGTAAGGTTATTGTTCATAACATGAGTCAGTTTTCCTAGTATAGTTATAAATTTCTCAGCACCAGTCGTAACTCCAGTACCAATATCATTATCTTGCATAGTAGGGAAATCCCTCCATGGGATACATGTATTGATACGGTCTTCATTCTTTCCACTAGGAACCATTTCTAAATAATAGAACACACTGTATTAGGTTATGAATCATAATTTATAGTCTCAACTTGAAAAATACTTAACAAAATTTAAATCCTATGCATAGATAATCTCAAAATTATAAACATCATTTCTTTGAGTAAAATTTACTTTTAAACCCTTCATAATGGCTTGTAAAGAAAATGAAAATTATCCTAAGAATATCCCCTGGGAGTGTCAAACCTGGTGTGTAGTAAGGCTCATTTCCATTTACTAGGTTACGCTAGGTCAAGACTGAAACACCTTGTTGGAGTTGTTACTCCTAGGTACATCTATGCTATAACCACATCCACTTGTAGTATCGAGACAGGGATGTATTTTCTAGGAAGATCCAAATAATATATTTCTTACCAAAATTCTATTATGTTCTTATATACTTATCCTAAAAGTATATCTTATGGTTTTGTTCCCTAATCTACATCTTCTAAATCTAGTTTCCAAGTTTTTTAATAAAATTCCACAAATACCAACTATAATACTCGAACCCAATAGCCCGAAGTCAGTGCCTTATTTCATTACATTGGTATAATTACAATAAATTCGTATCCCAAAGGAATTAACTAGTTTAGTAGTTTTGTAAAATCATATACAAACATAAGTTATTCATTACAACTTGAAATTAAATATAATATGTAAATTTCTTTGAAAACATCCATAACTCCTAGGTTACCCCTAAAGATCATTCATAATTTACTTCTTCTGATCATGGGAAAATAAAACATAAGAAAGGGGTGAGCTCAGATTATCAGTAAGGGTAAGAAATATAGTGGAAGATATCATAAATATAAACATTAGACATGGGGAATAACTAAAAACATGTGCCTTTAAAAATAATCTTGAACATAATATGGTAGTAATAAGGGAGGAATAAATAATTCCATAATAAAGCATAATCCTGGGTATTCTACTACTATAATAACCTCATTAAATATCAATTACTTGTTTTATAATTAGGTAAATGTATAATTCCTAACATTATGAAATATATCATCAAGGCCTCAGCCAAGACATCTGAAAATTATTAAGGCCTTGGCCAAAACCATATCTGAAAATGGCCAAGGCCTCAGCTAAGTCCATATATGTTTTGTCTCATGGGACATACCGATGAATCGAGGGGTTATAGAGGTCCCCATTAATAACTTACTATGTTTAATTAATTCCTCATATGAATGGGGATAAACTTAAACAATATATAAATTCATATTGAAACTAACATATGAAATGCAATAACTTCCCCCAAACATAAACACTAACTATTCGGAGTAATATGGTGAATGGTTTTGAGATATAAAATTCATATTCAAAATAATAATAAACCATTAAATAAAATATTTTATATGATATCGTAAAATATTATTCCCAATTATACATAACATTCAACAATAGTGTTGTAATAGATAAAATTACTCTTATAAAATCATCAAGTAATTCTTGAGATAAATACTATTTTACTTTGAAAAGAAGAGTTATTTTGGAAAAATATTTTTATAAAACCAGAATTTAAATAATATAGTTTTATAATAATAAAATTAGTGATTTTATAAAAAATAGTGGTTAAAAACATATTATAGGGTGTACATGAACATAGGTAAGAATTCGAGAAGTTCCCTTAAAACCAGCTTGTATTTCAGGAAGAATGTTTGAAAAATCCTTTTAAAGCATGTAACTCCCCATAAAATAAAGAATTATTATGGTTGGTACACATATATATAACATTAACATATAATTTATGAGTAGTAAGTAAGAATAAATAATAATTTTATTGAGGTGAGTAGAGAATAAGAGTTACCTGAATGAAAATGGAGGTTCGAATAGAAAATCCTTACCTTATGTCTGAATGTATTCTGCACTTCGCTTTAATGTTCTGGATAACAAAATTATATTAATTAATTAATAATTCAATAACCTATTATACATTTAATTTAATTTATTATAATTTTATTAAGTTCATTCATGACCTTTTTGATGAGTTATAGTGTTCAATTTTATCGTTCGGGAGTGCTCGTTTTCTTAGTTTTCATGATCAGTTTGCTTTCTTAAGAGTATGGAAGTTCATGTAAAATGGGAATTTAAGTCCATAATTGAGTTTATATGTTATTAATTATCATAAATAAGGATAAATTATCATATAATTCATTTGGATATTTAGGTTTAGGATAAATCATTAGATAAAACTTTAATGATAATCGCTTGGATTATTTTGAGCAGTTTCTCTCAAAACGAGCTTGTTTTGATTTATTATTTCACATAATGTGTGTATGATGATTATAGACCATTAAATAAGATAAAATAAATATATTATTATCTCTTTCAACCATAAAAAAAATTTAATTACCATCCATGAAGATGGTAATAGAAATTGAAAACTCGTCGTCCTTGAATGCGATAAATTAACACATCTTGGACGGTGTTTTCATTTTTTGTATACAAGGAGGGTAAAAGAGAGGTGATGATGAATTATTCCATTATAATAACAACATTAAATTATATTTAAGGTAATTTATTAATCATACCTTTTGTACGAGGGTATTTTAGGAGATAAAAATAAAATAAAGGAACTTGAAAGAAAAAGAGAAATTGAATACAAAAATTTGGTAGCCTAACGGCTTCACTTAAAAATTCATAAAATATGTTGATGGGAGAAAAAAAAGGTTATTTGATCATTTTTACAAAATATCTAAAGTAATTGGGATATTTAATTAAATATATCAACATAATCCAATGGAAATGAAAAATGAATAAAATAAAAGTAGTGCTTGAAACAGAGAGGGGTGGTAGATTCCCTTACCTTGTAGAGTAACTCCTAAAAATTAAAGGTTGGGACCTTGGTGGATTTATGATGCCTTGGGAGGACTCTTAGGGAGGTAAAACTACCATAAATTTTAGTATGATTAATTTTTAATGAAATTAATGGAATAAATGGGTGGGTATTTATAGCTAAATAGAGGGAATTGTTTATTAATTTCTGAGGACACCTCAGCTGTGGTATATGAAAAACCATGGGCTTTCCCATGGTATTTTCTCATGGTATTATCCAATTGGTAGACCTAATATAATATTTTAATGTAAAAAATTCTACCATAATTTTATATTAATTATTACATCATTATGATGTCATTAAACTCAAAACTATATTTTTAATATTCACGAAAAACTAAAGTATTTTATAAAATTCTAATAAATTCAGAATAACCTAATATAAAAATTATAAATTAAAAAATGACATTTATTTTATCATAATAATTTTCTAAATATGAAAAATTTAACTTTTATATATGAAAATACTTATTTATTAAAAATAATATTGGATATAAAATACATATTAAAATGCAAAGTAAAATTTTCGACACTTTAAAAAAATAAAATTATTTTATAATTTGTAATTAAAGAAGAGTGTTTTGATAAGACTATTTAATTTTAATAAACATTAATAAAACCTTAGTTTGATATAATAATTTCAATCTCTCTTAAATGTACAATTTTTACCCGAAAAAATCAATTTATCAAATTCATCATATTTTTAAGAAAAACTAAAGTTAAAACAGAAATGATGGAACAAAAGTTTTATTTATACTTTCTTAGGTGAGGTTAATATTTCATTGGTCATATTACTATACATAAGGGTAACATTAATATTCCAGAGGGTCAAGTTACTATTCACCAAAAAATTAAGTTGATCCTATCAGACCTCAAATATCTTACTGATCGCAACCGTGTATGTCTGTTTTTCAAAATTCAAAACAAAAAATCGAAAAAATTATGTTTAATGGCTAGGTTATAACTATCACATATAAATAACAAAGTGTTTTATTCACATAGACTCAGTGTTTCATGCATTCAATATTAAATTTATTTGTAAATCCTTGGGGTGTTACAAAATTCATTTAATTACTATCACGTCCATCAACTCTAACACCATGAAAATTAGTCCTCCATAGCATCACAAACACAACACATGAAATAATAAATAAAATTCATCGTGTTTGTGATGAAGTGAGTATTGTCACAATATTCCACCAATGATCTCAAAATAATAATCATTTTTTCACTAATCATTAGAATGTTGAACTGAACCATAATGTGTATCGAAAGTGTGGTAAGCCACTACCAACTACAAACATGACACGATCTATTCCTCAAGAATTATAGTGTAGTTTGATAGAAATAGCATCAGGGGTGTCACGTATGGTTCGACGTTAGTTAGGAATGCTTCCATCAAGTTGGGAGTTGTGCCAAGTATAGGAGGGGGTCATCGTGAGCAGAGAGGAGGCAGTTCGAGCTTGGTGTTATATGCCTGGTGTGCAAGGAGGAAGGGTCCATCGCTTCTTGATGTGCCAGAGGTGAATAGGAACTATCTTGGCTTGGATATTAGATGAGGATAAGAGGCAGGGTCCTCTTATCATGGAAAGTAGAGGCGTTGCCTCCTAGTGATGGCCAGTTCAGTGTCCGGTGGGAGGATCTATGCACAGAGGAGGCAATTCTTGAGATAAGGGAGTATACCCCTACTTAATGTTTCATGAACCCCCCTGTGATCTAATATAACAAAAAAATAAATTACTAAATTAATATGATGATGATGATGATCGATATAAAAATAATTATTAGATATGATTGAATATAAGTGTGTGTGTGTGTGTGTGCATGTGTGACTAAGATTAGATATACTAATATAATACATAGAATAATATTAGTAGTGATATAAAATTATAATCTATCCTAAAAATAATAATAATACTATTAAATGTTAATCTAATTTAATAATAACAAAAACTAATAATAATAATAATAATAATATTTTAAATAATATAAAATGTTAAATATAAAATATGCAAATATATAATACTAACATAGAAAAATAATATATATACTAATAAATATTAATAAAATAGACTAATAATAAAACTAATATTAATGAATCTAATTGTAGATTAAATATAGAGTTAAATGTTATATGTTAAAAATATATATAATTAATAAAAACTAAAAAATATAATATAATACTAAAATTAATATATAATTAAATAAATTTATAAAAAAACAAACATGCTAAAAAACTATGAAAATAAAATAAAAACACTAAAAAGGTTAAAATATTTAATTAAAACTAAGTTAAAAATTTATAAAAATGCTAGAAAAAATCATGTACATCAAGATTCTAGCAATGCGTATTGACATGGGAGAGAAAATTCATCGGGTTCGTCTTAATGAAATAATTTTTGAGTCATCCTTGATGTAGAAAGTAGAGAAGTCTCAATGGGGGGTACTTGGAGAAAGAGGTGATGCGCGACCATGCTGGTCATGGTGATACTCTAGAGAGATGGTTGGAGGATGGTCGAAATCAGATGTTGTTTCAGGGGAGTTTGTTTGTTCTATAGATGATGTGTGAGGTAGTTCTAAGTGAGTTTTATAACTCTCTCTTAGTGATATATTCCAGTGTGACAAATATGTATCATGTCTTGAGGAGATGGCTTTTTTTTCTAAGGATGAAATGGTCAGTGGAAGAGTTTGTGTCGAGGTGTCTATTTTTTCAGCAAGTGAAAGTGGATCATCGTGTTCATGGAGGTTTTTGCATTCATTGGATGTTTTTGAGTGGAAATGGGTAGAAATGCTGATGGATTTTATCATCGATTTATCCTAGGCTTAGAGAGGTTATGATGCAGTTTGGGTGATAGTAGACCAGTTGATGAAGTCGACTCACTTTCTGGAAATCCATGAATCATGTACTGTGGATGTTTTGGCAAGGCGATATGTGGACAATGTGGTTAGGATTCATAGGGAACTGAGGGCCATTATTTATTATTGGGATCCTCATTCTACCTTGTGATTGTGGAGGGGATTACGTCAGGATTTTGACTCCCAATTGCACCATAACACTGATTTCCACCCTCATATAGATGGATAAACTGAGCGAACCATCCAAACTCTAGAGGATATGTTGTGATCTTTCATTCAAGACCTTGGTGAATCATGGGTAATCCACCTACCTTTAGTCAATTTTTCATACAAAAAAAGGTTATCACTCATATAAAAACCATACTCTTTATTACACACTTAAACATAATTTATTACATAAAATTATTCACTTGATACAACATAGAATATTTAGAGTTCTAGTGTCTTTGGGTCTTAGGAACATTACATAACAACTTAGAACATAAAACATCTTTATTGAAAACTTCTTTTACATGACCACAATATTCCTTCATATTTAGCGTTGCATGGCATAACCTGAGGACGTGAATAAGAAAAGGGTGAGCTATAAAGCCCAGTAAGGGAGTAAATAAGGAATAACATGAAGAATACAATACATGTTAGGAAATAATAATATCAATTTAGCATAAGAGAAACATGAACATAAAGGAAATATATAGCATGACTATCATAACTTAGAAATGTGGAAACAACATTTAACATGACATTAGCATGATCCAAGTATCATTTCACATGGATCATGATTAAACCCTCATTAAAATTGAATTATCATGAGTAAACCATCATTGCACTTGATGTATCATGATACTGATCTTTAACCAATGCATTGGAGCGCTATTAGGGTGCATCCTTCTTAATCATTTCTTTATGCATAAGTGTGTCACATGGATCATACAACATGGATTCATTAATCAACATCATTTATTCCATGATAAAGTAATGTGTAATTCATACATGAAACTCTATAATCAATAATTAAATGTGCATAAAGATTAAAACCCTTGATAGAGAAATGGGCATGGTATTCACTACACAATGACTTTGGCTTGGAAAATCACGGTTTAATTTCGGCAGCATAACAGCATGACATAAAAATGGTTGATGACATAGAAAGGGGTGTCTCATAATTTTTACATTAAATGGACAGTAACGGGTTCATATAGATACATGCCCCAACAAATTTAATGGAATTTAGATTCATAATACAAAATAATTTCTTGAATGTGAATGAGAAGAGAGAAATTCCTTACAGAATTTCGGTATGGTAACGGGTGTACATGGGAGGAATTAATGAGAGAGAAATAGGTATATCATCATTTAAAACATAATTAGGGAATTATGGTGGAGGTTATAAATCATAACCCAGAATTTTTAATCGAAATCAAAAGGTTATAACAACTTAAAGAAATTTGGACAAAAATGAGAAAGGAAGAAATCCCTTACTTGGAAGGGTGATACCAAAGGCTTGGGAGAGGATTGAGAGAGGCTTCTTGGGAGCTTGGGGTGCCTTGGGAGGATTATAGAGAGAGTCGTTCAGGGTTTGGTCTAGCTCAAAAGGCTTTGAGTGAAGAGGAATTGGGAGATTGGGTGGGTTTATATAGGAAAAGAGAGGGAATTCTTTATTATTTAGGTTTTGGCCACCACACATTAAACTAATCAAAACCAAAAACCAACCCGTGCTTTTTTACCATTTTTTTCCAAATAGGAGTGTAAAAAAATATTTTATAAGTCCAATTTCAGAATTTCTAGGCTTGATTATGTGGAGGTGATTCACACTCTCAAGGAAATCAGTTTAAAAGGTTAAAATGTTTTATAAGTCTTGCAGGGTCCACTACGGCTTTGTAAAATAAATCAAAAAAACCCAAAATCACATTATTTTAATGGTAAAACATATATTGGCAGAACACCCCATTTATAGTATTTTATTACATCACTATTGGGTCATTATGATGTCATAAAACACATTATATATTTAAATGGTATTTAATTTTTACCTAAAATTTTGACCATCTCAAAAAATTATGAAAAATTCACCGTTGTATAATTTTGACATCCTGATTCCAAAAATAATAGTCATTTTATCTAAATAATTTTCTAAATATGTGAATTTTTACTTTTAAAATAAAACCTACATTTATAAAAAAACATAGGTTTAGATAAAAACAGCTTTCAAGACTTAATAAAAATTACAATTGTATTCATAAAAATTATAAAATAATTTATATTTAATAAAAATTAATTTAGTATTAATATTTTATTAAAATATTATTTAATTCAAAAATCCATTAATTCATCAAAATATATTTCTTAATTGAATATTGACTAAAAATACTATTTGTGCTTTAAAAACTATTTACAAAGTAACAATAATAAAATGAACGTATATTATTTATACAAAATAATGTACATAATCATAGTGTTAGGGTATCATTACATAACCCATTATAACACCCACATAAGACATAAGGTTTAGGTGTGTGATGGTGACAGACTCTTGGGTGGCTCGGATAACATCGCTCGAGTGGTAATATCTATCAACTTCCACTTCTCCCGTAGGCAGTTCCATTCGAGCTTAACGTGTTAAAGCTCAACTTGGGCTTGGTCAAGAGAAAATAACAATGATGCCACCTCCTTTTCTAGATCCAATAAATGGGCTTTGTATGGATCAATTCTACTAGATGAGTCCATCTCTTCCTTTGTCTGATTAAATTGGATTTGTTAAAGCCATATATTTATACTAATCATGTGATCACCGTCCAATGGCTATATTAGAAACGGTCACAATTCTTAATGGTATTTTGAAATCCAAAATCATAAAACCAAAGAAGTGCATATTTTATATAACCATTTTACATAATAAGACATTTAATTAGATTAAGAGGAATTTTCATTAATAAAAGTTTGGTTTGTTACAATCTTCCCCCCTTAAGAAATTTCACCCTCGAAATTTCCTTTTCCCACACTAAAACAGATGTGGGTAACTATACTTCATTACTTCCTCATATTCCCACGTTTCTTCTTCAAACTTTTTGTTTCTCCAAAACACTTTTATGAGGGGCATTGTCTTATTTCATAGAACTTTTTCCCTATGATCTAAGATCTTCACCTGATTATATTCATAGGATAGGTAATTCTCAAATGGTACCACCTATGGATTGATTACATGTGATGGTTCAGGTATTTACTTCCTCAAGAGTGATACACGGAATACATAATGTACTTGAGATAATTTTGGTGGGAGTGCTAGTCGATAGTCCACTGCTCTAATGCAATCAAGGATCTCAAAAGGGCCGATGTACCTTGGACTAAGATTTCCCTTCTTCCCAAATCTCATAACTCTTTTCCACAGTGATATATAGAGGAATAACATGTCTCTAACATCAAACTCTAAGTCTCATCGACGATTATTAGCATAGATATTTTGTCGACTCTGAGAAAATTTAATGTGATGTTGGAAGTTCTTAACCTTCTCCACCATTTCTTCGACCATTTCTAGACCTAGGAGTTTTTTCTCCCCAACTTCATGCCAACAAGTTGGTGTTCTTCACCTCTTCTCATACAGGGTTTTATAGGGATCCATTTGGATTCTTGAGTGGAAACTGTTGTTGTAAGAGAACTCAACTAGAGGAATATGTTAATCTCATCCTCCTTTGAAGTCCATTGAGCATGCTCTCAACATTCCCTCAAGTTTTTGGATAGTCCACTCATATTGGCCATCAGTTTTAGGATGATAAATCGTACTAAAGTTCATCTTAGTACCCAGATCATGTTGAAGACTCTTCAAAAATATAGAGGTGAATTTTGGATCTCGATCGGATACAATAGATAGTGGTACTCTATAAAGCCTTACCACATCTCTGATGTATATCTGTGCCAGTTGATACAATGATAAATCCTCTCGAATCTCAATGAAGTGTGTAGTATTTGTAAGACGATACACAAAAACCCAGATAACATTGTTTCCTTTGGATGTCTTCAGAAGTCCGGTGACAAAGTCCATGGTGATCTTCTCCCATTTCCATGCTGGTATGGGTAATGGTTGCATCATCCCCTTAAACTTCTTCCTCTCAGCCTTCACTTGCTGACATATTAGGAACTTTGATGTATACTCAGTTATATTATTCTTCATGTTATCCCACCAATAATTCTCTTGGAGATCTCGATACATCTTTGTGTTTCCTGGGTGAATGGAGAAATTCGAACTATGCGCATCATCCAAAAGTTTTTTCTTTAACTCCATATTTGATGGAACACATAGTCTTGTCCCAAATATCACAATTCCTTCTTCATTAACATTTAACTCTAAGATTTATCTTTACTGGTAGTTTCCACTTTCTTCTAAATTCCCACATCATCCTTTTGAGAATCCTTTAACCTTTCCAAAAGATATGGTTGCGAAATCATTTGTGAAAGGATTGATTATGTTCCCTTCTTTATGATTCCCATGTACATATTCATCAAATCTAAGAAGATTGGATCCTTTTCAATTATCATCAATGATAGAATCACTGGGTCCTTTCTACTTAGAGCATCTTTCACCTTGTTCGCTTTCCCAGGGTAGTAATGTATTGATCAGTCATAGTATTTGATTAGCTCTAACCATATTCGTTGGCACATATTCAACTCTTTCTTTGTGAATATATACTTGAGGATTTTTTGATCCGTATATATTTCACACTTCTTACCAAAGAGGTAATGTCACTAGATTTTTAAATTGAATATCACTACATCCAACTCCAGATCATGTGTTGGATATTTTTACTCATGAACTTTAAATTTCCTTGAATCATAGGCAATGAATTTTTCATTTTTCATCAACACACAGCCTAGACCCTTCTTCGAAGTATCACTAAATACCACAAAAAAATCTTCACGTGTGGGTAATGTGAGCACGGGTATAGTGATAAGCCTCCTTTTCAACTCCTTGAATCTCTCTTCACATTCATCACTCTAAGAAAACTTTACTCCCTTCCTATTTATCTTAGTAATAGGGTTAGACAATCGTGAGAAGTTTCTCAAAAATAGGAGATAATATCCAGCTAACCCTAGGAAGCTATGGATATCTATTACCGATGTTGGCCTCGGACATCCCTTAATTGTAGCTCTCTTGGATGGATCCATAGATATCCCATTTCTTGTGATGATATGACCCAATAATGATACCTCCTTCAACCATAACTCACACTTTTTTTACTTTGAATAGAGTTTATCCTTTCACAAGGTCTCCAGTACAGTTCTTAGATACTCCTCATGCTCCCCTTTGGTTTTGGAGTATATTAGAATATCGTCTATAAAGACTACCACAAATTTTTAAAGGTAATATCTAAATACTCTATTCATCAATTCCATGAAGATTTCTGGAGCATTAGTGAGTTCTGAAGGCATTAATATGAATTCATAGTGCCCGTATCTTATACGAAAAGAAGTCTTGGGGATATCTTCCTTCTTCACCCTTAATTAGTAATATCCTGACCACAAATCCACCTTGGAGAAGTATTTTGCTCCACGTAGATGATCTAACAAGTCATAAATTTGGGACAGAGGATACTTTTTCTTTATCGTAATTTTTTTAAGCTCACGATAATCGATGCAAAGGAACATTGACCCATCCTTCTTCTTTACAAAGAGGACTGGTGTACCCCATAGTGAAGCACTTGGGCATATAAACCCTTTATCCATATTCTCATGTAGTTGTTTCTTCAACTCCTCAAGATCCACAATAGCCATTCTACATGGTTTCTTGGATATTGGAAATGACCCAGGTATAAGATCAATTGAGAATTAAACATCTCTTCTATAAGGAAGACCAAGAAATTCCTTGGGAAACACTTCAGCGAATTCCCTCACAATAGGAATGTCTTCAAGGATGGTTTCTTCCTTATAATCAATAATCTAATCCAGATACCCATTCTCATAGGGTAGTAATATCCATGCTTGAGATGATGGTACTAAATAAGATTCATCCTCCTCCTTGCACTTTTACAGAATCGAGGGGTCTATTCACCATATGGTGAGTGATTTACCTCTCACAACAATTAATGTTGGCTCTATACAAGGAAATCCAATCCATGTCAGGAATTGCAACAAATTCCACCAAAGGGAGCATGATGAGGTTCTCTAGGAAGTTTAATCCACAAATTATGATAGGGGAGGAGTTATATTCATGGGATGCAATGATTACCCCATTTGTCTTACCCACCGACATCTTTACTTCCATAATTTGTGGTGGTGTTGAGATTTTTTTACTAAACTTTTTGGATATAAAAGAATGCATAGAACAAGAATCAAAAATTATTTTCTCTATTCTTGAATTAATAACTAGCATACCTATCACCACTTCGTTTTCAGGATTCAATTCGGTGGTAGTGATGGAAAAATCTCACCCTTACTACCTTGGAGGTTATTGGTTGCCTCCGAAAACCCTTGGCTTAGGGAACTAGTTTGCAAAGTTCTCTGGTTCTTTACAGTTAAAGCAATTAAAAATGAGTTGAGGGTCTAGTGGAGTGTTACTCTCCTATGTCGCAGCCATGGGTTTTTCTTGCCGACAGTTAATAGTCAGGTGCCCCTCTCTTACACACCTAAAGCATTTCCACATCCCCTTCAGGAAATTTCTAAGGTGGTTCTTTCCGTACCTTTGGCAAGTGGGGTGATGGATTTTCTTAGCACCATTGGATTTATCCATTGGACCGCCATAATTAAAGTCCATCTTACGCTTCTTATCCCCATGATACCCCTGAGATTCATCGATCTCCATTTCGAATTTGAGGGCACATCTTACAATTTCCTCATATCTATCAAATTCAAGGATCTCTAGGGCTTTCTGTAGGCTAGGTTTTAACCCACCAAAGAAGTAGTGTACCTTTCATTCGGGGGTAACAACAAAGCTGAAGTTATATCGTGCAAGCCTTGTGAATTTTTCCTTGTATTCTTCGATGAATTCTTCATCTTTTTTCTTGAGGACAATGAAGTCCCTTTCCATCTTAATTTAGAGGGTGTGAGGAAAATATTTTTCAAAAAATATTTTCCAGAAATCATTCCATTCCAACGCATCGATCTCCTCCTCAGGCTTAGTATTTTTTATCAATGTCCACTATTGATCAGATTCACCCTCCATACAAGTATAAACTAGAATAACCTTCTCTTTTTTGTAACATTGAAGGATAGAGAATATCTTTTCAATGGAGTTGATCCATTATTCTGAAATTGAGGGATTGGATGATCCATTAAAAGTAGGAGGAATCTATCTCATGAATCTCTCAATTGTGACTTGTTATTTCTTAGGGGGGTTTGAATGCTTTTCTTGACCCATGTTTCTATTCAAAACTTGAGTTATCTAAGAGAGTATCATGAAAAAGTTTTCGATTCCCACTCCCATTGGATTGGGTATCTCATTAGAATAGTCATCGCATTGATCTTCGCACCAGTTGTTAGCCCAAGTCCTCCTACTACCATCCATTGGCTGAAATAAAATTAAATTTAGGGGTAACACATAAAGGTTAATCCAAAGAAAAAAATGGAAGACCTATAAATTACTTTTATTTCCTTAACTTATGAATTTATAGG
Source organism: Viscum album (assembly GCA_963277665.1). Classification (NCBI taxonomy): domain Eukaryota; kingdom Viridiplantae; phylum Streptophyta; class Magnoliopsida; order Santalales; family Viscaceae; genus Viscum; species Viscum album. Next base: position 212,481,823 of record OY728123.1, read on the forward strand.
CTTTAATATATGTTACCCATGATCTAATTCCCAACATATATTCTTAGGAGAATTTTTTTATTCCCTTAACAATGGTTCATACTAAGATTTTGAATTTACCAAAGAATATCCCCCATGACTTTCATAACTAAGAGTGTAGCAAGGCCCGTTGTTGTGCACCAGTTCCCATTTAAGTCTAGCTTAAAGTTGTGTTTTCAGGTTTTACCCCTAGATACATTTGTGCCAGAGCCACCTCTACCTGCTCATATCTATACAGGGATGTATTTTCTTGATAAACCACTTACTCATTACTCACCAAAATTTAGGGATGTTTTTATTATGCTTATTCTTATCCCTAAGTCTTTCACTAGGGTTTTCTAATCCTAATCCCAAAAATAACTAAACCTATCCTCTAATAACAACTATAAAAAACTTGCTCTTTATTACACACTTAAATATAATTTATTATATAAAACTCTTCACTTGATACAACATAGAATATTGACTGGTCTAGTGTCTTTGGGGCTTAGGAACATTACATAACAACTTAGAACATAAAACATCTTTATTGAAAAATTATTTTACATGACCACAACATTCCTTCGTACTTAGCATTGCATTGGATAACCTGATAAAATTCATAAGAAAAGGGTGAGATATAAATCCCAGTAAGGGAGTAAACAATTAATAACATGAAGAATACAATACATGTTAGGAAATAAGAATATCAATGGAGCATAAGAGAAACATGAACATAAAGTCAAGATATAGCAAGATTATTATAACTTGGAAATGTGGCAACAACATTTAACATGATATTAGAATGATCTAAGGATAATTGAACATGAATAATGAGTAAACCCTCATTTCACTTTACATATCATGATATTAATTTTTACTCAATTCATTGGAGCGCTATCAGGGCGCACCCTTCTTAATCATTTCATTTCAAGCATAAGTGTCCCACATGGATCATACAACATGGATTCATTAATCAACATAATTTATTCCATGATAAAGGAATTTGGAATTAATACATGAAAATATATAATAAATAAGTAAATATTCATAAAGTTGAATACCCTTGATAGAGAAATGGGCATGGTATTCACTACACGATGACTTTGACTTGGAAAATCACGGTGCAATTTTGACAGCATAACGGCGTGAAATAAAAATGGTTGATGAGAGATAAATGGGTGTATAATCATATGTAAATGAAATGGAAAGTAAGGGGGTTATATATATACATTTACCAACAAATGTAATGGAATTTAGATTAATAATAAAAAATAATTTCTTAGATGTGAATGAGAAGAGAGAAATTCCTTACAGAATTTCGGCATGGTAACGGGTGTACATGGGAGGCATTAATGAGAGAGAAAGAGGTCTATAGTAATTTAAAACATAAGGAGGGAAGTATGGGGGAGGTTATAAATCATACCCCAACATTTTTAATTTAAATAAAAAGGGTATAACAACTTAAATAAATTTGGACAAAAATGAGAAGGGAAGAAATCCCTTACTTGGAAGTGTGGTCACAAAGGCTTGGGAGAGTCTTGATAGAGGATTATTGGGAGCTTGGGGAAACTTGGGAGGATTCTAGAGATATTAGGTCAAGTTTTGGTATATCTCCAAAGTCTTTTAGTGAAGAGTAAGTGGGATCTTTGGTGGGTTTATATTGGAAAAGATAGGTAATTCTTTATTATTTAGGTTTTGTCCACCACACATTAAACTAATAAAAACCACAAACCAACCCATGGTTTTTGCCTATGGTTTTTTCCAAAGGGGAGTGTAAAACATTATTTTATAAGTAAAATGGCCTAAATTCTTAAAATATTAGGATTTCTTATGTGGAGGTGAGTCACACTCTCAAGGAAATCAATTTAAAAAGCTAAAATGTTTTATAAGTATTGGAGGGTCCACTAAGGATTTTTAAAATAAATAAAAAAACCAAAAAACACATTATTTTAATAGTAAAACATATATTGGTCAAACACCCCATTTATATTATTTTATTAAATCACTATCGGGTCATTATGATTTCATAAAACACATTATATATTTAAACAGTATTTAATTTTTACCCAAAAATTTGATTGTCTCGGAAAATTATGAAAAAATCACCGTTGGATAATTTTGACATCCAGATTCCAAAAATAATATTCATTTTATGTAAATAATTTTCTAAATATGTGAATTTTTAATTTTAAAATAAAACCAACATTTATAAAAAATTCATGGGTATAGACAAAAACAACTTTCAAGCCTTAATAAAAATTACAATTGTATTCATAAAAATTATACAATAATTTATATTTAATAAAAAGTAATTTTAGTAATAATATTTTATTAAAATATTATTTAATTCAAAAATCCATTAATTCATCAAAATATATTTCTTAATTGAATATTAACTAAAAATACTATTTGTGTTTTAAAAACTATTTACAAATTAACAATAATAAAATGAATGTATATTATTTATACACAATAATGTACATAATCATAGTATTGTTAAGTAACCCCTTATAACACCTGCATAAGACCAAAGGGTAATGTGTGTGATGGTGACAAACTTTTGGGGTGGCTCGGATAACATCGCTCGAGTGGTAATCTCTATCAACTTCCACCTATATCGTAGGCGGTTCTGTTCAAGCTTAACAGTTGAAGATGAGCTTGGGATTGGTCATGATCAAAGACCAATGATACCACATCCTTTATGAGCTCTAACAAATGGGATTCCTACTGATCAATTCTACTGGATGAGGCCATCACTTCCTTTGTGTGAGTAAATTGGATTTGTGAAAGCCTTATATTTATATTAATCATGTGATCACTTTTCAAAGGCTATATTAGAAATAGTCACAATTATTAATGGTATTTTGAAATCCAAAATCCTAAAACCAAGTAAGTGTATATGTTATATAACCATTTTACATAATAATACATTTAATTAAATCAAGAGGAATTTTCATTAATAAAATTTCGGGTCGTTACAACTCATCAATTGGCATGGATCAATTTGAAGCGTTGTATGGGAGAACATGTTATTCTTCATTGTGCTAGATGTAGGTTGAGGAGTCAATATTTCTTGATTATAATGTGGTGCAAATCATGACTAAGAAGGTCTAATTTTTCATATAGATTGTGAGGGTGGCGTAGGACCATCATAATACCTATTTTGATCATAGGTAGAGGCCCATAGAGTTTGAGGTGAGAGACCATGTGTTCTTAAGGGTGTCACCTTGATGTGGGTAGTGGAGGTTTAGAAGGGGAAGTAATATTTCTCCCTGATTTTTTGGGACCTTTGAGGTGTTGGGTATAGTTATCAAGGTGGTGTATCAGTTGTAAATGCCACTGTAGCAATAGAGGATCTACAACATCTTTCATGTGTCTTAGATTCATCTATATCTTCATGATGACTCTCACACCATCGACTGGGGAGAGTTGGATACTGAGGATGATGTGACTTTCATGGAGCAGCTAGCAAAGATCCAAGATCTTCAAGATAATGTTCTGTATGTATGAACCATTTCCTTGGTTTTTTTGTTTTGGAGGCATGGTGTCCTGTAGGAGAGTATTATGAGTGAGAGACACATATGCATTCTCGGTACCTAGAGCTGTTTTGAGTTTTTCCTTGCTTTTTTTTCTAGATGATGTGATGTTTGGATATTTTTATTCTATGAGATGTGATTTTTATTGATGGTGTAATTTGTGATAATTAAATATATAAATATAGGAGGACTAGATTCCTAATCAAGATACTTTATACTTTGAAATGATTAAAACCATGTGGGTAAGTTAGTTTCACCCAAAGTGTATAATATCTTGACATTGAATATGGGATTCCATGATTTTTTTTGCTTGGTGAAATTATTGTGTTGGTTGTGTCAGTGGTTAGTTTGGGCTATATGGAGGTTGAGATGGTCGTGTGGATGGTTGTGAGAAAATAAGGTGGCTAGTGGGTGTTTCCAGATAATGTGGTGTTATGCTCAGTGAGAGGTGGCGTTGTGGTTGTGTGGTGTTTTTGTGGGAGTTTTGGGTTGGTGTGTTCAGTTGGTGGTAGTGTTGTGGTATAATGATATCCTTGAGAGGTAGGTTACATAGTGATTTTTTGAACCACTTTATATTCATTGGTATTGGTTTTGATTCTTGGGGATAATAATTACTTGAGAGGTATCTAATGTAATAGTTTGTGCCTTATCGGCCAGTTACTTTTCTAGTTTTGTGGTTGGAATGTTATTGGAGGAGGTACCTAAGGGTCTAGAGGAGTTAGAGATATATTTATACAAAAATGGGTAGTTTATGGTGTGAAAGTGTAATTTATGTTGTATGTTTGTGGTTTGCGTCTTATCAAGATAGTGGTTTACGGCTTTTGTTCAATAAGGGGATGTCGTGTAAAATGTGTTTACAATGTAAGAAATGGTTTTACACCATAAGTTTATTCTAGCTGAGTCACTATTAAAATCAGTGAAACTACCAAAGTTTTGGATTTTACGCCATAAAATGGTTTACAGTTTCAGTTTTTTAGAGCCCGTGAGTTTTACACCATAAATGTGGGATTTACACCATAAATTAGGTGACTTCAAAGTTGTTTATATGACTTATTTTAGCCAATTTTTTATTCATTCAGGCATTTACTCCCTCTAACATTTTTTGGATGAACCCTATCTGATTTTGGGAGACCTTAAAGACTGTATTCCCTTTCCTTGATCCTTTGGTTGCAGTGTTAGAGTTTTGGTGATTCACAATGAGTTTTTCTCTAATCTCCATTATTTTCCTTATGTTCTTCTTCAGGTTTCACTTGGGAATTGCAGTTTTGATCCGTGTGTGTGTTGGGTTGAGTTTTTTATAACCTTTTGGTGTGGTTCAGGGTGATTTGTGGTTTTTTATATGGTTGAGGTTTCTGAATATTTCTTATTCTCCCTACAGTGCATAGTGAGATATTAAAGCTTCCTTGAGGTAGGGGATCCTTATTCTCTCCATTAGACATGTTTATTTTAGATATTACACGATTTTTCTTTCCTTTAGGGGGATATTAAGGGTTTTCATAATAAATATTATTAATTAACATAACTAAAAATGATGGGTATGGGGAAGATATCACATTTTTTACTATTTTGATATTTATTATTTATGATATTGTGGATGTTGTTGTGAATACTAAAAATAACAACTATTGGGAGCCTTATTTTCACTATAGATGATACGTTCTAAGACCCTTGTTGTGTTGTTGAGTGATCTCACCTTGAGTAAAACGGTAATGAATGTTTGTCTAGATAATAAATTAGTTTCTCATAGAAATATATTTTTTGTGATAATGTCCATGATAAATAAAGAATTAATGTAATGAAATACCTTGAATAAATTGTGGAAGTAGGGATGTGTTCTTGTTGTGTGAGGTTTCTTTATTGTGTTGTCTTGCATGGTTTTGGATATTGTGCGGTGATAGAGGTGATCGGCTGGGAAGTGATATGCATGGGTCTATGATGAAATAGTTTCTTAGCATGGATACAATGTGGGTAATTTTATGGTTGTGTTGTATGATGGTTGTGGTGAGAGATTGTTTTGATGTGTGGTGGTGATATTTCTTGGTTGATGTGGTTCAATGGCGATGGTGGATGTGCGGTGTTGAGGTAATGGTTATATGTTGGGACAGTTTCTATGTGGTGTGGTTGTGTTATTTACCTAGTTATAAATAGAATAGATGATTATTCTGAATGAAATGAATAAAATAATGGGTTGATAAATAAATATGAATGGGTTGGAAATTGATATGTGGTGGATGGATTAAATGATATGAGTAAATGAATAGGTTGTGAGAATGTTAATGAAGTGGCTTCATAAATGAAAAGTTAGTAGAAACCTGATATATCTGGAAAGTGTTGAACTTTTAAATGAAAGAGGGAAATGCTTTGTGGTTGTTTGTGGTGGTGATGTAGTGTGTTGCGTATAGTGGTGGAAGTGGTTGTGATGGTTGATGTGTGGTGTGGTGGTGGTGATACGGTGTGCACTTGTGTATTTTTTAACTCATAAGTTGGGTATTTTGTGATATATATATATATATATATATATATTCTATGTTATTTATATATGTACCCTAATCGAGCTGTATAACCTTAACAATGCTCAAAGGTTCTTAGTTCTAGGTGTTCTCCCCAACATCCAGGATGGTGGTGATATGGATGGCTAGCTAGCCCCTCTTCCCCGCTCTTCCTTCAGCATCAGTGATGATATGAGTTGATGTTGGATATTACCCAGCAGTGTGGCCCCAGGTGTTTTTAGGAGAGGTGCGATGTGATGAGACATTGATGAGATTTTATGGATCAGGTATCTTCAAGTGAAAAGTGGTGTGGTGATGCCTAATTATAGCATAGTATGTTAGACCTCATGAGGGAGGGGTCGGTAGGGATGTTTCCTGACCCACATTAGATATGGACCAGGTGTCTTCGAGTGAGATATGATATTATGTGGTTAAATTTGATATGTGTAGAAGGGATTGGAGCATAGAACTTCTGACATTGGTGCATGAGAGTGGAAAATCAGTGGAATGGGGTTATGGGGAACCTTGATTTATTATGTTCTTGATATTATGTTACTAAATTGGATGTGTGATTTGGTGAGAGATCCATGATGAGGCTGGGATTGGATAGTATACCTGTTTAGTTGTTTTTTGTTTCTACTATTTGTTCACTGGTGTATTAGTATTCTATGTTCACATGTTCACTTGAGACCTTGGGTATGATCCTATTGAGTATACTTTCATGTTTACCCTATATGTTTAAATAATTTTTCAGGTTTCTAGGAGGAGTTTGGGGACTGAGTGGGACATTACTATCTTAGAATTTGGATATGTTGTTGATTCATTATTATAGGTCTTTTCAATTGGTATTTTCTTTAGAGAATTTTATATGTATAGGTTATTTTGATCATGCATTGTCGGATGGATTTTGGTTTAATTTTATATATATGTTCTGGATTTTTTTATCCTATCTCATGATCCTATTTTATTTATAGAGGATAATTTATCCCGTATGTGATATTTTTAAACCCTCAATTCTAAGCACCAACCCAAGGCCTACTGGAGGTAAGACTCAGGGGTAATTATCTATCTTTATTCATTGTGGTATCTTTGGAGGGTGTGGGTAATGATATCACCTCACCCCTACCCCTTTTTTGGTTGTTCATTTGATTTTTTTTTGGCAATAAATTAGTATCAAATGGAAGGTTTGATCAAAACTAGATCTAATTTACTTTTAATCTTATTTCTATTTCTCACAATGATAACCAGGAAGTTTGATAGTATGATTTTTGTTTATAACACCATATTTTCCTTATAGAGAGTTAAAATGTGGGTTCTTCTCACATAGGTGGATCTAGATGATGTATTTTTAGGATTCAAAAATATTTATAATTCATTGACCATGGAGGAAAATCAATACAATGAATGTAAGGATCTCCCAAAAATCAAATTGCATCTATCAATTCAAATTTTATAGGATTTTTTTAAAGAGAAAACAGATGTTGTGTTATGGATGAAATTAGATAATCTTTGTATAACGAAGATTCTTACTAGAAATTTTAATCTGAAGAAATGGTTATAATCCCATCATATGCCTGAAGGTAAATATATTGTAGATCATTTAGCATTTTTTAAAGAAATTTTTTTTTGGTCTATAAAATATGGAGGTGAGATTTAATGATAAATATTTGTATTTAATTTTGTTATGCTCTTTGTAAAGACCCAAACTTCTCATACATAAATATTTCATCTTGATATAATAATAATCATTACATAACATAATGATCCACACAAAAAACATTTAGCTCTAGTTCCTTTGGAAACTTAGACACATAAACAACGGGTCCATATGTGAGCTACATTATCTTCCACTGCATTATTCATAAATAGCATCCATATTAGACTTATTATACATAATAACTTCCATCATAACACTACTATAAATTGGGGTTACATCCTCACCTATGTAAGTATGTCCTAATAACTCTCTTACCCTCATGATCTCTCCTCCCAATGACCCTCCTCCCCCAACACTGCCACCCAACCTCCCATGATCCTCCTCCTCCAATATAGTCACACAACCTTCCCCATGATCCTCCTCCTCCAATGAAGCCATCCCACCTCCCTACCAACACTACTCTAAGGTAGCCTCTCCACCTACTCCTCCAATGTGCCTCTAACATGGCCACCCCACCTCCCCGTGATCATCCTCCTCCTCATAGATCTCATCCAGTCACACATCCAGAATATGATTAACCATCGATGTCATTTTTTGAATGTTTTTAGGGTTTTCAGTTTTTGGTTTGAAAAAATTCATTCTTACTCTCCTTCACTGCATAGTGTCTCCCTGATCTACAACCTAGGATTCAATTCAGGATTTCTCCTAAATCAATCCACTTCCAAAAATTTTGGACCTCGCTTTCTATTCAACCTCGCAACCGCTGGATGAATCTCATCAATTTCCTACATTATGTTCTCCTTTTAATAATCCAACTTTTGTTAACAATGTTTTAAACCATTTTTATTCTAATTTTTCTAAGCTTAATAAGTTAAATGTTTTCCCTCTAAACTATTACTCCTATTTTTCTCATTCTACTCTAATTTTTCTCATTCTAGTCAGTTATTTCATTGTTGAGAAAATTTTTTGTGGTACTCGAGTAGACTTCCTATGGAGACATACTTTACTAAAATTAATCAAACTTTCCTATTATCTATTTTTTTATTGACTCTACAATTTCCTACATGAAATATTATATCAATTTAATTCTATAGACTTTGAAACCTTGATAAATGAATTATATATAAATCCTGGCATTAAACTGTCCTTAAAAATATATTTTAGGTGTTTCTTTAGGTTTCCTAATTCATGGACTCCTACTATTAATTGTTCCCTCACCACTAGGGATAAATTATTTCATCCTCAATAGTTTTTTTTCATTATGGAGTCATATTGGTAAAAACCATCTTAATTCCAATAAGTTTTTTTTTCCATGAAAAACATCGAAATGTTATTTTTATTGGGAAATTGTTTTAAAAACATCATGTGATATTTATATCTTTTAATTCCCATTCAATTGTATTGGATGATTCTCTAATTGAATGTGACATGTATTTCTTCCTAAAAACTAACTTTTAATTACTTAAAATTTTCAATTTCATGTGACATGTATTTTTTTCAGTTTACTAGGGAATTTATTTATTTTCTTATATATTAAATCTTTAATATGAATTACTAAATGATTTTTATCTCTTATATTTTTTGTGTTTCTTTATTCCATTTTTATACATTTAAGAGTGAATTAGTGACATCACAATTGAATATGATGATACTCTCATGGTCCAAGTTCAAATTTTCAATATGTGGCTCATTAAATATTCAAATTATTCAATAGATGTAGTTACTGTAGACTTAATTCTAATTGAAAATAATGTGTGGTATTGTTCCTCTACTTAAAAAATCTAATTTAACTACAGAAAATCATAATATTTATTTATATATTATATATTATATATATTTTTATACCATAATTGTTACATTCTACCCCTTAATATAATTTATTACTTCTTTTAAAAATACAAATAAATATTATTAAATTCTTCTATATAATTTTTTTTGCTAATTTATATTTTATTTTTAGGAAATAAAGATTTGGGAAACTATAGATGGTAGATAATTAGTTAAAAGGTTTAATAAACCTATTCATAATGTCTTATTCTGTATTATACAAAACTTTAAAATGGAATCCAATTGTTTAAGCTTTTTAGAAACTATGCATCATTGTGAGCTATTTTTAAATTGGATCCCCCATGTTCGGTCCAGCAATGTAAAATTTCCATAATCTGGGTTTGATTTCATTTATTTTGATGATATAATTAGAAATAGAGTTTCTGAATACCACTTGATAGGTTAGTTACAATCACTTATATATCTACTTTTTCATGAATAAATAATTTCTACATTATTATTCCAAACTCTATGAAATTTACTACAGGTTTTTCACTGTATTTACAAACCTTAACAAATAGTTGCCTTTGGAATTGAAATATTTGAATATAAGTCAATGAATATCCCCTATTCAATTTAAGTTATGAGTTACTCAATTTTTAGAATTAGAAAAATATATTATGAACTATTTTAAAAGACATCCATATTTCCAAAAAACATCATTAGTTACATTCACTTTAAATTTATTTATAATATTAGTTGTTTAAATTTATTTATTTAAGTGATATAATAAATATATAATCTTTAATGTCTTCCATATTAACTAATTTGAACAACTATTCTATTTTTTCCATTTTCAGTAAAACAAAATCCTACTAACATCCATGTTTTTTTATTTCAAAATCTTTTGTATATGTTTTGCATAAACTTCATAAGAAAAATTGATTTATGTCAGATGTAATTTTTTAGATGTATTCCAAAAATATTATTGGATATCTGAAACATTATCAACTTATGTGACCTTATGGAAACTCTAGTATTTGAATGGAAATTTTGATGCATGATGAAACATTATTCTTCTTTTAAATTATATTTAGGTTGAAATTAATTTAAATTCATTTTACATATATTTTATAATCATACTATTAATTTGTTTCATAAGTTTTGTGATTAATTTTACTCTTTGGGATGAAAACATAAAACAAATGAGTGTATTTCTTATAGAATAACCATATTCATCCAATTTATTGGTGTTTCAACTTGTTAGACCCAAAATATTAGGCAATTATTATTCATCCTTCCTTGATTATTTGACATTTCAATATCTTTAACACATAACATCTAAATATTTTCTCTATGATTTTAAGTTGGTTATATTATTTTTATTAACATCATTAATTCTATAAAAATTTTGATCAATCACAACATTCATATTATGGATACCTTAAAAAAAGGTTTGAATACAAAATTACAATAGCATTAGCATAATTACACATTCATTGCTTACACTAAAAACATTACACTATAGGTTCTTGAAATAGCAGTTATTCATATATAAATTATTACAATAGCATTAATTAAATTATGTAATATTGATCTAAGTTCTCTATATATGGATCAAGTCTGCACCCCCATCCTTTTTGACAAACCTAACCATTTTTTATTTAAAATTGTACTTGGAATTTTTGGGGGACTATCTCCATATTTTATCCCACATTTCTAAGAAATACTTAACATGTTTATAGAGAAACAAATCACAGTGAAACACTATACATGGAGGCATAATTCTTAGTAAAAATTAGATCCAAAAATCAAGGGATCAATAGTGATAATGAAATGACCATTATTTAAGAAGCTGAGTGATAACCTGGGGCCAATGATATTATTCACACTAGGAAAATGTTAAATGATAAATCTTCCTTTCTACCACTAGGTAAAAAAACTAATATTTATTTTTTCTGAAAAAATAATAATTTAACAAAACTAATATTTATTTTTTCCTTATAAAGTTAAATCATATTTAATGGAATAATTTGAACTATTGATATTTTATTATGTATTTAGTATACTTCTTTTAGTTTTAAACTAACCTTCATTTTATGTTTGAATTTAATTTACTTAGTTGATAGTTTAATTATATTTAATCTTGATTTTATCTTTGTATTCAGCGATAGCTAAACATTTAGATAATCTCTCAATAGGAAATAGAGTTATTTCCATGAAGTTCGGTAAATGTAATTATTATTTTTATCTTTTTTTTATTAAATATAAAAACATTATTCTCTAATATTTTGTTATTATTGTGAGAATTTATTACCTATGAATTGGTTATAATTATTATCCTTCCATTTTTATATTTATATAACTTTACATCAATAGATTCCAGTTATTTTTTGTATTTACTTTTACATTCTACCAATGGTATAACACAAAAGGTGAATGATACATCTCCCCAATTAAAACAATTTAAATTAATTAATAGTCGTTATAAACCTGATATTACAACACATGTCCTCTCCATGGTGAAAAAGTTATCACCCTAGGTATTGATCCCACCAACATGATCCCTCATGTGGAAACATAGTCCCAATATATACCAAACCTAGAACACATGAATAAAGCTCATCCATATGTGGAAGGAAGAGGGGTTGGGGGAGTTGGACTCCACTGCATTAAGCACCAACTAGCAAGATGGAACCCTAAGCAGGGTTCCAAAAAACCAGGGAATTCCCTATTTCCTCAATTTGAACAATTAAACAAGATAACACTAGAACATTGGTGGATGCATCCAATATTTTGGTGGCAAGGATAGTTGTGTAACACCACAATACATTGAACCATAACTCTATTGGACTACCATTATGGTTTTTGTGGCCACTTTCCACCTTCCAATAAATTTGTCTCCCTCCACCAATAACAAAAACCATTGGTTGGGTTTTACTAAACCAAAACCAACTTGAGAACACCCACATAATCCTAAAAAATATATCTAGAAGATACTTCTATCATATTGAAGCCTAAAGTGTTTACTCACCCATCCACAAGAATGGTGAAAATATGACCCACTTCACAGTTCACTAATGCTAAAATTACATGGGTTATCATAACTTCCACATCATGATACTTCTCATCCATGAGAATTTTCCATGCACAAATCCATTTAAAAATTTCATCTACTAATATCATATGTACATTGAAACCTCCAAATCACTCGATGTTTTTGTCATGTTGTTACCACATCCAAACTAGTGAAATACCCAAAAACCATGAAACCTCCCTCTTTCCACTTCATAAATACTAGTTATCATCTGAATTATGTGAGTTTATCCACATCTATTCTATTGTTATTAATTGAATGTGAAATGTTCTAGATATTATTTTATTCTCTCAACTGCCTATAAAAACCTAATAGCTCACACATCACAATGTCGACTAACTCCACCATCACTATAATTATTTCCATTCATGATTGAATTTATGTATTTATAAATTTTTAATTTCATACACCAATATTTTATGTCACTGGTCTAAATCGGTTTATCTCCCACTTGGTGACTCATCGAGCTATCTCTCAACTATTATCATCTAAAACATTCTCCTCATGCCAAGGACTATGCACACCTCATGAAGCTTCACACCAAGGAATGTACATCATGGTATTCAATTACCCACAAAATTAGCTAGGTCCTTCATTCAAATTTGAATGAGATATCAATTATATATTCCGATTGATAATGTACCCATTTATACAGATATGTGGTAGACTATTTTAAGCAATGATGTAATTTCCAAAACCAAAAAAAATCTATATTTTAAATTACATATAAACTTGCAGCATAGTCCTACTTCATCTTCAAAATGATTTTCTCTTCACATAATTTATCGAGTTATTAATCATATTTTATTATTAATAAAACACTTTTCTATTGATATGCCTCATCCTATGTCAAGAAATATTAAGATAATAAATCTTACAAATATTCCCTTGAATTTCCTATATACTTACATATTTCACAATGAAAATTAACCTTATTAATTTCCCTAATGATCCTTACAAAATCAGTGAAATAGACTAATAAAATGCCCCAATAAACTGTATGAAGTCGGGGGAAACATCCTTATAAAATTATGAAATCAACCTTATAAATTCATTGGAAAGGAAAATTGATCCTCTGATCAACATTATTAAATCTATGATGTAACTAATAATTTAGATGTGGGGAAATTCATAAACCTATAGAACATTAAGATCAACCATTATACTCCAGAATTTCTCCATCATGCCACCAAACCTCACATTATATGACTTTATCTGGACATTGTGAGTTGTTCTGGAATTGCTTCACAAAACATATTACCAAACACAAATTAAAACCACTCATGGGGTTATTTTTTCAATAATATCTCCCTTTAACATTGATGAAAACTACAAAATAGATTAACCACTTCTTTATTCAAAAACATTAGAAACAACAGATATGATCAAAACCCCAATTTTAGCCTCTTGCCTATAAATAGTGCATCAATGATTCAAAAAACATCAAATTTATGCCCACATAAGTCAATATTTATGTGATAAACAAGATTTACATGGATTCTAATTATTTAGTGTTAATTCATATAAAATAGTTCAACTATTTTATTTTATATGCACATTTTTATTGATTTCAGTGTATGATTGAGGATGAATTGCTTCCATTCACAAGAATAAGAATGAGGATATTATTGAAAGAGTAAATATTATACCTGATAGTATGTAATAATTTATTTTATCTATCATTTAATTATATATTAAAAAATTATCCATATATATTCCTTTCACTTTATATTTCTGTTTAATTATTGATGTTTTAGTGATTTTATTTTAAATTTTTTTCATGTAAATGTGAGTTTATATGTTAATTTTATTGAATTGTTTCAGATTACATGGTAATATTTTTTAAAAATTTCATATGTTAAAAATATAGATCTTCTGAAATCATCCCCAAGCTAAAGGTGAGCTCTTAGACTTTGGGGATCTTTCTCATAATGAAAAAATTGATGCTTTAAACTCTGATTATTATTTGGTGATTCATCATTATTATAATTATTTTAACATTATAAATAGTGATAATGAAGTGACCATCATTGAAGATACTGAGTAATGACCAGGGGATAATGATATTCTTCACACTGGGAAAATGTAAAATGTTACATATTCCTTTTTACCTCCAGGTAACAAAACTAATATTAATTTTTTCTAAAAATAATAAGAAATTTAATAAAAATAATATAGATTTTTTCCTTATCTAGTTAAATCATATTTGATGAAATACTTTGAATTTTTGTGTATACTGGTCAGAGTGTAGTACTCAAGATGGGTTAAATTGAGTATCTATAAAAATTTCTATTTAAAAAGTATTCTTAAAAGGGTTCCCCAATAAATTTAAATACAGCCCGGTCAATCAAGGTTATACAGTTATGAAAGTTTGACTGTTTAAATAACTTCTTAGAATATTGATTAATTCTCAGTAATCTTAATATGAGTTATTAATATTACTTTTGAAGTTATTATAATAATGAAAAACAATTATAACTTCTTTACAAGATTAACTATCAAAGTAAATTTAGTGATTTATGAATTAAACAGTAAAACAGAGACAACTAAAATTAAAAAACATAGCAGATATAAAACAAGTGGTTCAGTCTCAAGCTGAGACCTAATCCACTCCACTTGGTGATCACCTACCACCAATCAGTTTATATAAATAAACTTTATCCACACCCTAGATCGGGGTTAACAATAGTACACAAGACTATCCAGGTCACACGACCTCTTCTACAGTTCTTCATGGGTATGAACTAACAGTTTACACACAACCTCCTCCACACTTATCCTTGGGAATACACAAGTGTGGAAAGATGTAAGAGAAAGGATATCTTGTATCCTTCAGTTTGATTCAGGGTACAATGCTTGTTTTTATACAGACACACACACTGTTAGAAATATAAAAGTAATACACAATAGAGCAGAAATGATGAGATAGGGTTATAAGTTCTCTGAGTGTTAATCTATGCAGCTTTGGATTTTTGGGATGAAGCAGATGTAGAAATCGAATCCTCTTGTGAAAACAGAGTATCGTAAGTTAGCAAGATCTGGATCGTGTTCTTCATGGAGTTGATAATGCAGAAATGTTATCGACTCTGGGATTATAGTATGCTTTGTGTGTTCTTCAGTTGTGTCGAGTTGCATGTATGCTCATGCTTCTTCGTTATCACGCACACACTTGTTTTTATGTTGTCGCTACAGTCACCACAATCACTCTTTTTTCTTCTGGACACGTTGTTCTTTTTATTCTTGGAATGCATGTGTTGGTGATGATGGTATGCATGTATTATGCACCTCATACCTCGTATTGTCGGGTGATATGTATACAAAGAAACATTAATTATGTCAGTGCATTTAAAATCTTCAAATATGACTCTTAGAAATTAAATTGAAAAATGATAAAAATAGATTAAGAAACGGTGTCACAGTTTGTCTGTAAATGGTGTCTCCATGAAACAGTGTCTCCTTGAAATATTGTTTCCTTATTTTTCTTTGAGCGGTGAGACATCTATGATGTCATGGTTGTATAGATATTAGAAACTAGTAGCACAGATGTGGTGTTAGGATCATGGTGTCTGGTCACGGTGTCTAGATGGTCATGGTGTCTAGATGGTTACAGTGTCTAGATGGTCACGGTTTCTGGATTGTTATGGTGTCTGGGTCTTTTTCCATAAAAGAACAACCAGCGGCAGACTCATGGTTTCTTAGACTTAGCCAAATATCTGTATACAGACTTAAACAGTGATATTCATAGAATGAATTAAACTTAATCATTTATAAGATAATTTCATTATAAATAAAATATTTTACAATAATTATTTAAGTTATAAAGAAACTAATCATATGTATACATGATTTTAGATAGTTTAAATAGGATTAACAAGCTTTACATAATGTATATGATTTGTGATCATTAAAACATGATTAACACATGAGGAGTCCAACAATCTCCCCCTTTATTAATATCACAAATCATGTGAGTGAGATATTTATTCTTAGTTAATGTGTATCTTCTTTAATGTTCATTTAGTGTATATAGAATACATATTTCTCCCCCTTTTGGGATTATCAAAAAGAGTAAATAAGAAGTAGACAATGAAATTACACAATGCATTAGATGGATAAAAGGTGTCATTAAAAACAGCAAGGAACAAGAATATATAAAACATCCCTATCAAAAGATAGTGGTCACTGTTCTTCAGCACAAGCTTGTCTTCACTTTTACCTTGGCAGCAGCATCAGAAGAATAATCCATAGGAGCATAGGTAGAAGTAGAGGAGGGATTGAACTAGTAGACAAAGAAGGTAAAGGGAGTGATTCAAAAATGGAAGGGGCCAAGGTAGGTGCAGTGGAAGACCGAGGAAACTATTGATCAAGGATAACTGGCCTGAAATGACTCAGATCCTGGGAGATAGACATAGATGTGTAGTCAAGGGAAGAGGATGAGAAGGTAGGCAAACCAGATCTCAGGGGTGCAGCTGCAGGAGCGAAAATTATAGTACTCTGGACATGAAGATAAGGCCTCAAAAGCTTGATAAAGTTAGAAATTATCTCACCACCATACTGCATATCTTTCTCAAAGTCATCCTTGTTCTCCATAAACTTATCCAACAAAGGAGTGAAATATTTGAGATTTTGGACTTAAGTTTTGAAATCTTGAGTAACAGGAGGAATCCCCAAATTCTCTATGAGGTACTTGAATTTGTTAGTCATGTCATTCTTAGAGAAAATAATATTAAATTTTAAGTATAACTTCCTAGAAATTTCTTTCTGAGCATCATTTTCAATCTTGGAATGAATTATCACCAAATAAATCACTCTGTAATTGTTCTTGATAACATCAGATAAAGATTCCTTGTCAAACCCACTAAACACATATTGAAGTTCTTCTTTGACAACTGTTCTGAGCAGATCATTGTCTAAAGAAGGTTGAGATGATTTTTTAGAAGTATGAGAAGCAGTGACATCTGAGGTAAGATATTTCAGTTGATTTATAACTTTCTAGTGATAGCCCTTATACTCATCAGTTAACTTGTTATGTCCAATAACAAGCTCACGCATCTCTTGAACAATTTTCTTTTTTCTTTCAGCTACCTTCTTAGCTAAGGAAGTTATATGAGGTTGAATCAGTGAGGCTACTTCATGTGGGTTCTGACTAACATCATCAATAAGATGAGAAATAGGTTTTTTTCTTGAGGTTATCAGTATCTGCATTTCTTTAAGCATACCTCTGAGAGTTTTTACTTCATCACTAAGTTGTTTTTTCTTGACTATGACTTCCTGAATCTCATAAATCATCTTAGATTGAATATTCCACATAATCTTTTCCAATAACAAGGCAGCAACTCTCTCACTTAAATTGGTTACAGGAGTCGGTTGGGTATTCATGAGTTTTTCAACTCCAGCCAAAAGGGTAGCTCCAAATGCTTTCAGATCATCCTGATTCACCAAGCTTGGAGGTTCTTGTGAAGTTTTAGGGATATAATATGAGATAGAATTAGGTTCCTTGGTAGAGATATCTTCAATATCATATGCCAGTTTCAAATGAAACATAGTAGACAGATCAATTACTTTAACTGAGACTTCCTGTGAATTAGTCGCATCAAAATAACTGGGGAATTTATACCATGTATCCACTGAGATTGGATCAATTGGATTATGGAATTCAACAGCTTCTAGATTGGTGGGATTCTCCCCCTAAACAGGTGCATCTTTCTCAGGACAGATAGATTTAGATCCTTGATCTATTTTCAAGATTTCATCCCTAATTTCCTCACCCATTTCCTTTCTATACAAATGAAAGGATTGCTCCATTATCTCTTCAGCAGAAGGAATAAATTCAGGAACAGCTTATTCCTCTGGGTGTTCCTCAAGGGCAGCTTCTTGCACAACAGGAATATCTTCTTCTATATATTCTTCTGCAACATCCTTTTCACTTATCTTAGCAATATATTCTTCTTTAGAGGAAAGTTGTTCTTCCAGATCAACAAATTTTTTAGGAACAAGCACTTCATTTTCAAATAAGACTTGAGGAGAAGATTCACTATCTTCCTCAACCAGAACAATTTATCTTGGAGTTACAATAGCCTCTTCTTATTATTCCTTGTCAGAATACTCAACAAGTTCATCTCGCTCCAAACCAGGATCATAAATATCCTTAGGTCTTGAAGGGTGCTCCACCGGATTAAACTTTTCATAAATTCTATCATTATCTTCCACCCAAGCTTTTCTCCATGGATTCCAATTGATTTTCATTATCTTTGTTGTAACTTTCAAAAGATAGAAATCATAGTCCTTAATGGATTCTTCATCTGCTCCAACCAATCCCTTTGTATGAAGCATAGCTGAGATAATCCTTGAATAATATAGGGAGGTTAACATGGAGGTTGTTTTGATCAAATCACACATATGGTTTATAACATAATTTCATAAGATGATCTTATGTCCATTTTTCATGAGATGTATTAAGAATACATCCTGATACTTGAGTACAAAAAAACACCTTTTCTAGGGATAATCAAATTCTGAAAAAACTTAAACAAGAGTCTGGTTTCTCCATCTAGCTCAGCAGCTATGGATCTCCTTTTGGTTTCATTTCCAGTTAAACTTCTCAAAGATTCTTCCAAAACAAAGAACTAACTTAGAGGTGGAGGACCTCTTTGGTAGTCCTCACAAATACCCTCATGAGGTATCATAAGGCATGCATCCCATAACCTCAAAAAAAACATGCATCTATGTCCATTTATCCAAATTCACACAACATAGCCATATTCTGAATCAAAAGAGAATTGAACATACTGGTAAAACTGTGCAACTAGATTCAGGTAGATGGGCCTATCCTCCTTTGTAAACCAATCTAGCCAGCCTTGCTCATTTATCACTTTCAATACCAAATAATTAATTTATAGAATCCACTTAGGGCATATCTCCTTTTTAGGTACTACTATTCTATTCACTATATTCGGATTCAGAGGACCCCCAGGTGATAACTTCATCACTATATTCAACTTCTTCTTTGAACTGTGCTTCTCAGGAGTTGACAACGAATCATCCTAGGCATTCACCAAAGTTTCGAGAGAGATAAGGGTTGAAGAGGGGTTACTGTTTGAGAGAAGAGAAGACAACTCGAGTGAAGAATGAGTGAAAATTCTATTATTTTATCATTTAGGGATATCTAGCGTCGTGGGATCAAAAACATAAGAAATTAAAAACAATTAATTACCGCGATACAGGTTATAATTTATAGATAAAACAATAAAAAATCTTTATGGTGAGACCGTAACAATCCTTCACGGTGAGACCGTAACAAGTCTTCATAGTGAGACAGTAACAAGCGTTCATGGTGAGACCGTAACAGTGTGATTTATAAACTGTGTGACCATATTGTTTGAGATAGTAAGTGCCAGGAAGTACCCGATAAATGGTAACTGTGAGACCGTAAACATTAAACAGCAAGTCTTGAGATAGTAAAATTATAGAACTGATAGAGTTAAACAGTAATCTCAAGACAGTGACTTGTGAAACCGTAAACTGTAAAACAGTATAATTACTACTTAAGATTTATCATTCCCAATTCATGTATGATGTAATCTATTCTTTCAAAATTTAGTGGTTTGGTGAATATATCAGCAAGCTGATATTCAGTTCCAATGAATTCCAAAGTGATGTCACCTTTTTTATAATGATCTCTCAAAAAGAGATGTCTTACGTCAATATGTTTTGTCCTAGAGTGTGAAACAGGATTTTTTTTTTTTTTGAGATATTAATAGCACTTGTATTGTCACAATTTATAGCTACATTCCTGAATTGATATCCACAATCTAGTAATGTGTGTTTCATCCACAAAATTTGTGCACAACAACTGCCAGCAGCTATGTATTCAGCTTTTGTAGTAGATAGTGCAACAGATTTTTGTTTTTTACTACACCATGATACTAGTGACTTGCTAAAAAAGTGACATGTTCCAGAGGTTCTTTTTCTATCTAACTTACAACCACTGAATTTGGCATCAGAATAACTCACTGACTCAAATGATTTTCCTCTGGGATAGAACAGTACTAGATTGGGCGTATGCTTGAGGTATTTGAAAATTATCTTAATAGAATTTAAATGAGATTCCTTAGGATTTTCTTGAAACCGAGCACACATACACACACTAAACATAATGTCATTTCGGATAGCAGTAAGTATAGTAAGCTTCCAATCATTTCTCTATAAGTGGTTTGATCAACATATTTTCCATCTTCATCAAGATCCAATATACAATTAGTACTCATTGGAGTCTCACTAATTTTAGTTTTATCCAATCAAAACATTTTAGAAGATATCTAGTATATTTAATTTGATTTAAAATAATACGATCATTATTTTGAAAGATTTGAAATCCAAGAAAGAATTTGAGTTCACCCATTAAACTCATTTCAAATTCGTTTTGCATCATTTTAGAAAATTAAATACATAAAGAATATTTTGAAGATCCAAAGATAATTTCATCTACATAAATTTTAACTACTAAAACATCATTGGAAATTCATTTTATAAAAATGGTAGGATCAGCTATTCCTTTTGTAAAACCTTTGTAAATAAGAAAATTATTTAATATATCATACCGAGCTCTTGGAGCTTGTTTTAAACCGTATAAAGATTTTGATAATTTAAAAATATGGTTTAGAAAATGAGGGTTTGTAAAACTAGGGGGTTTCTCAATAAATACATCCCCATCTATATACCCATTTAGAAATTCACTTTTAACATCCATTTGATATAATTTGAAATTTAGATGTGCAGCATAAGCAAGCATAATTCTGATGGCTTCAAGTCTAGCTACTAGTGCAAAGGTCTCATCATAGTAAATTCCTTCTTCTTGACTATAGCCTTGTGCAACCAATCTATCCTTTTTTCTAACTTATTTAACAGCTTCATCTACCTTATTTCAAAACACCCATTTAGTGCCTATGGTGAATGTGTATTTGGGTCTTTCAACTAGTTTCCAAACTTTTTTCCTTTCAAACTGATTAAGTTCTTCTTACATATCCATCACCCAAAATTCATCATTTATAGAATTATTAATGTTTTTAGGTTCAAGTTGTGACAAGAAGACTTGATATTCAACCTGATTTCTAAGAGAAGCTCTAGTTTGAGTTCCTTTGTTTAATTATCCTACAACAGCATCTAAAGGATGGTTCTTAAGAGTTCTAATAGCTCTATAAAAAGAAGGACTGGTGATTTCAGGTTCTTCAATAGGATCTGGTTCATTGTGACTAGAATATAAAGAATTTCTAGAATTGTAAGTTTTCACAGATTCCTTTACAGGATGGTTAGGGGATTTTGAATTAATGTTCAGATTTGATACATCATCCTCCAGGTTCTCTAGAGTGGTTTTAGGATCATGTGGATCTGTTTCATCAAATTTGACATGGACAGATTCTTCCACACATTTAGTTCTTTTATTAAACACTCTATTGGATTTAATAGAAATTTAATATCCTAAGAATATTCCTTCATCACTCTTGGATAAAAAAATTTCAATATTGTCCTTAGTATTATGGATATAAACTTTGCAACCAAATACTTTGAAGTAGCTAACTTTGGGTTTTCTATTATTCCAAAACTCATATGGAGTTCTTTTAAGGATAGGTCGAATCAATACTCTATTGATTATGTAGCATATTGTATTTACATCTTCAGCCTAAAAGTAAATAGGTAATTCATATTCACTAAGCATAGTTCTAAAAATCTCTTGCATGGTTATATTTCTTCTTTTTACAAATCCATTATGTTGAGGTGTTCTGGGGGCAGAGAAATTATGACTATAGCCATTTTGTGAGCAGAAGGATTCAAACTCTTGATTTTCAAACTCACATCCATGATCACTTCTTAAGGATTTAATTTTATGTCCACTAATATTTTCTACAGTTTTTGGAATATTTAGTAAAAATAGATAAGTCTTCACTTTTGTGAGCCAAAAAGAAAGTCCAAGTATATCTAGAAAATTCATCTACAAGAACATAAACATAGTGCTTTTCATTTAAGCTAGAAACTCTAGATGGTCCAAAAAAATCCATGTGAACTGATTCAAGAGATTGAGAAGTTGACACTTCTTTCTTTGGTTTGAAGTAAATTTTATGTTTCTTTCCCTTTTAACAAGGATTACACACTTTATCATTTGGAAACTCAAGTTTGAGTAGGTCTTTGACTAAGATTTTTATAGTGAACTTTCTAAGGGAGTGATTGTTATAGTGTCCTAGTATCCTATTCCAAATCCAAGACTCTTTGTGAAACACACCTAAATATGAATCATTTTGAGAAGCTAAAGAATGTAAGTTAACAAAATATACATTTTCATTTCTTAATGCATAAAACAATAATTTATTTTTATAATTAAAAACATTGCAAGCATCATTTTCAAATTTGAAATGAAATCCATCATCACATAGTTATGAAATACTAAGAAAATTATATTTAAATCCATCAACAAAAAGTACTTTGGAAATCACAACTGAGTTAGAGTTACCGATTTGGACAAGTCCAATAATCTTTCCTTTGGAATTGTCACCGAAGGTGACATGTCCTCCATCAATTTTTATTAAATTCTTGAAGCATGAATAGTCTCCTATCATGTGTCTTGAACACCCACTATCCAAGTACCATATTCTTTTATAGGAACTCTTTAAGCATATTTCCTACAAAATATTCAAATAAAAACATATTTTGGTACTCACACTTGTTTGGGTACAGTAATATTAGTGATAAGTGATTTAGGAACCCATATCTGCCTCATAGGTTTCCTATAAGCATTATGTAAAGTATTTGAAAAATAAACTCTATTTGGACAAGAAAATCTTGAAATAGAAGAGAGTGTGTCGTAACTTGAACTAGCTGACTGTTTTCCAAAACTAGGAGTAAAGCTGTATGTCCTAGTTTTAGAAACAAAATTAGTTCTTCCAAAATTTCTTTTACCATTTTGATAGCCAATGCCAGTAGTATATTTAGGAGCAATCTGTTTACCTAGAATTTGTACCAAGGTATACTTACCATTAGTAAACCTTTCAAGATCCTTTTTCAATTGCTCATTAGATAGTTTTAGTTAATTGTTCTCTTTGAGTAATTGAGAATTTTTCTCCCTTTCTATAGTGATTTCAGTTTTAACAGTTGAGGTAAGAGCATGTTGTTTCTTTAAAGACATGTTTTTTTTATTTTTTAAGAAAAGGTTGAGGGTCAACCCTCTTTATTGAACAAAAAACTTTCTTTAAAGACTTGTATTTATATTTTAATTCATTGCATGTCACTTAAAGCATATTACAATACTCAAACATTTATTAATTAGACATATTTTCAGATTCACTCTCATCTCTAGAATAATAGGAATTGTGTACATGAGATTTCAGTGTTACCTCAGATGTGTTTTTATTAAAATAAATATTGAATTTGTTAGCCTGATCATCATGTGAATATTCTGAGTCACTTGAACTGTCCTCAGAGGCACTCCATATTGCTTTCATTTCCTTTTTATACTTTCTATCTTTGTCCTCATATTTCTTTTTGTACTTGAGCTTGGGAGAGTCATCCTTTATATGTCCTTTTCACTTACATTCATATCAGACAATCTCATCAGACTTGTCACTTATTTTCTAATATTTCTTCCAACTTCCTTTTTTATCATATCTTCCCTTGAAGTTAAGCTTTCTGAAATTTTCTTCTTTTTGTAAAATCTATTAAACCTTATGGCTAATTGATTCATCTTCTCATCACTGTCAGGAGATGATTGTTCACTGCTGTAAATTTCTATAGAAACTTCCAATTTCCCTTTTTCTTTGTGTTTAGTGGTGGTGGTCTTGAATGCAACAGATTTTCTTTTGGGTTCATCCTCCTCTTCATTGTTGACTTTCATCTCCTCTTCATACATCAATAGTTTTCCAATGAGTTCTTTTACAGGTAGCTTGATGATGTCACATGACTCTCTAATAGAGATAGAGGTTCCTCTCTATCTGTCAGGTAGGCATCTGAAAATCCTTATGATATGTTCTTTAGTAGTGAATTATCTTCCAAGAGAAATAATGGTGTTGAAATTTTCTTTGAACCTGAGATACATGTCAAAAAATGGATCATCAGGTTTAATTTTCAAGTTATCATATTTAATAGTATAAGTATTAAGTCTCATTTCTTTCACACTATAAGTTCCTTCATGTAAAACAGACAAGGTATCCCAAATTTCATGGGAAGTTTTACATGCAAAGATTATATTAAATTCTTCATCTTCTAAAGAGAAGTATAAATCATTCATAGATTTTTAATTGTTATTATAGGAAATTTTGGTAGGTTCATCCCAAGTGATTCTATCAGTATCAGGAATCTTATATTTATCTATAATTGAAGTCCATATTTTAAATCTCATACTTTCTAACTACATTTTCATTTTAATTTTCCATTGAGAATAATTGGTTCCATTAAAGAATGGTGGTCTATTTGTTGCATCACCTTCCAATATATTATCCATAATACATAAATACTTCAAAAGAGATAGAAATTTACAGATCTTTAAAGTACAACTAAATCATAGTAGAATAGGGTTAAAACCAAAGTCTGAATAAACAAACCCTTGATACCAAATGTTGGTTGGAGTAGAGTACTCAAGAGGGGGGTGAATTGAGTATCTAAAAAAATTGTTTAAAAATTATTCTTAAAAGGGTTCCCCAATAAATTTAAATACAGCCAAGTCAATCAATTTTATACAGTTATGAAATTTTAAATATTTAAATAAATTCTTAGAAGATTGATTAATTCTCAGTAATATTAATATCAGTTATTAATATTAATTTTGAAGTTATTCTAATAATGAAAAACAATTAAAACTTCTTTCCAAGATTAACTATCTAATTAAATTTAGTGATTTCTAAATTAAACAGTAAAATAGAGACAACTAAAATTAAATAACACATCGGATATAAAACAAGTGGTTCAATCTCAAGCCGAGACCTAATCCACTCCACTTGGTGATCACCTTCCACCAAGTAGTTTATATAAATAAACTTGATCCACACGATGGATCAGGGTTAACAACACTACACAAGACTGTCTAGGTCACGCAACCTCTTCCACAATTCTTCGTGGGTATGAACTAATAGGTTACACAAAACCTATTCCACACTTATTCGTGGGAATAAACAAGTGTAGAAAGATGTAAGATAAAGGATATATTGTATCCTTAAGTTTGATGAAGGAGACAGTACTTGTTTTTATATAGACACACACACTATTTGAAAGATAAAAGTAATACACAACAGAGTGGAAATGTTGAGATGGGGTTAGAAGTTCTCTGAGTGTTAATATATGCAGCTCTGGATTTTTGTGATGAAGCAGATGCAGAAATCGAGTCCTCTCATGAAAACAAAGTATTATAATTCAGCTAGATCTGGCTCGTTTTCTTTGTGGAGTTGATAATGTTGAAATGTTATCGACTCTGGGATTATAGTATGCTTCGTGTGTTCTTTAGTTGTGTCAAGTTTCGTGTATTCTTGTGCTTCTTCATTATTACATACACACTTGTTTTTCTATTGTCACTGTTGTCGCTACAGTCACCACAATCACTCTTTTTTCTTCTGGCCACGTTGTTCTTTTTATTCTTGGAATGAATGTGTTAGATCCAATAGGATGCATGTATTCTGAACCTCGTACCTCATAATGTCAGGTGATATGTCTACAAAGAAACATTAATTATGTCATTTCATTTAAAAGCTTCAAATATGACCGTTAGAAATTAAATTGAAAAATGAAAAAACAGATTAATAAACAGTGTCACAGTTTGTCTATAAATGGTGTCTCCATGAAACGGTGTCTCCATGAAACATTTTCTCCTTGAAATGTTGTCTCCTTCTTTGTCTTTGAGTGGTGAGACAGTTATGATGTCATAGTTGTATAGAGATCAGGAATCGGTAGCACAGATGTGGTGTTAGGATCACGGTGTCTGGTCACGGTGTCTGGTCACGGTGTCTTGATGGTCACGGTGTCTGGATGGTTACGGTGTCTAGATGGTCACGGTGTCTGGATGGTTATGGTGTCTGGGTGGTCATGGTGTCTGGATGGTTATGATGTCTGGATGGTCATGGTGTCTGGATGGTTACGGTGTCTGGGTCCTTTGGTAGAAAAACACAACTGGTGGCTGACTCGTGGTTTCTCAGACTTAGCCAAATATCTGTATATAGACTTAAACAGTGATATTCATATAATTAATTAAACTTAATCATTCATAAGAGAATTTAATTATAAAAAAAATAGTTTACAATAATTATTTAAGTTATAAATAAACTAATAATTTTTACACATGATTTTAGATAGTTTAAACGGGATTAACAAGCTTTATAGAATGTATATGATTTGTGATCATTAAAAAATGATTAACACATGAGGAGTCCAATAGTATGTGTTTTGTTTATTTAGTATGATTTTAGTGTTAAATAAAACTTTATTATTTATTTAAATTTCATTTACTTAGTTGAGAGTTATAGTTACTCTTGATTTTATCTTTTTATTTAACGGTAGATAAACACTTTGATAATATCTCAATAGGAAATAGAGTCTTTCACTATAGTTTAGTGTTATTCCTCTGCTTCTAAAATAGTATAAGTGGGGTATCTTATGGTTTTAGGCTATACAGTGAGTAAAATATTTTGAGAAAAAATCTTATAGTTAATAAAGAAGTTATTTTCTTGGGAATTAAACTTTGAATTGAACTACTTCCAACAACTTTTCAATCACATTTGTTTAATTTACATTATTGCCACAATTTATTACTCATTAATAGTTTTCAAATCAAGATACTCATTCAATATTTTACAATTCTATAATTTTTTAAAACATTCATTCAATGAGATCCTAACCCTAGAAATAAGATATCAAAAGAAATTTCTTAAATCTCAGCCCAAATTATACCTAGGAAAGTCATTATTATTTATCAATTATTTAGTTTTTTATCATATTTAATCACTATATTCACTCATAAACAATATGTATAAAATATATTCATATAATACATAACACTTTTGAATATAATTTAGTAAATAATATCTAACAAAGGATATCCATTAAATTTACACAATGAAATAATTCATTAATATATAATAAAAACAAATTAAATCATTAAATCATTTATTAAATTTAAAATTCATTTTAAAAATAGGTATACGGTTAAATAAATCATTTATCCATTAAAAAATACACATGGTATGAAATTTTTATTGATATTATAACATAATACTCTATCAATTTCACAATATTTTGGACATTATGGCTTCTTCTTTGGTTCACCTCCACTGATTTCACACCCAACACATATACACATGCACACACACTAACATAGAATGAAAATTCTAAAAATTGATAGGGTTAAACTACTTTTCACTTGATTATATAGGATCTAAATAAAAGGAAATCACCAGATAAGTGGCTTAAATATCATAATCTCTCCATCATTGGTACCTTTTTTTATGATAGGTAATCCCTTCCTTTCGAAGATCAACATTTTTTATCTCTTTAGGTAAAGTTATAAAAATTAATTTATCTCTTAGAATAATAAAGTATTCCACATAATTTTGAATGAAAATTTTCTATTCAAGGGTTTTAACATGATTTATTTTGAATATTATGATAAATAATTACTTTAATATAAATTTAGATTTGTGGTGGTGGGTTAGTTCAATATTTATCACCATAAACTATTGTCATCATGAAAAGAATTGAATTTTTTGGATTATTCATGTTTTCTATTAAATTGATCAACCCTTAACATTGTATTCTTAAAAAAAATTACATATAAAACTTATTGGTGTTATAAAAAAACATGGACTTTTAAAGGCCATTCAATGAAGTAGCTAAAATGATCCATGGATTTTCATCCAGGAAATAAATATTTAATTATTATTATTTGGGTTTACTTAAACCACATTAATATTCAAAATATGGATGAAAAACTTTTAATGACTACTAGTAAAATGATTGGTCATCTCATTTAAGTTGATACTAACACTATCAATGGGCATCAACCCTCAATTTCCCACATATATGATAAAGTTGATATCCCTAAGCCCATTTAAAATTTCATATAGATTAATAATGTTATTAAGGTTTTTCTTATAATGACTTATTTTATAACCCCCTTCTTATTTTTTGATATTCCATATCAAAATACTAGATTGTGACATAATAAATTTTCTATATAAAATCTATTATTCATACTAAAACTCATCGCTCCCAATCCACATTCCACTCTCTCCATTACCGATTTATCCTTCATTTTTATACTTCCCCTATAATAAACTTTCCCTATTAGTATCCCCTCTTATCATCCATTTATTTATTTTTAGGAAATAACTACCTTAAAATATTCTTAATAAATGTAATTTGTTAATTACTCCAGGTGCAATTTAATTTTCATATTTATTAATAAAAAATTTCTCATTTATATGCATAAATTAATACAACTCTTTCCAAGTATGTTTATAAAACTTTCCATATATATTAATTACACTAGGTATAATTTAATTTTCATATTTATTAATAAACATTATTCATATATATTCATTAATTAGTGAAACTCTTTCCATGAACATAATTTTTTCCCTCAAAAAAATTATGATTTATTAGTATTTTTTCCTCTCTGTAGATTTTGAGTGCAACTAATGGTGACTGATCATAGTGGAAGAATATCAGTTATTTTGTTCGACATGCATGTAATGAAGTTTTTATAAAAAAAAGGCCTCTGAATCAAGATAAAGTTTACTTCAGGTAACTAATTAATTAAAATTTATTTATTATACTTACTAACAAATAACTCATTCTTAAATTTCAGTTATATATCATACATAAGACTTATGAGTTTAGACTCCATCATGAACTATATATTTTGAAGATAAAAAAATTAATATAAGTGTAAATTTAAGATTAAAATATATTAGACCATCTCCAAACCTTTGATAATAATACATATGGAATTTTTTTCATTTATGAAATTTAAGGGCTTCTCATAGACTTTTGAAAATATTTTGACTATTTCCAAGTAGTATTGTTATTTATAATCATATTTTCTTATATATTTTTTATATATATAACCATAATAATTAGTTTTATGGTATATTTTAATTATTAATAAGATCATGTTGTTATTGGAACATCATGTTACAACATTGGAGTTATAGAATTCATGAGTTTAGTTATCTAGACTAGATAGAACCCCTATGGTATACACCAGGGATTTAAAGTTCATTAATTTACTTTAAAAAATTCATAACATCTTTAACATGTCAACCATGTTCTTCATATTATGTTAGGTATGTTACATGCATGTAATTATATATTTATCAAAACTCTTAATCATTATTGTCCAATTATTTAAAAATAGGATTCGTTCAGCATGGAATCTTCTTAATAAATTCAATTTTATCAATTCACTATGTACAACTTTAATAAACATTTTCATTAACATATTTATATTTACTCATAGTTTATAATGAATTTTATGAATGAAATTTTTAATACAATTAAACTCTTAATCATTATTGACATTTTTCTATTTAGAATTTATAGAATCTTTTTTTCTTCTGCATCCGATTTATAAGTCTCATTAAGAGCTTTAGGAATGGAAGAAAATTATTTATATTTCTCATATGCCATAATCAAAAAATCCCTCATCCTCAATATTTAATTTTATAAGAAATTGTAGTGTTTAGACATACCTTCATCACATGAAAGGTTTACTCTTACTATTAAGGAGATTGAATGCCAATAAATCTTCTAGTATCATCCTACAATGATGAAAACCATTTAAATTATAGTGACCTGAGTTCATCACACTACATCAACAATCCATAATTCATAGGATCCTTCAGTAATAACATCATTTCATGTTATACATTATCATAAACCATAAATGATGAGGAATATTTGGAATATAGTGATGAAAACAATTCACATAGTCATCAGTTCATATTTTGTAGCATCCTATCATAAAACTACTACAATAATGTTTTCATACCACAATCTAGGCACACACCATGTTCTTATTATCCATATATTTTTTCTTATTAAACATTATCAATACATATTGTGTTTTCTCTATATATCTTATGCCTCATCTATTAAATTAAATAAATCTAGTCTTGTTTACATTAATTACATATGTGTTAATATTTCATATCTCATAAACAATTCCTACAAAAAATTCCTTAATACTCTTTCCTGTGAAAATTCATGGGGGAATAATAGTTTAATTTAAAAATAATTTATATTAAATATGTGTATCAATAATAGTTAATGTAATTAAAAATACGTTTTATTAAATATTTGTATAACCTTTATGTGTATAAAATTTGTATGTTTTCATTAATTAAATATGTTCTCATTTATTTTCATTTAGTTTATGAGGATTCTTCTGCTCCTACCACTAATTTAGGTGCATATGAAAAATATTGATGTCGATGCTCATAACGATGATGATGTTGGTGGTGTGATAGGAGGTGATAATGATATTAGTGTTTCTATATGAGATGATGAGGGTCATGATGGTTCTTTTGATACTAATATTGAGGTACATTTCAAATATAAATTTTATTCTTGGTTTATACATTGAATTTTATCATATAACTTTGTTTTATTCTGATGATATTGATATTGAAATTTTATACCATTTATCTTGGAGATAGTTTGAATTCTTGGGATATATATTGTATTATATTTGAGTTTAGTTTATATTTTATGGTTTTTTTTATTATATTTTACGATGTAAGGTTTGAGTTCTGTTTGAGTGTTGCTGGTAGGGTAAGGATTTATGTGGAAGGGATTTAAGTGTTTGAATTCTTATGATATATATTGTATTCTGTTTGAGTTTTTTTTTTGTATTGTATCCTTGTTTTTTTATTATATTGTAAGCTGCGTGCTTTGAGTTCTGTTTGAGTGTTGCTGGTAGGGTGGGTATTTAAGTACATCAGTTTGGTTTATACAATGTATTCTTGGTAGAGATTTAAGTGCAACAGGGTGCATATTTATTTTATGGTATCTAAAGGATATATCAATGGTTACAAACCATGAATTTATACTAGTCATGTCCATACCTATAGTAATGATTTTTAAATGTGTCTATGGTTTTGTGTAGCAGAAAAATAGCCACGGTTTCAAACCATGGATACAGTATTATTTCCATGGTGGAAACCATGGCTATTTACCTATTTCCATAGTTTAAAACCATGGCAATAGAGTTTAGTTGGATTAAAAATATCCATGGTTAAAAACCTTGGATAAATATGTATAACCACAGTGGAAAAAATGGATATAGGTTTATAGACATGGTTTTAAGGTTTATAGCCATGGTTATAAACTGTGGTTATAGCTTTATTTTCTAGTAGTGTGACCTCGGGAAAGGAAACATAAGAAAGGTAGAGATCATATGCTCAGTAAGGGTAAACAAGGGACACTAAAAAAAGTGATGATTAACGATGGTTATTTATTGGTCTAGTAGTGGTTTAAACCATCTCTTAATTGTTTAGTGGTGGTTTGTAAAACTGCCATGTATTGCATGGTCTCTAGTCAATTAGCAGTGATTTATTTTATTTCACAGCGGTTTTTTAAGTGTATTTTTTGGAAAATTTAGCATAATTATTTTTTTAAATTAGTGGTGGTTTCTTAATAAAAAACAACCATGGTCATCATAACCCATAATTCATACATCACACATCCATAGTCATACAAACAACCATGGTCATCATAACCTAAGTCTCAGTCACCCCATACATCAACCAATACCTCAGTCATCAATATATACAAATAAAATATGTCCAATAATAACCCATGGACAATATACATCCATATCATGACCTCCGCTACATTTTTATTCCTCCACATCATCTCATCAACTGAAAATGACCACGTCATCTCATCAACTCTAACAAAAAATGAACTAAAAATTGAAACTAAAATAATAAATCATAATTACAGTAGAATAATTGATAAAATTTTAACATACCATAGAAACTAATAACCATCATGAATATCTTATAAATGATGTAGTAGATCAGAATGGTCAACCTCCTGCCTACTGCTGGAATCTACCACCTACAATGAAAACCAAAACATTTAGGAAAAGAAATACGAAAAAGAAAAGACACAGAATATATTCAGAATGTTGTACATAAAATTTTTTATTTTTGTTAATCAAATAGAATAAATTTTAACATAAAAAATAATATATAATTCAAAAAAAAATTAAAATAGAAACATGCCTATTTAATATAAGATTCAACACTTAAAACTGAACAGGGATAAGTAAATATTCTAATTTGTTTTTAAAGAAACGTGCAGTGTTCTTGAAATTTATTTAATAAAAAAAGCTAAATATTTTGATAACGTAGAATGTACTATAATTAAAATACAACTAAGAGGTGTTTATCCTGTGATTACACATTAATCTAAGTTCATTTTCTATTGTTTTGACCATTCCACACGCGTCTTAGTGTTTTAAAAAACTAAAAACATGTTTACAGCCATAACGGGAAAACCATCATTCAAAATGACATGTCTTCAATTTCTACATTTAACAATTAAATATATGATCATTTTGACCGTATTTAAATGCAATACAACATATTTTGTTTGTTTTTTATCGTTCCACACATGTTTTAGTGCTTTAAAACACTAAAAACATGTTTACGAATATAACGGGGAAATTGTCACTCTTAATGATGTGTTGTTAGTTCATACATTTCAAAATTAAATCTATGGTGTTTTTTCCTTGATAT
This sequence comes from Viscum album, assembly GCA_963277665.1. Taxonomy (NCBI): domain Eukaryota; kingdom Viridiplantae; phylum Streptophyta; class Magnoliopsida; order Santalales; family Viscaceae; genus Viscum; species Viscum album. The sequence goes on from OY728123.1 coordinate 212,515,140, forward strand.
CAGAACAATATGACTTCATTTTCATGGTTTTGACCATTCCATACATGTTTTAGTGTTGTAAAAAACAAAAAATGCATTTAAGGCCATAACAGGAAAACTGTCACTCTGAATGAAATTTTTTCAGTTCATACATTTCACAATTAAATCTATAGTCATTTTCCCCTGATTTCAGGATAACCTGATGTCATTTTACTGGTTATGACTATTCCATGCATGTTTTAGTGTTTTAAAACACTAAAAATTCATTTATGGACATAATGGGAAACTATCATTCAAAATGATGTGTCATCAGTTCCTACATTTCACAATTAAATCTATAGACATTTTCCTATGATTTAAATATAATCTGAGATTGTTTTCCTAGTTTTGACCATTCCACGCATATTTTAGTGTTTTAAAACACTAAAAATGCATTTATGGGAAAAATGGGAAAACCGTCATTCAGAATGACATAACATTAGTTCCTACATTTCAAAATTAAATCTATGATTGTTTTCCCATTATTTCAAGATAATTTGGCATCATTTTCTTGTTTTTAACCCCTAACACTTTTTTTAAAGTCTTTTTTACCTTTTATAAGTGTTTACTGAATAATTCTAATCACACTGCATGTCGGATTGATGTGTTATCTACACATACACATCAAAAAAATTAATTGGTGGTTTCCCCTTGATTTCAAGATAATCCAACATCATTTTTCTAGTTTTTACCATTTCATGCACGTTTTAGTGTTTTTAAACACTAAAAATACATTTAAGGACATAACAGGAAAACCGTCACTCAGAATGATGTGTCGTCAGTTCTTACATTTTACAACTAAATATAAAGTCATTTTACCCTAATTTTAGGACAATATAACAACATTTTTCAATTTTTGATCATTCCACAAACATTTTAGTGTTTTAAAACACTAAAAACATATTTACGACCATAATGGGAAAACAATCATTTGGAATGACATGTCATTGGTTCCTACATTTCACAATTAAATCCATGATTGTTTCCTCTGATTTTAGGATAATCTGATATCGTTTTCCTAGCTTTGACCGTTCCATTCATGTTTTAGTGTTTTAAAACACTAAAAATGCATTTACAGCCATAACGGGCAAACCATTATTCGTAATGACGCTCCATCAGTTCCTACATTTCATAATTAAATCTATATCTGTTTTCCACCAATTTCAGGACAATACGATATCATTTTCCTAGTTTTTACCCATGGATACTTATTTTTAAAGGTTTTTGTACCTTTCATAATTGTTTACCAAGTAATTCTGATCACACCACATGTCGGATTGACATGTTTTCTATACGTACATGTCAAAAACAATTAAGCGGTGGTTTTACCTTGATTTCAGGATAATATGACATTATTTTCTTAGTTTTTACCATTTCATGCACGTTTTAGTGTTTTAAAACACTAAAAATGTGGTTACGACTATAACAGGAAAACACTCATTTAGAGGGGCGTGTCATCGGTTCCTATATTTAACAATTAAATCTATAGTCGTTTTTCCTTAATTTATGGACAATTAGACATATGTTTTTTGTTTTTGACTGTTTCAAGCACCTTTTAGTGTTTTAAAACACTAAAAACGTTTTTACATCCATAATGGGAAAACCGTCATTTGTAATGACATATCATTGGTCCCTACATTTCAAAATTAAATCTACGGTTGTTTTCCCCTAATTTCAGGGTAATATATTGTTTTTTTCTTGGTTTTGATCACTCGACACTTGTTTTTAAAGCCTTTTGTACCTTTCATAAGTGTTTACTAAGTGAAAAAATGGGGAAAAAAGATTGTATTATTTTAAAACTTATGGATAACAATCTATAATCATATGAGCCTCAGCCCAGTTGGTGAGGTCTCTCTAAGTGCATCCACAAGACCCAGGTTCAAAACAAGGTGGAGGCATAATTCCAGGTACTATAGCAGTATTGTAGTAGTATTGTAGCAGGTATTGTAGCAGTTACTGTTCGATATTGTAGCAGCCAAAACTATTCACCTTGGGCCACCAGTTTGGGATTAGAGTCCTTAAGGCCTTCGGGCCACCCAGGCCAATAAGGCCAGTAAGGCCTTCAGGACACCTTTAAGGCCTTTATGCCACCTTAAGGACTTCGGGCCACATGATCAATGCAATTTCCCCAAAAAGACTCTACAAAAAAGGAGCGGTCCTAGAGGAGGTTCAGAGCAGGCACACTCACTAGAGTAGAACCAACGAATTTTGAAGAATAAGAGGGTATGGAAATTCCATCGGGACCAGCCTGTGCTTGCAAAGGAAGCTTATCCATACGGCCATGCAAAGGTGGAGGGTTGCCATCATGATGCAGATGTTGGGGAGGGGCAGTTCCTTATAGTTATAGTCTGGTTGAATTTATTGAGACCTTAAGGTCATGTAATGTCTCTTAAGCCTATGTTCCATGTAATATCTTAAGCCTAAGGTCCTTATAAGGGTTCCCCCTCATCCCTTTAAATGGGGTTTATCAAAAATCAATAAAAAAAGAAGGCCTTCAGGACATTCAGGTTAGGATAAAAATCTATAATTTATTCTTGATGTGTAGGAATCAACCACACGTCAATCAGGCACAAGATGTGGTTGGTATAACTTGAAATGTATGTTTTCTATATAAAAGTGTCATTTTAGTTTTTTATGGATTTTTTATGTGTTGTTTGCAAATTCGATGGGTGTGAAACAGAGTAAGAGACATCAAAATGAAAAAAACATCTAGAAATAAAAAACATAACACTTTAAAAGTATATTGAAAAATTTACTCATGTGTTTTAAATTATTTATAAAGGAATATAAAATTAATATTAACTTTAATTGAGTATCAAATACCTCATCTTTTCAATATGTAGGAATATGACCCCAATATTTATAATTAATGGGAAATCTTGCTATCTCATAAGCAAGATGCCCAAGAATCTGCCCATATATTCTGGAAGCATCACCGGTAGTTATCCTAAACTCATCAAATGGTATGATAATATTTAATTACTTCAGGTCCCATATATATGTTGTGTTCATATTTTTATCCCTTCTATGATCATTTTTATCTGTTTGAAAAATGCATTGAACAATTAATAAAATATAAAGTTTTTTTGAAAAATGAAATACATACCAATAATGGTAACCCGCCAATATCCCCTAGATTGATGGGTGACAATCTGCTCCATTATTGGAGGTGAATTAGACAGTGGGATACCAATGATATCTGGGGAAATGTCTAGCTTTCTAGCAGCCTCAGGTACAATGGAATCACTAGGATCTACAGAAGATAGTGGTATTGGTGGCATGCTCCAAGATACAGATCAGCTAGAATCCTGAAATTTTTTTGTTCTTAGCATTCCTGCATTTCAAATGGTTAAAGTATATTAATTATCTAAATAATGAAAAAATAAAATCTCATTATAAAAAAAATAGAATATTGTGTATGTGTACGAAACACTTATCAATGAGAAATTATAATATAATTTCATTATCAATTTATACATTCAGTTATCTTTATCTTCATTATCTTCATTATTATCAACCTTCATTGCAACGAGTCCTTCATTTTCACCCTCTCTTATAAGTTTTACCATTTCAATGTTTTCATTAAATAACTATTCAATATTTTTTGGTTGATGAGGTTCACTATCACAAAGCACCAATTGATCTTCATCGCTCATACCATATAATTCTCTCTACTTTAAGTGTACAACAACACTCTAACCTTCATGTATTTCACCATCAATATAATAAACCATATTATCTTGTGAATCCAAGATAAATGGATCATGCTCTGAATGCTCATCAGTATCCATCGAGTGAGAGAAGTTTATAGAAGTAAAATGTAACGAATCTTTCATTATACCCCTATTAATGTTAACCCACTTTAATTTGAATAAGACAACAAAAAACTAACCATGATAGTTTACTTAAATTATATCAATCATATTCCAATAGTATCCCACCTCTTAAAATGTAAATACACCATTATTATGAGTTTTCAAGTCTTTTTTGCGATAAATTTTACAAAACCTGAAGCCATGAATATTGTAGGCATCAAATTTCTTAGCCTCCCTCAGATGACCTTGATCCAAAAACTTCAAATCATTTGATATTTAAACTTCATTTTCAACATTCATTATCTAGACAAAAAGATATAATAAGTTAATTTTAACATAGACAAAATAACTACATAAAAATAATATGAATATGGGTATCTACTTACATGACAGGTGAACTATTCAACAATCTCCTTATTAACATCTTTTGTTAATTCCATCTCATTTTGATCTCTACCCCTTAGTCACCTCTTTTTTTTCATTTTTAATTATTCAAAAAATGGATCTGTAACAACACTATTGAGTAGCACATATCTATGTGCCTGTAGAAACTCGAATTTAATCAGTGTAAATTTTGACCCCTTTCCAATTGGTTGTCCAAAAGTTGGAAATACTGATGACTAATTTTCAGAACAAGAATTAGTGGAGATGTTTCCAGCACATCCAGAACAATTTAATATAGTCTCAATACCATCCAAATACCTAGAACAGAAGGTCAAACACTCTTCATCTATATAATCTTCAGCAATAGAACCTTCTGGTTGATCTTTATTCCTCACATATGATTTCAAATAACCTAATTACCTGATGAAAAAAATAATAAACATATTAAAAAAATTATTCAATGATTTGATAAAATCAAATTCACCAATGAAAATAAAAAAAATATCAATTTAACTCTCAATTGGATACATCCATCAATAGTGTACCGGTCCACCAAGTTTAGCTTCTTCAACTATCACGACCCGCCTCTCCGAGCCGTGAACCTTGTCATCTGACCCCATGGGCCTCCTGTAATACTTTGGTTGCCTTCCCAGCACACCATAGGCTATTACTCACTAGGGCCGCTTATCAGAATTAGTGGAGATGTTTCCAGCACATCCAGAACAATTGAATATAGTCTCAATCCCATCCAAATACCTAGAACAGAAGGTCAAACACTCTTCATCTATGTAATCTTCAGCAATAGAACCTTCTGGTTGATCTTTATTCCTCACATATGATTTCAAATAACCTAACTACCTGATGAAAAAAATAAGAAACATATTAAAAAAATTATTCAATGATTTGATAAAATCAAATTCACCAATGAAAATAAAAAATATATCAATGTAACTCTCGATTGGATACATCCATCAATAGTGTACCGGTCCACCAAGTTTAGCTTCTTCAACTTTCACGACCCGCCTCTCCGAGCCTTAAACCTTGTCATCTGACCCCATGGGTCTCCTGTAATACTTTGGTTTCCTTCCCAGCACACCATAGGCTATTAATCACTAGGGTCACTTATCAGACTAATGATTGTCCCCATAGGCCAACACATATTCTTTGAGTGTGTTTTTTCCTCACTCACACACACCCTGGGAAAACTTCCCAGAAGGTCACCCATCATGATTACTACCTCAGGTCAAGCATGCTTAACTGTAGAGTTCTAATCAGGTAGGATCCCAAAAAAAAGGTGCACCTTGTTGACATGGGTAGTAACATTTATCCTTTTAAGTCTCACTTTTCCAGGGGTGTTACATTATCCACCCCTTTAAAGCACAACGCCCTCATTGTGGACCCCAAGCCTCAAACCTAGGTAGTGCCTAAGCACTTTCAGCTGGGTATTGGCTCTGATACCATTCGTCATGACCCGCCTCCCTGAGTTGTGAACCTTGTCATCTGACCCCATGGGTCTCCTGTAATACTTTGGTTGCCTTCTTAGCACATCATAGGATATTACTCACTAGGGTCGCTTATCAGACTAATGACTATCCCCACAGGACAACACATGTTCTTTCAATGTGTTTTGTCCTCACTCACACACATCCTGGGAAAACCTCCCAGAAGTTCACCCATCCTAATTACTACCCCAGGCCAAGCATGCTTAACTGTGGATTTATAATCAGATCGGCTCTCGAAAAGAAAGGTGCACCTTGATGACATGGGTACTAACATTTAGCCTTTTAAGTCTCACTTTTCCAGGGGTGTTACATCAACCAAATGAGCATTAAAATAAATCATCGTTGTGAAGAATTAAGGGGGAAATAACATATCTAAATGAAATAGTTTCAAAATAATTATTTCTTGGAGTTTATCAATCTTGGTTGGATTTAAAGTTATCTACAAAGATATCTGAAAAAGGTACAAAACTTAACTTGAACTGCAGTTACTTTTTCAGGTAAAGCATTATGAAAAGCTAACGGCAACAACTTCTCCATAAAAATATGTGAGTCATTACTTTTCAATCCATGTAAATTTCGATGTTTCAAGACAATGCACTTTGATATGTTACTTTAATATCCATATGGAACTTTTATATTCTTTAAATTTCAAAGGAATGTATCTTTCTCATGATTTTTCATTGTAAAAATATCCAAAGGATAATTTCCATTCTCATTTTCCCATAAATCATGACTTATATTCATTGACTCCAAATCCTTACGACCATTAAGGTGATCTGTTGATTTACCCTGCTCATTAAGCACTATTAAAATTACATTTTCACAGACGTTTTCCTCAATATGAATTATATTAAGATTATGATGTATCAAATTAAACTCTAAATAAGTAAGTTTGAAAAATATACTCTTTTTATTCCATTTTTGTGTTCTAAATTATTCATATATTGTACCTCATACCCTTTTCCCCCCATCTTTAAACTGATGAAATTTTCCAAATTCTTCAGTGACATTCATTAATTGTCCCAATATTTCTGAACCAAATAACACCTTTAGTGAATTTCTAATTTAAATATCTATATTGAATCATGTCTTGTTAAACCTGAATTTATGATAAGCATTAAGAAATCAATGATGACACATAAAACACCATTTCCTTCTATCAGGTAATCATTGAGGTTTAAAATCAAAATTAAAAACTAGACAAGCCAAACCAGTATGAGTGTTCCAACCAGATAAATTTTCTAGTCAGAGAAAGTCAATAATTGTCTATATTAAAGAATCATGCATTTTGAATACTTTTCTCATTGAAGAATCATATTTTTCCACACCATCATCCCATAATTCTTGCAATTATTTGATTATATGTTGAAGGTATACATCAATGTTATTTTCAAGAATTTGTTTCCAGGAATAATCATCGAAATAATGAAAGAATTATTCTTCATACACATCCATGGAGGTATATTATAGGGGATCAAAACAACTATCCAAATGCTATAATTAGTAATTAATGTATCAAAATGGTTAAAACCATCAGAATCCAATCCCAAACGTACATTCCTAGGATCCAAAGAAAAATATGGATATAATGAATCAAACATCTTCCATGATGTTGAATCTTTTGGATGTCTAATCAATCCATCATTAATATATTGAGCATGAAACTTCATGTCATTTTCATTATTATATGACATGAATAATCTTTTCAATCATGGTTTCAGAGGAAAGTAACGCAATACCTTTATAGGAGTTTTCTTCTTATGTTTCTTCTAGGGGTTTCATTAATTTATACTCTCATTGTTTTTAATTGACTTCCATATTCTTGTATAAAATATTGTGCATTCTTCTCTATCGGACTCTTCTCCCTAGTAAATCATGCAATCATTAGGGCATTCATTTATCTTTATATAATCAAGTCTAATTTTGTTGATGGCTTTCTTCATCTCATAGAATGATTTGGGGATCTTAGCTTCACTAAATGCATCATGAAGCAACTCTAAAATCATGGACATTTCTTTTTCAGTAATTCCATAGAGAAACTTTATATGATACAACTTAAGTAGAAAATATAACTTTGAATACTTGGCACACCCTTCATACAGTTCTTACTATCCTTTTTTAACTAATTCTTAAAAAACATTTTTTTGGTCACTAAAGTTATGAACAAGATTAACCTGCTCAGGATCAAATAAAGTTTCTATTGAAATCTTGGACATTGTATTTTGAAAAACCAAACACTTTATTTAACAAATTTTGAAATTATTTCTCCTCTTTCACGTCACTTTGTATTTCCTTGATAGTATTTTCATTGTTTTAATTTTCTATAACATTTGATTCATTATTCAAAATACAACATAAATATTGAGAAGTAAACTATTTCAATATCAAATTATCATATAATTTGTTTCTATTCAACCATCATTTTAATTTACAATCAGGACACAGGAATTTTATTCTAACATCCACTGATCGGTTTTCAATTAAATAATCTAAAAATTCTTCCAATCCCTTGGAATACCGAGGTGTGTTTCAAGGTAAATTAATCCAACTTTTATCCATAGGTATTGGATTGTATTCTCCCTATAAATTCAAATATAAAGATATAAATTTTTATTCAAACAGGTACAATAAAAATAAAGAAGAATCTATATGGGTTAGAAAAAGACTCAATAGCATGGTATTTGAAGTTAGATACATGCTTGAAATAATTAATATTCAATTATGAAAGTGTGGAAAATAACCTCCACATTAAATATGATAAAGATATATAAATTTTTGATCTTTTATATGTAGATGATATTATTTTTATGGGAGAAAATGATAATGGTGTATTCTACCTTAGTGTTGTAACTAAGGAGGGTTCATTCCATTGAAAAATTAGCTACATTGATCAATGTATGAACCATTTCCCATGGTCTAACTAAGAACAAGATCACCCCTTTAAAAATATGAATGCAAAGTATACTTTATTTGGATATCACACACTATTGGATGGCTAAAACCGATAAACACATAATTTTTAGGTTGTTATATGTTCTTATACTTCATTATACCATTTAAGGTCATTTTATATGTGCACCTAAATTTCCTATAAAACTAGTCGGGCATGGGAACCTTTTACTAGAAATATATTACACCTTATTAGTTATTGATTTAAAAGAAAAATATTTAAAATTATAAAATTTCTCTAATGTGATAAGTAATGATTCTTGAAGCTTAGTCATGTTTTTGGAACTATTAACGATTATCTAGTGAATTTAGTGTAATATTATGTTTGATAGATTAATACATGTATTTTCTTACTCCATTTATTTTTTTTCATTTTTACTCTTTAGGATTAGTGTTTTCATAATGGTAATTTATTATTATACAATGTTGATCCATGAATATTCTACTGAGGATAAAGTTATTAAATCAGGGAATAAAATCTAAAATACAATCTTGAGATTAAGGATTTATTGTGGAAGAAAAATTAAGGAAGACTAAATGAATGGAGTTGATAAATCTCATGGAGTAGAATAAGTAGTGAAAAGGGGAAAACTAAGTAAAAGAATACTCAAGGTGTACAATTTACATTAAAGTATAAGTGTTTAACCAAGTTTCATTATACTGCCAATTATTGTGAAAAAATTCAAGATAAATCAATAGATTCCAATTATGTATATTATAACTAATAAAATAATTTTTAGGGATGGAGTTCATAAGAGAATACACTTTGAGAAACCTATTTATAAAACTTCCTTTGAAAACTCAAATAGTCAATCATCAAAAAGTCACTATATTCAAGGTAACCCAACATTGGTTCTTAAAAATCCATGCACACCCTTGGAAGTCATGAGTTTCCATTAAAAATTATTTTAATAACCAAAATAAATTTTAAATTAATTAAATCATATAATAAAATACATTCTACTATTTTATCAAATGTTAAGTGTGCATGGTAGTTGAAAAATAAATTTAAAATACAAGTTTTCATATAAAAAACCTTCACATTCAATGTAAAATAATAGAAACATGGTTTCCCTTTAAAATATATTTATATACACATATAATAATTTCATTAGGAATCTAAAACCTAGCTTAAAGAGGCAAGAAATCAGTGGTTATTAATTTAATGAACTATGCAATAGATAAAACCAACCTATGATCTACCACTTCTATAATGTGGAACACTAAATCACCAAAACAAGGCCAAAGAAACCTTAAGAGGCTAAGAGGAGGGTAACCGAGCCTGGGAGAGGGAGGTCGGAGGGGGGGTCTATGTTCTTGCTGAGGAGAGGAACCACCAAGGAGAGGGAGGTTGGAGGGGGGGTCTATATCACCGCTGGGAAGAGGGAGGTTGGAGGGGGGTCGTGGGGATCTTTGTCACCACTGAGGATATATGAGGGAGGTCGGAGGGGGGTCTGCATCGTTGTTAGGGAGAGGGAGGTCATAGGGTTGGGGGTTACAGGGTCGGGGTCATGCGGGGAGTGGGGGGGATAGGTTTTGAGGTCGGGTCGTGTAGAGGGAGCATGGGAGGGGGGGAAATATGGTTTTTTAAAAACTTTTCATGGTTGTTTAATGGAAACTACTGCCAATTATTAAAATAAAAAAATATAGCGGCGGTTTAAAGAAACTTCCCCTATATAATTTTTTAAAAAATGAATTTATTTAGTGGTAGTTAATAGAACCCCCAGTAATAAACTGCCACTAACCAGTGTTTTTTTAAAGTGGTAGATATAAACATATTATGATCATAAGGCTATGAGAACATGATAATAACAATTGAAAACCATACCTTGCATATCATAGATCATAAACTTGAACCATGGAATTTCATAAGACATGAATTATAATGGAATCAAATTAAATGAACCATAATAACATAAAATTTGAATAAGGCATATATTTTTGGCTTACACATAAGCTTATAACATTGTGAACATGTATAAATAGAAGCATGTTCATTAATTAAGTTAAGGATATGAAATCAGGCCCTCGCATAAACTTGTGGACATGCAACAAGTTCCATGCATAACATTATGGACATGAAATCCAAGTCCATGAAAATCGCTATGAACATGTAATCAGGTTAAAACATATCATATTTAATCATGATTTATCCATATTTACCCAATTTATTGGAGGGAGATATAGGTCTCACCCATCACATAATGAAAATCATACATACATGTTCCACAAGATCATAAACCATTCATTATATCATAACCCATGAAAAGAAATGGAATTCATAAACATTTCATTATATCATAACCTATAGAAAAGAAACACAACTTATACTATGATAAAATGATTATGAAACCCGCTTCTTTTTATAACCCATGGAAGAGAAATATGTTTCATAAACATCTTGTCATCATAAACATAAACCATTCATAGAAATAATATGAATGGTATCCTTGGATCATATCCCCAGAAAAGAATAAGTAACATTAAAGGATTTCATTTTAGATGAAAAATGATTCTAAAAGATCACATGGAACATTTCTGGAGAAAAATATAATTTCCAATTTGAAAAAAAAAACTTTTTAAGACATAAAAAATTTTGAAAATAATTTTATTTGAAAATAGACTTTGAAAATTATAAAGGAATACTTAAAATATTAGGTATTCATGATGGGGTAAATCTCGTTCATTATTTACATGTTAAAAAATATTACTTTCACATTTTTAGTAAAATACAAATGAGTATTGTTTGGAAAATAGTATAAAGATTCATTTCAAAAAAATGTGAAAAGTAAAACATGGATAAAAATGTATTTAATAAATCATTTGGATAATTTTAAAAATAGTTTTGAAAATAGTTTTAGAAAACATGGTTTTGGAAGAAAAAGGGTTTTCAACTAAATAGAGAAATAAAGATGATTTTTCTTAAAAACATTATTTTGAACTCTTGAGTACATAAAATAGTAAAATGAAAGGAAAACATGTATTATCATTAAATAACCATATTTCAAGAAAATTTATGAGTTTATTGAGAGATATATAGTAACATTTCATCATCAAAAACATATTTGTAAATAATCCTAATAAATAATGAAATTGTATCATAAAACCATTACCACTTTGGTAACTTTGAATTGTAAGCACCATGAAAGAAAGATCATAAAATGGATATTTAAATACCAATAATTTTTATTCTAATAATCATAAAATAAATTAATTTTAATTATATACACTACATAAAAGAAACACCTGGTGAATATGGTATGTGTCTCACAGAAAATAAAAGTGAGATAGAAATCCCTTACTACTTTAGTAATATTTTGAAACATAATACCCAATAAAACATAAAAAAATTAAACTTTAAATATCATGAAAATAATTATATTCATGATATAAAATTTCAAATGGGTATTATATACACCAAAAAAAAATAAATGAGTGGTGAATTTTCATATATCACCCATAAATAAAAGAGAGATTGTAAATCTCTTACCTTAAGTCTCGACTTCCTTTGTACACATTAAAACCTCCTATATAATAAATATAAGTTTATTATACATATATTTTAGAACCATAATTATATATATAATACCATATATAATTACTTATGAAATTTTATTACCTATTTATTATCAATTCCCTGTCAAAATGATGGTTTGGGTAATAACCACTTTTTTCATGTATTATTTGATTTGTTATTTTCATCCCTCTTAATTTGATCATGGTTTCATAATATATAGAATTATAAACATGATATAAATATAATATATATTCATTATATATATATATTAATATTAATTCATAAAAGTTATAGATAGAAAATGGAATACATCGTTCATGAAGACGGTAGGTCGTACGTACGCATGAACACTATTTCCATTTTCTCAAAGGATGAAATGAAATAGAGGTAAATAATATATTTACATTAAATAATTATTTTTATGACATATATATCACATATATTCCTTAAATTTATCCTAATTACCTTCCATACAAAGGGTTAGTGAAAAACAAATCACATTAATTTGTGAGGTGGTGCCTGCCATACACACGAACGGCATCATCATATACCCCACGGAATAGAAAGTAAGAAGGTATATGTGATATAATTATTAAATAAGTAAAATTATTTTAAAAATATCATATATATTCATTTAATCTATCCTTATTATATTCCAATTAAATCATAAATGAAAAACACATCACATCAGTTCGCAAGGCAGTAATCTGTCGTACACACGAGCAACGTTGTTGTTTTCCCAATGGGTTTGGAGGTAAGAATGTATATATGGTATTATAAATCCAGAGGTATAATAATATGATAAATATCATATATAAACAGTAAATTAATCATTATATCTAACCATGATATGTGGTGATGGAAAATTAATAACATCGGTTCACAAGGCGGCAGTCCATTGTACACACAAATAATGATTTCATATCTAATTTGATGGAAGAGGAGAAGTATTTAGGTTATTAAAGTAACATAAAAACATCTCATTATATAAAAGATATTAATATTATTATATAATCATATTTTAATAATAATTTAAGGAGTTTTATTAAGAAATAAAATAAAATGATCGGTTAGGGACATTACCTCTTCTTCAGACAACTTCTTTGGTTTGCAACAAAAGGTTTCTTGGGTTAGCTTTCTGAACAAACTAATGCTTATAAGATGAGGGTAAGTAGGTAATTAAGATATTTTGGTAGGTTTTGGATAAATCAATGGGTTCTGGAAGTGTGAATAGAATATGAGAGAGAGTGGCCTTTTATAAGTGAGGTGAGTGGCACAGTTGTAATTTTTTAAAATAAAAAGGTGTAGCCATGTTTTTCAGATGGAAAAAGGATCCAAAATGATCCATTATCAAACCTTAGAGTTTATAATGTCTAAATATGGACATCCAATTGGTTTTGGATAAGTTAATAATTAATTTTATCCCTTATATTTTTGGGTTATCCCCTAGTAAACTAGTTTTCACCTTAACCACGATAATTAATTTTTATTAATTTTACTATTCATCATGGTAAAAAATTAAGTTGAACTTATTAGATAATATAAATTATTCTGATTACAAATATGGAATACATTTTTCAAAATTATATTAATATAAGTGGAAAACTCAATTTATAATTAAACCCACAAACACGGCGAGAAAACGGTTTTCCAAAGAGAAAATGTTTAAAAGTTTAAAAAAATTATATCAAAATTCAATATGAAATTGATTATAATGAACTAAATTATATTAATAGATATATAATTGAACTAATTTTAATTTTAAAATCATATGAAAATAATTTTGAAGTTTTTAAATGTTTTAAAAGAAATGAAAATTCTCAATAAAAACCAGTATTTTCACTATTCATTGAAAATTTTATATTCTCAAAAAAATCACAAAAAATAAACCTAATATAATTTTTAAATTATAATTTAAAAAATTAATTTTATTTTTTCAAATAAATTTTCTAAAATTATAAAAATATAATTTTAAAATAAGTGCGCAAAATGTGACAAAACTACTTTTTAGAAAAATACAATTTTTAAGCGTAAAATTATATTTATTTTTATCTATTTTCTAGAAAATACATAAGATTAATGTTAAATAGTAGATTGAATATATAATATATAAATTTCATTAAAATCATCCAACAAAATTTATTGGTTTAATTTATTACAGTAAAACCTGTTTTTGTGCATAAAAATAGATTTTCAGAAAAAGATTTCCTTTATTTTCAAATAGATTTTATTTTCATTTCTAATTAATTGGTTACCAAATAATTCATTTTATATACATGTGTAAACCATATATTTTGTTAATCTTATTCATAACCACTATTTAAATGGTTATGTGATAACTATCATATTAAATAATAATTTTTTAATAGTATGTCATGTTTCATTTAAACTTGGTGTTTCGTGTAATGCAAGCTAAACTTGATGTTACATGTAATGAAAAATATTGAAAATATTAAATTTATTTTAAATATATATATTTCACAAAATCTAGAGATGTTACATTCTACCCCCCTTAAAATGAATTTCTCCTTCAAAATTCGTCACTTTGGTACCAACAACTGAGGATATTTCTACCTCATTACACCTTCATGTTCCCACATAACTTCCTCAAGTTGGTGGTTTCACCAAAAAAAATTAAACAAGTGATTGATCATGTTTTTTATAAAAAAATACATTGTTTGTTCCTCATAATAAAGATCATTCTCTAGTGGTATAACCTCTAAGTTCAGTACATATGAAGGATCAGGTATATACTTCCTTAGGAGAGATACATGGAATACATCATAAACCTAAGAGAGGTTTGGTGGAAACAACAAGCGATAAGCTTCAGTCCCGATATGATCAATAATTTCAAATGGAATGATATACCTATGGATTACCTTTTCTTTGTATCATAATCAAAGTTTCATCCTCTGTTTGTTCTTTGATCAATTTTTACTTCATCTCTTACTCTATGAAATAAAGATGAATTTGTTATGCCTAAATCACTGATGGATCACAAGATCTATAACAGAATGATAATTCATTCCTCCTATCTCTAATTATCATCATAAAAAATGGTTATAAATGGATGTCCAATATGTTTAAATATTCATATGGTGAAGTAATACATTAATCTCTAAAACCTCATCCAAAGTTCAACTTAGACCATTCTATAAATGGTAAACCTTATGACCCTTTTAAAATTCAAAATTTATAAAGGTTGTCAATATATTTCCCAAAATAAACTTAAAATAAATCCCCAAATGTAATTCCTCGGCCTTAAACATTACATATTCTAGTGTTTTTTGAACTTGAATTCACATTTGAAGATCTTTTTAGTTTAGAATTTTAGAGAATTAGGGAAAATCATACAAAGTAAACTCATACATTACAAGCGGACACTTATACCCAGTATCCATTTTTTTCACCAAATAAAACATTCTAAAATAAAACATGGTTTCTTTATAACATCTCAATTCCCATCTTGTCCTCATCCTTGTCCCTACTCATCCTTTAACCCTGTGAAAAATATTTTAAAACTTGGGATG
Source organism: Viscum album (assembly GCA_963277665.1). Taxonomy (NCBI): domain Eukaryota; kingdom Viridiplantae; phylum Streptophyta; class Magnoliopsida; order Santalales; family Viscaceae; genus Viscum; species Viscum album. The sequence goes on from OY728123.1 coordinate 212,530,855, forward strand.
AGCACAAAAGATTAGTAAGGGACATAAAAAAGAAAGAGAGTCATTAGTCTAGTGAAAAACATGAAATCATCATTAATGAATGAAATTAAACATTTTTTCATGAATAACATGCATATGTTTTTCTCAAATAAAAAACATTAAAACAAATAAAAAACAATTAAAACTCTTTTAGGAGTCTTAGAGAATCATATACATAAAACCCTTTCAAAACCCTTTCAATTGGAATAAACATACAACCGACATCTGATAATTATTATTACCCAATTAATTGGAGATCATTAATGGGGATCACTCTTCATATAAGCTATATCGGGATCACTCATGAGCTATAATGGAGTCCATCTCTTCATATAAGCAATATTGGGCTCACCCGTGAGCTATAATGGGGATCAACCCTTCGTATAAGTTGTATCAGGTTCACCCGTGATATATAATGGGGATCAACCTTTTATATAATTTATATCAAGATCACTCATTTCATATAATTCTCAATAACATTTTTATGTATAAAACTCTTTCATCATAAATTTATTTAAAAAACTCTTTTAATCCCATATGAAAAACATTATCGTATAAAAATACCCTTTTCTTTTAAGAAACCATTTTCACTAACAAAAACCCAAAATAATGAAAGTGGGTTTTTAATTTAAGAAAAAATTTAAGCTTGAAAAGGAATATAGAAATTAAATAATAGTCATGATGGCAGAAAAGTTATTGTCGTCGTGTACATTAAAAATAAAACATTCCTTTTGTCGTTTTTCAAAACAATCCTTATAAAACACTTAGATTCATTTTGAAAACTTTTGAATGAAACTAAAAAATAGAAATAAAATTTCATTTATAATCCTTTAATATCCATATAAATAAATATGTAAAATAATATCAAGAATATTAACATGGAGAAAATGATTTGATAATAAAATCTTTAAACATTCAACGTGTATCATACCACTTTGAACATTTAAATCATAATCTCCATTAAATAATAAAATTACCATAGCATTAAATAATATTATTACAGATAAAATATGGATATTAAATGTAATAGTAAATTTATATACACCTTATAAAATAATAAAGGTGTGTAACATCAAGATATGTCTCAATGAAAGGAGATTGAGACGAAATCCCTTACAAATATCATAACATGGATGTGGAAATTAATCAAATGAAATGAATATATGTATATTTTATAAATAAACATAAAAAAAAATTTAAATACAACATAATATATTCAAAATTATTTTCACACATAATATTATAACAACATGATCAAGAAGTATAAGTTTAACCCAAAGAATGAAAATTGGGTTAAGAAATTCTCTTACCTTATGTCTTGAATCTATTCGTACTTGTAAAAAACTCATGTATAATAAGTATAAGTTTATTATTAATATATCACAGAATCATATTAATATGTATAATACCATATATTATTTAATTAAGACGTTATATTACTCATTTATTAATAAATTTATGTTAAAGTTACGTTTCGGGTGATATTTTCTTTGTTAATCATACGTGTTTTGACTTCTTATTCTTGATTTTCAAGATTTAATTGTTTATAGAATATGAAACATGATATAAATATATTACATATTAAATATATAATTATTTATAATAATATTTAAAGATAAATGAAAAACATCATTCATGGAGACGGTAGGTCGTACGTACGCATGAATGATATTTTCGTTTTCCTGTCGTATTGAAAGAACAAAAGAAAATTACATGTGTGTAAATATGTGTATATATATAATATCATTATAGTATAATAAAATATAATTTATATCATATATATATACTAAAACAATACTTAATACATTCCATGTGATGTGTGAATGAATCACGTCACTTTGAGGAGGCAGTAATCCATACGTCCACAAACAAAATTATCGTATATCCACAATATAGAAAGCATGAGGGTATGTTTAATATAACAATTATAGAATATTAAATAGGTTATAATATAAATATTAAAATATTATTTAACCCTTAAAATAGTTTTAAGACTATCTATGGAAGCGATAATGGAAAAAGAACAAAAACATTATTAACGGAGGTGATTAACCGACATAACTTGGACAACAATTTCATTTATTTGAATAAGAGGAGGTGAGAAATTGAATAGATGTGATATATTCCATTAGAAACATAACACTCCTATATATACATGATTCTAGAGTTATCATGCATTGATGGATGAAGGCGGTTAGGATAAATTATAAAAAAAAGAAATTAAGAGAGGTACTTTGAAAAATTACCCCTTGAAAATCACTTCCTTGAGAGACCCTTGAGGACCTTTGATTTGATCTTTTGGTGAGATCAGAAGAACTTGGACATGGAGAAAGTGATAAATAGATTTTTGGGTAGATATTTGAGGAGATACAAGGCTTTTTGGGTCAAAATGGGGAGGTGAGTGGTGATATTTATACTTGAGGAGAGGTGGGTTCAAGTGATTAAATTATTGATTATTTTATATTTAAAGCTAACCACATTGAGGTGGAATTAATTTCAACGAATTATAATTTAAATTAATATTTTTTAGGATATTTAGGGTCTATACACACCTCAACCAACCTTTAAATGTTATATTTTTTAGTTATTTTAAGCCTTTTCCCTTTTAACTTTAACATGTTTCATTTTTTACTTATACCGCGGTAAATAATATTTTTACCATGGAAACTTTTTTAGAAATAAAAATTAAATTGAACATAAAAAATAATTTATATCTTCTGATTCCAAATATAGAATCAATTTTACCTAATTAAAATCACAAAATTGGAAAAATTATATTTCAAATTAATCTCGCAAACACAATGAAAAAATGAGTTTTTAAAGTGAAAAGTTCAAAAGTTAAAAATGTTTTTATATATAATTTCAATGTGAAATTTATTCTAATTACCTAAATTATCTCTATTTATGTATAATTGAACTGATTATACTTTAAAACCAATTTAAAATATAATTTAACTATATAAATAAATTGGACGAAAAAGCATTTTTGAACTAATATTTTTGTATTATTCACTATTCACCAAACTATGAAAGTTCTTAGAAAAATACCAAAAAATTACCCTAACCTAATTTTTATGTTTCTATTTAAAATATTAGGTTTAATTTTTCATATATAAATTATAAATGTTACAAAAATTATATTTAAAATGGGTTCTCCATCAAAAGGCGGTAAAACTACCTTTTAAAAATATTAGAGCTTTTTATCCTTAAAATCAGATTTATTCTTATTTTAAGCCTATAAAATATATTTTATGAATATAAAAACATTTAATAAACATGTTTAAACATAATATAGTTATTTCTATCCATTCTTTTTGATACAATGTCTAGGTGATAACTTCTACTTAAAATAGTAATATTAACATTATATTATTTTTTTGGTATAACACAGTCTTGCATGCAATGTATGATTTCATAGAAACTCATTTTTTCATGTTGGGTAAGCTATAGAACATAGATACCTCTTTAAAGGTAAAATTAATATCTAATTCATAAATATTAATAAATATGAAAAAACCTTATTCTATAATTACTTGGGATGTTACACCAAAATATCATTAAGTAGATTTTAATGGTCACATACCAAATATATGAATACCTTGGTCATATATTCTCATAAATAATGGTTATAACCATAATTACCATAAAACATCAATGAAAATATACATGTTTCCTCATTCCCTAAATAAAACCATAGATTATTGATTATATTCCATAAATCCAAAAATGTTGCAATCTTCATCAATGATAACATAAACCACATTATCAATAAATCATTAATCAGTTATGGGGTCATCAATACTATCTAGTTAAATTTATCCATATCAATCATCTATTTATCTAAACTAAACACCATTTTCTCAACATCAGTAACATATTAAGGGTTATCTTCCCTTGATCATGTGTTTTCTATAAAATAACACCTTTCCATTAAATCACTTTTCTAGTTCATCAGTTATATTCAACATATTGTTGAAAATCCTTAACAAATAACTTATACTAAACAAACCTTATATATTTCATGATTCATATAACATAATTCTTCAATTCTAATACATAAAAACTTCAATCATTCCACTTCATTATTAAACCATTAACTAGGATTCATTATCTTATTCCTTAATGCCTCTTTCCTATAATATGAAATACAAATCATGTATTAACATTCATCAACCACAATTTAATCATGATTATTACATTTAACATAAATAATACTTTTAGAACCGCTTATTCCTTTTATATGTTATTTTTAGTCTCTTCATCATCAGTAGTTTAACCATTACTCATACCACCTTTTTTATTCTCTTCATGAGATTTCCCCTTAGAAAATTGATTCGTATAATGCCCATAGTTTCCACATTTATAATATTCAACCATTAATGATGCCTTAGGGAAACCATTATTCTCATTCATTGCACTAACCAAAATTTTCATTTTTCCCTCAGAAAATACTTTATGTCCTTTTCTTCCACACTCGAAACATCTTTGTATACCTTTGAAACATTACCTTATGTGCTTCTTCCCCATAATATTGACATATAGGAAATTGGGTCTTCTTTACTCCATGGTCTCCACCACCCAAACTCTCAGTGAACTTTATCCTTCTCTTCTTTAGTAAGTCTGAGATTTAGTTGAGGTGTAATTTGTTAATCATATACTATGATAACTGATTAGGAATAATCACAATATCATTGTAACATCCTAGACATGGATGTCACACGAAATGGTTCCCCGAGCCCAGTTGGCCACATGGCCTCAAGCGCATCTCCCCAAATGCCATAGGCTGTCGACTAGCAGCGAGGGCCTAGGTGAGTCAGTGGGGAGATTATTCCCTCATTACCAGAGTATCACAGCGGAATGAAAACATATAATAAATAACGGAAGTGAAATAAACACCAGCAACTGAAAGTAAGACAATACAGGAATACATATCAATAACCAGAAGTGTCTCATATAAAAAATGATATAAATGGTTCAATTATCTAGAAAGAATCTAGAATGGTACATGGAAATATAATACAATACAAGTATCCCAAAAAGAACAAAAGACCAAAAAGGTATCCTAAAATCACAATCCTCAGCTTGGTCCTATGCTCCTCTACTCCAAAGGCACAGTCAACAAGTTGTACTAGGGCCCTTACCCCTATCATCACCTACAACCATATAATCTGTTTGGGCCCCCGAGGAGGCCCAAACAGGGTGTGAGCTGAACATATCGATAGGCAACCACCTAGGTCTATACAGTTCTAACAGCAATTCTAAAAAATATATAGAAAGTGTAAATAACCATTAAGTAAGTGTGTATGCCCATGGAATAAGTCTACTCCAGTGATTAAAACTAACCGTCCCTAAAGGATACCTGCAAAAGAGAGTCATCTCCTGACAAGGAAGTTATAACAAGTAAATAAGAAAGTCACACATCCATGTCGTACATCCATCTATATCATGAAATCCACAGCCACATTGTATAGAGAAGTCAAGTATCCCATGGCCACGTCATATAGTGAAGTCAAATATCCCACAGCCATGCCGTATAGTGAGGTGTAGACCACAAGGGCTGGATCCAAGGTGTCATCAGACCAAGGAATCCATATAAAATATCTAGACCACAGAGGGTCGGATCCAAGGAGCTTGTCCAAGGCATCCCATCGAGTCTCATGGGTATCCCCGGTGGAAACTCAGTTATGCACTGGTTGGGGTCCTAGGATCATGGAAATAGAAAGTCCTATGTGAGCCCAAGAAAGCCGGATCCATGGGGTAGCAAGGCTCGAGGAATCCCACGGAATCAAGACCCAAGGGTCAGAGTCGACCCAAGGTGTCCACTACCCCGTTCCAGATACATGGAGAGCAATCCATGGCATCGATTAACCAATCATTCAAGCATTCTAATTAAACATTCATTCCATGTGAGTATACCCACTCACATCAAACTACACAATCCATGAGTATACCCACTCATGAAAAATATTTATCAACTACAATCATATGGACCTACCCTCCTATATAAACCATTTAACATTCCATTATCATTTTCATATAGGTATACCCACCCATATTATCCATTTAACATGCCAAACTATCAAAATAGATAAGGCATAACATGATATTCATTAAGCAAGGAGGCAGTACATCTCCTAAACAAGCTACTCAAGCTATTAAAGCATTAACAGGATTCCTCTAACTAGGAAAGTACAAGAACACACCCCTTGGGTGGTATAAACAGGAATGAATAGGTTATTTACTTAAGGCTCACCCCTTCGGTGACCCTGAAATGAGAAACGGGTGCCAACGCACCCAAACAGAACCTACGGGCATCCTCACTAGGTACAACTATAACTAAGATGAGAAACTCGCTCAAAAATGAAGTCTCTCCAGAAATTCCGATGAGCGGCATATCAGTCAAATGCCTGAAAAGTACAAGAAAATCCAAAAGAAGTTATATACTACCTACCTCACCTCGGTAGTAGACATATTGTCCATTATCAAGTCCTGATTCATCATTGTTTGGAATAAATATGAAGAATGTATAAAGAACGGGATATTAGGGCATATGAGCCTAAATCCAAATAGCACAGTCATTGTTCCAAAGAATCAAGAATGACTAAAAAAAGAATCGATTACTTACTAATGTGGTTCCAACATAACATATGGTGCTCGAATCAAAGTCTGGACGGCTTCAATATATGAAAAACTAGTTTAGGGTGGTTTTTGGGTTCAAAAACGAGAGAAAAATATTTTTCCCATAAAAAATAAGGCTACTGTAGCTTTTATAAAAAAATTGTTGGGCAAGGTACATGATATGTATCTCAAGTACACGGTGTGTACTCCCCTTTATTTTTTTATGAACTAGACAGGGTACACGTTGTGACGGCCCAGTACACAGCGTGTACTAGAAGTATACGGCGTGTAGTTCAAGTACACGACGTGTACCTGGCCTGCAGCCAGATTTCATCTTGTTTTCCCCTTTCTTTCCCAAAAACAAACCAACCATCCCATGACCTGGCCTAGGGTCTAATCCAAAAAGGAAAGAAACAACATTAACCCGAAAAGAGATATATGTACCTCAATAAAAACCCAGGGTCTTACAATCTTCCCCCCTTATAGTAATTCATCCCCGAATTTCTCTCTGAAGGGTGGTCAAGATTAGTCTGAAAACAACTCTGGCCACTGAGCACGTACGTCGGTCTCCCTCTCCCAAGTCTCATCCTGTAAATAGTCATGCTTCCATAGCACTCATACTATAGGAACTAACCGACCTCGAAGAACCTTTGTGCTCCTATCAACGATACAAATTGGATGCTCCTCAAAGGATGCATCAACCTAAAGCTCAACCACCTTAGGCTGAAAAACGTGAGATGGGTCTGAGTGATAGTAACACAGCTGAGATACATGGAAGACGTCATGCATGGCTTGGTACCTCTGATATAACTGCAACCGATAAGCAACCAACCCGACTCTCTCCAGAATCTCAAATGGCCTGACATATCTTGGTGAAAGTTTACCCTATCTCCTGATCCGCTTGTGTCCCAACCTCAGTGAAACATGCAAGAAAACTCGATCCCCAACCTCAAACTCTATAGGTCTTTTGCGATGATCAGTGTATGATTTCTGGAAAGACTATGTAGTAGCCATCCTCTTTTGAATCATCTGGACCTACTCAGAAGTCTCCTGCATGAGACGCAGTCCCAATAAAGTTGTCTCTCCTACCTCTAACCAACACAGGGGAGAACGACATGACCTACTGTATAAAGCCTCATAAGGTTCCATCTGTATCATCTCCTGATAACTATTATTGTAGGAGAACTCAACCAGGGGAATGTGCCTCTCCCAAGAGCCCCCAAAATCCAGGATGCATGCTCACATCATGTCCTCTATAACATGTATCATACGCTCTGATTGGCCATCAGTTTGATGGTGGTATGTTGTGCTCAGAATCACCTGTGTACCTAGCTTCCCCTGAAAACTTTTCCAAAAATGAGACGTAAAGTGGGAGTCCCTATCTGAATAGTATATTAAATTGGTCTTACCCTAAACATTTTTCGACATGTAGAATCCAAAAATGAATTACATTTTTCAAAAATAATTTTCTAAATATGATTAATTTAATTTTTAATTAAAATCATAATTTACTTGAAAAATACAGTTTTTAAAACATTTATTTACTTATTCCAAAACATAGGTACATCATAATTTCACTTAAATCCTATATATATATATATTATCATATATGATATTACTATTCATAAGGTTATGTCACTATTCATAAGGGTAACATTAATATTCATAAGGGTATGTTAATATTCACCAAAAATTAAGTTTGTTCTATTAGACTCCAAAAAACACCCTGAACACAATCGTGTATGTCAGATTTTTTAAATTCAAAACACAGAAGTGGAAAAATTATGTTTAATGGTCACATAGTATTTAGTATCATGATATTTCATTGTGTTTCCCAATGTTATTATAATATAAGTCATAATTATAATAAGTTAATTCCATTGATAAAATGTTGGGTCATTACATTCTTCCCCCCTTATGAAATTTCTCCCTCGAGATTTCATTTTACATAAACAGGTGAGGGTACTTATCCTTCATTTCCTCCTCTGGTTCCCAAGTTGGTTCTTAAAAATTATGGTTCCTCCACAACACTTTGACAAGGAGGGTTGTCTTTTTATGTAGAACCTTGTCTCTCCATCCTAGAATCTTCACTGGATTCTTCTCATAAGAGATATCATCTTCCAGCTGTACCACCTCTGAGTTTAGTACATGTGAGATATCTAGTATGTACTTCCTCAAGAGTGATACATGAAACACATCATGAACTTTGGCCATATTTGGTGGAAGTTCAAGTCGATATTCCATGGCTCTTATGCGGTCAAGGGTCTCAAAGGGGCCAATGTACCTTGGTCTTAGCTTCCCCTTCTTCCCAAAATGCATGACTCTCTTCCATGGTGATATTATAAGGAAGACTTTATCTCCAATGTCGAACTCCAAGTCCCTTAAACAGTTTTCAGAATAGATCTTTTACCGACTCTGAGAAGCTTTGATGTGTTTCTGGATGTCTTGAACCTTATTTATCATCTCATGTATAAGATCAGGTCTGAGTAACTTTATTTCTCCAACTTCATCCCAACAGGTTAGGGTTCTACATCTCTTTCCATATAGAGCTTCATATGGATCCATTTCAATAATCAAGTGGAAGATATTTTTGTATGAGAATTCAACCAATGTGATATGTTGATCCTATCCACCTTTGAATTTTAAAGAGCAGGCTCTTAGCATATCTTTGAGCATCTAAATAGTACTTTCAGATTAGCCATTAGTTTGGGGTGATAGGCCATGTTGAAATTCAATTCAGTACTCAAGGCATGTTAAAGACTCCTCCATAATTTAGATGTGAACCTGAGATTACGATCATAGATAATTTAGATTGGAACCCCATGTATTTTCAACACTTCGTTCAAATATATCTTTGAAAGTTGTTCAAGTGAGAGATCTTCTCGAATAGTGATAAAGTGGGAAGTCTTGGTGAGTCGGTCAACTACAACCCATATCACATTATTTCTCTTGGATGTCTTCAGGAGACCTGCGACAAAGTCCATAGTGACATTTTCTCATTTCCACATGGGTATAGACAATGGATGCATCATCCCTTTGGACTTTTGTTGCTCTGTTTTAACTTACTAACATATCAAGCACCTTGAGATATACTCATCAATCTCATTCTTCATGTTGTCCCACCATAAGTGTTCTCGGAGATCACAGTACATCTTGGTACTCCCAGGATGGATAGAGAATGTTTATCTATGTGCATTATCTAATAGATACTTCTTTATCCCAGGTGATTAAGGAACACAAAGCCTAATTCTAAATAGAATCACACCATCATAATTGATATATAACACATGCACCTTCCCTTTCTTTACTGCATTCACCTTCTTTTGTAACTTCGGATCATCCCTTTGTACCACCTTAATCTTCTCTTAGATAGATGGATGAAAAAACATTTGGTCAATGTAGGATTTATTCCCTGCCCTTATGATTTAAAAATCCATCCTTTGCATATCCATAAAGATAGGGTCTTTCTCAATCCATAGCATGGATAGAGTAGCAGGTTATTTTCTACTTAGAGCATTAGCCACCTTGTTCACCTTGTCGGGATGATAGTGAATAGAGTGATCATAATATTTGATTATCTCTAACCATCTCCTTTGATACATGTTGAGATCCTTTGATGTTAATATATACTTTAGGATCTTGTGATTAGTATATATGTCACACTTCTCACCATAAAGGTAGTGCCGCTAGATTTTCAAGGCAAAAAACACAAATGCTAGCTCCAAATCATTCATCGGGTTGTTCTACTCATGGATCTTCAACTGCTATGAGGCATAGGCTATCACTTTATCATCTTACATGAGTACACAACCAAGCCTTTATTTGAATCATCACTGTATATCAAAAAACTTTCTCCACTCTTAGATAATGTGAGTACAGGTGCAATGATTAGCCTTCTCTTTATCCCCTTAAATCTTTCCTCACATTCTTCTATCCAGACATGCTTTACCCCTTTATTTGTTAACTTAGTTAGCGGGCTTGAAAATCATGAAAATTTTCTCAAAAAACATTAGTAGTACCCACCTAATCTAAGAAAACAGAGGATTTATATGCCACTAGAGGGTCTGGTCCATTCCTCAATCACATTTGTTTTTTAAGAGTCCATAATAATTCCCTCAAGTGTGATCACATGTCCTAAGAACGTAACTTGATTCATCCAAAAGTCACACTTGATAAACTTGGTGTACAACTTCTCCTTTCTCAATGTCTCCAATACAAATCTTAGATGTTCTTCATGTTCCTCCTTTCTCTTGGAGTATATGAGAATATCATTAGTAAACACTAACACAAATTTGTTGAGGTAATGTATAAAGACTATATTTATCAAATACATGAAGATTTCAGGGGGATTAGTAAGTCATAAGGGCATCACTAGAGACTCATAGTGCCCATACCTTGTACAGAAGGTAGTCTTCTGAATATCTTCCTTCTTCACCTTTAGCTGATGGTATCCAAAATGAAGATCCACCTTTGATAAGTATTGAGCTCCTCTTAACTAATCTAACAAGTCATCAATCCTTGGAAGATGACACTTTTTGTTTATGGTGATCTTGTTGAGTTCTTGATAATCGATACGCAGCCTCATTGATCGATCCTTCTTCACAAAGAGCACGGGCGCACCCCAAGGTGATGCACTAGGGCTTATGAACCCTTTGTCCAAATGCTCTTGTAGCTATTACTTTAACTCCTCCAGTTCGATATGAGCCATCCAATATGGACACTTTGAGATGGGAGTAGCTCCGGGTATGAGTTCTATTGATAACTCTACCTCATGATCTGGGTGAAGTCCGAGTAACTCTTTGGGAAATAAATCATATTATTCCCACAAGATGGGAATTTCCACAAGGTTGGAACTTTCTTTTGACTCAACCATTTGGGTGAGGTATGATTCTTCATAGGGAATCAACACCCACACTGTTGAAGTATTTTTCAAATTATATTCATGATCTTCCTTGCATTTGTATAGGAGCATGGGATGGTTCAGAATATAAAAAGATATTTTCTTTTCCCGATAGTTTATATGTGCTCTATATAACGAGAGCCAATCCATTCTCATTATAGTGTCAAATTCCACCAAGGGAAGTATTACAAGATTCGCTGGAAGAATCTTCCCACATACACCAACAGGAGAAGATTCAAACACTTGGGTTGCAATGATTTCACAACTTGGTGTTTTTATAGATATCTCTACCTCAAGGTTTTGGGGCTTTGATTCTATAGTTATAGAAAACTTTCAAGATATAAAGGAATGTGTAGAACCATAATCAAATAAAACTTTTTCCATTTTTTGAGTGAATAGGAATTATACCTTGTACGACTTCATTATCTTGCTCCACTTCCACAGTAGTGATTCCATAGGCCTTCCCCTGTTCCTTTGGAACTTTTTGTTGCTAATGCTGATTACCCTCGAGGACTCGAGGTTTAGTGCATAGGCTTGTATAGTTCCCTTGATCCCCGTAGTTGTAGAATTGGACCATGGGTGGTTCTCTCCTTTCTTCCACTGCATTCTCCTTCCTTCTCATTTATTTTTGACACTCTTGAGCATGATTTACTTCTTTCCCACACTTGAAGCATTTTCTCATCCCTTTAAGTCATTTCCCATTATGAATCTTCCCACATTTTTGGCACATGGTTCATTGAGTTTTCTTCCCATCTTTATCATTAGATCCTCCAGCATGAAACTCCATGCTTCATTTCTTATCAAAATAGCCATGGGACCATTCTCCAAACTTCATCTACACTTTGAGAGAACATCGAACAACTTCTTCATAACTCCCAAATTCTCGAATTGAAAGATCCTTTCGAAGGTGTGGTTTAAATCCACTAAAGAATATATCAAATTTTCTATCATTGTTGATAACAAAACCTGAAGCATACCTTGAAATCCTAGTGAACTTTCTTCATAGGTTGTGATAGATTCTCCTTCCTTTTTCTTGAGCTCTATGAATTCTACCTCCATCTTTGCACAAATATTTTGTGGGAAATACTTGTTAAGAAATATGATCTTAAAGTCTTTCCATTCTATCTCTTCAATTTCATCCCTTGGCTTGGTATTATTAATCAAAGACCACCATTGATCGACCACTCCATCTAGACAATAAATGGTCAGAGTCACCTTCTCTATCTTAGAATAGTGAAGCACATAAAAGATCTTCTCCATTGAGTTGACCCACTATTCTGAAACTAGTGGATTAAAAAATCCACTAAACATCAGTTTTTGTTGCTGCATAAAACACTCGATAGATAGCTGCTCCCTCTTAGGTGAATGAGGACATTCCCCATTATTCAGGTTATTATTCATAACCTAAGATATCTAGGTAAGCATCGCTATGAATTTATGAACTCCACCTCCCAAGGAATTAGGGATGTCATCTGGGCAATCGCTGTATTGGCCCTTGAATGGGTTGTTGGCCTGGTTTCACTTAGTTCCCACCATTTTCTAAAAATAGAAAAGGTTAGAACAAAACATAAGTCAGTGATTCATGAATAAATAACTTATTTGTTTGTTTAATTTACAATAAAATAATATCTTATGGGATCCCTATGTTTATAAAATATTCTTATGTTCTTGTTGTACTTAGTCTCGTACTATAGGTTTTCCCTAGGGTTCACTAATCCTAATTCCCAAATTAACTAAACCTTGCCTCTAAGACCAACTAAAACGACCCTGTCTTTTATTACATTACTATTAAATAATTATAAAGATAAAAAACATAATAGTATTACACTATGAGGATCTATAGGTTTAGTGTCTTGGGAACTAAGACCAAACATAAAATTTACAACATCAAACATAAACTTTTATTGAATTCATTCTTCTCCAGCTTTTTATTGTCCCTTGAAATCTCCTTAGTACACATAATAACCTGAGGATTACATCAAAAAGGGGTGATATAAAAGCCCAGTAATGGTATGGATAAGAAAAATATGGCATTGTGTGAGCATAATCATAACATCATCATCAAAATCATGAGATGAATCATTAGATAAAGGCATGGAATGTGGCAATACATAAAAATGAAACATCATGTCTTAGTGGTAAACTACCACTCATAGTTATAAACAAATATAGAATCATGTTCATGCATCATTTACCTTTAACTCATAAGGTTCATCACTTTACCCAATGCATTGGAGATCTGTATAATTTTGGGTGCACTCGTCGCATCATAACATTCATATTGCGCAATATAATTCCGGGCACACCCGTCACATCATAATATTTACATTATCATGCATGCCACATAGAACATATGTAAAACTTAAAAATAAAATAACTAATGGAAATAAATGGGTTTAAAATCATAAATAATAAATTCATAAACATTTGGCTCCCAAAATAAAGAGGGGATAACATTCTTTACATAAAACAATCAACGATGAGTGAAGTAGAAACAATCTTTGGGAAGTAAAAAGAGGGTATTTATTTGTAAGAAGAGTTCTTTTGGAAGAACATTAGGTTTGTCATAAACTCAATTAAAAAACATTTATATCCCATAATAGGTAAGAATATGATGAATAATTTATTCTTAAGGCATATCCATTCTGAAAATGGGTTGAAAGAGGGAAAACCCAAAGTATGAGAGTTGGGTTTGAGAATTTCTCCTTACCTTGTATTTGAACATTTTATTCACTTTAATGTCATTTATAACCACGTTATATTAATTAATTAGAAATTAAATAGCCTTTTATACATTAATAAGATTTATTAAGGTTTTATTAAGTTCATTTATGGGCTTTTTGATGAGTTATAGAGTTTAAATTCATTGTTCGTGAATGTTCGTTTTTATAGTTTTCTTAAATGATTCACTTGTATTCATGAATGGAAGTTGATTTAAAACGTGGATAAACATATAGAATTGTAATTATATTTTATTTATGATGTTACATAACTTTAAATGATCTTATAAATAATTTTTATATATACCATGAGAATAAATCATTAGATAATAATTTAATGATGAACGTTTGGGTTAATTTGGGTGGTTTTTCGACGACAACAAATTTGTTTTGTTTAATCATTTAGTAGTATGTACATAATTTAGTTCCAGAACATTAAATAGGATATAATACATATAACATAATCTGGTTCAACCATAAAAATTGTTTCATGACCAGATCTGAAGGTGGTAAAGTAAAAAATAAAACTTGTCGTTCTTGAAGGTGATAAATTAACACCTCACGAACAACGTTTTCCTTTCTAAAATAAAAAAAAGAGTAGAAGGGGGATGGATGATATATTATCCCATTATTATAATAACATTAAATTATATGTAAGATACTAGAGTTAACATACCATGTGAATGAGGATAGATGGGGAGATATTAAGAAAAGAACTTGAAATTGAAAGGAAATTAAAGGAAAAGTGAGAGAGGGGAATTCCTCTTGAATCCTCCTTAAGGTACCTTGTATTGGTATTTTTATAAGACCATAATCTCTTGTAAATGGTGGAGGTTATAAGGAATATTTTTGATTAGATTTTAGACAAGTCTTGAATCTTGAGAGGTGTGAGGAAATGAGGGTGTGAAGAGTGGTTTTTTATAGTGGAGGGGGGGTTTCTTAATATTTAATTCACTAGTTAATTAAGTTCCCTCAAGAATGTAAATAGTGATAATTCCATGACCAAAAATAGTAACTTGATAATTTGAGTTCTAATAAATTGGGCTTACATCATCCATGATGTCAGGAATAGTTTATTTAACATAAAATGTTTATATACGGTAAATTACCGTATTTCACTATTCATAAAAAATTCAAGTATTTTAGAAAAATACCAAAAATTCACCCCAACCATTTTTATACATGTAGAATCAAAAAATGAATTCCATTTTTCAAAAATAATTTTCTAAATATGATTAATTTAATTTTTAATTAAAATCATAATTTACTTGAAAATGACAGTTTTTAAAACATTTATTTACTTATTCCAAAACACAGGCACATCATACTTTCACTTAAATACTGTATATAAACTATCATAGGTGAGGTTAATATTCATAAGGGTATGTCACTATTCATAAGGGTAAAATTACTATTCATAAGGGTGTGTTACTATTCACCAAAAATTAACTTTGTTCTATTAGACTCCAAAAATCACCCTGAACACAACCGTGTATGTCATATTTTTGAAATTCAAAACACAGAAGTGGAAAAATTATGTTTAATGGTCACATAGTATTTAGTATCAGGATATTTCTTTGTTCTTACAAATGTGATTATACTATAATTCATAATTATAAGAAGGGAATTCCATTGATAAAACATTGGGTCGTTACAATTAATATGTTTATTAAAGTTGATAACTATTCATATTTTGTATAGGAATTTATATCACAACTATATAAAGGGAATATTGTACAAAGCATGATTTGGATTCATTAATCCCCGTATCATTTCTACTCTAGAACTTACTTTGAACGAGGAATCAATTAAGAAGAAAAAATATAAGTTACTCAAATCATTTAATAAAAAAGTATCAAATGACATAATCTTTTTTATGTCTATAATGCAAAGGTGAAAATCTATAATCTAATCACATAAAATATATTTTTAATTTTTTCATTACTTAATTATTTTTTGTTTTTTTAGGATGCACTGGATGCTAATAACAGTCAATATAGACACCCCTAATATTTATTTTTTGGATCCAATGCATGGATATTCAACCAACCAACCACACATGATGTGTATTGTGAATATGTAATACACTAAAATCAACATTTTATAGATAAAATTTGAATTATATGTTCAGTATTTTTTTTAATAAGAATTTTTTTATAATAGGACGATCACTCAATACACGCTAGATCATGGCATAAATTCAGTGTCTAAAGTGATGGAGC
The DNA here is from genome assembly GCA_963277665.1 of Viscum album. Lineage (NCBI taxonomy): Eukaryota > Viridiplantae > Streptophyta > Magnoliopsida > Santalales > Viscaceae > Viscum > Viscum album. The sequence continues at coordinate 212,547,333 of OY728123.1, forward strand.
CCATGGATTACTACAATTGGAAACAAATAAAGGTATATATAGAAGGATTTAACTATCAAAACATTTCAAAACAATTTACTTATTTTGGTCAATGTTTATGCAGTTTTTGAAACAAGATAATGACATCGATTGTGGATATTATGTTTTCAAATTTATGAGAGAAATCATAAATCCTGAAAAGACCAGCATCCCCCAATTGGTAATTTTATAAGGTAAATACAATTTCATTATATATATTTCAGAATCATTTTTTTCCTATATTTTCTTAGAACTATCAAGATTTATAATGACCTATTTAATCAAAATAATAAATCTATTTGTTTAGAGATGAGTGGGTAGTGTACTTTTTGTCAGAATTTATGCCGACAATAAATTGAGGTGATTACCTGTTATGTTTGTGATCTAGTATAAGTTATGACCTTCGAAAGATATTTGGGGTGTGAAGAATTAGTGTCAAGAATCTTATATATTATTTTTGATCTCTTTCTCAATGAGAAGAATAATAGAGGAAATCAATTTGTTTAGAAGCACTAACCTGCAAACAATAAAATTGTTGGGAAATCACAGAGGCGAAGCTGGAGACGAAGGCAAAGGCGAAGGAAGAGGCGAAGGTGAAGGCAGAGGAAGAGTCAGAGGCAAAGTCAGAGTCAGAGATTGATTTGGAGGAGGAGGTAGAGGTGAATACTGAGGCGAAGACTGAGGCAGAGGAGGATAAGAAGCGTTATCTTGGAAACAATAAAATTTTTGGTCAATGAATTAGAATGAGTATCACACCATGATTTTGTTTGAGAAATTTTTTTTTTTAAATTGCACACAACACTTATCACTTAGGATAAAATCCATTGTGCAAGTGTTTTAGGTGACTTATTGAAATAATTTTTTTCACCACTTGTTTAAGTGATTTTATATACAGGGTAGTAATCCACCTATAAGATCATTTTGTGTTGTAAGCTTTAATTTCTACACTAGTGTTATTGAAGCAACATCTGTACAACTCCTAATCATCAAATAGGTATATAATCCAACTTAAATGTTTGAATAAATATGTGTGAAATCAACCAACAAAGTCATTAGGTGTATGAAATAACTATTAGAGTAAAACTAGTGTTGATATATCATGGTCATCGAGGAGGGTTGGTGTCAAAGTGTTATTAGTTTAAAATTGACATTTTAATACAAAAAAAGTGACACTCACTAAAAATAGAGAAAATACACTCAGATTGTCTTGATAATTTTATATGATGATTCATAATTCATTTTTTATGTGTATGAATTAGTCTCATGTCAAACCCACACATGATTTCATTTGTATGGCTCAAAGTGGATATTTCCAGTTCAAAATGACATTTTAGTAAAAAACAAAATTGGCATACTCAAAACTAAGGAAACACATTTTGATGGTTTTGATAATTTATTAAAATTATCCATCAGTCATTTGGGATGTGTAGGAATCATCCACACCTCAATCTGATGCATAGTGTGACCGTTGTGACTCCAAGTGTGTCTTTTTATTCAAAATTGACATTAATTTTAATGAAAAAAACAACTCACATACTCAACACTGAGAAAATTCATTAATATTGTTTTAGTACTTTAGGAAAATGATACATAAGTCATTTTTGATGTATATGAATCAGATTCACCTCAATATTATGCACGGTGTGACCGGTATGACTTCAAGTGTCCATTATCAATTTAAAATTGATATTTTAATACAAAAAAGTGTCACTCACTAAAAACTGAGAAAATTTACTTTGATTGTCTTAATAATTTGAGAAAATGATTCATAATTCATTTTTTATGTGTATAAATTAGTCTCATGTCAAACTAACACACGATGACACATGTATGGCTCAAAGTGTGTGTTTCCAATTTAAAATGAAATTTCAGTAAAAAACACAAGTGGCATACTCAAAACCAAGTAAACACATTTGAATTATTTTGATAATTTATGAAAATTATCCATGAATCATTTGGGACATGTAGCAATCAATCTCACCTCAATATAATGCACGGTGTGACTGGTATGACTCCAAGTACGCCTTTTTATTCAAAATTGACATTAATTTTAGTGAAAAAAACAACTAACATACTCAAAACCAAGAAAATTTATTCAAATTGTTTTGGTACTTTAGTAGAATGATCCATAATTTATTTTTTATGTTTAGGAATCATCCTCACCTCAATCTGACGCATGGTGTGACCAGTATGACTCCAAGTGTCCATTATCAGTTTAAAATTGACATTTTAATACAAAAAAGTGTCACTAACTAAAAATAGAGAAAACGTGATCAGAATGTCTTGATAATTTAGGAAATGATTCATAATTAATTTTTGATATTTATGAATCATTATCATGTCAAACCCACACACGATGTCGTCTATATGGCTCAAAGTGCGTGTTTCTGGTTTAAAATGACATTTTAGTAAAAAACACAAGTGGCATAATCAAAACCAAGTAAAAGAATTATAATTGTTTTGATACATTATAAAAACAATCCACGGGTCATTTGGGATGTGTATCAATCATTTTTACCTTAATCTGACATACAATGTGACTGATATGACTCCAAGTGCGTCTTTTTATTCAAAATTGACATTAATTTTAGTGAAAAAAATAACATACTCAAAACCAATAAAACATATTCAATTTGTTTTGGTAATTTAGTATAATGATACATGAGTAATTTTTGATATTTAGTAATTAGATACACATTAATCTGATATATGGTGTGACCGATATGACTCCAAGTGTCCATTATTAGTTTAAAATTGACATTTTAATACAAAAAAGTGTCACTCGTTGAAAAAAGAAAAAACACACTCGAATTGTATTTATAATTTGGTAAAAAGATTCATAATTATTTTTTGTCATTTATGAATCATTATCAGGTCAAACCCACACATGATGCCACCTGTATGGCTCATAGTGGGTGTTTCCAGTTTAAAATGACATTTTAGTAAAAAACAAAAGTGGCATACTCAAACCAAGGAAACACATTTTGATTGTTTTTATACTTTATTAAAATGATCCATGAGTCATTTTGTATGTGTATCAATCATCCTTACCCCAATTTGATGCATGGTGTGACCGATATGACTCCAAGTGCATCTTTTTATTCAAAATTGACATTAATTTTAGTGGAAAAAAAATGACATACTCAAAACTGATAAAATGCATTCAGATTGTTTTGGTACTTTAGAAAAATGATCCATATTTTATTTTTTATGTGTATGAATATACACCTAAATCTAATGCACAGTTTGACCCGTATGACTCCAAGTGTCTATTATCAATTTAAAATTGATATTTTAATACAAAAAAAGTGTCACTCACTCAAAACCAAACAAAAAAACTCTAATTGTCTTGATAATTTGGGAAATAAATTCATAATTCATTTGGAAATTTATGAATTATTCTCATTTCAAACCCATTCATGATGCCACCTATATGGCTCAAAGTGCATGTTTCCAATTTAAAATGACATTTTAGTAAAAAAAACAAAAGTGGCATACTCAAAACTAATGAAACGTGTTCTGATTGTTTTGATACTTTAGTATAACAATACATGATTCATTTGGGATGTGTGTAAATCAGACACACCTCAATATGATGCATGGTGTGACTGTTATGACTCCAAGTGCATCTTTTTATTGAGAATTGACATTAATTTTAGTGAAAAAAACACCTGACGTACTCAAAACTGAGCAAACACATTTGGATTGTTTTGGTACTTTAGTAAAATGATACATATGTCATTTTTGATGTGTAGGAATTAGATTCACCTAAATTTGATGCATGTTATGATCAATACGACTCCAAGTGTGTCTTTTTATTCAAAACTGACATTAATTTTAATCAATAAAAAAACAAATGACATACTCAAAACTGAGAAAATGCATTCAGATTGTCTTAGTACTTTATAAAAATGATTCATAAGTCATTTTTGATGTGTAGGAATTAGTCACTCCTAAATTCAACTCACGGTGTGACCGGTATAACTCCAAGTGTGCCTTTTTATTCAAAATTTACATTAATTTTAGTAAAAAACAACTAACATACTCTATAATAGTGTTCTTTTTCTTGAATTTTTATTATAAATTTTATTTCATTTAAATTCAGTATTTGTATATTATTTTGGTAATCTTTGTTGTAATTTCTGGTGATATGGTGTATTTTTATAGCACAATGCACCTGTTTCTGGTGATGCAATGTGTTATAGCATCACACTACAGTTTTCACCTTTATCAACACTACTAAATGCGCTAATAAAGATAGAATTTATCAGTGCTTTTTAAAGTTACAATAAAGGTATATTTATTAGTGTTTTTAAAAGTGCTGACAAAGGGTAGCTTTATCAGCGCTTGTAGGAGCACTGATAAAGGGTATCTTTAGCAGCACTTCTAAAATAATTGATAAAGGGTCTCTTTATCAGCGCTGATAAATGGTGTCTTTTATCATTGTTTTTATTTTCACTGATAAAGCTACCCTTTAGCAAATCTTTTCTATAATTGATAAAATCCTTGGACTTTTATCCGCGCTAAGGTAATCATCACTTTTCTAGCACTAATAAAGGTCGATTATAGCACTTTTAAAGGTGTGTTTTGTAGTAGTGTCTCTCCACAAAAGTATTAAATTTCTAACCCAAGTATTTCCACTATAGTCATAGATATAGATGAGTGTGAAGTAACTATATAAAATAAAGTAGATACTAAATTCATGGCTATTAAAATCATACATCGTACTGTAGACAGTTCGACACTCTACTCCTTAAGTCCAGATTGTATTATATATAACTAGCATGATCCACGAACCTAAGCTAAAACTTGAAGTCCCTGAGTAGGTCTAATCTAGTGGCACTACATATCATATATATGGATCCCTCAACCTCATCTTCCTCCTCGACTTGTACGGCCAGTGGTACTCCATATTCTGACCTAGTGCAGATCTATTAATCCTACTCCATAAGGTAGAGATGGTGAAAATCCTCTCCCACTGGGAATAGGTGGGAAGTCTGGTAGAATCTCTTAAGATGAACCATATTCCATAGGCTCAGCACTCAATTGAGTGCTTATCACACTATGACTTAGACTTCCATATTGGTGGCATACCATATAAATGCTCGTGCATATACTCTGACTACCAATGTCCTGGTGAGATCCTCAAAGCGACACTTCTTGCCACTAGATATACCACTTCCCTGTCTCGATGTTGAACCACCATGCCATGTACCTTTAAATTCTATCAAGTTATTCCCAGAGATAAGTTCATGGTTCAAAATATCATAAATGGAATCCATTTGAAATACGTTCACCTATGATCGGATGGAATACCTGATCCCATCCTCAAAATTCTCACCTTGGATAGCTCATCACCGATAAAAGTCAGTGAAAAATACTGAATCACAATGAAGTGAGTTGAATATTACATAATAGAAATATTACCCTACACAAAGTGCATAAATTCCCTATCACAATCATCTCTTATCATTTCCAAAAATAAGTAATCGTATAAGTTATTCCAGAAGTCCCTTCAAACCATATCCTGATGTTAATCTGCCTAATTTAGAACATCCCACCAATGCTTAGAGGATCCATGAAGCATGTAAACTGTGAGATTGACCCTCCTTTATGGAGGCATATACAAATACTCAAAGATATGTATAATGGAATCTAACCATGACTTAGCATCTTGTAGGCCACCATCACCTGATAAATTAGGTAGATGTTGCTGCTATAACTCTCATGTAAACTCTCACATAGTGAGTGAAAATCATAGAGCTCCCTCCATAGACTACACTTATCGAAAGAAACCCTCTCAAAGCAGAGAGGAAGTTCTTGTTCTAGGTATAAGATGTGGTGCTAATAAAGTTGTCATTATTGGCACTACATGTGGGTCAGGTCCCACCACTTTAGGAGCATGGTCATTACCACCTTCCTAGTTCATGAACTGAGGTCATCGTGTAGGCATATATCTACAATGACAATCACGTGCCTTAAAACATGATAACCAAATAGAATAGATTTACTTATAATAACAATATAGGAATAATGGTCCACTTCCTAAATCATAAAACCTAACTAGATGAATCTAAGGTCGGGGTATTAGTGTGGTTTTAAGTTCTAATCACATGGGTTCCATTATATGGAGTGTCAAATGTAATTTATTAAGGAAAATTCCCTTTAAGTTGTAATTGTCATCCCCGTTTAATAGAAACCGATTAATTTATGACTTATAATTTAAGAAATTTTATATAAAATGGTTCAGTTAGATGAATTACCATTCCAAAGTTATTAATACATAAGCTTTATAAGTTACAATCGGCATTCATGTAACTGCAACCAGACCCTTACATCCAGTCTTGGGATGTAACAAGTCCATATAAAATGATTTTATTATATGGATCACCATTCCCAATTTATAGAGTCAAAACATTATAAATTATCATTATCATCCATTTAATCATAATCAACTAACAATTCAACTCATATAACCACATTTACATAGCTCAAACCTGTGATAATTGGTTAGTTAAGGTTTCACCATCAAGTTATGCGGGTAAGAACCATTTAGGTTGATGTAGACACTTTAAGTAACCAATTATTTTCTTCATTTTTCTACAAAAATCATTAGTACAATTACCAGTATAGAAATCAAGGTACTTACAATATTTTGCGGGCACTACACATGGTAAAATAATCGTGGCATGGAATATTCAAGACATATAAGTCATCAGGTGCTTATAATGATGCATGAATAATGCTTCCTTGCCATATCGGGATGAGGATAAAAATAGATAATCATAAAAAAATTCATAAATCATGTGAAACACAACGGTGAAAATAAATACAACTATAACAGGAAAAACTAGAACCACAAGTCCCATCCCTAAAAACTTGGATTTCTCCCCATATATGGGTTAACTACTCTCAAGTACAAACTCATTACGAAATTCTGACACTTCTTAATCTCTTGTCTACCAACCCAAGATAATAAGGAAAAGAAAAAGAGACATTTGATACCACTTTGTGATGTATCAATCCCATTTCACTAATAAATAACCAAACCTGGGGGTCATAGGGCCTCAAGCACACCTCCTTGCACACTAGGAGTTGTCGACTAGTAGTGATGGTCCACAATGGTATGGTGGGGATACTATACCCCTATTTATCAGAATGTAACATATTGGTGAATAATATCTAAATTACAAAAAGAATTATAATGGATATAGTTGAATAAAATCTTCTAGATTAAAAAAACACAGAAATAACACTGAACAGTATCATATACAAAAATGATGATTTCATGTCTATAAAAAACTAAAATGGGGAGTAGGAATAAAAAATACATGCTATTAAAAAGTTTACAAAAAGACCAAAAATTTAAACTCTAATAGAATCCAAAGAACTAGTTCGGTCCTCTACTCCCACACTCCAACCTAGTATAGAAATCAAACATCCATAGTGGGGTGATTCCCCTTATCCCTACTTGCATCCATGAAGTATCTATGGGTACCAAATGGTGTCATGAACAAGGTGTGAGTAACACTTAGTAGGCCACCACCAATGGGGTCTAATACTATCTAGTATGTGAATATAAAATGAACAATTTTCAGGTATAATAAATGTAAAATGACAATATAAATAACACTACTAGAATTCTAGGTATTTGCGATGAGATCCCGTCACAAATAAGTTTTTGCGGCGGGGTCCCGTCGCAAATAGCCCGTCCTAGAAAATGGTGTCGCAAATAATATTTTTTGCGACAAGCTACTTAACCGTCACAAATAAGTCTCTGATTATATACTTTATATATATATACTTTTTTGTGATAGGCTCGTCGTCCTGTCACAAATAATTTTTTTTAAATCTACTTAGACTATTTGCGACGGGCACGTCGCAAATACTTTTTCCAATGGGTCCCTAATCTCGTCACAAATACTTTTTAAAAAAAAATATTTAGACTATTTGCGATGGGTTCCTGTCGCAACAGCTCCTGTCGCAAATAATAAATAAATTTTAAAAAAATAAATTTAATAAAATTGTGATTATTGAAAAATTAATTTTAATATTATTAAAATAATTAAAATAAAAATATATTAAAATTCTCAATATTCAAAAAAAATATTAAAAAAATCATAAAATATTATTATTATTATTATTATTATTATTATTATTATTAGTAAAATAAACAAAAATTAAAAAAATATAATAATGAAAAAATATATTTAATAAAATTATGATTAATGAAACAATAATATTAATATTATTAAAATAATAAAAAATAAAAATTATTAAAATTATTAAAATTATTAAAATTCTCAATATTCACAAAAAAATCAGAAAATATTAAAAATTAAATTATCTAATATTCACACCAATATAAAAGACAGAAACTGTGAATAGTTCATATTATAAAAAATGTTAAATTCAAATGTTTTTAACATAAAAAAATCATTGGGGGTCGTCTTCTGGAGGAGGTGGAGGAGCTGAAGGAGATGGTGGAGGAAACTCTATCCCCAAACTACGAGTCAGACGGACCATGTACTCCATATTCTCCTGATGTTGCTACTGCCATCGATGCATCTCCTCCTCGTGCTGCTGCTTCTGCTGTTGCTGTTGCTGACGTATCTCTTCTTGCTGCTTCTACAAACTCTCTATAAGGTCATTCTGAGATCGTAACTACTCCTGATACTGTGAGGCAAAAGATGATGCCTCTCCATGAGGTCATCTTAAGTTGGACGCCGACATCGCAGCAGTACCATAATAAGTACCAAGAGTCACATGAGAGTCGATACCAACTACTCGGCCCTTCTCAAATCTATACTGAGTCACCTGCATCCATGCCACCTCGTCAAAACGGTGTGCACTGGTCTGATCAATCACCTCATCCTGACCCTCAACCTGTTTCGAAGAGGTCGCAGCCTCATATGACTCCTTCAATTCCAATTTGAAATTAAAATTGTGAAAATATTATATGCAGTTAATTGTCAAACTGAAAAAATAATACTAACCACAATCCGACGCTGGCGATCACCTCGAATATCTCCAGTGGATGGATCACTATACATCCTCTGATAAACGTCGAACTATGTAATATCAGGATTCTCAACTGCCTAAAGAAATATAAAATAAAATGTTTATATTTAAATTTATATAAATTTTTTAAAAAATATACTTACCAGATGCTCTCTATGCGTATTGAATGTATGGCTACCAACTCGATGTGTCACCTCCCGTCTCCCCCGATTCTACCGACCCAATGAAGACCTCCTATGAAATCCACCACCCAACTAGTGTGCACATAATCCATCCCAAACCTGAGATGAAATGTACTCTGGTCAGTGGGCTCTACATGACTCATCAAATACTGTCACTCCTGCTTTCTTAATGGTCGTTTTTCTCAAATTGTGCAAAAACTGATGCAAACGCTCACACATAGCCACCTCCCATGCTGCATGGATAGCGTCATTCATGCTATCATCGATGGGATACCATAAACCCTACAAATAATTTATAATATCAACTTATTAATAAAATAAATTTCAAAATAAATATTATTTATTTACATACCAGCCAATGATTGTACATGGTGAGCTGCACATCAACGGGAATATGTTCCTATGTGATCCATGGCTGAGAAAAATAATTGTGCAAGATAGCACTCCCATGTCCAACAACTACATGCACAAAAATGTGAAAAAAGAATAAATAATCAAACAATTATTATATATATAAATAAATTAATGAAAAAGATAAATAAAATATACAGGTTATCATACCACCATGTGCGTGGATCGAAGCCAAGACGTGGATGTCGCTCAAGGATAGGGTCAGGAATCATCAGTCATGCAAGACCGCGCCCCCTCCGTGTACCTCCTGAACCACCAGTAGGCTGAGGGTCAGATGATCCCACATCCCCCTCATCTAAATGTAGATCAGCCTCCTGCAACTCAAGAAATAGATCAGGATCTATCTGAAACACAAAATGATTTTTATTAGCAGATAGTTGAAAATAACTATCATATATATATATATATATATATATATATATATATTAGTTATGATCATAACCAGCATTTAACTGTGTCAATGTTCACCTTCATCATCATATTCATATATGACGATATCAATGTATTCATATTCCTCCTCAGCATCATCAATATCCATATGAGTTTCACTTTCACCATCCCTTGTCATTTCAAATTCATTTGTAACATCATTAACATCGTCATCACCATCGACCCTTCATTGTGGGGTGTAATCATTGATATTCACGTTTCTTTGTGATAAAGATGGATTTTGAGTAGTCTCTTGAAAAATTTCAATTCTATCCACTTCAGTAGAACCACATTCAGTTTGAGTAAATTTATTTTCCTGAGATTTCATTTTTATTATGCTCCACCAATCACTCAGGTCTCTTGAAGTAGCACAGTATTTTGCGTAATAAATTTGATGTGCCTTTTGAGCCAGTAAAAATGGTTCATTTACTGCAAGAAGACTTTTATATTTAATATCGATGATTCCATGAGTCGGATGAACATGCAATCCTCTCTCAGTATCTAACCACCGACATTTAAACATCGTTATGTAATTCTGTCCAAGATAACATAGCTCAATAATTTCATCCAGAATGCCATAAAAGTCAACTTCAGTTTCTCTATGATGCGATCCTCTCAAAAAAACTCCATTGTTCATTGTTTTTTTATTCCCCATATGCACATGTATGAAATCGAAAACCATTCACTACATATGCATTATAATATTTAACCATTTTTTATGGTGGGTTACTCAATATACACAGTCGCTTATCAATTTTATTATCATGTTGAGAACCTGAAAATTTTTAAAACAATTATCAATATAATAAATAGTAAACTAAATTGATATTAAATCATCAATAATTTATATTACCAGTTTTAGAAACCATTGAGAAAAAAAATTTGTCTATGTTCTTCAAGATTAGCTGCTGTAATTTCTGGAAGTTGTTTCTTAATATGATTATCATATAACCTACAAATAAAATAAGTTTACATACTGTAATAGAAATTATAAAATAAGTGATAGAAGCACTCATAGTACAAATGATGTCATTTCTTCATAGTTGAGCAGAACATATGTATGAACTCTATGATGTTCATCATCTGAAATCCATCGTTCTTGAACTCCATCGAAGCCAAGATTTGGCTGATTAAAAAATGATAATTTATTGTCCATTTCATCATTAACATTTCCCTCGTTCCATCCCATGCGGTTTTTTTTTAGGGATATTCAAATTCAAAATAGTGAGAGTAGAAAAAAAACAATTTCCTCTTGCAAATAATCTTCAGCAACTGAGCCTTCAACTGATGCTTTGTTACGTACTTTTTTCTTCAATTTCTTCATGCATCTCTCGAATGGGTACATCCATCGAAACTGTACTGGACCTCCACATTTATCTTCATGTGGAAAATGTAATATCAGATGTTCCATTGAGTTAAATAAAGCAGGAGGAAAGATTTTTTCCAGTTTACATATAATTACAGAAACATCTTCTTCCAGTTTTCTTAGCGCATCGTAGTTTGTTGTCGCTGCAAAAATGTCTCAAAAAAAATATGATATGTCTATTATTGAATCCAAAATCATAGAATTCAACAAACCTTTGAATCCAATCTGCATAAGTCTTTCCATTATAACATGACAATCATGACTTTTTAATCCGGTAATATGACCATTCTTAACACATCTACTCAAATTGTAATCATAGCCATCTGGAAGTCTCAAATCTTCAATCCACTGACAAAATAATAAGCGGCTCTCTTTGGACAGTGTATAAGCTGTTTTTGGCTTCATTAACCTCTGTGATCTGACATTTTCAAATAGTTCAAGTTCTAGTTGCCTACAAATTTGGGTAAGATCTAATCGTGCTTTTATAGTATCTTTGGTCTTACCCGGTGTATCCAAAACTGTATGAAATAAATTTTCAAAACAGTTCTTCTAAATATACATGACATCCAACATGTGGCGGGCCAACAAATCAAACCAATATGGGAGATCCCAAAAAATGCTTCGTTTTATCAAATTATGTTCTTTCCCAAAGCCATGAATTTTCTGTTGGTTTACTATTGGCCCAAATGTGATGGGAGGTAATGAAAATACAACAGATTTTAACTCTTTACCTGATATCATTTTTAGAGGTTCATCCCTTTCAATTGTGTCTTTTCTGAAATAAGATTTTTTTCCTTCGAAAAGGATGATTGGTTGGAAGAAATCTGCGATGACAGTCAAAATGGAAATGTTTTTTTCCATTGACGATCATAAAAGATTTATTGTCTTTCATACAGTAAGGACATGATTTCAGACCATGTGTACTCCAGCTAGATAACATGACATATGCCGGAAAGTCACTAATCATCCACATCAATGCATATTTTAATGTGAAATTTTGTTTTGCAGCAACATCATATGTACTGACACCATTACTCCACAATGTATTTAACTCATCAATCAATGGTTTCAAATAAACATCAATATTCTTTTTCGGATGTCCTGGGATTAATAAGGTCAAAAAGATATAGGGCTCCTTCATCAAAATCCATGGAGGTAGATTGTACGAAGTTATAAAGATAGGAAAACATGAATACTGACTACCATAAGAACCAAACGGAAAGAAACCGTTAGTAGAAATACCCAATCACACATTTTGGGTTTTTAAAGAAAAAGATGGATGAAGATGATCAAAATGTTTCCATAAATCGCTGTTAGATGGATGATTCAAGCTTTTATCGGTTGAAATATTGGTTTTGTGTCATGACATCATTGATGTTGTGTTATGAGACATAAATAAATGTTGCAGCCTGGGTGTAAGGGGGAAATATCTCAACTGTTTTACAGGAATCGATCCAGACTTCCTTGGTTGATCTTCTTTATACCTCGATTGTCCACATGTGGGAAAACTATCCAATGACTCATTTTCACCATAATATAAGATTCAATCATTTTCACATGCATGAATCTTTTGATAACCAAGGCCCATATTACGAACCAGTCTCTTACTCATAGTAATTTGCAGGCAACACATTCCCTTCAGGTAACAGTGTTTTAACTAAAGAAAATATCTGATCAAAACATTTATTTGATATTTCATTATCTGATTTAATAGCTATAAATTTTGCAACTGCTTATAATTTTCTTATCTTGCAACTAGGATATAATGCATCCTTATCAGACCTCAATAACTCATAAAATTCGGATGGTGCCAACTCAGGAGTTAAATCGATGTCATCGTGAGTTTCGGTTTGTTGAAGAGATGGACCTGCAACATCATGTACTAAATGTTGGAACCGTGATGGATCTAGAATAAAGTTATTAGTATATTCTCTAGAACTTTGTTCACTGTTTTGATACTAAAAAATATAATCTGGTTGAAAACCAAACCGTAAGAGATGTCCCCCAACCTTGTCAAATGTGTCAAACATTCTCAGAGCACATTTTTTACAAGGACACTTAATTGTTCCTTCTAAAACATATTCTGGTTTTGATGATGCAAATGCTAAGAAAGCTTCAAAGCCCTCAATATATACAAGATTTAAACCAGAACCATTTGGATTTTTGCGCTGATTTATCCAAGCGCGATTATCTAATAATGACTAATGTCGACTTCCTTGTTCCATATTTTTCTACAAAATATAAAATCATCACTGTTTTTGAATAATTTGAAATTATAAAAACACTATATAAAAAAAAATATAACTAATTACTACTACTTCTTAATAATTACCATTAATTAAGGGTGACACGATTTCCAGTGGATTGACGGCTACTCTTTTGTCTGACGGCTCATTTACTTACATCTTTCTCACACTGAAATCACAATGAATAATCTGGTCAGAGGTACGCATATTCATTCTCGTGTATACAAAAGAACCCCCTTTTCATCGATGAATCGTCTTCTTTCAACTGTCACCGCCTGAAAACATTATAAAAAATGTGATCCTATGAATGCATATCCAATCTCATGCATACGAGATTGAATATGCCTATGTAGCAGCACATTTTTCATAATGTTTTGAGTCGGTGAGAGTTGAAAGGAGAAAAGTCATCGAGCAAAAGGAGTGTCGTCAATCCACTAGAAATTGTACCAAGTTCTTAAAATTTATTAAAATTTATTAAAATTTATTTCTAATTATTCCTAACTATTCATAACTAATTATTACTATTTATTACTAATTATTACTATTTATTACTAATTATTCCTATTTATTACTAACTATTTCTATTTATTACTAACTATTCATATTTATTACTAACTATTACTATTTATTACTAACTATTCCTATTTATGACTAATTATTCCTATTTATGACTAACTATTCCTATTTATTACTAACTATTCCTATTTATTACTAACTAGTCCTATTTATTACTAACTATTTCTATTTATTACTAACTATTCTTATTTATTACTAACTATTCCGATTTATTACTAACTATTCCTATTTATTACTAACTATTTTTATTTATTACTAATTATTAGTATTTATTCCTAATTATTACTAATTATTCCTAATTATTGCTATTTATTCCTAATTATTCCTATTTATTCCTAATTATTGATAATTATTCCTAATTATTGCTAATTATTCCTATTTATTCTTAATTATTCCTATTTATTGCTAATTATTCCTATTTATTGCTAATTATTCCTATATATTGCTAATTATTCCAATTTATTGCTAATTATTCCAATTTATTGCTATTTATTCCTAATTATTGCAATTTATTACTAATTATTCCTAATTATAGCTAATTATTCCTAATTATTACTAATTATTACTAATTATTACTAATTATTTCTAATTATTACTAATTATTACTAATTATTTCTAATTATTTGTATTTATTAATAAATATTACTAATTATTAGTATTTATTAAAAAATATTACTAATTATTAGTATTTATTAATAAATATTAAAAATTATTAGTATTTGTTAATAAATATTACTAATTATTAGTATTTATTAATAAATATTACTAATTATTAGTAATTATTAATGTTTATTAATAATTATTACACTTTATTAATAATTATTACTAATTATTACTAATTATTCCTAATTATTACTAATTATTACTAATTATTACTAATTATTACTAATTATTACTAATTATTACTAATTATTACTAATTATTACTAATTATTACTAATTATTAGTATTTATTACTAATTATTACTAATTATTAGTAATTATTAGTGTTTATTAGTAATTATTAGTATTTATTAGTAATTATTAGTGTTTATTACTAATTATTACAGTTTATTACTAATTATTACACTTTATTACTCATTAGTACACTTTATTACTAATTATTACACTTTATTACTAATCATTACACTTTATTACTAATTATTACACTTTATTACTAATTATTACACTTTATTACTAATTATTACAATTTATTAATAATTATTACAATTTATTACTAATTATTACAATTTATTACTAATTATTACAATTTATTACTAATTATTACAATTTATTACTAATTATTACAATTTATTACTAATTAATACAATTTATTACTAATTATTACAATTTATTACTAATTATTACAATTTATTACTAATTATTACTAATTATTACAATTCATTACTAATTATTACAATTTATTACTAATTATTACAATTTATTAGTAATTATTACAATTTATTAATAAATATTACTAATTATTAGTATTTATTAATAAATATTACTAATTATTAGTATTTATTAATAAATATTACTAATTATTAGTAATTATTAATGTTTATTAATAATTATAACACTTTATTAATAATTATTACTAATTATTACTAATTATTACTAATTATTACTAATTTTTTAGTATTTATTCCTAATTATTACTATTTATTAGTGTTTATTAGTAATTATTAGTGTTTATTAGTAATTATTAATGTTTATTGCTAATTATTACAGTTTATTACTAATTATTACACTTTATTGCTAATTATTACACTTTATTGCTAATTATTACACTTTATTACTAATTATTACTCTTTATTACTAATTATTACACTTTATTACTAATTATTACACTTTATTACTAATTATTACTATTTATTACTAGTTATTACAATTTATTACTAGTTATTACAATTTATTACTAATTATTACAATTTATTACTAATTATTACAATTTATTACTAATTATTACAATTTATTACTAATTATTACAATTTATTACTAATTGTTACTATTTATTACTAATTATTACAATTTATTACTAATTATTACTAATTATTACAATTTATTACTAATTATTACAATTTATTACTAATTATTACAATTTATTACTAATTATTACTAATTATTACAATTTATTACTAATTATTACAATTTATTACTAATTATTACAATTTATTACTAATTACTACAATTTATTACTAATTACTACAATTTATTACTAATTACTACAATTTATTACTAATTACTACAATTTATTACTAATTATTACCATTTATTACTAATTATTACAATTTATTACTAATTATTACTAATTGTTACAATTTATTACTAATTATTACAATTTATTACTAATTAATACAATTTATTACAATTTAATACAATTTATTACAATTTCTTATAATTTATTACTAATTATTACAGTTTATTACTAATTATTACAATTTATTACTAATTATTACAATTTATTACTAATTATTACAATTTATTACTAATTATTACAATTTATTACTAAATATTACAACTTGTTACTGATTATTACAATTTTTTACTAATTATTACAATTTATTACTAATTATTACAATTTATTACTAATTATTATAATTTATAACTATTTATTACTCATTATTACTATTTATTACTATTTATTATTATCTATTATTATTTATTACCAATTATTATTAATTACTATAAATTAGTTATATACATTACTAATTATCGTTAATAATTACTAATTACGAGTAATTATTAAAAATTAATACTAAAATTTTCAATTTATTAGTACAAATAAATAATCATGCCAAAAAAAATTAAATTCAATTTAATTAAACTAATCAACAATAATAAAAATTAACATAAAAAGTTGAAATAAATAATAAATTAAATAAAACATAAATACCTTTAAACTTGTTTTGCTATTGATGTAGACGCATTCACAACTTCTTCATGACCAAAAAAATTAACTTAGAAAAATTTTCCCTCTGAAATCAGAGTTCAAAGAGAAACAAGATCTGGAAATTGAGTGGAATGAGAAGAAAAACGGATGGGGGTATATATAGGTTAGATTATTTGCGACGGGATCCATCGCAAATACCTACGCCTGCATTAATTACTATCGACGGTTAAAAAGTTATTTGCGATGAGACCCGTCGCAAATAGTCCCTGCCGACACACCTTTTGCGACGGGAGGACATCCCGTCGCAAAAAGCCATTAACCGTCGTCGGGTATTTGCGACGGGCCCCGTCGCAAATAACCTTCGCGCGGTTTGGCGCGCTACCCGCGCCAAACCTTTTGCGACGGGTCACGAAATCCCGTCGCAAATAATCGGTTATTTGCGACGGGAATTATTCCCGTCACAAAAAGTCCTTTTTCCCGTAGTGTAACCCATGTCGAGCTCAGACTTCTCATGAGATACCTAGTCGACCATACCTTCTTTAGCCTAAGTCGGAATGTATTTGATCATTTTAATTTATATAAATAAATTCAGGACCCAGTGTATATAACTAAGGTGTCCGTGTGAACTGATAATCATATGGGGTTCCACAAGTTCCATGGCATTTGAGACTTAGAAATCGAGGGTAATCCAAAGGGGTTTTCCCTTGGCATTTCACCCTTAGGGGTTCTACCCAAGCCCTGGGAACAAGTCCTAAGTATCCTTGGTGATAGACTTGATTGAAGACCAAGGAGATAATATAAGGTGGCTCATAATCATCAATCCAAATCCAAGGAGATGAACCACAACATTTTATTTATTTCTATAAAATAAGTGAATCTTCAATGCTACATTGAGGCATTCAAGTATATAAGACATTGACTGAGTCCTAGGGTGGTATTTCATTTATCGGTCGTATCAATGAATCTATTGGCACCCAATGAGGCTATCCAAGGAATTTCATATCAGAAATACAAGTATTTATCAAGGCACACCACACCATTAAAGTTATCCAAGTCCATGACCATAGTCAAGCATAATATAATTTCATTTGTCCTTTGATCCCATATAAGGCATTCAGAATTGGAATCCAAGTATTCCCCTAGTCATTCCAATTGAAATACAAGTATCTCTCAAGGAATAATATAATAAATAATCAAAGCTAAGTGATTCATCCACCCCACTTATAATTTATTTAAATTCATTTAGTAATTTCATTATAAAGATATAACCCAATATTATTTTAATAGAAAGTTAAGAGGCCAAGTAAAATGGTCTTACCATTCACATTTCATTTAAAATAAGTATATTTAATTATTTTGTTGGAAAGAGGAAAAACAACACACCTCAAAATATGGTTTAAATACAGGGCAAGAATGGTAGTCTAAAAGCATTTAATCAAACCCACCCAAAGGGGGTGGTTCAGGTTGAGTTCATTAGCCTCCAACCTTGTAAAATGGTCTCATAGCACTTCTAGGTTGATGCATAGTTAACAAATTGAAGGGATGTTAATTTTAGAGTCATCATTCATAAATTTAAATGTACGACACAACGACGTAAGATATAAACAACTAGACTTTTAGAGAAAACTACAAGACCACCTACCTTAGATGGATATAATAATTCTCATCCAGTGTTAGTCTGTTATTTGGGATGGAATGATATAAATTGAATAAACTAGAAAAACACCCTGAAAATAGAGTATATGATCTCACATGGAAATAGAATCCAAGACGATGAAGTAAATTAAGAAAAGAAGCAAGATGATTGAGAGACTAACCAAGGGTGATCTAACATGACCGAATATGTTCGATTCAGAGTCCAAATGGAGGAGATCCAATAAGGCCTAGGAGGAGGATATGAGATATCTCACACATGGGGGAGATATTGTACATTTGAGAGAGGAGAAAAGGAGGAGAAGAGTTAAAGGCTCAGAGGGAAAATCATAAATTCTCACTTTTTAAAGGGGAACACAGTTTGACTGAATGGTTTTCCAAACTTTTCATCAACCATGAATAGAATGTTTCCCATGCACAATCCCCTCACATGGTTTATTCCCACAGTTAGACAAACCATGCTCAAACCATGTGTTTGGCACTGTCCCATTACCCCCACCCTGAACGGTTTGAAAAACTATGTACACACCATGTGTGGTACCTATAGAATTTTTTGAAGGTTTCACACAATCATGAAGATCCTCTCTCATGGTTAAACAAGTTTTTCTCCTCCTTTTTGGGCCACGTGGTTGAGTTTCAAGATTACTACTAACCATGCACCAATGGTGCGCCTCAGCCTGTTTCTTGAAAAACCTGAACTTTGGGCCTTGAACCAAGCCCGAACACTCCTCAAACCTCTATGGACTATTTTAGAACTTCCATTTATATAAAAACAAAGGTTTAGACTAAAATTTCAAGGATCCATACCTCTACGGAAAATCGGGATCTTACAATAAATGGTTAAACACTTACCCACGTTTATAAATGCAGGTAAATGGTGAAACACTTACCCATGTTTATTAGAAACATGGGTAAGTTAATCAAGCATAGTTTTTTTATCCATTCTTCTATGCACAACATCCTACCTACCTCTTCTCACGCAATATGCACTACAGCCTCCCGTATCCAGACATACACACCACCACATCCCTACTCTTCGCCACAACACACATTGTTATCCCACCCTTTCATCCTCGCAACACATACACTCAACCACCATCCCTCTCCTGGACCCTCATCTCCATTTACCTGTATTTATAAATGGTGAAACACTTACCCATGGTTATAAATGTGGGTAAATGGTGAAACACTTGCCCACATTTATTAGAAATGTGGTTATGTTACGTTTTAATTAAACATAATTTTTTATCCATTCTTATGCATGTGATTCCCTAACCACCTATTCCCATGAAACATGTGTCATGGCCACCCACATTTGGACATGCCTATTGTTGCATCCTCACCCTTCACTGTAACACACATTTCCATCCCACCCTCGCATCCCCGTGACATGCGTCACCAAACTTCCATTCCACTCCCATCCCCACATCCATGTGACCCACATCACCCAGTAACCACCTTCAATAAAATAAATTTATATTCCATATAACTCAAACTCAAGATGCGGGTAATATTATTGAGCGCCTTGACTAATCAATTTAGTTTATTTTCTTTATTTTTATTAGCATTACATGGTATTTATATATAAGTTAATCCAAAATAAATTTTTATTTCAAATCCACTTTAAGGAGAGATGGGGAACCATGAAAAACAAAATAAAGATTAGTATGTACTGAAGGAACTCACTGATTTTCCAAAAACTAGACTAATATTTCTAGAGTTATCCACCCTATATAGTTCCCATTGAAGAGGAGTTACCTAGATATCTGGGTCATCGTTGATAAGATCTTCAAGATGATTATCCATTTTGTCTCATGTCTGAATGAATTCCTATAAGTTGATTTTACGATAATTGAAGCCTCTATCCATAATTCGGTCTTGTTTATAAATCCACTCCATTTTCTCCTCATTGATATCAACTTGAATACTTCTCTCATAAATTCTATCAATCTCCTCTCTTGAAGCTTTGATCTAAATGACTCCTAGCATTTCTTCCTTGGAGTGAAGAATGAGATTTAGAAACCCACCTTTGTCTGATTCCACTAATCAAGTTCGAACACTCTATTCTCCCACCTGATCCTGCACTTCATAAGGAACCTTTTTGTCCACAGTTAGATTCTGATTGCCCCTCTTGTCAAAGATCTTCTTGACCCCTTCAACCATTGAGGCCTCCCCCAGTTTTCCTTTTGTCTCATTCCTCTTTTCCTTACCTGAAGATCTAGTAACAATAGTCTTTGTAGTATTAGAATATTACTTATGAGGTCTTGATTTTTTTCCCCATTTATGGACTGGGAAGTTCCTAGGTAGATAAATTCCATGTTTCCCATTCCTTGAGTCAGACCCTACCATGCCACATAGAACATATATCAATATTTTCTATAAAATAACTCATGGAAAGAAAATGGGTTTTATGAGAATTTAATAAAGAATAATTTCATTTATAAACATTAGGGCTACCAAAATAAAAAGGTAATAACATACTTGGTATAAGAATCATCAATCTTGAGTGAAGAAGAAACAATCTCAAGAGAAGTAAAACATGTGTTTTTAGAAGGAATGGTTCTTTTGGAAGAATATTTTCATTTGTCATAAAATAATATTAGAATCATTTATATCATAGAAATTAAAAGGTAATTATAATTAAATTATATTTTAGGAATATTAAAAGAACATCCATACTGAAATTTGGCACGAAAGATGAATAACCCAAAGAAAGGAAATTGGGTTTGAGAATCCTCTTACCTTATGTATGAATGATTTATTCACTTTAATATCCTATATAATCAAATTATATTTGTTGATTAATAAATCCAAAACCTCTTCTACATTTATTTTATTAATTATAGTTTTATTTTGTTTTTTATGGCCATTATGATGAGTTATAGAGTTCAATTTTATCGTTCGGGAGTGTTCATTTTCTTGGTTTTCATGATTGGCTCACTTGTATACATGTGTGGAAGATCGTGTAAAATGAGAATAATTATTTATAATTGAAATTATATGTTATTAATGAACTTAAAAAGTTTAATTGGTGTTATATTTTATTTTTTATTTCAGATATGAGAATGATTCATTAGATAAATTGTTAATGATAATCGTTTAGATTAGTTTGGCAGTTTTTCGATCATCATGAACTATTTTTGTTTTATTATTTATTATTATGAATATATGTTAGTTAAATAATATAAAAAAATGTTATAAAATTCATTTTACAATCTATTTCAACCATTATAATGGTTTTATGATCATCCTTGAAGGTGGTAAAATAAAATGAAAACGCATCATCCACAATGGCGGTAAATTGACACATCAAGGATGATATTTTCATTTTTAGAATAAAAGGGAGTGGAGAAGAGGCTTTATGATGGATTATTCCATTAAAATAATAAAATTACAGTATATATAAGATATTATAGTTATAATTACACTTCTATAAGGGTAGGTAAGGAGAGAATAAGAAATGAAAAGAAATTAAAAAAGAAATTAAAATAAAATAAAAGAGGATTTTTCCACTTGAATTCTTCTCCTTGAGAACCTCTTTAGGTAAGATGGATCTGGTCTTTTTTTTAGAAAAAATGATCTTGGATGTGGGTAAGAGGCTTGGGAAGAAGAATAAATATAATTTTTACAAGCTTCAATGCTTTGGAGTTGTGGGGAGAAGAGGGGGTGAGGGTGGTGTTTATAGTAGAGGAGATGGGTGTTTTATTATTTTATTAATTAGTTTATTATTTTGGATCAATACTATGAATATTTTTTATTATTGTGAATAAATATATTAAATAATTAAATATATTATTTGATTATGTTTATTACATCATCAATGAATCAAGGAATGGTGTATTTAACTTATAATGTATATATACTGTAAATTATCATATTTTACGATTCACCAAAAATTAAACTATTTCATAAAAATTTCAAAAATTCACCCTAACCATTTTTTAATGTGTATAATTAAAAAATGAACTCCATTTTATGAAAATAAATTTCTAAATATGATAAATTTAATTTTTAATTAAAATCATCATTTATTCAGAAAATATCAATTTTAAAATTATAACTGGTTTTATTACACTTTAAAAAGTTAGTTAAGGTCTCATAAAATTATCTTATAACAATAAGATAATAAAATATTAATTTATGAATCTATTTTATGAAAATAAATTTTCTTTTAAACTATTATATTAATTATAATGTTATAAATAAACATTTATGTTTTACAAAAATATCAACACTTAATTTATCATTATTAAAACATTTATTTACTTATACGATAATATAATTATAGAATAGTATCACTTATATGATGCCTAAATTTTATTTATACTTTCATAAGTGAGTTCACTATTATATTATTCAAATTACTATTCATAATGGTCAAGTTACAATTCCAAGGGTCAAGTTATTATTCCATCGGTGTAGATTCCTTAATTTCTTTAAATATCACTATTTTCATTATTAATTTATGAGAATAACATCTTTATTGGTATATTTATGATATTTATGTGTTTTATACCATATAACATAATTATAAGAAGGTAAATTCTATTGATAAAAGTTTGGGTTGTTACATTTTTTCCCCTTTTGAAATTTTAATCTCAAAATTTCATTTTACATAATAAGATGAGAATAGGTGAGGGTACTTATCCTTCATTTCTTCCTCTAATTATCATGTTGTCTCTTCGTACTTATGGTTTCTCCATAGTACTTTGACAAGGTGTGTAGTCTTGTTGTGTAGAAATTTATCTCTATGGTCCATGATCTTCACCGGTTGTTCCTCGTAAGAGAGATCATCTTCCAGCCGCACCACCTATGAGTTTAGTACATGTGAGGGATCTGGTATATAATTTCTCATTAGAAATACATAGAAAACATCATGAATTTTAGTCATACTTGGTGGAAGTCCAAGATGATAGGCCACTGATCCTATGCGATCAAGGATCTCAAAGGGGCCAATGTACCTTAGACTTAGCTTACCTTTATTTCCAAACTACATGACTCTCTTCCATGGTGATATTCTAAGGAAGACCTTATCTTCAACATCAAACTCCAAGTCCCTTCAACGGTTATCATCGTAGCTCTTTTTCTGATTCTAAACAACTTTTATGTGTTGTTGGATGGCTTGAACCTTCTCTGTCATCACTTATACAAGATCAGGTTCATGTAGCTTTCATTCGCCAGCTTCATCCCAACAGGTTGGAGTTCTAAATCACTTTTTATATAGAGATTCATATGGATCCATTTGAATACTCGAGTGGAAATTATTGTTTTATGAGAACTCAACCAATGGGAGATGTTGATCACATCCACCTTTGAATTCCATTTAGCAGGATCTTAGCATGTATTTGAGCATCTGAATAGTTATTTCAGATTGGCCATCATTTTGGAGGTGATAGGCCATGATGAAATCCAATTCAGTACTCAAATCATGTTGGAGACTTCTTAAGAATTTATATTTGAACCTTAGATCGTGATCAGATATGATTGAAAGTGGAACCTCATGCATCCTTACCACTTCCTTCGCATATATCTTAGCAAGTTGTTCAAGAGAGAAATATTCCCGAATAACGATAAAGTGGGCAGTATTGGTGAGTTGACCCACCACAACCCATATCATATTGTTTCATTTGAATTTATTTAGGAGACCAGTGATAAAGTCCATGGATACATTCTCCCATTTTCACATGGGTATAGGCAATGGTTTCATCATCCCTTTATACTTATGCCACTTTGCTTTAACCTTCTGACATATCAAACATCGTGAGACATAATCCACAATATCCTTATTTATGTTATACCACTAGAAGTGTTCTCAAATATCACGATACATCTTGGTAATTCTAGGATGGGTAGAGAAAGTTGAGCTATGTGCATTATCTAATAGATCCTTATTTATCTCAGGCGATGAATGCACATAAATCCTCATTCTAAACTGAATCACACCATCATTATCGATATATAACTCTTGTAGTTTCCCTTACTTTACTATATCCACCTTATTTTGAAGCTCTATATCATCCATTTGTTCCTATTTAATATTCTCTTGAATATATGGTTGAGAAATAATTTTGGAAAGGTAGGATGTATTCCCTACTATTATGATTTCCAAATCTATCCTTTGTATATCCAAGAAGATGGGGTCTTTCTCAATCCACATCATGGATAAGGTAGCAATTTTTTCTACTAAGAGCATCATCAACCTTGTTTTCCTTCCCAAGATGATATTTAATAGAGAAATCATAGTCTTTGATTAGATATAACCATCTCCTTTGATTCATGTTGATCTCCTTTTATGTGAATATATGATTTAGGCTCTTGTTATTAGTATATATGTCACACTTCTCACCATAGAGGTAGTGTCTCCATATTTTCAAGGAAAAAATCACATATGCTAGCTCCAGATCATGTGTTGGGTAGTTCTACTCATAGATATTCAAATTTTGTGAGGCATAGGTTATCACTTTATCATTCTTCATTAGTACACAACCCAAGTCTTTCTTTGAAGCATCATTGTATATCAAATAATTTTCTCCACTTATTCGTAATGTGAGTACAGGTGCAGTGATCAACCTCTTATTTAGATCCTTGAATCTTTCCTCACATTATTCCATCCAGACATACTTTACCCCTTTCCTTGTTAACTTATTTAGTGGGACAGACAGTCATGAGAAATTTCTCACAAAACAACAGTAGTACCCTACTAATACAAGAAAACTACATATTTCTGTAACACTGGTGGGTATGGTCTATTCCCCAATTACCTTTATTTTTGAGGGGTATATAAAAATTCCCTCACTTGTGACCACATGTCCCAAGAATGTGACTTGTTGTGTCCAAAAGTCACACTTTCTAAATTTGGTGTAAAATTTATCCTTCCTTAATGTCATCAGCACAATCCTTATATGTTCTTCATGTTCCTCTTTTCTCTTGGAGTAGATGAGGATATCATCAATAAAAACCACCAAAAAAAATCAAGGTAGTGTCTAAAGACTATATTCAACAAATCTATTAAGATTATAGGTGAATTATTAATTCTGAAGGGAATCACTAGAAATTCATAGTGGCCATACCTTGTATGGAAGACAATCTTCTGAATATCTTTCTTCTTAACCTTTTTTATGATATCCAGAATAAAGATCCACATTTTAGAAGTATTGATCTCTTCATAGATGATATAACATATCATAAATCCTTGTAAGAGGATACTTGTTCTTTATAGTGATCTTATTGAGTTCCCGATAATCGATACACAACAGCATTGATCTATCCTTCTTCTTTGAAAAGATCACTGGTGCACCCTAAAGGTGAAACACTAGGGCGTATGAAACATTTTTCTAAATGCTCTTATAGATGATTCTTTAACACCTTTAGTTTTATTGGGTCTATCCTGTAGGGGTGTTTTTATATAGGATTATCTATGGGTATGAGTTATATTGAGAACTCTACCTCACGATCTGGGGGAAGTCCAGGTAACTCTTTAGGAAATGCATCACTATATTCCCTCACTGTGGTCATTTCCTCAAGGTTTATACCTTACTTAGACTCAACCATTTGATTGAGGTATGATTCTTTACAAGGAATCAACACCCACGCCATTGAAGGATTTTCCAAATGAGATTCATGATCTTTATTGCATTTGTAGAGGAGCATGGGATGGTTCATAATTTGAGAAGATATTTCCTTTTTCCCAATATTTAATGTGTGGTCTATATAATTATAGACAATCAATCCCTAGTATAGCATTGAATTCCACAAAGGAAAGTATCACAAGATTTGATGGAAGAATATTACCACATACGCCAACGGGATAAGAGTACAACACTTGGGTTGCAATGATTGAACCACTATGCGTTTTTACAGATATCTCTACTTCAAGGTATTGGGGCTTTGGTTCAATCATTCTAGAAAAATTGAAAGATATAAATGAATGCGTAGAATGATAATCAAATAATAATTTTTTCTTTCTTGAGTGAATAGAAAGTGTACCTTGTACGAATTTGTTTTCTCACTCCACTTTAGTAGTAGTGATGGAATAAGCATTCCCTTCCTCCTTTGGATTTTATGTTTTTTATGCTGATTACCCTCAAGGAGTATAGGTTTAGTGAATTGGTTTGTATAGTTCCATTTATCCCTACATCTGAAGCATTGGACCATGGGTGGTTCTCTCCTTTCCTTCATCATATTGGTTGGATTATTCATGTATCTCTGACATTCATGATCTTAGTGTCCTTCTCTCCAATATTTAAATCATTTTCTCATCCCTTTGGGGAAATTCACATGATGATTCTTCCCACATTTTTAACATATGATTGGTTGAGATTTCTTTCCACATTTTTTATTAGATCCTCCAGCTTGAAATTCTGTATTTCTTTTCTTATCTTCATAGACATGAGACCATTCTCCAAACTCCATCTCCACTTTGAGAGCACATCAAACAACTTCTTTATAACTCCAAAATTCTAGAATATCTAGAGCCTTTTGAAGGTGTAGTTTTAAAATAATAAAGAATATATCTATTTTTCTATCTGTTTTAATAAAAAAACATGAGTCATACCTTGAATGCCTTGTGAAGTTTGATTCATAATCCATGACATATTCACATTCCTTTTGCTTCAGCTCTATGAATTATCTCTCTGTATTTGTATGAAGATTTTGAGGGAAGTACTTGTTAATCAATATTTTCTTAAATTTTTTACACTCTATATCTTAAATTTTATCCTTTGTATTGGTGTTCTTAATAAACTCCCCCCATTAATCATCCTCTCCATCTATATAGTAAATGGTCGTAGTCACCTTCTCTGTCTCGTAACAATGAAGCACAAAAAAGATGTTCTCTATTTAGTTGACCCATTGTTCCGTGACTAGTGGATTGGAAGATCTACAAAACATAGATGGTTTTTATCACATAAAAGACTCGATATCCAGTTTAAACCTCTTAGAGGAAGGTTGATGTTATGTATTATTTAGTTTATTCTTCATATCCTGAGATAGTTGGGTAAGTATCCCAATGAAATTTTAAACTCTACCTCCCAAGGCATTGGGGATGTCATTCAGGAAATCTCTGCATTGTCCCTCACATGGGTTGTTGTCCTGGTTTCTCTTGGTTCCCATTATTTTCTAAAATATAAAATTTTTGAACAAAATGCGAGTAAACAAGTCATAAATAAATAATTTATTCCTTTGTGCAATTAACTCTAAAGGCATATCTTGTGGGATCCCTGTGTTTAACATTTTTCTAAAAAAATATTCTTGGGTGATTACATATAATTAGTCTCATACTAAAAGTTTTCACTAATTTTATCTAATCCTAATTCTCTAATTAACTAAATTGTTCTTTGATACCAACTATAGTGAACCTACTTTTCTTCAAAGTATTACAAAATCAGGATCCAAAGGTTTAGTGTCTTGGGAAAATTAGAACCATATATAACATTTACATAAAAAACATAAACATTATTTAATTTCTTCTTCTCTATCTTCTTAGTGGACCTCAGATTCTCCTTAGTACAAGTATTCACCTGAGGATATACATCAATGAAAGGGGTGAGCTAAACACTCAATAAGAGGATAAATAAAGACATGAATAAATATAACATGGGTGAGGATAATCATCATCATCAGAACATAATCATGAGATCGTCATCATAATCATGATAGGAATTATTAGATAAAGTCATGGAATGTTAAAATGCATAAAAATGAAACATCATGTCTTAGTGGTCAACTACCACACATAGTTGTGAACAAAGTTAGCATCATGTTCAAGAATAACATATGTGCATAATCATAACATCGTCATTGTGAACAAATATAATATCATGTTCATGAATATTACATATTATATCATAAAATAAATCACATTACCTGATGAATTAAAGCACTATATAATTATGGGTGCACCCATCACATCATAACATTTACATAATCATGCATGCCACATAGAACATATATCAATATTTTCTATAAAATAACCCATGGAAAGAAAATGGGTTTCATGATAATTTCATAAAGCATAATTTCATGAATAAACATTGGGTTTCCCAAAATAAAAAGTGAATAAAATACTTGGTATAAGAATCATCAATCTTGAGTGAGGAAGAAATAATCTCAATAGAAGTAAAACATGTGTTTTTATAATGAAGAGTTCTTTTGGAAGAATATTTTAATTTTTCATAAAATCAGAATGGAAGAATGTATATAATATAAATTAAAAGTTAAGTAAAATGAAATTATATTTTAGGAATATTAAAATAACATCCATACTAAAATTTGGCACAAAAGAGGAATAACCCAAAGAAAGAAAATTGGGTTTGAGAATCCTATTAACTTATGTTTGAATGCTTTATTCACTTTAATATAATGGATAATCAAATTAGATTCATTAATTAATAAATAAATAACCAATTATACATTTATTTGATTCATTATAGTTTTATTAAGTTTTTTTATAGCCATTATGATGAGTTATAGAGTTCAATTTCATCATTCGAGAGTGTTTGTTTTCTTGGTTTTCATGATCGGTTCACTTGTATACATGTGTGGAAGATCATGTAAAATGATAATAATTGACCATAGTTGAAATTATATGTTATTAATGAAATTATATAAGTTTAAGTGTTCTTATATTTTATTTTATTTTTCAGATATGAGAATGATTCATTAGATAAAGTGTTAATGATAATAATTTGGCGGTTTTTCGATCATCACGAACTAGTTTTGTTTTATTATTTCATATTATGGATGTATGTTAGTTCCATAACATAAAAAGGTTATAAATTTAATTTTAAAATCCATTTCAACCATTATAATGGTTTTATGACCATCTTTGAATGTGGTAAAATAAAATGAAAATGCATCGTCCATGATGGCGGTAAATCGACACATCACGGACGATATTTTAATTTTTAGAATAAAAGGGAGAGGAGAAGAGGTTTGATGATGGATTATTCCATTAACATAATAAAACTATAGTATATATAAGATACTGGAGTTATTATTCCACCTGGATAAGGGTAGTTAAGGAAAGAATAATAAAAGAAAATAAATTGAAAAGAAAATAAAATATGATTTTACCTCTTAAATTCTTCTCCTTGAGAACCTCCTTAGGGAAATTGGATTTGGTCTTTTGTTGAGACCAAAGGCTCCTATAAGTGGATAAGAGGATTGGGAAGATGTTTGGATATAATTTTGATAATCTTAAAGGATATGGAGTTGTGAGGAGAAGAGGTGGTGAGTGGTGGTATTTATAGTGGAGGAGTGGGATGTTTTTTGATTATTTTATTAATTAGTTTATTATTTTAACTCAAGACTATGAATAGTTTTAATTCTTGTGACTAAATATATTAAATAATGAAGTATATTTTGATCTTATTGTTATTACATCAACAATGACTCGAGTAACAGTGAATTTAACTTATAATGTATATATACCGTAAATTATCGTATTATACTATTCACCTAGAATTCAACTATTTTCGGAAAATACCCAAAAAAACTAACCATTTTTCAAAATTTAGAATTAAAAAATTAAATCCACTTTATTAAAATAATTTTATAAATATGATAGATTTAATTTATAATTAAAATCATCATTTATTCGAAAAATACTGATTTTAAAATTATAACTGATTTTATGAAGCTTTGAAAATTTAGTTAAGGTCTCATAAAATTATCTTATAATAATAAGACAAAAAATATTAATTTATGAATCTATTTTATGAAAATAAATTTTATTTTAAATTATTATATTAATTATAAAATTTAGATAAACATTTATGTTTTACAAAAATATCAACACTTAATTTATCATTATTAAAACATTTATGTACTTATATTATAATATAATTATATAATATTATCACTTATAAGGTGCCTAAATTTTATTTATACTTTTATAGATAAGGTTACTATTCTATTGGCCATATTACTATTTCTAATGATCAAGTTACTATTTCAAGGGTCAAGTTATTATTTCATCGGAATAGGTTCCTTAATTTCTTTAAATGTCACTTATTTAATTTTTAATTTATGAGAATAAATTTTTTATTTGGATCTCTATGCTATGTATGTGTTTTGTAGTATATAAAATAATTATAATAAGGAAAATTATATTAATAAAATTTTGGGTCGTTACAGTGTGTGTATTAATTTTATATAAATAAAGTTTATTTTTGGTGTTGTATATGTTATTATATATATACTCTATATATATCATTCATTTATATTAATTTAAATATTTTATATATTTATTTATTTATTAAACAAATAGTGAGCATAAAAAATAAATTTTAATTTAGTATTTAATTTAGTCACATTTAAAAACATGGTTAAAATTAAAATTAGCCATGTTTTAAAACCACAATTAAAAAATGTAGTTAAGTGTAAATTAACCAAATTTTAAAATGAAGCTAAAAAACACTGTTAAATCATCCATTCTTTTAACAAAACAAGGCTAAATCAAAAGTTAGCTACATTTTTAAACACTGCCAAGCAAAATGAGGCTAAATCGGTCATGTTTTTAACAAAACACGATTAAATTGAAAATGAGCCACATTTTAAGGAAAACGCATCTAATTGCTTGTTTCTTTTATAGTTTATTAACCATCATGTGGATTTTATTGTTATGCTAATTGTGTCATGAATTCACTATGATCTTAATCATTTTATGAATTTAATTTTGATCATAGTCATCAGATGATTTTTAACTTTATCCAGGCCTTATCATGATTACTTCTCCATCCCAACTGTTGGATAGATTTCATCTTGATCTCAATAATCATATAAATTCCATCATCGTCCAACTTTATCATTATTATGTATTTATTCCAACTATTGTATGGATTTTATATTGACATGAATCGTCATATGGATTTTATCTTTATGCTTACCATATCATGATTTCATTATGATCTTGACCATTTGATTGATTACATTTTTATTGTAGTCATTGGATGGGTTTTAACTTTATCCAACTATTATCATGATTACATTTCTATCCCAATCATTAGATGTATTTCATCTTGATCTTAGTCATCAAATGGATTTTATCCTCATCCAAACTTATCATGATTGCATCTCTACTCTAACTGTTAGATGGATTTCATATTTATATGAATCATCATATGGATTTTATCTTCACGTTAATCTTATCATGATTTCATCATGATATTGACCACTTGATGAATTTAATTTTGATCATAACCACTGAATGAATTTCATCCCCATCCAACATTATCATGTTATCATGATTATTTTTATAAATAAAAAACTTCATTACCAAAAGTTATTTCATGATTTATAAGTGTCATTGTATCTCAACTTAAGATTAGTTGATCGAAAATAAATGAATTATAATATTGGATCCCCTTATGATGTTGATTTTAAAATTTCATTATCACCAATATCTTTTTCTTTATATTTATCTAATGATGCTTTAGAAAATTAATTTAAAGAGATATGAGGAGCAGTACTATGTGTGGTGCTGAGGAATAATACGATGATAAAATATTATTATAGTGAAAATAGTGATCAACCTACTCATGGTGGATCCATCCTGAGGTAAATAGTTTTCAATTGTAGCTGTGAGACCACAAATGGAGTGGAAAACTTGTAAATCGAGGGAATATTAGATTCTTCATTCCCAATCGATGCTCAAATAGGTGTGTTAATTCCTTACAGAACAACCTAGACATGCAGAAATGAAACTTCCCAATGGAATATTTGGTCACCTCAATCTCACTAAGTCAACCTCGTATTCAATATTTTGATAAGGTGGTGGGTATAATTATTGGATGCATCATGAACTGTAAAAACATTTCCTTTCATTTGGAGGTAGAATCATTCTGGTCAACAATGCATTATCCTATATCCCCAGGCATGTGATTTCATCCCTCAAGGTCTTGAAGGGTGTCATTTCTAGAATTGAAATAATTTTGGACATGTTCATATAGTAAGATAATTATGAGGGAAATCATCACTTAGCATCATGGAACATGATGACAAGGCCTCTGAAGGAGGGCGACATTAATGTTATATGTGTCTCAAAATTGATGTAATGTCTGCATACAAAGCTGGCGTGAGAGATTTTTGAAGGTTAGGCACTATGGGGAAGGATTATGGTAGATAAGTATGGAATTGATATGGGCCTGATGAGAGGAATTCCTTCCCTTATAAGACTCAGTATCAACCCCCACATCTTAACTCTCTGATGTCACACCCATTGGATTATTGGTAGGGGTGGCATTAATTTCTGGAATCACAACTAGGTCAGCACCAAGATCATCTTTCTCAGCTACCCAACTCCAAACTTAACATTCATGAAGGATAAAATGTATCAACATCTCATCCAAGTTATTCTATACAACAATCAGCATGACATATTTGATCTTATTATGTTGAACTCGGAGTCGGACAAATGCATTTTCACAAGTTCTTCATTGGGAACCTTTTCTAAAAATGACTTTTGTCGAGTGATGATGGAATCTAATGAGTTGGATCACTGGGGTGAGGTCCCGTGGTGTAAATAGATCCCTGCAAGATTTAATTTCCTCACATGGCATGTCAGGAACCCTGCTCTACTCATGGACGAAAACATCAAGCGTACGGGCATTCCCCTAGTATTCAAGTGTATTTGTTGTAATGACCCCCTGGAAGAGACCTTGAATCACCTATTTTTTGAAGTTGAATGGGAATGAATGGTGTGGAACTCCTTCATCACTTTCTTAGGATTCATTACTCAGGATACATCAAGTGGTTCTTTCCTCAACCATTGGTTCCATGGAGTGGGTAACTCTGGCTCTGATAAGAAGGCTAGAGCTTTGATACTTACAGTGGGTTATTGGTGAATTTGGCAGGAAAGAAATAAAGAATGATATGAATGAATCATTTATGCTAGGACCACTCTTGTTTTCAAAACCAATAACCTATTGATTGATCTTTCTTGACTTCTTAAGAACTGGGAAGATGCACCATCCCTCGGACCACTTTTGGCTGGAAGATCCCCCTATAAAATTGTCCCTAGTGGCACACAAGGCTGATGGATTTGTTGGACCCCTCATATTTTGGGTCCTAATATGAAAATTGATGGCTCCTAAATCATGGGTGTTATGTGGGGTAGAGGTGTTGTTCATGATCCCATGGGATCAGTAATTATTGTGTTCATGGCCTGCTTTGGAAGCAGTGACTCTTATAAGACTAAAGTTATTACGATGTTAACAGGTCTCCACATGTGCAGTCAGGAAAATATTGATCTTGCAATGGTTGAAATGAATTCCATTTCCATTTACAATTCCCTGCATGGAGATGGTCCAGTTCTTTGTTCAATTTCCTGTATCATCTGTAAGTGCATGAGCTTTATCAACAACCACATGGAATTCCTTAACACCTGATGAGAAGGGAAATAAGTTGCTAATTTACTTGCGTTGAGGGATACCCATGATGTGTGTTTTATCTTCTTCTCTATATTGGGATCTTTCCCCCCAAAGGGTGTGAACTTGGTTATAGGGATTCCCTCAACCTCCACTATTTCAGACCCCCATAGTTTTATGCAGTTCCTTGTGTTTTCCCTATTCATCTTGTACTTTCATCCTATATTTTGAAAATAAAATTATGATTTCAGTCTAGTTCATAATATTATTCAACATTATTTCATTGATGATATTTCATGTCTCGTAGTCTTTTTCATAATACTATCGATGCAGTTAAAACACATGATCACTGCTTTCAAGAACAAAGTGAAAACCTTGGGAAACTAGGATCATCAACTGTGGAGGAATTAACAATTGTGTTTTGGATGTCATCATGTGGCCTCCAAACTGATGCTACTAGTGAATATATTAAAATTTATGAGCCTATGATAGTTTAATGTTTAAAGATATTTTTTGTGTTATTCTTTATATTTTTGCAGAACGAGACCTTCGATCACTTGATGTTAATTATATTTCAAGGTTACTTTATATTGGTTAAGAATGTGGTTTTAAAGGAGTGTTAGGAAACTTGGATTATATGAATAGGAAGTGGAAAATTTATCCTACAGTATGGGTAGGATGTTTTGGATCCCCAACTATTATTCTTAAAGTGGTGAACAATTGTGATCTTGGGATATGCACACATATTTTGGTATGTCATGTACTAGTAACAATATTAATGTGCTAGAGTTATCTCATTTTCTTTGAAATCTCGCTCAAGCATCACTTCCACTACTTATTATGTTATTCAGGAAGAAAATATGTCATGTGATATTATTTAGCAGGATATTATATATCAAAAGTTACTATTGTGAAAACAATTCACAAGCCACATGGTTCGAAGAAGAAGTATTTTTCAATGGATTTAGATACATGTAGAAAATATATAGAACATTTATTTGGAGTTTTATAACCACTACTACACTTATTCCCTTTAACAGCGCACAAATTTTCTTCTAACGGTGCTAAAAAAGCACTGTTAATCATAGGGATGATAAAGGGGGTCCTTTATCCATACCAAAAAAAGTGTTGATAAGGACCCCCTTTATCAGCACTTTTTTAGCGCTGATAAAGGACTAGTCGCTTGTAATCTTTTGTTGATATAACAACACACCTAGAAGCAAAACCTGCAATTTCAAATATTATATACAACCTTTAATTTCAAAAAATACTATAATTTCAAAAAATTCTATATAAATTTAATTGATATCATGAATACAAAAATTTCCACCCATGGTATATACAAAAAAACACTACTATTTACATTTCAAACAAAATGTTTCTTAATTTACATTTACAATTATCCAACAAACATTCTAAAACATTAATATTTAATCTTTTGATGCTCGTCATCCCCTCTAAAAAATGTCCACCCATGGTATTGGTTGTCAAAAAAATCATCTTAACCTGATCAAAAGACTATTCCTATATAAGAAAACAAATATTATATTAGCAATACTTTAAATAAATAAATTAAACATTAATATTAAAGAATACATTAATAAAATGTCAATATTTAATAAAAATGACATATTTGGAGTTATTTTGGTCACATTGTGTGTCCTATTGAGGTGGTGTTGATTCCTATATGTCACAAATAATTTATGTCTCATTGTCCAAAATTATCAAAACAATCCAAATGTGTTTTCTTGGTTTTGAGTATGCCACTTGTTCTTTTACTAAAATTAATGTCAATTTTAAATAATTACTCATTTGGAGTTATACCAGTAACATTGTGCATCAGATTGAGGTGTAGATGATTCCTATATATCACAAATTACTGATGGATCATTGTCCTAAAGTATAAAAACAATCTGAATGTGTTTGATCGGTTTTCAATATGCTAGTTGTGTTTTTTTACTAAAATGTCATTTCAAACTAGAAACATGTATTGTAAGTCATATTGGTCGCATCATGCATCATTTTGATGTGAGACTACTTAATATATGTCACAAATTACTTATGAATTGTTTTACTAAATTATCAATACAATCGGAGTGTTTTTTCTTGGTTGTTAGTGAGTGGCATGTTTTGAACTAAAATGTTAATTTTAAATTGATAACAAACACTTTTAGTCATATCGGTCACACAGTGCATCTTATTGAGGTTTGTTTGACTCATACTCATCACAAATGGCTCAAGGATTGTTTTCCTAAAGTATAAAAACAATAAGAATGTGTTTTCTTGGTTTTCAGTATGTCACTTGTTCTTTTTACTTAAATTAATGTCAATTTTAAATAAAAAGAGACACTTTGAGTCATACTAGTCACATTGTGTGTCAGATTGAGATTAGTTTGACTCATACACATCAAAAATGACTCATGGATATTTTTCCTAAAGTATCAAAACAATCCTAATTCGTTTTATTGGTTTTCATTATGTCGCTTGTTGTTTTTACTTAAATTAATGTCAATTTTAAATAAAAAGAGACACTTTGAGTCATAACGGTCACACTGTGTGTCGTGTTGAGGTATGGTTGATTCTTACATGTCAAAAATGACTAATAGATCATTTTCCTAAAATATAAAATCAATCTGAATATATTTTCTCAGTTTTTAATATTTCAGTTGTGTTTTTTACTAAAATGTCATTTCAAACTAGAAACACGCATTTTGAGTCATACTCATCGCATCATGCGTCAGTTTGACGTGATACTTCTTAATACATGTTAAAAATGAATTATGAATCCCTATCCTAAATTATCAAGACAATTAGAATGTGTTTTCTTGGTTTTCAATGAGTGTCGCTTTTTGAACTAAAATGTCAATTTTAAACTGATAACGAACACTTTTAGTCATACCGGTCACACCGTGCATCAGATTGAGGTGTGGTTAACTTATACACATCAAAAATGAATCATTAATCATTTTACTAAAGTATAAAAACAATATTAATTTATTTTCTTAGTTTTCAGTATGTCACTTGTTTTTTTTTACTTAAATTAATGTTAATTTTAAATAAAAAGAGACACTTTGAGTCATACCAGCCACACCATGCATCGGATTGAGTTGTGGTTAATTATTACATGTTATAGATGACTCATGGATCGTTTTACTAATGTATCAAAACAATATGAATCTGTTTTCTTGGTTTTTAGTATGTCACTTGTTCTTTTCACTTAAATTAATGTCAATTTTAAATAAAAAGACACAGTTGGAGTCATATCGGTCACACTATATGTCATATTGAGGTGAATGTTTCACAAATGAATCATAGATCATTGTACTAAAATATCAAAACAATTTGAATGTGTTTGGTCGGTTTTCAGTATGTCACTTGTTGTTTTTACTTAAATAGATGCCAATTTTAAATAAAAAGAGACACTTTGAGTTATACTGGACACACTGTGTGTCATATTAAGGTGTGGATGATTCCTACACATCACAAATGACTGATAGATCATTTTCATATAGTATCAAAACAATCTGTATATTTTTTCTTGGTTTTCAGTATGTCAGTTGTGTTTTTTTGCTAAAATGTTATTTCAAACTAGAAACATGCATTATGAGTCATATTGATCACATCATGCATTGCTTTGATGTGAGACTGCTTCATACATGTCAAAAATGACATATGAATAGCTTTCCTAAATTATCAAGACAATTGGAGTGTGTTTTCTTGTTTTTTAGTGAGTGGTTCATTTTGAACTAAAATATCAATTTTAAAGTGATAATGGACACTTTTAGTCATACCGGTCACACCGTGTGTTGTATTGAGGTGTGTTTGACTCCTAAACATCAAAAATGACTCATAGATAGTTTTTAAAGGTATAAAAAAAATTGAATGTGTTTACTCAATTTTCAATATGTCACCTTTTCTTTTTACTTAAATTAATGTCAATTTTAAATAAAAAGACACACTTAGAGTCATACTGGTCACACTGTGCATCATATTGAGGTATGGTTGACTCCTACATGTCATAAATGATTCATGGATCATTTTCCTAAAATATAAAAACAATATTAATGTGTTTTCTCATTTTTCAGTATGTCACTTGTTCTTTTTACTTAAATTAATGTCAATTTTAAATAAAAAGACACACTTGGAGTCATACCGGCCACACCGTGCATCATATTGAGGTTTAGTTGACTAATACACATCACAAATAACTCATGGATTGTTTTCCTAAAATATAAAAACAATCGGAATGTGTTTTCTTAGTTTTTAGTATGTCACTTGTTGTTTTTACTTAAATTAATGTCAATTTTAAATAAAAAGAGACACTTTGAGTTATACCAGTCGCATAGTGCATCATATTGAGGTAAAGTTGATTCCTACACATCACAAATGACTTAAAGATAATTTTTATAAAGTATGAAAACAATATTAATGTGTTTTATTGGTTTTCAATATGCTAGTTTTGTTTTTTTACTAAAATGTCATTTCAAACTAGAAACACATATTTTGAGTCATACTGATCACATCGTGCATTAGTTTTATTTGAGAATACTTCACACATGTCACAAATGAATTATGAATCTATATCCTAAATTATTAATACAATCAGAGTGTGTTTTCTTGGTTTTTATTGAGTGACACATTTGGAACTAAATAAGTATTAGATAAAAATGATAAGGAAATTAACTTACAAATAGTAGATAAAATGATGAAAAAATTAATTAATTATATAAAAATACACACTTTTAGTCATACCGGGAATATCCTACATTACCATTCTTTCCATTTTATTTCTTTTTTGAAATGGAAACACTGCATTGTTGGCATTTATCACTTTCTGTTAAGTTACCTCCACTGCCTTTGAAGGAAAGTGATAAATTCTGACAATACAGGGGTGATAAGGTTTTGAGGGAGAATAATTCTATGGAAGTCATTGTCTGCATGAGTAGTCAAACATTTAATTTAGATTATGTTAATGTAGTAGAGAATAGATAATATTATGATGAAAAACAGAGTATATTAAAAAAAATTACCTTATCATTGAATTCTGAGTTGCAGCCTCGAAATCCAATATCTCACGAGCATGATCAATTTCGAATGAACTGCCCCGACTCAAACAAAGGAATCCACCTGTATAAGAAAAAATATCTTATGTGAGTAATACTAAAAAAGAATTAAATTAAATATAAATATTAAACAATCCACTACTTTTATGGAAGTCACATCTTCATGATATTTGTATACATTCTTCCATAAGGTATGTTGCCCATTCGTTTCTGAGCACATCTATATCGTCTTGTGAATATGAGTCTTTTCGACAGTAATAGTAGTACTAGAAAAATATAAATACACAAAGGATTGATAAATATTTTAAATAAAATAGTAATTATCTTTGAAAATACCTCTTCAGGGATGCTAGTTTGTTCATGGAATGTGATCTCTCTCATAAATTTACAAACATAATAACTCCAATCTTTTCCATTGGTCTATTTCAGACACTGTAGAAACATTGAGGAGAATAAGTAATTTTTTTATATGTGTTTGGATAATGAAACCTTATTATATATACCTTGATACTTTTCTAGTCATAGTACTTGTCTTGGTTCTCATGCTTAGCCTCTGGCCTCATTCCTTATTTTTCACGATATTTATTCACCACCCTATCATAACAGAATCCTCATTAAAAGATAATATAAATTATATAACTTGATGTTTATTTCTAAAATTTTGGATTTAGTGTATTAAAAATTGAAAAATGCCATCATGTGTGGATGGTTTGTTGGATATCCATGCATTGAATCTAGGAAATAAATCTTTGGAGTATCCAAATTTACTGCAATGAGCATCCAATGCTGCCTAAAAACAGAAAAAGGAATAAGTAATGAAAGAAATAAAAATATATTTGATATGATTAAACTGTAGAGTTTTACCCCTACATCATTGGTATTAAATAGGGTTTGTCATCCAAAAAAAAATCTTTCAAACGATTTGATCAGACCTGCCACTATTTCATCCTTTTTATTAGTATCTATTTTATTTTGTTCTGTAGAGGAGATGTGAGGTCTAACAAGTCCAAATTTTCTTTCATGGGAAAATACCTTCAATTTTTTTCATATATATTCCTACCAAAAATATGAAATGTATTTGGTCATAATTAACATAGTATATTAGCTTTTGTAAAGTCAAATAATGAAAACATACCTCATTTATATATTTACAACTGAATCATCTAGCCATTCATAGTTGAGGATTTTAGTTTCACTCTCAATGCCAATGAATTCTTGATCTTTCTCTCCATACGTATTTTCTTCAAAATCAACTATGTGATTATGACCATCTTGTAACTTTGTGTCCATGTGAACCTTCAATGATAGTAAATGTGGATATAGAACGGGCAATGTAATGGTGCTTTAGGTAGATATTTTGGATCGGTTGGTCGATCCTTTAAATGGCTTTGAGTCACTCTTTAGTTCCATCCCCTTCCCTTTGTCCATTTTTAATAACGTTCATTGGTTCATACCTTTTTTCATTAATTGTTAAAGGTTTAGCTTGAGAAATAAATTGGAAATTAATACCTCCTTGTCGAAATTTTTTTACAAGATGTGACGGTCATGCCATCAATGTTCCAACAGCTTTTTCGATCGTATGAATATCTTCCTCATGAATTGGAACAGGTATCTCGGTGCTCGGCTCATGGGCTATGTTGATCGACACTCGCACATGACCTGTTGGAAGTGTTCTATTGTATAGCATGTCATTTTGAATATTGAACATCGTAGCCCTCGCTACAAGGTGATGGGTAGGTGTTTCTAGATATAAATCACAGTCATTATCACCCTATAGAATATCAGTATAGAAACGGTATCATTGTTTGTTTGATTCACATTTCATAGAATCATTTATTAGAACATTTATTAACTCGGCTAAGACATCTCTTTGAGGGGAATGGCTAGCCTCATAGCTGTTGGGGGTGGGGCGGGATCTCCATGTGGTGGTTGTTCTTGAGTTTCTTCTTCTCCTTGCCTCCCCCTTATAAAAGTTGTCATCATCTCTCTCTGACATTGGAATTATTCTTCAAGGGTAGTTATTCTTTCTCTCATCTATTTTATTAATTCACTTTGATCCACCTCTTGTTTTTTTATCAAAATATGTCCAGGGTGTCACCCCAAAACCCATACCTATGACATGGCCATGTTGTTCTGGCTGCTTCAATCCCACCGACAGTATGTGTTCGTCTAGTATAGGTATTATTGATTCCTAAGACTATGTCTGATATAAAATATATAAAAATAAGTTATCATTGTTATTTAATAGTGATTTAAATCAAAACAAATTTTTATTATGTAATACTTACACATCTTTCCCACACTTTTGTGTGTTTTTATCTATTAGTATCCTATCTTTATTTACATGTTCCTTCTTCCATAGCACATGGAGTGGAATGGAAATGGATTTGGATTTGGATTCATCAATCTACATATAAACATAGGAACATAATTATGGTGTTGTTTCATGTCACATAAAAGTATTACGATAGATTTAAAATATGTACCATTTTTTTTCAAGTGAAGCGTACCCCATCCTTGCTTTATGGTAGGGTTACACTGGTTTTATTGCTCATTCCTTATTTCCAGCACTCAGTTGTTGTTACATAAATA
This sequence comes from Viscum album, assembly GCA_963277665.1. Classification (NCBI taxonomy): domain Eukaryota; kingdom Viridiplantae; phylum Streptophyta; class Magnoliopsida; order Santalales; family Viscaceae; genus Viscum; species Viscum album. The sequence continues at coordinate 212,589,126 of OY728123.1, forward strand.
AAAAATTGTCAATCAAAGTGATGAATACACATATAATAAAACATCATATTACTAGACACAATGTACTTGAAAAGACACATTTGTACAATGGCCAGTAAACGCATCCCACACTTCTTGGGTTATCAGGTGTGCATGGATAAGCAATGGGTGCAAGTTTATTTTTCCTTCGGCATCTTTAAGATGATGTCTTTTTATGATTGTGTGAAATCCTCTGTGAATCCTTCCATCAATAATTAATACATATTTCTTGTGGGATTCATCTACTATAAATGCACTATACAATGGATGATGAAGAGTAAGTAAATGTTTTTCTAGTAAAATAAAGAAATGATATCATAATGTTACTGTAATTTCTTCCGCTACTGGAAAACTAACCTATACCAATGGTTTGGAACTATTGGTATAGGCCTCCAAACCGTTGGTATAGCCTATACCAACGGTTTGGAGAACCGTTGCCAAGTAAGCTGTTGGGATAGGTCTATACCAACAGTTTTCCCAAAACCGTTGGTATAGACCTATCCCAACGGTTTTGGAAACCATTGGTATAATTAATATGAAAATCTATACCAACAATTATGGAACCATTGGTATATGTATTTCAAAAAAAAACATTCGCTGGGATTTGATCCCAGGACCCCTAGTTTATTATTCAACGACTTAACCACTAAACTAACATGACTTTTGTGAATATAATTACATAAATATATATATATGTATTCTCATAATGATTTTAAATTTTGATTTATATAATGTTCTGGGTAAGAAGAAATGATAAAAAATCAAAGGATATATACCAACGGTTGTCAAAACTGTTGGTATAGGCCTATACCAATGGTTTTGACAACCGTTGGTATAGATTTTGATTCTGGATTTTGATTTGTCGGGCAAGGTTGATTTGTGGGGGACCTTTCCCAACGGTTTTGGAAAACTGTTGGGATAGGTATACCCTTTCCCAACGGTTTTGGCCAAACCGTTGGGATAGGTATACCCTTTCCCAACGGTTTTGGCCAAACTGTTGGGAAAGATGTCCACAAAGTGGACTTTTCCCAACGGTTTGGACAAACCGTTGGGAAAGGGTATACCTATCCCAACGGTTTGCCAAAACCATTGGGAAAGGTGTCCAAAATGTGGGTTTTCCCAATGGTTTGGCCAAACCATTGGGAAAGCCATACCCTTTCCCAACGGTTTGGCCAAACCGTTGGGAAAGGGAACCTATACCAACGTTTTTTACGAACCGTTGGTATAGAAGCGTTGGGAAAGGTCAGATTTCCAGTAATGTTCCCACATCAGTGTCTTAATCCTGGGTACAACATGGTTCCATAAATCTACATCAATCATCATGCGTTACTGAGTGACGATTCTAATATAACTGCTAAACATTTCCTTGTTGGGGTTAACATGTTGGCCATGTGCATTCCATCCGACCTTGAATTTGATGCCTTTGACTTTCACCTTAATTATTTTTTCTAACATCGTCAAACTATGGTGCTCTTGTTTTTTCTACATCATCGGTCCTTCGTCGAATACCATTTCCCTAGAATCAACATCGTCAATATGTTCCTCTAGAGCGGTAGCATTGGCATGTGTAGATGGTCATTGTACCTCTGCACTGGGAGCAGTAGTAGGTTGAGAAACCTATTGTTCCTCAAAAATGGGGGTATCATTACATACAAAAGGTCGTTCCTTTGCAATGCAAGTAGCAATAGGTTGAGAGACCTGTTGTTCCTTAAGATTGAGAACACCAGAATGTGTGTAAGTCATTATCTGCAAAAGTGGTTTAACATTTAATTTAGAGTACATAAATGTAGTAACAAACAAATAATAACATGAGCTAACACAACGTGTATTAAAAAAATGTAACATGGTTATTGAACTCTCTTTTTATTTTTTAAAGGATGAAGGGATTTTAACCCTCTATAAAAGATCCAAATCCCTTTATTGTGGTCTCCTAGACATACAAAACATTTTCTACATTGGGACTGTTGTGAAATGATTGCGACATCCCAATGAAAGGGTCATCCTTAGTTTAATTTTCATCTGAACCTTCAGTGGTTTTGGTCAATAAAAAAATAATTTAACACTTATAGTTTGAGAGATATGGAACATAAAATACCTGTACTGCCTATGATTCCATTATAAACAGTTCTTATTTGTACCCTTCCTTATAGAAATCAACTTTCATGAATCCCAATTCATCTATTTTAACACCACTTTTGTTATCAACCCACTTTCATTGAAAAATCGGCACTTGGAATTTTGTATAATCCAACTCCCATATTTGTTTTATGATTCCAAAGTATGACATATTTTCATAAATTGGATTTTTTTTCCTTAGTACCAGAAACATGCATCGCTTCAGCCATAAGTGTAACTCCACTATTTTACATGCTATTGTCTTCATCATGCTCATTCTTATAGAACATATAACCATTAATTACATAACCATTGTAAGATAATATATGCACACTTGGTCCTCTGACTAGCCATCAAAGTTATTCTGAAATTGAATCTGTATTTTCATCTGACTCATTTAAAATATGGTCCTAAAACCATCCTATAAACTATTGATTATGTGTATTTGATATCCATCTTTCATACCTTGATGGATTTAAATGCCTAAGAATTTCTTTGTGGGTTTCAACATATAGGGAAACCTTCAAACAATTATAAAAAACATAGAGGTGGGTCTACTCCCAATCTATAATATTGATTGTGACAACATCTCTTCCAGAAATTCCTTTACCCGTAAGCTACCTAGTGTGACGAGATTTTGGTAGACCAATGCTTTCCACACCAGACATGTATTCAGTACAGAATTTAATAGCTTCCTCCACAATATATTTCTCCAGAATAAAACCCTCTGGCTAACATCAATTTTTGACATACCCTTTCAAAATCTTCAGATACCATTCAATGGAGTATATCCATCTATAGTGTACAGGACCACATAGTCAAATCTCTCTCACTAATTGAATCATCATATCAAAGAATGTTGGTAGGAATAACATTTCCAATTCACATAATATAATGAAAAATTATCTTTCCATAGTTATCAATTTTGTTGGGTCTATAACTTTGAAGAAGAAACAGAGCTTGGTTAATTTATGATGGACATTCTTGGTAAAAATGCAATGTAAAGTTATAGGCATTAGATCTTTCATTAAAAAATTTCATTCATGTGATTTCATACCCTTTAACTTTAAATCAGTCACTGACACAATGTTCTTTATATTCAATGAATACCCCTCTGGAACCTTTATGTCATTCAATAAGTTTCAAAACTGATATCTCTCCTGTCTGGAAAGAGTGTAAGCAGCTGGATGAAGAAATTTTCACTTTTCACCCTTCACCGGTGCCAACTCTTCTCATATTCTCATGTCAACCATGTCCAACCTAACATTAATTTCATCCTTTGTTTTTTCGGGTGCATTTATCAACGTGTTGATGATACTATCACATACATTTTTTTCAACATGAATAACATCAAGAAAATGTATGATGTACATACAATTCCAATATGGTAATTCAAAAAAAACTAATCTCTTTTCTCAATTGGTTTTCATAAGGTTTTTTGAAAACGGTTTACCAAAAGTGGTTTCCACATCTTTTAATTTCTCAAACAGTTTATCACCTCTTAGTGGAGATGGTTTTGTACGTTCTTTTGAACTTCCATCGAATGATGTCATCCAAGATTGGTACTTATATCGTCGGGGTAGAAATCTGTAATGTCCTAGAAACACGGTTTTCAATGAATGTTTCAACCTAATTGACTATGTATCTTGTTCGCAGATGGGCCACCCTTGAGTTCCTTTAATGTTATATCCTAAAAAATTTCCATAAGAAGGAAAGTCATTTATCATCTCATACAACATGACTCTCAAAGTGAAATATTCATTTCTTTAAGCATCATACAACGTAACACCTGAATCTCACAATAATTTTAAATCCTTTATCAATATATCCAAATAAACATCAATATCATTACCCGGTTGTTTTGGTCCTGATATAATCATAGATAACATGATGTATTTTCATTTCATACATAACCATGGTGGAAAGTGTCAGCCCCATAGGGTGTTGTTAAATTCCCTATAGTACTATGCAAAAACAAATTTATAAAACTCAAACTATGTTAACCGATTAATTAAAATGTAGTATAAGGAAATTTTATGATCGAACCCATAGGGATAGTGTGTATGTTTCAAATTAATTGAAATTGTTTAATTTTTTTGGAAAGAGAAAGAAATATTAGGATTTATTGGGTTGGAATTCAATATGGGATACATGAGAGGTTCGGTGATTTTGGGTTCATGTGCTATGGATTTGATTGATATGGGTTTATTCAATTTTGGTGTCAGAATTAGGTTAGTAGGGATACTTGGTCTTAGTATCTCACTCTGATCCTATGATTGGACCATTGGAATGGTTATCTGCTAGATTAAATCATAGAGATAAGCGACCCAAAACCTTGTTTAAACATAACCATCTTAGTATTCATAATGGTCATACACAAATTAAGACGATTAATTGATGCAATGAAAATAAAACTCCTTAACTCATAAGAAATGGTCATGCAATTTCAAAATAAAGAGATTGGAATTGAAAAACAGAGCTCCAGTAATCCAAAACATGAATCATAAATAGAAATATTATCCCATAGCACACATCCCCTACAATCACATCACATGGCACTAAGAAAATTACTCGCTCATGATGGGAGCAAGCAACATGGGTAATCGAGGAAGAATGGAGGAAAAGAGGGGCTCTGGATCATTACTCCATTGTCCATTGATGTCTTACTTGCTCATGCTGATCCCAGAGTGCTTTGGAAGGTTAGCGGAGGCCTTAATTTATAGGCAAATCCCATTGAAACATGCGTCCTGCGTCGCCTTTATTTTTTATATGTGTTTCTGAGTACATTATGTGTACCTAGGATACACGTCTTGTAGTCCATATCTAATTTATCCTCTACCATGTTGAATCCATGAAAACTTCATACGCTGGTTTGACTCAGGTCACGTCGTGAATTGGGGACTCACGACGTGTATCTTTATTTCACAGCGTGTATGCTCGTCATGACTTTTCCAACACTGCAATTTCCTTTGTTGAGAAGTCGCGATGTATACTTACATTACATGACATGTAATCAGCATGTGTCTATATTTTCAACTCTGATTTATCTTCAAAAATTCGGTGTCGCGCCATAAATCTATCATTTCCTACCAAAAATCATAAAACAAATCAATTTGATCCAAAATTGGAAAGATTATACATTTATATACAAAAATAAATACATAAAAAATTCTAAAATATATGTATGAAATATACTTATCAGCAAGTTATAATTTACCAATATAATCGATCATATACTGTGAGTGCTTATTTGAAAACCAAAAGGATTCACTTCATCTGTAGATAACGCAAGATGAAGGTTTTTCAACTCGTTTAAAAATTCAGGATACTCATGATCAATTCTCTTCCACTGAGGAGAGTCTTCCAGGTGATGTAGTTTCCCATCTTTATTTCTTGTATCTACATGTCATGTCAATTGCCATGTAGTATCCTTACTTCCATATAGTCTCTTAAACATTGAAATGATTAGAAAATACCATAAAAATTTCATAGGATCATATTCATCTTTCTTTTATCGAGAAACACCACACTTTGGGCATTCTCTAAGTGATTTTTGGTCCTTTTGAAATAGTATACAGTCATTCGGGAAGACATGTATTCTTGCAGCGATCATACCCATCGAGCCTAACATTCATTTGGCATTGTATGTTTGTCTTAGGATCTCATTATCTTCTCGGAGAGTGTCATTCAAGAGATAAAGTAGTTCCATAAAACGATCATCACTCCATTTTTTGCCTGCTTTCAGATTATACAGCTTCAGTACGGCTGACAATGTTGTATATTTAGTGCAACCACTATACAATGGAGTTTTTACACAACTCTTTCACTTCTAAAACAATTTTGTTCAATCATGAAGTTTATCTTAAAATGTCTTTGTCATTTCCTCAATATGATCTTCATCATCATTCACATCTATAATGACATCTTTGATACAATCTTCTTCATTTTCTACACTTGTTATCATATAAGATGATCCATAAAATGTAGTGTTATCACAACCAGTAGCTACATTCACTTTTTCCCTGTGTTTATTCCAATATTTATAACTTTGATCTATTTCATGATAGATAAAGTGTTATTCCAACTCCTTTGGACTAATTTTTCTTGAATAACAATAGCATAAACATGGAAAAATGATTTTAGGAGGGTCATGTGTATGATCTTTTGCAAACTTGATGAATTCTTTCACTCCATCTTCATACTCTTTTGTTATATGATTGGAATCCAACCATTATTTATTCATATTCATCCTATTTGATTCGGTAATATTTATATTTAACAAAATAAATACACAAAACTCCCATCATAATACACCTTTATATAGTAGCAATTATTTACATTACACTGCATGAACATTAATTCTACCATGAAAGCATTGAAATTCTAGTTACACTGTATTAGTGCCTACTTAAGCCCAAAAAAACTCCATTTGAGACTGGAACTGAACCTTCTATTCCATTTAGCATGAAACCTTCCAATTGATCTATGTAGATCTCTTTCTTTGAATCTCCATGAAGGAATATAATCATGGCATCCATTTGTTATATAAATAAACCTTCGATGGAAACCAAGCTGAGAACCATCTGAATTATTATATGCTTTACATAAGGAGAGAAAATCTAACTAAAATATAATCCTTCTAATTATTGAAATACATTTACCCTTTCCATGGTGTTATTATCGATCTACTTGTATTCCCTATATAATGTAATGGTTTTCCTAATTTTATAAAAATCTAAACTTAAAATATTGTGGAAAAACTAAATTTTATATGTCTTTGTAAACTATTTATAAAATCACAGTTTAAGTACCGTTAAAAAAACCAACCATTTACACAAATTACTCTTTAAAATAACACAGCCTTTTTAAAATAAACCAATCAGTTCCAAACACTCTTTCACAATACCCCAATTCCTTTTTTTAAATCATTTAAGGAAATTTCATGACCCAACAATCTTAATCATTAAAAATGAGTGACAACCCTCTATATTTTACAAATTTTCATTTAAAAATTCACACACCCCTTGTTAAAATGAAACCAGCATTACATACGCTTTCAAAACATTCACATCCCTTTATGAAAGCCAATCAGCTAAGTTGACAAACACTTGGTATGCAACCTAAGTCCATGCTAAGTGTTTAAATCATTTTAAAGCTATTTAAAACCAAAAAAGGGTATGTTGAACACATATAATTTTTTAAGAAACATTTCAAAACACTTGAATCATTTTAAAAGAGCAACTTATGCATTTTCACAAAGACGTAAATCCCAAGAGAGGCGCTTTATAAAGGATACATGAATAAAAAATAACCAACATTTTTTTATGTCTCGTGGATGAATATTATGAATCCTATAGTTTACTCATGTAATACTCCTGAGGAGCAAATAAGTGATAGATAAATACATAAGTGTCACTTGGCCATGATACTTTTGAACATAAAGTTATATCTCTTCAAAGTGGGAAACCATCTTCTACTTGATGCTTGAATCATGTACTACCTAAGCTTGATCCTTCCAATACGGTACATTAGAAAAAAAAATCCCCTTCTTAAGGGTATAAATTAGGTCAAAGTTAAAGGACTATAGGTACTCAAACCTTCTTCGCTATCAATGGTTCATTTCACTTTGTGATTAAATACATTTCAAACACTTTTTTTAGTATATTCCAAAAATATCGCACCCTAAATATAATACCAATAACACCTCATGGAAAGAACCACTATTTCCAAATCTAGAAAAGGATTTGGGAAGTTTGTCTTATGTCTCATTAACTATCTAGACCCATAAGCAACCACATGACCATCACGGACTGGAACTGTTCAAATCCTGACTCCCAATACATCACAATATAATCCATACTCATTACCCAACTCATTTATGGTTAAGATTGGTGTTTTCATAAATCTACCATTAAGATCTTAGAAGGATCTCTCATGAACATCTAAGTAAAGAAACCATACCACATTCTTGGTTAAGGCTTTCTTAGTGCTTCCAATCAGGAAGAATTTTGGTTGAACCTCTGGTAATAACTGAAAATGCATCTAGGAACTTGTCAATGATAGTAGGACATACTTATTGATGTTTCTCTCTATCATCCAAAATTACTCTAGAAAAATGGGCTTTGATTCTACCTAGCTACAAAAATATAGGTCCTACATAACTAGTTTTCATATCCAACTATCCAATATAGACATAATCATCACCCTTGAAAAATATAATTCCACCCATCGATGAAAACAATTGATATAGTATATACATCACTACATGGGGGGTTTAAATTGTAGTCACAAACTAGACTCACAGTTTTCATGTCACTGGAACCTTCCCTTCTGATAGAACGCTGTTGTGGGCGCCCTCAAATGATTAGTATGATTTTGGGGTACTTAGGTGCAGCAGAGTGGCTGACCAAGGTCGTCTCTCAAAGGAGGAAGTGAATTAAAACAATTTTTAGAGGTATTCTAGAAGTAAAATAAAGGATAATAAAAACACTACTTGAAAGGATGGGTGTGTTTGTTTATAGTTTATGAATCTAGAAGAAGTTTGCTGGAAGAAGATTGTATTTTTTTTTTGTTTTTAATTTTGAAATGAAGTTTCGATTAGAATGACACAACAAAAAGATGTTTGTTTAGACAATATTTAAAAGACGTAATCGATCTAACTATACCTCTTCAATCATTTATTAATCATTATCATTTAAATTAATATTCACTTAATTATGATCCCTTAATTTTTTAAATCCCGAACCCTACGAGAATTAACTTTACCACGAAGATTGAAGTGAATTTAACCTTAGGCTAACTTCGGAACATGCAATTGCAGCACCCTGCTTTGATTGATGTTCTAAGATTAGCTTATGGTCAGTGGTAAATTAAGGCACATATACACTCTGGAAATGAGGATGAATTGTGTTTATGGATTATATTTGAACTCTACAAATTTATCCCGTGTGGTCTTGTATTACCGATTAAGATCGCGCTCTCACAATTTACACAAAATCCCGACCTCGCGTGTTTTTGTGTACATTGTTCAATTGCTTGATTAGTTTCTTACAATTTAAAAACACAATTCATGGATCATATTAAGTGAATTACAGTAGCTCATTGATTCAAAATAATTAAATGAAGAGGGTAGAAGATAGATCGATTACTAAAAGACTACTCTTCCATGGGTGGCGTAATCATCGTAGAAGCGTTTTGCATAAGCAACGGATTGAAAGGGTAGAACCCAATCTTGTCTCCACTCTTGATTCCAAACCAATTGAGAAGATTTAGATAAGAAGAATAGGGATGAACATAGAATATTATTTGAAGAAAAATTCAAGAAACAAACATGAAAGAAAAGAAATACAAAGAAGAGGTGAGAGAGGAGAGCCTTTTTGGAAGAGAGGTTTGCACAAAGGCTTACTTCCTCCAAGAGTTGTGAGGGGCTCCCAAGAGACACCCTTTCGGACACACCTTACCAAAGCCTCCAATAGCCCTCTCAAAGAGTTAAAACCCCCTTTAAATAGAGTTTGTGAGGGCAGGGATACATAACTTTTTAAGTGTGAAATGAAAATCTCGGCCAAATATTTTATTCCAATTTGCACCGCCAATTTGACCTCCAAAACGCGTGAATTGACCGGCCTTCCAGAAGTATGATTTGTTCCAAATCATGTCCCCGAGCTTTCCTCAAACTTTGGGCTCAATCCAAGACCGTATGTAGAAGATATGTCCCAAATACATAACCCATGTCTATTCTGCCGAGTCCAGCCCACCATTGGATTAATTGATCATTTACTCCATCCAAATGCACTCTTTAGCTCTAGTGTCCTGAATGAAAGTTGTATAAAATTAAGTTAGGAACACTGTTACAAAATTTCAAATTCAAATAATAAATATAAAAATATTTATCTTCGAAATACTACAATGCACTATTAAGGGTAAAACTGGAATTTTCACCAAATTTTCAAATGAATGATCAAATCCCAAATATTTTATAAATAAACATATTTAACACAATGTGAGGAAATTATTTCATTTATTATAAATAAAATATTCAATAAAATAGTGTTTTATCAACTCCCCCACACTTACCCTTTTGCACACCTGGGCAAAACCTCATATCAAGTAAACATCAATATCAAATCAAAACCAATTTTAAAACACATATCCTTAAAATCAATCAATTTCACACCAAGAATCAAAAGATATCATGCCTCATAAAAAACCTTATTTCAAGTTCTCCATTTATATCATTCAATATATTTCCACTTCATTTATCCACCCATGCACAAAACACTTACCTCGCTTGAATTTTCTCTAATCACTCAAATATCATTTTTTTTTTTTGCAATGTCTTTCTCATCCAAACTCATACAAGGGTCACCATAGGCTTGATAGATTCCTACATCACTACCCGATGTGAGTCAAGGACATATGTTTATCATGAGGACTTTTCAGGGTTGTTCTGTGGCTTTCGGTTGGTAGGATTAAGATGTGAAAAACTCTGAGGCTGAATGAGGAGGGCTTGACTCTTTTGAAGCAAAATTGCATTAATCTAATTTTCACTTAAATATGGTCTTCTCTTCAATCCCCATAGTATCAATTCAGCTCCATCATCATGAAAAGTCATGAAAGGTTTACACCATTCATCATTTCAGCATAAAAAATGTCAATCTTCTCAAACATGATTTTCTTGAAAGCTCCAGACGGGCACAACTTTCCACCTCAATTAGAAGCTCCAGAAAAGGCACAGCTTCACTTGTCATGAAAGCTCCAGAAAAGGCACAAATTTCAATATAATGACTTTCTTTAGTAGCAAACACATCTCTTCAGAATTTAATTTTCCACCCAAAGTATCACAGAATGTGGTGGCAAAACCCAAGACAACTTCCCCCACACTTAAGCTCAACTAGATTATGCAATTTCACTTCAAGAGTTGGTTGGATAGGGAAAATTGGCTTGTAATGTGGCTTAACCTAACAGGTTGTGCATGGATTCTAAGGGCTACAAGGATTAAATATTCAAGGTAGGCCATTATAAAAAAGTATTCTTTGAAATAGGGGTTTTAATACCAAACAAATGCCCCAATCATTTAAACACAAGTACCTCAAACCCTCAAGTTTTGACAGGAATAGATCAAATTCTGGTTAAATCAAGTATGGTTTGGTTCTCTCAAGAAGTGAGGTGAATGTAAAGAATATGAAAATAATGGTTCAGAAGCCTCACAGGAAAGTGATTTCAAATATAAAGACAGTGAGATGTGGCATGAGATTCAAAATTCGGTGTACTTTCCATGAAATTACTAAATATTTGAACTTGAAACAAAGTCATTTCAGCATTCATTTAAGCTTAGTTTCAGGGGGTAAATTGTTTCACTTATTGATATGGATTTAAAAATGGTGATGAGAATCATTTCAGCTCAAAAGTTTCAAAAACACACAGAAAATTGTAAAATAAACACACAAATTTTGAAAAACATACAATTTTTTTTAAAACAGGAAAACAATTGAAATTACTAAACTAAAAGGTTCCCTCCCCCACACTTAAAATATTGCATTGTCCTCAATGTGAACCCATGAGATGATATATGCACATGAAATGCATAATTTTTAAATAGGACAAATAATATAAAAGTGAAAGGGTTAGGAACAGCCTGATGTGATCAAGTGATGATGGGGTCATGCAGTGTGATAAAATCCACTGCATCAGTAGGATGTCCCTCAATGTATCTCTTCAAACGTTGCCCATTGACTGTAAAGCTCCTTCCAGTGTCCTCTTGTGTGATCTCCACTGCACCATAAGGAAAAACATTAGACACAATATAAGGACCTAACCATCTGGAACGCAACTTACCAGGCATCAACTTCAGTCGTGAACTATAGAGAAGGACTTTCTCTCCAACATGAAACTCCCTTTGTTGGATCATTTTGTCATGAGCTGCTTTTGATCTTTCCTTGTAGAGCCTTGAGTTCTCATATGATGACAGTCGAATCTCCTCAAGCTCTTGAATTTGCAACTTCCTTTGAATTCCAGCTTGGGCCAAATCCATGTTGCATTTCTTTATAGCCCAATATGCTTGATGCTCGACTTCCACAGGGAGATGACACGCTTTCCCAAAAACAATCTGAAATGGGGACATACCAATGGGGGTCTTGTATGCTGTCCTATAATCCCACAATGCATCATCCAAGCGCTTGCTCCAATCCTTCCTATTTGGCTGCACGGTTTTCTCCAAGATTTGTTTCAACTCACGATTTGAAACCTCAGCCTGGCCATTTGTTTGGGGGTGGTATGGTGTTGATGTTTTGTGTGTCACCCCATACTTTCGAAGGAGGGAAGAAAAATTCCTATTGCAAAAGTGTGTCCCTTGGTCACTGATGATGGCCTTTGGTACTCCAAACCTGCAAAAAATTTGTGCTTTGACAAAGTCCACAACAACATGAGAATCGTCAGTCCTGGTGGCCTTGGCCTCCACCCATTTACTCACATAATCAACAACAACCAAAATATACAAAAATCCAAATGAACTAGGAAAAGGACCCATAAAGTCGATGCCCCATACATCAAAAATCTCACAAAATAGTATGGGTTGTTGGGGCATCTCATGTCTCCTAGAAATGTTCCCAGTGTGTTGGCAACGAGAGCATGACTTACAAAACAAATGGGCATCATGGAACAAGCTAGGCCAATATAATCCAGAGTCTAAAACCTTCCTAGCTGTCCGTTGGGGTCCAAAGTGTCCACCACATGCAAGTGTATGACAGAATTGCAAAACAGACTCAAACTCATGATCAGGAATACACCTCCTAATGACTTGGTCACTACACATGCGCCAGAGGTACGGATCATCCCACACATAATACCTAGACTCACTTTTTAATTTTTGGACTTGATGCTTCTTCAAATTTACTGGGATTTCAGAGCCAACAATGTAATTAACTAAATCAGCATACCAAGGATTCTTACCTGAGATGGTATAGAGATTCTCATCGGGGAAAGTGTCCCGAAGTGGTACCCGATCCAAGGTGTCATCCTCTAGTGTGTGAGTAAGCCTACTCATGTGGTCCGCCACCAAATTCTCTGATCCCTTCTTGTCCTTTATCTTAATATCAAATTCTTGAAGAAGGAGCATCCAACGGATAAGTCGTGGCTTTGCATCTGGCTTCTTTAGGAGGTACCTCAAAGCTACATGGTCAGAAAAAACAACTACTTTAGAGCCCAATAAATATGAACGGAATTTATCTAAAGCAAATATGACAGCAAGAAACTCCTTTTCTGTGGTAGTGTAGTTTGATTGGGATGAATCTAGCATCCTCGATGCATAGGCGATCACATGTGAACGTCCCTCCACCCTCTGAGATAAGACAGCTCCAACCGCGAAGTTGGAGGCGTCACACATAAGCTCAAATGGAAGGTCCCACCGTGGGGGCTGTATGATTGGTGGAGTGGTCAGACACTTCTTCAGCTCGTTAAATGATACCCTGCATGAATCATCAAAATTGAAATCAATATCTTTTTGAAGCAATCAAGATAAGGGTAGAGCGATCTTACTAAAATCTATGATGAAGCGTCGATAAAATCCAGCATGCCCAAGGAATGATCGAACATCACGCACACATGTAGGATATGGGAGGGATGAAATAATGTCTACCTTAGATTTATCAACTTCAATTCCATGTTGTGAGACTATATGACCTAAGACAATTCCCTTTTCGACCATGAAATGACATTTTTCAAAATTTAAGACCAGATTCTTCTCAATACAACGATGCAACACATCACCCAAACTAGAGAGACATTCATCAAATGAGGACCCATAAACTGTAAAATCATCCATAAATACCTCCATACAGGTCTCAATGAAATCTGAGAAAATACTCACCATGCATCTCTGGAAGGTACCTGGGGCGTTGCAAAGTCCAAATGGCATCCTCCTGTAAGCAAAGGTACCGAATGGGCAGGTGAATGTTGTCTTCTCCTGGTCCTCTGCTGCAATGGGAACCTGAAAATAGCCAGAAAATCCATCCAAGAAACAATAGTGTGTCTTCCCAGCTAGTCTCTCAAGCATCTGGTCAATGAATGGAAGTGGGAAATGGTCCTTACGAGTGGATTGATTTAGTTTCCTATAATCGATACACACTCGCCAACTGTTTTGTACTCTCACAGGAACTAACTCATCATTTTCATTTTTTATAACAGTGAAACCAGTTTTCTTTGGTACAACCTGAACAGGGCTAACCCATTGTGAGTCAGAAATAGGGTAAATGATACCCGCCTCAAGTAATTTTTCAACTTCTTTCTTAACAACTTCTAGGAGGGTGGGATTAAGTCTCCTTTGTGGCTGTCTCACCGGTTTAGCCCCATCCTCCAAGAGAATCTTATGCATGCAAATGGAGGGGATAATACCTGATATGTCTGCCAATGTCCAACCAATTGCCCTAATGTTATCTCTCAAAAGATTCAAAAGTTTTTCTTCATGTTCAAAAGAGAGATTGATAGCAATTATGACAGGTAATCTATCACCACTGAGCAAGTATGCATATTTGAGATTTGGGGGCAATGGCTTGAGTTCCAATGTAGGTGGGTGATGTATGGATGGAGAAATTGATGCAACAGACATATCTGCACAATGAACATCAGTATCAGAATAAAAATCATCACAATCAGAGAATAAAGCACCAAATCCATCAGCATACTCAATAGCCATGTCATAATCAGAGTTCACATGATCAAAATCAGAATATGATTCCATTTCAAAATCAAATCTTAGAGAGTCTTGTTCCTTAAAAATGGGTGTATAAGTATTCTTAGACATCAAACTAGAACCAATACTCATAATCTCCCTAAGCATAGGACAATCAAATTCTATGGAGTTTTTATTTGGTGGTTCAAAATGGGAGATAACAAAAGCAGAATGGTCCTCTGAGGGGTACTTCATGGAATCCATAACATTAAATATCACAACTTCATCCCCAAATTCCATGGAAAGTGTACCCTCATTGACATTTATGATAGTTTTTTCATTTTTGAGGAAGGGTCTACCTAAGATAATGGGGGCATGAGAACTTACCTGATCATCCTCCATGTTAAGAACATAGAAATCCGCTGGAAAGATCATGTCTCTTACCCAGACAAGTACATCCTCAAGGACTCCTGCTGGATATGTCGTAGCTCTATTCGCCAATTGCACCACTACTCTTGTTGGCTTCAACTCACCAACCTACAAGGAAGAGAATACAGAGTGAGGCATCACATTTATGGAAGCTCCCAAATCACAAAGAGCATCAGAGAAGTGCAACTCCCCTATGGTACATGGGATGGTGAATGTCCCAGGATCCTTGCACTTTGTTTGCATTGCTAGAGTTGGTGTAATGAGTGTCGAGACATTCCTTCCAAGGTTTATCCTCTCATTTCCCTTGAGCCCTCTTCGATTGGTACAAAGTTCTTTTAAGAATTTCGCATACCTTGGAATTTGCTTAATGGCTTCAAGTAGAGGAATGTTGATCTCCACACGCTTGAATGTGTCCAAAACCTCCTTTTTCATTGCTTCTTCAGCCATCTTCTTGGTTTGAACAACCCTGTTTGGAAAAGGAAGGGGTTTAGGAGGAACATCATCAATCTTTTTCTTACCTTTATCTTTCTCCTTGGATTGCTCATCAGTTGGTATGGAATGCAGCTTCTCTGAAGTTGAGGTGAATCCCGGTGGAATGGTAGGTGCAGATGTATCGTTCATTTGCTTCCCACTTCTCAATGTGATGGAACTAACATTCCCCTTTGGATTTGGAGTGGGTTGGGAAGGTAGATTTCCAGAATTCTTACTCACAAGTTCACGGAGGGCGGTGGCAATCTGACTCATTTGAGTCTTCAACTCTCTCAGCTCCGAACTTTGACTCTTCAGCTCATTCTGTTGATTAAGAACAATTTGTTTCAAAAGATCATCAGTGTTAGAGTCTACCTTGTGTTGGATATTCCCTTGTTGCTGACTCGTTGATGTTTGAGCTTCTAATCTCCTTTGGGGTTGTTGGAAACCCTGTTGGTAAGGTGGAGGCTGCTGGAAGTTTGGTTGAAAAGGGGGCATTTGTTGTTGTCCAGAGCCATACCTCATGTCTGCTAGATCTTTCCACCCTTGGTTGTATGTTGGATCAAACTTCTTTTGGGGATATGGTTGTTGTTGTTGCTGCTGAAATGGTCTCCCAGGGAACACTGCTGCACAATCTTCTGTTTCTTGGAGTTGTGGGCAACAGTCAGTCGGGTGGCTTGTCTCAGTGCAAATACCACAAGGCCTTGAAGGAGGGGGTAGAGATGTCTTTTGTGCCAATGCAATCTGCCTCACCATAGTTGTCAATTCTTCTAACTTAGTATCAATCAAATGACTTTCAAGAGAAGAAGGACTTACTTGATGTACTCCTCGAACATGTGGTGTACCTCTATCACCGAATTGTTGAGATTTTTGGGTCATTTTGTCGATCAATGCTTGTGCAGCTACTGGTGTCTTGTCCACCAATGCTCCTCCAGCTGCAGCATCCACCATGCTCCTCTCCATGGGTGTGAGTCCTTCGTAGAAGTATTGGATGAGGAGTTGCTCACTGATTTGGTGATGTGGGCAGCTTGCACACAACTTCTTGAATCGCTCCCAGTACTCATACATTGACTCCCCTTGTGCTTGCTTGATCCCTGATATCTCCTTTCGAATGGATGTGGTCCTTGATGCTGGAAAAAATCTCTACAAGAAAAGACGTTTCAAATCGTTCCAACAAGTTACATCTTCGGGTTGTAAATAATACATCCAATCTTTTGCAGCTCCATCAAGTGAGAATGGGAATGCTCTTAATTTGATTTGATCTTCAGAAACATTTCTTGGTTTAAGGGTTGAGAAAAACATATTAAATTCTTTCAAATGTTTATTTGGATCCTCACCAGAGAGGCCATGAAACTTTGGAAGTAAGTGAATTAACCCAGATTTTAGTTCAAAGTCCGATTCGAGATTTGGGTATGCAATACAATTTGGTTGATAGTTAATATCAGGTGTAGCCAATTCTCGAATGGTTCTATTAAGTTCATTTCCATTGTTTCCAGCCATTGGTTCTTGTTTTATGGTTGAATTTGAATTGCTTCCAATTTCAATGTTCTGATATTGGAGTAATTCTCCAACTGGTTGAATGTTGAAACTTCCCGTAGACTGAGAATTTCTGATTCGTGCCCTAAGGCTGCGTTCAATCTCAAGGTCAAGATCTAAGAGATCTTCGGGATTAGTTCGTGTCATAGATCAAATAAAAATGAAAATAAAGAAAGTGGACCATAGTAAAATAAAAATGAGAAGTTTGAGTTGATGGTCCAAAAAGAAGTAGAAGAAAATAAAAGAAGAAGAAGAAAAATCAGATTGGGTAAAGAAGGAAGAAAGAAGAGAGGAAGAGAATAAAATCTAAAATAAAATAAATACCTATAATTGGTTGAAATAATTACTTGCCTCCCCGGCAAAGGTGCCAATTTGATAGAACGCTGTCGTGGGCGCCCTCAAATGATTAGTATGATTTTGGGGTACTTAGGTGTAGCAGAGTGGCTGACCAAGGTCGTCTCTCAAAGGAGGAAGTGAATTAAAACAATTTTTAGAGGTATTCTAGAAGTAAAATAAAAGATAATAAAAACACTACTTGAAAGGATGGGGGTGTTTGTTTATATTTTATGAATCTAGAAGAAGTTTGCTGGAAGAAGATTGTTTTTTTTTAATTTTGAAATGAAGTTTCGATTAGAATGACACAACAAAAAGATGTTTGTTTAGACAATATTTAAAAGACGTAATCGATCTAACTCTACCTCTTCAATAATTTATTAATCATTATCATTTAAATTAATATTCACTTAATTATGATCCCTTAATTTGTTAAATCCTGAACCCTACGAGAATTAACTTTACCACGAAGATTGAAGTGAATTTAACCTTAGGCTAACTTCGGAACATGCAATCGCAGCACCCTGCTTTGATTGATGTTCTAAGATTAGCTTATGGTAAGTGGTAAATTAAGGCACATATCCACTCTGGAAATGAGGATGAATTGTGTTTAGGGATTATATTTGAACTCTACAAATTTATCCCGTGTGGTCTTGTATTACCGATTAAGATCGCGCTCTCACAATTTACACAAAATCCCGACCTCGCGTGTTTTTGTGTACATTGTTCAATTGCTTGCTTAGTTTCTTACAATTTAAAAACACAATTCATGGATCATATTAAGTGAATTACATTAGCTCATTGATTCAAAATAATTAAATGAAGAGGGTAGAAGATAGATCGATTACTAAAAGACTACTCTTCCATGGGTGGCGTAATCATCGTAGAAGCGTTTTGCATAAGCAACGGATTGAAAGGGTAGAACCCAATATTGTCTCCACTCTTGATTCCAACCCAATTGAGAAGATTTAGATAAGAATAAGAGGGATGAACACAGAATATTATTTGAAGAAAAATTCAAGAAACAAACATGAAAGAAAAGAAATACAAAGAAGAGGTGAGAGAGGAGAGCCTTTTTGGAAGAGAGGTTTGCACAAAGGCTTACTTCCTCCAAGAGTTGTGAGGGGATCCCAAAAGACACCCTTTCGGCCACACCTTCCCAAATCCTCCACTAGCCCTATCAAAGAGTTAAAACCCCCTTTAAATAGAGTTTGTGAGGGCTAGGGATACATAACTTTTTAAGTGTGAAATGAAAATCTCGGCCAAATATTTTATTCCAAGTTTCACCGCCAATTTGACCTCCAAAACGCGTGAATTGACCGGCCTTCCAGAAGGATGATTTGTGCCAAATCATGTCCCAGAGCTTTCCTCAAAATTTGGGCTCAATACAAGCCCGTATGTAGAAGATATGTCCCAAATACATAACCCATGTCTATTCTGCCGAGTCCAGCCCACCATTGGATTAATTGATCATTTACTCCATCCAAATGCACTCTTTAGCTCTAGTGTCCTGAATGAAAGTTGTATAAAATGAAGTTAGGAACACTGTTACAAAATTTAAAATTCAAATAATAAATATAAAAATATTTATCTTCGAAATACTACAATGCACTATTAAGGGTAAAACTGGAATTTTCACCAAATTTTCAAATGAATGATCAAATCCCAAATATTTTATAAATAAACATATTTAACACAATGTGAGGAAATTATTTCATTTATTATCAATAAAATATTCAATAAAATAGTGTTTTATCACCTTCCCATTTTTGTGTCTATATTAAGTGGTAATTAATGAGTTTAAAGGTAAAACTTTCAAATAGTTGTGAGACATTATATGAATCTATTTTTTATATATGTGAAATTTTTATCTCCCTCTTGTATTTACCTCCTACTTTCAATCAAATTATCACCGACCTCTCCTAGTACTTATGAAATACATCACAATAGGTTGGTGGATACATCCATTAATGTTTGACTAAAATGCATCCTATGTAGTGTTATCCAATTCATTGAGATATGGGATTTTGATGCTTTTATTTTATCTTCCATAATAAATTTTCTTGGTATGTATTGAATTACCCTAAAAATACTATTTACCCTCGAAAAATCCCTAGATTGGCGCCCCCTAAAATGGAATTACTTGAACTATTGTCATTAGTTTTCAATTTCTATCCCCTTGGGAATTAGTAAAGATAATCCTCCATGTTAGCATGATTGAAACACGCCATTATGTCATTAAGAAAATATTACTTGAATGATCAAAAAAATATCTACAATTCCTCAACCTCATGGGGTTGGGTATGTTTATCTATATAATAGATAAACCAGGTTCAACCCATAAATGTAACTTGAATAGAGAAACTAAAAGGCTTGAAGCATTCTCCTAATATCCATGGGTTGGAGACAAGCACTAGGGTATCATACAAAAAAACATGAGAATTATTTCACCTTCAACAGGCACGTTATAAGATAAGAACAGTCACAGTATCACATTAAATATTCACAATACATCACATCTCAAAATAACCAAACCATAAAGGTAACATCCAAAAACTGGATAACAATATCTAAATAAAAAATTAAAAGACTGTCAACGTGGATCTAGAAGCATGGATATCAGGAGAATTAAAAGACTCGTGGTGGTAGCACCTGAGGAGATGGGTTCACGGCAGAGGTGGGTTCGCATAGGAGAAGGGCTTCGCAATAGAGGTGGGCTTCGGCAGCAGAGTACGTTAAGGAGGTGGGTTCACAGCAGATTGGGTTCGGCGGTGAAGGTGATGTTCACGACGGAGGGCTTCGTGGAAGCAGCGGTGGAGGGGGGGGGGGAGTCGGTAGTGGCGGAGGAGGAGGGGGTGGGGAGTCGGCGGCAGGGTTCAGCTTTGGCGGGAGCTTAAGGCGTGCGGGAGAAGGAGGAGACTTTTAGGGTTTATGTATAAAAGCGGGTAAACCTTTTATCAGTGCTAGCTAAAAAACGCTGATAAAGGTATGTTTTATCAGTGCTAAAATAGAAAGCGATGATAAAACATGTCTTTATCAGCACTAAAAAAGCGTCGATAAAACTATAATGATAATAAATTATTTATATTTTTATATATATTTGTAAAAATATATGTATAATATATATATGTATTTATAATAATAACTATAAATAAATATTTATATATATATATAATATTTATTTATAATTATAAATTTATAATAAATATATTTATTATATTTAAAATTATATATAATTAATATATTTATTATAATTTTATAATTATTTAAATATATCTATATCTATTTAGAATCATAATTATAAATATTTGTATATATTTATTATAATTTTATAATTATTTAATCACTATAAATTTATATATATTTATTTATAGTTATAATAAATATATATTTATTTATAGTTATAATCATAAATATACATGTGTGTGTGTGTGTGTCAATAATTATAAAATTATAACAAATATATTTATTACATTATAATTTTATAAATATATATAATTAATATAATTAATATATTTATTATAATTTAATAATTATTTAAATATATCTATATTATTTAGAATTCTAATTATAAATATTTTTATTTATTTATAAATATTTGTATATATTTATTTAATTAATATATTTATTATAATTTTATAATTATTTAAATATAAATATTTATTTATTTAAATAATTATGAAATACTTATGAAATAAATATATATTTGTTACAAATATATATTTATTACATATATATTTTAATTATAGTCATAAATATAAATAAATTTATATATATATATTTAAATACTTATGAAATTAAAATAAATATATTAATTATGTATAGACATAAATATAAATATAAATATATATATATATATTTAAATACTTATGAAATTAAAATAAATATATTAACTATATATATTTTTATAAATTCATAATTATTTAAATAAATATATTTATTTATGCCCATGGGGTACAGGTGAGTTGGTTACTGGCGGTGCCATCCTGACCCCGAGGTTCCGGGTTCGAGTCCCTCGCATGGAAACACACACTATATGCTAGGGGTGTCCAGACCTGACCCAACCCGACGGGTCTGAACCGACCCAGACGGGTCGGGTCGGGTCGGGTCAGGTTATGCTAAAAATACCCAGGTTGGGTTTCTCATGGGTCGTCCCGTGTATGGGTTGGGTCGGGTCTCGGGTTGGCTGCATATCGACCCGACCCGACCCTTCGACTCGGTGGCACAGCTGTGTAAGTAAGGAAAAAAGACCTCAACTCATCGGGTTGTTCTCATTCCTTCCCTCCCCTCTCTCGCTACACTCGCGCTGGCGCTGGGCGGCTTCTCCCCCTGACCCCGACCTTCTCTTACGTTGCGTGGCGGTGAAACCCTCCTTCTGTTAGGGCCAATAGGGGCCTATGTACCCTGAGAGGGGGGGTGAATCAGGGTATGGATATTCTTTTCAAAATACTTCCTGCCCCACTGGATCTTGACCTCTTTGTTACAAGGGTCACTTTGTTTGCTCTTGTGTGTATACTATGCTCAGTTCTTTTCAAGTTTATCTGATGATAATGCTTTGAGTGCAATGCAGAGAAGCGACCAGGCAGACACAGCGATTTTTACTTGGTTCACCACTAAGGGCTACGTCCAAGGAGCATACGCCGACAAGTTGCCGGTTCGTACCAAGATCCACTAACTTCACTAGCTGTGGTTTACAATGTTCGGGCTAGATCACTTCTATGCCCAGGCTCACTGCCTTTACAATGTTTAGGGTCAGCTCACTGCTTTCCCAAGGGTCACTCCCTGTTTCTCTCTCTCTGGCTCACTGCCGGTGGAGAGGATCACCTTCTTCCTCTTCCTAAGCTCACTGCTCTTGGAAGGGAATCCAATCACAGTTTATAGACCTGTAGGTCTCTTCATTTCCATGAAGGAATGCATCTTCCTCTGTATGTAGATGCTCTGTTGAAGTCCAACTTTCACCCGCAGATGAATCTCACTTTGCACCAGATGTACCGGGCAACCTCAATTTTTACGCGCAACCCTTACGGTGTCTTGCGCGCAATTTCTATGCTTTGCGCGAAATTCCTTTTTCGCGCAACCTCCAAATTTTACGCGCAGCCTGGAAACTGCCTTGCGCGCAATTCACTGCCTTTGCGCGAAATCCACTTTTCGCGCAACCTTCCTTTTACGCGCCAACTCAAACTTTCTGCGCAGCCTTTGCTTTTCGCGCAATCTGACTTTACGCGCAAACTTTAAGTTTACGCGCAACACCCTTTCAAACTTCAATTTCGCGCACCAGAGCTCAGGTATTTTCTATGTCTTGAACTCTCCCGAATGGAGGAGGGTCACTTCATATTTATAGGCAAAATCGACCCCGCGCGAAAAACCCTCCTTGAGCGCGTAATCCGCGTTGATCGCGAAATACAAATCTTCCGCGCACAACCATTTTCCGCGCACTGCTCCATAATTTCGCGCGCCCCATGCCTTTACCGATTTTCAAGCTTTCGGCCTTGAAACATCTTTTGCGCGAAATACCATTTCGCGCAACCCGCTGTTTTGCGCGCCACACTTCAAGATTTCGCGCAACCCTCTAGTTTTGCGCGCCACGCTTGATTTTTCCGCACACCTTCTTCATTTCTCTCTCCTCATCCTTTGCCAACAACATATCACTCCATTTTCCATTGGCGATTTTCAGGCCCAAAAATTTGGCAAACACTGGAAAACGGCGCCACCTTGTACTGCTCTTTTGTACCGCCTCCAGATCGTCCTTTCCTTTGTCAAAGTTCTTTGTCAACATGGAATGTCAACAAATTCTCGGGAACTCGACAATTCTCCATGGAAACCTTCTTTGTCAACAAACACAATCAACCCAAAAATGCTGCAATGCTACCTTGAGGGATTTTTTCCCAACAATCTCCCCCTTTGGGTTTGTTGACAACTCTTCACAACTCTGCTCAGAAATATTTTCTGCACTTTGATACCTCACTGAGTCTTCTTCCAGCTGCTACCACCATTCGCCTCTTGCGATTATGATAGCGTTCAAGGATTCACTTAACATGTACTCTAAGCCCACATGAGCAATGCTCGGCGTGAGAAACAAGAGTAGTATGAAAAGTTCATCAATGAATCACTTCATGTCAGACCCCAATTGTCGATTCCACCCTGATACCAATTCTTAAAATAAAACCAGTTGTTGAACCATACTGATACCAATTGGTGAATTCTTAAGTTGATACCGATTGTTGATAGCTGGACACCGTCTCACACCATTCCAACACCACTGTTCTGCTTTTATCACGATCATTAGCTGTCGTGATTTCTATGATTTGATCGATCACGTCTAGCATCGTCAGATTTAAAAACACTCCCCCTTTCTCATTGCTCCCCCTTTCTGGCTGCTCCACCTGTCAGCTTCTCCCCGTATCAATTATGATTTATCAAATCTCCGCACTATTTTCTCCCTTGAACTAACACTTTTCTCCCCCTTTGTCAAGTACTTGTCAAGCACTTTTCTCCCCCTTTGTCAACGAACGCAAATGTCATGCCTTTGTAGTCTGTAACATAATAGAGAACACATATCAGCGCATTAGGGAAAAACACACCATACCTCGGGGAGAGGGGGGGAGGGTCCCACATCCACTCTATTTCAAGTGTGGGGAATCGACTGAACTCCCAGAGCCAGTCGATGCCTCTCAAAAGCTTCCTTGGGTAAGGCCTTTGTCAGAATGTCTGCAACCTGGAGTTCTGTAGGCACGTACTCCAACTTTACAATTCCCTGCTCAACCTTCTCCTTGATAAAATGATACTTAATCTCAATGTGCTTTGTCCTTGAATGATGGACGGGATTTTTGCTAAGATTTATAGCACTTGAGTTGTCACACTGGATTCCGATCGGAGACTTCACTTCAACTCCCATATCTTCAAGCTGCTGCTTCATCCACAATAACTGTGTGCATGCTTGAGTGGCCGCAATATACTCAGCTTCTGCGGTGCTTAATGAAATGCAATCCTGCTTCTTGCTTAACCAAGCAATACATAGTCCGCCAAGATAAAATGCACCACCTGACGTTGATTTTCTATCATCTGCTGAACCGGCACAATCTGCATCAGTATATCCCAATAACTCTGTCTGAGATTTGTCGTTGTATGTCAAGCCGAAGTCCATCGTGCCCTTGATATAACGAAGTATTCTTTTCACTGCAAGCATGTGACTTTCCTTGGGATTACTCTGATATCTCGCTGCTTGGCATGTGGCAAAAACAATATCAGGCCTTGTTGCGGTTAAGTACAACAGACTTCCAATGATTTGCCTGTATTCTATGATATTAACTGCCCTGCCACTGTCATCTTTTGATGATTTCATCCGGGTAGAAACCAGAGTCTTCATCTCCTTGAAATTTTCCATTCCAAATCATTCCAAAGCATCCTTGGCATATTCGGATTCAGAAATGAATGTTCTATTCCTGCCTTGTGTAACTATGCTTCATCTGATCTTCCAAATATTGTGTCTTCTTCCTTGACCAGCCTCACCATCCTTTGATTACTATTGTTGTTGAAATAAAGATTGTAATCAAATCCCCCACACTGAAAACCAATCTTCTTTAAATACTGATATAGCCTTCAGTACCATTCTCTTGGGGTGTATGCTTTGCACACCAGTCGTGCTTTGTTTCGAATCATTGTGCCATCTTCGTTTATCTTGTCTAAATAGACCCATTTTGTCCTGATGACGTTTTTATCATCTGGCCTCGAAACAATTTCCCAGGTCTGATTCTTCTCAATTCTGACCTATCTCTTCATTCATGGCATGATCCCAGTTTTCATCTTCAGCTGCATCAGCAAAGCATTTTGACTCAACCTGAGATAGTAATGATGTCTGCTGTAGTGATTTCATTCTCTTTGTCTGAACTGGATCTCACTGATCACTGATGATAGTATGCCTGTCAATTTCAGCTCGATTCTTTGTATTTTGTGCAGATAAGGATTTTACATCCTTGTACTCATCATCAGTGTCTTATTCTGAGTCACCCTCAGCCACTTCTTCTCCCCCTGTGTTGCTTTCTTCCTCAACACTTTCGTCAGGAAATTGTTCACTGACTCATTTTTCAGTGGCTTCATTTCTTTCAGCTACTTTTCGCAACTTCTTGGTATCCTGAAAAACATTCAGCTGATACCACAATGTTAGATCAAAATAAATAAGCATGAAATGCTTGATCACTGCTGCTACTCTCATAGTATGTCTTCTCTCGATAGACAACTCTTGAGCTGGGTCATCCAATTATTTCCTTGATGGATCTGGCATCTGATTTTGTTGTTGAATGCTCCCCCTATGTTATGCAACACTTCCTGGGGTTAGGCCCAACAGTTTAGACCCATAACACGTATTTTCCTCCTACATCATTCGTTCTCATCTTCCAATCAGATTTGAGCCACTAACAAAATCTCTAAGCCTACGGAGTTGAAACTCGGTGTAGGAAACAAGAGATAAAGTTAATAACACAATCACTTCCTATTGTGCTCTGTTGCTCTCCTTCTTCTTCAACTCTAGTATCTGATTTGAATCAATTGAAACTCTAGAGCATATCATTTCTCCACTTCGCATCCTTAGATGCCACTTCCCCTTGGATTGTATCTCCCTAAAACCTGAAACACAAGAATCATCAGTTAATAGCATTTATATACATAGGGAGAGGGGAGTCTTCCAAATTCCTCAAGATGAGGATTGTGGTTGATCCTGATGGGTCAACCATTTGATTCTTTCTTGAAGAGTATCACACTCTTTCCTTGCTTCTTCTAGCTGCCTAGCCAACTTCAACTGTTCTGGCCATATGACTAGGCATTCTTTTCTCACATTCTGAGGTTTAGACCAACTGGTACACATTTTGGTCTTTGATGTTCTACTGAAATTCCATTTCCCTTGATTGTTTCTCGGTGCAGGAATCTCCTTTCTTGTCATCTTCCCCGTCTTCTTTGTCCATTGCAGGGATCTGCCTTTTTCTTCCACTTCTCGTTGCGGGGCGAATTTTGCAATGCATTCTTTGCTTATCTGCCTTTTATCAGATTTATGAGTCGCCACCCTATTTTGCATTGGTGGTGGGTCCTCCATTGAACGTTCATTCTTCTTTATCACAACTGGAGTTGATCTCCCCTTAATCTTCCAGGTTTGTTCACATTCTCTCCTTGAGAGTTGTTGTGAGCACGCTAGAGGAGGTGACTGATACAACTTTCGTTCAGCTCCATGTGATTTCCCTGAGGCTTTAAGCCTATTCTTCTCCTTACCACTTTGTCTCCCAGTACATGCTTCTTTCTTGTACACTTCTTGTGGTGGAGATCTCTTTTCTTGTTCCTTTCCCTTTCCTGCTTTCTTCTTACTGCAATGTCTCGCCATGTGCCCATAGTGAGAACATATAAAACATTTTCCCTCAAAGACATACCTCATTTCATCATCTCTCTGCTGAGATGTTGATGCCCCTTTATTTCTTCTTTTGATATTGGGCTCCTGAGCTTCCTGACACATACTCATTGTGTGTCCCATTCTTCCGCAGTAATAGCATCTAACATATGCTTTCCTCTGAGAGACTCCTCTCTCTGATTTCTCATGATGCTTCTTCTTATTCTCAGATTTAGTAATGTCTCTATTTTCACACCCTGAGATGTATTCCAGAGCCTCTGAACAGAAGCTTGATGTGTGGCCATGAATCCCACAAAAATAGCACATGTCATCACTGCTTTTTGTATCTGTCCTTTTAGGCCTATCTCCAGCACCTATAGGATTTCTTTCCCATCTAGAACTGTTCATAGCTCTCTTTCTATCTTGCACGGGAGGGGATTCATCAAATCCGATACCAGCTTTTCCGAAACTTGCTGGTCTTTGAGCTGAGAAAATATTCTGTTGTTTCTCTTCAGAAATAGCATACCTATTCTTCATTTTATCATCACTTGTCGAAGGATGATCAAATAACAAGTGTAAGGCATCCTTCATTTTTGGCATTCCTTTAGCATTAGATTTTTCCACATCCTTCTTTACTAATTCTAGATCCTCTTCCAACTTTTTAATCTTCGTCTCCCTTGATTCAAGTTGGACATCCAGTTCTTTCTTGAGAAGCTTCCCATTACTCACCTCATCTTCTAGTTCCTGTGTGAGCTTTTCCACCATTGCACTTTTCTTCACTACTTTTAATTTTTCCTCAGAAACAGATTTAGAGACAGATTCATTCTCTTGTTGAAGGCTTCGATTGTTCTGAACTTCTTCAGATAACTGTGCTGCTAGATCATCATTTCTAGCTTTCAGATTCTGTACTTCATCTGACTTTTGATTCTCTTCATAATCATCAGCCTTTTGTTTTCCTTTCATTTTAGCCAGCTTCTGTAATACCTCACCTTGAGAATCATTCTTCTTTGTTAGGTCAGTAACTATATCGATAAGCCTTTGATTTAAGCCTCTTAGCTTGTTGACCTCAGTTTCCAGAGCATTGATCTGTATGCCTTTAGAATTAATTTCTTCAGTGGATTTCTGATCCAATTCTTTAGTCCCATGGACAACTTCCACCTTTTTGTTCAGGCCATCGATCTCTCTTTTCTGTTCTTCAACCTTCAGCTTATACTTACTAACGGATTCTGAGTTCTCTGATGTTGATAAATTAAGATTCTGAATTTCTTCCATCAGCTCAGATTTCTCTTCTTCCTGCTGCTGCATATAGAGTTTGGCATCGCGAACAATTTTGTTAGCTTTCTTGGTTTTGGCCCTCCAAACATCTATCTCTTCCAGAGCAGCCTCCAACTCAGCTCGCATATCAATTCTTCCTTCAATTTCTTCTTCTTCATCGTCAGTGGTTCCAACGTCACTTGGAAAGTCAGGTTCTTCACTCATTCCATCAACATCTTTGAATGAGTAAGTATTTTTGTTGTATGATTTATCCAAATCATTTTTCTGTTCACTACATGATTCTTTCAGTAAGCTATTTGATTCTTTTATTTGAATCACACTTTTTCCAAAAACACTTCCACACTGAGGGATACCACCTGACTTCTGATTCTTCTTTGAAGATTTTCTTTTTCCCATGGTAGACCGAGATAAGCGCAAACAATATCTTCAACAACACAGATCGACTACACAAAGTTGAAGCAAACAAATCTGATAAAAGCAACCAGTCGCTCTGATACCAATTGTTAGGGCCAATAGGGGCCTATGTACCCTGAGAGGGGGGGTGAATCAGGGTATGGATATTCTTTTCAAAATACTTCCTGCCCCACTGGATCTTGACCTCTTTGTTACAAGGGTCACTTTGTTTGCTCTTGTGTGTATACTATGCTCAGTTCTTTTCAAGTTTATCTGATGATAATGCTTTGAGTGCAATGCAGAGAAGCGACCAGGCAGACACAGCGATTTTTACTTGGTTCACCACTAAGGGCTACGTCCAAGGAGCATACGCCGACAAGTTGCCGGTTCGTACCAAGATCCACTAACTTCACTAGCTGTGGTTTACAATGTTCGGGCTAGATCACTTCTATGCCCAGGCTCACTGCCTTTACAATGTTTAGGGTCAGCTCACTGCTTTCCCAAGGGTCACTCCCTGTTTCTCTCTCTCTGGCTCACTGCCGGTGGAGAGGATCACCTTCTTCCTCTTCCTAAGCTCACTGCTCTTGGAAGGGAATCCAATCACAGTTTATAGACCTGTAGGTCTCTTCATTTCCATGAAGGAATGCATCTTCCTCTGTATGTAGATGCTCTGTTGAAGTCCAACTTTCACCCGCAGATGAATCTCACTTTGCACCAGATGTACCGGGCAACCTCAATTTTTACGCGCAACCCTTACGGTGTCTTGCGCGCAATTTCTATGCTTTGCGCGAAATTCCTTTTTCGCGCAACCTCCAAATTTTACGCGCAGCCTGGAAACTGCCTTGCGCGCAATTCACTGCCTTTGCGCGAAATCCACTTTTCGCGCAACCTTCCTTTTACGCGCCAACTCAAACTTTCTGCGCAGCCTTTGCTTTTCGCGCAATCTGACTTTACGCGCAAACTTTAAGTTTACGCGCAACACCCTTTCAAACTTCAATTTCGCGCACCAGAGCTCAGGTATTTTCTATGTCTTGAACTCTCCCGAATGGAGGAGGGTCACTTCATATTTATAGGCAAAATCGACCCCGCGCGAAAAACCCTCCTTGAGCGCGTAATCCGCGTTGATCGCGAAATACAAATCTTCCGCGCACAACCATTTTCCGCGCACTGCTCCATAATTTCGCGCGCCCCATGCCTTTACCGATTTTCAAGCTTTCGGCCTTGAAACATCTTTTGCGCGAAATACCATTTCGCGCAACCCGCTGTTTTGCGCGCCACACTTCAAGATTTCGCGCAACCCTCTAGTTTTGCGCGCCACGCTTGATTTTTCCGCACACCTTCTTCATTTCTCTCTCCTCATCCTTTGCCAACAACATATCACTCCATTTTCCATTGGCGATTTTCAGGCCCAAAAATTTGGCAAACACTGGAAAACGGCGCCACCTTGTACTGCTCTTTTGTACCGCCTCCAGATCGTCCTTTCCTTTGTCAAAGTTCTTTGTCAACATGGAATGTCAACAAATTCTCGGGAACTCGACAATTCTCCATGGAAACCTTCTTTGTCAACAAACACAATCAACCCAAAAATGCTGCAATGCTACCTTGAGGGATTTTTTCCCAACACCTTCCTTCCTCATCCTTTCCCTCCCTCGGATCGACAGGCGACAAATCCTTTCCTCTCCACCTCCTTCACACCCTCCTCCTCCGAGCTCCTCCCAAAAAACCCTAACTCTCCTCTTCTTAGTGTGGTGTGTGTGTGTGGTCTGTCTATGCTCACTCTGGTGGTGGTACGTAGCTAGCTTTATTTTTGTCGTATATTCACAATACACATTGGCTTGCAACTCGTTTTGTTTTAAAAGTTGAAATTTCATGTTATGTTGAGGTTAAATTTAGATAAGCATGGTCCATCTTCAAGAAGTTGGCTACTGGTTTTGTTTTATGTTGATGTATGTTTACAATACATTGGATTGTAAATCATTTTGTTTTCTGTTGATGTATGTTTATATTTTTTTTGCATTCTTCTGAATTCTGAAGCTTTTATTCTTTATTCATCATAGTACGGATTTCCTGCCATATGAGAATTTAACCTTGGGTTAAAAAGTGAGGGAGAGGAATGTATTAACTGTTAACTTCACTATTATAATGCAATCAAATTTACCATTTCTTCCACTGTTATTGGATGCAGCTAGTAATTCATTCATATGGAAGGTGGTACAACAACAAGTGGTTATAATCCCCCAGTTACTGCAGTAGCAAGAACTTAGAGTCAGATGGGGTCTACACCAACTACACATTCAATTACAAAAATAGGAGGTGGGAGTTGTAGAAAACCAGTTGAAGAAACTGAGGGTATGTAGTCTCCTAAAAAGGTAACAATTCCTAAAGCTTATGTGGGTTTTAGAGTTTCTCAAGCATGGGATCATTTTCAAAAGAAAAATGGAAAGTTTGTTTGTAATTATTGTGGTAAAGATTACGCTTTCATGTCTGGTCAGCATGGAACTAGTAATTTGAATAGGAATTTGACAAGGTGCAACAAAAATCCTCACAAATTTCTCGAGAAAAGTCAAACCACTCTTGGTCTTAGAAGGAAGTGTGAAGATGAGGATGATGGAACGATTAAAATTTCAGTAGCTCATTTCAATCAAGAAGAGTGTAGAATTGCTCTTGCTAAAATGATAAAAATTGATGAGTTATCATTTAAATATGTTGAGAATCAAGGCTTTAGAGAATGTATTGAATTTGTTCAATCTCAGTTTCAAGTTCCGTCCAGACAAACAGTTGCTAGAGATTGTTTGAAATTATATATGAATGATACAGATAAATTGAAGTCCATGTTTGATATGTTCTCTCATATGGTATGTCTTACCACCGAAACATGGACTTCAATTCAAAATCTAAATTATATGTGTGTGACTGCACATTTTATTGATGATAATTGGATCTTGAATAAAAAAATAATCAGTTATTTGGTGAGGAGAGTTAATGACTGGAATGGTTCTATTCTTAAAGGAGAGTACATTCATATGAGATGTTGTGCACATATTTTAAACCTTGTTGTTAGTGATGGGATAAAGGAAATATCAACATAAATTTCTAGAACCAGAGTTTATTATAAATTTGTGAGAAGTTCACGTTCTAGATTGGCTCTTTTCAAGAGCATTGCTGAGGAGTTAAAAATTCCTAGTAAACAGGCTATAATTATTGATGTTCCTACTAAGTGGAATTCTTGTTATTTTATGTTGGATGTTGCAGAAAAGTATGAGAAAGTATTTATTCGTCTTGATGAGGATTCAAGTTTTAGGAGTGCTCTTGACTGTGAAGGTGGAGCTCCAACAACATATGATTGGGAACGTGATCGTGTATTTGTCAAGATTTTAAGGATATTTTATGATAGCACTGTTGAATTTTCTGGTTCTATGCATGTGGCATGTCACACTTTCTTTCATACTCTTTGTGACATATATAGAAAAATCAAGAAATTAGTGAAGAGTAATGGTATGATTGTGAGTGCAATGGTTATTGCAATGAAGATGAAGTTGGACAAATATTGGGGTATTGTTTCAAATTTTAATTCTCTCTTACTTATGGCAGTTGTTCTTGATCCCCGATATAAATTATAATATGTTCGGGATAGTTTTGAAATGATATTTGATGATGGAGACAAAAATGAGTTGATCAGTAAATTAATAGAGGTTATGAATAATCTCTTTGAGGTTTACAAATGAAAATATCCCATCCCCAACCCTGTTGATCAATGTGAATCAAGTTCTCATCAAGATGCACATATTCATGATGTCGATAGCGGTAGTGAGGATGATGAAAAATGGAAAGATTCTTATAGATCAAAGAAAAAGATAAGACAATTGACACAACAAAGAAATGAATTAGAAAGATATCTATAGATTGATGATTGTGAGGATGATTTCGATGGATTTGATATTTTAAGCTGGTGAAAAGGAAAGGCAAGCAAGTATCATGTTCTGTCATGCATTACTAGAGATATTCTAGAAATTCCTTTAACTATAGTATCTTCGAAGTCCGCATTTAGTATAGGAGGATGAGTCCTTGATCCCTTTCGTAGTTGCTTGAATCCCAATACTGTTGAGGCATTAATTTTCTCCCAAAATTGATTTAGAAAGTCTAAACTAATTGACATTCGAAAGCAACTGGAAGAAGTTGAATTGATTGAATCAAGTATCATTAAAAATATTGTGTTTTTTTATCAATTTACATTTATCATTTATAAACCTTTGTTTGAAAAATAAAAATAATGACCTGTTATTTTTGTTGTTGTTCTTTTCAAATATGTCATCTTCCATAACAACTCATAATCAAATTTTCACTATCTAAAAATACTGACTTGTTATTTCTCCTCTCGACTCCATTTATACAACCTACAGGTGTGTATTGTTCTGATTGTTTTTCTTATTTTATTGAATAAAATTAAATGGGTGCTGGAGATATCATCTATTCTACGATAGTCAGGGAAAACAAATTTAAGGGATTAACTAGAGGTGATTTAATTTAGAAACATGAGTAGTCAAAGGTCCTTGCTTGAAATTTATTAGTTCTTTCAATGATTTTCATTTATATAAATACATGATTTATAACCTAGCTATCCAGGTTTAGCTCTAGCTTTCTTTGAACCATAAGCATTACAAACCTATATCTCCATAAAATATTAGAAATAATACCCCTTTACAACTTCAACAACCCTATTATTACCTACAATAGGAGTGAAACCTGAGGCGACTCCCAGTTGATTTGCTATAGTAACCAACCTCTACTCTTTAGAAACACCTTACAAAGCCTTAGCCTCAATCTAGTTTGTTACAGGTTAGTCCTACCCAAACATCACATCCTTTTATGTATAAGTACACTATGAGGGACTTCTTCCAACATTCTACCCCTAAGGCACACCAACCCCAACATTCACACACATCACATTTGATACCACTTGAGTGGATTTCTTCTACACTATAACTGCAACATGTGGAGAATATTATTTATATTTCCTTGCATGAACATCCTACATAGGATGTGTACCTTGTGGAGTGCCCCCCTTCCATCAACTCCACTTCCTTATCTAGAACATTTTCTCTTCTTGAGACAATTGCTTTCATCATATTCATCGATCTTCTCAGAGTCTTCTACTACTGCTAATTGAATCATTGAAACATTTTTTTCTAGCACTTCCATTTTCTTAGTCTAATTGGAATGATCTGAATCTTATTTCATGGAGATATATTTTAGATCATTGATGGATACTTTACTTTCTCCTAACGAACTATTGATACAATCATCATAATTTGAAGTAGTCTTTGTTTCCATTTTTATTCCATCAACCTTTTTATAAATAGTATCTTGTCTCCCTCTCTGTTATTTATCCACTTTATAATAATTTTCAACCTTCTAAACTCCATCATTGATTTCCCCTTGAAGTATTTAAATTGAAATTCATTATGGATAAAAATATCAGCAAGCTATTTCCTAGAACTCTAACTTTCAAAGACATGGAATTTTCCCAAAATTTATTTCCAATGAACTCAGATTCAGCCTTTCAAAACTATCAGATCGGATTTCTGACATCTTAGAAGCATTATCATCAAAACAGTGCACCAACTTTCTGCATTCTTTATCTGTTTCTTCCCTTAATTGAATGTGATTTGAAGCCTCACTGGCGGTTACACTATCAAGTGATTGGGGTTCCCATCTTCTTGAGGAGGATTGGACATCATCATCTACTGTCATGCCCGATGCAACAACAGTGAGGGAAACTGCACTGTCAAGCAATAGGTATAGCACAAGCCATGCAATCACACACTGAGTCCCTATCAGGGGATTCAATGCTCTCATTCGCATGGCCTTGAACTTTAGAGACTAGAGGAACCAAATTAGTGAGAGACATCTCAATAAAAAAACTCTGTTATTTATTCAATTCAGGCGCTTCTGTTTATGTAGCCTTCTATTTTGTGACCTTTCTTAATCATGTTTTGTTGTGTTATTTATTATGTAGCCTTCTATTTTGTGACCTTTCTGAATCATGTTTTGTTGTGTTATTTATTATGTAGCCTTCTATTTTGTGGTTGTGTTGTGCTTGCATACCCTGCTGAAAGTTTGCATGTTGTGTTGCCTCAACTTTCCTGCTGAAAATTTGCCTTTGCTCTGCTGCATTGCCCCCCCTCTGCGCTGCTGCATTGCCCCCCCTCTGTGCTGTATTTCTTGGTCTGAGGGTAGGGTCTCAGTAGGGTATGGGACGGGTTGGTCTGGGCTGGGTAGGGTATGGGACGGGTTGGTCTGGGCTGGGTAGGGTATGGGTCGGGTCTGGATTTGTTTCCATCGGGTCGGGCCGGGTCGAGATCTGTATTCCTCGGGTTGGGTCGGTTCTGCCCACTTAACCCAAGCCGATTTGACCCAACCCACAAATCGTTGGGTTGGGTTGGGTCCTTTTGTCCATGCATCACCTAACCGGACTCGTAGGGGTTGAGTTGGGTTTGGTCGGGTCAGATGGCCATGTAACGCGTGACCCGACTTGATTTTTTTCCCCCGGGTCGGGTCCAGAATCGCCTCCAACCCGGCCCGACCCGGCCCATGGACACCCCTACTATATCCATTATAACCTCTCATGGACCTCTCTACCTCGTTGGGAACTGGCCTAAGCCCAAGGTTGGTCATCTTGGGTCTCACTGAGGACGTGTAGCACGCAGGTGGTGAGACACACCTATACCTCGTTACTTGAATGCACGTTTTTGCAGTTGGGGGCTTACCGGAGTGGTAAAGGCTCCTCGTAATCCTGCATCAGACCCGGATTCAAATCTGGGTGGGAGCGAATTTCAGCAGACAGGTTGTGACGCAGGCATGACGCATGACGTAGGCAGACGGTGATGCAGGTATGACGCAGGCTTGGTGACACAAGCAGTATGATGCAGGCATGACGCTGCACTGGGCCTTCGAGCCAGTTTGTGGGCCTTTGGGCTATGTTATGGGCTTAATGTTCATTGGGCATTCGGGTCGTGTGATGAATAAATAAGGCTTGATGGGTGAGTTATCCCTTAGGGGGTTATGACCTGTCTTTCCGGCATGTATGTGTGGTGTGTGTTTAATGCAATTGCACCCCTAAGCACCTGATATATATATTTATTTATTTTAATTTCATAGGTATTTTAATATGTATGTATATGTATTTATATTCATGACTATATGTAATTAATATATTTATTTTAATTGCGTAAGTATTTAAATATATATAAATTTATTTATATTTATGACAATAATTAAAATATATATTTATTTATAATTATAATTATAAATATAATAAATGTATTTATTTATAATTATAATTATAAATATAATAAATGTATTTATTTATAATTATAATTATAAATATAATAAATATATTTATTATAATTTTATAATTATTTACGTATATATATTATTTATAATTATAAATATAAATATTTGTATACGTGTATAAATATTCGTATATATTTATAAATATATTTCTATAATTATATATTTTTATAAAATTATAATTATTACAAATATATTTATTATAATATTATATTTATTAATATGTGTGTGTGTGTGTGTGTGTGGTACCGTGTAAGCCAGTCATTCCCTGACAACGGAACTCGCTCAGGTTCGAGTCTTGCCACACTCGAAATTAGTTGGGAGTGTGTGGCGTGCAGATGGTGGGTTGGGCCCAAAAATAAGCGTGGTGTGGCGCCCACTTATACCTCGTTACTCATATAACACGTTTGCAGTTGGGGTGTGCCTCAGTGGTAGAGGTGTCATGTGATTCTGCATCAAGCCCGGGTTTTAATCCGGGTGAGAGCGAATTTCCGTTGGCAGTGACGCAGGTAAGCGGTGATGCAGGCACGTATATATATTGGGTGCTTGAAGGTACAATTACATTAAACACACACACACCACACATACTGACCGAAAAGGCTGGTCATAGCCCCCCCCTAAGGGATAACCCACCCATCAAACCTTATTTATTCAGTACATGGCCCGAAAACCCAATGAGCATGAAGCATAGGCCACTACATGGCCTAAAAGCCCACAATCTGCCCCGAATGCCCAGTGCAACGTCATGTCTGCGCCGCCGTCTGTCTGCGTCGTGTCTGCGTCATCGCATGTCTGCGTCACTAAATATATATTCATTAAAGACGTATATAGTTATCATTTAAAAAAATTATTTAAATATACATATATAGTTATATATAATTATAAATATAATAAATATGTTTATTGTTATTTTAAGTATTTATGATAACATAATAGCTTCATGAGAATGTGAATGAATCGCATACACCGAGTAAAGTATATATCATAAACGAGTCATCGTATATACGGACAACAATAATAATGAGGGTGTAGTGTATAAATGAATATTAATGGTGAATATATAACATATGAACGTCAATTGTATTCACACATCAATTGACCAAATTCATTGAAAATATTTATTTATTTATAATTATAATTATAAATATACATATTTAAAAAGTATTTATATATAATTATAAATATATAATTATAAATATATAATTATAAATATATAAATACAACAAATATATTTATTATTTAATGAAATTTATTATATATATTTGAATCATTAAAAAATATATATTAATTATAAACATACATTTTTTATTTAATGTATACAAATAAACATTATTTTTGAATATAAATATAACAATTTTATATAAATTAATAATATTGTATTAAAAACCTTTATCAGTGCTAAAAACAACGCCGATAAAAGCTCTCCTTTTATCTGCGCTTTCTGCTTAGCGCTGATAAAAGTTGGCGCATTCCTTGCCCGAATTTATGGTGGTGAATGGCGCTTTACAATAATCGCAGGAGCTACATGTTTTTTTGGAAAAACATGTATCATGTGATGTAATGGGTGCATGCACTATCATGCATAATATTACGACCGAGGGCGAATGAGATTTGGATGCCCTAGTTATAAATGCAATGGAGGTGTCGACTCCAACAATCGAGACGACGACAAATGAAAATATTTGATTTCAACAATTACTCATCCAACGTAGAAGATTCAAGGACACAAATGCTCTCATTGCGTTTTTCAATGCATTAGTTGAGTTTTATTTTAAGGAAAAGATAAATTACTGATCAAGGAAACTAGGATTACAAAGCTAATCAGGGAACGAGTTCACCAAACAATGATCACCCCCAATATTTCCCAAAACGAGCCAAACGATGAACTTTCGAATTACCATCTCTTTCGATGAAAGAAAATTTGCATGCATCGAATCCATCGGTCAGAAACCAGATCTTCCTCGAGATAAGGCCGTGAGGCTGAGAATCCTCATCTTTTGTTGAGAGAGCGTTCACCGCTTCGAGCCAGTCAGATTCCACCAGAATCTTTAGCTGAGTATTTATGGCACCGATGTGCTGATCTAGAAAATTAACTGTAGTGATATTTTCTTTTTTTTTATCTATGTTACTTCCAACAACAATTTTCTTCCTTGTGTTGTATTCTGCAGTGACAAATGTAATCGATCTAGTATGTTACTCGCAACGGCTGGGGTGGTAAGGGTGAGATGAGGTTTGGAGCGTGATCGCGGGGTCAAGTCCCCGGGCCAACAAATTTACATGCGGTTTCTTTGTAGCGTGCGTGGGCTGCCGTTGGCGGTTGTACTTAAATATAATATGTTACTTGCAACTAACTATTTATTGTAATTTTATGCATTTTTAATTAAATATCAGTTTAAATAACAAAGGAAGCCTAATTTAATTTAATTTTATATTATTAAACAAAGAAACCCATAGGACGCAGTTCAGTGGTTCCGCCCTTACTGTACCTGTGGTGGTGAGTTGAGAAGGTCCTGGTTTCGAGCCTCCGCATCTGCAGATTTTCTTTCCTTTGTTCCCCTCCCCCGGACCTACCATGTATATTATTAAACAAAGAAACGAAGTTTGATTTGATTTAACCATTAAATTTTTACGATATTAATTCTATAATTATATAAAACTCAATTTTTTAATATATGAAAAAACAATCATTACTTGACTATTTTTTATAATTTTTTACTTAACTAATCAAATTATTTATTCATAGCTATTTTATTTTATTAGTTTTGAAGACATATAATTATAACCATATGACTATTGCAAAATACATAAATCATAAATTAAAAATACATTGTAGTTACATTAACGAGACTAAAGTAGATTTTATTTAATTTAATTTTCTATTATATAACAGCGAAATCAAATTTAATTTAATTTAATTATCAATCTTATTAAATACCATAATATATTGCATTGGTTGATTTTATGGAAAAAATATAAATTTTACTGTAATATGTGAAATAAAATTAATAATAAAAAAACACATAAAGATATATATTAATATAATATTACTTTTAGAGTTAAAAATAAAATCATGAATTTGAGTTCATTTTACTGTATTTTGAGGCAATCGTACTCCATTTTGACATCATCTTACCCCATCCTAGGATATTGGGCTGGATAGTCCAAAACAATTTCCAATCCATGCTAAAGTAGCTTAGTCCAACCGGCAATATATGCAATGCTATTATGAAAAATTTCTATTAATACCATGTTTTTATTATTTTTAAAATTTTTATTTAATATGTTTGTATTTCAAATTGTTATATTTATTTAAAAATAAAAGAAATATTAATATAATATTTTTTTTATTATTATAAAAGCAGGAATGGATTGGAGATGGTTTCAATGATACTTTTTTTTTTGGACGAAGGTTATACAGAGAACAACGGAACTGGGGCAATGACATTTAAGCCCCAATCCTCATCATTGGTTGCCATTTTTTCTTTTTTTTTTTTGATCCCAAGCCGGCTCCTGGATCGTCATTTTCCCAACGGAATTTTATGGGTCCGACGGGATTTAATCGCGGGTGCGGGGAGAAGAATCCCGAAATTCCTGGAAAACTCGGCTTGGCTCCTTCCACCTGAATTCCCAGGTATCACCGAGAGCAGGAGACGATCGAACCCTCGACTGCAGTCAGATTTACGAAATCCATATTCTAGGTCAGGCGACAGAGAGGAAGAATGGCTTTGAACCCCCAACTGTTCCCCAACGGGATGCCCGTCCCGTTTATGAACGAGATGTTTGTGTTGTCCAGAGATGGCGTGGAATTCGAGGTCGATAAAATCCCCGGGTTTGTTTCCCCTCACCACCACCTTCTTCACCCCATCAATTTTCTGGAATTTCATCATCGTTACCCCTCTTAAGTGGACAGGGTGTGGTGGACTTCCATCTTGCTATTTTCATCTGCGTACATGTAGTTAACGTGGATGAGACCTTTCATGGAATTTCGATTTGGATGCGCTGCACATTCATCTTTGTTTTGCAGGGTTAATGGAGGTTTTTTGATTTATTTTTTGATATGATTACCTTGTGCGTCCTCAACCCTAGCAGACTTAAAAGGATTGATTGTCTGGTTTTTGTTGAATGGAATAGATAATCTTACCCCCTACTCTCCCTTCCCATGGTTTTCTATGTTTTGTTTTCGTTTTTTTTCCTGCTTTCATGGACTTCCTGCGTTTCTATTTACCTGTCCTTTTACTATAAATTCGTGTTCTATTAAAATGAAAAATTATTTACATTCTTGCAAGCCTGATTGGTTTGTTTGTCTCTACTTCTTCGTGGCACACCTCCACACACTCAGTTAGACTCAAATAATGCAATATTCATGTTAAATTGTTTTTTCATAACAGAAATCGTGCTGGTCATGTTAAAGCAAAGGGGACAATCTACCTTTCAAACATTCGTATGGTCTTTGTTACAAATAAGCCTGACGGGAATTTCAATGCCTTTGACATGCCTCTGGTATGTAAAACAGTGGAGATGTTCTGCACTCCTGTACCCCCCCACCCTCAGTGTTTTCCATGGGACTCAATATTGATTACATATCTGTCTTGCTTCCTTAACATTGTTTCTTTTTCATTGATTTAATTTAGCTACTCATGCATGACGTTATTGAAATTTCTTCTTTTGAGGTTTTCCTGGCCTCAGTCATGTGTAGATTTGTTGTTTTTAGTTAGAAGTGTTAGCGGTGAAATCAAGGTTTCGAACAATGGAGACATGCCCCAAGGGGGTTGAATTTGGACAATGATCAGATTAAATGATTTTATCCTGCTGCACTTTAAGCTTCCTTAATATGGATCTTGTTCACATGTTATTAGATATGACTTTTAGATCCGTTCAAACCAATTCAAAAGGCAAGCAAACAATCACACAAGACAACAATTTTCTTGGTTCACTTTCAATATAAAGGCTGATCCAAGGTGTATGGAGAGTTCACCACTCCCACACACATATCACCAGAATCACTTTTTTGTTTACATGGTTCAGAGGTTTCACTTCCATCCATGGTCATTGCCCGATACAGTAGTTCACTACCAATAAGTCATTCAACAAAATAAGAAAGATAAAGTTTATAGAACACTCTTCACATATGGATGTGCAGTGTAACTTCAATATTTCTCCAACATGCATAAATCTTCATATCTTCAACGAATAACATCAATAACTTTGAGCTTCAAATCTCCCTTGCCTTTCACTTTTAGTCTCCCTTCAGATATTCAATATTGTTCAACTCCTTTCTGTCATCTTCTTTACTTTTGATAATGGTATTTGTTAGGACTATGAGTGTGAAAGAGGAAATAGGAATAAGAGATAGGTTGTATTGTTGAAATGCAGACTAGGTATACAGAACTAAGAGAGAGTTACAATAGGTGCAGAGGAAGGAGCAGGAGAAGGGGAGAAGAAGAAACTCTGCAGGAGAAGACCACTCTCCCGAGAGCCCAAGCTGATACCATTGGCCGGCAACAACTGGATCCTCCAGTTATGAAATGCCAAATGAATATCGCACCCCCCTTCCTACAGCTGGGCCCTCTATTTATGATCACACCCACTCCTAACCAACCCGCCAACAACTATCAAATGCAGAATTACAACACTGCCCCTAGGCTTATTAATTCCCACCTACCCATACACAACACAACCCCTGTATGGACTGTCCACACGCCATACCGACAGCCCCTCCAGCACACATGACCAACACTTCCTCCCACCCAAAAAAACTACCCTGTCATCAAGGTGATTAACTGGACGAAGAATCTTAATGTAGACAGAGACACATCCTTTGCTTGCCGAGCTGGAGCTTCATGAGTACTAACTCCAGAGTCAACAACAACATCTCTTTCATGTACTAATTGATTGAGCCACACTGCAAAAGTTGGTAGGAAGGAGTTTCAACCAGACATTCCATTGCAGGATTTGCTCCA
Source organism: Viscum album (assembly GCA_963277665.1). NCBI lineage: Eukaryota > Viridiplantae > Streptophyta > Magnoliopsida > Santalales > Viscaceae > Viscum > Viscum album. Next base: position 212,631,037 of record OY728123.1, read on the forward strand.
AGCCCCACAACAAAGGAGGATCTGTGCTGGGTTGCGTGGACAGAGCAAGCCAAACATCCCCACTGGCAACAAAGCCGCCAAGACTAGAAGCCTTCTTGGTAATCCGAAAACAACCAGTAGTAAACTTGGAATTGTATTGCAGTTCCAGCAGCTGCCAATAATCCACGATAGAATCATCCTGGGAAAACTTTTTAGACTTCCCAATATTAGTTGCAGCATCCCAGATTTCCCCTAAAAAGGAAAACTCCTTTGCAAATTGCGGCCTTTTGTGCTTTCTGACTCGTAAGCCTCCTTCTATTAGGAAAAACATTGGAATCACATCCGGAAGTTCGAATACCACACCTACAGTGTAACATTCTCGGAAGTCAAATTGGGTGTCCACACTGGCATCTATAACAGGAGGCTTTTCCAGCACAATAGGAGCCAATGGTTGGACATCTGCTTGAGTCAAAAGCCGAGATATCTTATCATAGCCAATGGGATCTCCCGGAAGGGGATGAACTCTCAATTGACCCCTTAAGCAACCAACATCTTTCCAACCTGTAAAAAACACAAGCACAACACCCGGTTCTTTCTTTTGAAACAGGTCTTCCATACCCATCGGCTGAGGTTGGCTATTGAGAAATCCGGGCATGCTGCAGCTAAAAGTCTATTGTAATGCAGTGAGGCAGTAGAGATTTTTTTTAGAACAATAGGTGGATTAGCTCCATGATTTAGCTCAATGTCTATTTGTATCCTCGATCAGCCACTTTCATCACTGATATCACCAAAGCCTTCACTCTTACATGGTGTGTGTTAACTCCCTAGTTAGCGGAGGTCTCCACATCTTCGAACTGGTAGGGAGAGGAGGCGATGCCAAATACACAGAGTCAATGCTACCCTGCATGCAACCCGCACAACATAGATATCCCGACTGCTCTAGCTCCTTTGCAGACGCTCTCCTCAACCACGATCTTTGCTTTAACGACCTCTCAACCAGTGATTGCATGGCTTGCAGAAGAAGCCCCGACGTCATTCATACAAGTTTATGTTGCTTTTCCTCCTTGTTAGGCTTCCAAGTGCGTACAACTGATTTGTCTTCCAAACTCCCTCTTATGTTGCGAGCATCACTCCTAGCTCTCGCCTCGCAACGAACTTCCGGAGTTGGGGCGTCCAACTCCTCACTACTTTCCTTGCGACTCAAACCAAGAATAGTACTGCGATCATCCATGTTACAACGAGCAACTGGCGAGGAGAGGTTCTCTTTTCCTCGCCTCACTTGTTCTGTTGGCGGAACACTCAGACTCGCCGCTGCCTCAGTCAAACTAGGTAAAAACTCCTCCTTGGCTTCTTCCAGCGGTTGCGCGGAACGCCGCTTCTCAAACTGTTGTCGGAAGAACTCCTTCTGCTCCTTGCCAGTTTCGTACTTCTCTATCAGAGTCCGCTTCAGCTGCTCCCATTTTGAATTAGGATTTCCACTTAGCTAAGGCACGAACCAACGAAGTCGTACTCCAAGCTTAACTTCGTCAGATGTATCGTTATGTCTTCTTGAGTTTGATTTTCCAGGAAATAGGCCTCGACTTTTGTGATCCAACCAAGTGGATCTTCACCTGAAAAATAAAGTAGCTCAACTCCCCCGACTTCCACATTCCTTTCTCCACTTCCAAGTGTGCACAACAACTGATTTGTCTTCCAAACTCCCTCTTACGCTGCGAGCGTCACTCCTAGCTCTCGCCTCGCAACGAACTCTCAGAGTTGGGGCGTCCAGCTCCGCACTACCGTCCTCGCAACTCAAACCAAGAATAGTACTGCAATTATCCATGCCACAACGAGCAGCTGGCGAGGAGAGGTTTTCTTTTCCTCACCTCACTTGTTATGTTGGCGGAACGCTCAGATTTGCCGCTATCTCAGTCAAACCAGGTACGAACCCCTCCTCCTTGGAGTCTTCCAGTGGCTGCACAGAACAATTGCCTCACTTCACTTTCGAGGTTCATTACAACAAACCGCTTGCGACTTCATCACCAACATTTGTTCCCGCAAGGACTTCAATTGTTCTTTTAAAGTTAGTTTAAAGCTCTTGTAACTCGATCACCTGCCCTTGCATTTTCCGTTCCAGAACTGACTCCTCTGAAGCAACTCTTGTCACGACCCTCTCCCCCCAGTGTACCCCTCCCGGGCCGACAATGAGGGAAGAGAGATGGTGATTGCCCGAGGGTATAATAAACATGCATATGGAAGACATTACCCTCTAAGAGAACATGCAGGAGATGGATAAGATGTATACACCAATCAACGCGTGCTCAGACATATATATAAAGAAATCCCAAGTGCCAACATGCAATGCCATACAGTACTATAACATCTGAAAGGAAAACTACAGGTACCAAAAAGGTAAAGATGACAACGACCACGAAGCCCAAACAACTCCTGCAAAACCACAAGTTAGTAATATCCAGTCTGATCTCCAACTTGCTTCGGTTGACTTGAAAAACAATTTATATATACGCAGGGTGAGCATAATAGTATACTCGGTAAGATCCTTCTCGGAGCCTCTCGTGCAAAAGATAAAGAAAACATGTTTAAGTACAGTGAACAACAGTGAAACTAACTCGTCACCTAAACAAGTATATTAAGTTTCCAGCCTCACCATGACTAACTCTCACCAATATACAAGAGAGCATATAATATAGTAATGAAACCTCAAGGGTACTTCGCTCTCGCATCCCCACTTGTTTGCCGCTCCGCCCCCAACGTCGCACGTCTTGAGCCATCTCTCTCCAAAATAGGCCAGCCCGAAGACACCTGGGCAAGACGTCACAACATGCACCTCGTACATTACATCATCATCCCATATCACATATCCATATATAGTAACCAAGTAGTTTCTGGGAGCCACCACAACCCACATGACATGTATCATACACCAAGTAAGGTACCACAAACTATTACAACCCATACACCGAGTAAGGTACCACAAGCCATTACAACCTACACACGTCATACCTATAATAATCCTTTGGATACTATATCCGGTAATACATGTGTGTGAAATAACCACAAGCCATCACAACCCTCTACACACGTATATGGGGAAACTAACCGTCGTGCATACCAACACAAGTAACTATTAAGTGAAGAGAGCAGGGCCAGAGGGGTAGTCAGGCATCCATCATCCCACCGGAATGTTGGAGAAAACACCTTCCCAGAGTCCACTGGGTGTCAGTTGCCCTAACTAACATAGGTAGGGTAGCGTATGGAATCACAAAATATACAGTATATAATATAGCTCACAACCACACTGTAGGCATAACTTAGTCTTACTCAACTGTAGCTAACGTTGCTCGGACTCCCGACTTCAACTGCTAAGACTAGATATCCTATAAGCAATCAAACATTTAAAGAGCTACATTAGATTCATTCTTTTCCTTTTTATCATTTCTTTATGTTAATTAATTCATTAGCCGTTAATTAACCATTAATATTACTCCCATTACATTACATTAATTATCAGAGTAAAGTCCATGCCCTCCAAGCATAACCCAAATCGAGTCCACGGTTTGTCAAGATTAACATCTTTTAGCATTTGCATTTCATCATTACCAACCCCATGGGTTGAGAATTATTTATTCATTATTAGCATCATTCCATATCCAGGTACTCTAGGAAAACCATCTTAAGCTACCAACAAGAGGAAACATGCAATCAAGCACACCCAACTGCCTCAAGCAGTGGGGAAAAGAATGCAGATAAAACAAGCAACCCTACCATCGACCATTAAACAGATTCACAAGCGAGCATCCCAGCTCTCAACATCACATCAACAACAGGTAAGCCCAACTTCAACCCGTTCCACCACCTCCGGTGTCATTCCCGACACCCACATGCACATCCCGATCCATCTCGCCATCATAGACGTCACCTGCGACCACATCATTCGGGCCTCCCCGCCCACATATCACATCAGTCATCCCAGACTCATATCACATTCGATCCTCCCCGCCCCATAACACATCAACCATCCCAGGTCAACCATCCCAGGTTCAGCTGTATCAGGCTCATATCACAAGGCTCGTAACCATAACACATCACAAAAGCAACAGGAACAAAAGAAGCATAGGTAACAGGGCAATTGGGCTCTCAAAACAAGACATTTAACCTTCACATGCAAACGAGCTCTCACAGCTCCAACTCAAGGCACTCCGGCCTTCACAAGCAAACAGACAACTCAGACCCCAACAATTATCTTTATCACACAACCGATTCTTATTCCATCTTGAATTAACTGATTCATTATCCAGGTTCTAACTATGAGCAACCTAAGACATCAAGCTATAACAATCTATCAAAATCTAAACATGCTCTCTAGCATTAAACCAGTTTCATCAAACTGTGAGAAGTACCTTTCCCATTTAACACACATTTTATTATTATCAATAATCTCAACAAGCATTATCATGCTTCACATTCTTTATCAATTCCATGAACACATGGAAGATCACATTTTATTACACATGCGCATTGCATCAATTTGATCATCATCAAATTACAACAAACACTGGATTACAAACATGCCTCTTCTTTAATTATTCTTAAGCTGATTAATTATCAATTAATTCCGGCTTTACGTTCTTTACGTTCTTTACTCATTTCAACATGATACTCCAAGCATAAGAACATGCTAACAAAACATAGCATAGATATCATACTATCTAGCAAGTCAAGAGTCAACTCACTATCACTGTATAAAGCATATCAACATGTGATCGCTAACCAATTCTTTATTAATCCTGTTCAATCATTATTAGGTTAATTTCATTGCCATCCAAAGGGCTAAACCATGCTTAATTTAAGATTGCATCTAAATAAATAGAGAAACAACGAATCCCCCTGCCTCAAAGGCATCAACGTTCTTCGCACGAGAATGGACCAAAGTCATGGATTTCTGATCACCTCTCCCGCAAGATGCTGCGATCTCCTAAAAACGTTGTGCCACAAACACACCACTAACAACAAAGAAACCTTATTAGATTAGTGGAGATCAAGCGCCATAGCATGGCGAGAAGAAACAAGAGGAAACGAGACCGATCAGGTAGAACCCGCTAGAAAATGAAGGAAGAACGCACCTTGGATCACCACGGATTGAAGGCGGGAAGCCAAGGATCAATCCCCATTGAAGGAATCTCAAAACGCCTGAAAGGAGGCCCGCTGGTCGCCTGGAAATCAAGAGGGAGCGCCACTAGCCTTAGGGTTTGAGAACTCCCGAGTCACTGTACCTTTTTTAAACGCATTGCATAGGGGATTTACATTGCTTGTAAAGCTTACACGTCGTGTAAATGTCGAGTTTTCAACTTCCGTAAAAAAACACGTCGCCCCGTGGAATTTAACCTCGAATAAATACACGTTGTGTAACACCTTGTGAACCGACCTTAACAAGCCGTGGACTGAGAATACACGACGTGAAACATTTACGCGCCATGAATTCTCCTTGCATCCTGCTTTTTTACAGTCGAATCATTTCAGACTTATTCCAGGCCTCCTCCGAGCACTACGAGCTTCAGAAACACGCAAAAGGTCGGTCTACACGGATTCAAACCCTTACATTAGATACCTCTCAAACAATTCACGTCCTCGAGAATCCACAACCAACCCAGAGAGAAAACGAAAAGGGGTTGTCCGAACAACCACCCCGCAAGATACCTCTCAAGGATCTCGCCATCACAGGAGCTCAACCACCTCACTCAGAGGAAACAAGCACAAAACCACACAATAACAACCTGCGCCTAAACACTCTCCCAGGGGAGATACCTCTCAAACCAGAGTAAAGCCACAACAAGCAACAAGAGTAAACCATCTCATAAACCAAAAGGTCAACATCCACAAGAGAATAACGTTACAAGAGAAGAACTAAACATCAAACGACTCAGGGTACTGAGTGCGCATCTGCGACTCACGTTCCCAGGTACTCTCCTCCACGCCACCCGCACAACACCTTCTCCTAGCCGTCCTGGATCTCCACAACCGTTCCTCAAAGGTTGCATCATCGTCAACATCGATCTCGCCCCAATCGACGACATGAGAGTCGTCATGAAGATAACGACGGAGCTGGGGCACGTGAAAAACATCGTGTATCCGGCTCATCTGTGGGGGAAGTGCTATCTGATAAGCCACGACTCCAACACTAGCCAACACGTCGAGATACCTCTCAAGGATCCCGTCATCATAGGAGCTCAACCACCTCACTCAGAGGAAACAAGCACAAAAGCACACAACAACCTGCGCCTAAACACTCTCTCGGGGGAGATACCTCTCAAACTAGAGTAAAGCCACAACAAGCAATGAGAGTAAACCATCTTATAAACCTAAAAGTCAACATCCACAAGAGAACAATGTTACAAGAGAAGAGCTAAACATCAAACAACTCAGGGTACTGAGTGCGCATCTGCGACTCACTTTCCTAGGTACTCTCCTCCACGCCACCCGCGCGACACCTTCTCCTAGCGGTCTTGGATCTCTATAGGCTTCTCCTCAAAGGTCGCATCATCGTCAACATCGATCTCGCCCCAATCGATGACATGAGAGTCGTCATGAAGATAACGACGAAGATAACGACGAAGATAACGACAGAGCTGAGACGTGAAAAACATCGTGTATCCAACTCATCTGCGGGAGAAGTGCTATTCGATAAGCCACGACTCCAACACTAGCCAACACCTCGAAAGACCCAACAAATCGGGGAAAAAGCTTACTCCCATGACCAAACCTTTGATGCCCACAGCGAGAAGTCACCTTTAGAAACACGTATCTCCCATGTCGAACTCCAAAAGTCTTCTTCTATGATCGACATAGGATTTCTGACGATCCTGCGCCGCCTTCATTCTCTCGCAAATTTCTTGAACCATCTCTATCATATTCTGTATCAGTTTCTGCCTGAGAATTGTTGCCTCTCTGACCCCGGTCCAACACAACGGAGAACAACAAGGTCGGTCATACAAAGCTTCAAACGACGCCATACCAATGGTGGAGTGAAAAATATTATTTTAAGCAAACTCGACTAAGGGCATGTGCCTCATTGACGAACCTCCAAAATCCAGGACACAAGAGCGCAACACGTCTTCAAGAGTCTGGATGGTACGCTCTGTCTGACCGTCCGTCTACGGATGAAAAGTAGCGCTTAGGCATAACTGAGAACCAAAAGCATGCTGAAGACCTTTCCACACCTTGGAGGTAAAACGATGATCCCGATCAGAAATGATCGTCCTTGGGACTGTGTCGCACCACCTCTAGATACTGCCTCGACAAAACCGCCACTGAGCTCGACTCTCTGATCGCTATAAAGTGAGCTAATTTTGTCAAACTATCCACTATCACCCATATAACATCATAGCCTCCCTGAGCTTGTGGTAAACCGATAACGAAGTCTATCGAGATGTCCTCCCTTTCACCGGGGAACATGTAACGACCAGAACAAACCACCAGGAATATGGTGCTGGACCTTCACCTTCTAACATACCAAACATTGAGAAACAAACTCTGCAACTGCACGCTTCAACTTAGGCCACCAAAACTGACCTCTCAAAACTCGGTACATCTTTGTCAGGTCGGGATGTACTGTCAAAGACGAACTATGAAACTCACAAAGAACCATCTCACACATCGCCGAAGGAACGAAAAGCCTTCCCAGAAACAACATCCGGTGCTGTCTATTCTCATAGCAACCATTAGGGGCATCACCAAAAACAACTCGATCTCTCCAGACCTTCACCTCCACCTGCCGCACCAAAGACGACTGCACTGTCATCTGGAAAAGACAACCTCCGCCTCCAACCTCTCCCATATTTAGATGCACCGCTAAAAGTTCTTCCATATTTCTTTAAAAATCTCCAGTTTCTTGCACTTTATCACTACGTGACTTCCTACTCAACGCATCGACTACAACATTTCCCTTGCCTGGTGTATACGTAATCTCGAAGTTGTAATCTTGTAAAAATTCCATCTGCCGACGCCGACGCAAGTTCAAGTCACGCTGGGAGAAGACATACCTTAGGCTCTTATGGTCGGTAAAAACCACAAAACGCTCGCCGATAAGGTAATGTCGCAAAAACTTCAAAGCAAACACAACTGCACCCAACTCAAGAATATGGGTGGCATAGTTACGCTCAATGGGGTGTAACTGGCAAGACCCATAAGAAACAACCGATCTTTCTTGCATCACAACACAGCCCAAGCCAAGACACGAAACGTCACAGAATACCTCAAACCGAACTTCCTCCGTTGGCAAACAAAGGACAAGAGCGCTAACCAACTTCTCCTTCAGGTACTCAAAAGCTGCCTGACACTTATCAGTCTACAAGAACGCTTGATCCTTTCAGGTCAAGGTTGTCAGAGGAGTCACAACCCGAGAGAAATTTGCTACGAAGCTCTTGTAATAGCCTGCAAGACCAAGAAAACTCCACACCTCGTATTGGGGGCTGCCCAAGACACAATTGCCTCTATTTTCGAAGGATCCACAGTTACTCCCTGTTGGGACACAACACGCCCCAAGAAACGAACTTCATGTGCCCAGAACTCACACTTTGACAACTTGACGAACCACTGCTCATGACGAAGAACTCCCAAAACGGCACACAGATGCTCTGCATGCCCCTCCTCAGACGCAGAGTACACAACGATGTCGTCGATGAAAAACACCATGAACTTATCCAGGAACCCTCTGAACACTGCATTCATCAACCCAAAGAGTGTACCCCTCCTGATACCACTCTGTCACGATCCTCTTCCCCCAAAGAGTGTACCCCTCCTGGGCCGACAATGAGGGAATAAAGATGGTGACTGCCCGAGTCTCGCCTCCAGTAGGTCTCGGGTTGACGACTGACATCAAGGGTATAATAAACATGCATATGAGAGACATTACCCTCTAAGAGAACATGCAAAAGAGGGAGATAAGACAAATACACCGATCAACACCTGCTCAAATACATATGAATAAATCTCAAGTGTAAACATGCGATGCCATACAATACTATAACATTTGAAAGGAAAACTACAAGTACCAAAAAGGTAAAGGTGGTAGTGACCACGAAGCCCAAACAACTCCTGCGAAACCACGAGCTCGTAATGTCCAACCCGATCTCCAACTTGCTCCGACTGATTTGAAAAACAATTTATATATATGTAGGGTGTGCATAACTGTATACTTAGTAGAATCCTCCCTGGAGACTCGTGCAAAAGATACTGAAAAAATGCTAAATCACAGTGAACAACAGTGAAACTAACTCGTCACCTAAACAGGTATATTAAGTTCCCAACCTCACCATGATTAACTCTCATCAAGTATCGCATACAATATAATGTAGTAATGAAACATCAAGGGTACCTTGCTCCCGCTTCCTCACTGGTTTGCCGCTCTGCTCCAACGTCGCACGTCCTGAGCCATCTCTCTCGAAAATAGGCCAGCCCGAAGATACCTGGGCAAGGCGTCACAACATCTTATCACATCATCTCATCATCCCATATCACATATCCATATATAGTTTTCGAGAGCTACCATAGCCCGTATGACATGTATCATACATCGGATATTACCTCAAACCATTACAGCCCATACATGTCATACCTATAATCCATATATAATAACCAAGTAGTTTCCGGGAGCTATCAAAACCCGTATGACATGTTTCATACATCGAGTATTATACCTCAAGCCATTACAACTCATACATGTCATACCTATAATAATCTTTCGGATACTATATTTGGTAATACATGTGTGAAATAACCACAAGCCATCACAACCATCTTCACACATATATGGGGCATACTAGCACAAGTAACTATCAAGAGAAGAGAGCGGGGCCAGAGGGGGTAGTCAGCCATCCATCCTCCCACCGGGATGTTGGGAAAAACACCCTCCCAGAGTTTGCTGGGTGTTAGTTTCCCTAACCGACATGGGTGAGGTAGCGTATGATATCACAGGATATACAAGATATAATTTAGCTCACAACCACACTATGGACATAATCTAATCTTAGACTCAACTGCAGGCTGCAATTGCTAAGATTAGATATCCTATAAGCAATCAAGCATTTAAGGAGCTACATTAGATTCATTCTTTTCCTTTTTATCATTTCCTTTCGTTAATTAATTCATTAGCCAAACATTATCCCACATTACATTACATTAATCATCAGATTAAAGCCCATGTCCTCCGGGCATAATCCAAACCGAGTCCACTGTTTGTCAAGATTAACATCTTTTAGCATTTGTATTCCATCATTACCAACCTCGTGGGTTAAGAGTTATTTATTCATTATTAGCATCATTCCATATCCAGATAGGAAAACCATCCTAAGCCACCACCAAGAGGAAACATGCAACCATGCACACCCAGTCGCCTCAAGCAGTGGGGAAATGAATGTAGATAAAACAAGCAACCCGACCATCGATCATTAAACAAATTCATAAGCGAGCATCCCAGCTCCCAACATCACATCAACAACAAGTAAACCCAACTTCAACCTGTTCCATCACCTCCAGTGCCATCCTCGACACCCGCATGTATATCCCGATGCATCTCGCCATCACAGACATCAACTCCTGCCACATCATCTGGGCCTCCCCGCCCACTTATCTAATTAACTATCCCAAGCTTAGTCATCCTAGGCTTATATCACATCCGGGCTTCCTCGCCCCATAACACATCAACCATCCCAGATTCGGTCGTATTAGGCTCGTATCACAAGGCTCATAACCAGAGCACATCTCAAAATCAGCAGGAACAAAACAATCAGCAGGAACAAAACAAGCATAGGTAACAGGGCAACTGAGCCCTCAAAACAAGACATTTACCCTTCACATGCAAACGAGCTCTCACGGCTTCAACTCAATGCACTCCGGCCTTCACAAGCAAACAAGCAACTTAGGTCCCAACAATTATCTTTACCACGCAATCAGTTCTTATTCCATCTTGAATCAACCGATTCATTATCACAGGTTCCAACTATGGGAAACCTAAGACATCAAGCTATAACAAGCTATATCAAAAACTAAACATGCTCTCTAGCATTAAACCAGTTTCATCAAACCGTGAGAAGTACCATTCTCATTTAACATGCATTTTATTATTATCAAACATCTCAACAAACATTATCATGCTTCACATTTTTTATCAATTTCATTAACACATGGATGATCACATTTTATTACACATGCGCATTGCATCAATTTGATTATCATCAAATTACAACCGACACTGGATTACAAACATGCCTTCTCTTTAATTATTCTTAAGCCAATTAATTATCAATTAATTTCGGCTTTACGTTCTTTACCAATTTCAACATGTTACTCCAAGCATAAGAACATGCTAATAAAGCATAGCATAGATATCACACTATCTAGCAAATCAAGAGTCAACCCACTATCACGATATAAAGCATATCAACATGCGATTGCTAACCAATTCTTTATTAATCTGGTTCAATCATCATTAGGTTAATTTCATTGCCATCCAAAGTGCTAAACCATGCTCAATTTACGATTGCACATAAATAAATAGAGAAACAACGGATCCCCTACCTCAGAGGTTCTTCGCACGAGAACAGATCAACATTACGGATCTACGATCACCTCTCCCGCAAGAAGCTGCGATCTCCTAAAGACTTCGTGCCACGAACGCACCGACAACAACAAAGAAACCTCATTAGAACAACGGTGATCAAGCGTTATAGCATGCGGGAAGAAATGGGAGGAAACGAGACCGATCAGGGAAAACCTGTTAGAAAAAGAAGGAAGAACACATCTTGGATCACCATGGATCGAAGTCGGAAACCAAGGATCAATCCCCGTTGAAGGAATCTCAAAACATCTGAATGGAGGTCCGCTGGTCGCCTGGAAATCGAGAGGGAGCGCTGCTGGCTGTAGGGTTTGAGAACTCCTGAGCCGCTGCACCTTTTATAAATGCACTGCATAGGGGATTTACACGGCGTTTAAAGCTTTCACGTCGTTTAATTGTCGAGTTTTTGACTTCTGCTGAAAAACGCGCCGCCTCGAGGAATTTAACCTGGAATAAATACACGTTGTGCAACACCCCGTGAACCGGGTTTAACAAGTTGTGAACTGAGAACACATGGCGTGTAACCGTGAACCGGGTTTAACAAGTTGTGAACTGAGAACACATGGCGTGAAACATTTACACGCCGTGAATTCTCCCTGTATCCAGCTTTTTAGCAACCGAACCCCTCCAGACTTATTCTAGGCCTGCTCTGAGCACTACGAGCTTCGGAAACACGCAAAGGGTCAGTCTACATGGATCCGGACCCTTACAACTCTTGTCACCATTCTTAATCTCAACGAACAATTAGCTCTGACTATCCACACAACGTAGTGCTCTGAGCAGCGATTGCACAATAGCCCTCACATTAAAAATCAGGTAGAGGAGAGAAGAACAAATTGCACAACAGGTATTTGTTTTTTTTCTCCAGCATCGTTCAAGTTTACCTCAGCGGTGATTGTTTTTGGCAGTGACGATCGCGCCCCACTGCCACAATCGGTTCCCGGCGATTGCTTCCCCAACGTGCGTGCTCCCCCTCTTCAATCATCTCTTTTGCACAAGTTCCCGAGTTGCCAAATTCTTAGGACTATGATTGCGAGAGAGGAAATAGGAAGAAGAAACAGGTTTTATTGCTGAAATGTAGACTAGCTGTACCAGAACTAAGAGAGAATTACAGTAGTTGCAGGGTAAGAAGAAGAAGGAGAAGGGGGAGAAGAAACTCTGCAGGAGAAGACCACTCTCCCGAGGGCCCAAGCCATGACCACCAGCTGACCTTCCTGCTACCAAGCTGTGAAATGCCAAATGAATACCGTACCCCCTTCCTACATCTGGACCCCCTATTTATTGTCACACCAACTCCTAACCAACCCGTCAACAACTATCAAATGAAGAATTCCAACACTGCCCCTAGGCTTATTAATTGCTACCTTCCCATACACACGCCCAACCCTTATATGGACTGTCCCACACGCCATACTGACAGCCCCTCCAACACACATGCCCATCAGTATTTCTTATCTATTCTTTCTTCACATGTAAGGCACAAAATTTCATCGAAAATCTTTCAAATTTGATCCCTTATATTTTTTCATGATCAAAGTTATATAAAACAATCTTTATTCTTTTGTTTTAATGTCCCATGATCTTATCCTTTATTTTTGAATGATTTAAATTCATAATTGAAATATTCATGTGAGATAGATAACCCACCTCCGAGAAATAAGGTGCCTTGGCCCAAGAATAATGAAACCCTGTTCAATCCTTAACGTTACCTGATTTAAAATATTTCATCAAAAAATAGAAAGAACCCATATTCGGGCAGATAACTCTCTGATATCCGTGCATGTCGAAGGATAGGACATGCACAATTCAACATAAAATTCCACTTTGCTTCATTTTTGTTGGAGTCTGTATCCCACATCGGACTTGTGGTCCGATGTGGAGTTTATCATTCATTATAAAAGAATACCTCCGCCTCACTTTGAGGTAAGGAGGCAAGGGGGTTTCCTCATTCTACATGGTATCGGAGGGATCTTAAACCCGACCCTCCCTCCCGTCGGATTCCCGGTTCTGTCCGGCCCCGCCTCTCTCTTCCCCCTCTGCCCTAATCTCCCGATGGCCCTCTCTCCCGGCTCTCCCTCCCGGCGGCGCTCCCTCCCGGCGGTCATCCCTTTCCAGGCGGCTCTCCCTCCAGGCGGCTCTCCCTCCCGGCGGCTCTCCCCACCGGCGCGGCTCCCCTCGCCCAGCGACGGATCGCCCTCGGCCTCGCCCCGGCGACTCGCCCTCGGCCTCACCCCGGCGCCCTCGCCCTCGACCCAGCGGCGCCCCTCCCGGCCAGCCCCGCCGTGCGCGCGCCTCCTGTGCGGATTGCCCCTCCGCCGTGCGCACGCCTCCTGCCTGGCGACTCTCCCCGGCGGCCCTCCTGCCTGGCGTCTCTCCCTGCTCCCGGCTCCCGCGTCGCCCTCCTGCTTGGTGCGGCTCCCCGGCGGCCTCTGCCATGCGCGGCTCCCCGGCGGGTCTCCCTTCCCTCCCGAGCAAGCTCATCCCGTCCGGCGGGCTTCCTCCCAACGCCCCTCGCGGTCCAGCTGCACGCTCATCCGGCAAGGCTCCTCCGTCGCGCCTCCTTTCTCTCGGTCGCGACTCCTCCCGCGCGGCTCCCTCCGTCCCGCGACACCCGACTCCCGGCAGCCCTCCACGCCGACCCTCCCCGCGGTGTCGCATCTCCTGGCGGCTTCCTCCTCCCGCGCGGCCGGCCACATCCCGGCGTCTCCTTCGGCCGCGGGTCCCCTCCGCGGGTCTCTCCCGCGACTTCCCGTCGCTGGCCCTCCTCGGCTCTTCCCGGCGGGTCCGGCTCCCGACGACTCCCGTCGCCGTTTTCAGACGCGGCCCCCGGCGACCGCGGATCTTCCCGGCGGCGCTCCTTTAGCCGACATCTCCTTCCGCGGCGGATCGGCTCCCCTTCCCGACGGGCTTCCTCCCCCGACGTCTCCCCCCTGCTGCGCACGCCGGCCTTCTCCCCCGGCGCGACTCCCCTCCCGGCGTCCCTCTCTCCCGGCGGTCTTTCCGGATCCCGTAACTGCCGGCGCGGCTCCTCCTGCGCGCACCCTCCCCGCCGCGGCTCCTCCCGACGGCGACCCTTCCTTCACCCCGTCACCCCTCCACCCGAGCGCGCGTCCGTCGCGGCTCCGTCCGGCTCCCGCAGCACTCCCGACGGCCTCCTATGCGCGCAACCCTCCCGGAGGCCCTCCCTCCCGCGGCGGAACCTCTCTCTACGGCGGATCGGCTCCCTTCCCGGCGCCCTTCCTTCGGCCTCTCGGCCCTCTCTCCCGGTGGCCCCCGCTCCCAACGCGGCTCCCGGCGGCCCTCTGCTTACGTTGCGGCTTCCCGGCTCCCGCCGGCCCCGCCTTCCGCGACGCCTCCCGGCCCCGCCCTCACGCGGCTTTCTCGGCTTCCGTCGACGGCTCCTTCGGTACCGCCTCCTTGTGTGGTTCCCCAGCGACTCCATCCCTACGCGCTGCCTCCTCTGCTGCGCGCGACGACTTCTTTCCCGGCTCCTCCAGCAGTCGGCCTCAAGACTCGCCGGCCCCTCTCTGCGCAGCAGCCGACCTCTGTTTCTGCCGGCTCCTCCAGCAGCCGGCCTCCATTCCTGCTTCCTGCGGAATCCCCGCTAGCTGCTCCCTCCATGCTGGCCTCTTCCTACTTCCCGTGGCATTTCCGCCTCAATCGCCGACCTCCTCCTGCGGATTTCCCGGCGCTTCGACGTCCGGCACCGCCATTGCGGCTTCCTCGGCACTCTGACGACCGGCCCTCCCGAGCGGAATTCTCGGCGCTTTGACGATCGGCCCGACATTACGGATTTCCCGGCGCTCTGACGACCGGCCCGTAGTGCGGATTTCCCCGATGCTCTGACGACCGACCCGCTAGTGTGGATTTCCCGGTGCTCTGATGTCCGGCCCCGCACTTTTCTGGCGATGACCCATCCTTTTCAGCGGCATCACATTACCATCTTGAGGGGGAGCAGCATCAACAACAATTTTTATTATTTCCGTTTCTTCTGTTTTTTGTCTTGTCTTTGTCATCAAGCTGGGCCTGTCCAGCTTGAGGGGGAGTGTTAGCGTCTGTTTTGTTGCTTTCTTTTCATTATCTGTCCAAGCTAGGTACACCTCGCTTGAGGGGGAGTGTTGGAGTTGTATCCCACATCGGACTTGTGGTCCGATGTGGAGTTTATCATTCATTATAAAAGAATGCCTCCGCCTCACTTTGAGGTAAGGAGGCAAGGGGGTTTCCTCATTCTACAATTTTGTATGGTACGCCATGGCATGTTGTAGGACCAGACTACTGTGTCATGACATACGACATCCCAAAGTTGTAGCATGCGAAGTCCACTTCTATTCTGCAGGTGGCTTCAATACATTCCGAATTGTACACGTTGTCCCTGATTGGCAGGAGCTTAACTCTCGTAGGCAACTTCAAGAGGGGGCTGAATTTAAAAGCTTATGCAAAAGCCCCTTGATTAAACACACTTTAATCAATAAATTAGAGTAAAACAATTAAGTACACAGGTGAAAAAGGAAAGCGTGAAAGCATTAACGGATAAAGAAAACTAAGCTCAGGAATTAACAGGACAATGGGTTGGGAAAAGACTTTCCGAATAAATGAATTAGTACCTTCCAATTCTATAAGTTCTGTTTAAGATAGATATCCGAAATATGATAAAGCGTTAACGAAAGTGGATATCAGAAGAAACTCCGGAGGATTATGAGTAAATACTCTCAGTTTGGACTTGGTCATGGTCTAGAAATAAATATGGAACTAAACCAAACAAAGAGACATGTCAAATAAAAACAAACAAATAAAGAAGTTAAAACAAAGTCAGGTTGGGCAGAACATAGGAAATGTTTAAGAGATCAGGGATAAGCAATCCCTACGCCCCTATTTTATATATAAAACAAGTCCTATCCCCAAAAACTTCTTTGCTTTTAACCCAAAGCGGCAGGAGGATCTTATGCTCGGATTTGGACAACACTGAGTACAAGCAGCGCCTACTTTCTGATAAGCAATCCCTACGCCCCTATTTTATATATAAAACAAGTCCTATCCCCAAAAACTTCTTTGCTTTTAACCCAAAGCGGCAGGAGGATCTTATGCTCGGATTTGGACAACACTGAGTACAAGCAGCGCCTACTTTCTGATAAACTAACAATTCCTTATCCCCAGGATTTCTTCAATCTAAAGATCGACAGAGGTCTAGTTCTTATACCCAAGGGTTCTTGGATCAAGAGATCGACAGAGGTCTAGTTCTTATACCCAAGGCAAGTCTTTACCCCCAGGATTTTCGTTCACTGAGAACAGAGGATAGATTGGAGGAGGATAACAATGGATTGGTCCTTATGCCGTTTTGAAATGACTACAAAACAATGAAGAAGTAAGGCACACGGAATTGAAGAGCAAGACAATAAAGCCCAGAATAAAAAGGATTTCTTTTTGAAAGATATTAAGAAGAACAAAGGGTGGTATCAAGAGATGCATGGACTCACCTCAAATGCTCTCTTTGCTCTCAATTGACCCGTCTGTCGTCCATGCTTCAAATGAGCTATCCTCCGGCCTTTATATAGAGAGCCGAGAATCTGACCGTTGAATATAGCTGTTGGAGCTGACATGGCTTCGCTTGTGATCATCGCCCAATTGACCGTTGTAGCCGACATGACTTCTTTTATGACCGTTGCTCTTTAATTCCTTTGAACTGATGTGGAGATTCTTTGTCGACTTTCTCAGCATGTGAAATATGACCGCTGAGAGGTGATGCTGAGTTGAATAAAATATTGTTGTTGCACTTTGTCGTCCAGTTGTCGAGGTCCAATAGGAGGGGGACACCAGATAGATTTCTTAGATGGTCTTTATGATTTGCTTAGATGTTCTGAGCTTCTTCCGTTCTGCTTCGGCCTTGGTCTTCCATTTCGTTAAGTGAAGTCCAGATGATGAAGTTGATTACGCAGAAGTCGTCACTTCACTTTGGTATCTGTTCAGCTCGTCACCTGTTTTCCTCGATGTGCTACTGATAAGCCAGCTAGTTCCTAAATGCTCTAGTCTTTCATCCTTTGTTCATTTTGCCATGCATTTGTCGTTTTTTAATTCTCTCACTGAACACACTTAAACATATATATTAGATAAAAAGATAAGTGTCTCGTGGTCATTAAAACATGTCATTCCAGAGGATGAGAACTATGGTATTCTGTTGTCAAAGGCGCACTGAGGCGGATGCCTTGACAAGAGGCGTTGCGAGGTGCGGCGACCTCACTGAGGCTCACCAAAGGCTCGCGCGCCATTTTTAGAGGTGCTAAGGAGCCGCAGATGAGTAAAGACACAACCCCTAAAAAAAATAGGGGGCTCCTTAGTTTGGGGGGGGGGTCATATGTCAAAAGGGGACCCTTTAGTTTAAAAAACAAAACTCACCATTCAAAACAACATTTAATGAAATAATAATAAAAAAAAATACTGCACCAGACTCTAAAAAAATACACAACAAAGCCAGAGTAGCATACTGCATGACACCAAAAATACACAGCAAGACCCCAGAGAGTGCAATGGACTCCATTTGAAGCAGTAGCACAGCCTGTGCAGCACATTGCATGACACAAAAAGACACAACAAGATTCCAAAGAGTGCACAGGACGCCATTCAAAATAGCAACAAGTGCGCAGTCTGGGCAGCAGTAGCATCTGGCGACGCTGGCAGCAGCAACCGCTCTCCTCCCTGAATTTCATCACCCTCTCTGCTCTTCTACAATTGATTCTTCTACTATAACAAAATGGTCTTTTTTATTCCTCATCTCCTATTCTTCCACATCTGTTCATCCCAACAGCATCAACGGTTTTCCTCTTTTACTTTTCTCTATTTCTATCTCATTTTCATTTTCCCCTCTTTTTTCCTCTCAACTCTGGGCCTCTCTATAAATATTTTATGATTTAATGTAATTGCAACAACCAACAGTGAAATAATGAGTGAGGATCGTTATGAAACACCAACTAGTGCAACTCCAAGTAGTCCAAGGAAAGAAGATAAGAATCATGGAAACATACTTCTGAATATTGATGATTTCCACTATGGAGATGAATTTGATGATGACATTGAAAAGATCATTATGAAGGGTGGAATAACTAGTGTGGGAAAGTCGCCAATCAAGCCATCATGTAATATTTGACCGATCAATAACTATTTGGAAGAAATTGTTCATGGTAGGTGTAGAATGATAGAGTGGATCCAATATCCAAGATGCCTCTTAAGATAGGCTTTGGAGTTTATTTATAGGGAATTATAATAATAATAGAACACCCAAATCCGATGCGGGACACACACTCCAACACCCCCCCTCAAGCTAGGTCTACCTAGCTTGGATACATAATTAAAGAAAACATACCTAGCTTGATTACATAACAAGACAAAACATAAGAAAATATAAACGGCCATGGCTGCTCCTCAATAAGTTGATGGATGATGTCGTTGAAAAAGATTGTGCCAACCAAAGAACAACGCCCGTAGGCATTGTCCATTAGTTTTGGTCCACCTGTCATGTTGCTAAAGAAAAGATGACCATCGTAAAACCCTCATGCTCCCATGCTGAGGACGACCTTTGCTTAAAAGATGCCGAATGAAACGACGACCCACAAACAACCTCAAAATGGCCGGGTGAAACGACGCCCGATTAGCGGACCCAAATTGTTGAGATGAAACGACGTTTGATTTTGCGGACCCAAATTGCCGAGCTGAAACGACGTCTGATTTTGCGGATCCAAATTGCCGAGGTGAAACGACGTACGACTTTGCGGACCCTAAATTGGTTTTGGTTGACACCAAAGGTCTAAGGAACAGGGAGCAACGAAGAACCTGATAAAGTCAAAGAATCCATTTTGCAGTAGGTTGTGCATGAGCAAGGAGCAGATCTGGAGAACCTGGGGGTGAAGGAGGCCTTGCAAACCAGACATTTTTGATTCTCGTCGGTGTCCGGGGGCGAGCTCTCGACGCTAAGCCACTTGTAAATGCACGACCAATAGTAGGCATGGGTGCAGAGAGTAATGAACTGGTCGCGCAACGAGTCTAGGCAAATGTTGCAGTCGAAGTAACTCCCGTATGAAGTTCTATCTTCTGTGGCAGTTTGCGATTTCCACTGTTGCTTGGGCGATTCTGCCAGGGAATCTTCGAAGTTCGGTTCTAGATCCATGGACTCGATCAGATAAGTTTTCAAACCCGTTTGATCCTGGAAATGAGACGAACGACCCTTCTTTGGATGATTCGTAGGAGTAAAAATGCCAAATCTCAGGGAAAACTCCAAAGCAAAGGTCGCCGAGACTAGAGGAGAGGAGACACACAAGGGTGGTCCGTCTCACAGGGAGGGTCGTCACGCAGGGGGCAGACAACTGTGACAGAAGGTGGGGTTGCACAGGGAGACACTGCAGGTGAACGAAGAAGAGGGACACGACTTATAGGGTGAAGGTGGGAAGAGGAAGAGACCCTGAAGTTTATTTGTAAGGAATTATGATAATAACAAAACATCCAAGTTCGATGTGGGACACACTCCAACAGTAGGAAAGGAAAATATAAGACAACCGTAGATGCATACAAAGCCTAAGAGCACACGAACAAAATGTGAGAAAGAAGTGCATGCACACAAATTGCAAGATAGATATATGATACGAGAATAACTTTCAATGATATGAAATATGATAGCATTCATTCCATGATTGAAGCAATTTGACAATTTTGTCCAGGAATGAAGCCATCAAACTATCACGATGTGTGAGTTCACTTACTAAATCGAGAAATGGGGACACAAAGACAATGATGGAAGAACATGAATAAGATTGGGCAAAAAATGGTTGTACAATTATGTCCGATGGTTCGACAAACAAAAGTTAAAGGACATTGATCAACTTCTTGGTGAATTATCGCAAAGGGACTATGTTCATTGATCCGATCGATGCTTTATCATTTTGTAAAAATAGAGACTATTTGAATTACTAAGCAAATTTGTGGAGCGTGTTGGAAAATGTGGTTCAAGTTGCGTCGAGAGAGCCTCCCCAAATGTTGTAGCGAGTATTATTTCTTCACATCAGATGAGTGGGCAAGAAAGTTGGCCAAAGTGGTGGAAGACAAACTAGTTTCTAAAATTATATTGATGCCATCATTGTGGTCTTCCACTTTGTATTGCTTTAAAGTGACCAATCTGCCCATTAAAGTGCTTAGATTGGTTGATGTAGAGAAAAAACACTAATAGGATACATTTATGAAGCGATGGATTGGGCTAGAGGCATTCACGAAGATTTTTTCGATGAAGGAAGAGAAGTGCAATTAAATTTTTACAATTATTGATTGTAGGTGGAAGATTATGTTAGGAGTGTGGGGTGTTGGGCTGTTTGTGTATGGGCAAGATTAAATAAGTAGGGGCAACAATGTCTTTTGGCGTTTTGTTAGTTGTTGGGGCTGGTTAAAGCTGGTGGGGGGGTTGTTCGTGTTTCTTGGGAGACTCATAAATAGGAGAGGAAGAGGGGGAGGGGATACGAGTCTTTTAGCATTTGCTTGGCAGCAGGTTCGACCGGTGGTCTCAGCTTGGTCTCCAAGGGAAGTGGTCTCTCCCGGAGTAAAAATGCCAAATATCAGGGCAAACTCCGAAGTAAAGGTTGCCGAGATCAGAGGAGAGGAGACACACGAGGGTGGTCCGTCGCACAGGGAGGGTCGTCACGCAGGGGGCGGACAACTGTGACAGAAGGTGGGGTTGCGCAGGGAGACACCGTAGGTGAACGAAGAAGAGGGATACGACAATCATAATAACAAAACACCCAAGATCGATGTGGGACACACTCCAACAGTAGGAAAGGAAAATATAAGACAATCACAGATGCATACAAAGCCTAAGAGCACACGAACAAAATGTGAGAAAGAAGTGCATGCACACAAATTGCAAGATAGATATATGATACGGGAATAACTTTCACTGCTATGAAATATGATAGCATTCATTCCATGATTGAAGCAATTTGACAATTTTGTCCAGGAATGAAGCCATCAAACTATCACGATGTGTGAGTTCACTTACTAAATCGAGAAATGGGGCACACAAAGACAATGATGGAAGAACATGAATAAGATTGTGCAAAAAATGGTTGTACAATTATGTCCGATGGTTCAACAGACAAAAGTTAAAGGACATTGATCAACTTCTTGGTGAATTATCGCAAAGAGACTATGTTCATTGATCCAATCGATGCTTTATCATTTTGTAAAAATAGAGACTATTTTGAATTACTAAGCAAATTTGTGGAACGTATTGGAAAATGTGGTTCAAGTTGTCGTCGAGAGAGCCTCTCCAAATGTTGTAGCGAGTATTATTTCTTCACATCAGATGAGTGGGCAAGAAAGTTGGCCAAAGTGGTGGAAGACAAACAAGTTTCTAAAATTATATTGATGTCATCGTGGACTTCTATTTTGTATTGCTTTAAAGTGACCAATCTGCCCATGAAAGTGCTTAGATTGGTTGATGTAGAGAAAAAAACTTTAATAAGATACATTTATGAAGCAATGGATTGGGCTAAAGAGGCATTCACGAAGATTTTTTCGATGAAGGAAGAGAAGTGCAATTAAATTTTTACAATTATTGATTGTAGGTGGGAGATTATGTTAGGAGTGTGGGGTGTTGGGCTGTTTGTGTATGGGCAAGATTAAATAAGTAAGGGATACGAGTCTTTTAGCATTTGCTTGGCAGCAGGTTCGACCGGTGGTCTTGGCTTGGTCTCCAAGGGAAGTGGTCTTCTCCTGGAGGTTCTCGTTCTTCCTTGAACTCTTTCCTCTCCCTCCGGTTGTGATTCCTCTTTTGGATCTAATACAAAGAGACTACAATTGTTGTTTTTCTACTTCTTTTTCTCTCTCAATATTTATCTAACAGATTCTGATTCATCCGCCTTTGCGAGGGGTATTTCTCAAATCTCGAATTTTGTTTATCATGCATTGAAGCGTCAATTTTAAATCCGTGACACCATTGATCCCATTACACTCAAAGAGATTGATAGCAATGAATGATTGATTGAGAGGGTCGAAGAGGGTGAAGATGGTGATAATGATCTTGTATTTATTGATGAGGGTGTTAAAGGTTTAACATAACACGGGGTTTGTGTGCTGTTGCCGCTGGGGTTGTAGAGCCTGAATATGCTTTAAGATCAAAATCAAACTTAGCAATTTACCCGTCTCTACAAATTGAGTATTAGATACAGCATGTGGTGCTCATATATATATTCAAATACAAGAAACCAAGTAGGCAAACAAGATTAAATAAGTAGGGGCAACAATGTCTTTTGGTGTTTTGTTAGTTGTTGGGGTTGGTTAAAGCTGGCGGGGGGAGGGGGGTTGTTAGTGTTTGTTGGGAGACTCATAAATAGGGGAGGAAGAGGGGGAGGGGATATGATTCTTTTTGCATTTGCTTGGCAGCAGGTTTGGCTGGTGGTCTCGACTTGGTCTCCAAGGGAAGTGGTCTTCTCCCGGAGGTTCTCGTTCTTCCTTGAACTCTTTCTTCTCCCTCCTACTGCGATTCCTCTTCTGGATCTAATACAAAGAGACTACGATTGTTGCTTTTCTACCTTTTCTCTCTCAATATTTACCCAACAGATTCTGCTTCATCTACCTTTGCTTGTTGCCAGGTATTTCTCAAATCTCGAATTTTGTTTATCATGCATTGAATCGTCGGTTTTAAATCTGCGACACCATTGATCCCATTACACTCAAAGAGATTGATGATAACATTGAATGATCGATTGAGAGGGTCGAAGTGGGTGAGGATGGTGATACTGATCTTGTATTTAATGATGAGGGTGTCAAAGGTTTAACATAACATGAGGTTTGTGTGCTGTTGCCGCTGGGGCTGTAGAGCTTGAATATGCTTTAAGATCAAAATCAAACTTAGCAATTTATCTGTCTTTACAAATTGGGTATTAGATACACCATGTGGTGCTCATATATGTATTCAAATATAAGAACCAAGTAGATTCCGGAAGATTGCATGAGAGGTAGATCTACGAGCGACCAATGGAGCCAAATTTGCTGCTGTGGCCATTGGAGACTACCACCTTACATTGTCAATGAGAACAATCTTGGTTTTAAAAGATTGTTATTATATGCCATTTGTTACCAAAAATATTATTTCTGTATCCAGACTTGATATAGGTGGATTTATTTTCAAGTTCGGGAATAAATGTTGCTTCTTTTACAAGGATAACATTTGTTATGGTAAGACACATTTAAATAGGTGGATTTATTTTCAAGTTCGGGAATAAATGTTGCTTCTTTTACAAGGATAACATTTGTTATGGTAAGACACATTTAAATAACGGTCTTTATGCGTTGGATTACATAACCAAATAATGACAGTCGATAGTGAAACCAGTTCACATGACTCATACCACACCCAACTTTAGCATCACTAGCTAGGTCATGTAAACGAAAAATGTTTGACTAAATTACACCAAGATGTATATTTAGATTTCTTTGAACTAAAACCACTTGGTGTGTGTCACGCAACAAGACAAAATGACAAAAGCCCAATTTAGTGGGGAAAAAGTGAAAATGCCAAAGAGCTTCTTGAATTAGTTCATACCGATGCGTGTGAACCATTTCTAATTGAAGCAAGAGGTGAGTACTTATTATTCATAACTTTTACTGATGATTTAAGTAGATATGAATATGTATACTTAATGAGGTATAAGTCAGATTCCTTTGACAGATTCAATGAATACAAGAATGAAGTTGAGAATCAGTTTGGTAAGAAGATTAAGAGACTTTGCTGAGACCGTGGTGGAGAATATCTTAATCAAGACTTCATTTATTTATGGGAGTTTGAGATTATATCTCAACAGACTCCAGTGGAACGGTGTAAGCGAGAGGAGAAACCGCACCCTGTTGGACATAGTGAGATCAATGATGAGTCACGTGAGTCTTCCATTATCCTTTTGGGGATGTGTGTTACAAACAACAACATACATACTAAACCGAGTGCCAACCAAAGTGGAAGACAATATTCTATGCCAATTGTGGAGCGAAAAGAAACCCGTGTTGTCGTACTTACATGTGTGGGGATGTGAAACGTTTGTTAAAGCCTCTTCAGGTAACAAACTTGCACCTTGAGGCACAAAATGTATCTTTATAAGACATCCCAAGGAAACAAGGAGATCATATCTCTAAAAGAGATAGTGAGAGCGAGATAAACTTCGATGAAGTCCAGACTCAAAATACACAAGAGTTGACATAGAAACAGATTCCACAAAGCCCCGTGGAAGAAGTTCCAGAGACATAAGTACCGTGTGGGAGTACAAGAGAGGTTAGAAAATCAGAATGATATGGTTTTCTTGTCATCGAGGATGACGATTCATTATTATTTGATAATAATGATTCTGTAACCTACAAGTAGTAAGCGACACAAATGTTGCTAATTGATAAGAAACAATGAATTCCAAAATGGATTCTATGTACCAAAACCAAATCTGGATTTTGCTAAATCCTCCAATGGTTGTAAAGCCCGCTTATTGTAAATGGGTATTCAAGTAGTAAATGGACATGGATGGACAAGTCAGTACTTATAAAACACGACTGATTGTAAAGGGTTCAAATAACATCAAGATATATACTACGATGAAACCTTTTCACTAGTTACAATGCAGAAATCCATCAGAATTTTACTTGCTATTGCGGCCTTCAATGACTATGAGATTTGACAAATGGATGTTAAAACAACCTTCCTTAACGAGAACCTTCATGAAAATGTCTATAGGACACAACCTGAAAGTTTTGAGACTCCAAAGGATGTCAACAAGGTATATAAATTGCAAAGATCCATTTATGGATTAAAACAAACATTTAGGTCATGGAACATTCAGTTTAATGAAGCCGTAACAAAATTTGGTTTCATAAAGAACGAATGTGAGCCTTGTGTGTCGATGACATATTATTAATTGGAAACGAGATACCGATCTTACAGTCTATTGAAGTCTGGTTGAATAAATGTTTCTCTGTGAATGACTTGGCGAAACAACATATATTCTTGGGATCAAGATCCATCGTGATAGATCCAATAGGTTGTTTGGTCTAAGTCAAGTGATGCAAGACGCTCGGGGTGGTCCGATCTTCACGGCGTAAGGCGACAGATGAAGGATGCAGTTTAGGCTACGTGTTGGATGATGGGTATGGATAGTGGATGCAAGTAGTCAACTGACACTATAAGGAGCGTGACCTACTATTTAGACAACACACTCAAGGTGGGGATGTGATGTCCAATCCACACAACAACGCACTTGAGTTGAGGCACGAAATTGAGGGTTTTGTGATCTTGGATCGCTGATTTAATTTGTAGACAGACAAGGTAAGAATGCATAAGAGCAAGGGGGTAATCGGGACAATCCTCACACAATGGAGAGAAACAAAGCATAAACTCTATTAAAATCTTGAATGAAATACAAGTGCCATGAGGGTGACTATTTATAGCTAAAAGGTGATACAGTAGTCAAAGGTCTAATATCCTAAAGTCATAAAGCCTATTACCACCTTGTCCCCTTAAAGTCAAAAAGATAAAGTCTTAAAAAGATTTTTAGGAAAATTAGCACATGTCTTTCCACCCATAGCCCACCAGATTTGACTTTGAGTACCTAGTCCACCAAATTTGATTTTGGTGTCCAAAGATGATATTCTAGAATCTCCACGTGGGCAAGGATTCTAAAATTCGTGCAACCATGTGGTCCAAGCTTAAAACATAATGTTTGGGCTTGAATAAGTGAGATAATAGACCCATTTGCTCCATCCATGGAAGGTAAGATCCATTGGGCCTTTAATGAAGCTAGATGAACGCCCATTGTAGCATTCAACCTCTTTAATCTCCATTGCGTCATCGAGCCTTGCAAATCCAACTCCTCCACTGAGGTAATCGACACGGTGTCTTCGACATGGTTCTCATCATCAAGGTACATATACTGAAAAGATACTGAAGAGATTCAGTATGGAACAATTCAAGAAGGGATTGTTGCCAATGTCACATGACATTCATCTTTTCAGGAAAATGTGTCTTTAGACACATGAAGAAAGATAAAGAATGTCAAGGATCTCATACGCATTAGTGATTTGGTCAGTCATGTATGCTATGCTATGCTATGTACTAGGCTAGATGTTGCCTACGCCTTGAATGCGGTAGAAAAATATCAAGGTGACCCAGGTGATTGCCATTGGATGACAATTAAGACTATCCTTAAGTATCTGAGACGTACTAAGGATATGTTCTTGGTCTATAGATAAGATGAAGAACCAGTCATCAAAGAATATGCAGATGCTAGTTTCCAAACAGATCAAGATGATCTAAAATTGCAGACGAGATATATCTTCACTTTGAATGGAGGTGCTGTGAGCTGGAAGAGCTCAAAGTAAGCTGTGGTCGCAGATTTTATAGCAGAGTCCGAGTATATTGCGCCTTTTGAAGTTGCAAAAGAATTAGTTTGGATACGCAACTTCGTTCAAGAGTATGACGTGGTACCTAGGTAAAGATCCTATCACACTATATTGTGGTAATATTGCGGTGACTCTTGCAAAGGAGTTGGTGTCACATCAGCGGACGAAACACAAACTTCAGAAGTATCATCTCTTGAGAGATTTTTCTTAAAGAGGTGAAGTCACAATGAGCAAAATATTCATGGAAGACAATGTGGCAGACCCCCCAACTAAAGTCTTGACTCAGCAGAAACACGATCATCATGTGAGATCTAGCGAACTGAAAGTTGTAGGCAATTGACTTTAGTCTAAATGAGAGTTTGTTGGAGTTGGTGTTCTAGAAACAACTGTTTGTACTTTGGATTACATGTATATTCGAAGATTTGAATATTAATAAAACATCTTATTACATATTGTTCATTGTTTTGCATAATTTTAATGTAATGATATCCTAGAGTATCTGTCGCATTGATAAGGTCATAACAGTTCTCCGTTATGATGAGAACCTTGAAATGCCATGGCGATATTCTTAAATATAGTTCTACGGTCTGATAACATACTATGATGGGACACATAGAATATTGACTATCAGGTGCGAGTACTCGTAAGCAGATGAAATTGATTCTCATGAAATTCGCACTTGGTAATCCCCATGATGAGAGATTATGAGAACAGATCCATCTGTAGGATTTCCGCATGTTTCTGTGTCATTAGGTATTCTTATCTACGAGCGTGTGTAATGGTCCTTAGATTTTAAGAGTATTATTAATGCATGCTACGACTCACACACTTAGATGTATTTCGTAAACCTTGACGATACAGTTCTTGGAGAAGTTGGGTATGTTGGGCGCATCACGAATGACATGTTATTAATGGATAAGTCGAGAAAAGATTTGTTATATCTCGTCCCTTTGATTGGAATTGAACAGTTGCCTTAAATTTCATGGTCATGGTGTAACAATGTGTTTGTTCAGATAGTCAAAGAAAGACGCATCAAACATATAAGTTGATGACATAGATGTGCAACCTGCTTGACGAGATATTGAGACAAAGAGATTATATTCCACCGATCTTAATAAAATGATATTTGATTTTAATATGTTTTGTGTTCAAGTGTTGAATGAAATTATTGCTCAATTTGGTTGCACTTTTGTTGTTCACTTGATTGATATTAACAATTCCACTTTTTCTACCAAATCAGTTGGGTGCTGTTTCATCCATAATAACTAAGTCCAGACATGAGTTGTCGCAATATATTTTGCTTAAGAGATAATAGCCTATTTCTTACCAAGTCAATTCACACAATCCCTAATTAAAATGCTCCTCTAGATGTGGATTTTTGTCATCCTCAAAGACTGCCCAATCAACATTAGGTTTCAATTTATCACTAACATAGAATAAGACATAATCAACGGTTCCTTTGATGTAATCATCTAGTTTGTCATATGTGACTTCCTTAAAATCACTTTGATACCTTGCTGCAAGGCAGGTGGCAAATGCTATATCTGACCTTGATTCTATAAGATGACTGAAACTAGATTAAATTGATTTGAACATGTTAGAAGAAGACCCAAGGATGCATTAATGAGTGTAGGTTGAGAAATGAGAGAGACCGAACCCCCAAGGTGTGCTCTCTAAAGGAGCCATTGGGGTTAATTTATAATAAATATTAAAGACTACACCGGACCTCAAGTCCGATGTGGAATGCAGACTCCAACACTCCCCCTCAAGCTAGGTGTACCTAGCTTGGACACAGAAAGAAAAAACAAGCCAAACAAATGAAGACAAAGCAATCAACGGACTGCAAACACTCCCCCTCAAGCTGGACATACCCAGCTTGGTGACAAAACAAGACAAAGCAGAATAAAAGATAAAAGTTGCAAGGATGATGCTCCCCCTCACGATCGCAGCTCCCCCTCACGATGATGGATGGATGATGTCGCGGGCGCAGCAGAAGAAACCACTCAGACCGACCGGTTGACGGAGCGCCAAGAATGCCGCACTAGTGGCGTCGGTCGATGAAACGCCGGGAAATCCACACTACCATCGGGAAAACCGCACTTGCGGGGCTGGCGACGGGAAGCGGGGATTCCGCAGAAGTGTTGCGGGAACTGGCGGCGCCAACGGGCCCAGATCCTAGGTGGTCGAGCTGCTGCGCCACGGTGGGTAAATGCTGAAAAAGTGTGGGGCCGGACAATAGAGTGTTGGGAAATTCGCACTACGGGCCGGTCGATCAGAGCGTCGGGAAATCCGCACTACGGGCCGGTCGTCAGAGCGCCGGGAAATCCGTACTGGCGGGTCGGTCGTCAAAGCGTTGGGAAAATCCGCACTACGGGCCGGTCGTCAGAGCGTCGGGAAATCCGTAATGTCGGGCCGATTGTCAAAGCGCCGAGAAATCCGCTCGGGAGTGCCGGTCGTCAAAGTGCCGAGAAATTAGCAATGGCAGTGCCGGCCGTCGAAGCGTCGGGAAATCCGCAGGAGAGCGGAGATTCCGCATGAAGCAGGAGGAGACCGACATGGAGGGAGCAGCCTGGACCGGTTCGCCTGGACCGGTTCGCTGGGAGGGAGCCGGTTCTGGAAGGAAAGAAACCAGACGGGCAGGCGCCGACGCGAGGGATCCGTCGGGAAGGGAGCACCGGACGGAGCGGGGCCGGCGCGAGGGATCCGCCGACAAGGGAGCAACTGGACAGAGAGGGGCTGACGCGAGGGATCCGCCGGGAAGAAAGCAGGCGGACAGAGATGGGCCAGCAGGGGGGGAAGATCCGCCGCGGAAGGAGATGCGGGAGCGGAGAGCCGTTGCGCCGACAGTAGATCTGGATCGGGACGCCGAGAGGGCGGCGCTGCAGAGGAGGCGAGGCAGAGGAGCCCCCCGCGTAAGGCAGAGACGGCTGGAGCCCATCGCGCGAGAAAGCAGCCGTGAGTCGTCGGAGGGGCGTGCTGCCGGGAGACGCCGCAGGAGGCGGGCTGCCAGAAAGAGGTGCAGCAGGCGAGATCGGGAGGCTGGGATCCGTCGCGCGCAGGGAGCCTTGACGGCTGGAGCCCGTCGCACCAAGAGGGCTACGCGCGTAGAGGAGTTTCGCCGGGATTGGGGGAGCCGACGTCTGTTGCGCGCAGCAGGGAGGGGTGCAGGAAGGTCGTCGCGCGGGGAAGCGGCGCAGAGGGAGTCGCACGCCTTCGTCGGGGCGGAACGAAGCCGGCGGGCAGGGGTCGATCGCGCCTGGAAAATCGAAGAGCCGCGGGAAGGGCGGAAGGAGCCGCCGCGGAAGGGGACTTCGGGGAAGACGGTGCCGGCAGGGAGGGATATCCGCTGCCTGGGAGATCCGCTGGGAGGAGATCCGGCAGAGGGGCCGCCTGAGAAATGATCCCGGAGGGGCGGCGACAGAAGATTAACCTAACCCTACATGGGGGCCGCCGCCCCCCTCGGGGGAGCGGATATGAGAAACCCTGGATAGGGGGGGAAATGAAATGGGAGGAGGAGGGTTCGGGATTAATTTCCCTTTGATACCATGTAGGTTGAGAAATGAGAGAGACTGAACCCCCAAGGTGTGCTCTCTAAAGGAGCCCTTGGGGTTAATTTATAATGAATATTAAAGACCACACCGGACCTCGAGTCCGATGTGGAATGCAGACTCCAACAATGAGAAATTCACTTATTAAAAGAAGTAGAGATAGACCTAAAACAACCCTTAAATAAATCATTTAAGATGATTTTGTTCTAAATGGATTCAATGAAAATACGGTCTTCAATAGAGCTTACTGGCGACGTTTGATCCATGTAGCCGACCCCATTTAATTGGGTTTAAGATTTGTTTGTTGTTGTAGTTATGTTTACTAATTTTCTATCTTCATTCTTACTCAGCTTTGTTCTATTAGCTATTGACAAGTGTGCAATACTCTATGGAATCTTTTCAACACTTCACATACTTGTGTTGAGAGATGAACGTTCCTTCTCTTGTTTAACCTGCTATCTCAAGAAAAAAGTTAACTTGCCAATTAATGACATTTTAAAACCCCCGCATCATGTCAGCAAACTGTTTGCAATCTTCAGCATTTGATCCTTCAAAGATGATATCAATACATACCGATACCATCACAACATCTCTTCATATAAAATTATAATCCACTCATCTTGTGAATTCCAACTTCTTCATATATGAATCCAATCCATGGTATGCTCTAGGCGTCTGTTTTAATATATAAAGTTTGCACAGTTGTCATCTTCATCAATCTGAAATCCATCAGGCCGGTCTATATCGATTTTTTCATGGAATACTTCATTTTTAAAAACAAATTTGACATCCATTTGTAATGTCTTGAATCTTCTTTGAACAACAATTTTAAGTGATAATCTTATTGCCTTGAGTCTTGCCACAAGGACAAACGTCTCATGCAACATCTATGCCATCAATTTGAGCATATCTTTTGCATACAAATATGACTTTATTCTTAATTACTTCACCATCTTTATTGAGTTTGTTTCTGTAAATGCATTTTAGTTTCTATGACATTTTTGTCTTTAAACCGTGGCACTAGCTTTCATGTCTGATTCTTTTCTATCTAATCAAGTTCCTCATGCATAGCTTTGACCCAAATTTATTCTTTAGCCACTTCAGAGAAATTCTTGTGCCCTATTTTTGATAGGAGTGCTATACTTCGCAAATTCTTCATTTCCTTGTCTGGACATAAGCTGTTTGATCGCAAACAATTTTTTTCCCATCTATATATATTCTCCTGTTTGGTCAGAATCGGCAGCTGTTTGAGTATTCGTACTTACATCATCGTCACAGTCATCATCAAGTGTTGAATCTTTATTATCACTTGCTGGTTCTTCAGGATGGTTTGCCGCATCTTCCTTTTCACCAAGTTCAACCACTTCATCACAATTTTCCTTCTGATCTTCATCACTCAATTATCTTCTAGAATCTTTTGTTGTAGCATCTATATGCTTTACTCTTGAAGGGATAACCAAGAAATATGTCTTTATCATCTCTATTTCCATATTTACCTTGGACTTAGCCTGTGCTCTATTCTGAATGTGCAAACAGTCTGCACTGCTTCCTTCCAATAATGCCTTCCAATTCCACTAGAAATCAACATTGACATTTTCATGTTATTTATGGTTTGGCTTCTTTTCACTATCTCGTTCTGTTGGAGTGTTGTCACAACTTAAGGCTGTATCTTTAATGAACAACATCAATAGCTTCAAACCTCAAATTTCTAGCATTTTTCAGCTAGTCTCTCTCTTCAGATATTCAATATTGATCCAGACCTTTCTTTTTGCCATCTTCACTTTTTATAAAGGCACTTCTCATCATTTCTATCTTCTTGGATAAGTAATAGAGCCCGGGATTTACCTGGGGTCTGGAATGTTTACTCCAGGAGGGGCAAGAGTGTCATTCCAAAAAAGGGAGGAGAATTTGTTAGGCCAAGCGACCCAGCTGACAACCACGTGGAAGGGGGAGTGGGGATTCTGTTTAAGAGGACAGGCGCAGGCTTAAGGGGCGTAGTGGGGATTCTGTTTAAGAGGACAGGCGCAGGCTTGAGGGGCGTACTTGAGTTTGTTTTTGGAGTTTCGGCCCGGGGCTTGGGCAGGAGAGCTCTGGGGCCTCCTGAGAACTCTTTCTTCTTCCTTGCCTATTTTTCTGCTTCCTAAACCTACTTGCTGTAATTTCGGATTCCCCTTACAGTAATACAGAATTGCAGTCCTCAATTGAGGGCTGGTGTATTGTGAGGTCTAACACTTGGTTCGAACTGCCAAATTATTCACCCATCCGCCGCCATGGAAACACGCCATCAAGCTCGGCTAGATGTTATGGGCCAGCGCATGAGTCACTTTGAATCGACACTCACAGAACTTCTGACCTTCATTGGGGCGATTGCTACATCGGTCGACTTATTCTCCCAACGCCAACAACGTTGGGATCAAGACGCCTCTGGACGAATGGAGTTTCACATGTTCGTCACTAACGCGCTGTGTCGTCTAGACAAGTGTCCGCAACTGGACTACCATCGCCCCTCTATGATAACTGTAGAAGGAATAAAAAGAGAGAAACCCGAACCCCCAAGTTGTTCCTCCTAAGGAGCCCTTGGGGTGTATTTATAATAAATGGTAAAGACCACACCGGACATCAAGTCCGATGTGGGATACAGACTCCAACACTCCCCCTCAAGCTAGGTGTACCTAGCTTGGACACATAATGAAAAGAAAGCAAGAAAAACAGAGACCAACACTCCCCCTCAAGCTGGACATACCCAGCTTGATGACAAAACATGACGAAATAAAAAGAAAACTGCAAAAGGTGCTGCTCCCCCTCACGATCGAAGTTCCCCCGCAGGATGAAGGATGGATGAGGTTGCGGGTGCAGCAGAAGAAACCACTCAAATCGGCTGGTTGACGGAGCGCCAGGAATGCCGCACTAGTGGGGCCGGTCGTTGAAACGCCGGGAAATCCAAACTAGCACCGGGAAAACCGCACTTGCGGGGCCGGCGACGGGAGGCGGGGATTCCGCAGAATTGTTGCGGGACTGGCGGCGCCAACGGGTCCAAATCCGAGGATGTCGAGCTACTGCGCCAGCGAATGGACGTGCCGGCGGAGAGAGATGCGGCTGCCGGGAGGTGCCGGGAGATGCCGGCGAGGCGGGGATGCCGCAGGAGGAGGCCGGCGAGGGTGCAGGAGGCCGGAAGACGACGCTGGAAGTTGGAGGAGGCCACCTGCGTGGAGCGGCCGGCACGGGTGGAGGCCGGTTGCTGGCCGGAACAGTCCGGATCTGCCCGAATCTGCCCGGAACAGTCCGGATCTGCCCGGATCTGCCCGGAACAGTCCGGATCTGCCCGGATCTGCCCGGAACAGTCCGGATCTCGCCGGATTTGGCCGGAGTAGCCTGGATCAGGTCGGAGCCGGCCGGAGCTGTCCGGATCTGGCCGGAGGACAGCAGCAGGCGAGGTCGCCGGGAGGGGAGCGGGACGGGAGAGGCCGCCGGAGAGGGTTCGCCGGCCGGAGAGGGGTCGCCGGCCGGGAGAACGCCAGGGCGAGGCGCTGAGTGCGGGGCGCTAGGGCGCGACGCCGGGAGGAGGTGCGCCGGGACGGTGGGGCGAGCCGGGAGGCGGGGAGCCGGGAGAAGCCGCCGGGAGCAGAGGGACACGAGGCGGAGGGCCGCCTGGGAGCCGCGGCGACGGGATGAGCGCGCAGGAGGAGCGGGCCGCGCGCAGAGAGTCGCGCCGAGGTGCCGGGAGGGAGCGCGCAGGGAGCAGCGGGAGGCCGCCGGCGGTGCGCGGGTGATGGTGTCGGGAGCCGCGGGGAGCCGAAAGCAGCGCAGGGCAGCGGGAGCGCCGTCGGGGAGGGAGGGCCTGCCGGGGAGCCGCGCCGCGCAGGGCAGAGGCGCAGGGCCGCGTCAGGCAGGAAGCCCGCCGGGAGGTTGGAGGGCCGCTGGGTGGATGAAGGGCCGCCGACGGGGAGGAAGAGCGGCGGGTCGCCGTGAGGGAGGGCGCGCAGGGAGCCGCGTCGCGCCGGGGAGGAGGCCCGCCGGGAGGTGGAGGCGCACCAGGATGGAGGACCGCCGTGAGCAGAGGGGCGCCGGGAGGTGGAGGCGCACCAGGGAGAGGCGGACGGGAGGGAGGGCCGGCCGGGAAGGGAGGGCCGCGGGCGCCGGGCGAAGGCCTGCTGGGACGAGGCGGAGGGGCGGCGGCGGTAAGGCCTGGAGGCCGCCGCCCCCCGGACGGGAAACCCTAAAGGAAGGGGAAAGAAGAAAAATAAGGAGGGAGGGATTGGGGGTTCAAAAAAACCTCCTCTGATACCATGTAGAAGGAATAAAAAGAGAGAAACCCGAACCCCCAAGTTGTTCCTCCTAAGGAGCCCTTGGGGTGTATTTATAATAAATGGTAAAGACCACACCGGACATCAAGTCCGATGTGGGATACAGACTCCAACAATAACAAATGATTCACTTTGTTGGAGTTGATGCGTCAGAGACACAACGACGCCATTTCCACTGGCCACCGACGTTGGCTAGTGCCGTGCGAGAGCATATGCCATTTGCGTAGGGCATGGAGATGCCGATTTTTGACGGTAAGGATTCGCACAGATGGATCCCACGAGCTGGAGCTCTATTTCTGCCTCCAGCAGATGCCAGAGGAATCTATAAGGTTGCCTTGGCGCACGTAAGCATGGAAGGGGTAACCATACACTAGTTCACAATTGTAATGGAAGTTCATCCACTTATGTCTTGGACGATCCTCAAAGAGGAGTTGCTGGAATGATTCAATGGTTTGGAGGTCCTCAGCCCATACGAGTTGGCCGCCCTTCGTCAGATAGGGACGGTGTCGGATTACATCGAGCATTTTGAATATCTCACGTCTTTGATCCCCTGTCAACCAGAACCCCAGTACGTGAGCTATTTTCTTCATGGTCCGCGGGGGGACATCCGTAGTTGGATGCGCAATCCAAAATCCAGAGCTGCAACTGCTCGCATTGCTCGCTACGTTGAAATTGCCTTCCCCCAAGGAATCAGTCCACTGTTCGGTGGGGATGAGTCCCGCCAGTCTGCATGCAACCGCTGGGACGACACAATTCGGCCAGGTGTTCGTCAATGGTCATTGTCACCCCCAACCTTTTACCCTCCGCTTGCCAAACGTGGAGGGACTGTTTCCACAAGGATTTATGGGGACTCCTCTCAATAATTAGCGACAACCGACCAAGGGGTCCGACAATTAACGATCCAGGAGTGGGAAGACCGACGAAAATGAGGCATATGTTTTCATTGCGGTTTACCGTATAGTCCCCTGCATAAATGCATCGCACAAAAAATGCTTGTGTTGATATGGGAGAAGGCGACGAGCTCGATGACAACAATGAACCACCTGGAGACGACGACTATCTTCCGACCCTGACTGAGATCCCGTACGAAGCCGACTGCAAGATTGCAGAGTACCACGATTTGGACACCGATATTTCACTTCACCACTAACGATCTCAGCAGATGACATCTGTGGAAGTGAAAGGCCACTTGGGCGACATTCCCATTCCGATTTTATGAAACAGCAGGGCAACCCACAATTTTATTACCCGAGTGTTAATCAAGTTGTTTGGCCTGCATGATGTACAACTCTCAGACAATGGGAGTCAAATTGGGCGACAAACATAAATTACGTAATCGAGGGATGAGTCCGAACCTGCGATTACAAATGGGTGATTGTCTGTTCGATTGATGCCTATGTGTTGAACATTGGGGACCTTGACCTCATTCTCGGTATAGCTTCGTTGTGAACTCCCGACGAGGTGCTGATCAACTGAAAACTAATGACGATGCGGTTTGTGGCGGGGCGGGAGTATCTCCTCAGGGGGGCGGACAAACTCACCGTGGCATCGTTCGTTTTGACTAAAGAAGCCAACATTTCCTGCATTAGTGGCCGACATTGAGTGCTGGGTGGTACAACCCCACATCACGGACACTTCCCTCTGAAACCTTTTCAACGACATGGTCTGTGACAATTGCTTGATTGGTTTCCAAGGGTGTTCTATGAACCAACGAGCCTTCCTCCAAACAGGCCGCACACTCATGCAATTAGACTACTGCCAGGACAGGGGCCCATATCGGTTCAGCCCTATCGTTATCCACACTTACAAAAAAATGAGATTGAACGACAAGTCCGGACTCTGCTTCTTTTGGGACTCATCAGGCCTAGTTTCAGCACTTGCTCTAGCCTGGTGCTCTTGGTTAAAAAGCATGATACCACTTGACGTTTATGTGTCAATTATCGGGTCCTCTGCAAAGCCACCGTCCCCGATAAATTTCCCATACCTGTGGTGGATGAACTACTAGACGAATTGCATGGGGCAAAGTACTATTCTAAATTGGACCTTAATCGGGTTATCACCAAATTCGGATGCATGTGGACATAGAAAAAACTGCTTTTCGTACTCATAACGGACATTATGAATATCCGGCAATGCCTTTTAGCCTTACTAATGTCCCATCTACATTTCAGGCTACGATGAATGATCTATTTCGACCATTACTCCGTAAGTTTGTGCTCTTTTTTTTGACGACATTTTAGTTTACAATTGCAACTGGAGCTCCCATTTGGAACATCTGCAGATTCTGGTTGATTCTTATTTTTTCGCTAATCATGGGAAGTGTTCTTTTGCAAAGAGTGAAATAACTTACCTGGGACATGTTATCTCCGAATCTGGGGACCGGGGTTTCTATGGACCACTCAAAAGTCCAGGCAGCGTTAGATTGACTCTTTCTAATTTTGGTGAAGGGGGCTCTGAGGTTTTCTAGTCCTCACGGGCTATTATAGAAAATTTATCCGTGATTATGGACAAATTGCCCAGCCTCTCACAACTCTCACTAAGAAAGATAATTCTATTTGGACTCCTGAGGCACTTTAAGCTTTCTGTAGAATGAGAAAACCCCCTCGCCTCCTTGCCTCAAAGTGAGGAGGAGGCGTTCTTTTATAATGAATGATAAACTCCACATCGGACCACAAGTCCGATGTGGGATACAGACTCCAACACTCCCTCTCAAGCTAGGTGTACCTAGATTGGACAGATAATGAAAAGAAATCAACAAAACAGACGCTAACACTCCCCCTCAAGCTGGACATGCCCAGCTTGATGACAAAACTAGACAAAGCAAAAATAAAAGATAAAAGCTGCAAGGATGATGCTCCCCCTCACGATCGCAGCTCCCCTCAAAATGATGGATGGATGATGTTGCGGGCGCAGCAGATGACCACTCAGACCGGCCGGTTGACGGAACGCCAGGAATGCCGCACTAGTGGGGGCCGGTCGATGAAACGCCGGGAAATCCAAACTAGCACCGGGAAAACCGCACGTGCGGGGCCGGCGACGGGAGGCGTGGATTCTGCAGAAGTGTTGCGGGGTCTGGCGGCGCCAACGGGCCCAAATCCTAGGTGGTCGAGCTGCTGCGCCAGCGAATGAGCGTGCCGACGGATAGAGATGCGGCTGCCGGGAGTCTTCGGGAGATGCCGGCGAGGCATGGATGCCGCAGGAGGTGCCGGAGAGTCGAAACTTGAAGCAGGGCAGCCGCTGGGAGAAACTGAAGCCGGCTGGCTGCCGGAAGAGAAGCGCAGGAGGAGGCCGGCGAGGGAGCAGGATGCCGGGAGGCGGCGCTGGAAGCCGGAGGATGCCGCCGGCGTGGAGGGGCCGGCAAGGGTGGAGGCCGGTTGCTGGAGGTCGGCTGCTGGAGGAGCCGGCAGGAATGGAAGTCCGCCAGGAAGGGATGGTCGGCAGGGGGGGA
This sequence comes from Viscum album, assembly GCA_963277665.1. NCBI lineage: Eukaryota > Viridiplantae > Streptophyta > Magnoliopsida > Santalales > Viscaceae > Viscum > Viscum album. The sequence continues at coordinate 212,669,332 of OY728123.1, forward strand.
GAACTGCCGGGCAGGAGGTGCCGCACATGGAGCCGTCGATGGGATGGCCGACAAGCAGTGGACCGTCGGGCGAGAGAAGCTGCCAGAAAAAAAAGGGGCTGTCGGAGCGCGCAGAAGGATTCCGTCGGGATTGGGGGAGCCGCCGTCCGTCGCCCAGAGGGAAGAGGCGAGCCGCGGGCTTACGCGCATGGAGGCCGTCGGGTCTGGACGTCGGAGAGCAGCAGGCGAGGTCGCCGGGAGTTGCGCCCGGAACCGCCTTCGGGAAGAACCGTCGACGGGATGTGCGGGAGTCGCGGGTTGTAGGAGCGCCGCCGGGAGTCACGGCCGGAAGGAGGATCAACCACCGGAATCCGCCGGAGATGCGACAGGGGGGGAAGATCCGTCGCGGCTGGATCGGAAGCAGAGGAACGCCGCGCGAGGCGGAAAGATCGCCGCAGGGGAGAAGGGGCCGAGCCAGGCAGGAGGGCCGCCGGGGAGCCGCGCCAGGACGACGCGGGGAGCCGGGACGAGGCGCGACGCAGAGCCGCACCGGGGCCGATGGGGGCGACGGGAGGCGGGGATTTCGCAGGATTGTTGTGGGGTCTGGCGGCGCCAAATGGCCCGAATCCAAGGTGTTCGAGCTGCTGTACCAGCGAATGGACGTGCCGACGGATAGAGATGCGGCTGCCGGGAGTCGTCGGGAGATGCCGGTGCGGCGGGGATTCCGCAGGAGGTGGCCGGCATGGAAGGAGCAACGGACGAGGGGGATCAGCTGGCCGGGATCGACACAGGAGGGCTGTCGCGCGGGAGCGGTGCAGGAGGACCGTTGCACGGGAGGCCAACGCGCAGCGGAGGGAGACCGGCTGCTGGAGAGATCCGCCGGGAGAGGAGGGATGCCGGCAGACAGGAGGACGCGTGTCGCTGGAGAGACCCGTGCGGGAGAAACGCCAGAAAAAAAGGGCCGCGACTGAGGAGCCGTGGCGGGAGAGAGGACCGTCGGGAGAGAGGGCCGGCCGGGAGAGAGGGCCGCCTGGAGAGAGGGCCGCCGGGAGTGAGGGCCGGCCGGGAGAGAAGGCCGCCTGGAGAGAGGGTCGCCGGGAGTGAGGGCCGGTCGGGAGAGAGGGCCGCCTGGAGAGAGGGCCGCCTGGAGAGAGGGCCGTCGGGAGAGAGGGCCGCCGCAAGGGGAGGAGCCGCAACGGGATTGGCGCGCGCAGGAGGAGCCGCACCGGGAGGGATCGGGCGCGGGAGGAGCGGCGACGGGATGGGAAGGTGCACCGGGGGGCTGCCGCGATGGGGAGGGGAGCCGTGCCAGAGAGGGGCACCGCCTAAGAGAGATCGGGCCGCAGGGAACCGGAGGGCCTGCGCGACCGGGAGAAGCAGCGGAACGGGGAGGGGAGCCGCGCCGGAGAGGGACACCGCCTGAGAGAGATCGGGACGTCGGGAACCGGAGGGCCTGCGCGACCGGGAGAAGCAGCGGAACGGGGAGGGGAGCCGCGTCGGAGAGGGGCACCGCCTGAGAGAGATCGGGACGCCGGGCACCGAAGGGCCTGCGCGACCGGGAGAAGCAGCGGAGGGGGGGGGGGGCGACTATTTGGATGGGAGCCGCTGCCCCCCGGACGGGGAAAACCCTAAAGGTTGATGGGAGAAGAAAAATAGGGAGGGAGGGATCGGGTTTCAAAAAAAACCTGCTCTGATACCATGTAGAATGAGAAAACCCCCTCGCCTCCTTGCCTCAAAGTGAGGAGGAGGCATTCTTTTATAATGAATGATAAACTCCACATCGGACCACAAGTCCGATGTGGGATACAGACTTCAACACTTTCCAACATCTCAAGCGGTGTATCACGGAAGCCCCCGTTCCGGTTTTGCCCAATTTTTCTCAGCAATTTGAGGTGGAATGTGACGCCTCCGTTTGTGACGCCTCCGTTTGTGACACCTCTGTGCGTGACGCCTCCGTGTGTGACGTAGGTGCAGCACTGGCGCGCCATATCTCTTTAGCCACTCCTTTATAGTTTATTCAGGTCACCGAAGTCTTAAATTCCTTCTCCACCCGCATGTTGCTATAGGTGACAGACAGTGTCGGCTCGCTAAGCTGCTCGGATACACTTTCATGGTGAAGTTCAAGCCTGGCCGTGGAAATTCAGCTGCAGATGCTCTGTCCCGGTGGGATGACCATATGGAACTTATGCTATTACACTCCTACCCAGTGTGGGAGGCCCACCCCCACTTGCTAACAGGGACGACCCGTACTTCAGCAAGCTCATCACAGCTTTAAAGGCAGGCGCTGCCACCTTTCTTGCTTACTCATTTCATCAGGTAATCTTCCGTTAAAAGGGCAGGTTGGTTTTGTCCAGCTCGTCCCCGTGGGTGCGCAAGTTGCTAGCCGAATTCCATTCATCCCCGCAGAGGGGCCGTTCTGGTTTTTATCACACTTCCTGAAAATTGGCTACCAATTTAAATTGGATTGGTATGAAAAAACAGGTCCAGGAGTTCGTCCGACAATGTGCCACATGCCAACACAAAAGTTTTCCACACCATCTCCGGCCGGCCTGTTACACCCATTAGAAATTCCTCAGCTGGTGTGATCCGATATCTCCGTGGATTTTATTACTGGACTACCCAAATCCCGGGGCTACACTGTGATTCTTGTCGTCATCAATCGCCGCTCTAAATATGGCCACATTTTGTACCCCTAAAACACCCTTACATGGCTGAATGTGTGGCTGAGGTTTTCCTGCGGGAGATCCGCCAACAAATGGCCAAACGGAGGTGGCGAATCGCTGCCTTGAGACCTATATCCGCTGTTTCGCTGGCAAACAGCCCAAACAGTGGTCTTACTGGCTTCCGTGGGCTGAATTCTCCTATAACACTACTTATGGCAGGTCGCGACCTACAGTGTTGAACTTCCTGCCTTAAGAAATTAGGGTGCCCGCCATCACCCATGCTCTGCTAGATTGTGGAGAGGCCCTACGACAACTCAAATATCATTTGGCCTGGTCCCATGATATCATGAAGCAGCAAGCTAACTAATTTCGCCGTGACCTTACCCTCTGTGTGGGAGATCATGTTTTCGTACGTCTTCGGCCTCACAAACAGCACTCCTTGACTGGCCAAATTTCTCAGAAACTCGCCCCTTGTTTTTATGGACCATTTATAGTTCAGCCGCAAGTCGGCCTGGTGGCTTATCAACTTGATCTTCCTCCCTCAGCCTTCATTCACCCAGTTTTTCACATTTCACAGCTCAAAAAAATGGTGGGACCTCACTCTGTCCAGGCTACCCTTCCTGCCGACCTGGAGGGTGATGAAACTGATGACTTACTGCCAGAAGCTGTGTTGTCCAAGCGCATTCTGCCTCAGGAAGGGGCATTTTTCAACCGCAGTGCCTCATCAAATGGCAGGACCGCCCTTTGAAAGAGGCCACCTGGGAAGATGAGTACATTCTCCACAACCAGTTTCCGTTTTTCAGTTTTGAGGACAAGGCTTTTCCCAAGTGGCGGCGAGTAATAGAGCCCGGGGTTTACCTGGGGTCTGGAATGTTTACTCAGGAGGGGCAAAAATGTCATTTCAGAAAAGGGAGGAGAATTTGTTAGGCCAAGCGACCCAGCTGGCAGCCATGTGGAAGGGGTGGGGAGCGGGGATTCTGTTTAAGAGGGGAGACAGGTGCGGGCTTGAGGGGCGTACGCGAGTTTGTTATTGGAGTTGCGGGAGAGCTCTGGGGCTTCCTGAGAACTCTTTATTCTTGTCTGTTTCACTTCTCCCTAAACCTGCTTGCTGTGATTTCCGATTCCCCTTTAGTAATACAGAATTGCAGTCCTCAATCGAGGGCTGGTGGATTGTGAGGTCTACAGTAAGCCACCGAGGATTTCACCTAAAATCTTTTTGATTTGATCCCGTGATGACTAATTGAAGGCGGAGTTTTGCATTTCATCATGGAGCGTAGGATGATACGTTTTACTGATCGGTTGGTGGTGGCTTGGTTGCGCAGCTCTACATCCATGGTGAGGAATTCAACCAACCGATATTCCGCTGCAACAATGTGTCGGGTTACGTGGAGCCCGTAAGTACAATACGTATGGCATCGCATGCTTGTTTTATTACATCGCCACCTCCTTTATCCGTTGATCTGTTTGGCAGGTGGTGGCGGAGAATGAGAACAGGGCCCTTTATTCCACACATTCCTTCAAGATACTGTTCAAGGAGGGGGGCTGCGGCACATTTGTTCCGCTCTTCTTCAATCTGTTGCCCTCGGTGAGGCAGTACAATCAACAGTACGCTGCCGTTGCAGAGCCCCGCGTGGATCCTCTGCAGGCTGCCCAGGCGCCGGTGGATAACATGATGCAGCACGCGTAAGTTCGCTATCGGTATTTTAAAAATGGCCCGGGCCCTGGCCTCCTAAACCCATTCAGGCTGGGCCGATCCGTGTTTATTCTGTGGAATTAGGATCCGATCGATGGTGTTCTGATTCGGTGGGTGTGCGCAGGTATGTGGATCCTAATGACCCGACCAGGATATTTCTGCAGCAGCCGGCTACGGGGTCGCAGCTGAGGCGCCGTACGTATCACTCTCAGCCCTCCGAGCAGTCGATATGACAAGGTCAGCGTCCGATGCGGCTTGTGTTTTATTCACATATAGTTGGGCAATAGCAGAAAAAATTGTTTATAACGGACATTAAACAGCGAAGAAGATGCCATCCGCAAAGCAATCTTGCTTAATTCTCTTCCTCTAGTTGTAAATCAATTATTATATTTAAGTTTTAGTAAAATAGTGAATTATTCAAATGTTCTAATTAAAAAAAAATGAAAGTTACCTGTGAAATTTTGTGGTATTCGAATCCCATCTTTATTTTTAAAATGTTTGAATCTGTTTATAAACCATTTATTTTAAAACATATTATCATAATTCTATCATTTTTTTTATTTTAAAGTGCACGTGTAGCTACTAGAAATCGTTTTGCATATCCGATTATAAAATACAACTATTGCTGATAAATTAACACCGAATTGTCATTGGTTTTGTATTGAACTATCGACACACCTGTATTGAGTTGCCGATTGTTTGCACTACATGGCACTTACTGACATTGGGTGGTAAGGGTTTAATTCTGGCCTGACACCACGAAAAGCCCGAAAGCCTGAGTGGTCTGGTGGGCAAAGCCCGAGTCGAGCAGGGCTGGGCTCGGGCTGATTGTTTGTCAGGCCTAGCCTGGACCTATTCAGGCAAGCCCCACTGATGCACACCTCAAACCCCTCATTTTAAAAAAAAATTAATAAAAATAAATATCACATCCACCCATTGATGTTCACGCTCGCCATGCTCATTATTTTTTTACAAAAATGTTTAAAAAACATTTTTAACTCATATACTTTATTTTAAAAATAATAATAGCCCACATGGTTGACCTGTGGCCCGACTCGAAAAGCCCCGCCCTGTTGGATTGGTGTAGTCTGATCCGGTTGGGTCGAATGCTTGTGGTCCGCAACTGTAGCATCTCTGACCCCTGTAGCGGAGTTGACCTAACGACACCAACAGACACTCTAGTAGTGCGGACTTCAGAGTCAAATGTACTGTAGCACTTTTGATAAAGTTGGCCGCCTTTCACTGTAGTGACACAGACTTCCTGTGCAAACAGTGGATCGCCTTGTTCATTTTATAACCTATTTTCAGGCTAGGGTTATTATTGGAAAAAACTCTGTAATTTGTGCTTCCGAATTAGTGAAGTTCTACCTCTCCGTGGATGTAGGGATTATTCCCAAACCATGTAAATCGTTGTGTTGTTGTTTTCCTTTCTGCATTTTCTTTCGTTTCTCGGTTCTGTCGTTGCGACTCCCGATGATTTCGAAACCGGTATTAGAGGGTGAGTTCAAAATTCTCCAACAATGCCTCTGGATGAAGGGAAGGTGAAGATCGATCGCTTCGATGGAACTGATTTCAGTTTCCGGAGGATGCAGATTGAGGATTGTCTTTATCAAAAAATGATGCACTTGCCGCTTCTGGGTCTGAAGCCAATGGACATGGAGCAGTCAGAGTGGGAGTTGCTGGATCGACAGGTCCTGAGTGTTGTACACCTTACGTTGGTGAAAAACGTGGCATTCAACATCAGAGATGAGAATACGACGATGGATCTGATGAAAGCCCTTGCAAATATGTACGAGAAGCCTTTTGCAACAAACAAGGTGCACTTGATGCGACGATTGTTCAACCTGAAAATGGAAGAAGGGAGAATCGTTGCAGACCACATCAACGAATTCAACACCATCATCAGTCAACTGACATCAGTGAAGATTGATCTTGGTGACGAGGTATGTGCACTGGTCTTACTGTCCTCTTTACTTGACAGTTGGGAAGCAACTGTAACAGCTGTGAGCAGTACCTCGGGGAATACCAAGCTGGTTCTGAAAGATATACGAGACCTAATCCTTAGTGATGATGTTCGAATAAGAGAATCAGACAGATTCTCTGGTTCTGCTATGAACGTCGAAGGAAGAGGAAGATACCCACAACGAGACATTCGTATAGGGCGATCAAGGTCAAGAGGGAAAAGCCGAGACAAGGCAAAGGGGGCTGGTCCTACCTGCTGGACATGCGGGAAGAAAAGACATGTCAAGGAGTGCAGAGAAAAACGGAAGGGACCTGAAACAAGTAGAGCAAACACGACGGTTGAAGGAACTGATGATGTGTTGCTGTTGAGCGTGGATAGCCCAATGAAGTCTTGGATTTTTGACTCTGAGACGTCTTTCCATTCTACATCGGAGAAGAGATTTCTGGAAAATTACATTTCAGGAAATTTCGGCAAGGTACATCTTGCTGATGATGAGCCCTTGCAGATTGTGGGAAAAGGCGATGCACAGATCAAGACCAACAGTGAGAGCTTGCTGGTTCTGGAAAACATGAGGTACATCCCTGATTTAAGAAGAAATCTCATTTATGTGGGACAACTTGATGATGCAGGGTAGAGTACCACGTTCATTGGTGATGCATGAAAGATCACCAAAGGAGCTATGGTCATAGCCCGTGGAGCAAAAAATGGTACCCTATACAACATGACATAAACTTGCATGGACATGGATGCATCACTCAAAACTGTAGGCGATTCACAACTGTAACACAACATGTTAGGCCATATGAGTGAGAAGGGGATGAAGGTGTTGCCAACAAAAGGGTTGGTACCAGAGCTGAAGTCAGTGAATGTTGGCCTATGTGAAGATTGTATATTTGGAAAGCAGAAGAAGATGTCTTTTGCAAAAGGAGGCAGAACACCGAAGGTTGAGAAGCTAGACCTGGTGCACACAGATGTTTGGGGGCCTGCACCAGTACATTCCCTCGGAGGGTCACAATACTATGTGATATTTATCGATGACTCAACAAGGAAGGTATGAGTTTACTTTATGAAAAGTAAATCTGATGTGTTTAAAATGTTTTAGAAGTGGAAGGCCATGGTGAAGAATGAGTCAGGAGCTAAGTTGAAATGCTTGAGGTCTGACAACGGTGGAGAGTATGACAGTCAGGAGTTCATAGAATTCTGTTCTGATAATGGAATTCGGTGGGAGAAAACTATCCCAGGAACACCATAGCATAATGGTGTAGCTGAAAGGATGAATAGGACGTTGAATGAACGTGTCAGAAGCATGAGGTTACACTCGGGGTTGCCCAAAACCTTTTGGGCTGATGCAGTGAACATGACAGCATATCTGGTCAACAAGAGTCCATCTGTGCCAATGAGAGAACGTTTACTCGAGGAGCTCTGGTCTGAGAAGGAGGTAAGACTCACATTTACGAGTCTTTGGCAGTTTGACATATGTTCATATTGATGATAATGCAAGGGACAAGTTTGATGCTAAGTCCAAGCCGTGTTTCTTTATTGGCTATGGTGCTGACGAGTTTGGTTACCGCTTTTGGGATGATCTCAAGAAGGTAATCAGGAGCCATAATGTGGTATTCAATGAAGGTGTCATGTACAAATATCGTCATGTAGCTGAAGATGAAAATGAGAACATTGAATCAGAGTGCAAAGAGCAAGTGGAGCTTGAAGTTGTATCTGAGCATGGGAGATCCGAACCGGTGGAACCTACTACTCCAGTTGAGTTGATGAGATCAACAAGGGTGAGAAGGCCTGTGCAGAGGTATTCATTATCCCTGCATTATCTATTATTGACTGACGGTGGAGGATCAGAATGCTTTGAAGAGGCAATGCAGCTGAAGGAGTCGAGCAAGTGAGAGATAGCTATGAATGAGAAGATTTCCTCATTACATGATAACAACACTTGGGAGCTGACACCCTTGCCTACAGGAAAGAAAGCATTGCAGAACAAGTGGGTCTACCGGGTTAAGGAAGAACATGATGACAAGAGGAGATTCAAGGCAAGACTGGTGGTGAAAGGCTTCCACCAGAAGGAGAGAGTGGATTTCACAGAAATATTCTCACCAGTAGTGAAGCTTATCACCATCCAGGTGGTTCTCAGTATTGTGGCGTCAGAGGACTTGCACCTTGATCAGCTTGATGTCAAGACTGCTTTCCTTTATGGAGATGTGGAGGAAGATATCTACATGCAACGGCCAGAGGGATATGTAGAGTATGGGAAGGAAGACCTGGTGTGCAAACTCCAGAAGAGCTTATATGGACTGAAGCATTCACCCAGGCAGTGGATCAAGAAGTTTGATTCATTTATGTCTAAAAATGAATATAAACGATGTGGCATGGATCGATGTTGCTACATCAAGTCCTTTGGTGATGAATACATTATATTACTTGTGTATGTGGATGACATGCTCATTGCAGGATCTTGTATGCAGAGGATTTATGAGCTGAAAGGGCAGTTGACTGAGGAGTTTGAAATGAAAGATCTTGGAGAAGTTGACAAGTTTCTGGGGATGAAGATCAAGAGAGACCGCAGAGCTGGAACGTTGATGTTGTCACATGATGATTACATTGAGAAAGTTCTGAGAAAATTCAGTATGATGGAAGCAAAGACAATCTCTATTCCCCTGGCGAGCCATTTCAAACTATCAAAGGAGCAATCACCGAAGACGACAGAAGAGGTGGAGTATATGACAAAAGTTTCATACGTATCAACTGATGGAAGTCTGATGTATGCCATGGTCTGTACTCGACCTGACATCGCTCATGCAGTGAGAGTTGTGAGCAAGTATATGACTAACCCTGGAAAGCAACATTGAGAAGCTGTGAAGTGGATACCGAGGTATTTGAAGGGCAACAAGGAGGTATCTCTGTGCTTTGGGAAAGGAAATTCATTGCAGAGGGGTATGTGGATTCTGACCTTGGAGGCGATGTCGACAGCAGGAGTACCACGAGTTATGTATTTACCTGTGGAAGAACTGCGGTAAGTTGGATATCACAATTGCAGAAGGTGGTGGCTTTATCCACCATAGAGGCAAAATACATTGCTGTAACAGAAGCTAAGAAAGAGATGGTTTGGCCGAAGAACTTCTTGGATGAATTGGGAAGAAAACGAGAGGAGAATGTATTGCACCGTGACAGTCAGAGTGCTATACATCTCGCAAAGAACCCGGTTTTTCATGCCCGGTCGAAGCATATTCAGTTGAAGTACCATTTCATCAGAGGTTTGATACAGGATGGATTGCTGGCATTGCAGAAAATTTGTGGAACCAACAATCCAGCAGACATGTTGACAAAGCCTATGGTGATACAGAAGTTGAGGCACTGCTGTGCCTCTGTTGGTCTCCACTGATGAACGGAGGATGAGAGGCAGAATAATGGAGGATATGATGGGAGCACAAGAGGAAAATAGTTTGTATTTCATGAATCTGTGAATGGAAAGCACGCCACTAGTGAGTGAAGAAGAGGAAAAACTCATATTAAGTAAGTTGTCTTCATCAGTTGCATCGAAGCATAACAGTGTAGTGGATCAGACTCTAAGTGGTAGATTGTTGGATTGGTGTAGCCCCATCCGGTTGGGGGCCGTTCGACCCTTTCCATCGTCGATCGCCGAGATCTGGGTTCAGATCTACTCGAAAAACACCATCGTCGAGTCATCTGTCACCACCACACGTCAAAATCGGGAAAAATGGGAACCACAAATCCATTCTGATCCGCCTCTGATTGTCCTCTGTCGCCGTCTCACCTCAATCGTACCCTTGATCACGAACCACACCCATGGAATCGATCTGTTGCGCCGAAGAACGACCACACATCGATTGAATACCAGGTATTCGTTGAACAACGAGCCAAAGAAATTGACCACGATAAACGTGCGAAGAAGCAGGGGGAGAAATCCATAAGCCATCAAATGTGAGGAATGAACCTCGACCTTTGTTCGTTCGACCTCGATCCGTTGTTGTAGAATTGTTGAATGAAGAGGGATAGATAAACGACAAACAATAAAATAAATCCATCAATTTCTATCTACCGTCGATGCGCGAATAAATTCTTGTTCGTCGAATTGATCCACATTCGACCGAGATTAAATAACATGACGAAAATCACAAATCAACATCCTACTCGGAGTTTGGATCGATCGCTGACGAAGAGCGGTCCTGCGTTGCCGTCATTGACGAGATCTATGAACTCCAATGGCGCAATGATCTTTGATCCCGATCTGATTCGGTGTTATCTGCGAAGAACGCTCTCCAACGGTCCTCTAGGTCTCCAAGGTTTAGCGACCAACCCTGAGACATCTCTATAAATGTATACTTATAGAAGAGCTCAGTCACTACGTTAAAAATATATATATTTATTTTATCCATTTGCATCCGTGATAATTTTTTCACAAACGCCCGACGTCGACAAAGGCTATGTCGTGCTTAGGGTAAAACCCACGTTTTGAACTCAATGGTGCCCTCAGATTTCTGATCCGGAGCCTTGTTGGGATTCATTCCATTTTTTCAGGAAAACTACACATGCGTGATAGTAAATATATTTAATATATTTAAAAAATTTATTCCGGGCTCACCGGGCCTTGAAATCTCACGCCGTCTTAGTGCCTGGATCCGAAAACAATCCATATAATAACTAAAAATAATACATGGATATTCAGAGTCGTTACATTCTCCCCACCTTTGGGGTTTTAGTCCCGAAAAAAGAAAAACCTACTAAAAAAGATGAGGGTACTAGGCTCGCATCTGGGTCTCCCACTCCCATTGAAGATCCCCGTGCTGCAACTGGACACACATTAGGGGAATCTATCACCCATGAAAGATCATTTCATACCGATCATCGATCTCCACCGAGTACTCTGCAAAGATAACTCCATCCTTGATGTTTAGCTCGCCCTAGTCAATAACATGCGACGGGTTGTACACACACCTTCTCAGTTATGACACGTGGAAGACGTCGTGTACCTGATCTAACTGTGGCAGTAGAAAGCAGTACGCCACCTTGCTAACTCTACACAATATCTGAAAGAGCGAATGAATCTCGAAGATGACTTACCACCCGACCAAATCTTCGTAATCCACGTTGAGGTGAGACCCTCAGAAACACATCGTCTCCCTCATCAAACTCCATAGGTCTCCGTCGTCAGTCCGCATAAGAATTCTAACAGCTCTGTGTAGTCCTCATCCACTTCTGGATGATCTGCACCTTCTCTGTAGTAGCTCTCACCAACTCTGGACCCATGAGTGGTGACTCGCCTGGATCAGTCCAACAAAGTGGTGACCTGTAGGGTCGCCCGTACAAGGTCTCGAATTGTGCCATACCAATGGTGAAATGATAACTGTTGTTGTATGCAAACTCTACCAAGGGTAGATGATCCTCCAAACTAGGACCAAAATCCAACATGTAAGCTTGCAACATGTCCTCCAAGACTTGAATGGTCTGCTCAGTTTGGGCGTTAGTCTGGGGGTGAAACGCTGTGCTCAAGCGCAATTGAGTCCCAAAGGCCTCCTGCAATCCTCTCCATAACCATGATGTAAAGTGAGCGTCACAGTCTAAAATGATAGTTGAGGGAACTCCATGGAGCCGGACAATCTCCTGCACGTTCAAGAGTTCCAAGCTCTCTACTGAACTCTGCTCTCAAATGGATAGGAAGTGAGTCGAATTGGTGAGTCGGTCTATGATCATTCAGATGACATCATGTCCCTTAGACGTATGTGGTAACCCCGTTACGAAGTCTATGGATATCCCATCACACTTTCACTCTGGAACCTCAAGGGGTTTAGTTAAACTTGTTGGAACCTGGTGTCTAACATTCACTTGCTGATAAGTGAGGCTTCGAGAAACAAACTCAGCAACACAACTCTTCATGTTTGACCACCAAAACTGACATCATAGGTCCTGATACATCTTTATCACACCTAGATGTACTGCCAAAGGGGATGTGTGAAACTCTCTCATCACCTCCTGCAACGCCAATGGTACCATCGTTTGCCCTCTGAAAAGGATAACATGCTCCCCATCTTCAGAATATCCATCAGGAGAACGTCCAGTGGATATCTGAGTACGTAAGGTCTCACAATTGGTATCTCCATGCTGGGCATCCCTGAACACTATAAAAGCGGTGGGGTAACAACCATCGACTGAAGATATGAAGCACCATCCTTGTCCACTAAGGACAACTGCAGCCAATTTCTCTGACGCCTTAGCCAGCAATTGAGAACAAGATCTCTTGCTGAGAGTGTCTGTCACCATGTTCCCATTCCCAGAAGTATAGACAATCTCAAAGTCATAGTCCTCGAGAAACTCTAGCCACATCCTCTGTCTTAAGTTAAGATCATTCTAAGAGGATATATTTGACTCTTGTGGTCAGAGTAGATGATAAACCGCTCGCTCATCAAGTACTGACACAACATCTTCAGTGTGAAGACTATCGCTGCTAACTCAAGATCGTGGGTCACATAGTTCTGCACATTTGGTCTCAACTAACGTGAACCACATGCAATCATCGTCTACCGCTGCATCAGAACACAACCAAGCTCAACCCCTGATGCATCGCAGAACACTACGTACTCGACACCATTCTCTGAAATATCAAGATGGGAGCGCTCTTCAACCTCTGCCTCAGCTGTTGAAAGCTCTGCTGACACTTTTTCGTCCACACGAAAGGCTGCCCCTTTCGGGTCAAAGTTGTCAAGGGTGCGACCACTCTAGAGAAATCGGGTACAAACCTCAGATAGTACCTACCAACCCAAGGAAACTCCGCACATCAGTAACATTCTTGGGCGGCTCCCAAGAAAGCACTTCCTCAACCTTCGCCGAGTCCACTGCCACTCCTGCCTCTGAGATGATGTGTCCCAAGAAGTGGACCTGTCGAATTCAAAATTGAAACTTCGAGAGTTTCTCATAAAGTTGGTGCTCTCGGAGTGTGTCCAAGACCATTCTTAAGTGTCTCACATGCTCCTCCTCGAATGTCGAGGACACTGGGATATCATCGATGAAGACCACTGCAAACCGGTCTAAGAAAGGATGAAAGATCCGGTTCATGAGTCCCATGAACATTTCTGGGGCGCTCGTCACGCCGATAATCCACACATAACCCCAAGCTCCTGTCTGCCTTCTTGGTGAATAACACTGGGGCTGCCCAGGGGAAACAATGAGTCTCATAAAGGCCTTCTCTTGTAAGTCCTCCAACTGCACCCTCAACTCTCGAAGCTCTGTGGGAGCCATTCGGTATGCTAGAGAAGATATCAGGGCTATCCCAGGGTGTAATTCAATGCAGAATTCTAGCTCACAACGGGGAGGTTAGTCTGACACGTCCTTAGGAAAGATGTCTATGTACTCCGCCACCACTGCAGGAACCTGATAGCCCGCAACATCCACTACTCCAAGAGTCTTCTAGACAACTAGTGAGTAATCCACTATAATCTCCTATGCTTGAGCCCGTCCTGCTCTGCCAAGGATTCCTTTCCACCAATAAAGGAAAATCTCGTCCCATCACTACAAACACACCACATACTCCGCCCAAAACAGTCAATTTGGGCCACCTCAAGGCCTTCGGGCCACCTTAAGGCCTTAGGGCCACCCCAAGGCCTTCGGGCCACATAAATGCAGGCCCCGGACACACTACAAAAAAGGAGCAGCCCCAGAAGAGGATTCAGAGCAGGTGCACTCACCAGAGCAGAGCCAAATGGATTCTCAGAATGAGAGGGTATGACTATGCCATCTGTACCAGCCTGTGCTTGCACGAGAAGCCTAGCCAGACAGTCATGCAAAGGTGGAGAGCTACTATCAGGATGCAGATGCTGGGGAGGAACATTTCCTTGTAGATAGTCTGGTTGAATTCCCTAAGACCTTCGGGTCATGTAATCTTCTAAGCCTACGGGCCATGTAATCTCTGAGCCTACGAGCCTTGTAAGGGTTCCCCCTCATCCCTTGAAAGGGGGTTATCAAAAATCAATAAAAATGAAGGCCTTCGGGCCATTCAGGCAGGTAAGACCTAATCACCGCCACAAATAGATCCCATACAAATCTCTCACATGCAAGTGCCAGATCACACTGTCGGTAAAAGTGCACAATCATTGAGTCACATCCTGTCAGAGTCTCTAAGCACAAAGGCCGAGCCAAAGGATCAACAAGAATCTCTAAGTCTCAAACCAGAGAAGTGGTAAGAAAGGAATGACTCTCACACCTGTGTGTATCGATACTGCATCTAAGGTAGAAAAGACATAGATCGTACCTCATATCATCCATGGAGCCTTGGGGTCATATACCTCCATAGCCTGTAGCTGACCTCATCCCTGACTACCGGCTCACTAAGCCTGGTGTGAACCACCTTGGGGCGGTGGTGGTAATAAGTCAAACCACCAACCACCTCCTGCTGCTCTACCAGACCCTTTGCCGCATTCTCCACCCTACAGACCACCCTGATCCTACCTCTGTCTCTACCATGGCGGTCCCTTGACCGTCTCCCGATTAACTGTACGATGAGTCAGACAATCTCATGCCAGATGTCCCCGACTGCCGTAGGAGAAACACCACCTCTCCCTCGGCTGATTCAAGCCATCCTGAGAGCCCTGCGCTGCTGATCCTGTGTTCTGGGATCGTCTCCTGAAGCGTTTGACATGGTTGGATACCTGTGACTGTCGTCGGCTAACTGCTGTCGATGTTTCAACTCCTAGGTGCCGACTACCATCACCCATTGTCAGCGCCTACTCTGCCAGGAATCTCTCCACCATTAAGGCCCGCTTAAGCACTCCAACTTTTGTGGGAATGCAGAGGGATATCACTAAATCCCTGATATCCCAGTGTAAGCCCTGCTCAAAGGTCCGTGCTCTGAAGAACGGATCCTGAACCATATCCATGAAGTATCGTGAGAGATCAGTAAACCTCGATGAGTACTCCGCCACAGTCAAACGGCCCTACTGCAGATGCAAAAGCTCATGTATGCACACTGATCACAACATGGCCAAATAAAACTCCTTGAAGAGACGCTTGAAGTCTGGCCAAGAGAGAACCGTTTCATCATGCGACTGGGTCACTAAACTCCGAAATCACCCAGCAGAGCCCTGAAGAAGAATCGTCGTAAGGACCGCCATCTGATCTGCAGACGTCCTCACAAGGCGGAAAACTCGAGTGACTGCCTCTAACCATTCCTCAGCCACCTGGGGGTCTGGATCACCTCGAAACCTGGGAGGCTGCTGCCTCTGAAACTCATGCAACATACTCAGCCCACGTACATCCTCATCTAGCACTGCTAGCGCTGGCTGCTGCTCAACGGGTGGTGGTATAACTGGTAAACCACCTAGAGGTGCTATCTCTGGTACATGCCCCTGTACTGAAACCTCGTCACTTAGCAAATCATCCTCATGATCATGCAGATGAATCCTGGCTGATTGTCTTCATAGAGGCATCTTGAAACAAACAAAATGTACCACAATCAAATAGTATATCTGGGGAGCTGACTCAAGGACATGGAAACCACAACCCATTCCTATATGATGCATGTACCAATATTTTCCCTGAAACCAATGTCTACATGCACCGAGTTGAAAGGTAGGCGATTAGAGTCTTGGTGTATGGATACTTTGGCTGCCACACCAACATTGAGGTCCCTGGCCTGGAAGACAAACTTGAAACACTTAAAACTATTACCCCAAACCAATTTCACAGACTCCGATCCTAAGGTAGAACAAACTCCTTTGATACCACTTTGTCCCGACCCGACCCACCGAGGTCCGAACCACAACTACCCTAAGCCCGCCTCCAATAGGTCAGGGGCTGACGACCAGCGCCGAGTAGGCATATCCCACACATGAGAGACATTAGTCTAATGTACCTAGACACACACACACACACACATCTCCAAGCCTATAAAATGTTGAAATGTAAAACAATTGAAAAGCCAATGCATGTATACATCTATGATCCCACAATCAGAGTGCGAATGTAAAGTACTAAAAACGAAAAAGGGATCAAATACAAGCCCAACCAAAAATTGTAGAGTCCAACCCGCTCCAAGGGCGAAGACTATGATCAAATGCAAGCACCCGAAAAACACCTCGGTCTTTCAAGCTCAAGCTAGGCTCCACCAGCTCCCTGTCCTCCCGGGACACCGTCAACAGGGTCATTGTCTGCATAAGATACGACACGTACGAGCAGAACGCATGCAGAGGCGAGTATAACAATACCCAGTAGGACACCCCAAAAACACTGAACACAAAACATAATGAATAGTTAGCTCATAACAATGACATAACAATCAATGCACAATAAGAAAACCCAGATATACTTAGGAAGGATACCGCGCCTCCAGACGATCACAACCAAACTGTCAGCCACATGATTATGCTTGAAGCAATGCTCCTTTCGGGAGAATCCACTCCACGGGCTATGCCATCATCGGAGTCACTCATCCAAGAGGTCAAGATCATTGATCCCCACCCAAGAAAGCTCACCGGTCTCAAAAGAACCCGATACTCAGATAGGGGGTCACGCCCAAGACTACCGGGGGACACCACAAACCCAATCTGGATCAAACCACTACGCAGAGGATCATATGCCAATGATACCACAAACCCTACCAATATGTCTTGCTAGATGGATGATCAACACCCTACTCAAGGAGGTCATGTTGATTCCACAAACCTCACCCAGGGTATAAAAATGATAGAGGATCACACTCCAGTTTCACAGAGGGACTCCACAAACTCTATCCGAGACTTATCCTCCAGAGGGGATCACAATCTTGAGGGGATCACAATCTTGAGATGTGGACGTAATTCCGCATTGTACCCTCGAGGGAATGGACCAAGGGAACACTCTCAAATAATGCTGGTCCAGAATGAAAAAACGAAGGGCTACAAACACCCTCAAAGGGGGTACACGATGTGTATTGGGTGTACATAATGTGTCCAGCCAACCCCTGATTTTCCCATGTGGTGTTGTCTCACATGGAATGCAAATCTCCATATACATGACGTGTAGGAATAGTACATAGTGTGTAGAGATCGCTCGACACCTTGACCGTGTCGTCTTCCCATGTCCGTGTACCACTGGTCGTGCCCGTGTACCACTGGCCGTGCCCGTGCACCACTGGCCGTGCCTGTGCACCACTGGCTTTGTCTATGTACCACTGGTCGTGCCCATGTACCAACCCGTGTACACCTGGCCGTGCCCCTGTACCGTTGGTCGTGCCCGTGTACACCTGGTTGTGCCAGCGTACACCTGGATGCGTACTCTGGCCATGTCCGTATACTTGGCCTTCTCGTGCCCGTGTATCATTTGAGATACATGCCGATTCGTCGAGCACGTCTCACACGACGTGTGACAGGGTCACATGACATGTGATATTTAACTCTCCACGGAAACCCCAACACTGTAGCCAGGGGGTACCACATGGCGTGTGATCCCAGATTACACACTGTGTAATGCAGGATTTTCTAGATCCGTTGGTTCTTCTTTCGCATCATCCACTGCATCTACAGAGCCGCCATTCTCACTAGAGAATCACCGATTAAGGGTTGTCTGACCCTTTTCATCGCCGATCACCGGGATCCGGGTTCAGATCTGCTTAGAAAACACCATGGTCGAGTCATTCGTCACCACCGCACATCAAAACTGGGAAGAATGGGAACCAAAAATCTGTTCCGATCCGCCTTCAACCATCCTCCATCGTTATCGCACCTCGATCATACCCTCGATCACGAACCACACCAGCGGTATCGATCTGTTGCGCTGAAGAATGATCGTGCAACGATCAAATTCTAGGTATTCGTCGAACCATGGGCCAATGAAATTGCCCGTGATGATCGTGCAAAGAAGTGGGGGGAGAAACCCATAAGCCATCAAATGTGAGGAATGAACCTTGGCCTTTGTTCATTCGGCCTTGATCCGTTATCGTAGAATTTATGAACGAAGAGGGATTGATAAACAACGAACAATAAAATAAACCCATCAATTTAAATCTACCGTCGATGCACAAATCAATTCTTGTTCATGGAGTTGATCCGCGTTCGACCGGGATTAAAGAACAGGATGGAAATCACAAATCAACATCCTACTTGGAGTTTGGATTGATCGCTGACAAAGAATGGTATTGTGTTGCCGTCGTTGTCGAGATCAATGAACTCCAATGGCGCAACGATCCTCGATCCCGATCTGATTCAGTGTCGTCTGCCAAGAACGCCTGCCAACGATCCTCTAGGTCTCTAGGGTTTAACGGCCAATTCAGAGACATCTCTATAATCGTATACTTATAGAAGAGCTTGGGCGTTGTGTTAAAACACATAAAATAAATAAATAAGTCTATTTATTTTATTCATTTGCGCCCGTGATAACTTTTTCACAAACGCCCGATGCCGACAAAGGTTATATCGCACCTAGGGTAGAACCCGTGTTCTAAACTCAACAGTGCCCTTGTATTTCTGATCCGGTCCCTCGTTTGAGATTTATTACACTTTTTTCAAGAAAACTGCGTGCATGTGATATTAAATATATTTCAAACATTTATTTTGGGGTCACCGGACCTCGGAATCCCACACTGTCTCAGTGCCTGACTCCAAAAATAATCCATACAATATCCAAAAACAATACATGGAAATCAGAGTCATTACCAGTCACTCCATAAGAAAAATAAACAAAGCCAAAGAAAATCCCTCACCAGAAAATAAAGAACCATCACACCGTGATGCCCCCGACTATGACATTGTTGCCCTAGAAATAAATGATATGAAAACTTAGGGAAGGGGTGAATTGTAGTTGTAAAGAAAACTAACATTTTTTATCCCACTCAAAAACTTAAGATGATCAAAAGTTATAATTTTCGATCAAACAAAATATATCAAAGTAAAAACATACATATGCAGTACGTGCATAGAGGAAAATAAAAGATTCAGAAGTTAAAAACTTAATCGTAGTAAAAACATGTAATCCAATTAGAAATTAACAGAGTAGAGTAAAAACAATTCTCATATTATTAAATGACAATCCAAATACCCTTAAAGGATATTATTTCTAAGCACTTTCAATCACAAGAGGTCTTCGCTTTTAAACCAAAGTAGCAGGTGGATCCATAGACTAGATCTAATGAATCTAAGTTCCAAACACCAGAGCTTCCTCGACTATGCTTGTTGGCAACAAGTTCTATACTAGAAACCTCTTCGATAAATTGTTAGCAACATGCAGCTCTAATCTTGAGCACCTCTACGATCCCCTCAATCGACAACAAGCCTAAGTGACCTAGAAGTTTTCCAACTCCATGGTTTGGAAGATACAGACTCCTATCCTCAGAGTCTCATCGATCACAAAGATCAGACAATGAACAATTACAAGCAGAAAGGCTAAGAGATTTTATAATGAACCCCCAAAAATAAAAGCTCTTAGAAAACATTGAAAACAAAACACAATCAAAAGTACTCCAGGCAATGAGATGATGTAGTCTTTAACACAATCATAAGAGAATCCAGTATCTTAATGTATCTTGTGTTCCTCAAAGTTTTGGTCCAATTTATAGACTTTGTTGTAAGAAACTTCAATGGTCATATTTCACAAACTTTGGGTTAAGTTGCAACAACATCGGAAGGTACACTATGGAATCACATTGGAATACGAGAGAGAATCCCCATGATCTAGGGTGAATTCCACCATGCTTCGGTGGAATTCAATATAAAATTCCGAGCCAAGGTAGTGGAAATCAAAAGAAAAGAGAGAAGAGGGAAGAAAAGAGGAGGATGCGAGTTTACCTTTAGATTTTTCATAGAAATTTCCCACAGAATCACCTTGGAATATGAGAGAGAAAGGAGGGAGTGAAAGGGTCCTCAAAGATCCATGAAAATGACCCACTTAGGTGAAGAAGGAATGAGGTCGAAGGAGGAGGCAAGGAGAAGAAATAAGGGGTGTGGGTGAAAATACCAAAGCACCCCCACTGAAAAAACAAGCATACATGATACCAGGTACTCGGTCAGGTACCACCGGGTATCCTGTGGCATCCCTAGGCCTGCGGTTCCTTTTCCTAGCTTGCTAGGTACTCAGTACAGTCCATCGGGTACCTAGTGCCACATGTAGTTTTAAATTACAGGCGATTCCACCCTTGTACTTCACCCAAACTCTTGAACCCCCAATCAAACCTCAAACCTCACCAAAAAATGACTAATAATTCATCCTTAATCACCCAAAACAAAACATGAATCCTCGAACAAAAGTTTACCCCTCAAACAGAACAAAAAATTCTAACGGACCTGTACCCAATCCATCCAAAAGTCAAGACCTAAGACTTTAAATCACTGTAGTCGGGACACATGTTACAAATATCGACTGCCGAGAAAGGGAAATATCATTTTATATCTTGAACCATCCTTCAATTCTATACAAATACAAGGAGAATTATGAATCTCCTTTAGCAACTCCTCAAGTATGAATATTATTTCTTTATGTGCAAGCATATCTAGCTCAATTAATTGAGATAAAGGAAAATATCATCCTTGAAGATATATCCATTATGAGGGAATATCCTAACGTATTACCATAAGATTTTCTTAGTCTTCCTCATGATTGAGAGGTTGAGTTCTCTATATAACTTATACCCATATCTCTGCTTATATCAAAGAGTCCTTATAGAATAGTTCCCATTGAATTAGAAGAATTGATGAAGAAAATCTAAGAGAATTTGGACAAGAGTTTCATACACCCTAGTGCTTCACTATAGGGTGTCCCAATCCTCCTTGTCAAGATGAAGGACAGGTCAATGCATCTCTGCATTGATCATCATGAGCTTAACAATATCATGATAAAGAAAAAGTAGCATTTTCCATGGATTGATGATTTGTTTAATCAATTACATGGGGCTTGGTACTTCTTAGAGGCAGATCTTTGATTTTGATATGATCAATTGAAGGTGAAAAAAGTAGATATTTCAAAAAATTGTCTTTTACATTGCATTGTACGAGGCCTTGTTGGTACGAACTTGGTGCTCGGTGCTAGACTGGAGAAATGTGAGGATTTATCACCTTGTGATGACTTGGTGAAGGATGAGAAACCACTCATGAGAATGGAAATGTCATTTGGAATGTGTGTGCGTGTGTGTAAAAACATGGGATGGGTATACCAAGTGGAAGGAAAAAATGAACAAGGTGATTTAGTTCAATTGTTTTGATTCAATTGTACTTCTTATGATAATCGATTTGATATTCTCATCCATTATTTTATATAAACTGTGAGCTAACTTGTTTCTGGTCCTAGTGGCTTGTGTAAGAAGCCTTTAGAGGATTGCATATTGGGTATGTTTACTCACCCCCTTCATATACACTTTAGTGCGTATAAAGACACTGTTTTCCATGACATATAAATGAGGAAGGTCTCATTTTTCTCTAGTGGAGCTTCTTGATGTAGTTGTATGAAGTTAGAGCTTTGGAGGTGGTCATGTCCTTAGAGTCTGGAGTGGTTCCACCTTAGCGTTGAGTCATGCTTTATTTTTAGTATCTTGTTGTTCTGGTTTTTGTTTTCGCAATTACTTTGATCATGTTGTTTTTTTTCCATCTTCCACGAAGAACCCAAGTGGTCTGTTGAAGTTGAAATTGTTGTTAATAAGTTGGGAAGATGAAAATTCAATGATTTCTAATGTGACGATTGTGAAACTGGTCAGTAGTTCAAAATACATTTATCATTGGTTCTTTGAATTGACATAATGTTTACAACAGTTAAAAAATGAAGAGGATCTGGTGGTGTTTTGGCATTTGATTAGATAATTTTATGGCAGTAAGAGTTGGCTAACTCGTCTTATTGATATTTATTAAAAAATATAGCCGACCTCACACCAACCAGGATGAGGGACCTGAAACCACTGCTGAGGTGGGTAGGTCAAACTCTAGCCAACCAACATGGTGGCGATAGAGTGCATGGCGTTCTCAAAGGCGCATGGGATCATAAGTGAGCCACCACGCGGGGCGACACGATGACAAGGGAGGATGCCAACACAGGGCAATACTAGCGAGTAATGGGAGCGGACCCCGTACTCGCAACCGACCAACTATGGAACATGTTGTATTATAAAGGAGTGCGAGGATGACTTGATATTTGATGCGGGACTCACTACTGTGCGTTATTGTTGCTCCGTTTAAAAAGACATGTAAAGAACTAACACAGTTGGATTGGATTGATCTCGACCGTCCAATCGCATGTGGCCGTTGTCTTCTTCATTGAGCTTTGTTAGAGAAATTCTATTCACCAAAATCTTCATGCAACGATGTCCGATTAATCAAGCCAAAGCTTCCGAGCATCATTTCACCATCCCGATGATTCAAATATGATCGAATCATTATGCAACTTTGTTTTCATGATATAACAAAGATCAAACCAAGGATAAAAAGTGGGAAGAAAATGTGAATTTGCAGTCACAGTGATTCTTGTAGTTGTGAAGCTGGGGCGGTGCACGTATGAGGTTGAGTCGGTGGATTTGAGTCGACGGGGGGTTATCTATAAATACCCTAAGACACTCATTTATGGTATGAGCCAGACACATATCCGAGAGAGTTTTTGAGAGCGAAATAGAGGCTTGAAGTGCTCTGTATTCATGAGGAGGTTCCATGAACTTGTGCTGAGTCTTCTGAGACCCTTGCGATTGCATGAAGGTGGCCTGTTTGCGTGAACCAGTGTCGATATCCACACTGTGTTACGCGAAAATAAAAAAGAACCTGTGTATAAAGTTATGCAAAGAACACAGAGGCATCACATACTTTGTTACGTGAAGGTGCATGTGAATCATGCACGAAATGATATCCATGCATTATGGTGTTTCACGTGAATGACTTGAGTTTGAGAGAAGAAGTTTTTGAGTTCTTATGAAGGAGATGTTACGTGAAGTACAGTGGCATCGCGCAATACAACTCGCGTGAAGGGACAATAAGGGTTTTCCGAATGATATGCATGATATATGCAATATGCATGCATGAAAATAATGTACATATAAAAAGGAATACCCATGAGGTGTTTTAATTTGTGAAGGAATTGTGAATGTACATGTGAACCAAACCACTAAAAGCTAAGTGGAATATAGACGGTGTGTGTGTTTGTATGCACATGTATTAATGCATGCATAAAGTGAGAAGACCATGCATAGTTTTATACATGCATGAAGGTTGACAAGTGAACATGCAATATAAATTGCATGATTGGTGTGCAATTTGTTTGAGACTGAAGCTAGGACAGAATTTCAATCATTGTTTCAAAAGAAATTCATATTCGAGTTTTTCAGTATTCAATGAGGCTGGGTCTTTTAGTAGAAGAAAGAATATTTTCTCGAGCATTGTTTCATGAGGCAGCTAACCATCTACAGGTGATCAGACATATTTGAGTAAGACCACCATATGTGCAAAGATTCTTGAATTGTAAACGAGCTAGTGTGATCCATCAAGTTCATGGAGGAAGATCAAGAGATCATCATATCAGTGGATCAGGTCTTCTGAAGAGGAAGAATGATCTTGTGTCTGGGGGTCTAACCAATTGCTGAATAGGATCGAGAGACTAGGGGGTCCAACCAGTCGAATGGTTGGGGTGTCTAACCTACCGAGGAAGAAGAGTTGGATTTCTGGGGGTTGTAACCATGATCAATTGGAGGATCGAACACTGGGGTGCATAACTGGTTGCGGCCTGAACCATTGTAATTGATAAAAATATTATAGTGGAGAATCCATATTGGGGATCTAACCAACATGATAAGGAGTAGGTCTTAGTACCGAACCTTGTAAAAATACTGCGTACTGTGTTTTATTTAATTTATGAATTGCATACATGATCCACTCATCTTAACAGGTGACAGAGGTTTGAGTTAAAAGGTGAAAAAGAATTTAGTAAAACAAGTCACACCTGATTCACCCCCTCTCAGTGTGACTGCACAATCCATTGGACACTTAAATTGGTATCAGAGGGAATGCCATATCTGTTTGGATCTACTTTACGTGTACAGTTGTTTATATCGAAAGTATATGAAGTGGATATTTGAGTTTGAAGAAAATTCAGAAGAGCTTCAGATGGAAAAGCCTATCTCTACTCCTGATGTTAGAAATGTTGAAGTTTCTGTCAAGACTCGGAAAAATAGGAAGAAAAGAGTGGCAAAGAAGCTGAAGAATAACTCAAAGATGAATAAAGATCAACTGCAAGATGAAGGTACTCAGAGTGGTAATTGTTTAGTTAAATCAATTGATTATAATTATGATGAATCAAGTTCAAGTTGTGATAGAGGTATGTTTAATTTTGAAATCAGAGAGCATCTGAAGAAAGTTCCCAAATAATTGGTCATATGTATGATCACAGTTTTCACGGGACTTTAGGATGAAAAATTATAGCCAGAAGAAGAGGCTAATGCAATGGAAAAAGCATTGGTTAAAAATTTTGGTGTATCCAACAATCTCACAAAACTTGTGAAGGTAAAGGAATAAACAAGCTATCTTTGCAATGAAAGATATGATGAAGCTATTGAAGAGTTGAAAAGTAATGTTTGTGAGAAATATGTTTTTGAAATGATCTTTATAGAAGTTATCCATGCACTGGAAAAGATGCATAATACATCTATGAATGTTAAATATTCTCATTTGGATATTAAAGTAGAAAGAATCAAGGATCTTGATAGTTTGTTACTGAAGGAAAATCAGATGCATGAAGATAAGAATCAGAAGATGAAGTCTCAGTGGGAAGAAAGCATGGACTCATTTGAAAATGAGAAGATTGCTTTCAACTAAAAATGTCTTGAACTAGAAGTGAAATTGAGAAATATGGAAGATACACAAGCTGAGACTTCCCAAGCTGCTGAGAAAAGAAAGACTTCCAAGGATTCATCTGATAAGAGTCCTGTTTCTAAAATGACTCAATCTAGTGGCGATAAAAGCTTTAGATTATCCAAGGATAAATCTATTACAATCTAATTGAACAAGGTAACCTTTTCTCCTGATAAATCTACGTGTACTAGTACTTTTTTGATGACTAGTGTAGATTCAACTTTAAAATATGGACAAACATGGGTGAAGAAAGATTCTCAGGAATCCATTACATCTTCAAAGATGGATGTGAAGAAGTGTGGAAATTATTGTTCCCCAAAGAAATCAAAGAAGAAGAAATGTGCCACCCAAAAGCAGAAAAATGTCAAAGATAGTCGGAATGTGTCACAGAAGAAGAAATCAAGATGAACTAACTGCATGCGCTAAATCTGGATGGGTGCATACCATACAATACATCAAAGAACCCACTGCACTATAATATGGAACTTGAGGCATATATTCAACCTCATCATCTGACTAGGTACATAAAAAAATGAACGTTTAAAATGAGCGGCTAAAGGAGTACTTATAGGCTTGGAATTTTTCATCTTGTACTTGTCAAGAACTTTCTCAATGTATTACTTCTGACTCAAATACAAGATGCCCAAATTTTAATTCCTCTGTATCTCTATGCCAAGAATTTTATTTTGTAACTCCCAAATATTTCATTTCAAATTCTGAATTCAACAAATCTTTAACTTGTTTAATATCTATATTATCCTTAACTGTAATCAACATATCATCAACATAGAGTAGCAGGTGAACAAAAGATCCATCACAACATTTCTTAAGTTAAATACAACTATCATAACTGCACCATCCAAAACCATGAAAGGTCATAAAAGAGTCAAACCTCTTATATCATTGCCTAGGTGATTTTTTAGCCCATAAAGAGATTTATTCAATGAACATACATAGTAATCCTTACTTGAAACTATAATACCCTCTGGATGCTACATATAGATATCCTCCTCAAGCTCTCTATTAAGAAAACCAATCTTCACATCCAGTTACTCTAACTCAAGATTCTATAAATCCACAATACCCAATAGAACTCGAATAGTGCTATGCTTTACAACCGGAGAGAAGATATCTGTGAATTCAACACCTATAACCTGGATGTAACCTTTAACAACTAATCATGATTTATATCTTTCTCCTCCAACTCATGAGATTCTTTCTTATTGAACACCCATTTGCAGTGGACAACTTTCTTACCCTTAGTAAATTTCCCCAATTCCCATGTAGAATTTTTCTGAAGAAACTCCATCTCTTATTGTATATCCAACATCCATCTACCAAGATCATTACAACTAACTGCATCAGAATAATTTATAAGCGCTTCATTCAAATCAAAACCTTCAGCCACATTTAATGCACAAGAAAGTAAGATATCCTTAACATACCTATGTGGAGGTATAATATTTCTTTTGGTCTCGTCTTTTATAATAGAATATTGTGAAGGTGGTGTAGAAGGAGAAGTATCACCTGAGATATCAGAGTTACCATGAGATGCAGAATTTTATGTAGAATATGACTGAAGCTCAACTTCAACATGAGTGCTAGATTTATATTATCTCAGATCATCATAAGGTGAGAGACTTAGCATGAAATTCTCATCAAATATTACATTCCTGCTAATAATAACTTTATTTCTTTCAGGACACCACAACTTATATCCTTTAACCCTGATTTATTACGAAAAAAGTTACACTTTTTGGATATGGGTTCTAATTTTCCATTATCTACATGAGTATAACCAGGTCATCCAAACATTTTCAAAATTAGAGTATGATGCAAGAGTACTAGACCATACCTCTTATGGTGTCTTCTTTCCAATAACAGTTGAGGGAGACTGATTAATTAGCAGACATGCAGCTGTAGCAACTTTAGCCCCAAATGATTTGGGTAAATGGTAGTTAGAGAGCATACATCGTACCTTCTCCATCAATGTCCTGTTCATGCGTTCTGCTATGCCTTTTTTTTGCAGAGTACCAGGGACTGCCAGTTGCATCAAAATTCATTTTTTTCTTTGTAAAATGAATTAAATTCATGAAAAAAAACTCAAGACTTTTATCGATGCGAAGACACTTTACTTTTCTCCCAGTTTTCTTTTCAATCACAATCTTCCACTATTTAAAAGTTTCAAAGATTTCATTTTTCTCCTTCAAGAAGAAAACCCACAATTTCCTAGAAAAGTCATCAACAATAGTTAACATGTATCTTGCACTGCCTTTAGAAGGAGCTCTAGCTGGACCCCAAAGATCAGAATGAATATTGTTGAGTGTCTCATTTGAATCATGAGTTCCCTATCCGAGGCTAACTCTTTTTCTTCTTCCCAAATATACACTACTCACAAAATTCCAACTTACTGACACCCTGAACATTAAGAATGCCTCTCTTTCTCAATTCAATCATTCTAATTTTACTCATATTCCTAAGTTTCATATGTCATAATTTGGAAATATCATCATTAGATAAAGGAGTAGAAACAATTGCATCACCAATAACAGTCTATCCTTGAAAAATATACAGCCTGCCAAATTTTTTATGCCCTTTCATCACAATAAGAGATCCTTTACTAACCTTTAAAACTCCACCTTCACCAGTGTACTTGTAACCATTTCTATCAAGGCTACTCAAAGAAATTAAATTTCTTTTCAGATCAGGGACATGCTTGACATCGGTAGGAGTTATTAGAATGAAATCAAACATCTTAATTTTGATGGTCCCAATTCTAGCAATCCTGTAAGGTGCATTATTTCCCATCAACACAATACATTTTTTTCACAATTTTATATGTTAAAAACCAGTTTCAATTGGGGAACATATGAAAAGTACATGATGAATTAAGAATCCAGTCATCACACAATTTGGATTCACTATTAGTAACAACAAAAATTTCCCCATCACTGTTATTATCCCCTACTGCATCGGCTTCAATAATATTTTCTGCTTTCTTTCCTTCTTGATTGATAGGTTCCTTATTATCGTTATTATTTTTCAGTGTGAAACATTCGAATTTAATATGCCCCATTTTCTTAACATAATTGTAGGTTTTATCTTTATTTCTAGATTTTGACCTGCCATTTTTAGGAAAAATTTTTCTTTCACTTGTTCTTCTTTATACAATCAATCCCTTTGCTTGGGATTCAGAACCAACCATAAGATTTTTTTTATTTAATCATTTGAAAATAAAGCCTCACAAATATCATCGAGAGTAAGTGTATCATGACTATAAAGAATTGTATCTCTAAAGGTCACATAAGAATGAGGTAAAGATTGTAACACCCTAAGATTTTGTGAAATATTTTCTTTTCAAATAAATTTAATATTTTCGATATTTTTCATTACACGCAATACTGAGTTTTCTTGCGTTACACGCAACACCAAGTTTAAACGGAACATGACATACTATTAAAACATTATTGTTTAATATGATAGTCATCACATATGTAATGGCCCGGACCTCTTCGGTCCATTACTTTGTGAAAATGTGGTGTTGGAGGTGTTCCGGGAGGTTAAGATGACTTATCCACAACACTTTGCCAAATTTCCAGTTCTGTGAACAGTGTTTCCAGTTTTATGAACAGTATCGGTAGGTGAACAGTGTTTCTATCGGTGAGGTTCAGTGAACAGTGTTTCTACCAGTGAGGTTCTATCGGTGGACTTCTAACGGTAGACTTGAACAGTGTTTCCAGAACGGTGACCTTCTAACGGTGACCTTATAACGGTAGACTTGAACAGTGTTTCCAGAACGGTAACCTTCTAACGGTGACCTTATAACGGTAGACTTGAACAGTGTTTCTAGAACGGTAACATTCTATCGGTGGACTTCTAACGGTAGACTTGAACAGTGTTTCCAGAACGGTAACCTTCTAACGGCGACTTTATAACGGTAGACTTGAACAGTGTTTTCAGAATGGTAACCTTCTATCGGGGGACTTCTAACGGTAGACTTGAACAATTTTTCCAGAACGGTGACCTTCTAACGGTGGACTTGAACAGTGTTTCCAGAACGGTGACCTTCTAATGGTGACCTTCTAATGGTGGACTTGAACAGTGTTTCCAGAACGATGATGTCTAACGGTGACCTTTTCTTTCCTTTGCCAAATTTTGAGTATGTGAACACTGTTTCCAGCTTCCTACAGTTTCGCCCCTTTGACGTTTCCTTTGACGTAAAATACATTTAAAGCCTTGTTTTAAGGACTCTTAAGGAAGATTCAAATGCCATAAATCCTATATTAATTATTCCTAAGGCCGGAATGTATTTACTTGGTCAAACCGCGTGGGTTAATGCGATCCGTTTTTAATGGAGGATTAACCGGATCTTAAACCGTCGCCCCATTAAATCTTCAAAAAGGGACGAGATATCATTCTCCCTTGTTCTTTCCCTTTGTTCTCAGCTAAGAGACGCTAGAACCGTTCAATCATTCCCGTAGGAGTTGCACAATCAATCTTTACTCCTAGGATTGGTTCTGCTCTGTTTTGGATGCAACCGAACTGTGTCGGTCAATCTTCCCAATAAGGCATGTTTTATCGTCGTTCCTTTGGGGATCATCTTATCTTGTTTCTCCCTTCCATATTATACCATGTAATTTCCAAGATTCTAATGGGTTTTTCTTGGGTTTGGTTGGTACTGTCGTACCGTGGCATCCTCCGGTGGATGCAGTTGTCGTGAGAGGAGGATTGTGACCCGTTTTGTGGATAAAGGACGTCAAGAACTCTTCGAGGTAGAGGATTCATGGCTTCTCTAATTGTATATGTGCAATCGTAGAATTAGCATGATTTAGTCCTTTGGATCACAATGAAATTGGCCTAATTAAATACTTGAACCAGATTAAAAGAACTGGTTGATCGCATGTTGTTGCTTTATACCGTGATAACGGTTTGCCTCATGTTTTTCTAGATAGAGTGATATCTATGATTTCTTTGATTTGTTGTTCGTTCATGATATAAATTGATAATGAACGTAAAGCCGAAATTAATTGTTAATTAATTGGCTAAAGATCAAGAGGCATGTAAATTAATCTGGTTATTGCTGTGTTGTAGTTGTTCTAATTTGAGGATAATCAAATTAAGGAAGTAAACATGGTTATTTAATTGTGATAGCTTACTGATTAGGTATCCCATAATTGGAACCTACGAATAACAAATCTGCTAATTCAATATGGATTAAAGAACAGATTATGTGGGAATTTCTAAAAGGGTTCTGAGTTATCCTCTTGTTTGTTAAAGGATCAAGAGACCATGGTTGTGACTGTTGTTTTCCTGCTGCTTGTGCTGTGATGTGAGCCTGGATGGCTATTGTGATATGTGGAGGCATGAAGGCCTTGTGGTTGTGGCAGCATATGACGCCTAGAGTGGCGAGATGCATCAGTTTATGCATGTGGGTGTCGGGGAGGACACCAGGGGTGATGGAATGAGATGGATGTGGTTGCTGGATGCTTGTGGATTCTTTGAATGTTTATCTGCTTTGCTTTTACCCACTGCTCAAGGCAGCTGGTCTTGCTTACCCTTCTTCCAAAGGAGGCGAAGACGCGCGGGGTATGCCACGTGCTTCCGTGTTTAGCCTCTCGAGGGAGAATGAGTTTATGCTCTTTCTATAGGCGGCAAAGACTCGACGGGTAGTATATCTACTCACCGTGTTGAGCCTCCTTTGTGTTTAGGAGCATAAGATGCTTTTCTAGAATGCCTGGGAATATGGAAAAGTAATTCTGTAATGAACGTTTGATTAAATGGTGAAAATCCACGGGGATGGAGATACTAGAATTTAAAGGTGATGTGAATATTAAAAGGAGCAGTTGATTTTGAATGTGATGCCAATTCAGTTTAATGTGGAGTTGTTCATGCTTAATTAATGTTTAAAGAATTAATTAATGTACAGTGGAACTGATAAAATGAGAATGGAGTAATCTAATAAATCTTTTCAAATGTTTGTGTGCTTATAGGATACCCAGTCTTAGAAGTAGCAGCCTGGAGTCTGAGAGACGTTAGTTGCAGTTGTATCTAAGACTATGTAATGCCCATAGTGTGGATGTCAGTTATATATATATTCTGTACTTTTTGTGTTTCTATACGCTACTCCACCCTGTCGGTAAGGGCAAATGACACCCCGGGGATTCTGAGCCCTGTGGGGTGTTTTCCCCAACATTCTGATGGGAGGTTGAATGACTGACTACCCCCCTTTGGCCCCGCTCTCTTCTCTTGGTAGATACATGTGCCAACAGGCACACCAGTTAGTTTCCCCATATATGTGTGTAGAGGGCTGTAATGACTTTTGGTTATTTCACACACATATATTCTTGATATAGTATCCTATGAACTACTATAGGTGTAACGTGTATAGGCTGTGATGGCTTGAGGATCCATACACGGTGTATGGGCTATAATGGCTTGAGATATAATACCCGATGTATGATAAACGTTATGCTGGCTGTGGTGGCTCCCAGAACTTAACTGGTTACTTTTGGTTGGGAGGATGGTGTGGTGCTTCCCCCAGGTGTCTGCGGGCAAGCCTTTGTGGTGCACAAGGTGCAGATTGTGGAGCTTATCCCAGGTGTCTGCGGGCAAGCCTTTGGAGAGAGATGCACAGGACGTATGTCGTTGGGGAAAAGCGGCAAACCAGTGGGGAAGTAGTAGCGGGGTACCCTTGATATTCTTTACTATATGCTATATTCTTGTATGCGTTACTTGGTGAGAGTAGCCATGGTGAGGTTGAGAACTTAGTATACCTGTTTAGGTGATGAGTTAGTTTCACTTGTTGTTCACTGGGCTTTAGCATGCTTTCTTTACTTTTGCACGAGAGGCTTGGGGAGGATCCTACTGAGTATACTGTTATACTCACCCTATGTATATATAAACTATTTTTCAGGTCACTTGGAGTAGGTTGGAGATCAAACTGGTTACTACTAGCTTGTGGTTAGAGGAGGAGCTGTTCGGGCTTGTGGTCGCTGTCGTTTTACTTTCTTTTGGGTACTTTTAGTTTCCCCTTTCAGTTGTAGTATTTTTGCATGACATTTCATATATGTACTTGGATTTCTTTTATATTTCAGTTCTGAGTTGGAGTTGATTGGAGTCTATTCTATCTATCTCTTCTGCATGTGTTCTCTTAGAGGGTAATGCCTCCCATTTGTGTGTTTATTATACCCTCGGTGCTAGTTGCCAACCCGGGGCCTACTGGAGGCGGGACTCGGGGGTCATTATCTCTCTTCTCACATTGCCGGCCCAGGAGGGGTACACTTTGTGGGGAGGGGGTCGTGACATAGTGGTATCAGAGGTCTGGTTGAGGGATAAGATGAAGTTTGGAGTTAGGCACAGGTAAGGATGCATGGGATGGTAGGGCAACAGTGTCATTCATGTTTAGCAAGTGGGGTAAACACTGGAGACCGGCAGAGACATAGGCGTTTAGGGCCCCCTATGATCTGTTGCACGGACCTTTAAGTTTACGATGGCTACTAAACAAAGTGATATTGGTTGCAGGGTAGAGACCTAGGAAAGGATCATGCATCATTATTCTTTGCGCCTGTGTTTGAATGGGTAGACCTTGAGATAGGTAACCTAAAATTAATAAAACAAAAAAATTAATTAATTAATGTTGAGTCTTCCATATTCCAGGCTTAGGAGCTCTAACAGTTGTTATTTTACAGGTATGACTCCAGGTCGACGTCCTCGTTAGGTTTGCGCAGAAGATGCCCAGCAGGTTGTTCCAGTAGATCGCCGCCGGGTAGAGGTTGACGACGATGACACTTGGAGGAAGACACTCCGAGAGTTTCAACGCCAGAGTCTATAGAAGTACGAGGGCTCCGTTTCAGATGCTGTCACAGAAGACTGGTTGGAGGAGGTCGAGATAGGCTTCAGTTCGATTCGTGCTCGGAAGGAACACTGGGTGTCCTTGGTTGTGACGATGCTGCGTGGAGCAGCGAGGCAGTGGTGGTTCTTGTTCCTCGGGGATCGTGAGGAGTCAGCGATCTCATGGGAGGAGTTTCGTGATAGGTTTAGAGTCGAGTTTCTTTCTTCGACTGCGAAGGCGTCCAGTCGCCAGGAGCTTCTTACCCTTCGACAGGGGAGCTCCAGTGTTCGAGAGTTTGGAATCCGTTTCAGGAACCTTCTACGATATGCTTCAGACCTGTTACTAGATGAGGAGGCCAGAGCGAGGCATTTCGAGCAGGCTTTGCATCCAGAGATCCAGCGCCAGGTCACCCCATTTATGCTAAAGACATATCTTGAGGTGCTGGCGAGGGCATAGGTTGTTGAGAGGACTTTGGCTAGGACCGGATCGTCACGAGAGGGGAATCGTCATGATCCCTCACGAAGCAAAGCTGTGGTCCGGGGATTCCGGTTTTCAGGGCAGAAGAGTTTCCGTTCACCTTGGGGTAGGTCCCATCCCTTCTCATCTCGTTTCTCCGGAGGCAGCAACTCTCAGGCCTATGCCAAGGGATCAGGCGCTTGTTTTTGTTGTGGTGGTCATGGTCATCAGCAGCGGGAGTGCCCGACTTTTCAGAGCAGTCATCGTGCACCCGGCGCTCCGCTCCAGGTTCCTCCGTTGAGGCAGTTCCAGCCGAGGCAGCAGCAGCAGGTTGCACCAGCTTTAGATCACCCGAGGGTAGATGGAGCAGGCAGAGGACAACCCCATGACGCTCCCCGTCCTCAGAGAGCAGAGCGCGACCGTGGTGGTGGTCGTCATTAGGGTCAGAGAGGCCATGGAGGAGGTCGTGGTCAACTTCATGCTCTAGCGTTGCCAGCCCCAGGCGAGCCAGATGTCGTTCGAGGTACCCTCTGCTTGTTTTCTACCTTGGTGTATGCCTTGTTTGATTCAGGAGCAACACACTCCTTCATATCACCTACCCTTGTCCATGCTTTGGGTCTTGAGGTAGAGAAGCTTCCAGTGCCCTTGGCGTTGACTACGCCAGTTGGAGGTCGAGCCGACTTGTTTGAAGTATGTAGAGACTGTGAGCTAGTGTTGGGGCAACACCGCTCTTGGGGAGATTTCCTATGTTTACGAATACAACCATATGATGTCATACTCGACATGGATTGGTTGTATTCAGTGCAGGCTATTGTGGATTGCTACAGGAAGAAGGTCATTTTCTTTGATGCAAATGGAGAGAAAGTGGTGTTTGTTGGTGAGAGAGATCCTCGGATGAGTCATAGACGAGTTCCATCCTTATCATCCATGATGGCTGGGATGATGCTGAGTTCTTTAGAGGTTCAACAGTTGGCATTTCCTAGGGTCGTAGAGGAGTACCCTGACGTCTTTCCAGAAGAGGTTGTATCCTTACCCCCTCGACGAGAGATCGAGTTTGGGATCGAGCTACAGCCAGGAGCGTCTCCTATCTCTATGTCTCCGTATAGGATGGCCCCTTCTGAGTTACGAGAGCTATGTATTCAGCTTGATGGTCTGTTGCAGTGCGGTTTTGTTCGGCCAACTGTGTCACCATGGGGAGCGCCAGTTTTGTTTGTGAAAAAGGCTGACGGCAGTTTGCGGTTGTGTGTCGATTATCGTCGATTAAACAAAGTGACAATAAAGAACCGCTATCCTCTTCCACGGATTGATGACCTATTCGATCAACTGAAGGGTGCAAGTTGGTTCTCAAAGATCGACTTGCGGTCAGGATATCATCAGATGCGTGTAAAGGATGAGGATATCCCGAAGACTGCTTTCCGTTGTCATCATGGGCATTATGAGTTTGTTGTAATGACATTCGGCGTGACGAATGCTCCAGCTGTTTTCATGGGGTTGATGAATGCTGTGTTCCGTGAATTCCTGGACAAGTTTGTTGTGGTTTTCATCGACGACATCCTTGTGTACTCCACATCTGAAGAAGAGCATGGAGAGCATCTACGAGCCGTTTTGGGAGTTCTTCGCCAACATCAGTTGTTTGGGAAGTTTTCTAAGTGTGAGTTTTGGGCTTGAGAAGTTTGTTTCTTGGGGCATGTTGTGTCCCAACATGGAGTAGTTGTGGATCCGTCGAAGATAGAAGCAATGGTGTCTTGGGCAGCTCCCATGACCGTGTCAGAGGTGCGAAGTTTCCTTGGTCTCGCAGACTATTATAGGAGGTTTGTAGCGAATTTCTCCCGAGTTGCGACTCCTCTGACAGCTTTGACCAGGAAGGATCAAACGTTCATATGGACTGATCAGTGTCAGGAAGCTTTCGAGTATCTAAAGGAGAAGTTGGTAAGTGCTCCAGTCCTTTGTCTTCCGGCGGAGGGAGTCCAGTTTGATGTTTTCTGTGATGCTTCACATCTGGGGCTAGGCTGTGCTCTCATGCAGCAGAGGTCAGTTGTTTCTTATGGGTCTCGGCAGTTGCGTCCCCATGAATGCAACTATGCCACCCATGATCTTGAGTTGACGGCCGTGGTGTTTGCTCTGAAGTTGTGGAGACATTACCTCATTGGTGAGCACTTTGTGGTTCTCACCGATCATAAGAGTTTGATGTATGTTTTCTCCCAACATGACTTGAACTTGAGGCAGCGTCGGTGGATGAAGTTCTTGCAGGAATACGACTTTGAAATATCGTGTACACCTGGAAAAGGGAATGTTGTAGCTGATGTACTAAGACGAAAGTCACGTAATGATGTTGTGCGTGAATCTGGTGATTCCTGGAGAGTGATGGAAGAACTATCAGCTTTGCATCTTGATATGAGAGAAGTTGGGGGTAAAGGTTGTCTTTTCCAGATGACGGTGCAGTCATCCCTGATGCAGAAGGTGGAAGAGTCTCAGTTGGGTGATCTAGAGGTGGAAGTTTGGAGAGACAGAGTTGTTTGTGGTGAGGCCCCTGATGGTTGGTCGGAGGATGAACAACACCGAGTGTTGTATCATGACAGGCTTTTTGTTCCCTTGGCGATGCGCAAGACGGTTCTCTGAGAGTTCCATAGTTCACCCTTGGTAGTACATCCTGGTGTGACGAAGATGTACCGATCATTGAGGAGTCAGTTTTGGTGGCCTGGGCTGAAGCGTACGGTTGCAGAGTGTGTCTCGATGTTTAGTCTGCCAGAAGGTGAAGGCCGAACACCGTGTTCCTGGTGGTCTTCTCCAGAAATTAGAGATTCCTCAGTGGAAGTGAGAGGACATCTCAATGGACTTTTTTACAGGTTTACCTCGAGCTCCGGGAGGACATGATGCTATATGGGTGGTAGTGGATCGTTTAACAAAGTCGGCCCACTTCATAGCGATCAAGGAGTCGAGTTCAGTGGAAGTTTTGTCGAGGCAGTATCTAGAGGAGGTGGTGAGACTTTATGGAGTACCTAGGATGATCATTTCTGATCGAGATCCTCGTTTTACCTCCAGGGTGTGGAGAGGTCTCCAGCATGCTTTTGGATCTCAACTGTGCCTTAGCACTGCTTTTCATCCTCAAACGGATGGTCAGACAGAGCGAACCATCCAGACTCTTGAAGACATGTTGCGCTCCTGTGTTCTTGATTTTGGAGGTTCATGGATGAAGCACTTACCCTTGGTAGAGTTCGCTTACAATAATAGTTTTCACTCTACCATCGGTATGGCGCAAGCCTTGTATGGCCGGCCATGCCGTTCTCCGTTGTGCTGGACTGGGGTCGGAGAGTCAGCAATTCTCGGACCAGAACTAGTGCAGAATACAACAGAGATGGTTCAGGTGATTCGTGAGAGGATGAAGACAGCACAGGATCGTCAGAAATCATATGCTGATCAAAGAAGGAGACCCTTAGAGTTTAATTTTGGGGATCATGTGTTTCTGAAGGTGACTCCCCGTCGTGGGCAGCGAAGGTTTGGTCGTGGAAGTAAGCTTTGTCCCCGGTTTGTTGGGCCTTTCGAGGTGTTAGCTCGTGTTGGAGCTGTGGCGTATCGAGTAGCACTTCCCCCTTAGATGACTCAGATACATGATGTTTTCCATGTATCACAGCTCTGTCGTTATCTTCATGATGAATCTCATGTTATCGATTGGGGAGAGATCGATATTGATGATGATGCAACCTTCGAGGAGCGACCTGTGGAGATCCAAGAACGCAAGGAGAAGGTGTTGCGTGGGCGTTCTATCCCCTTAGTTCGTGTCTTGTGGCGACACGGTGGCATGAAGGAGAGTACATGGGAGCGTGAGTCACAGATACGTGCTCAGTACCCAGAGTTGTTTAATGTTTAACTCCTTTCATGTAATGATGTTTTCTTTGTGGTTGGACCTTTCATGTTTTATTTATGTACTTTTCATGTGTTGTTATGTTTTAATTGTTTGGATATGGATTGTTTGTTCCCATACTCTCGGATGTCGTAGTTTTGTTCCAGCTTTCGAACAACTCATGGTGGTTTTCCCCTGAGAGGTATCTTATGGGGTGGTTGTTCGGACCCCTCTTTCCTTCTGGGTTGGTTTTTAATTCTCGAGGACGAGAATGTTTTGAGAGGTATCTAATGTAATGGCCCGGACCTCTCCGGTCCATTACTTTGTGAAAATGTGGTGTTAGAGGTGTTCCGGGAGGTCAAGGTGACTTATCCCCAACACTTTGCAAAATTTCCAGTTCTGTGAACAGTGTTTCCAGTTTTATGAACTGTATCGGTAGGTGAACAGTGTTTCTATCGGTGAGGTTCAGTGAACAGTGTTTCTATCGGTGAGGTTTTATCGGTGGACTTCTAACGGTAGACTTGAACAGTGTTTCCAGAACGGTGACCTTCTAACGGTGACCTTATAACGGTAGACTTGAACAGTGTTTCCAGAATGGTAACCTTCTAACGGTGACCTTATAACGGTAGACTTGAACAGTGTTTCCAGAACGGTAACCTTCTATCAGTGGACTTCTAACGATAGACTTGAACAATGTTTCCAGAACGGTAACCTTCTAACGGTGATCTTATAACGGTAGACTTGAGCAGTGTTTCCAGAACGGTAACCTTCTATCGGTGGACTTCTAATGCTAGACTTGAACAGTGTTTCCAGAACGGTGACCTTCTAACGGTGACCTTCTAACGTTGGACTTGAACAGTGTTTCCAGAACGGTGACCTTCTAACGGTGACCTTCTAACGATGGACTTGAACAGTGTTTCCAAAACGGTGACCTTCTAACAGTGACTTTCTAACGGTGGATTTGAACAGTGTTTCCAGAATGATGATGTCTAACGGTGACCTTCTAACGGTGACCTTCTAACGGTGGACTTGAACAGTGTTTCCAGAAAGGTGACCTTCTAACGGTGACCTTCTAACGATGGACTTGAACAGTGTTTCCAAAACGGTGACCTTCTAACAGTGACCTTCTAACGGTGGATTTGAACAGTGTTTCCAGAATGATGATGTCTAACGGTGACCTTTTCTTTCCTTTGCCAAATTTTGAGTATGTGAACAGTGTTTCCAGCTTCCTACAGTTTCGCCCCTTTGACGTTTCCTTTGACGTAAAATACATTTAAAGCCTTGTTTTAAGGACTCTTAAGGCAGATTCAAATACCATAAATCCTATATTAATTATTCCTAAGGCCGGGATGTATTTACTTGGTCAAACTGCGTGAGTTAATGCGATCCGTTTTTAATGGAGGATTAACCGGATCTTAAACCGTCGCCCCATTAAATCTTCAAAAAGGGACGAGATATCATTCTCCCTTGTTCTTTCCCTTTGTTCTCAGCTAAGAGACGCTAGAACCATTCAATCATTCCCGTAGGAGTTGCACAATCAATCTTTACTCCTAGGATTGGTTCTGCTCTGTTTTGGATGCAACCGAACTGTGTCGGTCAATCTTCCCAATAAGGTATGTTTTATCGTCGTTCCTTTGGGGATCATCTTCTCTTGTTTCTCCTTTCCATATTATACCATGTAATTTCCAAGATTCTAATGGGTTTTTCTTGGGGTTGGTTGGTACTGTCGTACCATGGCATCCTCCGGTGGATGCAGTTGTCGTGAGAGAAGGATTGTGACCCGTTGTGTGGATAAAGGACGTCAAAAACTCTTCGAGGTAGGGGATTCATGGCTTCTCTAATTGTATATGTGCAATCGTAGAATTAGCATAATTTAGTCCTTTGGATCACAATGAAATTGACATAATTAAATACTTGAACCGGAT
Organism: Viscum album; assembly: GCA_963277665.1. Classification (NCBI taxonomy): domain Eukaryota; kingdom Viridiplantae; phylum Streptophyta; class Magnoliopsida; order Santalales; family Viscaceae; genus Viscum; species Viscum album. The sequence continues at coordinate 212,708,480 of OY728123.1, forward strand.
TAAAAGAATTGGTTGATCGCATGTTGTTGCTTTATACTGTGATAACGGTTTGCCTCATGTTTTTCTAGATAGAGTGATATCTATGATTTCTTTGATTTGTTGTTCGTTCATGATATAAATTGATAATGAACGTAAAGCCGGAATTAATTGTTAATTAATTGGCTAAAGATCAAGAGGCATGTAAATTAATCTGGTTATTGCTGTGTTGTAGTTGTTCTAATTTGAGAATAATCAAATTAGGGAAGTAAGCATGGTTATTTAATTGTGATAGCTTACTGATTAGGTATTCCGTAATTAGAACCTACGAATAACAAATCTGCTAATTCAATATGGATTAAAGAACCGATTATGTGGGAATTTCTAAAAGGGTTCTGAGTTACCCTCTTGTTTGTTAAAGGGTCAAGCGACCATGGTTGTGACTGTTGTTTTCCTGCTGCTTGTGCTGTGATGTGAGCCTGGATGGCTATTGTGATATGTGGAGGCATGGAGGCCTTGTGGTTGTGGCAGCAGATGACGCCTAGAGTGGCGAGATGCATCGGTTTATGCATGTGGGTGTCGGGGAGGACACCAGGGGTGATGGAATGGGATGGATGTGGTTGCTGGATGCTTGTGGATTCTTTGAATGTTTATCTGCTTTGCTTTTCCCCACTACTCAAGGCAGCTGGTCTTGCTTACCCTTCTTCCAAAGGAGGCGAAGACGCGCGGGGTATGCCACGTGCTTCCGTGTTTAGCCTCTCGAGGGAGAATGGGTCTATGCTCTTTCTATAGGCGGCAAAGACTCGACGGGTAGTATATCTACTCACCGTGTTGAGCCTCCTTTGTGTTTAGAAGCATATGATGCTTTTCTAGAATGCCTGGGAATATGGAAAAGTAATTCTGTAATGAACGTTTGATTAAATGGTGAAAATCCACGGGGATGGAGATACTAGAATTTAAAGGTGATGTAAAGGAGCAGTTGATTTTGAATGTGATGCCAATTCAGTTTAATGTGGAATTGTTCATGCTTAATTAATGTTTAAAGAATTAATTAATGTACAGTGGAACTGATAAAATGAGAACGGAGTAATCTAATAAATCTTTTCAAATGTTTGTGTGCTTATAGGATACCTAGTCTTAGAAGTAGCAGCCTGGAGTCTGAGAGACGTTAGCTGCAGTTGTATCTAAGACTAGGTAATGCCCATAGTGTGGATGTTAGTTATATATATATTCTGTACTTTTTGTGTTTCTATACGCTACTCCACCCTGTCGGTAAGGGCAACTGACACCCCGAGGATTCTGAGCCCTGGGGGGGGGGGGTGTTTTCCCCAACATTCTGATGGGAGGTTGAATGGCTGACTACCCCCCTTTGGCCCCGCTCTCTTCTCTTGGTAGATACATGTGCCAACAGGCACACTAGTTAGTTTCCCCATATATGTGTGTAGAGGGCTGTAATGGCTTGTGGTTGTTTCACACACATATATTCTGGATATAGTATCCTATGGACTACTATAGGTGTAACGTGTATAGACTGTGATGGCTTGAGGATCCATACACGGTGTATGAGTTATAATGGCTTGAGGTATAATACCCGATGTATGATACACGTTATGCGGGCTGTGGTGGCTCTCGGAACTTAACTGGTTACTTTTGGTTGGGAGGATGGTGTGGTGCTTCGCCCAGGTGTCTGCGGGCAAGCCTTTGGAGAGAGATGCACATGACGTATGTCGTTGGGGCAAAGCGGAAAACCAGTGGGGAAGTAGTAGCGGGGTACCCTTGATATTCTTTATTATATGCTATATTCTTGTATGCGTTACTTGGTGAGAGTAGCCATGGTGAGGTTGAGAACTTAGTATACCTGTTTAGGTGATGAGTTAGTTTCACTTGTTGTTCACTGAGATTTAGCATGTTTTCTTTACTTTTGCACAAGAGGCTTGGGGAGGATCCTACTGAGTATACTGTTATACTCACCCTATGTATATATAAACTGTTTTTCAGGTCACTTGGAGCAGGTTGGAGATCAAGCTGGTTACTACTAGCTTGTGGTTAGAGGAGGAGCTGTTCGGGCTTGTGGTCGCTGCCGTTTTACTTTCTTTTGGGTACTTTTAGTTTCCCCTTTCAGTTGTAGTACTTTTGCATGACATTTCATATATGTACTTGGATTTCTTTTATATTTTAGTTCTGAGTTGGAGTTGATTGGAGTCTATTCTATCTCTCTCTTATGCATGTGTTCTCTTAGAGGGTAATGCCTCCTATTTGTGTGTTTATTATACCCTCGGTGCTAGTCGCCAACCCGGGGCCTACTGGAGGCGGGACTCGGGGGTCATTATCTCTCTTCTCACATTGACGGCCTAGGAGGGGTACAGTTTGTGGGGAGGGGGTCGTGACAACATAGCTGTTGGAATGATGGGTATGAACAAGATCAACTAAATATATCGTTTACACATGTATATAAAATGAAATCTCTGGTGACCAATTAATTAGAAGTGAAAATAAAAAAATCAATTTCTTAAAAACCATTTTTATGAACACAAACACATTTTAGCTCAATAAATTAAACAAATCATTTTTGGTGAATTATTTTAATGAAATTTATATATTACATATTCAATCAAATTTTTAACATTCATCTTATGTATTTTCTAGACAAGAGATAAGAATAAATCCAATTTTATGCTTAAAAATCATATTTTTCTAAAACGCAGTTTTGTCGTATTTTTCACTAATTTTTAAATGTTTTTTTTTCAAATTTTAAAAAATTTATTTGAAAAAATGAAATTAATTTTTGAAATCAGCATGTCAAACTTATATTAGGGTGAATTTTTGAGAATGTTTTGAGAAGATAAATTTTTTGATGAATAGTGAAAAAATAATGATTTTTATTAAACATTTTCATTTCTTTTAAAACATTAAAAAATTTATAAATTGTTTTAATATGGTTTTAAAAGTACCATTAGTTCAATTATATATCTATTAATCCAATTTAGGTAATTTGAATTAAATTCTTATTGAATTTTGTTGTAAAAACTTTTTAAACTTTAGGACATCTTCTCTTTGAAAAACCACTTTCTCATCGCATCTACAAGTTTAATTTTAAATTAAAATTTTCCACTTAAGTGAATAGTATTTGTAAAAATGGATTTCATATTTGTAATTAACATAATTTATATTTTCTAATAATGTTAACTTACTTTCTGACCATTATGAATAGTAAAATCAGTAAAAAATTAATTATTGTGATTAAGGTGAAAATAGGTTTATTGAGGGGTTAAACTAAAAAAATAAGGGGTAAAATAACCTATAAAGTTATCCAACACCCATTTTATGGCCATATTTTGACCTTATAACCTATAAGTTTTGAGAATGATCCATTTTGGAACCTTGTGGTATGAGAAAAATGTGTGGACACCTTTTTTTTTCTCCAAAAATTACAAGTGTGCCACTCACCTCACTTATAAAAGGCCACCCTTTCTCTTATCTTCTTCACACTTCCAAAACCCATTAGTTCATCCAAGACCTACCCAAATTACTTCTTTACTTCCCTCCTATCATCTTAGAAGCCTTAGTTTGGTAGGAAATCCAACCTAAGAATCCTTTTGGTGTAAACTAAAAAAAGTTGTTCAAAGAAGAGGTAATGTCCCTAACTGAGCATTTTATTTTATTTATTCCTCCACCTACTTCAATTATTATTAAACCATGCTTATATAGTAACCTCATTATCTTACATATACTGAGATTTTATTATGTTAATCATATAACCTATATCATTCTCATCATCTGTTAACCTTTAGAAACTAGGATGATAAAATTTTAGTGATATCCCTATAGATATTTCTAAGGATATGTCTAGGGATATGTTTAAGGATAAGTCTAAGGATGAGTCAAAGTGTAGGAAAATAGATTAGAATTTTGGTAAGGGATAGAGGGAGTGGTTTCCAAGCAATTACATCCCTGTATGGATACTACAAGTGGATGTGGCTCTAGCACAAATTTACCTAGGGGTAATAACTCTGAAAATGACGCATTGAGATGGACTCAATCATCTCCTGGTGAACGACTACGGGCCTTGTGCACACCTAGTTTGACACTCCTAGGGGATATGATTTGAATATTCACAAACTCTTTTTGAATCATTATGAAGGATTTGAATAATGACCACGAATGACCTAGGTTAAGCCTAAGGTATCATATATTGAAAAGAATGTGTCATGAATTAGACATCCTATAAGTGATTTTTCATGATCATGTGGTTTTCCACTATGATTAGTGTTGTTCACACTATGCTTTTTGGTTTTATTCAATGGATGGAAAAAGAAGGAATCATGTCAACACTGAATCTGATGGAAAATTTGGTGATAATGAGCAACCAAATTGGATGATTACTGGAGAGAATGATTGTAAGATCCCGTGTTTTTCTTGAGGTACATATCTCTATTTTCGGGTTAATGTTGTTGTTTTCCCTTTGTCTTAGAACCTAGGCCAGGTCGTGGGCCGGTTGGGTTGTTTTTGGGAAAGAAAGGGGAAAACAGGCTAAAATTTGGCTGCAGGCTAGGTACATGTCTTGTACTTGGACTACACATCATGTACTTCCAATACACACCGTGTACTCGGCCTTCACGATGTGTACCCTGTCTGGTTCATAAAAAAATAAAGGGGAGTACACACCGTGTACTTGATATACATGTCGTGTACCTTGCATAATGGGTTTTTTTATAAAAGAGGCAGTAGCCTTATTTTTGACGGACAAAATGTTTTTCTCTCGTTTTTGATCCCCCAAACCACCATAAACTAGTTTTTCATATATCGAAGCCATCTATACTTCGATTCGAGCGCGGTTTGTCACGTTGGAACCACATCGGTAAGTAATTGATTCCTTTTTAGTTCTTTATTCTTTGGAACAATGACTATGCTATTTGAATTTAGGTTCATATGCCCTAATATCCTATTCTTCGTCCGTTCTTCAGATTTCTTCCAAACCAGGATGAATCAGGACTTGATACTGGATGAGCTGTCTACTGACGAGGTGAGGTAGGTGGTCTATACCTTCTTTCATATTTTCTTGTACTTTTCGGTCATTTGGCCGATATGCCGCTCGTCGTACTTTCTGGCGAGGCTTCGTTTTTGAGCGAGTCGCTTTCCGTAGTTGCAGTCGGACTTAGTGAGGATGCCTGTAGGTTCCTTTTGGGTGCGTTGGCACTTGTTGCTCATTTCAGGGTCGCCTAAGGGGTGAGCCTTAATGAAATAACCTGTTTATGCCTATTTAAACCACCCAAGGGGTGTGTGCTTATGCTTGCCTAGTTAGAGGAAGTCTGTTAATGCTTTGATAGCTTGAGTAGCTTGTTTAGGCGATATACTGCCTCCTTGCTTAATGAATATCATGTTATGCCTTGTCTATTTTGATAATTTGGCATGTTAAATGGATAATATGGGTGAATATAACTATATGAAAATGATAATGGAATGTTAATGGTTTATATGGGAGGGTAGGTCTATATGCTTGTAGTTGATAAATGGTTTGCATGAGTGGGTATACTCATGGCTTGTGTAGTTTGATGTGAGTGGGTATGCTCACATGGAATGAATGTTTAATTTGAATGGTTGAATGCTTGAATGATTGGTTGATTGATTCCATGGACTGCTCTCTATGGATCTGGAACGTGGTAGTGGATGCCTTGGGTTGACTCTGCCCCTTGGGTCTTGATTCTGTGGGATGCCTCGGGCCTTACTACCCTGTGTATCTGACTTTCTTGGGTTCACATAGGACTTGCTATTTCCATGCTCCTAGGACCCCAACCAGTGCCTAACCGAGTTTCCATCAGGGATGCCCATGGGACTCGATGTGATGCCTTGGACAAGCTCCTTGGATCCGGCCCTCTGTGGTCTAGATATTTTACATGGATGTCTTGGTCTGCTGACACCTTGGATCCAGCCCTTGCGGTATACACTTCAATATATGATGTGACTGTGGGATATTTGACTTCACTATATGGCATGATCGTGAGATACTTTACTTCTCTATACAACATGGCTATGGATTTCATGATACAGATAGAGTACAACGTGGTCGTGTGACTTGCTTGTTTACTTGTTATAGCCACCTTGTTAGGATTTGACTCTCTTTTGCGGGTATCCTTGAGGGATTGTTGGTTTTACTTACTGCAGTAGACTTATTCCATGGGCATACACACTTACCTACTGGTTGTTTACACTTGCTAGCAATTTTGTAGAATTGCTGTTAGAACTGTATAGACCTGGGTGGTTGCCTACTAGGATGTTTATCTCATACCCTGTTTGGGCCTCCTCGGGGACCCAAATAGATTATATGGTTGCAGGTGATGATAGGGGAAAACGCCCTAGTACAGGTTGTTGACTATGGCTTTTTAGCAGGGGAGCATAGGACCAAGCTGAGGCTTGCGATGCTGGGATACCTTTTTGGTCTTTTGTTCTTTTTGGGATATTTATATTGTATTGTATTTCCATGTACCATTCTGGATGCTTTCTAGATAATTGTACCATATGCATCATTTTGTATATGAGACACTTTTGGTTATTGATATGTATTCCTATCTTGTCTTACTTTCAGTTGTCTGCTATTTATTTCACTTTTGCTATTTATTATATTCTTTCCTTCCACTTTGATACTCTAGTAATAAGGGCATAGTCTCCCCACTGACTCACCTAGGCCCTTGTTCTAGTCAGCAGCTTTTGGCTGGGGAGATGCACTTGAGGCCATGTGGCCAACCGGGCTCAGGGCACTGTTTTGGGTGGCATTTAGGTCCAGGATGTTACAAAGTGGTATCAGAGGATTTTTTTCTGGTTTGACTTACTATTTGGTGACATTAGTCGGGGATATGAAGGAAATGGAGTTTGGTAATAAATTGTGCTCGGGACTAGCTACCCCACGTGCAGGGAAAAGTCAAATTGCCTCGAATTGAGTTATGATCTTTTAGTTGATTTGATTTCACTGTTGCGTGACACACTTGATTTCTTATATTACTATTGATGCAATTGTGGGTTATATTTTAGTTACAACCTGATGAGATGAGGGTTTTCCATCTCATGCATCATATAGGCCCTTGTTAGAATCACATTCCATGAATTATGCCATGTCATTTAGGATGCATTAGATATTTCATGCTGTTGTGATAGTTGATGTGATAGTTGTGCCTGCTATTGTGTTAGTTGGGTGCAATAGATAAAGGTGCGATGTCATCTTTCAATCCACAAGGATCATGGACCCTTATGAATTGGGAAGTGATGCATAGGTGAAATATAAATGTTAAATGAAATTGTTACATGTATGGTTTGAACGAGATCCAAGTTTTGGGTTCATGAGGTGTTATGGACCGTCATGGATTCAGAATTGGTAACCCCTGGTGAAATTTCATGGATAACTGGATGTGAAATGGAAATGGAACTTGAAATGGTGAATAATAACGTGACCTAGAATCGAATTTTGAGTGGGCAAGAGGCATAGTTTCTAGTGGTTCGTTGGCTGTTTGTTATACAGTCTTGGCTTTAGGAGAAGGCTGTGGGTTTGACTTGGTTTCTAGGATGGTTTTGACCCTTCCTATTCTTTTGAGCTTTGTGATTTGATGTTGTTATTTCTGGAGGCGTGTGTTTGGCATTGTAGAGACATGCCGCCACGGCGACCTCCAGTGGTACTTCGTGATGGAGGCGATGACCATACTTCAGAGATGGTGGGCCACAGGCTTACCAATTGATCCTCCTATAGTGCCAGCTGTGGCACCTGAGGCTGTTTTGGACACAGGTGCTGAGGCACAATTCTGTGAGGGTTTCTTTTGGTATATGTAGACGATACACGGAGCACCACAGCTAGCCTTAACTATGGATGAGTTGACATGGGTGTTCTAGTAGTAACATCCTCCTATGTTTTCAGGGGATGGTGGACCATGGGCTACATAGCTATGGTTAGAGACTACGTTAATGATTTTTGAGCATCTGGAGACGCCTATGGAACGGAGGGTCAAGCTCGCGACTTACATGCTACATGGAGCGGCAAAGCGTTGGTGCGAAGTTTTGAATCAGGCTGATGGGCTATGGAATATGGGTTGGGATGAATTCCAAACCCACTTTTATGACTACTTTTACCCTGAGATTTTGCGAGCAGAGCGAGCTACTGAATTCTTGCATCTGGAGCAGGGCGTGATGATAGTTATGGAATACTCGGTACGCTTTATAGAGTTGCAGTGTTTTGTGCCGATATATCTTACTGATGAGTTGTCGAGGGAAAGGCACTTCAAGGAAGGTCTTAGACATGCCATCAAATATCAGGTCAACGTGTTCAGGTTGCCTTCTATCACTGAGATTGTAAATCAGGTGCTGATTACAGAGCGGAACTTGAGAGAAACTGTGGGTACATAACATGGGAGTGCTGTTTCTCACCCCAATGGGTCTACGTCTTCAGGAAGGAAGCACCGTTTTGAAGCTTTCCATGACGTGAGTGCTAGTCAGGCTGTGGGTGCATGCAACTTGGTATATTTCTATCAGTGTGGTAGGTGATGCCATGTGAAAAATCAGTGTGACCGCAACCTAGTCGAGTGCCGAGCTTATGGCAGGATGGGGCACATGCAGCAGTTTTTCAAGACCTTCCCTCCAGCTATGAGTGGTAGGGGGTTAGCTCCAACGTCAGGTTCAGCTGCAGGTTCTTCAGCTCCACATCAGGCTGGGAGATGGAGCAGTGTAGGCCAGTCAGGACAGGACAGTGGTGGTCGTGGCCATGGTAGATAGACACTGGGTTCTCAGAGACAATAGGGAAAATCAGTTTAGGGTAGCCAGACAGTGTCACAAGGTCATGGTGCAGGCCAGACATATACAGTGCAACAGACCCAACAGGAGCAGGATCCTAGACTGTCTACAGAGAGAGGTACGATCTTAGTAGCTTCTACTATTGCATATTCTCTTTTTGATATAGGTGCCTCTCAAAGTTTTATCTCTACACAAGTGGTAAAAATCCTTGGGCTTTTGGTTTTGATTTCTAAGGGTGTTTTGATGATAGAAACACCATTGGGAGTTATAACGGGTGATGTGCGCTAGTGTATGGAGTGTCCCCTTGAGGTCAGAGGGTGTCACTTCATCTGGGATCTTTATTTCCTCGAGATGATAGACTTTGACATCATTCTCGGAATGGAATAGCTAGTAGATTATCAAGCGTACGTTGACTGCTATCACCGAAGGGCGACTTTCGCATCACCAGAGGGTGCAGTGTTTATTCACAAGGGTGAATGAGATTTCCAGGTGAGCAGAGATGGACCTGAGCATTGTGGGCTTGGCGGAATGACAACCCAGAATTCTAGTTTGTTTCTAGATGATCAGGGAGTGAGTCAGGCAGACTTTCCTCCAGTGGTTGAGTGCTTCAGAGACATCTTTCTCGATTACTTTTCTGGTTTACCTCCTGAGAGAGAGGTGGAGTTATCCATCAAGCTAGTTCCAGGAGCTGCGTTGGTATCCATTCCTCCATACAAGATGGATACGACGGAGTTGCAGGAGCTCAAGAAGTAGATAGAGGATTTGGAGGCAAAGGGGTTTATCAGAACCAATACCTCTCTGTGGGGTTCGCTAGTCCTTTTTGTGAAAAAGGTCGATGAAACTCTTAGGCTATGCGTGGATTATCATAAACTGAACCAGATGACAGTTAAAAACTAATATCCTTTTTGTACAGCCTTTCGTTGAAGTTATGGGTTATACGAGTATCTGGTTATGCCGTTCGGTCTCATGAACACGCCAATAGTTTTCATGGTTCTGATGAACCAATTGTTCCATCCTTACTTGGATTCTTTTGTGGTGGTTTTCATGGACGATATCTTGATATATTCTCAAAATCGACACGACCATGCCAACCATCTTGAGATCATTTTGAATACATTGAGAGAACATTAGTTATATGCTAAGCTCACAAAGTGCCACTTTTGGATGGATCAGATTCACTTCCTGGGTCACATCATCTCAGAGACAGGAGTATCAGTGTACCCAGAGAGGGTGAGAGCTGTAGTTTCCTGGAAACAACCCAAGAATGTTTTTGATATATGAAGTTTCTTGGGGATAACTGGCTACTATAGGCATTTTATATAGGACTTATCATGCTTAGTAGCTCTGTTGACGAGCTTGACTAAAAAGGGTGTGAATTTTGTGTGGTTAGAATCTTGTGAGACAACCTTGCAGAAGATGTAAGGGAGGTTGACATCAGCACCAGTCCTGATACTTCCAGAGCAGGGAAAGAGTTACACATTTTACTGTGATGCTTCAGGTATTGGGTTGGAGGCAGCATTAATGCAGGGAGATCAAGTCGTGGCATACGGGTCTTGGAAGTTGAGGCCTCACGAGAGAAATTACCCTATGCACAATCTTGAGTTAGCTGCAGTTGTTCATGCATTATGCTGTTGGAGGCACTATTTAGTGGGAGAGTGTTTTGTGGTGTACACAAACCACAAAATCCTCTAGTATATCTTTACGCAGCATGATCTGAATTTGAGGCTGCAAAGGTGGGTGGAGTACATACAGTCCTTTGACTTCTAGCTTTCCTACATGCCTGTTAAGGGAAATGCAGTGGCTGATGCACTAAGCAGGAGGACTCTTATACAGACAGTGCAATAGTCCAGTAGCGAGTGACAACTTATGGAGTTGTTTTCTCAGATGCATCTGGAGGTGCACGACAGACAGGGTCAGAATTTACTTTCATCATTAGCTGTTACCTCTACCCAGCTAGATAGAGTTAGGATGAGGTAGCTATTGAATTCAGAAGACCTAGTTCTATGGGAAGGTGTGGCAGGTGATGAACCTCCTCCTGGTTGGATGGTAGGCGATGATGAGATCCTGCATATCCATGGACGTGTTTGGGTTCTAGTGGATATACGTGAGGAGTTGATGCAGGAGTTTCATGCTTCAGCTTGGACAGTACATCCCGGAGTTAACCAGATGTACCGTGACTTGTGACATCAGTACTAGTGGCTGAGAATGAAGAGAGAGATAGTTGGTTTTGTTACTAGGTGTTCCACCTGTCAGTAGGTGAAGACGAAACATCAGCGGCCAGTTGGGCTTTTGTAGCAGTTACCTATTCCGGACACCATGGATGATGTAAGACCAATTGTTTAGAACTAAAATTCTCAATTTAATGGTCACATAGTATTACATTTTATGTTAACCGTATATAAACATTTTATGTTAAATACACTATTCCGGACACCATGGATGATGTAAGACCAATTGTTTAGAACTAAAATTCTCAATTTAATATTTTTTGTCATGGAATTATCACTATCTCTGGTCTTGAGGGAAATTAATAAACTAATGAATTAAATATTAAGAAAACCCTCCTCCCCTCCATTATAAAAACCACTCTTCACACACTCATTTACTCACACCTCTAAAACTTAAATCCTTGTCTAAACTCTGACCAAACATCTTACCTATCCCATCCTCCACATCCAAGAGCTTCTGGTGTTATCAAAAGACCAACCCAAGGTTCCTTAAGGAGGATTCAAGAGGTAATTCCTCTCTCTCTCTTTTCCTTTAATTTCATTTCAATTTCAAGTTCTTTTATTAATATCTCCCCACCTATACTAATTCACATGGTATATTAACTCCAGTATCTTACATATATTGTAATTTTATGATACTAATGGGATAATATATCATCCAACCCCCTTCTCCTCTTCTTTTTATTTTAGAAAGGATAACGTTGTTCGTGAGGTGTTAATTTATCACCTTCAAGAACATGTTTTATTTTTTCCTTTACCACCTTAAGATATGGTCATGAAACCATTTTATGGTTTAACCAGATTATTTTATATGTATTATATCCTATTTAATTTTCTATAACTAACTTATGTACATACTACTAAATGATTAAACAAAACAAGTTCATTGTGGTCGAAAAACCGCCCGAATTAAACCAAACGATCATCATTGAATTCTTATCTAATGATTCATTCTCATGGTATATAAACAAATTATTTATAAGATAATTTCAAGTTTTTTAACATAATAAATATCATATAATTACAATTCTCTATGTTTATCCATGTTTTAAATGAAATTCCATTCATGAATACAAGTGAACCATTCAAGAAAACTATAAAAACGAACATTCTCGAACAATGAATTTAAACTCTATAACTCATCCAAAAGCCCATAAATGAAAAACCTTAATGAATATTATTAATGTATAAAAGATTTTTTAATTGTTAATTAATGAATCTAATGTGGTTATACAAGACATTAAAGTGAAGAAAGTGTTCATATATAAGGTGAGGGGAAATTCTCGAACCAAACTCTCATACTTTGGGGTTTCCCTCTTTCAACCCATTTTCAGTATGGATATTACTTAAAAATCATTTCTTCATCCTCATATTACCTATTATGGGATATATATTTTTTCTAATTGAGTTTATAACAAACCCAATTTTCTTACACAAGAACTCTTCTTACAAATAAACACCCTCTTTTTACTTCTCAAAGATTGTTTATACTTCACTCATCGTTGATTTATCTATATCAAGAATGTTATCCCATCTTTATTTTGGGAGCCAAATGTTTATGAATGTATTATTTATGATGTGAAACCCATTTCATTATATGGGTTATTTTATGTTTAATTTTGACATATGTTCTATGTGGCATGCATGATAATGTAAATGTTATGATGTGACGGGTGCACCCGAAATTATATAGCACAATATGAATGTTATGATGCGACGGGTGCACCTAGAATTATATAGCGCTCCAATGCATTGGGTAAAGTGATGAACCTCATGAGTTAAAGGTAAATGATACGTGAACATGATGGTATCTTTGTTCACAACTACAAGTGGTAGTTGACCACTAATACATGATGTTTCATTTGTATGCATTGCCATATTCAGTTACTTTATCTAATGATCCCTCTCATGATTTTGATGATGATGTTATGATTATGATCACCCAATGCCATATTGTTCTTATATATCATCTTACTGGGCTTTTATATCACCCCTTTTGGTTTTATATCCTCAGGTGAATATGTTTACTAAGGATATTTCAAGGGACAATAAGAAGCCGGTGAAGAATGAATTAAATAAAAGTTTATATTTGATGTTATAAATGTTATTTTTGGTCCTAGTTTTCCCAAGACACTAAACATATGGATCCTCATGGTGTAATACTATTATGTTATGTTTAGTTTATAATGATGTAATAGTAATATAAGAAAAGTCAGGGTCGATATAGTTGGTATCAGAGGCAAGGTTTAGTTAATTTGGGAATTAGGATTAGTAAGCCCTAGGGAAAACCTCTAGTATGAGACTAAGTATAATAAGCACACAATAAGATTTGATAAACATAGGGATACCATAAGATATTCTTTTAGTGTAAATTGAAAAAAATGAATAAGTTATTTATTCATGACTCGTTGACTTATTTTTTGTTCTAATATTTTCTATTTTTAGAAAATGGTGGGAACAACGAGAAACTAGGCCAACAACCTGTGTGAGGGCCAATGCAACGATTTCCTATATGACATCCCCAATGCCTTGGGAGGTGGAGTTCAAAACTTCATGGAAATTCTTACCCAACTGTCTCAGGTTATGAATAATAACCTGAATAATGGGGAATGTCCTCCACTCAAGAGGGAGCAGCTGACTATCGGGTGTTTTATGCGGCAACGACCGCTGATGTTTAGTGGATCTTCTGATCCACTAGTTTTGGAATAGTGGTTCAACTCAATGTAGAAGATCTTTTCTGTGCTTCACTATTCTGTGATATAAAAGGCGTCTCTGTCTGTTTATCGTCTAGATAGAGAGGCCGATCAATGGTGGTATTTGATTAAGAACACCAAGCCAAGAGACGAAATTGAAGAGATAGATTAGGAAGACTTTAAGATCATGTTTCTTAACAAGTATTTCCCATGAAATATTCATATGAATATAGAGAGAGAATCCATAGAGCTCAAGAAAAAGTAAGGAGAATCTGTCACAACCTACGAAGTGAGTTTCACAAGGCTTTAAAGGTACGCTTCGGGTTTTGTTATCAATAATGATAGAAAAATTGATAGATTATTTAGTGGATTAAAACCACACCTTTGAAATTCTCTTGCAATTCGAGACTTTGGTATTTATGAAGAAGTTGTTCGATGTGCTCTCAAAGTGGAGATGGATTTTGGAGAATGATCCCATGGATATGTTGATATAAAACGAAATATGGAGTTTCATGCCAGGGGATCTAATAATAAAGGCGGGAAGGAAACTCAATGACCCACATGCCAAAAACGTGGGAAGTTGCATAATGGGAACTGCCTCAAAGGGAAGGGTAAATGATTTAAGTGTGGGGAAGAAGTTCATCATGCTTAAGAGTGTCGAAAAGACATGATAAGGAATGAGAATGTGGTGTAAGAAAGGAGAGAACCACCCATGGTCCAATTCTACAACTATAGGGAGTAAGGTCACTATGCAAGCCAGTGCACTAAACCTCGAGTCCTCAAGGGTAATCAGTTTCAGCATCCACTAATGAAAAAGCAAAAAGGGAAGGATTATACCATCTCTACTGTAGAAGTAGAGAAAGATAATGAAGTCATACAAGGTACACTTCCTATTAACTCAAGAATGGAAAAAGTCTTATTTGATTTTGGTTCTATGCATTCCTTTATATATTTAAAGTTTTCTAGAACTATAAAATCAAAGCCCCAAAACCTTGAGGTAGATATATCTGTAAAAACACCAAGTGGTGCAATCATTGAAACCCAAGTGTTTGAATCTTCTCCTGTTGGCGTATGTGGGAAGATTCTTCTAGAAAATCTCGTAATACTTCCCTTGGTGGAATTCGACGCTATAATGGGAATGGATTTGCTCTTGTTATATAGAGCACATATCAACTGTTGGAAAAAGGAAATATCTTTTCATATTCTAAACCATCCCATGATCCTGTACAAATTCAAGGAAGATCATGAATCTCATTTGAAAAATCCTTCAATGGTGTGGGTGTTGATTCCCTATGAAGAATCATACCTCACCCAAATGGTTGAGTCAAAAGAAAGTTCCAACCTTGCAGAAATTCCCATAGTGCGGGAATATGGTGATGTATTTCCCGAAGAGTTACCTGGACTTCCCCCAGATCATGAGGTAGAGTTCTCAATAGAACTCATACCTAGAGAAACTCCTATCTCAAAGTGTCCATATAGGGTGGCTTCTATCGAACTGGAGGAGTTAAAGGAGTAGTTGCAAGAGCATTTGGTCAAAGGGTTCATACGCCCTAGTACATCACCTTGGGGTGTGCCAGTTCTCTTTGTGAAGAAGAATATGGATGGATTAATGTGGCTGTGTATTGATTATTGGGAACTCAACAAGATCACCATAAAGAACAAGTACCCTCTTCCAAGGATTGATGACTTGTTCGATCATTTAAGAGGATCTCAATACTTCTCAAAGGTGGATCTTCCTTATGGATATCATCAGCTAAAGATGACTAAGTAAGATATTCATAAGACTTCCTTCCATACAAGGTATGGTCACTATGAGTTCCTGGTGATGCCCTTCAGACTTACTAATGCCCCTAAAATCTTCAAAGATTTGATGAATAGAGTCTTTAGACATTACCTCGACAAATTTGTGGTAGTGTTTATTGATGATATTCTCATATACCCTAATAGAAAGGAGGAACATGAAGAACATCTAAGACTTGTGTTCATGACATTGAGAAAGGAGAAGTTATACGCCAAGTTCAACAAGTGTGACTTTTAGATGAAGAAAGTTACGTTCTTAGTACATGTGATCACAAGTGATGGAATTTATGTGGACCCTTCAAAAACAAAAGCGATTGAGGAATGGCCTAGACCCTCTAGTTTCATAGAAATCCGTAATTTTCTTGGATTAGATGGGTACTAATGAAGTTTTATGAGAAATTTATCACGGTTGTCAAGCCCGCTAAATAAGTTAACAAGGAATGGGGTAAAGTATGTCTGGATAGAAGAATGTGAGGAAAGATTCAAGGAGCTAAAGATAAGGCTGATCATTGCACCCGTACTCACATTACTGAAGAGTGGAGAAAGTTTTATGATATACAGTGATTCTTCAAAGAAAGTCTTAGGTTGTGTACTAATACAAGATGATAACGTGATATACTATGCCTCACGATAGTTGATCCATGAGCAGAACTACCCGACACATGATCTAGAGTTAGAAGTTGTGATTTTTTCCTTGAAAATATGGAAACACTACCTTTATGGTGAGAAGCGTGACATATATACTGATCACAAGATCCTAAAGTATATATTCACACAAAAGGAGCTCAACATGAATCAAAGGATATGGTTAGAGCTAATCAAATATTACGATTGATCTATTCACTATCATCCTGAAAAGGAGAACAAGGTAGATGATTCTCTAAGTAGAAAAGAACCCGCTACTCTATCCATGCTGTGGATTGAGAAAGACCCTATTTTCATGGATATTCAAAGGATGGATTTGGAAATCATAAGGGTAGAAAATACATCATACCTTTACTAAATAATTTCTCAACCATCTATCCAAGGGAATATTAATGTGGTACAAAGGGATGATCTGGAGTTACAAAAGAAGATGAATGCAGTAAAAAAAGGGAAGCTATATGAGTTCCATATCGACGATGATGGTGTGATTTGATTTGGAATGGGGATTTGTGCGCCTTCATCACCTGGGATAAAGAAGGAACTATTGGATAATTCACATAGATAAACATTCTCTCTCCATCCTGGGAGTACCAAGATGTACCGTGATCTCTGAGAATGCTTCTGGTGGGACAACATGAAGAAGGATATTGCTGAGTATATCTCAAGGTGCTTGATATGTCAACAAGTTAAAGTAGAGTGAAAAAAGTCCAAATGGATGATGCAACCATTGTCTATACCCACGTGGAAATGGAAAAATGTCACTATGGACTTTGTCATGGGTCTCCTGAAGATGTCCAAGGGAAATAATGCGATATGGGTTGTGGTTGACTGACTCACCAAGACTACCCACTTTATCACTATTCGGGAAGATCTCTCACTTGAACAACTTGAAAAGATATATGTGAAGGAAGTGGTGAGACTGCATGGGGTTCCAATCTCAATTTTCTCCGATCATGATCCCATGTTCACATCTAAATTATGGAGGAGTCTTCAACATGCCTTAAGTAATGGATTGAATTTCAACACGACCTATCACCCCCAAACTGATGGACAATCTGAAAGGAATATTCATACGCTCAAAGATATTCTAAGAGCCTGCTCTTTAGAATTCAAAGATGGATGGGATCAGCATCTCCCATTGGTTGAATTCTCATACAAAAATAGCTTCCACTCGAGCATTAAAATGGATCCATATGAAGCTCTGTATGGAAAGAGATGTAGAAATACAACATGTTGGGATGAATTTGGAGAAAGAAAGTTACTCAGACTCGATCTTGTACACGAGATTATAGAGAAGGTTCAAACCATCCAGAAACATATCAAAGCTACTCAGAGTCGGTAAAAGAGCTATGCTGACAACCGTCGAAGGGACTTGGAGTTTGATGTTGGAGATAAATTATTCCTTAGAATATCACCATGGAAGAGAGTTATGCATGTTGGGAATAAAGGGAAGCTAAGACTAAGGTACATTGGCCCCTTTGAGATCATTGACTGCATAGGAGTCGTGGCCTATTGGCTTTCACTTCCACCAAATATGTCCCAAGTTCATGATGTGTTTCATATCACTCCTGAGGAAGTACATACCAGATCCCTCACATGTACTAAACTCAGAGGTGGTACAACTGGAAGATGATATCTCTTATAAGGAGTAGCCAATAAAGATTCTAGACCAGAGAGATAAGGTTCTACACAACAATAAAACCCACCTTTTCAAAGTGTTGTGGATGAACCATAAGTTTGAAGAAGCAACTTGGGAACCAGAGGATGTGATGAAGGAGAAGTACCCTCACATGTTTATGTAAAATGAAATTTCAAGGGTGAAATTTCATAAGGGGGGAAGAATGTAATGACCTAACATTTATCAATGGAATTCACTTCTTATAATTACGCCTTATAGTATAATCACATTGGGAAGAACAATTAAATATCATGATACTAAATATTATGTGACCATTAAACATAATTTTTCCACTTCTGTGTTTTGAATTTCAAAAATCTGACATACACGATTGTGTTCAGGGTGATTTTTGGAGTCTAATAGAACAAACTTAATTTTTGATAAATAGTAACATACCATTATGAATAGTAATGTTACCCTTATGAATAGTGACATGCCCTTATGAATAGTAACATCACCTATGATAGT
This sequence comes from Viscum album, assembly GCA_963277665.1. Classification (NCBI taxonomy): domain Eukaryota; kingdom Viridiplantae; phylum Streptophyta; class Magnoliopsida; order Santalales; family Viscaceae; genus Viscum; species Viscum album. The sequence continues at coordinate 212,726,737 of OY728123.1, forward strand.
TTATATATATGATTTAAGTGAAAGTATGATGTGCCTATGTTTTGGAATAAGTAAATAAATGTTTTAAAAACTGCCTTTTTCAAGTAAATTGTGATTTTAATTAAAAATTAAATTAATCATATTTAGAAAATTATTTTTGAAAAATAGATTTCATTTTTGGATTTTACATGTCGAAAAATGGTTAGGGTGAATTTTTGGGATTTTTCTGAAATACTTGAATTTTTGATGAATAGTGAAATACAACAATTTACTGTATATAAACATTTTATGTTAAATAAACTATTCCTGACATCATGGATAATGTAATCAAAATTTTTTATAACTCACATGCTCAATTTACTATTTTGGGTCATGGAATTATCACTATTTCCGATCTTGAGGGAAATTAATAAACTAATGAATTAAATATTAAGAAAACCCTCCTCCCCTCCACTATAAAAACCACTCTTCACACCCTCATTTCCTCACACATCTCAAGATTCAAGACTTGTCTAAACTCTGAATTTTTTTCCCTATCCCCTCCCCCACATCCAAGAGCTTCTGGTCTCATCAAAAGACCAATCCAAGGTGCCTTAAGGAGGATTCAAGAGGAATTCCCCCTCTCTTTTCCTTTAATTTCCTTTCAATTTCAAGTTCTTTTCTTAATATCTCTTGACCTATCCTCATACACATGGTATGTTAACTCTAGTATATTACATATACTATAATGTTATGATACCAATGGGATAGTATATCATCCAACACCCTTCTCCTCTTCTTTTTATTTTAGAAAGGAAAACATTGTTTGTGAGGTGTTAATTTATCACCTTCAAGAACAACATGTTTTATTTTTTCCTTTACCACCTTCAGATCTGGTCATGAAACCATTTTTATGGTTGAAACAAATTATTTTATATGAATTATATCCTATTTAATTTTCTCTAACTAACTTATGTACATATTACTAAATGATTAAACCAAACAAGTTCGTTGTGGTCGAAAAACCGCCTGAATTAACCCAAACGATCATCATTAAATTCTAATCTAATGATTCATTCTCATGGTATATAAAAAAATTATTTATAAGATCATTTAAACTTATTTAACTTTATAAATAACATATAATTATAATTCTGGATGTTTATCCACATTTTAAATGAACTTCCATTCATGAATACAAGTGAACCGTTCAAGAAAACTATAAAAAGGAACATTCCCGAACAATGAATTTGAACTCTATAACTCATCAAAAAGCCCATAAATGAACTTAATAAAACCTTAATTAATATTATTAATGTATAAAAGGTTCTTTAATTGTTAATTAATGAATCAAATGTGGTTATACATGACATTAAAGTGAATAAATCATTTGGATACAAGGTAAGAGGAAATTCTCGAACCCAACTCTCATACTTTGGGTTTTCCCTCTTTCAACCCATTTTCAGTATGGATATTCCTTAAGAATATTTTATTCATCCTCATATTACCTATTCTGGGATATACATGTTTTCTAATTGAGTTTATTACAAACCCAATGTTCTTCCAAAAGAACTCTTCTTACAAATAAACACCCTCTTTTTTACTTCTCAAAGATTTTTTCTACTTCACTCATCGTTGATTGTTCTATGTCATGAATGTTATCCACTCTTTATTTTGGGATCCAAATTTTTATGAATGTATTATTTATGATTTGAAACCCATTTATTTCCATGGGTTATTTTATGTTTAAGTTTGACATATGTTCTATGTTGCATGCATGATAATGAAAATGTTTTGATTCGACGGGTGCACCCATAATTATATAGGGTAATATAAATGTTATGATGCGACGAGTGTGCCTGGAATTATACAACACTCCAATGCATTGGGTAAAGTTATTAACTTCACGAGTTAAAGGTAAATGATGCGTGAACATGATGCTATATTTTTTCACAACTATGAGTGGTAGTTGACCACTAAGACATGATGGTTAATTTTTATGCATTCCCACATTCCATGCATTTATCTAATGATTCCTTTCATGATTTTGATGATGATGTTATGATTATGATCACCTAATTCCATACTATTCTTATCTATCCTCTTACTGGGCTTTTAGCTCACCCATTTTTGATGTATATCCTCTAGTGATTATGTGTACTAAGGATATTTCAAGGGACAATAAGAAGTTGGAGAAGAATGAATTAAATAAAAGTTTACGTTTGATGTTGTAAATGTTATGTTTGGTCCTAGTTTTCCCAAGACACTAAACCTATGTATCCTCATTTTGTAATACTATTATGTTTTTTATCTTTATAATGATGTAATAGTAATGTAAGAAAAGGCAGGGTCACTATATTAGCTCACTATTTGGACATGCATATTATGAAAATGTACCTTATGTATGTATTCACAACTGAGACGCCCAACTATTCATGCTCGAGAATCTTAGTTAGAGTCTCAAGACCAATTACGTATGTGAAGAAATATCCACATATTTTTTCTTCATATTCAATGTAAGACATAGTTTTATCTTTAAATGTGGTCTTTACATGCAGTTGTAATGATAATAAATGTTGCTCTAGAACTGTTGGGGAGAAGGTAATCTCGAAAGGTCATTTTGTTTTTTTGGTTGATTCACTAGATTTTCTTGATTCGACCTTTCATTTCTCTACCGCTTTATCCATCTATAATATCATACCTCACTTAAAACCTTTTATCATCAACGATTACATGTTTTTCATATGATTTTTTTGTTAAATATGTACCTCATGTATCTTTATAAGATTATGCGACCATGCTATGAAAGATCCAATAACAACTTAGACCGTTGTAATATCCGAACCATCAAATGGAAGATGAAACTTAGTAGTCATCTCATAAGATACCTCAATCCACACTCTCATGTGATATTTTTGGAGGTCTTGATTGTGTATCTGGTCTCTTGGTATATCATACACTGTACCCATCACAACACAACGGTACGTGGGTGTTGAAAAATAAAAATAACATACAACTGTACCCTAAAAAATTTAGGAATATAAAGTTATCAGATGTTGTTTGATTCACATTTTGGAGAAATAGTAATGAAAAAATTGATTACCCTAGGTAAGGTATGCGGTTGGGGGGAATGACTAGCCTCAAAGCTAGTGTGATCATTTGGTTCATGTGCGGATCTTTACACCACTGCCGGTTCGCTTTGATCCTTTCTTAGATATTGGTCTGCCAAACCAGATCGTAAAATAATATCTTGTAGTGAGTCTATTTGTGTCTGTAATCGTCTCACTATATTATATGTATCTTTATGTGGTTTTATATTCTCTAAATATGTTCGAGAGACTCCAAAACCCAATCCTCTAACGTGACCATATTGTTCAGGCTACTTCAAAGCTACCGAAAGTATCTTTTCTTGTGGTACGATCGTTATTGATTCTTGTGTCTAAACCATATAAAAAATATGAACATAAATAGATATTTTTATGTAATATTATTATAAATAATAATTAATTATAATTATGTCATACTTACACATTATTCCTATACTTATTTTGTGTTTTCATCAACTAATTTACCCTCTTTATATACACGAGTCTCCTTCCGTAGCACATGATGTGGTATGGAAGTGGCTTCAAATTTTGATTCACCAATCTTTATATAAACAAAGAAAAATATGTTGTTTAATATCACATAATTAAACTTTTATTTTTGATTTAAAATACATACCGATTTATTCTCTAATGAAGTGTACCCCATCCTTCCTTTGTGATAGGGGTACATTGATTTTGATGCACGCTATTTATTTTCAACACTCTTTTTCTGTTTCCTAAATTAATTTTTTTGAATCAAGTTAGATAAAATAAATAATGTCAAATAATATATTATCGACTACAATGCACCTGAAATGATTTCTCATTGTGATTATTGATGAAAGAATTCCATGTTTCATGCTTTATAATGTGTGCATAATTAAGTGGTGGGTGGGGATTTATTTTCCCATCATCATCCCTAAGATGTAATTTCTCCAGAAGAGTCCAGAAGCCTCTATAGTATTTTCCAGCGGCCATTAAGAAAAATTTATTATGGAAATATTCTAAAATAAACGAAGTTGTCAAGGAATAATGAAAATTAAATAAACATTTCATTATATAGTTTTCCAGTAAAATAGTGAAATTATATTGTAACATTACTGTTATATCTTTCAAAATGATTTCCTTCATTACAGGTTGGATGTGAATCCATGAGTCAATATCAATCGACACATTCATGCTCATTGTGACCCCAATAAAACTAATAAACGTCAACTTTTTGGGGTCAATAGGTTGGCCACGTTGATTCCAACCAACCTCAAATTTTATTCCCTGACTTCTTGCCTTAATAATTTTATTCAAAACTGTGATGCTACGTCATTGTTGTTTTTTTCATCAACATGTTGTTGATCCCCTAATAATTCCCTAGTTTCATCATCAACAGTCTGTTCTTCCTTGGGATTGGTAACACCATCATGTTTAGAAGTCATTTTTTTCACGAGTAGTCAAATGTTTAATTTGTCTTGAATAACAACAATACAATACACTTCATGAATAAAAGTCCACAATTGCATGAATCTTGCATGAAAATTGTTACTGTCTTGAACATATATATAATACTTCAATACTACAGTACAACTAACCTTCACTACCTTTATTTAATCTGTCCTTAGATGTTGATTGCCTTCTATATCTTGATGATTTATTGGACCCCATCTTTCAAACTAGCCTTCCTCCCATAATTTTGGTTCCAAATTTCATTGATGATATACCTCCCAAATAGTTATTACTGCATTTTGTTGTTTGATATTTATTTACCATCTTTTGTGGACATCCACCCATGTTTCGTGAACAAATATAACCAAAATTCATCCCATACCATGTACTAGTGATCATTTTGTATGACTACTACTCAGAGTAGTTCAAACAATATAGAAGAGATGAGGGATGAGTCTCAATCAACAAAATGCAATAATAACTATTCGGGAGATGAAAATAAATCTTCCACTGAGGTTCAAAAATAAATTCAATGAAATTTTAATTATGGATTCTAACATATTAAATTACAAAAATGAAAGAATGACCATTCAAATCCACATGAATTCCACTCACAGTCATTTACTTCCACTCACAAACATTTATTGTTTTCCACTTCCTCTAAAATGTTTCTCTTTTTTGGAAGGGCTTAGAGGAGATACAAACTTGTTGTGGTATTGGTGTGAGGTGGATGAGAGATCTTGAAAACAGGAAATTTCTCCAAGATGCCAAGATAAATTATCCTAAAGATGAACAAAAAAAAAGGTCTAGATAGCTCTTCTCATTGTGGGAGGAATACCTTCAAGAGTTATATTGGAAACCTTTTAAATTTATCAAGGGTGAATGGGAAGAGAATCAAAAGGTGTGTTTGGTGTATTTTTTTCACAAAAGATGTGTAACATGGGTATTTTTAGGAGTCCACTCATCATAGTAGTATTCTCATCTAAGTATGCTTAACTATGGAGTTATTATAGGATCCAATGTGACCAAAATCAAAATAAAAGTAAATTTTGATGGAGTTTTTTCAAAAGTAACTGAGTGATTCATATAAGAAAATATATATTAAGAAACCAAACAAATTAATTCATTGAGTTTTGATTAATTTTTCAGTGTCATTTTTTTGTGTTCTCAAGAAGTAGTAAATGATGAGGATGAAAGGTTGAAATAATTAAAGAATGAGTTGGGAGATGTGGTATTCAAAGCCATGGAAACAACTTTGATGGAGATTAATGAATACAATCAGAGTGGGAGGTATGACATAAAGGAACTTTGGAACCACAATGATGGGAGGAAGGATAGTTGGAAAGAGGGAGTCCAATACATCATCAAGAGATGTAAAGAAATCAAGAGTCTGAGGATATATTAAATAAAGGTAGTGAAGGTTAGTTGTACCGTAGTATTAAAGTATTATATCTCTATTCAAGACAATAAAAATTTTCATGCAATATGCATTCAATTGTGGAATTTTATGCATGAAGTGTATTGTATTGTATATCAATCTTAAAAAAATAAATCCTTATTTAAACAACCTTATTTATGAAACCTGTTGTCATTTTTTATGAAAAGTTATTTATGTTGCTTCTAAATATTATGTCTTGTATGCTTCTTTCACAATAGCAGACGGAGATGTAGTTTGCAGTGGTATCATATGAAAAATAAAATCAAAATACGTCATAATAATGATATGAAAATCTTTACAACAACTTTATATACCCATTATAATATCTCAATTTAGAAATCTACCACATATTACATCCATATTATCTAGGTGTATCAATAATCATCAACTTTGGGGAAACTTTCAATTTTAATTCAGGAAAATATACCCACTCGTGCCTACCACTATTGTATAAAATTGACACTGATTACTCTTTTTTCCATATGTTTACTTGTATAGAATATTGATATTAATAAAATTATTAATATGTTCTAATCCCAATCCCAAATGAAATATAAGATACTCATAAATGAAGAATAGTAAGCTTATATGTCCTAAGACCATCAACAAGAGTATAATATATTAGGATTATACCTATCACAATAGAAGAACCATTAGAGGTCCCCAACTAACCACATCGATAGAATTGTTTCACATAAAAGAGGAAATATGGATTAAAGTGTCCTAGGAACATACAATGATGGAATCTATAACGTTCAGTGTTTTGAACCGAACAAAAAAGAGAAAGAAATTAATTTTTTTTCCATTAGCTGGGTAGGTCGGTTTTAAAACCGAGCGTCAGAACTTTTTATTTCTGATAGTTGACACTACAACGTGTCTTTTAAATAAATTTTATTAAATTAATTAGATTAAATTTTAAAATAGAAACAAATTAAATGAAGGTTAAAATCCTTATTAAAACTTTGTAATATTCTATGAAATATTTTCAGAGTTTGATGATGATTTAGCATGGGATTCCGAGACCCGTAGACTCTCAGCGTTGATAGAATAAAAATATTAAATTTATTTTATTCATATGCGTGTGTGTTTTTTTTCAAAAAATGTAATAAATCTCAAACAGTGCATCATATGAGAAATCTAAGATCACCGTTAGGTCTGGAGCGCCGAGTTTACCCTAGGAAGGGTATAACATTGATGTGCGTCGGATGTTTGGAAACCTCATATGTGATAATACCCTCTTTATTTTTAATTAATTTATTGTTCCATTTTTATATAATAAATAATTATTTTCTCACAAACGGTGCGTTGAATGAGAAATCCAAGACCACTGATAGTTCCAAGACGTGAGGTTTATCCTAGACAGGGTATAAATTTTGCGAGCATAAGATGTTTTGTCAGATCGCATCCGAAGATAATTTAATTGAGTTATAAATATTTTTGTTGGATAGTTAGAAATAATAATAATAATTTTATTATCAATATTATTATTTGTATTGAAGACAAAAAAAATGAAAAGGTACTTCCACAATTAATAAATTGTGTTGCGGTGTAAATAATAACTAGGCAATGTAATGAATGTGATATTATTAATTATTTCAATTAAATAAAAATGTGCAATCAATATTAATTTAATAACCATTATCTTTTTTTAATGGTTTTTATTTTTAAATTATTAATGGTGTCATTGATGAGTTATATTAAATAATAATAATTTTAATTATTGTAACGTCTCGATATAAACCAAGCTACAGACCATTAAGTTTTCATATCCAAATCCTTAAAGGAATCTAGGGCACGTTCCCACACACCCTGTTGTGGATCCTAGTCAACTATTTAAATTATTTAAATAATTTCTCGGATCTCATATAAAATATTACGTCATGCCCTAGCACAACGTTCGGGTTAAAAATAATTAAAAATAATTAAAATAATTTTAAATAAATTAAAATAAATGGAAAAGGAATGAAAATAAATAATAAAATTAAAAATGGGAATGAAAAGAATAGAAAAATAATTAAAAATGGGTCTAACCATTTTTATTATTATTATTTTTATTTTCCTTTCTCTCCCATTTTATTATTTTTTATTATTTTTTTTTATTTTTCCTTTTTCCCTTATTTTTTTTCTTTCTTTCCTTTACTTTTTTTCCTCTTCTCCTCTCCTTCCTCTCCCTTTGCGTCGCCCATGTAGTGCCCCCCCTTGGTGGTGCGCCTCCTCTGCTCTCCTCTCCTCCTTCGAAAGCCCGCTGCGACTCTATTTCTCATCCATTTTCTCCAGAGTCAGTTGTGTAGTAAAGATCTTAGTAAGGCTAACCTCACGCACCAAGAATCGTACGATCTCCTTCTCTATCCGTCGCGCGATCTGTTGCAGGAGGTTTTTACCTGAAATCAGGGATTTTCTAAAATTGTCTAATTTATTCTGTTTTAGGTCAAATCAAAGATTATCATGGAGCATAGGATCCTCTATGAGTATAAGTTAGGGTGTCTACTCTTTTTCCTTTCGTTTCGTTGCATCATTTAAATCGCACGTTGTGCCGCTCGTTGGTGCTTATCAGTGAGGTCTAATTTTTACCCTTTCCAAATTAAATAAACTCTTTTACTGAACCTTCACACCTTTGTATGAGACATTTTAACCCATTTAAATTATTGAAACATTCTTGGATACCCCTTTGGGTGTGTCGACGTTCTTAGGCTATTTTCCATTAGCCCCGAATTAATTAAATTAATTAATTGCACATGTTGCGTGATCTCTTTTGTTGAGTTTTAATTAAATAAATTATTTTGGGTAATTTTGAACAATGATATTTTGTTGTGTTGGTTAATTATTTCCTAATGAATTTCTTCTTTTTTCAATTATTATCTTGTTGTACCTTTATAAATTAATGTGTGTTTTTATTGCTTTTGCTAATAAATTGCTTTGGCTATAGCTGCTCAGTTTAAATGATCATTTGTTGTGGTAGAGTTACCTATACTATTTAGTTACAATTATAAATGCAATTTTGTGATACCTGTTCTGTGAAATCTAATTAAATTTAGGGCGGTGAGAGAACGAGGTTCCATATTAAGGACTCATGCTTGAACTCTTTGTTCCTAACTGGTTACCTTTATGCGCTGGTGGGGGCGATGTATTAGGCTTTTCCAGAAAAGTACTTCCCTGGTCCTTCTATATACTTTTGGGTGACACCAGTTCCCGAAGGGATCATTGAGGATGGGGATACACCAAGCCTCAGGGGATACTCGGCCCCTCTAGTGTGAGATCGGGACAGACTCATGGTAAAACCATGCCTTGAGTGATACTTGATATTTTGACAAATTGACTTGGAAGAGCTCAGTGGTATTGGGTAATTGAAGGATGTGTTGTAGTGATACCCTCAGGATGGGCTCAGACTCCAACTCTAAACTTGAACCTCATCCTAATGAAATTTCATGGAAAATTTTATTTGTTGAAGCTTTAGTTTTCCTTGTAAATTGTGATAATTTTATGGTACTTTGACACACTTTATTGACAAATGAATTAAAACCAAGCCAAAGCACAAGCTTGGGGTATATTTCCTTTTGTCTGCCTTCTATTTCCTAGTCTTTTTATATACATATATACACCTCCTGCTTTATTACTGGTAACTTCTTCAGATTTTCATCTTAGGTCGAAGAAGGTGGTATGGGACGAGTGACGTTGGGAACCCGGACCAAGTTACATTTATTTTATTCTGGTTATTTAATTTCTTTCATTTATTATATATTTATATATATGGAACACTGATATTGTTTACAACACGAAATGGAAAGTTTTAGACACCGTGGGTGCCAACCTACTGGGATTTTATCTCACTCCCTACTCGGCCACCGTTTGGTACCTGAGTAGATTTTATGCTCGCATGTATGGATAATGGGAAGCATGCCGTTTCTGGTGCTTAAGTATTGCTTGCTACTTAGGATGGAGATCGGGGCAGAGGATCAGGCCTTTTCTTGAGATGAATTTGTTTCCTTTACATCGTTTCCATTTTAGTTTAATTGTATGGTTGTATTTCCTTTTACCATACTTTTACATTAGCACCAAAATCATATCATGACATCATTGTATACCTAGTTTCATTTATAAGTTTCCACCTTTATAAATTATTTAGTTGCTTATGATATAGTTTTCTTGTTTATACGCTTTTTCTATTTGTTATAAATTGTTGTTTCTTCTACTGTGTATTACCTATTACCTATGAGGGCATAGTCTCCCCCATAGACATGTTAAAAAGGCCCACACTTCTAGTCAGTATCCTCTGAAGTTCGGGGAGATGCACTTGAGGTCATGTGACCCACCGGTCCGGCCATTGTCTTAGAGGTAAGCCAGGTTGGGATATTAAAAAGTGGTATAAGAGGTGGTATTTTTCTTTGTCTTACTATTTTGGGTTGGTCGAAAGAAGACTAGGAATATGTTGGTTCTTGGTTAATAGTCATGCCTTGGACTGATCACCCCACATACAAGAAATGACCAAGTGGTCAGGGATGGGAATTGATGTTCATGCTTTTTGATATTATAGTTGATATGATTTCACCTCGAGTGATTGGTGTAATTTCCTCTTATTATGATTTATGAACCTTATAGTATTTTACCCTTGTCCCGTTAAGTTAAGGATGAAGCATTTGATGCATCATAATAGGCACATAAGAATTCACATGCCATGCATAGTTCCATGCCATGCAGTTTAATTTTAGGATTCCTTTTGATTCAAATTGTGTGCCTTGAATGTATTTCATGTCTTGTAATTATTTAGCATGCCTTTTTAGATGCCATGTTTTGGTGATATATTTAACATGCTATCTTGTTTCCATGATTCCTGTTTAATACCATGTTTTCCTTGTATCATGCTTTTGTTCCTATTAGCATATCTCTGTGATTAAAATTTTATGATTATGTGATTGCAACAAGTCTCTCTCTGTTAGCTTCTTGTAGTGATCTGTTATCTTGTTTTTTATGTAATTGGTTTCTTTTCTAAAATTTATTGGTTTCCTTTGAAGGGAATCCAAATTCCAAAAACTATAAAGTGTATAGCCGCTTTATAGGTTGATAGACACCCATATATCTAGGATGATATGTGTTTGAGCATATTATAATTTCAAATGAATTGGTTAACTACCTAAAGGCACAACTATGACTGAGTAGTCTAGTTGGTGCATGTTCCTTATGAGATAACCCGATATGGGTGTTGTGACTCTTAATAAATAAAAAAATATTTTTTTGGGTTGCATTCTAATGAACCCAGGTCAGCTTAGTGGGACCCTTATAGGTCTCATTATCTTCTTAAAAGGAATTTATGTGATAGATTTCCTAATTAAGGATGGGATTTCAATTAATGTAAAATGTTTTAAAATGGAGTTTTATAAAACTTTTCTGTTTTTCCCTTGAGGTGTTGGTTAAGTTCAAGTACCTTGTATTTTGTTTTGAAAAATGGTACTTGATGTTTTGATTAAATCTTTTTATTATTAAAGATTAAATGTGATTAAATATAAAGGGCTTGGATATGGAACCTTTAGCGATTTCCTCTATTTAAGATCCTGGTATAAGGGTAGTTTGAGTTTCTCCTTGAGTTGCTTTGGAAAAGAACCATTCACGTGTTATTGTCCCTAGTCGAACCCCCTTTCTTTCTAAATGCCCCCCTTGTTCAGATGAGTGGTCATGGTATCCTTGAATTTTGTTTCAGATTGAGTATCAAGTAATGTTCTTTTTTAGCAGGTTAGACATGCCTCAGGCATGGTCAATCGCTTCATAGGTCATTTGAACCTCACTTCTCCACATTGATAGATGACTGGTACGTCGTCCTCCGAGTTAAAATTCATCTTGCTCCTTTATCACCTCGGGGTAGTATGTGTTCACGTACGTAGTGCCGTCAAGTGATTAATGTTGTTAGGAACTGGATGAGTTTAATGTAATCATTAAGTCTTCCACTGTTAAATATGTTTTGGGTCATCTCCGTAGTAAAATGACTTCTATGTTAAAGGAATCAAGTTTGTCCCAATGCTTGGGATGACTTCCAGAGACTCGGGTGTTTTGACACGCCAGTCAGTTTGGTTGGATTTTCATGCCTTTTTTTAAAATGTTTTCCTTATGGTAATCTTCCAATCCTCTTAGTGTACTCTTCCTTAAGTGACGATCATGTCCCCTATCTTACCTTCGTCCTTGATACACTAAGAGAACATCAATATTATTCCACGCTAAATCCTTAAAAGTTATTGGGCTTATTTAGGGTGGTTTTCTCAACATTACACACTGACGTGTGGTTCTTATTGAGGCATTGGTTAGCCTTGAGGGACCCTTAGATACCCATGTAGGAATGCCTTGAACAAACTCTTATACACATACCGTTTCTTCTAACTTGACCTCCAGGTCGATGCTGCTCGGGGCTCGATCAATGTTTTGATATGGGAATCTTGTCCTTGTACTAACATCTCACTCGTAAATATGAAGTATGGATTACCTTGCGTTAGTTACTTTCACTCCTGTTGTTCCAATCTGTGGTTACCCAAATTTGTTATCGGACTCGGTGATGCCTAAATCAAGGAATGTCATCGGAAGTTAGGTATGAATTTCTATGGACGTGTTTGAGGTAAATGCAAGATATATTGGAAGAAGGCATTGCAGTTCAGTTCATAAAATACTGGTCGTCTCAGCCGAGCATCTTCTTAAATGATCATCCAGAGTGGCTTGACTATTTATCTCTCTTGTTCAATGAAGCGGTCATTGAAGGACCTTTTTTTGGCATGTCTTCAGGTGAGATGAGTGCGGTTTGGGTCATCTAGGGTTTTTCATGAAAAGATGGCTTAACTTGGTCTTTTAGGTCAATGGTAATTGACCGTTTTATCCGTTTTAGAAATCACGCGAGAAGCATCGCTAGAACAATTAAGGGTGTGTCCTGTAGGGAATTTCGATAGTGGAAGGTGCCGCAACTCATAATTTTCCCCTTTCTAACATTAAATTCTAAGGTGGGAAGTAAGTTTGACCAGATGTTTAATGAGACAATGTCATGGTCGTGTCTCTAGAAAAAAAGGTCTTGGATAAATATTGTCTTGGTGTTTTAGTTGGAAAATGAGCACTGACTCATATCTTAATTGATTTTGTTCTGTTTGCCTAACCAATTCTTAAACGTACATTGGGCATTTAGAGATGCAACACAACCTTTTGTACGAGACTTAACAACCCTTGTGTATCAGATGGAGGTTATGTTGTTCCTGAAGGCTTCTCAGGGATGAGTAGTTCTAAGGTGGGAAGGTTGTAATGTTCCGTGTTTTGAACCGAATGAAAAAGCGAAAGAAATTAATTTTTTTTCCATTAGCTGGGCAGGTAGGTTTTAAAACTGAGCGTCTGAACTTTTTATTTCCAATAGTTGACACTGCAATGTGTCTTTTAAATAAATTTTATTAAATTAATTAGATTAAAAATTTAAATAGAACCAAATTAAATGAAGGGTAAAGGCCTTATTAAAACTTTGGAATATTATATGAAATATTTTTAGAGTTTTATAATGAGTCAACATGGGATTCCGAGACCCGTAGACTCTCGGCATTGATAGAATAAAAGTATTAAATTTATTTTATTCATATGTGTGCGTGTTTTTTTTCAAAAAAAATGAAATAAATCTTAAACGGTGCATTGTATGATAAATATGAGACCACTTTTAGGTCTGGAACACCAGGTTTACCCTAGGAAGGGTATAACTTTGATGCGCGTTGGGTGTTTGTAAACCTCACATGTGATAATACCCTCTTTATTTTTAATTAATTTATTATTCCATTTTTTATATAATAAATAATTATTTTCTCAAAAACGGTTCATCAAATGAGAAATATGAGACCACCAATAGTTTTGGCACGCGGGGTTTACCCTAGGCATGGTATAACTTTTCCGAGCATCAGACATTTTGTCACATCGCATCCGAAGATAATTTAATTAGGTTATAAATATTTTTGTTGGACAGTTATAAATAATAATAATAATTTTATTATTAATATTATTATTTGTGTTGAAGTCAAAAAAAATGAAAAGATACTTCCACAATTAATAAATTGTGTCGCAGTGTAAATAATAACCGAGTAATCTAATGAATGTGATATTATTAATTGTTTCAATTAAATAAAAATGCGCAATCAATATTAATTTAATAACCGTCATATTTTTTTAATGGTTTTTGTTTTTAAATTATTAATGATGCCATTGATGAGTTATATTAATTAATAATAATTTTAATTATTATAACGTCTTGACATAAACCAAGGTATGAACCATTAAGTTTTCATGTCCAAATCCTTAAAGGAAACTAGGGCACGTGCCTACGCACCCTGTTCCGGATCTCGAGAAGCTATTTAAATTATTTAAATAATTGATTGGGTCTTATGTAAAATATTACATTGTGCCCTAGCGCAACTTTCAAGTTAAAAATAATTAAAAAGTATTAAAGTAATTTTAAATAAATTAAAATAGATGGTAAAAGAATGAAAATAAATAATAAAATTAAAAGTAGGAATGAGAAGAATAGAAAAATAATTAAAAATGGGTCTAACCATTTTTATTTTTATTATTTTTATTCTTATTTATCTCCCTTTTTATTTTTATTTTATTTTATTTTTCCTTTTTTCCTTATTTATTTTTTTCTTTCTTTCCTTTCCTTTTCCTTTCTTTTTTTTCCTCTCCTCCTCTCCTCCCTCTCCCTGTGCATCGCCCATGTAGCGCCCCCTTGCTAGTGCGCCTCCTCTCCTCTCCTCTCATCCTTCAGAAGTCAACTGTGACTCCATTTCTCATCTATTTTCTTCACCGTAAGTTGCGTAGTAAATATCTAGGTAAGGCTAACCTCACACAATAAGAATCATACAATCTTCTTCTTTATCCGTCGTGTGATTTGTCATGGATGATTTTAACCTGAAATTGGGGCTTTTATAAAATCATCTGATTTCTTCCGTTTTAGGTCAAATCAAAGATCATCGTGGAGCGTAGGATACTCTACGATTATAAGGTAGGGAGTATACTCTCTTTATCTTTATTTCGTTGCGTCATTTAAATCACATTTTGTGCTTCTCATTGGTGCCTACCAACAAGTTCTAATTTTTACCCTTTCTAAATTAAATAAACTGTTTTTCTGAATCTTCGCACCTTTGTGTGAGACATTTTAACCCATTTAAATTATTTTAACATCGTTGGATACCTCTTTGGGTGTACTGACATTCTTGGACTATTTTTTGTTAGCCCTAAATTAATTAAATTAATTAATTGCACATGTTGTGTGATCTCTTCTGTTGAGTTTTAATTAAATAAATTATTTTGGGTAATTATGAACAATGATCTTTGGTTGTGTTGGTTAATTATTGCCTAATGAATTTATTCTTTGTTCAATTATTATCTTGTTGTGCCTTTATAAATTAATATGTTCGTTTTTATTTCTTTCACTGATAAATTGCTTTGGCTATAACTGCTCGGTTTAAATGATCATTTGTTGTGGTAGAGTTACCTATACTATTTAGTTGCAATTATAAATGCAACTATGTGATAAATGTTATGTGACATCTAATTAAATTCAGGGCCGTGAGAGAATGAGGTTTCATATTAAGGAATCACGCTTGAACTCTTCGTTCCTGACTGGTTACCTTTATACGCCAGTGGGGGCGATCCAAACAAGCACTTCCCCAGGCCTTTTATATACTTTTGGGTGACATCAGTTCCTGAAGGGATCATCGAGGACAGACCATTGGAAAGTGGCTACGCCAAGCCTCAAGTGACACTCGACCCCTTCAGTGCGAGATTGGCATAGATTCATGGTAATTGAGGGATGTGTTGTAGCGATACCCTCAGGACGGGCTCAGACTCCAATTCTAAACTTGAACCTCATCATAATGAAATTTCTTGAAAAACTTTATTTGTTGCAGATTTAGTTTTCCTTGTGAATTGTGACACTTTTCTGGTACTTTGACACACCTTGTTGACACATGAATTAAACCCAATACAAATGACAAACTTGGGGTATGGTTCCTTTTTTCTTCGTTCTATTTTCTAGTCTTTTTATATACAAATATACACCTCCTACTTTATTACAAGTAACTTCTTCTGATTTCCAGCTTAGGCTAAAGTAAGTGGTATGGGAAGGGTGGCGTTGGGAACCCGGAGCAAGTTACATTTATTTTATTTTGGTTATTTAATTTATTCCATTTATTATATATATATATATATGGAACACTGATATTGTTTAGAACACGAAATGGAATGGTTTAGACACTGTGGGTGTTAGTCTACTAGGATTTTATCTCACTCCCTAATCAGGCACCATTTGGTACCCAATTAGACTTTATGCCCACACGTATGGATAATGGGAATCATGCCTCTTCCGGTGCTTGTGTGTCGCTTGCTACTTAGGATAGAGATTGGGGCAGAGGATTGAGCCTTTTCTCGTGATGCAATTGTTGCTTTTGCATCGTTTCCCTTTTAGTTTAATTGCATGCTTGTATTTCCATTTATCGTACTTTTACATTAGCACAGACATCATAACATGACATCATTGTATACCTGGTTTCATTTACCAGCTTCCGCCTTTATAATTTATTTAGTTGCTTCTACTGCAGTTTTCTTTTTCATACGCTTCTGCTATTTGTTATAAATTGTTGTTTCTTCCGCTGTGTATTACCTATTACATATGAGGGAATATTCTCCCCCAAAGACATGTTAAAAAGGCCCTCGTTGCTAGTCGGAAGCCTCTAGCGTTTAGGGATATGTGCTTTAGGTAATGTGACCCACCAGTCCGACCACTATCTTAGAGGTGAGCCGGGTCGAGACACTACAGAATCACTCAAAAAGTCTCCTCAATTGAAGGGTAATCGGAATACCTCCACTCTAATAGTCTTGAAGAAATAAATCTCACCCCACCTACATTAAACATCACTTTTTTCTACTCAAGGATTCCTCACCTTCCAATTTTGGATATTTTTTTTAATCCACCATAAGATCCTTCTAACAACATATATCCCTTTAAAGGGTGAATTTTTCAACTTATTCTAAGTATTGATCTAGATTTTTTTACTCTTACAAATGAAATGAATCTATTAAATGCAATACTAAATTTATTATTATGATATATTACCATAAAATGTTAGAGGAACCATATATACTATATGTTCCCGTCATTGAAAATTATACCACAAATCTTGAAGTTGATCTATAATTACCTTCAGGACACAAGGATCAATATAAGTTCTAGCATATAGAGGATGTTCATTGGCTCCTTCATATGGAGATCTAGGGGTCATAGTGGTGATATATTCTATATTAATGTAGAGATTCACATAATTTCCCCTTCCAAAAAACAATAATCTTTTAGAAATAGGCAGAAAACAATCTATATTAAATGTGAACCCCCTGCCCCTATCTCTCATTCATTTTCTTTTTAATAAGTCTTTTTATACTTTATATATAATTTAAAAGATGTTAGAAGCATTATTTTAAATATAAGTATGAAATAAGTAGCTAATAATATTGATAACTAGGGTTACTAAATAAAATCAATCAATTAATAAGTTATGTAAACCTAATCGTCACTAATAAGTAAATAAGAATGAACTATTTATTTATTATTCATGTTTCTATTAATATAAATTTATAATTGATTCTATAAAAAAATTAAACAAAGACACATAAGAAAATGAAATTTCATATATTCTTATCGATTCCTAACTATCAACTCCTAAATAAGAGGCATGAGACTCAAGAAGATAATTCAAGGGAAAAATAAACAAAAAACAACATAGACTTCATATGGTAAAATAAATATCCAACATAATTATACTCTCCAGAAATATTTATGGATGACTTCTTATGTCTGGAAAGTTTTTTCTTTTGGATATAATCAATACCAATATCCTTAGTTTCACTTTGATTCCATTTTGTAACATTTTTGACCTAGTATACCCAAATAGTTCCCAATTAAGGTCAGCACATCACCTCATACATACTTCTCAATCACTTTAGTCATGTGTCAATGATAAGGGATATAGATAACATGTTTAAGAAATGGGTCAACCTATTCAATGTTTAACTAAACTCAATTTGATCATGCTATAAAGCCATAATTACCATTGTAGTAGCGTGCGATGCAAAGTCTATTTTATTTATGCATATAGGCCCATACACATTTGTTGACTAATCTTACCATATGAAAACATCCTTCTCTTTCTTCGAAACTATTTTCTATGGATGAAAAAGATGAAATAGAACCAATCATTGTATTTCAGTGGCGAGGAGATGAGATGTAGGGTTCTTCATGGTTAAGAACAATGCAAAAATGCAAAACACGAAACCCAAAAAATCAAACAATGATAGAGGAAAAGTAGAAAATAACATACATTGGATTCTAGACTTTATTAATCCAAGGGAACGTAGAGGAGTTGCACCAACAACATAGGAGTTCCGTGAGAGCATGAGAATCGCGAGTGACTGAGTCGTGGTTAGGGTTCTTTTAAATAGACCAGGGACACTTTTAACAACGCTTTCATAAAAGTATTGATAAAGATCTATTTTATCAACACTAAATTGATAAGTGATGATAAAAGAGATATTTATCATCACTCTTTTATCACTGATAAAAGACATATTTATCAGCGCTAACATTTTAGCATTGATAAATATTTCTTTTAACAACACTCTTTTAGCGTTAATAAAGATCGATCTTTATCAGCACTAAAACAACGTTGATAAATGTTTCTTTTATTAGTGCTAAAACTTTAGCACTGGTAAAGGATTTATTATTATAATTATTTAAATAAATTTATTATAATTTTACAATTATTTAAATATATATAATTATTTATTTATAATTATATAAATACTTATTTAAAAAATAATACTTATTTATTTATTATAATTATAAATATATAAATTTAAAAATATAGTAAATATATATTTATAGATATATTTATTTACAAATATTTATTTAAAAATATATTTTAACATTATAAGTGGATATATAATCTTAAATATATGCATTTTAAAAATGAGTGAAATTGAATAATTCAAAATGAATACACTTTAAAAATATTTAAAAAATGTATAAGTTTTATTAATTAAATATAAGTTATTAAAAAAATATGAATATATATATATATATATATTGAAGTGGATGAATACATATTGAAAATACTAAAACATAGTAAATAAATAAATATAAATAAATAATAGAAAAATGTTTATATTCAAAATAAAATAATTTTTTTAAAAAACTAATACCCTAACTGTAATATTATTAAAAAAATTGATTGATTAAAAACATAATATATTAAATTTATCATGTTATAATGAAATTCTAAAATATATTAAAATTTGAATAAATTACATAAATATTATGTGTATGTGTTTCTATATATTGCATAAATATATTTGTGTGTGCGTTTGTATACACAAATGCATTAATTACATATATATATGTACGTGAAATTAATTTAACACAACGTTTGATATATGTTACATTGAAAAATCAAACAACATTAAAAATGAACGAGACATGAATATGTTTTTAATTAACATTTTATTCATTATATATATATATTTAATATATATTATTTATTACTATTCATAATATATATATATATATATATATTATACTTATTCATTTTTATTAATAATTGTTTCATTAATAAATTTTTAAATATTTTTTCAATTTATTCATTTTTAATTTTTTTATTTAATTATTTACAATTTATTCATTTTATATATCTATATTTAATATATACTATTTATTAATATTTATAATCTATATATATGTACATTAAATTTATTCATTTTTATCAATAATTATTTAATTAATAAAATGTTTAATATTTTTCTTAATTTACTCATTTTAAATTTCTATTTGTTTAATTATTTCATTTCAATCATTTTACATATCTATATATTTAATATATACTATTTATTAATTTTTAAAATTTATATATATGTTATTCAATTTATTCATTTTTAACAATAAATATTTAATTAATGAAATTGTTAATTTTTTTATTTGTTTAATTATTTCATTTTATTCTGGACCTTTATCAGTGCTAAAAAAATCACTGATAATGTGTATCCTTTATCAGTGCTAAAAATAAAGTGCTGATAAATGCCAGTGTTGTTAAAGGCGTGTTTTGTAGTAGTGATATGACTCTTGATACTCCATTGGGAGTAGAATCAAATAGTGCATGACAATGCTAGGAGTGTGCTCTCAAGATTGATGGTTACCAT
Organism: Viscum album; assembly: GCA_963277665.1. Lineage (NCBI taxonomy): Eukaryota > Viridiplantae > Streptophyta > Magnoliopsida > Santalales > Viscaceae > Viscum > Viscum album. The sequence goes on from OY728123.1 coordinate 212,746,891, forward strand.
TTATTATGGAACCTTTTTCCCTCAAGATGATAGGCTTCATCATCATTCTTAGGATGGTCTAGGTGGTCCTTTATCATGTCCATATCAATTTTTATCACTATAGGGTATCTTTATAATCACCCAATGGTGGTATATATATTTACAAGTGTGAATGAGATGTCCATGCTAGTCTGGGCCTAAGCATTGTGGGCTAAGAGGAGTTTTAGACTAGATTGCTAGTCTTATTCTGAATGATTGAGGAGTATGACAAGCAGTCTTTCCACTAGTAGTGGATCAATTCAGAGATCTTTTCCCTAATGACTTTTCTAGACTACCTTTTGAGGGAGAGGTAGGGTTCAATATAGATCTTGTTCTATGATTGGAACCTGTATCCACTCCTCTATATAGGATGACTCATACTGAGATTTAGGAACTCAAGAGGCAGTTAGAGGACCTAGAATCCAAAGGGTTTGTGCAAACCAATACTTCTCCTTGGGGTTCACCTATTATTTTCACCAAGAAGGTGGATGGGACCCTCAATATATGTGTGGATTACCGGCGTTTGAATTACATTATGGTTAAGAACTGATACCCACTTCCTCATATAACCGATCTCTTTGATCAGCTCCAAGGAGCCATGGTCTTCTCGAAGATTGATTTGAGATTGGCTTATTATCAGGTAAGGGATAGAACCCCAGATATACCATGTACAACTTTTAGAAGTATATATGTCCTATATGAATATGTAGTAATGATTTTTAGTCTCACAAATGTACCAATTGTTTATGGATTTGATAAATCGGGGTTTCCACCCATACTTGGACTCTTTTGTGGTGGTTTTTGTAAGAACCCGAATCTTCGTTTTCAGGTATGAATTTCTTTTTCTGAGAGTTTTTGAGAAAAGAGGAATTTATGGAAATTTTCGAAGTACACGCCATGTACTTTCTGAGTACACGCCGTGTACTCCTTTGTTGCTCGAGGCCGCGTGCTGGCCGTGTCCGAGCCACACACACGGTGTGTAGGGGTGATGTGGAGGACGCTTAAAGCGGAGTATGAAAAAACAGAGTACACACTGTGTACCCTATAAGTACATGCCATGTATTTTTTTTCCATTAAACGGACTGGGGTCGCGTCTAACCCCCAAAATCATCTTCTTCTAGGTCTCGTTCAACCGAGAGAACCCGTATGACCGCGATCTTTCTCCGATCCCCCGCACCTCTGTTTGTTCTCTGAATCGACCGTCTTCCATTGCGTTGGAACCACAACGGTATGCTCTCTCTTCTCCTATAGATTTGTTTTCCAATTCCTCCTCCTTCTCAAGATATCTTGGTTTGAGAGTTTTGGATGTTTTCTCAGATCTTCGATGTTCTAAGGAGAATCAATCATCGTGGTTCAAGTATATCGATCTCCTAGCATCGAGGTAGGTGGTTTGTGCCTTTCTATAGGAAGTATTTGAATATTTTGTGCAATTCCACCAATTCCCTTAAACGGGGTGTTGTGTGTGTTTCCTATTTTTCACCTGTTGTTACCTGCTTTGCCTGATTGTTTGAGTAGAGGTAAACACTTGTGAATAGGGTAATTTTTACCATGCTCTGGATGTTTTTCCAGGTATGTTTTTCTTGTTAGGCGTTTTACTAATTGCCATGCCTAGTTGTAGGATAGTGGAACTGCTGTACTATTATGCTGTTGTGCCTTATAATGATAGCCAAGTAGTTCTTGAGGTTTACTTGGGGCGATACGTGCGCTATGCATGTTTGTTTTACACAGGGCTAAGAGAACCTAGTGTAGTGGACCATAGGGAGAATGGACGTAAGGGCTTCTCTAGAGTGCCTTTAATTTACGATATGAGACCACAGGGGGAATTGACGTTGAGTGCTTCCTTATAGAGTCTTTAGTTCCTCTACGCGGGCCACAGGGGGAATGAGACATTGAGTGCTTCCCCAGGGAGCCTTTAGTACGATACGAGATTATAGGGGGAATTGACGGTGAGTGCTTCTTCAGAGAGTCTATTCTTTAGCTGAACCAGAGGGGCGAGACTATGTGTACCTCCTAGAGGGTTGCTAGTACTTGTAGGTTGAACCATAAGGGTTAGGCTGTGAGAACTACCGAAGGGGTTACCTGTTGTTCTTCTTGTTGATTGGATGTTACTTGTGTACTTCTTATGCTAGACTCTGTGGATTGTAGCTGTTGTGTGTTTTCCTATTTACTTCTTCCTTTATTTTTACTGCCATGTATTCACTAACTGTTAGGCACATATCTTTGGGTGGTTGCCTACTAGGACCTTGTCTCACACCCTGTTTGGGCCATGATTTTTGGGCCCAAATAGATTATATTTTTGCAGGTATAGGCAAGGGAAAGCACCCTTCTACTTCAGGTACTTGACTTGCTGTGGAGTTGGAGAGCATGGGACCAAGACATGGCTTGCGATGCTGAGGAGTTTACCTGTTTTCTTTTGTACTTTGGTTTAGTATTGTATTCAGAATTGTGAATTATTTGGCTGCTTTCCTAGACATATGTATCATGTATCATTTTATATACATGTGGGTGTGCTCCAGTTGTTTACTATTAGTCTTCTGCTATTTATCATTTACTCTTGTATGGATGGTTACGGTTTCTACTGTTGTCTAAATTTTTTTCTTCCCCTGTGTACTCTGCCAATGATGGCATAGTTTCCCCACGATCACACCCAAGGCCCTTGCTTCTAGTCTTCAGCCTCTCGCGTTTGGGGAAATGCGCTTGAGGCCATGTGACCAACCGGGTACGGGGCGCCTCTAGGTGGATTCCAGAACTGGGACGCTAAAAAGTGGTATAAGATGAGTTCTTTTCTCTTGATTTACTGTTTGGAGCCTTTATCTAGGGATAGAACGGATTTGTTACTTGTTATTAAGCTGTGCTTGGGAGTAGCTAACCCGTGTACAGGGAAAAGCCATACTAATTTGTTAATTGCAGTTTTCTGGTTTTTGAGATTTATGGTTGATATGATTTCACCTAGAGTGATTCACATGCATTGTGTTGTTATTATTGTTTCTATTGCGATTATTTTTTCTGTCGCAACCTGATGAGATGAGGGTATGCCATCTCATGCATCATATAGGTACTTCTTAGAAATCACATGCCATGCATTCTTGCCATGCCATATAGGGTGCATTAGCGATTGCATGTTGTTGTGATAGACTTTGTGTAGATTATGCATGCTGTTGTGATAGATACTTTGATAGAATCCCTGCTATTTTGATAGAGAATTTTTTGTTTTGTACTTTACTTAAATGAACGCCAAATTTTGGTTCTTGAGGCGTTATGGGCCCTATTGAATCGGAAATTGGTGAATCATTGACGAGTTTTTCCTTATATATGACTGTATTGGATGCCAAGATTTGATTCGCAGGGAGTATGGGCCCTCACGGATCAGAATTTGGCACCTCCTTTCCTTGTTTTCTGTGTTTTATGGGCTTTGGTGCAGTTTTTGAGCTACTGCCCAAAAAAACCCAGAATACACAGCGTGTACTTTTTAACTACATGCCGTGTAGTTTCAGACCGTGTCACTGCCTGTGTGTGCAGGAACACAGTGTTGTAGAAATGTATTTAGGAACACGCTGTGTACGGTAGGTGCACGCCATGTAGTTTAGATCCGTGTACCCGACTGTGCCACTAACAACACGGGTCGGGGAAGCTTGAGTAGAACACACCGTGTTTTGTAAGAACACGCCGTGTAGTCTTGTTCCAGGTACCCGACCATGTAACTAACAACACGGGTCGGTGTTATCTTCTCCTATATACGCCATGTTTGTTCGGAAAACGCTGTGTAAGGTTCATCCATGTAGACAGCTGTGTAACTAACAACACGGGTCGCCGAAACCTTATCTCGTACATGCCGTGTCTCTAGGGAACACGCCGTGTAGTCTAGGGTTAAGACAGACCGTGTGGGTTAGCCGTGTAAAGAGACTCGGGAAGGGGAATAGAGTTCAAGTACACACTGTGTGTTGGGGAAACACGACATGTGGTTTGGGGTGTTACACGACCAGTGGGGCAGGGGTACACACCCAAGTAAGTGGCTTAGGAAGACACACTGTGTAGTTTCATACACGCCGTGTAGTCGTGTTTTGTAAACATGAACATTTTTCTCTCCTATTCCCATTTTTTACTCTTGAGTTATCAGTCTTTGTTAATCATAATCTTTGGTGTGCTTTTGATCTTTCAGAGCTATGCCTCTGAGACATCCTCCGGTTGTACTTCAGTTGCCAGACGGTGATTAGACACTGGATATGGCCGATAAGGGACCTCCTACAGATCCTCCTGCTGTTCCAGCCTTGGCACCAGTAGTTATGCCCGTTGGAGGCACTAATGCGTAGTTTAGGGAAGGATTTATGAGGATGATGCAGACCCTTTAGGGAGAACCACCTCCTTCCACAACTATGGAAGACTTGATGCGGGTTTTCCAGCAGTAGCATCCTCCTAATTTCTCAGGGGAAGGAGGACCACATGCTGCAGAGTCATGGATGGAAGCCATGCTGACTATCTTTGAGCATCTAGAGACGCCTCCAGAGAGGCGGGTCAATCTCGCTACCTACATGCTTCGAGACTCTACCAAGAGGTGGTGGGACATGATCTCACAGGCAGGACATCAGCAGGTTATGGATTGGGAGGAGTACCAACGTGTGTTTTATGACTACTTCTACCCGGAGACCCTGAGGGCCGATTGAGCCCAGGAGTTTATGAGTCTAGAGAAGGGTACTCTATATGTTATGGATTATTCCTCTCATTTCACTGAGCTGCAGCGTTTCACACCCATCCGGGGTGGAGATGAGATGTTTTTGGCAAGGAAGTTTGAGGATGGTCTCAGGCAGGAGATCCACTCGCAAGTGAATCTCTTCTAGTTGACTTCCATCACTTCCATCGTCAACCAGACACTGATTATGGAGCGCAATCTGAGAGACTCCGGAGCTGCGAGCTAGAGCAGTTCTTCTTCCAAAGCTAGTGTTCCTCTAGTTGACAACAGGAAGCACCGTAGGGAGTCTATGTACGGTGATCCGAGGAGGCGAGATACATCTTCACGTAGCTAGGTAGTATGCTACCAGTGTGGAAGGGCAGGGAACACGAGGCCGCAGTGCCAGAGAGACCCAGTGGAGTGCTGATCTTGTGGAAAGATGGGTCACCTCCAGCGTTTCTGCCAAGTTTTCTCACCAGTAGTTGGTGACAGGGGTTCTTCCATGACTCCTCGTTCAGGGGAACCACCACCAGTTTATCACCATTCAGGAAATTGGAGTTCTTCTGGCCATTTGGGCCGAGGTGGAGGTCGAGACCATGACATTCAGTCACTAGTCTTTCAGCGTCAGTAGGGAGGATCAGCTCAGAGTGGTCAGGAAGGGTCACAGGGCCGCAGGGCAGGCCAAACTTTTGCGGTGGAGAAGACCTATCAGGATCAGGATCCCAGAACTTCTACAGTTCAAGGTATGATCTTAGTAGCCTCAGTTTTATCTTCAGCTCTTTTTGATACTAGTGCTACACATATCTTTATCTCTGTTTCTGTTGTGGAGAGCCTTGGGCTCTGTATCCTTTCTTTTGCCGACTTGTTGACACTAGGAAAACCTTTGGGGACGAGGACATCTAGTGTACGTCAGTGTAGAGAGTTCCCTCTCGAGGTTGCATGGTATCGTTTCTTATGGGATATCTATGTCCTAGAGATGACAGGCTATGATTTAATTCTCAGGATGGACTGGTTGGTTCCCTTCCAGACAGTTGTCGACTATTATCACCGCAGGGTGAGTTTCATTTCACCAGAGGGTGAACCTTTTCTTCATAGAGGCGAGTGGGATGTCTAGGCGAGTCGAGCAGGACTCGAGCATCATGGGATAGGAAGGGTTATGGCCTAGGTTGCTAGTCTTTATCTAGATGATCAAGGGACTTCACATCTAGAATTTCTTCCATTGGTGGATCGTTTCAGGGATGTCTTTCCAGTGGAATTTTCAGGTTTGCCTCTGGAGCGTGAGGTACACTTTTCTATTGAGCTCATGCCAGGAGTGGCACCGGTGTCCATTCCTCCTTATAGGATGGCTACACCTGAGTTACAGGAGCTCAAGAAGCAGTTGGAGGAGTTGTAGGCAAAGGGTTTCATCTGACCCAGTACTTCTCCTTGGGGTTCGCCCATCCTATTTGCAAAGAAGGCATACGGTACCCTTAGGCTCTGTGTGGATTAACGGAAGCTAAAGCAGTTGACGGTCAAGAACCGATATCCCTTGCTGAGAATTGATGACCTCTTTGATCAACTTCGAGGAGCCTGGGTGTTCTTGAAGATCGATTTGAGGTCTATTTATCATCAGCTGCGCATTAGACCATCAAATATTCCTTTGACAACCTTCAGGAACAGGTATGGTCTCTATGAGTATACGGTCATGCCCTTCGGTCTCTCAAACGCGCCAGCAGTTTTCATGGAACTAATGAACTGAGTGTTCCATCCTTACTTGGATTCCTTCACCGTGGTCTTTGTGGACGATATCTTGGTGTACTCTCACACTCGACACGACCATGATACTCATCTTGAGATCATTCTAAGTACACTGATAGAGCATTGGATTTATGCTAAACTCTCAAAGTGCCACTTTTGGATGGACCAGATTCACTTCTTGGGTCATGTCATCTCAGAGGCAGGAGTATCTATGGACCCAGAGAAAGTGAGAGTTGTAGTTTCCTAGGAGCAGCCGAAGAACATTTTTGAGGTACGAAATTTCCTAGGGCTAGCTGGATACTACAGACGCTTCATTCAGGACTTTTTATGCCTAGTAGAACCATTGACAGATCTGACCAAGAAGGGGGAAAAGTTCTTATGGTCAGATTCTTGTGAGTCAGCCTTTCACGAGCTGAAGGGAAGGTTGACTTCAGCACCGATACTAGTCTTTCCAGAGCCAGGCAAGATCTATACTGTTTATTGTGATGCTTCGGGTATCGGTCTGGGCGCTGTGCTTATGCAAGGAGATGGAGTCATTGCTTACAGGTCTCGAAAGTTGAGGCCACATGAGAGGAACTACCCGACACACGATCTGGAGTTGGCAGCTGTTGTTAATGCCTTGTGCTGTTGGAGGCATTACCTTCTGGGAGAGAACTTTTTGGTTTTCACTGACCACAAGAGTCTCAAGTACATCTTCACTCAGTGTGATCTAAATCTGAGACAGCGCAGGTGGGTCGAGTATCTTTAGTATTTTAATTTTGATCTTTCCTATACACTGGGAAAGGGCAATGCAGTGGCAGATGTGTTGAGCAGGAGAACTCAGATTCAGGCAGTTTAGGAGGCCAACAGTGAGTGGCAGCTTATGGATCTATTCTCTAAGATGCATCTGTAGGTGCACGATAGACAGGGACAGACTTACCTATCTTTTGTAGTTGTTACCTCTACACTTCTGGATTGGGTACGAATGCGGTAGCTATCAGACTCAGAAGGCTTAGTCCTGAAGGAGAGTGTTTCAGTAAAGGACCCTCTTCCTAGATGGATAGTGGGCGAGGATGAAATCTTGCGTTTCCAAGGATTCGTATGGGTGCCAGCCGACATACGCAAGGAGCTGATGCGGGATTTTCATTCCTCAGTTTGGGCAGTTCATCCTGGTGTCACCAAGATGTATCGGGATATTCATCGCTAGTACTGGTGGCCAAGTATGAAGAGGGATGTTGCTGGTTTTGTCTTGAGGTGTTCTACTTGTCATCAGGTGAAGGCAGAGCATCAAAGACCAGCAGGCCTTTTACAACAGTTACCCATTCCGGAGTGGAAGTGGAACAATTTCGCGATGGACTTCATGACCGGATTGCCGAGGTCTCCTTGAGGGAACGATGCTATTTGGGTTGTTGTCGACAGGCTTACGAAGGTTGATCACTTCATACCGATCAAGGAAACCTTCAGTGTTGATGATCTGGGACGACTATACATCTGAGAGATCGTACGTCTGCATGGAATTCCACACTCCATTGTTTCAGACAGGGATGCGCATTTTACTTCTCGGTTCTGGCAGGGGCTTCAGAAGGATTTGGGTACACAGGTAATTTTGAGTACAACATACCATCCCCAGACAGATGGCCTGTCCGAGCGTACGGTCCAGGTGCTTGAGTATATGCTCCAAGATTGCATTTTAGACTTTGGTGGTTCTTGGGAGAAGTATATCCCTCTGGTGGATTTTTCCTAGAACAACATTTTTCAGGGGACTATTCAGATGGCACCTTATGAGGCTTTGTACGGTAGGCCATGCCGATCACCTTTATGCTGGCTGGAGGCAGGAGAGGTAGCTTTACTGGGACCTCGTCTTGTTTAGGAGACCTCAGAGCAGATAGAGTTGATTTGGAAGAGGATGGCTACAACACAATCTCGACAGAAGTCTTATGCTAATCATCGGAGATGACCTCTGGGGTTCGAGGTTGGGGATCAGGTTTTCCTGTGTGTCGCACCGAGGTCGGGACACAAGAGGATTCAGAGACAGGGTAAGCTTTCACCGCGGTACGTCGGACTTTTTGAGGTATTGGAGAGAGTTGGGATGGTTGCCTATCGGTTGCAGTTACCTTAGAGGTACCAAGCCATGCACGATGTCTTCCATGCCTCTCAGCTCTGACATTACTTTTCAGACCCATCTCTTGTCTTTTAGCCCGAGGAGGTTGATCTTGAAGCAGATGCGTCGTTTGAGGAGCATCCTATCCAGATTTTCGATCTCAGTATGAAGGTTCTCCGTGGGAGGTCTGTTCCTCTGGTACAGGTGCTATGGAAGCACGAGCGAGTACAGGACAAGACCTGGGAGAGGGAGACTGATGTACGATCACAGTGGCTAGAGCTGTTTGAGATTTCTTCTTCTACGCCTCTCTAGGAAAATTCGGGGAAAAATTTCTTTAAGGGGGGAAGTTTGTAAGAACCCATATCTTCGTTTTCAGGTATGTCTTTATTTTTCTGGGAGTTTTTGAGAAAAGAGGAATTTCTGGAAATTTTCAAAGTACATGCCGTGTACTTTCTAAGTACATGCCGTGTACTCCTTTGCCGCTCGAGGCCGTGTGCTGGCCGTGTCTGGTCCACACACACGGTGTGTAGGGTTGATGTTGAGGCCGCTTAAAGCGGAGTACGGAAAAACAGAGTACACGCTGTGTACCCTAGAAGTACACGCCGTGTATTTTTTTTCATTAAACGGACCGGGGTCACGTCTAACCCCCAGAATCATCTTCTTCTAGGTCTCATTCGACTGAGAGAACCCGTATGACCGTGATCTTTATCCGAGCCCCCGCGCCTCTGTCTGTTCTCCAAATTGACCGCCGTCGATTGCGTTGGAACCGCAACGATAATCTCTCTCTTCTCCTAGAGATTTGTTTTCCAATTCCTCCTCCTTCTCAAGATATAATGGTTTGAGAATTTTGGACGTTTTCTCAGATCTTCGATGTTCTAAGGAGAATCAATCATCATGGTTCAAGTATATCAATCTCCTAGCATTGAGGTAGGTGGTTTATGCCTTTCTGCAGGAAGTCTTTGAATATTTTGTGCAATTCCACCAATTCCCTTAAACGGGGTATTGTGTTTGTTTCCTATTTTTCCCCTGTTGTTACCTGATTTGCTTGATTGTTTGAGTAGAGGTAAACGCTTGTGAATAGGATAATTTTTACTGTGATCTAGATGTTTTTCCATGCATGTTTTTCTTGTTAGGCATTTTTCCAGTTACTATGCCTAGTTTTAGGATAGTGGAACTATTGTAATGTTATACTGTTGTGCCTTATAATGATAGCCAAGTAGTTATTAAGGTTTACTTAGGGAGATACGTGTGATATGCATGTTTTTTTTACACAGGGCTGAGAGACCCTAATGTAGTGGACCATAGAGAGAATGGACGTAAGGGCTTCTACAGAGTGTCTTTAATTTACGATGCGAGACCACAAGGGGGAATTGACGTTGAGTGCTTCCTCAGAGAGTCTGTAGTTCCTCGACGCGGGCCACAGGGGGAATGAGACATTGAGTGCTTCCCCATAGAGCCTTTAGTATGATATGAGACTGTAGGGGGAATTGACGGTGAGTGCTTCCTCAGAGAGTCTATTATTTAGCTGAACTAGAGGGGTGGGACTGCGTGTGCCTCTCAGAGGGTTTCTAGTACTTGTAGGCTGAACCATAAGGGTTAGGATGTGAGAACTACCCAGGGGGTTACCTGTTGTTCTTCTTGTTGATTGGCTGTTACTTGTTTACTTCTTATGCTAGGCTCTGTGGATTGTAGTTGCTGTGTGTTTTCCTATTTACTGCTTCCTGTATTTTTAATTCCATGTATTCACTGACTGTTAGGCACATATCTTTGGGTGGTTTCCTACTGGGACCTTGTCTCACACCCTATTTGGTCCATGCTTTTGGGCCCAAACAGATTATATTGTTGCAGGTATAGACAAGGGAAATCACCCTTCTACTTTAGGTACTTGACTTGCTGTGGAGTTGGAGAGCATGGGACCAAGCTGTGACTTGCGATGCTGAGGAGTTTACCTGTTTTCTTTTGCACTTTGTTTTAGTATTGTATTCAGCATTTTGACTTGTTTGTATTCTTTCCTAGACATATGTATCATGCATCATTTTATATACATGTGTGCGTGCTCTAGTTGTTTACTGTTAGTCTTCTTCTGTTTATCATTTACTCTTGTATGGATGGTTACGATTTCTGCTATTGTCTAAATGTTTTTCTTCCGCTGTGTACTTTGCCAATGAGGTCATAGTTTCCCCACGATCACACCCAAGTCCCTCGCTGCTAGTCAGAAGTCTCTGGAGTTTGGGGAAATGCGCTTGAGGCCATGTGACCAACCGGGTACGGGGCGCCTCTGGGTGGCTTCCGGAACCGGGATGTTACAAAGTGGTATCAGAGGAGTTATTTTCTCTTAATTTACTGTTTGGAGCCTTTATCCAGGGATAGGATGGATTTGGTACTTGGTATTAAGTTGTGCTCGAGAGTAGATAACCCGTATAGTGGGAAAAACCATACTACCTCGTTAATTACAGTTTTCTAGTTTTTGAGATTTACGGTTGATATGATTTCACCTAGAGTGATTCAAATGCCTTTTGTTGTTATTGTTGTTGCTATTGCGGTTCTATTTTCTATCGAAACCTGATGAGATGAGGGTATTCCATCTCATTCATCATATAGGCACTTGTTAGAAATCACATGCCATGCATTCTTTCCATGCCATCTAGGGTACATTAGCAATTTCATGTTATTGTGATAGATTTTGTGTAGATTATGCATGCTGTTGTGATAGATGCTTTGATAGAAGCCCTGCTATTTTGATACAGAAATTGTTTGTTTTTTACTTTAATTAAATGAATGCCAAATTTTGGTTCTTGAGGCGTTACAGGCCCTCTTGAATCAGAAATTGGTGAATCATTGACTAGTTTTTCCTTATATATGATTGTATTGGATGCCAAGATTTGATTCACGGGGAGTATGGGCCCTCACAGATTGGAATTTGGCACCACCTTGCCTTGTTTTTTATGTTTTCTAGGCTTTGGTGCAGTTTCTGAGCTACTGCCCAGAAAAACCCAGAATACACAACATGTACTTTTTGACTACATGTCGTGTAGTTTCAGACCGTGTCACTGACTATGTGTCCAGGAACATGGTGTTGTAGAAATGTCTTTAGGAACACGTCGTGTATGGTAGGTGCACGCCGTGTAGTTTAGAGCCGTGTTCCCGACCGTATCACTAACAACACGGGTTGGGGAAGCTCGAGTAGAACACGCCGTGTTTTGTAAGAGCACGCCGTGTAGTCTTGTTCCAGGTACCCGGTCGTGTAACTAACAACACAGGTCAGTGTTATCTTCTCCTATACAAGCCGTGTTTGTTCGGAACACTCCGTGTAAGGTTCAGCCATGTAGACGGTTGTGTAACTAACAACACGGGTCGCCGAAACCTTGTCTCGTATAGGCTGTGTCTCTAGGGAACACGCCATGTAGTCTAGGGTTAAGACGGACCGTGTGGGTTATCCATGTAAAGAGACTCATGTAGGGGAATAGAGTTCAAGTACACTCCGTGTGTTGGGACAACACGCCGTGTAGTTTGGGGTGTTACACGACCAATAGGTCAGGGGTATACTCCCAAGTAAGTGGCTTAGGAAGACATTCTGTGTAGTTTTATACACGCCGTGTAGTCATGTTTTGTAAACTTGAATGTTTTTCTCTCCTATTCCCATTTTGTACTCTTGAGTTCTCAGTATTTGTTAATCCTTATCTTTGGTGTGCTTTTGATCTTTCAGAGCTATGCCTCCGAGACGTCCTCCGGTTGTACGTCAGTTTCCAGATGGTGATCAGACACTGGATATGGCCGATCAGGGACCTCCTGCTGTGCCAGCCTTGGCACCAGTAGTTATGCCCGTTGCAGGTGATGATGCGCAGTTTAGGGAAGGATTTATGAGGATGATGCAGACCCTTCAGGGAGCCCCACCTCCTGCCACGACTATGGCAGACTTGACATGGGTTTTCCAGCAGCAGCATCCTCCTAATTTCTTGGGGGAAGGAGGACCACAGGCTGCAGAGTCATGGATGGAAGCCATGCTGACTATATTTGAGCATCTGGAGACACCTCCAAAGAGGCGGGTCAAGCTTGCTACCTACATGCTTTGAGACTCTGCCAAGAGGTGTTGGGCCGTGATCTCACAGGTGGGACATCAACAAGTTATGTCTTGGGAGGAGTTCTAGCGCGTGTTTTATGACTACTTCTACCCGGAGACCCTGAGGGCCGATCGATCCCGGGAGTTTATGAGTCTAGATTAAGGTACTCTATCTGTTATGGAGTATTCCTCTCGTTTCACCGAGCTGTAGCATTTTACACCACTCTAGGGTGGAGATGGGATGTTCTTGGCAAGGAATTTTGAGGATGGTCTCATGCGGGAGATCCACTCTCAGGTGAATCTCTTCTAGTTGACTTCCATCACTTCCATCGTCAACCAAACACTGATTGAGGAGTGCAAATTGAGAGACTCCGGAGCTACGAGCCAGGGCAGTTCTGCTTCCAGAGCTAGTGTTCCTCCAGTTGATAGCAGGAAGCGCCGTAGGGAGTCTATGCGCGGTGATCCGAGGAGGCGAGATACATCTTCAGGTAACCAGGTAGTATGATACTAGTGTGGAAGGGCAGGGCACAGGAGGCTAAAGTGCTATAGAGACCCAGTGGAGTGCCGATCTTGCGGCAAGATGGGTCACCTACAGCGTTTCTGCCAGGTTTTCTCACCAGTATCTGGTGACGGGGGTTCTTCCATGACTCCTCGTTCAGGGGAAACACCACCAGTTTCTCACCAGTCCGGAAATTGGAGTTCTTCCGGCCATTTGGGCCGAGGTAGAAGTCGAGGCCGTGGTATTCAGTAACCAGTCTTTCAACGTCAGTAGGGAGGATCAGCTTAGAGTGGTCAGGCATGGTCATAGGGCGACAGGGCAGGCCAGACTTTTGTGGTGGAGCAGACCTATCAGGAGTAGGATCCCGTACATTCTATAGTTTGAGGTATGATCTTAGTAGACTAAGTTTTATCTTTATCTCTTTTATATACTGGTTCTATGCATATCTTTATCTTTGTTTCTGTTGTGGAGAGCCTTGGGCTCTGTATCCTTTCTTCTTCCGACTTGTTGACACTAGACACACCTTTGGGGACGAGGACATCTAGTGTACATCAGTGTAGAGAGTGCCCTATCGGGGTTTCAGAGTATCATTTCTTATGGGATCTCTATGTCCTAGAGATTATAGGCTATGATTTCATTCTCGGGATAGACTGGTTGGTTCCATTCCAGGCAGTCGTCGACTGTTATCACCGCATGGTGAGTTTCATTTCACCAGAGGGTGAACCTTTTATTCATAGAGGCGAGTGAGATATCCAGGCGAGTTGAGCAGGACTCGAGCATCATGGGCTAGGAAGGGTTACGACCCAGATTGTTAGTCTTTATCTGGATGATCAGGAGACTTCACAGATAGACTTTCCTCCAGTGGTGGATCGTTTCAAGGATTTCTTTCCAAAGGACTTTTCAAGTTTTCCTTTGGAGCATGAGGTAGAATTTTCTATTGAGATCATGCCAGGAGTGACACCAGTTTCCATTCCTCCTTATAGGATGGATACACCTGAGTTACAGGAGCTCAATAAGCAGTTGGAGGAGTTGCAGGAAAAGAGTTTCATCCAACCCAGTACTTCTCCTTGGGGTTCGCCCATCCTGTTTGTGAAGAAGGAAGACAGTACCCTTAGGCTCTGTGTGGATTATCGGAAGCTGAACAAGTTAACGTTCAAGAACTGATATCCCTTGCCAAGGATTTATGACCTCTTTGATCAGCTTAGAGGATCCCGGGTGTTCTCGAAGATCGATTTGAGGTCCGGTTATCATCAGTTGCATGTTAGACCATCAGATATACCTCTGACAGCCTTCAGGAGCAGTTATGCTCTCTATGAGTATGCGGTCATGCCGTTCGGTCTCACGAACGCACCAACAGTTTTCATGGAACTGATGAACCGAGTGTTCCATCCTTACTTGGACTCCTTCGTCGTGGTCTTCGTGGATGATATTTTGGTGTACTCTCACACTCGACAAGACCATGCTACTCATCTTGAGATTGTTCTAAGTACACTGAGATAGCATCAAATTTATGATAAAATCTCGAAGTTCCACTTTTGGATGGACCAGATTCATTTCTTGGGTCATGTCATCTCAGAGGCAGGAGTATATGTGGACCCAGAGAAAGTGAGAGCTGTAGTTTCTTCGGAGAAGCCGAAAAACTTTTTTGTGGTACAAAGTTTCCTAGGGCTGGCTGGATACTACAGATACATCATTCAGGACTTTTCATGCCTAGCAGCACCATTGATAGGTCTGACCAAGAAGGGGGTGAAGTTCTTATGGTTAGATTCTTGTGAGTCATCCTTTCAGGAGATGAAGGGAAGGTTGACGTCAGCACCGATAATAGTCTTTCCAGAGCCAGGAAAGATCTATACTATTTATTGTGATGCTTCGGGTATCGGGCTGGGTACTATGCTTATTCTAGGATATGGAGTCATTGAGTACATGTCTCGGCAGTTTAGGCCACATGAGAGGAACTACCCGACACACGATCTGGAGTTGGCAGCTGTTGTTCATGCCTTGCGCTGTTGGAGGCATTACCTTCTGGGAGAGAACTTTGTGGTTTTCACCGACCACAAGAGTATCAAGTACATCTTCACTCAGTTTTATCTGAATATGAGACAACGCATATGGGTCAAGTATCTTCAGTCTTTTAATTTTGAGCTTGCCTATATGCCGGGAAAGTGCAACGCAGTGGCAGATGCATTGAGCAGGAGAACTCAGATTCAGGTAGTTCAGGAGGCCATCAGTGAGTGGAAGCTTATGGTTTTGTTCTTTGAGATGCATCTGGAGGTGCACGACAGACAAGGATAGACTTACCTATCTTCTGTAGCTGTTACCTCTACACTTCTTGATCCGGTACGAATGAGGCAGCTATCAGACTCAGAAGGCTTAGTCCTATGGGAGAGTGTGTCAGGAGAGGACCCTATTCCTGGATAGACAGTGGGAGAGGATGAAATCTTTCATTTTAAGGGACGCGTATGGGTGCCAGCTGACATATGCGGGGAGCTAATACGGTATTTTCATTCCTCAGTTTGGGCAGTTTATCCTGGCGTCACCAAGATGTATCGGGATCTTCATCGCCAGTACTGGTGGCCAGGTATTAAGAGGGATGATGCTGGTTTTGTCTTGAGGTATTCTACTTGTCAGTAGGTGAAGGCGGAGAATCAGCGACCAGTAGGCCTTTCACATCAGTTACCCATTCTAGAGTGGAAGTGGAATGATGTCGCGATGGACTTCGTGACCGGATTTTCGAGGTCGCCTCAAGGGAACGATGCTGTTTGGGTTGTCGTCGACAGGCTTACGAAGGTTTCTCACTTCATACCGATCAAGGAAACCTTTAGTGTTGATGATATGGGACGACTATACATCTGAGAGATCATACATCTGCATGGAGTTCCACACTCCATTGTTTCAGATCGGGATGCGCGTTTTACTTATCAGTTCTGGCAGGGGCTTCAGAAGGCTTTGGGTACACAAGTAATTTTGAGTACAACATACCATACCCAGATAGATGGCCAGTCCGAGCGTATAATCTAGGTGCTTGAGGATATGCTCCAAGATTTCATTATACAATTTGGCGGTTCTTGGGAGAAGCATATCCCTCTGGTGGAGTTCGCCTACAAAAACAATTTTCAGGTGACTATTTAGATGGCACCTTACAAGGCTTTGTACGGTAGGCCATGCCGATCACCTTTATGCTGGCTGGAGGTAGGAGAGACAGCTTTACTGGGACCTCGTCTTGTTCAGGAGACCTCACAACAGATAGAGTTGATTCAGAAGAGGATGGATACAACACAGTCTCGACAAAAGTCTTATGATAATCAGTGAAGACAAACTCTAGAGTTCGAGGTCAGGGATCATATTTTCCTACGTGTTGCACCGAGGTTGGGACACAAGAGGATTCAGAGGTAGGGTAAGCTTTCACCGTGGTACTTCGGGCCGTTTGAGGTATTGGAGAGAGTTGGGACGGTTGCCTATCGGTTGCAGTTACCTCAGAGGTACCGAGCCATGCACGACGTCTTCCACATCTCTCAGCTCTGACATTAATTTTCAGAACCGTCTCATGTATTTCAGCCCGAGGAGGTTGTGCTTGAAGTAGATGCGTCATTTGAGGAGAATCCTATCCGGATTTTCGATCGAAGTACGAAGGTTCTCCGTGGGCGGTCTGTTCCTCTGGTACGGGTGCTATGGCAGCACGGGCGAGTACAGGACAAGACCTGGGAGAGGGAGGCCAATGTACGATTGAAGTGGCCGGAGCTGTTCGGGTTTTCTTCTTCTACGCCTCTCTAGGGAAATTTGGGGACAAATTTCTTTAAGGGGGAAAGTTTGTAAGAACCCGGATCTTTGTTTTCAGGTATGTATTTCTTTTTCTGGGAGTTTTTGAGAAAAGAGGAATTTATAGAAATTTTCAAAGTACATGCCATGTACTTTCTGAGTACACGTCGTGTACTCCTTTTTCACTCGAGGCCGTGTTTGGGCCACACACACATTGTGTAGAGGTGATGTGGAGGCCGCTTAAAGCGGAGTATGGAAAATCAGAGTACACGCCCTGTACCCTAGAAGTACACGCCGTGTTTTTTTTTTCATTAAATGGACCAGGGTCGCGTCTAACCCCCAGAATATTCTTCTTCTAGGTCTCGTTCGACTGAGAGAACCCGTATGGTCACAATCTTTCTCCGAGACCCCGCACCTCTGTCTGTTCTCCGACTCGAACACCATCGATTGCGTTGGAACCACATCGATAAGCTCTCTCTTCTCCTAGAGCTTTGTTTTCCAATTCCTCCTCCTTCTCAAGATATCGTGGTTTGAGTGTTTTGGAAATTTTCTCAGATCTTAGACGTTCTAAGGAGAATCAATCATCGTGGTTCAAGTATATTGATCTACTAGCATCGAGGTAGGTGGTTTGTGACTTTCTGTTGGAAGTCTTTGAATATTTTTTGCAATTCCACCAATTCCCTTAAATGGGGTATTGTGTGTGTTTCCTATTTTTCCCCTGTTATTTCCTGCTTTGCTTGATTGTTTGAGTAGAGGTAAACGCTTGTGAATAGGGTAATTTTTACTGTGATCTGGATGTTTTTCCATGCATGTTTTTCTTGTTAGGCGTTTTTTCAGTTTCCATGCCTAGTTGTAGGATAGTGGAACTGTTGTACTGTTATGCTGTTGTGCCTTAGAATGATAGCCAACTAGTTCTTGAGGTTTACTTGGGGCGATACGTGCGCTATGCATGTTTGTTTTACACAGGGATGAGAGAAGCTAGTGTAGTGGACCACATGGAGAATGGACGTAAGGGCTTCTCCAGAGTGTCTTTAATTTATGATACGAGACCACAGAGGGAATTGACGTTGAGTACTTCCTCAGAGAGTCTGTAGTTCCTCGACACGGGCCACAGGGGGAATGAGACGTTTAGTGCTTCCCCAGATATCCTTTAGTATGATACGAGACTATAGGGGGAATTGATGGCGAGTGATTCCTCAGGGATTCTATTCTTTAGCTGAACCAGAGGGGCGAGATTGTGTGTGCCTTCCAGAGGGTTTCTAGTACTTTAAGGTTGAACCATAAGGGTTAGGCTGTGAGAACTACCCAGGGGGTTACCTATTGTTCTTCTTGTTGATTGGATGTTACTTGTGTACTTCTTATGCTAGACTCTGTGGATTGTAGCTACTGTGTGTTTTCATATTTACTACTTCCTGTATTTTTATTGCCATGTATTCACTGACTGTTAGGCACAAATCTTTGGGTGGTTTCCTACTGAGACCTTATCTCACACCCTTTTTGGGACATGCTTTTGGGCCCAAATAGATTATATTTTTTCAGGTATAGACAAGGGAAAGTGCTCTTCTACTTCAGGTACTTGACTTGCTGTGGAGCTGGAGAGCATGGAACCAAGCTGTGGCTTGCGATGCTGAGGAGTTTACCTGTTTTCTTTTGCACTTTAGTTTAGTATTGTATTCATCATTGTGACTTGTTTGGCTTCTTTCCTAGATAGATGTATCATGCATCATTTTATATACATGTGGGTGTGCTCTAGTTGTTTATTGTTAGTCTTACGCTGTTTATCATTACTCTTGTATGGATGGTTACAGTTTTTGCTGTTGTCTAAATGTTTTTCTTCCACTGTGTACTCTGCCAATGAGGGCATAGTTTCCCCATGATCACACCCAAGGCCCTCACTACTAGTCGGAAGCCTCTGGCGTTTGGGGAAATGCACTTGAGGACATGTGACCAACTGGGTACGGGGCGCCTCTTGGTGGCTTTCAAAACCGGGACATTACAGTTTTCATGGATGATATCTTAGTGTATTCTAAAACTTGACATGATATTTCCAAACACCTTGGAATCATTCCGGTTATAATAAGAGATCATAGGTTTTATGCCAAGATCATAAAATTACACTTCTGGATTGATAAAGTTCACTTACTAGGTCTCATTATATCCAAATTAGGGGTATCTGTATTTCTAGAGAGGGTGATATCCATTATTTCATGGGAGAATCCCAAGAAAAGTTTTGATATATGAAGTTTATTGGGGATATCTAGTTACTATATGTGTTTTATCTAGTATTTTTCATGCCATTAAACACCTATTATGATCTTTACCAAGAATGTTTTTAAGTTTACATGGCCCAAATATTATGATAAATCCTTTCAGGAGTTGAAAGGAAGACTAACCTTAGCACTAATCCCAATTTTTCTTGAGAATGGTAAAGGATATACAATTTATTATGATGCATTAGGCATCAGTATAGGAGCTGTTTTGATGCAAGGGGAATGAGTCATGTTGTATGAGTCTTAATAGTTGAGGCCTCATGAGAACAATTAACTGACATACTTTCATTATTTAGCAATAGTTGTTCATAATTTATGTTTTTGGAGACATTATTTGTTGGGGGAATAGTTTGTTATATACATGGATCACAAAGAGCTTAAATACATATTCTCATAGTGTTATTTTAACCTCAAACAATGAATATGGGTTGAATACCTTCAGTATTTTGACTTTGAGATTTCTTATATGACCATAAAGGCTAACGCCATTGATGATGATCTGAGCTAAAAAGCTCACACACAAGTTGTTCAGGAAGCTAGTTGTGAATGACATTTGATGAATCTACTTTCTAAGATGTATCTAGAAGTTTTGTAGTGTCATGAGAAGCCTATTCTTATGGCCTCAGTAGAAACTTCATCACTTCTGGATCAAGTGAAGAGAAAACAACTATCTAATTCTAATGGTTTAGTCCCGAGGTAAAGTGTTTCAGGTGAGGAACCACCACATGGTTGGGTTTTTGATGAGGATGAGATCTTATATATTCATGGATGTGTTTGAGTTCCTATAGAAATGTGATAAGAATTGATGTGACAATCTCGTGATTTGAAATGGGAAGTACATCCCAGATTCACAATGATGTATCATGACTTATACCTCCAATATTAGTTTCCTAAAATGAAGAAGAAAATAATAGGTTTTGTTACTAAGTATTCCACCTGTCAGTAGGTGAAGGCGAAACACCAACAAATTTATGGTATTTTACAATTGTTACCATTCTTAAGTGTAAATGGGATGATGTCATTATGAATTTTTTGATGAGATTCTGAAGTCACCTTGAGGAAATGATGTAGTATGGGTAATCATAGATAGACTGATAAAGGTCTCCCATTTTATACCTACTCAGGATACCTTCTCAGTGGATGAACTTGGTATACTTTACATCCAAGAGATTATATTCCTTTATGGGGTTCCATGTACCCTCATATGAGATAGGTACACTTGGTTCACTTCAAAATTTTTGTAGGGTTTGCATAAGGATTTGGTTTCATAGGTACTTCTAAGTACAATATACCACCCTCAAATCAATGGTCAGTCCGAGCATACTATACAGGCACTGAAGGACATGCTTTGAGCACGTGTCCTTGATTTTGGATGATCTTGGGAGAAAAGATTACCTCTTATTGAGTGTTATTACAATAATAGCTTCCAAGAAACTATTCATATGGCTCCTTACAAGGCAATTTATGGTAATTCATGTTGTTTATATCTATGCTAGTTAGAGGTAGGGGAGGAAGCCCTATTGTGATGACATCTTATTAAGGAAATATTAGAGTAGGTAAAGTTGATCAAGAAATGTATAACTAAAACTTAGTCTAGGAAGAAGTCTTATTTTTATTTTCATTGCTTACCTATAGAGTTTGAGGTGTGATATTAGTTATTCTTATGTGTTTCACTTAGATTGCGTCATTGATGGATTTGGAGATAAGGGAAGCTGGTACCAAGGTTTGTTAGACCTTTTGAGATCTTATAAAGAGTTAGGATGGTATCTTATTAGATAGCTCTTCCTCAGAGGTACCAATCCATGCATGATATCTTTCACATTTCTCAGCTTCACCGTTATCATTCTATCTCATCTCATGCTTTTGATCCCAAGGAAGTTGAGTTAGAGACAAATACTTCTTTTGAGGAGTACCTGGTTCATATCATTGATCATAGAATGAAGTCTCTTTGAGGTAGGTCAGTTCCTCTAGTTCGAGTGTTATGGTAGCAAAAACATGTATAGGATGATACATGGGAACGAGAGGTCTATGTATGTGCTCAGTTGCTAGAATTATTCTTAGATGCAGATCAACCTCCCTTAGAAGGGAAAATCAGGGACAAGTTGTTATAAGGAGGGGAGATTTCAAGATCTCCATTTTCTATAGAGGTATAGATCCTTGAAATTTTAGTATAAACCTTTTATTTTATTTAAATGTAAGTTCTAAACGAGTTTATGGAGATTTCGGGAGCGTTAGAGATTGGTTGGGAGGGATCAAAGTTCCATTTTTTCAAGAAACAGTATGAGGCGCATAGTTAGTAGTAACCACACAGCTCAACCGTGCATACCAAAATGTAGGAGGAGAACAATTTTTTTAACCATGTGAGAGGAACCACATGGAAATGTGAAACCTTTAACAAATTGTACAGGCACCACACATGGTGTGTGCATGGTTTATCTAACCATTAACCCAGACCATGTGGGGTGGGGGTCATGTGATAGTTCAAAATGCATGGTTTAAATATATTTTGTCTAACCACATGCATAAACCATGTGAGGGAATTCTGCATGGATAGTGTGACATGCACAGTTGGTGCACAGTTTTAAAAACCATGCAGAAAAACCATTCACACTTTTAAAAAGTGGGAATTTACAATTTTTCTTTCTAATCATTTAACTCTTATTCTCCTTTTCTCCTCCCTCAAATTCATAACAACTCCCCTGTGTGTGAGAGATCTCCTCTCCTCCCCCCGATCCTCACCGAATCTCCACTATTCGGACTCCGAATCGAACACTATCGGTCACGTTGGACCACCCTTGATTAGTCCCTTAATCCTCTTGCTTCTTTTCTCATTTTACTTCACCATCTTGGATGTTATTTCCATGTAAGATCATATGAACTATTTTTAGGGAATTTCTCTAGTTCCTCCAATTTCTCTCGTTCCATCCAAAATTAGAGGCCGAAACTAGATGAGGAGTCTTCTACCTATATAAATTAAGTGGTCTTGTACTTTTACCTAAAAGTATAGTTGTTTATATCTTGCATCATTATGAAAAACATCATACTTTCCATGAATTGAGTATAAAATTAAAATATCTCTAATTTTTAACTAGGAATCAACCTAGAAGTGATATGAGAACTTTTTACAAGGTTGGAGTCTAATGACCTCAACCTGAACACCCCCTTTGGGTGGTTTTGATTAAATGCTTTTTGACTACCATTCTTGCCTTATATTTAAACCACCTTTTGAGGTGTTTTGTTTTTCCTCTTGATAATGAAATGATTAAATGGATATATTTTAAAAGAAATGTGACCAGTAAGATCATTTTACTTGGCCCCTTGACTTTATATTAAATTTTTTTGGGTTATCTCTTTAGAATGAAATGACTAAATTAATTTAAATGAATTATAAGCGAGGTGTATGGCTCACTTAGCTTTAATCATTTATTATGTTATGCCTTGAGAGATACTTAGATTCCAACTAGAATTCTTTGGATGGGATTATAGGACATATTGAATTTAAGTCACATGACCTTGACTATTTATTACATTATTCCTTGGGCGATACTTGGATTCCAATTCGGAATTCCTTGGATAGGATTAAAGGAAAAATGGAATTATATTAGTATTAACTATGGTCATGGACCTGGATCAATTTAATGGCGTGGAATGCCTTGGGTGATACTTGGATTTCTGATATGAAATTCTGTGGATGGGCTCATAGGGTGATAGCTAATTCATTGATGCAACCACTAAGTGAAATACCACACTAGGATTTAGTTAATGTCTTATATACATTAATGCCTCAATGTAGCACCAATGATTCAATTATTTTCTATAAATAAATATAATTCCTTGGATCATATCCTTGGTTTCATCTTGATAATTATGGGCCACCTTGTATTATATCCTTAGTATCCAATCATGTCAAGAGCTGAGGCTACTTATGAATTTTTCCTAGGTCTTGGGTAGAACACCTTAGGGTGAAATTCCAAGGGTACACCTATTTGGATTAACTTCAATTAATAAGTATTAAATTTCATGGAACTTATAGCATCCTGCCTTTTTTTCACATAAACTTTCATTATATTATACAAAACTGAGGATCTTTAAGGTTTAGTGTCTTGGAAACCAGGAACTTAATACATGAAACAAAAAAAAACATTCTTCTTAAACACTTTAAAGGCATCTCCTTATGTTCATCCTAGGTTCATTACTGCATCTCATAAACTGAGGACATACATAAAAAAAAGGGTGAGCAGAAGGCCCAGTAAGGGAAACAAGGGGAAACATTTAACATGTGAACTTGAGATACATCAACAATGTCATGAAAAAGAACTTTAAGGCATGAGAAAGAAATCATGAGTCATATCATAATAAAAATAACATTTTTCATAACTTGAAGATGTGGCTACAATATTTAATATTGAAAATAATTTCTATTTCACCAAGGTCCATCCCCATGGTGTCATTAAAAATTACCAAGGTTATTCACCAAGGCATCGTTAAAAATAGTCATCTCTAGAGATTAAGTCTTTACCCAATGCATTAGAGCGCTATTAGGGCACACCCTTGACATGTCTTTATTATGATGTGATCCAAATATATCATCATAAATCATTTCATAAACAACCCATATATCATAAAAGGAATGGGTTTCATTTCATAATCATAACGTTTTAAAAAAACTACTTTAAAGACATGATCTTTGTGTCACTTTAAAACCCACAGAAAAGAAAGGTGGATCTCATGTATGTAAATCCCAGAATTTAAAATAGAACATTTTGGTATATATGTGAATACCCATATAGAAGAGATAGCTTTGAGTATTCACTTAATAAAATAAAAGAAATTTAGAAAAAGAGAGAGACATTTTGAGACGGAAATTCTACAGCATAGCAACTATGTTTCGAGGTTTTAGAAAACATTGAAAAGAGAGGGTACATGGGTAAAACATTCATAAATGACCCATAAAACAGTAGAGGGATAGAATATGAAGGATATATGAACATGGTAATGAAATTTTAAGGACATACCATTTGAAATGAAAAATATGGAAGGAAGACAAAAATTAGATGTCTCTTATGAAAATCCCGCAGCCTAACGACGTCACTTAAGCTTCAACCAAAAATGAATTGACAAGATCAAATAGGGTATCTCATCATATGAACATAAGAGTTCAGTATGAAAGATATAGAGATCATACCCAAAAATAATAAAAAGGAAATTGAAAGACTTGACATGAAAGTAGAACTTTGAAAAATGAGGAAGGTGAACGAATCCCTTAAAAATTCGGCAGCCTAACGGCGCCACTTAAAACTTCAAAATACTGAATTAAAGAGATCAAATAGGGTCTCTCATCATATGAACATAAAATATCAGTATTATAGATATAGATATCATACCCAACAAAATAAAAAGGAACTTGAAAGACTTGACATGAAAGTAGAACTTTGAAAAATGAGAAAGGTGAACGAATCCCTTAAAAATTTGGCAACCTAACGGCGCCACTTAAAACTTCAAAATACTGAATTGAAGAGATAAAATAGGGTCTCTCATCATATGAACATAAAATATCAGTATGATAGATATAGAGATCATACCCCAAAAAAATAAAAAATAACTTGAAATACTTGACATGGAAATAGAACTTGAGAAGGGTGAAAGAATCCCTTAAAAGTTCGGCAGCTTAACAGCGCCACTTTAACATTCTTAAAATGAAATGATGAGAGAAAGAGGGGGTATCTCATCATATGAACATGAAAAATACAGTAGGATGAATATAAAATATCATTCTCCAACATAATATCATGGAGCATAAAAGAAATGACATAAAAGAGATTACTTGAAAAGAAAGAGGGAGGTAGGATCCCTTACCTTAAAACGTAACTCTTAAAACTCAAAGGTTGGGACCTTGAGGGATTGGGGGAACCTTGGGAGGACTCCTTGGGAGATAATGAGACTAGAGCTTCGTTGTGGGAGATTTAGGAGTCGAATGGAAAAGAGGATGGCTTGGTATTTATAGGGAAAGTGAGGGGACAATGCATTAATGGCCAAGGGACACCTCATTAGTGGTTTTGGCAAAACCATGGGCTTGCCCATGGTATTTGACCATGGTATTGGCCACTTGGGACACCTCATACCTTATCTTACTATTTGAAAGTCGACCATATTGATTACATACTTAATACATCATTTAATGATGTCATTAAACACTCGTAACTTAAAAACTGTATTTTCACTATTCATCGAAAATTCAACTTTCTCAGAAAAATCCCAAAATTTCACCTTAAACAAATATCGATGATCTGATTTCAAAAATGAACTCCATTTTATAAAAATAATTTTCTAAATATTTTCAATTTAATTTTTAAATAAATACACTATTCACCGAAAATTCATTTTTTTTAGAAAAATCCCCAAAAATTACCTTAACATAATATCGATGCTCTGAGTTCAAAAATGAAATCCATTTTATAAAAGTATTTTTCTAAATAATTTTAATTAAATTTTTAATTAAAAAAACACTATTCACCTGAAAAAACTAATACTTGACTAATAATTTATGAAACTGTTATTTAACCATTTTATTGAATCACATTACTTAATCAAGGTGCCTAGATTATATTAATGCTTTATTTAAGTGATATTACTAATCCATTTGGTCACATTACTAATCCTAAGCATAAAATCACTATTCATAATTTACTATTCATCAAAAATTAAGTTGATCTTATTAGACTCTAAATTTCGTACTGAACATAATTGTAGAAGACCATTTTTTGAAAATCATTACACATTTTTAATTATTTAAGGTTTACATAAACATTTTTTTAAAATATCATTTCTCTAAAATTCACCGAAAATATGCATACTATATTTATTCGGACATTTGAAAATTCATAAACTTCATCATAAGAAGAAGTCAAAATTTTTATTTAAAACAAAGGATTACACAAGGCAGTTACGGTCTCTTTACATAGCCCCTTATCACACCAACATAGGACCTAAGTGTAAGGTGTGTTAAGTTGAGAGAATCCGAGGGAGACTCGACCAACATCACACGAGTAGTAATTTCTATCAGTTTGAACTTCTCACGAAGGCGATTCTGTTCTAGATTCACACGATGAAGTTCGGCTTGGGTTTGGTCAAAATCAAAGCCCAGTGTTGCTACCTCCTTCCCAAGTTCTGTTAGATGGGCTTTGATCGGTCCAAGACTATTGGGTGAGGCCATCGAATCTTCTTTCTATATTAATTAACCAATATCACTTGTATTTAGAGACAAAAGTCGCAACATTAAGTTTTAAACGGTCATACTGACTAATGGTCATATAATAGTCAAAACCCAACAGTCTCATTTTAATTATACTCATGTTATCAAATGAAACAGTTTTTTTGAGTGTGAAAAATAAAATAACACACAAAATTAGGAAACAAGATTTATTCAAAATTTCAGGTCGTTACAATCTTTCCCCCTTAAGAAATTGCGTCCTTGCAATTTTTAAAATTGGGTTTTGAAATTTTATTGAAATTCCCACATCGGAAAAAGAGTGAGTAACACTATTACTTTAAAAGAAAGAAAAGGAAGTACAAAGGACACCGAGTTAACCCATACTAGGATTCCATGTAGGAAAATATGGATATGGAAGAAAAAACAAAGGGTCAAGTTCTGAGGGAGAGTGATAGAAAACCTGATTAAGATAAAGTTAAGAATAAGAAAATCACAAACTTATGATGTGTATAAATGGTCTTTGATTACCTAGTAGGAAACGTTAACAGACAACATTTTTGTTTTACGTTCCTTTTCATAGTTTTGAGGAATTCATTTACTGCATATAATAAAAACATAAGGAAATATACCTACCTTCAAGTAGAGTTTCATCCTTTAATAAGTTTATGCCAAAACTATTCTTTTCTCCAAATGATGAGCATTCAAAACTACTTGGTATCATCAAAGCACAAGAATCATCTTATAGAGAATCACATAATCCACCAAAGATTAACTATCTATTTATTCTATCTTTAAACATTATCCCAAAAACAGAAAGGGTAAGATAAAACAACTCTTCCAAAATAAAGAACCCCAGAGGAAGGGAAACTACTTTAAATATTCAAAGTTCCATAGTACTACCCAAAGTTCATCATAGAACATTCCATAAATAACTATCCTTAAAAATCCTCAAAATAAACCAAACTAAGATTGAAACCCAAATACAAGAAGGATTTGATAACGTAGTCTTCCAAGGTAAACTTTATCATTCATCTCCAAACAACATCAACCACTCCTAACATCTTATAACAAAAGTAAATAACCTAAACATATTTACCCCAAGATAGGTTAATCATTTCCATTAGTAACCTAAATTACTATAAGTCTGCCTTAAATTCATCGATTCTTCAAAATATAAGTCAACATTTACTCCTAAAAGAAAATACCGTAGTAATCTATTTACCGCGATCAAATAGGGTTCCCAAAATAGTGAATGTATTCCAAAATAATAATCATCTTTTAATCCCCTAATCATCTCTGTCATATTAATACGGAAATCTTCACATTTACTATCACATTGGTTGTTGGGACATGTTCTTCCATTTCCCGCCATTAACTAAGAAAAGAAAGTACAATTAGGGGTTTAAATACTTAGCCAATAATCATGAAAAGGAACTTAAAGCATAGAAGGATAACTTGTAGAAGAAAAGTATACCCTAAATTGTGATCCCCTAGGTTCTAATCTAGGTTATCCATGATCATATATTCTTATGTGAATCTTTATTTTATTTTATCTTTGTTCCTATAATAATGGTTTATACTAAGATTATAAATTTACCAAAGCATATCCCCCGGGAGTGTCGTAACCAAGAGTGCAGCAAGACCCGTTGTCGTATACCAGTTCCCGTTCGAGTCTAGCTCAAAGAGGTGTTTTTGGGTTTTACCCCTATGTACATTTGTTCCAGAGCCACCTCTACCTGCTCGTATCCAGACAAGGATGTATTTTCTTGGAAACCCTTACTCAATACTCACCAAAATACCAGGAAGATTTCCTATATTTAAACTTTTCTATAGGGTTCTTCCTAAAGTTTTCATATCCTAATTTCCACAAATAAATAAACCATTTTTTGATACCAACTATAGAATCCCGCCTTTTTGTCACATAAACTTTCATTACATTATACAAAACTGAGGATCTTTAAGGTTTAGTGTCTTGGAAACCAGGAACTTAATACATGAAAAAAACATTCTTCTTAAACACTTGAAAAGCTTCTTCTTATGTTCATACTAGGTTCATTACTGCATCTCATAACCTGGGGACATACATCAAAAGAAAGGGTGAGCAGAAGGCCCAGTAAGGGAAACAAGGGGAAACATTTAACATGTGAACTTGAGATACATCAACAATGTCATGAAAAAGAACTTTAAGTCATGAGAAAGAAATCATGAGGCATATCATAATAAAAATAATGTTTTTCATAACTTGAAGATGTGGCTACAACATTTAATATTGACAATCATTTCTGTTTCACCAAGGTCCATCCCCAAGGCGTCATTAAAAATTACCAAGGTTATTCACCAAGGCGTCGTTAAAAATAGTCATCTATAGAGATTATGTCTTTACCCAATGCATTGGAGCGCTATCAGGGAGCACCCTTGAAATGTCTTTATTATCATGTGATCCAAATATATCATCATCAGTCATTTCATAAACAACCCATATAGCATAAAAGGAATGAGTTTCATTTCATAATCATAACGTTTTAGAAAAACTGCTTTAAAGACATGATCTTTGTGTCACTTTAAAAACCACAGAAAAGGAAGGTGGGTCTCATGTATGTAAATCCAAAAATTTAAAATAGAACATTTTGGTATATATGTGAATACCCATATAGAAGAGAGAGATTTTAGTATTCACTTAATAAAATAAAAGAACTTTAGAAAAAGAGAGAGACATTTTGAGATGGAAATTCTGCAGCATAACAACTATGTTTCGAGGTTTTAGAAAACATTGAAAAGAGATGGGACATGGGTAAAACATTAATAAATGACCCATAAAACAGTAGAGGGACAGAATATGAAGGATATATGAACATGGTAATGAAATTTGAAGGACATACCATTTTAAATGAAAAATATTGAAGGAAGACAAAAATTAGATTTCTCTTATGAAAATACCGCAGCCTAACGGCGTCACTTAAGCTTCAACCAAAAATGAATTGAAAAGATCAAATAGGGTATCTCATCATATGAACATAAGAGTTCAGTATGATAGATATAGATACCATACCCCAACATAATAAAAAGGAACTTGAAAGACTTCACATGAAAGTAGAACTTTGAAAAATGAGAAAGGTGAACGAATCCCTTAAAAATTCGGCAGCCTAACGGCACCACTTAAAACTTAAAAATACTGAATTGAAGAGATCAAATAGGGTATCTAATCATATGAACATAAAAGATCATTATGATAGATATAGAGATCATACCCCAAAAAAATAAAAAGGAACTTGAAAGACTTGACATGAAAGTAGAACTTTGAAAAATGAGAATGGTGAACAAATCCCTTAAAAATTTTGCAGCCTAACGGCGCCACTTAAAACTTAAAAATACCGAATTGAAGAGATAAAATAGGTTCTCTCATAATATGAACATAAAAGATTAGTATGATAGATATAGAGATTATACCCCAACAAAATAAAAAAGAACTTGAAATACTTGACATGAAAATAGAACTTGAGAAGGGTGAAAGAATCCCTTAAAAATTCGGCAGCCTAACGACGCCACTTTAACATTATTAAAATTAAATGATGAGAGAAAGAGGGGGTCTCTAATCATATAAACATGAAAAAGACAGTAGGATGAATATAAAATAACATCATCCAACATAAGAGCATGGAGCATAAAAAAATGACATAAAAGAGATTACTTGAAAAGAAAGAGGGAGGGAGGATCCCTTACCTTAAAACGTAACTCTTAAAACTCAAAGGTTGGGACCTTGAGGGCTTGGGGGCACCTTGGGAGGACTCTTTGGGAGGTAATGAGACCAGATATTCGTTGGGGGAGAGTTTGGAGTTGAATGGATGAGAGGATGGCTTGGTATTTATAGGGAAAGTGAGGGGACAAGACATTAATGGCCAAGGGACACCTCATTAGTGGTTTTGGCGAAACCATGGGCTTGCCCATGGTATTTTCCCATGGTATTAGCCACTTGGGACACCTCATACCTTATCTTACTATTAAAAAGTCGAACATATTAATCACATACTTAATACATCATTTAATGATGTCATTAATCATCCGTAACTTAAAAACTGTATTTTCACTATTCATCGAAAATTCAACTTTATCGGAAAAATCCCAAAATTTAACCTTTACCAAATATTGATGCTCTGATTTCAAAAATTGACTCCATTTTATAAAAATAATTTTCTAAATATTTTTAATTTAATTTTAAAAAAATACACTATTCACCGAAAATTCATTTTTTTCAGAAAAATCCCCAAAAATTACCTTAACATAATATCGATGCTCTGAGTTCAAAAATGAAATCCATTTTATAAAAATAATTTTTTAAATATTTTTAATTAAATTTTTAATTAAAAAAACACTATTCACCTGGAAAAACTAATACTTGACTAATAATTTATGAAACCGTTATTTAACCATTTTATTGAATCACATTAGTTAATCAAGGTTCCTAGATTATATTAATGCTTTATTAAAGTGAGATTACTAATCCATTTGGTCACATTAATAATCCTAAGCATAAAATCACTATTCATAATTTACTATTCATCAAAAATTAAGTTGATCTTACTAGACTCTAAATTTCGTACTGAACAGAATTGTAGAAGACCATTTTTTGAAAATCATTACTCATTTTTAATTATTTAAGGTTTACATAATTTTTTTTAAAATATCCTTTCTCTAAAATTCACCAAAAATATGCATACTATATTTATCCGGACATTTGAAAATTCATAAACTTCATCATAAGAAGAAATCAAAATTTTTATTTAAATCAAAGGATTACACAAGGCAGTTACTGTCTCCTTACATAGCCCCTTTATTTATTTACATGGTTTTTTTAAATTTATCATGCCTACACATTATTAATTTAATATTCACAGACTGAAAGTATTAGGCATCATTGGTGGTAACCTAATGAGTTTTACTCACACCCTGTTTGGACTACCATTTAGTACCCGAATAGACTTCATAGATGTAATTAGAGATAAAGGGAAGCGACCAACTATGGAAGCTTTATTTCTATACTAGGTTGGAGTGTGGGAGTAGAGAACCAAGCTAGTTCTTTGGATTCTATTGGAGTTTAAATTTTTGGTCTTTTTTCACACTTTTGTATAACATGTATTGTTGTATGCCTGCTTCTTTTTTTTTGTATTAACATGACATCATCATTTTTGTATATGATATTGTTCAGTGTTATTTCTGTATTTTTTTATCTGGATGATTTACTTATGCTATCTCCATTATAACACTTCTTCTGATTTAGATATTATTCATTGCTATGCTCCACTCTGATAAAAGGAGGTATAGTCTCCCCACTACACCATCATGGACCCTTACTACTAGTCTGAAGCCTTTGGAATACAAGGAGGTGTGATTGAGGCCCTATGAACCTTAGGTTAAATTACTTACCAGTGAACTAACCCAGAGATTTCACATTTATAAACATGGGTAAATTGAGAAATTTTATCAACACATCGTTTAACCATGTTTTTATGAAACACAGGTAAATAATTCAATGATGTTTATAAATGCAGTTAATGTCAAATAAAAACAAAACTAAATGAATTTTTTTAGTGATATAAATATGAAATATGTACAACTATTACAATGGATACACAATTATAATAAGGTTGTGTATGAGGATGAAAATTATCTAATTATTTATATAAATATTAAATCTATCCAACGATGGAAATGGATATTCAATCATGACGAGGTTTGGATAAATTTAAAACTCATAATATGGTTATGATCAAAATGAAATCCATCAATAATAATGAAATCATTTTAAGGTTGGAATAAAGATAAAATCCATCCAATGATTTATATCAATATGAAATCCATAAAAAGGTTGAAATGGATGCACAATCATAATATGGTTGGATGAGGTACGAATTCATTTGATTCTTGAGATAAATATGAAATCCGTCCAACAATTGGGATAAATATGAAATTATGACAAGGTTTTGATAAATTTAAAATTCATTTTATAAATATGATTAAAATGAAATCCATCAAATGGACAATATCTTAATGAAACCATGATAAGGTTTTCCTAAAGATAAAATACATATGATGATTCATATTAATATGAATTCCATCTAATTGTTTAAAAAGATACACAATCCAGATAAGGTTAGATGAGGATGAAATTCATTTGATAATTGATGTCAAGATGAAATCCATCCAACAATTCATTTTTTATACTCTATATATACATTATCTATCATATTCACTATAAATAATCATCTATTTCATTCAAACCAAACACACTACTTTATTTCATTTCACCATTATCTTTTTATAATCATTTTATTTTTTAAAGAAATGGATCTAGATACTTTCAACTACTATATTAGTGAAGATATACTTTTATGTCAAGTTTAAATTGAGATTTCCCTAGATCATATTATTGGTTGATACCAAACATTATATTATTTTTGGTCTCACATTGAAAATGTTCAAAATAGAGATATGAATCAAGGATATGAGCTTCAAAACAAAATATTATTGCAATCCCAAATACAAACCATAGAGAAGGTTGTATAGAAATTAAATAGATGCATCACAAAAGTTAAAAATTTGAATCTTAGTGGTTCATTAGAAAAAGATATTGTGAATAATTTTTTTCTCTTTTATGTTTATATATGAAAATAATTATCACTAACACTTAATTATTTCCAATTATACCGATAAATTATATTACCCATGTAAAATCCCATGCACAAGAAATGATTCAGGTTTGATCATGCATGGAGTGATGGATATATTCCCTAAATCCTATTATGTATATGATATGTTTCAACCTATATCATATGGTATGATATAGGTATATCATATGATATTATATCCTTTATTTCATATAAATTGAAAATTCTATGGATGAGTATATCATTTAGTATGATATGGTGATGTCATATAATAAAGGTGTGAGAGGAATCATATTGTATGATCCAAACTAACACCTTACAATATTCATGGAATAAAAATGTTAAAATTTAACGTACATGAATATTACACATATGTATATAATTAATAAACATTTCATAAAATGAAACACTGGGAAGTTTGAATGATGCATTCATGTAACAAATGCATGAACACCCGAAGCTTTACTCATACATTTTGTAACACATGAGTAAATGATGCAGTGACTCAAGAATGTATTGAGGGATATATAGAGAGGATTATACCATGTGAGTGGTTTCTTGATATATTTTTAAGGTTCTAGTCATTTCTCTCCTTACCAATATTTCTTTTTTCCACTTCTCTTTTACATTTAGAGGCACAATCATGTCATAAGATGTGAGGATAATTCCACCAAAATTTTAGGTGATTTAGCACAATACATGGATACACCATAGAGGGTGGAGTCCTTTATCTGCCTATAATGTATTTTCATCAAGTATATTGATCAAATAAATTAGTAGAGTAATCGATGGTGTAAGGTACACAATGTTGTTCTTCTTTTTATGTTTTTCATGGGTTCAGTTTCAATAAATGGTATATCTAGTTTTAAGGGTTTCCAATTATTTTCACTACATTTATTAAGTGTTAATATATCCTTATAAAATAATTAGTGGTATAATATCCATGCCATTATCATTTGATTCTTGATATCATGGTTTAAGATGAAGAAATCTGACATCGCATGGAAGTCATATTGTCTATCTTCGAAAATGATAGAAAATTTGTATCGTAGTTGGATTTATGATATATGATATCATAAGCAACGATATCCATTTTTAATTGACAATTACATTACTTTATTCCATAACATAATTACATTATGATTTCTCTATACAATATGGGATATTATAGGTAGAAAATCCTTTGAATTCCTTTGGTTTTTCTAATATCATAGCGTATAATTGGGGATATTTTATAGGACAATAACGATGTACTGTGTTTGTAAAATAGACCATCATATCATCCTTACAGTATAGGTGATACCATGAGATATGAAACCCTGCACATTGAAGGTTATATCATTGTTGAAGATTATTTATATTAAAAGATGACAGATAATAGTCTAAGCTACAACCTATGATATAATTTATATCATATGATACGATATACAAGAAAAATTTATTTTTTCTAAATTTCAAATTTGAATTGAATTATATGGTTTGGAAAATGTTTATAAATATGGGAAAAGGAAATTTTGGGATGTTTATTTAATTTATTTTTTTATAAATTAATTAATTATAAAATGTTTATAATTAATTAAATATATTTTTAAAATTTATTAAATAAATATTCCATAATATTAATTGTTAATATTAAAATACCAGTTTGAAATTATATGGCATGACTTATAATTTGGATATAAATTGTTTATATGTAAATTATAAGTGTAATTTATAAAATTTTTATAAATAAAAAAATAAGAAAAAAATATAAAGAGATTATAATTAATACTATGAAGTGATCAAAATATTTAATTTGAATTGTTTAATTTTAAATATCTTATTTGAAAAAATTATATAAACCATATCAAAAGTAGTTTTGATAATTGATATGATCATGGTTTAAAAAATATTTAGTTTGTGATATTCTTGATATTTACATAATATATGAATAATTTATATATATAACATTTATATTTCAGATATCATATATTTATGTAAATTATATATAAATAGATAATATGAAGGAGTTAATATTAGGAATAAATATAAAGTGTTTATATTTATTATATTATGGAATATCCATAATATATGGCTAGATGTGTTTATAATTTCTTGGTTTATGAATTGTTCATAAATTGTTTATCTCATGTTTAAATATAATAATTTCTCATTTATTTAACTTATTCCCTACTTTATTCATGAATTTAATTGTTATATTATGAATATATATAGTAAAATGATTCTATAAATTGTCATACATGTATATAAGGAGTTACATGCTAGCTATGACAATTGATTTAGTTTTATTCTACCTTGACCTTGGCATGTACTAGGTTATGAGCTTGAATTTCAAGGTTAATTTTGATTTATACATACTAGGTATTAGAATTATAAAGGAATTATGGTCTCTCTTGAGTAAAGTATCCTTGGGTAGATGAACTTTGAGTTGGAATTCCCACTAGTATGGAGTCTTATGCTCTATATAGAAAATA
Source organism: Viscum album (assembly GCA_963277665.1). Lineage (NCBI taxonomy): Eukaryota > Viridiplantae > Streptophyta > Magnoliopsida > Santalales > Viscaceae > Viscum > Viscum album. The sequence continues at coordinate 212,782,323 of OY728123.1, forward strand.
AGGGGTTGGATATATATCACTCTAAGATCACTATTGAAATGATTATTGATTTCATATGATTTTAAGAATTTTCATGGAAAGGTTTCATGTACTTTATAAATGAGATGAATTTGGATTTTTATAAATATAATTTTATTTTAATATGGGTTAGTAACAAAATATATGAGACATGTAAAGGGTTACACATCAATAATGTTTGGATATATTGATTTGGTGGAAGGAATAAGATTCCAAACTAAATCACTATAAGCATTAATTAATGTAAAATAAATACATGAGATAAGATAGTGAGATTAAATCCAATTTAAAATAGTAAGTGTTGGATTCCTTCCAATGTGAACACTTTCCAAGACCTCGATCATCCAACTGGGTAGGTTCATGCCCAATCAGGGAACCCCTGGATTATCTTGTATAAGATAATCAAGTAATGAGGTGACCCTAAGATCTAGGTGACTTTTTTTTTTCATTTTATCTAGGTTACGTTCAGCTGGGAAACCTTAAGAGTTAAGATAACATAGGAATGGTGTTGTGTTTATCCATATGATCAATTAGACAAAGAGTTTTCAACTCAACCATATAATAGTCAAATATGATATTATTAACATTATTGTTTACCTAATTATCTAAATTGATGAGGTTTATTCCAAAGTGAGTCCATTGATTAGTGGAATATGGATCTTGACCCACTAATGTATATGACGAAGTTTAAAAGGGGCCATCATTTTAGTGGGAGCACATTTAATAAAAGTCCTTATTAAAGGATAGTAAAACATGATACTAATATAATAAAATATCTTATTGTATATAAATAAGCACCACAATCATCCAAATTGACTTTGATATCAATTTTTAGAAATGAGAATCTTAATATAAGCAACTTCTAAGACTAGTATAAAACTTAAGAATTATAACCAAGAAGGAAAATTATAAGTTTTAGAGAAATAAATTTCTAAGAAAAAAACTTTTGAAGTTGTCAAACACTTGAATCTAGATTCTTAAGAGAAGTATATAATAATTCATTAAAGGTTTCTGAGGCGTCAGATGTAAAATAACCCATGTAGCTTTAGTATCCACTTATATATTTCATATAATTGAGTATGTTATATGACTTGGAGAGAATGAAGGTTTTAATTAAGGCTTATCATGGTCAATAAATTAATTTTTAGATCATCATTGAAAATTTCCTAAAAATGATTTCAATAAAATTTTACCTTGTTTTCTAAAAAAGTTGAGGAAAAATGAACTAGGGTATGTAATTTATAGGTTCTAGTGACGTTTTGATAGTACAAGTGGGTAAAAATTTAAACCGGAAGAAGAAAAGTTAGTTGGAAAGTCTAACAATGTGTCTTCTAGAAGACAATCTAGGTCATTGAAACCTAAAGGTAAATTTAGGAAGGTAGGGAATTATTTCTATATAATGATTTTTTTTGGGATTCCTAAATGAGTTTGAGAAACTCTATATAAATTTAATGTTAGGTATCAATGTTATAGAAATAGGTTCTTTAATTTTCAAGGTTACAAAATACCAAATGTATAATTTATAAATCTTGTAAATATATAGGAGTTAAAAATCAAGGAAATAATTATTTGAGCTTATAGTTTTTATTCAAATGATTAAGAAAAGGGTTTTTGAATCATGAAGTTGAATGTAAAGAAATATAACAAGCTCAAATGGATCTAAATAAAGCATATGCATTCTCAACTTTAACTCTCTTATATGATAAGGGGATATGTTTTTAACACATTTATTATTAATAATATGAGATTATGGATCTAATATACATAGTTTATGATTCATTTGATTTTATAACATGTTTTAATTAAAGATAAGGGTGATTTTTTATCTAGGATAAAAGTGTTTATCCAATTGGTTATTAAAATATGAGGGATTTTATCCCACTATTAGTGAAATATTTTAAAGAATTTTATTATTTTTGAGAACAATGATTAAAATACATATAATATAATATATTAAATGGATACAATGGTTTATTTATTAAATATTCATACTAAGAGGAAATAGGAGTTATTTCCTAACACAAAATATTTTTTGAATCTTAGCATGATATTCTAAAAATAATATAGTGTCTATGAGTCTAGTGAGAGTATGCTTGTACTTAGTGAAGTTTAAAGCTAAAAAATAAAATATTACACCTATCAAAATTCAAAGTGAATTTCACTTAATATCTTAAAATATTTTAGGTTATTTAGATAAATAGAAATGTAAATAGTAACATTTAGTTAACATAATGAAGTGAATACCACTTTATATCCTAAAGGAGTTTAGGATGTGTTGGTAAATAAAAATGTAAAGTGTTACATATTATAACCAAATTTGATCATAAGGAAAAGTTTGATGGAAAGGGTTATAAGAATGATGATGGTGATGAACTTAGAAAGAGTTAAAATAGACAAAAAAAGTTATTAACACCATAAAATTGGGTTCCATGGATTTAATGAGTTTGAATACTGTGTTCAAAGAGTTTAACATTAGAAAAATGATCCCCAATTCTCACCATTATTCAAACTGAATTTCTTCATAAATGTTACTCATTAAATAGTTTAGTGGGATTATTTTATTATGTTGACACATTGATATATGGAAGGAATTATATAGAGATGTAATGAGTTTAAAAAAACCCTAAAATTTCTACAAACATAAAGATGTCTTGGCAGTCTATTATACATGATATGATGAGACATGTGTTTATATATGGTTTTTTTAAAATTATTAATTGGTTTTAATAATAAAAAATGTACCATTTTATACAAAATGGAATCTCCACTTTATCATTCTTTCATGTTGGTTCTATATACATATGAAGTGAAATGATAATTAACCTCTCAATGTATGAATTCAAGTTATCCATAACTAATGTTCATCATGAATTATTATAGGTTATGATAAAATTTCAAGGTCAGAGTGAGTAGGATTCTTATATAGAGATAAAAAATATTCTCATGAGGCATAAAATTAGTTTTATGTGCTATATGACCCAAAAAGTATACCACACAGAGTGTTATAACTAAGTATCTGGTATACCATGGGTTCATGGTTTATATTTGTATTTCCCCAATACCCATGTATAGAGAGATACTTAGCATGAGAAACTTCATAATTTGATACCTTTCTTATACAAGACTTGATGCTTAGTTAATCAGGGGTGGTTGGGTATGATACTAATCATGTCATTGGTTTGAGTGTAACCAAGATGAGATTTATCCTCTTGTATGATGAGTATGACATCTGGTCCCTCTATTGGGATAAAACGAGAAGTTTATGACCATACCTATATATGACATATGACGTGATTATCTATTTGGGTGAGGGGAATGTGTAGTGATCATCCATAAACATGAATAAAACATGATGTATTCATTGACCTAGTCATTCTATACTCAAAGAATCGATAACATATGGGTAGCTATAAAATATTTACATAATCTATGTCATATGGTTACTCATTATCTTAGACAAGGGGATCATATGAAAATACATGCTTTCATATGATGAAACTGGTAGACATGGTTATACAGATACATGTATTTGATGAAGATCATCTCAGATCCCTTTGTAGATTAATTTTCATTTATTATTTAATATAGACTACTCTCTGATTACATTTATGAATTCAAGAATTTATATTTTTTGTTAACACTACAAAGGACCATGGGTCACACTTTGTGGTTGAATGAATGAGGATTGAGTTTTACTTAAAGAGATACTCTAAAAGTGTTTTAAAGTTTACCCAAAAGGTGTTTTGGAGGGGTATTCATAAGGTATTTAATATGATATGATACATGGTGAAATTAATGATATCTTTACAAAATTATTTTGGGAGATATCCAAAAGGATTTTTGGATATGATTCCATAATCTATTGTATATAATATAATATAAGGTGAAATAAAATAAAGTATATGAGGCTTTAGTGTAAGTGGGAGATTGATTGATATATTCCCTAAAGTCTAATATGTATGTTATATATATGAGAATATATCATAGATTACTATATAGGGATACCATATGAGGTGATACCTTTATTTCATGTTAATTAAAAATTCCATGGATGGGCATATCATTTAGTAATTTAGGGAGATATCATATGGAAAGGGTATGAGAGTGTTGGTGCCAAAATTCGGGATGGAAACGAAGGCAAAAACAAGGCACTATTGACTGCCTCACGAAGCTATTTTGTGGAGTCCCCCCAGCACCGCGACCGCCGCAAAGAAATGAGGTGGGATGCTCCGCAAATGCATTTGACATTCAAGAGCCCACCGCGAAGCAAGGAGGCGAGATGCTCCATGAATGCATTTAACATTCACGAGCCCACTGTGAAGCAAGGAGGTGGGACGCTCCGTGAAGACATTTGACATTCGCGATCCTGTCATGAACCAAGGAGGCGGGACGCTCCGTGAATGCATTTGATGTTTGCGAGCCCTCTGAGAAGAAACCAAGTCCCTCTTCATGCCGGGTAAGCTCTTCTTCACAGAACCTCTTGCCTATAAATACCGGGATCCCCCTGAGCCCAAAGGACAGACAGTCCGACCTTTTAACTTCCTAGATCCCAAATCGCGAAGCACTCTCTGCTCTGCAAACCATGAGCTACGTGAGGTATTTTTTCTCCCCGAAGTACCCCACCTTTTCCTTTATTTAATCTGATCATCCTAGAGGGATGTATTTTATGAATCCTAAGGGACTTTGCGAAGGAAGGGGATCCCCAAGGGGACTCGGGTCATCGCGGAGCATTTATGCTTTGTGAAACACCCCTCATGTACACATGATCTGCATGCCAAGGCAGGGTCATTATACTTTGTGAAGCACATCGCTTCAAGATTCCTTGCTTTGCGAGGCACCTTTTCTCTACAAGGCCATGCTCCGCAAATGCCTTTCCACTTCATGAAGCACTTACCCTAGGCACCTATTCCTAATGATTAGGCTCTGCCACCCCACTTTGCGAAGCACACCCCTTCATAAATACCCTCTGTCATGTGGAGTAGCAGAGCTTCACAGGGCCCCTGCCTATGAACCCCTATGCTTTGCAATTCCTTTTTCTGTGTGACCCTCTAGGTTCTCACGATGTGATTTCAAAGTCCCCTGGATGATGCTGCACATTTCATTGCTTCGCCTCATGCTTCTTCGCATAGGCACACTAACGACTATTACTTCCTCACATAGCCACGCTAACATGGACCCCCCATTGGATCACTCCACAATGCCCCTTCACTACGACATTGCCGGTACCTTATCCTCACCATGGAGTAGAGGGTACCAGTTATGTAAGTACTAGGGGTGTGGAGTAAACCCACCTCATCCGAGCTTCAGGATGTTAAACTGCCAAGAACCGCCATCCTCCGCACATGACGTTAAACTTTGACCTTCCCCCAATGCATCCTACATGGGGTTCCCCACCTTGGACATTCTGCATGCCCAATGGTCTCCACGAAAGTGTGACCGTTCCTCACATGGAACAAGATCCTCCTTATTGGGGCGGCGTATGTCCATGGGAAAAGTGTGACAACTGGGTCTCGGTGATAGCACAGACACCCCGCCTTAACATGGTCGTCGGGTCCTGGCCTACCAGGTACCACCGGTTTCCCCGTAAACACGTGGGGCCCACTCGGGTCATCGCGGAGCATTTATGCTTTTTGAAACACCCCTCTTGTACACATGATCTGCATGCCAAGGCAGGGTCATTGTACTTCGTGAAGCACATCGCTTCACGATGCCTTGCTTCACGAGGCACCTTTTTTCCGCAAGGTTGTGCTCCACAAATGCCTTTCCACTTCATGAAGCACTTCCCCTAGGCACCTATGCCCAATTCTTAGGCTCTACCACCCCACTTCATGAAGAACACCCCTTCACAAATACCCTCCGCCACACGGAGCAGCAGAGCTTCATAGGGCCCCTGCCTATGAACCCCTATGCTTTGCAATTCCTTTTCATGTGCTACCCTCTAGGTTTTCACGATGTGATTACAAAGTCCCCTGGATGATACTGCCCGTTGCATTGCTTCGCCTCATGCTTCTTCGCATAGGCACACTAACGACTATTGCTTCTTCACATAGCCACGCTATCGTGGACCCCCCATTGGATCACTCCACAATGACCCTTCTTCATGACATTGCCGGTACCTTATCCTCACAATGAAGAAGAGGGTACCGGTTATGTAAGTCCTAGGGGTGTGGAGTGAACCCACCTAGTCCGAGCTGCAAGACGTTAAACTGCCAAGCACCGTCTTCCTCATCACATGACGTTAAACTGTGACCTTCCCCCCATGCATCCTACATGGGGTTCCCCATCTTGGACATTCTGCATGCCCACTAGTCTCCACGGGAGTGTGACCATTCCTCACATGGAATGAGATCCTCCTTATTGGGGCGGCGTATGTCCGCGGGAAAAGTGTGACATCCGGGTCCCGGTGACAGGACAGACACCCCGTCTTAACATGGTCGTCGGGTCCTGGCATACCAGGTACCACTAGTTACCCCGCAAACACGTGGGGCCCACCCTAGGGTCCACCCACATGCCCGAACGGGTCATCTGACTTTTGATAATCCCCACAGGTCAACACATTTCCTTTCTAGTGTGATTTTTCATAACTCACACACACCCTGAGAAACTTCCCAAAAGGTCACCCATCCTGATCACTACTCCAGTCCAAGCACGCTTAACTATGGAGTTCTAATCAGATAGGCTCCCGAAAAGAAAGGTGCACCTTGTTGACATGAGTTATATCATTTATTCATTGAATCCTTTATCATTTTGGGGTGTTACAATCACCCCCCTTTAGAGCACAACATCCTCGTTGTGGGCCCTACATCTCAACCTAGGCAGTGCATTGCACTTAAGGCTGGGTACCACCTCTGATACCAAATGTGACAACTGGGTCCCAGTGACAGCACCGACACCCTGCCTTAACATGGTCGTTGGGTCCTGGCCTACCAGGTACCGCCAGTTGCCCCGTAAACATGTGGGGCCCACCCTAGGGTCCACCCACAAGCCCGAAAGGGTCATCTGACTTTTGATAGTCCCCATAGGCCAACAAATTTCCTTTAGAGTGTGCTTTTACAACACATATCTTTTCCAGTGTGCTTTGTCCTCACTCACACACACCTTGGGAAACTTCCAAGAAGGTCACCCACCCTGATCACTACTCCAGGCTAAGTACGCTTAACTGTGGAGTTCTAATCAGATAGGCTCCCGAAAAGAAAGATACAACTTGTTGACATGAGTCATATCATTTAGTCATTTAACCCTTTATCATTTTGGGGTGTTACAAAAAGGGCAACCACCTTGGTGTAAGCCCATGGCCTTTCTTGAAGGAGGTAGCATCTCCGCTCCACCTTTCTTCTTCGGTCACAAAGAGCATAGAGGGGGGATGGGCATCAGATCCCTCCCTTCCTCAGTGTCAAATCCCTCTCCCACTGGGCTTTGTTGCTATTGGGCCTCCATCATGGAGTAAGTCCCAATCATTCTCTCCCTGGGATGCTAACCACACATAATCCCCTGTTTCCTCTTTGGGACACTAACCACATGTAAGCCCCAGTCCACTTCCCATTGATGAACCTTTTGCGACGTGATTGTTAGGTCTTTGCTGCCTCTTGTTTCTCACACCGAGCATGACTCATGTGGGCTTAGAGTAATCATCAACCATGACATCCTTTCTAGACAGCCTAGAGTGTAAGCCCCACACCATTCGAACTATGAGGACTTTGATCCATGCTAATGTATGGTACATAGGAAGCCTCCCTGAGGTTCAATCACACCATTCACCTGGACCCCATGTCCTTTTTTATGTCGGTTCACTGACACCACCATGAACTACATGTACTTTGATCCTTGCCAAGGCAAGGTATGTAGGAAGCCTCCCTGAGGTCCAAGCCGACCATCCATTGGTCGCTTCGACCACCCTTTACGTCAGTTCACCAACACCCTGGGCAGCTTAGTGTGTAATCCCCACTCCCACACCATGAACTACGTGGACTTTGTTCCTTGCCAAGGCAAGGTACGTAGGAAGCCTCCCCGAGGTCCAAGCCCACCATCCATTGGTCGCTCAAACCCCCCTTCACGTCAGTTCACCAACACGTTAGGCAGCCAAGAGTGTAATCCCCACACTCACCTAAACTACGAGGTCTTTTCTCTTTGCCAAGGCAAGGTACATAGGAAGCCTCCCTGAGGTTCAAGCCCAACACCCAGTCGCTTCAACCACCTTCACGTCGGTTCACCCCCGTCCTGCATGACGTTAAACTGTGGGTTCCGTAAGCCGTTGTTTCCCCAGTTAGTGGTAAGCTGTTGCACACCAAAACCAATCCGAACTACATGGACTTTGATCCATGCCAAGGTATGGTATGTAGGAATCCCCTCTAAGGTTCAAGCCTAACAACCATTGGCCCCGACCATCTCCATGTCGATGTACCAAGTCCCTCCCAAACTACATAGGCCTTGATACCTATCTCCTTGACATTGTACATAGGAAGCCTCCCTGAGGTTCAGCCCCATTCAATGGTAAGCCATTGTCAACCCCAATCAATGGTAATCCATTGTCCATATGAACTACGTTGACTTTGATTCCCTGCCATAGAGATACGTAGGAATCCTCCCTAAGGTTCAAGCCCATAACTCATTATTTTTATATGAACTATGTTGACTTTGATTCCCTACCACAGGGATATGAAGGAAGCCTCCTTGAGGTTCAAGCCCATAACTCATGTCTCATCCTGATCTCACCCTCGAGCCTATGTGTTTTGGTAAGGTCATGCCCCAACCCGGAGGTTCCACTTTATCCGGGTCCCATCCATGCGTCCATTCTCACGGGCCACCTCCTCAGGTGTCCCATCATCTCATCGAACTACACGAACTTTGATTCCCTACCCTGGGGATACGTAGGAAGCCTATTCAAGGTTCAATACCAAAACCATCATCTTCCTCATGGCGGTTCCATCCCATTCGCCATCCACTTCATTCAACCACTTCATCATCCATCCTGATTCTTACCCGGACCACCACATTCTGGTGAGATCATGTCAATTCACCTCCCCACTGCTCCTTGCAGTCACTGGGTAATTAACACCGCGTTAGCCCCGACATCAGTGTATCCTTAAGGGGTTACACTTATCTGATCCACTATATTCAGTGTTCCGATCAGTCCGATCCATCTCCACTAGACGTTAAACTTGAGGCATACCCTGTGTTAAGCATAGGAAGCTGAGGAAAACCTCAGATACATTCCCATGGAATATGATTCCCCGCATTCTATGTGGGATACCTCGAGCTTACGCACCCTCGAGAAGCCCTATAATAAGGAGAAGAAACCCAGACGTGCCAATGTTCCAGTGCCCAGACATGCCAGTGATGCCCAACATGACTACTCCCCTGACTGAAGGTTACTTCCCAGACTGGACCCTTTGGAATTTCCCGATAGAAGCAGCGTAATTAACCGATGTCCATAAAGATATGACACTAGGAAGAGTTTCACAAACAACATCTTAAGTCTATAAGGGAGACCCGGACTAGGTAATGAGTTTTGAGGAGGAATCCACAGAATGAAGAACCAATATCCCATCATCCCGTTTCAATCAAGGAGCAGACATCCTTGAATAAGTGAAGGATGATGCCCGACTTTGGAAAGTGGGAATTCGGGGCAACAGAACTGCGTCTTTCGTCCACAAACAGACGGACACGCGCGCGCCCCGAAGAAAGCATTGGAAACATAAATGGTGAAACCGACATGAAATTATTCTCCTCAACATGGATATTAGTAGCGGTCAGGGCATCAATGGATTGACGTGTCACCAGATCTAGTTATCTGGCACCGGGTCTTTCCAAGAAAATAGTAGGCCTGGTGTGAAACTCACCAGAAGTTGGGGCAGTAGAACATTGGACATCTTGTTCTACGACGTTGTCAGTGTGGATACCTCTTACCGGCCATGGAAGACGGGATGTCGCTGGGGCATTGGTTGTTGATTACTTTTTCTTTAATCATTGATGAGTTAATCTCCCTACTTCTCAGGAATCAAGTTGTTGAACCAGGGACACGATCACTACCTGCCCATCGATGCAGGGGCAGGGGCAGCACCAACACGGCCGTCCTACGTGGATTCACCTCTCCCACAACAACCTCTACATCTATGACCATGGGGAACCCACACCCCCTCTCCTCATCTGAGGTCATTCAATGGAGGGTAATTAACGACCTCATGCACTGTTACAAGGAGGAGGGTATAATCCCGACTCGGGATATGGCCCACCTGGATCTGGAGGCGTCTACACCTCATTGACAACGCCGCCCCCAAGGGCCACACATGGATCCATTACTCCCTACCCTGACATACAACCATTTCGGGAGCCTATCCCCGGAATGCTTTGACGAATCCCTACCTTATGTGGATGAGGTAGGTGGATTTAGGCCTAGCCCAGTCAGAGTCCCATCCCAGGGGCTCCTAGAAAGGACTCCCACCTGGCCACGTCAGCACCTCCACCAGGTCTTGGTGGAAGAGGAGAAGGTAAGCCACATACTTGCACCCCCAGCCCTGGTTTGTCCAACCCGACGCCAGTGTCGGGCACAAGTTGAGGAGGACGCATATCAAGGGGTGTCAACGTCGACGACTACTATGTCCTGAGCCACCGCTGACACATATCCTCAGTTCCCTGCATATGATGAGAAGGTGTACTTATACGCCCGACCAGGATCGAGGCCCCAACCACCCCACGGGTAGGCTGAGTCGACTCTCTTGGTTGCCAGCACGAGCAGTGGCCGCCGCGAACTAACCCGCAATGGTGTCACCCAATATGGAGGTCCTCCCCATACCACTACCATAGAGATCATGGGCCTTACACGCTTCGAGGATCAGTATGGAGGTCCTCCCCATACCACCAACACGGAGAACTCGACCCTTCTCTACTTTGAGGCTCAGTGTGGAGGTCCGCACTGTGACATCCTCAATCCAAATCAAGGTCTTCCCCATGGCGGTGATACTCGATACAGAAACCTCTCTCATGCCCATTACACTGGGTATGGAGTCGTTCCTCCTACCCACGACCGCCGGTGTAGGGATATTGCATATCCGGTCTCACTTCAACATGGGGATCCTCCCCGTGTCCTTTTAGTAGCCGGCGAAGGTCCTCCTCACCTCGACAACCAGAGGGGTGAAGGCCAGCCTCACTCCACCCACACCCAGCACAGAGGTCCTACCCGTGTTCATCTATAATGGTACAGGGAACTTCCTTGTACTAAGGTCTCTAGGGAAAACAAGCATGGAGGTCCTCCCCATGATTCTTCCAATTCCAACAGAATTCTTGCCCACTCTAGTGCTACCCATGGAGGTCCTCCCCATGTACCCTTTGAAATTTGTCCTGGAGCTCCTCACACTCCAACTTTCTCAGGTGGAAACCCTCTCCGCCCCAACACCAGTGTATCCGAAGAACCTTGTGTCAGAAATTAGCCCTGTCCCAAAGAACCATTCCGGGGAAGGAGGGAGGGTTGTCGCTACTATAAGAAGAATTCTGGGAAGGTCCGGACAAAGATTAAATCGGTCCACTTCTCAGACTCTGAAGCAGAGTACGACTCAACACAATAACAATTCCCTCAATCCTCCGAGTCAAGAGCTGGGGCAGGAACAGGGCACATTATCCTGGTGCTCCCGGAATGTGAGGTCCATCGGATCCCCACCTCCCTCCATAGGTATATCTAGGAGGATGAATATCTGGAAACCCTGCAGGTCACAGTCATGAAATCGCTACCACCGTAACCAGGAGAGCTCTCTACCTCAACAAGAGATCACAGAGAACTATTCTGGGGACCGATGGCAGGCGAGCAACAGCATGACCTATCACCAGTAGTCCTATCCCCTGATCTAGGAACCCCGGTCATCAGTCCATCCTACTGTGACGTGGCGGCCAGGTCGCTACACTCTTCGGAAGACAACCTTAGATTCGGCGGCCAGTCAACTCACTCGCCGTACTCTCCTCCGGCCGGCCTGCCGCCCCAGTGGTCTGCCTCAGTACCGCTATGAGTTCCTCATCCACCCCCAGTTTATGAATGGGGAAATGAAGGGACAGACCCTGAATCCGATCCGAGAATCTTCTGGAACATCCTCGCATCAGACCACTTCCTCGAGAAGTTCTGGCCCGTGGCAGCACCAAATTTATGCATACCGGAGTCCCTCACCCCGGAGGAAATTGAGTGTTTCTGCCACACCCTCTGGGAGACACATTTTATTCTTCGTCATCGACAAGTGGTGTACCCTAGGATCCAAGTGCATTTCAAAGACATCGGCGAGCAATGCTGTCTGGTCGATTTGGCCGCACTCCCTATGGCCCAGCGCCCTGAGTCACCAGGTCGCCGTAAAGCACTCCAAGAGAAATGCGTTCAGAGTTTCAAGAAACTCCACAAGATCATCAAGGAGGCTTCCCCCTATGTGCAGGTCCATGTATAGGGTCAGTATGATGCCCTCCTCTTCAGTCTTATTCGGCAGTAGCCCGACTCGCTAGGAGACATTGAGGGCATGCCCCTGGGAAGAGTCATGGTCAACATGACAGACCTAGTGGACGGAGAGGATACTCTAGATATTCTTGATGGTGAATTACCCCCCAAGGGTGTTCCACCAATAATGGACCCATTGGGGAGAGTTACTCGCCAGCAGAGGAACCTACTGGGTCTCCCTGTGCCCACCGAGGCATTAGTACTCAGCTGGAATTCTAGTAAGGGTAAAGAGCACATCAGAGCTGCGAAGCCCTCTGACCCGTCCACCTCAGTGCAGAAGATGGAGGAGGATTATGAGAAAGCTGCATTGCGCCAAAAACTTCCAAAGCAAAATAAGTTGGTCGATGAACTCCTGGATGAACGCGCTGTAGAGCAACGAACAGACTATGACAATCCTAGGCCAGTACAGTAGGGGCAGGAACAACTTCCCTTCAGCAATTTGCCTCCGAGTAACCCTAATCATGCTGCTCCCACAGACAGGGATGAATTTGGTCAGCGGTCGATCCTCATTTGTTGTTCCCATTCCAAGTCACACAATACAGACGCTGTGTTTCGAACATGGTCAACAACTATCCTTTGTCGTTATCTCCACCCCATTAGTCATAAGTATTGAGTGTAGTGGTTCGATCTACCCTGATTGACTTCAAGTTGCGGTCTCCCTTGGTTGATTCCAGATATCTGACCCCTATATAACGGGTAAGCCAAATCCCACTCCTTGTTCCCCACACAGAGCACTGCTCCTGTGGGATTAGGATCTACGATAAATCGGTACCCGCATGAGGGGTCATATGAAAATGGTTTTCCAGGATATCTAGTTTCAGGTCCCCAACCATTTCGGGCCCCTGGCCTGAGTTCACATGGTTTTGTATGGTGTGGTATGGGATTATGTCCTCATTCACGCCAGGTTACTTGTCGTGCCGTATAAATCCCTCATTGGGGTATCTTACCCCTATGTGCGCCATTTCCAAAACTACGTGTGGCTTTATTCCCATCCTTATGGGATACGTAGGACCGCCCGAGCATCTCATCTTTAGGTCCAACCCCACCTTGGCCCCTTGGCCCGCATTCCCCCAGGAGAGGGGTATATGGTGTGGTATGGGATTATGTCCTCATTCACGTCAGGTTTTGTGACAACCACGCCATTTACCTCCTCCTCCTGAGAGTTTTCCATTCCCTTATGCTATACTCGCCTTTTCAAATCGGCCACTCTCAAGATAAGCCCCTCTGTCCTTTTCACTAATTCACTAATATGCCCAAGGGCACTCTGGTTTAGCACCTGGAATGTCGGATTCTACCCAGACATGATTTCACCCATTTCTTAGGTTTCGTGTTCCCCTTCATTAGGGATTCCATCACCTTTCACACCTGAAAGGACCCCTCGAATGAAATGGATTCTTTGCCCAAGGGCCCTCCTACTATTACAGGCCAACATCCTCGAGGGTTTCTAATAATAGATTGATACAGGTCCCTTGTTGTGAATACAATCAACGATTGATTCTCTTTTATTGTTCCCATTCCAGGCTAACACGATATGGATACTGTGTTTCGAACACGGTCAACAGTTATCCTTCATCGTCACACAATCCCCTTCAATCCTTGAATTTTGGTTACGTGATTCACATCTTTTCCATGCCATCATGTCCAAATAGAATCTAGACACCCCTGACACTATCCCTCAGTGTGCATTTGCATGTTAGGAGGAAAAATCTGTGGTAAGGGAATCATTTGGGTCTCCGCACTGATTTCCCTTTGGCGTGTGTTCCAGGTATTTCAATAAACCTCTTCCTCTCTTGTTTCCCAAACTGAGTTTGACTCACGTGGGCTTAGGGATTGGGTTGAGGTCTGCGCTTACTTGGAAGGTTTTCACTCCTCTCTGGTCCAAGCTCTAAGACCGTAAACTAATATCTACTCTAGAACTACGTACATCTTGATTCCCATTCTCATGGGATACGTAGGAACACCCGAACATCTTGTCTCCGGGCCCAGCTCAATGGAGAACTGGTTTCTCCTGCCCCTTTTCTTCTAGTCTTTCTTGGATCCTCGGATCGAGGCTACCCTCATGGAATCACACGTGGTGTGATGTGGGATTATGTCCTCATCTACGTTGGGTATGTTTTACCACACCATGCACATTCCCCTCCTAAAACTCACATCTCCTATATGCGTCTAGGCCAAATGACGTTAAACTATGCCACCTGGTCCCATCACATGACCCTAAACTGTGGTATTATCGTCCTGGCCACACGACGAAAAACGACACTGCATCATGATTTCCTCACTCATGGAGACACCATGTTTGGTATCGGCCACACGCCATACCATGTGTCAACACCTGTATATGACTTGATTCTTATGGCGCTGCCGGGACTTTTCATCCTAGTATTGTTGCTTCACAAAAAAAACATCCACATTAAAGGAAAAACAAGATACATCAAATACTACTTCTTTTGGTGCAGGGAATACACTCGCACGCCCCTTTTATTCTTGGCATTTGCACCTTACCATGCCACCCCTTATAACTACGTACAACTTGATTCTCATTCTCAAGAGATACGTAGGAATTCCTGTGAACTTTGCCTCGAGCCCAGCTTAACTCTTGTTTTCGGTCCCTTGACCTAAAACCTCTCCAAGGAACACATGGTGGTCAGAAACCTAGGTTCCCATTCACGTCGGATTTTATAATTACCCCACCATGTGTCTCCCACATTTCCTACCATCCATGGTCCGAGCTTTATGACCATAAACTAAGAACACTCTATGTCCTTGCCGCAAGACGTTAAACTGCATGACATATTCCATAACTACATATGTCTTGATTCCCATCCTTATGGGATACGTAGGAATGCTTAGGTATTTTTGTCTCTAGGTCCAACCCTAGGAAAAAAATCATGTCCTTTCTTTTTCGGCCCCTTGGCCCGAACTCATCTGGGGACATGTGGTGTGGTGAGTACCTCTTAAGTTCTCATTCACGTTAGGTTTTTAAATAGCCGCACCATATGCTCTCCAAGTATTTTCCTAGCATGGTCCGAGTTCTATGAACCTAAACTAAGATATCCCTATGGTAAGGGACTCAAATCCCTCTATCTAATACGTCTCATTGTTGTATTCATATGCGTTTTGACAAAGATCCCGAAGTGTGGAATTTTCATGGGGACATTCCCCTTATTCCATGTCCAAGCTTCGTGATCTCTCTATTAAGATCCTCACCCTCTTACACATCCAAAGAGACCCCCTTCACAGCCTGGCCTCATGCTACTTCGTCTCACCTACCGTTTCGGGCTAACATCCCTAAAGATCTTGGAAAAAATTTGCAACATGTCTCGTGTCTCAAACATGGTCAACGATCGAACCTCATTTGTCTGTCCCCATTCCAGGCTAACACGATATGGATACTATGTTTCGAATGTGGTCAACAGTTATCCCTCATCGTCATGCCACCATCATTGTGATCCAGATTTTGAGCATCATGATTCACACATTTCCACTTCCTCATGTTCAAGTGGAATTCCGACATACTTGGATTTACTTATTTTCATATCTAGGTGTGCTACATGGATGGGTTAGCATCATTGGGCTGACATTCACCAAGCATCCATTCTCCCTAACATGTTCCTTGCTATGTCAAGAAAGTCCCACCACTACTTCTTGTTTTATACACTAAGCATGACTCACATGGGCTTAGTAGTTTTGGTAGGATTTGTACCGGTGCAGCCAGGCTTTTCATTATCCCGCATGAAATTAAAATGTGCTTCTAGAACTATGTATGGCTTGATTCCAGTCCTCAGGGGATACGTAGAGACACCCAGGCATTTTGCCTCGGGTCCAGCCCCAGGAATCATAGATCCTGTACCTCCCCATTTCTGCCCCCCTGGCCTGACCTCTCGTGGGGAACTATGTAACTGCAGCTTTGCCCTGAGCAAGTTCGGGATGCCCCATTATGACATTGGGAAGCAATAGCGCCCTTTCCAGAGAGGCCCTGCCTAAAGGTAGGAATTATCCATGATCAAAATGGCGTTCCCATCTAATGTGCTTCCACCACAGTGGCGTAATTTCAAGAGTGTTGGATTCTATTCTAACAAACCGTCATTCCACATTCCACACTTTGCGTGCCCCTTATTCGGACCCTCATCCCCTTTAACGTCTAGAGGAACCCCCTAACAGTATGGATGCTCAGCCTATGGCTCGCCTACTATCCTGGGATAACATCCTGTAAGGATAATGGATGACATTTTGAGTCAGGCCCTATGTTTCGAACATGGTCAGCGGTCGACACTCATTTGCTATCCCTATATCAGGATAAAGCAATAAGGATGTTGTGTTTCAAACATGGTCAGCAATTTTCCTTTATTGTTTTTCCACCACCTAAAGCGCTCCAAATCCGAGGTATCATAATTCACATTTTCCATTCCCCTATGTTTGGACTGATTCCAAAGCCCCTGGAATTTCCCTACTCGTGCACAAGAGCACATCTAGAAAATGGCAATACAGTTGTTCCAAGATCTTCCCTCTCCAGCCAGAACTTTTCCCCCTTTCTTTCCAGGAATCCGGATTGGCTGTCTAAGCACCCAAATACCTGAGGCTTGGTTTTCAATCCCATGTTGGAATGGAGTGATAGGGTGGTCGTCCCTTGTTTCTCACAGTGGGCCCGACCCACGTGAGCTTAGGGATTGATCGCGGGACACTCCAAAAAGACCATGGGGATGCGATAAACCAACACAAATAACAGAACTCATGCGTGCAGTTATTATAAATTAATCAAATAATGAAATTACGTTGAAATGTTATGCGCATTACAACACCCAAGGATCGACCCCTCCCATGGTTGGGTTGACCCCGTCAAAAGAACTTTATAGATGCGCCACCCTCCGGCTTGTGGCATATAGGATTTTCTACCACCTATTTACCTCTCATCCCTCCTCGGCAGCAATGGGGTACAGTTCGTCAGCCGCGACCTGAGCCCTCTCCACATCGGTCTGAATAATGGTCATCTCCTCATGGGCTCGCTTCATGCCCTCTTCAGCCTCTGCCAGCTGGGATTTTAGCCGCGATACGAGCTCTAATTGCGCATCAAGAGAAGCGGAATGCTCATCTGCTCGAGTCTGAAACCGTTGAACCACATCTTTAGCCTCATGGAGCCTCTTGATGTTCACCACCTTCCTCCACTGCCAGCCCACACTAAGGCCACGATCAGACTCCTGAATCTTTTTCAACATAAGATCTTGGATGAGCATGTGAGGGCACTGGGCATCCACTCCCCCAACACATAGTTCACGTAGTCATGAGTGAAGTCTATCCATCTCATCCAACCATAGTGCTTGGGGGGGGGGGTCATCAATGAAGCGCGTGATCATCTTTCACGACCGGTGATGGAGTATTTTTCTGTCCTCATCGTCAGAGACCGTCTCATCCCAGCCGGCGCGGTTGGTAGGCTCATATGTAGGGAATGCCCCTAGGAACTCCTCAGCTGGGTCTATGTTTGGAATTGGATCCGGCGTGGTGGGACCTAGACAGTCTAGTTGATCCTCATTATCGGATCCCACCTCAATAACCTCAGGCGCAGTCCTACTGGCATTCCCGCCAATGATCGGGAGCACTGCAGTTTGGTCAGGTTGGATGTCCACCTCCATGACCATTGGCATACCTCTTGGAAGAGCACTACCAGAAGTCCCGACCAACCTCGCTGCAGAATCCTAGGCCAATTTAAGAACTGTACACGCCAAAAAAGAGGACGTGAATGTCAGTTAACATGGTCAGGGGATGGAAGTCGTAAATTAGGTAGAGGAAACTTAAAAATATCAAATTTTGGGTCTTGTTCCTGAGTTGACACTATTGGGACCCCGAAACGTGGCCCCCCGTATATGGTTGGAAGTTCTGGAGACTCCGGGGGAGCCACCTCTGGTTTCCTAGCCTCGACAGACACGAAAGTTGATGCAGCCACGAGTGTGGATCCCGAATGTCCCGTGTCGGCACCCACTGAGGGGTGAGAAAGAGGTCTATGCACAAGGTCCTCCTGCACAATGAAGATGCTGATAAGGAATCCAAATTAACCTAAGAGCAGACCCTGAGGAAGGAACTTTGGATTTTACATCAAGGGCTTCCACGAAATCTTCGAGATCTGAGGACAGATTGCCAAATTCACCCTCCTCCAACGGACTCCCTCTACCAGCCTCATCTCCCTAGGAGGACTCATCTGATTCTTCTGGTAGAGGGCATCGCTCCCTCAGGTCAGCAGCTGACAATTGCGGAGGGACCCTACGATCCAACATCACCCTGACCCGGTCTATCATCGGGTGTAGGGAACCCCAGGAGTGGATAAAGTCTTCCAGTTCATCCATGTATTGCTCCGCCTCCACCTGGGCTACTGCAAAACTGGCTCTAATAGGGCCAATCCCCAACAAGTCCATCCCGAGGTGGTTCAGGTGATGCCATAACTCAGATGGGATGAGGAATTTTCGGTTGACTTCCCAGATGTTCCAAGCCTCTGGGAAGACAACATTCTCCAGCATGTCAATATGGCGCAGTCGTTTCCCCAGGGCCTGAGTAGAAATCCTATGGAATCCTCTCAGTGGCCGCCCCTCCGGATGAATCTGTTCTCCTGGGACCACCAAATCCGCTGCCACTACTGGATCCTCTACCACTACTTCCCCCTCATCTGGTGCGGGCCTCTCCGCTATAGCAGCCCCGCCACTGCGGGATTCCCTTTCCACCTTCTGGCCTTGGCCCTGAGGTCAGGGAAACTCACCATCACCAACTAGAATGGTTGGCCGCTTCAGCATCTCCCTCGAGTAGGCTGCCTCCCAGCTCTAGGAATATTCCTTTACCATCCCGAGGATGACATTCGGTGAAGGCATTTCATTCCGCATCTTCCCGTCTTCCTGTGTGAACATGAGACACATCTTCCTCATCACACACGGGTTCTCCTCGTGACGCACCTCCATGTAGACCCGCGGGGACAATCGCTGCATGCACCGGAATTACCTTGCAAACTGGTGTGGGGTATATGGATCGAAGAGATGCTTGCGGTCCACCATATCCACCAAGACTCCACCTCGAAAGTCCAGGAGGTAGGCCTGGTGCTCTTCCATTCACCTACTATCATCCGTGAAGGCCCCCGCCAGCAACGGGAACAGATGGAATGTAACATCCCAAGGTTTTCTAAAAATAAATTGAAAATGCTTGAAAATTTTGTTTAAGGTATATATTTATAAGTATCCTTTAAACATAATTTTATTTCTTCTATGTTTTGAATTTCAAGAAACTGTCATCTACAATTGGGTTCAGTATGTTATTTAGATTCTGATGAAACAAACTTGTTTTTTGGTGAATAGTAACATGCCCTTATGAATAGTAATATGAATAGTAATATGACCTCATGAATAGTAAATAATAATAATATTTTATTTTCCCATGGCAATAGGATAATGGGATCATAATTAATTTTCCAAAGTCACATAAAACTAATTGCACTTCAATATTGTTATTTTTCGAATTAACTGTGACCTTATTTAAAAATTAAATTAATAATATTTAGAAAATTATTTTTGAAAAATGGAGTTCATTTTTGAATTCTACACATTGAAAAATGGTTGGGGTAAATTTTTGGTATTTTTCTGAAACTCTTGAATTTTCGGTGAATAGTGAAATACGATAAAATACCATATAATCAATTTATCAGTAAATATGCACTATTTATGACATCATAAGTGATGAAAGGCCACTTGCCTCGAACTCACTTGATATTTTCACTAATTAAGGCCACTTGATTTGAGATTATTCATAGTCTTGATAAAAATATTATAATAATAATTAAAATAATCTAAAATACCTCCCCTCCTCCACTATAAATATCACCCTCACTCCCCTCTTCCTCTCACACCTCTCAAGCCTTGAGCATTGTCTAATTTCTGCCAAATTACCTCCCCAATCTTCTTCCCCACGTCCTAGAGCTGCTGGTCTCACCAAAAGACCAAAATCAAAGCCCTTAAGAAGGATCTCAAGGAGAAGAGATCAAGAGGTAAACATCCTCTTTCATTTTCATTCTTTCCTTCCATTTTATGTTATTCTCTTCCTTTCCCTTTGACTTTTGTTGGAATATTTCATTTAATATTTCCCCTTACTGTCCAAATTTTGTATGAATGATGAGATATTCCATTCCTCTCATCAATCTTTTTTTATGAAATTTTAAGAGACGCCGTTAGGCTGCCGAATTTTTGTAAGAAATTTCTCATGTTTTCTTCATTTCAAGATTCCCTTCTCTTCGTTCTTCACCCCCTCTTATCCAAGAGGAATGAAATCTCCAGAATCATGTATATTATGGATGTTTTCATGTTTATGGAAAATTACAAATCATTATTCCTCTCCTCTCTCACTTATTTAAAGAATCAAAAAACATTGTCCATTTGTGTCGAATTACCGATATCGTGGACGATGTATTTTCAATCTCCATTAATTCTTTCAAGTATGGTCATGAAACCATTTATATGGTTGAACCAGGTTATAATATATGTTTTATGAATCATATAAGGTTCTGGAATTCTTTTGTACTCATGATTCAAATTTATAAGACTAAATGAAGTTGTAATTATCAAAGAACCACTTAAATTATCTAAACAAACATAATTAATGTTTTAACTTATAAATCATCATCATATAAATAATCAAAGTGATAAATGGTATAATTTATGGTACTGGAAATATTTAAATACTACTCCATTCCAATTCTGGAGTTTCACTTCCAATCAACAAGAACGATTCATCATGAACCGATTGTGAAAATCACAAAAGAACTCACCCAAAATAATGCAAGGAACAAAATACTAACAAATAAGGGGTGAAATGAGGTTATCAAATGAACATATAAGATGTTATAAACACGAACATGATTCTGTAAAATACTAATAACACTCTTTTAACCATTATACAGGAGGTTTAAACAATTTTTAAGTAAGACAAGCCCAAGGTAAGGGAATTCTTAACCCGATTTCCATTCTTTGGGTTAACATTCTACTTTATAATTTACGTGCTATTTAAATTGTTTGTGTGATGGGTTTTGTTTATATTATGTTTCACTATGTGTATTTACAGAGTATATACATATCACATCCACTCTATTAAGCCTCACTTCAAGTATATGATGTTTATAAGGGACTTTTCTTCTAAAATCCTCTTTTAAAATTCTGTTTTATAAGATTCAAAGGCAATGTTTTTATGCTATTATTTATGTTGTATGATTATGTTTTGGTTATTGGGCATTGTTTATGATGAAGGGTGGGACCTATATTTCCCTCCAATGCATTGGGTATGAGTAAGTTGGAGGTCGGCTGTATGGTTACTCCAAGTGTAACTGTGATGGTTACACAAAGTAAGGTAGCCGTGAGGGTTACAAATTTTAAGGTAGCCAAGATGGTTACAAGATTATGTAAGTAATGCCCCAATATACCTCTATGATTATAATTATGTTTATGTGGATCTTGTGTAAATATCATGTTATAAAAATTAAGATTTTATGGGTGGAAAGCATGTCTTTTGAAAATGTTTTCATACGTCATGCGTATTCATGGACTAATGTGATTTTTCCTTCTTTTTCATACCTTACTGAGCTTTTGTGCTCATCCCAAGTTTTTAAATGATTTTTCACAGGTTAATGGATGAATATTACAAGGAAGGAAGACATGTTAAATGTTGAAGAATTGTCAAGGAGTCTTGTTTTATGTTTTAATGTTTTATATTCTGAGGAAAATGGAAACTGATTTTATGGTATCCACTATGTAACAATGTGTAATGTTATGAATGTTTTGTCTTAATTCTCTAAAGCTCTAAAATTGAAAAGATCCTAAATGTGTAATGAAGTGTTTTCTTGAATAAATTCAAGATTATGTATGAAATAAGTTCGGGTCCTTATAGTTGGTATTAGAGGATGGTTTAGATAACTTTAGGGGTTAAGGTGATGCTAATAGAATACCATAAATAATACTCACCCTATGTTTAATTTGTTATAGCATTTAAAGATTACCATGTTGCTTCAACTAAGACATCTTTGTTTAGAATGGTTGTCCGCAGAAGGAACATGGATGCTGAAGAGGATAGGCACCGACAGAATGACATCCCTCCTGATCAACAGTCTGGAATGGTAGGGATTAGAACCGAGCAGTTTGTGACAGTAATGGCTCAGCTAACGCAAGAAATAAATGGTGGTGGCATCCATGCAAGAGGACAAATAGAGGTACCCCAACGGAACATGACAGTGGTGGAACATTTTATGAGACAACATCCTCCTGCATTCAATGGATCTTCTGACCCAGTGGCAGCAGAAGGATGGATTAAAGCCCTTGAAAAGATATTTGATGTTATGGGATGTTCGGACAATCAAAAGGTAAGTCTTTCAATTTATCGTTTTGAAGGGGAAGCTGATCAGTGGTGGTCAATGGTAAGGAATATCAGGGGTAGAGAGGATTTTGATGCCTTAGTGTGGGATGAATTTAAAAGTCTTTTTCTTGAAAAATATTTTCCTAAGGTGGTGAGACTTAGAATGGAGAAACAATTCCTTGAACTGAAACAAAAGGAGGAAGATTCAGTGGCTATGTATGAGGCGAACTTCACCCGACTGGCGAGGTATGCTCCAAATCTTATTCTGTATCTCGATAGAAAAATCAACCACTTTTACTCAGGATTGAAGCCAAGGTATCGAAGGGCGTTGGCCTCCTGTGAATTCAAAAGTTACAAGAAACTTTTCCGATGTGCTGAGAGGGTAGAGATGGAGTTTGCTGACGATCACATGCAATTTGGAAACAAAGAGAAGAAGAGGTCCAATTGGAAAGCAATGGGTAAGAATCAACCAATGAAATCTGATGGTAAGAAAATACAGTTTCCAGTTTGTGAAAAGTGTGGCAAGAAGCACCCTGGGGAATGTCTTATCAAAACTGGGAAGTGTTTTAAATGTGGTAAGTTTGGACATATGGCCCGAGATTGCAATGAAAATGATCCAAAGACTAATCCTGATAAGAAAACTGTAAAGTGTTTTAAATGTGGTGAGATGGGTCACTATGCAAATGCCTGTCCAAAGAGGGATCCAAATGATGCAAAGAAGCCAGACTACAAGCAGAAAGGTGTAGTGAGATCCTTTGCGACTACGTCAGTAGATGTTGGGCCATCCAATGAAGTTGTATCAGGTACTTTGTTTGTTCACTCAGATTTTGCTAAAGTTTTGTTTGATACGGGGTCTACACATTCCTTCATCTCTGAGGAATTTTCTAGTAAATTGGAAATATCACCTCAACAAATGATACCCGAACTTGTTGTTAAAACACCAGGGGGAAATGTTATAGCAAAGAGGAATTATAAGAATATTTCTATTGTGGTATGTGGAAAGACTTTACCTGCAAACCTTGTTGTTTTACCCTTAGTCGAGTTTGATGTTATTCTGGGGATGGACTGGCTTTCTGATTATCATGCTAAGATTGACTGTAGAGCAAAAGAAGTTGTTTTTCAGAAAGAGTTTCAGTTTGTATACAAGAATGAACCCATACAATTGATAACATATCAAGAAGCTGAGAAACTACTGAAAGATGGAAATGAAAGTTATCTGGCTCATATTGTTGAAAATAAGGGAACTATTCAAATTAATGATGTGCCAGTGGTAAATGAATACCTTGATGTTTTTCCTGAGGAGTTACCCAGTGTCATACCTAAACGAGAAGTCGAATTCACAATTGACTTAGTTCCTGATGCTAAGCCAATTTCAAAACCCCCATATCGTATGGCTCCAATAGAACTTCTTGAATTGAAAAATCAGTTGCAGGATTTGCTTGTCAAAGGCTTCATTCGTCCCAGTACTTCACCATGGGGAGCCCCTGTTTTGTTTGTTAAAAAGAAAGATGGTTCCATGAGACTTTTCATTGATTATAGAGCTTTGAATAACATCACTGTTAAAAACAAGTATCCTTTGCCTCATATTGATGACTTGTTTGATCAGCTCCAGGGAGCTCAGTACTTTTCCAAGATTGACTTGAGATCCAGATACCATCAGCTGAAGGTGAAGGAGGATGACATCCCGAAAATAGCCTTTCATAATAGATATGGGAATTATGAATTTTTTTTATGCCATTTGGGTTAACTAATGCACCTGCTGTATTCATGAATCTTATGAATAGAGTATTTCATGAGTTCTTGGATAAGTTTGTGGTTGTATTTATTGATGACATTCTGGTTTTTTCTAAAAATAAAGAGGAGCATGAAAAACATCTAAGGGTTGTTTTACAAACTTTAAAAGAAAAGAAACTATATGGAAAATTCAGAAAGTGTGATTTTTGGTTGCAACAGATTTCTTTTCTTGGGCACATTGTAAATAAGGATGGAATAATAGTTGATCCTGCCAAAACAAAAGTAGTTGATGAATGGACAAGACCCACAAATGTTACAGAGATTCGTAGTTTTCTGGGCTTAGCAAGTTATTACCGACGCTTTGTTAAGAACTTTGCACGGTTATCTATCCCAATAACTAAGTTAACACGAAAAGGGGTTAAATTTGTTTGGACAGAGGAATGTGATGTTTGTTTTCAGGAACTAAAGAAGAGATTGGTGAATGCTCCAGTTTTGGCCTTACCTTCCCGGAATGGTGAGTTTGTCATCTACAGTGATGCTTCTTTGAAGGGACTTGGTTGTGTTTTGATGCAGAATGATCAGGTAATTGCCTATGCTTCGAGACAACTTAAACCTCATGAGATGAATTATCCCACACATGATTTGGAATTGGCAGTTGTGATTTTTTCTTTGAAAATATGGAGGCATCATCTATACGGAGCCAAATACCAAATATATACTGACCATAAAAGTCTTAAGTATATATTCACTCAGAAGGAATTAAACATGAGGCAGAGAAGATGGCTAGAACTGATAAAGGATTATGACTGCACGATTAATTACCATCCTGGAAAAGCAAACAAAGTAGCGGATGCCTTAAGTCGGAAAAATCATGCATCATTAACCATGCTACATTTGGAACGTGATCCCTTGATTAATGATTTGATAAATTTTGGCTTAGAAGTTGTTGGTGCAGGGAATATATCTGTTTTGTTTCAGGTTTCTGTGCAGTCTTCGTTGTCAGACAGAATTATGAAAGCGCAGAGGGAAGACCGTGAGCTACAGAAAAAGGTAGAATTGGTTAAAATGGGTAAGTTTCCAGAATTTAATCTTGATAAAAATTGTGTTTTAAGGTTTGGAAAAAGGTTGTGTGTGCCTTGTGATTCCCAGCTGAAGAAAGAATTGTTGTGTGAAGCTCATAGTTCTCCATTTTCTGTTCATCCTGGAAGTACTAAGATGTACAGAGACCTTCGGGAGTATTACTGGTGGAATGGGATGAAAAGGGATATTGCTGATTTTACAATGAAATGTTTGACATGTCAGCAGGTTAAAGCAGAGTGGCAGTTACCGAAGGGGATGCTTCAGCCTTTTCCAGTGCCAGAATGGAAATGGGAGAATATATCCATGGATTTTGTGGTGGGACTACCAAAGACTTCTCGAGGTAACAATGCGATATGGGTTATTGTTGATCGGCTAACAAAGTCTGATCATTTTCTTTCTTTTCGAGATACAATGACATTAGATCAGCTTTCTCGATTGTACCTCAAAGAGATTGTTAGGTTACATGGAGTTCCTCTTTCCTTTGTGTCTGACCGAGATCCCAAGTTCACTTCTAAATTTTGGAAGGGACTTCAGAAGTCTTTGGGCACAGAGTTGAATTTCAGTACAACTTTTCATCCTCAATCAGATGGGCAGTCAGAACGAAAAATTCAAACTTTGGAGGATATGCTTCGAGCTTGTTCAATGGACTATCAGGGAAGTTGGGATCAACATCTTTCACTAGTTGAGTTTTCTTATAATAACAGTTTCCATTCCAGTATTCAGATGGCACCTTTTGAGGCCTTGTATGGAAAGCGGTGTCGGACTCTTGCGTTTTGGGATGAAGTCGGTGAAAGAAAGTTGATGGGGCCAGAATTAGTAGAAGAAGTGGCTGAGAAAGTGAGGATGATCCAGCAACACATGAGGACAGCTCAGAGCAGGCAGAAAAGTTATGCAGATAACAGAAGGAAAGAATTCTCTTTCAAGGTAGGTGACCATGTTTTCCTTAAAATATCTCCTTGGAAAAATGTGATGCGTTTCGGTAAGAAAGGGAAACTAAGTCCACGGTTCATCGGTCCTTTTGAAATCTTGGATAAAGTTGGAACAGTTGCGTACCGCGTAGCTTTGCCCCCGAGCTTGTTTCAGGTACACAATGTTTTTCATGTTTCGATGTTGAGAAAGTATGTTCCAGATTCATCACATATCTTGAGGCCAGAAGCAGTTCAGATGGCAGAGAACCTTTCTTATGAAGAAAAACCGGTTCAGATTATTGATCGAAGAGAACAGGTATTGCGGAATAAGGTAATCCACCAGGTAAAGGTTTTGTGGAGAAACCACATGGTTGAAGAAGCAACGTGGGAGTCTGAAAATGCTATGAGGGAAAAATTCCCTCTGTTGTTTAATAAGTAAATAAAATTGCGAGGACGCAATTTCAAGAAGGTGGGGATAATGTAACATCCCAAGGTTTTCTAAAAATAAATTGAAAATGCTT
This sequence comes from Viscum album, assembly GCA_963277665.1. Classification (NCBI taxonomy): domain Eukaryota; kingdom Viridiplantae; phylum Streptophyta; class Magnoliopsida; order Santalales; family Viscaceae; genus Viscum; species Viscum album. The sequence continues at coordinate 212,809,415 of OY728123.1, forward strand.
GAAAATTTTGTTTAAGGTATATATTTATAAGTATCCTTTAAACATAATTTTATTTCTTCTATGTTTTGAATTTCAAGAAACTTTCATCTACAATTGGGTTCAGTATGTTATTTAGATTCTGATGAAACAAACTTGTTTTTTGGTGAATAGTAACATGCCCTTATGAATAGTAATATGAATAGTAATATGAATAGTAATATGACCTCATGAATATTAAATAATAATATTATTTTATTTTCCCATGGCAATAGGATAATGGGATCATAATTAATTTTCCAAAGTCACATAAAACTAATTGCACTTCAATATTGTTATTTTTCGAATTAACTGTGACCTTATTTAAAAATTAAATTAATAATATTTAGAAAATTATTTTTGAAAAATGGAGTTCATTTTTGAATTCTACACATCGAAAAATGTCTGGGGTAAATTTTTGGTATTTTTCTGAAACTCTTGAATTTTCAGTGAATAGTGAAATACGATAAAATACCGTATAATCAATTTATCGGTAAATATGCACTATTTATGACATCATAAGTGATGAAAGGCCACTTGCCTCGAACTCACTTGATATTTTCACTAATTAAGGCCACTTTATTTGAGATTATTCATAGTCTTGATAAAAATATTATAATAATAATTAAAATAATCTAAAATACCTCCCCTCCTCCACTATAAATATCACCCTCACTCCCCTCTTCCTCTCACACCTCTAAAGCCTTGAGCATTGTCTAATTTATGCCAAATTCCCTCCCCAATCTTCTTCCCCACGTCCTAGAGCTGCTGGTCTCACCAAAAGACCAAAATCAAAGCCCTTAAGAAGGATCTCAAGGAGAAGAGATCAAGAGGTAAACATACTCTTTCATTTTCATTCTTTCCTTCCATTTTATGTTATTCTCTTCCTTTCCCTTTGTCTTTTGTTGGATTATTTCATTTAATATTTCCCCTTACTGTCCAAATTTTGTATGAATGATGAGATATTCCATTCCTCTCATCAATCTTTTTTTATGAAATTTTAAGAGACGCCGTTAGGCTGCCGAATTTTTGTAAGAAATTTCTCATGTTTTCTTCATTTCAAGATTCCCTTCTCTTCGTTCTTCACCCCATCTTATTCAAGAGGCATGAAATCTCCAGAATCATGTATATTCTGGATGTTGTCATGTTTATGGAAAATTACAAATCATTATTCCTCTCCTCTCTCACTTATTTAAAGAATCAAAAAACATTGTCCATTTGTGTCGAATTACCGATATCGTGGACGATGTATTTTCAATATCCATTAATTATTTCAAGTCTGGTCATGAAACCATTTATATGGTTGAACCAGGTTATAATATATGTTTTATGAATCATATAAGGTTCTGGAATTCTTTTGTACTCATGATTCAAATTTATAAGACTAAATGAAGTTGTAATTATCAAAGAACCACTTAAATTATCTAAACAAACATAATTAATGTTTTAACTTATAAATCATCATCATATAAAGAATCAAAGTGATAAATGGTATAATTTATGGTACTGGAAATATGTAAATACTACTCCATTCCAATTCTGGAGTTTCACTTCCAATCAACAAGAACGATTCATCATGAACCGATTGTGAAAATCACAAAAGAACTCACCCAAAATAATGCAAGGAACAAAATACTAACAAATAAGGGGTGAAATGAGGTTATGAAATGAACATATAAGATGTTATAAACATGAACATGATTCTGTAAAATACTAATAACACTATTTTAACCATTATACAGGAGGTTTAAACAATTTTGAAGTAAGACAAGCCCAAGGTAAGGGAATTCTTAACCCGATTTCCATTCTTTGGGTTAACATTCTACTTTATAATTTATGTGCTATTTAAATTGTTTGTGTGATGGGTTTTGTTTATATTATGTTTCACTATGTGTATTTACAGAGTATATACATATCACATCCACTCTATTAAGCCTCACTTCAAGTATATGATGTTTATAAGGGACTTTTCTTCTAAAATCCTCTTTTAAAATTCTGTTTTATAAGATTCAAAGGCAATGTTTTTATGCTATTATTTATGTTGTATGATTATGTTTTGGTTATTGGGCATTGTTTATGATGAAGGGTGGGACCTATATTTCTCTCCAATTCATTGGGTATGAGTAAGTTGGAGGTCAGCCGTATGGTTACTCTAAGTGTAACTGTGATGGTTACACAAAGTAAGGTAGCCGTGAGGGTTACAAATTTTAAGGTAGCCAAGATGGTTACAAGATTATGTAAGTAATGCCCCAATATACCTCTATGATTATAATTATGTTTGTGTGGATCTTGTGTAAATATCATGTTACAAAAATTAAGATTTTATGGGTGGAAAGCATGTCTTTTGAAAATGTTTTCATACGTCATGCGTATTCATGGACTAATGTGATTTTTCCTTCTTTTTCATACCTTACTGAGCTTTTGTGCTCATCCCAAGTTTTTAAATGATTTTTCACAGGTTAATGGATGAATATTACAAGGAAGGAAGACATGTTAAATGTTGAAGAATTGTCAAGGAGTCTTGTTTTATGTTTTAATGTTTTATATTCTGAGGAAAATGGAAACTGATTTTATGGTATCCACTATGTAACAATGTGTAATGTTATGAATGTTTTGTCTTAATTCTCTAAATCTCTAAACTTGAAAAGATCCTAAATGTGTAATGAAGTGTTTTCTTGAATAAATTCAAGATTATTTATGAAATAAGTTCGGGTCCTTATATGGAAGTTGAACTCTTATACCTTCCAGACTCGATTTAATACCGATGGTACAATCATCTTGGCAAAAAAACTTCCCACGATGTTGCGAATATAGGGACGGAAGTTCAACCCTGGAGGTGAGATGGGGTTCAGATACTCATAAATCCCCCTGATGTGCGCCGCTATCCATCCGTTCAGAAGGTGGAACGATCCGCATATCCTTTGTGGCCTCTTCCCCTCGCTGATGTGCCACAACATTTTATATAGTTTGGCGAGCATCAAGATCCCTCAGTTGACCCACCCTACTATTGCCAATGTGGATGCCATGATAAAAGTGCTTGGTCGCACTCCCATATTGGTATCCCTCACCGGTAGGATCTAACCACATATGAGAGCTATGATTAATTCCACCAGCTTGACTATTGATTACTGCTCGATGCTGACACTGAACCCCCAGGTCTTCCACTGGCTATCTACCAACATCCTCCAGAATGAGTTTTCCTTACTCTGGGCCCCCTTTGGGCAAGTTCAAGGTCTCACCGGGAACTGTCGGTCTACTGGGAAGTTTAGAAACTTTTTGAACCAATGCCTAAAGTGGACATCACTCACCTCCTTCTTATCCTATCCTGGCATGAGATCCATCAATGCCATCGCCAGATGTGACATTTGCTCCGGATCCTCCCACGCACCCATAGCAGGGAGGAATTCACCGTACACCACTCCCAGTATCAGTACCCATGAGATCTGATGCACGTCCCATAAGCTGATGCCAACCTCCCTGTGATGTAGGTGGAAGGGATTGGTCCCCGGTGACCATCGGCTCAATAGCTCCAACATTAGCTTCTTCGGCTAGTAGATGTGAAACTGGGAAGCCCAAGCTGCCTCATACAGGCGCACTCTTCTCAACTCCGCTCCAAACTCCTCACACGAGGCGCCTACCCAGTAGGCCCAGGCCCAATCATCTGTGAAGTTGCCGCCCTGGCACAGGTCCCATTCCTCAGACCACCCCTTCTTCAGGTTCCCCAGCGCTGCCTTGAGGATAGTTCGATATAGAGGAGGGGACGTCTCCAGTTGAAATTCCTTCCCGTCAACGTTGTTTAGATGGTTGTATAAACAATCAGCAGTGACGAGCATGAATTCCTCCTAGGCATGACCATCGGCTTCCCTGAACCATCGGCGTTGACATGGTATGCTCCTGAACCAGTAAGCTGGCTCGTCCCTACTTGCTTCAGAGATGAAGACGTCATCCCTCAGCCCGAATCCATACAAGGGCAACCTCCTACACAACGGATAGTTCTTATGGATCTCTGATAGCAGCTCCACCAATGAAATATAGTCTGAGTGTCTATGGACTAACTCTCCTAGTCCCAGACTGTTCGCCATCTCATCCCTCCGGGCGGCATCCACAAGGAACCCCTGAGCAGCTTCCTGGTGGGCCATTCAGTTCTGGAACTTGGACGATTTTCGAGTTGGTTCGCGAAGCTCGTTCGTGGATCTCGTTCGTGAAGATTGTTCACAAAGATTGTTCGAAGATCCCTACCTAGGCGCTCAAGCGCAAGATCACGGAGCGCAAAATGTGGAGTCAAGGACTCTCTATGAACCGTGAAGACCCGGTTCACAGAGAATACTTGCGGAGTACGCGGAGCTTCACAAATCGAGAGCGAAAAAGGAAAAAATCGCAGAGAAGGGAAAGGAAAAAATAGAGTTCAGCTACCCTATTTATAGGCGAAGGCCTTCAGAGCTTCACGAACTGTCCAGATTCGCACCGAGCTTCGTGGCGCGCTCAGCTTGCGTGTCCCCTATCTGCCTCACAAGCACTCTTCGTGACATAGCTTCGCAAACTCCCAAGTATTTTTGTGATTGACCCTAATAATTCAACCCTTGATTTCTTCGCGGCTCTAAGTTTGAGGGGGGAATTTTTTGGCGCCAAAATTTGGAATGGAAAAGAAGGTAAAAAGAAGGCATCGTGGACTACCTCGCAAAGCTATTTTGCAGAGTCTCCCCCAGGACCGCAGCTGCCGTGAAGCAAAGAGGTGGGATGCTTTGCGAACGCATTTGAAATTCGCAAGCCTACCGCGAAGCAAGGAGGCAGGACACTCCATGAACACATTTGATGTTCGCGATCCCACAACGAAGCAAGGAGGCGGGACGCTCCGTGAATTCATTTGACGTTTGCGATCCCACCGCGAAGAAACCAATTCCATCTTCACACCGCATAATCTATACTTCACGGTGCCTCTTGCCTATAAATACCAGGCTCCCCCTAATCCCAAAGGATGGATAGTCCGACCTTTCGACTTCCTAGCTCCCAAATCACGAAGCACTCTTTGCTCTGCGAACCATGAGCTGCACGAGGTACTTTTTCTCCATGAAGTACCCCCCTTTTCCTTGATTTAATCCCCTCTTCTGAGAGGGATGCATTTCATGAAGCCTAAGGGCCTTCGCGAAGGAAGGGGATCCCCAAGGGGACTCGGGTCATCATGGAGCATTTATGCTTCACAAAACACCCCTCATGTACACATGATCTGCATGCCAAGGAAGGGTCATTGTACTCCGCAAAGCACATCGCTTCACAATGACTTGCTTCGCAAGGCACCTTTGCTCCGCAAGGCCATGCTCCGCAAATGACTTTCCACTTCACAAAGAAATTCCCATAGGAAACTATTCCCAATGCTTAGGCTTCGCCACCCCACTTCGCGAATCACACCCCTTCACAAATACCCTCCGCCACGCGGAGCAGTATAGCTTTACAGGGCCCCTGCCTATGAACCCATCTTCTTTTCAATTCCTTTTCCCATGTGACCCTCCAGGTTCGCATGATGTGATTTCAAAGTCCCTTGGACGATACTGCCCGTTGCATTGCTTCAACTCATGCTTCTTTGCATAGGCACACTAACGGCTATTGCTTCTTCGCATAGCCACACTAACGTGGACCCCCGATTGGATCACTCCACAATGCCCCTTCGCCACGACATTTCCAGTCCCTTATCCTCACCAAGGAGCAGAGGGTACCGATTATGTAAGTCCTAGGGGTGTGGAGTGAACCCACCTCGTCTAATCTGCAGGACGTTAAACTGCCAAGCACTATCATCCTCAGCACATGATGTTAAAATGTGACCTTCCCCCCATGAATCCTACACGGGGTTCCCCACCTTGGACATTCTACACGCCCACTGGTCTCCACGGGAGTGTGACTATTCCTTACATGGAATGAGATCCTCCTTATTGGGGAGGTGTATGTCTGCGGGAAAAGGTAAACCACCTTGGTGTAAGCCCATGAACTTTCTTGAAGGAGGTAGAATCTCCACTCCTCCTTTCTTCTTCAGTCCCAAAGACCAGAGAGGGGGGATGGGCACCAGATCCCTCCCTTCCTCACTGACAAATCCCTCTCCCGCTAGGATTTGTTGCCATTGGGCCTCCATCCTAGAGTAAGTCCCAATCCTTATCTCCCTGGGATGCTAACCACACATAAGACCCTGTTTCCTCTTTGGGATGATAACCACATATAATCCTCAGTCCACTTCCCACGAATACACCTTTCACGATGTGATCATCAGGTCTTTACTGCCTCTTGTTTCTCACACTGAGCATGAATCACATGGGCTTAGAGTAAGCATCGACCATGAAATCCTTTCTGGATATCCTAGAGTGTAATCCCCACACTATCCGAACTATGAGGACTTTGATCCATACCAAGGTATGGTACGTAGGAAGCCTCCCCGAGGTTCAATCCCACCATCCACTTGGAACCCATGTCCTTTTTTTACATCTGATCACCGACACCACCATGAACTACGTGGACTTTGATCCTTGCCAAGGAAAGGTGCGTAGGAAGCCTCCCCGAGGTCCAATCCCACCATCCATTGGTCGCTCCGACCCCCCTTCACGTCGGTTCACCAACACCCTGGGAAACCTAGAGTGTAGGCCCCACTCCCACACCATGAACTACATGGAATTTGATCCTTGCCAAGGCAAGGTATGTAGGAAGCCTCCTCGAGGTCCAAGACCACCATCCATTGGTCGCTCCGACCCCCCTTCATGCCAGTTCACCAACACCCTGGGAGACCTAGAGTGTAAGCCCCACACCCACCTGAACTATGAGGTCTTTGCTCTTTGCCAAGGCAAGGTACATAGGAAGCCTCCCTGAGGTTCAATCCCAACACCTGGTCACTCCGACCACCTTCATGTCACTTCACCCACATCCCACATGACGTTAAACTATGGGTCCCAATTAGCGGCAAGCCGTTGTTTCCCCAGTCAGCGATAAGCCGTTGCACACCAAAACCAATCCGAACTATGTGGAATTTGATCCATGCCAAGGTATGGTACGTAGGAAGCCTCTTCGAGGTTCAAGCCTGAAAACCATTGGCCCCAACCATCTCCACGTCGGTGTACCTAGTCCCTCCCGAACTACGCAGGCCTTGATCCCTATCTCCTAGACATGGTACGTAGGAAGCCTCCCTGAGGTTCAGCCCCATTCAACAGTAATCCATTGTCAACCCCAATCAACGGTAAGCCATTTTCCAGTTGAACTACGCTGAATTTTATTCCCTACCACAGGGATACGTAGGAAGCCTCCCTAAGGTTAAAACCCATAACTCATTATTTTCAGATGAACTACGTTGACTTTGATTCCCTGCCACGGGGATATGTAGGAAGCCTCCATGAGGTTCAATCCCATAACTCATGTCTCATCCTGATCTCACCCTCGAGCCTATGTGTTTCAGGAAGTTCATGCCCCAACTCAGAGGTTCCACTTACTTCGGGTCCCATCCATGCATCCATTCTCATGGGCCACCTCCTTAGGTGTCCCATCGTCTCGACGAACTATGCGGACTTTGATTCCCTGCCCCGGGGATACGGAGGAAGCCTCTTCAAGGTTCAAGCCCAAAACCGTCATCTTCCGCATGGAGGTTCCATCCCATTCTCCATCCACTCCATTCAACCGCTTCATCATCCATCCTGATTCTTACCCGGACTACCACATTCCAGTGAGATCATGCCAATTCACCTCCCCACTGCTCCTCGCAGTCCCTGGGTAACTAACTCCAAGTTAGCCCCAACATCAGTGTATCCTCAAGGGGTTACACTTATCTGATTCACTCTAGTCAGTGTTCCGATCAGTCCGATCAGTCTCCTATAGACGTTAAAATAGCAGCATACCCTGTGTTAAGCATAGGAAGCTGAGGAAAACCTCAGATACATGCCCATGACATATGCTTCCCCGCATTCACTGTGGGATGCCTCGAGCTTCCGTGCCCTCGATAAGCCCTATAATAAGGGGAAGAAACCCAGACGCACCAATGTTCCAGCACCCATACACGCCAGTGATGCCCAATGTGACTAATCCCCTGACCGAAGGTTTCTGCCTTGACTGGAACCTTTGGAATGTCCCAACAGAAGCATCATAATTAACCAGTGTCCATGAAGATATGGCACTGGGAAGAGTTTCACGAACAATGTTTTAAGTCTATAAGGGAGACCCGGACTAGTTAATAAGTTTCGAGGAGTAATCCATGGAAGGAAGAACTGAAATCCCATCATCCCATTTTAATAAAGGAGCAAACATCCCTGAATAAGTGACAGATGTCGCCCGCCTTTGGAAAGCGGGAATTCGGGGTAACAGAACCGCACCTTTCATCCACAAACATATGGAAACACATGAACCCTAGTGAAAGTGTTGTAAATAGAGAGGAATTTCATTGTACAATCCACACTAACACCCTATAATATGCATGGAATCAAAATGTTAAAAGTTAATGTACAATAATCTTCCACATATGGCTATTATTGATAAGTATTTCAAAAGATGAAACATTGGGAAGGTTGAACAATTCATTCATATAATTAATTCATAAATGAAAAAATATTTTTTAATGATTGAGTAAATTTTTTAATGAATCAATAATGTCTTGACATCTATATAATGAGGCTTATACCATGGGAGAAGTTTCTTGAGAGAGCTCCAAGATTTTAGATGTATCTCTCCCTACTGATCTCTCTTTCTCCTCTTATCTTTTCCATCAAGAGGCACTAGAATATATTGATAAGTGAGGATAAATCCACCCAAACATTGGGTGATCCATAATAACCAATGGATACAACATGGAGGAGGGATCCATTTGGTTTCCCCTAAGGGATATTCATTAAGCATATTGATATAATGAAATAGTAGAATCATCAAAGTTATATGGTAGAAAACACTATTCTTCATTTTATGTTTAGCATGGTTTCTATTTCAATACATGGTAGATCTTGATTTAAGGTTTTTTAGTTGCTTTCTCAATATTGATTATGTATTAATTGGTCCTTAGAAACCCATCATGGTACATTGTCAGTTTTTTTGAAAATTTTAACTATAATTTTGGCACATAGAGAGAAACAATTCAAAATCATAAATACACATCATCACAGTCAAATAATCCAACTCTTGAGTCTTATCCACCAGATTGTTTTGTTCTATTATTATTTTCATTGAACTTAAATGATGGAGATATTAGTGGACCCTCTTCTACATGACCCATTAAAGTGATGTAAAAAATTAAATAGAAATAATGAAAAAAATATTAATATATCATAGAATCTTTTAAAGAAGAAAATCAAAAAATTTTAAAGATGTTGGAGAATTCAATACAACAAAAAATCAAAATTGAATAAAAGATAACGAATTTTAAATAATTTAAATATTTTTTTTAAATTAATGAGATTTTAAAATATATCAAAAAATTTGGTGTAGATTATAATGACCCATGATATAATTTAACTAATAAATTTGTTATTTTGGATTTAATTTGGGAAATTAATGATAAAAATACTGGATCATTTGTGTCATGAACTAGCCTGGGTTGACCTGAACCACCACCCGAGCTGATCCGTCACAAGGCCCGACACACATTATCAATCACCCAGGCTGGTAACTAGTGATATGGTATCAAACATACACTAGGTGGGAACAATTTTACCCTCAAATGATGATAAAAGGAAGAAATAAAATCTATTAAGAAGCTGACATGGTTCATCCATATGTTGGACGTCCATGCATATGAAATAAGTAGTTTTAAATAAAAGAATGAACCATGGAATAAATGATATAGAAAAACACATAAAATAATCAGTGGAAGTTAATACTCTCATTTTAGAATATAAATAATAATAAATAACCCAAATTATTTAATAATACATAGTAGAAAAAAAAATAAATGAGAACTTGAACACAGATACACTTGGCTGAATTGGATTATACATAAAAATCCTTAGATGAACCATAAAAATAAAATCCCATAATACCATAAGAACATCTCTATATGGACCATAGTCACTCACTACATCCCATTGTTTTCATGAAAAGACTAACACAAGCATACAACCAAACCGAGATCACAACATGGGAAATTATATAAAAACATGAGGGCCACACACACACACACTGGTGTGTATGTAGGGTGTGAGATAAATAGTCCTAATAGGATTCCACCAAAGAGTCTATATAAATAACTCTATTAAATATTTAATTAATGATAGTTTGAATATATATACTTAGAAATTATATTTTTCATATAATAAATAGAATATAAAAACAAATAACATTCATTTTTTTATAAAACATTCACCATTTTTATATAAAACAAGAGTGGAACCATTATTTTGAATGAAAATACTTTATAATATCAAATAGGGGAACTTTTATTTTATATAAAAAAAAATTCATTTTTTTCATTTAAAATCCTTTCTTAAAACACCTTTAGCAACCCATGAAGTAAGAAAATTTGAAAAAGGAACCCTTTAACCTTTAAATTCTTTCTTTCAAAAATACTTTTAATACTAGTTTAAAAGTAAACCAAACCATGAAATAAAGGAAAAACAACAAAATAAGTCACCATGATATCAAATAATCATTAAAAAAATTAAAAAATAATAAATTCAAGGTGCTATAAAACCCAAATAGGTATAAGGGGATATAATCAAGAATAAAGTAGGAAATTCCCTAGAATAATCCATCAAGGACCAAGCATCACGAGAAACTCACTAGGATATAATATGAATATGATATTAGAACTCACCTATGGGAAACCTAAAATATAATAAACTGATATATGGTGAACTTGATAAGTATAACAACCCATTATTTCCCTCCTAGCCTCATCAATCAAAACCATTCCTTTAGCGTGAACATAATATGGACTAGGACACTAGTTAGTGCACAATCTATCATAGTGTATCATTCATCTAGATATTATACTTAACTAACTAGGGTTCCCATGAAATCAATATATTAGATTCAAGTAAACAAGTGAAACATATGATAAAAACTATGATTGATAATACATCATGATAAATAAATCTCACATCTCACCTATAATACCCTCAAAAGAACCACCCCCTTTCACATCATTCAAGAATAATATAATAATAACAATAAAAACACATAACCTAAAGGGGAAATAAATTATATAAATAATAACAAAATGGAAATGGGATCGAGTTAAGGGTATCAAAATATTGATAAAATCATTTTGATAAAGTGCCAAAAGGGCCTTTAAAAACCAAATTTTAACGCCAAGTTATTTCACATCCTTTATAATCCAGTTCATAAAAATAAAATTTAGAAATCATTTAGAAAAAAATAATCTCATTTGAAACCTCATAAAATTCCATTAAGTCTATCAAGTTTCAAAATAATAAAACAAGGTCCATATGCACACCCTTTTTATAAAATAACACCCTTTGAAAACATAAAACACCCTATTAAAACCATAAATTTTATATTTGGAAATCAACCTAGTGTCAAACACTTTTTTATATTTCAAATTTATTTTAAAATACCCTTATTAATATAAAAAAACACTTGGTAGGAATAACAAAACATCTTTTAGAAACCAAGAACTAAAAATCCCTAGATTTTTTTATTCCAAGAGTTAAATTAACTAAAACCATTTTATAAACCCATTATGAGTACCACTTATAGATATATTATGATAGAAAATGAATTTAAATAACTCGATAACTTTACAACATGTAAAATAAAGGAATATTCATAGAAACAACTACCTCAATCCAAGAAAAAATAAGTCTCCTTCGATGGTGGAATCCAAACCAAGGAATAAATCACCCTCTATAAGCCCTAAAAAATAAAAAACATAAGTTTAGATCAACCCAAACCCTAAATATATCTTAAATTATGATTAAGTTTCATGGTAGTAAAGAAAACTTAGGGGAAATATAGGAAGGGAGGAGGGGAAGAGAATAAAGAAGGGAACATAGGAAACTCGCCATCTTAAACTACTTGGAATTTATGGAGTGGAGGATTAAAACAAAGAAGGAGGTAGAGAGAACTCCTTTTAGAATTTCCCTGAGTTATCCATATGATAAAGGAGGAAACATAAGGCCATGCAACTTAAAATTAATTAGGGGTAGAACAAAAAAATCAAATTTAAGTTAATTTGGGTAGATCACATAGTTTGGAAGAATTGTTTACCAAAATTTTCACCAACCATGCAACTTTACTAGAATAAATTTGTAACCTCACAAAATTTGTCCACATGGTTTACCAAATAGTGTGGAAACTATACATATAACACTGGAATGGTTTACAACACCCTGAATAGTTTCCTTACATAGTTTTTCTTAACTGTGAGAAAGCCATGCACCAATACCTAAATGGTAAGAGTAACTTGCATGGTTACCACCAAGGCTCGCATGGGTTGACCCAAAACATGTGCTACCCATGAAAACTAACTTTTCACAAAAAAAATTAACTATAAAACCCAAACATAAGAGTTTCCACATGGTTTTTACTAAGACATGTAAATTAACCATTTTCTATAGTGAATCTATTTATACGGGTCATCCACATGGTTCCCCTAGTCAAGAAATGACCATGTGAAAACCGTGTATCAGAATCAACACTCAAAAATATCAAAATAGAAGTTTAAAAACTCCCAAATATTTAAAATTCCCCAAAATAATATATAATAATTTACAATAGTGACATAAGGCTTTAACAACTTGAATTTTTAGATCTTAACTAAGAGAGGGTGATTGTATTTGAGTTTTAGGAAGTTTAAAGTGATCATTTAGAGATAGTGAGATGGTTAGATTAACCGAATGTTTTAGTTTTTAGGATTTTTTAAGGTCCAAGTGTTATGAAGGTGGATAAAGTAAGCTACTAAGTACCTAGTATAGTGAAAGTGGGTACTTAGTGAGATGTCAAATGAGGTAGTATCCAATGGGTTGCAACTGAACAACATGTGGACTTCCATTGGGTCTATAGTGGTCCACCGGATGGACAATGGGTGTCCACCAGGAACCTAATAGTTCCCAATTTTTTTTTAATCTTGTACATTTTCATCATTTCAATTTTTTTTATTTTAACCCCTTCTTGGATTTATCTTGAGTCAGACTAGCAGTGCACATAGGGAGTTCCCCCTCCTCTTATTTCTTATCTTCTCCTTATCTTTATTCCACCATAATAATTGGCATCTAGAGGTATTTTAGTTCATTGAATCAAGGTAATTCCTCTTAATTAACCATATATTACTTAATTTTTTTGCCTCTTATATAATTTCTATCCACTAAAATAGAGATTTAATGTCTTTATTTCACTAATACATGGTGGAATCACTTTAAAAAAATGTATTTTGTATGGGATTGTTAAAGGAAACCAAAGAAGGTTGATTTCTTGTCATGGATCACTGTTTTGGTCAAGGTTAATTATTTAATGGATTTTTTATGGATTTATCTTATTTTGGGTTAGATTTAATTTTATTGAAGTTACATAATTTATGAATTTTTTAGTTAGTGGTTTTAGGAGTTATCTGAGAGTTATTTTTGAGGGTTTAACTTAGCTTCCATGTTTCTTTATTTATAGAATTTGATTATATTAGTTATGATAATCTCACCTAAGGATCATTATGATAGGTGGTCTCAACCCCCTTGGGTTTAAATTGGTTTATTCATGTGTTGTTCATGCCATTATATTTTCAAAACTATAATAAATTTAATTTATTATTTTGGAAATATAAATTAAATATTTCTATAAGTGAAGTTCCATGCTAAATTTTATTTTTAATTAAAGTGTTATTAATGGGTATGTTTATTTATTTTTATTAAAATTCACATTTTCCCTATCCCCATAGCATTATCACTAAAATATTAAATACATTGACAATGATTTATTTAATATTATATACACTTTAAACTATAAAATAAATTTTTATTTGTTTCATCGGGTTTAAAAAGAAAAATTTATTGTCGATGTTTATGGTTATGTCACCTTGATTACCTCTATTTATTTATATAATCACCACATTCCTTATTATAGGTTCTTAAATTTAGTTTCTTTAGAATAAAATTAATATTTATTATTAAGAAATCTCTCTTAAGTTATTTAATATTTCCTAAATAGAAAATAAATCCTTTCCAAATATAACCTGAATGAATTATAGGTCAAAAAACAACACTTGACTTTCATTTAAGTGGTTGTATAAATGGTGATTTAGTGGATGAGTTTAATGGATATGAAAGGTATGATTTATCCTATTATTTATAAAAATAATTTCTCTTAAGTATATAATTATTTAAATTATATTTTTCTTGCATGAAAAACTATTTTCCTCTATGTGTTGTTATTTGGATACTCATGAAAGGTTGGTTTAAAAGTTATCCCACTAAGTGACTTGGGATAACCTACAAGAGAATATTATTCATGGAGTATGGTTTTCTATTTAGGTTTTTTCTTTTCCTATTCTTCCTTATTTTTTCTAATTACTTATTTTGGCCTATCATGCTTTGGGATGTTATCATGAAAATAATGGTTATTCTTAATTAGGGGATTGGGTTGCTTAGGATTCTCTTTATTTATTCTTTATTTGATCTTATCTTGTGTTTTATCCATTATTATATTAGTCTAAGAGTAATTTTTTGGTTATAAGATATTTTAAATTGAATTTCATTATGGATGGGAAATTCAGTTAGTATCCTTGAAAATATAGGAGTGAGTGACATATTATGGATGGTAATATAAAGAATATGGTTTTGGGGTGGTATCATATTTATGGAATATAAATAAGTGCAATTTTAAGATATGTGATTAAATTTTCATTAGTTTAGCATGGTTCAAAAATTATAGTATTTTGAATTTTTGATCTGGGATATAGAGTACAGTATGTTAAAGGATACCAGGATCAGTGTTATGATCATAAGAGATAATGCACATATAAATTTTGTAGTTAAATCATGTATTATAGTATGAGGATTTATTTAATGATTGAAAATTATGGAATTGGTTTGGAGGATTCATATAGTGCTTGAGATGTTTATTATTTCACCATTGGTAATGTTGGTATAAATGTTTCATCTTTTCATTTGGATATTTTCATGATACATATTTGGGTGAGTATGTTAGTTATACCATTTGACTAGAATGATCTATATTATCATTGGGAACATTTTTTTTAGTGGCGATTCACATCATTTATGTTTTGATATACCGATTTTCATATTCTGGTCTTTTATAAGGATTTATATATCATTTTGGTTATTTTCTTGGCATGATTAGTAATTTGATATGTGATATCTTTTCTTGTGATTGTATGATGGATAATGGATTGTGCAGATCTTATGATCATTACGGGATATATATATATAATGATGTTACTTCCTATGAGATGAGGGTCCTACTAAGTGATGATAAACAAACACGCAATATATATATATATATATATATATATATATATATATATTCCTACCCATGAGAGGAGGGGCCAATTAAGGAAGGATGTGTGTGTGTGTGTGTGATTATGTTCCTTCATATGAAAATAGGGGTCTCCTAAGTGAAGATGGATGTGTGTGTGATTATATTCCTTCATATAAGAAGGGGGGCTCCTATATGAGGATGGATATACATATACATATACATATATATATATACATATATATATATATACATATATATATATATACATATATATATATATACATATATATATATACATATATATATACATATATATATATACATATATACATATATGTGGTTATTTCCCTCATATCGATGATGGTTAGTTCATAATTCCATAGATGGTTTATTTTATATCTTCATTTAGGTATAATAGGAAATCCCTAGCATAGAGGCTGTTATTTTATTTTTAGAATGTCTGATATACAGAATATCCATGATGTATTTTTGGAAGAATTCGGTATTGACCCAAATTATTACCAAAAGAGGATAAATAGTTCTATAATGATTATTTTAGACCATCATTAGTAGTTTTTATCCCTCAGTGATTGAGGAGCATGGTTGAGGTATGCGGTGGTCTTGTTATGACCAAACCCTACTAAGAACCCCTCTCGGGCTTACAATGAAGACAAGAGTGACCCATGGAGCCTAACTTCAATAGGCCATGGGTTTCTAACTAATACTAAGGGTATAAAACATATAATTGGGAGGAATTTACCTCATAAATACCATGAATATAAATATAAAACCATCAATCAACACTATAATATATATTAAAACCAATATCCCATAATGCATATAGATTTTATACAAATACGATCCTATAAAATGAAATACCAAAAACAAAATCCTATAGAAACGAATCAAACCACATCTCTAAGATACAAGATATTAATTTTGAGTTCAAACACCTAATACCTCCTAGAAAACTGAAAAAACATACATATAGGGGGAGAATACATGTGAACTCAGTAGGATCTTCCTAAAGTCCTCTTGTGAAAATGTGGAAGAATCATACTAATGGATTAGTGAACAAATAGAAGATCCAATATGCAACTATTCTAGGTCAACTACCACTCAACCACACCAAAGATCACTCACCCAATATCACATCCACATATAATAACAGAATATAAAAATAATATATATCAAGAAGTAACCCTACAATAACTTCCTCTTCGGTTTGTCACTCTCATGTCCCAATGGTAAACATCATGTGCTTCCATCCCTTCCATGAAACCACATATATACATACCAAATAAAAATCATAACCACATCATCACCACATACCGTATACCATAACACCACATCATAACCACACATGATATCTTTATCATAGTATGGTATCATGAACATGAAGGACAATAACCTAATTCCCTACTCTTACAATGAAAATTCCCACCATGTATCCAATTATCTATCAAATCATTATAAAATCACATCATATCACATCTTTCACACTTCAAAATCTGGTCACCATAGACCTTGAATCATAAATTTAGGTCATAATGACTGATACCTCATTTAAAGGGAGAGCGGAGAAGGGGGAGTAGTTAACCATCCATTCCCTCACCAACCTGGATACTTGGGAAAACACCCAAAACCAAAAATCCTTTGGGTGTCATCAAGGTTATCTGAATTAGGTAGGGTGCATAACATATCACACATAAAATAAAACATATATCATAATAGAAAGCAATCCTAACCTAAGGGTTCACACCAAAATAACACCACTACATCCCATAACCATCACCACATCATTTATATCGATAAATAGAAAGAGATAATATCTTTAAAACCCCAATCCAGCCCCATCTTCCACACAAGACAACCAAAACAACATTCAACTCTATCTTTTTTAATCAATTACACATTTACCATCTTACCAACTATATTACATTCATTATTCCATTAATTCATCCATATTTAATTACAAATAATTCATTAACCAACCACCACATTTATCCCAACCATTCCCCATTAATTTTAGTTGATAACAATTCATTTACAACCACTTTTTATCAATTTACATCCTATACCCATTACCATATTCATTATTACCATTAAAATACCATTTCTACTAGGTAAATACAATACATCCCTATATCAACCAAAAAATTACAACATCAATCAATACACATCTTATGGTAACATCCACCACTATATCCATACAACACTTTATTTTCTTATACAACTATCCATACCATCACTTATATATCACTTAACATACCATCAACCATTTTCATATCAGAAACCACACCTATTTATGCCAACCATCAAAAACTACCTACAGAACCCACTACACAACCCATTCCAACATCCTAAAACCAACCATAATAATCCACCATAATGACCACACCAATAATAACAAAAATATAAATCATATCAACAATATATAATATCCAATTTCAATAACAAATCACTTACAAAATTCCAATTTTATAGTATGATTTTATATTAATTCAACATATCTTGCATGGGTGATAACAAAAAAATTACAAACTTTGCAAAACATTTTCATTACTGTCTTTATGTAATTAACCACTTATGAAAGGTGAATCCAATAATCTAGTAACAATAAAAACACATATATCACAACAATAATCATATCCATAATAATAAAAATAAACATCCATTAATCACAAGAAATATCAAAGGATCATTTAAAACACATGTGAATATCCCTTACCCTTCAATTTCCTTTGCCAAATATATTATCTTCATTAGTTTAATCCTTACCATCCACCAAAAGAAAACAATATCATGGTAATTCTACAATCATACATAAATAGAAGGGAGAAGTCTTGAATCACCTACCTCAACCAATGCTTCAACCAAATTTTGCGCAATAATATAATGGGGGATATAACTAGAAGACCCAAATCATGCAAAGGGAACCTCAATAACCTATAACATAAAAACTCCCATCAATCCATGGCCCAAATCTAACAAAACCCAAACTAAACCTCTTCCCACAACATTTCTTGAACAAATAACATGGAGAGAACCCTAGAGAAGGAAAAAAACTCACCTCAAATGAAATATTCTTAATACCGCAAAGTTAAGAATCAAATGGTACTAAAGAGGGATCATGGGTATCCAATAAAGCATATTTGGTTTCATAAGGCATAGGGAAACAAAGAAATTTGGAAGGATTTAGAGGGGAGTTTTGAATTTATAATAAAACTAAAAACTTAAGGCATCATGGTGTGACATGTCATGGTCACTTTGGGACAGGTCTATCTCAAATGAATCTCTGAAATCAACACCATGATCTACTCCACCACCCCTCATTTAAATTTTGACTAACCAATTAATCTGATACAATATAGGAAGGTTAATTTTGTGACATTATCATCATGGTGTATCACATGGGAATGAAAAACCAAATAATTTGACCCTTAGGTTTTTACACTACGATAAAGGTGGTCACACGGCAACAAAAACTCATGAAAAATAAAATAAACTCCCAAAACCCATTCACACTATGATTGGGAACCCTCATGATGATATTAGAAAATGAAAAAGGGAACATGTGAGAGTAAAAATTCCATAAATATAGGTCTCACCCTAAAATATAAGGTTTTACACTTTACCAAAATTCCCTTCAAAGGCCTTCATGTCATGATGAAGCTCACCACACTGACTATACTTCCTATCCTAGAAATAGAATGAAACCTAACTCCCACATCCTACACCTATAACGACAAAAAATTTTATAAATAAAATTCCCTTATGAATGAATAAATTCCTTATTAAGTAATGTAGTTATTGAAAACATGCACACTATATTTCTTTTGTTATTTTATAATGTTATAAAATATTTCCACAATTTTTTATTAGGCTTAAAAGACCATTAAATATCATAAAAATTGTTAATATATATGTTCTATAGTGATCATTAATATTAGAATATAAAATTTATTATAATAAAATATAATAGAAACAAAAGGAAGATGTGATTTCCTCGACCAATAAAATCATACCCCATGAAGCCCATTTTTCAAAGCTTCTAAGGGAGATGACATCAATGTGATTTTACCTTTACCAATCCCAAGTGAACATTCAATAAATAAAACACTAGAGAAACCATATACGGGATAAGTTCATGCCTATAGATATCACCTCCTAAACCATGTTCATCGAACCACCCCAAGAAAGTACTACCACTGCACACTTTACCCTTAGGTCATATGTAATGACCCAACTTGAACCACTACGTTCGATCAATAGATCCACAAGATCTCATGCACACCTACCCACATGAAAGAGGTTGTCGACTAGCAGTGAGGGTCTGAAGTCCATCAGTGAGGAGACTATACAGTCAATATCACATCCTTACAAAATAATAATAATAAATAAATAAAATAATAACTCAGAGTAATGGTGTGAAATAAAATAATATTAAAAGGAATACATGTCATAAAAAATAAATAAATAAACAGTGTCCCTGTGTGACATGCCAAACCAAGGTATAAAAAGTATGGAATAAAAATAAATATAGTAGTAATATTCTATATTATATCCAGACATCGACTCCGACTCTGAGCCTCTATCTCCTCAATTTCCTATCATAGGGACCTTTCACTTCACTAGATCCCCAGTCATGAAATTTGTATGTCCATATAGATACCCATACAGGGTGTGAGTAATAAAAACTATAGGACACCACCAATGAAACCTTAACATAAGTTCACATAATATCTAACATTTTATAAAATTCTGTAAAGTAAATTCTTAAATAAACATACAATCACATAATCATCGAGTTATTACGAACTAACCAATCCACCATAAACCCCATCCCCAACTACTTTAGTTTGATACCGGTAAGTATGTCAATGCCCGTTTTCCCAAGTCATTCCTTTAAGGAAACACTGCATGACCCACAATGACGATGGTCATTATCCTTGGATGATGGTCCCTACTGACATGTTTGACATAATTAGATAACACCTCATCCCTGTATGGTATTATCCTACTTCATATATTAGCCGAAATATTCTCTCTTCCCATGCATGGTCTACTCCCCCATCAACTGACATGTCTGTGATCTAACCCACACCATCAAACAAGCCAAAGTCCATAGCCATCTACATGTTATTACACACCACCTCTAAGGGTCTGTCTAACCAAAATTGAGTATATTTTTCATCCTTATACTTGAATTAAATCCCCATAGGCTATAAAATACCATAATAAATACATACCATAACAAGGAACACCAAGGCACATCAATAACAATACTCAAAGGCTACACACAATCAAATCATCACAAATAAGTAAGGTCTAAAGGAAAATCACACACCCACATACAACACATAACAAGCATGGGTTACCAAAAATAATCAAACATGTCCTAAAAACATCCTATAAAATGCCATTCATGGTAAATAGGTTTAAAATGAAAGGTTGAACCACATCGAACACTAAAAAAGAAGATCTCACATGTTGAGGATGTCTATTATGGTTTCAGTTCACCAATAAGGAGGTTTAAAATGGAGATTTAAGAGAACTCCATGCCAATAAGGTCTCTATATAATCACATACCTTAAGGAGTCCACCAATGGAACCAATTTCGAGGTATGTTGAAGGAAAGGTCACCAAAAAACCAGATCCATTGTCAAATGGAGAATGAGTTATGAATTCCTTATCGATTCTAGAAGAGAGCCTCAGTACTATCAAATGATAATCATTCCATTATCAATTCATCAATATAAAAGTGATTCAATATGATAATCAAGATGAAGGATACCCCATAATAATTTATTTAAAAAGTCTTAATTAGAAAACATCATTGTTCTTGAAAAAACTGACTCCGATCAACGATTCATCATTGAAATATCAAAACCTCCTTCAATATACCATTTAATCATCAAAATTTTAAGGGTTTATCATAAAAATACTATCAATAATAGGTATTGAAAGATGATTCTTTAATACTTACCTGAAGAACATTCATTGTCTATGCTAGATATCGATCCATTCAAGAACCATCATCAACATGATAGATCCATCACTGATCTATAAATAGAGGGATGATTTTCACTAGATAATGATATAAAACATAGATCCATCATATATTTATAATCATATAATAAGAAGGATGATAAATTTGGAATATATCTAAGAACAACTCCCTATTCTAGCTTTACTGTATCTTTCAAAGGTTGGAGAGTCAAGGTAAATGAATGGGAAATCTCTAGGGACCATGGGGGAGGTATCAAATTCAAAATAGTATGAATAAGGTTAGAGTTGGATAATAAATAAGGGGTTAAATAACTTGGAATTAAAACCTATGGGGTGTATTTAATGAACCCCCATACTGGGTGAACCGGCTACCCAGTGGGCCTCATCGGTATTCTAGTGTCACCACTAGTGAGACGATGACTATTTTCCAGAAAACCCAATGCCAATTTTCTCTTCCAATATTCTACCTTTAAAACATGGACCCTTTTCCTATTAAAACAAAACTATAACACTCCCTTTTCAGAGATTAATCAACATAGGAAATGATAATTTTGTTATCATTAACATCTCATATATAAAAAATAAGTGAGGAAGTTACAATTCTCCCCTATGATAACTTTATGCCCCTGATAAGTACCTTCAAAATTTCTATCCAAACAACTCAGACCACTAATATTGAACATCAATCTCTCACTTCCAAGTTTCATCCTGGATCCATCCATGGAACCATAGAATTTGGACTAGTGGTACTATCTTCCCTCTAATAATTTTCTTGCTCAGTCCATGATCCGCATTGGCACTCCTCATATGAAGCATCAGGCTCCAACTCAACATCCTTGTAATTGATGACATGCGTAGGATCAATCATGTATTTATGGATCTATGAATCATGTAACAAATCATGCATACCTCAATATTGAGTAGGAAGATCCAGACTGTACACCATTATCCCAATCCACTTGAAAATCTCTAAAGGTCCAACATAGTGCAATGGTAACTTACCTTGCTTCCTAAAATGACATTGGCATAACCAAGGGGTCACTCTTAGAAAGACCTGACCACCTAAAAAAATTACAAAGGTCTCCTCCTATGGTTGGAATATGATTTTTTTCTTCAATGATTAATGATTAACCTCTTCTGGATCAACTTTAGTATTTTGAAGGTGTCCTATACCAAACTAGGCCCCATAATTATTACCTTACTAGCCTCATGCCAACAGAGCGATGAATGACATGATCTAATATATTGAGACTAATAAAGTTACATATGAATCGAATCCTAGTAACTATTATTGTATGAAAACTCAACCAAGGCTAGGTGATCATACCAAGATCTTTAAAAGTCTAGGCCACAAGCCTAAATCATATCCACAAGTATGGGAATCATCTGCTCAGACTATCCATCAGTCTGGGGATGGTATGTAGTGCCCAATATCAGATGATTCCCTAATACCTTCTGCAAGACATTCCAAAACAATGATTCAAAACATGCATATATATCATATATTATTCCCATGGGAATTCCATATAAGCATACTATCTCACAAACATACAAATTTCCTAGATCTTCTACTGATCGAGTCTCACAGATTGGTAATAAATGATTAACTGTCATTAGATGACCAAAAATCAACCAGAAAACATCATAGATCCTTGGGTTCTTGGGAAACCCTATCAAAAATTCCATCATGATGTCTTCCCAATTCCACATGGGAACCAGAACTCGTTGAAGTAAACCACTAGGATGCTGGTGCTCAAACTTATACTTTGGAAGGTAAGGCATTAGAAAACAAATATAGAAATGTCCCTCTTTATCCCTGACCACCAGAACTATCACCCCAAGTCATGGTAAATCTTTTCCACATCATGATGTACCACACACTTAGAGTCATGTAATTCCCTCATATTATCCTCCCTAATGGAAGTAAGGAATACAACTCTCTCATGTACAAGGATTACATCATCATCATCCAATGACCACTCGGGTATCGGTTCACCTCCATCTAGATGCTCTCGCATCATATTACATGATGGATTAGTCCCCTATCCATCCATTACCTAGTTTAATAAAGAATACATGACCACCAAATAAGTACACAACAAGCTCATCATGCACCACTATCATTCTGAAGGATGCTCGCCAAAATCCTATGCTACATGCATCTTATGTCTAAGAGTATATGATACGATGTTACATTTCCCTATGAAATAATCCATATCAAATTCAAACATCTACAGGTACTCCACCCAGAACCTCTGCCTCAAGTTTAGGTCCCACTTTGTGAATATATAGAAAATTATTTTATGATCCATATAAACAACAAACCTATTACTGAAGATATAGTGCTGCAAAAACTTCAAACCATGGACCACAACTACCAAGATAAAAGTCATGGGTAAGATAGTTACACTCATGGGGTTTCAGTTTATGTGACCCATAAGTTACTACCCACTCCTTATGCATCAGTAATGATCCCAAATCAATGCCTGATGCATCACAATATACAACATAACTGATCCTAAGCTTGGGAAGAATAAGTACTGGAGTTATATTAAAACTCCTATTCTACTCATGAAATGACTCTTCACATTGGTCTGACCACTAGAACTTAATTCCCTTTATTTTTATCATATTCATAGGTGCTAAAACTACACTAAATTCCTAGTTTAGCAGTATTTTAATAATCTATCACTAAAAAAATTGTGATAATTTAGCAGCGGTTCTTAAATAACCACCACTAAATTTTATCTATTTACTAAAAAGAAAAAACCTTCTTCCCCGATCCCCCATTATCCCCTGATCACCACCCACTCTCTGTAACATCCCAGGTAATTAAAGAATAAATAATTTTCATATTTATTAATATTAGAGAATTAAATATGAATTTTAATTAAAAGGGGTTGCTATGTTCGATAGCGTACCCGATACGCAACGATGAGTTTCTTTGAAACTTACGTAGCACACTAGTAATATAATAATATTATGTTAGTTAACAAGTAGCCGTTGTACTGGCGGGAATGAATAGAAATAACTAAAATATGAATAGATATGTTTTTAGATGTTTTTACATTTACCCAATAAAAGATAAAGGCTTAAAATACGGAAAGAGTTCAATTTTAGGCTTTTATACTCTAATTTTCACTAAAGGTTCACTTATCACCTTTTAATGGTGAACCGTCATTAAATATAGTTTTGATCACTCTTATACATTCTTTTGGACCAAATAAAACTTTTATTAAGAATCGGGATATCAAATTTTACTTTGTGTAATTTTTGGTACCTTTCTGATAAAGTTCATTTTTTTATGAATAGTGTAAAATGTTGCATTTTAATTCAAAACCTCTTTTTGATCTAATTTATTTATATGATTAGATTATCTTTTGAATTGGTTTTAAAGTGAAATTAGAATATATTTTTACCATTTTATCCAATGGTGGTCATTGGAATCAATTTCGATTTGAAATTAGACTTAAACTGGTGTCAATCTTTTGATACTTATTGTTTTGTAAAAACACGCTATTTGCTCTGGCAGCGGGAATTAATTATTAAATTAATTAATGTGACTTATATGATTTGAATTTTGTAAAAATAGACTTCATTTTTGAATTCGGAATATCAAATATAGCTTAGGGTGAATTTTTGGTAATTTTCTGAAAAACTTCAATTTTTGATGAATAGTGAAACCACTAAGTGGTAATCAAGCAAACTGATTTTTCTGTTAAATGAAAGTTTACCACTAATGTGTATTGAATTTTGAAAATCCGACATACATGGTTGTCATTAAGAAGTAAAATGTGGTTCAATGAGATTATAATAATTTTTTGGTGAATAGTAACTTATTAAGTTTTTAATCGCGATTAGTGGTAATTAGTGTAGTTTATGGTATAAATAATACTTTAATAATATAAAATGACCTAGACACATGTCCCAACCTCATTGGTTGTGTCATGGCCGACCAAGAAAAGCCATGGCCTAACTTGGGGACCCCATGTATCCACTTTAGTTGGAAAATGACAATAATATATTTTTATTTAATGTTAAAGTGAAAATGACACAAACATAATATGTTTTGCGAAAACAATTTTTAAGTGGGGTTATACAAGTCCAAATTTTGATTATAAATATTCAATGGAAAGCTAAAAAGATTTCCTACATCATAGTAATTTGTTTATAATTTTTAGACATTATATAAATTTAATTATTTATGACATAATAATGATGCAGCGATGACATCATTATTTGACGATTTAAATAAAATGGAAAGATAAAATAAAATCTATGAACTACACATGTCCAAAACCAATTGGATGAATGGATTTCGATGCCTTATCACCTTATCCACGAATTATATCAATGTGGGACCTTTTAAAACCGAAACACATTTTCAAATAATGTAATGTTTCTTAACTTTCCAAAAGTGCCCCTCCTCTCCTCTTATAAAAGGCCCCCACCTCTACCTCATTTCACACACTCTTCAAGCCTTTGGCTCGGCCAACCCCTGCCCATTTTCTCTCTCCACATCCCTCTCCTCATCCTAGAGGATTCCCTTTGGGCAGAATCCTTTCAAAAGAAGCCTTTAGGCTCAAATCAAAAGGAGTTACACTTTTTTAAGGTAATTCATTCTCTCATGTTCATTTGTTTTATTTTGCTTCTCCAACCCCCTAAACTCTTTTTATTTACTTCTTTTGTAACAACACCAGTATCTTCAATATACTAGGATGTTGTTATAAGATTTATTTGAGCTACACTCTCACACAACTACATCAAATGGTTAAAGAACATACGGTTTCCGTGGATGGCGAAATTCTGCCTCCCGAAACGATGATTGTTCAATACTCATTTAACACCTTCAAAGGTGGCCATTATGATGTCACTATTTTTATATATGATATGTAATATGTTTATGTTTTACTTATGCTTCTGTATTTTTCATTTGTGTCTTACCTTTATGGCTTCCATTATGGGTATACGCGATATCTTCACTTAAGGAAGTGCGGACTACCGCCCCCTCAAAGTGATGTGATTCGTTAATGCCATATGTGGGACGTGTAAAGGATGGATTTAAAGTTATTATATATGATGTTATACTGGAATTATAATATACCTATATATATCATTATCATTTATTTCCATTAAAGTATGAGATAGAAATAAAAGTAGCGTTCATGCGTACGTACGGACTACCGTCTCCATGAACGGTGCATTTCATTTCTTATCCCCAAATGTAATGTACTATTAAAAGTACATGTATATAATGGATATATAAAATTAATGATATATCTAAATGATGAATATAATTCTGGAATTAAAATATACATAAGTCTCATTTAGTTTTAATTCCGTTAATATGACAAAGAAATGAAAGTAGCGTTCATGCGTACGTACGGCTTACCGTCTCCATGAACGATGCATTTCATTTCTTACCTCTAAATGATTATGTAATATTTTAAATACATGTATGTACTGGATATATATGACATATATGATATCTACATCATGAATACCATTCTGGATATAATGAAACATTGACCAAATTAACAACATGTAAGTGTAAGAAGTCTATTTTTGACTTAAGAACCAAATACCGACAAAATGAACATTATTAACTTAAATAATTACATGATGTTCATAACATGGTATAAAAGGAATAATGAACTTGAAAAAGGTTCTTAAGCAAGTAGAGATTAACTAAAATTTTATTATTCAGGAGTTTAAAGAACGGTCGGGTCAAGTCGGATACGAGGTATGGGAACTTCTTAACCCAATTTCCATTCTTTGGGTTAATCTCCTACTTTCAAATTATGTCATTATATTATTATGTCGTATCTTTTATTTGTACTTTATTTATGTGTACTTATAGTGAATACACATAATGTATCTATTTTATTTTAAAAATTATCTTTGTATGGGACTTCGTCTCAATCTCCTTTCATTGAGGCATATTTTATTTTATACACAACTTTCTTTTATACGGTGTATAAACTCCTTTGACTTTTACGTTTATTCAAAAGGAAATTTTTTTATACAAAGCATTTACTAAACGACAAAAGGGAATGTTTTTGTCGTACGTATGCGGGGACAACGACTTCTCCGCCGTCGTGACCATTATTTGAGTTTCGGCTTCCTCTACAAGGCATACCTTCTTTTTAAAAGAAAAATAAATACCATGTTTTACATTTCTTTTATTTTGGTATTGAAAATGGTTTTCACAATGTTTTTGTGTTGTATTAATATCTTGTGATTGAAATGTGGAAATGTTATGTTTCCTTTATGCATGTTTTATGTGATTCGATTATGTTATGGTTCTTGGGCATTATTATGAAGAACGGGTGGTTCCGTGATAAACTAAGGGCGGGTGAGCCCGTTATAGCTCTCCAATGCATTGGGTAACGCGAAGGAGTGAAACGTTAAGGTTTCTCCGAAGAGATTTTAGGGAATATACTGTGATGGGTATTCCAAACGTAACCAAGAGGGTTACTCCCTACATAAGAATGTTATGAATGCCTCAAGTTACCTTTACATATTATGATTTCTATGATTTATTCATGATTTGATGAGGTATGTTAAAGTGATTATGTTTTATGGGTAAAGTATGATTTCACTCTCATGTATGTATGTACCCATGTTTCCTTTCCATGTTTTATAACCCATACTGAGTTTTTATGCTCATCCCAAGTTTTTGAAATGTTTTTCACAGGTCAAGGGAAAGGTACATGATAAGATGATAGAGTCAAGGATGTGTCAAGAAATAATCCATGTTTTATTTTAAATGTGTTTCCATTGTTGGGAATGAAGAATACTATCTTTATGTGACCACTTTGTTTATATGTGGAATGTAATGCAAGTTTTATGATCTAATTCTCTAAAACTCTAAACCTGAAAAGATCCTCAACGTGTAATCTTGTAATAACTCAAGATTAAGTATGGTTTAAGGCTGGGGCCTTATAGTTGGTATCAGAGGTCGGTTTAGACAACTTTAGGAGTTAGAAAAGTGTTAAATTATAATATGATTTAAATGATATAGCATTTACAGATTACCATGTTGCTTCGCCTAAGATATTTCGGTGTTCAGAATGGTTTTCCGCAGAGGAAACAGGGAAGCAGTGCTAGGAAGGCATACAGAAGGAAATAACCTTCCGAATCAGCATCCAGAAATGGTCGGAATTGGAACTGAACAGTTTGTTGCAGTAATGGCGCAGTTGACTCAGGCGATAAATGGTGGTGGTATCCATGCACGAGATCAGCCAGAACAACCGCAGAGGAACATGTCAGTGGTGGAACATTTCATGAGGCAACATCCCCCATCATTCAGAGGATCATCTGACCCTGTGCTAGCTGAAGGGTGGATTAAAGCACTGGAGAAGATTTTTGATGTCATGGGGTGTTCAGACAATCAAAAGGTTAGTCTTGCTATTTACCGTTTGGAGGGTGAAGCAGATCAGTGGTGGTCTATGGTTAAAAATATCAGGGAAGCCGATGAGATTGATGCTCTTGACTGGGATGATTTCAAAGGTATGTTTCTTGAGAAGTATTTTCCTAAGGCTGTTCGACTTAGGATGGAAAAGCAATTCTTGGAATTGAGGCAAGAGGAGGACTCAGTGGCTGCCTATGAAGAAAGGTTCACTCGATTGGCAAGGTATGCTCCAAATTTTATCCGAGACCTTGATAGTAAAATCAATCGTTTTTACTCAGGATTAAAGCCAAAGTATCGAAGGGCATTAGCTTCTCGTGAGTTTAAAAGTTATGAAAAGCTTGTTCGATGTGCTGAGAAGGTGGAAATGGAGTTTGCCGATGACCAAGTGTCCTATAACAACCAGCAGAAGAAGAGACCGAGGTTGCAGGAGAATGGTAAGAATTCTTCAAAAAGGTCTGATGGTAAGATAACTAAGTTTCCAGTTTGTGATAAATGTGGAAAAAGGCATGCTGGGGAATGTCTTCTGAATTCTGGGAAGTGCTACCGATGTGGTAAGATGGGACATAAGGCTCGTGATTGCACTGAAAAGGATCAAGCTGAAGGTAAGAATAAATTTGATTTACAGTTAGTGAAATGTTATATGTGCAATGAGATGGGTCACTATGCAAACGAGTGTCCGACAAGGAGCTTGAGTGATGGGAAGCAGTTAGACTACAAGCAGAAAGGGGTGGCGAAATCCTTTGCAACTACTTCAGCAGATGTTGGGCCATCGAATGAAGTGGTGTCAGCTCCAGGGAGCTCAGTATTTTTCGAAGATTGACTTGAGGTCGGGGTACCATCAGTTGAAAGTAAAAGAAGCAGACGTTCCGAAGACTGTGTTCCGTGCTAGATATGGCCATTATGAATTTGTAGTTATTCCTTTTGGGTTAACCAATGCACCTACTGTATTCATGGACCTTATGAATAAAATTTTCCATGAGTTCTTGGATAAGTTTGTGTTTGTGTTTTGAGGTTTGGGAAGAGGTTGTGTGTGCCTTGGGATTCACAGTTGAAGAGAGAGTTGTTATGTGAAGCTCATAGTTCTCCATTTTCAGTTCATCCGGGCAGTACTAAGATGTATAGAGATCTGCGGGAGTATTACTGGTGGGATGGAATGAAAAGAGATATTGCTGATTTTACTGTGAAGTGTTTGACTTGTCAGCAGGTTAGAGCAGAGCGGCAGTTACCGAAAGGGATGCTTCAGACTTTACCAGTGCCAGAGTGGAAATGGGAGAATATATCCATGGACTTTGTTGTTGGATTACCGAAGACATCTCGAGGTAATAATGCAATCTGGGTTATTGTTGATCGCTTGACTAAATCTGGTCATTTCCTTGCTATACGGGATACTTTCTCTCTTGATCAACTTTCCCGTTTGTATCTTAAAGAGATAGTCAGGTTACATGGAGTTCCTCTCTCCATTGTATCAGATCGTGATCCCAGGTTTACCTCTAACTTTTGGAAAGGCCTTCAGAAGTCATTGGGTACTGAATTAAATTTTAGTACAGCTTTTCATCCTCAATCAGATGGGCAGTCAGAACGAACAATTCAGACATTGGAGGATATGCTACGAGCTTGTTCTATGGATTATCAGGGAAGTTGGGACCAGCATCTTTCTTTGGTTGAGTTTTCATATAATAATAGTTTCCATTCGAGTATACAGATGGCACCATTTCAGGCATTATATGGGAAGCGGTGTCGAACTCCAGCTTTCTGGGATGAAGTGGGTGAAAGAAAGTTGATGGGACCAGAATTGGTAGAAGAGATGGCAGAAAAAGTTCAGTTGATTCAGAAACACATGAGAATAGCTCAGAGTAGGCAGAAGAGTTATGCAGATAACCAGAGGAAGGATCTATCTTTCGAGGTACACAATGTTTTTCACGTTTCGATGTTGAGAAAGAATATGCCAGATCCATCTCATGTTTTGAGTCCAGAGGTAGTTCAGCTGGAAGAGAACCTATCTTATGAGGAACAACCGGTCCAGATTCTTGACCACAGGGAGCAAGTGTTACGGAATAAGGTGATTCACCAGGTAAAGGTTTTGTGGAAAAACCACATGATTGAAGAGGCAACATGGGAATCTGAAAATGCTATGAGGGATAAATACCCCCACTTATTTTGATAAGTGAATAAAATTGCGAGGACGCAATTCCCAAAAGGGGGGAAGGATGTAACATCCCAGGTAATTAAAGAATAAATAATTTTCATATTTATTAATATTAGAGAATTAAATATGAATTTTAATTAAAAGGGGTTGCTATGTTCGATAGCGTACCCGATACGCAACGATGAGTTTCTTTGAAACTTACGTAGCACACTAGTAATATAATAATATTATGTTAGTTAACAAGTAGCCGTTGTACTGGCGGGAATGAATAGAAATAACTAAAATATGAATAGATATGTTTTTAGATGTTTTTACATTTACCCAATAAAAGATAAAGGCTTAAAATACGGAAAGAGTTCAATTTTAGGCTTTTATACTCTAATTTTCACTAAAGGTTCACTTATCACCTTTTAATGGTGAACCGTCATTAAATATAGTTTTGATCACTCTTATACATTCTTTTGGACCAAATAAAACTTTTATTAAGAATCGGGATATCAAATTTTACTTTGTGTAATTTTTGGTACCTTTCTGATAAAGTTCATTTTTTTTATGAATAGTGTAAAATGTTGCATTTTAATTCAAAACCTCTTTTTGATCTAATTTATTTATATGATTAGATTATCTTTTGAATTGGTTTTAAAGTGAAATTAGAATATATTTTTACCATTTTATCCAATGGTGGTCATTGGAATCAATTTCGATTTGAAATTAGACTTAAACTGGTGTCAATCTTTTGATACTTATTGTTTTGTAAAAACACGCTATTTGCTCTGGCAGCGGGAATTAATTATTAAATTAATTAATGTGACTTATATGATTTGAATTTTGTAAAAATAGACTTCATTTTTGAATTCGGAATATCAAATATAGCTTAGGGTGAATTTTTGGTAATTTTCTGAAAAACTTCAATTTTTGATGAATAGTGAAACCACTAAGTGGTAATCAAGCAAACTGATTTTTCTGTTAAATGAAAGTTTACCACTAATGTGTATTGAATTTTGAAAATCCGACATACATGGTTGTCATTAAGAAGTAAAATGTGGTTCAATGAGATTATAATAATTTTTTGGTGAATAGTAACTTATTAAGTTTTTAATCGCGATTAGTGGTAATTAGTGTAGTTTATGGTATAAATAATACTTTAATAATATAAAATGACCTAGACACATGTCCCAACCTCATTGGTTGTGTCATGGCCGACCAAGACAAGCCATGGCCTAACTTGGGGACCCCATGTATCCACTTTAGTTGGAAAATGACAATAATATATTTTTATTTAATGTTAAAGTGAAAATGACACAAACATAATATGTTTTGCGAAAACAATTTTTAAGTGGGGTTATACAAGTCCAAATTTTGATTATAAATATTCAATGGAAAGCTAAAAAGATTTCCTACATCATAGTAATTTGTTTATAATTTTTAGACATTATATAAATTTAATTATTTATGACATAATAATGATGCAGCGATGACATCATTATTTGACGATTTAAATAAAATGGAAAGATAAAATAAAATCTATGAACTACACATGTCCAAAACCAATTGGATGAATGGATTTCGATGCCTTATCACCTTATCCACGAATTCTATCAATGTGGGACCTTTTAAAACCGAAACACATTTTCAAATAATGTAATGTTTCTTAACTTTCCAAAAGTGCCCCTCCTCTCCTCTTATAAAAGGCCCCCACCTCTACCTCATTTCACACACTCTTCAAGCCTTTGGCTCGGCCAACCCCTGCCCATTTTCTCTCTCCACATCCCTCTCCTCATCCTAGAGGATTCCCTTTGGGCAGAATCCTTTCAAAAGAAGCCTTTAGGCTCAAATCAAAAGGAGTTACACTTTTTTAAGGTAATTCATTCTCTCATGTTCATTTGTTTTATTTTGCTTCTCCAACCCCCTAAACTCTTTTTATTTACTTCTTTTGTAACAACACCAGTATCTTCAATATACTAGGATGTTGTTATAAGATTTATTTGAGCTACACTCTCACACAACTACATCAAATGGTTAAAGAACATACGGTTTCCGTGGATGGCGAAATTCTGCCTCCCGAAACGATGATTGTTCAATACTCATTTAACACCTTCAAAGGTGGCCATTATGATGTCACTATTTTTATATATGATATGTAATATGTTTATGTTTTACTTATGCTTCTGTATTTTTCATTTGTGTCTTACCTTTATGGCTTCCATTATGGGTATACGCGATATCTTCACTTAAGGAAGTGCGGACTACCGCCCCCTCAAAGTGATGTGATTCGTTAATGCCATATGTGGGACGTGTAAAGGATGGATTTAAAGTTATTATATATGATGTTATACTGGAATTATAATATACCTATATATATCATTATCATTTATTTCCATTAAAGTATGAGATAGAAATAAAAGTAGCGTTCATGCGTACGTACGGACTACCGTCTCCATGAACGGTGCATTTCATTTCTTATCCCCAAATGTAATGTACTATTAAAAGTACATGTATATAATGGATATATAAAATTAATGATATATCTAAATGATGAATATAATTCTGGAATTAAAATATACATAAGTCTCATTTAGTTTTAATTCCGTTAATATGACAAAGAAATGAAAGTAGCGTTCATGCGTACGTACGGCTTACCGTCTCCATGAACGATGCATTTCATTTCTTACCTCTAAATGATTATGTAATATTTTAAATACATGTATGTACTGGATATATATGACATATATGATATCTACATCATGAATACCATTCTGGATATAATGAAACATTGACCAAATTAACAACATGTAAGTGTAAGAAGTCTATTTTTGACTTAAGAACCAAATACCGACAAAATGAACATTATTAACTTAAATAATTACATGATGTTCATAACATGGTATAAAAGGAATAATGAACTTGAAAAAGGTTCTTAAGCAAGTAGAGATTAACTAAAATTTTATTATTCAGGAGTTTAAAGAACGGTCGGGTCAAGTCGGATACGAGGTATGGGAACTTCTTAACCCAATTTCCATTCTTTGGGTTAATCTCCTACTTTCAAATTATGTCATTATATTATTATGTCGTATCTTTTATTTGTACTTTATTTATGTGTACTTATAGTGAATACACATAATGTATCTATTTTATTTTAAAAATTATCTTTGTATGGGACTTCGTCTCAATCTCCTTTCATTGAGGCATATTTTATTTTATACACAACTTTCTTTTATACGGTGTATAAACTCCTTTGACTTTTACGTTTATTCAAAAGGAAATTTTTTTATACAAAGCATTTACTAAACGACAAAAGGGAATGTTTTTGTCGTACGTATGCGGGGACAACGACTTCTCCGCCGTCGTGACCATTATTTGAGTTTCGGCTTCCTCTACAAGGCATACCTTCTTTTTAAAAGAAAAATAAATACCATGTTTTACATTTCTTTTATTTTGGTATTGAAAATGGTTTTCACAATGTTTTTGTGTTGTATTAATATCTTGTGATTGAAATGTGGAAATGTTATGTTTCCTTTATGCATGTTTTATGTGATTCGATTATGTTATGGTTCTTGGGCATTATTATGAAGAACGGGTGGTTCCGTGATAAACTAAGGGCGGGTGAGCCCGTTATAGCTCTCCAATGCATTGGGTAACGCGAAGGAGTGAAACGTTAAGGTTTCTCCGAAGAGATTTTAGGGAATATACTGTGATGGGTATTCCAAACGTAACCAAGAGGGTTACTCCCTACATAAGAATGTTATGAATGCCTCAAGTTACCTTTACATATTATGATTTCTATGATTTATTCATGATTTGATGAGGTATGTTAAAGTGATTATGTTTTATGGGTAAAGTATGATTTCACTCTCATGTATGTATGTACCCATGTTTCCTTTCCATGTTTTATAACCCATACTGAGTTTTTATGCTCATCCCAAGTTTTTGAAATGTTTTTCACAGGTCAAGGGAAAGGTACATGATAAGATGATAGAGTCAAGGATGTGTCAAGAAATAATCCATGTTTTATTTTAAATGTGTTTCCATTGTTGGGAATGAAGAATACTATCTTTATGTGACCACTTTGTTTATATGTGGAATGTAATGCAAGTTTTATGATCTAATTCTCTAAAACTCTAAACCTGAAAAGATCCTCAACGTGTAATCTTGTAATAACTCAAGATTAAGTATGGTTTAAGGCTGGGGCCTTATACTCTCCCTATATAATCTCCTACCTTGAGCCCTTTCCATCATTTCATTTCCTCATTGGCACTCCGGTTTCCCCCGGGCCCTCACTGATGCTCCAGTTTCCCTGAGCCCCCTGAACCCGAGCCCTCATCGGTGCTCCATTTTCCCCTTAGCCCCTAAAACCCTTTCCCTCACCAGAACTATAGTTTCTACTAATCCCCCCTCACCCTCACCCTCACCATATTTCCAGGTTCCCATGACCCCCCAATCCCGAGCCCTCTCCCCTACCTCCTGTAGCCTTTTCTCCCACAAGCTATCGCTGCTTGGAGGTCGGTAAGACCTAGACTGGGTACCCCTATAAATTCTTGGGCATGGTATTTTAGTCTCACTAAATTCATTTTGTATCTTTATTAATCTATCCAATTCCTCTCTATCTTACCCGGTGGATTCTTATTATTACTTAGTTCTAGTGGATCAAATTGATTGTGGAATCTCTCATATGGAAAGGTAAGTCCCTATTTACTATTAATATTTTATTTATTCTTCTTTATTGGATGGTAGTAGATGTAATCATATCCCATCATAAACTAGGGATGATATAATCTTCTAATCACTTGGATTCCTTCCAATATAGCAGCTATAAAGGCTTTAAATAGGTGAATCTAAGGTAATCACCAGGCTTTTCTTCTTGGATTTGTTCTCCTCAAGTGAAAATAGTGTTTACCCAATCCCAATACCTTGATGGGTGATTAAGATTATCTTTTTGATGAAATATATCTTCTTATTGATGCCTCAAAGAGATAGTCTACAATTAAATGGGTAGGTGTTTCCCTTCTTCCTCTTATATCTAGAGAGAGTTAACCTATAAATGGTATAGGGTCAAGAGAACCATATTGAGACTAAGAGTTTAAAACTAGTAAATGTTTTCCATGAACCCTTCATGGTTAAATGATTTATTTTTGTGACTTTTTCATGGGTTTTATATGTTTATCATTCTATGTTAATTAAATTACAATTTGTTCTTTCTATCATATACTTTATCGACATGTTTACTACTTTGTTATGCATAGTAAAGTATGAAACGATAGATAATCATTATGTCTGATATTGTTCATCATTAACTAAAGTGATATCATAGTTTTATTCCATTCCATAATTGATAATTTTATCATGAAACATACCATTTGACTTATTTTCCATTCTGAGTAAGTTGAATACATATATGCTATTTTTTATCAAACCATAACCTCTTGTATTTGTATTCTTTATACTATGTCTTAGAAAATGTTTTTCACGCTATTAGTATATATTTTTAATGTTCTCTACCACATATCATACATTTTTTGTTTCCTACAAGTATGAATTGGTTGTTTACTAATCAATATCTTATGTTCCATTTGGAATTATACTAGTATGAGTTAGAAATTTTGTCACACCCCGACCACAATTTATTAATTATTTAATTATATCTGGTTTTTCTTTTGAGTTTTAGGTCGAACTAGTTTTAAATTTTAAATTTTGGGGGTCTCCAGTAGAGGCACACGATTTGGCCAACCATGCGGCCAAATCATGCACGATTTCTAGGATTTTGAAAAATAAAATTAAAAAAATTAAAAATAAAATAAAATAAAATAAAATAAAATGAAAAGGAAATGTATTAATAATAATAATAGTAATAATATTGTTGTTATTATGGATATTACTATTATTATTATAATTATTAATTTTATTATTAATAATAATATTATTAAGATTATTATTATTATTATTTAGGGCTAGTTATTATTTTTTAGAGACCCCATAGGGTCTCCTTCCTCCTCCCCCTTACCCCATTACGCGACCCGACCCCCTTCCTCTCCTCCCTGCGTGCGCAACCCCCACCAGCTGAGGCCATCCAGTGCACCTCCCTCCCTCCTCCGGCGGTGACTCCTCCTCACGCAACAGCCTTCCCCCTACTTTGATAGAATAACCCACCCACACTCTCTTGATAGTGTGATCCGGTTGGTCGGGAGAGCTCTAGCACACCGCTCCCTCCTTCCGGCCACCACATTTCCTCCCGATTTTGTGTGCGGATCTCTCAAATGAGTCCCCTCTCCCTTATTCTACCTCTATTTCCTGGTTTTCATCTATTCCAGGTGATGTGTGTGACTAGGCCAAACCCTAATGTGTTTAAGGGTTCTTCTTTTAATTGATTCTTATTATTTAGGGTTCGTCATGTCCCATCGAGGCTGATTCTAGCCACCGTCGTCAAGGGAAGTGGATTCTCCATGGTTTTTAGTAAGTTTTTTTTTTCAATTTGGTTCAATTTTAATTTAGTTATTTTGTGATATTTGAGTTTTCATCAATTTATTTTGGGTGATTGGGTCTTTCTCGTGGTGTTTTGAGTTGTTGGTAATTTTAGTCTAGTGTGCGTTGGAGCTCGCTGCGGTTGTTTTGGGCTGCGGGTGTTGAGAATGCCTATATGTACATGCATAGGGTAAGGAATATATATATATATATTCCCTCTTTGTACATATTCCCTAATGGAGTGGGGAATATGTGAAATGCATCTAGGGGTGTATATATATATACATATATATGTATAAATACATGTGCGTGTATGCGCTAAGGGTTGGTTTGAGTGGTCATAGGTAAATAACGACATGTCTGAGGTATATCCCCAATTACTATGCCTTTAATTTGAATCCCATGATTTATTTCTTGTTTTGAATACATGTTTTATATTTATTCAATATACACATTCTATGAAATCTGGTTGCAGTTGCTAGAAATGATTATGACATTGTTTTTGAAAATGAAATGTATTTCTAACTCCCATTTGGTATTAAGTGGATTTTATTGAAAATTGATTTCCTAAGTGGTTTTGAATTGGTAATGAATATTTCCAAAGGCATTTTTCCTTTCATCTGATTTAGTTATAAAAGTGCAATGACATGTTTTGGTTTTTTTAAAAAGATCCAATGTGATTTCCAAAAATGGGGTTTGGTGTGAACTTGAGGTTAAATGATGGTTTGACTTTCTTGTAAGAATTGCATCATTGTAAGCATGGGTTCAATCTTGTTTTTAAATGTGTAGTACATTGGTTTTTCAATTTAGATTTTAAATTATTTTGGAGCTTAAAAGTGTTGGGTGATTATGTGTTATAAAATGAATAGTATTCTTTGTAGATAATTAAGACCATTTGGAACTTTAAGAATGATTTTTTTAAAAGGAAAACCCCTCTATAGGCATACCCCTTGTTTTAGAAAATGTTGTTGTTGAATTTATAAATTGTGATACATGCCTTGTTAATATATTTTTGCATTTTTTGTGTAAAGTAAAGGGGGGGGGGGGATGCACTCAAGGAGGGATATCGGTGGTGAGAGGGTGAGGGTGGTTTTGAATAAAGAGAATTATGTATTCATGTATGTTATTTTGACGAAAACTCACCAAAACTTTAAATAGAGCACATGGGAATCCAAAGGTATCTAGGTGGGAGGACTTGGACTAGTACGCTAGATGATTTAGAAGTGGTTCATCAGGGTTTCATCTAGTAGGATTGATGCTACAACTATTACTAAACATGGATGATGATTAGAGACCACTAGGGTTAGGGGGATGTCCCAAAATAGCGGATCGTGCATGAGAATATAGTTTGTTGTGGTTTCTATACTACATTTCACTGAGGTACGAGGTTCCTATGGTACCATTTATGCTAGTTACCTATAGGGATTGACCATGGTGCTCACTTATGACATGATGTTTGTGAGATGATTTCTATTTTAGTTTCTTCAAGCTTGTTCCCCCTTTTTAAAAATACATGTTTTCAATTTTAAACTGTTTTTTTTCATTTTAAAATGACCATGCATGCTTGTAAAATATTTTTGGAAATGTGATAAAAAGGGAATGGTTTTTCTTGGAAATGGATTGCCAAAATTTGTAAGAATGGTAAATATTATTCTTATGTGGTTGTATTTTCAAAATATCATGATTTGAGTTTCTTTTTAAAGGTAATGGAATAGGGTGTTGTTATTCTTTGGCATTAATACTAAGCATCTTGGTGCTCACGCCTACTTTATTTTTCAGTTATAGGTTTCTCTAGTTTTGGATCACTCTTGGAGTGAGTGCGGTTTATGTTCTATGGTGAGCCAAGAGGCCACTTGAGGTATGTCTCATTACTTAGTTTATTCCATTTTCCACTGCTAGTTTGTTCAATTTATTTTATTTAATTTATCTATTTTATTCAGTTTATGTTTATTTATCTGTCTTTTGTTATGGGCCAAATCATTCCCAATTGGTTTATTTTGATACCTGACACTAGTTTCAAGCACATGGGGATTGGGAACACCCTTTGGGCCTTGTCGTGGATCGAATTGGGTGATTTATTCAAGGTTAACCCAAGTTGGTTTGGGAAAAATGGTATTAGAGGAGGCCCTTGTTATTTCGGGTGTCAGGTAGCTTGTAGATTAGGTTTTTCAGGATTTGAGAGAGGTGCGAGAAGGAATTCATGAACCCTTTACCATCCCAAGACTTGAGTTTCTAGGGGTATTTTGGGATTTGATTTTTTATTTTTCTTGGTCTGTGTGGTTAATGGATGATAAAGGAAGTGAGCTGGTGTTACGATATGAGCTTTCATGGAGTAACGACCCATGTATAACCCAAGTGCACAGTTCAAGATACTTCCTGTGGTGGATTCTTGCTCAG
Organism: Viscum album; assembly: GCA_963277665.1. Lineage (NCBI taxonomy): Eukaryota > Viridiplantae > Streptophyta > Magnoliopsida > Santalales > Viscaceae > Viscum > Viscum album. Next base: position 212,849,248 of record OY728123.1, read on the forward strand.
AGCATGGTCTACTAAGCCATGTTTCCAGGTGGCATAACCACTATTTCCTTATTTTTGGATGTTTTTATGTGAGTTATATTTAGAATTTTTTTTGGTTGGTGTGGGTATATTTCAAAAAAAAATGAAAATGGTTTTTAGGAAAAGGGGTTTTCAAAATGGAATGTTGTTTTTGGAGTGGTAAAATTGTTTTTGAAATGGAAGTTATTTTATCTTAACAGAATGTGTGGTTTCAAAGGGAAATATGGAAAGTGTTTTGGAAATCGTTGGGTTTTGGAAATAATTTTTTCAATGTGAAATGAAAGTTGGTTGGGAATTTTTACTTTATGTTGAATGGTTTGTTTTGAAAATGAGAAGTGTTTTGAATTGACCCTTGGTATTCCTACGAGTGATCACATATATAGAGGTATGAATGTGATGTGGGGATAATTGGTAGTATGTGTGGATGGGTTCTTGGTCTATAACAATGATATATATTTTTTATAATTCATGGAATATGATTATTGGATATTTAAGTCATTTTGTTTGCTGAAAAAATGGTTTTCAAAAAGGGTAATTTAAATGTTTTGAAAAGTGAGTGGGGAATCCTTTGAAAATTTCTTTTCACGTTTGATATCATTTTTTATGGGATTTTGGTTTTGGCATGCTGAGAATGTGGTCATAAGGGTGATTTGAGTTTGATTTTTGGTTTGTGATTGAAGTGTGAAATTTTGATTTATGATACGATTTGATTTGACTTTGTGCTTCTTGTTTTTGAGTATGCCATCCAGGAAAGTCCCAGAGGGTTCTAGTGAGTCTCTTATAGTTGTTGGTTCTACCCAGAATATTATAGGAGTGGTGCAATTGATTTATTTTGAGTTGTTGTTTGTCTTCCATGGTGATCGTGACATATTTAAGGAAGTGGACCATCTTAGTGAAATCGTTGGTGTTTTCAGGTTATTGGGAACTCCCAAAGCTATGTTAGCTCATACTGGTGTGATTTAATTTAAAGGTTCAACTTTGGTTTGGTGAAGGAGATAATCCCAGTATCGTTGCATGATGGGATGTCTTGGAAGGTTTTTAAGACCAATTTCATCTGATGGTTTATACTTAAGGAGGTGAAGGTGACGAAAGTGGAAGAGCTCATGAGTGTCCAAGAATACCAAGGAACAGTGAAGGCCGATGTTGGTAATCTCAAGGAGTTGGTTCCTTTTTCTCCAAAGATATTTTTTCTTAATCAGTTAAAGTTTATATTGTGTGGGGTCTCATTCCAAGGTTCAAGGAATGATTCCTTTTTATAATTCGGGAAGGTTCCCCATCCAGTGAGGAGATTGAACCAGAGGAACCTATTTTTGAAAATTCTTCTTATCATTTCCATACTTTAATAGTCGGGCTGCTCTCTTATTTTATTCTAGCATGGTCAGTTTGAGTACTTTAAGTTTCCTTGTAGTCATCCTTTGAAGGCTTTCCGTCGGTGTTGGTTGTCATTTAGTGGCTTGAAATTTTCAAAATCGAGGTGGTTAATGTTTTTGAGGAAATTATGAATGAGTGTTTCTCTAAGTATGAAAACCCTACCTAGACTCCAAATTAAGTGGTGGAGCTGGAGTCTTTCTTGATTGTGGAACACACCTAAGTCTTCTTGGTTTGTCTCCCACCTTCGATAGCTGAAAAAAAGAAGAATGATTTGTTCATTAGAGAAAAGATGTTCTGTTCAGCGTGGTTACTTGGGTTGTTTGAAGGGATTCTTTGAGTCTCACCACTAAAAGATAAGTTTTAGTTGAATATAATCAGTTCCTAACTATGGGGAAACAGATGATTCAAGACATCAGTGTTGGACCCATGGTTGTTCTATGCAGGAATTGTAGTTTGGTTTGTGTTTGTTGTCAATCCTCAGTGGAAGTTCCGAATGTGTTCCAGCAAAGTGATCATACAGTTCAAGCAGACAACAGTATTGAAGGTGGCGCTGTTTCCCAGTGTTTGCCAATTTTTTGGGCCTCAAAATCGGAAAATGAAGACATGGATTGTCTGCAAAAGGAGGTTCGCACAAAAAGGAAGTGGTGCGCGAAATATAAGAGGCTTGCGCGAAATACTTAAGTTAGGTGCGAAAACAGCGGGTTGCGCGAAATAGTGGATCAAGGTTTTTCGCGCAAATAGTGTTTCGAAATCAGATTGGTGAAAAATGGCAAAGGCATGGGCTGCGCGGAAAATAAGGGTTGTGCGTGAAATACTTGAGCTGGGCGAAATATTACGCGCCAGATGAGAGGTTTTCCGCGCCGAAGAGGTTTTTGCGCGCAGTGGTCTCAGTCGCCTATAAATATGAGGTGACCCCCTTCATTGGTGTGTGTGGAAGACTTAGAGAAGATCCGAGGTCTGATGCGCGAAAAAGGATAGCGTAAAGGGGCTTGCGCGATTTATTCGGAGTTGCGCGAAAAAGGGGATTTTTGCGCGAAATATTTTTCCGCGCGAAAAGTAAATTTTGTGCGCAATAGGAAGGTTTTGCGCGCAAAGGGTTGGTGTTGCGCGCAATTGTTAGTAAGGTTTGTCTGCACGTTCTGGTTATCCGGTTCAGTGGTTCTGTGCGTTCTAGTGCATCTATTTCGGACTTCGATGCAAGCAGAGTCTCATGCTGGGCAGAGGCAAAGACTTCAATACAAATCTATTGAAGAGACCCTCACGTCTATAAACTGAGTGGGACTTCACCAACGGCAGTGAGCCAGGGGGAGTCAACAGGAGTGACCCGAGGGAAGTAGTGAGCTATCCCTGAACCTTTGTAAAGGCAGTGAGCCTGGGACAGAGCGATTGTACCCGAACTTTTATAATCTACAGCTAGTGAAGCACAGTGGATTTTTGTACGACCGACAACCTGTCGGCGTATGCTCCTTGAACGTAGCCCTTAGTGGTGAACCAAGTAAAAATGGCTGTGTCTTCTCTGTGCTTGTGAATATTTTCTTTCTGATCATAATCTTCATACAGGTTCAACAAGTTCCTACCAACGTGGGAACAAGATCCATCACATTAAAAGAAAAAGTGGTCACCCTGATTCACCCCTCCCCTCTCAGGGTGTTCCGGGGTCCTTCAATCAGAGCTCCACCCATAGGTCTCGGAGTGAATATTTTCATGCTGTCAGGAAATTGTTGGGTGTGGAGGAACTTGGTTTGTATTTTTTCGCCAGTGATGGAATGGGGATGGTTTAAATTTATCTATTGTATCTTTCTCATATTTGAAGGTTCTATTTTGTTGTAAGAGGCCTAGAGGTATCATTTCCTCATTTTGGTATTTTTTCTTTGAATACCCAACTTTGGTTGTAAGAAGGCATGGTGATCTCATTTTCTTGTAATTATAGGAGTTGTGCCTCCTCAAATGTGAGCCTTCGAAGGATGTCTCTTTATGGATGTGAGTCTAGAGATGATTTTATCTCTTGTATTCTTAGATCTTTTTGTAACCCATTTTTGTTTTAGGACTTGCTCGTTTTGGAGATGCATGCATCTTGGGAAATAATGAATAGGGGTTTGGTTTGTCGTTTAGTTTGGGGTTTTTAGTTAAGGACCCCATGTGGTGGAGGTTTGGTCTATGCAGAGAGATTTTAGGTTTCTTTGTGTTGGAGTTTCCATGTCCGTGCCATTTAGCGGGTTCAATTTTAATGGTGGGGAGATCTTTCTCTCCCCTCCGTGATTCTCTCTTTTCTGGGTTGGTCCAATGCTGGTTCAAGTTTCTATTGTTGGGTTTCCATTATGCTAAGGGTTTTTCATTTGGGTTGGAAATTCCCGATAGCTGTGCAATTTGGTTTGTACAGAGAGTTCGTGGGTCAGTTCATGTTGGGTTTCCCATATCAGCCTATATTGGGTGGTCAAGGACAGTCGGTTCCAAAATTGTGGGGATACCCACCATAGATATTGTTGCGTTTCCTTTTAGAGTGTTCGGTTCTAGTTGGTTTCTTGTGTTGGGGTGAACCCTCCTCTTTTGCCCATGGTTCAACTCATTGAAGTTTCCCTAAGAGCTGGTTGAGTGTGACTGGTGGAGTGAAAAGTCACACTGAGTTTGTGATTTCATTAGCCTCATTCAGTTTGGAACTCAAGTTTGATTCCTAGTTTGGTTGAGTGACTTTTTTGGGGGAAGAAAGTGTTTTTGGTGGGGATAATTTTCACACCTCGACCATGATTTTTTAATTATTTAATTATATCTGGTTTTTCTTTTGAGTTTCAGGTCAAATTGGTTTTAAATTTTAAATTTTGGGGGTCTCCAATAGAGGCGCATGGCTGACGTATGGTTTGTCCAACCGTGCGGCCAAGTCGTGCGTGATTTCCAGGCTTTTGAAAAATAATTTTTTTAAAAAATAAATGAAAATAAAATAAATTAAAATTAAAATTTAATGTCATAATAATAATCATAGTAATAATATTGTTGTTATTATGTATATTATTATTATTATTTTTAAGTTTATTATTAAGATTATTATTATTAAGAATATTATTATTATTATCATTAATATTATCATCATCATCATTATTATTTAGGGTTATTTATTATTTTTTTAGATTCCCCATAGGGTCTCCTTCCTCCTCCCCCCTTACCCCCTTACGTGACCCGACCCCCTTCCTCTCCTCCCTGTGCATGCGACCCCACTGGCTGAGGCCCTCCGGCGTGCCTCCCTCCCTCCTCTAGCGGTGGATCCTCATCGTGCAGTGACCTTAACCCTCCCCTATTCACACAACCTGACCTTCCCCCTCTATTTCTTGTGCGATCCGACTGGCTGGGAGAGCTCCGGTGCACCTCTCCCTCCTTCCAGACACCACTTTTCCTCCCAATTTTGTGTGCAGATCTCTCCGGTGAGTCCCCTATACCTTCTTCTCTCTCTATTTCATGGATTTATTCTCTTTCGGGTGATGATTTCTCCTTGGATGAACCCTAATGTGTTTAGGGGTTATTTTTTAATCAATTATCATTATTTAGGATTTTTTCGGGTCCCTTTGAGGCTGGTTCTAGCCATCGTTGTCAAGGGCAGTGGATTCTCCATGGTTTTCAGTAAGTTTTTTTTTCACTTTGGTTCAATTTTAATTTAGTTGTTTGTGATATTTGAGTTTTTAGAAATTTATTTTGGGTGTGTGGGTCTTTACCACAGAGTTTTGAGTTGCCGGTAATTTTTTTTCTAGTGTGCATTGGACCTCACTGCGGTTGTTTTGGGATGTGAGTGCCAAGAACACCTATATGTACATGCATAGGGTAAGGCACACACACACACACACACACACAGATATATATATATATATTCCATCTTTGTAGATATTTTCTCATGAAATGGGGAATATGTGCAATGTATCTAGGGGTATATATATATGTAGAAATGTATATGTGTGTATGCGCCAAGGGTTAGTTCAAGTGGTCGTTGGTAAATAGCGGCATGTCTGAGGTAGGTCCCCTATTCTTATACCTTTAATTTGAATCCCATTATTTCTTGATTGTTTTAAATACATGTTTTATATTTATGAAATATACACATGCTATGAAATCTGGTTGCGGTTGCTAGAAATGATTATACATTTGTTTTGGAAAATGAAATGTATTTCTAACACCCATTTGGTCTTAAGTGACTTTTCTTGAAAAGTTATTTCCTAAGTGGTTTTGAATTGGAAATGAATATTTCCAAAGGATTTTGGCCTTTAAGATAGTTTAGTTATAAAAGTGTAATGAAATGTTTTGGTTTTTCCAAAAATATCAAATGTGATTTCAAAAAATGGTTTTTGGTGTGAACTTGAGGTTAAATGGTGGTTTAAATTTCTTAAAATAATTACATTGTTGTAAGCATGTGTTCAATATTGTTTTTAAATGTGTAGTACATTGGTTGTTCAATTGATATTTTAAATGATTTTGGAACTTAAAATTGTTGGTTCATGATACATCTCCCATGAGATCACTTATCCTTTGTTTATTTTTCCACTGGTATGTTGATTTGTCTCATTTTCTATTTATTATATCCTTTTTTTCACACCACTAGTTTGAATTAGTTGCTTCTATTCCATATCTTATACTTTTTTTAGTTTATTATTAATGTGAATCAGTTGTTCCCTATTTCACCTGTTATACTTTTCTTAGCTTACTATTTTTACAACCTGGATTTTCGTCATTCAATTCCATATGCATTTTTTATATTGACATTAATATGCCTTAGTGGTTAGTTATATCATTACTCTAGAATTGTTTATATTTCTCATAGTAATCCATTCTGTTTAGTTATTCCATACCTTATACTTAGAATGAAGCTAAGAACATACATCAATTACCATTTTGGTCTTTAAATGGTTTCAAATGGTTTAATGACTTGTCATATAACTAGATCAAATTCCAAATGGTTGTTAAAATCCCATGTGGATTTTATAATGGTAATTAACTATTTAATGTGGTGTTCAACACTATTTTTTTCGTTAAAATGTGTGCGTGTTGTTTTAGAGGCATGTTTTAGGAATTGAAGGTAGTTGACCTTTTATCTTTTTTTAGATGGTTTTGAGACCATAAGTCTCATAGTGGCTTTAAATGTTTTTAAAAGGTGAAAGTTTGGTCTTGAAAAATGGGTGCTTGACACAAGTTGACTTCTTTTAAAGAGGTTTGTCTTGCCTTCAAAAGTGATTTTATAGAAATAGTTAGATTTATAAATTGGTTTTCAATGTTCAGTTTGATAAATTATTTTCAAAAAACATTTTAAATGTTATTTCATTAATGTTTTTATTTTTTTTCTCTTACTTATATTTTAAAAAATACTATCCAGGATTGATTCAATTTTTTTACTTTGAATTTTTTATTACTTATATGACTCTTATTATAACTACACGGGTTGTGTTTTTTATCACTTACATTTATATCTTTTTCTACTTAGTAATAATTATGAATTTTCATTTTTTTAATAATGTGTTGGCACATTGTGATATATATAGATGAAAGATGGATCAAATTACCGAGGAACACACCTTAGTATGCTAAGGGTTTAGAAGAGTTTTTAGATTTTTCAATTTCTAATCAATCCTTTGATGGGAAAATAAGATTTAAATGCCCTAAATGTAAATTTAGAAGATGGTTGAAAATACATGAAGTTTATGAACACTTGATATTGGAGCAATTCCCTGTTCAATATTTTTGTTAGATTTGGCATGGAGAATTGAATGTTACAAAAAGTTTGAGCACTAATGTCAATCAACAGAATGAGCTCAAAACTTCATATACAATGGAAAATGAAATGAAAAACCTTATAAATTATGCTCCTGACATTTAATGACAACAACATCAACATAAAAACATACCAGAACAACCGGTTGAGGGTGATACAAATAGTAACTTAACAAGTAATGTTTTTGGGACTATAGGACAACCAGATCAATATTATAATATATCATTGGATCCTCCTATTGATTCTTTGGAGACTAATATAAGAGATAAATTCAATGAGAAGACAAGTGAATTTCATGATTTAGTCGACAATGGAAATCAAGAGCTGTATGGTGGATGTTTGAAATATTCAAAACTTTCTTTTCTATTGAAGTTGTACCATATCAAATTCCTATGTAGAATTAAAAATAATGGAATGTCCATGATATTGGAATTATGGAATGATTCATTTCCTAAATCTAATATCCTTGAGTATTTTTATGACATGAAAAAATTTTCTAACAATCTTGGTCTGAATTATATAAACATACATGCATGCCCCAATGATTGTATGCTTTATTGGGGAGAGGATTCAAGCAGTCAGGATTGCACAAAATGTTATTCTTCTATATTGCATTCAATAGGAGATGTTGAAAGTCTAAATCAACATACTAATATGAATAAGAAGAAAAATAAAACACTTGAAAATGTTTTTCATTTCTTCCATTTAAATCCTCAATTGCAAAGATTATTCATGTCATTGAAAACCACCAAGCACATGAAGTGACATTCTATAGATAATAAAGATGATGGGTTAATGAAACATCCAAAATATTCACAATCATGGAATAAATTTGATTCATTACATCCATATTTCTCATATGATCCTAGGAATGTGCAATTGAGATTAGCTGCTGATAGATTCAACCCATTTGAGACTTTGAGCACTAGTTATAGCATTTGGACGATTGTTTTGATCCCTTACAATCTACTTCTGTGGATGTGTATAAAAAAAAATATTTTATCATTTTGATGATTACTACTGAAAAAAATTCTAGAAATTATATTTATGTATACTTTCAACCTCTAATCAAATAATTATAGGAGTTATGGAGAAACAGTGTTGAGACATATGATGCATCTTCTAGAACAATGTTTAAAATGTGTGCTGCTCTAATGTGGACCATTTGTGACTTCACTGGACTTGGGAACTTATCTAATTGGAACACCTATATGGATTTAGATTTTCCTATTTGTAACTTTGATTTTGAGTCTAAAAGACTAACTTTCAGTAAAAAATTGTTCTTATTATGTCATAAAATATTTCTTGATGCACACCATAGATTTCAGTTTAATAAGTCAAAATTCAATGATTATAAAATTGATAATATACTACCTCTAAATTTATTGATAGGTTATGAAATATTTACACAAATTAGAAATATTGAAATATAATTTTGGAAGTTTCATCATTTTAATGACAGTGGGAAATGAGTTTTAAGTGCATCGTCAAGTGAAATTGGAATGTAATAATGGAAGAAAAAAAGTATATTTTTCAAACTTCTGTATTTATAATTTAATTTGTTGTGTAATAATATTGATGTTATGAATATTGAAAATAATGTTTGTTAAAATTTTATCTTCAAATTTATTAATGATAATAAAAAATAGAAATACAATATCAATGCTTGGAAGGAATTACAAAAAATGAACATAAATCACGATCTTTAGATTAATGAGAACGGAATGTATGATTTAGTAAATTTTTAATGAAAAATAGGTATAAAGATACATTACATCGAATTTTAAAATATGTGAAGGTATCTAATGGGCATTCAAGTAACATCTCATGGCGTGTCAACTTAAAGCATCGTAGGTTGCATGGATTTAAAAGTCATGGTTCACATATTTTTCTACAACAATTACTACCATTAACATTGCATTCATTATTACCTGAAAAGGTTACTATAGTTTTACTCCAATTTTGTACATTCTTCAGACAACTACGTGAGAGAAATTTATAACCACCTGAGCTTGAAAACCTTTAGGATATATTTTTATTGACACTTTATGCAATGGATATGATCTTTCCTCTATCATTTTTTACTGTCATGATGCATTTAAATGTGCATTTGGTCAAGGAAAATAAATTAGGAGGCCCCGTACATTATCAATAGATATATCCAATTGGGAGATAATTTATTTATATGTTTTTCATCTTAATTAAAAAATTATTGTAACTTCATTAAATAAATAATTATGTTTTATTTATTTTATTTCACAGATATCTTGGTCAATTGAAATCATATGTGAAAAAAAGCTAAACCTACAGGCTCTATTTCTGAAGTCTATGTAGTAGAGGAGTGTATTAACTTTTGTTCTAGATACTTGGATGATATTGAGTCTAGATTAAATCAAGTTGGGATAATTGAAAACACATCGACTCAATATCAACTACTATGGAAATAAAAAATCTTTCCTACTATTGGCCGATTAGTTAGAATGATCTCAAATGTTACACTGAAAGAAATGAAATTATTATAGGCACATAGATATGTGCTACTGAATAATGAAATTTGAGATCCATTTATTGAAGAGATCGGGATACAAACAAAGAGATGAATGAGAATCCAAACATGAAATGAGAAATATATGACAAAAGATGTTAATAAAGAGTTTATAGAATGGTTTGAATGTTGTGTAAGTTCATAAATATTGTAATAAATATGGATATTAGGATGAAACATATTTTTTAAATATAATAATGTATATTTATTTTTATAGATCATGAATATTGATACTCAAGATGAGATTTCAAAATATTTGAAGTTTTTGGTTCGTGGTCCTCTAAAACAGGCTAGAAAATTTGATTCTTATAATGTTATTGGCTTTAAATTTCATAAAGTCAATTGAGAAGAGGGTTTAAAAACATATAATAGTGGTATATTTATAGTTTTTGAATTGGGATACTATGGAAAGTTGATTTATATTATAAAATCAAATTTCCAAAGGAAAATTTCAATAGTTTTATTCAAATGTAAGTGGGTTAATATTACTAGGGGTATTAAAAAAGATTCCTTGAAATTTACTTCTGTGAACTTCTCTCGTATGATGGATATTGGTGATAGTGAATTACACGATCTGTATATCTTCTCATCATAAAAAATGGTATATTTTGTGGAATATTTCATGGATGAAGGGTAAAGTGTAGTTGTTCACATAAAACAAAGAGACTTGTATGATATGGGTGATGAAGTGGAATATTTGACACCTAATATTAAATCCCATAAACAATAAGAAACAAATTTATTTGACTATCATCCTAGAATTCCCCTTTTTTATTTTATAAAAGGAACAAAACCACAAGAACAATTAAGGGGGTCGAAAGTGGTGGAGTCCCAAATCATAGCCACAAACTAGACCCTTACAAGAGGGGGTAAGGCAATAAAAGTGTGAAACATGACAAGGACGACCTCCTACTTTGCACAACTAGCCAAAGCATCTGCTGCTTGGTTTACTTCCCTGAAGGTATGAATAACCTCCACACCTTCACCTATCCACTCTCTACAATCCCTAAGGATGTATGCAATGTCCCAGGGTGGGACCTTGTTATTGAAAAGGAGGCTCCTAAGAATGGCAGAGTCTATCTCCACACTGGTAAGCTTAAGACTGTAGAGATCGCACAAAGAAATACTACAGTTAAGAGATCTTACTTCAGTGCCAACCGCATTTCCTAAACCAAGGTAGATGATGAAACAGAGATGGACCAAGCTACTACTATCATGAACTAGCCCGCCTCCGCGCATGATGCCCTGAGTGCAAGAGCCGTCAATGTTTAGCTTCAGACCCATATTAGGAGCCTGCCACCGGACCCAGGATCCCGACTGTAAAGGGAGGACCCCTAAAGAACCCCTCCTTGAAGTAGGAAGCAACCAACACAAAATACCTGAGAGCCCCCCTGAGAGCCCCCTCCCTCCCCCTCCCTCCCCTGAGCGACTGAAATTCAGCCACAATCACCAGCATGCACACCTTCACACCAATCCACGAAACAAGGCCTCCATTCCACTTGGAGTTCCATGCCTCCTAGAGAACCCAGTAGAAAGCGACAAGCACAACAACACATTCCTTGACATTCCCTTTCGCTGCAGCCATTTCGTGAAAGCAGGAACCCAGAAAAACGTCCATAGAATCCCCACGCAGAGCCACGCCAAGCAGTTGTGCTACAAAAGACCAGATGAATTTTTCCCGCTCTCCCCCAAATAAAATATTCCAAGGAGACTCACTCCTCGGGTTCTCATAATACCAACACCAGGAACACAGGCTGATCCCCCGCCTTTCAATACTGTCATCATTTGGCAGCGCACAATGCCTAATCCTCCAAACCAGGAAATTCAGTTTTATTGGAATGAAATTTACCCAAAACTTTCCCTACAGAGAATCCGAACCCACTAACCATTGTAATCCCTTGCGGTAGGCTTTTCTAATAAACCCTCCTGAAACAGATCCAACAAAAGCACACCTGTCCTGATCCACCCCTAGTTGAATGCTGTAAAAAACAAGCTTCTACTGGGAGTTGAGGACGACCTCAATGAAATGCCTGTGCTCTCTAGAATCCCTGAAAGAGATGTTAGGAACCGGGAACCCCGGGTAAAAGAGAGGCTCCTCCCCAGCCTAATAATCCTTCCAGAACTAAATGTCGCCACTACCAACAACCCACCTGACTTTTTCTTTCAAAGCATCCAAGCACTCCACCAAGCCTTTGGCCATCCTCAATAGCCCCTACTGTTGGTACCCCATCTCCTCTAATCATCACCATATCTCCCTCACATGAAATTTTCCCAGAGGGACCTTCCTTCTATAATTTCCCAGGCAATCCTATCATGGAGAGACTACAAGGAGTCCTTAAAACACCGAAATCCAACTCCCCCTTCCTCTATTGGTTTAGAAAGAATTTCCCATGAAGCGCAGTGAAATTTCCTAGTCTGGGGCCCATCCCACACAAAGACATCCAAAAATCTTTCCATAAGAAGAACCGTCCCCTTTGGGAGGTTTGACAACAGCTAAGACATGCATGGGTATAGAGGTAAGAACACTATTAACAAGGGTGATCATGCCTCCGAAAGAAAGGAACCTGTTTTTCTAGTTTTGAATATGCGCTGCGATGCTACTGATGATGCCATCAAACAACTACTTGCAAACCCTGTCTTTGGATAAAGTAACTCCCAGATACACAAAAGGAAACTCCTTCACATGAATCCCAAGCTTCTCCCTTATCCTCCCCGTTCTCCTTCTTGAGCACTGCTTGGGAAGGAACACACTCCATTTCTCCTTATTCACCCACTTCCCACTCCACCTGACATAAACCTACATAACCTTATTAAAAGTAGATAATGACCTCAATATTCCATTCATAAAGAACAAGGCATCATCCGCAGACAATAAGTGAGAAATCATAGGGGACCTAGACTTAGATCTGAATGGAGGGATGGTCTGGTCCTCCACCTGACGATTAAAGGTTCGTGAGAGGGTATCCTGGGCTAGAACAAAAATGTTGGGAGAAAAGGGGTCCCATTATCGCAGTCCCCTCACTACTTTGAAGAATCCAAACACCCGCCACGAAAAGGACACATACAACCAAAATGAAGCATAGCACCGAAAGAAAAGGTTGCACACCCATTCTGAGAAGCCCATCCTTCTCATGAATCTGATCAAGATGTAGAGACCCGAAGCTTAATGTACATGGACATTACATTACTTTTTCAGAATACTTAGTACATAACAAAAACACACACACAAGGATCGTAATAGTTTAGTGTATTTGGAAACTCGAAATATAATCTTCTAATCGTGGTGAAAGATATTCAACATCTCCCATAAAGATATTCCTTTTTTTTACCTAAAACCTTTATTTATATCCTGGGGAAAAGAAAACATAAAAGGGTGAGCTCAAATTCTCAGTAAGGGTAAACAAAAGAAATATCAATCACATCATATTCATAAGAACATAACATTTTGGAAATCTTAACCTGCAAAAGAGAGCATAATTTCATAACATGGGATAAATCATAGTAGTGAAATGAAATCCCAATAATCATAACTTAAATCATGAAACTTTGTGGCATACACACATAATCATAGAGAATCATTTCTTGTTAGTCAAGACTCATTTCCAAGACTATCTTAGTGGACAAAGTCCATTTCTGAACTGAGTTCACTCCTCGTTTCAGTCCTGTTTCACTGAACCGGTTTAACCTGCCGTTCCAGCCATGTCTATCTCATGAGATATAAAATCTTTACCCAATGCATTGGAGGGAGATATAGGACCCACTCATCTCATAATGATACCATTCTTATGTGTGCCACAAAATCATAAACCATACATCATAGCATAACCCATGTAATAAAAATGGGATTCTTAAACATCGTGACATCATAAAACAATTCATATAAGATAAAGGAATTCGTAAAAATAAATTAATCACAATATAATCAAATTAATGTAATAATAGGGATAGAAATAGAACCCTTTATTATCTTAGATGGAAAATAATTTTTATAAAACACTTGAACTCCATTCTTGAGGAAAATATCCTTTCTACTTCAAAAACATTTTTCCTTTCTTAACATGTCATACAATTTTAAACTAAAATAAGTTGATTAAAAATAAACTTGAAAACTTGTAAGGGAAGCTTCTTGGAAATAATTTTTTAGAAATCCATTCATGCCGTATAAGTTAAAATAAAAAATTCTTCTCGTACTTTTGTCGGAAAACTCAAAAAGTACCTCGTACGAAAAGCGACAAAAGATTCCTTTCATATCTTTTACTAAAAACTCACCGAAGGGTAAAATTTGATATAAACTATTTTATAAGGATATAAGTATTACATATTGAGGAAACATGGATGTGGATGATAAAATACACCCCAGTAAATACCAAAGTATAAACAATCTCGGATAAAAATGAGATTGTGATATTTCCCTTACCTTAGGTCCGATTTGCTTCGTAAGTGTCCGAACCTCCTGTATAATGATTTAAATAATGTCATTGAATTATTCCACAATAATACTCATTGTTATTATATCATATATGGTTCACTTATGACTTTATATTACCCATTATTTTCTAAATTCCATGTTAAAGAGCGTTTTGGGTAAAATCGTTTCATTTGTCATCTGTGTTTTGACTTGTAATTATTCATATGATTACTTAGATCATGATTACTTAATTCCAGAATATAAAACATGATTTATATATAATATATATTAATAATATATATATATATAATAAATTATTAAATGGAAAGAAATACACTGTTCATGGAGACAGTAGACCGTACGTACGCATGAACCCTGTTTTCGTTTCCTTATTGAGTTGAATGGAATTAAGTAGATGAAATAAATATATATACACATAAATACAGTATCATTATTATGTCATATATTTAATGGTTACTTATTATATATACTTTATAATCATTCATGAATGGTTAATCATTGAGAATGAATCTCATCGGGTCGTGGAGACGGTATTCCGTACGTACGCACGAGCGATGATATCGCTCCCATGATCGTGGAATTTTATTGGAGTGTATGTATACTATTAAAGAATCAATATCACTTTAAAATAATCATATATAGTTATTATTTACACCATTATACCCATCCAAGTAAGGTGGTGGTGGAAAATAGATTACACCATGGCGTGGAGACGGTATTCCGTACGTACGCACGCGCGGTGATTTCATTTTCCGTAGGATGGATAGATGGTGAAATAGGTTTGTTTCATAATTATAATAACATATCATTATATTAGTGATACTGATGTTATTAATTCATAATGAAACAACCTTATAAGAAGAAGTGGAAGAAGAAATAAAGGTGAAAGAATCGGTAACAGAAATTACCTCTTCTTTGAAGCGCCTCTTTGAGACCTCCTCTTAGGGAACTAAAATTGGTCTTTGAGGAAGAACAGAACCTCTAGGATGTTTCTAGGGGAGTGTAGAAGCGAATTTTGTAGATTTTGGACGAGATTTAAGTCTCAAAGTGGTGTGAGGAAGAGAGGGAGGGGGTGCCCTTTTATAAGGGAGGAGAGGGGCACCTTTGGAATAACTAAAAATATTATTTTATTATAAAGCCAAATTTGGTTTTAAATAGCTCCAAATTAATTTATTTTGAAGCTAAGGTGGGGATGGGTCAAAATAATCTCATCCAATATAATTTAGACAAGTTTATGTTCCTATTTTAACCTTATCATTTATATTTAACTTTAAGTTATATAATTTTACTTTTACCGTGTCTTCTTGTTTTCTTACACTATAAGGTTAATAAACTTACTATATCAAGAGAAACGAACCCCAAGTTGTTTATTATTAATATATATAACCTTATCTAAGTCATTTGGCTGAACCTTATATTTTTAGGAATAAAATAACAATTAATAATATAATATTTTTTTTAAAAACTATTTTATATCAATTTTGACACTATTTAGTAATTGTTTTTTGTGAAAATCATAATAGAATGATTAGTTCGAAAACAGTTTATTAAATCAATAATAACATGTCATATTAACCTATAAAATTATTTTAATTCATAAAAAGTCTCAAATTACATTTATTTGGGTATTTATAAGATCAATTATGTCAATATTTCATTAATAAGATAATTACTGTATCATCTTTTTGTCTTAAATAAATTAAATTATTTAATGTCTAAAAATTATAAATAAAATACCATTATATAGGAAATCTTTTTATCTTTATAATTAATATTTATAGTCTAATTTATCTTATGTATAACTCTATATTAAAAATGATTTTCTTATTAAACTTTGATTTTAACTATTTTAACCCTTCTTTAAATAAATTAATAATAAATGTCCTAATCTAATCCAAGTGGGCCTAAATGGTTATATTTTATTCCTAAGGTTGTTTTTGGTCGAATTAAACTTATCCAATAGAATTAGGACATGTGTTAGGGTAATAACAATATCATTTTTACCCTTAATTACCCCATTTACTTTTAACCGTGGTAAAAAAAGTAAAAAGTTACTATTCACCAAAACTTATTTTCAACTCATTGAACCAAATTTTACTTACTGAAATCAACCGTGTCTCTCGGATTTTTGAAATTCTACTCACAGAAGCGGTAAAATTAAGTTTTATGAAAAATTAATTTTTTTTAGCTACCACTTAGTGGTTTCACTATTCATCAAAAAATGAAAGTTTCTAGAAAAATACCAAAAATTAGGCCTAAGCTATATTTGATATTATGAATTCAAAAATGATGTCTATTTTACCAAATTCAAAACATATCAGTTGCATTAATTAATTTAAAAATTAATTCTCGTCGTCAAAACAAATAGCGTGTTCTTAAGAGATAATAACTATCAAAAGATTGACAGTTGTTTATGTCTGGTTTAAGTGTGAAATTACATCCAATAACCAACATTGTATTAAATTGTAAAAATATATTCTAAATATACATTAAAACCAATCAAATTAATAATTTATCACTATTAATTTTTTCTATTAAAAAGGTTGTTTTTAATTAAAATTTAGTAATTTTCACTATTCATCAGAAAATGAAAGTTATCCGAAAAGTACCAAAATTTCACCCTAAGATAATTTCGATATTCCGAATCCAAAAATGAAGTCCATTTTAAAAATAAAATTTACAAAATTTCAAAAAGTGGTTATTACTATTCATAACGGCTAGTTTTAATAATATTTTAATAGTATATCGTTGTTTAGTGAAACTCGGTATTGCATACTACACACGCTATTGAGGAAGGTCGCGATTGCGTGTAATGCAAGGCAAGTCAAGGATGCATGTTGTGAAAGCTTCTTTTGGTGTAGCGTACACCACAAGTCATTAATGAAATTAAAAAGAATATTTTTCATAAAATCTCGGTGTGTTACATTCTACCCCCCTTAAAATGAATTTCGCCCTCAAAATTCGTCGGGGTTATAAATGGTTTACTATTCGAAAGTTTCTTTGATAGAAACCCACATCATAAAAAGGAATACCAAAACCAATCTTTAAAAACAAAAGTATGAAACGTAATAGTTACCCAAATAAACTAATCACTGGGTTTCCACATAGGTGAAAATATGGATATGGAAGAGAAATCTAACCATCATGTTCGGATGGAAAGTGGTAGAGAACATGGCTATGGAAAAGCCAGCAATCACAAAGCCATAAATTTGTGACGATCTAAGGTACCATCTGATTTATCAGATATAAGAGCACTAGGACAACATTTTTGGTTTTCAAGATCGTTTCCCTAAAGTTGATGAAATTGGAATTAGAAGAAATACTTTCGTGATTTTGGTATAGTCTCACCGTTGGTTGTTATTTGGAAAATTTCCACTTCATATCTTAAAGAAATGAAGTTGAATTTTTCATTCATGATGTGTTAGCAGATCATGTGATAGAATGATGGGTCATTCCATCTCTTTCAAACAAAAGGTTAGCAAAAGTTATAAGTCCATCTTATGGTTAGATTAATCGTATATGGTTCCAAAAATGAACTTATACTTCATATATCATACCGCTTAATAAAATAAAACTAGTTTCTACTAACCAGGGACTTCCTGTAGGCCAGTGGTAGGCGATAAAGGCCAGTCGCACTTCGGTTGTGAGTTCGATTCCCACAGCCTTGTCCGACGCGATGAGCTGTCACCCTTCCTGCAGGTTGTCCTTTTTTAAAACTATATTACTATAACATCCCATTAATAATATCGAAAAAACTTCTATCCTTAAACAATAATAACTTATGTCCAACATAATCCATTCCAATCTTTAGGCTTATCCATAATTCTGCAGTCCACTTTCATAATATAGTGAAAATGATTACCAGAGATTTAATACCATCGTTGATCCCCATATATCATAAGATATGTCTTGTTGGTCACATTCCAAACATTCAAAGGCCTTAATCATGTATTCTCTTGAAAAATGAATACCCATTGAACCTTAGTGAAAACATGAATGCAGTTAAAAATTAACATTTTCCACATACCAAAATCCTCAAAATTCTATATACTCAAACCATGACATCACTTAGTCCTTATATCAATCACGAGATCATGAATACTATCAAACATATTAGATTCTCTTTATCCATTCATTATGTGCATATCATCTGCTTTCCAAAAACATTTCAATCACTTTTCATGGTTACCGATGCCATAAAATTATTGAAAACCACAATAGACCAATACATAAATATTCCAATATTTCATGATACTATATACAAAATTATTCTGGAATCCCATTACATAAACACTTAATCATTCCACCACATCATTGTCATATTCAACATCGCCAATGGTGATCACATGTGACTTCCCTTTGTCCTTTTCCTTAAGTGGTTGCTCATGTCTATCATCACTAACCCCTAGATTAGGGCATTTATTAGCATAATGCCCCATTTCCTTGCACTTGAAGCATTGAAGTGTAGTAGGTTCATTCTGTGTATCCCTTCCTTTGTTTGCATCATTAGACATCTTCTTCCCATCATTGCGGCATTCAAATGCCCGATGACCTTCCTTTCCACATTTGAAACATTTACTTGTCCCTTTAAGACAATCTCCACCATGCTTCTTTCCACACTTTGAGCATAAAGAAAACATTCATCTTCTTTTCACCATTATTTTGAGATTTCTCCTTGAACTCCATCTTTCATTTCTTGTCAAAACTATGAGATGGATAAGTAACACCAACTTCCATTTCTACCTTGATAGCACAACGCACAATTTATTCATATCTAACGAAGTCTCTTATATCTAATGCCCTTCGAAGATTTGGTTTTAAGCCACTGAAGAATCGATCAACTTTACTTTCTGGTTGGATGATAAATCCAGATGCATACCTTGCAAGCCTTGTAAAATTTGTTTCGTATATACCAACAGATTCATCATCCTTTTGCTTTAGTTCAAGAAACTCCTTCTCCATCTTTGTTCGAAGAATACGAGGGAAGTACTTATTGAAAAATAAGCTCTTGAACTCGTCCCATTCCATGGAATCAATTTCATCTCTTTGCCTCGTATTCTTGATAAGATTCCACCATTGATTAGCTTCACCTTCCAAACGATATACTGCTAAGATGACTTTATCATGTTTAGAACATTGAAGAACTGAAAATATCTTTTCAGTGGTACTGATCCATTGTTCAGCAACAATTAGATCAGAAGACCCACTAAAAGAAGGTGGACGTTGCCTCATGAAGGACTCAATAGAATATTTTTCCCTTCTCTGCTCATTTGGAAGTCCAGAATGATTCATAGCTTGTGTAAGTATAGCAATAAGATTTTGCACTCCATATCCCATAAAATTTGTTTGTTCAGGAGTACAATCATTGCATTGTCCATTGCATTGATAAACACGGTTCCTTCGGGTTCCAGCCATCATCTAAAACCCAAAAAGAATAGTGTGAGAGGAAAAAATCATGCTAGGGAAAACAACATAATAAAGGAAGAGTACCTTCAATATCTAACATCTTAGGTCTAATTCTAATATTGTTAGCGCAATTATAGGACTATAACCTATACTTATACTTAACCTTAGGGACATCCCTAGACATACCTTAGAAATATCTCTAGGGATATCACTAAAGTTCTCGCATCCTAGTTTCCAAAGGTTGACTAAACCTTTCCTCTGATACCAACTGTAGAGACCCGAAGCTTAACTTACATGGACATTACATTACTTTTGCATAATACTTAGTACATAACAAAAACACACACACAAGGATCGTAATAGTTTACTGTCTTTGGAAACTCGGAATATAATCTTCTAATCGTGGTGAAAGATCTTCAACATCTCCCATAAAGATCTTCCTTTTTTTTTACCTAAAACCTTTCTTTATATCCTGGGGAAAAGAAAACATAAAAGGGTGAGCTCAAATTCTCAGTAAGGGTAAACAAAAGAAATATAAATCACATCATATTCATAATAACATAACATTTTGGAAGTCTTAACCTGCAAAAGAGAGCATAATTTCATAACATGGAATAAATCATAGTAGTGAAATGAAATCCCAATAATCATAACTTAAATCATGAAACTTTGTGGCATACACACATAATCATAGAGAATCATTTCTTGTTAGTCAAGACTCATTTCCAAGACTATCTTAGTGGACAAAGTCTATTTCTGAACCGAGTTCACTCCTCGTTTCAGTCCTGTTTCACTGAACCGGTTTAACCTGCCGTTCCAGCCATGTCTATCTCATGAGATATAAAATCTTTACCCAATGCATCGGAGGGAGATATAGGTCCCACCCATCTCATAATGATACCATTCTTATGTGTGCCACAAAATCATAAACCATACATCATAGCATAACCCATGTAATAAAAATGGGATTCTTAAACATCGTGACATCATAAAACAATTCATATAAGATAAAGGAATTCGTAAAAATAATTTCATCACAACATAATCAAATTAATGTAATAATAGGGATAGAAACAGAACCCTTTATTATCTTAGATGGAAAATAATTTTGATAAAACACTTGAACTCCATTCTTGAGGAAAATATCCTTTCTACTTCAAAAACATTTTTCCTTTCTTAACATGTCATACAATTTTAAACTAAAAGAAGTTGATTAAAAATAAACTTGAAAACTTGTAAGGGAAGCTTCTTGGAAATAATTTTTTAAAAATCCATTCATGCCATATAAGTTAAAAGAAAACATTCTTCTCGTACTTTTGTCAGAAAAGTCAAAAAGTACCTCGTACGAAAAGCGACAAAAGATTCCTTTCATATCTTTTACTAAAAACTCACCAAAGGGTAAAATTTGATATAAAATATTTTAGAAGGATATAAGTATTACATATTGAGGAAACATGGATGTGGATGATAAAATACACCCCGGTAAATACCAAAGTATAAACAATCTCGGATAAAAATGAGATTGTGATATTTCCCTTACCTTAGGTCCGATTTGCTTCGTAAGTGTCCGAAACTCCTGTATAATGATTTAAATAATGTCATTGAATTATTCCAAAATCATACTCATTGTTATGATATCATATTTGGTTCACTTATGACTTTATATTACCCATTCTTTTGTAAATTCCATGTTAAAGAGCGTTTTGGGTAAAATCGTTTCATTTGTCATCCATGTTTTGACTTGTAATTATTTATATGATTACTTAGATCATGATTAATTAATTCCAGAATATAAAACATTATTTATATATAATATATATTCATAATATACATATATATAATAAATCAGTAAATGGAAAGAAATACACCGTTCATGGAGAGGGTAGGCCGTACGTACGCATGAACGCTGTTTTCGTTTCCTTATTGAGTTGAATGGAATTAAGTAGATGACATACATATATATACACATAAATCCAGTATCATTATTATGTCATATATTTCATGATTAATTATTATATATACTTTATAATTATTCATGAATGGTTAATCATTGAGAATGAATCTCATCGCGTCGTGGAGACGGTATTCCGTACGTACGCACGAGCGATGATATCGTTCCCATGATCGTGGAATTTTATTGGAGTGTATGTATACTATTATAGAATCAATATCACTTTAAAATAATCATATATAGTTATTATTTACACCATTATACCCATACAAGTAAGGTGGTGGTGGAAAATAGATTACACCACGGCCTGGAGACGGTATTCCGTACGTACGCACGCGCGGTGATTTCGTTTTCCGTAGGATGGATAGATGGTGAAATAGGGTTGTTTAATACTTATAATAACATATCAGTATATTAGTGATACTGATTTTATTACTTCATAATGAACAAACCTTATAAAAAGAAGTGTAAGAAGAAATAAAGGTGAAAGAATCGGTAACGGAAATTACATCTTCTTTGAAGCACCTCTTTGAGACCTCCTCTTAGTGCACTAAAATTGGTCTTTGAGGAAGAACAGAACCTCTAGGATGTTTATAGGGAAGTGGAGAAGAGAATTTTGCAGAGGTTGGCCGAGATTGAAGGCTCTATGTGGTGTGAGGAAGAGAGGGATGGGGTGCCCTTTTATAAGGTAGGAGAGGGGCACCTTTGGAATAACTAAAAATATTATTTTATTATAAAGCCAAATTCGGTTTTAAATAGCTCCAAATTAATTTATTTCGAAGCTAAGGTGGGGATGGGTCGAAATACTCTCATCCAATAGAATTTAGACAAGTTTAGGTTCCTATTTTAACCTTATCATTTATATTTAACTTTAAGTTAGATAATTTTACTTTTACCGTGTCTTCTTGTTTTCTTACACTATAAGGTTAATAAACTTACTATATCAAGACAAACGAACCCCAAGTTGTTTATTATTAATATATATAACCTTATCTAAGTAATTTGGTCTAACCTTAGATTTTTAGGAATAAAATAACAATTAATAATATAATATTTGTTTTAAAAACTATTTTATGTCAATTTTGACACTATTTAGTAATTGATTTTTGTAAAAATCATAAGAGAATGATTATTTCTAAAAAAGTTAATTAAATAAATACTAACATGTCATATTAACCTAGAAAATTAGTGTAATTCATAAAAAGTCTCAAATTACATTTATTTGGGTATTTATAACATCAATTATGTCAATATTTCATTAATAAGATAATTACTACATCATCTTGGTGTCTTAAATAAATTAAATTATTTAATGTCTAAAAATTACAAATAAAATACCATTATGTAGGAAATATTTTTATATTTCTAATTAATATTTATAGTCTAATTTATCTTATGTATAACCCTATATTAAAAATGATTTTCTTATTAAACTTTGATTTTAACTATTTTAACCCTTCTTTAAATAAATTAATAATAAATGTCCTAATCTAATCCAAGTGGGCCTAAATGGTCATATTTTATTCCTAATGTTGTTTTTGGTCGAATTACACTTATCCAATAGAATTAGGACATGTGTTAGGGTAATAATAATATCATTTTTACCCTTAATTACCCAATTTAATTTTAACCATGGTAAAAAAAGTAAAAAGTTACTATTCACCAAAAATTATTTTCATCTCATTGAACCACATTTTACTTAATGACATCAACCGTGTCTCTCGGATTTTTGAAATTCCACTCAGAGAAGCGGTAAAATTAAGTTTTATGAAAAATTCATTTTTTTTAACTACCACTTAGTGGTTTCACTATTCAGCAAAAAATGAAAGTTTCCAGAAAAATACCAAAAATTAGGCCTAAGCTATATTTGATATTATGAATTAAAAAATGATGTCGATTTTACCAAATTCAATATATATCAGTTTCATTAATTAATTTAAAAATTAATTCCCGTCGTCAAAACAAATAGCGTGTTCTTAAGAGATAATAACTATCAAAAGATTGACAGTTGTTTATGTCTGGTTTAAATGTGAAATTACATCCAATAACCAACATTGTATTAAATTGTAAAAATATATTCTAAATATACTTTAAAACCAATCAAATTAATAATTTATCACTATTAATTATTTCTATTTAAAAGGTTGTTTTTAATTAAAATTTAGTAATTTTCACTATTCATCAGAAAATGAAAGTTATCTGAAAAGTACCAAAATTTCACCCTAAGCTAATTTCGATATTCCGAATCCAAAAATGAAGTCCATTTTGAAAATAAAATTTACAAAATTTCAAAAAGTGGTTATTACTATTCATAACGGCTAGTTTTAATAATATTTTAATAGCATATCGTTGTTTAGTGAAACTCGGTATTGCGTACTACACACGCTATTGAGGAAGGTCGCAATTGTGTGTAATGCAAGGCAAGTCAAGGATGCGTGTTGTGCAAGCTTATTTTGGTGTAGCATACAACACAAGTCATTAATGAAATTAAAAAGAATATTTTTCATAAAATCTCGGGGTGTTACACACGAAGCTCCATTCCATCATTTTATAGGCTTTGTCCATATCCACCTTAACCATGATGTTGGTCCCCACAAAATTCATTTTAAGATCCCCTAAGAGCTCATTAGCGATGCCAACTATTCCTCAGATGTTCTTACCTTTGAAAAAACCATGCTTATCCTCTGAAATGATCTTGGGGACAAGACTAATAAGCCTCCTGTTGAGAACACTAGCAAGGATCTTGTAGCTGAAATTACACATGCATATGGGATTGTACTAGTTGATACTTATCAGATCCTTCACCATGGGAATAAGAACCAACTTCGAAGCACACACTTCTCTTGAAAAACAACCACCCTAGATAAATCCTAAATATCCTCCACCACTAGTTCCCCCACAACCCCCCCCCCATGAAGCCACATAAAAAGCCCTTGGGAGTCTGGCCGGCCCCGTAGTGCTATCCAGATTCAAGCTAGCCATCACCTCCTTGATTTATGAAGGGCTAGTGGTGAAGCCCAGTGAGGTATAATCTTTATTTTTCAGGAGCCTTAGGAGATCATCCCAGAAGGAAGCCTCCCCTGAAACCCCTTCCCGATCCCCTCTGAAGCAACCCCGGCCCAGCCAGCAGGTCCATAAAATGACGTTCATCCATCGACCCAACCTCCTCAACATCAGACATATAGGATCCATCCTCCATCTTGATGTTGATCCTCATATCACACTTCCTCTTCTGAACAAAGGCCTGAGAGAATCTGAAGTTGTGGTCCCCTTCTTTGACCCACAAGGCTCTAGATTTCTCTCTGCACACTTTTTCCACCTCGAGAAGCCTTTCATACAGCACCTCCTTCTTATAAAGTAGGTAAGCAAAGGCTGCTTTATCCCAGGCCTCCATAAGACTTTCCTCAAGATCCTAGACCTCCCCCATGAGGCCACCCAGCTTTTCCACCCTCTTCCACTTGGCGGCCCACTCTGAGAGAGCACTCCTCACCCGCGACACTCGCTCAGCAAGCACGAACCACCCCGACCCCCGAGTGGCCTGCTCCCATGACTACAATACGACCTACAAAAAATCTTTCCACCTGCACCAGGAGTTCGAAAACGAGAACACAGGAGATCCAGAGTCACTTCCCTTTAGGGTGACCAATATAGGATCATGGTCCAACACTGATTTAGAGAGGTTCTTAACTCTTGAGTGGTGGAAGAGATCCATAGCCTGAAGATTCAGCAGAAAACAGTCCAACCTACACCAGATTCCCAGGCTTCCCTTTTAGTTATTGAACTAGGTGAACTTGGTCCCATAAAACCATAGGTCCATTAGGCTGTTAGAGGACATGAAACCTCAAAAGTCTTGAACTAAGACGAGAGGCACCACAATTCCACCCTTCTTCCCCGAGGCCTCTGCCAATGTGTTGAAATCACCAGCTAAAATACAATCTTGATCCCTAGCTTGGAATCTAGACAGATCCTCCTAGAGATGATTCATTCCCACCGGATCAAAAATTTCATAAATAATGGAGAAAAATATTTCCTTGCCCCCAAATGAGACCTTGGCCATCAAAAACTGGTCTGACGCCTCCACCAAGTCCACAAACCACTCCTTCCTCCAGAAAATCTAGATATGGGAGTTGATAGGACCTCCATTTAGGAATGAATGGAAGCCTAGCTTCCTTTAAAAGTCCCTTATCCTCCCCTCCTTCTATTTTGGTTCTAGAATTATATTGAAAATATTAGTCTTGTAAGGGTGGATAAAGTAGATGAATTAATTATAGAGAAGGACAATGAAATGATTGAAGGACAAAATGATTGTATGTGTAGTCATCCATTAATTTATCAACAACTTATGTTATATGTGTAGTCATTCATTATTATAACTATGTATATTTTTTTCAGTATTGTGCATCTATTATCATATCTAATTTTTTTTTCATGAATTTATTGAAATATATGTTTTGAAGTTAATTTTATTTTATTAAATGATAGGAATTCCAAGGAAGAATCATTTCAATCATTCCATTAAACTCCAAGTTGATGTTCCCTAAACCACACCAATAGATGATGACCCATTAGTCTCCCTCCCTATAGAATCTGATACACACTATGTTCCCCCCCTTCAGTATCTCTCACACCCTCCTCTATTCCTTCAGCATCTAGAACACCTTCCTTCTCTGTCCCATCACCATCTACGATATTTCCTACCAATTTAGTAGGTTCAATAGTGAGGGGAAAAGTCATTACTCCTATTTATTTGTGATAATATTTGAGGTTAACAGTTATAGGTACAAATTTTAATGTGAAAAAATTATTTCACTTTTTTTATACTACTAAATATATTTTTTTCATAAAATATGCAAAAAATGTTACTATGGAGAGAAATATGAACATATCATATGTATTGAATCTGAATGGATTGAAGATAGTTGTCCCATTTGACTATTATGGGAACCCCACAAATGATTCCGCATGATTTTTGGTCCAGATTCTAGGACAGTTAGCGGTGGAGCTGGTTACCCTTCCAATTACCTATGGTGATTGGACGAATATGACTCAATATTGTAAAAATGAAGTCTTTTATTCCCAAATAAGGGAAATTTTAATACATTATAGGGTAATTTAATTTCATTATGTTATTAAATTCTAATATTTTAAAAATGAATCTCTTTGTACTGATGTTATTCCACTTTACTGTTGCTGATCTTATTGCACGAAAGTGGAAATTGAAAAATTTGAGGAAGAAATGGAAAGATTTTAAATGGATATTATGTAATGAATTCAATAACACATCATTGACCACTTAGTAGTAGCATCATAATGTACCTGAAGGGGTACCTAGAGAGCAGTAGAAGGTGTTTGTTGATAGCCATCATCATGAGAAGCACATGGTATTGAAATATATATTATTATATTAATATAATTTTACAAATATACATGCATATGATAAGGATATAACATTTCATACATTAATATTAAATTAAATGTTATTTATTTTAGGATGTTTCAAGGAAAAATGCGTCAAATCAAGCTAAACAAATCATCCCCCACACCACTAGGTCAAATAATTTTTCCAAAAACATATCAACTCTGGTAATATTTTCTTTAGTTTAAATATTTATAAGATAACATTATCTATTTCATATATTAAATTATTGAATTAACTTAGTTTAATGTAGTTAAATAATTTAGGTCACCGAGACTCCTGCACAAAACTTTGGTTGGATGTTCATACAAAATTAGATAAGAGTTATGTTAATAATCTCGCCAAAGAAGTTAGGCTATGGATTCCTTTTTCATTGTGATATTTTTTTGTTATTTGTCACTATATAAATATTTATTTCTTAAAATATGATTGATATTTTATTCATAGGTAAAAATAAAATAACTATGGGATGAAAATACCATGTAGGCCTTCTTGTTCTCCCAAAATGATCTAATTGATCAAGTCCTTGGGAAGAAGCATCCTGGTCATGTGCATGGGATGGGTTTGGGACCATTACCATATAAGGTCTTTGGTATGCCACCAAGGATTTCATTAAAATCTACTCCTAGTTATAGTTAATCCCTACCTCGAGATGCTCATAGGGAGTTTGTTTTAATGAAAAACACAATTCAGGAACATGGGGCTCATATAAAGATGCAATATGCAAAGATCATTTCTCTATAGAAAGTGTTGATTAAATTATATTAGAAAATGACGAGATCTATCCCTGATAATATTTCATTAATGGATGGAAGTGAGAAGGAAAATCACAAAACTTCATAATCATTTAGTTCACAAAATTTTATTGGTTTTAAGTTTAAATTTAAATATACAACACTTTAATTTTAAATAAAATTTTCATGTAGGTGCTGATATAAGGAAGTAGAGATGGAGACAGAGATAGTGTTGATCAAACTTCATTAGTTAGTGATTAGGGTTCACTTTTGATTCAGTGATGATGTGTAACTAAAATTATGACAGACTAACACTAATATGGAAATTCAGAAAACATGTTGTGGTTTTTGGTAGGGATATCTAGATTTCCCTTACATTGCATGAAAATATATATGCTTAGTTCATATTCTATGTTTTATTCTAAAGTTTACCTTTTACTAATTAATCTTAGGATCTTCAAGTTTTGTTTTGTTTTAGTACTCCTTGAAAGTCCATGTCTTATTTGTCTTCTCAAAATCTATAGTCTCTTTCAACCATTTATGAATTTTATTCAATTCTGACTTTCACTTGGTAATTCACCAAGTAATACCTAGATAGCTAAACATGTTGGTAATATTACATCTAGACATCCCACTAGTATTTTTCTTATCTATGAAACATATATATTTTTAGCTTCACTCTCCTCTCAAACAATAGACCTTAAACAATTTTATTCATAGAGATTAAATGTCCATCAATCTATACACTCCAAAAAACTCTTCTCTAATTGTAATGTTACCTTAAAACTCAGTTAATGAAATAACCCACCACAATAATTCTACATAATGATTATCTTTAATATCTTCATTCTACAAGATGAATCATCTACATTATATTTAACTTTCTTTTCCAAATGATTATTCTTTATGTAGTTTTATTAATGGAATAAAATTCTACCATCATATTAATAGTTATTTAGTATGGATAAACCATGAGAGAACATAAATTTACATGGTTTTTATGCTTTCCTTGCTCTCTTTATATAATCCATCCCATCAAAATGTTTATTTTCATGGTTGGAATGAATTCCAGAACTAAAAAAACATAATATTTTTTATAACATCTCACATGTACATGGTTGGCATGAACACCCAACCCACATTTCAATCACAACTCCCAAATTTTTTGGCATAATTAGCCAACCTAATCCACATAAACATTATATAAAATCAAATTCTAATGGTTTTCATTCTCACCCAACTTATATCATAAGGCATCTATATAAAATACAATCATATATAATCTTAAGACACATCAAATAATATTATTCATGTTAATTATTTTCTAATTATTATCCTTATTATATTAAGGATTTTTTTTGTATTATGTTTTTTTATAAATTTAACTTGACATGTTTTGATTATGTTTTTATTATACTGTAATAGTCTGCTTACTATTTGTATATTATAATATCGGTATTTTTTAGATGTTTTGGGGATGAAATGTCTACAATTGTATTTTTTTTGAAAAGTGATATATATAAGTAGTTTAGACCACCTATATATATGCCAAAATATTGTTTAGTGGTGGTTTAAACCACCATTATATAAGGATAAAAAAAATTTAGTAGTGGATTTTGTGGTTTTAGTGGCGGTTTCCCCTCCAAAAAAATACTGAGGGGATAGCGGCAGTTTAAACCACCTCTAAATGGATGGAACCAACTTGAGTTGGATGAAGATGCAAAATTTAGAGGTTTTTTTTGGAATCCATAATGAAACCATATGGCAGTGGTTTAAACCGCCTCCAAATTAAAAAAACAACTGCTATCAGTCGATTTTGTTGTAGTGTTATAATCAGAACATGTCTTGGATTAAACATAGATAATATCCTACTAAAACTAGAAATATCATGATATAAAACATATTATGAGGACATATAGAAGAAATTACTGTCTCAAATACCATATTCCCCGATAAGTTCACCTTCTAGATCCAAAGTCTTCACTTCGAAAGCTTGATGTAAAGTCTATGGGATTGAAGTGTATCCAGGACTATTTTGAGATGTACAACATGATGCTCTGAGGTTAGTTAGTATACGAGGATTTCATCAAAAAACACCATGAAGAACACATCAATATAAGTATGCAAGATCATGTTCATGAGATCTATGAGCACTATTGGTGCATTTGTTAGTCCAGAATACAACACCAAGTACTCCTATAGCCCATAAATTCTCCAAAACACCTTCTTTGGTATGCCTTCCTATTTAACATGTAACTAGTGATAAACTGATCAAATATCAATCTTATAGAACCATCGAGATCCCCATAACCGATTAAATAGATAATCAATTATGGGCAGATGGTATTTGTTATTTACCATCACCTGGTTCAAATGTTGGTAATCTAAAAAGAGTATAAGACTACCATCCACCTTCTTGGTGAACAAGATAGGTGCACCCCATTATTAAGTACTCAGCCTAATAAATATATTCTAATTTAATTCCTTTAGTTACACCTTGATATCCTTCAAATGAAATGTTTCCATATAATAAGGGGGTATCGAAATGGTCTATGCACTTGGCATGAGATCTAACTCAAAGTTAAATCCTCTATTAGGGGAATTCCTATGAAGTCATCTAGAAAGATTTCCTGATAGGGATTCATAACTTGAAGGGAAATAAAATGGGACTACTGTTGATCCTACTGAAATATCCAAGCCTATAATCTATGCTAGGATTTTCCCAAGATGAATAAAGTTTGGACTAACTCTACTTTCTCTCAGTTCCCACTCTTCAATCATCATGTAATTTACTCCCTTAGGTGATGTAAATGATAATTGTCTTTGATAATAATCAACATGAGATCAGAAGTTGGTCAACCACTCCATACCAAGTATCACATTGAAGCTCATCATATCCAGTGTTATAAATCCCCCTAGATATCCATAATAGACAATGAATATAGTACACTCTAGGAATCACTGAAGATAAAATACTTTCATACCCAATGATGTATCAAGGGAAAGTAACTTAGAAGAAAAATTGACCGATAAGTCAAGTACAACAATAATTTATGAAGATATTAAGGAATGATAAACTCCATAAGTATGAAATCCACTATCTTAAACTGCCAATTCTTAAAAATATATACTAGTTCAAATATTACACCATTATTTTAACCCATTACTTAGAATCATGAGGTCTTCTGATGCCTTATAAAGATAAAGAATGTTGGTATTGAAATTCATGGCATATTTGACCATAGTTATAGACTCCTCTTCCTAGGAAAATCACTAAGTGAAATATTACTAGATGAACTGGCCCTACTTTCTAAACCATATAAAAGGTGTGGAAGCATGTTCAGATGCATTCTCCTACTCCTCTAGTGGTAGAGCAGGTACATCCTCTTTTTTGGGAGTATTCCAGCCCTCTTTTCAAGTAATACCATAAGAATAAATTGAAGAAAAATTATATAAAACATGAATGGGAACATTTATAACATTTAATACACATATTAATTAGTCTATGAGACCATATAAAGGTTTTCCTAGGAATCTTCCCATAACCCAAGGTATATCCCTCCTTGCACTAACCAAGGTCTCCATTCCTTCATGTTAGTCACAATCATATATATACAAACATAATAGCATGATCAGGTTCTACTAATTAATTCCATCATATATATGTCATAATATCAATGTAAAATAGATATATCACAAAAAAGAGTACAAGTCTATCACGATCAAGTAACACACAAAAAGACATTAAATTTATGAACTATATGGAACACAAAACATGTATATATATGTAATGTGATCTTACGTTCCTATTCATGATGTATGAACACACCCAAATCCTCATAAAACTATAACAAAAATCTCATTAATGGTAACTTGGAGGTCTGTTACATATGAGATGGGCTAGGCACATGGAAACTCCCCTACCAAAGTCCCACACAACCTATCCCCTTTCTACTATATCCTAGTATAGTAAAAAAAAATAAGAAAAATGTGCTATGATACCATTTTGTAATGCCTTGAACCAAACCAATAGGTTCAATCTAGAGAGATACAATATCTCACGTGTTCTTCCATATACATAAGAAGCTACCGACTATTAGTGAGGGTCTGAATTCCATCAGAGGGGAGACTATACCCTTATAATCATATCCTTGAAAAAATAATAAAAAATAAAAAATAATAATAACATAGAGTAATAGTGTGGAATAAAATAATTTCAAAATTCATACATGTCATATAGAAATAAATAAATAAACGGTATCTCTATATGGAAATCAAAACCAAGTTATAAAAAGTATATAAGAAAAATAAATGCGAAAATAATAGTCCAGAGTATGTACCAACATCACCTCCGACTCTGAGCCTCCATCTCCTCAACTCTCTGTCATAGATCCCTTTCCATTCACCAGATCCTTGGTCATAAAATATGCACACACACCAAGATTCCAATGTAGGGTGTGTATAATAAACCCATTAGGACACCACAAATGCATCTATAACATAAGTTCACTTAATATATAACGATCTATGGAATGTTGTAAATTGAATGCTCAAATAACCATACAATCACACAAGCACTAAGACATCACATGCTAACAAAGCTTCCATGAACCCAAAACCCACTTTATCTAGATTGATGTTGGTAAGGATATTAATTTATGTCTACCAAAGTTCATCCTTCAAGGAAATGTCTCATGTCTTACCTTGATGGTGGTCATTATCCTTGAATGATGGTAAGTCACACTTGACATGTTTGATTCAATTTGATAACACATAAACACTATGTGGAATTCTACCATTTTTTATAGTAGTTGATAGATACTCTCTTCCCGTGCATGATCT
Organism: Viscum album; assembly: GCA_963277665.1. Classification (NCBI taxonomy): domain Eukaryota; kingdom Viridiplantae; phylum Streptophyta; class Magnoliopsida; order Santalales; family Viscaceae; genus Viscum; species Viscum album. The sequence goes on from OY728123.1 coordinate 212,881,703, forward strand.
ACTCCTATGTCAACATACATGTGTGTGATCTGAACCATACCATAAAATGAGCCAAATTCTGCATCCATTAGCATCTCATCATGTCCCCCCTCCCTGAGGCCATCTAACCGAAACTAAGCATCCTGTTCATCCTTATACCTGAAGTAAAGTTACATAGGATATGCAATACCATAATCAATATATACCATAATAAGGAACAATAAGGAATATCAATAACAATACTCAGAGTCTATACACAATTCACATGATCACAAATAATAAAGGTCTCAAGGCCACTCACACACCCACATAAAACACATAACAAGCATGGGTTAACAAGTATAAACAAAAATTTCAGGGAAAAATCCTATAAAATTACCTTTATGGTAAATAAATTACTACCTCAAGGTTATTTAACAAGCACTCCATGGTTCATCAAATATTAAAGGCTTAACCATTCCTCACACCCATGGAGAATAGATCACACATAAAGGATGTCTATTTTGGTTCTAGTTCATCAAGAAAGAGGTTTAGAATGGAGGATCAAGATAATTTCATTTAAATAAGGTCATTCTAGAATAAAAAACCTTGAGTATTATTCTAACAGAACCAATTTTTAGGTATATTTAAGGAAAGGTCACCAAAACACCAGATCCACTATAAAAGGGAGAAGGAGTTTTAAATTCTTTGTTGATTTTAGAATAGGGACTCAGGTCAAGCCAATGATCATAATTACATCATAAATTAATAAATGGAAAATATATTAAAGATTAGAATCAAGATTTAGGGGATCCCATAATGAGTGATATAAAAATACTTACCCAAAAAACATCACCGTTCTTGAAGAATCAAACTCTAATCAATGAGGTGCCATTAAAACATTGAAAGATCCTTCAATATCCCATGGAATTGAAAATGTATTATTGTTTAATAACAAAACCAATATTAATAAGAGGTTTAGGAAGATAATTATTTACAATTACTCTAATAATGTTCATTTGCAATGGCATATCTTGATCCATTCAAGAAACATCATCAACACACTAGATCCATCACCAATATATGAATATAGGGATAATTTTTCACTGGATCATGATAAAAACACATATAAATCATAGATATATGATCATATCATAATAAGGATGAATAAATTGTCATATATCTAAGAATAACTCACCATTATAGCTTTACTATATTGGTCAAAGGTTGGAGAGGCAAGGTAAATGAATGGGAGAGCTCTAGGGACCATGGAGGAGGTCTCAAATTCAAAATAAAATAAATAGGGTTAGAATTGGATAATAAAGAAGGGGTAAAATTGTATTTAATTAAAACCTATGGGGTGTAATTAGTGAACACATGTGATGGGTTTACTATCCTAATGATTTTCCTAGTAGAATTCATGACATTCTACCTTGGCCACTGGTGGAGTGGTGGATTCCATAGAATAACTGGTGGCTGTTTTCTAGCCACTTCATGACTGAGTCCCTCCTCCAGTATTCAACCATTAAAACCAAAACCCTTTTCTAATTAAAACTTTACTATAACAATCTCATTTTAGATATTAAACATTATAGTAAAATAAAATTTTATTAGTATTAACTCATATAGTTTTCCACTTAAAACCAACCTCTAACATTCCCATTTTTTTGTATGACATGTGTGAATTTTGAAATTATTTTCATTTTCACTATTACTATGAGTTATTATTATTTTTGTAAGGATATAATACTTAAGTTATATCCTTTCCATAAATTAAATTCATACCTCACTACTATTTATTATCCCTTGCATACCCGCATGTGGTCTTTTGGATATCCAGCTAAAAAATTGGTCATTTTGGTCTGGGTGATTATCGACAAGCTAATGAATGTTGTATATTTCTTAACAATCAATTATATCCACTCCATATACAATCTGAGAAAGATTTATATCTATGATATAACATGATTACATGGAGTTTCCTTGAGCATCACATCTGACAGAGATGCACGTTTCACATCATGATTTTGGTAGGGATTTTAGAAGGCCTTAAAGACTTAGTTGAGGTCGAGTACAATCTACCATCCTCATATAGATGGAAATTCAGAGTGGATGATTCATATATTAGAGTATATGATTCATTCTTTTTTCCTTGGACTTTGGTGGATCTTAGGATGACCACCTAGCCTTGGTTGAGTTCACATACAATAACATTTACCAAACTTCAATTTAGATGACACCTTATGAGGATCCATATTCTAGGTCATGTCATTCACTGCTCTATTGAAATAATGCCAGTGAGGAAGTGGTTGTGGGGGCTCAGTACAGTATAGGTGACCTTCAAGAGATTTCATCTGATCTAAAATAGGTTGATCACATGTTAAAGCAGACAAAATTCGTATGCCAACCACATGAGAAGACATTTGTATTTTTCTGCAGGTGATCATGTTTTATTAAGAGTGACTCCTCAGTTAGGCCACTGATATTTGAGGAAGTAATGGAAGAATGAAACATTCTATCTTAGAACCTTCAATATCATCGAGAGGGTTGAGATAGTGTTGCACCATATGTACCTTATTTCTCTCTACCAATGTATACATGGTGTGTTTCATGTGTCTCATCTTTGGAGGTACTTTCCTGATTATATGCATGTCATTGAATTTGAGGATATTTAGATGGATCTGGATGCATCATACATGGAGTTCCTAATATATATTGTAGATCTAAGTGAGAAAGTACTTCAAGAAAATATGGTACCACTAGTATTGATTCTATGGCATCATAGATAGATCTAGGAGTATACTTGGGAGTGAGAGGTTGATGTTTAGGACCAATGGCCTAAGTGGTTTGAGAAGAACACTTTAATGTACTTATCAAGTATGAGAAGTAATTAGATAGGTAGAATTTTAACATCCTCACTTTTTTCAATGTATGAAAAATTAAAGTTAAAAACTTATTCATTTCCTTGATGTTCTATCTTTGAAATAGGAGTTTTGGAGGTTAATCATAAAATTATAGGAAATCTTAGATTGGGTATATAAGGAAGTGGAGTTCAAAGGCTGTATGGGGTCTATAACAAGGCCACTGACTAGTAGGTGGGGGTCAAACATCCAACCGATTGTGCAGGAAGTGGGTCTACACAAGTGAAAAACCCACCTACCACCCGATGGTCAGTCATCATCTCACCGATGTGCCCAATCTAAGGGTGCATTAAATACAACCCACAAATTTTAATTTTAATCAGTTTTATACCTTTTTTAATACCAATTTACAACCCACCCAACCCCTATTTATAATTATAAACATTCTCTATTGACTCTAGAGATCCCATATTCACCTCCCCTTGATTATTTACGGTTTGACCGACCTGGTGGTGCTAGAATGGTGAGTTATTCTTAGATATATGAAAAATTATTCATCCTTATTATGATATGAGTATAGATGTATGGTGGATATATATTTTATATCATGATTTGATGACATATTATCCCTCTCTTTATGGATTGGTGATGAATCTAGAATGTTGATGACATTTCTTGAACTAATCGAGATCTACCATGGAAAATGAACATTATTTGGATAAGTGTTAAAGAATTATATTCATAGACCTATTATTTATAGTGGTGTAATGATAAAACCATAATCCATTTATGATTTCATAGTATATTGAAGGAGGTTTTGATGTGTCGAAAACATCACATTGGTCAAAGTTTGATTTTTTGGCAACAATGATGTTTTTTAGTTAAGAAATTTTAATCTAATAATCATGGGATCTCCTTATTCTTGATTATCATCTTGAATCTTTTTTATATTGAATAATTGATGATGTAATTATGATCATTGGATAGAACCAAGGCCCTATTATAGAATTTACAAGGAATTCATGCACTGTTCTACCTTTTATAATAAATTAGATGTTTTGAAAACCTTTCCTTTGACATACCTCATAATTGGTTCTATTGGAGGAATCCTTAAGGTATGTGATTTTAGAATGAACTTATTGACATGGAATTCCATTGACTCTCTATTATAAAACTCTTTCTTGATAAATCATAACTGAAATATATATCCTTAACATGTGATATCTCCTCTATGTGTGTGTGACATGGTTTGAAATTTGATCCTTAATGATCCTTAGAGCGATTATTCGACAAAATTGATGTAGGAAGTTACTTACCATGAAGGTAATTATATAAAACCTTTTAATTAATTTTTTGTTTATGCTTGATAACCCTTTCTTGTTATGTGTTTCATGTGGGTGTGTGATTGGCCTTGGGACCTTTCTTAATTATGATCATATGATTATGTGTCTCCTTTGAGTATTTAACTTGAAATTACTTGTTATTACTTGCTATAGTACACATTGGTTATTGTATTTATAAGGTTGTGTAAATTTTCTTCAGGTATCAGGATGAAAAAGATGCTCAGTTTTGGTTATATAGACACCATGTAAGGGAAGAATGATGACTTAATGAAGGCTATGAACTTTGTCTCATTGATGGTATGAGTCAGATCACATAAATTACTATTGACATGGTATTAGAACATTTATGGGAAGAGATAATCCATTGGATACTAACTGAAGTGAGATAATTCCATGTAGGGGTGATGTGTCATCCAATTAACTCAAATATGTCAGGTGTGACTTACCATAATTTGAGGATAACAACCACTTTCAAGGTATATCACGTGATATTCTTAATAATAACCTTCTTCAGGGTAGGGGTGTGTGACATTTCCTTAATGGAAAAACTTGGACAAATGGACATTGGAAACCTTATTAGCATCTAGAAGAAGTAGGTGAGGCTAGGGTTTATGGAATCTTGGTTAGCACACAATAACTCAATACTTGTGTGATTGTATGTTTATTTGATCATTTAATTTACAACAGGTCATAAACTATTATATATTATATTAACTTTATGTTTAGGATTCATTAGTAGAGTCCTACTAGGTTTATTACTCATACCCTATATAGGAATCTCGGTGCACATACAGATTTCATGAATAGGGATCCATTGAAGGGAAAGAAACCTATAATGAAGAGTTGAAAATATGGAATCTTATATTTGAAGGAAATTTCAATATGTACTATATAATATTACCACACAATTTATTTTTCTTCCATACTTTTTATACCATGGTTTGGCTTGCCACACAGGGAGCCCATTTATTTATTTTTATTGTATAACATGTATTCCTTTTGACATTATTTTATTCCACACTATTACTAGGAGTTATTATATTTTATTTATTATTATTTTTGAAAGTACATGATACTGTGGGTATAGTATCCCCATTTATGGAATTCATACCCTCACTAATAGTCTACAACCTCTTGCATATGGGTAGACACACATGAGGTATTATGGATCTCCAACTTAAACCTAGTAGTTTGGGTTGGGTTGTTAAATGCACCCATAGGTTTTAATTACACATTATTTGAACCCTTATTTATTATCTAATTCCGAACCTACTCATACTATTTCAAATTTGAGACCCCCATGGTCCTTATATCTCTCCCATTCACTTCCCTTTCCTCTACAACCATTGATTGATTCAGTGAAGCTAGAACAACAAGTTAATCTTAGATATATGCCAAATTATTCATCATTATTATTATATGAGCATATATATATGATAAAAATATGTTTTTTATCATGATCCGGTGACAAATTCTCCCCCTCTTTGTATATTGGTGACAAATCTAGCATGTTAATGATGTTTCTTGTAGGTATTGATATCTACCATTGACAACAAACATTATTTAGGTAAGTGTTAAATAATTGTCTTCCTAGATCACTTATTGGTATTATTTTGATGATATAAACTTAATCTATTGATGATTGCATGTTATATTGAATGAGGTTTTGACATGTTAATGACATATCATCGACCGAAGTTTTATTCTTCAAGAATAGTGATGTTTTCTAGGTAAGTCTTTTTCAATCAATCATGATGTGATCTCCTTAATATTGATTCTCATATTGAATCTCTTTTATATTGAATAATTGAATATGTAATGATGATCATTGGATAGAATCGAGGTCCTCTTATTTGAAAATGAATTTATGACCCATTCTCCCTTTGACAACAAATCTATGTTTTGGTGACCTTTCCTTCGACATACCTCAAAATTGGTTTAATTTACAGACTAATTATGGTTCATGATTTTAGAATATCCTTATTGACATGTAATTCTATTTAGTCTCCATTCTAAACCTATTTATTGATGAAAAAAACCATAATAGACATCCTTGATGTGTCATCTCTTCTCCGTGGGTGTTTGATGTGGTTTGGTCTTCGATCCTTGACGAACCTTGGAGTGCTTCTTCAATAACCACGATGTAAGAAGTTCTTTACCATGAAGGGCCTTGTATATGATCTTATCATGACATGTTTTTATGCTTGGTAACCCATTCTTGTTATGTCTTTCATGTGTGTGTGTGTGTGGTCTTGAGACCTTGATTATTTGTGATCATGTGATTGTGTATAGACTTTAAGTATTGTTCTTGATATTAATTTTTATTCCTTTCTATGGTAAGTATTTCTCGTGGTATTTAAAATCCTTCAAAAATTTTCTTTAGGTATCAGGATGAATAGGATGACTAGTTTCAGTTAGATGACCCCTTGTAGGGGGAGCGTGATTCTAGGTCTATGGATATATAATTTGGCTCATTTGATGGTATGGGTCAGATTACAGACATGTCTATTGATATATGAGTAGATCATGCATGGGAAGAGAGAATCCATTAGTTACTAGCTAAATTAGTAGAACACCATGTTGGGGTGATGTGTTATCCAATTATGTCAAACATGTCAAGTGGGACTTAACATCATTCAAGGATAATTACCACTGTTAGGGTGGGTCATGCATAATTTCCTTAAAGGTGGAACTTAGGTAGACAAACATTGCCATCCTTACCTACATCTAGCTGAATCAGGTGGGGTAGGGGTTCATGGAGGATTGGTTAGCACAGGATAAATTGGTTGTTGTGTGATTGTATGTTTATTTGAGAATTTAATTTATGAAATGTAATATACTATTATATATTATGTTCACTTATATTAAGGATGCATTGGTGGTATTCTACTGAGTTTATTACTTGTACTCTGTATGAGCATCTCAATGTGCATGCATATTTTATAACCAGAGATACAGTGAAGGGTAAGGTCACTATGAAAAGGTGTTGATAAGATAGAGGTTCATAGTAAAATCTGATTCCAAAACATACTCTGGACTATTATTGCTTCATTTTTTTTTATTTTGTACTTTTTAAACGTTGGTTTTTCTTTCCACATAGGGAACCCATTTTTTTTATATGGAATGTATTCCTTTTGACATTATTTTATTCCACACCATTACTACAAGTTATTATTATTATAATTTATTTATTTATTTCTTGAAATATTCTTATTAAATAATATTTATTTATATATAAATGGTAATATAATTTAATTAAGTTCCATGTAATTTTTTTAAAGGTCCAAAGAGTTGTTAATGTCATAAAAACTATTATTTTTAAAAAATAAGGATTTTTATTTTAAATTTGAAATTATTATATTTAGAAAATTATTTTGGTAAAATAAATATCATTTTTGAAATCAGTATGTCAAATTTATCCAATGGTTATTTTTTCATAATTTTTTGAGATTATTGAATTGTTGGGTAAAAATTAAATACAACATAAATATATGATATGTATTATAACATAATAATAACCCAAAAGTGATGTAATAAATACTATAAAAGGTATATGTGACCAAAAATAGGTTTTAACTTTAAAATAATGTGCTTTTAAAATTATTTTATTAATTTTAAAAACCTATACTGAATCCTCCAAAACATATATTATATTTTAAGGTCATAAAAGTAATTATTTATGAACACGACTCACTTCCACAACATGAATGGTATTATTTTTATGAGTTTAGTTCTTAACCTAAAAAATATTTTAAATCACTCCTATTTGGTAGAAACTATGAGAAAAAATATTAGTAATGTTTTTTTTTGTGATTATTTAATTACTTAGAGTTGAAAACCTAAGTTTAGAAATTAATAAAGAATCCCCCTCTATTTTTATATAAATACCCACCCAAAATCCCTTTATTCTTCACTAAAAAACCATTTAGTATGAATTTAATCTCCTTATACCTCTATAAATCCCACCCAAGGTGTTAAAAATCTATTAAGAAGTTACTATCAAGCTTTTAGAAGCACCCCCTCCAGATAAGGGATTCTCTTCCTTTTCCTCTTCATTCAAGTACTTCCTTTGTATTTAGCATTATGAATATCAATTGATTATGTTGTCATTTGTTTATAAATATCCATCTATTTTACAATTTATTTTATATAATTATATATTATTTATTCGCTCTCATTATAACCTTTATCTAAGTCATTTATATACCAAAGTATGAGATCTCTCTCTCCATTCCTTTATATTCATGCACCTTCTTTGTATTTAGTCTTTCGATTTACAATTTTTTATGTTGTAATGTATTTTTAAAAATCCATTTATTATACTTATGATAAAAATGTAATTAGATACCACCTTTCAATCCCATTATTCCCTTTTATGAACTGTTATATACACTTGTTATGCTGCTGAAAGATGTTCTTATATTGTATGATCTATGTGGAACACATGCACATTGTATGAATGTGAGGAGTGGTACCAAAATTATATTGCCCTATAATGAATTGGACAATGTTTTTATCTCATGATATACCATTTATTGTGTGTGGTTGATTATCCTAAGAACACTATGTTATGATGTCATGGCGGTTCTCCTTGACTTGCACTTATAATGTCAGGTTTTATGTTGTTTTCGAATTCCTATGATGCCTTTATAGTGAATTGGATTTTTTATATGTATTATTTTTGGATATTGTATATATTATTTTCAAGACCAAATTCTAAGAAGGTGTGCGATTATGAGGCTCGATGTTCCCGAAATAAATGTTTGAAATATATTAAATACATTAAATAACATGAGCACTTAGTTTTCATGAAAAAGTGGAATAACTTGTAAATGGGGGCCTAGATCAAAAATCATAGGGTACTATTAGTTCATAATAAGGGGTTTAACCCAGGATTTACATAACCTTGGTCGGTGTGAGGTGTTTATGGAAAATTAATTGTGGGCATGAAAATGAATAAAATAATAAAATAAATTATTTCATTTTTATTTCATTGACGTAGTGACTAACATGTCTTCAAGTAGAATATTATGATGGGATTTACAAGGTTAGATGCATAACCCTAGAGAAATTTGGGAAACCTGAAAGATATCATTGTAGGATCTATCTCAGATGAACTTCATCCGGATCGTGGATCGACGATCGGCGTGCAATAAAATCAGTGGATCTCACGAATGATAATGGCGCCACTTAGTTATTCATCAGTGATTGATCCAAATTGAGGTAGTGCATTTGTTGTGTTTGTATTCTTTCCATATTCTTAATTTATATGATTAATTTAGATCAATCAACCAATATATTGGTCCCCATATCAGTTGTCTTGTGGGATAAGTTTATTTACAGGGTTATTTTGGGAGAATTTCTTTGTGATACTTGATTTTTCAATTGTCGTTCTATTATAGATGGATCAAGGCCAACAAGAACATTGTATGAGGTTTGTTCCTCATGTTTTTGGTTATTATTTTCTCCCCAATTTTATTCATTCATCACGGATGTTCTTCATTTGGCCCTTGGTTCGACGTTTACTCAAATATCGATCGTTGCCCACCTATTTCTTGGTGCAATGATCCGATATTGTAGATCAATGCTCAATACAACATGAAGGTGGTGTAATGATGGAATAAGCAGTGGATTGTATGGTTTTGGATACCCAATTTTGTGTTATTTGAAACATAATGAAGAATAAATAATAAGTCCATTTTACAAATTAATCAAAGGGCCGTAATATGGTGAATGACCATGGTGAGGTTAGGATGAGGTAGATCCTTGATTTCTGGTGATATTGAAGCTAAAATATGAGGAAATTATGGTATGGGGATGCACGGAAGGAAGAACCAGTGTTTCTAGAAAAATTTGAACCACACAATGTGTAATCTGGTATTACATGACATGTGGGTCCCTCATAGAGGCGGCTAGGGTTTTAGGAGAAAGTCAAGGATCACATGGTGTGTAACCTATTCCCGATGGATTGGCATATACCTCATAGGGTATATGGACACATACTGGAGTACATGGGCATGGACATGATGTGTACTCCCATAAGAACACAACTTGGCATGGTGTACATGGGCATACTCATGTACTGGTACATGGGAAACCGACACGCCATGTGCTGTTACACAGACATTGACACGGGACACGGGCCATTCTCATGGGAAGGACCTGGGGTTGAAGGGACATCAAGTGTACCCATATTAAAATCAGTGTACTCATAAAAACAGGGCTTGGATCCCTTTTCCTCTGCACCTTGGACACATTTTATTTGGGTTCATTCCCCATATCAATTCTCTTATGGTTGTTATAGAATCTCCTCATACACATAGGACAATGATCCATTCAATATAAATTCCTGAATAGAGTTTTTGGAATCCTACCATGAGGCCTAGAGTGAGATCCTCTATTCATCTTCATGCCTAGATGGAGTTTTTAGTATCATTGTGACCAACACCACACATGCACCAATCCACTACTTAGAAAGTTAACCCCGATTGATTTATTGGTATATCACATGGCCTTTGGTGTGATCTTAATCTATGTATCATATATCTTTAGAATATCATCATGTAATTATAAGGAACAGAGCTAATGAGAATTACCTCTCGGAAATACATCATTAGTGATTTAAGACCTAGGAATGTGTTCTCCTGAATGAATGCTTGTGGAACCTTCAAGTTGGAATCCTTGGTTGACATTATGGTTGTGACTTACCTTTATACTGTGTATATTTTTTGTGTATATTTGGATATTCTTGTTATATGTGCTGTAGACATATACCTATATAGATATGACTATATTCTCTTTTTGTATGTTTTTTGGTTTTGAGGTGTCCTTTTGGGTATTTTTATACTCACCCCTGCACAGGCTTTACCCTCATGTGTTGTGTCTTTTGCCGAATATTGATACTTTTAATAGAGTCATAGAAATACTAGGACCAGAAAGTTCTTAGGGTGACCAGACAAGCTGAGGTGTGTTCCTAAGGTATCTTGACAGTAGTCCCCAATATTAATTTCAGGTCGGGATTGTTTTCAAACTCTTTGTGGTGGGCTTGTATTTGGACCTGTTTACTTTCATTTACTTCCTATCATACTCTGGTTGTGGGATTTATATGTATCCATGCATTCTTGTCTATTTGTTTTTACATTCAACATTTTATAGTCTTGGATATGTTTGTGTGTGTACATGTACTTATTCTAAGGCCTCCCATGTTAGTGATATGCCTACTCGGCGCTAGTCACCATCCCTTGTCCTATTGGAGATGGGATTGAGAGTCGCAGAACATGCCCCTTTGGGACAGTTTGTGATATACTTGATGTTATTATATTATATCATGATTTTATGTTCATGATTATGATTCTTAAATTTATATGTCATCATGTTATGACACTTTAATTACATATATTGCTTTAAATTATATTATTCCTTGATTATCCCCTTATTGGGATTTATGACTTAACCCTTTTTATGTATATCCCTATGCTATCCCATGCAGTATTATAAGATCAATGTAATTTAAGGGCATGATATAGAGTTTAAATAATTTCATTGTATCCCTATTTCAAGTTATTATGCTATGTATCTAATTTTCCAAAGATACTAGGTTTCTCGATCTTTTGGGATTATATTATGTGTATCTTTATATAATAAATCATTAAATAAAGTGTATAAAAGTTATGGGTTGTCATAATAACCCCAAGTCACAAAAAATTCTCATTCCATGACAAAAATCCCATTCCAAGACTCATCCCTTCATAGTATAGTACACTAGACTGTACAAATCGTCTTTCTTCTAGAAAACTCTCCATTGTGCAACACCCATGACCATGCCATGGTACATCACTTATAACTAAATTATCAAATATAAATCCATATACCTCACTATAACCTTATCTAAAAAACTCCAAATCCCATAATACATACATTAACAAGATGAGAAGGTCTATTCCATTACATTAGATACCTCTTAAATGGTTCTAATCCCCCAAGAATCAAAGCTAACATAGATAAAAAAGTAAATAACCCCCACCAAACCCAATAGCCCCTAGGCAATAACTCTTAAATAGAACCAACACCATTACTAAATAATAACACTCTATATAAAATAAATAATCTAAAAAATATTAGTACCAATTGAAATACCTCATCATCAATGAAAAAAAGGTTAAAAATATATTGGGTTACTGAGTGTGAATCTACAAATCATGTTCCCAAGTACATTCCTACATACCACCTGATTAGAAACTAAATGCGGTTAATATTAATTATTAATATATATAATATTCATGTTCTTTATTATTAATAAACACCATTTTAGTGCATTTTACACTTTGAATATCATTTCACATTATGATTGTAATTCCCCCTTAAAATGCACTATTACATGGTACATTTTTGAACACTTCCAAAAATAAAAAATGGCTTTGATTTTATTTTAATATTTAATTTTCAGGTTTATCATTACATTGGGAATAATTCATAATTTTGGAGTATTGGAAGATTTACATTGGAAGACCACCAAAATGGGCTTTCATGGAAACACATTCTGGGTAAAGTAAACTGGAAAATATCCCAATAACAAGACTGTATAGGATAGGATCCAAGCCCAATGACTCTAAATATTTAACTGAAGATATAGGAAATCATGGAGAAAATTTAATTAAACAGTTTAAAAATATAATTCAGATGTTTGAATAGAGTTACAGGCAGCCCAAGTTGGAGATAAAATTCTGGGCCAGATTTTGGGGCTCAGAAAAACATCCCACCATTTTACACATATCTCGTAAACCATAAACTATTTTGGGCTGAAACGTTACATAAGGTTAGGGGAAATCTGGAGTTTTATTTTATTATTGTATGGAACACTCTAATTAGGCCATAAAGAAGCTAATTTAGGTGCTTTTTTTGGTGTATGCAAGCTGGATGCCACCTCGGGTCAAGAGTGGAAAAGTCTAAGTTCCACAAGCTTTCCATCGCCCTAAGCCTACCATACTCAAGTGGTATGACTTTAACTATTGGAGTATCGACCCAATACTCAAAATATTCCTATTTAAGGCAGTGGTGTTGGATGGTTTATGGATCTTGGATTCTTTCTTTCATTGTAATGTTATGCTGCAATTTTGTTGTCTCAAGTTTGTCTTTCACATGTAAGTTGTTCTAATTAATCTTAGTTTAATAATAAAAGTTCTTATTCTTATCTTATTCTGTTGTTATTCATATCATGTTGATAACATTGGCTCAAGTTGTGAATTTATTCACACCAAACCTTGTGAAATTATCATACAACGATGAAGTGATCATTATTTCATTGTCTCTTTTTACTTCTTCAATTCTTCCCTCATGAGTCTACTTCCCGCTTCCATTGAAACCATAGCATAAATAGAGGGATAAAACGCTTATGGGTTGATCCAAGGGAATATAAATGGGTTGTATTGGATATTATTTATCACCCCATTAATGTCTAATCACTTCTTTTAATTGAGATTTCTATTTTATGATTTTAGAAATTCTCCATCCTTGTTGAATTTTAAGGCCACATTCTTCAAGAGATAATATGAACCTTTACCTTGGAGTGATCATAAATTTGATCCTCCAAGTGTATAGGTGATTAGTATTATGGTGTGTTGGTATTAAATTAGTAAGTGATGAAGTTTTTTGATCTTCTTGAATAAACTCATCTCGAATATAAGAAATTGAAACCGTTAAAAAAAATTCATCCAATCCACCCTAAGTGATAACCTAGGATCAACTCATTATTTTAAATTGAATTCAATTAAGACTCTTAGTGTTCACTTAAAAACATCTAAAATAAACCCAATTTGGCCACATAATAGCGAAAAATAGTCCATAGAATGTATGTGTTTATAGGTTTCTTCTTAGGTATCTGAGGATTCGGTAACCCAAGCTAAACTACAAGCGACTGCTTAAACCTAAAAACTTGGGTAAATATGGGAAAGAACAAATTTTGGCACCGTTTAAGGGTACCTAAGTAAGTTATATTAGACACTACCATCCTTTTATCACCCCAAGTTCTCTATTATCACCCCCATTAAATACTCACCAATTTATAACTCCAGACTCAATTCTAACTCCAATCCATATATTTGATACTAATTTTTCATGACCCTCCCCCACTGGGAACCCTATTGGGCCTATATTAAATATGCGAGTGATCCTCAAATCCCATATCTACTAGTCCACAAGTTATTGACTATCACCAAGAGTATAAAATATACAAATAATAGGAATCACCCTCATAAATTATGATAATATAAAGATAAAACTACCAATCAAAACCATAATATACAATAAAAACAATATCCCACAATGCATGTAAATATCATACAGATAAAAGTCTCTAAAAAGAAATACTAAAAGAAAAATCATGCGATAACAAATACAAAGAGAACTCTAGGCTATGAAATAGTAATTTCTAGTTAAATAACTGAATCCCTCATGGAAAGTAGAAAAAAAATTATATATAGGGGTGATCATAAAATTATACTCAGTAGGATGCTCCCCATGACTTATTATGAAAATATGGAAGAATCATACTAATGCCTTAGTGAATAAACACTATAACCAATGCACACCTAAGCTAGTTTATATACCACCCAACCTCACTAATTATTACTCATATAATATCACATTCAAGTATAATAACATAATATAAAAAGAATATATATTAAGAAGGCACTCCACAACCACTCCCCCACTGGTTTTTCCTTATCACACCCCAAATAAATGTATTATGCTTCCATACCTTCCATGTAACCATATTTCCACATCCCACATTTAACCATAACCGCATCATAATTACATACCACATTCCACATCTTCATACTGCATAATAAATCACCACATTATAACTGCAAATCATATCCTCATTATAGTAGGGTATCGTGAACATAAAGGATATCAACCTCATTCCCTCCTCCTACTATGAACGAACCTACCATGTATACAATCCTTTATCACATAGTCACCAAATTATATCACATCATCTATGATTCAACTTATAGCTAGAATATCCTATGCATCATAAATTCAATACATTATAACTGATACCTCATTGGAAGGGAGAGAAGGCAAGAGGGAGTATTCATCTATACATTCCCTCACCAACTTGGATTTTAGGGAAAACACATAGAAACAAAAACCTTTGAGTGTTGGTAAGGTTATCCAACTCAGGTGGGGTGCATAATAAATCACAAGGAAAATAAAACATATATCATAATCACACACAATACAAACCTAAGGGTTCATATTAAAAAACCACCACCAAATCCCACAATCATCACCATATTATTGCTACTGATCATTAACAACCAATTCAATCTCTAAATCCAAACCAACCCAATATTTCAAAAAAAAAAACAACCAAAACAACATTTACATCAATACTATTTCATCAATTCCATATTTACCATCTTACCATAAATATTACATTAATTATTCCATCCATTTATCCATATTTAATTCCAAACCGTTCATTATCAAAACATCATGTTTATCTTATCCATTAATGGTTGCACCCAAATTTACCCAAGTTATATGGTATAAGCGATTTCTTTTAGTATATCTTGGGTTATAGAATACACATGGAACTAGGAAGAAACCTAAAGAAACATACATTATATGGGGGTGATTTGGCTATGAATTTTCCAAATTGGGTTTTAATTAAGTGGATGATTAAATAATTTTAAAGAATTAATTTAATTCAATTTAATATAATTATTTGATCCTTTTTTATCTCTTGGGGTGTATTATATGAATTTCTTTTCATAGAAAATTTCATATCACTAATTCAAGATTTATCCACAAAATGAGATAATTCCCAACACAATTAACCAATTTAATCCCTACAAAATTCCAAGTATAATCACCAATTCACTTATCATATCACTTTAATGAGCACTCTAAGGAATTGGATAGTACTATTACTCAAAATATGTCATCATTAAAGTTGGAGAAGATGAAGAAGAGAGTATCTCATTGAATGGAACTCTTAAAATAATGAACTAGTTTATAAATTTAAGATCAAAAAATAACATCCAATTCATAACCATTCTAATCCATTGGATCAACCCATAATAGGGTTATCCCTACCTTTATTCTATTCTACAAATGGAAGTGGTAATTAGACTTATGAAGGTGAAATTGAAGAAGAAAAACATAAAAAAAAACAAACACTCCACTGTTGTGTGAGGAATTTCACAATTGATGGTGTGAATAAATTCACACCTTGATTAAATGGTATCAACGAGTCAAGTAAAAGGAAATAATAAATTAAGAATAAATAGAAAAAGTGAATAATAATAACTTTTATTAAGAAATTAATGTGAACTAAAAACTTACATGAGAAAAATTAACAATGCGATTACAAAATGAAAGCGTGAAATTAAAATTAAAAGAATAAAACATGGATCCCAAAATACCTTCACCACCCCACCTTAAATAGGAAAATTATTATCCTAGGGTCTATCCACCATTAATAAATTCCTTCCCCATTAATTAGGAGAGTAAAAGGTGGGTGAGAAATCAAAAGAGATTTGACTTTTCAATGTTGCCCATAAAAATAGGACCAGATTCACCCCTTTTGACGTGTGAATTAGACATTGAACATAGATGTATATGTGGTGTTATTAGAATATAAATTTATTATTCTAGGTGTCCTATAATATCTATAAAAATCTCATGCCAATTGGATCATCCATTCAGAAGTTATGCTCGAAATGGTGGTCTTATTTTATGGTCCTTCAAATCTATCCCACAAATTAAATGTCAGCTTCGATCCCCTGGATCTCCTTGAAAACTTCAGAATTATCTCTATACATAGTTTAATGAAATTATCCACATAATTTTATATTTATAAAGTTGAAATTTTAGCTTCATTGGGCTTGATTTTTGGGCTAAAATTTTACATGATGGGCCTAAGGTCCATTATGATTTGTCTAGGAATTTATGCGTTCATTGCCAAAATATCCATATTCCCTTATGATTAATCCATTTATCATAAAAGATAAAATGTTCCAAAAAAAGTGATAAATATTATTACAAAATATAAAATTAAAATAGTCAAAATAATTAATTCCACAAGAAAATGGTTAATTGGGCCCAAATTGACACTTTAAACATGAACTGCACATTGATGTGAAATGAAGTTCAATTTATGAAATGAACTAAAATTGGTGTTTATGGACATAAAAACACATAAATATTATAATATAATAAATTAATATTATCTTATTTAAGTTTATAATAAATTAACCATTAATTTTAGTTGATAAGTGTTCATTTAAATCTACTACTTATTAATTTCCAGCCCATACCCATTACCATATTTGTTATTACTAATCAAATTCCATTACCACCAGAAAACTAAAATACATTCCCACTTAAACCAAATAGAAACTAAATAAACCTTACACATTTTATAATAATATTCACCACCCTAAACATACAATACTTCTTTTTCCCATACAACAATCCATACCATCACTTTATCACATAACAAACCATCCACCATTTCCACATTGATAACCACACCTACCCATGCCTACCATGGTAAAATAGACACAAAACCCACTGAAAAACCCATTACAATATTCAAAAACCATACATAACAATCTTCCACCATGAACAAACCAATCATATCAACAAAAAAAAGTATACCAAAAATATAAAACAACCAATTTTAACAACAAAAAACTTCCACAATCCATTTTTATAATATTAATTCATATTAATTAAACATATCTTGCATGAGTGATAACAAAAAAATTCCATAATTTACATAAAAGTTTCATTACCATATTTAATTAATTAACCTTTTATGATAATAAATTATAATAATTCAGCCATAGAAATAACACATGTATCACAATAGTAACAATATCCTTAGTACCAATAATAAACAAACATCAATCCTAAGTAATTTCAATGGATCATGTAAAACATATGTGAATCAAAATTCACCTTAAATTTAATTTATCGAATTTATTATCTTAATTAGTTTAATCCTTACCGTACATCTAAATAAAAAAGCATAGTAATTCTACAAGTACATATAAATATAAGGTAGAAGTCTTAAATCCCCTACCTCAACAATGATTCAACCAACTATTTCATAATAATGAGATGAGGAATATGATTATAAGACCCAAATAACATAAAGGGAACATCAAAAATCTAGAACACAAAAACCCCCATCAATACATGACCCAAATCTGAAAAAAAACCAAATTGAACCACTTATATTGCCTTTTATAGATGAAGAATAGGGAGAGGACCCAAGAGGAGGGAAAGGAAACTCACCTCAAATGAAAAATTTATTATCCCACAAAGATAATAATTTAATGTTAATAAATAGGGATTAAATTCCTCTAATGAATCATATTAGGTAACCTAAGTCTTGGTGATATGAAGGAAATATGAAGGATTCATAAGTTATTTTAAAATTTATAATAAAATTAGAACCTTAAGGCATCACTACGTGATTGATCATGGTTATACTATGATAAGGCTATCTCAAATGAATCTCCAAAATCCACATTGTGATATAATCCAACATCCATTATTTTATTATTGGTAAAAAACTTAATGTAATATGATTGAGGAAGTTTCAGGTTGTGATAATAACACCATATAACAACAACACTCAAGAAACATAACCAAGGAATTCTACCCCTGGGTCTTCACACTACGATAAAGGTGGCCACACCACGACAACCACTCATGAAAAATAAAAAAACTCCCAAAAAGCATTAATAATGTGACCAGGACCCCTCATGTAAGAACTTGGACCTTCCTTTCAAGTATGGGTTTTCTTTTCTGGTGTTTTTAAAAAAAAGAGGAGTTTCTATAAATTTAAGGAGTACATGCTGTGAACTTTGGAGTACACACCATGTACCCGGTTGTCAAGGGTAGCTGTGTACTGGCTGGGTAACGAACAAGTACATGGACATTTGGGGTGACCTAGAGACCACCTAAAGCGGGGCCTAGTAAATTCATTTACATGCAGTGTACTTTTAAAATACACACCGTGTACTTTTCTTTTTAATTGTTATATAGGATCGGGGTCACGTCTAATCGAAAAAAAAGCTCTTCTTCTTGGCTCGTCTCATCCAGGAGCGACTGAGGCCAACGATTCTTCTCTGATCCCCCGACCCTCCATCCGTTCTATGATTCAACTTCCATTGATTGTGTTAGAATCACCATAGTGAGTTCTTCCTTCTTCCAGAACCTCATCTCTTGATTTCTTCTATCTCGTGAGATATCGTTGGTTGAATGTTTTGGACATTTTTGTATATCTACAATGTTCTAGGCCGATTCAAGGTCCGATGCTGGACTAAATTGATCATACAACACCGAGGTAGGTGGTTTGTGACTTTATGTAGTTATTCCATGAATATTATGTGCAAAAGTGCCCAATACCCTAGAATGAGGTATTGCGTGTTGAGGTATTTTAGCCCTATTAATGATTTCTATGACTTGTGTGCCTGGGTAGAGGCTGTTTGATTGAAAAAAGGGTTATTTTCCATTCTATGGGTGTGTTTCCCATGTTTTTTTATATTGACAGTTTGGTATATCTTTGCTGATTAGGCTTCTTGTTTTCCATGCCTAGTGTTGTAAGGATGGAGTGATTTTATCTGACTTGCTTGTGCCATGATTTGTAGCTATTTAGCCAAGTAGTATATTGTGATTTACTTTGGATACGGAATATCATTTGTGCATGATGTACTAACACAGGGATGTGGGAACCTGGTGTAGTTATACCATATATGAAATGGATGTTGAGGGCTTTCCAAGAGTGTCTGTTATACTTTCATGATGCGAGACCATAGGGGGGGATGGAAGTGAGTTCTCCCTTAGAGTATCTATAGTTACACATTGTGAGACCAAATGGGGAATTGTATGTTGAGTGATTCCCCATAGTGTCTGTAGTTTACCGATACAAGACCACAAGGTGAATTTATGGTGAGTGCTTCCTCAGAGAGTCTTTGTAAAGCTGAAACAGAGGGGTTATAATGTGAGTACTTCCCAGAGGGTCTCTTGTGTTTGTTTGGTTGAACCAGAGGGGGGTAGTCTATTAGTACTTCCCAGAGGGTTACTTTTATTTGATTATATGCTTACTTGATACATGAAAATCAATGCAATTGAAACTATAGGATTGTTTACTTTTGAGTACTTCCTTGTTAACTGCTTCATTTTGCTTATTGCCTGCCATATATATTCACTGACTGTTAAGCATAGATATTTGGGTGGTTTCCTACTGGGATTCATATCACACCCTGTTTGGGTCATGATTTTGGGTCCAAAAAGATTATATTACTTCATGTATAGATAAGGTAAAGCACCCTTTTACGTCAGGTACTTGATTGATGTAGAGTTTGAGAGAATGGGACCAAGCTGAGGCTTACAATGCTGCTGGAGTTTATTTGTTTTTATTCTGTACATTGTTTTAGTACTATATTCCATAATTGTGACTTGTTTGGATTCTTTCCTAGACATATGTGACATTAATAATTTATTTATATGTTCTCTAGTTTTTTATTACTTCCAATCTTCTACTGTTTACTTATTACATGTTATTACTGCTTCCTCTATTGTTATTTGTTTATTTATTCTGTGTTACTCTGAAAATGAGGGAATAGTTTCCCCACCATCACACCCGAGCCCCTCTCTGCTAGTCGAAAACCTCTAGCATTTTGGGAAATGTGCTTGAGGCCATGTGACCAACCGGGTATGGGGAACCTCTGGGAGGCACCCAAAACTGGGATGTTACAAAGTGGTATGAGAGGGGTTCTTTTCTTCTTGACTTACTGTTTGGATCCTATATCTATGGATATGGAAGAATAGGTAGTTGGTAATAAGCTATGCCTGGGAGTAGCTAACTCGTGTACAGGGAAAAGCTCATTTACCTCGATTATTGCAATTTTTCTGGTTTTACAATTATTACAGTTGATTTGATTTCACCATTGGGTGATTCACATGTTTTGTAATGTTATTTTTGATATTATTGAGGTTTTGTCTCTGTTTCAACCTGATGAGATGAGGATATTCCATCTCATGCATCATATAGGCACTTTCTAGAGATCACATGTCATGAATTCTTGCCATGCCATTTAGGGTGAATTACCGATTGCATGTTGTTGTGATAGATGTTGTGCTAAGTATGCATGCTGTTGTGATATATTTCTTGATATAATACCTACTATTTGATAGAGTATTGAATTTTTTAAGGTTTCATTTGAATGAACTCCAAACTTTGGTTCTTGAGGTGTTATGGGCCCTCATGGATCAGAATTTGGTGGATCATTGCACTGTTATGCTTATATATGATATGTATAAGATTGAAAACTTTGATTCTCAAGAAGTATGTCCCCTCACGGATCAGAATTTGGAACTTTAATGTTATTTTCAGTGTTTTTATGGGTTCTGGAGTAGTTACTGAGGCTTAATGTCCAGAAAAACCCAGAATACATGGTGTGTATTGCAGAATACGCACCATGTGTCCTTCTGTTCGGTAAGGAATTGCTTTTCTTAAGTACACGCTATGTAATTTATATACACATTTTGTAGTTTCTAACCGTGTCAATGGATATGTGGGAAGATACACGTGGTTGGGATTTTTTTGGGTGGGACACGCTGTGTGTACTATGTGCATGCCGTGTATTAGGAGCCATGTGTCTGGCCGTGTGACTAACGACATGGGAAGATTATGGGTAGTTAGTGCACTCCGTGTCTGGAACAAACACTCCATGTAGAGTGATCTGTGTAACTGGCCGTGTGACTAATAACATGGGTCGATGAAGTTATTTCTAGTACACACCATGTCTGGAACAAACACACCATGTATCCTTGCTCTAGGAGAACTTTGTGGGTTAAGTCGTGTAGAAGAACTTGAGCAGGGGGAGAGGATTCAAGTACACGCCGTGTCTTGGGAGAACATGCCATGTGTATGGGGTGTTACAAGACCAGTTTGGAAGAGATACACACCATGTTAGAAGACTAAGGGAACACGCCGTGTATGGGTTATACACACCATGTACTCCTGTTTTTCAAAACTTAAATGTTTTATTTATCCTGTCCCTTTCTTGCGATTATAAGCTTCATATTTTTGGAGAGTCTTGGGCTCTGTATCTTTACTTCTGCTGATGTCTTGATGTTGGACACTTAGTTGGGGACTAGAACGACTAGTGTATGTCAGTGCAAGGAGTACCCTCTTGAGGTTGGTGGGTGTCACTTCTTATGGTACCTCTATGTACAAGAGATGACATGCTATGATTTCATTCTTATAATGGACTGTTTACTTCCCTTCCAGGAAATTGTTGACTGCTATCGTCGTAGGGTGAGTTTCACATCACCAGAGGGCGGTTTGTTCTTACATAAGGGAGAATGGGATGTCCAAGAAAGCAGAGCAGGACCTAAGCATCATGGGTTGGGATGAGTTAAATCCTAGATCGCTAGTCTATATCTGGATGACCAGGGGATTTCACAGTCGGACTTTCCTCCAGTGGTGGATCATTTCAGGGATGTATTTCTAGATGAATTTTCAAATTTTCCTCCGAAGTGAGATGTTGAATTTTCTATTGATCTTGTTCCATGAGTGGTACTGGTGTCCATTCCTCCCTATAGGATGGCTAAACCAGAGTTATAGGAGCTCAAGAAGAAGTTAGAGGAGTTACAAGCTAAGGGTTTAATCCAACCCAGTATTTCTCCTTAGGGTTTTCTTGTCCCATTTGTGAAGAAGGCGGACAATAATCTCTGACTTTATGTATATTATTAGAAGTTGAAACAATTGATGGTAAATAACTAATATCCTTTACTGAGGATTTATGATCTCTTTGATCATCTTTGAGGAGCCCGAGTGTTCTTGAAGATTTACTTGAGATTCAGTTATCATCAGTTGTGCATTAGACCATCTAATATACCTCTTATAGCCTTTAGGAGTAGGTATCATCTATACGAGTATGTAGTTATTCCGTTCAGTATCATGAAAGCACCTGCAGTTTTCATGAAACTGATGAACCGTGTGTTCCATCCATACTTGGATTATTTCTTGGTAGTCTTCATGGATGATATCTTGGTGTACTCTCACACTCGACATGACCATACACACATATTGAGATCATTTTGAGTACACTAAGAGAGCATCAGTTATATGATAATCTCTCAGAATTCCACCTTTGGATGGACCATATTCACTTCTTGAGTAATGTTATCTCAGAGGCAGGAGTATCAGTAGACCTAGAGAAAATGAGAGCAGTAGTTTCCTAGAAGCATCCAAAGAACGTCTTTGAGGTATGAAGTTTTCTAGGGCTGGCTGGTTACTAAAGACGTTTCATACAGGACTTCTCACGCTTATCAGTACACTGATGGGCCTGACTAAGAAGTGTGTGAAATTGTAACATCCCGACCCAACTCACCACTAAATCGGTGGTCGGACCGGCCGCCACATTACCTCAAGCATGCCTCCCCATATGCCAGAGGCTGCCGACTAATAGTGAGGGTCTAGGGATAGTTAGTGGGGAGACTATACCCTCATTTTAGTGTTCAAAAATAGACAATAGCAGAAAACAGTAACTCATAAATGAATAACAGCGGAAGACCAATAATACTCATTTTATAAAAGTTTCCAATGCCAATTTACACAGCAGATGCATGCATGACATGCTAATGATAAAAAATAGAAAACAATGAACAAAATAGAATGCTTTACATTACAATACTGAAATAAATAAATAATGACACAAAGCCCCAAGGGCTATCTCCTTGAGCATCCTGAGCCTCCGCCAGGTCCTCTGCTCCTAACTCCCAAGTAAATGCAAACAACATAGTCCTGCAACCAAATAGAATCTACTTGGGTACCTAGTTCAATGGCAGACCGAGTAGGGTGTGAGATATAAATCTCAGTAGGCCAAAACCACCAACGTCTATCCCAAATCCCGACATTTAATAAATAACTTATAACATGTGAAGGCATGCATAAATAGAGTAAGTAGTACAATGTAACTATAAACCCAAGTACCTACTTCAGCCCTCATCTGGTGTCTGAACCTGCACTATTCATTTGTCATGAACACTCAACAATCATTACATAATCATCTATCATTTATCAAATATTATAATCTTAATAAATTATGAAAGTCTTGAGATTCGGCCTACACCCGACATCTTCCGTATAAGTCACACACCACAGATGTCTCTAAGACCATCTAAGTAATCAAGTAAGGACCGTATCCAAGCTTGTGATTTGGCTTGGATAATGCATCATAAGTTATTCAATTTAATCTTACATATACTAAGTCTAAGCCCGTCCAATAAAATTGGTTCGACCAATTCATAAATAAGTCTGAACCCTTTCTCATAATCAATTCACAAATCATCATGTCACAACAGCCTTCATTAACCATTGACTCATATCATGCATGAACAATTGGACCCACAGTCCAATGTTAATTAATGGGTGTAGAACATCATGTCTAGCACCCTCATGAGTATTTGGAGCGTCAGTCCTTTTCTCACAAGCCATGGGTATTTGGAGCATCATTCCCTATCCCATAAAAGAATATTTGCTTGCAAGATGGGTTTAGAACGCCATGTCTAACACCCCGTGAGTATTTGGAGCATCAATCACTGTCTCACAACTCATCTATCAATCATACATATACACCAATCATTGGTGAAGAACGCCATTTCTAACACCCTATGAGTATTTGGAGCCTCAGTCCTTGTCTCACAACCCATTCATAAATCATACATATACATTTATCATTGGTGCAGAATACCATGTCTAACACCACAAAATCAATCTATTAATTAATTCAAAAATTAATTAACACAAATCGCTCTTCAGATAAGTCAACACTTAATTAACCATTCAACATATCATTAATTAATAATTAATTAACAATTAATTTTTCTTAGCAAGTCAACTAAATAATTAACTCAACATTTAATTATCCAACTTCTTTAACAAGTCTGAACCCGTCAACTCAACAATGGTTCGTCCTGGACTTTAACACTCTACAAGCACACCATAATCATCCCAAAACATGCTGAACAAAGCCAAGATATTTAGCGATCATCTCACACAACATATTATATTTTCAAACATCTCCATCCAAGACAACTTAAGGCATGGAAAACTAATACACATCAAAAGGTACTCCTGGCCAACAATCATAACAAACAATCAATTCACAATCTTAATTTAATGCATGCAAATTAATTAATTAAACAATTAATTAATTAAACCTTAAATCTTTAACCAATCATAAATTATTTAACCACTTACCATTTAGCATGTAATAATTAATCCAACCATTAATTATTACCAGTTTGCAAATTATATTCCAAACATGTCAAATATTCAATATTCCCAGTAATATGTAAAAGCCACAAACTCATTCCAACTCATGACTTGATAATTAATTCTACAATTAATTATCCTATTGCTCATTCTTCCCAATCCAAACATTTAACTATTTAATCATATCACTTTATCCAAATTATCCAAACATGCTTAACTCATCACAAGTTCAAGTCATCACTTATCTCATTTGGGAGGAATCATTTAATAACATCAAAAGTGTCATTCATCAATATAACATAAATAAGGAAACTCACATTACTAATTTATTTAATGAAAATATAATTCTTAAACAAAGTGTTAATGATTTGGGACCCTACCTCGGGGTTTTGACGAAAACCACAATGAATGAAGAACCCTTAAGAGAAACGAGTTCATTCTTCAAGAAACCACATTTGATCACTTCTCCTAGAGAATACAGCTTCTATTCACCAAGAGAAGCCTTCAGATTGCCTCCAAAATGATTGGGAGAGATTTTACAACCTTTAAGGAAGAGTAATCCTGAGTTATGACTGCTTAGGAGCTTTAACGAGGTAGTTAGAAGCAAAAATGACCAAGATCCACAATTTAAGGATCTCATTAAGTGCTCGCATAGTTTGCTCGCACGGTTATACAAACTGTGCACTAACCGTGCGCTAGATACTGTCTCGGCAACCACTCCTCGCACGGTTAGGCAGCACGGTTAGACAAACTGTGCGCTAACCTTGCGTTAGCCATTGCCTCAAAACCTCAACTACGCATGGTTTAGCCGCACGGTTAGACAAACTGTGGGCCGCCCGTGAGACTTCCCCTTTTTCCTCAAAACTTAAATCCAAGTTCTAAAAAGGACATATTTAGGTGTTCCAACACTTGGAATAAAATTCCAAAGTTCGGTTTAAAAATAATGACCCGTTGATAAACTGAAAAAGAAATTCAGAAACATTCATAATTTTAACCCGGTTCAAAACACGGGATCATACATTATACCCACCTTAAAAACTTCTCGTCCTCGAGAATCCATTGAGAACCACTACTAAAACAACCAACCTACCAAGGTCATTTAATTTTGTTAGAAGTGACATGTTGTGTTCCCAATGCCAAAAACACCTTTAACCATTTCTGAAACATGATGGATAATCCTTTTTAACTAGATCCAAATATTACCCTAAAGCTTAAACATCAAAATAGATCTTATATATTAGGTCATTAGAAATACCTTGTCAACGTAAAAGGTTGAACCTCGATCAAACAACCAAACAGGTTTCACATGCTTCCCTCAAAAGATGTCACAGACCCAAAAGACACTTTCAACCTTTATCTGACGATGTGCCTTTAAAACTATTACAAAACCATCCGAAAGTACAACGAAGTCCTTACCCATTATCTGGTAAAAATTCTAAGTCAAGCCATCACAAGGCTATTTTAAAAAAACAATTGTGCCCCAACACAAATAAGGAAGTATCCCAAGGAATCAACGCATCCCACGTACTACCCAGATAACAACTACCCATCAAGCCCAACAACATTTAAACTATAGCGTGGTGCAAGACCGACACTATCATAGTGTCTCCATGACGAGGTCAAGATAGGGGACATGCTCGTCGTGTCCAGAAGAGCGCACTAAGAGAAAACCAAAGTCATGAAGAAGATCAGTCAAACCATTACCGAACAACTCGGTTCTAAAAGATCGACATCACCTGCCAACACATTCATCATGAACAAAGTGGCAAATACCCACCTTAGGATTTCCCATGACGTCTCAAGAAAAGAGAAGACACTCACCAGCGTGCTATATTAACAACAAGATCGGCATGTCACAACACCCGAGTCTTTTGAAAACTATTCCATGCATTGAAATGGAACTGATTCTTTAACACTCAAGTCACTCTACATGGAGTTGACCCAAAACCATACTCAATAGTATAAAAAGACTTATTATGGAGTCATATTGCCTCATACGACCATTTTCTTGGACAATGATATAACCAGTCATCCACTACTAAGAAGGAAGGGTCAAACGACCAACAAAGCAGTCAACCATGACCGAGGCACGTCTAACCAACTGATAAAGAGCATTCCTCAATGCTCAGGCCCACAAAAAGGTCAAGAAACACATCACCACCTGTTCGAACAAGGGTTTCATTGGAAACTGGAATTCCTACCTGGAACAATGACACCCAACAACTTCAAAAGAGTCAGAAAATCCATAGCACTAGCAAGACATTTAAGTTCTGAGGGCGCTACCAACCTTAGGTTAGCCCCTTATGATGAAAAAAGTGTCAACCCTAAACCGGGTCACTTCAAACAAGTAACTAGGCTCAAAATACGAACATAAGGACATTTCTAATGAAAATAATGCCTACGGAAAGTACTCACGCTTCCATTCCAAGGAAACTCAAGAGAAGTCCGAACTACCCTTTACATGAGGGTTTTAAACAGTGGACACCACAAAATGTTCCATTTCCGAGCCTCTTATATTTAATCACTTTTAATCTTTAATCGTCAAAATATTTAATCAAAACATCAAGTACCATTTTCAAAACAACCCAAGGCAAAACAGGAAAGTTTCATAAAACTCCCTTTTTAAAACATTTACTTTAGTTGAAATCCCATCATTTTTAGGAAACTTATCAAAATAAATTCCTTTTAAGAAGATAAGGTGACCTACGAGGATCCCATTTTAACCAACCTGGGTTATTTAATAAGCAACCCAATAGAAAACATACATGTATTAAAATTTCAAACACCCAAATGGGTTATCTCATAAAAATACTGCCCAACTGACCTACTTGGGTCCAATTACATTTTAGAAACTAGCCTTTTGATTTCAGATCAAAATTAAACATCTTTCACATTTATAATCATTTCACACGACATCAAGTCATCACATTTAATATGAGTTGTCATTTCCCAATTCATGAAGCGCCCATAAAATCCATGGATTGAAAATTGGATCTCATTAATCGATACCATTGTCAATTCAGAAATTAACATGATCAACCTAATGGTCCAAATTATATGGGTGTCCACCTACCAATCGATAACATGCCCATACACCTTATCATTGGATTTTGGCTCCCATTTAACACAATCAAAATTTGTTTAAAATTTTATCTTTAGCACCCCTGTCACATATCAAAACTTCTCTAACATGTTATCATAATTGGTAACACAACAACATGCTATAATGTGGAATCATGTCACAACAACAAAACATGCTAAAAATTGAGGTAGTATGGCATATAATCACTCAAGCATGTTAAATATATCACCGAAACATGCTATCTAGAGAGTCATTCTAAAGCATATCAAACATGACATTGCACCCAAGGAACAAAATCCAAATTAGAAGGCATCCTACTAATGCAACTACATGGCATGTTATATGCATGACATGTGAATATCTAAGTGCCTAAGATGATGCATGTATGAAACTTCCTTGCCATATCAGGCCAAGAAAATCATTCTTTTCAAAATTCTCAAAATCAATAAAAAAAAAAATACACCAGTCACTCAAGGTGAAATCATATCAACTGTAACCTAAATAGTAAAAACATCAATTCCAATACCAGGAAACTTGGTTATTTCCCATACATGAGGTGATCAGTCCCAAGAATGACTATTAAACCAAGTACTGACACATTCCTAGTCTTCGGTCTACAAACCCCAAAACAGAAAGACAAAGGAAAAGAAAGAACCTAAACCTTTGATACCACTTTGTAACGTCCCGACCCGGCTCACCACTAAACCGGTGGCCGGACCAGTCGCCACATGACCTCAAGCGTGCCTCCCCGTATGCGAGTGGCTACCGCCTAGTAGTGAGGGTCTAAGGATAGTCAGTGGGGAGACTATAACCTCATTTTAGTGTTCAAAAATAGAAAATAGCGGAAAACAGTAACTCATAAATGACAAACAACAGAAGACAAATAATACTCATTTTATAAAAGTGGCCAACACCAATTTATACAGAAGATGAATGCATGACATGCTAATGATACAAAATAGAAAACAGTGAACAAAATAGCATGCATTACATTCCAATATAGAAATAAATAAATAATGACTCAAATCCCCAAGGGATATCTCCTCAAGCATCCCGAGACTCTACTCCCAACTCCCAAGTAACTGCAAACAACATAGTCCTGCAACCAAATAGAATCTACTCGGGTACCCAGTACAATGGTGGATCGAGTAGGGTGTGAGATATAAATATCAGTAGGCCAGAACCACTGGTGTCTACCCCAAATCCATAAATTTAATAAATAAATTATAACATGTGAAGGCATGCATAAATAGAGTAAGCAGTAAAATGTAACTATAAACCCAAGTACCTACTTCAGCCCTTAGCTGGTGTCTGAACCTGCACTATTAATTTGTCATGCACACTTAACAATCATTACATAATCAGCTATCATTTATCAAATATTCTAATCTTAATAAATTATGAAAGTCTTGAGATTCGGCCAACTCCCGACATCTCCCATATAAGTCACACACCACAGATGTATCTAAGACAATATAAGTAATCAAGTAAGGACCGTATCCAAGCTTGTGCTTTGGCTTGGATAAAGAATCATAAGTTATTAAATTTAATCATTCATATACTAAGTCTGAGCCCGTCCACTAAAAGTGGTTCTCCCAATTCATAAATAAGTCTGAACCCTTTCTCATAATCAATTCACAAATAATCATTTCACAACAGCCTTCATTAACCATTGACTCATTTCATGCACGAACAATTGGACCCATAGTACAATGTTAATTAATGGGTGTAGAACATAATGTCTAGCACCCTCATGAGTATTTAGAGAATTAGTTCTTGTCTCACAACCCATGGGTATTTGGAGCATCAGTCCCTGTCCCATAAAAGAATATTTTCTTGCAAGTTGGGTTTAGAACTCCATGTCTAACACCCCATGAGTATTTGGAGCATCAGTCCCTGTCTCATGACCCATCTATCAATCATACATATACATCAATCATTGGTGTAGAACAACATTTATAACACCCTATGAGTATTTGGATCCTCAGTCCTTATCTCACAACCCATTCATCAATAACACATATACATTTATCATTGGTGCAGAATACCATGTCTAACACCACAAAATAAATCTGTTAATTAATTCAACAATTAATTAACAACACAAATATCTCTTCAGATAATTCAACACTTAATTAAACATTCAATATATCATTAATTAATAATTAATTAACAATTTTTTTTTGTCAAGTCAACTGAATAATTAAATCAACATTTAATTATCCAACTTCATTAATAAGTCTAAACCCGTCCACTCAACAATGGTTTGTCCAGGACTTTAACAATATACAAGCACACCGTAATCATCCCAAAACATGCTGAACAAAGCCAAGATATTTAGAAATCATCTCACACAACATATCATATTTTCAAACAACTCCATCCAAGAAAAATTAAGGCACAGAAAACTAATACACATCAAAAGGTACTCCTGGCCAACAATCGTAACAAACAATCAATTCACAATCTTAATTTAATGAATTCATATTAATTAATTCAAAAATTAATTAATTAAACCTTAACTATTTAACCAATCATAAATTAGTTAACCACTTACCATTTAGCATGTAATAATTAATCTATCCATTAATTATTACTAGTTTCCAAATTATATTCCGAACATGTCAGATATTCAATATTCCCAATAATCTGTAAAATCCACAAACTCATTCCAACTCATGAATTGATAATAAATTCTACAATTAATTATCCTCTTACTCATTCTTCCCAATCAAAAAATTTAACTGTTTAATCATATCACTTTAACCAAATTATCCAAACATGCTTAACTCATCACAAGTTCAAGTCATCACTTATCTCTTGTGGGTGGAATCATTTAATAACATCAAAAGTGTCATTCATCGACATAACATAAAGAAGGAAACTCACATTAATAATTTATTTAATGAAACTATAATTATTAAACAAAGTGTTAAATATTTGGGACCCTACGTCGGGGTTTTTATAGAAACCAAAACGAACGAATAACCCTCAAGAGAAATGGGTTGATTCTTCAAGAACCCACATTAGATCACTTCTCCTCAAGAATCCAACTTCGATTCGCCAAGATAAGCCTTGAGATCACCTCTAAAACTCTTGGGAGAGGTTTTCCAACCTTCAAGGGATAGTAATACCGAGTTATGGCTACTTAGGAGTTTAACGAGTCAGTTAAAGGCAAAAATGACCGAGATCCACAATTTAAGGATCTCATTTAAGTGCCCGCACGGTTTAATCGCACGGTTAGACAAACCGTGCACTAACCATGAATTAGATACTGTCTAGAAAACCACTCCTCACATGGTTAGGCCACACGATTAGAAAAACCGTGTGCTAACCGTGCGTTAGCCACTGCCACGAAACCTCAACTATGCACGGTTTGGCCGCACGGTTAGACAAACCGTGCGCCGCCTGTGCGACTTCCCATTTTTCCTCAAAACTTAAATCCAAGTTCTTTAGGTGTTCCAACACTCTGAATAAAATTCTGGATTTCAGTTTAAAAAGAAAGACCCGTTGATAAACCGAAAAATAAATTCAGAAACATTCTTAATTTTAACCCGGTTCAAAACACGAGATCTTACAGAAGTTCTTGTGGTAAGATTCTTATGACTCATCCTTTCAGGAGCTGAAAGGGAGTTTGGATTAAGCATCAATACTAGTATTTCTAGATCTAGGAAAGATCTATACTGTACACTACAATGCATCAGGCATCGGGCTGAGAGTAGTGCTTATGAAGGGAGAAAGAGACATTGCGTACGGTCTCGAAAATTGAGGTCACATGAGAAGAAATACCCGATGCATGATCTCGATTTGGCTATAGTTGTTCATGCTTTATTCTATTGGAGACATTATCTATTGGGAGAGAATTTTTTGGTTTTCACTGACCATAAAAGTCTCAAGTATATATTTACTCAGCGTGATCTGAATCTAAGACAACGAAGGTGGGTTGAGTGTACCTTCCATCTTTTTATTTTGATCTTGCCTACACGCCTGGGAAAGGCAACACAATACCTGATGCATTGAGCAGAAGGACTCAGATACAGGCAGTTCAGGAGGCCAGTAGTGAGTGGTAGCTTATGGATCTATTCTCTGAGATGCATTTGGAGGTGCACGACAAATAGGGCAGACATTTCTTTCTTATGTAGTTGTTACATCTACTCTAATTGATCGAGTGCGAATGGGGAAACTATCAGATTATGAAAGCCTAGCTCTACGGGAGAGTGTGTTAGGAGAGAACCCTCTTCCTGGATGGACCGTAGGAGAGGATGAGATCTTGCGCTTTCATGGACGCGTATGGGGGTCAGAAGACATACGTGATGATCTGATGTGGGACTTTCATTACTTAGTTTGGGCAGTTCATCATGGTATCACCAAGATGTATCGAGATATATACTGTCAGTATTAGTGTCCAAGTATGAAGATAGATGTTGCTGGGTTTTTCATGAGGTGTTCTACCTATCAGCAGATGATGGCAGAGCATAAGCGACCAACAAGGATTTTGTAGCAGTTACCCATTCCTGAGTGGAAGTGGAATGATGTCGCGATATATTTCGTGATAGGTTTGCTGAAGTCACCTCAAGAGAATGATTCAGTTCAGGTTGTCATTAACAGACTCATGAAGGATTATCACTTCTTGCTGATCAAGATGATCTTCAGTGTTGATGAGATGGGAGCACTGTACATCCGAGAGATTGTACATTTAAATTGAGTTCTAAACTCCATTGTTTCATAAAAGTACGCATGTTTTACTTCTCGGGTCTGGCAGGGACGACAGAGGGCTTTGGGTATATATGTACTTCTGAGTATAAATTACCATCCCCAGAAAGATGGATAGTCCGAGCATATGATTCAAGTGATGGAGGAAATTCTTTGAGCATGTGTCCTATATTCTGGAGGTTCTTGGGAGGAGCACATACCAATTGTGGAGTTTTCTTACAATAATAGTTTTCAAGAAACTATTCAGATGGCACCTTATGAGGATTTGTACGGTAGGCCATGCCGATCACCCTTATGTTGGATGGATTCAGGAGAGACAACTATATTGGGACCTCGTCTTGTTCAGGAGACCACATAACATATAGTTTTGATTCGAAAGAGGATGGATACTGCACAGTCACTATAGAAGTCTTATGCTGATCGACGAAGACGACCTCTAGATTTTGAGGTCGAAGATCAGGTTTTCCTGTGTGTCACACCGAGGTTGGGACACAGGAGGATTAGGAGACAGGGTAAGCTTTCATAGAGATACGTTGGAACGTTTGAGGTTTTGGAGAGAGTCATACTAGTTTCCTCTCAGTTACAGTTACCTTAGAGATACATGTCTATTCATGACATCTTCCATGTTTATCATCTACGACATTACTTCTCAGACCGGTATCATATTTTTCAACTCAAGGAGGTTGATCTGGAGGTGGACGCATCGTTTGAGGAGCATCCTATCTGGATTGTTGATCGTAGTGTGAAGGTTCTCCATGTCTGGTCTGTTCCTCTGGTATGAGTGCTATGGAAGAAAGGGAGAGTACATGATGAGACTTGGGAGAGGGAGGCCAATGTACGATAGTAGTGGCCGAAGCTGTTCAAGGATTCTTCTTCTATGCCGCCTTTCTAGGGAAATTCGGGGACAAATTTCTTTAAGGGGGGAAGTCTGTAAGAACCCAGACCTTCCTTTTTGGTATGGGTTTTGTTTTTGGGTGTTTTTGAGAAAAAGAGGAGTTTTTGGAAATTTAAGGAGTACACGCTGTGTACTTTGGAGTACACACCATGTAATGGCCGAGTACAAGGCCATGTGGGGTGACCTAGAGACCGCCTAAAGAGGGTCCCGGTAAAGGCATTTACATGCTGTGTACTTTTAAAAGAAATGTAGTGTACCTTTCTTTTTAATTTTTTATATCGGACCGAGGTCACGTCTAATCGACAGAAACCTCTTCTTCTCGGCTCTTCTCATCCAGGAGTGATCGAGGCTGAGGATTCTTCTCTAAGACCCCTACCCACCACTCGTTCTTCGATTCAACCTCCATCTATTGAGTTGTAATTGCCACGATGAGTTCTTCCTTCTTCTAGAACCTCACCTCTTGATTTCTCCTATCTCATGAGATATCGTTGGTTGAACGTTTTGGATATTTTTGTAGATATACTATGTTCTAGGTCGATTAAAGGGTCTAGGATGGAGTATATCTATCTTAAAACACTGAGGTAAGTGGGTTTTCTTTTCCATAGTTATTCCTTGAATATTATGTGCAAAAGTACCCAATACCCTAGAATAGGGTATTGCGTGTTTAGGGATTTTAGCCCTGTTAATGCCTGCTATGCCTTGTGTGCCTGAGTAGAGGTTGTTTGATTGTGAATAGGGTTACTTTCCATGATATGGGTGTGTTTCCCATGTTTTTTTGATATTGACTGTTTGTTCTAGATTTTCCTGTTACACTGCTTGTTTTCCATGCCTAGTGTTGGTAGGATGGAGTGATTTTATCTGACTTGCTTGTGCCATGCTTTGTAGCTGTTTAGCCAAGTAGTGTATTGTGATTTACTTTAGCTACAAAATATCGTTTATGCATGATGGAATTATACAGGGCTGTGGGAACCTGGTGTAGTTAGACTATAGGGAAAATGGACATTGAGGGCTTTCCCAGAGTTTCTATTATACTTTCACGATGCGAGACCATAAGGGGGATGGATGTGAGTGCTCCCTCAGAGTGTTTGTAGTTCCATGTTGTGATATCACAAGGGTAATTGGACGTTGAGTGCTTCCCCAAAGTGTCTATAGTTTACCAACACGAGACCACAAGGGGAATTGACGGTGAGTGCTTCCTTAGAGAGTCTTTGCTAAAGCTGAACCAGAGGGGTTAGACTGTGATTACTTCCTAGAGGGTTGGTTGTGTTTGTTTGGTTGAACCAGAGGGGGTAGGGTATGAGTACTTCCCATAGGGTTAATTGTATTTGATTAGCTTCATACTTGATATATGAAAATGAATGAAATTGAAACTGTAGGATTGTTTACTTTTGAGTACTTCCTTGTTTACTGCTTCATTTTTCTTATTTCATGCCAAATATATTCTATTACTATTAGGCACATATCTTTGGGTGATTTCCTTATGGGATTCATCTCACACCCTATTTGGGTCATGATTTTGGGCCCAAAAAGATTATATTGCTGCAGCTATAGATAAGGGAAAGTGATCTTCTACGCCAGATACTTGATTGCTGTGGAGCTGGAGAGTATGGGACCAAGCTGAGGCTTGCGATGATACTAGATTTTATTTGTTTTTCTTCTATACTTTGGTTTAATACTGTATTCCAGCATTGTGACTTGTTTGGATGCTTTCCTAGACATATGTGACATGCATCATTTATATATATGTGCTTCAATTGTTTATTACTTCTAGTCTTCCGCTGTTTACTTATTGCATGTTATTAATGATTCCGCTACTGTTATCTGTTTATTTCCACTATGTTACTCTGGAAATGAGGGAATAGTTTCCCCAATATCACACCCAAGGCCCTCACTACTAGTCGGAAGCCTCTAGCATTTGGGGAAATGCGCTTGAGGCCATGTGACCAACCTGGTATAGGGCACCTCTGGGCGGCACCTGTAACCAGCACGTTACACATCACACAATGAATATAAAATGGTAAAGAGAATACATGAGAGTAAAAATTCCATATGTGAAGGTATCCCGAAAAAATGTTAGGTTTTAAACTTTACCGAAATTCCATTCAAAGGTATTCACACCATGAAAAATCTCACCACAACACAACCATACTTCCTCCCCTCAAAAAAATGTGGTGCCTAAATCCCACATCCTACACCTAAATCTATGACACATCCTCATGCCGCAACACAAACCTAACACCGTAACTCATCCCTTCATTACATGGAACACGATACTGCACAACTCCCATTTCTTCTAACTAACTCTCCACTATGT
Source organism: Viscum album (assembly GCA_963277665.1). Taxonomy (NCBI): domain Eukaryota; kingdom Viridiplantae; phylum Streptophyta; class Magnoliopsida; order Santalales; family Viscaceae; genus Viscum; species Viscum album. Next base: position 212,918,179 of record OY728123.1, read on the forward strand.
GACACCCATGGTCACTTCATGAAACATCCCTTCCAAATGAATTCTCATCTATAACTCCATCTCCATTCCCCCAATATTCTCCCAACACCTCCAACACCCAAACGACACAAAATAACAAGTTGAGAAGGTTTGGGTTGTTACAGGTTTGGTTTGGGTTTATAAAAGATCCAGGTTAGGATGTTACAAAAGTGAACCTAATCAACCTGATTATTATATTGTTATTTTTTTAGTTTTGTGTGTTATAATTTTTTTATTTAAAATGGGTATTATTTTTATAATTTTGATTTTTTCTTTATTATATTTGGTGTGTTACATTATGATTACTTCATACCATTGTGTTATTACATTTAATCCCTTATTTTTTCTTTGGTAGCTCGTATCCCTTTGATCAACTAATGTTATTTTTTTTCATAACACTTTATGATCATTCCCACCTAGATCATGTTCATGTTAGGATATGTATTTGTATTTTGTTATATTTTTTCTAAAATGTTTTTATTTCAAACATTTTGATATATATATTTCTTTAAAAATTAATAGGTTATATTTTAGTTCCTATCTTTTTTATAAATCATTAATATAATGTATTTTAATTAATTATTTATTTTATTTCTACACATCATTAATTTTATTAACTTAAGTGTAATATATAATTTATAATATTTTAATTTTACACTAATTATATGATTTTTATTATAGATATTATATATAACTAATAAAATAAAATAATTATGAATACATAATTTAAATAAAAAATAAAAAATTATAAAAAATGAGATAAATATTTTTTTTCATATGTTGAACTAAATATTAATAATTGAATATTAAAATGTTTAATATAAAGAAATATTATAAACAATTTTTTATATATAATAAAAAAAATGTAAACAAAAAAGAATAAAACAAATATTGTAGCTATAGAGAAATTCCAAGTTTGAAGTTTCATTGTAGAAAAAATGAGAAAATAACATAGATTATGATGTGGGTTAGTGATGATCAAAAATACCATTTTAATTATTTCACTCCATTCTAGTACTAGTTTGAGATTCACTTATTTGTTTAATTATTTTTAATTTAGTTTTTAGTTAATTATTCATTTAACCACTTAATTATCTATTATTAGCTTGGAAAATGAAAAGTTCTATTATAAATTAATTTTTTGGAGAGATCAAATCCCTGAAAACTTATTCCAATTTCAATTGAGAATGGAAAAAAATCATAAAGTGTAAATGAATCATTAGTTTTTAAAAATAAAAAAAACCTTTTTAACAAGTTCATAATTTTTTAAAAAATAATAATTTTATTCTTTGAATTATTGTAATAAAATACATATATTATTATAAATATTAAATTAATAAATATTATAAATAATAAAAATTTGGTAATTTTCTTGTTTTTCAGTTTTAAAAATTGATAACCCAAACCAACCTAAAATATTTTTGTTATCAACCAAAATAAATTTATATTAACCAAAACCAAATTAGTATCAATGTAATATTATTTATTAATTTGATTTTTGGTTTTTCGTTCGATTAATAATTTAATTTTACACTCTTATCCATTTCTTCCAAACTTTTAATAAATACATATATGATATGAAACAATGTATATTTACAAAAATTAAATCATTTAATATATGTACATGGAAGATGAACGCCACACATGCCCTTAAAAAATAAAAAGTATTTGAATACATGTTTAACCCATGAAAACTACAGTTTCAATAAATATTAAAATCAATAAAAAGATCTCAATTTCTTTAAGTTTATTTTGAAAATGAACAAGACTAAAAAAACTACCATTTCTATCATCATTAAATGTTTTTATTGGTTTATAATTGACATTAAATAAAATTGATTGGAAAATAATCAAATATTTTTTTTGTCATTCGAATTTATAACATTCATGAAAATTCAATGAACTAGATGAATTGTTATTATTACTTCATAAGTTATAATATAGAGTGATTTAAAATTAATTATGGTAAAGATAATTTTTAAGAGGGATATGAAAACAACTAATGAACATCTAACTCATATTGTATGACTTTTTTTAAATTGAAATCTCAATTCTAAAATATAGGGGTAAAATTGATTAAAAAATTATGTTATTATTGAGGGTGGTTAGTAGGATAGTTCACAAATAATAAAATAATTGGTCTAAATTAGTTTTGATAAATTTATGTTTGATTTTGATAAATAATTCATATTATTTAAGTTTAAAACTGATAAAAAATAAATCATTAAAAAATCAAATAACAAATCAAATAAGAAATCAAACTATGTTTAGATTTTTTACTATAAAACTTTAAATAAATAAAATTGAACATATAAATTAATGTTTAGATTAATGGAAAATTGATTTCAATATAATCACCAATTGTATATAGTTTAATCATAGTTAGTAATTTTATTTTATAATTTATACATGAAATGATAAATAGATATGTTTATCAATAAAGTATTTCCACTTAATTTATTATTATGTTTTGATTGTTTTTTTTGAATTTTAAAATAATAATTTATTTTATTTTTTTAAGTTTTTTTTCATCATAAGTGGGTGATTTATATATTTAAATGTATAAACCAAATTATAACACACACACACACACATATATATATATTGTGTTTTATAATAATTTATGTTATTTTTTATAGAATTTGTAAAATATTTATTAAATGATAAATATTTAAAATATAAAAAATATCTATATTTAATGAAAGTAAAAAATAAAAAATAAATAAAAAATTATTTTAACAATGGAAAATAAAATTAAAAATGATATTGATACGTAAAAAATAAATGATAAATTATTTTAATTAGATACATGTAAGATCCCAACCATTTTTTGGAGTCACCTAGAGCATGTTTTTAGGTACTTTTGAAACTTTTAAGTACCTTTAACTTGGAGTAGTGTTTTGGGGTGTGTTTGGGTGAAATTTAAAAAAAATAAAGGACAATGAGCTGTGCACGGTTTGCGCACGGTTTGAAAAACCATGCGACCAAACTGTCCCAAGCGTGCGAAATTGGACAGAGGAGCCTGCATGGTTGGCGCACGGTTTTCCAAACCGTGCGAACCATGCAGAAGTGGGCAGTAGAGTCTTCACAGTTGGTGCACGGTTTGCCTAACCGTGTGCCTTTGCCCAAGAAATTGTATGTGTGGTATTTTAATTCCAAAAATTCTTTTTAAAACCACCCAAACCCCCTAGGACTCCCAAATTTTGACTTTGGCTTGGGATTGATAGATTCTAGGTGTTTCCAAATCCTTCTGGAGGTATTCCAAGGCAATCCAAACACTGTTATTCAAGATTTAAAGCCCGGATTGAAGATCCGCTCTCCTCCCGGTAAGTGGATTTCATCCCGATGCTTCTTCCATTATTTCCTCCATTATTGTTAAATATTTTCATGGAAGGTTTCCACTGTGTCCATGTAACTAAACCTATGAGTTGAGATCTGGATCTAATATTTTAGATATAGATCTATATTTGAAATATCTTGATTCCTTTGATATGAATTTTGGTTTTAGGGATTTAGATCTGAAGCTTGATCAACGACATTGTGCCGCTCAGATTTTGGGGTTTTCTGTTGGGATAAATTCCATCAATAAAATAAGGTTGGTGGTCTAAATTGAACTCCCATAGTCATGATTTTTTACATGTGTATGAGTTTATGAAATTTCTATATTTCCCTTGATAGTGGAATTCCCTAATTTTGGAGTGATTAGGAATATGGAATTGAATTGAGTTGCCTTGGTGATCTAATTGATGATTGAATCACAGAACAAATGATGGGGGGTTTCCCAAATAGATCTCTTGGAGATTTGATATTGAAATTGAGATATTTAATTGAATGTGAAAAGTTAATTAATTGGGAGAATTAGTTATATGTCATGATGTTGATCAAAGATAATTAATTGTGAGAATTAATTATGAAAAGTTGAGATTTGAAATGGATAATTAATCGTGTAAAATTAATTATGTAATGTGAATGGTATTGATTGATTAATTAATTGATGAATTAATTAATGGGTTATATTCTTATTTAATTGTTTAATTAACTAATGGCCTTTGAAATGTTTAACTAATCATTGGATTAGTAAATGAATAATGTGGCAGGATTCTTGAGATTTAATGAATGAATAAATGGCTGAGATTTTTTGGTGCCAAACATGGCATCCTAGACCTATTAGAAGTTGGGACTTGGACATGGCATTCCTCCCCATTAGTTATCCAATCTTGAGATTTTTGAGTGTTAGTCATGATGACCTATACTCAAAGAGATTTATGGTTCTAGGCATGACTTCCTACACTGAGTGACTAATGATTATAATGAATGATGATTCAAAGAGATTTGTGGTGCTAGGCATGACGTCCTACACCGAGTGATTAATGATAATGAATGATGATTAAAATGGGGAACATGTTTCGAACTTGGACTAATGTGATGTTTAATGATTAAATGAAAATGTGATCACTATTTAAATTATGTATTGTATTTATTACTTTATTAATATGCATGCACTATCTTTTGACTGGACTCGTTTTAGACATTGTTGTTGGTGGACTACTGAGTTGTACTCACACCCTACTCGGGACGCCAGGTCGGCACCTGAGAAGACTTTTTTGTTGCAGGACAGGAAAGGGGAAATGCCCTAGGATAGGTTGTTGTTTGGGATTGGAGCATGGGAGAGGGAACCATACATGGTTCTGGACCCGTTTTGGAGTCATTGTGTCTTTACTTTGAGTTTCATTGTAGACACTTGGAAATTTCATTTTCATAGCATGTTTTACCTTTTAGTTGAGCATTGTATTTTTTGGTTTTGACTATCATATGTCATGGGATTTATTCTGGTTATTTATATATTCTTCCACACTTGTTTATTGTTATTTTCTTCTGCTGGTGTTTTATTCTTACAAAAGAGGGTATAGTCTCCCCAAGACTGACTTACCAAACCCTTGCTACTAGTCGTCAGCCTATGGAATATGAGGAGGAGCTCTTGATGGAATGTGGACAATCGTATCGGGGAACTATTCAGTGGTTCCTGGGCCGGGATGTCACAAAGTGGTATCAGAGATGTTGGGACCGAGTCTCATTCAAGAGACATCAGAGAAGATACAGTTGATTCGAAAACGTATGGATACGACTTAGAGTAGGAAGAAGTCATATGTTGATAGAAAAAAATGACCCCTAGAGTTTACATATGGTGATCGTTTTTTCCTTAGGTTGTCACATAGATTGGGTCACCACAGGATATAGAGGCAGGGAAAGATAGTGCCCAGGTTTGTGGGACCGTTTGAGGTGCTGGAGAGAATCGGTACGGTGGAATACCGATTAGCACTTCCATATAAATAAAACAATTTTCATGATGTTTTCCATGTATCAAAAATATGTTGGTATCACCCAGACCCTTCTCATGTGATTGATGTGGAGGATGTTGACATCGAGATAGATGCATCCTTCAAGGAGCATCTGGTACGTGTGTTGGGTCGCAACGAGAAAGTGTTATGGGGAAAGACTGTTCCATCGGTTCATGTGTTATGGAAACAAGGAAATGTTCAAGAGGAAACTTGGGAATAAGAAGAAGACATTAGGGCTTAATGGTCCAATCTTTTTGGCTCGAAATCTTAGAGAAGTTCAGCAGTGTATCTTGAGGATGAGCTGTTATAAGGTGGAGAGATTGTAAGATACCAACCTTTTCTAGAGTCATATCGAGCATGTTTTTAGGTAATTTTAAAACTTTTAAGTACCTTTAACTTGGAGTAGTGTCTTGGGGTGAGTTTGGGTGAAATTTTAAGGAAAAATAAAGGAAAGTGGGTTGTGCACGGTTTGCGCACGGTTTGAAAAACCGTGCGACCAAACCGTGCCAAGCGTGAAAAATTGGATAGTAGAGTCTGCACAGTTGGCACATGGTTTCCTTAACCATGTGATCAAACCATGCCAACCATGTAGAAGTGGGAAGTGGAGTCCACACAGTTGGTGCACAATTTACCTAACCATGCGCCTCTGTCTAGGAACCATGCGTGTGGGATTTTAATTATGAAAATTCTTTTTAAAACCACCTGAAACCCCCGGGACTCCCATATTTTGACCTTTTCTCAGGCTTGATAGATTCTAGGTGTTCCCAAATTATTATTAAGGGATTACAAGGTGATATGAACACCGTTATTCAATATTTAAATCCCGAATTGAAGATCCGCTCTCCTCCCGGTAAGTGGATTTCATCCTGATGCTTCTCATGTTCTTTCCTCCATCCTTATTAAATCATTTCATGTAATATTTACACCATTTCCATGGATCTAAAACTATGAATTGAGATTGGGATCTAGGATTTTAGATCTAGATCTATATTTTCAATATCTTTTTGCCTTTGATCTTAATTTTGGTTTTAGGGATTTAGATCTGAATCTTGATCGACAACATTGTGTCGCTTAGATTTTGGGGTTTTCCATTGGGATAACTTCCATAAATAAACTGAAGTATGTGGTCTAAATAGAACTCCAATAGTCATTATTTATGATATGTGTATGAGTTTATGAAATTGGTAGATTTCCCTTGATAATTGAATTCCCTAATTTTGGAGTGATTTGGAACATGGAATTGAATTGAGTTGCCTTGGCGGTCTAATTGATGATTGAATCATGGAACAAATGATGGGGGGTTTCCCAAATAGATCTCTTGGATATTTTATATTTCAATTGAGATATTTAATTTAATGTGAAAAGATAATTAATTGGGAGAATTAGTTATATGTTATGATGTTGATCAAAGATAATTAATTATGAGAATTAATTATAGAAAGTTGAGATTTGAAATGGATAATTAATTGTGTAGAATTAGTTATAGAATATGAATGGTATTGATTGATTAATTAATTGATGAATTAATTAATGGGTTATGTACTTAGTTAACTATTTAATTAATTAATTTCCTTTTAAAATTTTAACTAATAATTGGATTAGTAAATGAATAATGTGGTAGGACTCTTGAGATTTAATGAATGATTAAATGGATGAGATTTTGTGGTGCTAGGAATGACATCCTTGACTAATTAGAAGTTGAGACTTGGACATGACATTCCTCCCCAATTGTTATCAAATCTTGAGATTTTTGAGTGTTAGTCATAACTACCTACACTCAAAGAGATTTTTGGTACTTGGCATGACATCCTACACCGAGTGACTAATGATAATAATGAATGATGATTCAAAGAGATTTGTGGTGCTAAGCATGACGTCCTACACTGAGTGATTAATGATAATGAATGATGATTGAAATGGGAAACATGTTTTGAACTTGTCCTAATGTGATGTTTAAAGATTAAATGACAACATGATAACTATTTAAATCATGCATTGTATTTATTGCTTCATAAATATGCATGCACTATCTTTTGACTGGACTCGTTTTAGACACCATTGGTGGGGCCTACTGAGTTGTACTCACACCCTACTCGGGTCACCTGATCAGAACCCAAGAAGACTTTATTGTTGCAGGATAGGAAAGGGGAAAGTCCCTAGGATAGGTTACTGTTTGGGATTGGAGCATGGGAGAGGGAACCAAATGTGGTTCGGGACCTGTTTTGGAGTCGTTGTGCCTTTACTTTGGGTTTCATTATTGAAAATTGGAACTTTCATTGTCATAACATGTTTTAACTTTCATATGAGTATTTTATTTTATGTTTTTGACTGTCATATGTCATGGGATTTGTTCTGGTTATTTATATATGCTTCCGCTATCACGGCCTGTCCCACAGGGCTCGGACGTGACTATCACAAGTCCGCCTTCCATAGGCCAGGTATTGGTGACAAACACCTGAAGTATTTTACCAATTAGGGAAGGTATTTCCTTAGAGATCTGTACACACTCAAAAGGGAAATTGAAGTAAACAACCAACAAAAGTAAGGTATAACCAAGAGATTAAAGTACAACCACAAGTACAACTGTTAACTGAAAACAGTGGGCCATAATACAATCCCCAGAAACTGAAAATAAAGTAAAAAAATATCACATATGCCCTAGAGCTCAACCTAGAGGGTTATAGATGTAAGTCTAAAGTTAAAGAAGAGGATATCGACTGATCCCATCGCACCAAGCTCCACAATGTTCCAAACCTCCAAAGTCCACCTTAGAGTATCAATAGTATACACCAGACACACACGTGTGGGAGGAGCCCATGAAGGGGTGAGTATAAAAACTCAGTAGGGGACCCCAAGACCCCTGAAGGTCTCTCATTAATCCACAAAGGAAAAAATCAAAAGAAATACCACAAAGGTAATATCACAAGCATGATCTAAATCATGAATCACAAAGCAAAAGAGACAGCTCACTCTAACAGTATAACTTCAAGGTTACAGGGATAGGGATAAATATTTGTAAATCCAGATCATCCTATCCGTAGTAACTCTACTACTGACCCATATAGGTCACTGTATGCGGACTCGTATTGGTCTCTAGATTCTGACCTGTAATTTTCACTAGTGCTGACCCGTATTGGTCACTAGTGCTGACTCGTATTGGTCGCTAGTGCTGACTCGTATTAGTTTCTGGTATAGAGGTAGGGATGATTATTCATACAGCTAGATCATCCCACTATGGAGTTTCTCATGCTGACCTATATTGGTCACTCTTCTTCTTCATGTCACAGCTAGCCACTGGATTCCCACATGAAGCACACCTGATCTCTGGAAGATTTTGCTCCTCAATCCATCAGTCATATTTTAACCAGTATGAAGTCCCGTAAAAAGCATACCCAAGGGACCACCCTGTTATAGGGGTCCCAACGTGATAGACGACGCGTCGATCAGACGCTCGGTCTGTGAGATATGGACACTTTTTAAAAAAGGGACCGGTTGGATTCAAGTCCGATCCAACCCAGATCTCACATCGAACTTCGTCAAAACTCACTTAGAGTATCTCCAATAGACCGCGGTCCTTATTCCATAGACGACACATCGATCAGACGCCTGATCTGTTAGTTACACCCATTTCCGTGAAACGAGTGTGATCACACCTCGGTCCGGCCCGACTCGGTTGGGCCTTCCAGAATATGCCAAAGGGACCACTTCCCAAAAAGGGTCCAAACTCCATTAACAACATGTCAAATGGACACTTGGTTCGTCAGTTATGGGCGTTTCTTTATTCAGGGGCCGGTTGGGTCTGGGCCTGGTCAGGCTGGCCCAACGCAACGGGTCCCAGGGTCTACCTGACCTTGCTCGGGTCTGACCCCTTAAGGGTCGGCCCGGTTCACTGGTTCCGGCCTGTTGGGGTCCTCCCAGCTGGTTCGCGGGCCCGGGCCGCGGTTGGCCAAGCTTGCTGGGTGGGGATCGTCCCACCCGCACTGGCCCGCTGGGCCGCGAGTCTGGCCCCACGGACACATGGCCGTTTCATCTAGCCGCTGGGGCGCTGCCCCACCGCGTGCAACCATCATCCAGGGTGCCGACCGGTCTCCAGCCGACGTGGCGTGGGGCCGCACCGCCCCCTCCTACCATGGCCCACTGGCCGCATTTGCTTCCGGCACCAGCGCCACTCTTCTCTCATGCGTCCATCTTGGGTCGGCCCCCTCTAGCCACCGATAGCGCACTGCCTTCCCACCGCCCACAGCCAGTTACCGTGGGCCTCCTATGGCCACCTCCGGCATGACGCACTGATGGTTCTTTCCGTGGGCCACCAGACATGCTCTGATGGTCCGTTCTTGGTGTCGTCTGCGCCTACAAGCCTCTCGGGTCACCACCGCCACTGCGTGACCCCTATCTCTGCCTTGTCATCACATTACCCGGCTGTGTATGGGAAACACAATAACAACAAGATCAGCGGAGGGTCTGAGCCTTGTTCGGATTAGCCCACACCCTCCTTGTTAGCATTTTAACAAGGGGTGTTAGCAACAAGCAGATAATTTAGAAATAAATCCCGACTTGTAACCCCTCATCAACCTCCCGTGTTTAAAGAACGATCTGAAGATCAAACCATTGGTCGGTTGATCCGAATTCTTCATATAAATCAAGAACATGGAAGAAGGAATTTTATAATATAAAAAACAAAACACCCTACCTAGATGAGACGTCCACTGATGATGATCAATATAACCTCCTTATTCATTGTCGTCAGTTCGTGATTCGGTGGTGCTCGTCATCGCTCACTAAATCTGGTCTCGTCGTCTAGGTGGATGTTGTCGTAGGACTTCGCCAGAGTTTCCTCACTTGAATAAGTTGTGCCAAAACCCCACCCTAGATCCATTTAAATATAATGGGGAAAGTCGAGTAATTCATTAAGGAATTAATGAGGTTTATTAAATGAATTAATGAACCTCTTTTAATTCACAACGACGGAGTTACACAATTGATGAGTCAAGCCATTAAATGGATTGACAAGTCCCCGGTCCCTCCACTGCTGCTCATCCATTGGAGAAAATAAAAATAAAATAACAATTTCATGTTATTTTACTTTTCTTTAAAAAGTAAAAAAACTAAATTTTTCTCTCTACCTACTACGGTCAAAGTGAAGCCTCCCTTAATCGAATCCAGGCACTGTAGATTCAACGGTTTCCTCAGATTTTTAATCCGACTATCAGTTCAAAAGATATAAAACATTGCCCACACGTTTACTGAATATACCTTAAAAAAATTTCAAAAATCCATCCTGGGAACACCGGGCCTCGGAATCATGGGCCGTCAATTTTCGCAGACTTGTAATAATCCCAAATAATTAAAAAAAATTACATGGAATTTTTCGAGTCTTTACATTCTCTCCACCTTTGGGATTTACATCCCTGAAATCCAAACAAGGATATAAAAACAAACAGGGGTACTGGGAACACATATGAGCCTCTCGCTCCCATGTGATCTCCTAGAGATTTCCGTGCTACCACATAATGCACACCAGAGGTATCGACTTCCCATGGAGGATCTTCTCGTGTCGATTTTCTATCTCCACTGGGTACTCTGAAAAATTCACCCCATCATCAATCTCCATCTCACCATGGTCGATGACTTGAGATGAGTCATGCATGTATCTCCTCAACTGGGATATGTGGAATATGTCGTGCACCCTCTCCAACTACGGTGGAAGTGCCAAGCGGTACGCCACGTTTCCAATCCTCCGAAGTATCAGGAATGGTCCGATAAACCTCGGTGAGAGTTTGTCACCTCGTCTAAATCTCTATAGTCCCCGTAGAGGGGAGAATCGCAAGAATACATGGTCCCCCTCTTGGAAATCTAGTGGTATCCTTCGCCAACCAACATAGGACTTATGTCAGCTTTGTGCAGTCTTCATCCACTCTCGGATGACCTGCACCTTCTTAGTGGTAGGCTGTACTATCTTTGGGACCACGAGTACTGGCTTTCCTGGAACCGTCCAACACAAGGGTGATCTGCATGGTCATCAATACAATGCCTCAAAATGGGACATAACAATGGTGGAGTGATAGTTTTTGTTTTATGCAAACTCCACCAAGGGTAGGTGGTCCTCTCAACTATGACCAAAATCTAGAACACATGCACGAAGCATGTCCTCCATGGTCTGGATGCTCCACTCAGTTTGACCATCTGTCTGCAGGTGAAAAGCTGTGCTTAAGCGAAGATGAGTCCCGAAAGACTTCTGCAATCCTTTACACAACTGGGATATGAATCGTGAGTCACGTTCTGATACTATCATCAAAGGAACCCCATGAAGTCGCACAATCTCCTAAACATAGAGACATCCCAAGCTCTCTACCGAACCCATATCTTGAATAGAAAGGAAGTGGGCCGACTTGGTGAGTCGGTCAATGATCACCCAGATGGTATTGTGCCCTCTGGACATACATGGTAACCCCATCATGAAGTCCATCAATATCCCTTCCCACTTCCACTCTGGTATCTTGAGGGGTTGGGTCAAGCCTGCTGGTACCTAGTGCTCGACCTTCACTTATTGGAAAGTGAGGCATCTAGAAACAAACTCCACCACAACTTTCCTCATCCATAGCCACCAGTACTGACGCCGGAGGTCCTGATACATCTTCATCATGCCTGGATGTACTGCCAAGGGGGGTTTATAGAACTCCCTTATCACCTCCTCTCGTAGAGACACTGGTATAACTGTACGTACTCTAAAAAGGATAGCATACTCCCCACCTTCAGAATATCTATAAGGTGCATGTCATGAGGATATCTGACCACGTGTAGTTTCGCAGCTACTGTCTCCAAGTTGCGCCTCCCTGACTCACTTAAGGAGTGGAGGGGAAACTACCATCGGCTGGAAGTAGATTGTCTCATCTCTATCCACGTAAGATATATAAAGTGAGGCTAACTGCTCTGAAGCATCGTTCAGTAGCTACGAACATGATCTACAGCTAAGTGCATCTTCCACTACATTCCCCTTCCCAGTAGTATAGACTATCTCAAAGTCATAATATTAGAGGAAATGTAGCCAACATCGCTGTCTCAGATTCATATCTTTTTGTGTGAAGATATATCTAAGACTCTTTAGGTTTGAGTAAACAATGAACTGCTCACCCATCAAGTAATGTCACCACATCTTCAATTCGAAGACTACTACTTCCAAATCCAAGTCAAGAGTCTCATAATTATAATCATGAGGCCTCAGATATTGTGATAAATAAGCAATCACTACATCATCCTGCATCATGATGCAACCAAGTCTAGTCCCTAATGCATCACAGTAAACCACGCAGTCAATTCCCTACTTCGAAAACCTCAAGATGGGAGCGTTGGTCAAGCTATGCCTCACCTATTGAAAGATCTGATAGAATGTATCTTACCATAGGAAGGTTTTATCCTTCTTCTTAAAGTTAGTCATAGGTGCTGCTACTCTGGAGAAATCAAGTACGAACCTTTGATAGTATCCTACTAATCCAAGGAAGCTCCGCACCTCAGTAACACTCCTGGGTGGCTCCCAAGAAAGTACTACCTTGATCTTCACTGGATCCAATAAAACTCCAGCCTCTGAGATGACGTGTCCCAAGAAGTGGACCTTCCATATCCATAACTCACACTTCGAGAGATTCCCATATAACTGGTTCTCCCGGAGTGTGTCCAAAAATATCCTCAAGTGTACATAGTGCACTGCCTCGGATGTTGAGTACACCAAGATGTCGTCGATCAAGACCACCAAGAAGTGATCGAGGTATGGTTGTAAGATACTATTCATGATCCCCATGAATACTACTGGAGCATTGTTCACGCAAAAGGAATCAACAATAATTCATAATTGCCATACCGACATCTAAAGGCTATCTTCAGTACGTCCTCATCCCGTACACTGAGCTGATGATAGCCTGATATGAGGTCTATCTTCGAGAACTACTTATCTCCTTTCAACTGATCAAACAGATCATTAATCCTCAGTAGAAGATACCTGTTCTTCATGGTCACCTGGTTTAGGCACCGGAAGTCTATGCATATCCTCAAAATTCTATCTTCCTTCTTGGAAAATAACACCAGGGATGCCCATGAAGAAAAACCGGGACTTATGAATCCTTTCCTCTGAAAGTCCTCCAACTGTACCCTTAGCTCCCAGAGCTCTGTAGGGTCCACCCAATATGTTGGTGTCGATATCAGTTCTGTTCCTGGGTACAGGTCAATGCAGAAGTCTACCTCTCTATGAGGAGGTAGTCCCATGAAATATTCTGGAAATACATCCTCATACTCATCCACCACTACTAGGAACTATGGAATCGCCTTGTCCACCATGTCGAAGGTCATGTAAGCCAGTTGATATGTAATCAGATGCACCCTCCCAAGCACAAGTCCATCTCGTGTTGCTCTGTTTTCCTTCTCACCAACAAAGGAAAACTGGCCTCCATCTCTGAGCGTACATTTCACTGTACATCTCAAGCAGTCAATCTATGCATGAAATTCTGATAGCTAGTCCATGCCTAGAATAATGTCGTAGGGATTCAACACCAATACTAGAAGATCCCATATGAAACTCTCTCCTCCGAGAGTTAGATTACACTGTCAACACCGGTGTGTGATCGCTGAATCTCCTCCCGTAGGAGTATCCAAATGGAAAGGTCAAGCTAAAAGCTCAGTCAGAATCTCAGAGTCCCGAACTAAGTCCATGGAAATGAAAAAATGGCTAGCACCTATGTCGATAAGCACTACTGCTAAATTAGGGAATATACAGATCGTACCTTGTATCATCTCAGGGACGTCAGGATTGTGAGCCTCTACTACCTGTAGCGGGGCTTGTCCCTATCCACCCACTCCCTGAGCTCGTGGTGGACCGCCTGTGGGTGGTGGTGGTAGTTCCTGGTAGCCCCGACCACCTCCCACTATACATCATGCTCCCCTGCCTCATCTACCACTTGGATGAATCTCATGCTCCTGCCGCTGCCACTACCTCGATGGCCCCTCCACCGTCTACCGATCATCCGTGCAGGGAGTCGGATAGTCACATTCTCTGTGACCCTATCCCTCGTAGAAAAAATATATTATGCCTCACTGGTGTCTCCCTCGGCCTATCGAGCCTCACACCTCTGACCCAATTTCCAAGGGTTTCCCTCTAGAAGGTCTAGCCCACTTGGGTTTCTGCATCATCTGTCTACTGCCAGCTACAGATGACTCTGCTACTTGTCGTCCTGTAGGGGATCTCACTATCGGTGCTTGTTCGACAAGGAATATCTCCATCAGAAAAGCTCGATCTATCACCCCAACCCATTTTGGGATGCTGAGAGAAACTGTCGCAGCTTTGATCTCTTGTCGGAGCCCCTGATCAAAGGTCCATGCACTAAAGTAAGAGTCTCGTACCATGTTGGTGGAGTATTGAGAGAGGTCAGTAAATATTGCCAAGTACTGAGCCACAGTCTGGATGCCCTGCTGTAGATGCAGAAGCTCCTGAATACTCACATAACATAGTGTCACTGGCACAAACTCTACCCTAAAAGGCTCTCAAAGTCCATCCAGGTGTGGGTCATCCCCTTATTCACCTGGAGTGTCGAGCTCCACCATGTTCCTTCCGATCCCTAAAGAAGGCTATCAACTAAGATCTCCATATGGTCGGCAGGTGTCTCTACTAAGAGAAAGACCTATGAAACTCCCTAAAGCTAGTCCCCTACTGCCTGGGGGTCCATATCGCCTTGAAACCTCAGAGGACTTTGTCTCTTGAACTCATACAACATGATCAGCTGGCGTGCATGATCCACTAGTAGCATCTGCTGCTCAGTGGGTGGTGGTGCTACTGGTACACCACCCAAATGTGACATCACCGTGAGTGGTCCCTAAACCGACACCTCATCACTCGGTGTTCCACTATCATGATATCTAATAGGAATCCTGACTAGATATCTTCATGGAGGCATCTTGTAAGAAACAGATGTTCCATAGTCAATAAGTTATACCTGGTGAGATGACTCAAGAAAGATCAAGAAAACTTTTCAAAACACCAAAAACCGGTGTTTTCATGTACCGAGTAAGAATATATAATTCAAGGTCTGGTGTATGGATACTTCATCCGTCACACAAACACTAGAATCCCTATACTGAAAACTGAACTCAAGACACTTTACCCCATTGCCTTATTAAAAGTAGAATCATAGTTCTTCCGGTAGAATCGACTGCCCTTTGATACCACTTTGTCACGACCTGTCCCATGAGGCTAAGACGTGACTACCCCAAGCTTACCTTCAATAGGCCAGTGGTTGGTGACTAGCACCTGAAGGCTTTTCCCGAACAGGGAAGGCATTGCCTTAGAGATCTGTACACACTCAAAAAGGTAAACTGAAGTAAACAACCAAAAAAAGTAAGGTATAACCATGAGAATAAAGTACAACCAAACGTACTATTATAAACTGAAAACAGTGGGCCAGAATACAAACCCTAGAAACTAAAAAGAAATTAAATAGATTCTGAATCTTCCCTAAAGCATTACTTGGAGGGTAGTAGCTATAAATCTGAATTTGAAGAAGATGATATCAAATGCTCCCGTCACACCAAGCTCCACCAAGTCTCGAACCTCCAAATTCTGCCTTGGAGCATCAATAGTCTGCACCAGAGACACACGTGCAGGAAGAGCCTATAAACGGGTGAGTATGACAAATCAGTAGGGGACCCCGAGACCCTAAAAGGTCTCTCAGTAATCTAGAAAGGAAAAAATCACAATAAATTCCACAAAGGTAATATCACAATCATGATCTAAATCATGAATCACAAAGAAAAAGAGACAGCTCACTCTAACGGTATAACTTTAAGGTTACTAAGATAGGGATGACTAGTCGTAAATCCAGATTATTCTATCCATAGTAACTCTAATTATGACCCATATAGGTCACTGTATGCTAACCCGTATTGGTCACTAGATGCTGACTTGTATTGGTCGCTGGTGATGACCTGTATTGGTCGTTGGTGCTAACCCGTACTGGTTGCTAATGATGATCCGTATTGGTCGCTGGTGTTGACCAGTATTGGTCGCTGGTACATAGGTAGGGATGATTAGTCATACAGCTAGATCATCCCACTCTGGAGTTTCTGATGCTGACCCTTATTGGTCGCTCTTCTTCTTCATGTCACAGCCAACCACTCGATTCCCGCATGAAGCATCCTGATCTCTACAAGATTCTGATCCTCAAGCCATTGGTCATATTTCAACTCATACTAAGTCTAAAAAAAAGCATACCCAAGGGAATTAATCGTCATATGGGTCCCAACGTGACAGACGATGCGTCGATCAGACGCCTGGTCTATGAGATATGGGGACTTTTGTAAAAAGGGCATCATTGGATTCAAGTCTGATCTAACCGAAGTCGCACGTATAACTTTTTCAAAACTCACTTAGAGTATCTCTAATGGACCACCTTGTCACAAGGGTCCTTATTCCACAGACGGCGCATCAATCAGATGCCCGATTTGTTAGTTACACCACTTTCTGTGAAACGGGGGTGATCGAACCTCGGTCGGGCCTCCCAGAATATGCCAAAGGGACCACTTCCCCAAAATGGGTCCCAACACAACTAACGACGTGTCAAACGGACACTCGGTTCATCAGTTACTAGGGTTTCTTTATTTGGGGGCCGGTTGGGTCTCAACCCGGTCCGACTCGGTCAGGTCGGCCCGACGCAACGGGTCCCAGGGTCTACCTGACCCCGGCCGGGTCCAGCCTGTTAAGGGTCAGCCCAATTCACTTGGTCTAGCCCATCGGGGTTGGCTCAGCTGGTTCGTAGGCCTGAGACGCGGGTTCGGCCCGGTCCACTTGAAGGCGGAACGTGTCTCCAGAGGGCCCCGCAGACACGGGGTCATTTTATCCGGCCAGTGGGGTGCTACCCCACCACATGAAATGGTCGGACAGGGGGCTGACCAGTCTACAACCGATGTGGCATGATGTGGGGCCGCGCCGCCCCCTCATGCTGTGGCTGTTGCCACCGGCGACGCCTGTGGGCATCACCCTTCTCCTGCGTGGCCGGCTCGGGCCGGCCGCCTCTGGCCACCGCGATGCACGACGTTGCTCCGCCTTCCCACCACCCATGACCGGTTACTGCGGGCCACTGCCAGCTACTGTCGACATGGCGCTCTGATGGTTCTTTCCTCGGGCCACCGGACGTGCTCCGGTGGTCCGTTGTTGGTGCCGTTTGTGCCTATGAGCCTCTGGAGTCACCGTTGCCACTTCCTAACCCCTATCTGTACCTTTTCGTCACATTGACTGACTGTGTAAGGGAAACACAAGAACAACAAGATCAGTAGAGGGTTAGAGCCTTGTTCGGATTGGCCCGAGCCCTCCGTGTTAGCGTTTTAACAAGGGGTGTTAGCAACAAACAGATAATTTAGAAATAACTCTCGACTTGTAACCCCAAATCAACCTCCTGTGTTTAAAGAATGATCCACGGATCAACCCATTGGTCGGTTGATCCACATTTTTTGTATAAATCTTGAACAGGGAAGGGATAATTTTATAATATCAAAAACAAAAACCCCTACATGGATGAGACGTGCGCTGACGACGATTGATGGAACCTCCTTCGTCATTGTCATCGGTTCGTGATTCAGTGGCGCTCGTCACTGATCGCTGAATCCAGTCTCATCCTCCAGGTGGATGTTGCCATAGGACTTCGCCAGAGTTTCCTCACTTGAAGAATCCATGCCAAAACCTCACCCCAAGCTCCATTTAAATAGGAGGGGGAAATGTGAATAACACATTGAGGAATTAATGAGGTTCATTAAATGAATTAATGAACCTATTTTAATTCACAATAGTGGAGTTACACAGTTGACGAGTCAAGCCCTTTAATGGATTGACAAGTCACTGGTCCCGCCACCTCCTCTCATCCGTTGGAGGAAAATAAAATAAAATAACAATTATATGTTATTTTACTTATCTCTAAAAAGTCCAAAAACTAACTTTTTCTCTCAACCTACTACGGTCGAAGTGAAGCCTCCCGTAAGTGAATCCTAGTGCTGCAGACTCAATAGTGTCCTCAGATTTTTAATCCGAGCACAAGTTCAAAAGATAGAAAATGGCTCCCGCGTGTTTACTGAACGTACCTTAAAAAAGTTCAAAAATTCATTCTGGGCACATCGGGCCTCAGAATCATGCTCCATCAATTTTAACAGACTTGTAATAATCCCAAATAATTATGAAAATTACACGGAATTTTCTAGGTCTTTACATCCGCACTTGGTTGTTATTATTTGCTTCTTCTGGTGTTTTATTCTGACAAATGAGGGTATAGTCTCCCCAAGACTGACTTACCATACCCTCACTACTAGTCGGAACCTTCTAGCGTATGGGGAGGCACACTTGAGGGAATGTGGCCAACCGGCTTGGGGCACCGTTCAGTGGCTCCCAGGTCGGGACGTCACACTACATAAAATTGATTTTTAATATAAATTAAAAAAATATTCCTTCAACCATAGATATTGATACATAAACATGTTAAAAAATATAGAAAAAGAAAAATAATTAAAATAATAATAATAATTTAAAAAACATAAAGAAGAATTTATTCTATTACTTTCATTTTATAATAAATTTTAAATAATAATTATCTAATTCCATTTTATTCCATCATAAAAATTTAATTCAATATAATATTTAATTTTATTTAATTTATTATCATTTCATTTTATTATGTTTTATTAATGATAATTACATTTAATTATATAAAAAATTTCAAAGACATCATAAATGTTCAAGATATACCTCATTTTGAATCTTCAATGATCAAAGATTATGTATTTTTCATTGATTTGATAGGCTAGAAGGATGATTGTTTTAGTTACCATAAATTAATCCATCCCATTACCTTTAAAATTGGGTTAGTTATCTATTATTTCCTTAAATTCATCTCAGCTAGTGTCAAATTATGTCGATAAAATCACTAAGTTAAATATATATCTATAAAAATTGATTTAAATTATGTATTTAATGCATCAAAAGAACTTGTGATATATTTGGTCCTCATACACAACTTTCTTATGAGGGAGGAGGATCCAAGGTCAAGGGGATGGTGTTACTAATTTAGTGTAGTGGTGGAATAATCACACTCAGTTAGTTCTAACACCTTCATGCCTAGAAAACACACAACCCCATTTGATTTGACCAATATGAAAAAATAAAATTAATGTTATGGATTTTTTATACATTTCTATTATGGAAAGTGGGCATGAATATATTTTTATATTATTTTGTTTACTAGAATGTGATTAGTTATTGGTTATTTTTTAATTTATTTCACATCATTTAAAATTAATTGAATATTATTAACTAGTTTGTGTATCTTTGTAGTTTTTTATATAGGAGGATTTCGTATGATGATCATACATTTCCATATCATTTCTAGAAGGAATCTTGGATTAAGGGGGAGCTTTTACTATTTTTATTATTTTAATATTTATTTAACAGTTGGTTTATTGCTTTATTATGAATGAGTTTAGTATGAGTTATTGTTTTAAACCATTTTTATTTCATCTGAGCATGCTATGTTTATAGTGTTTTTTTCAAAACCCCCTCCAACCAAAGACATCGCACCTAGGCTAACAATGAATGAAGGGAGATAATAAACCTTGATTTCCACCTTCAATAGGCCCTGAGTTTGTGACTAGAATAGAGGGAATATAAAAATTATCAAATGGGAGGAATTACCCTCTTAAGTACCATGAAGGAAGTTTTAAAGAACCAACAATCCAACTCCAAATAATAAGTGAAATGTATAACATTTTCCAATCCCAAATGAAACTAAATGAACAAATGAAATACATACAACATAATGAAAATCCGAACACATATCCTCCACTCCAGCTACTCAAAAAATTCTACCAACTTTTTTGATCTATCCTACAAACACTAGAAAATTGTGGTGGGGTGAGGACTTGAGAGTAATCAATGGGATCTTCCCTCAAAATAGATCAACATCTTTGTGCAATAAATATGAAAGAATAATAAAGAGTGAAATATAAAAGTAAGAAAAATAGTAGAAACATTCACATAATCCAACAAGAATAATAATAACACATAACCATAATCCAACAAGAAAGACCTAAAAAATAAATGCCTTCATCAATACCCCACGACCACCAAACTGTTTAGTCCCATCATCAATGATGAAACTTCCATCACTACTACTAATATCATCGAAGTATCACCATCACCACAACCACTATCAAAACTGTCAAGATCATTTACCATTTTACCAACATAATTAAATTCATTATGGCATTCATTAATTCATGGCCATGACTAACAATACATACTCAACAAGCCCCTTAAATCACACACTATACGACCTATAATCCATACACATCATTCTTCCTTTAAATTTCCAACTTTAAGTGATTAACCATTTTAAGGGTATTTTCATAGAATCCATCACTTCAAATCATAACTTAACAATATTAATGACACACCAATCATGATAGTCTATATACCACATATTAATAAATTACTATATTCAATTGAATAATTCATTTAGGAGGGAAGCATGGGTTTCAATGGAAGAAATAATAGAAAACCAAAACAATAGGAATCAAGTACGGAATTAAATACATAAAAAAGTATAAAAAACCCTCTATATATTTAATTCCATTTGAATATACAATTCCATAAGAATTTATTATTATTGTTAACAAAGCATGTATTAAGTTTTCCCATTAACCACATTAACCCATAAACTAGTCTCATCAACAATCAAGGGAAAATAAATCAATATTCAACACACCAAGCCTAAATAATACATTTCAACATTTTTAATCTAGAATTAATATTTCAACCAACCCATTTATCAACACCACGTTTACGGAATTATCCATTTATGAAGGTGAAAAAGTTAATAGGTTAAAAAAATTACAAGGAAATCACAACAACAACACATAGATCAATAATAATCAACCCATGGAAATATCATGAAAATCATAAACCATATGAAATAAACCATTCCATTTTTCCATAATTCATTTTATCTGTTACCATATTTATTTATTTTTCATTCTCTATTCAAGGTGGGTTTTTATACATTATCCCCTTTCCCACAAACCAAAACACTAAGAAATCATAGTATTATATGTGGGAGAAGCACAATAAAAAAATCAAGAATATGAATTATAGAAGGCATGAGATAAGTATCGAGATCACTTATCTCAACCAGTTCTTCAAAGATAACTACCACTTACAATAGAAGAATCAAGGAGTCAAAATTTACCAAGATAGAAGGGAAACCTAATCGAATCTATCCATAACATAGAACTTGGATTAAAGGAACTCAATCTCCACAACCAAAGAAATTACTACCCTCAAAAGATATGATCAAGGGGTGATATGGGGGCCTAGGGTTAGCCAAAGTTTGTGTGTAAATCCAGAAATTCGAACCAAGGAAGGGAAAAACCTCAATTTATAGAGAAATCTTATTGAACTCCACCATGGTGTGGTGAAATCGTAACACACCATAACACCCTTGGGAAAAGGAAGGTTCAAAACCCATTTTCCCAGATCCCCAAATCTCAAGAATTAAAGAAAACACATTAAATCTAATTTGACCATCAACACAGCCTTATCCACGATGTGATCTAAAGTGTTTTGGACCCTACGATGCCCGCAATGACAAGACACTATGGTGTAGCACTGACTGTTTAGTTGTTTTATCCTCACCATGAATAGGAACATGATGTGGTGATCTAAAGCTCCTCACATTACATATGTGAGATCTCTGGGTTCTTTTCCTAGAACCACACCCACCCTAGGCATTTTCATATAGACCGTTTACACAGATATCTCTCTCAACTAACATACCTTAGAAAATTGTTGGGAAATCCATTTCATTGGTCATGGAATGCACATATCTAAATTGTTAATCTTCAAAATGGACAACACTTCCATGAGATCCACCATGCTTAGTTTTATGGTATGGTGATACCCTAGAATGTCCCAAAGATCAACCCCATCCTCCAAAACACCTATAAAATCCCCATAAATAAATCTTAGCACCCAAGAAGACAAAGTAATAGGACAAAAAGGTTTGAGACACTACATTAGATACCTGTTAAACAATTCAAATCTCTAATAATCAAAACAAAACCCATAAGGAAAGAAAACACCACCAAAACACACTCTAATGAGATACCTATCAAACAAAACCATCCTATTACCAACAAACTCAGTAAGAGATGGACTATGATACACCAACCAAACATCACTTTGAAACCATCAAGACAATGAGAGATACCTTTCAAATAGGATTACACTGATAGATAAATCCAAAGTGCCACCATCCTCCTCACTTATGGCCAAATTTCTGCAATTTCTCCTTCCACCTTAACTAAGTTTCAAGATATCCACATATTGGTAAAAAAATTTCTTATATATTTTAATTAATTTCATTATATTTCTAAAATGATGTTCTAGAAATATTCATAAAAAAATAAAAATACTTAAATTTCTAAATAATTCATTACATTTTTAAAAAATAAAAATCCACTACAATATTTTATTCAAAGGATTAGAACCCTTCAAGATTTCCTCCTCTACTAACTCACCACTGAAAATTGAGAAATATGTTTAATTTTGGGATAGTCATATTTATAGTTCCCTATAAAATCACACTATAAATTGATCAAATAAAAAAAACATAGGACACCTTAAACCAATTAACCCTAGAGTGATAAGCCATGTTATATCCCTTAAATACCACCTCACTCTGTTCCTCTATAAATCTTGAGACATGCAACATATATCCTTCAAATCCACCTTCCTAATCCCTGAGGAGGGATATTCACCAGAACCCCATTCACATACAACCATTTCTCTATGATTTTTACCAATCTCCCACTGATTCCCAATATGTAAATAAAAAGTAATAACATATTGATGAATATTTGGTCGCAAATCAAATTTAAAAAGTTACACCCATCCTATATCTTTAGGTATAAAACATGGAAATCGATTAACCTAGTCTATAAATCACACCCCAAAGCTTCTCACACTCTCATACCCTACCAAATACACATAATATCATTAAAATTATCATGAATATACACTTAGGAAAGTAAATTTTTCTTGAATAATTCCAAAAAATCTCCCTGAATACATCTCTATCATATTAACACACTTCATATCGCACCACCTTTGAGTTGGATTAAAAAACAAGCCAACAACTAAAGAAATATAAAATTAATCTGGGGTCTTCACTAACCAAAAATAAACCTTAACCTCATCTAAAAAATCCTTAGTGTTTGAGTTGGAGGACCCACTAAATAACTTGAACACTTCCTACCTCTGGAATTTCAATGAGGCTCTATCCTAAGATTTATCCTTATCACAACCTCATCCCAATACTCAATGGAATTTCGATGAAATAACTTAGTAAAAGGAACAACAGGGTTTTCATAAACAATATAAGAACCAAAATCATAATATAAGGGATATAATAATATCATAATAAGAACATCAGTCAAGATAACTCTTTCAAAAAACACCCCATACAACTATATCACCATTCTCCATACTACACCACACCATATCATATAATCAAAAATCCACCTATCTTACACTTAACTATTCTCACCACCATTTAAACCTCTATATATCCTAATCAAAAACTTCCACAATAATCACATAACACTACCTAAAGAACAAAAATCAAGGGAACCCATATACAACATCTAGATATTATCTACCTTGGGTGGCCCTAACCCACACACATGATTTTAAAATGTGTCATAAATATAATGTATCTCAATGGGGAAGGGTTTTACCTCTATTTATATACTTGAATCCATAACACACTCCCTCGATATAAAATCAATAACAATAAACCCAATAAAAAGGATATAACAACTAATCCCATATTTATAACAATTTAAGTGTGGAAAATAGGTTCATCTTCATCAATTCCAAGATTTTTCAAACCTTTTTATTACCAACTTCAAGTGGTTAACCTTTTATAAGAGTAATGTGGTTCCATAAATACAACCATAGAATAAAAAATAATCACATAAAGGGTAAATTTTTACAACAATAAGACAAATCAACTCAATGACCATATAGTTCCCCTGTTAAGAAATATAAAGGGTTCATGGATTATTATTAAAACTATTTTAAAATATAATTTTATAATTTAGAAATAGGGTTTTAGTATGGAATATCAACACTTCAATGTAGAAATCAATAAATATTACGACCAAAAATAAACAATTAAAATTTCCAAGTAATTTTTAGGGGGAAACATGATTCCTTGTATTTAAATAACTTTAACATGTAGCTAAGTTAAATAAAAAAATTTCACATGTTGTAGCACTACAAATCATACTTGGCATACATAAACTAAACATTTGATCATTAAGGAGACATTTTTCTAAAAAAATAAAAACTAAACATGCTATATTACCTTACATCATGTTATAAATTCCCAAATTAAACATTTATTAAATGTTTTATCTTGAAGGTGTAACACTCCAAGATTTTGTGAATTATTTTTTTTGAATTAATTTATCCTTTCTGATATTTCTCATTTCATGAAACATTGAAGATAATTTATTTTATATTAAAGCACTATGTTTGGATTGAGTTATACACAACACCAAGTTAATCACACAATACACAAAATACCTACTTGGATTATTCAACATATAATTCCAACTTGTCTTTCACTATACACAATACTGACTTGCCTTACGCTACACACAACATCGAATTGGCGTACGTTATACGCAACACTGAGTTTTTACGAAGCATAATTTTATTATATTTTTAAATAATTAAATTATAACCTAGCTGCTAAACTTAGTGATATGAATATTAATAAATAATTTTCAAATATTTTTAAAATTTAAATAAAACACATTGATAACGAAAGATATAATTTTTGGTAAAGTCCTTTTTATGTTTAAAAATAGAGTTTTATCGAACAAACCACGATTAATAATAAAATTAATTTTTGACACATTTAGAAATTGAATTTGATAAAATAAAATTATTTTTTGAATTCATAATTTCAAGATTATCCTAGGTTATTTTTTTTTATTTTTTTGATAAACTTCATTTTTTTAATGAATAGTGAAAAAATACCGCTTTTTAGTTAAAAACTACCTTTTTGTTTAATTAATTATTAATGTTAAATGATATTATAAATTTTTTTAAGGTTAAATTAGATAAATATTACCTCTATTAATAAAATTTAATTCATTATTATCTATTTCAATTTGAAATTGAATATAAAATCTTAACAAACTTTTGAGCATTTGTCTACTTTAAAAGCCCGTTATTTCATCCCATTTGCGGGATTATCGTTAATATTAATTTTTATGCTTCTATGATTTGAATTTTGAAAAACCAACATAAAAAATTATTTAAAGTATAATATTTATATTCTAATAAGACCATTTTAGTTTATTACCAAAATGATTAGTAAAAGTGATTAAAATTAATCACAGTGATTAAGGACAAATTAAGCTTAATTCGGGACTAAACCTTAAAATTAAAGGCCCAAATGATCTATAAACATTTAACAGACAAATTAGATGTCCATATTTCTTCAATAAACCTTCAATTATTGATTTTTTTTGTTTTTATGACCTTTTTTAGGTAAGAACATGTGTAAACCTAACTTGTTTTCTAAAAATTACAAGTGAGTCATTTTCCTTACCTAAAAAAGGCCACCACATCTACCCATTCCTCACACCTTAAAAAACTATTATGTTCAGAAAATACCTATGTAATAAAATTAACGTAAATCCTAAATTACTCCTAGAATCCTTCCCTTGGCCAGAAGTCAATCCAAGGAATCCTTTTGGCCCAAACCAAAAGGAGTTACCCAATTAAAAGGTAATGTATCTTCTCAAGTCCTTTATTTTATTTTCCTTATACACCACTAAAACTAAATTTATTATATGAATATATAAAAATAAAATTATAATAAATATACTAGGATTTTTTTATGTAAATTATTTTATCTAAACTTACACACATCTCCATCTAATGGGTAACAAACATACTGTTTCTCTGTACAATGAAGTACTGCCTCATGAAATGATGATTGTTAATTTTTCCATTACCACCTATCATGGTGGAAATTATGATGGAAAATATGATTATATATGATAAATATTATATTTATAATTCCTTTATACTTCTTTAATTTTTATTTATAACATACCCTTATGGTTTCCATCCTATGTAAATATGATAATTTCGTTTGAAGAACTATGGACTACTGCCCCATTAAAGAGATATGATTCATTCATACACTACATAGATTGAATTAATGATGATTTTAGTGAATATATATATTATATATTAAATTATAAATACAATTTAATAATTATATATACATATACATATGTGTTATTTTCTTTCTTTCTTTTAATACATCAATAAAAACAGAAACAACATTCATTCATACGTACGACTTACCGTCTCCGTGAACGATGTATTCAATTTCATACTCCTATATTTTATAGATTATTATAATAAAAATATAATGGATATAAAAGATATTTATATCATGGTATAAATTCTATAATCATGATATAATTTTAAGGACCAATGATATAACAAATTAAGACACATGCAAAGAAGAAAACGAATATTACCCGAAGTGAAACCTTAACATAGGATCGTTAACAAGAGGGTAATATTAGGTCATAATCAAACCATATATGGTATAATATATAATAATATACTTATGTAAAATATTTATAATAAACTTATATTTATTATACAAGAATATTTTATGAGTATGAAGAGAGTCAAGGCACAAGGTAAGGGGATTTCATTTCACTTTTTATTTTTGTGAGATACATGATATATTCTCCACTCTTTAATTTTTTGTGGTGTATGTAGTACCCATGATTATATTATATTTATATTATAATTAAATTTATGGGTATTCACATTTTAATTTTATGATATTTCATTCATGTGTTTTAAGTTTGAAAAATTACCAAATTGGTAAAAATGTTTCGTATTAATTTACCTTCTTTGAGACTCATGTTTTGTTATAAAACTGAACTATTTTTCAAGGTGTTTAGACTTCCATTTTACACATTATATCATTAATATAATTATTTTCATGATATTTTAAGATTTATTTAATTTAATTTTCTTACATGGAGAGTATTATCTCAAGTTACCAAGTTATAAGAATTTATTGAGACAATCTCATCACTTTTCGAGATTGTTTATGTTTATGCTTCCTTTGATGAATTATTATGTTACATCTCTCAAGACCTTAATTATTTTTATTATAATCTAGTTATTCATGATATATTCATGTATTGTTACATTTTTCTACTCTTTGTTACATAATATAGTTAAGAAAGTGTTTTTAAGAAAGTCAGACTTTACCCTCTCTTCGGTCGAAAATCTGTGTTCCTTCAAAATTTTGTTTTCTAAAAAAGGGTTTCGAAGAATATTATAATAATATCCTATTATAAATAAAATGAATTTTTACCCTTTTTATATTTTACCAATGTTTCCAAAGGAATTTTATTATTTCTTTCCAAATGAGGCAATTTTCTATCCTTTTTACCATGCAAAAGGAATGTTCTTTTTACCTTGTACAACATGTATGAATTTATACACCGCCAATCCTTTGAAGATTTATTTTCATGTTTAAAGGTTATTTTTTAAGAATTTTTTTAAATATATTTTCAAAGAAGTTTTTTTCCAAAATTTTTTCAAGATTATTTTATATTTTTTCATGAAAAATGGTTTCCAAAACGTTTTCAAGATTATTTTATAAGTTTTAAAGAAAAATGGTTTGCAAAATTTTTTCAAGATTATTTTATAATTTTTTAGGAAAACTAATTTTCAAAACATTTTCAATATTTATTTATAAGTTTTTGAAGTTTTTTTGAAGAAAAAGGTTTTTAAAATGTTTTGAATATTATTTTATAAGTTTTCAAGGAAAAATGTTTTCAAATGATTTCAAGTATTCTTTATAAGTTTTAAAGGTATTTTATATGAAAATTATTATCCAATGGTTTTATGTATTAAAAATATTTTTTCAAATAATAAAGGATATTTTCCTTAATGAATGTTTTTGAAAGATATTTCAAAATTATTTTCTATCTAAGATGACACCCGTTGATGTTACTCATTACCTTCTAAGAAATGATATAAAGGTTTAATTAATATCATTTATATGAATGGGTTATTCTTAATGTAATGGTATTTATGAAACTCAATTCTATTCCATAGGTTATATGTTTACAAAAAATCATTTATTTTCCACGGGTTATATGATTTTGAAACCTTCTTATTTTCACGGGTTATTATTTGATGAAATTATTATGAAAACTATCTATTTTCCATAGGTTATGATGTGATAAAATGTTAATGATACCCATTTCATTTCATGGATTATGATTTGATGTTTTTAGAATCCACCTCTTCTCATGGGTCATGATATGATGAATTTTTTATGGCACATTAATGTACGATTTTATTATGTGATGGGTGGGACCTATATCTCCCTCCAATGCATTGGGAAATGAAAAATTGTATATGAGCTCAAAGGGTACATGGGTTATAGATTAGGCCTAAAATAAAGAGGGTATACAGGTTGTAGCCCAATCCTATAAACAAAAAGGTACATGGGTTATAGCCTAGGCCTAAAATAAAGAGGGTACATGAGTTTTAGACCAATCCTATAAACTAGAAGGTACATGGGTTTCAACCCAATACTAAAATAAATAGGGTACACGGGTTGTAGATTGCGCAAAAAAACAAGAAGGTACATGGGATGTAGCCCCAGATTAAAAGTAAGAGGGCACATGGGTAGTTAGCCCAAGCCTGAAATAGGTACACAGGTCATATCTCAAGCCTAAAATGTTATAAAGTTCTTAGTAGGTATTCCTGACATAAAAGTTTCTATTCTTATATGTATTCCACAAATCCTATGTCTTATCCCTTCATTACTATTTCATGGATTATGATATTTATTTCTTTATGATTCATGTCTTATGAAATTACATGATTTATGCCATGATTCATGTATATGATCTTTGATATGAAAGGTATGATTTTATGTTTTCATTATCATGTTATCATACCATTGTTATCATAATTATGTTTACATATCTACCTTATTTACCCTTACTGAGCATTTGAGCTCACCCCTTTCTATGTTTCCTTCCCCTGGTTATGAAGAAAGGTTTTAGGTAGAATTACTAAAGGTGGAGATCTTTATGGTAGATGTTTAATATCTTTCAATAGGATTGAATATTTTGTTTCCATGTTTCAAAAGACACTAAACTATTATGGTCATTGGGAATGTATTTTTGTAATGTATAGAATATTCATCTAAAATGATGTAATATACATATATGTTAAGCCTAGGTCGCTATAGTTAGTATTAAAGGAAAGGTTTAGTCAACATTTGGAAACTAGGATGAGAAAAATTTAGTGATATCCCTAGTTATATTTCTACGGATATGTATAGGGATGTATCTAAGGATAAGTATAAGTATAAGTTAATGTTTATAAAAATGTCTTAGAATTTTGGTAAAGGATAGAGTGAGTGGTTTCCTAGAAATACATCACTTTATGTATACTAAAAGTGGAAGTGGATCTGAAATAGATTTACCTAGGTGTAATAACTTCGACAAGATGTTCTGGGTCTGACTCGGGGTAATTTGGTACACGACAATGGGCCTTGCTACACACCTAGTTTGACACTCCCGGGGGATATGCTTTGGGAATTAACAAACTCTTCACAAACCATCATAAAGGATTTAAATATAATTTGGTTATGAATAACTTAGGATAAACCCAATGTGTCATCTATTAAAGGTATGTGTCATGATTTAGACATCCTATAAGTAATTTTTCATGATTATGTGATTTTATTCTATGATATGTGTTTCTCACCCTATGATTTCTGGTTTTAGTCAATGGAGATAACTATAAGGAATATGGTTAACATTGAATGTTTAATATTTTTAAAGTATGGTAATTATGAAAATAGATTTCCAAAGTGGAAGAATCATAAAGATAATAATGAAGTTGGTATGAGTATTTGTTATACTTATGAAGATAAAGAGATTAAAAACAACATGTGAAAGGTATATGATGTTCTTACAAGTATTATTTACATTAATCATAAGAAGAATTATTATATTTAGGTTGAGGAACCTTAAGAAAAGATTCATATTTCATATTATAGGAAAGAAGTATTAAGGAATAAGTTGATGAAGAACGAGTAATGGTTTAAGAATAAAAGTTGGATTAATAAAGTACTTATGTTTTGGAATTAAAAGATTATGTTATATTAATCATGAAATATATAAGTATTTTTAGTATAAGTTTTCATTAAGGATTGAAAAGAATATGTTTAATGGTGATGAATACTTAGAAAAGTGATATTTTGATTAAGGGATGTTAACCCTTAATGTGATCAAGATGTCAAGAAAATTATGTTTCACTTGGATAAAGAGATGATTTATTTGGATAAAGTAAATTGGATAACACTGATTACACTAGATCTGATTATTTATTGGTTGAAAAAGTGGTTTATGTCATCATGGATGAAGTTTAAAACTTATTTTATTTATATAATATATCCAGTAACCTTTGGAACAAGTAAGCATGCATTTTTTTCCAAAAGGATTTATGGTAATTATGGTTGTTATCATGTTTCAAGGGAATATATGATGAGGGTATTCACATGTTTGGAATGTGACAACCAAGTGGAAATTTGTTATATATGAGGGATAAATATTAATCTTATTTCAGAAAATTGTTTCCAAATATTTGAATTTTAATATTTCAAAAGGATTATAAGGTTAACCATTTATGGAAAGTTTAAGTTAAACATCAAATGAAGTTAGTAAGATTAAAGTGTTATATCTCCATATGAGGATTTTTGCATATTGGATAGCCTTTCAAAATAAATTTTATTGATGGTAAATAAAGATATATGGGTTTACTTATCATATATCTCATGATCTATTAATACTTTTGGAATAAACAAATAATTCTCATTCATTTCTTAGGGTAAGAGATGATGTGGGAATCTATCAAGGCATAACTAAAGGCTGGGATTGTGTATAATAAAGGGAATAAAAAAAGTAAGTATATTTCATTATATTATTCGTCAATAAAAATAATTACTCAATTATAGGATAATGATAAAAAAAGTGTTGTCCTAATACCTTAATTTCTGCTGAACCGATGACTTTTTAAAGCATCACATATTTATGAATTTGAGGCCATTAACTTTTTTTTTGAACATTTAATTGTTTGGGATTGATTAAATTAGTAACTCCCTATAAATATTTAAATTTTCCCTCCATGTCCAATCTTCACTCCTAACCAATGTTCTCCTATGCGGAAACCTAGTTATATGTTACTTTGAGTAATTGTTATGGTTCCAACTTTCCATTTTCAGGGGAAGTTTTAGTATTCGTTTTTACAATGTGGGTTTCAATGAATAAAACTTCTGGGTATTAAACCATTGATAACCCATATAATTTTAGAGGTTGAAATTCATTTTAAAGGGGTAAAATTTAACACCCTAAGATTTTTTGAAATATATTTTTTCAAATTAATTTATCCTTTTTGATATTTTGAATTTCTTAGAACACGGAAGATAGTTTATTTTATATTAAAACACTATGTTTGGATTGTGTTATATGAAAAACCAAGTTAATAATTTACTACACGCAATACTGACTTATATTACACTACACACAATACTAACTTGTCTTGTGCTACACACAATGCCTACTTGGCTTGTGCTACACACAACACCAACTTAGCATAAGTTACACACATCACCTAGTTTCTACAAAGCACAATTTTATTATATTTTTAAATAATTAAAGTACAAAATAGATATTAAACTTAGTGATATGAATATTAATAAATAATTTTCAAATATGTTTATAATTAAAATAAAACATATTGATAATGAAAGATATAATTTTTGGTAAAGTCCTTTTTATGTTTAAAAATACCATTTTCTCAAATGAACCACTAATAATAATAAAATTAATTCTATAAACATATAGAAATTGAATTTTATAAAATAAAATTCATTTTTAATTCATAATTTCTAAATTATACTAGGGATAATTTTTGGGATTTTTCTGAGAAACCTCATTTTTTTGATAAATAGTGAAAAATACAACTTTTTATTTAAAAAATGCCTTTTTGTTTAATTAATTTTTAATTTTTAATTATATTATATTTTTTTAAGTAAAATTAGATAAATATTAAATTTATTAATATAATTTAATTCATTAGGATCAATTTCACTTTGAAATTTAATATAAAGTCTTAACAAACTTTTGAACTTTTTTATACTTTAAAAACCCATTATTTCATCCCGTCTGCAGGATTATCATTAATATTAATTTTTACACTTATATGATTTGAATTTAAAAAAAAACACAAAAACCATTGTTTCAATTATAATATTTAGAGTCTAATAATACTGTGTTAGTTTTTTTTATCAAAATGATTAGTAAAAGTGATTAAAATCAATCACAACGATTAAGGCCAAATTAAGCTTAATTACGGATTAGACCTTAAAATTAAGGGTCCAAATGATCTATAAACTTATAAAAAGCCCATTTTATGTACATATTTATGCCAAAAATCTTACATTATTTAGTTTTTTTTGTTTGGTATGACTTTTTTGGTAGGAACATGTGTACACCTAACTTGTTTCTAAAAATTGCAAGTGAGCCATTTTCCTTCCCTATAAAAGGCCACCACCTCTCCCCATTCATAACACCTCTAAAACCTCTTATGTTCATAAAATAACTACCCTATACACTTCCCATAAATCCTAACTTCCTCTTATAATCCTTACATTGGTCAGAAGGTAATCCAAGGAATCCTTTTGGCATAAACCAAAAGGAGTTACCCGATTAAGAGGTAACATCTCTTCTCAAGTCATTTCTTTTATTCTCCTTATCCACACCTCCGTATCTATTTATTATGTTATTATATAACAAAAAAATTATACTCAATATACTAGGATTTTTTATGTAAATGGTTCAACCTACACTTACACACACCTCCATCTAATGGGTAACAAACATATTGTTTCTATGTATGAGGAACTACTACCTCACGAAATTATAATTGTTCATTTTTCTATTACCACCAATCATGGTGTACATTATGATAGAAAATATATTTATATATAATATATAATTTATTTATACTTATTTAATTTTTATTTAGAACATACCTTTATGCTTTCCTTCTCATGTAAATACGATAATTTCGTTTGAGGAAGTGTGGACTACCGCCCCCTCCAAGCGATATGATTCCTTTATACACTACATGGATTGAATTAAGAGTGGTTTTAGTGAATATATATAATATATATTATATCATAAATCTAATTTAATAATTATATATACATATACATATATGTAATTTTCTTTCTTTCTTTCAATACGAAAATAAAAACGGAAACAACGTTCATGCGTACATACAACTTACCGTCTTCATGAATGGTGTATTCCATTTTATAATACTATATTATATAGATTATTATAATAAAAATATACTATATATACCAGATATATATATATCATGGTATACATTTTTTGAATCATGATATAATTATAAGGACCAACGATATAACAAATTAAGAAACATGCGAAGAACAAAGCGAATATTACCTGAAGTGAAACCTTAACATAGGATCGTCAACAAGAGGGTAATATAAGGTCATAATCAAAAAATATATGGCATTATATATAATAATATTATTCTATAAAATATTTATAATAAACTTATATTTATTATACAAAAATTGTGTATGAGTATGAATAGATTCAAGACACAATGTATGGGGATTTCGTCTCACTTTTTATTTTCGTGAGATACATTCTATGTTAGTAACTCTTTCCTTTTTCGTGCTGTGTGTAATTTTCAAGATTGTATTATATTTATATTATAATTAAATTTATGGGAATTCACATATCCATTTTATTATCTTTCATTCATGGGGTTTAAGTTTCAAAAATTTCCAAATCGGTAAAAATGTTTTGTCTCAATTTTCCTTCTTTGAGACTCATATTTTTTATGCACCTAAACTCTTTTTAAAGGTGTATATATGTTAATTTTACATGTTATATAATGAATATAATTATTTTCATGATATTTTAATTTTCATGTAACTTAATTTTCTTACATGGAGAGTATTATCCCAAGTTACCAAGTTATAAGAGTTTATTGAGACAATATCATCGCTTTTCAAGATTGTTGTCATTTATGCTTCCTTTGATGAATTATTTGGTTCCACATATCAATTAATTAATGAATTTTATTATACTATGATTATTAATTATATATTAATATAGTGTTACCATTTTATACTCTTTGGTACATAATATAGTTAAGAAAGTGTTTTTAAGAAAGCTTGACTTTACCCACTCTTCGGTCGGAAATCTATGTTACTTCAAAACTGTGTTTTCCAAGAAAGGGTTTACAAGACTATTCAACTAATATCCTATGACCATTAAAATAAATTTTTATCCTTTTTTATTTTACCAATTGTTTCAAAGGAATCTTCTTATATTTTTTCGAATGAGTCAAATTTCTATCCTTTTTACTGTTCAAAAGGAATGTTTTTTTACATCGTACGACATGTACATTTTTATCCACTGTAAATCCTTTGAATATTTATTTTAATGTTTAAAGGTTATTCTTTTAATAAAATGTTTTTAAAAGATATTTTCAAATAAAATGATTTTCAAAATGTTTTCAAGCTTATTTTATAAGTTTTCAAGAAAAATGGTTTCCAAAACGTTTTTAAGCTTCTTTTATAAGTTTTCAAGAAAAATGGTTTCCATAATGTTTTCAAGATTCTTTTATAAGTTTTAAAGAAAACAAATTTTCAAAAAAAATTCAAGATTTATTTATAAGTTTTCAAATTTTTTTTAAGAAAAAGGTTTTTAAAATAATTTGAAGCTTATTTTATAAGTTTTCAAGGGGAAATGTTTTCAAATTATTTAAATTATTATTTATAATTTTTAAAGGTATTTTCTATGAAAATAATTGTCAAATGGTTTGATTTATTAAAAATATATTTTCAAATAAGAAAGGATATTTTCCTCAAGGAATGTTTTTGAAAGATATTTCCAAATTATTTTCCATCCAAGATGACATCTGTTGATGTTACTCATTCCCTTATAAAAATGATCTAAAAGTTCCATTAACATAATTTATATGAATGGGTTATGATTAATGTCTTGGTATTTATGAAACCCATTTCTCTTCCATAGGTTTTATGTTTATGAAAATCCGTTTCTTTTCTATGGGTTATATGATTTTAAAACCTGCTTCTTTTCATGGGTTATACTTTGATGAAATGATTATTAAAACTATATATTTTCCATAGGTTATGATGTTATAAATTTTTAATGATATCCATTTCATTTCATGGGTTATGATTTGATGTTTATAGAACCCATATCTTTTCTTGGATCATGATATGATGAATGTTTTGTGGAACATGAATTTATGATTTCATTATGTGATGGGTGGGACATATATCTCCCTCCAATGCATTGGGTAATGAAAATTTGTACATGACCTAAAAGGGTACACGAGTTATAGCCCAAGACTAAAATAAAGAGGGTACATGGGTTGTAGCCCAATCCTGTAAACAAGAAGGTACATGGGTTGTAGCCTAGGAATAAAAGAAAGAGGGTACAAGAGTTGTATCCCAAGACTATAAACAAGAAGGTATATGGGTTATAGCCCAAGACTAAAAGAAAGAGGGTACACATGTTGTATCCCAAGCCCAAAAACAAGAAGGTACATTAGTTGTAGCCCAATCCTAACAGTAAGAGGGCACATGGGTTGTTAGCCCAATCCTGCAGTAGGTACATAGGTCGTAGCCCAGTCCTAACATGTTATAATGGTCTTAGTAGGTAGCCTTGACATAAAAGTTTCTATTCTTATATGTATGCCACAAATCCTATGTCTTATCCCTTCATTACGATTTCATGGCTTATGATATTTATTTCCTTATGATTCATGTATTATGAAATTCCATGCTTTATGCCATGATTCATGTATATGATCTTTGATATGAAGGGTATGCTTTTATATTTTCATGATCATGTTATCATACCCTTATGCTCATAATTATGCTTACATATCTCCCTTATTTACCCTTATTGAGAATTAGATCTCACCCCTTTCCATGTTTCCTTCCCTAGGTTATGAAGAAATGTTTTAGGTATAAGTACTAAAGGTGGAGATATTTATGGGAGATGTTGAATATATTTCACCTGGATAGAACATTTTGTTTCCATGTTTCTAAAGACACTAAACTATTACAATCCCCAGACATGTATTTTTGTAATGTACAGAATATTCATCTAAAATGATGTAATATCCATGTATGTTAAGCCTAGGTAACTATATAAGGTGACATGCTTTCAGATTTAAAAATAAAACATGCATTCAAATCATAAAAACTACACATGTTGCATCACTACATGTCATGCTCGACATGCTCGAATTAAATAGTCTTTAAACATTTCATCACTTGAGAAAACATGCTTATACACCACAATTAAGGTAACATGATATTTATTCCATATTTAAATATAACATGATCAAAATAAAAAATTATTTCATAATCTAAATACATCATTATAAACATGATACATGCTCAATATTTACATACTATAAATTTCACAATAACCACAAAAATGTTTTAAACTTTAGATATTATCTCAATAAGAAAATAATCATGGATTAATATGTGAGGAAAAATTATTTTAGAACTATAAATTTTATCTATATTTTAAATAATAGGTTTAATCATGTAAATAGTTTTTATTCTCAATTAGTTACCACAATCCATGCTTATCATTTTCCTAGAATTTAAAACAAGAAAAGTCTAGCCTTATAATAAATTCATAACACGTGCCAATAATATATCATGAGTAGAAAGGTAACACATAGAATTAAATTTATATTTTTATTTTCAATATATAGGTATAAATAATCTAGAATAATAGTGCTCTTAACCATTATTAGAGGATGAGACAAATTTGTTGATTTGGAAAACCTTCAAACTATTAACGATTATCAAAAATCATGTTTATCATTGTACAAAATCTATAAATAAATGATATAAAATTTCCAGCCTTACAATAAATTTCCAACACATGTTTATAATATATAAATGGATCAATATTACAAAACTACATTCATCCCAAAAAGTAAGGGGTAGTTATTCATGTCATTTTTATAAATTTAAACAAATTATCAATAATCAAGATGGTCATTTTTCCACAATTACAGAATTAAAATATCTAAAACCATGTTTTAAAATAAGTCCATAACACATGATTATGATACAAAATTAATGAAAAACAACGCATGGGATATCAAATTTCATGGGAACCAGAATAATCCTAAGCATGTTTTCAAGATAATCATTTTAGCATGGTAGTATAAAATCTACTCAAGGAAATATGTTTCATAAAAGTATTCAAAATTAAACATATATTCATAATAAAACACACCAAGAATGATTCAATAAAAATTGTAAACATTAGGAAAACAGGTTATCATGCTATAGATTCTAACAATGGAAGCAAAATTAAATTTATAAATAATCATGTTATAATAGGCAAGGGAGTAACACATTTAAATTATTAAATTTTTTTCAAACAAACAATTCATGTTATTTAATTACCATTTTAATCTTTTATTTTTGGTTATATGAAAAATTTATCAAATAATGATAGTTCATTAACAACTATAGTACAAGAATAGTCAGTGAAGCACATATGAAATTCCAAATGTAAATGATAATGAAACTAATGAACATGATTGATGTAGAAACCTTTAATATTACCCTGAAATAGTTACACTTACACCAAAATCTGTTCAGTAAGTTATCAAAGTTATTATTTAAGATCACAGGGGCCCCAATATATCAATTTCATATCCAGTTTCCTTATTCCATGTCACATGTTAGGATTTGGTTTCACAACAACTATACCAGTCCTATAAAGTCCTCACTTGTGCCTAAATTTTATCTCTACCATATCTCTCAACTCACACCTATGATACAACTTTTTCATTACCCCTACCTATAAAGGTGACCCTCCTTGGATGATAATAAAGTAAGAGAGATAATGACCCCTAAGTCCCACCTCCAGCCGGATATGAGTTAGCAACTAGCACCGAGGGTATATAAAAATACTCAAATGGGAGGCATTAAACTCTTAATTCTTATGAAGGATGATATAAAAAACCATCAATCCAACTTCATATAATAAGTTAAAAGTATAATATTTTTCAATACTAAA
The DNA here is from genome assembly GCA_963277665.1 of Viscum album. NCBI lineage: Eukaryota > Viridiplantae > Streptophyta > Magnoliopsida > Santalales > Viscaceae > Viscum > Viscum album. The sequence continues at coordinate 212,956,893 of OY728123.1, forward strand.
TAAAACTATATAAAAAAATGAATACACCTAAAATAATTCTTGGATGAACACATATTCTCCACTCCAGCCACCCGAAAAACAAATTTAAAATCCTATGATATATCTTTAAAACACTTCAAAACTATGTTGGAATGAAAACATGGGTGTACTTAGTAGTATCATCCCTCTAAATAGATCAAAATCCATGTGCAATAAATATTCAAGAATAATTAAGAGTGAAATCATCAAAAAAATAAAAACAACATAAACATATACAAAAGACAACACATATAATAACAACACATAACCATAATCTAGGAAGCATGAAAGAAAAAAGAAACACCTTCATCAATACCTCACAATCACCAAACTAGCCCATCCAATCATCAACATCGTAACTTTCATCACTACTACGAATATCCTCGAAGTATCACCATCACCAAAAACACCATCCAAACTATCAACATTATTTACCATTTTATTACCATAATTAAATTAATTATTCCATTCATTAAATAATTCCCATGTACAATAATCCATACTCAACAAGGACCCCAAACCACAAAAAACAAGACAAACAACCCATATACATATATATTTCATTAAATTAAAAAATTTAAGTGCTTAAACATTTTAAGGGTATTTTCACAAAAGATATCACTTCGAAACATAAGTTCACAAAATGAATGAATTTACAACCATGACAGTATTTTTCCAACATTTTAATCCATTAACATATTCAATTTATTAATATTTATATGAGGTTGAAATTGTTTTCAATGGAAATAATAAAATAAAACCATAGAAATGGGAATAAATCATGGAATTCAATAAAACAACAATTTATAAATAGAAAACCATATATTTAATTCCAAACCAATATCCAATTCCCTATGAATTCATTCTTATTATTAACAAATCATTTATTTAGTTTTACCATTACCCATTTTAACCCATGAACCAATCTCATCAATAATCAAGGGGAAACAAATAAATTTGAAAAACACAAAGTATAAACAATCAATTTCACCATTATTAATATATAATTTAGATTTCATCCAATCCCTTTATCCTTTAATAGGTTTTAATTACCATTTATGGATGTGAAAAAATTTATAGGTGACAACAACAATAAGGAAATCATGGCAACAACACATCAGTTAATAAGAACCAACCCATGTAAATATCATGAAAATAATAAACCAAATTAAACAACCCATACCCCTTTTCCAAGATTTATTTAATTGGTTACCATATTTATTTATTTTTCATTCTCCATTAAAGGTAGGTTTTTTATCTCTCCTCTTTCCCACAATCCAAAACATAAATAAATCATAGTAGCATAAATGACAGAAAATGCAATAAGAAAATAAAGAATATTAATTACATAAGATTAGAGATAAGCCTCAAGATCCCAAGTGTTATTAACATATTCATAATTTTTTATACACCACGTATAGATTTTCAAATAAAAGTTTATAATTAGTGATAAATTCCTATATTTTAATACTAAATATAATTTTTGATCATTGTTCAAATTAATCTATATTCGAGTTACTTTACTATTTTAATCATAAATATCACCCTACTTATACAAACTGTGTGTTTTTTATTTTTTAGGGTTTATTATTCAAATTAATACAAATTGTATGACTAGATCATTGGATAATTAATCCATTTAAAGGTTCATATGGACCACACAAGAATCCCCACTGAATCTGTGATGAAAATTAGACCAACCATGATGATTGAATTTGTAGGATCATTTGAAAAATTTGAATTTTATTAAAAAATAACATGTTTGAGGATATATAAAATAATCTTGGATAGAAATTTTAAGGCCCAACTCAACCAATAAGTGGCCTAATTTATGCATGAAATTCCAGACCACAATTCTATTTGGGATTTGAAAATAGCCCACAATTATCAACTTTTATCCCAATACACTTGACCAATTGAGATGAAATTTTATGAGTAGAAATTAAAGAGTTATATGATCAAATTTGTATAATATTTTGATTCAATATAGTGATATATTCATATCCATAAATTCATTCAAACTATGGAATTTTAAAACTTTAAGATAAAATTGGAGAGTAACACATGGTTCTGGAAAACAAACATATCATTGAATAAAAAAGTCCAATACCCACCAAATTTTGAGGGTGAAATTGACACATCCATATATAAAACATTTAAGAATATTATATATTACGATTAAATATCTATATGGTCAAATGGTCGAGCAAACTTGGAGATCAGTTTTGGAAGGTAAATAGTCCACCACATTGGGATTTAAATACATTCCCATCTTATCCTTAAAATGGGTTGACACTTAAGCACTTAGGAGGATATATTGGCATGAAAATAGCCTTACCAAAGTCCTATTAGGACCTTAAAAACTCAATTTTCAAATAAACATACCTTTAATCTACTCTTTATTTTCCTGTAATATAGGTATTTTGAATTCTAATTGTGCAGGTGTGATTGTAATTTTAATTTATTTTTAATGAATGATTCTTAATCATATTATATTATTATCATTCACCATAAATTTTTTAATATTCATGGTATTAAAATAGTTTAAATAATGTTGAAAACCTTTTCCTATTTCACTTTATCATTCAATACAACGTGCAAGCTTAACTTCCTTCATTATTCATGTGTGTGTTTGACACACCACTATTATCTTATCCCATTTCGTTTCTTATATTTTTAACTTATCACCATAAAAATCATCAACTAGGTTAAGAACTATCTCAATGGATGAGTAAATTATCCATTGAGTTGAGTCATAATTTTGGTATGTTAAGTGGCCAAGATCTTTTTCTCTTTAAATATTATTTAAATTGACATGGTTTATGTTGAACTAAAAATGTCATGGATTAATGACATGTTTTTTTGACATGTATATTCCATGGATTATTTGAAACAAAGGTACACATGGGTTTATGAAATAGTGAACCTTCCATGAATGGGAATTGATAATAATTAAAACTGAATTCAAGGCTTTTATTAAAGCCAAAACAATTGGAAATTATAAAAAAAATCACCTCATGAAGTAGATTTGAATTTAATGTAATATATCACAAAGATCAAGGATATAATAAGATTAAATATACAATAATAAAATCACCCCAATATTAATAAAAATTTAAATTAAACTTAATCCAAAAATTAATTTACAAAATCTATACAAACACCCCCATTTTAAAATATAAAACAAAAACAATTATTTCCAAAATATAGTACCATCTTTATGGATTTGACCCGAGTGATTCTAAAAACATTATATAAGATCACAAAGCCTTTGAACAGATGATAGACAACAATTGAGCATGATTCAAATGGAAATTTTTCTGGGGATGGTGTAATTATTAGTCATTTGTTTTTGATTTTTGTATAAAAAACCAAAAACCAAAAACCAAAAAAATATATGAAAAAAATAAAAACCCTCCTTCCCTATCTTCACAACATTTCATCTCAAAAGAAAATTTTGAGTGACTATGAATTCCCCGTATCCCCCCAAAAAATCCCTAATATTTTTCAACCCTAAAATTGAGATAACTATTTTTTGAATTAGGAGGAACATCAGGGATAATAAAAAAATTTCCCATCTAATTGATATATATATATATTAATGGAAAATACTAGGGAAAAAACACTTAAGTAACTTGCTACCCTTGTTATTAAATACCAAACCATTGGTATTCAATATATTAACATTAAAGATGATTTTGAACTCAAATCAGGTTTGATTTATTTTTTACCTCATTACCATGGGCTATCTAGTGAAGATCCACATCCTTATCTAAAATATTTCCAAGTGGTGAGATCTAATATAAATCCTCATGGTGTTTTTGAAGAACAATTTAAACTTCAATCATTCCATTTCTCCCTATCCAAATCAGCCAAGTCATGGATTTACTACCTCTGTTCTGGTAACATAAATTCATAGAATGACATGATGTAAATCTTATTAGAGAAATTATTTCCCACTTATTGAAACTATTATATAATAAAGGAAATTATTTTTATTTTTTAGTTCCATAATGAATTAATCCATTAGTACTAGGAGAGGTTCAATTTTTTTAGAAACTTTCCCACACCACGAAATCCCTGACCAACTCTTAATCTAATAATTCTATGAGGGGTTATTGAATATGGATATAACACTCATCAATGTCACTGCTAGTGGTTGTATTATTGAGAAAAATCCTATACCTATATGATATCTCCTAAGAAACATGGTTGAAAACACACAACAATTACATACTTGAGCACATAATCAAGTCAAACATGTCCAATAAAATCAATCCATATATAATTACAAGATGACTGAGTGGATGAGTGATCTTACAGGTCTCTTATGGAAACTAGATGTGGATTATAATGCCCCAACCTCATATTATTCTCAATTTTAGTTCCCTATATCTATAAAAAACAATGGAATCTGTAGTTGACTAGATTATCCAACTGAAACATGTACATAAATGCAAGATGATCCATCAGATTACTCTAGTCAATTAGATCTCAATGAAAAATTTAATCATAGGAACAAAAACCCCCAACAACCAGTCCAGTTTTTTATAAACTCCAACAAAACCCACCATGATCTCCTCTATTCTACCAATAACCCAGGCTTAAGGTATGGTAATCCTGTCTCTCATCCCCCTCAATTCCATCCTCAAAATACAAACCAATTCCATTAGGTTCAAGGTGGGAGTAACATCCAACACACTTATCCTTTTTTCCCTAACATAAAAGGATAAATCCTCCTCATCCTATTTCTAATATCCCTGTGAGTCTTCCCAATTCCCAATATAATACAATCAATTTCTCAAGAACCCAAATCAAGGTAATACTAATATGGGACATTCCACATCATATAAGAATCCATGTGAAATTTCTAGGGAATATTTTTCCTCATTTACCCATTCTAGCCTAAAAAACATTAAAAATAAAATTGGGAAACTTCCATACCACCTAATATAACAAAAAATATCCAATTATTACCAACTCCCAACTCAACCATTTCTCAACCACATGGGTAATGTAAGTGAAATTGAAATTCGATCTTGAAATAAAATTTCTATTCCTCATGATGAATCATATAAATCCCAATTAAATATTTATCTAGAAAAGGAAAAGGAAAAGAATCTGGAAAAATAACTTGAATCCACTCCCTTTCCTCCTTCCACCCCTTAAAGGAACCTAATTCATTTTACTAAATCCATATCTAAAACAAAGAATCCATTTGAACCTAATTATGAAATGATTAAATTTTTTAGACACGTTTAAGTCAAAATTACTCTATTGGATTCCATAAAAAATCCATAAGTACGAAAAGTTTCTTAAAGAATTGTGCACACATAAGAGATATCTTAGGATTGTTGAAATTTTTTCAACCCAACAGTCCATTCCCATGAAGTGAAAAGATCCAGGGCCCTTTATAGTTCCATGATAAGTGGGGAGTTATAAATTTTATGATACACTCATAGAGATAATATAATTGATAAATTTCATGCCCAAATCCATATTCTCCAACATTGGTCTTAGTACCTTGCAACCAATGAGTGTAGTTATCTAGTTAGATAATATAAGTACTGCAAGTACTGAGGGAATAATCATGGATGTCCTTGTCCGGGTTAATAATCTCACCTTCCCATATGATTTCTAAGTCCTTGACATAGAAGTTGAGACACATTATTCTTAATATCCCTTTATTATAGGAATATAATTCCTCATGAAAAATATAACTAAAATTGATTTCTATGGAAGCATCTTATCCATGAATTTTGGTGACCAACTAGTTAATTTCAATATTTTTCAAGATATGGATTACCCATTAAAGGATAAGTCTACATTATCTTCCCATACTTCTAATTAAACTTCTGAGAGTGTATTTAACCATGTTAAATCATGTTCATCAAGTTTTAACAAGGGAGGAGTTTGTGAAATTTTCACCATGATTAACCAAGTTATAAAGAGAAAAGTTCACGTTGGACTTTAATGTATAAAATCTGTTGATCTAAATGAACTTCTCTCTTTAATCCCATATCACCTTTGATCTCTACTTCTCCACCTTGAAAAATATTGAGAAAAATGAATCAAAACCAATTAGAATCCCTTTATTTGTTCCTAAGTTCTCTAACCCACAAATGAAGGTTGAAATTGATGTGAAACCTCTTCCTTCATGCCTGAGGTATATAATACTTTTACATAATCACTCTTACCCTATCATTATCTCCATTGGACTTACTGAAACCAAGGAGTTCTAACTTTTTTAGGTGTTAGAGTGAAAAAAGGCACTAGGTTATACCCTATATGATATAAAAAGCATCAACCATTCTTTTTTTCATGAATCACATCCATATTAAAGAATCGTCTAAACTAATCAGACAACCTCAAATAAGACTTAATCCACTCATAATTGAGGTAGTTAGGGAATATATTACTAAAATTATTCAAGATGGTATTATCTACCCAATTTTTGATAGAGAATGGGTTAGTATGATTCATGTTGTACCAAAGAAGGGTGGTATAACTGTTATCACAAATGAACATGGTGTATTTGTCACAAATCAAATGAAAAATATATGGTGTGTGTTCATTTATTATTAGAAATTTAATAATAAAATTTTAAAAGATCACTAACCACTTCATTTATTTTATCTAATGATATAAATATTTTACAAAAAGTCTCATTATTTATTTCTAGATGGATACAATGACTACTTATAAATCCCAATCACCACTCAAGACCAAGAAAGGACTACATTCACTTTACCATTTAGAAAATAAACATATAAGAGTATGCATTTTTGCCTTTTCAATTCTCCTGAAACATTCTAGAGGAGAATTATGAGTATCGTTTTTGAATTAATTGAGCATTTCTTGGAGGTATTCATGGATTAATTAACTATTTATGGTGATTCATTTGAATCCTGCTTACATTCACTCTCTCTGGTCTTACAAAAGTGTGTTAGATGTAAACTTGTGATGAATTTTGAAAATTTACACTTAATAGTTAATAATGGTATTTTTATAGGACACATAATTTTTCAAGAGGGTATTAAAGTATATATGAATAATATAGATGTGATCCAATCACTTCCTGAACCCACATCAGTTTGATACAATCGATCATTCCTTGTTTATGCCAATTTCCATTGAAGATTCATCCAAAATATTTGAAGGATTTCCCTACCACTCACTATGAAACTATAGAATGATGTTAAATTCCATTTATATGAGTATTTTGAGAGAGCCTTCATTATAGTAAAAGATATGCTTACATATTCCCCAATAATATAATCCCCAAAATAGTCATTACCATTCGAATTGATGTGTGATGATTCTGATAGGTCTATTTGGGTTGGACTTGGTCAAAGAAGAGAAAAAATTATTTGTGTCATCTATTACGCCTAAAAAAACTAGATGAAACTCAATATCATTACACTATATATAAAAATGAACTTTTAGCTATATTTTTTTCCTTGAATAAATTCCAAACCTATCTCTTAGGTTCCAAAATCATTATCTTTACAAACCATTCAACTTTAAAGTTCTTACTCAAGAAAAGTGATTCAAAACTGAGGCTAATAAGATGGATCCTAATTATCCATGATTTTGAACTTAAGTTTAAATATATACCTAGAAAATAAAACCCTATGGTTGATCAACTGAGTAAAATTTATAATTATTCCCATTATTAAATCATTAATCTTGAGTTTCCTACTGAACACCTCTCATCTCCCACTCCAAAGATACCATGGTATGCCCCGATTTTAAATTACTAGGTTTCTGGTGTTTTCCAAATTTTTTTCAAAATAACAAAAATTAAAGATAAAAAGTGATTCAAAATACTATTTTTTGTAAGACAATAATATTTGGAAAACTAGGACTGACATGGTAATTGAGATATGTTTTGATGACAATGAACATTCCACCATCTTAGAATTTTTCCATTCAATGCCTAGAGGTGGCCACTTTGAACCGCAAATGACCTCTCAAAAGGTCCTTGACTTTATATTCTTATAGAATTTAATCTTCAAGGAATAACATGAGTTTTTCTATCATGTCCCACTTTCCAAAAGTTTGGAAAAATTTCTAAAAGAAATGAAATGACCCCAAATCCCTTACTATTCTATGAGATATTCGATGCTTGGGGAATCAATTTCATGGTACCCTTCCCCTACCAATGGATTATCCTACATTATTCTTATAGTCAACTATGTTTATAGGTTTTTTGAGGAAAAATACACTAGAAATTATGATGACCACAAAATTAGTGAGTTCCTATAAACCCACATCTTTCATTGATTTAGAACTCTATGTGCCTTGGTAAGTGACATAGGAATCCATTTTTGTAATCAAACCATAGAATCTATTTTGAAAAAATGGGGTAGTATATAAAACATTAATTGCATATAACCCCCAAAAAATTTCATGGTTAAACTTTCAAACATAGAAGCAAAAAGAGTGATTGAGAGAATTGTTAATACTATAAGAAAAGACTGGTTTGAAAGACTTGGTGAAGTGCTTTGGGATTATCAAAATGCTTATAAAACACCCATTGGGATGTATCCTTTTAGGATATTTCTTGGTAAAGAATGTCATTTACCATTTAAAATATAATATTATTCATTTTAAGATATGTAAAAATGAAATTTTTGATTTTTAAAAACCTGGTGAAGATATATTTTTGCAATTGAATGAACTGGAGGAGGTTCGATTTGATTCTTATGAGAATTCTAATCACTACAAAGAAAAATATATTTCACTCCATAAAAAAATATCCTAAAAAATGTATTCCATGAAGGTGAAAATATAATTCTCTTCAATTATTGATTTTGGATTCACCCAAGTATGCTTTATTCTCATTGGTAAGGTTATTTTATTGTTACTAATGTTTACCCATTTGGTGCAGTGAAATTCCAAGAACACTCTTCCAAAAGGACATTCACGGTTAATATACATCAGTTAAAGCATCACCATGAGAGGACACACTCCATGAGAACCACATCAACTTTCACTGGATCTCCAACTACTAGAGTAGACCCACCATTGGATGGATATGTCAACCCACCAAATCCAAACCATGGGGAACCTCTTTCTCTTTAACTCTCTCTCTCCCCTTCTCTATCTATATCTAGATTTGTTCATGTTTATTATTATTAATCTCTCATTCTCACCTTCTCTCTCATTTTTTAACAACTTACTTCATCATAAATTTTCCTCATTCTATTTTGTGTGGGTGTGTATTAAAAAAACAAAAAGAGACAAAATTACACACCGTTAACTTCTTAAATTTTGTCTAACTATTTTAGGGATTCAAAGGACTTTTTTTGTTATGAATTTGGATAATTTTTTTATCAATACCAAAAAAAATTAATGACCAATTTTTTGATTTCGTAAGAGATTCTTCCCCCACCATGATGAACAAATTTAGATTTCATATCAATGTAACCTTTGACCATTTTTTATATTGTGTGTTTTCACCCCTGATTGTGAGTTTTGAGTTTTTGGACCTTCAAGATGAATTTCATAATTTTATATGCATTAATATGATAGAGGCATTTTATAAAACACGTGAGATTAAAAATATCCAAACAAACTCTTAGTACCCTTACATCGATCCTTATTTTGAATGACCCTTCAAGCCTATGAATTTGTTTTGATATCAATATTAAATTTAGAAAATATAATCCCACCCAAAATCTACATGTATTTTCATTACATGATTTTTTGAAACTCAAGTTTAGGGGAATGTATTTAATTTTGGGTATACTTTCCTTGATTTTCAATGTTTTATCATATAATTGAGGTAAATAATCCATTTAAATGTGGGGGATAAGTTTTCATTTAGCTAGATTTGGGAATATATTTGTGTTTATGTAATTTTGTACAAATGTTAATGAAAAGTGTTCTAAAAAAATGAAAAAATGTGAGAAAAACGAATATGAAAAGAATGGGATATGTCTTATGCTTGTCAAAAATAACTCTTCTTCAACTTTTGATCTTGTTACAATTATTACAATTAATATCGTGAGTATATTAAAAAAGGGTTGAGAGGTGAGTGTGTGATTTTTTCTAAGTGAAACTTATAAAAAAAGAAAATAAAAAAAAATAGAAAAAATAACACATGAATCATGTTGTCTTGAGTCATTGGGAAAAGTTTTATGTTTTGTATATATTCCATCTTTTCAACCTCTTCAAATTTTATCCATCTTTTTTCTTTCCTGACACATCAATACCCTTTTAAATACGTGTTTCCATTTCCTTCCATGTCCCATTTCAAAAATTTCACATTGCATTTTCTATATTAGTGTTCCCCCTATTTCCATATATTTTGGACATTTTATTCCTACCATCCCATAACCACTGAAAAATTTCTAAAAAATATCTATTGTTTCTTGTGCAATTTAGGTTAGGGAATAGAATATAAGATATATTAAAATCTCTATGATTATCACTTTTGGTTGGTGAATAAGTGAACCTCCATGAATAAACCTGACATCACTATGAGTGGTGTGATATTTGAGTGCCAATATTTTACAATTCAATTTTTGAACATGAAAAATGAATTTTTTGACACATTATTACTTTAAAAATTTGTGGTGGGACTCATTATTTATGAGTGAAGTATTCTAGACCCCCATTATTAGAGGAATTGTTTTTTAATATTTTTGGGTGATTAAAAATAATTTTTTTATGTTTTTATATTTTTTATACATAATGACTTGCACTAGGGTAAGTGTGGGGGATTTTTTGCTAATAACTTATTCACAATTTTATATATATTGAACTTAATTATTTTTAAGTAAAAGTGAATAATTGATGTGAAATTTCCATATTTTAATACTAAATATAATTTTTGAGCATTATTTGAATCAATACAGATTTGAGTCAATTTAAAATTTTAATCATAACATTCACCCTACTTATCCAAATTGCGTGATTATTTTTTTAAGGTTTCTTAATCAAATTAATACAAATCATCCAACTAGATCATTAGATAATTCGACCATTTGTAGGGCCATATGGGCCACAAAAGAAGAAATATTTAATTTGTGATAAAAAATAGAACATCCATGATGATTTAATTTCTAGGCTCATTACAAAAGGCCAAATTTTATGAAACACTAGAATATGTTTGAGGATATCCAAAAAACCTTGGATAAAAATTTTAAGGCCAAAATCAACCAATAAGTGGTCCAATTTATGAATGAAAGTCCAAACCACAATTCTACCTGGGATTTAAAAATAGCCCACAATTCTTGACTTTTATCTGAATCCAATCTCCAAATTGAGATGGAATTTTGTTAGTGTAAATTAAATATTTATGTTCCAAAATTTATATAATATTTATTTGGGATGGTCATATCTTTATATCCATAAATAAATTCACATTGTGGAATTGAAAAAATTTGAGATAAAACTAGATAACAACATATGGTTTATGAAAAAAACCATATATTTGGATAAAAATATCCAATGGTAACCAAATTTGTGGGTTTAAATTTCAAAATACATATATACAACTTTTAAGTAGATGATATCTTGAGATTGATCTACCTAAATGGTCAAATGGTTGAGCCAACTTGAAGGGAAGTTTTGGAAGGCAAATAGGCTACCAACTTGGGCTATTATCATATTCTCCTTGAAAGGGGTTGGAACTTGATAACTTAAGAGGATATATTTTCATGATAATAGCCATGAAAAAGGCCTAGGAGGAGCTTCCAAACTCAATTTTCAACTTGATAGACCTTTCCCCCACTCTTTCTTTTCATGTACTTCAAGTGTTTTGAATTGTAACTGTATAAGTGTGATTGTAATTTGAATTGATTTTTAATGAATTTTTCATCATAATATTATTTTATTACCATAAAACTTATATTTAGTAATATTAATGATATTAAAATAGTTTAAATAAAGTTAAACATGTTTAACTCCCTTCATCATTCATGTGTGTGTTTGACGCACCACTCTTATCATGTCCCATTTTTCTTCTCTTTTTAACTTATCACTATAAAAATCATCAACCAGATTAATAACCATATTAATGTTTGATTAAATAATCCATTAGAGTGAGTTATAATTTGGGGATGTTAAGTGAATGAGATATTTTTCTTGTTAAATATTATTTAAATTGACACTGTGTATGTTAAACTAAAAATGTAATAGATTAATTAAATATTTTGTTTTACATGTGGATTAAATGGATTATTAAAACCATAAGGAAACATGGTTTTATTAAATATTTAACCTTCCATCAATATGAATTGATAATGATTAGAACCCTAGTCTAGGCTTGTATTGAAGCCAAAACAATTGTGAATTGAAATCAAAATCATCTCACAAAGTGGATGTTAATTTAATAAAATATATCAAAAATATCAAGGATATCATAATATTAACTATCAATTAATTAAATAACCCTAATATTTATCAAAATTTTAAATTAAATTTAATACAATAATCAATTTACAAAATATCCACAAATACCCCCACTTCAAAAGAAAAAAACAAAAAACAAATGACTCCAAAATATAGTACCATCACCAAGCATTCAAACTGAGTGTCACTATACACATTATAGAAGATCACAAAAAAAATTAATGGTGAATATATGGAAATAATCCTCACTTTAATCCACTACCTCAACCAATTATTCAAAGATAACCACCACTCACAATAGAATAATCAAGGAATCAAACTTTACCAAGATCGAAGGGAAACCCACCAGAATCTATCCACAACAATCCAATTGGTTAAAATGAAATATATATATACAATATGAGAGGTTAGTATCCTAAAAAAATATTATATAATGGTGAAAGGGTGTCTAGGGTTGGAAAAGGTTTGATAGGAAGGAAACAAATTCGAACTAAGGAAGGGAATACACTTAATTTATAGGGAAAGTTCACTGGACTCCACCACAGTGTGGTGACCTCTTACTACATTGTGGTTACCTTGGTTAAAGGTAGGTCAAATTACCCTATTAAAATATTATTGAATATTTGGAATTACAAAATATTCATTAAATATACCTTTACCATAACCATGTACTCAACTATGACATGGTCTAAGGTATTTTGGCTTCTCTGACACCCACCAAAATAAGACAATATAGCGTAGTGATAAGAACTTGGATGTTTTATTCTCACCATTCCAAGGACCATGAAATGGTGATATATAACTCCCCATTCTATATAGGTGAGTGCCACAACTAGAACCATTCCCACCTTGGGTATTTTCATGCTACCCATTTTTCATAGTGAGATCTATCAACCAACACACCTTCCAAAATAGTTTTGAAAGATGTTTCACTAGATGGGGAATACAAAACACAACACAACCAATATATAAAATTCCCAACGCCACCACAAGCTCCACCACACCCAGAATCATGGAATGGTTACCCCCATAATGCCCCAAAACTCATCCTTATCCTCCAAAACACCTCCAAGGTCCCCTAAAATGAATCGAAACGCCCAATAAGACAAAGGAATGGGCCAAAAAGGTTCATTTCATTACAAATCTATATTTCTTAAGCCTGATTGTTTAAATTGAAATTATTATTGTTTACTATATTTATTTATAAACATAAGAGGATATAGTATTTAAATATTTTATCCCTTGTTTATTTTTTACTATTATTTCTGTTTTTAAATGATCTACTCAATTTTTTTATTATCATTTTGATCCTTAAAAAAGGGGGAGAATTTTTTTTGTAACACCCCACTTCCCCAAAACACTAACCAGTTCTTGGACTGGTGATTTCTATTGTACCTCATGCCTGCCTCCCCGTATGATAGAGTATGCTAACTAGCGGTGAGGGTCTGATAGGATACCTTGGGTACAATATAACCTCTAGTTAGAGTGTAATAACAGTCAACATAAGGAAAAAACATACAACACATGATATCACAGACTAACACCCATATAAGTTCCAAATACTAAACATAAACCATGTAATATCCAAAATGATGCTATAATAGCCAAGATTCACTCATAACAATCCTCATATACAATATGTAAAAAAGTATAAAAAAGTGGAAACAACAAAAAATACTATAATACTCAAGAGTGGCACAAGATATAGCCCAATACCCATTCCCCCAGCTCCATCCTAGCATGAAATCATGCATCAGTCATAGGGTTATTTCACTTGTCACTACCTGCATCCATGAAATCTTGTAAGTTACCAAAAGGCGTCCCGAACATGGCGTGATTATGAATCAGTAGGACACCACCAATGAAGTACCTAAATAATACATTATGAATAGTATGTGTATGTGATGGTTATATATATATATATAATTTAATGACTGAATAAATAAATAAATAAATAAAACCCCAAACCTGGGCTCTATGATGACACTCAAGGTTATACCCACCTACTTTGTATAGTGTTAGATGTCTCTTAGCACATTTCATAGAAAGTGGAAACCCAAACCACTCCCAACTAGGGGTAATATAACCATACATAGTCTAAACTAGAAACTATGGGTAATATACCCATCCTCGGGGCCCTAACATCCACCTGGGGGCTGGATTCACCCCATGTTTAACCATTAAATAAAGATCCAACATCCACCCAGGGGCCAGATTCACCATGAGCTTAACCATTTACTAAGTATCCATAAGTCACAAAACCATGCGAGTGTGAAGTAGCTAAGGGATATTCCATTATTACCATAATATCAAATAATAATTTTCAAATCGTAAGGGATTAATTTAAATTTTCCAATTTTATTACCGAAACAAAACAACATTTCTTTAAAACTAGAATTCTATTTCAAGACACTTATTAAGGGAAACAAAGTTCCAATTCCAATTACCATGCCCAATTACCAAAACTAAACACCAAAACAACCCAAATTACCAAATTACAAGGAAATAGTCCAAAATTCATAAGCCCAACTAGGGGATCCCATGATGCAACCATTTTTTTCCTTTAACAAGAAAACCATTTAGGGTTGTATAGCATGCCAAGGGATTGGTTTATGCAATTAAGAAATAATTAAAGTCAAGAATGAAAACTATCTGGAGGAATATATATATAACTTAAATAAGAATATTAATACTATGGGAAAACATTTATAGACCACCTACCTTAGGTCTAGAGAATCCCACATGTACAATATTGGCCTCTGATTTGAGATAAAATGGAAGATATTGATAAACCATAAAAAAATCAATAGAAATAGGTCATTTTAATTAAAAAAGGCGGGATATATTTATATGGAAAGAAAATTCAAGATTATAATCTAAAATAGTGTTAGAATTACCAATATCTTTCCAACTTGATAGATAGAAGAAAATCGGAGGAGGATTGAAGGAGATACACCAAAAACTTGGAAAGGGAGAGGAGGGCTCCTATGGAGGTGCTACTGGGAAACAATGAGGCATAACATCAGGTTAAAGAGTGAAAAAGGGATAAGTAAAATATTTTAAAGTTACACTTTTTTACTAAGGTGCATGTTTTGGCTACACGGTTAACCAAAATGTGAGTCAACCATGTGAACAAAACTATTTGGAAACACCATACTTCACATGGTTAGGTGCACAATTATACAATCCATGCATAGAACATATGAAATGGATTTACAAAAATTTATCAGATTTTCATGGTCTCCTTTTCCCTTTCAAACAGTTAGACAAACCATTATCCACTTTTTTTAGACTACACGATTATGGTCCACAATTATCACAAAACATTAATTAACTGTGCACCTTGTTCTCCTTCACTAAAACATGAAATTTCAAGACCTAGACACTCAAAATTCTCTTAAGGACTCTATCTTATAAAAAATCACACCCAACATCCATAACCAAGAAAAACATATGAAATTAGGGTGAAATTAAGTAATAAAGTACCCTGTATGAAATTTTGGATATTATAGTTTTAGTTTGATATGTTTGAGTTTTGTAATTATCAAAAAGCGGGGAATTTTTGAGTGAATAATCACCACTTTATTTATATTATTTTGATAATTACATAAATCTACCATACTTTGTTTATTATTGTTTATATTGTTAATTATAATTTATTATAATTCATTATTATTATTATTTCTCATATTTTTTTGTAGAAATGTTCCTAAGTACAAGACTCTTATTCATTAGGAATTACCTTTACATATGATGACTATTGGAATTTGAAAAAGGAAATGACCCTCATGAATTAAATTAGAGGTTGTAAATGACCCTTATATATGAATAAGAGTTGTGGAATTTTGATAATTGTTTAAATATTATGTATATAGTGATAATTATTTAATGAATCTTATATATTGAGAATTTAGTCAAGTGATGAATATTACATATGAAGCTATATTCTTAGAACACCCTTACATATTGGAAATTTCACTAAGGCATGAATCATACACATTATATAGTTGGGAATTTGAAAAAGTATGGAATATAATGTATGAATAGTTGTTACTTTTATATATTGAGGTCTAGTAAAAAGGTGAATCTTACATATTGATTTAAAGTTAAGTGAATAATGTTTTGGAAGTTAATTATCAGAAGTTGAGATTCAGAATAAGGTTTAAAAAGTTAAGGTTATAGAGGATTAATTCCATGTATAAATCATTATAGTGTCACGTTAGGTGGAAAAGTGAATATCGAGAGTTGTGTATGAATAATTTCATCACCGTGTCTGAATAAATTTGATGTCATGTAAGGTGAGATTCATATAAATTATGTAGATACCATATAAATCATTATATGGATTTAATATGATTAAATTGAAAATTTTCAGAATTCATTGTTATAGATTTTCAGAAACATTATATCAAATGAAGACTATTTACAAGGAATATTCAATGGATTAAATAATGAATATTATTGAAGGATTTAATCATATTTTTAATGGTTAATTTTATGGAGAAGTGGATAATTATTATTAGGAGTCTATGACTGATTAATGTAAATGATATTATTAATTTATTTGAAAAACTATTCTAACATTTATATTTTGTAGGTTGTTAAGTAAACTCCCATGTGGAGTTATTTTTGATAATTGAAGAGGAATATCATGGAGTTTTAATTGAAGTGAATTAGTCATTGTTGTGTCATATATATAAATAAAGGTAAATCTAGAGGTAGGGATAAGAGATATATGATGAATATATGATACATAAGTGCTGTAAATTTTGAGAGATTCAACTATTTATACACCACACCGATAGATTTCTCAAGATACATCATTCCATTTACTTTGGAGGTTCAAATATACTTTTTTCAACACTAGTAAGACCATCTATTTTTTGTTGGTTTTAACTATTTTATATATTATTGAGTTGTATTGGATAAACTTTAAAGTTTTATCATGTTTCTAAAACACTAATTATACCTTCATTAAAAAGGTTTGTTTTGGTTATTCTAACCTAAATAAAAAGAAAGACACAGGTTCTATCGGATACCACAAAAGGAAAGGTTGGTTGTTCTTCTACTTCAAAAGGAAAGAGCTTATGATATGTCTCCTCTTAGAAAGTATGGGATGGGTCATCTCCTATAAAAGGTTGGATTTTTTCTATACCCATAAAAAGCTGTATTGTTTCTGTGTTTCTTGGTGTAAAAAATTCATGTTATAAATAGTTTTCACTTTCCTTAAAAAGTGATATACTTCATAATGTATGTCCATGCTCTTGTGTTGAGAGTATTAAGAGCATACATAGGATTATTTGGATACAAACTACTATAAAATTATTTGTGATCTATCTTGTTCTTTATTATTTTTCTTAAACTCTTCATACTCACTTCAATTATTATTTATGATTAGATTTTTTATTCTTATTATCCATTGAATTCCACATTAATTGTTTAATTATTATTATTATCAGTTAAAAAATTCACCCCCTCTATATTTTCATCTTCGTCTGGGGCCTAATAATGAACACTCTTTTGAGGCATTCTCATCTACTTAAATTTACGTGTCATATTTTTTACTTGAGAAAAACTAAGTGTCATCCAATGAAACTCTTTTCCGGTAAACCTTTTTTTCACACCAGTACAACACAAAATATAATGATCTTAGGTAAGTGAGTATACACTTGACATAAATTTTCACTAAATCTTAAACCACAGTGTGGTAGTATAAACCATGTTATAGTTTGTTTTGGTGTAAACAACAACTTGGTGAAGGTAACTACCCCATAGTTTTATGCATTTATACATGTGAATTATATAATAATGCATGATTTAAATTCTTTATCCCATAAAATCCATCATGTTTAGTTTAGAATATCATATCAATATATTCATAGGAGTTTGAACATCCAAATACATTATTTATACATTGGACAATAATGAATTAAATATTATAGACAGTTATAACTTATAAGACATTTATGAAATGTTTCATTAATGGTTAAAAATTTGAGGAATTCTTGGAATCCCAAGGAGTATCCTTAGTAGATATATAAATCGGTTCAATCCTTGTGCAAAGTGTTTCATGTGAATTAAATAAGACAATGCATGAAAACCCTGAAGACAAATCGCTCCCTTCTTCAATCATTTAATCAAAAGTTCTAGCTGATCATGCTTGGAAGTAAATCCTTCCAAATAAATGGGAGATTTATGACAACCCATGAATACCCTAGGAGTAAGGATACCATTAACAAATTTTTAGGGATCTATACCAATCTCATGTGGAATTTATTGGATAGATTGGGTTCAATATAGAAAAAGGTATAATATTCATTTATATTTATTCAACTAAAATGAATGGAGGGAACTTGTGGAAAATGGGTTTTAGTTGATTTTTTATGATACATTAGGATAAAGGATATCCCATCCAAAACCATTCATTTCCATAAAATCCACTTTGATTAGGTTTTAATTAATATGTTAGAAAAATAAATAATTTAGAAAATTTTATTTTCCAGGTTCATGATGTGTTTCATGGTATAGTTCTTTGAAAACCATGTGTGGGTTTATAAAAGTTATAAAATCAAATTGTGATTTAATAAAAATGGAAATGAAAGTTTTTTTTTGGAAATTGGTCTTTATAAAATGAGTTTTGATGGTGTGTTTTTTGCTAAAAAAACTCATGGTTAGTATTGAAATGATATTCCCATTAGAAAAAAATGATTTAGTTTTGTAAAAATAATGCATTGTTTTTTTTGAATTTTAATAGATATATATGAAACTTATTGACCTAAATTAAAAAAATATAGTTCCCTTGGAAAGTGTTTTCATTGGGTAAGAAACACTCTGAGCCCATGCCAAATCCAATAGGGGGTTTATACTATACAAAAATCATTTTGATGGATTTTATGTATGTTTAATTCCTTGAATTTACATGGTATATTTTTAAAGTGTTTATAAATTGAAAAATAAAAATAAATATAAGAGTTTATATTGATTTATTAAAAATTTATAAATAATAAAATGGAATTTTAATATTAAATGACCTTATTTGGAACATTATTTCAAACTTTCCAAGATATGTTATCGTGGATGTGATAAAATGTTTTAATAAATTGAAATATGTGATTTTTAGTTTATATATGGTTTTTACATAAAATGTAAAGATTTTATATCATTATAAAAGTATTCATAAATATCATATATTTTGAATATTAAAGAGATAATATTAAATTCCATGTAAAATTATAATATAAAATTTTCATATATAAATAAATATGAAATGTTTATGTTTATTTATTTATGAAATTTCCATAAATCAAGTTAAATTATAAAGTGTTTAAAATTATTTTATTTATGAAATATTAATAAATGTCTATCTCATGTCTAAGTTTTTGAATTATTCTTTTATTTAGTTTATTCCATGATTTATTATTCATGTATATAAAGTGTTTATATTATGAATGAATGTATGATTTAGTTTAAAGTGATAAATACTTCTTATAAATTTTACATCATACATATAAGGAGTTAAATGACAGGTATGATATAAGATTTATTTTATTCAACCATGACTATGATTTGTTTATGGGCTATGAACTTGAAAGTAAAGGTTAATTATGATATATATATATATATATTTGGTGTTAGGAATATATTAGAATAATGTTTTACCATAGGTATTAATATATGGTTAATAGAACTTTATATTAGACTACTCACCAGTTTGGGGGATTGGAATCTGTCTAAAAAATTAAGGGTTGGTTACCTGTCCCACCATAATTTTTTTTTGGGATTTTAGTTTTTAATGATTATAAACCTTTAAATTAAAGGGTTTTATATAACTTATTCATAGAATGTATTTTGATATATTAAAATATAATTTTATTTTGGGTAACTAACACAAATTATGAATTATATAGAGTGTTAAACATTAATATGGTTTAAACATATTAATTTTGTTGAAGGTATATGATACAATAACAAAATCATTAGAAAAAATCATAACTAAAGGAAATATATGAGATAAGATTGTGATATTTTAAAAAAAACCCTTAAAAATATTAAGTGTTATATTATTTCCAAGGTGAAAAATTTTCAAGACCTTGATCATCCAAATTAGAAGAATCTTTCAATTTAGGGTGCCCATGGATTATACTGTGTACGGAAATCATGATATAGGTGAATCTAATAGTTAGGT
Organism: Viscum album; assembly: GCA_963277665.1. Taxonomy (NCBI): domain Eukaryota; kingdom Viridiplantae; phylum Streptophyta; class Magnoliopsida; order Santalales; family Viscaceae; genus Viscum; species Viscum album. Next base: position 212,977,459 of record OY728123.1, read on the forward strand.
GCATATTCTTATCATGAAACTTGGGATTTAAAAGGAATAAAATCCTAACAGTTAGGATAACCTAGGAATATAGTTGAGATCTTCCATATAATTGATTGGGTAAGTATTTATACACTAAACTATCCTAAAGTTATATGTGAGATGATTTCCATGATTGTCTACTAAATATAGTCATGGATTATGTTACTATATTAACTAGAAAAATTCTTGATTGAATATAAATCTTCTCCCACTAATGGATATATTGTAAAAATAAAAAAGGATTCATTATTTTATCATGAATATATTTAATAAAATATTTATTAATTGTTTTGTAAATCATGATACTCATCTTCTTCATTAACACACACCCCAACCCTACACCCGAGCCATCACAAAACATGTCAGATCCTTTAATAGGATTTTGAAGAATTATTATAGAGACCCAAAGCTTGATGTACATTGACATTAAATTACTTTTGCAGAATACTTAATACATAACAAAAATAGATGCCCAAAGACCGTATTAGTTTAGTGTCTTTGTAAACTCGGAACATAATATTCTAATCATGGTGAAAGATCTTAAACATCTCCCATAAAGATCTTCCCCTTTTGTTTTTTTACCTAAAACCTTTCTTTAAATCCTGGGGAAAAGAAAACACAAAAAGTGTGAGCTCAAATTCTCAGTAAGGGTAAGCAGGAAGAACATAAAATAATCCATAAACATTTGAACGTAAAAACATGAACATAAAACATCTTAATCATGAGTAATGACATAAATCTGGGTAGTACATAAGGCATAGATCATAAAATAACATTAATCATGATAAAATAACATGAGAATAAAACATGTAATTGTGGAAAACCATTAAGAACATGATATGATTTCCATAGTAGCCAATGCATTGTTTCCAAGACCATCATAGTGGACAAAGTCCATTACTGAACTGGGTTTACTTTCCATTCCATCCCTGTATTACTGAACCAGATTTACTTTCCATTCCAGACATGTATATCTCATGAGATATAAATATTTACCCAACGAATTATAGGGGGATATTCTTCCCACCCATCCCATAATGAAATCATTCTTATGTGTTCTACAAAATAAACACAAATCATTCATCGTAACCTAAAGAATGAAATGGGTTTCATAAACATCATCCCGTCATAACATAATACATACAAAACAAATGGATATCATTTAATCATAAGAGAAATCAAAACATTTAAATAATAGAGACATTATACTTGAAACATAAACACATTAAATAATGTCATCTTAGATGGAAAGTAGTTTTCATAAAACACTTGAAATGAATTCTTGAGGAAAATATCCCTTCATCTTCAAAATCATTTTCTTTTCAAAAAATGCCATGAAATTTTAAAATAAAAAGAATTTTTTGAAATTAATCATGGAATATTGTAGAGGAATCTTCATGAAAATAAGGCATTATAAAACCGTAAAAATCCATTCATGCCGTATAAAAAAACATTCTTCTCGTACTTTTGTTAGAAAAGTCAAAAAGTACCTCGTATGGTAAAAAAAAGAAAGATTCCTTCCATACCATGTGGTAAAAGTCAAAAAAGGGTAAAAATGACTTTAAACATGCATGGAATAATAGTAAACATTTTATTAAAAAATATTTATAAAACATGAAACTCGATGATAAATATATCCCCAGAAAATACTTACGTATAAACAATCTCAGATAAAAAAGAGATTGTAAAATTATCCCTTACCATAGGTCTGATATGCTTTGTACGTATCTGAACCTCCTGTATAATGATTTAAATAATGTCATTGAATTATTCAAGAATCATATTCATTGTTATGATATCATATATGGTCATATTATTATCTTCTTTTTAGTAATATTTCATTTCTACTTGTTATTCGGGTGTTCATTGCTTTATGTTCTTATGCGTGTTTTGTAAAATAAATTATTATTACTATTTTTAGGTTATAGATACATCATTTAAAGAACATTATTAGTGTAATATATATCATATTTATTCATTAAATTCATTTATATAATCATTATTCAATGAAGATCATGTAGAACAAGTCACATCACATCGTGGAGACGGTAGGTCGTACATACGCACGAGCGATGATATCATTCCCATGATTGTGGAAGTGTATGGTGTATAATATTTCATAATAAATATCACTTTACAATAATCATATTTAGTTATTTCTTCCATCCTTATACCCATCCAAGTATGTTAGTGATGAAATAAAAGATTACACCACGGCGTGGAGACGGTAAGCCGTACATACACACGCGTGGTGATTTCATTTTTTTTCATAGTATGGATAGAAGATAGAATATGGTTGTTTCATATTCATAATAACATATCAGTATACAAGTGATACTATATTTATTACTTAATAATGAAACAAATCATATAGAGGAAGTAGTAGAATAAATAAGTTTGAAAGAATCGGTAAAGAATATTACCTCTTCTTCGACGCACCTCCTCTTAACCTCCTCTTAGGGCACTAAAGTTGGTCTTTGAAGAAGACCATGCCATATAGTAGGTTTCTAGGGAAGTGAGGAACTGAAATGGTCAGGGTTTTTAGGAATTTGAAATCTCAAAATGATGTGAAGTGGAGAGGGAGGAGGTGCCCTTTTATAAGAGAGGAGATGGGCACCTTTAGAAACCTCAAAAATATTAATTTATAATAAATCCAAACCCCACTTAAAAACCTCAAAAAATGATTAAATTCGAAGATGAGATGAGATATGATTTTAATATAATAAACCAATAAAATTTAGACATGTTTTATGTTTATTTTAAACCTTATCATTTTGATTTATCCTTATTTAATCTATTAAATTTTATTTGTGTTAATAATATTATAATTATTAAATTGTTATAAATATTTAATTATTTATTGTGAATATTCCATAATTAGATAAATTATTATATTTTAGACCATATATTTTTTAATTTTTAATTTTTAAATATTTTTGTGAATTTTAAGAAATTTAATAATATGTTATTTTTATAAAATATCAATAGTGTCAATTTTTGACACTATTAAATTATTTGAATTTAAATTAAATCCACACAAAATATATATTCGAAAAAAAATATTTAATAGATTCCTAAATTGTCATGTTCATATAAAAAATTGTTGTAGAACATTAATTTTTTCATATAATATTTATTTTAATATTTTTAAAACCATTTATTTGATATTTCTCTTAATAAAATAATAAATACAACAATTTTGTATAATTATTTAATATACTTATTTGTTGCATAAAAATTAAAAATAAAATACTATGATGAAGATAAATATAATATATTTCATAATAATAATTTTATTCTAATTTATCTTCTAAAACACCCAAATTTTAAAATGATATATTTAATAAATTATGAAGGTGACCACTTTGACATCATTTAAAATAAAATAATATAAATGTCATAATTTGTTTTATAAGGATCCAAATGGTCCAAAAGTATCCAATTGAATTATTATGGTGTATATATACTCTACCAATAAGTTATAATCAAGTTTTTGGGCATTTTATAGGTATTATTATTTGAATAAATACTATATTATTGATTTTTCACTAAATGAATAATTTCTGCATCATTAATGTATAAGCTATTAAGGTAATTATATATTTCTTACAAATTAAAAATAAATTACCATGGTAAAGAAAAAAATTTAGATTTCAAATTATTATTTATAATCGAATTTATATTCTATATAACCTTATATTAAAAATAATTTAATTATTAAAGTTTGAGTGAGACATATTTCACTTTCCTTTAAATAAAATAAATTAAAGGTCATAATCACTTCCAAGTGGGTTACAATAGATACCATTTAGACCCAAGTATATTTTAGGACGAAATATAATCATCAAATCATATTAATACAAGTTTTAGGGTTATTTTATAATATTATATTTACCCTTAATTACCTAATTTACCTTTAACTGTGGTAAATAAAATTTACCGTAGTTACTATTCATAATGACCAAAAATAAAAAGTATCCTATTAACATAATTTGTACCTACTGATTAAAAATATGGAATAAAGTTTTCCAAATTTAAGACAAGAAGTTGCAGAAATTAATTTAAAATTAATCCCGTTGTCAAAAAATGGGTTTTTGTTTAGAACATTGCAAAAGATTGAATTGATTTTACCTACGAAATTCAATGTAAAATTAATGATAATGACATAAATTATATTAAATGGTAAAAATATATTCTATTTATACTTTAAAACAATTCAATATTATAATTTAACCATATAAATTATCTTGATGAAAAAAATTTGTTTTTAATTAAAATTTAGCGTGGTTTTACTATTCATTAAAATCTGAAAGTTATTAGAAAAATTTAAAAAACATATCCAAAGTAATATTTTCTATCCCGATTCAAAATAATTAATTTATTTTGTCAAATGTAACTTATAAACATGTCAAAATCTTGATTTGAAGTGGGTGCGCCATCAAAAGGTGGCAAAACTGCATTTTTTGAAAAATACTTATTTTACCTAAAAAATTTATTTTGTTCTCATACCATGTTCTATAAAATGTGTAAGATGAATAATAATGTTATAAAATAAAAAATTTAGTTACTACTATTCATAACATCTAGTTCATAAAAACATTATAATAATATATCATTGCTTAGTGAAACTTGGTATTGCGTACAACACACACTATTGAAGAAGGTCGCTCTTGCGTGAAACACAAGACACGAATAGTGTTTGAGTATACTAAAAGCTAATATGGTGTTGAATATAGCACAAGGATAATCTTGGTGTAGTGCACAACACAATACATCAAAGAAATTAAAAAGAATATTTCTCATAAAATCTCAGGGTGTTACAATTATAATAGGAGATAACGTCAACCTAAAATTAAAATTATCAAAGGATATTTGGTACTTATTATCCCAATCAAAATTCAGTCCTTTAAAATTCAAAGCTATCAAGGGAGATTCTAACCTGGATAAATCCTACACAAACCGCCTATAGTACCCATACAGATAAAAAACTAACATGATATTAAAAACATCCTTGGGCCTCTTTTAATACATCACTACCTAAATATTATTAGGATTTGAGGATATAACTACCATAGACACCACATACCCTAGAAAATTCACCGCTTGGATCCATAACTATCACTTAGAGAGATTAACATACAAGTGATTCTCTTTCGAGGTTCTAAAAACAACACCTAGGTGGTCCTTATAATCCTTCCTCATAATAGAGTATGTAACATCCCCAATCCGGAACTCCATCACATGGGAAAAAAGGTTGGTTACGAGACCTCAATCACATATTCCCATATTATAGAGGATACCAACTAGTAATGGGGGTGTGATATGTATAGTGGGGAGACTATACCCCCTGGTATCGAGTATAAACACTATAATAAACCATTATAACAAATATTAGAGTAATGGTAACATAGAGGACTCTTTTTTTCATATAAATAGAAAGAAAAATGAGGAACTAATTAATCCAATAAATATAAATCATGTAATGACAAGTTGAGATGTATCTAAATGTCAAACTGAAATAAATACAAATAAAAGAATTAGTTGACACAAATAATCCCAAAATTCCCCAGTCCCAAACCCCATGTCAGACCCATCTCCAAACTCTAATCCATCTAGTAAGTAAAAAAATCAGTTTCAATGTCCTTTTCCATTATCAAAACCTACATCCAAGTAATCTTCTAGGGTACCAAATTGCAACCCGAATAGAGTGTGAATAAAACTCAGTAGGTTGTCATCTCCATGTCTAAATATAACCATTCTGATATTAAGTGTATACAATAAAGTGATAAATAGGTGTATTAATTAATCAATTAATACTATATATAAGTGATCCTTCGTTGACACTATTCTGGAAAATCTTTGACCATATAACACAACCATGCCAACTAACAACCATATATCCCTGGAAAAAATCACCCATAACCATAAACATGGTACAATCACACAAATTTGGGACAAGCATGCTATATAATCATTTCAACATGGGACTGAGCAGAACCCACTCAATATAATAATTATATCTTGGTACTGGGAAAATACCACTCAATATAGGCATTACACTATGGGACTGGGCAGATCCCGCTCAGTATAAACATTAAAGCATGTGATTGGGAAAATCCTTCTCAATGTAATCATTACAACATTGGTTTAGGAAAATCCTGATTAATATATGAATTAAAACATGGTACTAGGTAGATCCCACTAAATAAAATAATTATAGGATGGGACTAGGCTGAGCCTGATTAGTATAAGCATTACAACATTTAACACAACAATTCAAAACAACAAGGATATCACGATATCACTTCACAAGACTGAATGGTTAATTATGAAAATTATCATTTGACTTTAAAATTACACGTTAATTTATATATCAAATGATAAAAATTTATATCAATAAGAAAAAATACTTTACCTAGGGATTCTATATAAAGGAAACACCTAATGTCTTATGTCATGCTAAACACACTTTAAGCCATTAGACAATTCATATTAATCAAGGGTTTTTTCACCCAATGGGTATCATAAGCCAGGTCACATCAATAGTTGAACCCAAAGAATCCAATCCAACATTATATTCCATGATTTATGATTAATCAATGAATAATTTAATAATAGTTCACATTACATTGGCACAATCACAATATTTCACATACTTTCAAATTTAGCAGACCATAGGGTTAGGTTTATACTCCCTACCTTTAACCGGTGATTAATGAAACATCTATAATGAAACATTCCAATAAGTATGAAGGTAAATAATATTGAATTATCAACCTAAATTCACCAAGTTAAGATCAAAACCCCAAAACAAACCCGTGGTTTGTAACGACCCGAAATTTTGAATAAATCTTGTTTCCTAATTTCATGTGTTATTTTTTTATACTCAACAAAAATGTTGTATTTGATAAACATGATTATAATTAAAATGAGATAAGTGGGTTTTTACTATTATATAACCATCGGTCAACATGACCGCTGTGAACAAAATGTTTTGATTATTGTCTCTAAATATAAGTAATCTTGGTTAATTATTATAGAAAGAAGATTTGATGGCCTCACCTAGTAGTCTTGGACCGATCTAAGCCCATCTAACAGAGCTTGGGAAGGAGGTAGCACCACTGGGCTTTGCTCTAGATCAAATCCAAGCCGAACTTCATCATGTGAAGCTGGAACGTAATCGCCTTCGTGAGAAGTTCAAACTGATAGAAATTACTACTCGGGCAATGTTGACTGAGACGCCCCAAAATTCTATCACCCTAGCACACCTTACTCTTAGGTCCTATGCTGGTATTATAAGGGGTTATGTAACGAGACCGTAATTTCCTTGTGTAATCTTTTTTTTTTAAATAAAAATTTAGATTTCTTCTTATGATGATGTTTATGAATTTTCAAATGACCGAATAAATATTGTATGCATATTTTTGATGAATTTTAGAAAAAGGATATTTTAAAAATGGTTGTGTAAACCTTAAATAATTAAAAATGTGTAATGATTTTCGAAAAATGGTCTACTACAATTATGTTCAGTACGAAATTTAGAGTCTAATAAGATCAACTTGATTTTTGATGAATAGTTAAAATACAGTTTTTAAGTTACGGGTGTTTAATGACATCATTAAATGATGTATTAAGTTTGTAATCAATATGTTCGAATTATGAATAGTGAGATAAGGTATGAGGTGTCCCAAGTGGCCAATACCATGGGAAAATACCATGGGCAAGCCCATGGTTTTGCCAAAACCACTAATGAGGTGTCCCTTTGCCATTAATGCCTTGTCCCCTCACTTTCCCTATAAATACCAAGCCCTCCTCTCATCCATTCGACTCCCCACTCATTCCCAACGAATTTCTGGTCTCACTACCTCCCAAGGAGTCCTCCCAAGGTTCCCCCAAGCCCTCAAGGTCCCAACCTTTGAGGTTTAAGAGTTACATTTTAAGGTAAGGGATCCGACCTCTCTCTTTCTTTTCAAGTAATCTCTTTTATGTCTTTTCTTTTATACTCCATGTTATTATGTTGGAGGATGTTATTTTATATTCATCCTACTGCCTATTTCATGTTCATATGATGATATACCCCCCTTTCTCTCATCAATTCGTTTTAAGAATGTTTAAGTGGCGCCGTTAGGCTGCCGAATTTTTAAGGGATTCTTTCACTTTCCTCGTTTTCAAGTTCTATTTTCATTCAAGTCTTTAATGTTCCTTTTTGTTATATTGGGGTATGATCTCTATATATATCATACTGGACTCTTATGTTCATATGATGAGAGACCCCATTTGATCTCTTCAATTCAGTATTTTGATGTTTTAAGTGGTGCCGTTAGGCTGCCGAATTTTTAAGTGGTTCTTCACCCTTCTCGTTTTGAAGTTCTACTTTCTTGTCAATTATTTCAAGTTCCTTTTTGTTATATTGGGGTATGATCTCTATATATATCATACTGGACTCTTATGTTCATATGATGAGAGACCCCATTTGATCTCTTCAATTCAGTATTTTGATGTTTTAAGTGGCGCCGTTAGGCTGCCGAATTTTTAAGTGGTTCTTCACCCTTCTCGTTTTGAAGTTCTACTTTCATGTCAATTCTTTCAAGTTCCTTTTTGTTATGTTGGGGAATTATCTCTATATCTATCATACTGAACTCTTATGTTCACATGATGAGAGATCCTATTTGATCTTTTCAAATCATTGTTTGTTGAGGTTTAAGTAACGCCGTTAGGCTGCCGAACTTTCATAAGAGAAATCTAATTTTTTTTCTTCCTTCCATGTTTTTCATTTCAAATGGTATGTCCTTGAAATCTCATTACCATGATCATGTATCCTTCTTATTCTGTCCATGTACTATTTTATGGGTCATTTATGAATGTTTGACCCATTTTACCTCTCTTTTAATGTCTTCTAAAACCTCGGAACATTGCCGTTATGCTGCAGAATTTCTGTCTCAAAATGTCGATCTCTTTTTCTAAAGTCCTTTTATTTTATTAAGTGAATAATCAAAGCTCTTTCTTCTAAAGGGGTATTCACATATATACCAAAATGTTCTATTTTAAATTCTGGGATTTATATACATGAGACCCACCTTCCTTTTCTGTGGGTTTTAAAGTGACGTAAAGATCATGTCTTTAAAGCAGTTTTTAAAACGTTCTGATTATGAAATGAAACCCATTTATTTTATGCTATATGGGTTATTTATGAAATGTTTGATGATGATGTGTCTCACATGATAATAAAGGCAAATTTAAGGGTGTGCCCTGATAGCGCTCCAATGCATTGGGTAAAGACTTAATCTCTAGAGATAACCATTTTAACGACGCCTTGGTGAATAACCTTGGTAATTTTTAACGACACCTTGGGGATGGACCTTGGTGAAACGAAACGATTGTCAATATTAAATGTTGCAGCCACATCTTCATGTTATGAAAAAGTTTTATTTTTATTATGATATGCCTCATGATTTCATTTTCATGCCTTAAAGTTCTTTTCATGACTTTATTGATGTATCTCAAGTTCATATGTAAAATGTTTCACTTGTTTCCCTTGCTGGGCCTTCTGCTCACCCTTCCATTTGATGTATGTCCCCAGGTTATGAGATGCAGTAATGAGCCTAGGGTGAACATGAAGAGAAGCCTTTCAAGTGTTTAAGAAGAATGTTTTTTTTTGTTTCATGTTTTATGTTCCTTGTTTCCAAGACACTAAACCTTAAAGATCCTCAGTTCCATGTAATGGAATGAAAGTTATGTTATAAAAAGACGGGATGCTATAGTTGGTATCAAAGGATGGTTTAGTTATTTGTGGAAATTAGGATATGAAAACTCTAGGAGGAACCCTATAGAAAAGTTTAATATAGGAAATCTTCCTGGTATTTTGGTGAGTATTGAGTAAGGGGTTTCCAAGCAAATACATCCCTGTCTGGATACGAGCAGGTAGAGGTGGCTCTGGCACAGATGTACATAGGGGTAAAACCCGAAAACACCGCTTTGAGCTAGACTCGAACGGGAACTGGTACACGACAATGGGCCTTGCTTCACTCTTGGTTACGACACTCCCGGGGGATATGCTTTAGTAAATTCATAAGCTTGGTATGAACCATTGTTAAAGGAACAAAGATAAAATAAAATAAAGGTTCACATAAGAATATATGATCATTCATAACCTAGATGGGAACCTAGGAGATCACAAGTTAGGGTATACCTTTCATATACAAGTTATCCTTATATGCTTTCAGTTCCTTTTCATGATTATTAGCTAAGTACTTAAGCCCCTAATTATGCTTTCTATTCTTAGTTAATGGTGGGAAATGGAAGAACATGTTCCGACAACCAATGTGATAGGAAATGCGACGATTTTCGTATTAATATGACAGGGATGATTAGGGGATTAAAATATGATTATTATTTTGGAAGACGTTCATTATTTTGGGAACCATATTTGATCGAGGTAAATAGATTACTACGGTTTTTTCATTGAGGAGTAAGTTTGACTTATATTTTGAAGAATCGATGAATTTAAGGTGAACTTATAGTAATTTAGGTTACTTATGGGAATGACTAACCTATCTTGGGTAAAATATGTTTAGGTTAGCTACTTTTTTATAAGATGTTAGGAGTGGTTGATGTTGTCTGGAGATGAACAATGAAGTTGTTTTGGAAGACTATGTTATCAAATCCTTATTGTATTTGGGTTTCAATCTTAGTTTGGTTTGTTTTGAGGAATTTTAAGGACCGTTATTTATGGAATGGTCTATGATGAACTTTGGGTAGTACCATGGAACTTTGATGATTTAAAAGTAGTTTCCATTCCTATGAGATTCTTTCTTTTTGAAGAGTTGTTTTACCTTAACCTTTCTGTTTTTGGGATAATGTTTAAAGATAGAAGAAATAGATAGTTAATCTTTTGTAGATTATGTGATTCTATAGAAGATGATTCTTGTGCTTTTATGAGACCAAGTGTTTTTGAATTCTCATCATTTGGAGAAAAGATTAGTGTTGGTAGGGACTTGTTAAAGGATGAAACTCTACTTGAAGGTAGGTATATTTTCTTATGTTTTTGTTCTATGTAGTAAATGAAATCCTCAAAATTATGAAAAGAAACGTAAAACAAAAATGTTGTTGGTTTACGTTTCCTAATAGGTAATCAAAGACCGTTTACACACATCATAAGTTTGGAATTTTCTCATGGTTAACTTTCTCCTAATCATGTTCTCTATCACTCTCTCTCAGAACTGACCCTTTGTTTTTTCCTCCATGTCCATGTTTTCCTACATGGAACCCGAGTGTGGGTTAACTCGGGTGGCCTTTGTACTTCCTTTTCTTTCTTTTAAATTAATGGTGTTACTGACTCTTTTTCCGATGTGGGACTTTCAATGAAATTTCAAAACCCAATTTAAAAAAAATTGCGAGGACGCAATTTCTTAAGGGGGGAAGATTGTAACGACCCGAAATTTTGAATAAATCTTGTTTCCTAATTTCATGTGTTATTTTTTTATACTCAACAAAAATGTTGTATTTGATAAACATGATTATAATTAAAATGAGATCAGTGGGTTTTGACTATTATATAACCATCGGTCAACATGACCGCTGTGAACAAAATGTTTTGATTATTGTCTCTAAATATAAGTAACCTTGGTTAATCATTATAGAAAGAAGATTTGATGGCCTCAACTAGTAGTCTTGGACCGATCAAAGCCCATCTAACAGAGCTTGGGAAGGAGGTAGCACCACTGGGCTTTGCTCTAGATCAAATCCAAGCCGAACTTCATCATGTGAAGCTGGAACGTAATCGCCTTCGTGAGAAGTTCAAACTGATAGAAATTACTACTCGGGCAATGTTGACTGAGACGCCCCAAAATTCTATCACCCTAGCACACCTTACTCTTAGGTCCTATGCTGGTATTATAAGGGGTTATGTAACGAGACCGTAATTTCCTTGTGTAATCTTTTTTTTAAATAAAAATTTGGATTTCTTCTTATGATGATGTTTATGAATTTTCAAATGACCGGATAAATATTGTATGCATATTTTTGATGAATTTTAGAAAAAGGATATTTTAAAAATGGTTGTGTAAACCTTAAATAATTAAAAATGTGTAATGATTTTCGAAAAATGGTCTTCTACAATTATGTTCAGTACGAAATGTAGAGTCTAATAAGATCAACTTGATTTTTGATGAATAGTGAAAATACAGTTTTTAAGTTACGGGTGTTTAATGACATCATTAAATGATGTATTAAGTTTGTAATCAATATGTTCGAATTATGAATAGTTAGATAAGGTATGAGGTGTCCCAAGTGGCCAATACCATGGGAAAATACCATGGGCAAGCCCATGGTTTTGCCAAAACCACTAATGAGGTGTCCCTTTGCCATTAATGCCTTGTCCCCTCACTTTCCCTATAAATACCAAGCCCTCCTCTCATCCATTCGACTCCCCACTCATTCCCAACGAATTTCTGGTCTCAATACCTCCAAAGGAGTCCTCCCAAGGTGCCCCCAAGCCCTCAAGGTCCCAACCTTTGAGGTTTAAGAGTTACATTTTAAGGTAAGGGATCCGACCTCTCTCTTTCTTTTCAAGTAATCTCTTTTATGTCTTTTCTTTTATACTCCATGTTATTATGTTGGAGGATGTTATTTTATATTCATCCTACTGCCTATTTCATGTTCATATGATGAGAGACCCCCCTTTCTCTCATCAATTCGTTTTAAGAATGTTTAAGTGGCGCCGTTAGGCTGCCGAATTTTTAAGGGATTCTTTCACCTTCCTCGTTTTCAAGTTCTATTTTCATTCATGTCTTTAATGTTCCTTTTTGTTATATTGGGGTATGATCTCTATATATATAATACTGGACTCTTATGTTCATATGATGAGAGACCCCATTTGATCTCTTCAATTCAGTATTTTGATGTTTTAAGTGGCGCCGTTAGGCTGCCGAATTTTTAAGTGGTTCTTCACCCTTCTCGTTTTGAAGTTCTACTTTCATGTCAATTATTTCAAGTTCCTTTTTGTTATATTGGGGTATGATCTCTATATATATCATACTGGACTCTTATGTTCATATTATGAGAGACCCCATTTGATCTCTTCAATTCAGTATTTTGATGTTTTAAGTGGCGCCGTTAGGCTGCCGAATTTTTAAGTGGTTCTTCACCCTTCTCGTTTTGAAGTTCTACTTTCATGTCAATTCTTTCAAGTTCCTTTTTGTTATGTTGGGGAATTATCTCTATATCTATCATACTGAACTCTTATGTTCACATGATGAGAGATCCTATTTGATCTTTTCAAATCATTGTTTGTTGAGGTTTAAGTAACGCCGTTAGGCTGCCGAACTTTCATAAGAGAAATCTAATTTTTTTTCTTCCTTCCATGTTTTTCATTTCAAATGGTATGTCCTTGAAATCTCATTACCATGATCATGTATCCTTCTTATTCTGTCCATGTACTATTTTATGGGTCATTTATGAATGTTTGACCCATTTTACCTCTCTTTTAATGTCTTCTAAAACCTCGGAACATTGCCGTTATGCTGCAGAATTTCTGTCTCAAAATGTCTATCTCTTTTTCTAAAGTCCTTTTATTTTATTAAGTGAATACTCAAAGCTCTTTCTTCTAAAGGGGTATTCACATATATACCAAAATGTTCTATTTTAAATTCTGGGATTTACATACATGAGACCCACCTTCCTTTTCTGTGGGTTTTAAAGTGACGTAAAGATCATGTCTTTAAAGCAGTTTTTAAAACGTTCTGATTATGAAATGAAACCCATTTATTTTATGCTATATGGGTTATTTATGAAATGTTTGATGATGATGTGGCTCACATGATAATAAAGGCAAATTTAAGGGTGCGCCCTGATAGCGCTCCAATGCATTGGGTAAAGACTTAATCTCTAGAGATGACCATTTTAACGACGCCTTGGTGAATAACCTTGGTAATTTTTAACGACACCTTGGGGATGGACCTTGGTGAAACGAAACGATTGTCAATATTAAATGTTGCAGCCACATCTTCATGTTATGAAAAAGTTTTATTTTTATTATGATATGCCTCATGATTTCATTTTCATGCCTTAAAGTTCTTTTCATGACTTTATTGATGTATCTCAAGTTCATATGTAAAATGTTTCACTTGTTTCCCTTGCTGGGCCTTCTGCTCACCCTTCCATTTGATGTATGTCCCCAGGTTATGAGATGCAGTAATGAGCCTAGGGTGAACATGAAGAGAAGCCTTTCAAGTGTTTAAGAAGAATGTTTTTTTTTTGTTTCATGTTTTATGTTCCTTATTTCCAAGACACTAAACCTTAAAGATCCTCAGTTCCGTGTAATGGAATGAAAGTTATGTTATAAAAAGACGGGATGCTATATGGTTAAAAGATTACACCGCAACAATCAACGAATGTCAGAAGAGAAGGGAAACCTAAGTAGAGACACTCACCAGGTATCAAATGTGTAATTAGGAATTATATAAGGGATGAAAAGACTCCAAATCACCCGTAGTTTACCCTAGGGTCAATAGGAGAGGAATGCACATTATGGAATGAAAGATAATCATAGATTTTGTGAACTTAAAACCGCTGGGTTTGAGGAATATACACTATGTAAGTCCTTCACCTCATTTAATTCTAAATTAAAAAGATACATTGAAAAATCCATCAAATTAGGTTAATATATATCCTAATAAACATTAAAATTATTTGAATTAGGTTCAAAACATGTATACACTTCACTTCATGAACCAGTTCACAACCTATGTCTTGCAGCAGTTACACGTTGTGTAACATGTATATGGCGTGTAAATGCTATGTAGACAGTTTTAAGAATAGTTTCTATATAATGACCCAAAATGAATCCAAATCCTTCTAAACCATGAAAACTATTATAATACCATTTAATACATGTATACCTAGATTATATTAATTAAAATAAACATACACCTTTGAAATTTAGGTCATCTTCCCTAATAAAGACTCTCTATATCTGAACAAGACTCAACCAACAAAGACCAATGAAAAACTTAAAGAGGGATGTAATAAAAAAAGACAAGATCTTAAACCTAAACAACATACAAAAAATCTTACCATGATTCCCTAAGCATCATTTTGGGGTCAGTGAACAATTCTGTCCATTGTGCTCACATATCAAACTCTCTCTCCCATGTATCCTCTTAAACTCTCCCATGATTCCACCACACTCGAACCAAAGGTATAATCCTACCTCTAAGAAACTTATCATTATGGTATAAAATATGTATAATATTATCCACAAAGTATGAATAATCACAAATATTTATTTCCTTGATTTACACCACATGAGAAGGGTCAAGATAATATCTCTAAAGCTGTGAAATGTGAAACACATCATGCATGGCACTGTAACATTGTGGAAGGGATAATAAGTACGCCACTGGACCAAACCTATCCACAATATCAAATGTCCTAATAAACATGGTTTTCATATTCCCTTGTTTCTTGATATAGAATTTCCCCAACCTAGTCAACATATGAAGGAAAACATGACGACCAACCTCAAACTCCATAGGTCATCTCCGATGATCAATGTAATATTTTTTCCTACTATGTGTGGTCACCAACCTTTCCTCCTAATCAACTAAACCTACATAGATGTCTTTTCCATGAGACTAGTACTAAATATCACTGACTCACCTTACTTAAACCAAAAAAGAGGTGAATAACATGTCCTTCCATACAAGGCCTTCAAAGGTTCCATATGGATTGATTCTTGGAAGCTGTTATTATATGAAAACTCAATAAGTGACATATTTTGCTCCCATGAAAAAAAAAAATCCAAAACACGGTCCTATAACATATCCTATAGAACCTAAATGGCCCACTCACATTAACCATCAGTATGAGGATGATAATCCATACTCAAAACAACTTGTGTTCCTATAGACTTTTGAAGACCCTACCAGAACCACAACATGAAATAAGGATCTCTGTATGAAATGATACTCCTTAGAACACCATGAAACTAAACTATCTTGTGCATTTATAGACTAACTAGATCATAAATTAGTAAGGTATCCCTAATAGGGAATAAGTTTTCCACCTTCATCAGTCGATCCACAATCACCCATACTACATCATTCTTACGAGTTTTCTATGGTAATCCTACCACAAAATCCATAGTGACATCATCTCATTTCCACTCATAAATGGGAAGAGGCTCAAAAATACCAACTATCCTATAATTATTAGATTTAACCTGTTAATAGGTGAAACATATCACCAAAAAACATGCTACCTACTTCTTCATTACTAACCACCAGTATTGTCTATAGATATCACAATACTTTTTTTTCAATCTAGGATGTAACACCCATCTAGAAGCATGAAACTCTCTCATCATCTCCTCATGAAAGTCCATAGGAACCCATACTCATCCATGGAAAAGAAGAGAATTTACATTTCCAAGATACCATCCTGATGGTTTCTCCCCACCATATAATCTATATATTAGAAATAATCCCTCTAGATCAGATAACTTATCTATCTTGATCTGTTCCAAAAGAGCGGGTATAACAGATGCCGTAGTCCAATGTACTTGTACATGTGACTTCTAAGAATCTAGATGAATGTCTTCAAAGAGTTACATCATCCTATACTCATCATAAGAACCCCACACTACATCTATCCACATCTTCCATCTCAAAGCATCAATAAAAACATTTCCATTACCTGGTGTATAATATTTCTCAAAGTCGAAAGAATGAAAATACGCGATCCACCTCCTCTGCCATAGGTTTAGATATTTCTAAGAAAATATGCACCTGAGGATATTATAGTATGTGTACACCAAAAAACTCACACCCATAAGATAATTCCTCCAACATCTCAGGGCATGTAACACTGCTACTAACTACAAATCATGAGTAAGATAATTCCTCTTATGTCATCTCAACTGTCTAGAGCCATAAGAAACCACTTGATCCTCCTTTATCAGAATGACTTAAAGTCTAACTCAGAATGTAAAATTGTATAGATTATATTATTTACACATAACATGTAAAGTGAGGATAGGTGCTAAGGTTATCCTACCTTTTATCTCATAAAAATATATCTCACAAGAATCTAACCAAAAAAACTTCACCCCATTCTTGGTTATCCTTGACATCGGTGTCACCATACGAGAGAAGTCCTAGATAAAGCACTGATAATAACCAGATAAACCTAGAAAACTCTAAATCTTGAAGATATTATTGGGTAAATCCCAAGATACCAAGATCACAAATTTCTATGGGTCCACTAACACTTCTACCTTAGAGATAACATGGCCCAAGAAGTGAACTTTATCAATACAAAAACTTCATTTGGTTAGCTTTGTGTAAAGGCAATTCTCTCTCAATATACTCAAGATGATGTTAAGATGTTGGGAATGATCATATTTTGACTGGGAGTAAACTAAAATGTGATAAAAAATCACAAAAAACTGGTCTAGAAAAGGATGAAGGACCTGATTCATCAAGGCCATGAATACGAATGGTGAATTTTTCAAACCAAACGATATCACTATGAACTCATACAATCCATAACAGATCTTAAAAGTAGTATGATGTATGTCTAATGGTATCACCCTAAACTGGTGGTATCTGGATCTCAAATCTATCTTGTATAATATCTTATCACCTCTCAACTAATCGAAGAGATCATCGATACATATAAGAGTATACCAGTTATTAACCATCATCTGGTTCAATTTTCGATAACACTCACATATGTACAAGGTACCATCATCCTTATTGGTGAAAATAACTAGAGAACCCCATAGTGACATACTAGGCCATATTAAAACTTTGGCTTCTAGATATTCCAAATAAACTTTCAACTCCCAAATCTCTATTTGTTCCATTATATATGGTGGGATAGAAACTAGATCTACTCCTGGTACTAACTCTATCATGAACTCAATCTCCCACTCAGGTGGTAAAATGTAAAACTTCTCAAGAAAAAAATCATGAAAGTGTTCCACCATTGGAGGAAAAGAATCCTACTGCATTACACCATCATCTAGAATAAGACTTGCTATCTGAGTCATGATATAATATAATCTACACTGAATTGGTCCTACATGACCAGCCTAAAGATCCCACTCACCCTAGTGAGAATAACTACCCCCTTCTGGAGATATAAAGGTAAATATACTATGGTAATAATAAATATGAGTCTGGAATAGGACTAACCAATACATACTAATAATCAAATCGAAACCTATCATTTTTAGCACAAATGGTACCCAAAAGAAATGGAAACCACCAATATCTAGAGAGTACACCTTGAAAAGTTTGATATTCTATTTCCACAATACCAATGGTGTGTCGATGGTCAAAAAACCATAAATTATTTCTATAACCAATCCCAAAACATTTTAAAAAATGGAAGATAAAAAGTAATGTGATGATCCTGTATAAAAAATTCAAGCATGGGTAGATGAACAAGAATTGTACCTCTGATGAAAGATGGTCCTGCATGCACAATAGTCGTAGTAGTCTTCATAACATGGATATGACTTGCCCCTCTACCCTGGGATCCAGTAAGAATCCCCTTAACTATTCTATCTTCATGATACTACTATTCATGAACTGGGGTACCACATCCCTCACCTCGACCTAAAATTAATGTGGAACTCTAGCTTTCTATCAGCTGAGGAGTAGCTAAGTCCTTCCCAGAATCTGGTACCTATCCTGATCCCTTGCCACTGCTCTACTACTTTAATACCCTAGAAAACCTCTCCAAGTGTCCTATCCTTTTGTAAACACGATACTCCAAAGTGGGGTATGGAAACCGAGGCTTATTGTGGCCCAAATTTCCACATTAAAAAAACTACAATAGAACAACGTCCTAAGAAAGATTCCCACTACCATGAATTCTATGTCTGCTATTTACTTAGAAAAAACTATCACAAAGATGATTATTTTCCCTAGAATAAGAGCTACTAGTTCTCCCTGATGAGAAGTTATGGTCACTGATCAAGGACTCTATTAGATTCCCTTATGTGATGAGTTTATGATTCATTACATCTAGAAAGCTACTGAGTCAAAAAATGTTCACCTTTGACATGATCTCATAGTGAAGTCCATCATGAAAACATATTTACTTAGAGATATAATTAGTAGATAAATATGGTGAAAAGTGATGTAGGTTAGTGAAACATTCAGTGTTGTCTATGTAACATCCCAGATTGACTCACCACTAAACCGGTGGCAGGACCAGTCACCACATGGCCTTAGGTGCACCCCCATATGCCATAGGTTGAAGACTAACAGTGAGTGTGTAAATATGGTACAATTGGGAGACTATACCCTCATGTCAGAGTAAGACAATGGTATAATCAGATAATAAATAACAAAAAACAATTGAAGCAATATATAAATTAAATAAAAATAGTGGAATAATAATAATAACCAACTAAATAAAAAAACATGGTTTCCACTAATATACAACAAAAGTATACATGTCCAGATGATAAAACATAAAATAAATCAAAAGATATATGAAAAATAATGTTAAAGTACACTACATAAATAATAAAATAAAGAAAAGAAATAAAAAAATCCCCAAGGGTGATCTCCAAAAGAATACCAAGATCCATCTCGGTCTCATGCTACTAACTCCTAGGTACTAGCTAAATAACTCAAGCAATCCACCGAGGTCATAAAAATATAATGTCTACTCGAGTGCCCCAGTATAATGGAAGCTCGAGAAAGGTGTGAGATAATAATCATAGTTGGTTCCCACCCATGCTTTCTATGACTGAATCTATTATGTGAAATATAATGTAAAATAGTGTGAAAGTGTAAGAAAAAATATAAACAAGAAGTGATGAATAAATAAACATCAACCCACTTAGGTTCCTAAGGTACACCTAACAGCTATACCTATTTCGTCTCTCTACTGGAATGAGATGTCAGATCAGTAACTATATATATATATATTAAAAATTATATATATAGTTCAGTTATATATTGCATAAACCTATATGAACCAAGTGCGTGTGGATGCCTAATGTCCATATACCTAGAATACTAGTTACTGGCTGGACTAGGGAATAACCCAGACATCCATAACCAGTCTTAATGAGCCTAAAAGATCATGAAATAGGGTACATTACCTACATCCCTATAGAGTGATAGATGCCATGATACAACATTCGAGATGTCGAGTGATCTTCCATTACAACAATCTAATCATGGTACATGGCATCTCATACCAATGCCTATATAGCTTCACTAGTGTGAGACGTCATGCTCAATGCCTAATTTAAGGGAGCGTGATGCGCCATGATCAACAGAACCCTTACCATTGTTACACAACCTATGTATAATTCATAATCACATTTATAATAAAAATACATGAGGTAATACCTCTCATGATTTACATTTATCAAGCCCATATAAAGGCATCATTATATTCATAATAAAATCCATGAGGCAATACATCTCATTCTTTTCATTTAAATAACCCATTATAATAAAGGGAATCATAATTATAACAATTCATATAAGATGTTATTATTTAATTATAGTAAAAGGCATGGTTGTTTCACCCTATTAAATTCCATTTCAATTAAACCATTTAATATAATCAAGTCATGTCATTTAAAATATTCAAGGAATAATATCCATCTTGATCAGTCTATTCAAATCAATACATTTCATTTAATAAAAAAGAAGAAAATTTAATCACAAATCTCAAAGAGGCACTTAGAAGGTTCTATTTTCATTTAGTCAATTACCTACATGGGTAATTCCCTCTACAAGTCAGGCCAATCCATGCACTTATAGGTTCCATTGGTTTAAAAAACATTTAAAGAAGGAGAGAAATTAATTTTATAACTTCATTAAAGAACAAGTATCAAAAATCCCATATATCTAATAATACCAAAGTCATAGGTTTATGGTTATGTCATCGGTACTAGCCTGTGCTTGCACGGGAAGCCTAGCCAGATGTTCATGCAAAGGTGGAGAGCTACTATTAGGATGTAGATGCTGGGGAGGGGCAGTTCCTTGTAGATAGTCTGGTTAAATTCCCTAAGACCTTTGGGTCATGTAATCTCCTAAGCCTACGGGCCATGTAATCTCTAAGCCTACGGGCCTTGTAAGGGTTCCCCCTCATCCCATGAAAGGGGGTTATCAAAAATAAATAAAAATGAAGGAATTCAGGCCATTCAGGAAGATCAAAGTCATAGGTAATCACCAAATACATAATCCAAGAATGATATAAACAACAAATCACTAATTTTTAGTTTATAATACATCACACCTCATTTGAGGGGTTTTATTAATAAAACATGACATTGTTCATAAATGATTCATTTATCACAAATTAAGATTAAAGCTCATGAGTCATAACTTAATTCATTTAAGAGATATTTTAAAAATCTACTTCATAAGAAAAAACCAATACAAGGGTTCAAATTTCATTTATAAGGTGCCATTATCACTTAGATAAGTTCATACAAGGGGAAAAGCCATTTATGATCTATGCCAAATGCTTAGAAGTCATACCTAGCATTTAATAAATTAATTATTTAGGGGAAAATTAATCCGAAACACCCAAAGGTGTACATAAAGGATATCAATAACATCGAAATAATTAAATAAGGTTCAAAAGGTATGTACTAAGGTGTGAGGGTCAATTTACCATAAAGTAACTAATTATAAGGCTACACATGGAAAATTCCAACACAAAACAGAATGAAACTATTCAAAAAACGATGGAAAATGGAGGAAAAAGTCATAGACCACATACCTCATACTTAGGATTACATAATCATCCAATATCAAGATTTGATTTGATCCAGTTTGGAAGAAATCGAAGAAATGAACATTTTTCCTCAAAATAGGGAAAATTAGATTGCCCATGATAGCGAAATTGATAGAAGATTAAATGAAGAATGATTCAAAATGACTCAATAGATTACTGATGTGGATCTATAGAGACTGATGACACTTGATTTAGAAAACTGAAGGAGGAGATACATGAAATCCTAGAATAGGCTTGGAGGAGAAGCCAAATGTGCCTGGAGGAGAGACCACATGGGAGGAGAAGAAAAGGAAAGAAGAGGAAGAAAGAAAAAGAATTAAAATTTTTAATTAAGGGTAAAAACATTATTTCACCCCAAAAACCTGGTTCGCACAGTTTGACTGCATGGTTTGGCCAAACCATGTGTCAATCGTGTGACACCCCCTCCTTAAGAAACCACATCTCACTGTTTGAGCCGCATGGTTGTCCTAACTGTGTGCAAATCGTGTGATGAATAGTGCTTAGGTACTGCCTAATCAGCATTAAACATGCAAGATAAGTGAACTATTTTGGTAATACATGCACAACCCATGTCATTCACATATTCTTCTCTCCAAAGGTTGCACGATTTTATGCTGGGGATTGCACATTTTCAGATAAACCATGCACCCTCTGTATACTCTCCAAACATGGAATTTACGGACCGATTCTCTGGAAACTCAATGAGACACCTAAGAAAACTCTTAGAACTTTACCCAAGTCTAAAAACAACACATTGATGTGCTCCCACTCTTTAAATTTCATTCTAAAGATCGATTTAAAAAACAAACTATCTAGTAAACACAAAAGTTAAAATTCCCTTGGAATTTCACCTTGGCTCAAAACATGGGATGCTAAAATCTCCTCAAATTAGAAATTCTCATCCCAAATAAGAATTTGGGAACAATGGAAACATCACCCAACCTACAAGGGTCATGAAGTATCTTTCAAACAGTCGCATTGCATTTCCAAACACCCAACACACCTTCAAGAATTTATTTAAGTACACATCACTTATGCCATCAAAACTCAAACCAATCCTTATTTTCCAATTAAAACTCCCAGATGATTATTACCCAAACCCATTTAGATAGATACATGATCACATTATCATATCATTAAACATCTGGCCAAAAGTACTCCCCACATTAGGATTTACATCATAAGGAGCCAATTCCGAACCATAGTACCTCCACCATTGGAATTTCATTATAAATCACACCCATAAGAATTCTAATGAAGCTCCTAGTATGATTTGAAATAATAAAACAGTAAATTCCCCACTGACCTCACTTAGGTAGTTCAAGTAAATGTTTTTATAAAAAGTCAAGTCTGACACATACCGCACTCATCTATACCTAACTAAATTCTTTAAAATGGTTCTTCACTAACTATATTCATTGAAAAAGAATAAAAAAGGTCAAGACACTGATTAGTCACTGAAAGTGGCTAATATTAATTTTTAATATCTTTATATTCATTTTTCTAAAGT
This sequence comes from Viscum album, assembly GCA_963277665.1. NCBI lineage: Eukaryota > Viridiplantae > Streptophyta > Magnoliopsida > Santalales > Viscaceae > Viscum > Viscum album. The sequence goes on from OY728123.1 coordinate 213,000,767, forward strand.
CCATAAACATTGTTTTTAGTGCATTACATAAATAGAACGTCATTTCTCATCTTGAATGCAATTCATGTTTAAAATGAAAATTTGGGCCCAATCATTAATTTGTTTGTGGACAATATTATATTCATTTTCTGAATTTGAAATTTTGGGATATGATTGATCACTTTATTTGAAACATTTTATCTTTTAGGTCCGCTGGATGAATCCCAAATGAATATGGAGAATATTGCGCCTGAAGGCAGAAACTTGCTGGAAAAAGCATAATGGGCCTAAGGCCCATCAAACAAATGTGGGGCCCATAAACCAAGCCCAATGAAGCTCAAATTTATACAGTAGAAAGATAAAAATATGAGGATCATTTTATTCAACTGTGTCCAGAGCTAATTCTGATGTTTTCATGATGATAAAGGGATCTGAAGTTGATATTTAAATGGTGGACTCGTCATTAATGCACAGAAATCCGTCCCACCATTTCGACCATAACTTCCAAAAGGATAAGCCAAATTTCCTGAAATTTTGAGAGATTCTAGAAGACACATGAACGAAGACATATATCTTCTACAACCCCTCCGGATTCGGCATTATTCAATTTAGAATTCACACGTCAATATGGTGGACAAATCTGGACAGTTTTCCGGGTCAAATTCAAAACATCAATTTCCTTTTGATTATTCACCCTCCATTTGACTCTATTAATTGTTGGGGGGTGAATTAATTGTTGGGAGATGTACCTAAGGCTCCTAATATGCCTATATAAGGAGATATTGGTGAAGGGAATGAGGGTGGATATTTTTCATATCATCTTTTGTTGCTTGTTTCATTGTAAAGTTATGCTTCCAAATTTCCTTTGTAATGTTTTCTATTTCCATGTAAGTTTTTTTTTGTATCTTTATGTTCTTAATCAACTTCATTCACTTATATATTTTCCATTTCTTTTATTAAAAATTTATTATCACAAAGCACAGTGATATCTCTGTGTTGTGGTGAATTAGTTCACACATAGGTGTGAATTTCATTCACACACACGGAGGAGTGCTCGTTATTTCCGTGGTTTTAATTTCTTCCATCCAATTATTGTTAGCCATATTCCACCCACCATTGAGAGTATACCATCAATGGAGGGATAAACCCTTAATGGGATGATCTTAGGAGGATGCAAAGGCTGGATTGAATGTTATTTTATGAACGAATTGTTGTTAATTGGATAATTAATTTAAGACATCCATTCTTCAATTATTTCTACTATTCATATTTACTGTGTTTGAGAAAACTAAATTAAATTACTAAATGACCATATACCTCGGGGAGATCATGAATTTGGTTCTCTAAGTGTATACGGGATTAGTAATTGTGTTTAGTAAGCACCAAACCAGAAAATGATGAATGTAATGTTATTTTTGAAGAATGGATTCATCAAAAATTAATAAAACCAAAATTGTCTAATGAAGTAAAATTCATTCAATCCACCCTGAGCATAATCCTAAGATCAACCCATCTCCATTTAATTGATTTCACTTAGGTTTATTAGTGTTCTTTAAAAACAATCCAAAATCAAACCCAAAGTCGGCTACTTCATAGCCCATCCTTCACACAATCATAGCGTCTCAAGGTTACTTCTTTGGTCCTTGTGGATTCGACCCCTACATGTACTACATCGATCGCTTTTACCAGTAGGGTAAATTTGGGCGCAACCAAATTTTGGCGCCGTTGCCGGGGACCAAGTAAGTTCCTTAGACAAAAAAAACTTCTTTTCTTACCCCCATTCTTTTATTCTCATCCCAATTCTCTTATCTTTTCCATTTCTCGCTTTTTTTTCTTTTGCCGCATGTCCGCCTACACCCGCGATTACTCAAAAAGATTAGTTAGGGTGGATACTCCTAGGGCCGGGGAGTCAAGCACTAAAAGAGGTCTATTTCCTTTAGATCCAAATCTTCCTAATTCTCCAAATTCAGACGTTGAGTTCGATACAATGGAGAATCTCCCACAAAAACAAATCATAAACCGGGGAGGGAACCAAAATAACGGGCAAGACCCTAACTTGGGAATTGTTGCAGACCCAACCATGAATGACTACCTCACACCAACCTGGACCAATGCACCCTCATGCATTAGGCATGATAACATAGGATATTCCCAATATGTTTTCAAACCCCATGTCCTGAACCACCTTCCAACCTTTCATGGGATGGAGTCTGAGATGCCTTACCTTCATGTTAAAGAATTTAATGACATTGTCGAAACCATGTTCCCACCAAATCAAATTGAATCTGATAAAATGAGACTTTTCCCTTTTTCCCTTAAGGACCGAGCAAAGAATTAGTTAAACAATTTGAGACTAGCATCCATTCACTCTTGGGACCAACTTCAACGAGAATTTTATAAAAAATACTTCCCCCATCACAAAACAATTGCACTTAAAAAAAGCATAAAAAACTTTTTTGAAAGAGAGGGAGAAACATTCTATGAAACATGGGAAAGGTTCAAGGACACATTAAACATGGTACCGCACCATGGTTTCTTAATCCTAGAACAAGTGAGAATTTTCTATGAAGCGTTGGGTCCCAGAAACAAACAATTCATTGATATGATGTGTAATGGAACCTTCAAAAACAAAGCCCCAAATGATGCTTACGAGTATCTAGAAAATCTTTCTGAATAAAACCAAACATGGGGAACATCACCATACTATGAGAAGCCACCCAAATCTGGTGGAATGTACAATCTTGGAGAAGAAGAAAACCTTAGAGAAAAACTTGCTGCACTCACGAGGAAAGTTGAGGAGATTGATCTTAGGAAGGTCCACAAAACCCAACCTGTTGAGCTTGTTTGTACAATTTGTGAAAAGAATGACCAGAAGACTGATAATTGCCCAACCATTCCTTCCATAAAGGACGTTCGTTTAGGAGGACCACCAGAAGAAGTTAATGCAATGAACTTTCAAAATCCACAATTCACGAACACCTTCAATCCAAGGTATAATGACCATCCGGGCTTTCGTTGGAAGGACAATCAACAACCAACACAACAACAATGTATCAACCCATACCCCCAACAAAACTTTCAACCTCATAATCAGTTCCAACTACAACCGGTCCAATTCCAACATCCTCATGTCCAATATCAACAACCTATCCAACAACCCATTCAACAACCTATCCAACAGCCAAAGTATCATCCTGGAATAAACCCACAAGCTCAATCACCAACCCAAAATGTTCCACAAAGCCTACTAGAACAACTCTGAAAACAAATGGACAAAATGAACTCATAATTATCATCCATTAAACAAGACCTTCAAACCATAAAAACCAGAAAGGCACCCATGCCCACACAGGCCATTCCACAACAAACATCAAGGGGAGAGACAAGTTTCACTCAAACAACTCACGAACAACTAAAGGCTGTGACAGTTTTAAGAAGTGGGAAATTAGTTGAAAAACCTGAACAGATAAGTCAGAAACCATGTGAAACTTCAAAATCTAATGAAAATTCAAATGAACTACAAGATCAAACTGAAGAAACTGATAATAATGTGAATGAAACAACACTTCAACAAACAAATCCACAATCTGCACCATTTCCTCAACGCATGAGGGGGAAAACCAAGCCTGAATTGAGTGAAACATTGAGGGAAATCTTCTCACAAGTCAAGTTGAACATTCCCCTTCTCGATTCCATCCAAACCATACCTTCCTACTCAAAATACCTCAAGGACTTGTGCACTTTTAAAAGAAAATTTTCACATAAAAACCAATTCCTTTTGGCTGCTAATGTGAGTACCACCATTCAAGGGACCATTCCTCCTAAGATGAAAGACCCAGGATGCCCTTACATAAATGTTGAACTTGGAGAGAACAAAGTTGTCAAAGCCTTGTGTGATCTAGGTGCTAGTGTGAACCTCATTCCTTATGCCATGTACTATCAGTTAGGGCTCGAAGAACTCCAACCCACATCTGTCACTCTTCAACTTGCTGATCGTAGTGTTCGAGTTCCAAAGGGGATCTTAAAAGATGTTTTGGTGAAAGTTGAAAATTTCATTTACCCAGCTGACTTCATTGTTCTGGAAAATCACCCAAGCTTAGGTCCTAGGGAGCAAACCCCAATCATACTTGGTCATCCCTTCCTTGCAACAATCAACTCTGTAATCCGAGTCCGAAATGGGAACATGACCATCACCTTTGGGAACATGAGTCTAGACTTGAACATCTACAATGAAAACTCTCAAATTGGGGATGATGAAGAGATCCATGAGGTTAATTGGATTGGTAGTGTTGATAATGAACTCAATGAACATCAAGGAGTTACCGAAGGATGGTTAAGTCAAAAAGAGATTGATTTTCTTTATTCACATGAGGTAAATTTGCCTCCTTGGATTGAATCTCTTTCAGACAGCTCTATTGATGAATTTATAGAATCACCAATCAATGATACCATGGTTGAAATCAATAACATTGAGTCCATATCCATTCATGACACTACTCTGGAAAATTTAGTGGATGAAAATTCTGTTCACAAGGAACCAATTTTGTCAAGAAATATGAATAAAGAAACTAAGTTCAATACAAAGTCTCATCCATTCTTGGAAAGTCATGACCAATATGATCATGAATTTAAATTCTTACCTTCATCACTAAATTATGCTTTCTTATGGGACAATCAATCCTTTCCTGTTGTCATTTCTTCCTCCCTTGAAGCCGATCATGAGAGGATGCTTCTAGATGTTATTAGGAGACACAAGAAAGCCATTGGATGGACCCTATCTGATATCCCTGGGATTAGCCCACTTATCGGGACTCATAGAATTATTCTTGAATTTGAGTCAAAGCCATGTCGTCAACCTCAGAGGCGACTCAATCCTAATCTCATGGAAGTAGTGAGAAAAGAACTTTTGAAATTGTTAAAAGCTGGTATCATCTATCCTATAGCTGAGAGTGAGTGGGTTAGCCCAATCCATGTGGTTCCAAAGAAGGCTGGAATCACAATAATAACCAACAAGGATGGAGATATGCTTTCAACAAGGGTCAGTAGTGGATGGAGAGTTTCTATTGACTATAGGAAGCTCAACTCTTGTACCAAGAAAGACCATTTCCCCTTACCCTTTATTGATCAAGTCCTCGAGCGAGTGGCGGGTCATCAATTCTATTGCTTCCCAGATGGATTCTCAGGGTATAATCAAATCGAAGTCTCCTTAGAGGATCAAGGAAAAACAACCTTCACTTGTCCATTTGGCACTTTTGCCTTCAAGCGCATGCCCTTTGGGTTATGTAATGCCCCTGGTACCTTCCAGCGGTGCATGATGGGAATATTCTCGGATATGGTGGGGGATTTTTTAGAGGTCTTCATGGATGACTTCTCCATATTTGGGGATACTTTTGAGGGATGCCTTATAAATGTTGAAAAGTTTTTGTCAAGGTGCGAGGATAAGAATCTCATACTAAATTGGGAAAAATTCCATTTCATGGTAAGGGAAGGACTTGTTCTAGGTAAACTGGTATCTAGTAGAGGGATTGAAGTTGATAAAGCTAAGGTTGACATCATTCGTCACCTTACCTCTCCTAAAATTGTTAAGGAAGTGAGGTCCTTCTTAGGACGTGCTGGTTTTTATAGAAGGTTCATTAGGAATTTCAGCTCTATTTCTCGACCACTTTGTGCTCTATTGGTAAAAGATGCTCCATTTTTATGGACAGAAAGCTGTGAGGAATCATTCTCTACACTCAAGTCAACTATTATATCTCCACCTATCATGCAATCTCAAAATTGGAAACTTCCTTTCGATCTCATGTGTGATGCAAGTGATTTCGCTGTAGGAGCAGTCTTAGGACAACGGTGTGAGAAAACTCCACATGTCATTTCTTATGCAAGCAAATCTTTAAATGATTCACAAATAAACTACACCACCACTGAGAAAGAGTTTCTTGCTATTTTCTTTGCCTTAGAGAAATTCAGGTCTTATCTCTTAGGATCACCCATCATTGTCTTCACTGATCATTCAGCCCTAAAATACCTTTTCCAAAAACAAGATGCCAAGGCTAGATTGATTAGGTGGGTCCTTCTTCTTCAAGAGTTAGATTTAACCATTAAGGATAAAAAGGGTGCTGAAAATATTATAGCTGATCACCTCTCTAGGATGGAATTAAAAGACAACTCACACCACCTCTCTGTGTCTGATTCATTTCCCGATGAGAACCTCTATTCAGTGAGTGATTGCCCTTGGTATGCTGACATAACAAACCATTTGGTGACGGGTGACATTCCAAAATTCATGGGGACCCAAAATAAGAGGAAATTCCTTTCTGATGTAAAACACTATGTGTTTGATGATCCTTACCTCTTCAAGTTCTGTCCTGATCAAATCATCAGGAGATGTATTCCCGAGTCTGAGCAAGAGTCCATTCTAAAATTTTGTCATGGAGAGGCATGTGGAGGCCACTTTTCTACAAAGAAAACCACTTCAAAGGTCCTCTAAAGTGGTTTCTACTGGCCTAACCTCACTAAGGATTCCTTCCAATTCTGCAAAAGTTGTCCTCAGTGTCAGAAATTAGGATCCATTACCAAAAGGAATCAAATGCCCCTCACTCCCATTATGGTCGTTGAAATCTTTGATTGTTGGGGAATTGATTTCATGGGACCCTTTCCAAACTATAAGGGATACCTATACATCCTCTTAGCTATTGATTATGTCTCAAAATGGGTTGAATCCATTCCCACAAAGTCCAATGACCACCATGTTGTGATCCGATTTATGAAAGAGCATATATTTTCTCGATTTGGAATTCCTAGGGCTATAATCAGTGATCGTGGAACCCATTTCTGCAACCTCTCATTCACTTAACTCATGTCTAAGTATGGTATTACTAATAAAGTTTCCACTGCATACCATCCTCAAACCAACGGTCAAGCTGAGTTGGAAAATAGAGAAATTAAGCAAATTCTTGAAAAAAATGTCAATCCCTCTAGGAAAGATTGGTCTGAGAAACTCTTAGATTCCCTTTGGGCATATCGAACTGCTTTCAAAACTATCCTAGGCATGTCACCGTATAGATTGGTTTATGTAAAAGCATGTCATTTACCTGTTGAAATTGAACATAAGGCCTTTTGGGCAATAAAAAAAATGAACTTTGACATTTCTTTGGCTGAAACAAAAAGGAAATTAGATCTTAATGAACTCGAGGAACTTAGGATGGAGGCTTATGAAAATTCAAGGATCAATAAATCTAAAGTTCAATCCTACCAATCTAGGAATCTCAAAGTAAAACACTTTGAACTGGGAAAATTTGTGCTCTTGTATAGTTCAAAACTTCATCTACACTCAGGAAAGCTAAGGTCCAGATGGTCTGGTCCATACCTAGTGCATCATGTGTACCCTCATGGGGCAATAGAGATTCAGGATCCCACAAGTGGTCATGTCTTTAAAGTCAATGTCCATAGGTTAAAACCATTCATTGAATCATTCAATAAACAAGAAACCAAGGAGGAGTTAACTGAGCCAACATATGAACCAGAGAAAAAAAGATAGATTTAGGGTACAAGTCGGGTTAACGACGTTAAACAAAAGTGCTGCACGGGAGGCAACCCGTGGTTTTCATGTTTCCAATCACTGTGAATCATCTTTTGTTTCCTTCTGCTTAATTTTGTTAATTTTTTTATATATAGACTATTGACCTGTTCTTCTTTTATGAGTAAGGATGGGTATGAAAAGGGAGCACCGTATTCATCCGTGTCACGCGGTGTGATCCCTGAGTAATACCTTACCCAGAAATTTAAATAAGACAATGTATCATCAGTTTATTTTATTTATGTTTTTGTAGGTTAAAAAAATTTAAATTAGACTCTTGACCTGTTCTTCTTTTATGAGTATGGATGGGTATGAAAGGGGAGCACCGTATTCATCTGTGTCACGCGGTGTGATCCCTGAGTAATACCTTACCCAAAAATTTAAAAGAAGACAATGTATCATTAGTTTGATTTAAAAAAAAACATGAAAATGATGGTACTTATAATTAAATAAATCATTGTGTTGTTTGTTTTATCTACTTTGTCCTTCTTTTTATGGTTCAGGAACTATTTTGGGTGATACATGTTCAATCAAGGATGTGCCTACATCCCCAAAGAGATCAAAGGAGTAATTTGGAGCATCATGAACCTCAACTTTAAAAACCAGGTGAATTTGTTCCATGTTTATCATTCTCAATTTCATCTTTGAACTCCTCTCCTACCCACTTCTAACTTTTCTTTTCTTTAAACACTGGGGACAGTGTCATTCTAAGTTGGGGGGAGATAAAAAATAATTTTTAAAAAAAAAACATGCATGAAAAGAAAAATTCCATTAACCATAAACATGATAAACACACATTGAAAACTCTTAAATTGGATATCAAAATTTTTTTGCATGCCTTGATTCTGATTTTAATGCAAGTTTAAGTTCATGAGCATAGTTTTTGTAAAGTGCGGTTGTCCGATGTGATTTTTCAATGTTTACAATTTCATCCTCTTAATAAAAATGCCACGATTCATGTCTACTGGATCGTGGGTGTAAATTTGAGTTCTTGGGTCCCTTTCATTATAGCATAGGGTTCTGGGGTCACTTTTAGTTTAATTGAGTATCCAAAAAAAAACAAAAAAAAAACAAAAAAATGACCACATAGAGAAATGTTTTGTCCAAATGCGTGGCGTCCGACACTTGGGGATCGTGACTCCATAGTTGTCTTGCCCAGATTTAGGCTTTATATCTCTATTGTAGAGCATGAAATTGACAATATTTGTGGCGTCCGGCACTTGGGGATCGTGACTCCATAGTTGTCTTGCCCAGAGTTAGTCTTTTCATATCTATTGTGGATAAAAAAATAATCAAAAAAAAATCAAAAAAAAAATGGATACTCATATTAAGGTTTAATGTGATTCCCACCTAGCGCTTCCATTTTTTCCCCTTGAACAATAAAATGAGCCCCATATCTTTTGCGATGCACAACACTTTATCATGCTTAATTGAAATTGGATGAAATGTGGAGATGAATTTGAACAAAGGAATGAGCTTGGGCTTGGGATATGCTTATGGACCTATCTTGTTTTAAATTATTTTGATGGGTTCCATAATTTTTTTGGTATGAGGTCTTTGGGTGAGCAATGTGTATTTAAATGTTTTTGGAAAAGGGGATTTTAATTTCATATTTGTAATATATTTTTCTCGGGACTAGCAAAACTCAAGTTGGGGGGTGTGATTAGTCACTGAAAGTGGCTAATATTAATTTTTAATATCTTTATATTCATTTTTCCAAAGTCCATAAACATTGTTTTTAGTACATTACATAAATAGAACTTCATTTCTCATCTTAAATGCAATTCATGTTTAAAATGAAAATTTGGGCCCAATCATTCATTTGTTTGTGGACAATATTATATTAATTTTCTGAATTTGAAATTTTGGGATATGATTGACAACTTTGTTTGGAACATTTTATCTTTTAGGTCCGCTGGATGAATCCCAAAGGAAGATGGATAATTTTGCGCCTGAAGGCAGAAACTTGCTGGAAAAAGCATAATGGGCCTAAGGCCCATCAAACAAATGTGGGGCACAGAAACCAAGCCCAATGAAGCTCAAATTTATAAATTAGAAAGATAAAAATATGAGGATCATTTTATTCAACTGTTGCCGGAGCTAATTCTGATTTTTTCATGATGATAAAGGGATCTGAAGTTGAGATTTAAATGGTGGACTCGCCATTAATGCACAGAAATCCGTCCCACCATTTCGACCATAACTTCCAAAAGGATGAGCCAAATTTCCTGAAATTTTGAGATATTCTAGAATACACATGAAATAAGACATTTCTCTTCTACAACCCCTCTGGATTCGTCCTTATACAATTTCTAATTCACACGTCAATATGGTGGACGAATCTGGACAGTTTTCCGGGTCAAATTCAAAACATCAATTTCCTTTTGATTATTCACCCTCCATTTGACTCTATTAATTGTTGGGGGGTGAATTAATTGTTGTGGGATGTAACTAAGGCTCCTAATATTCCTATATAAGGAGCTATTGGTGAAGGGAATGGGGGTGGATATTTTTCATATCATCTTTTGTTGCTTGTTTCATTGTAAGGTTATGCTTCCAAATTTCCTATGTAATGTTTTCTATTTCCATGTAAGTTTATTTTTTGTATATTTATGTTCTTAATCAACTTCATTCAGTTCTATATTTTCCATTTATTTTATTAAAAATTTATTATCACAAAGCACAGTGATATCTCTATGTTGTTGTGAATTAGTTCACACATAGGTGTGAATTTCATTCACACACACGGAGGAGTGCTCGTTATTTCCACGGTTTTAATTTCTTCAATACAATTCTTGTTAGCCATCTTCCGCCCACCATTGAGAGTATACCATCAATGGAGGGCTAAAACCTTAATGGGATGATCTTAGGAGGATGAAAAGGCTGGATTGAATGTTATTTTATGAACGAATTGTTGTTAATTGGATAATTAATTTAAGACATCCATTCTTGAATTATTTATACTATTCATCTTTACTGTGTTTGAGAAAACTAAATTAAATTACTAAATGACCATATACCTCAGGGAGATCATGAATTTGGTTCTCTAAGTGTATACGGGATTATTAATTGTGTTTAGTAAGCACCAAACTAGAAAATGATGAATGTAATGTTATTTTTGAAGAATGGATTCATCAAAAATTAATAAAACCAAAATTGTCTAATGAAGTAAAATTCATTCAATCCACCCCGAGCATAATACTATGATCAACCCATTTCCATTTAATTGATTTCACTTAGGTTTATTAGTGTTCTTTAAAAACAATCCAAAATCAAACCCAAAGTCGGCTACTTCATAGCCCATCCTTCACACAATCATAGCGTCTCAAGGTTACTTCTTTGGTCCCTGTGGATTCAACCGCTACATGTACTACATCGATCGCTTTTACCAGTACGGTAAATTAGGGTGCAACCAGACACTCTATATGACCATTCTCAGAACACATGGATTAGACAACCATCACATTTCCAACTGAACTGTGGTGCCTTCTTCCAAGGAATATCACTTTTATAGTTTGTTCCCTAGAACGGACTTCTATGTAATTTATTACAACTTGTATTAATAGATTTTAATATTAATAAACTATTTATCACATCATGGTTGTTCCTATTAATAAGATAGTATGTGATATTTTCATAAGAGTAGCTGTCACATTAGAAGGCTATAACAGTTCCCCTCTATGATGAGAACCCATAAGTGTTATGACACTATTATTAAATATATACTATATATCTGGATGATATCATTTTAGGGACACAAATGATACAAGCTATAATGGGTGTAGACTCATAGGACTTTTAGGCACCTTCTCAAGGTGTACACCCTTGGTAATATCCAGTAGGATATTATGAGAATGACACCCACTAGTAGGAAAACCTCATTTATTTGTGTCATCAGATGTTCCTATATGTGGATGTGTGTATTGATCCTTATACTTTAAGATTATTATTAATGAGTATTATGAGTCACATACTTTTATGTATTAATGAAAACCATGACGATAGATGTTCACAATGACGTAGGACATGTTGGGTGCATAATGAGTAATATTACATTAATGAATAATGACATAAAGGATTTTCCCTTTTGTTATTTAATAGAAGTTGATATATCAAGCACTTTTATAGAAATGATATAGCCTAAATAAATCCATGGTTATGGTGTTCTATAGGCAATCTCAATTTCTGGGAATTCAAAGGAATATTCATCGAGCACATAGGTTGATGAAATCAGCATGAAACCTTATTGATTAGAGATATCATGATAAATGGATTATATTACACAGTAAGAATCCATATGAGATATTATGTCATTACAGAATTAACTTATTTCTATATGGGTGCCTTGGTATGTTTCTATATACTGACCTTATACTTTAGACTGCTTCTCCTAATTCCACTAAGAAAGAGTCCTAGAGGGTCACACACTAAATGTATCCTGAATATCAGTTAAATAATAATAATAACATTTATTATTTAACAAATTGAATAAATATTATTCCCACACGTGGTTTAAAATTATCCATGTTGGATTGATCATATATATTCCATCAACAATTATTCGATAGAATATAATGTGAGTAGAATATTTAATAAATATTTATTTTTATTTAGTGAATATAATATTTATTTATTTATTGGAGAATAATGAAGTGATATTTATTTAATCAATAAATAGTCATTATTCTAGGCCCAATAAATATTATAGAGGAATGGATAACTGATTTCAATAGTCTGGTGAGAAATAATAAATAATAAATATTATTTGATTAAATAATATTTAATTTAATCCTAAATTTAAGAACATGTCGTTAAATAATAATAATAATATTATTATTTGAAATGGGGTTTTGTAGGGATAAAATAAATAATAAACGACACTTGTGCAATTATTTTATTTTAACCCTAGCGATATATAAACCCAATTATATTATTTTATCTAAGAGATGATTCATTTTTTTTGGTTTTGCATAATGGATTTGGAGAATCCTCTCAAGACCTAGAGAGATCCCTTATCCAAGAATGCTCCCAATAATGGAGAACAATATTCCTCCACCTCCCTCTCTCAAGTCAAGAGAGATCCAGGAGAACACATTGGAAGCGGTTCTCAAGGCGATCAAAGGCGGATAGCACAAGTGATAGGATCTACCGTGATAACACCCATATTTACCTATGATGATTCTTGGAGATTTGTGGAACATATGTGGATCAACACTAGATGGAATCTTATTTTATTAATACAAATATAGAGACCGCATAATTCATATTTTTTGTCAGGTCCATAAACAAATAAATAATTCCAACATGGTAATTATTAATTAATTAAATTTATTATAAATAATATGTGATGATCCTATATCTGGTTCCAATATTCTATCTATTTTCTCTATTCATTGATTAAATTTAATAGATCACGACATTTATCATTTTTTAAATCTCAGATTTATCATCAATCATGGAAAAAAGAAAATTTGGGCACAACCCATTGCACACTTCAACTGTACTCGGAACCTATAAGTGGTATCAAAGCTGTCACACAATTATTTATAATTATTTAAAGATAGTTGATTGATTTACATAATTTTAATTTAGTTTTAAATTCAATTTTAATCTTTATTTTAATCCGAATTGAGAGATCTGCTTCTTCCACATTCATTTCTCATAGATCAAATCAATATAATTAATTTTGCGAATGAAATAAAACCAAGGAAATCATATGAGGATTCTGGCTAGATAACACAGAAGTACATGTCCTATAACTGGAGTTACATTTCATTTACTTGTGATCAATGCATCAAGAATTAATTTGTAAATTAATTCAAACCATGTGAATTAATGAAATGTGATGTATCTATTTCTTACACCTTGTGTTGACTGGTCCAAGTTGGAACACGGTCAACCAGAGTACACACCATGTATCGCATGTACACGGAATATAGTCTCTTTGAGTTATAGATGGGATTTGTGTTACCATACATGACCTAGTTGACTAGTGACCATGTAATACGGATACAACACGTCATGTAGACACTTATACATGTCAGGTAATCTAATTTTCTGAGGCATGATTTACACAACAAATCCTTAGGCGTGTGACTTGGATACACAGTGAGAGATGTACATGCCATGTAGCATGATTGTACATGCCATGTACTTTTACTAAATTATAAAGATTTAAAATTTATTTATTATACCATTTAAACCTTATCAATATGTGATTTTGTTTGGTCATTAAGTTGATAGGACATTCCATGTGAGAGGTTTTAATATATATATATATATATATATATCTAAATTCTTAATTAATATCTAGAAAATGATCATATATACAAATCATGTATGAGTTATGTTATAGTTGTTACTCTATGTGCATTAAAGCATGACAAGTTACAGAAAAATCATGTAATTTGTATAGTCATTAAGTTGATACTACATGTTATAAAAGTACATGATATGTCCTATATTCTATATGTCATAAAGATTAAATTTTATATGAGTATAATACATGTTAGATAGATTCAGATGGGTATTCACCATGTTTCCTCCAAGGTACAGTTATGTACACAATTAATTTAAATAAATTTACTTAATTTTTATAAAATTATAATGGATGATAATGTCAAGGAAATTCATATGATAATTAATATAAAATAATTTATTAATTAAATATGATAATTAATTAATTTGATCATGATTTATCTTAAATAAGAATGATTAAGAATTGAATGCTAGTTTTATTAAATGTGTAATTTTTTCCATTCATGTGGATGATCATGAGAATAGACCATACCTTTTTATGTGATTGGTTTCATTTAATTTATTATTAAATTAAATTATTAACCTATGCACATTCTGCCCTCTTATTATGTAAGGGACCACATGACCATGGTTTATTTTATGTAAACCCCTTTCCCCTCACCTGCGTGTGATTAAAAGCATATGTAATGGATGGATCTCACAAACTAGTGGTGGTGGTTCAAGTTTGGTGTTGATGAGAAACCAATCCAAGATAGATACATAGCTGGATAGGTGGAAAGCTATAACATTAACCTTAATTGGTTCCATGTGTTTTCCAACTAGGTCAATGGTTAGTTTATCATCTGCTATATAAACTAACCATTAGTAAAATCTCATGATCATACCACTTTATTATTTTATTTCCATAAAGTTTCATGATTATTTCATTTTGGATGTTTTATCACGATCACATGAATTAATGAAATTTATGAACATGGAAGCTAGAACTAAAATAAATTGGATTTTTAGAAAATATTATCTAAGAAAAGAATAATCACTTAAGTAAATCCAATTAATATTAACAAGCATGTAATAAAGATAATAATTGGAAATTTATGAATAAAGGATAAAATCCATAAATTACATATATTAATTTGGTATATACTTTCACTACTGTAGTTAAAATCGAACCATAGTTCAAAGTGTCTGAACAACCAAAGTTGCATTGATTTCAATTATTTGGGAATTTTAACATGAAATTTCAGGTTGAATTAACTCAGTTCACATCAAGAGTTGACTTCCAGAGAAAGAATTGGTGTAACTAAGAGGCAAGGGTTGAGGAAATACAATTCAAGGATTTTAGGATTGGGGATTCTATTTAACAGATCAAGGAACTATGAGTTAATTAACTTGGAATTTGGAATTCCTATATAAAACTATTCAGGTTGCTTGACCAACCAAAGATGGGGTAATGTGAAGAGGAATATAAATCCTTTCCACTATAATTTCAAAGAAAAAGGATATTATAAATCCAATGTTGAGGGCTATTTGGTTTCGATAAAACAATGGGAGATTAATAAATATAATATTTATTTATTTCTTTAAATTTTGTCAAATGAAGTACTAAAATTCTTCTCATATTATTTTGTAGAAACATCATTAAAATGAATTCAAACATATCATTGTGATCCATACTTGAGAAGGATAACCTTCTAATCAGCATAAATTTACAAGAGTGTAAAAGGCACTTACACATTATCCATCACCATGAAAGAAAATTGTATGAGCTAGAAGAACATATTACTGATGCACCTAGTAATGAGGCAAGTGATGAAGAGTTAACAATATATGAGAAACATTTGTATTATTCCATATATGTTCAATGTTTCATTATATCATCCATGTCAAATGAGATTCTAAAGCAACATGGGGACATGGATGCACATAAAATAATGTCTCACCTTCAGGATATCTGTCATGATAAGGTGAGATAAGAGAGGTATGAGATCTCCAATGATTTGTTTACAACTAATCTTTGAGATTCTACACCTGCTGGGGCTCATATAGTTAAGTTTATTGGCTACATTTAATACTTATAAATCTTAGGTATTAAATTCCCAGATGATTTTCATACAGATCTCATACTTTCATCACTTCCCAAGAACTTCTCCACTTAAAATATGAGCAACAATGAGAAGAGTCTTTCAGATATTATTACTTTGATTTTACAAGTAGATAAGGACATGGGGTGTGATAAACCCATAGTCCTTATGGTGAACAAGAAAATGAAGAACAGGGAAAAGGGGACCAAGACACATAACAAGGATAAAGATCCCAAGCAATGTCTTTCCAAGAATAGAAAGATCCAGAGGTAGGGTAAGGAAAAGAAGGTGGTATGTTTTTCATGTGGAAATCTAAGCCACAGGAAGAGGAAATTCACCCAAAACCATGGGGAAGATAAAGGTGTATTCATTATCAAGTGTAATATTTAAATATCTACACATTGAGTATTTGATACATCTTGTGGTGCTCACATATGTATCCAAATATAGGAACCAAGTAGATTCCAAAATATTTCTCAAGGAGAGGTGGATCTACAATATGCCAATGGTACAAGGATGGATACTCTCTCCATTGGTGACTACCACCTTTCATTGAAAACTAGAATGATTTTGGTTTTAAAAGATTGTTATTATGTACCTAAATTTACTAAGAACAAAATTTATATATAATTCCTAGATGCATATGGATTTATTTTTAAGTTTGGAAATATTTTTTTCTTTTATAAGGACAACATATGTTATGGTATGAAAAATTTAAATAATAATATTTATGTATTAAATTATTAAAAAAGTATTGGAAATTAATAATGAATAATGTTCAACTCATATAACACCGAACTATGGCATCACCAAATTGGTCATGTGAACGAGAAGCATTTGACAAAGATCTGTCAAGATGGTTATTTTGAATCAACTAATCTAAAACCACTTGAAAGATGTTATGCTTTCTTATAAGAAAAAATTACCAAACCGCCATTTGTTGGAAAGGGTGAAAAAGACATAGAGCTTATAGTATTAGTACACTCTAATGAGTGTCGACCATTTCTAGTATAAGATATAGGTGGATATTATTACTTCATAACTTTTACTAACGACTTGAGTAGATATGGATATGTCTACTTGATGAGTTATATGTATGATTCCTTTGAGAAATTCAAGGAATTCAAGAATGAAGTAAAGAATCAACTTGGAAATAAGATAAATAATCTTTAATCATATCTAGGTGGTGAATGTCTTAACCAATAGTTTATAAATTTTTTACAGGAGTTTTGGATTCTATCTAAACTCACTCCACCTTACATACCATATTATAATAGTGTTAGTGAAAGGATTAATCGTACCTTGTTAGACATGGTAAGGTCAATGATGAGTCATGTAGAATTTCTATTATCCTTTTGGGGATATGAATTACAAACTAAAAAAAACATTAAATAGAGTACCAACTAAAGTGGAAAATGGAATTACCTTCGAGTTATGGGGTGGAAAGAAACCTGTTTTTTTGCATATACTTGTATGGGGTTTCGAGGAATTTGTTAAGTCCTTATCAAGAAAAAAACTAGTACTCCAGGGAACAAAGTGTATCTTTATAGGTTATCCCAATGAAATAAAGGGATACTACCTATAAAACTCCTCATATAAGAAAGTTACTGTCTCCAGAAAAACCGTATTTCTTAAGAGGGAGCATATCCTCAAAAAGGATACTGGGAGAAAGATTGAATTTGATAAAGTTCATGCTCAAGATAAACAAGAGTTAGTATAAAAAAGTATTCCACAGGTCCTCATGGAATAAGTAGTTTCTAAAACACAAGTATTGTGTAAGAGAGTAAGAGGGGTAAGAGAACTAGGGAGATATGGTTTTCTAGTCACCAAAGATGGTGACTCATTTTTGGTTGATGAAACTATCTCCTACAAGGAGTAAGTAGAGGGATCAGAAGATGAAAGATGGAAAAAATCCATGAATTCCGAAATGGATTCCATGTTTCAAAACCAAGACTGGGTTCTAGTCGATGCACCAGTTGATGTAAATCCCATTGTATGAAAATTGGTATTCAAGAGTAAATTATACATGAAAGGTAAATTAAATACCTATAAAGCAAGGATAGTGGTTAAAGGTTTTAAAAAAAATCAAGGAATTGACTAATATGAAACCGTTTCACCAGTTTCCATGTTTAAATCTATCAAAATTATACTTTCTATAGAAGCTTACCATGACTATGAGATTTGGTAGATGGATGTAAAAACTGTATCCCTCAATGGTAACCTTTTGGAAGATGTCTATATGACACAATCAGAAGGGTTTGTGACACTAGGTGATTCCAAAAGGATTTACAAGTTACAAAGATGTATTTATGGATTTAAACAATCATACAAGCCATGTAACATTCAATTCAATGAATCCATAAAAGAATTTGGTTTCATTAAGATTGAGTGTGATACGTGTGTTTACAATTGGTTTAGTGGAAATGTAGTCATTATACCAGTAGTATATGTTGATGACATATTGATTATTGGAAATGACATACCAGTCTTATAGTCTTTTAAAAACTAGTTTAAAAAGTGTTTTTATAAGGACTTAGGTGAATCATCCTTTATTATAGGTATCAAGATCATTTGTGATAGATCTAAGAGGATTATTAGACTAAGTCAAATTACACATGTTGACAAGATACTAAAGAGATTTAGTATGGAACAATCCAATAGGGGATTCATTCTAGTGTCATATGGTTTACATATTTATAAGAAAATGTGTCCTCATACACAACATGAGAAAGAGAGAATGATTAAGATCACATATGCCTCAGTGATAGGATAAATCATGTATTTCATGTTATGTACTAGACTTGATATTACCTATGTATTGAGCATGGTAGGAAGATATCAATCTGATCCAGGATAACAATATTTTTCTACTATTAAGTTTATCCCTAATTATCTGAGAATAACTTATGATATGTTCCTGGTGTATGGAGGAGATAAGGAGCTGGTCATTCGAGGTTACACTGATGATATTTTTTAGATAGATCTGAAATATTTGAAGTCGTAACCAGGATAAGTTTTCTGTCTCAATGGAGGATATGTGACCTAGAAGAGTTCAAAGAAGCCAGTTGTTGATGATTCTATAGTGGTGTATGAGTATGTTACTACTTCTGATGCAACCAAATAAACCATTTAGATTCATAATTTTTTCCAGGATCTTGACGTGGTAACTAGAAGTAAAGACCTTATCATATTGTATTGTGATAATACTGTAGTGGTGAATCTTACAAATGAGACAAGGCCACACCAATGAAAAAATAATATATTCTATAAGTATCAAATCTTGAGGGATTATTATAAAAGGGGTGAAGTTACAGTAATAAGAGTACCCATGGAAGAGAATCTGGAAGACCCCCTGAATAAAGGCCTATCTCAGTAAAATCATGAGTATCATGTGAGAGCTAGAAGACTGAAGGTTGTTAGGAGTTTCCTCTAGTGCAAGTGGGAGTCTTTTGGAGTTGGTTTACTAGAAAAAAAATTTAGTGTACTTTATGATAACTTGTATTCATAGTTATTAATATTAATAATCTCCTTATCACATCATTATTTTTCTTCTACATAACATATTATATGATAATGTCCCAATAGTAACTCTCTCACTAAAAGGTCATAATAGTTCCCTTTTATGATGAGAACCCAGAAGTGCTATGACACTATTCTTAAATATATGTTCTATAATTGAATGATATCATTTAAGGTACACAAATGATATAATAAATTAGGGGTGGAGAATCATATGACTTTAAGGCACCTTCTCATGGTGTACTCCCTTCATAACATCTAGTAGAATATTATGAGAACGAGACCTACCTGTAGAAAATCCACATTTATATGTGTCATTGGAAGTTCCTATCTATGGTCATGTTTACTGATCCTTATACTTTAAGATTATTATTAATGATTATTATGATTCATGTACTTTGGTGTATTGATGAAAGCTGTGATGAAAGATGTTCATGGTGAGGTAGGATACGTTGGGTGCATCACGAGTAATATTGAATCAATGAATAATGTGAGAAAGGATTTTTACCTTATGTTATTTAACAAAAGTTGATATATCAAGACCTTTGATAGAAATTATATAGCCTAAATAAATCCATGGCCATGTTGTTCTATAGGTAAGATAAATTTATAGGAAGTCAAAGAAAGATTCATCGAGAACATAGGTTGTTGGAACCAACATGTAACCTTAATGATTAGAGATATTGTGATAAAAGGATTATATTACACAGTAAGCATCTGTATGAGGTATTATATCATTGAAACATCAACTTATTTCTATATGGATGCCTTGGAGTGTTTCTAGATGCCAACCTTGAACTTTAGGATGCTTTCCCTAATGCCAATGAGAAAGAGGGTTAGAGGGTCATACACTAAGTGTATCTAGAATCTCAATTAAATAATAATAATATTTATTATTTAACAAGTTTAATAAATATTATTCCCTCATGTTGTTTAATAATTATTCATGTTTTCTTGATCACATATATTCCATCACCAGTTATTTGAGAGAATATAATGTGAGCATAATATTTAATAAATATCTATTATTTATTTAGTGAATATAATATTTATTTATTTATTGGAAAATAATGAAATGATATTTATTTAATAAATAAAGATTCATTATTCAAGGGCTGATAAATATTATGGAGGAATGGTAGACTGAGTTTAATGGTCCAGTGAGAAATAATAAATATCGAAAATTATTTGATTAAATAATATTTAATTTAATTCGCAAGTTAAGAACATGTCAAGAAATAATATTAATATTAATATTATTTGAAATGGGGTTCTGCAGGGATAACATAAATAATAAAGGGAACTTTTGAAATTATTTTATTCTAACCCTAGTGATATATAAACCTAATTATATTATTTTCTCTGAGAGTCAATTAATTTATTTTGGTTGTGAACAATGGATTTGAAGAATCCTATCAATACCTAGAGAGATCCATTCTCTAGGAAAACTCCCATGAATGAAGAGAAATCATACTCTGCCTCCCACTCTCAAGTTAAGAGAGATCCATGAGAATACTTTGGAAGTGGTTCTTAAGGTGATAAATTATGGACGATGCAAGTGATAGGATCTGCCATTCTAGAACCCAGAGATACCTATACAGACATTTGGAGATTCATGGAACTTGTGTGGATAACTGCTAGAGGGAATATACTTTGATTCCATCAAACTCAACGACCTTACAATGCATATTTTTAGTCAGATCCATCAACAAAGAAAGAATTCCAACAAGGTAATTCTTAATTAATTAAATTTATTATAAATAATATGTGATGATCCTCTCTCTAGTTACAAAATTCTACCTCTTGTCTATATTATTTGATTCAATTCCATATATCATGATGTTTATCATTGTTTAAATCTTGAATTGATCATTGATCATGGAAAAAAGAAAAGTTGGGCATGACCCATCGCATGCTTCCACTGCACCCATAACCTAAACTCACATCCACCACAAACACGTCCACCAAAGTCCATACCCTAATTTTGGTTCCATTCCTTGGTCAAATCATCACATGACCATTTATTCCATCATGGATCAGTACAAAAAAGGTTATAACTTTGATCCAACCAGCTAGAATCACCACCCCTTCTAATATAACCTATGAGACCAAAAAAAAAAATTAGGGTACGTCTAGATTCATCAAACTAGAGTCCAAGGATCTAACCCAAGGTAGTCTATCCTCCACATTGACAATTGATACATTGTTACAAAGCCAAGATGTCCACATTAGATCATTAACTGAGCCTAGAGTGACATCTACTTGTCGTTCAAGTCAAAGAAAATGACTGACGTCTGAGAGTCTGTTTGAGGTGTTCCTAATTGGGAACCCAAGTATCACTCAGGACTTACCAATATTCGATAAGAACCATGTGTTAGCATGAAACATAGAAAAAACCATCTAAAAAATCCCAAAAAAAATTAAAAATTTATCATTGTATAAGAACGACACTCTCTTAGTGCATCAAGTACAACATCAAGATAGGGGACATGATCAACTCTATATAAAGAGTACACTAAGAGGAGTTCTAAGATTACCAAGAAAATCAGTCGAACCACTACCAGTAGAATTCACTTAAAAGAAGCTTGACTTTACCTACCAATGCACTAACAAAAACTGAACTATGATGCCTTCACTATTCAATTCATCTAGTGATGATTCAAAATAAACCACCGAAGTCCAACCATGACCAAAGAAATTTCTCATGGGTCTCATACCTATCCAACCACATCAATGTCGTGCTACCGAGAAAGCACTAACATGATTTAAACTTGAAAGACTAAAGGGAATTCAAGAAAGATATATCATTTCCCAATGGTGCACCTTGTTTTGCGCTCCTTCTACCAGGAAGGAAAAATTCACTAGAATTGAAACGATGATCCCCACCTTAGGAGTTTCCCATTCATCGAAAAGAGGGGAAAACTGGCCTCTCACAAGCACACTAGGTCGTATTCACCTCAAACACAAAAATAAGGCATTTGGAATGAAAACCAAATCAAAATGACTAGTATTTAAAAACACCTAAGTCACAAGGAAGTCATCCTAAGCATTGGGATGAACTTGATTTCCTTAAATAATAAGTCACTCTACTCTGGAGATAAACTGAGAACATCCTCATCATCGCAAGGCTCAAGGATTCCACCAAACTCAACTAGTTCATCATATCATTTAGAAATCGATGGGAACTATTTACACGAATTCATACTACCCTAAGGTTTCAGAAGAAAAACAACACATCCTCAATACTATCTGTTGGCTGTCTAACCTATGCACCCAAGTATCAGGTGGTCCATATAATAAATTTAGTCCAGAGTTGTATTTCCCCATATGACCATTATCCTGAATTATGATATAACCAATCATCCATCACTTAAGAAGAAGAAAGAGTCTGATGGCCTACGAAGTGGCTGACCATGCCCTAGGTATGTCTAACTTTCTGAAACTGATCATTACCCGATGCTCACACCCGTAACAAGGGTCAATGATACAATGACCACCCATCCAAAAAAGGTTGTCATTTAGAATGTAAGAGTCCTACTAGGGACAATGGAACCTGAACAAAACCAAACGTCATAAATCTCATAACATTAAATATGGAATTTAATATATAAGAGTGCTACCTACCATGGGATATCCCCTTTAAAAAGCATAAATAATTTACCCATAAGGACTTCATGTTAAACCAATTTCACTAGGCTCAAGATCCTATCATTTAATCCATTTCTATAAAATAAAAATAATGACTATAGAAAAAACTCACACTTCCATTCCAAGGAAACTTAAACTACCCTTACATGAGGGTTTTAAATAGAGGAAACCACCTAGGGTTCCATTTTATATAACTTACATTGCTTCAAATTTAATCTTTAATCATTTAAACTATTTTAAACAAAAAACCAAGAAACAACTATAAAATAAATCCATTGGAACTTGATTTAACCAAAACACCAAAGGAAAAATAGGAAACTTCATTAATTCATTTTTAATATTCAATAGAAAACTTCATTTTTAAACATTTAATATTTATTAACATCTCGTAAAAAAATTAGTCAATTTAACATATTAATTAATTTTTAATTGATAAGTTTACCTATTAGGGTCTCGTTAAACTAAAAGATGTTCTTTATAAAGAAACCCAATAGCGGTTGCTTAATTATTTAAGTTATAAACTCCCATAATGGGTTATATCATAAGAAACATGCCTCAACTGACCTACTTGGGCCCATTTGTGAATTCAGCTGTTAATCACATGATTTCCATGACCATGTGATTGAGTCACAAGCCTTTATAAAGGAAACCATTAATATTTTAAAATTTAAATAACTTTTACATTTATTACCATTTTAGAATATATCATGCTCATATACAATTTTTCAATTATATGGGTTGCTATTCCCAAACCTATAAAGTACCTATACACTTTATAGACTGATGTCTATATCCCATTTAATCGAAACCAATTCACTTTAACATTTGAACTTTAACATCCTTTTCAATTTTGACAATAGCATTTAGATATATAAATCTAAAATATGATTCGAATAGATGGGTTTAATTCTCCTAATTATAAGGCACCCATACACCTTATAACTAAAAAATGGTTCCCATTTAATAACAAACAATAAATTTATCCCATGAAACCAATTAGATATCAAATTAGAATTAGAATTTTATCACAAGCATAAAATGCCTAAGAACATGCTATTAATCACATTTTCACAATCCATAGGCAAGTCATTCTAATTACACACCCAAGAATTTTTTATAAATAGGAATGATAAAGAAATAGAAGCAAGACATATAATCACCTAAACATTTTATAAAAGCAGGAAGTCTAAAGAAAACAATATCATGATTTAAAATTTAATAGGAATATTAATGAATTAACTTATTAGGTACAATAATAAACAAAAACGTGGAATATCACTCAAGGAACAAAATCCAAAACAAAAGGCACCCTACAAATGAAACTACATGGCATGGAATATGCATGAAATGTCAATTACTATGTGCCTATTATGATGCATGAAATGATTCATCCTTTCCATACCAGGACAAGGGAAAAATACCATAAATTCATAAATCAATATGAAAAATAAATTATACAAATCACTCAAGGTGAAATCATAATCAACTATAACATCAAGAAATATAAACATCAATACCATCCCTGGCCACTTGGAATTTTCCTCGTGGGTGGGGTGATCAGTCCCAAACACGGCTATTTACCAAGAACTGACACATTCCTAGTCTCCTTTCTACCAAACCAAAATAGTAAGACAAATAAAAAGAGGCTCAAATACCACTTTGTAACCTCCTGGACCGAATCACCAATAAAATGGTGGTTGGACTGGTCGCCACATGGCCTCAGGAATGCCTCCCCCTATGTTAGAGGCTGTTGACTAGTAGTGAGGGTGTAAAGATGGTACAATGGGGAGACTATACTATCATGTCAGAGTAGAACATCGATATAATCAGATAAAAAATAGCAAAAAACAACAAAAGTAGTATATAAATCAAAGATAAATAGTAGAATAATAATAACAACCAACTAATTAAAAAGACATGGACA
The DNA here is from genome assembly GCA_963277665.1 of Viscum album. NCBI lineage: Eukaryota > Viridiplantae > Streptophyta > Magnoliopsida > Santalales > Viscaceae > Viscum > Viscum album. The sequence continues at coordinate 213,025,749 of OY728123.1, forward strand.
ACAAAAATATATAATAAAAACATGCATGTCCAGATGATAATACATAAACTAAAACAAAATACATACGACAAGAAGTGTTACAGTACAGTACATAAATAAAAAAATAAAGGAAATAAATAAAAGAAAAAACCCAAGGATGATCTCCATGAGTATCCTAAGCTCCAACTCGGTACTGTGCTACTAACTCCGAGGTACTAGCTAAATAGCTCAAGCAATCAACCAAGGTCCTACAAATATAAGGTCTACTAGGGTACCCTAGTGCAATAGAGGCCCAAGCAGGGTGTGGGATAATAATCCTTGTAGGTTCCCACACGTGGTGTCTATGATTAAAACCATTCCATGAAATATAATGTAAATCAGTGTGTAGGTATACGAAGAAATATCAACAAGCATTGCATAATAAATAAACATCAACCCACCTAGGTTCCCAAGGGACACCTGGTGGCTATACCTACTTTATCCCAAACCCATAATGATATATCATATCAGTAACTGTATATATATAGTTTAGTTATATATTACATCCACCTATATAAACTAAGTACATGATGACATTGAATGTCCATATACCTGGAATACTAGTTACTCTCTAGACCAAGGCATAACTCAGACATCAATAACCAGTCTAAATAATCCTAAAATCTCATGCGATAAGGTACATTCCATACATCCCTATAGAGCAAGAGACGTCATGCTACAACACTCAGGATGGTGAGTGAGCCTCCATGGAAACACTCTAATCATGGTACGTGGCACCTCATCCCAACACCCATATAGTATCACTGGTGCGAGACTTCATGCTCAACAACCAATGTAGGGGAGCGTGATGCTCCATGATCAACAAAACCCTTACCATAATTCCAAAACCTATGTATATAGTGTAATCATATTTATAATAAAAATACATGAGGCAATACCTCTCATGATTTACATTTATCAATCCCATATAAAGGATTCATCATATTCAAAATATGATCCATGAGGTAATACATCTCATGCTTTTTATTTAAATAACCCATTATAACCAAGGGAATAATAATTATAACAATTCATATAAGTTATGATTTTTTAATTATTGCAAGAGTCATGGTCATTCCACACTACTCAATTCCATTTCAATTAAACAATTTAATACAATCAAGGCATGTCATTTAAAAAATTAAAGGAATACAATCTATCTTAAGAAACCTATTAAAATTAATACATGTAATTTAATCAAACAAAACATGAAAATTTAATTACAAATCTCAAAGAGGCACTTAGAAGGTTCTCTTTTCATTTAAGCAATTATCTACATGGGTAATTCCCTCTACAGGTTGGGCCAAGCCATGCAATTATAGGGTGCATTGGTTCAAACAAAATTTAAATGAGAGAAATTCATTTTAAAACATCAACAAAGACAATGTATCAAACATTATATATATAACAATACCAAAGGCATAGGTAATCACTAAATCCATAAACCAAGTACGATATAAACAACCAATCACTACTTTTTAGTTTAGAAGATAGTGAACCTCATTAGAGGGGTTTTATTAATAAAACATGGCATTGTTTATAAATGATTCATTTATCACAAATTAATCTTCAAGCTCATGATTCATAACTCAATTCATTTAAGAGACATTTTATAAATCCACTTAACAAGGAAAAACCAATAAATGGGTTCAAATTAAATTTAACAGGTTCCATTATCACTTATATAAGTTCATACAAGGGTAAAATCCATTTATAATCTATGACAAATGCTTAGAAGGAATATCGAGCATTTAAAAAATTAATTATTTCGGGGGAAATCAATACGACACACCCAAATGTGTCCATAAAGGATATTAAAAATATATAAATAATTAAACAAGTTTCAAAAGGTATGTCCTAAGGTGCAATGGTCAATTTAACATGAAGGAACCGATTATAAGGTGACACTCGGCAAAGGCCGACGCATGGCACAATGACACTATTCAAAAATTATAGAAAATTAAGGAAAAATCCATAGAACACCTACCTCCTACTTATGAAGACCTACTCATCTAATATAAATCTTTGACTTGATCTGGTTTGGAAGAAATTTAAGAAAAATACCTTTGCCCTGAAAATAGGAAAAATGAGCTTACACCATGATAGTACAACTGAGAGGATATTAAATGATGAATGATTTAAAAGGATTCAAGATCTTACTAATATGGATCCATAGAGACCTACAACACTTGATTCGGATAACCAGAGGAGGAGATACATCAAATCATAGAATATTCTTATAGGAGAAGACAAAGGCACATGGAGGAGAGCTCACATGGGAGGAGGAGAAGAAGAAATAATAGAAAGAAAGAAAAAGAATTAAAAACACATAATTAAGGGGGAAAACATAATTTCACCCCAAAATCTGGGTCATATGGTTTGTCCAAACCATGTGCCAACCGTAAAACACCCCTACTTAATAAGCCACCTCGTATGGTTTGAGCCGCATGGTTATGATAACTATACACAAACCATGTGATGAATAGTGATTAGGTATTTCCTAATTGGAAATAATCATGCAAGCTAAGAACCTAGTTTGGATAAACCATGTGAATACCATGCACTTCAAGTATTCTACACTCCAAAGGCCGAATAGCTTTCTGTTGGGGGCTGCATGATTTCAGAAAAACAGTGCACCCTTTGTAGACTCTCCAAATATGGAATTTTTGGCCTCGATACTCATGAAACTCAACGAGACACCCATAAAACCTCTTGGGCCTTTAACCAATGACAAAAATAACACATTGAGGTGTTAAAAATCTCATAAATTCATTTCTAAGTTTTGTTTTAAAAGAGGCCTATCTACTAAATGTAAAAGTTTAAATTCCCTAGGAATTTCACCTTGGATCAAAACACAAGATGTTATAGTCTATCACTAACATACACTCCCATTTTAGTTGCATGAAATTGAAATCATTCTTATCCCTCAATGTCTATGGATATAAGTGTCTCATTAACTTTATCTAAAAGTCCTTATAAGGTAACTCACCCTTCTTCCCATCCTACTCTAGAATATCCCACCAATTCTTGGCAGGTACATAGAGTATACAAGCAATAAGATTCAACCTCCTATCTGTGGGTTTATCAAGACGATTTAAGATCTTCTAGACTGAATCAATCAAGATCTCATCTGCATTGGGGCCTCCCTCCCCAGTGAACTTAGCTGGATACCAAATCTAGAAACCTATCATCAGATCAGACATTGAAGGTGTGGTGAAAATAGTCTCCCTTTCCATGGATAACATGACACTCAAGAAGCTACCATGAAGCTGAATGTCCATCTAATTCGCATGAGCTATAGGAAACTTCAGTTCAACTATGTTAAGTGCATGCTAATTTCCACTATTCTGACACTCAAATCAAATATAAAAAGGATTCATTTTCTCTACAAGATAAACACAGTCCTTAGAACAATGGATATAAAAATGTTCAACCTCAATAGGTGAAAAAAACAAAGAACCACTGCTTTATGTCTCTCTAACCATGGATTAAATGTGTTTTATCATGCAATATCAATTCATTTCTTTCCATTTATCAAATATATCAGGTATCTCATACCATAGTTCATAGAGGAAGGTACATAACACATGAAATAAATATGTCCCTATCATAAAAAATTCTTATCAATATATATATATATATATATATATATATATCCCCATGTTCATATTATGATCCATGTATACTCATCTCATTCCATACTGATCCACGAGTAGAAATGTCAAGACATAATATCATCATGAAACAATAATATCACACAACATGTGAATCATCCAAGGTGAAATAACATAAACTATAATACATGAACAACATAATAGAAATCCAATCCATGAGCACTTGTATTTTCCCCCATATATGGGTTAGCTACTCCCATTCACAATATAATTACAAAGTCCTGAAACATCCTAGCCTCCATTCCACCTTTCCCAAATAGTAAAGAAAAAGAAAATAAAAACATGCTTCTATGATACCACTTTATAACATCCCACAATCTGAAAATCTCTCACATATCCAAAAAGGGTTGGTTATAAGACCTTAAGCACACCCCCATATGCTAGAGGCTTCCAAATAGTAGTGGGGGTGTGATATGTATAGTGGGGAGACTATACCCCTGGTATCAAGTATAAAAAACAAAATAAACCATAATAACTAATATTGGAGTACAAAAAAAAATAAGAAACAAAATTTTATATAACTGGAAAGAAAAAGAAGGAAAAAATTAATCAAATAAAGATAAATCATGTATTGAGAAGATGAGATGTATCTAAATGTCAAAATTAAAGTAATACAAATAAAATAATTATCTAAAACAAATAATCCCAAAAGCCTATGGTCCTAAACCCACGTCAGACCCATCTCCAAACTCCAACTCATCCAATAAGTAAAAAAATCATCTATAAGGTCTGTTTCCCTATTTCAAACCTGAATCCAAGTAATCTTCTCAGGTACCAAATAGTGTCCTGAATAGGGTGTGAGTAAAACACATTAGGTTAACACCACTGTGTTTAAATATAACTAGTCTCATAATAATTTCATGTAATAATTCAATAAATAGGTGTATTAATTAATAAATTAATACTATATATAAGTCAACATTCTTATGAACCATGCTAGAATATATTTGAGCATGTAGCACCACCATTCCGAAAAAGAACAATATATCCATGGAAAAAATTACCCATGACCATAAACATGTCATAATCACACAAATCTAGACCAAGACCAATATATAAGAATTTCATCAAGGGATTGGATAGATCCCTCTCAATATAAGAATTATAACATGGTACTAGGAAAAAACCAATCAATATAAGCATTACAAAATGGAATTGGGCAGAGCCCACTCAATATAAGAATTACAGCTTGGGATTGGGAAAATCCCACTCAATATTATCATTACAACATGGGATTGGAAAAAACCCACTCAATATAATCATTATAGAATGGTATTGGGTTGATACCTCTCAATATAAGCATTACAACTTGGGATTGAGCTGATCCCACTCAATATAAGAAATACACATCTAATAAAACAAGTCACAATAGTAAGGATATCACAATATCACTTCACAAGACTCAATGGTTAATTATCAAAATTACCATTTTACTTTCAAATTACACTTACATTTATATCTCAAATGATCAAAAATCATATTAATAAGTGAAAATACCTAACCTAGGGATTATATATCAAAAAATCACCTAAGGTATCATGTCATACTAAACACACTTTAATCCATTATCTAATTCATATTAATCAAGGGTTCACTCACCCAAAGGGTAGCCATAATCTAGGTCTCATTAACATTTGAACCCAAAGGAATAAAATTAAATATTCCATTCCATGATTTACCATTAATTAATTAATAATTTAATTATAGTGTACATTACATTGGAATAATTTAAATATTGCACATACTTGTAGGGTTAGGTTTAGACTCCGTACCTTTAAACAACAATTAACACAAGGTATGCAATGAAAAAATAAAAAAAGGAAAAAGGTGTGGAATATTGAAAGAGGAAATTAGATCCACCAAAGTTAAGATCAAAATCCCAAAACAAAATTGTGTTCAAAAGATCACACCACAACAATCAAAGAATGTCAGAAGAGAAGATAACCCTAAGCAGAAACACTCACCAATGATTAGATGTGTAATTAGAATGTCTAGAAGGGAGGAAGTGACTCTAAAATTGCCTATATTATACTATAGGGTTGATAGGAGAGGCCTTAACATGCTAAAATGAATTGTAATCACACACTATGTATAATTAAAACCACTAGTTCTGAGGAATACATGATGTGTAAGTCTTTTACATCTTGTCTTTCCCAATTAAAATGATACACACAAAAACTCATCACCTCAAGTTAATATTTATCCTAATAGAAATTTACATGATGTGAATTTGGATCATGGAATGTATCCACTTCACATCATGAACCGGTTCATGACCTGTGTATGGTATTAGTTACACATCATGTAACATGTATATGGTGTGTAAGTGCTCTGAAGACATCTTTCAGCCAGTTTCTATATAAGGACCCAAACCACCTACAAAGACTCTTAAACTATGGAAACCCGAATAAACCCATTTAAAAAATTTATACTCATACTCCACTAATTCAAATAAACACACAACCCTTAACTTTAGGTCATTTTCCCTAATAAAGGATCTATGTCTCCAAACAAGACTCAACCACCAAGTCCCAATGACAAACTCAAAGAAGAAAATAATAGAAAAAAGACAGGATCTTGTAGAGTAGACCAACATATTATACCCAAACGCCACCATAAAGGTGTCACTATAGCGATGGATGGTTCAGTTTATCCATTCCATGAAGAAAATAGTGGAATTTGTAAGGGAAAACAACATAATTAGGTACTCATAATGACTATACTTTCCATTGAAAGTAGTATTTGCAATATCTTCTTCCCCAACCTTTGGTAGGTGGTATCCTGATTAGTGATTAATCTTTAAAATATACCTATATCCCCCGATCACATCAAAGAGGTCATTGATTAATTAAGTCATGTATTTATTCTTCATAGTCACCTAATTGACTTTTTGATAATCAATTCAAAGTCATAGGATACTATTCACTTTATTTTCAAATAGTACTAGTGATTCCTATAGTGAAAAATTAAGGTGAATAAAACACTTTTACTCAATATCCTCTAATTGAGCTTTTAATTCTTTCAAATCAGCAAGATACATCCAGTAATACGATAAGAAAATGAGGCTTATCCCAGAGAGTACGTTAATGGATAACTATACCTCCCATTGGGATAGAAACCCAAGAAAATCCTCTAAAATGACCTTAGGATACCTATATACCACTACTAAAAGATGGCCACCCAAGATCAGATCCAATTAATCAAATGAAAAATAGAAAATTATAAAGATATCATCTGAATATATGAAATAATAGGTCCTTCCCTAGTTGATATTGAGTGCCATTTTCCCTGAAATATGTGAGTGTTCCCATAAGGAGAAAACAATATGAATCTATGATGGTAAAAATTGATACAAAACTTAAAACTTATAATATAATATATACCAATAATGAGGTTAAATATATCTAGGTCCAAGATGAGAAAATCCTACATGACCTCGAAGTCATATATCATTACCTGTCACTCAATGCACTTGAATACTTTATATTTCTTATTACCCAAGGGAGTAGAATGATATATCACAAATGAAATCAGATCCAGTCATAAAAAAATCATAAATCTAATTAGTTAATATAAATTAATGTGATGTGCTGATATAAAAAAATTCTAAGTCTATATAAGAAGAGATAAATACTATACCTTGATCAGTTTCTATCTATCTAGGCCTTTAAGTCCTTTGGAATATACTCAATTGAATAAAGGATCCCAAATTTGGGCTCAATAAAATATTTCTTTTCTTAATGAGGATCTACATTCATATTAGAGTGGGGACCCACCCCATTTAAAGTATTATACCACACCTGAGAGCCTCTGGTAAAATAAGATCCACCATGACTACTTATAGGAGGGTTTTGGGAGAAACACTGAAGATAGATCGAACGCCCACACTAGTGTCATATAATTGGGTTTTATTAGATTCATTTATTAGTGTGACCTAGTTTCCCACACTAATAGAAGGATACTATATTATTACCTAATGATTCCACTACATATGAGTCAGATGAATGATGAGAACTCACAAAACCACCTTTATGGGCCTCCTCATACTTTCTCTTCTGATATGAGGAAGAAATATAGATACCCCCTATAGTAAGAGAATCCACACCCATAACTATCAATCTAACCATGTAGGTCTCTACCATTAATTCTTTATCAACCACTTCTACATACGTCAGTAATCAAAGTCAAATTATTATAGACTATATCTATGGATTTAATCCCATCTCAAAACTCTGTTATTTAAGATAATCATCTGTGACTAACTTGGGAGAAAGGTAAACCAACTCATCTAAGTTGGAAACATACTCCATCACTGATCAGTTTTCCTATTCTTAAGTAATAAATTATATGGCTTTATCTACTCACAACATCTCTAAATAGAACCATATGTTAAAACTTTTCTTGAACATAGTCTATGAGAGATCCTCATGCATTTTAGTTATAACAATAGAGTCCCACAAACAAAAGTTGGGTCCCACTAGAATATACATGGTGAAATTGGGCTTAGAGGTATTAGGAGTCTGAATAAATCCAAAGATATACTTTATTTTATCCCTATATTCCTCAAGATCTTGGGGTCCTTGGTCACCCTGAAAGATAGGTAGATTATACTTGGTAAATGTTTAGCATGATGCGCTATTTGGCCCAGATCTCATCCATCCTCCTTCCCCAAATACTGAATATCCTGTATTATCAACTCGACAAAGGTTAGTTCAACTAGTGGGTTATCCTATGATGTGTACTATATATCTCTCTCTCTATGGTTAGCTAAGGATATTTTGGGAATAATAATCTATAAAACATGAAATGATAACCCAATCAATACGCAAAAAAACCCTAATGGATTGTGAGAAACTTAAGGGGCCATCCACTATAAAAAATATCAACTACTAACCACATCAAATCACATCAAAATAGCTTAGAATAAATCTCAAATATAGATGAAACTCCCAAATACCCATGGTAACTTGAGGTTAAACATGAAGAAGAGTTGGACATGAACTCCATGTACACTCCACTTGAGCCCCAACTATCCTATCTCTATATTAAAAAACTTCCCCAAAGAAAAGAGAGGTATCTGATACCATTTTATAACAAAATATCCTAGGTTGACCTGACCTGTTAATCAAGACAACCTGCCACAAGGTCCTAGGCATGTTCCCAATAACTTCGAGATGGAAACTAGGGCTAAGGTATAAAAACATAACAATTGGGAATAATTTCACCCTCAGAATCCAATGAGAATTCATTATGACCCACCCATAATTTGGACACCCACACCATAAAATAATCAGTTTCAAAAAAAACGTGTATAACATAGTAATAACATCCAATAACTCATAAACATAAAACCAAGAGTATAAATAATAATATACACAACACCTAATAAAAAATAAACCCAAAACTTCATCAAGGATAGAGAATATTATAAAAAACACCCAAATATCAACAAGGATCCCTAAAATGTTCCATGAGTAACTCTCCACATGACCCACAATAACCACTAGATACCATACCAGAAAGGATTACAATAATCAATGGGAACCACCATATGAATTGGTTCCCTTTCCTTTAACTATATCTTATAAAACCAAGTCTTTATACACCCCATGACATATTCTGGGTATAAAGAAAATCCCAGAAGGATATCACCATGAATCTATATAACATCTTTCATAATTTAACCTTTATATATAGATTTAAAACAATAATTTAAAACACTTTTAAGTGAAATACATTTCTTGAGTCCTTTAGTTTTCTTTAGTTTTTAAAAAACTATCTAAGTTTCATAATAACAATGAAAAAGGCTAAAAAATATAAAAGAAGGCATAAATCATAACCACATAATAACATCGAAAAAGGGGAATATGGGTATAAATCACAACATGGATAAAAATCATAACATCCATATATAGGGCTCTAAACTTAGGTATAATGTCACTTGGAATCTATCAAGGATCACTATCAAGAATACATTAACCTAACAATTATGGGAGCTTTTTTGGTCTCACCGAGTCTAAGGTATCCATCCCTTTTGACCTTAGGCTACTCGAGAAAAAAACCCTAGCTAGTGAACAATATATAATAGGAAAGAACCCATCAATTTAACCTATATTCACCCAAGGTCTCCCATGTGCCACACCATATGAAACTCAAGAAATATAATCATATATTATCAGACATAAATAAGTCCTTCTTTACTATTAATAACAAATGTCAAAGAAACCCACTTCACTTTTTAAAACATCATTTAAAATCCAATTTATCTTTAATAACCTATTTGAAACACTTTATCAAAAACTTTTTAGGCATGAAAATGGTTTTACAATAAAGTACCATTTTAATCCACACAAAACAAACACATTGTACAAACAAAAATCAACCCTCAATAATTCATTCCAGACATAATTCTTCAACAAAACTAAAGGAAAGCTCAATAACCTTAGGCATGATAAGTAAAAGACATTTTTATATTTAGAAACCCAACTCAAATTAGAGGATAAATAATAGACTTCTCTTAAAACCACAAGAAATGAGAAGGAGGGGTCCTCAAGAACCTAACTACCCAAGAAATTTCATTAAACAAAAACCCTAGCCCTTGGTTCAGACTCTATGGGAAAAGGTTCTAAAATTCAAATAAGATGGGAGGAAAATTATATAATACAATATGAGGAATAATCCAATATAAATCATGAATAAACTTTAAGATAACAATCAAAATCAACAACATATCTCCAAGGGATATTTAAGGAGAGTCTTCCCACATTCAGAGCTCCTAGGGTGAACAAATGGGGAGAAATAAGGGTTAGAGAGGGGATAAATCCAAGAAAGTGTAAATAGGAAATTTCACAATTAAAAAAATTACCAAAGACTCACCACTAAATTTTCTATATAGAAAATGTCATGGTACCCCTCCATCAGTCTTAGCTAAAACGAGGACCAAGGGAGGGCTTCAATGTGGCACCCCCTCTCTATTTTATGTAGGGGTATCACACCTCCACCACAACAATATCCATGGTGTAGATATCATTATGTAATATTCAAAATAGCCAAGATATGTCTCAGGGAGTACCATAACCTGGTTCTCAAAAGATATTTCCAATAGGAATCCCCCCATGCACCACAACCTAGACCATGATATGTAGTTCCTTGTGGTCTAACCCAAAATTCCCAGCCTTCACATACTACAACATAGTGACCTGTAGAATTTAATTCTACACCCCAAAACTTATAAAACACCTAAAAATACCCGAAATACCAAAGTATTGACATTCGAATACAAAAAAAATGATATAAAAAATAAATAATCAGGTAATTCCATACTTGAAAATGACACGGGGTGTTGTATTCTTGGAAATCAAAGTGTACACCTAATTATATTAGGAAATCATACCAAGACCTTGGTATGAGTGTTTATATTTCTATAAAATTAATTTAATAACTCGAAAAAAATCCAAGTAATTAAATCTAATAGAAATTAATATACTCCTAAACAAAACCCATGTTAACAAATTTAAATATAAAAAACAATTATTTTACTTCATAGATTGAACAACCGTTCAAAACTGATTTAGATGAGAATTGAATTATAGAATAAAAACAACCAACTTTATTCAAGAACACCATGTATAAAAAATTTTAAGAGTAAAAAATGTAAAATATAAAAGGCTTATAATAGGTTTTTAGGTACCCACTAGGTCACAATTTCCTTGGGTTTAACCAAAAATTTCTAAATAGGTCGTACTATCCATTCTTCCTTATCGCTCCATATTCAATTATTTAGTGATTTTGAATCAAACCCCTTCAACTTGGGTAGTGATGGATTCTCTATATCACCCATCTATATATATATATATCCCTTACAGTGGATAGAAAGTGAATTTTGAAAAATAAGTGGTTGTAAAAAATTGGAATTGCTCCTGAGAAATGTTCCATGAATACAATATATCCCCATTCGATTTCCTTCCAAGTAGAAGAAAACTTTAAATATAATTTGAAATTATTCCATGAATTTCAACCATTTAATATTACCCATTTTAATGCATGAGGTCATAAAATATAAATTCAATTATTTAATGGGTCATGGTTTGGAAGGCGTTTCCATGACATAGTTTTTATAGAAAGGACTATTTTGACTCACTTCAACCTTTCACGATATGTCCAACTTCTCTACAGAATAAGCATCTTAAATATGGAAGTAGATCTAAAAATATTCTAAATCCTCTTTTTAGTGTGAATAAATCCCTCATGATGTGAATATCCTTCTTCTTTTCCTTAACCAAGTGTAAAACCTCATGCATTAGCTATTCTAGAATTTCACCTAGTCTAAAAACTTATACATTATTTACACTTTCCTAAAATATCTTATGTATCAATTTGGATAATTTTTTTAATTAAAACATATTAAACACCCCTAAATTTTTTAAAAATATTATGTATTCTCCAATGAAAAAAATAAAAACTTTTTTATCATAAAAATCATACACATATCTCTTAGGAATTCGGGAAAATATTACATATATGCTCTTATATGTTACACATCCTAGGGGGGCACTGATTATTCATCTCTAGTGGATAAGATAAGAATTTTATGCATGATTATATAAAAGTATTATGTACCTAGAGTATATTATATATCTTCATACTTATCAAAATTATTCTCTTCCTTCTCAAGGGAAATATATTTTACATTAGAATCATTCCATGAGTGTAAATGAAATTATCTTACAAAACTACAAGAATGTTATGTATCCCTTGTAAAGCCCATCCTTTGACATTTTCTTCAACCACTATTCAAAAATGTTACACATCAATCATTCTTCTAAGTACTTTTCAAAATTTACTTAACTCACATATATTTCATCAAACTTTTTAAAGCTACTTAAAAATTCTAAAAATTATGAAAATATAGATTTTTTATAAGATTTTCAAATAATTATAGAAAATGAAAAAAAAATTAAAAATAAAGAATTAATATATTTTCATAATATAGTTCAAAATATATGTAAAAACTATAAATGATACAGTTTCCCTTAAATTGTAAAAATGGTGGGGATAAATAACTGAAATAAAAAATAAAAGTAACAAAAATGTGTGTTTTATCAATTTACCCACACTTAATCCCTACACTCCTGGATAAGTAAACATAAAAAATATTATCAAATTAATAGTAAAAAACACTACCCAATGCTGGTCACTAAATTCAAATTCTAATTCACTAAAAACTATCATACCTATTTAATGCCATTAATTCCATTTCCTCTATTAGTTATATTCATTCCATTTATACTTCTTCTATCCTCCCATTCACATGAATACTTACCTTAGTGAAATTTTTTCTCTTATCACAAAAATATGAATTTAATAAAAAAATTTCTCATATAAAAACATGAAAGGGTAACCATAGGCTTAATTAGTTCCTAAATATCCTCCCAACGAGTCATGATTTTTTTCTAATACTGAGAGATTTTTAGGGTTATTCAGGGGTTAAGGGTTGGTAGGTTTTGAATGTTAAATAGTGTAGAGAAGAATTAAGAGGTTTGAATCTAGTTAAAGTAATTTTAATGAATCTATATTTACATTCAAGAATGTTTTTACATTCAAGAATGGTATCATTTTCTCTCTCGTTTCAATGATTTAGCATCCAATACATTTATTTTCATTTAAGAATCACACCTTTACCATTTTAAAAGAAGTAACTATTTCTTCAACTCTCCATCTTCAATGGTTTTGTTATTATTATTTTTTTTAAATTTTTTTCTCATAATTAAATTTTTATGTTAGAGAGATATAATTTTAACTTCAAATAATGGTGTAAAATTCCCATCTTAACGTTTGAATAAAATCTACCCTTATAACTTCTTATAGAGAATTATTTATATAACATTTCCTTAAAATGATTTTTATCTTTAAAAATCTTCGCACAGACAAATTTAGTTAATGTTTCCTCAAAAAATCTTCTTGGAATGATTTTTCTTTCAAAACTATAGTCAATTAAAATACCACCTACAGAACAGCATCCTCACCTACACTTAAGTTTAACTATGATCATATAATTTCGTCAGGAGTAGGTTGGATAGAGATGTCCAGTTTGTAATGTAGGTACCTAATAATAGTTTTCATAATAACTAGAGGATAAAATAATTCATATGTAAAAGGTAAGATAAAATATGGATTTTAATTTTAAAAAATTTATTTTAAACCAAAATAAATATATTAATAATTATCGACATAAGGACCTTATAGATCTAGGGTTTTGGAAGAAAAGAAAATAATTTCTTATTAAACAATCATGGTTTGGTTCACCTAAAATGTTAGGTTATTATGAATAAGAAATCAAAATGTTTTCAACAGATCATAAGAATGTGATTTCAATGTTATAAAATAATTCATAGATTGAGATTCCAAAAAGCAGTTTCATTTTCAAGAATTTCCAAAAACATTGAATTTAAAACAATTTACATTTAAATAATTATTTAAGCTATGTTCTATAGGTCAAATCAATTCAATAAAATTCATAGGTCTTATAAATTATTAAGGAATTTAGTTTGAGATCACATGTTCTAAAAACATAAAATAATTGAAAAATACACACATAAAATTAAAAGAAAATAGAAAAAATGAAAAAGAAAAACACAAAAAATCCTAATATAACAAAGGTTGTTCCTCCCAAAAAACTTACTTTGTGAAATTTAATCATTTTATAACAATTAAATTTGAAAATTAAAATCATTAATTACAATAAAATCCATAAAAAGAACCCAACCTATCCTCAGTAATATTTAGTGGCTTGAAGTAGAAGCACATCCCTTATAAGAACTTTAGAGTTCTCTCTAAACAAATTTAATCTATGACCATCAAATATAAATGGTCTATACTTCTCTATTTATATGATATGTATAGAACCAAAAAGGGAAAAAATTAGTAACAAAAAAGTCCCATACCATTTAGAATGAAATTTACCTAGAAATAAATTTATTATGGAAAAAATAATACTTTATATTTTTTGTTTGAACTCCTTACCATGGATAAATCTATTATAAAAATATTTTGTTTTCTAATTTTAAATAATCATTTTTTAATAACCATTATTTATAATTTATTTTAACTCTTATAACCAAAATTTTCCCTCTTTTATAACTTAAAATAGATATATGTTATAACTCTTAAAATCCCAAAGGGATTTGTGTTCTATCTCCATAGGTAAATAATAGTCTTATAAATACACTATCTTAAAAGGTGAAATTCTAATTTTAGTTTTAAAAGAAGTTATATAAGACCCAATAACACCTAAAATATTAAAATACAATTGTGACACCCCCATTTTGAGTTATGTTACCATTTTATGATGTTTCTTTTAAATTATGAAATGGTTGGGTTGGATTCCTAGATTGTTTTGGAGGAGGAAGTCGAAATGGATCTAGAATCAGTTTTTAATAGGTGAATCATGACGTGAATTACTATTCATAGCGTGAACTATTATTAATAGTATGAATGGGTTTCATTAATTTTATGTTTAGGAAACTTAAATTTTAGTGTGTGTGAATATCTTGAATACCCAGGGTGTGAAATATTCTTTCATGGTGTGAATTAATCTGGTTATAATCACACCCTTTTAATTCCAGTGACCCTTTTATTCGTATTAGTTTTTATTTCATACTCTTTGACCACTAGGATACCTATAGAATTTTTTTGATCCCATTCCTTTTAGAGACTAATTTCAAAAAATATTTATATCTTAGACCTAGGAACTCAGAGGATATAAATCTAGTTCTTATTCTCTTCTTCAATCCATTTATTTTATTTTGGGAAGAACCATATACCAGGGATTTCATTCCTATATATATAGTTTATGGCTAGGTTTGATAGAACCTCCTTTACATTCATTGAAGGAATGAAAAGGGGAGACCAGATCCATAATCCATGGAATGATTCTTTATGTAGAAAAAATTAGAGTTAGGTGTATTCTCTCCATCTCCATTTTTTATAAAACATTAAGGTTTTATCTTAAAAAACAACTATAATATTTTTTTGATAAAAAACCATGATAATTATTTTTTTGTTTAATAGGAATTGAAACTATGGGTTAAGGGATTCTCATATAATATGTGTGATGGAATAATTAAATGCGAAATTATTTTAAATTAAGTATTTTTGTTGTGATAACTTAGAATGAAATGATTGACATGTGTTCATATGCATATTTGAGCCTTGTTGGATTCATACTCAGCTACCATGATAATTTGGGGGAACTTCAAATTATACTTCTAAGTTATGGATTGGATTTGTAGGGACATTCTCTACTTGTGAGTTTGAACTATTTAGTTGACATATGGGATGATATCACATTGGTTTGGAATTTTCTTGTGTGGGTGTGTACATAACATGGGTGATCTTCATGGTGTTATTTATTATCACAACTTACATATATGTATATATTTCAAAAATTTTGTATATTTCTCACTCTCATTTTATATTAAATGTTAGGTAACTTGTTTTTGTTTTATTGGTATGTGTGGTAAGTCTTGTGGATTACCTACTGAGTTGATATACTCACCCCTATATATGTATCTTTGTGCATATACAAATGTTTTTTACCCTGAAACATGTAAGGTACATGTCATGTACTTTACTAGCAGATCACCTTGATGTTGTAGTCTCCTTTTTTGGGATTTGGAGCTCAAATATGTCCTGCTGTAGAGTTATACATGGTTCCAAATCATTTCCTTTGTTTATTTTTATGTATTTGGGTATTTTATTGACATAGAATTGTGATTTCTATTTTACTACTGTAAGTCTAATTATGTTTATGGGTTTTTATGTCTTGTATTTATATTGGATTTTATATCATGCATTATGTTTATTTTATCCTGTTGAGTTTTTCTAATATAGGATGTTTTCTATGTAAGAGAAAAAATTCCCCCATTATTTGTTCATACCCTTTGAATTTATTTATAGAATTTGGTATCTAGGGGATATCACCTAAGGTTAGTATCACTTCGGGTCTTCCAAAGTTAATAGGTCATGTCAGGGTATTACAATTAGTATTAGTTTGGCATAGTATGTAAGTTTGGAATGGTAGGCCTGAAGATAATATGTTTTGGGTATTAAAATATATAGTATCAAAATGAATAACTAACCTCTTTATACTGAACTTAAAGTTTCTAGGGTGGTTTGGGTATAAAAAGTGTTGTTAATAACTTTTAGTTTTTTCATCTCCTCATCATTACGGGTTTAGCTGATGATAGTCTCATATCATGTATTATTAAAAGATTTATCACTAGGGATATATCATTCATAAGATATTTTGGAGATATTATTTGTTATGATTTGAAATATGTTGTATGATACGAGATTAAAGTACTCGGTTGTGATTGAGTAATACTTTTTTTATGAAAACAAGAAAATTACACCTATTAAGGAACTTAGAAACCATCGAGTGGATTATATTGAGAACATAGTTCCACCTGATGAATCACATGTGAATTGGTAATTATTCAAAATAATCATGGATGGAATTTTCCTTTTGAAAAAGGAAATCAACCTAAGTAACCACATCATGTTGAAATTTTAATGGAATTTCAAAGGAAGAACCTACCAATATTTTTGGGGGTCTCGAGACTTGAGAAAAAATAAGCATGGCTAGGAAGGATAAAAATAATCATTAATTTACTGATAACCCTTGAAAAAATAAAATCAATACTCACTATGTAAATTCTTAAGGATATTGTACAAAAGTAGTGGGACCTTTCCATTCAAACTAAGGTATACCAAGGGATCACTTGGGAGGGTTTTAAAGAATTGTTCAAAACAAAATTCTACCCATATACATTTTTAGTATAAAAAACCAATAATTTTTTCTATATTAAGTAGGAAACCCTCTTGGTTATGGAATATGGATCCATTTTTACATACCTTTATTTATTTTCACTAGAAGTGACAACCATTGAATCACAAAATTCATGGATGGTTGAAGTAGGTTTTTGGTTGGAAATTTTCTCCATATTAGAGAAAAAGTATATAGTTCTAGATAAATACATCATTATAAATATTAGTGGAGATGAAACACTTTTCCTCCTGAGAAAATAGTGGGAACTCCAATGAAGAGAACCAACACATAAGGGATAACTAATCACAGGGTAACAGAGCAACATAGAACCAGTCCACCAGATCAGTTTCATTCCCTCCACATCACTGTAACCATCCTGGTTGTTTTTAATATGGACTATTGGAATATATGAAGAGGTAATGCACAAAACTTACCCAAAAATGTCATAATTATGGTCTTAATGGGAATATTAAGTGTTATTACACAAACATTTCAAAGTAAACCGGTGGAGATTCTTCTAACCTATCTCAATCTTCTCAAGCTCAACCAGGACTATCACATCATAATTTTTCTTTCCCTCATAATTAAGTTAGTCATGGTGATTCCAAAAGTACCTGGAAAACTCAATAAGAATTGCCTCCTCATCAAAAAATGCCTCAAAATGGGTAAGAAACCTTTCAGGTGGAATTTATTAATAAATTTTTAGAGTTGATTAGATCATAGAAATCAAGGATATAGGTCCATAAAATATGTTAGGTACTATTTTTCTTGATTCAAATTTGATGATAGTTTTGTTTGACATAGTGACACTTATTATTTTATTACTTCTTATGTGGCAAATTTACTGGGCTTATATATGGAAATTATGCCTCAAATTATGAGCATCAATACACATCTTGGGAAATGAGAGTAAAATGGGTTTAAATCTTCAGAATGTTCCACAAGTATCAAATCAGTCTAATTTCCATGGGTCTTTAATATCTTAGAAATTGAAATATTTGATCTCATCTTGGGAATAGATTGAATATTAGTATTCAAGGATCATATTTACTTTTATTCTTTATAAGTGATTTTATATCTCTTGAAGGAGTTGTTCAGCTATTCAAAAGTGAATGGGATGTGAATCAAGTTAGAGAAAGACCTATAGTGACAGTGTTTGGGAACATTTCATATCAAATAGAAGTGATCACCTTGGAATCTATTGATAAAAATAAATATATATATTTTCTGGGTATAATGGATTGATACCCTGATATCTTCCTAGATAACTTCTATGGATTACCACATGATAAATAAGTAGAAATTTATATCGACCTAATCATAGGAATGGATCCTATTTCACTTCCACAATATTGAATGTAACAGAAAGAATTATAAGTATTTAAAGTCTATTTTATGTAATTGGAAATCAAGGTATTCATAAGACCAAGTACTTCACCCTGGGATTCTCTGATTCTATTTGTTAAGGAGGATGGAAATCTTCAACTTTGTATTGATTATTGGAACTTTAATCAAGTCATGATAAAAAATTAATATCCTCTTCCTTGAATTGAATACCTGTTTGATCCATTGAAGGGATTCAATTGGTTATCCAAAATTGATCTCTGATCTATGTACCACAAAATCCAAGTTAGGAAAGAGAATATTACAAATATTACATTTATAATCCATTATGGTCAATAATAATACTTGGTTTTTCTCTTTGGTATCACTATTTAACTAAAAGACTTTATTTCATTGATGAATCATATCTTTTATACATGCTGGGATTATTTTTTTGTCGTATTAATTGATAATAACATAATGTATACTTGTATAAAATATGATGATGCAAGGTACTTAAATATCATCCTGAGTATATTGAGGGACCACTGTTATTATTCCAAATTCTAAAAGTGTGAATTTAGGATACAAGAATCTCACTTTATTAGGAACATAATTTTGAAAAAAGGTATATCAGATGATCATGATAATATCGTGGCTGTTATTTCTTGGAAACCACCTTAGAATTCATTAGAGATAGGAAAATTCCTGGGACACTTAAGGTGTTATCATTTCTTTTTCTATGATTTCTCATGGATCAATTATCCCATGAATATTTTGATAAGGAAGGGAATTACATTCCACTAGAGTGATGACTGTTAGAAATATTTTGATAAACTCAAGGATGAGATTAATTTGGAACATATTAGTATCTTACTAGAACTAGGTGTGGGATCTGTTGTATTTTTTGATCCATATAGGTTTGGTTTGGGTTGTATTATCATGCAGGGAAATAATTTCATAGATTACAACACATGATAGTTGAGGATACATAAGAAGAAATATTGAACACATGATCTGGAATTATCTATGGTGGTCCATGCTCTCAAAACATGGAACCACTATCTCTTTAGTGAAATGTTCACTATTTTCACATATTAAAAAATATCGAACACATATTTTCATAATGAGACTTAAAATTAAGAAAATAACACTAGAAGAAATATCTTTATATGTTTTACTTTTACTTGGTCTATACACCTGTGAAAAGAAATTTTGTGGTTGATGAATTAAATAGACAGTTGTATAATCAAGTTGTTCGAGAGGTCTGAGACCAATGGAAATTGATTGATGTGACTGCTGATATACACTTGGAATGTGTTGAGTATGATAAGATAACATTTTTATTTCCAATTAACTTTATTCTTGACTTGGTTGAATAAGTAAAAGAGGATCAATAATTATAACTTTCATGTTTAGCAATTAGGTTGTACTTCAATGGTGGTGTGACCATTAATGGATTGAAAAAAGATAAAAATATGATGTTTCATTTTTGAGATCGGATTTTAGTTCCTCCATTTTCTAGGAATAATTTCTTTATGCTTACCACCTATATAAATGAAAAATAAACCACAATACCTAGAAAATATATAGGGAAATTAAGGACCATTTTTGGTGATCTATTATACAAATACAGGTGGTCGAATATGTTACGATATGTATTATTTATCAACAGGTGAAGGTTGAACATCAATGAATAACTGATATGTTGAAATAAATTCCTATCCCATATGAAAATGGGAGAATATTACTCTAGAAGTTTTTAATGGTCTACCAAGAATGATTTGAAATCATGCTTCGATTTAGATATTTGTGGACTGACTCATGAATTAAGTTCACTTTATACTAATTCATATTATGAACATAATGGATGATTTAGAAAATATATACCTTTGAGAAGTGGTAAAATTGCATGGGGTACTAGTTTCTATTATCTATGACAGAGACACTAGATTTATCTCATGATTTTAATGGTCCTTGTAATAGGCCCCTAGAACCAAGTTAAATATGAGCATGACATGTTATACCCAAGTAGATGTATAGTCAGAGCGTATGATTCAGACCTTAGAGGATATGCTCAGAGCTTGTGTAATAAAATTTAGTGGTTCATAGGAATACAATTTGTATTTAGTGGAGTTATCCTATAATAATAGTTTTTGGTCCATGATACATATGACTTTTTTAATCTTTATATTTTCATTCATGTCATTCTTTAATTTTTTGGGTCGAGACTGGAAAAAATTCACTAATTTGACCAAGTCTCCTACGTGATACTAATGAGAAGATACATATGACTAGGAAAAGGATAGAAATATCATAGAGAAATAAAAAATTCTCTATAGATCATCTTCACACCCCTTGTATTTTGAATTACATGATAATGTATTCTTACATGTTTCTACAAGGTTGGGACACCATTATTTGGGTATATAAGGGACGTTTTCTCCTCAGTATGTTGGAATTTTTGAAACACTTGAACGAATTAGAAAAGTTTCTTATCAACTAGATATATCACCAATATTCAGTTCATTTCATAATGTTTTCTATGTCTCATAATTGAAGAAGTACCAACCTAGTCATGACCATGTGATTATTTAGGATCATGGGACTCTTAAGCTTGATGTGATGTCTATTAACTCCTTGATTCACATTCTAGACAAGAAACATAAGGTATTTCATGGAAGAAACATATCACTGGTGAATATATTATAGAAACATAGTTAGATGCCAAAATAAACTTCGGAATGAGAGAATCACATGATAGATAAATGGTCTTAACTATTCTAAAGTATTGATAGAATCAAAATTTTTGAGGATATAAATCCCAATGGTGAGAAGAATGCGACGCCCTTAGTTTTAGGTACATTAACATTTTATACTACTTATTTTAATTTCTGGAATGGTTGGGTGAGATCATAAGAAGTTTTTAAAGGAGTAAGTTAAACTAAATATAGAATTGAGTTGTAAGAGGCAATTCATAGTGTGAATTACTATTCAAGGTGTAAACTTTTATTCACACCATGAATGTGTTTGAGGACTTGTAAGTTAAAAATACTTGAATTTTGGTTTGTGGGGCTATATCAAAGAAAAAATATGTGAACTATTTTTTCACACCATGAATTCATATATTTCTATCCAGCCAATTTTAATTCCATCACTCCTTTTATTCTCATTAGTTTTTTCCATCTTTCCTTTGGAACACCAGACTCACTCTAGAAAATTTTGGTGATACTATTTCTTATGGAGAATAATTTGAATGAATCTTAAAGAATTTTAACTAGGTAATCAAATCTATAAATTATAGTTATTATTCTCCATTATGATCCCTTTTTTTTATTTTGTGAGAAACCCTAGAATGGGGTTATGATGATTGGATCTATGATCCATGTATCTATTTGATAGAACCTCATTAGGATTCATTGAATAATTATAAAGGGGAACTGATATCTAAAAATTATAGAATGATTTATCTTATCGAATACATTGGTGGTAAGTGTCTACTATCCCCCTATACTTTTCCTAGAACTTGACGACTTAGTTAAAAAAATATGTTTTCTTTACAAAACCTATGATAATTCTCCTTGATTTATTGGCTTTGTAAATATGGGTTTGGGGATTCACCCATAACATGTCTGATGAAATTATTAAATGATAAATTGTTTTCAAAGAATTATATTTATTGTGAGAAATTAGCATGAAATGATTTTTTGTGTGCTTATATTCATATTAAGGCCTTGTTGGATTCATAATGGGCTATCATACTGATTTTGTGGCACTTAGGATTATAACTACATGTGAAGACTTGGATATGGAGGGATGAGTTGCACTCATGAGGTAGGACTGTTCAGTGGACAGATGAGATGGTATCTCATTGGTTTGAAAATTTCATTTGTGCGTGCATGAATTGAATGGGTGATATTTATGGTGTGAGTTAATATCACTACTTACATATATGTATATATTTCACAATTGATTTATATTGATTACTTTTATTTTATATGAAATGTTAGATAACATGTTCTTGTTCTAGTTGTATGTGCAAGAATTCTTAGGGATTTCTTATTTATTTGATATACTCACCCTTGAATATGTATCCCGATGTATATAAAATATTTTTTTACCATGACACAAATAAGGGGATGGTCTCGTACTTTACTAGTGTAGCACCTTGATACTACATTCCTGTTGTTTGGGAGTTAGATCTTAGAGATGTCTTTCTATGGAGTTTTTTATAGTGAAAAATCATTTCCTTGTATTATTTTGGGGTCTTTGGATATTTTATTAATGTAAATTCTTGGTGATTTTTTTAATTTTATGAATCTAATTTTGTTTTTGGGTTCTCATTTCTTGGATATCTATTTTTTTTAATATCATGAACTATGTTTATTTTATCTTATTGAGTTTGTCTATTACAAATTTTTATATATGTAAGGGAAAATCACCCCATGGTTTGGTCAAGCCATTGAAATTTATTTATAGGCTTTAGTCTCTAGGGGATGTTACTGAATGGTAGCAGAACCTTAGTCCTTACCAAGATAATATGTTAGGTTGGGGTGTTACACCAATCCTTCTTGTTTGGCTGGAAAATTTTATCAAGAATATTTTTGACTTATCTATGTGATCCATGCCATTTATTTGAGTTTGTTAAGGTTAATATTCCTTATATTTAACTCCATATTTCCTGAAAAATATTTCTAAAGTTATATTATAAAAGTTTGTTCCTTGATCAGTGATGAAAAACATCTGTATCCTAAACCAACAAAATAGGTTAGATCTCACAAATTTAGAAACCACATTAGAATCATCAGTTCCATTAGGAATGGATTTTACACATTTGGGAACATAATAAATAACAAGTAAAATGTAAAGTTATATAAAATAATTAGTAAATGGGCACATGAAATCCATACACCAAACATAAAATTCATAAAAAATAAAATGGGTTATTGTGGCATCTCATGTATTTTGAAAATATTTCTTAGAAATCATAGATTTTAAAAGATCAATAGAATTTAAAGTCATCTTTAAAAATGGTGGGATAAATCAATCCCATGCAAATTATTTTTGTTGCTATTATTAGTGCTATGAAGTTACCACCACATATCAAAGTATGTAAAAATTTGAGAGCTAAATGTATTTCAGAATCTAGATGCATATCCTTGTTATTTATTCCAAAAAATAAGGATTATATAAAATTTAATTCCTTACTAAAATAACTATATTGGTAACTTATTGCTTTTAAAACTAGTAGGGAACCTCATTTCTAGAGAAATAATTAATTTTTTTTATAAAAACATGGTCTTGAACTCCTAATGAAATAAAGTTCTTCATCAGAGAAGGTTTACCTGATTGGTGGATACATATAAGGATTTTCTATTAAAATAGTGGGCAGTCTACTTAAATGGTTAAATACTGAGTTCTCACCAACCTTATTATATTTTATTTCCACATAAAATTCTAAAAGAAAAAAAATCAATATTAGAAACCTTGGGTTTTCACCATGTTCCCTCATAAAAAATATGATTGTTGAATGGTTAGTAAAAAAAATCATAATGGATCCTAGAAAGTAACATATGAATTTTTATAAGGAAAATACAATGGTTAGAAATTAATTCTTAGTGTATGTGTAGTTAATTTTGGTTGAATCTAGAGTCCTAGCTTCATAAGCTATAACATGGTACTTATTTTCCATTATTTTACTCAGAACAAACCATAGGGAAAAGTATAAAGAAATAATCATTAATTAAAAATGTATAT
This sequence comes from Viscum album, assembly GCA_963277665.1. Classification (NCBI taxonomy): domain Eukaryota; kingdom Viridiplantae; phylum Streptophyta; class Magnoliopsida; order Santalales; family Viscaceae; genus Viscum; species Viscum album. The sequence continues at coordinate 213,050,349 of OY728123.1, forward strand.
ATCATCTAGGAGGTTGAATAATGGGTGGTTATACTAAATTCTATTTTATCTCTCTAAAGGATTCTTGAAAACTCTCTTCAAATATAAACTAAGAATATTTTTTGAGTAATCTACATAGAGGAAGGGAAGTCTTGATAAAATATTTTTTGAATCTTCTATCAAACCAAGAATGCCTAAAGAAATATCTCACACCCTCCAATATTTTTGGGTATGGTAGTAAAGAAATAGAATAAACCATAGACTAATCATATTGGGTTTCATCCTTAGACACTACATTTAATACCATAAAATGGTATTTTTAGATGTTAAGAACATGTTTTTTTCTCAGTGTAGGTTCTTAAAATATAAATAAGGGTCTTAAATAAAATTTAAAAATATGATCTATATACTCTAAAACCATACATAAAAAAATCCAAATATTTTTCTCAAATCTCAGAAAAAATACTCATCACCCACACTTGAAAGTTTTTCAGAGTATTACATAATCCATTGGGCATTATTTTATAATAAAAAGTACCAAAAGGATAGGTAAATGTGCTTTTATATTGATCTTAAGTTTCAATATGATTTTAAAAGTATCATAGAAAACTATAAATCTAATTTTAATGGGATTTCCCTACAATCTCTCAATTTGTTTATCAAAAAACAGGATAAGGAAATGATCTTTCTTAGTCAAATGGTTGAGTTTTATATAATCAATAGGAACTATACATTTGTTTGGTAGTATAACATAGACAATATCTCTAAATTCATTCTCAAAATTAGTGAAACCACTCTTTTTGGGAAATTTATGGATTGGACTTACACATGGGTTATCAAAAATTGGAAAAATTATTCCAATATCCATCAAAGTGGTCGCTTATTTTTTAAAAACCTCTAAAAGAATTATATTAAACCTCATTTTAAATTTACTAACAAGTTTAGAGTCTTCATATAATAAGATTTTATGCATAAAATTTTATGGAAAAATTCTTGGAAAGTCAGCGAGGGTATATCTTATGGATTTCTTTTTTTCTCTAAGGAAACCAAAAGGGTGATTATCTTGATCTATGTACAACCGTTTTCTAATGATAATAAGAATTTTTTCATTCTCCTTTGAAAAAAAATATTTGAGATCTTTGGGAAAAGGTTTAAGTTCAGAATCCTGTTTATTTTTTTCACTTATAAAAGAGGGTTTTATGAACTCAATGGAATCTAACTCATCTGTTGAAACACTCTTAAAACAAGTAGATTTTTAATCTACAATAGTATAATTTTTTTATCAGTATGTGAAAAAGTTACGATATAAAAAACTTATAGTCACATAAAATCATTCAAGATATGAATTACAACCATCAATTTAAACAATTTTATAACAATAAACACTAGATTAACATATATATATTTATTAGATTCTTTAGAATAATAATTAGCAAATCCATCACATGTAAAATTCATTTAAATGAAATAATTTTAAAACTGAGAAATTATTGATATATTACATGAATTCATTTCATCACTTAAAATCATAATCACATACAACATGATCACCTTGATGTAAAAACATGTATAACAATAGTAAAAAAATTTAGTTCATTTCCTATGAAATTTGGAAATAACTCACTAAAGAACCAATAAATCATGATAACTCAATGAAATTATCAATCTTATATTATATATTTTATGGATTAAAAGATATTAAAGTAGAAAAATTTATTTCCAAATTCAATTGAAAGAGTAAATTTTTGAACATTTATGACTGCTATATAAGTTTTAAGAAAAGTTTTTTATTAATATTAATGGTGCATTTGTGATAAATCTGTTATCTTCCATGTTCAAAACATAAATATCTATGGGGAAAACCATATCCTTTAATTATACCAAAACATAATGAATTAACCTAGTAGGTTTAGCTATAATTTTTCTAGATTATTAGATCAAAATTCTATTAGGTTTTAGTTCTATAATATAAAAAGTATAGTAAACTAAATGAGGCATAACATTTATTAAATCACCTAAATCTAACATAAAAAATTAAAATTAAAACTCCCCTATAGTTAAGGAATTTAAAAACCTCCCATTCACTTTTATTTATTTATATTTGGCATGCTGAATGATAGAGAAAACATTCCTTCCAAGGTTTAACTTCTCTCATTCCTTTAATTTTTTATTGTTAGAGCACATCCACTTTGTCTTTTTTCATATTTGGGAATCTTTTTCACTGCATCCAACAAAGGAATATTAATATGAATTTTCCTTAAACTATCAAAAATTTCATTTTTTAATTCACTCTCCATATTCTTATTAAATGGTGGGATACCCCTAGGGTAGGTAAGTTGTGGATTTTTTATCTCTTGATCATATTGATAACTATTTTTAGAACCAAAATTTCATATCATTACCCTCTAGTCTCTTTAGGTCCTCTTAAGAAAAAAATCCTCTTTAGAAATTGTTTTTTATTTGAAAATATTTTATATATTTTTAGAAATTTCTATATATGTTGGATTTTATTCAATAGACTCTATACTATGAGGATATGGTGGGGAAATTTCTTTTATAGGTTTAGGTCTTTGTTCAAATACCACAACTCGGGGGATGTTCAACTGAGCTCCACTTCTAAGTTGTATAGAACTAACATTCTCCTTGCCTTTACCTTTGGTATTAACTTTAATTTTTGAAGGAAATACTCCACTAATTTAGTTCCTTATTCTTCCAAAATCAATTTCCATTTTCTTCATTTGTTTCATTAGAGTGTAAAAAATATTTTTTTTATTTGAAATTTTCCTTAAGGATGTTTTCTAATTTTTGATTGGGATTTATATCTTGAAAATTACATACAATTTGAAAACTGGATTTATTCTAGAAATATCTAGTTTTAGGATTACTTTACTAAACATAGAAAATCCACCATTTCCATTAAATTTGTCTAAACCATTTGTTTGGTTGGTTATTCCATCATAAGTGGTAATTTTGATTTGTTTGGAACTGTATAGATTAGTTATTTTTTGTAAGGGTATGCTTGGAACTAGAAGATTTAATATTTTTTTTTCTTTTGTGGGAATTTATCTTTAATGTTATAATTTATGGAACAAATTCTAGAATAAAATTATGTATGGAAACTTGTTTTAGGTTTGGTTGATTTCAATGAAGTATTGAAAAAATCATGGACCTAACTATTATAGTAAGATCACTAAGTTTACTAAAAAATAATTATGTTTTAGAACTAGAAGTAGGAAATTATTAGGAATATTTCACATGAAGTAGGCCCTTAGTTCCAAACTATTGATAATTTTGGGCCATGTTATAAATAAGAGTCCTATAAGAAGTTGGGATTTTTTAAACCAAATCTCCTCCTATAGTAGTATCTATCATTCTCCTATTAGTAAGACAAATTACCTCATAAAAATATTAAAACAAGAATTGATCATTGAATTAATGGTGGGGGAAAATAAAGTATAAACTTTTAAATTTCTCCCAATACTCAGTAAAAGTTTCACTTTGAGTTTTCTTTATTTCATAAATTTATTTCCTAATTATATCTATCCTTGAAGTGATAAAAAAATTTCAAGGAAAAGTGTATTCAGTACATTAGAATCCTTTATTAGAGTAGAGTGTGAGTAGAAAAACCACTCTTTTCCATTGATTATAAATAGAAAGTAAAATTTATAAGTTTCATTTGATATCCATTCACTCGCAATTGTTTTATGCAAATATATAGATAGATAAATTTTTACAAGTGTATGTAGTTATTCTCCCTTGAAAGTCCTTTTAAATTTAGGAAATTTATGAATTAAACAAGATCTGATTTCAAAACTAGTAGAAACCTATGGGTATTCCACATTATTTTGTTGGATATATTCATATAATGGATCTAATTCATTATGTTTTTTAGTCTTAATTGTTTATTTTAGTTTAAAAAATTTCTCTTCTTAGTGAGTTGGTGGGTTATCTACTAATAGTAGAGGTATCTAAAAACCCAGGTTTAATATTACTTAAATATTACCTCAATAGCTCTAAAATGATATGTACTATCAATTTCAAGGTTTAAGGGATATAAATCAGTGTTTACACTTATGTTCATGGAAAAGAATAAAAAAACTTAGAATCCTCCCTAGTAATGATTCCAGTTGAAAAGAAATTATTTTTTTCATGAATCCCTTTTCAATATTTATCCACAAAGGAATTCAATACAGCATTCCCATGTTCTTCTCTCTAGGAATTTATGACTAATTTCAAAACTATCAATTTTTTTTGAAGAGAATAAGAAAAGTAGGGATTTTTTTAGTTTGTTTAAGAATTAATAAAACTAAATAAAATTAATGAAAATAAAATGATACAGTGAATGATGAATTTTTTTAAATTGAATATAAATGTTAGATTAAGTTAAGAACAACAGTAATGAAATAGTATTAACCTTTGTACATGACCTTCTTCACTATCAAAATTTTCTCCTATTTGAATTATTCAATAAAAACCCTTAGATCTAAAAGTTAATAACTAATTCTATAAAAAACCATAAAAGACCTCAATATAAGTGTTGATCCTCCTATGGTAGTGATTTAATTAATCAGATACCTCTAAGAAATTAAAATTAATCAAAATTAATTTAATCATAAACAAGACCTCACTTAATAAATTTAAATATAAAAATAATTATTTTACATTATAGATTGAACAACCATTTGAAACATAATTAGAATATAATTTCATTATAGAATAAAAACAAATATCTTTAGTGAAGAACACCATCTCTAGAATAATTTTAAAAATAAACAATTAAAAAGATCCAGAACTCATATGAGGTAACAATGGTGTCCCCTCAGTCACAACTACCATAAGTTTAGCCAAACATAGATAAATTGGACATAAGATCCATTCCTCCTTACTTATTCATACTTGATCAGTCACTAGTTTCGAACTAAACACCTTCTTCCTAGGTGATGATGGATACTCCATGTCACCCCCTCTATCTCAATATATATATATATATATATATATATAACATAGTGGAGGGAAAGTGACATTTTAATATGAATAAGATACAAGGACTTTTGATTACACCTGGGGAAGGTTACATATATGAAGTAAATGTTCAATTGATTTCCTTCCAAGTGGAAGTCATCTTTAACTATGATATGAAATTATACCATGTTCTGCGGTCTTTTCATCTTCCCCATTTTAAATCACAGGGTCACCAAATATATTTTTAGTGCTTTAATGGGTTATGACATGGAAGGTACCACCAAAAATAAAATTCCTATTTAGATTCACTTAAACTCTTCATAGAATGGACAACTTCTACCTGGAATTTTCACCTTCACGATGGAGTAGCTCTAAAAACATTCCAAAGCCTCTTTATATTACAAATAAATCCCTTGTGACATAAAGATCCTTATTCTTTTCCCTGACCAAGTTTAAAACCTTACATTTCATCTCTACCAAAATTTAACCATTTAAAAAACCTATGAATCCTTTGTTATTCCCAAAATTATCTTATATATTAACGTAACCAAAATTTCCTTAAGGATAAAATATTATGAATCCTAAACTAATTACAAAAATATTAAATATATTCTAGCGGAAAATTAGAAAAACTTTTGTATCATAAAAATCATACCCATCTATAATACTACTCTAGGAAAATATTAGGTATCATATATAATATGTTATGAATCACATGGGTTCATTAGTGATTCCTCTCTAGTGGATAAGGAAATAATGTTATTTAGGATCATATAAAAATAATATGCATCTCTAATTTATTATATATATTCATACTTACCCAAATTATTCTCTTACTTCTTAAATGAAATATCATATGCATTACAATACTTCCATAGATTAAAAGGTAATTATCTAATGAGACTTTAATAATGTTATGTATCCATTATAAATCCTTTAATTTTTCTATTTTATTTAACTTCTCTTTAGAAAAAGAAAAGAATCAAGAATTATTTTAAGTACTTTTTCAAATTTTCTCAACTTCCACAAAATTCATCCAAATTTTGAAAGTCACCTAAAAATTATAAAGAAAATATTCAGTGTATGCTTTTCCAATAATACCAATAAATGAATAAAATAATTAAAAATAATTATTTAATCCATTTTATCAATAAATTTCAAAATGTACCTAAACACTAGGAAGGATGAAATTACTTTTAAAATTTAAAAATTGTGGAGATTAAATAAATAAAATAAAAAATAAAAGTGATAAAAATATGTGTCTTATCTCTAGCCCCAAAATCTATCAATTTTCCATTCATGCATCCACCGAACCTCCAACTACATACACACTGATCTCAGGGTCCTAACCCTTTCTTATGATATGAGAAATAAATTTTTCATAAATCCAAGAAACATAATGTAGAGTGTGAGTATAACTAAATATTCCACAACCAATGGTGTTTGTAGATAGTATTCACATTGATATCAGTTCATGTAAAGTGAAATGTATGATAACCAATATAATAAACACAACCTGTTACACTCCATGCTCATCAATACACATGTGATATCCCTAACTAATTCATCTAGTGCTGGAATAAGATGATGTAACCATATTAAAATGCACACTAAGGGATAATGTTATATCAAAAATCATCACAAAACCTAGAAAACACATTAATTCCATGATCACAACCATTCAGTGAATGAGAATCACTGAATCATAATCAACCAATCAACTCTCCACACATGTCGGCTTAACAACCTCATTGGAATGCATACATGGAGATAATTTCACTCTCAACCAGTGGTATCAAACACATATGAACCCTTGTGTACAACTCTATGGTGTATCCCTTCTCTATACCAATGATCATCATAATTTACTTAAGTTTCCCAACTATAGATAATACCACCAATCATCCCCACATGATGAGAATTCCACTTCGAAATGGTTCTCTTAAACACCACACAAACCCCCATGGATAATTCTAAGACATATACCACCTCTATAATAGTGATCATCAATATCACTCTAATATTCCCATCCATTGAGGATAAAAATAATAATCTAGTGGTCTAAACTACCTTATGAGTCCCTATGTGTGCACACAACCCCATGACCTTAGACCCTATAGTGAGAAACATCCCCAAAATCTCACGAACATGACCCAATGGACCTTTATTTCATTATAATGGGTGAATGATGTATCACCACAAAACTATGTTAGTGTATCACACTACTGTCTAATCACAATTTAAACATCATTTACAAGAAACCATAAGAACAATTCATTCATCAAGTTCCAGTTCATTAGCCACCACACATTTCATCATAACATACCACAACTAAAACCACAATTTTCTTACTCTATAAAATCCATAAGACACCCCCAAGTACCCCAAAAACCTTATATGATATTGATACCAATCACTCACATGAAAATATCCACATTCCTAAATCACATGTTGAAAAAACACCCATATAACATTGAAAATATCTCAGAACTACCTACTTGGTATAAATATAAGCCTAAAGGTATAATTCTATGTCCAGATTCGAGCTATGGTGGAAGAAATAAATAATCCATATAAAATTCCTTAAAATGTTTATTTTAGTAAAATTACTGCAAAAACATTGATACCAAAAAAATAAATAAAGAGTATATAAATCCTTACCCATGACAACTACCCATGGTAGACATAACTGAGAGGGAATAATAGGAGAGGAGAGAATGAGAGGAGAGGGAAGGTATAATAATAGGAGTGGGAGTGGGGTGAGCTTCTTAGAAAGGTGAACCAAGATGATGGATTCCTTTTTTAATAAAATTGAAATAAATAAATAAATTTAAAATTTATGAAACAAATCCAGATTCCCATCGGGAACTCGACCACCCTCTACTGGGTACCCAATACCCACTGAGTACCCATCCCAAGTCCATTGTGTGTCCATTGAGCCTCATAAACCACTCACCATCTATAGTAGTCCCATCAGGTACCTGGTACAAGTCCATTGGGTACCATATGGATTCTATATTTAATATAAAATTCCCAACACTGGGACCACATTCATAAAACTGATCCTCAAGCCTTCACCAAACCCTTCGACACGTCAAATATACCCAATTACATATGTTCAAGTTGAAACAACACTCAAATTAATTCACCTAAAAACCCAAGGAATCACATTATTATTCTCAGCAAATTGATTCTTTATTAATTTTTTCTTCATTTTTAGCTTACCATCCGATAAATGAAGTCCTTATAAAAGAGTTAAGAGTAACACATGATTTTTTAAAGACCCTTTATAATTATCAAATGTAATTCTATTAATTTTAGAGGGATTTATAAATTTTATAAAAATTATGAATATTTTGATGAATAAGGATGACACATGTAGTGATTTTGGGATATCATTGTTTGTTAAAGGACCTAATCCTTATTCAACCCATAATTTAATTTTTATACAAGAATTAATTTTATTAAATTATTGAATACATTTTTATATTTAAATTTTTATATAATTAGGTATTAAATATTATATTACAAACACATTAATTATAAATTGGCCACTTGTACTTAGTATCTATTTTTTCACGATACAATACTTTTAAAATGAAACATGTTTTCCTTTTAGGAAAATTCTTCACAATTTTCAGCTTGACTTAACAATTGTTCCTAATTATCCTTAAACCTTATGGAAAAATATGAAAAAGTGCTATGAGAATGAAAATCTATGTAAGGGACATATATAAATAATAAAAGAAACATTATTGTATATTTCAAAACAACAAGATCATATAAGATAGTTTTCCTTTAACATAATAATATTTGAGATAAACTAATCATTTACTTATACATGAAATTAGATTTAACGCCAAAATTGTTTCATAAAATACTTTAATAGAAAAAATAAAGTCAAAATTCATAAAAATGAGGGTTTTTTATAAAACATTTTAACCCCCAATTTTTTTTCTCAAATGACATACCTTTTATCCTTAAATAACATAATAATTACTTTAAACAAAATATCATTAGATTACCCTATGAAATCAAAATATTTACATGAAAATTAATTTATAAGCATAGAAAATTCATGAAGGTTCCTTGGGACATCATCTTCATAGAACCCTTTCAAATATAATTACCTACTCAGTTAATTCCAACATAATTATTTGTGGAAAATAATCATTACCAAATGAATTGGAGAGATTTATCAAGATCAAACATAAACATAAAAATTATAAAAGGAATATAAAATAAATTAAACATATAAAATATTACATTTCCATCAATAAACTCATAAAAACATACTTTTTTAATCTATAAATAAAATATTTTTAGATATTGATATATCCCTTTGATTTAAAACCCCATTTTCAAAACTAAAATACCCAAAAAAGAGAATAATGGTTTTTTTGAAGAAAAAATGGAATATTATAAAGGAATACAAATATAAAATAATAGTTACAATGGTGGGAAATTCCATTAACATCATGTAGGTTAAAAAAAATTCCCTTTTTACTTTTAAAGAAATTAAAACATTTATCATAAAATATGAAAAAAGATTCCTTTTTAAGTACTTTGTAAGAAATTCAAAGGAGAGATAAAATTAATTTTTTAATTCATCAATTTAAATATTTAAACATCCATAAAATAAGATGGACATGTAGGAAAAAGAGTAGAAATAAATATTTACAACATTTTAAGGTAAGGTTTTATAATCGAATATCCCTTATCCCGAGTCCTACTTGTCATGTATGTTATTTAAATTCATCAATAATAAAGTTATGTTAATTTTTTACTTAACTAATTATATTTTAAAGTTAATTTTCTTTCTATTATTCCTTTTATTTAACTTATTACCATTTCATACTTAATCACTTAATTCACTAAGTTTACTTCAATATTTTGAGGTTGTTTGGTTTGTAAGTCGAAATTGACTTTGGTAGGTTGACTATGGTCAAATGGATCATGATTATATCATTTATAGAAACTTAATAATGTTATAATTATAATTTTTATACATTAATTAATATTTTATAACCAATTATGTAATGTGTTTATGAAAAATGAATTAGGTTATAACATGAAGATAACAGTCCGTATGTACGCATGGGTAACATTTCTATTTTACAATGAACATGAGGGAAATGTGATAAGTATTATTTTATATTTAAATATTTATAATTATATCATAAATATCATTTTATTTCTTTAAATAATGATATATATACCATATGTGTGAACCGACAATGAAAAATAAAATATGTCTGTTCGCAAGGCGGTAATTTTCACGTACGCACGAGCAGTGTTTTTATTTTTCATTGAGTAATAAAGAAAATATTAGAATATTTATTTAAAATTACTTAATGAAATTTATATAATATATATCATATTATTTTATTTATATCCATTATTATGACCATCCATAATAGGTGGTGATGAAAAATGAAATACATAATCTTTGCAATGCAGTAGTCCACACGTACACACAGAAGACATTTTCATTTTCCATTAGATGGATAAGTAGATGAAAAGTGTTATAAATAAACGTAATAAAATATAAGTATATGTGAGATATTTATGATTTTATATCACAATTATTATTATATTTTTGGAGGTAAAAGAGGAAATAAAAATAAAACACTCTGTTAAGAACTATATTTATTCTTTAGACAACCTCCTTAGGTTTATACCTAAATACTTATTAGGATAGTATTTTTATCAATAAAAGACCTCTATGATGTGGGTAGGGATGTTAAAAATTAATTTGGTTTGGTATTGGCTGATTTAAAAGGATCTTGAAGTGTGTACAAGAGAGGAGAGGTAATGTTATTTTTTAAGTGAGGGAGAAGAAACATATGAAATATTTCAAAAGATTAAAATATATCAATATATTACTCAATATATATGGATCCAAAATGAATTATATTCGAATAGTATGTGATATTTGGTCTAAAATGGCCATAAATAAGGATTTATATAATTTCTTTGGTCATTTTTACCCTTATCATTTTAGTTTTTACCGTTTAAACCTGTTTTAACTCTCACCATTGTAACCATTTTTTTACCAAAGTTACTTTTCATAATGAAAAAATGAGGTTGAAATATATGAAAAATTTAAAACTTATAATTTAAATATTTAAATACATTTTCAATATTAAATCTCAAAATTTTCTAAAAATTAATATTAAAAAGATAACACATAATGCGATGAAAAATGATTTTTTAGATAAATGATTTTTTAAGTAAAAAAGTATTTTAATAGAAAAGTAAAGTATAATGTTAATAAAAATGAAATTAATTTAATTATTTATTATTTAAAGGAACTAATTTAATTTTAAAACCAATCCAAAACAAAATGAGACTTTATAAATACTTCAAAAGAAAAAATGATTTTCTTGAAAATCAGTATTTTCTAATATTCAACAAAAAATCAATTTTGTTTTTTAGAAAATTCTAAAAAATTCACAATAAGATATTTTTTAATTATTAAAGTGATATAATTTTTATTAAATTAAAATTATATAATTTTTAAATTAATTTTTTTGAGTAAAACTCTAAAATGCATGAAACTCAATTTAGTTAGAATAAAACTATTTTCTTATTGACCGAGAGATTACCCATTATTATTATAATGAATATGGATCAATAAAATATAATTCATGAATATTAACAAGGAATGAAATTGATCTATTATTAATATTACCTGGGGTTGTCACATTCTTCCATACTTTTGAAAATTACATCCTCACAATTTTTATTCACTTCTTAACCAAGTGAGGATATTTTTCCATCATAGTATTTACAAATTACCATGTCACTTATTCAATAATATGATTTTTCATGAAACCTTAACTCAAATAATAAACTTATTCTATAACACCTACTCTATATTGTTAATAATTTAAACAATCGGTTCCTCATAAGAAAGGTTCTCTTCTAACTAAACTAATTCAGGACTCAAAACATGAGGTGTATCTAGAATATAATTCCTTAACAATGAAACATGAAACACATTATGTATTTGAGATAAACATGGTGGAAAAGACACTTGATAAGTAACTAATTAAATATTATCTATAATTTTATACATTCTAGTGAACTATAGATTTAACTTTCCATTCTTACCAAAACACACAACACTTTTCATGGGAGATACATTAAGAAAAACACATTCTCCTACATTAAATGAAATATATTTCCTTTGGTTACCCACATAATGTTTATTCCTACTATGAGATTCCCTAATATACTGTGGAATCATATTCCCTCTCTTAACCATATATTCTACCAATTTTCACCCCAAATGTTTTTTCACTAAATTCATCCCAATAATATAGAGTCTAACACTGCTTTCCAAATAATGTGTCAAAATTTTCCATCTATATATAAGAATGAAAGCTATTATTATAATAAAATTAAACTAGTTAAAGTTATTAATCCCAATTTACAAGGTAATACAATGTACAATCTCATAACATATCCTCCAATGTCTAAATCGTTCACTCTGATTATCCTTATGACTGAGGATGAAAAGATGTATAGAAATTTAATTCTGTACCCAATGACTTCTGAATAATTTTTAAGAAATTAGAAGTTAATTTAGGATCATGATTAGATAAAATATAAATAGAGACTCAAATAGGAATATGTTCCAAATAAATATTTTCTCAAATAGAAAGAAAATGTGTAGATTTAGTCACTTGATCAACAATAAACCATATAATATTATTACCTGAAGATGTATTTGATAATATAATCATGAAATCCATTGATATATTCTCTCATTTCCATTCACGAAAAGGCAAAGCCTGAACCATCCCCTTCGGTAAATTTATTTCTACTTTATACTGTTTAAAATTCAAACATTTCATTATAAAGTCAACAATATCTATTTTTATTCCATCCCACTAGAAATTTTCTCAAAGGTCTATATACATAGTAGTGATACTGATATAAACAAAAAATGAATATATATATGATATTCACTCAATAGTTATTTTTTCAACTAGGAATCATAAGGAACATAAAATCATTTTATAAATCTGAAAACAACTTCTTTATCAATGTTAAATTCAGTTAATGTATCTTTTATAAACCATTTAACTTTTCTTATAAATTATGATCCTCCTTCAAATATTGTTTAATTATTTCTAACTATGATGACTACACCGACACATGAAACAAAATAATGTTAGTTCCTGCATTAAATTTTTTTTGGCCATTATTTATCAAATAATTAACCAAAGGGTCATGTTCTATTCAATTCATAGTTAATGATGCGTTATATTTCTAATTTAAAGCACAAAAAACTATTTTTTCTTTTTTGGATGGTAATGAATCATGAATTCATAATACTTAATCAGTTCCATCCATTTTCTTTATATCATTTTTAATTATTTTTGATAGAATATATACTTAAAAATTTAATAATTAGTATATATTTCACATTTTACTCTGCATAACTAATGTCTCCATATTTATAAATCAAACACTACACAGCCAATTCATAGTCATGTTTTTGATAATTTATCTCATGATGTTTCAATTACCATGGATTATAAGTAATTAATCAAGAATTATACATCAAAACCTAACCAATTTCGGTCAAATAAGAATCATTGTAGATAAAAAACTCATCATTTCTAGAAGATGAGACCAGAACTAAATCATTCAATAATCTTCTTTTTAATTCCTAGAAACATTCATCACATTATTTTATCCAGATGAATTTGAATCTTTTTCGAGTTAAATTAGTCAGTGGTCTAGATAACAGAACAAAGTTTTCAAAAACTATCAAAATTAACCCTTTAATCTAAGAAAACTATGAATATCTATGAAATTTATAAGACTTGGATTCTATTTAACCACTTTATTTTTACTTAGATAAATAATTATTACCTATTTATTTATATTATGTATAAGAAAATAAATATATTATAACCAAAATTTTCATTTTATAAATTTTCTATATAGCTTATTTTATTTTAAAGTTTGCAGAACAACCCTAAATTTTTTCTCATGATCATTTTAAATTTTATAATATATCAGGATGTCATTAATAAAAGAAACCAAACATTTATCTAAGAACTCATGGAAAAATCTATTCATAACATCCATAAATACAACTGGATCATTTGAGAACCCAAAGTGAATAACTGTAAACTCATAATACTTATACATATTCTGAAATAATATCTTTGGGATTTTGTCCTCCTTAATTTTCAATGGATGATAATCAAACTATATATTAACCTTTAAAAATTACTGAGCTCCTTAGAGGTAATAAAACAAGTCATCTATATGATTAAACAGATAATTACTCTTAATAGAAATGTTATTTAATTCTCTATAATCAATTAAAATCCTCATGGATATATATTTATTTTCAACAAAAAATGGGGTCACCCCATGGTGAAGTTATAGAATGATTCAAGAATGTATTAAGAAAATGTTGTAACTACTTTTTCAATTCCAAAATTTCTACTTGAGCTATTTTATAAGGAGGTTTTGATATTATCTTATCATTATAAACTAATTCAATATTAAATTAAATCTCAAAATCACATATAATACTAGGAAATTCATCAATAAATACATCCAAATAATCATTTACTAGAGGAAAATAACCAATTTGAATAGTTTCTTTTTTTCTCATCAATATATTCAAGATAAATTTCATTTCCATGTCTAATAAATTTCTCAAACTCTTAATATGTTTTCAAAGGTATGAGTCCATTATTGTATACTAACTGAAACTCATTCTAAAAAAACATTATTTACCTCTATAATCTATCTTATCATGATAAATAGAAAACCAATCTATATACACAATAACATAAAACTCTATATGGGGAAAGATGATAAGGTTTTCAGGTCAAGCCTTTCTATAGAGAATAACACTAATATTCTTATAATATTTTTTTACCTTAATAATACCCAGTGTGTTTTTTATTAAAAGTTATGGATTCATTTATTAAGGTTAAATTTCTAATTCACTAGTAAATTTTCTCTAAAATTAAATAATGTTTAGACCCCAAATCAAACAATAAATTAGAATAATTATAATAAATAAGTAATGTACCTGTCCTCACATCACTGGATGGTTCAACATCTACTAAAGTAGTCACAAAGTATTTAGCCACAACTTTTTTACTTATGCTATTGATAAATTATATCCATTATTTCTATATTTGGATAATTAGTCACATAATGACACATTTAATTATAATTAAAATATTTTACTATAGAATTTTCATTATTTTCCTGATTATTATTATGATCCCTTTCTTTGTAGTCACAAACCACATGTCTAATCTTAACACACAAAAAAAACTTCCTATATTTTATAAAACATTATCCATGGAGTTTTTTTTACCACTCTTATCATAATATAGAAACTTTATTTTCTTACCTTTGTATTTCCTCAATTGATGCTTCCCCATTGTATATCACATGGATGACTTTTTATACCTTTTTTTTCATAGAACACATGATCTTAAAAAATATCCATTTATACCTTCTCCACAAATTGAATAAGTTTCTCATAAATTTTAAATTCATAAGAATCTAATACCCTTTGATATCTTGGTTTCAATCTTGAGTAAAAATGATTAATTTTACGATCAAGATCCTGGATACAATTTGGTGCAAATATTTCCAATCAGGTGAAGTTTTCTTCATATTTAGCCTCCGAATCTTCCTCCTTTCACCTAAATTCCAATAATTTATTTTCCATCCTTAGTTGAAGTACCTTAGGAAAATATTTCTCAATGAAAATATACTTAAATTCATCCCATTCAAAGGAATCAAACTCTTCTCTTTCCTCGGTATTCTTTAATATTGGCCACCATTGATTGAATTCACCTTCAAAATTATAAATAACTATAATTAACTTTTTATACTATAAAAAATCCATGACATCAAATATATTTTCCAAATATTGACTCCATCCCTCAGTTATTTCCAGGTTAGAAGATCCTATGATTGTTGGAGGGTGTTGTTTCGGGAAATGATATACTATATAAATTATCCTATTTAGTGAATGTGGTTTGTATCTAACATGGATACCACTAAAATTAATAGCCTATATCAAATGATCTATCACAACAGAAAACTACTCAGATCCAATTACAACTATTTTAGGTTGCTGATTTGGAAGGATATTTTCCTATGGATTCCATCCTACATCAAATTTCTAGTTACATCTATGGAAAACATTATAAACAAGAATATATTAGATGAAGAAACATGGTAATATTAATAATCTATCTCATGATAACCATAAATTAAAATCTCCTAAGTTTAATTTATCACATTATACGAACCACTAAAATTATCTAAACCCAACTCTGATACCAACTATAAAGAAACAGTCCTTATTTAACTTATAATTTAACTTTTAAACCAGAATTCATTTTCTTAAATTCCTGAAGAACTTTTCAGGTTTAGAGTTTTAGTGAATTAGTCCATGACTCTTATATAACAAACCCATTCCTTAAAAAGTGAACACTAACACTTAGTGTCCATTTTTTCACAATAAAATAATTTTAAAATGAAACACATTTTTTTCTTGAAAAACCTTTATAATTTTCAACTTGACTTCATCATCATTTTTAATAATCCTTAAAAACTATGAAAAAACATTTTAAAACATTGTATGATCATAAAAATATTAGAAAGAGACATATTCAAATAAAAAAATAGACACTTTAGTCTATTTCAAAACCATGAGATCATATAAGAGAATTTTCCATGAACATAATAATGTTTTATCTCAAATAATCATTTGATTTTAGCTAAAATTATCTTTATTGTCCAAAGTTTTTTCATAAAACACTTTAAAATAAAACATAAAGTTAAAATCATGATCATGAGGGTTTTCTAGAAATCTTGATAACCCATAGAATAAAATTTCTTGAAAAATACCTTTTATCCTTTGAGGTCAAAATAATTCCTTTAAATAAAATATCATTAGCTCACCCTATTAAATTAAAATATTTCTATGAAAATTCATTAGATTACCCTACACATGAGAAATGATTTTATTTTTTTTAATGGTATATAAAGAAATAAAATATCAATTTACCATTATAGAATGAAATTTATATCATATATATTATATTATTTCATTTGGATCCATCATTATAACCATCCATAAGAGGAAATGATGAAAAATAATATACATAGTCTTTAAAAGGTGGTAGTCTACACATACACATGAAATATGTTTTCATTTAAATTAGATATATAAGTAGATAAAAAAGGGTTATACCACAAAAAATAACATTTTAGTATATTATAGATACTAATGTTATTATTTCATAATGGTTAAGAGAGGTTTGAATGAGGTAAAAGAAGAAATAAAAAGAAAACACTCAGTTAAGAACTATACCACTTCTTCAGAAAACCTCCTTAGGTTTATATAAAAATCATTATTAAGATGGTATTATGTTAAAATAAATACCTATATGTTGAATGGATGGATTTTAGGAAGGTATTTGGGTGGGATTGGCTGAGATTAAAGGATATTGAAGTGTGTATAAGTGGGGATAGGTGGTGTAATTTTATAAGTGATAGAGGGGATACACTTTGAAATTTTCAAAATTTTATAATATATTAATGTATTACTCAAGACAAATGGATAAAAAATGAATCATCGTTGAAGATAATATGTGAAAGTGTCAAAATATAAAAATAAAATTGTATTTAGATAGGTTTTTAGGTCATTTTAACCATTATCATTTTAGTTTTAACTTTTTTTAACTCTTACCATGATAACTGTGTTTTTTTACCAAAGTTACTATTCATAATGGGGAAAAAAGTAGAACTATTTATAAAATTTTAACCTCAAGATACTAAATATGAAATCTATTTTTCATGTTTAAATTTATAGAGGTGGTAAAATCTACTTTTAAAAATATACCACATAATACGATGAAAAATAGTTTTCTAGACAAATTCATTTTTAAGTATAGAAATGTTATCATACAAAATTCAAGTACACCATTGATCCAAATTAAATTAATTAAATTATTTATAATTAAAAGGAACTAATTGAATTTTAAGACCAATCCAAAAAATGATACTTTGTAAATACTTGAAAAGAAAATATAGTTTTCTTAAAAACTAATATTTTATTTTATTCACCAAAAAATCAGGTGTTTCAAAAATTATTAAAAAATAACTTTAAGATAATTTTTACTTGATGATATCCTTTTTCTCATATTCAAAATTTATAATTTGAAAGTTAAATTTTTTGAATAAAACTATATAATGCATGAAAATCAATTTAGTTAGAATAAAACATTTTTCTTACTGGATAAGAAGTTATCTATTATTATTATAATGAATATGGCTCAATGAAATATAATTCATGAATATTATGATTGAATAAAATTATTATATTATTAATATTAACTGTATTTTCATATTTATGGTATATAACATAGAATATGTATCTAATTTTTTTTATTGATTATGGTTTCACATATAGATATATGGGATATCATTATTCATAATAATTATTTTCATGAATTTTGAAACATAAAATCATATCATGTCTATAATATGAGATATCATAGTTCAAGTTATCTTATAATGTAAGATCCATGATCCAAAAATTTATTTATTTTGATAAGAATAAAATTTATACCTAAGTGTGTTTTTTTATGTTTGAATTGTTATGAGAATTATTTTAAATGGATAAGTTTATAATACATTGGAAGTTTAGAAAATGTTAGAGTAAATTAATCATGTGTTATAATCCTACACTACACCATAACTAACATATCACACCTTGGTGGTTAACATGAAAAATTATAGATGGAGTAATTATTATTGTGACCCCCTATTTAAAAAATTTAGTGGTTTGAATTCAACTTTGTGATTTAATTTCTGAGTTAACAAAGATTAGTTTATTAAAATTTCATATATATATATATCACTTTACAATTAAGTGAATATGGCACTAAGATTTTGTATTTTTGGATCTCATCAGGGTATCTGAATAATTACATGGGAAAGACTATTTTAGAATCCAAAAAATTATCAAGAGTTATCCTATGGCTAGGCATACCCAACACAAATATCATTTCTTATGTGGGATTTGAGACAAGGCTACTTAAATAAGCCTATAGAGTATTAAGTGTTAACATGAGAAAGTGTATACATCAACTTAGTATAGATAAGTCAATTCATGCTATTTTGGATCATAAAATAATCTTAAGAAGATACATGAGACTATGCTATTATATAAACATACCATGAAGAAATATTATAGGTTTCAATTTTTAATCCATTAGAGTGTTAATATAACTAACACATTGAGAGTTTACATGCCAATGTATTATCATAGATCACTGTGAAACTACATCAAGTGAAGAACACAATATGAAAAAGGGGACACACATTACATTGGCAAGAAAACTTTCATAACCCAACCCAATGGGGAATTATTAGTTAGTAGAAGTCTAGTGTGAAACCCTAATACCACCTCAAATAGTATAGGGGCTGGTGGAAAGTGCTGAGTTGGAAAACACACAAATGGGAGGCCTTATCCTAATGTACCCGTACACATGAACACATCTCCATAAACCAGTAAAATGAAGATTCTAAATGTATAAGTGATACCTAAATGCATGAATACATCAATATCACACATTATAGTATGAAAAAAGTATGTAAAAACATAAATGGGACAAATAAAATCCCACAAAAACTGTAGAAGAGTCCAACATAACAAGAAGGAGGGGACTACTATCAAATTCACTTCTAGAACCAACCATGGGATGTATATCTCAACTATGATCTTATTTCTCCTAGTCCACCTATGACACTACCATAATGTCTATCATATACATAATATATGACATATTTGGGAAGATTCCGTACAGAGTTGAGTATATACATACCTAGTAGGACACCTCAAAATAAAAAAACATAAAGCATCAAGAGAGTATTTAGCTCATCATCACAAATATATGCCAATTAGAATATTTTACATAGGAATAAAAACCCAAATACAACTAAGATAGTAAAAAAGTGTAAAATTAAGGTCACAACCATACTTCTAGTCTAGGATTACACTCTATGATTCAAGGTAACTCTCATTCAGGAAAACTCACTCCATGATCCATGCTATCACTCGTTGCGCTCATCCAAGAGGTTATTATTTTTGATACTCTCAATGAATAAAGTAAATAATGTAACTCATAATATGAGGAAACTTATTTAGGGTATCACATCCAATGCCTTTTATGAATATCATGTCATAACTAGAATAAGACACTAGGGAAGGGATCAAACACCAGGGTATATAGTTCATGTGATTCTTGACCCTACCTTGGGAAGAATAAATGATAGAGGTTCAAAAACTAGGACAAACAGAGGGAAACTCGACTCTATCTGAGACTAATCCCATATATATGACCACATCATATGCTCAGGAAATGATGCCTCACTATTCCCTCATAGGGATGGACCAAGGGGACACACCTTACAAATACTACTCAACACTAAAGAGAAAGAGGGCCTCAACTTTCCCTAGTAAAAGTAAATGGATTTTAATGGGAGAACACAATGTGTCCTACTATGCTCCGACCCATATATGTCCATTACCTTGTTTATTATACCATTCGCATATACTCTAGTCATGCTTGTGTACACTGAATGTGCTCATGTACGTGACTGTGTTCAAGAACCTAGCTGTGTCTAAGTACATAATCATGCTCATGTACCTGGATGTTACCATGTACTTTGGCCATACCCATGTTCTTGGGAATGTCTATGAACATGTTCCCCTAGGATACACACTTAACTTATAGTAATAGGTCACACAACATGTGGTATTTTATTTTGGTCATAAACCCTAGCTATTCCAATAAGGGCATAAATGGAGCGTGTTATCCCTATGTACACGTCTTGTATGTTAGGATTTTCTAGAAACTCCCACATGTTCAATGTGTCTCACCTGTGTATCTCCAACCACAATTTTTCAGTGAATCACACCTATAGATCCCATATATGGGGATGTCCACACCCGAGACATCATTGATGGCAGAATTCTATCCACCCAATCACTCGGGAAGACGATTCCCATCATACCACCCCACTACTTTACTAAACCATGGATGTGAACTCCCACTCCGATACTCAATCATCTAACACTAACACCGTTTGTTGATCATGACCTCAATAATTCTCTTGATCCCCAATCCCAACCTATGTAAATGATCTATAACACCAAAGACTAACTACACAATGATTGAGTTCTAGGTATTGTTGAACCTCCAGCCAAATGAAATACCGACAACGATCGTATGAAGAGTGTGGGGATAAAAGAAAAAAACATCAAAGTTAAGGAATAATGTTGGAAATTATGTGGGTTAGATTTTATTTTTTGATGAATAAATTATCAATCATAATGATTAATCTAGGTTTAACATCAATTATCAATTCTATATTCTATAAAGATAAAGAAACAATTTTAAATCAATGATCAACCTGTGAATTAATTTTTTAAAATGATCGATTCATGCTCAAAATGGGATAAAAAATAGGTATTAAACCAATATAAATATAATCTATATCTTGAGTTTGTATTAATTAATAATGAAGAATTATTTTATGTAATTTTCATTAGTGATATCCATAAACACCTTTGCTACAGACAAACTCCTTGTAAATCGATTTCCAAACCATGATCCATTGTCATTCATAAAAGGTATCCTCTAATGGATCCTCACAAATCCCTAGGTTTATGTGGCTAAGCCTAATAATTTTTCATAATTAGGATTATACATAGGTATATTAGGTCTGGACTATAAATAAACAATAAATTAATTAATTTAATTTATTCATTTATTAATCCTCCCACAATCACTTTTAAAAAAAATAATTGACCCACTAAAATAATATATCACACCTAGGTTTGAACTCACATTTTATATTTAATGGTGGTGTTAGTTTTCCCACCCTAGACCCCAGTAATAATTTATTCCATTATTTTAGAAAAAAATACATGTATGTAATATAATACATATAATATTTTTATTATATAAACACCAATGATCCTCGAGTTCTGGAATATTTCACTAACTTCATGCCTTGCTCAAAAAATATTCCTTAAAATATTTCAAAGTTTTATAAGAAAAAAATAGAGCCATTACATTATCCACAAATTAGATATTTTATCTCATAAATAAAAACCCCATTAAAAAAAGCAAGTATACTAAGCTTGCATCCAGTTCTCCCATTATCAAGTGCTCTCTTGAATATTTTTGTGTAGCCACTGAACACAAACTAAAGGAATTTCTTGTCCATGAAGAATATTTTTTCTACTAATCCTCAATATATACCTAGTACTATGTGAATGTAGATCCATACTCGATGTCTAGTTCACCCCAGTTGATAAAATGTGATGGGTCATGCATATACCTCCTCGGTTACAGTATGTGGAAGACATCGTGTACTTAGTCCAACTGTGGTGGTGGGGCTAACTAGTATTCCATCTCTTTAACCCTACACAATATCCATAAAGGTCTAATGAATCTTGGAGATAACTTTCCACCCCCAAAAATCTATATAATACACATTGATGTGAGTCCTTTAGGAACACTTAGTTTCACTTTTCTAACTCTAAATGCCTCTATAATAACTACAAATAAGAATTTTAATGACTTTGGGTAGTCCTCATCCACTCTTGTATGACCTACACCTTTTCTTTTATTTCTCACACCATCTCTAAGCCTATGAGTGCTAAATCCCCTGAATCAGTCCAAAATAGTGGCACCCTATAGTGTCTCCTATATAAGGCCTAAAATAGTTCCATACCAATGGCAGAATGTTGACTATTTTTATTCTCAAAATCCACCAAGGGTAGGTGATCCTTCCAACTAGAACCAAATTCCAATATGAAATCCTAAATCATGTCCTCCAAAACCTGAATAGTCTGCTCAGTCTATCCATCTATCTAGGGGTTAAACACGACATTCAACCATAACCAATTCCCAAAGGCCTCTTTCAATCCTCTCCATAATCATGATGAGAGGTGAGAATTATGTTTTGAAATGGCCATTGATGGAACTCTATAAATTTTTACTGTGTAAAGGTGTCCTAATATTTCCACTAAACTCTACTCTCAGATGGATAAGTAGTGGAACAACATGGTGAGGTGGTCTATGATCACCCAGATAGCATCATGTCTTATAGATGATCATGGAAGAACCATAAAGAATCACATGAACATACCATACCAATTATAATCTTACACCTCAAGGGATTGAGATAAAACCAAAAAAACCTTATGATGGAGCTTCAATTACTAATAGGCGAGTCATTGTGATACAAACTCATCCACACACATATTCATCCCTGGACGCAATTTTGTTCCTAAAGGTCTCGGTACATTTTCTAAAATCCTAGATATACTATTAAGGGAGATGTTTGAAACTCCCTTATTACCTCCTCCTATAGTGTCACTGTAACCATCATCCACCCTAAAAAAGGATAACATTCTCCCCACCTTTAGAAAATCCATCAGGAGAATGTCTAGGGGATATCTGAACACACAAGGTCTCACCATTTATATCTCCAAGATAATACTTCCTAATACACTAGATAAGTGTAGATTTAAAAGCCATCGAATGGAGGTAAGATACACTATCCTCATCTATTAAGGATAGTCGTAATGAGATAATTACAATTATTCCTATCTTAAAACTATGAACAAGATTTTTGAATGATAGAATGTACCACCATATTCCTCTTCCCAAGAGAATAAAAATCTCAAAGTAATAATCTTGAATAAACCCTAGCCATATCCTCTGAATAAAGTTGTTATATTTCAATGAAAATATATACTTGAAACTCTTGTTTTTAGAATATATTATTAACTGATCACCTATATAGTAGGGTCACCACATATTCTAGGAAAAGACCACTATTGATAGCTTGGGATTTTGGGTCATGTAGTTATGATCATAGGGTTTTAGATAATGGGAACTATAGGTAATTACCATCTTCCACTGCATAAGAACACATCCAAGCCATGTTCTGGAGGTATCAAAATACACCACATACTAAGCACCCTCCTCTAAGAGTATTAATATGTGGGAACTTTTCAACCTCTTCTGAAACTCCTTAAAAGCATATTGAAACCTCTCTTTACACATGAAAGGATAACCCTTTCAGGTCTAAGTATTAAAGAGTGATGATGTCCTAGAGAAATCGGGCATGAATCCTTAATATTATCCTATCAACCTGAGGAATCTTCACACCTTAGATATTATCTTAGGTGGATCCCAAGGCAACACTACATTAACCTTTATTGGTTCCAATGATACTACCTATTTTGAGATGACATGACCCAACAAGTGGACCTATCTAATCCAAAATTGATAGTCTAAGAGCTTCCTATAAATTTAGTGCTCTCAGAGTATGTCTAGGACCATCCTTAAGTGTATCGCGTGCTCATTCTTAGACCCTGAATACACTAGGATTCCATTGATGAAGACTACCATGAAAAGATCTAAAAGATATGAAAGATCTGGGTTATAATACCCATGAACACTACTTGGGAATTCATCATATTAAAAGTAATAATCAAGTACTCATAGTGGTCATAGAAACATCAGAATTCCATCTTCAGTATATCCTCGTCTTGAACTCGAAGCTAGTGATAACCCGACCTAAGGTCAATCTTCAAGAACCAATTAACCTCTATCAACTAGTCCAAGAGGTAATCAATTCTTGGGAGTGTAAATTTATTATTAACTATCAATGGTAATCTACACATAACCTCAATCTACCATCAGCCTTCTCGGAGAATAACATTGGGTTGTTTAGGGAGACACACTAGGTCTAACAAATCCCTTATTATGAAAAATCCTCAAATTGTACCTTTAGATCTCAAATCTCTACAGGATCCATCCGATATACTGGTGTAGATATCAGGGCATTCCCTGGGTTAAAGTCAATATATAATTTGATCTCATAGTTGGGAGGTAATCTTGACATGTACTCAAGGAGAACATTCTCATACTCTTCCACCACTACATGAAGCTAAATTATCATAAAATATACTACATCAATAGTATTACTATCCAACTGATGATTAATGGTCCATATCCTCTTTCATATGATCCTATCTTACTCTTCCTGGGTCCCCTTCTCACTGATGAAGGAAAAACTCTTCCCATCAACATGAACACATTGTTTCATCCATCTAAAATAGTCAATCTTTGCTTGAATTGTGGATACCTAGTACATAAATAGTAATGAATTCATAAGGATTCATTGTAGCTATGAAAATATCCCACAAAAATATCTCTCCCATAAGAGTTAGGTCACACTATTAGAAGAAGTGTGTGATCATTGAATCTCCTTTGGTAGGAGTTTCTAAGTGTAAGGGTTGAGCTAAAGGCTCTAATAGAATATCTAGATCTCGAAAAAGGGATGTTTCAAGAAAAGGGTGGATCATGACTATTTCTATCAGTACTACAGTTTAAGTATAGAAGAAAAATATCAAAAATTGAATCATCCCTAAAGACTCTAGGTCAAAATCCTATACTTCCTACAACTTCCCTCATCCCTGACCACCATCTCCGTAAGCTTAGCATGGACCACCTAGGGTTGGTGGTGGAGGTAGATCAAATAATCACCCACCTACTTCTAATCTCCCATCTCCTCTACCACATCCACCTCCAAAAAGATATACATGATCTAGTTATTGTCTCTATCAAGGTTATCTATCAACTTTATATCTGTCAGTTGCACAATGGGTTAGAAAATCCCAGGCAAGATGTACATTCCCATAAAAATAGAAACAACGCCTCTACCTTGAATGATTGGATCCTTTTTTAGAACCCTTTACTATACAACCTTTTCCCTATGACTATCACTTTAAGTGCCTCACATTACTAGATCTCTATGTCTGACATCGACTACCATCTGCCGAAGTCTCAACTCTGTAGTGCTCACTGACAACACAAACTATCAACATCTTCTTAGCCAGAAATCTCTATATTACGATAGAAAACTCTAGAAATATAGTATAAGTAGGAATAAAAAGAGAGAACACACCATCCCAGACATCTCAGCATAGGCCACACTCATAGGTACATGCTTAAAATAACACATATGAAACCATATCCATGGAGTATAACTTGAGTTTAGTGAACCTCAATGCATACTCTACCACTTTCAAGAAACACTAATAGAGCTCCTAAAGATATTGGACGTGCACTGCTCACAACATATCATGGTAGAACTCCTCTATAAAGAGATTCTAAAACTCTATACAATAAAGATTCACCTCGTCATGCATATGAGTTACCAGAATCCACCATTACCCTATAAAACTATGGAGAAGGATCCCCATCAGGACTACCATCAGATTGGGATGGGTCTGAAAATGGAGAAAAACTCACCCCACTACCTCAATCCAGTCCTTAGTTTCTTAGGGTATGTATCACCCTAAAATCTGAGGGGTCACTATCTCTAAAACTCATGAAGTACACTTTTCCTACACACATCATCTGCCAGTACTGCTAGTGAAACCTGCTAATCAGTGGGTGAGGGTAAGACTGGTAAATCACCCAAAGTTACCACCTTCTAAATAAGACCTCGTACTAAAGAATAATTACTAGGTGTATTATTCTCAAGATCCTATTATGGTATCCTATCCAACTTTTTTCATAGAGGCATCTTGAAATAGAAAAGGTGTATCATGGTCAAAGGGTATATCTGGGGAGATGACTCAAGAAGGACATGGAAAACACAACCCATTCCTATATGATTCATGTAATAATGTTTTCCCTACAACTGTTTAATACATATACCAAGTCAAAAACTAGGTTATTAGAGTCATGGTGAATAAATATATTGACCACCACCCCAACACTAGGTTCTCTAGCCCAAGATCTAAACTTGAAACACTTTAACACTATTTTCTTAATTCTCAATCCAAATCTCATAGCTAGAAAATATCTAAAATCCAATCCTAAGATAACCTACCTACGACACCAGAATTTCATGACCCGACCCACTGGGGATCTCTTGACCAGTGGTAATCCAATTGTGACACCCCAATTATTCTTCCAATAGGGTAGGGGCTCGTGACAAGCACTGAGTAGTCAAAACACACACATGGGAGGCCTTAGCTTAGGATAAAAGTAAACATGAACACATCCCCATAAACTGGTAAAATGTTGAAATGAAATATATAACTAAAATAAAAATGCATGAATACATCTATATCCCACATCAGAGTATGATAAAAGTATGGAAAATCATAAAAGGGATAAATACAAGCCACCCAAAACTATAGAGGAGTCCAACCTTATAATAAGGAGGGGACTATAGTCAAATATACTCCTAGAACTAACCATGGTCTAGCTAAAATATGCTTCACCTGCTCCTATTACACTTATGAATCCTTTTTAAGGATTATCACCTTCAAAAGAAAAGACTTGTGTGGGTAGATCCCATGTTGGGGTGAGTATATACATACATAGTAGGACACCAACAAATCACCAAATATAAAACATGAAAAGAGTAGTCAGTTAATCATTACAAAGATATGTCAATCATAATATAAGGCATAATCATAAAAACCTATATGTAATCAAGATAGACACCAAGTTTTAAAGTAAGGTCAAAACCATACTTCCATACTAGGATTTCACTTGAATCTTCAAGGTAATGCTCATTCAAGATAACTCACTCCACAGTCTATGTTATCACTGAAGGAAATCATCTGAGAGGTCACGATCTTCTGGTCTCACTATGAATAAAGTACACAATGGATCATAAAATATATCGATACTCAATTAGGGGATCAAACCCAAGGAATATAAGGGATTCGATACCCGAACTATAATAACCTTCTAGGTAGGGGATCGAACAACTGAGTATATAGGTCATGTTATTCCTAACCACATCTAGGGAAGAAAAAATGATAGAGGACCACACCCCATGACACACAGAGGGATACCTAACTCTATCCATGACTAATCTAGTAAATGGGATCACATCCAATGCTATAGACATGATGCCTCACTATAACCTTATAGTGGTGGACCAAGGAGGTGCACCATATAAATACTGGTCTAAAATAAAGATAATAAGGGCCATAACCTACCTTTTTAAAAGTACACAATGTGTACTGGGAATAAACAACATGTAATGCTAAGCCTGAACCTGCTCATGTCTGTTCCCATGTTTATAAACCCGTTTCGGTGTACTCTGGTCATGCCTGTGTACACTAGCCATGCCCATGTACTTGGGTGTGTCTGAGTACCTGACCATGTTTGATTACCTAGTTGTGCCTGTGTACCTAGCCATGCTTGTGTAGTCTATCCATGTCCATGTACCATGTCATTTCTGTGACCACGTTCCCTTAGGGTATATTCCAATCCACTATTAATGGGTCACATGCTGTGTGGTATCCCCATACAGTGTGTGATATTTTATTCTGCATGTAAACCCTCGTCATCATAGAATTTGTCTACACAGTGCATGTTCTACCAAATTTCATGCCGTGAATTTTTAGACTTTATAAAAACCTCCACCTGTTCAATATGTATCACCCATGAAACTTCCATTACTGATTCCATTTTGAAACACTCTTGTAGATCCAATATCTGGAGTTGGCCTCTCTTGAGACACCATTAGTGGACAGATTCCAACCACCTAATCACTAGATAAGATGATTCCCATCACCCCACACTATCACTTCACCAAATCATAGATGATAACTACCGATCTTCTCCTCAATAATCTATTATCATAACCTAACCTAAATCTTTCTCTTAATCGTGATCTTAATCCCAAATCCATGATTAAAAAAATGATCTATTTGGATAAAGATTGACTATGAAAAGATCATGTTTAGGGTATTTTTGAACCTCTATCTAAATGAAATAACGAAAATGATCATATAAATAATGATAAAAGAAAATAATAAAACATCAAAGTGATAGATGAACATTGGACATTATTTAGGCTGACTTAAAATTGTTAATTAAGAAATCAGTTATCATAAGGATTAATATTGGTTTAACATAAATTATGAATTCATAACTCTAGGAAGATATAAAAACACTCATAAATAAAATATTAACCCATGAATCAATATGTTAAAAGGATTGTATCATGTTGAACATAGGATAACATAAACAAGGATTAAATCAATATAAAAAAAATTCCTACCATGAGTTTATATCAATCATTAATGAAGAACAGTTCTATATTATTATTTTTATTGAGATCCAAAATTCATTTTCTATAGATAGACTCCCTTGAAAATGATTTCCAAACCCTGATCCATTTTAATTAATTAAAGATATCCTTTAATGAATCCTCTCAAATCCCTGGGGATATGTGGTCAAACCTAGTAATTTTTCATAAGAAGGATTATATTGAGGTGGATTAGGTCTATACATTAAATAAACAATAAATATATAAATTTATTTTATTTGTTTATTAATCCACCCATGACCACTTTTAAACCACATTTTGGATTTAAGGGTGGTCTCAATATTCCCATATGATACTTTGTTTTGGATTTATTATATTATTTACAAAAATTTGTGTGTGTGGTATAGTATATTTAATGTTTTTATTATATCAACATCAGGTATCCCCATGACTTAGAATCTAACATTGAATCAGTTCCTAACTCTGAAAATATTCCTTAAAATATTCCATTATATTAAAAGAAAAAAAATAGAGTCATCTCATTCTCCCCACAACTGGGATTTTCATCCAAAAAAGAAAAAATACTATGAAAATTGGAAAGGGTACTCATCTCACATATGGTTATCCTTCTCCCAGGTGATCTCTTGAAGATTCCTGTGTTTCTACCAAATGCACACTAAAGGAATCACTCACCTAGGAATAATATTATCTTATTTATCCTCTATCTCTACCTAATAATTTGATAATGTAGATCCATCCTCGATTTCTAGCTCACCCCAGTCAATAACATGTGATGGGTCATGCACATACCTCCTCAAATGTGAAATTTGGAAGACTAAATGTACCCGGTCTAACTATGGTAGTAGGGCTAAGTGGTATGAAACCTCTCCCACCCTAAAAGTATTTAGAAAGGGCTAATGAATCTTAGAGATAACTCTCCACCCATTCTAAATATCTATAATCCTTTTTGAGATGATACCTTTAGGAACACATGATATCCCTCATCAAACTCTAAAGGCCTTAATTTTTAGTAGGAATATTTATTATAATGGATTTGGGTAGTCCTCATACTCTCTTAGATGATCTAAACCTTCTATTTTTTCACTCACACTAACAATGGGCCCATGAGTACTGACCCCCTAGATCATTCTGGGAAGGTGGTGACCTGTAGAGTCTCCCATACAAGGACTTGAATAGTTTCATACCAATGGAAGAGTGATAACTATTGTTTTATGAAAACTACACCAAGGGTAGGTGATCCTTCAAACTATAACCAAAGTCCAATGGAAGCCCAAAGCATGTCCTCTAAAACTTGAATGGTCATATCAGTTTGGATATTGGTCTAGGGGAGAAACACCATTTTCAATGGTAACTGATCCCTAAAGGCCTCATGAAATCCTATCCATAATCGTGTTGTGAAGTTAAAATAATTATCTAAAATAATCATAGACGGAAATAAAGGAAGCCAAACTATCCATAACTCTTAAAGGTGTCCTGATCTCTCTACTGAACTCTTCTCATAGATGTCTAGGAAGTAGTCCAACTTGGTGAGTCAGTCTAAAATCACACAAATAGTGTAATTTCCTCTAGATTATCATGAAATCCCTATAATTAAGTCCATGTATATAATATCCCAATTTAACTCCAAAACCTAAAGGGGTTGATCTATACCCATTAAAACCTAATGCTTAGCCTTAAATTACAAAAAAGTGAGGCATTAAGAGACAAAATCAGCTACACATTTCTTTATCCCTGACTAATAGAACTAAATCCAAATTTCCTGGTATATCTTCACCACTCATGGATGTACCAATAAGGGGGATGTAAGAAACTTCCTTAGTACCCCCCCCATAGGTCCACAAGCACCTTCATCTTCCCTTTAAAAAGGATAAAGTACTCTACAACTTTAAAAAATCCACCAGTAGCATGTCATGTAGATATTTGAACACACAAGGTATCAAAGTCAATATCTCTAAATCCAAACCACCCTATCATGCTAGAGAAGTATAGGGATAATAGCTGTCATATAGAGGTAAGATACAATATCTTTGTTCACTTAGGACAACTTTAATGATGCCAACTGCCCTAACACATCACTGAATAACCATGAATGGGATTGTCTGATGAGAGCATATTCCACCATTTTCTGCTTTGCATGAGTATTATACTAAAGGAACTATATCCATATCTTCAACAATATATTGATATATTTATATGAAAATACATAATTGAGACTCTTGTGGTCAGAATAAAATATGAACTACTCACCCATAAGTTAGTGTCACCATATATTATGGTCAAAGACCACAACTCCCTACTTGAGATCATAGGATGTGTAGTTATTCAAATGGTCTCTTAGAATATGGGATCCATAGGTAATCATCACCTTCATTTATTTTAGAACAAATCCTAGCCCAGTTTTTGAGGCATCATAAACACCACATATTGAACACCCACCTATGGTAGTTTCAAGATGAGGGTTCATGTCAACCTCTTACAAAACATTGAAAAAAACTACTAGAACCTATCTATATACACAAAATTCTTCCCCTTTAAGGTAAAATAAGTAAAGGGTACTAAAATCCTAGAGAAATCCATCACTAATCAATGATATTAGCCTTCCAACCTTAGGATACTTCATACCTTAGACACGATCTTGGGTGACCCCAAGAAAAAAATTCCTCAATCTTAATTAATTCCACTTCCACTCCCTATTATGAGATAATATTTCCTAGGAAGTGGATGTATCAAATATAGAACTGACACTTCAAGATATTACTATAAAACTGGTGCTCTTATAGTATTTCTAGGACCATCTTCAAGTGTCTCGTGTTCTCCTCCTTGGGTGATGAGTAAACTAGGATGTCATTGATGAAGACTTAAATAAATTAATCCAAAAAAGGATGAAATATTTGGTTTATAATTCCCATGAAAACTTCTATGGAATTATTAATGATAAAAGGAATCACCATGTTCTCATAGTGACCAGAGAAACATTAGAATTTTGTCTTCGATATATCCTCATCTCAAACTCAGAGCTGGTGATAACTTAGATTTAGTTCAATCTTCAATAACAACTTTAACCCATTTTAAATGGTATAATATGTCATTGATTCTTGGGAGTGGATAATTATTATTGATAGTAACTTGATTCAGGTGATGGTAATATTCACATAACCTCATGTTCCCATCTGCATTCCAAGGGACCAACATTGGGGCTGCCCCAGGAGACACACTAGGTCTAACAAAGCCCTTCCTCTACAAATCTTCCAACTGTACCTTAAGTTGTTAAAGATATAAAGTATCCATGTGATATTTTATAATAAATATCTATGTATTAATTGAGTTCAATTTTATACATGATTTGATATCTCATTGGGAAGACATGCCCGACACATCCTCCTAGAATATGTAATCAAACTTTTCCACCACCAGAGGAAGCTGAAAGATCATAACATCTACTCCTCCTAGGGTAATACTAGAAAACTATTGAGTAATCATCCACATACTCTTAAGTATGTTCCCATCCTTATCTTTTGGGGTATCCTTCTCACAGGTGAAGGAAAACCTCATCCTAGAAAGCGAACACACCACATCGTCTATCTAAAATCCATACATGAAATATGGATAGACAGTCCATACTTGGTATGGAGTCATAAGGTATCATCACAAAAAATAATAGATTCCACAGAAATCTATATTTTCCAAGATTCAGTTCACATTATTGGTAGAAGTGTGTGATCAGTAAATCTCTTATGGTAGGAGTCTCCAAGCGCAAGGGTCGATCTAAAAGCTCCACTAAAATATATATATCTTAAACTAGAGATATTGAAATAAAATATTGGATGAACCCTATGTCTATTAACATTGTAGATAGATTAAAAAAAGGAATATATAATACATAAAATTATACTTAGATCCCTTAATTCAAAATCCTTCACTGCCTACATCAGCCCTCGTCCTTGAACACCAGCTCTTTAAGCCTGGTGTGGACCACCTTGGTGTGGTGGTGGAAGAAAATAAAATCTTCACCCACCTCCAGCTACTATAACATTTTATCTACATCATATATCACCATGAATACCTTAATTCTCTAGAAAATATCTTTTATAAGGTGTTCCATTGATTGTCTCTCTTTCATCCACACAATGGGTCAAAATATTCACCACAGTATGTGTCTGTTTTTCATAAGAGAAACAATTCCTATCCATTAGCTAAAGGGATTCTATAAAGACCAAGATTTTAAAAATTATATTTGTTTCTTGAATACATGTTTTTTATGTAACATTATAAATGTACAAAATAAATAGAAACAAATTTTTTTATATCATTAACAATGATCATTACATTAGTCATCTATTAAACCAATTAAAATGCCAAACAATACAGTTAGATAAAAAATAAAAAATAAAAAATAGAAAATGTAAAAAATAAGGATCTACCTATCTAATATAATAAAAAACCCCAATGAAAATTCTATAGATATGAAAAAATATTATTAAACCAATCAATATCTTAAGAAATGTAAATATAAACTTAGGGATAAATTGTAGTGAATTTTTGGGTGAAAGAATGATGTGGTATTTATAGGGTATAAAGGGAAATATGATCGTTGGGATTCGACCATTTTATAACCATTGGTCAATATGAATATTGGTAAATATGAACACTGTAAACTATAAACTTGGTTTATAATTTTACTTTTATAATTAATGCTTATAATTATTAATGATAATGTATAATTGATACATAAATAAGAATCGATGGGATGGACCAGTAGAGTTGTGTTGTTTGAATCCCTTTTGTCAGAACTTGGGAGGGAGGTATCATCATTGAGTTTCTACCTTAAAAAAATCCAATATGAGATTTAAAAATTTAATATTTAATGAAATCCTACATGAGAAGTTCAGGTTAGTAGAGATTACTTCTCAGTCGATGTTAGCTGAGCCACCCCATGAAACTACCACCATTGCACACCTTACCCTTAGGGAGTATGTGTGTGTGTAATAAAGGGTTACTTGTCCAGGCCTTATTTACCTAAAGTGTAATTTTATTTTGTCTAAATAAAATTATTATTCTATAAATTATTTTTATTAATATACTTTCTTAATAAAATATATGTTTAATTGGGATGAATTTGATAAATTGATTTATGGACACAAACAAAACATAATTTTTTTTAGAAAAAATATAAATTTTTATAATAAATCAAGGTTTTCTGAATAAAAAATATTTTAATTAAATATAATTTTAAAACAATCTTATTTAAATATAAATTATAAAATAATTTTATAATGTCCTATGAAATTTTTATCAGTGTCAAAAATTTGACTATGTCTTAAAAACCACAATTTTTCAATAAATAAGGATATTTATATTTAAATGTTAAAATTATCATGTTTATATAATTATTATGATAAAATAAACATTATATTTGAAATCATCACATCAAAATTAGGTTAGGGTTAATTTGTGATAATTTTCTAAAAAACATTATTTTTTCATGAATAGTAAAAATATATTTTTGGGTTTTAAGTATATTTTCTGACTTCATATTTACGTCATAATGATTTAATAATTAATTAAAAAAACCACGTCTTAAATACATTATTTTATTAATATTAATTATTTTAATGGATTTTAATCAATTTCCAAAATCTATAAGTAACTTTCCGAAGTCTAAAATGGGATCTTTGATTTTGAAAACATTACTTTGTAGAAAATTTACTTTTCCATTCCAAAATAAGTAATAAAAAATTATATTCAGTTCTGGTGGGTTAAAATTACTTAAAACATGACCCAAATTTCCAAAAACATGAGAAAAACCGATGATTAAGCCAATGGTTTTTCATTTTCCACATCTTAGATTTCCAAGGCCATATTTGGAAACTAATAAACAATTCCTCCACTTTTGCTATAAATACCCACCCATTTCACCAGTACCCTTCATTCCCAATCTATACTCCATGATGTTTTAGTGATTTTACATCCCAATGATCCCCCAAATATGTCCTCAATCCCCCAATGTTCTATTTTCAGGATCTAGTAGTTGCTCTTAAAGGTAATGGAAATCTTCACTTCTCTTTCCATTCAAGTTCCCTTCTTATGTGGGATGTCTTATAATTTCAAAAATAAGTTCTTTTTTCCACTTTCTATCATTCCATTACTATAATAGTAGTCTTTTATCTATGGGTTACCTTTGTTATCTACCTTTTTACCCTTTTTTAAAATCATATTTTATACTCGTCATGTTGTTGAATTTACCTCTAAAAATCCTATCTTTTACATGAGAAATTATCTTTTCATTTTTATTTGAATTCCAAAAACTACTTATTTTAAATGGGTATTAAAAAATATTTAAACATTACCTTTTTATTTAGGTATTTACATATATGAAACTCACATTTCCATATGTGGGTTAAAAATGACGTAATGATCCTGTCATTAAGAACTTTTGTACTCCAAGATTTTGATAAGAAACCGATCCTTTATTTCTCCATGGGTTATTAAAAAAATGATTTATTATGATCTATGTGGATCACATTAATTAATACATATGATGTATGATCCCTGATATAACTCCAATACATTGGTTAAATAATCTAATATCTAGATATGGCATGTTTTACGATACCTTGGTGAATAACCTTGGTAATTTTCATTTAC
Source organism: Viscum album (assembly GCA_963277665.1). NCBI lineage: Eukaryota > Viridiplantae > Streptophyta > Magnoliopsida > Santalales > Viscaceae > Viscum > Viscum album. The sequence continues at coordinate 213,086,142 of OY728123.1, forward strand.
GACACCTTGGTGATAAAACTTGGTGGTATACTTATGAATGTATCATTTAAATGTCATATACATAATTATATGTTATGGTTCATGTTAATTTTATTATTATATTCCTCATGATCTCTAATTGAAGCTATATTTTTATGCCTTATTTTCTTATTGATATTCCTTATGATCAGATTCTAAATGTTTCCCTTAATTACTCCCTTACTTGGCCTCATGATCACCCCTTTCATTTGATTTATGTACCTAGTTTATAGGATTCAGTAAATTTAACTTAGGGGGAACCCATGAAGGTGTATTCAATTGGAATTAGAAGACTGATTTAAGTTTTCATGTATTATGTACCTTATTTCCAAGAAACTAAACTTTAAAAGATCCTATGTTTATTCCATGTAATGAAAGTCATGTAATTAAAAGGTGGGATTCCATAGTTGGTATCAAAGGATAGTTTAGATATTTATGGAAATTAGTACTTGAAAAATTTAGGAATAACCTTAGGGAAACGTCTAGATATATAAGAACATCTTGGTAATTTTGTGAGTACTAAGTAAGTGGATTCCAAACAAATACATCCCCATTTGGATACTATAAGTGGATGTGGCTCTGGAATAGTTGTACCTAAGGGTAACACCCAACAAAACCACTTTGAACTAGGTTCTAATGGGAACTAGTGCATGATAGTGGGCCTTACTACACACCTGGTTTGACACTCCCAGAGGATATGTTTATTTAATCATAAGTTTTTTATGAACCATTATTAAGGATATATAGAAAATGTAATTATTATTAGAGGAAATTAATAACATTTTTAAGAATGATTTTTAAGACATAAAATACATTTATAATCTTAAAATTCCTAAAAGTAACACATTTCTCAATAAGGTGTTATTATTTAGGAAAAAATTGAAGGAAATAGGAGGAACCACATAAATGATGAGTGCAATAAAAGATGCAATGATTGAATTATGATTGAAGGTTGAATAGAAAACATCAAGAGGATGATGAATGAACTAACTTGAGTTATGAATGATAACTTGAACAAATTCAAGAGACTAGATTCATTGTGAAGAGAAGAAATATATGTTGAGTCCTTTAGGTGCCAACAACCACCTTCTTTCAGTGGATCTACCGAACCATTGATTGCTAAACTATAACACCATGATGTTTTTTATGAAAAAATTTCTTTAAATAATTTTTATTATTCAGTATCTTGAATTATCCAAAGTGTTGAGTTTAAACGAACCACGAGATGATCTTAGTATAAAATTACCATTACATCCTACCTGTTAGGTTATATGGAATAATTATAACTAACTTATGAAAAAACATTATGGATTATTTAGCTATCAATTATTTAGGAAAAATATAAATTAGATATTTATATTTTTGTGTGAATTAATATTGGTAATGAAATTAATTAAATTAATGATATATATGTTGTATAATTAATAAAATAATTTTATTCACCCAATGGATATTTTAATCATAGAGTCTGAATAAACCCTATTTGTTGTATAAAAACTTACTTTAAAAAAAGGTAATCTTATTCCTCTGAATGAAGAACCACTTTTAAATTAAGATTCTAACACATTAATAATTTTTATATGACAAAATAAACATGTTATTTTAAATTGGGATATAAAAACTTACTTTTCTTGAATTTATGATTTTTTCTGATAACATTCAAGTTTTGATGAATAGTAAAAACACACAAAATTTTAAGTGAAAACACTTTTTTCATCGAGATAATTTATATGGTTAAATTATAATATTGAATGGTTTTAAAGTATAAATTTAATATATTTTTATCATTAAATATAATTTATGTCAATATCATTAATTATACATTGAATTCATATGTAAAAACATTTCAATCTTTTTCAAAGTTTAAACTTAAAAAAAAACCATTCTCTCATTCCGACAACAAAATTGATTTTAAATTAATTACTGAGACTTTTGGGTTTTGATTTTTTTTAAAAATGGACTCCATATTTGGAATTAGTAGGTAAAAATTATGTTAGTAGGGTACTTTTATTTTTGGGCATTATGAATAGTAACTTTGGTAATTATTTTTATTACCATGGTTAAAGGTAAATTGGGTAATTCAAGGTAAAAATAATATTATAAAATTACCATAACACTTGTAAAAATGAAATTAGATGACTAAATTAGACACTTATCACCTATTTCTAGAAATGGAATCACTTTATGTACACTTATCTATGAATATGACATGAATACAATAAAAACTAATGAACGTGAAAAAATGTCACAATCTAATTTTATATAAGTATATTAATTTTAATATATGGATAAATAGGAGATAATATCTACTATAGATATTATTTGGAAATATAAAATAATTACCTAAATCATATAAATTTATTTATAATTTTTAGATATTAAATAATTACCATTAATGATGACACAATAGTGATGTAGAAATTATTTTATTAATAGAAATATGAAATAAATGGTTTTAAAAATATAAAAAAAGTATAATGTGAACTAATTAATGTTATCCATGAATTTTATAGGTTACTATGACATGTTAGGAGTGTATTTAACATTTTTTTCAAATTTATCTTATATGTGTATTTTTTAAATTCAAATAAATGAATAGTGTCAAAATTGACACTATTGATATTTTATAATAATAACATTTTATTAAATTATTTAAAAATCATAAAAATATTTAAAAATTAGAAATTGATAACTATAAGATCTAAAATGTGATAAAATATAGATATATGATCAATTAATACCATATAAGTAAATATTTATAACCATTAAATATTTAGAATGTTATTACCATAATAAAATTAAATAGAATAACAAAGGGCAAATTAAAAGGATATGGTTTAAATTGACCAAATAAATTGTCCAAAATTTATTTTTTGATGATATTACGACCCTATATCATCTCATATTTGATATTGGGACATTTTGGAGGTTTATGAGTAGGGTTTTATTTTATTATAAATTATTATTTATGGAGTTTCCAAAAGAGCCCCTCACCTCAATTATAAAAGGGAACCTCCTAACTCACCTATTCAATTAATTCCGATCCTTAAAGCTTAGAAATAACCTACCCTTTTCCTTATAAACTTCCTTATTTTCATTCTATAGGTTTTTTTATCTTCAAAGACCAACTCTAGTTTTTTAAGAAGATATTTAGAGGAAGCACGTCGAGGAAGAGGTAATCCCTTCTACCGATTATTTCAAACTTCTTTCTTATTATAATTAATCTTCATTATTTGTTTCATTATAACGTAATAACATAAGTATAAATAATATAATGACATGTCATTATAAATATGAAACAACCACATCTCTCATTCTATCCATCCTACGAAAAATGAAATCACCGCGCGCGCGTAGATACAACGTACCGTCTCCACACCGTGGTGTAATCCGTTTTTCACCACCACCTTACTTTGATGGGTATAATGATGTAAATAATAAATATATATAATTATAATAACATGATACTAATTATGAAATATCATACACCATCCAATTCAATACCATTCAATAATTTTGAATGATATCATTGTTCGTGCGTATGTATGGTCTACCGTCTCCACGATGCGATGCGATTCATTCTACATGATCCTAATTAAACCTTGATTATATAGATTAATTAAATGAATAAATATGATACATATTATACTAACATAATTATTTAAAATATTTAACTATAACCTAAGAAGTGGAACATGAACTTATCCGACAAATCATGCATAAGAACATAAATCAGTCAATATCTGAATAACGAGTGATAATGAAATGTTACTAACAAAAGGATGATAATAAAATCATATATGATATAATAAAAATTATTATGATTCTGAAATAAGTCACTAACATTATTTAAATCATTATACATGAGGTTCTGTTACATACTAAGGATATCAGACTTATGGTAAGGGAAAACATTGCAAATCTCATTTTTATCCGATATTGTTTATTCGTAAGTATTTACTGGGGTATATTTATCATCCATGTCCATGTTTATTAAATATTTATTTAAAAATATTCTTTATATCCTTCTATAATTTTACCTATTGGTTAATTTTTACTAAACGGTATGAATTAAATATTTTTTCATTTTTGGTATGAGGTACTTTTTGACTTTTCCAGCAAAAGTACGAGAATAATATTTTTTAAGTTGTACAACATGAACCAATTTTTAAGATTTCACAATTAATTATTTCCTTTAAGCCCCCCCCCCTACAAGATTAAATGTTTATTTTCACATAAAACGATTTCTTCTAAAATTGTGTGGCATTTTGAGGAAGGAAAACGTTTTTGAAGAAGAGAGGATATTTTCCTTAGGAATTAATTTCAAGTATTTTATCAAAATTATTTTCCATATAAGATGAAACTATTAAAATTAGGTTATATTTATAACCGTATTATTACTTTGATTTTATTTCATTTATGATGGAATTTTATTTATGAAATCCATTTTTTTATTTGAATTATGATGAGATAATGTTTAAGAAACCCAATTTATTTAATGGGTTATGTTATGGTGAATGTTTTTATGTTTTTGTGGCACACATAAGAATGGTTTCATTATGATATGGGTGGGAACTATATCTCCCTCTAATTCCTTGGGTAAATATTTATATCTCATGAGATAGACATGACTATAAGGACAAGTAAATCCAGTTCAGTAATACAGGGCTAGAACGATGAGTGAACTAGGTTTAGTAATGGACTTTATCCACTATGATGGTCTCAGCAATGAGCCTTAACTAATATGAAATGATTTTATATGATTATGTGTGTATGAATTGAAATTTCATGTCTTTGTTTATGAATTTCAGGATGGAATTTCACTTTTAATATTTATCTCATGACATGATATTATGATCTTTTATATGCAGGATAATATTTTCAAATGCTATGTTCTTATGATTATGATATGATTGATATTTCCCTTTTTTACCCTTACTGATAATTTGAGATAACCCTTTCATATGTTTCTTTTACCCAGGTCATGAATAAGGGTTTTAAGTAATATATGTCAAAAGGAGTCTAGTTATGAAGAAATAAGCGAGATACAATATGGATGTTTTTTGAACCAGTTTTTTATGTTTCCCAGTTTCTAGAGACACTAAACCTATATGGTCCCGACATGTTTTTTGTTATGTTATGTAATAAATATTATTCAATTTTGATGTAATAAATATATATGTAAATTTTGGGCTGTTATAGTTGGTATTAGATCAAAGGTATAGTTAACCTTTGGAAACAAGGATGAGAGAACCTTAGTATGAACCCTAAGGATATGTCTAACTATAGGTTACAAACCTATCCTAGTGTTTTAGAGACGTTCAAGAATAACCTAGGATAAAACCTAAAGTATCCTAAATTGAAATTTTATTCTTAAATTATGTATTATGATTAGTTTTTCTCACACTATGCTTCTTGGTTTTAGTCAATGGATGGATCCTAAAGGAACTGCGTTAATGATGAATGTGATGGGAAATGCAATGATTTTCCCCCTGATGAACAAAATGTTATGGGATATGGAATTAAAAATATTATAACCATGCTCACACAACTTTATCAAACAATGAATCATTCCTAACTTCCAAACGTGCAAAGGGTGGAGCGACATTCTGTTTAATCCTTTATGTGGCAGCGTTCATCTTCATTCAACGGGTCTTCTGATATATTAGTGGCTGAACAATGGATCAGTACCACTGAAAAGATATTTTCAGTTCTACAATGTTTTGAACATGATAAATTCATATTATCAGTATATCATTTGGATGGTGAAGCTGATTAATGATATAATCTTATCAATAATAGGAGGCAAAGAGATGAAATTGATTCCATGGAATGGGACAAGTTCAAGAACTTATTTTTCAACAAGTACTTTCCTTGTATTCTTTTAACAAAGATGGAGAAGGATTTCCTTGAACTTAAGAAAAATGATGATGAATCCATTGGTACCTATGAAGAAAATTTGACAAGACTTGCAAGGTACGCTTGTTGAATTATTATCTAACCTGAGAGTAAAATTGATCGATTGTTTAGTGGATTTAAATCAAGTCTCTGAAGGGAATTCTCTATAAGGGACTTCAATAGCTATGAGGAAATTATTTTATATTCTCTCAATCTTGAGATGGATATTGGAGTAACCCATTAGTCATATGGGTTTGATAAGAAGTGAAAATGGAATTCAAAGGAAAATCTAAAGACCACACTGAAAAAAAGATGAGTTTTCGTTCATGCTCAAAGTGTGGAAAGAAACATGGAGTGAATTTTTTAAAGGTACTAGTAAATGTTTTAAGTGTGTAAAATAAGGTCACTGGGTAGTTCAATGCCGAATTGATGGGAAAAGGATGTCTAATTATGAAAACAAAGAAAATTCAACACAAAATGCACCTAATACACTTCAATGCTACAAGTTCAAGGAAATGGGGAATTATGCCAATAAATGACCTAATCCAAGGGTTATTGATGATAATAGACATCAAAAAACTTTTAAGGTCAAAGAAAAAGTAAAGTCACATGCAATCACTATTAGCGATGTGAACTATGAAAATGAATATGTGAATTGTACACTTACTATCCACTCTAAAGTAGAAAATGTTTTATTTTATTCTAGATCCACCCAATCTTCTATTTATGAAGATTTTTCTATGGTAATCTTCGCAATACCTCAAAAATTAGATATTGAGTTAGCTGTGACAACTCCTAATGACACAACGGTCACATCAAAAGTTTATAATTCTTCTCTGGTTGAAGTTTTTGGGAAAGTACTTCCTATAAATATTATGATCCTTCCTATAGTGGAATTTGATGTGATTCATGGCATGGATTGGATTTCTCTATATGGAGTTCATATCAATTTATAAGGAAGGTAAGTCACATTTCATATTATAGATCAATCTATGATCATCTATTGATGCAAGGATGAATATAACATTCTAGTAGAAATTTATTCCATCTCATGGGTATAGATTCCTATAAATTAAGGTTATTTATCTCAAATGGTTGGGGATAAAATCATGATTAAGAATACACCAATTGGACGGTAGTTTAATAATTTCTTTCTATAGGAACTTACAGGTCTTCCACAAAATCTTGAAGTTGTGTTTTCAATAGAACTCATACCTGGTGCTATGCGAATTTCAAATACACCTTATAGAATGGCCCCAATTGAGTTGCATGAATTGAAGAAGAAAATCCAAGAGAATCTTGATAAGGGATTCATACGCCCTAGTGCATCACCTTAGGAAACACCAGTTCTATTTGTTAATGAAAAATATGGATCAATGAGACTCTGTATTGATTATTGAGAACTTAACAAGATCACTATCAAGAAAAAATATCCTCTTCCCCTCATTGATGACTTATTAGACCAATTACATGGATCTAAATAATTTTCCAAGACTGATATTCAATCAAGATATCATCAATTATGGGTCAAAAAGGAGGATATACCAAAGAAGGTATTCTGTACATGGTATGGAAACTATAAATTTTTATTGACGCCTTTTGGTCTTACTCATTCACCTACTATCTTTAGGGATCTAATGAATAGAGACTTTATAAACTATCTTGGTTAGTTTGTTGTAGTCTTTATAGATGATATTCTTGTCAATTTAAAGATTAAGGAAAAAAATGAATATCACTTGATAATTTTAATGAAGACCCTGAGAAAGGAGAAGATTTATGCCAAATTTACCAAGTGTGAATTTTGGTTTCAGAAAGTTTCATTTTGGGGACACATAATCTCAAGAGTGGGGATATCTATGGATCCAGAAAAAATAGAGGTTATTAAAAGATGGTCGAGACCAACAATGTTAACTGAGATCCAAAGTTTTCTTGATTTGGATGGATATTATAGACTTTTGGTGAAATATTTTTCACAATTATCTAATCCACTCACCAAGTTGACTCAGAAAGGAGTTAAGTTCGTTTGGACGGAGGAATGTGAATAGAATTTCAAAGAGCTAAAAAGAAGGCTAGCCAGTGCACCTATGCTCACACTACCTTATAGTAGATAAAGGTTTGTGATCTACAATGATACATAAAATAAGGGTTTGGGATGTGTTCTCATAAGAAATTATATGGTGATAGCTTATGCCTCACGACAATTGAAAATCCATGAGTAAAATTACCCAGCTAATTATTTCGAGTTAGTCGCGTTAATATTTTCATTAAAGTTACAGATCCATTATCTTTATGGTGAAAGGTGTTATATTTATACTGATCATAAAAGTTTAAATTATATTTTCAAACACAAGGATATGAATATTCACCAAAGAAGATGGTTGGAGTTGATTAAAGATTATGACTGCTCAATACATTACCATCCTGGGAAAGAAAACAAGGTTACAGATGCTTTGAGTCGAAAAGACCATTCTAGATTATCCATGATGAGGATAAAAAAGGATATAATATTTATTGGTTTGAAAAGGATGGATATTGAAGTTTTAAAGGAAGGGGAGAAATATTATCTTTATCAGATGAATGTTCCACCATACATACAAGTGAAGATAAAGGAGGTTTAGAATAAAGATGTAGAGCTACAAAATAAGGTGAGAAATGTTCTCGAATTCAACCTTGATTATTTTGAAATAATAAGGTTCAGGAACAGGGTTTGTATTCCTCCCATACCAGAGTTAAAGAAGGATCTATTAGATAAGGCTCATAATTATTCATTCTATATTCACCCTGGAAGCAAAAAGATTTATAGGGACCTGAAAGAGTATTTCTAGTGGGATGATATGAAAAGAGATGTCACCGAATATGTCTATAGATGCTTGGTTTGTCACAATGTTAAGACTAAGAGATATATGTATAAGGGGATGTTACAACCATTACCCATACCAGAATGGAAATGGAAAAACATCACTATATAATTTATTTTCAGACTTCCCAAAACATCTAAATGACATAATTCTATATGGGTTATATTTTATTTCCTTATGAATTCATCACACTTAATTTATATTAAATAGTATTTCTCTCTTGATCATCTTTATAGGATATATATAAAGGAAGAGGTAAGATTTCATGAAGTACCACTTTCTATTATATCAGATTAGGATCCAAGGTTAACCTTGAAGTTTTTGCGAAGCCATCAGCATGCTCTGGATACAGAGTTATGTTTCATCACTACTTATCATCCTCAGACAGACTGTCAGTCAAAGAGGAGAATTCAAACTCTCGAAGACATGTTGAGATCTTTCTTTATGTATTTCAAAGGTGTTTGGGACCAATACCTACCCTTTGTGGAATTTTCTTAAAATAATATATTTCACTCCAGTATTTATATGGATCCTTATGAAGACCTCTATGTAAAGAAGTGCAGAACTATACCTCGATGGGATGAAGTTTGAGAAAGAAAGCTATTACGACCTGATCTTGTTGATGAAATGGCAGAAAAGGTTAGATCTATTCAACAACACATAAGAGAATCTCAGAGTCGAATTTTTTTTTTGATGACAACCAAAGAAAATACCTAGAGTTTGAAGTGGGTGATAATTTGTTTCTAAAAATATCTCCCTGGAATAGAGTAATGAGATTTGGAAAGAAGGGAAAGCTGAACCCTAGGTATATCATTCCTTTTGAAATTCTAGATCATGTTGGGAAGGTAGATTACCGATTGGTGCTTCCAATGAATCTATCTCAAGTTCATGATGTGTGCCATGTATATCTCCTGATGAATTACATACCCATTTCTTCACATGTACTAGGCTCATAAGTCATACCATTGGGGAAAGATCTTTCTTATAAATAACAACTGATAGAGATTCTGGATTGTAGCGAAAAAGTTCTACGAAAAAAGACCACTCACTTAGTTAAAGTTTTATGGAGAAACCAAAAATTTGAATAAGATACATGGTAACTTTATGATATGATGAAAAATATGTATCCTCATCTATTTGTTTCCAAGTGATTAATTTCTAGGGTGAAATTCAGTTTAAGGAGGGGTAGAATGTAACAATCATATATTTTTTATGAAAAAATTTCTTTAAATAATTTTTATTCTTAAATAGATTGTGTTGCATGAAATCATGAGTTTAAAGGAACTAAGATATTTCATTGACATAAAATTACTATTATATCCTATTTGTTAGGTTAGCAGGAATAATTATAACTAACTTATGAAAATGCATTTTGAATTTTTTAGCTACTAATTATTTATGAAACATATAAATTAGATATTTGTATTTTTGAGTGAATTAATATTGGTAATGAAATTAATGATATATATATGTTATATAATTAATAAAATATTTTTATTCATCCAATAGATATTTTAATCATAGGGTGTGAATAAACCCTATTTATTGTATAAAAACATACTTTTTTAAAAAAAAGGTAATCTTACAACTTTGAATTGAGAACCCATTTTAAATTAAGATTATAATACATTAATAATTTTTATATGAAAAAATAAATATGTTTTTTTAAAGTGGGATATAAAAGTTTAATTTGGTTGAATTTATGATATTTTCTGATAACATTCAAGTTATGATGAATAATAAAAACGCATAAAATTTTAAGTGAAAACAACTTATTTCATCAAGATAATTTATATGATTAAATTATAATATTGAATGGTTTTGAAGTATAAATTGAATATATTTTTATCATTCAAAATAATTTATGTCATTATCATTAATTTTACATTTAATTCTTATGTAAAAACAGTTCAATCTTTTGCAATACTTTAACTTAAAAAAACTCATTCTTTCATTCCGACAACGAGATTGACTTTAAATTAATTATTGAAACTTTTTTGTTTTGAATATTTTAAAAATGTACTCCATATTTGGAATCATTAGGTCCAGATTATGTGAATAAGATACTTTTATTTTTAGGAATTATGAATAGAAACTTTGGTAATTATTTTTATTACCATGGTTAAAGGTAAATCGGGTAATTCAAGGTAAAAATAATATTATTAAATTACCTCAACACCTCTAAAAATCCTATTGGATGAATAAATTCGACCCTTATCATCTATTTTTCTAAATTTAATTACTTGAGGGCCACTTACCTATGAATATGACATGAATATAAAAAAACTATTGAATGTGATGAAATGTCACAATATCATTTTATATAAGTATATTAATTTTAATATATAGAAAAATAGGAGATAATATCGAGTATATATAGTATATAAAAAATATAAAATAATTATTTACATTAAATAAATTTATTTATAATTTTTATGGATTAAATAATTACCATTAATGATGACATAATAGTGATGTAGAAATTATTTTATTAATAGAAATATCAAATAAATGGTTTTAAAAATATCAAAAGAAATATTATATGAACTAATTAATGATATAAAAAACTTTTATAGGTGAATATAATATTTTATGAGTGTATTGAATATTTTTTTTTGAATTTATCTTTTGTGTGGATTTTTTTAAAGTCAAATAAATGAATAGTGTCAAAATTGACACTATTGATATTTTATAAAAATAACATTTTATTAAATTATTTAAAAATAATAAAAATATTTAAAAATTTCAAATTTATAATTATAAGATATAAAATGTAATAAAATATCCATTTATTTTTAATTAAAACCAAATAATTAAATATTTTTTAACCATTAAATATTTATAATGTTATTACCACAATTAAAATTAAATAGAATAACTAAGTGTGAATTAAAACGATATGGTTTAAATTGAAAAAATAACTTGTCCAAAATTTATTAGTTTATGATATTACAACTCTATAGGATCTCATATTTTATATTGGGATATTTTGGATGTTTTTGGGTAGGGTTTGATTTTATGATAAATTATTATTTATAGAGTTTCTAAAAGATCACCTCACCTAAATTATAAAAGGGAACCTCCTCCCTCACCTCTTCACTTAATTTTGAGCCTTCAAGATCGGACATACCCTTCCTTGTTTCCTTATAAGCTTACCTATTTTCATTATAGAGTTTCCTTTCATATTCAAAGACCAACTCTAGTTTTCTAAGAAGATATTTAGAGGATCCACGTCAAGGAAGAGGCAATCCCTTCTACCAATTCTTTCAAACGTCTTTCTTATTATACATACTCTACATTATTTGTTTCATTATAAAGTAACAATATAAGTATTACTAATATAATTATATATTATTATAAATATAAAACAACCATATTTCACCTTCTATCTATCCTACGGAAAACGAAATCACCTCGTGTGTGTACGTACAGCTTACCATCTCCACGTTGTGGTATAATCTGTTTTTCAGCACCACCTTACTTGGATGGGTAGAATTATGAAAATAATAAATATATATGATTATTATAAAATGATACCAATTATTAAATATGATACACCATCCACTTCAATACCATTCAATAGTTTTTAATGATATCATCGCTCGTGCGTACGTATGGTCTACCGTCTCCACGATGCGATTGGATTCATTCTACATGATCTTTATTAAAACATGATTATATACGTGAATTGAATGAATAAATATGATAAATATTATACTAATATAATTATTTAAATGATTTAACTATAACCTAAGAAGTTTAACATGAACTTATCTGACAAATCTTACATAAGAACATAAAGTAGTCAATATCCGAATAACGAGTGACAATGAAATGTTACTAACAAAAATATGATAGTATAATCATATATGATATCATAAAAATTCTTATGACTCTAAAACAAGTCAATAAAATTATTTAAATAATTATACAGGAGGTTCAGATACATATAAAGGATATCAGACCTTAGGTAAAGGATAACTCTTCAAATCTCTTTTTTATCCGAGATTGTTTATTCGTAAGTATTTACTGGGGTATATTTATCATCCTCGTCCATGTTTCATAAATATATATTTTAAAATATTATTTATATCCTTCTATAATTTTACCCATTGGAGAATTTTTACTAAATAGTATGAATAGAATCTTTTTTCGTTTTCGGTACGAGGTACTTTTTGACTTTTCCAGCAAAAGTATGAGAAGAATGTTTTTTAATTTGTACGAAATGAACATATTTTTACACTTCCATAATGACTTATTTACTTGAAGATTAACCTACTACTTTACAAGGTTATTTTCACATAAAATGATTTCTTCTAAAATTATGTGGCATTTTGTGTAACGAAAACGTTTTTAAAGAAGAAATAATATTTTCCTCAGATATTAATTTCAAGTGTTTTCTCAAAATTATTTTCCATCTAAGATGACACTATTTAAATAAGGTTATATTTATAACCCTATTATTACTATGATTTTATTATATTTATGATGCAATTTTATTTAGGAAATCCATTTGTTTTATATCAATTATGATTGAATGATGTTTAAGAAACCTATTTTATTTAATGGGTTATGCCATGATGAATGTTTTAAAGTTTTTTTGGAACACATAAGAATGGTTTAATTATGAGAAGGGTGGGACCTATATCTCCCTCCAATGTATTGGGTAAATATTTATATCTCATGATATAGACATGAATGGAATGAAAAGTAAACTCGGTTCAGTAATACAAGGCTAGAATGAGGAGTGAACTTGGTTCAATAATGGACTTTGTCTACTATGATGGTCTCGACAATGAGCCTAAACTAATATGGAATGATTTTATAAACTTATGTGTGTATGCCACGAAATTTCATGTCTTATGTTATGAATTCTGGGATTGCATTTCACTTTTATGATTTATCTCATGACATGATATTATGATCTTTTATATACAAGATAATTTTTTCAAATGTTATGTTCTTATGATTATGATATGATTGGTATTTACCATGTTTAGGTTTACTAAGAATTTGAGCTCAAAATTTCATATTTTTCTTTTAACTAGGTAATAAAAAATGGTTTTAAGTAAGATATGTCAAAAATTAATATATTTATGAAGAAATAAGTGGGAGACAGTGCAGATGTTTTTTGAACAAGTTGTTTATGTTTCCTAATTTTTAGAGACACTAATCCTATACAGACATGCCATGATTTTGGTTATTTTATATAATAAATATTATTCAATGTTGAATTAATATCTATTTGTAAATTATGGTCCCTTATATGAAAAATGGATAAGATTTATAGAAAAGATCGTTTTCTGTACTCCATTGTTCAGAGCAAGATAAAGTCACCATAGCAGTATACCACTTAGAAGGAGAAGATGATCAGTGGTGGAAACTGATTAAACACATGAATCCAAGATGAGAGATTGATTATATAGAGTGGGGATATTTCTGAGGAATATTTTTTAATAAATATTTTCCCCATTCCATGTGAACAAAAATGTATAAGGAACTCATAGAAATGAATTAAAAGGAAAATAAATCAGTGGGAATCTTTGTGATGAAATTTAAAATAATTTCTCAATACACCTCAAGATTTGTTATGGATCCAAAGGTAAATGATAATAGATTATTCAATAAACTAAGAAACCACATATAAAGGAATATATAAAATAGATACTTTTAAAGCTATGAGGAGATAGTACAAAGTGCTATAAAGGTTGAATTAGATTTTAGAGATATGTAGCATTTATATAGATCAAATGAAAAGAAGAGAGAAATAAATAAAAAATCAAGGAATAATTTTAATAACGAAAGAGAAGTAAAGAAATTGAAACTTACCATGTGAAAAAACATGGGAATAATCATTTGGAAAACTGATTACTTTTGAGTGGAAAGTACCAAAAATTCGAAAGAGACAGACATATAGCTCGAAAATTTCTTAGTGAGGTGAATCTGCAACTTCTAAACACTGAAGAAAAAGGTAAGATGGTGCATGCCCAAATAGAAGTTCAATGCTTCAAGTGTAGATAACTTGGTAACTTTTCCAATAAATGTAAAAAATATAAGATAATGGAGAGAAACCAACATATTCCTTAACATAGGCCAATAGATAAATGATGAGAATTTTCTATCATGACGGCTGAAGTGGAGGCTCCGAATGATGTGGTGGAATATACTTTCATTGTGATCTTAAAGCTAGAAATTTCTTTGTTTTATTTTATATCTACACATTATTTATTTTATCCAAATTTTCAAAGAATATAGAATCATTCTCTAAACTTCTTGAAGTATATTTATCACTCAGGAATCCTGGAGGAATTATCCTATCATCAAAAGTGTATTGAAACACTATTATTTACTTTGGTGAGTAAAATATCATAGTAAATATAGTTGTCTTTCCCATGGTGTAATTTGATACTATACTAGGGATAAAATGACTATCAAATTATAATTCTAAGATAAACTTGAGAAGAAAGGAAATTTTAGTATTCCTGAATGTAAAACCTATATTTATTTTCAAAGGAGATATATCTCGACCTAATATTTGTATAAAAGCGCCTCCCATATCCTTCTTTATGGATATTATTAGTGTATATGGGGAAATAATTGAATGTATACTGATAGATAATGTACACATAGTTTATGAATGAATTGAAATATTTCCTTAAGAGTTACCTGGACCACCCTCAGAAAGAGATTTAGAGTTATCTATTGAACTCATACCTAGATGCAAGACTATATCAAAGACCCCATATAGAATGGAAAATATGGAGTTTGGAGAATTAAAGAAATAACTTAAATATATTTTGGAAAAGGGATTTATCTGACCAATTGTGTATCCTTGGGGAGAAACTGTTCTCTTTGTAAAGAAGAATGATAGATCAATGTGACTATGAGTTGATAATGGAGAACTAAATGGGATCACAGTGAAGAACAAGTACCCTCTCCCAAGGATTGATGATTTATTTGAACAGATTTGTTGGGATCAATTATTCTCCAAGATTGACCTCTGATATGGGTATCATCAATTGAGGGTGAATAAAGAATATATTCAAAAGATTTCCTTTAGAATAAGATATTGGAATTATGAGTTTATTTTTATGACCATTGTATTAACTAATGATCCTACTATATTTATGGATTTTATGAATAAATTCTTCAAGGAATACCTTGATAAATTAATTGTATTTTTTATTGATGATATTATGATATATTAATTTTATTTTAGGAGTATGAGGATCATATAAGGTTTATATTGAAAACTATGGGGAAGGAGAAACTTTTTGGAAAATTCAGAAAATATGAATTTTGGTTACAAAAAGTTGTATACTTGGGGAACATTTTAACCAATGAAGGAATCTCAATTGAACCTATAAAGACGAAGGATGTAGAGAAGTGGAATTATTCAAAAATAGTATATAAGATTCATAGTTTTCTTGGTTTAATAGTATATTATAGGAGGTTTGTGTAAAAAAATTCATGGCTTTATAATCTAATAACCAAGTTAACTTGAAAGGGGGATAAGTTCATCTGGACAAAGGAGTGTGAAGAAAGTTTCCAAGAATTGAAGAAGAGATTGGTTATTGCACTTATGTTAACCCTACTCTATTTCGAAGAATGATTAATTATTTATAGTGATGCATCTCTAAAAGGGTTTGGGTGCATTCTCATGAAAAATGGAAAGGTGATTGCTTATGAATCTTGACAGTTAAAGCCTCATGAGAAGAATTATCCTACGAATGACTTGGTATTAGCTATAGTAATTTTTACTCTAAAAATATGGAGGCACTATCTTTATGGGGAGAAATATTATATATACACATACCACCAAAGTTTTAAGTATATTTTCACGCAAAATGAATTGAACATGAGACAAAGTAGATGGTTGGAACTCATTAAAGACTATGACTATTCAATTCATTATCACCCTAGAAGAGAAAAAAACTTGTTGATGAATTAAATATGAAGGACCCTATTGTGATGGAAATGATGAATATTAAAGGATATAATTTGATCCATGACCTAGTAAAATTGGACGTAGGAATCACTACTGGAATTTGGTCTTTTCCCAATGGTAGTATACCAACGGTTTATTTAAACCGTTGGTATAGTGAGCCTTTGCCAATGGTTTATTTAAACCATTGGAAAATGGAATTTTGGTGGACCCTTTCCCAATGGTTCACTGGAACCGTTGGGAAATGGGTGATAAACTCACACATTTCCCTACGGTTCCAGTGAACCGTTGGGAAAGGTGTGACTTTGCCAACAGTTTTTATAAACCGTTGGCAAAGGTTTTCCCCAAATTGAAGATCGCGATCTCCTCTCCCCATTCGGATAGAGCCCTGATCTATTCACTCCGCTGCTCTCGCGGACCCCATCCGAATCTCTTTTTCTCCACTGCTCTCACAAACCCCCCATCCGAACACCATCACCCCCCATCCCAACTGGTACACCACCATCCGAATAGGTAAAATTTGATCTCAACCATATTGTTGTATTTGTTTTAATGAATAGATTTTTTCCAGGTGTTGGTGGTTTACTTGATTATTGAAATTAATATCTAAATAGGATATTGTTTGTGTTTGTGAAGACTTCATTAATGTTTTTATATTCTATGTTTGGAAGGAGAGTGTTAAAAACATGTAAATCAGAGTTGGGGGAGGCTATCGTGAATGTTTACATGTTTTGGATAATGGATTGTGGGAATTATGGATTGTGTTCAAACCAATTTGATATGTTTTGGATAATGGATTGTGGGGGTAGGGGGTGTCCATGGGGGTGGGTGGGTTGTCCACGGGGGTGGGCGGGGCTGTCCACGGGGGTGGGAAAGGCTGTCCACGGGGGTGGGCGGGGCTGTCTAGGGGGTGTGGGCTGTCCTGGGGGTCTGGGTGGGGTGTCCTGGTGGGGGAGGGGTGTGTGGGGTGTCTAGGGGGGGTGGTATGTCTAGGTGGTGGTGGTGGGGTTGCAGGGGAGGGGGGTGTGGGTTGTTTGGGAGGGTGGGTGGGGCTATCCAGGGGGGTATGGGGTGTCCAGGGGGTACGGGGGTGGGCGGGTTGTCCACAAGGGTGGACGGGCTGTCCAAGGGGGTGTCCGGGCTGTCAAGGAGGGGTGGGTGGGCTGTCCAGGGGGGGTGGGTGGGCTGGCCACGGGGGGTAGGGGTGTCCAGGGGGGTGGGCGGGCTATCCAAGGGGGTGGGGGGCTGTCCATAGGGAGAAGGGGTGTCGAGGGGGGTGGGTGGGCTGTCCACGGGGGTGGTTGGGCTGTCTAGGGGGTAGGGGGTGTCCACGGGGGTGGGCGGGGCTGTCCAGGGGGTGTGGGCTGTCCTTGGGGTCTGGGTGGGGTGTCCTGGTGGGGGAGGGGTGTGTGGGGTGTCCAGGTGGGGTGGTATGTCTTGGTGGTGGTGGTGGGGTTGCAGGGAAGGGGGGTGTGGGCTCTTTGGGAGGGTGGGTGGGGCTATCCAGGGGGGTACGGGGTGTCCAGGGGGGTACGGGGGTGGGCGGGCAGTCCACAAGGGTGGACGGGCTGTCCACGGGGGTGGCCGGGCTGTCAAGGAGGGGTGGGCGGGCTGTCCAGGGGGGGTGGGTGGGCTGGCCACAGGGGGTAGGGGTGTCCAGGGGGGTGGGCAGGCTATCCAAGGGGGTGGGGGGCTGTCCATAGGGAGAAGGGGTGTCGAGGGGGGTGGGTGGGCTGTCCACGGGGGTGGTTGGGCTGTCTAGGGGGTAGGGGGTGTCCACGGGGGTGGGTGGGTTGTCCACGAGGGTGGGCGGGGCTGTCCACGGGGGTGGGAAAGGCTGTCCACAGGGGTGGGCGGGGCTGTCCAGGGGGTGTGGGCTGTCCTGGGGGTCTGGGTGGGGTGTCCTGGTGGGGGAGGGGTGTGTGGGGTGTCCAGGGGGGTTGGTATGTCTAGGTGGTGGTGGTGGGGTTGTAGGGGAGGGGGGTGTGGGCTGTTTGGGAGGGTGGGCGGGGCTATCCCGGGGGGGGGGTACGGGGTGTCCAGGGGGGTACGGGGGTGGGCGGGTTGTCCACAAGGGTGGACGGGCTGTCCACGGGGGTGGTCGGGCTGTCAAGGAGGGGTGGGCGGGCTGTCCATAGGGGGTGGGTGGGCTGGCCACGGGGGGGTAGGGGTGTCCGGGGGGGTGGGCGGGCTGTCCAAGGGGGTGGGGGGCTGTCCATAGGAAGAAGGGGTGTCGAGGGGGGTTGGCGGGCTATCCAAGGGGGTGGTGCTATAGTGGTTTTGGATTGTTTGAGGTACTCTTAGTGTATTATAAACCCTCATTTGTTCCATATTCAATTAAATTGATTTAATATCATTTTTTCACACACACCATTATATCCTCTAAAACTATATTTAGATTGTATTTTCATTCGTATGGTGTTAAATATTTTAGTAAATGTTCATACTAGCTTATTTTATGTGTTCTAGGGGTTTAGACTAATGATAGGGCTGCATGATTATTGTGGGGGTATTCTTTTCATATAAATATACCTATACACCCCGACCCCCTTGGACAACCTGACCACCCCCACGGACAGCCCGCCCACCTGGACACCCGGACCCCCCTAGACAGCCCCGACCCCTAGACACCTCCGACCCCCCGAACGACCCCACCACCCCCTAGACACCCCGCACCCCCTGGACATGCCACACCCCCCTTGGACAGTCCCACCACTCCCATGATCCTCATCCTACTCCTCATCCTGATCTACTTGAAGAAGTTAAAGTATAAAACTCATATACTCCCAACAAGACCCTTAAGGATTATGTATTCCTTGATCCACTTCCAATATCTTACTGGTCAATCCGTGAATATAGGCATTAGAAATTTTGTATCTTATTTTCTTATATACACTGTATTTTGTTGTATTTCTTAATATGATTCTCATATAGAGTAATGTGTCAGTTATGCTTTTATATAGAGTAAACAATTGTCATTTACGTAAATATTTTTTTGATTAAACTTTAATATTATTGAATTGCTTTGAAATGACTTATTGCAATTTTTTACAGAATGGATAGAAGTTGGATGTACGAAACTGATCAGATTTCAACCAATTTTCAAAATAATTTGAACAGCTTTCTAGATTTTCCATTTGACAAGGCTTCAGATAGTGGTCGCATACACTGCCCATGTTTTAATTGTGTTGGAAGACCTTGGTTGATCCGTGAAGCAGTTAGCTATCATATAACCAAATATGGTTTCCAAAAAAACTATTATGTGTGGTATCACAATGGAGAGAAAATGGAATCTCAAAATGTTGATGATCCAAATGATAGGAATGAATTGGAGAGTTTGATATATGATCGGTTTCCATTTATTTGACATCATGAGAAGGAAAGGATGTCCAGCCAACAAGATTTCAATACAAGCACACATGATGCGTCCAATGAAAATGATGATGTTGATAGGGTGAAAAAATTGAATTATGCTGCGACGACTCCAGTATATCGACAATGTGATAAAATGAAAAAGTTGGAATTTTTAATCCGATTGTTTCATGGGAAAACTATGTATGGGATTTCAAATACTGAAATTGATTATATTCTTACCTTCTTGAAGGACTTACTTCCAGATGATGCAGATATTCCCTCAAACCACTATATGGCATGGAAGTTGGTTGATGAACTTGGATTCTCAAAAAAAAATTCATGCTTGCCCGAATGATTGAAGCTTATTTTGGGAGGAAACTGCTGAAAGAAATGATTGTATAAAATACAGAACCTCCTGATGGAAGCCAAAAGATGATGGAACACCATCTCGTGTGCCACAAAAAGTAATGTGGAACTTTCCATTGATCCCCATATTACAGAACCTTTTCATGTCTGATGAAATATTCGTAAAAATGCGATGGCATGACACCGAGAGAAAAAAGAATAATGAAGAGTTGGTTCACCCTACAGATGGATTTGCATGGCAGAGATTTGATGCTCGATATCCTGAATTTGCAGCCGATGTGCATAATGTGAGACTGGGTCATTCATGTGACGGTTTTAATCCATTTTGGCAGATGCTTACTTCGCACAGCACATGGCCGGTTTTCATACACATTAATAACCTTCCCCCTTGGTTGTGTATGAAAAATCCTTACAATTTCTTGAGTATACTGATATCTGGCCCTTCTGATCCCGGAAATTATATAGATGTATACATGCAACCTTTAATAAAAGAGTTGAAACTTCTTTGGGATGTGGGTTTGCCCACATACGATGCATGTTCGAAAGACATATTTCATATGCGTGCTGCACTTATGTGGACTATCAATGATTTTACTACTTATGCAATGATGTCTGGATGGAGCACAAAAGGAAAATTGTCATGTCCTATTTGTATGAAGAATACTCGATCGAGAAGACTGAAATATCGTCGTAGTTTTAGTTTTATGGGACATCAATGATTCTTTCCAATGAACCATCCATATAGAAACAATCGTCGAAGATTTGACAATACCATGGAGAATGACGATCCACCTCAGCGTATGTCTGGAACTGATGTGCTTAATGAATTGAAAGATTTAAGTTATTCATTTGGGAAGAGTGTAATGAAATCTAGAAAGAGGAAAAATGTTTCCAATGATACCTGTTACAATTGGAAGAAGAAGAGTATATTATTTGAGTTGTCATATTGGTCAACCAACTTGTTATGTCATTTCTTAGACGTAATGCACATTGAAAAGAATATTTGTGAAATGTTGCTTTCGATTCTTCTAAATGTCAAGGGGAAGACAAAAGATGATTTACAATCTCGGCGCGACTTGGTAGATTGGGGGATCAGACCATAATTGCATCATGTCTGTATCAGTGAAAATAAATGGAAAGTTCCATGTGCTTCTTATGTGATGACTCCTGCTGAAAAAAATCAATTTCTGGAAGTGATAGAGACTATTAAAGTTCCTAATGGCTATTCAAGCAATATATCAAAACGGGTCAACAGAAAAGAGTTGAAGTTGAAATATTTGAAGACTCATGATTATCACATCCTTTTTCATGAGTTGATTCCAATAGAAATCCGTCATCTCTTGTCCAATAATGTTAGAGTCTCATTTATTCGGTTGTGCTATTTGTTTAGAGATATTTGTGCTAAGAGGTTGTCCAAATCCCTCGTGCAAAAACTGTTGGCAGAGACACCATTAATTTTGTGTGAGTTAGAGAAAATATTCCCTCCATCATTTTTTACATGCATGTTGCATCTGACTGTCCATCTTCCGACCGAAATACTTCTTGGAGGACCCGTTGCTTTCCGTTGGATGTATCCAACTGAAAGAAACATGTTCACATTGAAATCATATGTTCGGAACAGTAATTATCCCGAAGGTTCTATTTTGAACGGTTACTTGGCTCAAGAATGTATGGATTTCTGTTCAATGTATTTGTCTGATCATACTACGAGAATAAACAGACCAATGAGAAATGAAGAAGAACAGTATGGGAAAATTGAACCCAGTTTTCCATCACTTCCTCAGAAAGGAGGAATTCCGGGATCATATTCATTGACAACATTAAGCCTTGAAGAGCGAGAGATGGCACATCGCACAGTGTTGTTCAATTGTGATTTGTTCGATGAGTATATAAAGTAAGTTAATTTTACATGTATCTCTTATCTTATCTCTTGTAATTTTAAATATTTGTTAAACTATTTTTATTTTTATCTACAGGGAACATAAAGAATTGATATATAGAAAGCATCGTTCTTTATCTTTGAGAAAGAAGGAGACTTTGCATAGCAAAGGGTTTTCTGCTTGGTTGAAATTGAAGGTAAAAATATTTCTGTAATAACTAAATAAAAATAATATTTAATTAAGTTTACTATTTTTTTATATTTCAGGTATCGAGTTTTCCTACAGACTCTGTTTCTGAGGAAATAAGATCTTTGGCTTTTGGTCCTAATACCATGGTTCGTGCTTGTAAATCACTTGTGATCAATGGATACAATTTTTTTATCACTAAATGAGCAAGAAACATGAGAACACATCATAATGGTGTTATACTAACTGCCACAACAGACTATTATGCTAGTTCATTGGACACTAGACCTAGTTCTGAAAATGTTGCTTATTATGGTGTCGTGGAGAAAATAATAATTTTGGATTATTACTCGCATGGTCGAGTCACTATAATGAAATGTCAATGGTTTGATTCAATGACGAGGCAAGGCACCTTTATTGATGATTGTGGATTTCGAGTTATTGACATGACTCGCACTCTTTCCACCGATGAACCATATGTATTGGCATCAATGGTGAAACAATTTTTTTATGTCAAAGATCATAGTCATCCTAAATTCGGTGTAATTATTGAAGTAAATCCCAGACATGTTTTTGATGATGGTGATGATGAAGTTGACACTATCCCTACTGCAATTGGAAGCAATCCGTTTATTACTTATGATGACCCCAACAACTCAATTGTCAGAGTTGATTGTGAACCCGAAGTTGTGGTGGGAAATATATAGAATCATACAGTCGTGTTCTCACCTACATGTTTCACCTACATCATTCAGAGTGTGTATCCTATTACATACCTTCATAACACCATAAATCTTCTGTTTCATTATGTTCTTTTTATCATAATGGTTTTTCTATATTTTGTTTTTTGGGTTACACATTAGTTATCTGTTTCTAATTACTTCTATATTTGTTTTCATTGTAGGAAATGACACCCATTGAAGAGAGGCGGTGGAAAAAGATGTCAGATAATAATCGTCGCATGGTACAGATGGGTGTTCCTCCACTCATCCCTGTTGTGAGTATTTTATTTCAAATATAAATATTTCAATAACTTATAATATCATGTGTTTACTTTTCTGTCAAACTTTTTTTCAGGATCCACCCCCTAGATGACAGATATCTGACGAGGAGCCTGATATTGCTCCCAGTAGAGAGGTTGGTGGTACGAGGGCTCATGGGGCGAGAGTTAGATGATCCACTACCACAGACATATCTTCTATGCCCTATTTTGATCCTGGCGTGTCTTTAGGGACAAATGAGATATTTAGACCTCCGATGTTTACACTACCAGCTGGCCAGACGTCTATGCCATCATCTTTTGCTTCTGGTTCATTATCTCCAGGTTATTATATTCCACCTTCTTCGACTCCTGCTGCGACACAGTATGTGGCTGAGGAGCATACACTGAGGGAAACTCAACCTGTACAGGATATTCCTTCTGCTTCTGCACCCATTGATCCGACTACCACAGGTATATTTATATAACTCTATCAAATTTTTATACCAAAATTTATTTTTATTATAACTTGTATTGATATTATTTTTCTTTAATAACAGATTCATCTACAGATAGGAGGCGGGGGAGGGGGCATACTCGCTTGCGTGCGGTATGGAACCGCCAGACACAGTTGATGGTAGAATACAATGTTGATGGACAAATGATTGAGAAATCTGGGCAGCAATGTCGGGGTTTTTTGGCGACGCTAGCCAAATACTCCGATATCATTCCGGTCAGCCCTCTCTCTTGGTGACATCTGCCACCCGAAGTCAAGGATAACGCGTGGGAACAAATATGGGTAAAAAATCTATTGGATTTAATGTAGTATATTTTTGTATTTAAATGAACTAATCAATTTGGTTTCAGCTTCAGTTTAACTTCCCTGATGGAGAAGGTGCACGACCAACGCGTTTAAAAGAGCTAGGAGAGCTTTGGAGAGCTTATAAGCATGAGCTGTATGTTGGCTGGTGTGATAGAGTGGGCACAGAGTTAGAGACATTACCTATTGTGGATGACTGCCCGATAGAGGAATACCGCCAAATGATTACCCATTGGTCGACTGCCAAATCTAAGGTATTAATGTCATTTGAGTTATTTAAATGTGAGTTTTCATATTTTTAATTAATATAATCTTATTAATTATTAATCATTATTTAGGAATATTCTGAAAAAAACAAAAAAAACATTGATTCAAAGAAATACCTCCACACTTTGGGGCGCACAACAATGTCAGATCATGAGAGGCAGTAGGTACGATATAGTTGTTTATAATTTTTCTTTAGGACTTTCCCTTTTTATTGGATCCTACTTAAATTATGTGATTTATTGAATAATGAATATATGATTATACTTTCACTTTATATTGTTTCAATGTCATTACAGAAGCACAAAATGAATATTTAAGGACGTATCCCTCGAGCAAAATTGTTTTGCTCGAGTAGAAGAAAAAAATATGGAACTGCGGTAAATGAACCGACCCAAGAGAAGATTGTAAGTTTTAATTTGTTTATTTCAAAGTTTAATATCTAATTTGAAATTTAATAATCTATTAATATTTTTTACAGGCTACTTTAGAGGCTCTTGATTCCCAGGAGCCTGACAATTTTGGGCCACATGATCATTTATATCAGGTTTTGGGAGATGGGCACTCTGGTCGAGTACGCTGCCGACCTGGTAAGAATATAGTCCCGATGAGGTATTGGTCGTCTCCAGGTATCCATTCTAGTACCACCGAGTTGGAACAGGTCAAGGAGCATGCAAGACAGTCTGATAAAAGGGTCACAGAGTTGGAAGTACAAGTTCAAACAAGAGACAAAGAATTTATGAAACTGATGAGAGCTTTATCTTCATCACTTCCACTAGAGGCTAGTGCGGCTTGTCAGACATTTATGTCATCGATGGGTGCATCATCCAATGCACCAGGAGGCAGCTCTAGTGGTGATCGAGATGATGATGTTCCTGGTGATGAAGAGGATTCTGAAGAGGAAGAGGGCGAGGATGAGGATGTGGACGAGGGCGAGGATGGGGCTGAGGGCGAGGATGGGGCCGAGGGCAAGGATGATGTTGAGGACGAAGACGACGACGAGGACAGAGATGGCGGCGAGGATGAGGCTGATGATGATAGTAGTGATGGTGATGGTGATCAGAGGCAGATTGATCCATTACATTTTTTAATTCTGTATAACTATTAATTTTTGAACATGGTTTTCCACTTTGGGGTTTTCCTCTGCTTCATAGGAACATTGCATTCAGATTCTATTTTTTGCACTTGATTCTTATTGTATGATTAGTCTACTACATAGACCTTTAGTATTACTAGGTACTGTGATGCTCATTTTTCTATTTTTTTTACTTAGCTTTCTTAGTTAGCCATGTATTTCATGTTTATGCATGTGGAAGATGATATGGAAAATGTGCTTTGAAGTAGTGGCCGTCACCACTCAAAGTGTCTAACATTTATTTGAAATGGATAGGATTTTAAGTGAAAACAACAACTGCCATACGGAAAACAGACCAAACGCATTTGGATTCTGTTTAAACTATAGGACAATTATCCATGGGTCATATGTGATGTGTACGAGTCAACCCCGCCTCAATCCGAGGTCCGGTGTGGCCGGTACCACTCAAAGTGTCTTTCTTTTGTTTAAAATGGATGCGCTTTTAAGTAAAAAAACCACATATGGAAAACAAACCAAACACATTCAGATACTATTGATACTTTAGGACATGTATCCATGGGTCATATGTGACGTGTACGAGTCAACCCCTCCTCAATCCGAGGGCCGGTGTGGCCGGGATCACTCAAAGTTTGTCACTTTTCTTTGAAATAGACAACAGTTTAAGTTAAAACAACAACTGACATACGGAAAACGGACCAAGGTAATTCAGATACTATTGATACTTTAGGACATGTATCCATGGGTCATATGTGACGTGTACGAGTCAACCCCGCCTCAATCTGAGGGCCGGTGTGGCCGGGACCACTCAAAGTGTACTTCTTTTGTTTAAAATGGATGCGCTTTTAAGTAAAAAAACCACATATGGAAAACTGACCAAACACATTCGGATACTATTGATACTTTAGGACATGTATCCATAGGTCATTTGTGACATGTAAGAGTCAACCTCGCCTCAATCCGAGGCGCGGTGTGGCCGACACCACTCAAAGTGTCTAACTTTTCTTTAACATGGACGACAGTTTAAGTTAAAACATCAACTGACATACGGAAAACCGACCAAACGCATTCGGATTCTGTTGAAACTGTAGGAAAACGATCCATGGGTCATTTTTGACGTGTACGAGTCAACCCCTCCTCAATCCGAGGGCCGGTGTGGCCAGGACCACTCAAAGTTTGTCACTTTTCTTTGAAATGGACAACAGTTTAAGTTAAAACAACAACTGACATACGTAAAACCAACCAAACGCATTCGGATTCTGTTGAAACTTTAGGAAAACGATACATGGGTCATATTTTACGTGTACGAGTCAACCCCGCCTCAATACAAGGGCCGGTGTGGCCGGGACCACTCAAAGTGTGTCACTTTTCTTTGAAATGGACAACAATTTAAGTTAAAACAACAAATGACATACGGAAAACAGACCAAAGGCATTCAGATACTGTTTATACTTTAGTACATGTATACATGGGTCATTTGTGACGTGTAGGAGTCAACCCCACCTCAATCCGAGGGCCGGTGTGGCCGGTAACACTCAAAGTGTCTTTCTTTTGTTTAAAATGGATGCGCTTTTAAGTAAAAAAAACCACATATGGAAAACTGACCAAACGCACTCGGATACTATTGATACTTTAGGACATGTATCCATGGGTCATTTTTGACGTGTACGAGTCAACCCCGCCTCAATCCGAGGGCCGGTGTGGCCGGTACCACTCAAAGTGTCTTTCTTTTGTTTAAAATGGATGCGCTTTTAAGTAAAAAAAACCACATATGGAAAAATGACCAAACGCACTCAGATACTGTTGATACTTTAGGACATGTATCCATGGGTCATTTGTGATGTGTACGAGTCAACCCCACCTCAATCCGAGGGCCGGTGTGGCCGGTACCACTCAAAGTGTCTTTCTTTGGCTTAAAATGGATTCGCTTTTAGGTAAAAAAAAACGACATACGGAAAACCGACCAAACACTTTCGGATTCTATTGAAACTTTAATAAAATGATTTATGGGTCATTTGTGACATGTACGAGTCAACCCCACCACAATCTGAGGTGCGGTGTGGCTGACACCACTCAAAGTGTCTAACTTTTATTTGAAATGGACAGGATTTTAAGTGAAAACAACAACTTGCATACGGAAAACTGACCAAACGCATTCGGATTCTGTTGAAACTTTAGGAAAACTATCCATGGGTCATATGTGACGTGTATGAGTCAACCCCGCCTCAATACAAGGGCCTTTTTGGCCGGGAACACTCTAAGTTTGTCACTTTTCTTTGAAATGGACAACGATTTAAGTTAAAACAACAACTGACATACGGAAAACCAACCAAACGCATTCGGATTCTGTTGAAACTTTAGGAAAACGATCCATGGGTCATATGTGATGTGTAAGAGTCAACCCCACCTCAATACGAGTGTCTTTGTGGCTGGGACCACTCAAAGTGTGTCACATTTCTTTGAAATAGACAATATTTTAAGTTAAAACAACAACTGACATACGGAAAACAGACCAAAGGCATTCAGATACTGTTTATACATTAGGACATGTATCCATGGGTCATATGTGACGTGTACGAGTCAACCCCTCCTCAATACGAGGGCCGGTGTGGCCGGGACCACTCAAAGTGTGTCACTTTTCTTTGAAATGGACAACTGTTTAAGTTAAAACAACAACTGACATACGGTAAACGGACCAAAGGCATTCAGTTACTATTGATAATTTAGTACATGTATCCATGGGTCATTTTTGAAATGTAGGAGTCAACACCTCCTCAATCCGAGAGCCGATGTGTCCAGTACTACTCAAAGTGTCTTTCTTTTGTTTAAAATGGATGCGCTTTTAAGTAAAAAAAACCACATATGGAAAACTGACCAAACGCACTCGGATACTGTTGATACTTTAGGACATGTATCCATGGTTCATTTGTGACGTGTACGAGTCAACCCCACCTCAATATGAGGCGCAGTGTGGCCGGTACCACTCAAAGTGTCTAACTTTTCTTTGAAATGGACAACAATTTAAGTTAAAATAACAACTGACATATGGAAAACCGACCAAACGCTTTCTAATTCTATTGAAACTTTAGGAAAACGATCCATGGGTCATATGTGACGTGTACGAGTCAACTCCGCCTCAATCCGAGGTGCAGTGTGACTGGTACCACTCAAAGTGTCTAACTTTTCTTTGAAATGAACACCGGTTTAAGTTAAAACAACAACTGACATACCGAAAACCAACCAAACGCATTCAGATTCTATTGAAACTATAGGAAAACGATCCATGGGTCATATGTGACGTGTACGAGTCAACCCCACCTCAATCCGAGGGCCAGTGTGGCCGGTACCACTCAAAGTGTCTTTCTTTTGTTTAAAATGGATGCGCTTTTAAGTAAAATAAACGACATATGGAAAACCGACCAAACACTTTCGGATTCTGTTGAAACTTTAAGAAAATTATTTATGGGTCATTTGTGACATGTACGAGTAAACCCCACCTCAATCCGCGGCGCGGTGTGGCCGACACCACTCAAAGTGTCTAACTTTTATTTGAAATGGACAGGATTTTAAGTGAAAACAACAACTTGCATACGGAAAACTGACCAAACGCATTCAGATTCTGTTGAAACTTTAGGAAAATGATCCATGGGTTATATGTGACGTGTACGAGTCAACCCCGCCTCAATCCGAGGGCCAGTGTGGCCGGGATCACTCAAAGTTTGTCACTTTTCTTTTAAATGGACAACGGTTTAAGTTAAAACAACAACTGACATACGGAAAACGGACCAAAGGCATTCAGATACTATTGATACTTTATGACATGTATCCATGGGACATATGTGACGCGTACGAGTCACCCCCGCCTCAATCTGAGGGTCGGTGTGGCCGGGACCACTCAAAGTGTATTTCTTTTGTTTAAAATGGATGCGCTTTTAAGTAAAAAAACCACAGACGGAAAACTGACCAAACACATTCGGATATTGTTGATACTTTAGGACATGTATCCATTGGTCATTTGTGACGTGTATGAGTCAACCCCGCCTCATTCCGAGGCGCGGTGTGGCCCACCACTCAAAGTGTCTTTCTTTTGTTTAAAATGGATGCGCTTTTAAGTAAAAAAACAACATACGGAAAACCGACCAAACGCTTTCGGATTCTATTGAAACTTTAGGAAAATGATCCATGGGTCATTTGTGACGTGTACGAGTCAACCCCGCCTCAATCCGAGGCATGGTGTGGCCGGAACCACTCAAAGTGTTTCACTTTTATTTGAAATGGAAAACATTTTAAGTTAAAACAACAACTGACATACGGAAAATAGAACAAAGGCATTCAGATACTGTTGATACTTTAGGACATGTATCCATGGGTCATTTGTGATGTGTACGAGTAAAATCCGCCTCAATCCGAGGCGCGGTGTGGACGACACCACTCAATGTCTCTCTTTTATTTCAAAAGGAAATCATTTTAAGTGAATACAACTGAAATTTACACTCATCAATGACTCTTTTTCATGAGTTTGGTAGTTTCACTCATGGGGTCATAAGTGACGAGACTCTTAAGAAAATATCTTTTCACCATATATTATAAACAATACAAGTTCAATGCAAAATTCATCACAAATAATTACATACCCAAACCTAGTATCACAAAAAAATGGGATTTGAGTCAATTTGAATGTCTTATTCAACTCTAATAGATATTTATCAAACTATTCTGCCTATTAGAATTTGATGGGTGAGGTGAATTACCACCGGATGATTGTTGTCATATGTGTTTTTTTGGGCTATTTTAGGTGTTTTTTATACTGTTTGAAGTCTGTATGTGGCTTTTGTGATATTTTTTATGCAGGTGTATAGTGGAGGGTATACTGGAGGGCTATTGTGCATTGTTTTTTTATGCAGGTGTAGCTTCTGGGGGGCTTCTGGGCGCTGCTGTGTAGTAGTTTTGGGAAACTCTTTACCAACGGTTTTGAACCGTTGGTAAAGCTTTTTCCAGAAATCTGGAAAAACTTATACCAATGGTTCAGAACTGTTGGTAAAAGTTTTTCCATAATTCTCAAGCACCTATACCAACGGTTTAAATGAAACCATTGGTAAAGGGGTTTCCCCACGCCTTATTGGCCAACGGTTTGGAAAACTATTGGTATACCCTATACCAACAGTTTTCCAGCCTATACACTACTAGAAAAGGCGGCATTGAAGCCCCCCAGAATCGGGTGACCGCCATTAGCGGTCACTATAGATATCTAATAGCGACCGCCAATGGCGGTCGCTGGACTTGATAAAAAAATGACCCTTTTTTCACCCCCCCGGCGCCCCCCTTTCGATCAAACCCTGCTCCCCCCTATCGCCGCCTCCCCGACGCCATCCTCCCCCACCGCCGCCCGGCCTCCCCCGCCACCCGACCGCCCCCTCCCCCCCCCCCCCCCCCGTCGCCGCCCTCCCCCCGCCTCCCGGCCTCCCCCCCGTTGCCGCCCCCCCGACGTCGGCCTCCCCCCCTCGCCTCCCGGACTCCCCCGCCGCCCGGCCTCCCCCACCCCCCCCCCCCCCCCGGCCTCCCCCGCCGCCCAGCCTCCCCCACTGCACGCCCTCCGCCCTCCGCCCTCCGCCCTCCACCCCCTCATCCCTCCCCCCCACCCTGGATGGCTCTGGCACCCCGGACAACCCCCCCTGACCCCGGACAGCCCCCCCCGCTGCCCGTCCCCCGTCCCCTCACCGCCTCCTCTCCTCCAGCTCCCCGCCGCCGCCGCCGCCCGTCCCCTCCCTTGCTGCACCGCCTTTGGCTCCGGCTCCCCTTCGCTGCCTCCTCTCTCTCGCTGCACCACCTTCAGCTCCCCTCCCTTTCAGGTTTGTAGCTCAATCAGGTAACATGGGCTTTTAGTTACATTATTATTTTATCAATGGTTCATAAACAAATGATTAATATTTATTTTAAATATAGTTGATTTGAAAAATGTAAATGTAATAAGTATTGTGTAAATGTTTGTTATACAAATATAATTATGGATAAGAGTTGGATTGATCTTCCAAATCGAACGTCTAGAGAATATTTCAATGGAATTATGCAGTTTATTGACTTCACGAGAGGATTTTAAAGTGACTATATTAGTTGTCCATGTAGAAAATGTGCTAACAAATATCAATTCACATGAGATACTGTGAGGGAGCACCTTTTATTTAATGGATTTCTGAAAAATTATAAGATTTGGACTTGTCATGGAGAAGAATATGTTCGTTGTCAAAATACAGATGCAGCTCAGATGGATGTTGATGCAAGGATGAATGATCCAATGCATGAAATGCTTACTGAAATGGTACGTGGGTTTGATCCTGAAGGCATTTACATCCAGAATCTTGAGACCGGTGAGATAAATCTTTGCTCTGGTGCAGATCGTGATTCGAGGAGGTTTTATGAAGCACTTGATGATGCGAAAACAGAATTATATCCTGGATGTAGTTCATAAAATAAACTGTCATTTATCGTGGAGTTGTTGCATTTGAAGACTATGAATAATTGGTCAGACACATCATTCGACATGATTTTGGTTTTATTGAAAAAAGTTCTTCATGTCAACGCTAAGATTCCTGAGTCGTATTACTATGCTCGTAAGTTGACAGAGAACTTAGGTTTTACATATGAGACCATAGATGCATGTGCAAACAACTGTATGTTGTTTAGAAAAGAAACTTCCCATTTGGATATTTGTACAGTTTGTGGTGCTTCCAGGTGGAAAGAGAACAGGGGAAATAATACTCATCAAAGTCAGATTGCGATACAGGGGAAACCAATTTCCGTAAAGAAAATGCATTACTTTCCCCTTAAACCGAGGTTGAAAAGATTTTTTATGTCATCTAAAGTTTCTAATTTAATGAGATGGAATGCAGAAAGAGTTCATGAAAGTGATATGTTAACCCACCTGGCAGACTCTCATGCATGGAAGGATTTTGATAAGAGACATCCCGACTTTGCTAAATATGTTCATAATGTCCGATTGGGATTGGCAGCAGATGGTTTCAATCCATTCAAGTCTATCATTGGTGCAACTCATAGCACATGGCCCGTGGTGTTGGTTCCATATAATCTTCCTCCGTGGCTTTGTATGAAGCAACAATTTATATTAATTTTCACTCTTATTGATGGACCTAAAAGTCCGGGGATAAGATTGATGTTTACCTTCAGCCATTGATTGATGAGTTGAATGAATTTTGGGGCGATGGTGTGATGACTTATGACTGCTAAACGAATGAAATGTTCAAACTGCATGCTGCTTTATTGTGGACAATCAATGACTTCCCAGCTTATGAAAATTTATCAGGCTGGAGTACTAAAGGGGAATTTTCTTTCCCTTGTTTCAATAAAAGTAAAAAATCTGTATGGCTTAAACATTCCAAAAAATGGGGCATACATGGGTCACAGGCGTTTTCTCCCTCCTCATCATAAGATTCCGAAAGGACAGAGTGGCATTTGATGGTTCTAGAGAGTTCAGTCTAGCACCAAAGATCATGACAGGAGTCGAAATGTTATCGCAGATTGAGAAAGAAAACATCCACATGGTATATGAAATTCAGGATTTGGTGGCTCCTCCAGTACGTAATATTCGTGCTGCGGGTAGGCAGCGCAGTCACAATTGGAAAAAGAAAAGTATTTTTTATAGTCTTCCATATTGGAAAACTAACATGTTGAGGCATAATTTGGATGTCATGCGCATTGAAAAAAATGTTTGTGATAACATATTGTGGACCATTTTAGGTGTTAGTGGAAAATCAAAGGACCATGTTAATGCACGCCGTGATTTGGAAGAAATGGGTTTAAGGAAATAGTTGCATTTACAGTTAGCTGAGGGAAACAAGGCATATATGCCTGCTGCACAGTATATGATGACTACAGAGGAGAAAGAGACATTTCTTTCCATTTTGAAGATGGTCAAGGTGCCTGATGGTTATTCTTATAATATTTCAAAGTGTGTGAATCTGACGAGCAAGACATTGCAAGGGTTGAAAAGTCATGACAATCACATATTACTTCAGCAGTTGATTCCAATCACAATTTTTGATTGTTTATCCCCCAATGTTGTTCAGCCCTTGATTGAGATGAGTAATTTTTTTAGACAGCTTTGTTTAAGAAATCAACGAATGAGTGATTTAAAAAGTTTACAGGACCGAATTGTACTTACGCTTTGTCACTTTGAGAAACTTCCCCCCCCTCATTTTTCGATGTTATGGTTCACTTGACAGTGCACCTAACTGATGAAGTAATGGCTGTTGGTCCAGTGCAATTCAGGTGGATGTATCCTATTGAACGATATTTGAGTACATTGAAAAGATTTGTACGCAACATAGCTCATCCAGAGGCATCAATAGCCAATGGTTATTTGATGGATGAGTGTACTACCTTTTGTGCAGAATATCTTACGGATGTTGAAACAAAATTAGATAAGCCCTCTCGGATTCATGATGGTCCAGTTGGAGAAGGAACCACATTTTATATGGACAACATAGAGTGGATACAAGCACATCGATATATCTTGTTCAATACTCCATCAGTTGCACCATTAATGCAGTAAGAATCTTATCAATGTGCTTGTATAACTTTTACATGTTTTGTTTGAATAAGATGATCTTTTAAACATCGCGTTATCATTTGCAGGAAACACATTAATGAGATAAAAGAAGAGATGCATCATGCGACTGAGTTGCAAATTCAACAATCTCATTATGCGTCATTTCATGATTGGTTCAAGGATTATGTATGTATAAATTGATTTTCATTATGAGTGAAGTATTATACTAATTCTTTCTGCATATATCAGTATTGATATTTATAAATTATGTAGGTTCGTAAGCTGAGGGAGTTAGGGGACCCCACGCTACCTGAAGTATTTATCCAACTGGCTGAGGGTCCATCTATAACGGCTCATCATTATAAAGCTATTGATGCTAATGGTTTTCGATTTCGAATTAATGATATTGACGACAAACGAGCAACACAAAACAGTGGCATCGGTTGTCCCTTTGTCGATTCTGGTTATTACTATGTTCAATTGATAGACATCATTGAAGTTGTATACACACACGGTTTGAAGTACATATTGTTAAAGTGTAATTGGGTTGATCCAGTGCGTGGATGTAAAGTCGATCAATATCAGTTTTCATTGGTTAATTTTAACTATATGTTATACAGAAATAATGAACGAGTTGAGAATGAACCTTTCATTTTGAAATCACAAGCGGAACAATTATTCTTCGTTACTTTGGCTTCGGATCCAAGTTGGCAAGTTGTTGTCAAAATGTCTCGGCGAGGAGTGTTTTTATTTGAAGAAGATGAACCCGAGACTGTTTCGTTTGTTTACCAACAAATTGATCAACATACCGTAGTTCAACGTGAAGAAGATATTTATTGGGTCAGAGCGGCTGTTGAAGGAGAAACGGTCGATTTGCATGATTAATGAAAGGTATAATTACTTTCCCTCTATTTAGTAGAATGTCCTAGGATATCATAAATTATCTAATCATTTTATAAATCATTATAAGTTTTAATCCTCACTTTTGTAAGTTAATTCAATCATAAATATTTAGGTTGTTTTTACTCTTGATTTATTGATGTTATGGTCGGTGTATCATCCCTTTGAGGTATTCTTCATCTGATTCATGTGCTGCTTGAATTTTTATTAGTTCTATTTGAAATTTGGCTATGCATTGACTGGTTTTGTACATAATTTGTATGTCTGTTTTGTTAACTTTCTGATTTTTTAAAATTCATTCACAACTAATTATTCAATCCATTTTTTGTTTGATTAACAGTTGTACAA
Source organism: Viscum album (assembly GCA_963277665.1). NCBI lineage: Eukaryota > Viridiplantae > Streptophyta > Magnoliopsida > Santalales > Viscaceae > Viscum > Viscum album. The sequence continues at coordinate 213,121,614 of OY728123.1, forward strand.
GTTTGATTTTTTAAGAACAATCCAATTTATCTTTTAAACACTTTGGACTCATTACTGATGTTCTATGACTGTAGACATGTCAGGGGAAGAGGCAGAAGATCCACATCATCCATCTGAGGCATCTACGTCTCAGGTTCGAGGTATGTTTGAATGTCATTGTCTGTATTTTTTATGTAATTGACATATATATATATAACATTTGTCAATTTATATATAAAATTGTTTTCAACAGGATCAGACTTGGCTGCTTCTTCCTCTCGCAGGAGAGGCCCTGGTCGTGGCATATTATCATGGAATTCCGACACGATGATAGATGTTTCATTTGATGAGGTTTTTCATCCTGTGGGACCGAATTCCACGGCATTTATTCGTCAGCTGGGTCATATCATACGTGACCCACATCGATTTCCATTGACCACGCGTGACTGGGCTTCTATCCATCAGGACACATTAGATCGTCTATGGAGGGAGGTTCAGGTAAGAAAATCATTTTACTTTATTTTCTATGTATAAAGAATACTAATATGTTTGATTATTTTCTTTATAGAAAAATTTGAAAGTATGCCCTGAAGAGTTTCGGCCCGTGTGTATGAGCAAATTCCATAAGATGTGGAAAGATTATAAAGGAAAAGTGAAGAGGGACCACTGGGTACCAAATGTGGGTGCCCTAGACATTTTGGAAAAAGTCCCGAGAGGTGTCCTCTCGGCTCAGTGGCGTGACTTGGTTGCATATTGGTCTACTGAGGGTGTTGCGGTTTTTATATTAATTATTTTGGTGTATATATATTTTCAAGAATATGTTATTTGTTTGAAATTTGAATGAATTGAATGTAGGAGGGGTCAACACGCCATTCTGAGAATCGATCGTTGCAGGGACCACCTCACAGGCTCGGGACTCGTCACGTGTATCAGATCCTACATGAGGTATATATTATTCATTTTTTAATTTATTAATTAATATGGTTTTGTGTTTATATTCTTTTAATATACAGTTGCGAGAGCAAGGTGCAGCAACTGATAAAATGTTGGTGTGGATGAGGACTCGTGATCGCAATGATCCAGAGGTTGCAGCATTGATAGTAAGTGTCTGTACTTACCAATAATTACAAAAATCTATATATTAACATATATATATTTATATATATTTAAATATTTCACAGGCTCAATTGGAAGCTGAGTTAGAACATCTGCCAGAGGACCATCGACAGCTTCCCATGAGACGGGATGAGATCTTTCATCGCATTATCGGTCGGGACGGGAATGGCTATAGTTTGACCTATGGAGCAGGGATTCCTCATTCTGTAGTGTCACGCGCTGCGGTTGTCGGTCCTGTTGTTGCTCATATGACACAACAGATGTCAGATTTTGAGGCACGGCTGCGCGCTTCCGAGGAGGCAAATGCGCAATTGACAGCTGAGGTTAAAGCACTGCGGGAATATGTGCGTCGAGCTGATGGTGCAGGTGATCATACGACACAGGTATATACTATATTTATTTATTTAATTTAAATTATTTTTGTTATTAAAATATTTATAATGTTTATTTGTTGTAGGCCCCTGGCCCACCAGAAGGAGGTAGCAGTGATGACAACGCGTGACGCATCATATATTCACGATATATGTTTTTTGTTTTTACTGGTGGGGTTGACATTGATTTACTGTATTTATTCATTTAATTTAAATTAGAAGGTTGTGTACTTATAATTTCTTGCTTTTCTTGTTTATTATATGATAGCTAATATTATCTAAGGTGTGCATTTAAAAACTCTAACCCCCCGCACCCCCGTACAGCCCCCCCGCACCCCCGTACAGCCCCCCCCCCCCCCCGCACCCCCGAACAGCCCCCCCGGAACCCCCATACAGCACCCTCATCCACGGACAGCCCCCCCCCCCCCCCCCCCGCACCTCCGTACAGCCCCCCGCACCCCCGTACAGCCCCCCTGGCACCCCCGTACAACCCCCCGCACCCCCGGACAGCCCCCCCACACCCCCGTACAGCCCCCCCGCACCCCCGTACAGACCCCCCGCACCCCCATATAGCCCCCCGCACGACAACATCCATTGCGTGAATTGTGAAATGGTCGGACAGACGGCACGTCAATCGGAGGTGCCGTTTGACCGCGGCGGCCGGAAACACGTTTCCGGAGTCATAAAACACCAAAACGGCGTGCGACGGTCGAATTCGGAGCAAATGTGCTCCGAAAAACCTGAAACCGCACGAGAAAGATAGGAATATTATTCCAGAGATGCAGGAGGAGGCGGCACGTCCATCGGACGTGCGGTGCGCGCGACACGACTGAATGCGTCGTTTTCAGCAGCTCGACGCGCGCTAAAATGGCGCGTTGGGGGGTCAAAACCACCTGAATGACCTCCGAATGGCACGAAACCGCACGACAACATCCGTTGCGTGAATTGTGAAATGGTCGGATAGAAGGAACGTCAATCGGAGGTGCCGTTTGACCGCGGCGGCCGGAAACGCGTTTCCGGAGTCATAAAACACCAAAACGGCGTGCGGCGGTCGAATTCAGAGAAAACGAGCTCCGAATGACCTGAAACCGCACGAGAACGATATAAATATTATTCCTGAGATTCAGGGGGAGGCGGCACGTCCATCGGACGTGCGGTGCGCGCGGCACGACCGAATGCGTCGTTTTTAGCAGCTCGGCGCGCACTGAAATGGCGCGTTGGGGGGTCAAAACCACCCGAACGACCTCTTAATGGCACTAAACCGCACTAAAACATCCGTTGAGTGAATTGTGAAATGGTCGGGCAGACGACACGTAAATCGGAGGTTCCTTTTGACCGCGGCGGCCGAAAATGCGTTTCCGGAGTCATAAAACACCAAAACGGCGTGCGGCGGTCGAATTCGGAGCAAACGTGCTCCGAACGACCTGAAACCACTCGAGAACGATAGGAATATTATTTCTGAGATGTAGGGGAGGCGGCACGTTTATCGGATGTGCGGTGCGCGCGGCACGACCGAATGCGTCGTTTTCAGCAGCTCGCCTCGCGCTGAAATGGCGCGTTGGGGGGTCATAACCACCCGATCGACCTCCGAATGGCACGAAACCGCACGACAACATCCGTTGCGTGAATTGTGAAATGGTCGGATAGACGGAACGTCAATCGTAGGTGCCGTTTGACCGCGGCGGCCGAAAACGCGTTTCCAGAGTCATAAAACACCAAAATGGCGTGTGGCGGTCGAATTCGGAGCAAACGTGCTCCGAAAAACCTGAAACCGCATGAGAACGATATGAATATTATTCCAGAGATGCAGGAGGAGGCGGCACGTCCATCGGATGTGCGGTGCATGCGGAACGACCGAATGCGTCGTTTTCAGCAGCTCGGCGCGCGCTGAAATGGCGCGTTGGGTGGTCAAAACCACCTGAACGACCTCCTAATGGCACGAAATCGCACGAAAACATCCGTTGTGTGAATTGTGAAATGGTCGGATAGACGGCACATCAATCGGAGGTGCTGTTTGACCGCGGCGGCCGGAAACGCGTTTCCGGAGTCATAAAACACCAAAACGGCGTGCGGCGGTCGAATTCGGAGCAAACGTGCTCCGAACGACCTGAAACCGCACGAGAACGATAGAAATATTATTCCTGAGATGCAGGGGGAGGCGGCACATCCATCGAACGTGCGGTGCGCACGGCACAATCGAATGCGTCGTTTTCAGCAGCTCGGCGCGCGCTGAAATGACGCGTTGGGGGGTCAAAACCGCCCGAATGACCTCCGAATGGCACGAAACCGCACGAAAACATCCTTTGCGTGAATTGTGAAATGGTAGGATAGACGGAACGTCAATCGGAGGTTCCGTTTGACCGCAGCGGCCGGAAACGCGTTTCCGGAGTCATAAAACACCAAAACGGCGTGCGGTGGTTGAATTCGGAGCAAACGTGCTCCGAAAAACCTGAAACCGCACGATAATGATAGTAATATTATTCCTGAGATGCAGGAGGGGGCATCACGTCCATCGGACGTGCGGTTCGCGCGACACGACCGAATGCGTCGTTTTCAGCAGCTCGGCGTGCGCTTAAATGACGCGTTGGGGGGTCAAAACCACCCGAACGACCTCCAAATGGCACGAAACCGCACGACAACATCCTTTGCGTGAATTGTGAAATTTTCGGACAGACGTAACGTCAATCGGAGGTTCCGTTTGACCACGGCGGCCGAAAATGCGTTTCCAGAGTCATAAAACACCAAAACGGCATGCGGCGGTCGAATTCGTAGCAAACGTGCTCTGAAAAACCTGAAACTGCATGAGAATTATAGGAATATTATTCCAGACATGCAGGAGGAGGCGGCACGTCCATCGGACGTGCGGTGCGCGCGGCACGACCGAATGCGTCGTTTTCAGTAGCTTGGCGCGCGCTGAAATGGCGCGTTGGGGGGTCAAAACCACCCAAACGACCTCTGAATGCCACGAAACCGCACGAAAACATCCGTTGCGTGAATTGTGAAATGGTCGGATAGACGTCACATCAATCGGAGGTGACGTTTGACCGCGGCAGCCGGAAACGCGTTTCCGGAGTCATAAAACACCAAAACGGCGTGCGGTGGTCGAATTTGGAGCAAACGTGCTTCGAACGACTTGAAACCGCACGAGAACAATAGAAATATTATTCCTGAGATGCAGGGGGAGGCGGCACGTCCATCGGACGTGCGGTGCGCATGGCACGTCCGAATGTGTCGTTTTCAGCAGCTCGGTGCCCGCTGAAATGACGCGTTGGGGGGGTCAAAACCACCCGAACGACCTCTGAATGGCACGAAAACGCACGACAACATCCGTTGCATGAATTGTAAAATGGTCGGGAAGACGGAACGTCAATCGGAGGTGCCGTTTGACCGCGGCGGCCGGAAACGCGTTTCCGGAGTCATAAAACACCAAAACGGCGTGCGGCGGACGAATTCGGAGAAAACGTGCTCCGAACAACCTGAAACCGCACGAGAATGATAGGAATATTATTACTGAGATGTAAGAGGAGGAGGCACGTCCATCGGACATGCGGTGCGCGTGGCATGACCGAATGCGTCGTTTTCAGCAGCTCGGCGCGCGCTGAAATGACGCGTTGGGGGATCAAAACCACCCGAACGACCTCCGAATGGCACAAAACCGCACGACAACATCCGTTGCGTGAATTTTGAAATGGTCGGATAGAAGGCACGTCAATCGGAGGTGCCGTTTGACCGCGGCGGCCGAAAAAGCGTTTCCGGAGTCATAAAACACCAAAACGGCGTGCGACGGTCGAATTTGGAGCAAACGTGCTCCGAAAATCCTGAAACCGCACGAGAACGATAGAAATATTATTCCTGAGATGCAGGAGGATGCGGCACATCCATCGGACGTGCGGTGCGTGCGGCACGACCGAATGCGTCGTTTTCAGCAACTCGGCGCGCGCTGAAATGGCGCGTTGGGGGCTCAAAACCACCCGAACGACCTCCGAATGGCACGAAACCGCACGACAAAATCTGTTGCGTGATTTTTGAAATGGTCGGACAGACGGCACGTCAATCGGAGGTGTCGTTTGACCGCGATGGCCGGAAACGCGTTTCTAGAGTCATAAAACACCCAAACGGCGTGCGGCGGTCGAATTCAGAGAAAACGGGCTCCGAATGACCTGAAATCGCCCGAGAATGATAGGAATATTATTCCTGAGATGCAGGGGGAGGCAACACGTCCATCAGACGTGCGGTGCGCGCGGCACGACCGAAGGCGTCGTTTTCAGCAGCTCGGCGCGCGCTGAAATGGCGCGTTGGGGGGTCAAAACAACCCGAACAACCTCAGAATGGCACGAAACCGCACGACAACATCCTTTGCGTGAATTGTGAAATGGTCGGACAGACGGAACGTCAATCGGAGGTTCCGTTTGACCACAGCGACCGGAAACGCGTTTCCGGAGTCATAAAACACCAAAACGGCGTGCGGCGGTCGAATTCAGAGCAAACGTGCTCCGAAAAACCTGAAACCGCATGAGAATGATAGAAATATTATTCCTGAGATGCAGGAGGAGGCGGCACGTCCATCAGACGTGCGGTGCGCACGACACGACCGAATGCGTCATTTTCAGCAGCTCGACGCGCGCTAAAATGGCTCGTTGGGGGGTCAAAACCACCCGAACGACCTCCGAATGGCACGAAACCGCACGAAAACATCCGTTGCGTGAATTGTGAAATGGTAGGACAGACGACACGTCAATCGGAGATGTTGTTTGACCGCGGAGGCCGGAAACACGTTTCCGGAGTCATAAAACACCAAAACGGCGTGCGGCGGTCGAATTCAGAGAAAACGTGCTCCGAAAAACCTGAAACTGCACGAGAATGATAGGAATATTATTTCAGAGATGCAGGAGGAGGCGGAATGTCCATCAGACGTGCGGTGCGCACAGCACGACCGAATGCGTCGTTTTCAACAGCTCGGCGCGCGCTGAAATGGCGCGTTGGGGGGTCAAAACCACCCGAACGACCTCCGAATTCCACGAAACCGCACGACAACATCCTTTGTGTGAATTGTGAAATGGTCGGATAGACGGCACGTCAATCGGAGGTTCCGTTTGACCGCAGTGGCCGGAAACGCGTTTCTAGAGTCATAAAACACCAAAACGGCGTGCGGCGGTCAAATTCGGAGCAAACGTGCTCCAAACGACCTGAAACCGCACGATAATGATAGAAATATTATTCCTGAGATGCAGGGGGAGGCGACATGTCCATCAGTCATGCGGTGCGCACAGAACGTCTGAATATGTCGTTTTCAGCAGCTCGGTGCGCGCTGAAATGGCGTGTTGGGAGGTCAAAACCACCCGAACGACCTTCGAATAGAACAAAACCGCACGACAAAATACGTTGCGTGAATTGTGAAATGTTCAGGCAGACGACATGTCAATCGGAGGTTACGTTTGACCGCGGCGGCCGGAAACGCGTTTCTGGAGTCATAAAACACCAAAACGGCGTGCGGCGGACGAATTCGGAGAAAACGTGCTCCGAACGACCTGAAACCGCACGATAACGATAGGAATATTATTCCTGAGATGCAGGAGGAGGCGGCACATCCATCGTACGTGCGGTGCGCGCGGCACGACCGAATGCGTCGTTTTCAGTAGCTCGGCGCACGCTGAAATGGCGCGTTGGGGGGTCAAAACCACCCGAATGACCTCCGAATGGCACGAAACCGTACGACAACATCCGTTGCGTGAATTTTGAAATGTTCGGATAGACGGAACGTCAATCAGGGGTGCCGTTTGACCACGGCGGCCGGAAACGCGTTTCTGGAGTCATAAAACACCAAAACGGCGTGGGGCGGTCGAATTCGGAGCAAACATGCTCTGAAAAACCTAAAACCGCACGAGAATGATAGGAATATTATTACTGAGATGTAGGAGGAGGCGTCATGTCCATCGGACGTGCGGTGCGCGCGGCACGACCGAATGCGTCGTTTTCAGCAGCTCGGCGCGCGCTGAAATGGCGCGTTGGGGGGTCAAAACCACCTGAACGACCTCCGAATGGCACGAAACCGCACGAAAACATCCGTTGCGTGAATTGTGAAATGTTCAGATAGACGGTACATCAATCGAAGGTGCTGTTTGACTGCGGCGGCCGGAAACGCGTTTCCGGAGTCATAAAACACCAAAATGGCGTGCGGCGGTCGAATTCAGAGCAAACGTGCTCCGAAAAACTTGAAACCACACAAGAATGATAGGAATATTTTTACTGAGATGCAGGAGGAGGCGGCACGTCCATCGGACATGCGGTGCGCGCGGCACGACCGAATGCATCGTTTTCAGCAGCTCGGCGCGCGCTGAAATGGCGCGTTGGGGGGTCAAAACCACCCGAACAACCTCCGAATGGCACGAAACCGCGCGACAACATCTGTTACGTGAATTATGAAATGGTCAGATAGACGGCATATCAATCGGAGGTGCCGTTTGACCGCGGCAGCCGGAAACGCCTTTCCGGAGTCATAAAACACCAAAACGGCGTGCGACGGTCGAATTCGGAGCAAACGTGCTCCGAAAAACCTGAAATGATAGGATTTCTTAAATCGGGGGTTTTAAATTATTATATCACAGTGATTCGATATTATACATATATTTAATATTATATATATTAAAACATTTAAAATATATTATATATATATATATTTAAAATATTGTATTTAATAGTATATATGTGAATATTTTTTTTAATATATATATATATTTATTTATTTATTTATTTCAGTAGACATTTTTTTTAAAAAAAAATTTCACTATAGCGACCGCCATTGGCGTTCGCTATAGGCCTCTAGCGACGAGGCTAAAGCGACCGCCAATGGCGGTCGCTGGGCGGCCGCTAGAGCCCTATAGCGACCGCTTTTGGCGGTCGCTATAGGTGGTTTTTTTAGTAGTGATTGCAACGGTTATAAACCGTTGGTATAGCCTACTTTTCCAGTAGTGAATCATAAGTGAAGGGGGGGGGGGTCATCAAACCTATTCCAAATTATTTCTCAACCATCATTACCAAAGACGATCAAGAGAGATCAAAGAGAGATCTTTTTTTACAAAAGAAGATAGAGGCTGTAAATAATAATCAGTTTCCTGATCTCAATATTGATCAATAAGGTGTATTGAAATTTCATACAAGTCTATGTGTGCCATATATCCTGGAGATAAAGAAGGATTTTATGTATAAATCTCACAGATCTACATTTTCTATACATCCTATATTCACTAAAATGTATAGGTACCTTCATGATCATTATTGTTCAAATAATATGAAAAGGGATATTTCTGAAAACACTACAAGGTTCTTGGTATGTCAAAAAGTGAAGATAGAGTGAAATCTTTCTAAAGGGGTATTGAAACCACTACCCATACCAACATGGAAGTAGGAAAATATCACTATGGACTTCATCACTAGTCTCCCAAGAACATAAAAAGGAAATAATACAATATGGGTTATAGTGGGTAGACTCGCCAAGGCTTCCTATTTTATTTCTCCCTTGACCAACTTGATAATATATACATAAAGGAAGTGGTGAGGTTACATGGAATCCCTCTTTCTATAATTTCTGATCATAATACAAGGTTCACATCTAAATTATGGTGAATTATTCAACATTATTTGAATACTAAATTGAATTTTATTATCGACTATCACCCCAAAACTGATGTCCAATCTGAAAGGACTATTCATACACTTTAGGAAATTCTGAGAATATGATCAATGGAATATAAAGGTTGATGAGATCAACACATACCATTAGTTGTGTTCTTATAGAATAAAAAATTCTAATCATGTATTCAAAATGGAACCATATGACGTTCTATATGGAAAGTGATGTATAACTACTACTTGTTGGGATGAAGTTAGTGAGAGGAAATTTCCTGGGCCCAATCTTGTGCAAGAGGGGAAAGAAAAGGTTCATTCCATCCATCAAAACATAAAGGATGCTCATAGTTGAAAGAAGATAAATCATAACAACCGTTGAATATAATTATAGTTTAATGTTGGGGAAATTTTTTTCCTTTCTTTATCACCATGGAATAGAGTCATGCAGTTTGGAAAGAAATGGATTCTTAGCCCAAGGTAAATTGACCCCTATGAAATCCTTGATCGCATAGGAGTAGTGGAATATCAACTATCACATCCACTAAATCTATTTCATGTTCATGATGAATTCTACATATCTCTCTTGAGGAAGTATACAACTTATCCCTCACATGTACTAAATCTAGAGGTAGTACAAATGGAACATGACCTCTCTTATGAGGAGAATCCGATGGAGATCTTGGACCGTAGAGACAAGGTTCTACGTAATAAGACTTCCAACCTTGTCAAAGTGTTTTGGAGGAACCATAAATATCTAAAAGTGATATGGTAACTATATGAGTCAATGAGATAGAAGTACCCTCACCTTTTCGAAACCTAGATAATGATTTGAAATTTCAAGGATGAAATTTCTTAAGGGGGAAGAATGTAATGACCCGGACTTTCTAAATGACATATGTTTCCTGAATAAATGTTTTTTATATAATATTATACATGTAAAAAATAAATATAAGTGAAACTTTTTTATCTCATTAACAATGATCATTACAATAGTCAGATATGAAACCAATTAAAATTATAAACTAGACAAAAAATATAAAATAAAAAGAAAAAATGGGAAAATAAGGACCACCCCAATCTACTAGAATCATCATTTCTACTGATAATTCTATATAAATGAAAAAAATATTAGTAAACCATTCAACTTCTTAAGAAATGAAAATATAACCTTAGGGAGAAATTGTAGTGAATTTTTGAGTGAAAGAATGAAATGGTATTTATAGGGTATAAAGGGAATTGTGACCATTGGGATTAGACCATTATATAACCATTGGTCAATATGACTGTTGGTCAATATGAATATTGGAAATTATACCCTTGGTTGGCATTTTTACCATTAATTTTTTGTTTATAAGTAGTAATGGAAATGTATAATTTATACATAAATAAGAATCGATGGACTCAACCAGTAGAGTCGTGCCATTTGAAGCTCTTTTGTCATAACTTAGGAGGGAGGTATCATCATTGGTGTTTTCCCTTGAACAAGACCAATCTGAGCTTCAACAAGTAAATCTTGAATGAAATTTCTTACAAGATAAGTTCAAGTTAGTGGAGATTACCACTCGATTGATGTTTGCTAAGCTACCCCAAAAACTAACCCCATCACACACCTTACCCTCAGGGCATATTCATTTGTAATAAAGGTTTACGTGTCTAGTTCATAGTTAATTAAAGTTTAATTTAATTTTTATAAATAAAATTATTATTCCATAAATTATTTTTATTAATAGTTTTTATTAATAAAATTTATGTTTAATTGTGATGAATTTGATAAATTAATTTCTAAACACAAACAAAATATAATTGTTCTTTATAAAATATATAATTTTTAATAATAAAACAAGTTTTTCTAAATAATATTCATTTCAATGAAATATAATTTTAAAACACTCTTATTCAAATATAAATGATAAAATAATTTCATAATGTCCTAGGAATTTTTATAATTGTAAAAAATTTGACTATGTTTTAAAAACCGCTATTTTTAATAAATAAGGATATTTAAATTTAAAATTTAAAATTATAATGTTTATAAAATTATTACGATAAAATAAGAATTATATTTTAAATAACCACATAAAAATTAGGTTAAGGTGAAATTATGAGAATTTTCTAAAATACTTTATTTTTTCTTGAATTGTAAAAATATAGTTTTGGGTTTTGGTATATTTTATGACCTAATATTTATGTAATAATGATGTAATAATTAATTAAACACAATAAAAGAACTAAAATATGTTATTATATTTATATTAATTATTTTAATATATTTTAATCAATTTCCAAAATCTATAATTGACTTTACAAAGTCTAAAATGGAAACATTGACTTTAAAGACATTACTTTGTGGAAACTTTAGTTTTCCATGCCCAAATAAGTAATAAAAAATTATATTAGGATCTTTTGGACTAAAATAACTTAAAATGTTACCCAAATGTCTAAAAATATGATAAAAACCATGATCAATACAATGGTTTTTCATTTTGCATAACCAAGATATCGATGACCTATATTTGGAAATTATTAAACAATTCCTCCCCTTTTCCTATAAATACCCCCAATTTCACCATTCCCCTTAACTTCCAATACATACTCCAAGAATATATGGTGATTTTAACTCCCAAGGAGTCCCCCAATGGTTCCTTAAGACCCAAGGTTCCATCCCTCAAGATCTTGGAGTAAATCTTCAATGTTTGGGAAATCTTGACTTCTCTTTCCATTAAAGTTCCCGTCTTATATGGTATGTCTTCTAATTGAAAAGCCATGTTCTTTTTGTAAAAATTATATAATATAATTAATATAATAGTAGTATTTTATCAATGTGGGACCTTCGTTTTCCATCATTTTAACCTTTTTTAAAATCATTTTTGTACCTGTTATGTTGCCAAAGTTACTTCTCAAAATTCCCTCTTTTACATGATTAGTTTTTTCCTTTTTATTTGAATAATAAAATCTCTTTATTTTCAATGTTTATTCAAAAATATGTAAACATGACTTTTTTTATTTAGGTATTTACATATATTACACTCACATTTCCTTTCATGGGATAAAAATGGCGTAATGATCACTTTTATATGCCAATATTTTGATAAGAAACCCATCCTTTATTTCTCCATAGGTTATTAATGAAATGATTTATTATGATATATGTGTCTCATATTAATTAATACATATTAAGTGTGTACCTTGATACATTCCAATGCGTTGGGTAAATAATTTAATCTCTAGAGATGACATGTTTTACGATACCTTAGTGAATAACCTTGGTAATGTTCATTTATGACACCTTGGTGAAAAGACTTAGTGATATGATTATTAATGTGTTAATTAAATATTTTCGCCAAAATTCCATGTTATGGTTCATATTAATTTTATTATTATATTCCTCATGAAATAATTTTTAATCTATATTTTTATGTATCATGTTCTTATTGATATTCCTCATGACCACAAGATAAATGCTTACCTTGTTTACTCCCATACTAGGCCTCATGATCATACCTTTTATTTGATGTATGTCCCCAAGTTATGATATGTAGTAAATTTAACTTAGGGTGAACCCATGAATGTGTATTAATGTGAAATTAGAATAATGTTTTAAGTGTTCATGTTTTTGTACCTTATTTCCAAGAAAATAAACATTAAAAGATCCTTTGTTTATACCATGTAATGAAAAGTTGTATAATATAAATAAGGGATTCCATAGGTCCATACGAAGATCCCTAGACTATAGAAAATAAATCTCAATGTTGTATCTTGAAGAACATTGTTTTCCTAGATCCTTGTGTCTAGAATTAGCTACCAACTATTGAAGTCTCAGCTCCAGAGTCCCCACTAACAACACCAACTATTGGCATCTGCACAACCAAAAATATATGTACTACTAAGACATTATCTAGTACTATATAATAAGTAGGAATGAAAAGATATACCACACCATCCTAGATATCTCACCATAGGCTAAGCTCGAATCTCCATACTCGAAAGAATGTATCTTCAACCATAACCATAGAGTATCAAATGAAGTTAGTGAACCTCAACATATACTCTTCCATTATTGAGATAACATGATAGGGATATAGAATCTCCTAGATGCACACTACTCAAAATGTAGCTGAGTAGAACTCCTCTATAAACATATACCCAAGATATGTCCAAGAATGAGTCACCCTAGCATGTGTCTGAGTCTATAGACTCCACCATAACCCTATGGAACCATGGAGAATGCTTGCCATTGAGACAACCATCTAACTTGGAGGGGTCCTAACAAGGTGGAAAACTCACCCCACTACCTCAATTGATTCCTCTACTACCTAGGGTATTTATTACTTCGAATCTTGATGGGTTTATTTCTATTAAACTCATTAAGTGCGCTCAACCTGAACACATAATCCATAGATACTTCCAATGAAACTAGATGCTTAACAAGTGGTTTTAAGACTGAAAAAATAGTAGTAGGAACCACATCCTATAGAGGAACCTATACTGTGGCCTTATCACTAGGTGGAACATCCTCATGATCTTGATGCGGTATCCCAGATAGACGTTATCATGGAAGCATCCAGAAATAGATAAGTCACACCACAATTAAAAAATATATTTGGATATCTGACTCAAGAATGATATAGAAACCACGACCCATTATTATATGATTCATGTACAAATGTTATTCCTTGAAACTAGTGCCTACATGTATCAAGATGATAAGCAGATTATTAGAGTCCTAATGAATGGATGAAACTTCCACCACCCCAACACTATTTTCCCTATCCTGAGATCCAAACTCAAAACACTTTAACACTGTTTCCCTTATTCCCAAATCAAACCTCACAACAAGAAAATCTATAAACTACAATCCTAAGATGACTTTCCTTTGATACCACTCTATCATGACCTAGCCCACTAGGGCCTGCTTGGCTGGCGGTAAGTTGAGTGTGACACCCAAAGCCTATCTCTAATAGGCCATGGGATGTATAAAAGTTCTGAGTAGAAAAAACACAAAAATGGTAGGCCTTAGCCTAATATTATTTCACACACACACACACACACATCTTCATACATCAGTAAATTTCATAAAAGAAATATACAACTGATATGAAAATGCATGTATACATCTTTATCCCACATTTGATTATGATAGAAGTTTGAGAGAGCATAAAAGAGCCAAATACAAGCCTATAAAAACTATAAAAGTCTCAAACCTACTATGAAAGAAGGTATTTCTATCAAATCTACTCTTGGAACCAACCATGATCTGTCTAGATCAACTATGGTCATCCTACTCTAGGTCCACCTAGGAATTAATCATAAGGTATTTCATCAACATAAGACACAACCTGATTAGATATGGATCATGCAAGCATGAGTATATACATACCTAGCAGGACACCTAGAAATCACCAAACATAAACCAATAGGAGAGTAGTTAGATAATCAACATAAAGATATTTTAATAAAGATATGAGAAATAATAATTAAAACCCAAATATAATCAATATACACACAAATTCTAAAATTAAGGTCATAACCATAATAATATCCAAGGATCCTACTTGAGGATTTAAGGAAACACTCATCCAGGAGAACTCACTCAATGAGACATGATATCACTAATGAAACTCATCCAAGAGAACATTATCATCAAGCCTATCTATAAGTAAAGTACACAATGGAACTCATAAGATGTCATTACTTAGTTAAGGGATTACACCCAGGGCCCATGGGCCTAAATGGAATAACCCTCTAGGCAGGGGATCAAATGCCCGGATATGAAGGTCGCTTGATTCCTAACCCTACATAGGGAAGAAGAAATGATAGAGGATCACACCTCGAGCTACACAAAGGGATACTTCGCTCTATCTAAGACTATTCCCATAGAAGGGACCACATCCTATGCTTAGGATGCAATTCCTCATTATACCCTCATAGGGATATTCTAATGAGATGCACCCTATATACACTAGTTTACACTAAAGAGAATGAGGGACTCAACTTTCCCTTGTAAATTAGCATGTACTTAGAGTACACACTATGTCCCACCAATCCCAGACCTTACTATGTCCATTATCATGTTATTCATCCCATGATCATCTAATATGCTCATTCCCATGTACACTGGTCATTCTTGTGTACTTGGTTATGTCTGTGTACCTAGCCATGTTCAAGTACCTAGCTAAGCCCAAGTACTTAGTCATACCTGTGTACTCTAATTGTGCTTGCGTACCTAGCCATGTTCATGACCTTGTACCCATAGGGTACATTCTAAGACACTAGTAATGGTTCATATGGAATGTTGTATCCCCACAAGTCATGTGATATTTTTTTCTATGTGTAAACCCTAACTTCCATAGAAAGGGTCTACACAATATGTGTTCTTATGAAGTACACATTTTTTATATCAGGATTTTCCCAAAACTCCCTCATGTTCAATTCATATCACCCAAACTACGAACACCACTGATTCCTCTAGGAATCATGCCTATATATCTCATATGTAGGGTTTACCATGCCTGATATGTCGCTGATGGATGTATTTTGGACACCCAATATTTCAAGAAGAAGATTATCATTGTACCATTCAACTACTTTACAAAATCATGGATAAGAAATATTGATCCACTCCTCAATAATCTAATATCATAATCATACCTCGATCATTCACTCAATCATGCTCCTGATCCTAATTCCAAACTGGTATAAATGATCCTTTTTGCCAAAGATCCATTGTGCAATGATAATATTTTAGGTATTGTCGAACTGCTGACCAAATGAAATACTAACAATGAGTGTATAGAGAATATGAAGAGAAAAACATTAAACATCCAAGAGATGGATGAACATTGGATTTTATTCAGTTTTGATTCCATTCATTGATAAAGTAATCAGTGATCTCAAGGATTAATCAAGTTTTAACATCACTTATCAATTGTTAACTCTAGGAAGATAAAACAAAACTCATAAATCAATGATTGAATCTAAAATAATTTTTTCAGAAGGATTTGTTCAAGTTAAACATGGGATAAAAATTAGAGATTAAACCAACATAAAATTAATCCCTACCTCAATTTTGGATCGATCACTAATGATGAATGGTTTTACATCATTGTATTTTGTGAGATCTATGAACTCCTTTATAGCAGAAAAACTCCTTGGATACCAATTACCAAACCATGATCCATTTTCATTCATCAAATGTCTCCTCCAATAGATTCTCTCAAATAATTATGGTTATGTGCACAAATATTATGTCAAGCCTAGAGTAAAATATGCATTCAATATATAATGGTAGTCTTATTTTTCCCATACGAGACTCTGTTCAAGAGTTATTTTATTATTTCAGAAAAACTATTTTAGCATGATATAATATATTTAATATTTTAATTATATCAATACTAAGGCTCCCCATGCCCTAGAATATTTCATTGACTTAACTTATAACTATGAAAATATTCCATAAAACAATACAATGTTTTACAAGGAAAAAATATAGACATTAAGAAAACATAATTTCAGATACTAATGTATTGTTATGTATTTTACAACATATTATTAAGTTTTTGCACATGAATATTCTGTATCTTTAATTTATTTTGAATAAATAATTTTATAAGTTTAGTTTAATATGTTCCAAGGGATACTTTATTATTTGGAAACACTAAGGGATCAAACCATTGATCCAAGAAAATGGAAATAATGTGGATTTGGAGGGAATACCATTACATTAATTATTTTATAAAAGGATAATTAAGGGAAATATATCATTAAAAATATATGAATTTAAATTTATATTATTACTCTGGAAAAAATCACCTCACTACTACAACATGCAGAATCAACTTTACCATGATCATGATACTGTAATCCTTTAGGCTTTACTATTATAATATAGTTTATAAATGTTTTCTATTTTATTTTATTATCTATTTCTACTATACTTATTTTATAATATTTTATACCTTTATAAAAAAAATCAAGCACTGTATTTTTTATAAATCTAAAATGAATTTGTAATTCTATTCTATTATTTGACAAAAAATAAGGTCTTGTATTTGTTTTGCCTCTCTTAAACAAGGAAAGTTGAAATTGGGTTATAAAAACCCTATAAAATTCAAGATAAAGTGAGATCCATTTCTATATATGAGATGAGGGATTATAAAGAGTATAAAAAGGATAATTTGATCTAAATTACTATAAAAATCCATATTTTCATTCTTTTATAATTTTTTCCTTTAATTTTTAAATTTTGTCAATTCATCCCCTTTTTACCTCTAGAAATAAAACTCATCTATTTAAATTATTGGTATAAGAGAAATGGATCTTTCAGATTTTTTTTGATTCTAACCATATCCTAGACTCTAAAAACGCTTCAGGTAATTTTTTTTATTTTATGTATAGTTAAGGAAAAATCATGAATGGATTCCATAAAACCCACCACACTTTGATAAAAATGACTATTTATATTGGTATACTGACTAGATGCATAAAATAAGAATCTAGGCATTTATTACTAGACATTAATGGTAAAACCCTATAAATATATCCAATTAGTTCTTGATACAATCAATATTAATGACACATCTAAGTATGTTATTAATTATAAAATCATGATTATTATTTATTATTGTATTATTCATGATATTTTTAGTCATGTATATAATCGTAAAACTACTCAATATATTTAATGAATCTAGAAAGTGAATCATTATGTTCTGGTAAAATTGAAGAGAACAAGGCTTGGGATACTTCAGGACAAGTACAAGGACTTCAAGATGAGAGAAAACAAGTTTGTTTACCAAATATTCCATAGATCCAAAAGAATTGTTAATGGTATGAGCACTTTAGGAAAAAAATTATAGAATTATGTTATACTGGAAAGACTTATCAAATATTTTATAAAAAATTATAATGAAAATAAGGTATAAATAGAAAAAATAAATTATTTCAAAGACTTCTCACTAGAGGATAAAATTGGATCCAAATTACAATATGATTTGGTGATGAAGAACATAACATAGGAGGATACTTCCAAGAAGAATGGTGTTTATTTAAATATATAAATATTGATTCTTCAAAATATTTTTATTTTGAAACATAGTAAAGTGAAAGAGATGAGGTATAACAAATTATGAAGGGTGTATATAAATACATGAAGAGGAATTGTGGTTATAGAAAGTGTTATAGAAGAGATAATAGAAGGGGAAACCACAAGGTAAATAAAAAAGTGAACTATAGTTTTAATATCAATACTACATATTTCAATTTTTTTAAGTGCATGAATAAATAGAATATCTAGATCAACTAAACAAGGTTTAATAATTAAATTAAATATAATAAGTACAAGAGAAAAGATAAATCAGAAATGGATACAACATGGAGCTATAGTGGAGACTCAAATTCAAGTGGTGATTCAGATACATAGAATAATTTTGTAAATATTTTATTGATATAAATTGTAAATGATGTTAGTAACACTAGTTGTGATTCATATTATTATTCTAATTATGATTCTAAATTTGATAATCCAAGTGTAGTTGAGAAATTGAGAAATGATATTATCAATATCTATGGATTATATAAGAAAAAAAAGATAAATCATAAGATAGTAATTGAGGAAAATAAGGTTTTAACTGAAGTGGTTGAGAATTTGAGGAATGTTACTTCCACTAGTAGAATATTAGATCCAGAGGAGGTTGATAAGGTTAAAGGTGATATTGGAAGGTTGAATGATGTATTTTAAAAATTCACTAATGAGAGAGAATTATGATAAAATTATTTCATTACAGATGATGAATACAAGAAAAAAGGTGTTGGATATAATGGATTGTTTTCTAAACTATATAGCAGTATGCTATTTATTACTTGTTTTAAATACAAAATTAAAGTCACTATGTAAGTGAATTCTCTCTTAGACACCCTAAGTCTTTAGAACATATATATATATATATACATATATATCTCTTTACTCCATTACCTCTTTTTTTTCTAATGTTAAAATATTTTCGATAACTAAAGGTGGAATGAAAAATTAAATTTTACCCAAAGTAGTGTGAGTACAAATATTTTAAATTATTTTATGTTTTTAGGAAAGGATAATTAGAATTTGTAACACAACAAGTGTAACACCCTAATGTTTTTTATGAAAAAAATTCTTTAAATAATATTTATTCTTCATTAGCTTGCGTTACATGAAGTCATGAGTTTAAACAAACTAGGAGATGCCCGTAGTATAAAATTACCATTACAGCCTAGCCATTAGGTTAGCGGGAATAATTATAACTAACTTATGAAAAAATCATTGTGAATTCTTTAGCTATCAATTATTTATGAAAAATATAAATTAGATTTTTTTATTTTTGATTGAATTACTATTGGTAATAAAATTAATGAGATATATATGTTATATACTTAATAAAAAAATTTTATTCATCCAATTTATATTTTAATCATAGGGTGTAAATAAACTCTATTTTTTGTATAAAACATACTTTTTTTTAAAAGGGTAATCTTACACCGTTGAATGGAAAAACCCTTTTAAATTAATATTACGACACATTAATAATTTTTATATGACAACATAAAAATTTTCTTTAAAATAAGGATATATAAATCTACTTTGGTTTAATTTATGATACATTATGATAATATTCATGTTTTTATTAATAGTAAAAAACTATATTTTTAGTGAAAACAAATTTTTTCATCAAGATAATATATATAGTTAAATTATAATATTTAATGTTTTAAAAGTATAAATAGAATATATGTTTATAAATAAATATAATTTATGTCATTATAATTAATTTTATATTGAATTCATATGTAAAAATATTTCAATTTTTTTGCAATGTTTTAACTTTAAAAAACCCATTTTCTCACTTCGACAACATGATTGATTTTAAATTAATTACTGTAACTTATGTGTTTTGAAAATTTAAAAATGGACTCTATATTTGAAATCAGTAGGTCCAAATTATTTTAATAGGATACTTTTATTTTTGGGAATTATGAATAGTAACTCTTTTAATTATTTTTATTAACATGGTTAAAGGTAAATCAGGTAATTAAAGGTAAACATAATATTATAAAATAATCTTAAAACTTGTAAAAATACTATTTGATGACTAAATTTGACCCTTATCATATATGTTTCTAAATGGAATCACTTTATGGCCACTTACCTATTAATATGACATGAATAGAATAAAAACGAGTGGATGTGACAAAATGTCACAATATCATTTTATATAAGTATATTAATTTTAATATATGGATAACTCAGAGATAATATCGACTATATATAGTATATATAAATATAAAAAAATTAAATACATCATAAAAATTTATTTATATTTTTTATAGATTAAATAATAATCATTAATGATGACACAATAATGATGTAGAAATTATTTTATTAATAGAAATATCAAATAAATGGTTTTAAAAATATTAAAAGAAATATAATATAATATAATTAATATTATCAACGAATTTTCAAGGTGAATATGATATGTTATGAGTTTATTGAATATTTTTGTTTGAATTTATCTTATGTGGGGATTTTTTCAAGTCAAATAAATAAATAGTGTCAAAATTAACACTATTGATATTTTAGAAACAAAAATTCTATAAAATTATTTAAAAATCATATTTTTTTAAAAAAATTACAAATTGATAATTATAAGATCTAAAATTTCATAAAACATTCATTTATGGTCAATTAACACCATATAAGTAAATATTTATAACCATTAAATATTTAGAATTTTATTACCACAATTAAACTTAAATAGAATAAATAAGTGTCAATTAAAATGATATGGTTTAAATTGAAACAATAACTTGTCCAAAATTTATTGTTTGTTGATATTACAACCCTTTATCATATCGTCTTCGAAATTGGGTCATTTTTTAGGTTTTGGGGTAGGGTTTTATTTTATTATAAATTATTATTTTTGGAGTTTCCAAAAGTCACTGTCACCTCAATTATAAAAGGGAACCTCCTACCTCATCTCTTTACTTAATTTTGAGCTTTAAATCTTGAACATACCCTACCATGTTTCCTTCTAAACTTCCCTATTTTCATTTTAGAGGATCTATTCATCTTCAAAGACCAAATCTAATGCTCTAAGAAGATATTTAGAGGAAGCACGTCGAGGAAGAGGTAATCTTTTCTATCGATTCTTTCAAACTTCATTCTTCTTCTTCTTCCTCTTCATTATTTGTATCATAATAAAGTAATAACCTAAGTATAAAAAATATACTTATATGTTATTATAAATATGAAACAATCATATCTCACCTTTTATCCATCCTACGAAAAATGAAATCACCGCGAATGCGTACATACAACTTACACTCTCAACGTTGTGGTGGAATCTATTATTCACCACCACCTTACTTGGATTGGTATAATGATGGAAATAATAACTACATATGATTATTATAATATGATAATAATTCTGAAATATCATACACCATCTACTTCAATACCATTCAATAATTTTGGGAATGATATCATCACTCGCGCGTACGTACGACCTACTGTCTCCACGATGCGATGTGATTCATTCTACATGATCCTAATTGAAATGCGATTATATAAATGAATTTAATGAATAAATATGATATATATTACACTAATATAATTATTTAAATGATTTAACTATAACCTAAGAAGTGGGACACAAACTTATCCAAAAAATCATGCATAAGAACATAAAGTAGTCAATATTGGAATAACGAGTGACAATGAAATGTTAATAACAAAAAGATGATAATATAATAATATATAATATCATAAAAATAATTATGAATCTATAATAGTTCAATATAATTATTTAAATCATTATACATGAGGTTTGGATACATACAAAGGATATCAGACCTAAGGTAAGGGATAACTTTGAAAATATAGTTTTTATCTAAGATTGTTTATTCGTAAGTATTTTCTAGGGTATATTTTTCACCCACATACATGTTTCCTAAATATGAATTTAAAAATATTATTTATATCCTTATATAATTTTTTAAAGTCAATTTTACCCATTGGTGAATTTTTACTAAATTATATGAATGGAATTTTTTTCCATTTTTGGTACGAAGTACTTTTTGAATTTTCTGGTAGAAGTACAAGAATAATGTTTTTTAACTTATACGACATTAACAGATTTTTATGCTTTCATAATACCTTATTTCTTTGAATATTCTCTTAAAATCTTACATGGATATTTTCACA
This sequence comes from Viscum album, assembly GCA_963277665.1. Classification (NCBI taxonomy): domain Eukaryota; kingdom Viridiplantae; phylum Streptophyta; class Magnoliopsida; order Santalales; family Viscaceae; genus Viscum; species Viscum album. The sequence goes on from OY728123.1 coordinate 213,143,940, forward strand.
TAAAATTATTTCTTCTAAAATTGTGTAGCATTTCGATGAAGGAAAACTTTTTTGAATAAGAAATGATATTTTTTGAGGAATTAATTTCAAGTGTTTTCTCAAAATTATTTTCTATATAACATGACACTCTTTAAATAGTGTTATATTTATAACCCAATTATTACTATGATTTTAATGTGTGTTATTTAGGAAATACATTTGTTTTATATCAATTATTATGTAATGATGTTTAAGAGACCCATTTTATTTCATGAGTTATACTATGGTGAATGTTTTTATGTTTTTTTTGGAAAATGTAAGAATGGTTTCATTATGAGATTGGTGGGACCTATATATCCTTCCAATACATTTGGTAAATATTTATATCTCATTTGATAGAAATGACTAGAATTAAAAGTAAATTTGATTAAGTAATACAGGGCTGGAACAAGGAGTGAACTCAGTTCAGTAATAGAATTTGTCTTCTATGATGGTATCAACAATGAGCCTTGACTAATATGAAATGATTTTAGATGCTTATGTGTGTATTCCACGAAATTTCATGTCTTATGTTATGACTATTGGGATTGAATTTCAGTTTTATGATTTATATCATGACCTGATATTATGATCCTTTATATTTAGGATAATATTTTAAAATTTTATGTTATTATGATTATGATATGACTAATATTTCCCTTGTTTACCCTTAATGAGAATTTGATCTCACCCTTTCATATGTTTCTTTTTCCAAATTCATGAATAAGGGTATTAAGTAAGATATTTCAAAAAGGATTCTAGTTATAAGGAAATAAGCGGGAAAAAATGTAGATGTTTTATGAACCATTTGTTTTTGTTTCCTAGTTTATAAATACACTAAACCTATACGGTCCTGGCATGGTTTTTGTTATGTTATGTAATAATATTATTCAATTTTGAAGTAATATATATATTTAAAGTATGGGCTATTATAGTTGGTATCAGAGAAAAGGTATAGTTAACATTTAGAAACTAGGATGATAGAATCTTAGTAAAAACCCTAATGATATGTCTAAGTATAGGTTACAATCCTATCCTAGTGTTTTAGAGATGTTAATGAATAACATAGGATAAAACCTAAAGTTTCTTAAATTGAAATTTTATTCTTGAATTATATGGTTTTCTAATTATTATTAGTGTTTCTAACACTATTCTTCTTGGTTTTAGTCAATGGCTAGAACCCGAAAGAACCACGTAAATGATGAATGAGATGGGAAAAGCAATGATTGTCCCCCTGAGCAACCAACTATTATGGGATATGGAATGAAAAATATTGTAGCCATTCCCACACAATTTTCTCAATCTATGAATCATTTTAGACTTCCAAACAAGAAAATGATTCAGCAACATTATGTTGAATCCTTCATGAGGAAGCGTCCAACTTTATTTAGCTAGTCATCTGATCCATTAGTGGCTGAACAATGGATCAGTAGCTCTGAAAATATATTTTCAATTATACAATGTTCGGAACATGATAAAGTAATGTTATCAATATATTTTTTGGAAGGTGAAGTTTATCAATGGTGGAATCTTATCAAGAATACAAGGCAAGGAGATGAAATTGAGTCCATGGAATGAGATGAGTTCAAGAATTTTTCTTTCAATAAGTACTTTCCTAGTATTATTTGAACAAAGATGGATAAGGAGTTTGTAACACCCCGAGATTTTATGAAAAATATTATTTTAATTTCATTAATGACTTATGTTGTATTCTACACCAAGATTACCTTGCGCTATACGCAACACCGTATTAGCTTGCAGTATACGCAACACTATTCTTGGACCGTGTTATACATTATTTTGATAATAGTTATTCTACGAAACATTGAATATATATATATATATATATATATATATATATATTAAATGTATAAATGAAATATGGTTGGATTCCGTTATACGAAACAACGAAGTATTCTTTCACAACACGCAACCCTGACTTGGCTTGCATTACACGCAATCACGACCTTCCTCGATAGCGTGTGTTGTACGCAATACCGGGTTTTAATAAACAATGTTATATTATTATAATATTGTCATGAACTAGCCGTTATGAATAGTATTAACTAAAATTTTGAATTTTATAACATTATTATTCATCTTACACATTTCTAGAACATGGTATAAGAACAAAATAAATTTTTCGGGTAAAATAAGTATTTTTCAAAAAATGCAGTTTTACCGCCTTTTGATGGCGCACCCACTTTAAATATACTTTTTTACATGTTTATATGTTCAATTTGACAAAATAATATTCTTCTTTTGAATCAGGATATAAAAATTTACATTAGATAAAGTTTTGATATTTTTCCGATAACTTTCATATTTTAATGAATAGTAAAAACACACTATATTTTAATTAAAAACAACTTTTTTCATCATAATATCTTATGTGGTTAAATTATAATATTGAATGGTTTTAAAGTATAAACAGAATATATTTTTACCATTTAATATAATGTATGTCATTAGCATTGATTTTACCTTGAATTCGTAGGTTAAATCAATTCAATCTTTTGCAATGTTTTAAAGAAAAACCTGTTTTCTTTCGACAACGGGATTAATTTTAATTTAATTTCTGCATCTTTTGTGTATTGAATTTGGAAAAAAAGATTCCATATTTGGAATCAGTGGGTCCAAATTATGTTAATAAGCTAATTTTTATTTTTGGGAATTATGAATAGTAACTACGGTAAATTTTATTTACCATAGTTAAAGGTAAATTGGGTAATTAAGGGTAAATATAATATTTTAAAATTACCCTAAAAAATGTCAAAATCCTATTGTATGACTAAAAGTCGACCCATATCACCTAAGGGTCGGATTAGAATCATTTAATGGACATTTGTCCATGACAATAACTTAATTATTATTAAAACCAAAGAAAGTGACAACATGTCACTCTCTTAAATCTTATAAGTATATTAATTTTAATTTAGTTATAAACTTCATGAAACTTAGAACATGAATAGTCTCCAGAAAGCTAATGAAATTATCTAAATCATATAAATTTATTTATAATTTATAGGGATTAAATAATTATCATTAATTATGACACAATAGTGATGCAGAAATTGTTTATCTAGTGAAAAATCAAGAATATTGTTTTTATTAAACTAATAGTGACCATAAAATGCACAAATACCTAACCAAAAATTATTTTCCATGTAAATGTAAACCATAAGCATCCAATGGTCGAATATTTGACCATTTGGAGCCTTATAAAAGCGATTATGACACTTATATTATTTTATTTTAAATGATGCCAAAGTTGTCACCTTCATAATTTAATAAATATAACAATTTAAATATTGTGATTTTGAGATGATAAATTCGAGTAAAAGTATTATTGTGAAAGATAATAGATTTATTTTAATCATAGGATTTTATTTTTAATTTTTATGCAACAAATAAGTATATTAAATAATTATACAAAAATGTTGTAGTATTTATTTTATTAAGAGATAAACCAAATAAATGGTTTCAAAAATAATAAAATAAATATTATATGAACTATTTAATGTGCTCCAATAATTTTTAAAGATACATATGACATTTTATGAATCTATTAAAACTTTTAGTTTGAACATATCTTCTGTATTTATTTTATTTAAATTCAAATAAATGAATAGTGTCAAAATTGACACTATTGTTATTTTAAAAAAAACATATTATAAAATTGATTAAAAATCACAAAATATTTCAAAATTATAAATTTAAATTTATATGATCTAAAATGTTATTAATAATCCAATTATGGACAATTCACAACAAATAAGTAATTATTTGTTATAATTTAAAAATTAGAATGTTATTACCACAAATAAAATAAAATTGATTAAATAAGGATAAATCATGTTGATAATGTTTAAAATAAATTCCTAACATGTCTAAATTCTATTGGTTGATGATATTACAACCTTATATTATCTAATATTCGAATATGAGTCATTTTTGGAGGTTTTTATGTGGGGTTAGATTTATTATAAATTAATATTTTTAAGAATTCCAAAGGTGCCCCTCTCCTCCCTTATAAAAGGGCACCTCCTTTCCCTCCTCCTCTCACCAATTTGAGCACTCAAGCTCGGCCAACCCCCGCCAAAATCCCTTCTTCACTTCCCTAGTATCATCATAGAGGTCTTGGTATTCTTAAAATACCATCCTTAGTTCTTTAAGTGGAGGCTAAGAAAAGGCGCGTCAAAAAGAGGTAATATCCATTACCGATCTTTTTCAATTTCTTTCTTCTTCAACTTCTTCTTCTTTAGTTGTTTCATGATAAAGTAATAACATAAGTATTTCTTATATACTGATATGTTATTATAAATATGAAACCACTCTAATTAACCTTCTATCCATCCTACGGAAAAAGGAAATCACCGCGCGTGCGTACGTACGGAATACTGTCTCCACGCCGTGGTGTAATCTATTTTCTGCCACCACCTTAATTGGATGGGTATAAAGGTGTAATGAGTAACTATATATGATTATTATAAAGTGATATTGATACTGAAATAGTATACATACACTTCAACACAATTCCATGACCATGGGAACGATATCATCGCTCGTGCGTACGTACGGACTACCGTCTCCACGACGCGATAAGATTCATTCTCAATGATTAACCATTCATGAATGATTATAAAGAATATATAATAAGTACTGATGAAATATATTATCTGATAATGATACTGGAATTATTTATATTTATATGTATGTCATCTACTTAATTCCATTCAATTCAATAAGGAAACGAAAACAACGTTCATGCGTACGTACGGACTACCGTCTCCATGAACGGTGTATTTCTTTCCATTTATTGATTTATTATATATGTATATTCTGAATATATATATATATATATGTCATGTTTTATATTATGTAATTAAGTAATCATGATCTAAGTAATCATATGAATAATTACAAGTTAAAAACACGAACGAAAAATGAGACGATTTTACCCAAAACGCTACTTTAACATGAATTTACAAACGAACGGGTAATAAAAAGTCATAAGTGGACCATACATGATATAATAACAATGAATATGATTCTATAATAAGTCAATAACATGATTTAAATCATTATACAGGATGTTCGGACACTTACGAAGCAAATCGGACCTAAGGTAAGGGAAATATCACAATCTCATTTTTATCCGAGATTGTTTATTCGTAAGTATTTATTGGGGTGTATTTTATCATCCACATCCATGTTTAATCAATATGTAATATTATTTCCATCCACCTACAATTTTTTAAATCCATTTTTACCCTTCGGTGAGTTTTTAGTAATATGTATGAAAGGAATCTTTTGTCGTACGAGGCACTTTTTGACTTTTCCGACAAAAGTACGAAGAATGTTTTTTTAACTTATACGGCATGAATGGATTATTAAAAAATTATTTCCAAGAAGCTTCCTTTACAAGTTTTCAAGTTTATTTTTAATCAACTTCTTTTATTTTAAAGTCGTATGACATGTTATGAAAGGAAAAATGTTTTTGAAGTAGAAAGGATATTTTCCTCAAGAATGGAGTTCAAATGTTTTATCAAAATTATTTTCCATCTAAGATAATATAGGGTTCTGTTTTTATCCCTATTATTACATTGATTTGATTATGTTTTGAGGAAATTATTTTTATGAAGTCATTTACCTTATATGATTTGTTTTATGATGTCATGATGTTTCAAGAATCCCATTTTTATTACATGGGTTATGCAATGATGTATGTTTTAAGATTTTGTGGCACACATAAGAATGGTATCATTATGAGATGGGTGGGACCTATATCTCCCTCCAATGCATTGGGTAAAGATTTTATATCTCATGAGATACACATGGCTGGAATGGTAGGTTATACCGGTTCAGTGAAACAGGACTGAAACGAGGGTTACTCGATTCAGAAAGGGACTTTGTCCACTAAGATAGTCTTGGCAATGAGTCTTGACTAACAAGAAATGATTCTCTATGATTATGTGTGAATGCCACAAAGTTTCATTTTTTTAAGTCCTGATTATTGTGATTACATTTCACTGCCATGATTTATCCCATGTTATGAAATTATGATCTCTTTTGCAGGTTAAGATTTCCAAAAGTTATTTGCTTGTGTATACGATGAGATTTATATTTCTTTTGTTTAACCTTACTGAGCATTTGAGCTCACCCTTTTATGTTTTCTTTTCCCCAGGATATAAAGAAAGGTTTTAGGTAAAAAAAGGGAAGATCTTTATGGGAGATATTGGATATCTTTCACCACGATTAGAAGATTACGTTCCGAGTTTCCAAAGACACTAAACTATTACGATCCTTGTGTGTGTGTTTTTTTTATGTACTAAGTATTCCGCAAAAGTAATGTAATGTCTATGTATGTCAGGCTTCGGGTCTCTACAGTTGGTATCAGAGGAAAGGTTTAGTCAACCTTTGGAAACTAGGATGCGAGATCTTTAGTGAGATCCCTAGAGATATTTATAAGGTATGTCTAGGTATGTCCCTAAGGATAAGTATACATATAGGATACAGTCCTAGAACTACGGTAACGATCATAGAATTTAACCTAAGATGTTAGATATTGAGGATACTCCACCTTTATTATGTTGTTTTCCCTAGAATTATTTTTGCCTCTCACACTATTCTTTTTTGGGTTTTAGAAAATGGCTGGAAACAAGATGATTCACGATAATGGAGGATATGATGGACAGTGGAATGATATTCTTCCTAATGAAATGGGATTTGGAAGTCCAAACATCATTATTATTCCGAATCAGCAATCTCATAATATGATCAATAAAGTAAAATTTGGTAAGTTTCCTGACTCGGCTAATAAGAGAAAGATGGAGTTTCATGATGATCATAGAGGAACGAAAGTTCAATTTCCCCTATGTAAATCGTGTGGGAAGAGGCATCAAGGAGAATGTTTCAAAGGAACTGGAAGATGCTTTGGGTGTGGAAAAGATGGACACAAAGCAAGTAAGTGAAAAGGAAAAGGTTCAGTTAACACCATGGATGAGGATAATGGTATTGCTACGACATCAACAATGGTTAAATGTTTTAAATGTGGAATGTACGGGCATTATGCAAACCAATGCCCTAAGGGAAAGTCTCATGAAGATAATCAGTATGGTCGTATGGGAAGTATTTATGTTGATGATGATGAAGAGACTACAAATGATATGTGAGATAAAAGAATTGTTGAAGCTCGGTCAATGATTTAAGAATTTAGTGGAATGATTACATGTTTATCATGTGTAATGTTGTATAAGAAATCTCATGGTACTATGGAATAAAGAGACATCTAAGGATTGTTACACTGTTGTCTTTCCTTGAGTTATGAAAGTGTATGATTAATGGTACCACTATCAATGAAAGGTTATTCAGATATTTTTGGAATTTAGATGATATGCGCATAATTAAGGAATAATAAGATAATGAGGTGTTTGATTGTATTCATGAGATCATGACTGATATAAGGAGAAGGTTATATCATGGTTTGAGTATAGATAATTTTTGGATTGTGGTATGTGGAAAGAGTTAACTTTTAATTGCATTAATGTTTTCACTAAGGTTCAATGGGTATTCAAGAGAATACATGATTAAGGCCTTTGAATGTTTGGAATGTGACCAACAAGACATATCTTATGATATATGGGGATTAACGACAGTATTAAATCTCTGGTAATCGTTTTCACTATATTATGAGAGTGGACTGTAGTATTATGGATAAGCCTAAAGATTAGAATGTATTATGTTGGACATAAGTTAGTATTGTTTAAGGATAGAAGATTTTCGATATTATTGATGGGATGTTATAGTAATGTAGTTTTAGAAAAAGGACAACCTGCAGGACGGGCGACAGCCCATCGCTTCAGACAAGGCTGTGGGAATCGAACCCACAACCGAAGTGCGACTGGCCTTTATCGCCTACCACTGGCATACAGGAAGTCCCTGTTTAGTAGAAACTAGTTTTATTATATTGAACAGTATGATATATGAAGTATAAGTCCATTTTAGGAACCATATATGATTAATCTCACTATAGATCGACTTATGTATATAATTTTTGCTAACCTTTTGTTTGAGACAGATGGAATGACCCGTCATTCTATCACATGATCTGCTAACACTTCACGAATAACAAATTCAACTTCATTTATTTAAGAGATGAAGTGGAAATTGTTCAAGGCACGAACAATAGTGCGGCTGTACCAAAATAAAGTAAGTATTTATTCTAATTCAAATTCTTCAACTTTAGGGAAACGATCTTGAAAAACAAAAAAAAATGTTGTCATAGTGACCTTATATCTGATTAATCAGATGGTACCTTAGATCGTCACAAATTTATGGATTTTGATTGCTAGCTTTTCCATAGCCATGTTCTCTACCACTCTCCATCAGAACATGATGGTTAGATTTCTCTTCCATATCCATATTTTCACCTATGTAGAAACCTAGTGATTAGTTAATTTGGGTAACCGTTACGTTTCATACTTTTGTTTTTAAAGAATGGGTTTGGTATTCCTTTTTACGATGTGGGTTTCTATCAAAGAAACTTTCAAATAGTAAACCATTTATAACCCCGATGAATTTCGAGGGCGAAATTCATTTTAAGGGGGGTAGAATGTAACACCCCGAGATTTTATGAAACATATTATTTTAATTTCATTAATGTCTTATGTTGTATTCTACACCAAGATTACCTTGCGCTATACGCAACACCGTATTAGCTTGCAGTATACGCAACACTATTCTTGGACCGTGTTATACATAATTTTGATAATAGTTATTCTACGCAACATTGAGTATATATATATATATATATATTAAATGTATAAATGAAATATGGTTGGATTCCATTATACGAAACAACGAAGGATTCTTTCACAACACGCAACCCTGACTTGGCTTGCATTACACGCAATCGCGACCTTCCTCGATAGCGTGTGTTGTACGCAATACCGGGTTTTAATAAACAATGTTATATTATTATAATATTGTCATAAACTAGCCGTTATGAATAGTATTAACTAAATTTGAATTTTATAACATTATTATTCATCTTACACATTTCTAGAACATGGTATAAGAACAAAATAAATTTTTCGGGTAAAATAAGTATTTTTCAAAAAATGCAGTTTTACCGCCTTTTGATGGAGAACCCACTTTAAATATAGTTTTTGACATGTTTATATGTTCAATTTGACAAAATAATATTCTTCTTTTGAATCAGGATATAAAAATTTACATTAGATAAAGTTTTGATATTTTTCCGATAACTTTCATATTTTAATGAATAGTAAAAACACGCTATATTTTAATTAAAAACAACTTTTTTCATCGTAATATATTATGTGGTTAAATTATAATATTGAATGGTTTTAAAGTATATGAAGAATATATTTTTACCATTTAATATAATTTATGTCATTAGCATTGATTTTACCTTGAATTCGTAGGTTAAATCAATTCAATCTTTTGCAATGTTTTAAAGAAAAACCCATTTTCTTTCGACAACAAGATTAATTTTAATTTAATTTCTGCATATTTTGTGTATTGAATTTGGAAAAAAGGATTCCATATTTGGAATCAGTGGGTACAAATTATGTTAATAAGCTATTTTTTATTTTTGGGAATTATGAATAGTAACTACGGTAAATTTTATTTACCATAGTTAAAGGTAAATTGGGTAATTAAGGGTAAATATAATATTTTAAAATTACCCTAACAAATGGAAAAATCCTATTGGATGACTAAAAGTCGACCCATATCACCTAAGGGTCGGATTAGAATCATTTAATGGACATTTGTCCATGAAAATAACTTAATTATTATTAAAACCAAAGAAAGTGACAACATGTCACTCTCTTAAATCTTATAAGTATATTAATTTTAATTTAGTGATAAACTTCATGAAACTTCGAACATGAATATTCTACAGAAAGCTAATGAAATTATATACATCATATAAATTTATTTATAATTTTTAGGGATTAAATAATTATCATTAATTATGACACAATAGTGATGCAGAAATTGTTTATCTAGTGAAAAATCAAGAATATTGTTTTTATTAAACTAATAGTGACCCTAAAATGAACAAATACCTAACCAAAACTTATTTTCCATGTAAATGTAAACCCTAATCATCCAATGGTAGAATATTTGACCATTTGGAGCCTTATAAAAGCGATTATGACACTTATATTATTTTATTTTAAATGATGCCAAAGTTGTCACCTTCATAATTTAATAAATATAACAATTTAAATATTGTGATTTTAAGATTATAAATTCTAGTAAAAGTATTATTGTGAAATTTAATAGATTTATTTTCATCATAGGATTTTATTTTTAATTTTTATGCAACAAATAAGTATATTAAATAATTATACAAAAATGTTGTAGTATTTATTTTATTAAGAGATAAACCAAATAAATGGTTTCAAAAATAATAAAATAAATATTATATGAACTATTTAATGTGCTCCAATAATTTTTAAAGATACATATGACATTTTATGAATCTATTAAAACTTTTAGTTTGAACATATCTTCTGTATTTATTTTATTTAAATTCAAATAAATGAATAGTGTCAAAATTGATACTATTGTTATTTTAAAAAAAACATATTATAAAATTGATTAAAAATCACAAAATATTTCAAAATTATAAATTTAAATTTATATGATCTAAAATGTTATTAATAATCCAATTATGGACAATTCACAACAAATAAGTAATTATTTGTTATAATTTAAAAATTAGAATATTATTACCACAAATAAAATTAAATTGATTAAATAAGGATAAATCATGTTGATAATGTTTAAAATAAATTCCTAACATGTCTAAATTATATTGGTTGATGATATTACAACCTTATCTTATCTAATATTCGAATATGAGTCATTTTTGGAGGTTTTTATGTGGGTTTAGATTTATTATAAATTAATATTTTTAAGAATTCCAAAGGTGCCCCTCTCCTCCCTTATAAAAGGGCACCTCCTTTCCCTCATCCTCTCACCAATTTGAGCACTCAAGCTCGGCCAACCCCTGCAAAAATCCCTTCTTCACTTCCCTAGTATCATCCTAGAGGTCCTGGTCTTCTTAAAATACCATCCTTAGTTCTTTAAGTGGAGGCTAAGAAAAGGCGAGTCAAAAAGAGGTAATATCCATTACCGATCTTTTTCAATTTCTTTCTTCTTCAACTTCTTCTTCTTTAGTTGTTTCATGATAAAGTAATAACATCAGTATTTCTTATATACTGATATGTTATTATAAATAAGAAACAACTCTAATTAACCTTCTATCCATCCTACGGAAAAAGGAAATCACCGCGCGTGCGTACGTACGGAATACCGTCTCCACGCCGTGGTGTAATCTATTTTCTACCACCACCTTAATTGGATGGGTATAAAGGTGTAATGAGTAACTATATATGATTATTATAAAGTTATTTTGATACTGAAATAGTATACATACACTTCAACACAATTCCATGACCATGGGAACGATATCATCGCTCGTGCGTACATACGGACTACCGTCTCCACGAAGCGATAAGATTCATTCTCAATGATTAACCATTCATGAATGATTATAAAGAATATATAATTAGTACTGATAAAATATATTACCTGATAATGATACTGGAATTATTTATATTTATATGTATGTCATCTACTTAATTCCATTCAATTCAATAAGGAAACGAAAACAGCGTTCATGCGTACGTACGGACTACCATCTCCATGAATGGTGTATTTATTTCCATTTATTGATTTATTATATATGTATATTCTTAATATATATATATATATAAGTCATGTTTTATATTCTTTAATTAAGTAATCATGATCTAAGTAATCATATGAATAATTACAAGTTAAAAACACGAACGACAAATGAGATGATTTTACCCAAAACGCTACTTTAACATGAATTTACAAAAGAACAGGTAATATAAAGTCATAAGTGGACCATACATGATATAATAACAATGAATATGATTCTATAATAAGTCAATAACATTATTTAAATCATTATACAGGAGGTTCGGACACTTACGAAGCAAATCGGACCTAAGGTAAGGGAAATATCACAATCTCATTTTTATCCGAGATTGTTTATTCGTAAGTATTTACTAGGGTGTATTTTATCATCCACATCCATGTTTCATCAATATGTAATATTATTTCCATACACCTACAATTGTTTAAATCCATTTTTACCCTTCGGTGAGTTTTTAGTAATATGTATGAAAGGAATCTTTTGTCGTACGAGGCACTTTTTGACTTTTCCGACAAAAGTACGAAGAATGTTTTTTTAACTTATACGGCATGAATGGATTCTTAAAACATTATTTCCAAGAAGCTTCCTTTAAAAGTTTTCAAGTTTATTTTTAATCAACTTATTTTATTTTAAAGTCTTATGACATGTTATGAAAGGAAAAATGTTTTTGAAGTAGAAAGGATATTTTCCTCAAGAATGGAGTTCAAATGTTTTATCAAAATTATTTTCCATCTAAGATAATATAGGGTTCTGTTTTTATCCCTATTATTACATTGATTTGATTATGTTTTGAGTAAATTATTTTTATGAAGTCATTTACCTTATATGATTTGTTTTATGATGTCATGATGTTTCAAGAATCCCATTTTTATTACATGGGTTATGCAATGATGTATGTTTTAAGATTTTGTGGCACACATAAGAATGATATCATTATGAGATGGGTGGGACCTATATCTCCCTCCAATGCATTGGGTAAAGATTTTATATCTCATGAGATAGACATGGCTGGAATGGTAGGTTATACCGGTTCAGTGAAACAGGACTGAAACGAGGGTTACTTGATTCAGAAAGGGACTTTGTCCACTAAGATAGTCTTGGCAATGAGTCTTGACTAACAAGAAATGATTCTCTATGATTATGTGTGAATGCCACAATGTTTCATTTTTTTAAGTTATGATTATTGTGATTACATTTCACTGCCATGATTTATCCCATGTTATGAAATTATGATCTCTTTTGCAGGTTAAGATTTCCAAAAGTTATGTGCTTGTGTATACGATGAGATTTATATTTCTTTTGTTTACCCTTACTGAGCATTTGAGCTCACCCTTTTATGTTTTCTTTTCCCCAGGATATAAAGAAATGTTTTAGGTAAAAAAAAGGGAAGATCTTTATGGGAGATATTGGAGATCTTTCACCACGATTAGAAGATTACGTTCCGAGTTTCCAAAGACACTAAACTATTACGATCCTTGTGTGTGTGTTTTTTTTATGTACTAAGTATTCCACAAAAGTAATGTAATGTCTATGTATGTCAGGCTTCGGGTCTCTACATAGTTCCTTGAACTTAAGAAAATAGATGATGAATCCATTGGTACCTATGAAGAAAATTTTACAAGACTTGAGAGGTAAACTTATGGAATTATTATCCAACCTCAGAGTAAAATTGATCGATTGTTTAGTGGCTTAAAATCTAGTCTCCAAAGGGAATTATCCATAAGGGAATTAAATAGCTATGAGGGAATTTTTCAATGTTCTATCAAGTTTGATATGTATATTGGAGTAACCCATCAATCATATGGGTTTTATAAGAATATAAAAATGGAATTTAAAGTAAAATTGAAAGACCACACTTAAAAGAAGATGAGTTTTTCCTTATGCTCAAAGTGTGGAAAGAAACATGGAGGGAATTTTCTTAAAATGACTAGTAAATGTTTTAAGTGTGGAAAATAAGGTCATAGGGTAGTTTAATGACAATGTGATGGGAAAAATATGTTCAATGATACGAACAAAGAAAATGATACAAATAATGCACCTCCCACACTTTAATTATACAAGTGAAAGGAAATGGCACATTATGCCAATCAATTCCCGAAGCCAAGGTTTATTGATGATGATTGATGTCAACAAACTCTTAAGGCTAAAGGCCAAAGAAAGTCACATTCAATGACTATCCGCAATGTGGAGTGTGATAATGAAGTGGTGAAAGGTACACTTACCATCCAATCTAAAGTAGAAAATGTTTTATTTTATTCTGGATCCACCCACTCTTTTATTTCTGAAAACTTTTATAAGGGTATCACCATATTACCTCAATAATTAGATGTTGAGTTAGCTGTGAGAACTTTTAATGGCACCATAGTCACATCAAAATTTTATAATTCTTCTCTAGTAAAATTTTGTGGGAAAGTACTTCCTAGAAATCTTGAGATCCTCCCTACAGTGTAATTTTATGTAATTCTTGGCATGGATTGACTTTCTCTAAATAAATATCATATCAATTTCCATGGAAGGGAAGTCACATTTCATATTCCAGATCAATATATAATCATCTATCGATGTAAGGATGAATATAACCTTTCAGTAGAAATTTCATCCAGCTTAAGGGTTTTGATTCCTATAAATGAAGGTTATTTATCTATAATGGTTAGGGAGAAACTGATGGTTAAGAACACGACCATTTTAAGGGAGTTTGATGATGTCTTTACGAAGGAATTTCTAGGTATTCCACCAAATTGTGAAGTTTAGTTTTCAATAGAACCCATACTGGGTGCTATATCTATTTCAAAGAAACCTTATAGAATATCCCTAATTGAGTTTCAGGAATTAAAGAAGAAACTCCCAGAGAATCTGGATAAGGTATTCATATGCCCTAGTGCGTCACCTTGGGGAGAACCTATTCTCTTTGTTAAGAATAATGATGGATCAATGAAACTTTTCTTTGATTATCAAGAACATAAAAAGATCACTATCAAGAAAAATATCCTCTTCCCCACATTGATGACTTGTTCTACCAATTAAGCAGAGATCAATAATTTGACAAGATTGATCTTCATTCAGGATATCATTAGTTAAGGATAAAAAATAAGTTATACCAAAGATGACATTCCTTACAAGGTATGGACACTATGAATTTATATTGATAACTTTTGGTCTTACTAATTCCCATACTATATTCATGGATCTAATGAATAGAGTCTTTAGAGACTATCTTGATCAGTTTGTGGTAGTCTTTATAGATGATATTCTTTTCTATTCAAAGAGCAGGGAAGAACATGAAGATCATTTGAGAGTTATACTGATGACCCTGAGAAAGGAGAATCATTATGCCAAATTTTTCAAGTGTGAATTTTGGATTCAGAAAGTTTTATTTTTGTGTCACATAATCTCAAGAGAGGGGATATATGTGGATAAAAAAAATAGAGGTTATTGAAAGATGGTTGAGACCAACAACGATAGCTGAGATATGAAGTTTTATTGGTTTGGCTGGATATTATCGACGTTTTATGAAATATTGTTCATGATTATATAATCCACTGACCATAGTGACTTGAAAAAGAGTTAAGTTTATTTGGATGGAGGAATGTGAAGAGAATTTCAAAGAGCTAAAAAGAAGGTTAGTGAGTGAACCTATGCTCAAACTACCTTGTAGTGGAGAAAGGATTGTGATCTATAGTGATGCATCCAAGAAGGGGCTTGGATGTGTTCTCATGAAAAATGATATGGTGATAGATTATGCCTCACGACAGTTGAAAATTCATGAGAAAAATTACCCAACTCAATATTTGGAGTTATCTATGGTAATATTTTCATTAAAGATATGGAGGAATTATCTTTATGTTGAAAGGTTTGATACTTATATAGATCATAAAGTTTAAAGTATATTTTCACACAAAAGGAGAAGAATATGCGCTAAAGAAGATGGTTAGAGTTGATTATATATTATAACTCTTTAATACATTACCACACTGGGAAAGAGAGCAAGGTGGAAGATGCTTTGAGTTGACAACACCAACTTAGCCTATCCATGTTGAGGATCACAAAAGATCCAATATTTATGGATTTTCAATGGATAGATCTTGAAATTTTAAAGGAAGGGGAAAAATATTATCTTTATCAAATGAATGTTCAACCATCTATACGAATGATGATTAAAGGGACGTAGAATGAAGATGTAGAGTTACAAAAAAGGGTGATAAATGTTCCTGAATTCAACCTTGATTGTGATGAAATAATAAGGTTCAGGAACTGGGTTTGTATTCCTCCTATACAAGAATTAAATAAGGATATATTAGATGAGGCTCATAGTTATTCATTCTCTATTCACCTTGGAAGAAAAAATATGTAAAGACACTAGAAAGAGTACTTCTAGTGGAATGGAATGAAAAGAGATGTCACCAAATATGTCTCTCGATGCTTGGTCTGTTAGAAATTTAAGGCTAAGAGACAAAAGTATAAGGGGGTGTTACAACCATTACCCATACATGAATAGAAATAGGAAAAAATAACTATGGACTTTGTCATCGAGCTTCCCAAAACATCCAAAGGAAATAATGATATCTGGGTTATAGTTGATCGAATTACGATGTTGGCACACTTCATTTATATTAGAGAGGATTTTTCTCTTGATCATCTTGCTAGGATATATTTAAAGGAAGTGGTAATATTACATGGAGTACCACTTTATATTATATCCAATCAGGATCTGAGGTTTACCTTGAAGTTCTAGTAAATTATTCAGCATTATCTGGATAAAGAGTTAAGTTTCAGCGCTACTTATCATCCTCAGACAGATGGCCATTCTAAGGGGACAATTCAAACTCTAGAAGACATGTTGAGAGCTTGATCTATGGATTTCAAAGGTGGTTGGGATCAACAACTACCATTGGTGGAATTTTCATACAATAATAGATTTCACTTTGGTATTTAGATGACTCCTTATGAATCCATCTATAGAAAGAAGTTCATAACTCCAACTTGTTGGGATGAAGTTAGGGAAATAAAGCTATTAGGACCTAATCTTGTTGAGGAAATGGAAAAAAGGTCAGATCATTTCAACAACACATAATAACAGTTCAAAGTCAACAAAAAAGTTATACTGACAACCAAAGAAAATACCTAGAGTTTGAAGTGGGTGATAAGGTGTTTTTATAAAAATCTCTCTCGAAGAGAGTAATGAGATTTGGAAAGAAGGGAAAGTCGAGCCCTAAGTATATTGGTCTTTTTGAAATTATGGATCATGTTGGGAAGGTAGATTACCGATTGGTGCTTCCAGCGAATCTCTTTCAAGTTCATGATGTATTCCATGTATCTCTCCTGATAAAGTACATACTTGATCCTTCACATGTACTAATATCAAAAGTCATACCGCTGGAGTAAGATCTTTCTTATGAAGAACAATTGGTAAAGATTCTGGATCGTAGCAAAAAAGTTCTACGAAACAAGACCACTCTCTTGGTTAAAGTTTTATAGAGGAACCACAAATTTGAAGAAGCTAAATGGGAACTTGAGGATATGATGAGTGAGATGTATCCTCTTCTTTTTGTTTCCAAGTGACTAATTTTGAGGGTGAAATTCAATTTAAGGGGGGTAGAATGTGACACCTGAATGTTTTTATAAAAAATTTTCTTTAAATAATGTTTATTCTTTAGTAGCTTAAAATTCACCCAATAATGAGTTTAAACGAACTGTGAGATTACCTTAGTATAAAATTACCATTATAACCTAACCATTAGGTTAATGGGAATAATTATAATTAACTAATGAAAATGCATTGTGAATTCTTTAGCTATCAATTGTTTATGAAAAATATAAATTAGATATTTGTATTTTTGAGTGAATTACTATTGGTAATGAAATTAATGAGATACATATGTTTTATAATTAATAAAATATTTTTATTAATCCAATGGATATTTTAATCATAGGGTGTGAATAAAACCTATTTTTTGTATAAAACCTACTTTTTTAAAAAAGGGTAATCTTACACCTTTGAATAGTGAACCCCTTTTAAATTAAGATTTTGACACATTAATAACTTTTATATGAAAACATAAACATGTTATTTTAAATAGGGATATAAAAATTTACATTGGTTGAATTTATGATATTTTCTTATAGCATTCAAGTTTTGATGAATAGTATAAATACACTAAATTTTAAGTGAAAAAAACTTTTTTCATTGAGATAATTTATATGGTTAAATTATAATATTTAATGGTTTTAAAGTATAAATAGAATATATTTTTATCATTTAATATAATTTATGTCTTTATCATTAATTTTACATTGAATTCATATGTAAAAACATTTCAATCTTTTGTGATGTTTTAACTATTAAAAAACTCGTTCTCTCATTCCGACAACTGGATTGATTTTATATAAATTAATGAAACTTATTTTTTTTTTGAATTTTAAAAAATGGAATCTATATTTGGAATTAGTAGGTCCAAATTATATTAATAGTCTACTTTAATTTTGATCATTATGAATAGCAACATTGGTAATTATTTTTATTACCATGGTTAAAGGAAAATTGGGTAATTAAAGATAAAAATAATATTATAAAATTATCTTAACACCTATAAACATCCTATTGGATGAATAAATTAGACCCTTATAATATATTTTTTGAAATGGAATCCCTTAATGTCCACTTACCTATGAATATGACATGAATATAATAAATATTAATGAATGTGAAAAAACGTCACAATATCATTTAATATAAGTATATTAAATTTAATATACAGAAAAATATGAGATAATATCAACTATAGATAGTATATATAAATATAAAATAATTGCATATATCATAGAAATTTATTTATAATTTTCATATATTAAATAATTACCATTAAGGATGACACAATAGTGATGTTGAAATTATTTTTTAACATAAATATAAAATAAATAGTTTTAAAAACATTAAAAGAAATATCATATGAACTAATTAATGTTCAATAAAAATTATAAGGAGACTATGACATGTTATTAGTGTATTGAATATTTAATTTCTAATTTATCTTATGTGTGGATTTTTTTAAGTCAAATAAATTAATAGTGTCAAAATTGAAACTATTGATATTTTATAAAAATAAAATTTTATTAAATTATTTAAAAATCATAAAAATATTTAAAAATTACAAAGTGATAATTATAATATCTAAAATTTCATAAAATATCCATTTATGGTCAATTAAAACCATATAACTAAATATTTATAACTATTAAATATTTAGAATGTTATTACCACAATTAAAATTAAATAGAATAACTAATTTTCAATTAAAAAGATATGGTTTAAATTGACAAAATAACTTGTAAAAAATTTATTGGTTGATTATATTACAACCCTATAAAATCTAATATTATAAATTGAGACATTTTTGAGGTTTTTGGGTAGGGTTTTATTTTATTATAAATTATATATTTATGGAGTTTCCAAAAGTGCCCCTCACCACAATTATAAAAGGGAACCTCATACCTCATCTATTAACTTTATTTTAATCCTTAATGTTAGGAAATACCCTGTAATATTTTCTTTTCAACTTCCCTATTTTCATTATAGAGGTTTTTGTCATCTTCAAAGACCAAATCTAGTGATCTAAGAAGAGATTTAGTGGAAGCACGTCGAGGAAGAGGTAGTCTCTTCTACCAATTGTTTCAAACTTATTTCTTCTTATAATTCCTCTTAATTATTTTTTTCATTATAAATTAATAATATAAGTATAAATAATTTAATTATATGTTATTATAAATATTAAACAACCATATTTCAACTTCTATCCATCCTACAAAAATGAAATCACTGCGCCTGCGTACGTCTGGCTTACCCTCTCCATGTCGTGGTGTAATCTAGTTTTCACCACCACCTTACTTGGACGGTTATAATGATGTAAATAATAACTATATATGATTATTATAACATTATAATAATTTTGAAATATAATACAATATCCACTTCAATATCATTCAATAATTTTGTGAATGAGACCATAGCTCGTGCGTACGTACGACCTACCATCTCCATGATGCGGTGCGATTAATTATACATGATCCTTATTAAACCATGATTATATACATGAATTGAATGAATAAATATGATATATATTATAATAATATCATTCTATAAGTTATTTAACTATAAACTAAGAAGTGGGACATGAACTAATCTGAAAAATCTTGCATAAGAACATAAAGCAGTCAATATTCGAATAACGAGTGACAATGAAATGTTACTAAAAAAGGATGATAATATAATCATATTTAAAATCATAAAAATTATTATGATTATGGAATAATTAAATAAAATTATTTTAATCATTATACATAAGGTTTGGGTACATACGAAGGATATCATACCTAAGGTAATGGATAACTTTGAAAATCTCATTTTTATCCGAGATTATTTACTCGTAAGTATTTAGTTGAGTATATTTATCATCCACATCTATGTTTCATAAATATGTATTTATAAATATTATTTTTATCCTTATATAATATTTTAAATTCAATTTTACACATTGGTTAATTTTTACTGAATTGTATGAATGAAATCTTTTGTTGTTTTTGGTAGGAGGTACTTTTTGACTTTTCCAGTAAAAGTATGAGAAAAATATTTTTTAACTTGTACAACATGAATATATTTTTATGATATCATAATAACTTTTTTCCATGAATATTACCCTAAAATATTACAAGTATATTTTCTCATAAAATTATTTCTTCCAAAATTTTGGGCTATTTTGAGAAAGGAAAACATTTTTGAAGAAGAAAAGATATTTTCCTCAGGAATTAATCTCATGTGTTTTCTAAAAATTATTTTCCATATAAGATAACCCTATTTAAATAGGGTTATCTTTACAACCATTTTATTACTATGATTTTATTGTGTGTTATTTATGAAATCTATTCGTTTTATATCAATTATGAGGGAATGATGTTTAGGAGACCCATTTTATTTCATGAGTTATGCTATGATGAATGTTTTTATGTTTTTGTGGCACACGTAAAAATGGTTTCGTTATGAGATGGGTGAGACCTATATATACCTCCAATGAATTGGGTAAATATTTATATCTCTTGATATAAGTATTACTGGAATGAAAAGTAAATCTAGTTAAGTAATACAGGGTTGGAACGAGTAGTGAACTCGATTCAGTAATGGAATTTGTCCGCTATGATGGTCTTGACAATGAGCCTTGACTAATATGAAATGATTTTATATGCTTATGTGTGTATGCCAAAAAATTTCATGTCTTATGTTATTAATATTGGTATTTCATTTCACTTTTATGATTTATCTGGTGACATTATATTATGATATTTTATATACAGAATACGATTTTCAAATATTATGTTGTTTTGATTCCGATATAATTGATATTTCCCTTGTTTACCCTTACTGAGCATTTGAGCTCACCCATTCATATTTTTATTTTCCCCAGGATATGAAGAAGGGTATTAATTAATATATGTTAAAGAGGAGTCTAGTTATGAGGAAATAAGCGGAAGACAATATAGATGTTTTATGTACCCGTTGTTTATGTTTCCGAGTTTCTAAGGACAATAAACCTATATGGTACTGGAATGGTTTTTGTTATGTTATGTAATAAATATTCTTTAATTTTTAAGTAATATCTATATGTAAATTATGGGATATTATAACAGGAATTTATTATTAATTTCCTTTTAATTAATTACCATTTTAAATATATTTCTTCACACACAACACCAAACTAAAATGAAACCATAATACATTTTATTAAGAATAAATTATAATTATTAAAAAAGTGACCATTAGAATATATACATTGAACTAAAAGGTATAAAAAGAAGCAAACATGTTATAAAATTAATATATAAAAAATATAATTGATTAGTATAAGTATTCATTACAAGGATAATTTATCTGATCTTGGAAAGGAGTTAACTTCACTAGGGTTTTCCCTAAACCAAGACAAAGCTGAACTTCAACAAGAGTGTCTTGAGTAAAATTATTTTTGGGAGAAGTTAAAGCTCATGGAAATCTCTATGATATCCATTCTAACTAAAAAGCCACCTAAAACAACCACCACTTATTATATCATGTTTAGGTCTTACGTAGAAATTATGAAAAAAAAAATTAAGTAGAAGTTAGGATGATATAATATTGTAATTATTAATAAATATTTTATTATAATTATTATATATATTTTATACATATTTATTTTCATAAAATTTACTTTTAAAGAATAATAAATGTTCAATTTAGTATCAATTATTATTAAATAATAATAATTAAGAATAAAATCATTTAGTGATAAACTGCATTTTCCCAAAGAATTATACATTTTATATATACTATATTTTTTTAGTTTATCACTTATGAATAATGTAGAATATATTAATAACATATATATAAATAATATATATAAAAATATAAATATTTTTAATTGGAATATAATGTGAATAAACCCTTTTTATATTACAAAAACACATATTTCTAAAAAATATTTTTATGCGTTATACATTCTTATATAAAAAATATTTTTTTTATAAAATATAGACATAGATAAAATGGTTTTTTATTTTTAATAATTATATCTAAATTAGGTAATAATTTCATTTTCATTTCTAATATAAAAATAAGTTTCCAAATTAAATATTAGTTACCATGGTTAAAAAGTTATTTTTGAATCAAGTATTCTTATAAATACAATGAAATTTTTATCTAAATAAATTAAATTCAAAAATTATGGCACTAATATTATGTTTAAAAATATTAAAAAAATTTAAACGCTCATTTAATTAGTAATTTATAGGATATAATAATTAAAACACTTAATGCATAAAAATTCATTTTTATACAAAAATGGTTTATATAAATCTTATGTTTTAATTTAAAAGTTAATTTTCATATATTTGGATATTAAATTTGATTAAATGAATTTATAATTATGAATCATCATGTTCAAATTTTTTATAAGGTCCATCTTATATTTTTAGTAAAAAAAGAAATTACTATGGTTAATTTTAATCAAGGTTATTTAGGGTTAAAATTGGGAAACTTAAGTGTCACAAATTTTATTAAGTTTATATGGAACTTAGACCTTCTAGAATACTATTGCTAGGTCGAAAAGTTCTACCTAAATGTCTCACCAATATTTCCTCACCTAACTCACCTAAATCTCATGAAATTATATTCTTACACCTTACCTACCATGTAATTCCAAGGAAAAATCTCTCTTTTCACCTATAAATAGAGGCCACTTTCACCCACTTACATATACACTCACAGTTAGAAATTAAATTGAATCTATAAAAATTTTACCTATAATATAATACTTACCCACATTTGATATCCATTGGTTACATTAAATTTACCTTTATCATAAAATTCTAAAAAGTATTTGAAGAGAAGACTCAAATCCTCAACATGAGTATTATCCACACCTAGTTTTTTCTTAGTTATATTTCTCATCCATTTTCTTCAAAACCTATATTATCCATTATAATATAATGAAACTAGTATTTTTATTTACTAATTTTTTTATGGAAATGGAATAATCATTCTATAACCTTTCTTCTTCCTTATAAAAGAAGAAACTTTATCTATGTTTATATGTATACAACCACCTCCTTGAGAGATGTGTTCCATTTTTAAGAATTATCTATATAATAGACTTATTTTATAACCCCTATAAACATTTCACCGTAGTTGATCCACACTATATTCCATACTAAATTTTTTATACATTATACTCATCTTCATCACCTGAGGAAATTTGAACATAATAATGGTGTGAGATCAGATGTTCATAAAGGGAAAACATAAGAAATAATAATTGAATATCATAAATGAACATAAGATAAAAATGTGGGTATAATCAAGATACATTAGAAAATTCATACCCAACAAAGAATAGATAATAAACCATGGAATTTGACTTGGCATAACATAAGACATGAATAAAAAGAGTGTGGAAACATGAATCAACAAACATGATCCATGCGATCTTCAAATATACATGAGAATAATCATAAAACCATGAAATAACTTTCAAAATTTTCATAAACATTAATATGGGGAACATTACTTTCATGAGGTACACCATCAGTTCCCATGATTACAAGAAACTAAAATACACTTGAGAATACTTATATTATGCGATATAAACTTTAAAACATTGAATTGGAGGGTTAAAAAGGATCCCACCCATCATAATATATACTTATGAGTACTAGTTGAAATAAATCTCTTATCACAACATAAAGAACCCATTGAAATAATAGGGGTTTCATAAAAAATTTCAAATGATAGTCATTCGCTTTTATAGCATAAATAACCAATTGAAATGAAATGGGTTTAATTGAAAACTTTATAATTAATCCATGTAAATAAAATGGGTTTCATATGGATTCACAAAAGGAAATCATTAATAATTCCATTAACAATCATAACATGATAAACCCATGGAAAATAAATGGGTATCCAATGAAATCCAGTATACTTATTGGTAAATACCATTCAATTAAGATAATAAAGAATATGGTATTTACACCATATAGATAAATGGTATATGGTCAAGTCAATAATTTCCCAAAATAAATCAATGTATGTAATCTAGGTAAACAACCTTAAAAAAAATTAATAAAAAATAGGTTATCCATAAAGGAAATACATTGGGTGAAAAGTTAGGATAATAAAAAGTGGATTATTACGTAAGACAAAGGAAAAGATGGACCATTATTCCAAAATAGAAGGAAATTACATAGGCTATATAGAGAGAAATAATTTTTATGGTAACATTATAAGAATATCCCTAATCAAGATTAATTTATTTCAAAGGATGTGGATTTAGATGGAAACCATTTTTAGGAGATTTAGGAAAAATATCTTTAGAAATAAGAAACATCCCTCATATTTTTGCAAATATTTTATATAGAAATGTTTTGTAAATAAATATGAATAATATTTTCATTTATAAAATAATTAAATACTATAAATTAATTATCATAAAAAATGAAAATGATGGTGGAAAAATGTTTTCAAATGAAAAAAATTATAAAAATATTTCTATACTTTGATGAAAACTACATGGAAAATATTAAAAATTTCATTAATTTTTTTAGAATATAAATTATTAGAAAATAATATTAATCAATTATTGAGTTATATATTTGGATATTTTCAAAAACATAAAATTAATTAGGACATGGAAAAAAGGGGGGTTCTTGACTAAAAGGAAGATACAAGGATGATTTCACTTACAAGAAACACTTCAGGTAAAATATGAGTTAAGGGGAAATTAAATACCAAGGGAAAATATAAAACCAAATGAGTATAAAAAGGAAATTATGAGAGGTTTTATAAATATTTAAAATTCCCTAGATGTATCATCTTTTAGAAACAATCTTTATTTGAAAATAAGATTAGAAACGAAACCCTTACAATTTGAGTACTATTTTGATCAAAACCACATTCAAGTTGGGTATCTTTTGAATCAATGATAATTTAAATAAATCACATTATATGGATCTTAAAAAGACTTAAATATGGTAAATTAAATTCATTAGGTAGTAACTACACCACATTAAATATACCATGGTGCACATTAAGAAATATGACTTAAGAAATTAAATTTGAGACAAGAACACCTTACCTTGTTTCCCTGCTTAGTCGAATGCACTCTAAGATAATTTATAAGAAATATAAATATCTTAATCATCTATTAAAAAACAATTTTTATATACATAACTATTTATAAACTTAATTTATTGTTATTCTCTATATTTATAATATTTAGTTGTTACCTATTTTCGACGTCGGGTGTGGGTAATCTTGATCATTTTGAACTAATTTCATAATATCTGTGTTTTTTATTCATTATTCTTAAAAATTTCATAATTACATGTTAATTAAAGTTAATTTAATGGATTAATTATAAAAATTTATTATTTTTTAAATTTAATTTCATGTTTAGTTTATTCTTTTTCTTAGAAGTTAAAATTGACAACAAACATTTGTCGATGATTTTTAACATATGAAGGGTTTTTTCTTATTTAATAAGTTGAATATTATTGTATATTTTCTAGAACCCAAATACATTTATCTAAATATCATAATATTAATTATATTTTCATAATAATCCATGTTATAATTTTATAACGTTATTCAATTAGGTCGTCAAACCGATCCAAACATGAACATACCAAGCTTAATGAATGATTATGATGTGATTTAGTTGCAATATCATTTTAATAGTAGAATAATGATAACATTTAGTTATTATTAGTGTGAAATATTATAATTATAATTTAATTATAATAATAAGTACTGTATATTAAAATATTTCATCATTTGAATTAAAACGTTTCCTCTTAGCATGCTTGTTTCAAACAATTGAGTTAACGATAATTGTTTTTTGATCATATAATTAATAGGATCTCTAATTTTTTCATACCAAAAACCTAATAATATCATAAAAATAATATTTATCCATTAAAAAATTTTTAACGACCATCCATTTAACACAGTTATTAATAGAAAAATGGAAATCAATCATACTATGGGGTGGTAGACCACACATACGCATGGATAATGATTTCATCTTCCATTGAATGTGAGAAATAAAGAATATATTTTATCATTAAATAATATAAAATGTTTTATAAATGTTATAATTATTTATTATATTCAACATTATGACCATATGTTTAATGGGTTTAAGGAAAATGACACATGATGTTTTGTGGAGGTTATAGTCCGCACACAGACAAATATTGTTTTTACTTTTTGTAGGGAAGAAGGGAAGGGTTGATAAATATTATAACATCATTTTAATGAAATAAATTTATAGTAAGTATAATTATATTATAATTTTTATATGGTGAAAATAAATTTTAGAAAGAATAAATTCATATAAGTAAAAAGAAAAGAGGAATAAATAGTTAGAATTATATAACTCACTACTTGGGTTATACCATTTTTGAAGGGATTAAACCTTTGAGGGATGTTATATTGAGAAGATGAAATATCCTTAATGTTTATAGGAGTTTTTATGATATTTTTGGGAATATTTTAGGCCAAAATAAAAGGATTTTGGTGTGATGAAAAGTGATGATAGTAGAGACCCTTTTATAACTTAAAGGAGTGACAATTTTGTAAATACCCAAAAAATTTCAATAATTGATAGTCACACACAAGGTAAATGGAACCAAAATTAATAAATAATATAGAATAGAATATATAAAGTCTAGAAACATCACAATAACTCAATTAAAATATAATTTTAACATCATTTTCCCTTTACCTCTTAGGTTACTCATTTTTTCCATTTCATTTTTCGCCACGGTAACTAGTTTTACCCAAGTAATTTATACTTTATGACCAAAAATAAAATGGAACTTATTATATAATTTGGACCTAATGATTAAAAAAACTTTAAACCATTTTTATTCAATTTTTAAAATTGAAAAAACTTAATTTAAAACACTAAATGTATAATCTATTACATATAATTTTTTAAAAAATATAAATTAAATTATGAAATGTAAAATATGTGTTTATAAATTAAAACCAAAATTTTAATATTTATAAATTAAATTATAAAATAAAAATTTAGTCTTATAAAAGGGTTTCATTAATTTCCAATTCATACTTATATACTAATAAGGTCATAAAATTTATAGAATGAGTCTAATTTACTATTCACTTAAAACCATTTTTAGGAAAATAAAAAAAATCTAATTCTAAGATAATTTTGTAATTTTAATGAAAAAAATGAAGTTATATTTATCTAATTCAGATTATAAAATTTATAAATTTATCTTTTAAATGAAAGTACAAAATATTAAGAAAAAATGATTTTATTAAAAATTAATTATTTTAAACATTAAGTGTTCTTAATATTATTTCATATCAATTCCTAATAAAAAATATGTTGAAATGTTATTTCATGTATAATAATATTTTAATTTTTTTGAATTTAATATATTAGGATAAATAATGAAATACTTAACAAAATGGGTCTTTGAAACAAGAAATATTTCTTTTATACTAAATACTCTTAAACAAACACAATTAAAATTAATTATTTATATTTTCAAATTTAATTTGACTAATAAATTGATTTTAAAAACTTTATTTAAATTATATATATATATATTATCATAATTTAATAATAATAATAATAATAATAATATTTATATGCAATGCATATATATATAAAATATTTTATATCATATTTTTATTTTACTGTGATTTATATTATTTTAAATTTACTACTTAATAATAAACAACTTCAGTATACCTATTGTATATTTGAACAATGATAAAATTTTTAATGACCATATTTATAATGACTATATTTATAATTACTATATTTGTGATTACCATATTTATAATGGAATTATTTTATTCTTATATATAGAATTACTGAATCATTAATTCATTCCATTCTCATTTCACAAGGAACAATTTTTATTTCATATTATATATTTTTCATAATAATTTCTCCATACATGGTGTTATGCCTTATTACTGTTTTTTATTTTGGTGATCCTCAAGTTTGAAGATGATTCAAGATATTTCATAGTAGTGAAGATTTTATTATTTTATATGTATTTTCTCATTTTGATTTATGCACTTTTAATGGATTTAATTCATCTATTGTTAGTAATAATCAATGGTGTTTAGTAATTAGTTTTATGTAATTTTATATTAATTTCCAACTTATGAAGGAATATTGTGTCTTTAGTTTGTTTCATATGTTGTGGGAAACTTTTTCTAATCATATTTCATTCCTTTTTAAATAATTGTGAAACTTTATTTAAAATTATATACATAAATAATAATAATAATAATAATAGTAACAATAATAATAATAATGGGTCCTAAAACCCAAGGAATTATATGTATAAAATAAGTATTTAATGAATAAATATTATATTCATAACATTTTTAAGATTCAAAAAAGATAAACCATTCTTTCTTTCTTTTCATTCCATGGAAAACAAAAACGTTTTATATGCATATTTGAATACCAGTACCTCCATGTAACGATGTGTTACATTTTTCATCACCACCTTATATATATGGTTATAAAATATATTATATAAAAATTATGATATCAAGGAATAATATACTTCATTAATATGTTTCATAAAGGATTAACAATAATTAAGGATCATTATAAAGTAAACTATTAATATTAGTAAATTACTCGAAATAAGTTCATCATGTATTTCATTATCACGAACCAAGACCATAGTTTCTATCAAATGAACATGAGTATATATAAATTATTTAATAATACTTATTCAAATATCTTTCTAATATATTAATTATTAAATTGTTATCAAATAATGATGTTCTACATTTCTATTATGAAACACATGTGAAATAATTAAAATTACTAACATCCGATGATGGAAATAATCATTAACTAACAAATAAATGTGTAATGAATGATTATAATTAATGAATATAAAAGGAAATAGATATGTATAGGTTTATTAAATAAGTTTTTATAATATTTATGTTTATTATACCGGAGTTTAATGTGCTTTCAAGGAAGTCAAGAGTTATGGTAATGGGTTTTCTCTTCTCAATTTTTATTATTTGAGACTTATAACTTATCCAACACTTATTTTATTTTTTGTGGTGTATATACTACCTATATATTTATTTTTATCATACTATTAACTACTATAAAAGGTATTATATATCCATAAAAAGTAATATCTTCTAATTACTTTTAGTTTAGGGGTTACTAAAGCCATAAGTCATTATTTCCAATCTCATTTTCAAATCAAAATTGTTATCAATGAATTTATATACATGGAATGATTATGAGAACTTTATCTCTAAAAACCCAACCATTATCTTCTCTTATGGTCATTATTTAATTTTTACATCCCCTCTCTCAATTTAATTTCCCTTACTATATAATTTACATGATGTGATGCTTTTATGTAAAACTGACCCCACATATTCTTTCTAGTCAGAAATCTTCCCCCTCTTTGTCCATATTCATTGAATGGTTTTATATATTTACTTATCCAAGCTTAAATAAATGGTAAGGTATTTTTTAAACTATTTTAAAATTATTTTAAATTTTTTTGAAATAATATTTTAACATTTTACATACTTGTTGTTTTAATTTTTTTTTCATTTTTAATTCTTTACAAGTGAACAAATTCTTTCACCAGTATGAGTATTCTAATTTATTAAGATTTATTTATTTGTTTTTAATTTTTTTTCTAAATTATTTTTAAAGGTTATTTTTTTTGAAAATAAAATGAAATATTTTTTATATTTGTTAAATCAAAAGTTTTATTTTAAAAAATAATTCTTGATTATAAAATAGATTTTAAAGGCTTTTATTTTTAAGAAATAAGTCTTTAATTTTTTTATATATTCTTAAATAAATTTTTTAAATTTATATTTCTTTTATAAAATATGATTTTTAAAAACATTTTTTTGTTTTAAAAGGTAATTTTTGGAATTTTTTATCAATATAAAATCATTTTGTTTTAGAGAAAATATTTTTAAAGAATTTTCAAACATTTCAAAATTTGAATATTTCATCTCATTTTTCAAAGTGAATAATAAAATAATCTTATAAAGGTTATTTTAAATCTATTTCAAAATCATTTTAATTCTATTATATTACACTTGAGATATTTTCTTATAATAAAATATACCTTATTTTTATGGATTAATTATGAAATACTCCGTGAATGTCTTCATGAAACATATCTATTTCCATGGGTCAATTAAGTGATGTTTGAAATATTAATATTTTCATGTCATCTCAATGAACATATGTATGGATGGTTATTATGTGATATATAGGTTCCTACATTTCCCTATAACTCATTGGTTAACCTTTTATATCTCATGATCTCAAAAAGTGTACTTACATAGTAGCCTTAGTTAGAGAGGGTATAAAGTTTCTTTTTCCAAGACCAAGAGAGTATATGGGTTGTTACCCAAAGATGAATTTGGTATAAAGTTTATTATACTAATTCAAATATGGTATATGTGTTTTTATCCAAATCCTAAAAGGTTATACGGGTTGTTATCCCAATCCCAAGTGGGTATATATGTTGTTATCTATATCCCAAGAGGGTATAGGGTTGTTATCTCAAGCCTAAGATGGAATAAAGGTTATTATAATAAGACCAAGAGGGTATAGATTATGTTATAACATGAATAAGAGGGTTTATAAGTTTTTTTATTAACCCTAAAAGGGCACATGATTGTTTATCCCAATAATATTATTATGTGAATCATGTAGCAATGCCTCCTTCATTAGGTTATGATTTCAAATTCTTATATTTTTTCACATTTATATGCTATATTTCCATGTTATACTTCATGAATCATAATTACATGATATTATTACATGGTATATGTTTAATCATTTGAGATTACATGTTCTTCTATTTTTGATTATATACAACCATTATTATTCCATGTTGGTTTTTATAAGATATTTCTCCCATTCTCATTTTTATCACATGATTATGATATAACCCTTTATGACATGTTGATACACTTTTACCTTAATGGATGTTTTATTTTGACTCTTTATTATGTTTTCCATTCCACAGGTTATGAAGACGAGTATAACATTGGATATGTCTACACGAGGATTTAGTATTGTGCGATTATGGAGAAATATTCACAATAAGATTATTATATAACTAATAAGACACTAAGTATTTTATTCTCAGAGTTGTGAGATTATTTGTGGTATGTAATGTTTTAATTGTGAAAACAATGTGAAAAATATGCATGTTTAGCTTGGATCAACTCAGTTTGTATCAAATCATGTGATTACAAATTTTGTTTTCAACACTAGATTTGGGGGTGTGGGTTTGGGGTGATTCAGAAGTGTTATGATATAAATATGTTACAAGGAAAATGGATTATTTAGGCATATCACTAGAGATATATCACACTTAATTTTTTTAATAAATATTATTGATATATTATCACTTTTGGATACAATTCCAAAGGCAAGGTAAAAGGTGCGATTGGATTTTTTTTGAATCTACTATTATTAATAAAGTTATATATATTTTATATTTGAATCATAATGTTAATAAAATATCCCATTTATTTGATGATGGAATTTATTTTAAATTTCAAAAATTTAAGTGACTTTTTATTATGAATGATTTTGTTTTGTTTTTCTCTAACAACAAGGATAATTTGTATACCATTTTCCTTGAAGAGTAAAAAATGTAACATGTAAAGTGAGTCGATACTGTTTAGATATATAATATATTATGGAACATGAGGCTTAAAAATTTCACTTTCAAACTATAACACAAGTTGGATTAACATCAAATAGTACTGAAAATACCAAAACTTAAAGAGGATAAGAATTAGTTTTGTGATTTATATATGAAAGGAAAACAACACATGATGTTATTCAAGTTAATTGAGTAGGTGAGTACCAATAGATATCTTTACTTGGTTCACCTTGATTTGTTTGGACCAACTTATACTACTAGACTTAGAGTAAATAATTATATGTTTTCAATTATGGATGACTTTACCAGATTCACATGGTATTTTTTGGCTCCAAAGAGTGAAACTATTTTAAATGGTTCTACAAACTATAATATCATGTGGAATGGGAAATTATTATTGATTATTTATATTGGAATTTATCATGGATGTGAGTTTAAACACCTTTATTTTGAGAAATTATTTGAATTGATTGTATTTTTGAACAATTATTTAGCACCAGGGCCTCTATAGAAAATGGAATAGTGGAGAGAATGAATAAAAAAATTCAAGATAAGACCAGAACTATGTTGAATGAGTATAGTTTACAAAGGTATTATTGGGTTTCAATGAATATTTAATAAAAAAAATTTAATCAATAATAAGTGATTAAACCCATGTATGAGGATATCCTATGCAAGGGAAATGAAACATGTGACAAAAATGAAATGAACAACTGCTATAAAATACTAGCATACTATACACCAAAGAAAGAACAGATACACTCTTGATATTTGTATTCATACATGTTTGATAAATATTACTGAGGGGAAATCATAAGCATCCCAAATTTTTTGTGTACCCATGGGATATGCCTAAATCACCTGACATTTTAGTGGGGTTCACCAACATCCATGGTATGCTAGTACCTCTATTGCAAAGGAGGAAGATGAAAGAGAGATTTATGTGTTGAGTAGTTTGGATAAGCATGAAGAAATCACCCACTTACTACCATCACATGGATGTAATATATATAGCCTTTTTAAGACACTCCTTGACTGCTAGTGTATTTACTAATGTGTTTATAAAGAATGAGTAAATTCTAGGACCACTGAACTTATCTCATGAATGAAAAATCCACTCAAGAATTACATTTCATGAAACATATTGATAAATGATATATTTAAGTGAGTTGAACCATTTGAATATTAATATACTTAATATTTGGTCACTCATTTGTTTAAAGGAGGAATCATGATTGAAATATCATTTCATTCTTGCATCTCGATATATCATACACTCAATATATCCAAGTATCATATACATTATATAGCTTTAGGGAATATTTTCTTCAATCTCCCACTTGCACTAAAGCCTATCATACTTTGTTCCATTTCACCTTATATTTTATCATATACAATAACTTGTGAATCAATATCCAAAATTCTTTTTGGATATCTTCCAAAAAACTTTTGGAAAGGTATAAT
This sequence comes from Viscum album, assembly GCA_963277665.1. Lineage (NCBI taxonomy): Eukaryota > Viridiplantae > Streptophyta > Magnoliopsida > Santalales > Viscaceae > Viscum > Viscum album. Next base: position 213,177,460 of record OY728123.1, read on the forward strand.
AAACTTCACCTTATACCACACCATAAACAATACCTTGTGAATACCCATATAAAACAATTTTGGATTAAATCTTATTTTCTTAGAATATATCTCTATGTCAAACTCAATACCTTTTAGTCAAAAAAAATGTGTGATCCTATAGGACTTTGAAGTGATGATAAAAAATATGAATCTGTGGATCCATAAATGTAATCAAAGAGTAGCCTATAGCAACGAATCAATACTACAAAAGATATAAAGGGATATATTGTGATATCTATCAAACACATGTATCTATATACCTATTTCCACTAGCCTATATCATATGAAAAAATTAATTCTAATATTTTACCTTTTTACAAGATATAGAGTGACACAAGTCATGGAATATTTCAATCCCATATAGTCAACTCATTTGTCCTCGACTCTTAGAGTATTGGCTGAACTGATCAATGAATACATCACTTTTCATTCATACATTTATATAGAAAATCACATTTACCTTATTTGGATAGATATAATATATTGGCTTCACCAAAAACTCCCATATTCTACCTCAATCAACGGCCTAAATGTCATACTCATCATATGAGAGGAAAAATCCCATCTTGGTTAATTTAAAACTGACGATATGATTAGAAACATAAAAAACACTTCCTTATTAGCTAAGTCAATATATATAATTTAATAAGTAGGGTATATAAGTAAAAAGGTTATAATTATAGGTATCTCACCCTTCTTAGGTAGTGGTTACTCAAATATGATCCATGCATCCTTGTATACCAAATACATCTCTATGACACTGCATGTGGTATACTTTAGTGGGTTATCCAATGCACACAAATAATATCATATTTCATAATTTTTGCCTCATTATCATAGTTTGTATCTCTATATAATAATACTACTCATTAATAAATTAAAATTTTAACACAACCTATAACAATCCATGACTAAAATCTGTTAGGGATAAACTCAATGTTATACTTTGAGAAGTTAATTATCATTACACTTCATAAAGTGTACATATGTTTATACGTTTATATATCCAACATGAAAGAATAATCAAATGGATTTCACATTTAATAAGAAATTTTTTAATACTATTTAACTATTTAATAATATTTAACAAAGAGAATATAAGTACCAATTTATCATATCCTATATGATAAATTTTCAGATTAACATTATGTTTGTTACACTTCTAGGTTTTTTAACAATATTACATCATATTTATTTTTTTTACATCTCTATGTAGACATCTAATAAAACTCTCCCACTAAAATATTTAGTGAGAAAAATCTTTGAAGTAAGAAAGCTTGAATAATAGAGAGATTTAGGAATCATATTCTAAAATGTTTAACTTTTGAACATATTCAAAATTCTTAACTACACAACATTAATTATTACAATGTGAAATTCTATTATCTACTTAGAACTCTTCTTATGTTCATTATAATCATCCTTAGAACCCTATTACACTAAAGGCTTTACTTGAAATAATAAAACTACTTATATTATTGTTTACTAGTTCTCCTAAACACCTTTAGTATTTTAAGTGAATTTCACTTTAAACTTAGATGAATTATTTTTATTTTTTTAACTTATTTAAGTCTATATATACTCCAAATATCCTCTTATAAATTATATTCTCTTCATAATATCATGATTGTGTCAAGAAATAACATTTATTTCCTTTTATTATGAATATTTAACAAGTAAAATATCATTTTCATATCATATATGGTATTCTATGTGTTTTTAATATATTTAAAAAAGAATAATTTATTAAAATATATCATCTATGGTTGGTAGGAAAACATTCCCATATATTTTAACAAATACTTTTATAGGAATTTTTTCCTAGATAAAACAATTTTATCTATATCTTTTTCTCAAAACATGTTATAAAAAATGATGAATCATAAACCATGTGTATACAATTAATCATATCATACTAGTTCATAAAAACTCCTTATTATCAAAAATATTATCTTATCACATAATATAAATGTGATTAAGATACAAATATTTTAGTTAGATTTATTTGAGTATAATAAATTCCTTTTCATTTGAATCCTTGATGTAGTAACTATTTACTTTATCTCATGAATATTAACTAAAATATCAATAAATTATTAATTTGATTTTGAATTATTGTATATTTAAAACACTTTGTAAAACATACATTTGGTATCATATACCTTTCACAATAGAAGAATTAATTTTTATTAAAACCATACCTAACATGGACATTCCATAGAGTTTCAAAAACTTTTTAGGTATTTTGGATAATCCCATCATATGGAATTTTTATACATTTTTCCTGAAAGTATGACCTTGATTAGCATCTTGAAGAAACAATATTGAATTTTTCAACTAAATTTTATTCTTATGGTTTTGTTTTTTACCCACTTGTATAATCCATACAATACCATAATCCAGATATCAAATTCCCAATTCATCCATTCTTAAAACTTTAAGAATATAGGGTAAACTTTCTTTAAATTCAATCATTTTTAGAACATTTCAATAGATTAAAAAAAGATAATTTCCCTAACTAGAAAAATCCATTTTAGTATCCCCTTAAATAATGTCAAAGAATTAATCAAATCATAATCCATGTAGATTAAAAACACCCATATCATTTCATATAAACAACTATTTTTACATGCTCTCATCTAGAGATAAATGATATAAAATAAAAATCATATAATGAGTTTATCCAAGAAAAAGTATCCATGTGACCAATGAAGCAAATCCTTTACCCCATTATTTTAAAACAACTTTCAAGATCTAACGTTAAATTATATTATCTTTATGACCTTCATTATATTTACAACACCTATAAATCATATAGTTGATATCATATATATATATATATCAAAATAATAGAATTTATTTCTATAAAAATTAATGTTTTCAATAAACCTTTAGTCTCATTAAGTTATCAATATATCTAATCACATTGAACATTATTTTTTGCACCCATTCATTTTGTGCATATGAGACTAAAATTTACCTAAATCATTGATGTACACAATATTATTGAGTATATGAGATAAGACTAATATTTATTTTTACATTTTGAATAAAATACCTTAAAACCCATAAATGAATCACTCTATGCTTCCATAAGCATCTAGATTCAGTTTTTGGATAACCTCAAGACTTGGTTACTAAGGAAGGAACTATCCTGACACACAATATTTTTCATTAATAAATTTTCTTAAATTATAATTATTTACTAAGAATATTTATTAAGTTACTAGTCTTAGGTGTATCTTACATTAAGATTCTCATTTTAATGATTGATCATAAAGTTTAGCTTGATGATTATGATAATGATAATATCTAAAATATAAGATTTTATTAGATGAGAATCATATATTATTAACCATTTAATAAGGAATTTTTTTAAATGGGCTCCCACTAAAATGATTACCCATTTAGAAAATCCATCACATAAATTAGTGGTCAAAGATCCAAATCTCACTAGGAAATGTGTCTGATAAAGAGTTTCTCTCATCGATTAATTATTTAGGTAGGGAATCATCCCAATCATATCATTTATAACTATTGGATACTTGTGTGTAAAAATATTTATCTAATACATTATTTAGATAAACTCAACTTTATAGATAAGTTTAACATAAGTAAAATATTAAAAATAGATTAACAAAAGATAACCTAGGGCCATCCTACTAAAGAAAAACCTACCCAAGGATTATCTAGAATAACCCATTACTTCCTTACCTTAAACAAGATAATCCAAGGGCACCCTACTAAGTCAGAGCCTACATGGTTGGATGATCGAGGTCTTGGAAAGTGCTGATTTAGAAGGGATATCACTTAGTATTTAAAAGGGATATTAATGTCATTATATTATCTCATGTTATTCTATTTTATGTATGCACAATTCTAATAATTTAGTTTGTAATACTATTCCCTCCACCAAAACAATATATTAAAACTATATTGATGTCAAACCCTTTATATAACCCACAAGTATGTGTTAATCTAATTAGAATTCAAGTATATTCACACATATTTGAATGCATCGCATGAAAAAGTTACATAAACACTTCTTGTAAAGGGAAAAAATTATATGAAATTGACAATCTTTACACGAGTAAGACCAGAGTGGCAGATAGATAACCCATTCACTTTCCTAGACAAGTTATAAGCCCCCAGGTAAGTACGCAGTCTAACCCCAAGTCACTCTTCTTGGGGATACTTTACTCAACTGAGAATCCAATTTATCATAAATCTAACACCAAATATGAAAAACATATTCAATAACTAAATTAAAGTTCATAACATGAATTTCAAACTGAGTTCATGGTAGATGAAAAAATAAATTCATTATAGAGTCAATATTAGCATGTAATGAAAGTTTCTATCCTAGAAGTAGTCTAAAATCTTAAACTAAAGCATACACAATATTCAAATTTCTTAAATAATTTATTAAGCACGAATATATAAGGGGATAAACTTTTAAATAAATGAATAATTCAAAAATTTAAACATGAGATAAACATTTATGAATTATTAATAAATATATGTTAACCATAAATACTTTTATAATTTCATCTTTTACATTATGGAAATTCCATAATTATGAATATAGACATTTTATATTCATTAAAATATTAACTCTTTCATATTTATTTAATTTTTTTGATTATAAACACTTTATATTCATGAAAATATGAAAATTTTAATATTTATCATTATATGTAACTTTAATTTTAAATATATGATATTTTATGAGTTTTAAACTATTTAAAATCAAATTTCTTTTATATAAAAATTTAAAACACTCTAAATATCGTATCCTTATTTATTGTTTAGACCTTGATCATATAAATCACCAAAACACTTTTTATGTGGCTTCAATAATATCCAAATAATCCCCCCTTTTGTTTTGATCAATTAAAAATAATTTATTATAAATAGTTCATAATTTAAATATAAAAAATTTATGTTTTGAACATATTTCATAATATATAACCCTTTATGAATTATTTATTATGGTTTTTAAATAAACACATTTTTTTCTATATCATAAGAATTTCAATATAATTTGTTAAAAGTTATTTCAAATATTAATATTTAATATTTGGGAAGAAAATTTTTCATAAAAATTTATTTAATTAATTATAAAATTTTTATAATAAATAGATTTATCAACCTTTTATAATGATTTATAAACATTTTATAAACCATTAATATCATTTTATAATTTAAAAACATTTTTTAAAACTATTATGTTTACCCTTATGTAGGTACCCACTCCTAAATAAGAGTAAATTATTTCTACCCTTACATAGACACACTATGTAAGGGTAATATGGTTCTGGAACCCTTGAATAAGGGTATATACCATCCACTCTCATGTAACCAATTAAATCCTTTACTGTGTGAAGTTATCTCATAATAACCTTTACAAAGGCTATATAATTACTTTTTTGTAGCGTTTTGAAAACTATGTTTACCCTTAAATGAAACCATTCACATAAAGGTAAGTCACCTTGGTAACCCTTACACAACTAATATATGTAAAGGTGATTTCTTAGTTACCTTTATGTAGCTGGATCACATACTGTTATAACCTTTACATATCCCTATATGATTATGGGTAAATTCAACTGACCCATACGTAGACTGATCTACATAAGGGTACGACATGATGACCTTTAGAAAAAACAATCTATATAAGGTTAAAACATTGGTTAGACTTACACATCCCATATTCTTAAGGGTAAGGTCTTCAATACCTTTACCTATCCCCACTACATAAGGGTAAACCCTTTTATGAAATTAAATTTACAAAAACTGAAAACATTTCTTTGTTTTCAATTTATTATTTAGTTCATTATATGTTATTTAAAACTTAAACATGGATCACTCTGATACCACTAATTTTTTTGATAGATATTAATCAACTTTTTTAATCAAGTGGAATCAATTAAACCTAAGTCCGAGGATACCCCATGTAATAAAAATGAAACATGTGATAAAACTAAAATGAAGAAACACTGTAAAATAATGGCATACTATACACTATAGAAGAAAATGATACAACTTTTATCTTTATATTCATATGTATTTGGTGAATATTATTGAGCAGAAAACATAAGGATCCCACCTCTTTAGTGCATCCACAGGCTGCACCTGAATCACTTGATGTTCAAGCGGGATCCACAAACCTCCATGGTATTCTAGTACCTTTGATGTAAAAGAGGAAGATAAAATAGAACCTTAGGTGCTAAGGATTTTATACAAGCATTAAGTAATTATATTTTTACTTATATAACATGGTAGTAATATATATACCCTTACAAAAAAACTCTTCAATTACGACAAAATTTTCTAATGTGATTATAATGTATGAGTAAATTCTACATCCATTGAATTCATCTTATTAATGAATAGTCCACTCCAGCATTACATTTCAAGTAACATATTAATAAATGATATATTTAATTTAGTTCAATGAATTAATATTAATATACTTAATATTTGGTTACTCATTCAATTAAAGGAAGTATCAAGCATGAAATATCATTTTATACATTCATCTCGATATAACATACTCTCAATATATCCATGTATCATATACATTCTATATCTTTAGGGAATATCTCCTTCTGGTATTTTTGTGAGGAATTTTTTCATAAAACTTGTTATGTTTCATATAGGATTATAAAATAAACAATTTTTATGAAGACACCTTACGATCTTTGGAATGGAAATAAGATGCTGGTATAATGTTTTAGAGTGTTTATGTGAAAAGTGTTCATACTCAACACCAATGATAATTTGGATAAGTTGGATTCCAATTATAATTAAGGTATATTTTTAGTTATTCAAACCAAATTATAGATTTTATAAGTTACAATAATATAACCATGGAAGCGGAAGAACATGTTCTTGTCATTTTAAATGAGAAAAATCCCTTTTAGAAATCAATAATAATGGATCAAATTAATAAAGTATTTGAATATCTTAATTTTTGGATATTTTAAGCCAATTAAATCAAACATAAATAGAGACAACACATATTGAGGGAGATCATGAGTATTTTAAACTGATTATATGGAAGACATATCGATATCACTTGATTGATATAGTGATTATAGATATTGATTCAAGAGTGAAAAAGAGAATTGTAGTAATAAATATTTGTGAATATTTTTTATTTTATTTACTATTTTATTCCAAATCAAGTTTTAGATGTATTTAAAGATCCAAATTGGGTATTGTCAATAAAAATTGAGATTAACCATTTTTTAAGGAATAAGGTATGGGAATTAGTTAATCCACCATAAGATCAATAAGTGATTTAAATTAAGTGTATATTCAAGTATAAGCTTGATGATTTTGGATAGATTTTTAATTATAAAGTAATATTGGTTTCTCAAGGTTATAGTTAGGAAGAATTATAGATCATGTTTATACTTTTAAATACTATAAATATTAAAATTTATTTATATTATCTTAGATTATGTTGCTCATTATGGTTTTAAATTAGACCAGATGCATATTATTTGTGATTTTTTAATGGTTCAATTTCAAATAATTTATATATAAGATAAACACCTGGTTTTTATCATGAAAAATACTGAGTCATATATTTAAGCTTACTAATCCATTACTTGGATTGAAACTTGAAACTTTTGCATGGAATGAGAGGTTATCATGAATTATTTTGAAGAATGAATTTGAAAAAGGAAAGGTTAATCCTGAATAATTTATTAAAATATATTCCAAACATATTCTGGCTATTCAGATTTATATAAACAAAATTATCTTTGGATCATAAAGCGAGTCTCATCATAAGGAGTTCTCAAATTAGATTCCTAATGAATTTTAGATGACTCTCCTTGGAGTGCGTATGTTCCTTATAGGATTTCAAATTTATCAAATAAATGATGGAGGTTTTCTATGTTAGATTAAGTATTCTAGATAATCAGTGATTAGGTTTGGTTTTGATTCAAACAAGAGCATGGGTACACTAATGAGCACATCATGTGATGGTTCCTGGCATAGAGGAAGCACCTTCAATGGACATTAAATTCAAATTTCTATTAATTTATAGTTTTCATAAACCCTAATATATGATCTTTCACTTTAAATTTATAATTAATTTATTTATACTGGGAATAAATTATTACCTCATCTTAAGATCCTTTATTCAATGAAATTATTGATCTTAGAAAAAACCCTTTCAAATCACGTTCGTTGAACTATAAGAATTCAAGTGTTGAATCCATCTTGCGGTGATCCACAAGTGCTCCTTTGATCTCTGAGAAACACCAATTGATTTTTAGATTATAGAACATTTAATCAAATGTATTACACTATCTATATTTATTTATCCAAGTTCCTTTGGTCTTGAAGGAGTTTTTCTCATTCTTGAGAGTAGAGGAGGAATTCAAGAGAGAGAGAGAGAGAGAATTATGTTGTGTGTAATTATTTTCTATCCTTAATTTTCAATCAACCCTATACAATAGACATAAACATATATTTATTTTTCTAAGGTTTAGCTTAAAATATTATTTAATTTCTTACCTTCCCTTAAGTAATATTATAATATTTAATAAACCCCATGCCATATAATAATAATAATATTATTATTTTATGTCATGTGATAACTCACACAATGATAAATACTATTCTACCAGCTTTTAAATTAATATTTATCATCATACATGATCTTGGTCGGTTCAAACTCATTAGTATTTACTGAATATCGAAATAAATATTTTATTTATTCAAACAAATATTTTATTCAAAAACTGGTGAATATATACTTATTAAATATTGAATAAATAATATATATATTTTTTCCACAATCCAGTGAATAAATATTTATTAAATACTCACATAATTAAAAAAATTACTTATTTAATTAATAAATAATTATTTATTACCTTATGAATATTAGCAATCAATGAAACTTGAATAAAATTATTCCTCAATCATGAGAATTATATTTATTCCAATAATTAAATAAAAATACAATTTAATTGACATCAATAAAAACACATAGTGTCTAAAATAATAGGATTATGTTTCATTGTCATTAGGAAAGTGAACGTAAAGTCTGTGATTATTATCTAAAAATGGGTCAAGACACCAAAGAGAATGAATTTAATTTCACAATGTGAACAACAAGATATTAATTCTCACTGTTTAATATAATCCATTTGTATAAATATCTCATAAATTAGGTTTCAAATCCATGTCATCAACCTATATTCTTGATACATATTTCTTTGAATATTTGAAATAAACGTCATTGCACCATGACTATAGAATTTATGTGACAATTATATTTCAATAAAAGGGATGATATATCAAGTACTATAAATATTAAAGAGACAGATCCTTGCTCGAATTATCTATTAGTAACATGTAATTATTAATTCACCCAACAGATCCTACTACACTCCAAAATATGAAAGGATATTTTTTTCACTAAATCTAAGTGCGCGAGTCATGACAAGCATTAACAATAATATTAAAGTCTATGTACTTTTATACACACTCGTAGATAGGAATATCTGATGTGACTAAAACATGAAAATTTCCTATTGGTGGCTCTATTCTCATAATATCCCTTCTTGGAGATTACTAAGTACAAAATTCAGGATAATAAGCCTCATCCTATTACAAGTACACGCACTGAAAGTATTTGTACTATATGACCTTACATAGTACGTTATATAACCTAATAACTAGTTTGAAGAATACCTTCATATAATTTCAAGGTTCTCACCATATTGGGGAACTACTATGACCTTTTCAATGCGATATATAATCTAGGAAATTATCACATAATGGTTATACAAAATAACAATCAATATGTGGCAATATAGTTAAATTAATATTCACATATTTGAATATATATGAAATTTAAAGTACAAAATTATTTAGTTCTACGGAACCAACTCCAAAAAACTCCCACTTTCACTAGATCCAACTGCTAACAACTGGTTATTTCTCACATATAGAAACATTCTTCCAGTAAGTATGGATAAAAATACTAGTCCTATTACATTTATATGGATTGGGTAATAAAAATACACTTTTCTTTGTGGAAAATCTATTTATTGCAACATTAATATATAGAGAAAATCCATTAAGTGGTGATATAACCAAGTATCCACCTATTGTTCCCTTTTACATTTTTTGACATAATGACTAAATACATAGTAAAATATTATCATCATAATGATCAAAATATTTATTTTGGTATATTCCAAAATTAGAACAATACATTTCTAAACCACACCTTAAGCTGCATCAGAAGTCCCAAACTAATCTGATATTGTATATATAGCTACCAAAGGTTGTAGTAAGTTTTTATTGTATATTAAATTATCCTTTTTTATGATTCTAGATTGAATTGAACTAAATTAATACAAGTGTTAAATTAATTTGATCACTAGTGTTACCACTTCTCCAAACACCAAGAACTCATCCAATTATACTTTTCAAAGTACTATAAGATAGTTCTAACTACAAATTGATGTATTTAGGTTTGATATTTTTGATATTTTCATAATATACATCATGCATTAGTAATATCAAATGTTAGTACATATCAAAGAACATGAGATAAATTCCTATCACATAATCTTGTGAAATTATATTAATCTCAATAATTTATTCCTTTTCCTATGCATGTTCTACATGAAGGATTATATGCCAACAATAATTCATCCTTGAATTGTTATACCTTGTTTTTTTCAATAATTATTTAATATATATATATAATTTTACTAAATTGAGTAAACTCGTGGATCTATCTTATAGATCTTGTTCCCTAGAACATGGTTTCTTCTTTAAATTATACATGGAGATAATTCATTCCTTAGTCTTAACAAACTGGTAAGACACAACATTTTTCTCTCTATGTTATCAACATGTCTATCCTAAAAACGTATAGTGATCCCACTGACCATATAAATACACATGTTACTCATTTGTTTCTAAATGAATAATTTATTATCACTATTCATGATTTATTCATAAATTAATTTATGAAATCTTCATATATTACTAGAATTTATTGATGTCACTGACCATTTTAAGTTATGCCTTGTAGATATATACCATAATCTCTCCTTTTGGTTTTTTCATATATACATATACCATAATGTTTCCTTTAAGTGAGGTGGCATTGAAAATTAATATCCCAATACGATGATCATATAAACATGATTTGACAAATTATAATTCAAGAAGGATTTAATTCATGATGATTGGTGTATAGGGTTTTTCATAGACTAGACCTTTCAAAAATAAATCATTCTTTATTGGTACCATCTTATAAAATCCCTGTCTAGTTTCTCTTGAATACTGACCAATAGTATCAATTATTAGAAACATTCAAAATTAGGAGTCCCGGAATCTTGATACATGGAGTTCATTAATTGAATTTATACGTACTTTTTAACCTAATATTACCATTTACTAATAAATTGTATAAAAATTTATTCTAAAATAATAATAAATTTGTCACCAACCATGGTGATCATAAATAAACTCTTTAGTTATAAATTCCTAAACAATATATGTCTCTAGAACTTTTCAACCCAATAAGCCATGTTGAGTCTAGTAAACCTATGATAAATCATGTGTATCTAGATCCTTAACTCATATAAGTTAAGTCTTCTTATAACAAACTAATATTTTCATACATACATATTACAACTTTTTAGATAATAATTTATTACATAATACAAACACACACCTAAGGATCATAAAGGTATATCACCTTTGGAAACATGGGAATATAAACTACTGGTTCATATGGGAACTACATCATCTCCCACTATGTTCTTTTTAACTAGCACCCTTAGAAATATCATACACAATACATTTATTCATCACCTGGGTAAAGGAAACATAAGAAAGGGTGATCTCAAATACTCAGTAAGGGTAAACAAGAAAGATATGTAAGCATAAAAAGAACATAAGGGTATGAGAACATGATAGTAACATTTGAAAACCATACCCTACATATAAAATATCATAATCTTGAATCATGGAATACATATTTGACTATTCATAAGACATGTAATATAATAAAATCAAATAACATGGACTATGAGAGAATAAAATTGGAATAAGAAAAGGAATTTTGACATACACTTAAGAATATTAAACCATTTCCATAGTAGTCAAGGCTCACTTCCAAGTATATCATAGTGTAATTATTTCACTTCCCAAACCATAACAGTAGTCAAAGTTGTAATGAACCAAAATTTTATTAATGAAAATTCCTCTTGATCTAATTAAATCTATTATTATGTAAAATGGTTATATAAAACATATTCACTTCCTTGGTTTTTTTTATAGATTTTAAAATAACATTAATAATTATTACCATTGCTAATATAGCTGTTGAACAGTGATCACATGATTAGTATAAATATTGGGCTTTAACAAATCCAATTTACTCAGAGAAAGGAAGCGATTGACTCATCCAGTAGAATTGTTCCATACGAATCCCATTTTTCAGATCTCAGAAAGGAGGTAGCATCACTGTTCTTCACTCTTGACCAATCCCAAGTCTAGATTCAACACGTTAAGATTGAATAGAACCTCCTACGGGAGAAGTGGAAGTTAATAGAGATTACCAGTCAAGCAATGTTATCCAAGACACCCCAAGAGTCTGTCACTATCACACACCTTACCCTTAGGTCTTATACAGGTGTTATAAGGGGTTATGTAATAATACCATAACACAATTATTATGTGAATTATTTTTGTATAAATAATATACTTTCATTTTATTGTTGTTACATTGTAAATGGGTTTTAAAGCAAAAATATCATTTTTAGTTAATATTTAAATTCAATTAAGAAATCTATTTTGATGAATTCATGGATTTTTCAATTAAATAATATATTAAAAAGATATTATTACTAAATTAATTTTTATTAAATATAAATGATCGTATAATTTTTATGAATACAATTGTAATTTTTATTAAGGTTTGAAAGCTGTTTTTGTAAAAACCCATGAATTTTCGATAAATGTCTATTTTTATTTTAAAAGTTAAAATTCACATATTTATAAAATTAATTAGATAAAATGAATATTATTTTTTGATTCATTACTTCAAAATTATCTAACGATAAATATTTCATAATTTTCTGAGACAATCAAATTTTTGGGTAAAAATTAAATACCGTTTAAATATACAATGTATGTTATGAAATCATAAAGACCCAATAGTGATGTAATAAAATACTATAGAAGTAATATTATTCCAATATATGTTTTACCTTTAAAATAATGTGATTTTATAATTGATTGATTAATTTTATGGTGCCTTAGTGGACCCTCCAAGACTTATAAAATATTTTAAATTTTTTAAATGATTTCCTTGAGAGTGTGACTGACCTCCACATAAGAAAGCCTATTATTTTAATAAGTTAGGAAATTTTCCTTATAAAATAATTTTTTAACTACCCTTTTGAAAAAACCATTGGAAAAAACCATGGGAGGGTTTGTGGTTTTTAATATTTAATTATATAGATTCAAAAACCTATGTTTGTGAAATATTAAAGAATTACCCTATCATTTCCTATATAAACCTACCCAAGATCGCACTTATCTTTACTAAAAATCCTTGTCTCACATCCCTACTCAGACCTAATCTCTCTATAATCCTCTCAAGGCACCCCAATCTCTCAATAATCCCCTCCTCAAGCTCATCAAGTCAGACACTCAAGTAAGGGATTTCTTACTTTCGTATTTTTTCCCATGTTTCTTTATGTTGTTATACCCTTTTATTTTCAATTAAAAATATTTGGGTGTGATTTCTAATATAACATCCCTCATTTTATAACATGAACTTTCAATACATTACACAAAACTGAGGATCTTTAAGGTTTATTGTCTTGGAAACCAGGAACATAATACATGAAAACAACATAAAACATTATTCTTAAACACTTGAAAGTCTTATCCTTAAGTTCATCCTAGGTTCATTACTGCATCTCATAACCTGGGGACATACATCAAAAGAAAGGGTGAGCAGAAGGCCCAATAAGGGAAACAAGAGAAACATTTTACATGTGAACTTGAGATACTTCAATAAGGTCATGAAAAGAACTTTAAGGCATGAAAAAGAAATCATGAGGCATATCAAAATAAAATAACGTTTTTCATAACTTGAAGATTTGGATACAACATTTAACAAAGACAATAAATTCCGTTTCACCAAGTTCCATCCCCAAGGTGTCAATAAAAATTACCAAGGTTATTCACCAAGGTATCAGTCAAAATGATCATCTCTAGAGATTAAGTCTTTACCCAATCCATTGGAGCACTATCAGGGCGCACCCTTAAATTAGCCTTTATTATCATGTGATCCACATATATAATCATCAATAATTTCATAAACAACCCATATAGCATAAAATAAATGGGTTTCATTTCATAATCATAACGTTTTAAAAACTTCTTTAAAGACATGATCTTTGTGTCACTTTAATACCCACAGAAAAGGAAGGTGGGTCTCATGTATGTAAATCCCAGAATTTAAAATAGAAAATTTTGGTATATATTTGAATACCAATATAGAAGAGATAGGTTTGAGTATTCACTTAATAAAATAAAATAACTTTAGAAAAAGAGAGATACATTTTGAGACGGAAATTCTGCAGCATAACGACTATGTTTCAGGGTTTTAGAAAACATTGAAAAGAGAGGGGACATGGGTCAAACATTCATAAATTACCCATAAAATAGTAGAGGGACAGAATATGAAGGATATATGAAAATGGTAATTAAACTTTAAGGACATACCATTTGAAATAAAAAACATGGAAGGAATACAAAAATTAGATTTCTCTTATGAAAATTCGGCAGCCTAACGACGTCACTTAAACTTCAAAAAAAAATGAATTGACGAGATCAAATAGGTTCTCTCATAATATGAACATAAAAGTTCAGTATGATTGATATATAGATCATACCCCAACATAATAAAAAGGAACTTGAAAGACTTTAAATGATAGTAGGACTTTGAAAACTGAGAAAGGTGAAAGAATCCCTTAAAAATTCGGCAGCCTAACGACGCCACTTAAACATTCTTAAAACGAATTGATGAGAGAAAGAGTGGGTATCTCATCATATGAATATGAAAAGGTCAGTAAGAGGAATATAAAAGAACATCCTCAAACATAAGATCATGGATCATAAAATAAATGACATAAAAGAGATTACTTGAAAAGAAAGATAGAGGTAGGATCCCTTACCTTAAAACGTAACTCTTGAAACTCAAAGGTTTGGACCTTGAGGGCTTGGGGGAACCTCGGGAGGACTCCTTGGGAGGTAAGGAGACCAGAACTTCGTTGAGGATGATTTTGGAGTCTAATGGATGAGAGGATGGCTTGGTATTTACAGAGAAAGTGAGGGGACAAGCATTAATGGCCAAGGGACACCTCATTGGTGGTTTTTGAAAAACCATGGGCTTTCCCATGGTATTTTCCCATGGTATTGGCCACTTGAGACACCTCATACCTTATCTTACTATTCATAAGTCGACCATATTGATTACATACTTAATACATCATTTAATGTTGTCATTAAACACCCATAACATAAAAAATGTATTTTCACTATTCATCCAAAAATCATTTTTTTTCAGAAAAATCCCCAAAATTTACCTTAGCATAAAATTGATGTCCTGAATTCCAAAATAAAGGCCATTTTATAAATATAATTTTCTAAATATTTTAAATTTAATTTTTAAATAAAAAACACTGTTCACCCAAAAAAACTAATACTTGACTAATAATTTATAAAACCGTTATTTAACCATTTTATTGAATAAAATTACTTAATCAAGGTGACTAGATTATATTAATAAATTCTTTAAGTGAGATTACTAATCCATTTGGTCACATTACTAATCCTAATCATAAAATAACTATTCATAATTTACTTTTCATCAAAAATTAAGTTGATCTTTCTAGACTCTAAATTTTGTACTGAAAATAATTGTAGAAGACCAGTTTTTGAAAATCATTACACATGATTAATTATTTAAGGTTTAAATAAATATTTTAAAATATCCTTTTTTCAAAATTCATCAATAAAATACATCCTAAAATTATCCAGACTTTTGAAATTTCACAAACATCACTAAAGGAAGAAATATCAATTTATTCATCCCAAGGGATTACACAAAGAAGCTGCGGTCTCGTCACATAGCCCCTTATAACACCATCATATGACCTAAGTGTAAGGTGTGATATGGTGATAGAATATGAGGGAGGCTCAGATAACATTTCCCTAGTAGTAATCTCTACTAACTTGAACTTTTCCCATAGGTGTTTCCGTTCAAGCTTGACACGCTGGAGTTCGGCTTGGGCTTGGTCCAAAGCAAAGCCCAAAGATGCCCTCTCCTTCCCAAGCTCTGATAAGTGGGCTTCATAAGGTTCGAGTCTACCGGATGAAGCCATCGACTCCTCTTTCTGCATTAACCATTAACATCTTTATTTAATCGTTAATAGTAAGTTAATATACTATTCAAAAAGTTTGGGTCATTACATTCTCCCCCCCTTAAGAAATTTCATCCACGAAATTTTATACTTGAGGCCTAGTCGAAAAGGTGAGGGTACTTTTGCTTCATTGTTTCCTCAGGCTCCCAAGTCGCTTCTTCATACTTATGATTCCTCCACAAAACTTTCACAAGGTGGGTAGTCTTGTTTCATAGAACCTTGTCTCTACGGTCTAAGATCTCCACTGGCTGCTCCTCATAAGAGAGTTCATGTTCCAGTTGTACCACCTCTAGGTTCAGTACATGCGAATGGTCGGGTATGTACTTCCTGAAGAGAGATACATGGAAGACATCATGAACTTGAGCTAGGTTCGGTGGAAGTTCTAGACGATAGGCCACTGCTCCTATGTGATCAAGGATTTCATAGAATCCAATGTACCTAGGGATGAGCTTCCCTTTCTTCCCAAACCACATGACTCTCTTCCATTGAGAAATTCGAAGGAAGAATTTATCGCCAACACCAAACTCCAAGTCCCTTCGACGGTTGTCAGCATAGCTCTTCGGACGACTCTGAGCAGCCGTTATGTGTTGTTGGATGGCATGAACCGGTTCTATCATCTCTTGCATAAGATCAGGCCCAAGAAGCTTTCTATCACCAGTTTCATCCCAACAAGTAGGAGTTCTACATCGCTTTCCATACAGAACCTCATAGGGTGCCATCTAAATACTCGAATGGAAGATTTTGTTATAGGAGAAGTCAACTAATGGGAGGTGTTGATCCCATCCACCTTTAAATTCCATTGAGAATAATCTCAGCATGTCTTTGAGTGTCTGAATAGTCCTTTCAGATTGACTATCGGTTTGAGGATGATAGGCCGTACTAAAATTCAATTCAGTATTCAGAGCATGTTGAAGACTTCTCCAGAATTTTGATGTGAATCTTGGATCACAATCAGACACAATGGATAGTGGTACCCCATGCAGCCTTACCACTTCCTTTACATATATCTTGGCAAGTTGATCCAGAGATAAATCTTCCCGAATAGAGATAAAATGGGTGGTCTTGGTGAGACGGTCCACAATAACCCATATCGCATTATTTACCTTGGATGTTTTCGAGAGACCAGTTACAAAGTCCATAGTGATATTATACCACTTCCATACTGGTATGGGTAGCGGTTGTAATATCCCCTTAGGAAGTTGTATTTATGCCTTTACATGTTGACACATCAGGCACCTTGTAGTGTAATCAGCAATATCCCTCTTCATGTTATCCCACCAATAATGATCACGAAGGTCTCTATACATTTTAGTGCTTCCCAGATGTATAGAGAAAATAGAGCTATGAGCTTCATCCATCAGTTCTTTCTTTATCTCTAAAATAGATGGAACACATAGTCTTGTATGAAATTTCAATACACCTTCTTGATCAATATTGAAATCAGGAAACTTCCCATCCTTTATAGCCTCAAACCTCTCCTGCAGCAAATGATCTTCTTTTTGATCCTTCTCGATCTTCTCTAGTAATGAAGGTTGAGAAATCATTTGGGATAAGGTTGATGATTTCCCTTCCCTTATAATTCTCATGTCCAGTTTTACTAGATCTTTAATCAAGGGATCTCCTAGGATCCTCATTGTTTCCAGAACAACATGATCTTTCCTGCTTAACGCATCCACAACTTTGTTTGCTCTTCCATGGTGATAATGAATTGAACAATCATAGTCTTTAATAAGCTCTAACCATCTCCTTTGTCTCATGTTCAATTATTTTTGAGTGAAAATATACTTTAAACATTAATGGTCGGTGTATATATCACATTTCTCCCCATAAAGATAGTGCCTCCATATCTTTAGAGCAAAAACAACTACCGCTAGCTCTAGATCATGCGTAGGATAATTCATCTCATAAATCTTCAACTGTCGAGATGCATAATCAATTACCTTGTCATTTTTCATGAGGACGCACCCAAGCCCTTTCAGAGATGCATCACTAAAAATAACGAATCCTTCTACGATAGAGGGTAGTGTTAACACAGGTCCAGTAACCAATATCTTCTTCAGCTCTTGGAAACATTCCTCGCATTCCTTTTTCCAGATGAACTTAACCCCTTTTTGAGTCAACTTGGTTAGTGGATTAGAAAGCCATGAAAAGTTTTTCACAATCCTCTGATAATATCCTGCTAATACAAGGAAACTATGAATCTCAATTACTGTTGTGGGTTGAGGCCACTCTTCCACAACCATTGTCTTTGTAGGTTCAACCGATATTCCATCATTGGTTACGATGTGCCCCAAGAAAGCCACTTGTTGTAACCAAAACTCAAACTTTCTAAACTTTACAAAGAGCCTCTCATTCCATAGAGTTTTCAAAATAAACCTTAGATAATCTTCATGCTCCTCATGAAATTTGTAATATATCAAAATATCATCAATAAAAACTACCACAAAGTTATAAAGGTAGTCCTTAAAGACTATATTCATAAAATACATAAAAATAGCAGGAGCATTAGTCAAGCCGAAGGGCATAATAGTAAAATCATAATGCCCATATCTTAATCGGAAGGCAGTCTTTGGAATGTCTTCCTTCTTCACCCTCAGTTGATGATAACTAGATCGAAGGTCAATCTTGGAGAAGAATTGAGCCCCACGAAGTTGGTCAAATAAATCATCAATTCTTGGAAGAGGGTATCTGTTCTTCACTGTGATCCCATTCAATTCTCTATAATCAATGCATAGCCACATTGATCCATCCTTATTCTTCACAAAGAGAACTGGTGATCCCCAAGGAGACACACTCAATCAGATAAAAACCTTATCCAACAAGTCTTGGAGTTGTTTCTTTAACTCTTATAGCTCCACATTTCCCATTCTATACGGGGTCTTTGATACTGGTTGAGATCCAGGTACGAGTTCAATGGAGAAATCTACCTCTCTTTCTGGGGGAGGTCTAGGTAACTCCTCAGGAAATACATCCATGTATTCCTGAACAATTGGAACATATTCTATTTGTATACTCCCTTTTCATTCTTCATCATCACCGATTAACTCCATAAAAAAATCTATAGGAGGTTCTTCTAGATAGGGATCAGTTTGGGATATCTCTCCTTGGAAGATAATTGTAGGTCATTAATTCAAGACTACTGAGATTTCCTTACTTATGAATTTGATCTTAGCATTATAATTTGAGAGCCAGTCCATCCCTAGTATAACGTCGAATTACAACATGGTAATGACTACTAGATTTGCGATAAGATTTTGCTCACTGAACTAAACACTAGAGTCTCTAAACACTGCTGATGCATGGATAATCCCACTTAGAGTCTTGATTGACAATTCTACCTCAAGAAGTTTGGGGATTGATTCTATATTCTTTGAAAACTTGGAGGAAATAAAGGAATGTGTAGAACCAGAATCAAAGTACTTGCTAGTTTTGAGAGGAAAACAAGAGTACCTACTACCACGTCATTCGGAACTTCAACTTCAGTTGTTGTGATAGAAAAAGCACGACCTTGCTCCCTTGGCCTTTACTGAGGTTGATGGTGATTCGCCTCCACTTCCCTCAGATTTGGATAGTGATTAGAAAAGTTCCCAAGCTGTCCACACTTGAAGCATTTGACTTCAGGTAGGGCCAGAAGCATCTTTCCTCTCTCGTTAGTGTTGGGAAGTTGAGACTTCACCTCACTATAACAATTCCGAGAAATATGGCCTTCTCTTCCACACTTATAGCACTTTCCACTTCCGATCAAGCAGTTCCCAAATGCTTCTTACCACATTTATTGCATGTGGTAAGTTGCATTTTCTTTCCACCTCTTCCCTGATCAAAAGTCTTCCCTAGACTGGGCTCCAACGATCTCTTCTTGTCATTTGACTTATGAGACCACTATGTCTCACCAAACTCTAGCTCGACTTTAATTGCACTCCGCACGATCTCTTCATAGATATCATAGTCTCGGTTGGCTAGATTCATCCGCAGATGAGGTCTCAGTCCACCAAAAAATCTGTTAACCTTCCCACTTGGATCCATGAAAACGGTAGAGGTATATCGTGAAATTCGGGTGAAGTTCATCCCGTAGCTTCTGACAGATTCGTTCTCCTTCTGTTTCATCTCAAGAAACTCTTTCTCCATTCTCGTTCTCATTGAACGAGGGAAATACTTATTAAAGAATATTACCCGGAACACACCCCACTCCATAGATATCATCTCTCCTCATGGCTTCATGTTTTTGATCAGTGACCACCACTGATCAGCTTCTCCCTCTAGGCGGTAAACAACATGGGTGACTTTTTCTTGTTCCGAACAATGAAGTACAGAAAAGATCTTTTCAATGGAGCTTATCTATTGTTCCACAACCAATGGGTCATTAGATCCACTGAATGTTGGTGGTCGTTGACGCATGAAGGACTCAACAGAATGTTGTTCCCTTCATGGTGAGATCAGCCTCTCATCTTGATTCAAGTTATTACTCATAACTTGAGTCAGTTAGTTCATCATTCGCATGAATGTTTCCATTTCGGCTTCCATCGGAGGGCCGTCAGCACATGGTGCATTGCGGTCACCATATACTCGGTTCCTCTTATTTCCCACTATTATCTAAAAGAATAAAACCTTAGTGAGAAACTTCTTTCATTTATGACTCTTTTAACTAAGACTTCATGCTTAGACAATTACATTTCTTTATAATTCCTTCATAATGATTCATAAAAAGCTTGTGATTAACCAAACATATCCCCCGGGAGTGTCATAACAAAGAGTGAAGCAATGCCCGTTATCGTGCACCAGTTCCTGTTCGAGTCTAGATCAAAGCGGTGTTTTCAGGTTTTACCCCTATGTACATCTGTGCTAGAGCCACCTCTACCTGCTTGTATATAGACAGGGATGTATTTGTTTGATAATCACTTACTCAATACTTACCAAAATACCAGGAAGTTTTCCTATATTTAAACTTTTCTATAGGGTTATTCATAAAGTTTTTATATACTAATTTCCACAAATAACTAAACCATCCTTTGATACCAACTATAACATCCCGCATTTTATAATATAAACTTTCATTACATTACACAAAACTGTGGATCTTTAAGGTTTAGTGTCTTGGAAACCAGGAACATAATACATGAAAAAAACATAAACAATTCTTCTTAAACACTTGAAAGGATTATACTTAAGTTCATCTTAGGTTCATTACTGCATCTCATAACCTGGGGACATACATAAAAAGAAAGGGTGAGTAGAAGGCCCAGTAAGGGAAACAATAGAAACATTTTACATGTGAACTTGAGAAACTTCAATAAGGTCATGAAAAGAACTTTAAGGCATGAGAAAGAAATCATGAGGCATATCATAATAAAATAAATTTTTTTCATAACTTGAAGATGTGGCTACAACATTTAAAAAATACAATCATTTCTATTTCACCAAGGTCCATCACCAAGGTGTCAATAAAAATTACCAAGGTTATTCACCAAGGTATCAGTCAAAATGGTCATCTCTAGAGATTAAGTCTTTACCCAATGCATTGGAGCGCTATCAGGGCGCACCCTTAAATTCACATTTATTATCATGTGAGACACATATATCATCATCAATCATTTCATAAACAACCCATATATCATAAAATAAATGGATCTCATTTCATAATCATAACGTTTTAAAAACTACTTTAAAGACATGATCTTTGTGTCACTTTAAAACCCACAAAAAAGGAAGGTGGGTCTCATGTATGTAAATCCCAGAATTTAAAAAAGAAAATTTTGGTATATATGTGAATACCCATATAGAATAGAGATATTTTAGTATTAACTTAATAAAATAAAAATAAATTTATAAAAATAGAGAGACATTTTGAGACAGAAATTCTGCAGCATAACGATTATGTTTCGGGGTTTTAGAAAACATTGAAAAGAGAGGGGACATGGGTCAAACAATCATAAATGACCCATAAAACAGTAGAGGGACAGAATATGTAGGATATATGAACATGGTAATGAAATTTTAAGGACATACCATTTTAAATGAAAAACATGGAAGGAAGACAAAAATTAGATTTCTCTTATGAAAATTTGGCAGCCTAACGGCGTCACTTAAACTTCAATAAAAATGTATTGATTAGATCAAATAGGGTCTCTAATAATATGAACATAAAATTTCAGTATTATAGATATAGATATCATACCCCAACATAATAAAAATAATCTTTAAAGACTTGACATGAAAGTAGAACTTTGAAAATTGAGAAAGGTGAAAGAATCCCTTAAAAATTCGGCAGCCTAACAGCGCCACTTAAACATTCTTAAAACGAATTGATGAGAGAAAGAGAGGGTCTCTCATCATATTAACATGAAAAGGGAAGTAATAGAATATAAAATAACATCCTCCAACATAAGATCATGGATCATAAAATAAATGACATAAAAGAGATTACTTGAAAAGAAAGAGAGAGGTAGGATCCCTTACCTTAAAATGTAACTCTTAAAACTCAAAGGTTTGGACCTTGAGGGCTTGGGGGAACCTTGGGAGGACTCCTTGGGAGGTAAGGAGATCAGAAATTCATTGAGGATGATTTTGGAGTCGAATGTATGAGAGGATGGCTTGGTATTTATAGGGAAAGTGAGCGGACAAGGCATTAATGGCCAAGGGACACCTCATTGGTGGTTTTGGAAAAACCATGGGCTTGCCCATGGTATTTTCCCAAGGTATTGGCCACTTGGGACACTTAATACCTTAACTTACTATTCATAAGTCGAAAATATTGATTACATACTTAATACATCATTTAATGATGTCATTAAACACCCATAACTTAAAAACTGTATCTTCACTATTCATCGAAAATTCATTTTTTTCAGAAAAATCCCAAAAATTTACCTTAGAAAAATATAGATGTCCTGAATTCAAAAATAAAGTCCATTTTATAAAAATAATTTTCTAAATATTTTTAATTTAATTTTTAAATAAAAAAACACTATTCACCCAAAAAAACTAATACTTGACTAATAATTTATGAAACCGTTATTTAACCATTTTATTGAATCACATTACTTAATCAAGGTTCCTATATTATATTAATAAATTCTTTAAGTGAGATTACTAATCCATTTGGTCACATTACTAATCCTAAGCATAAAATCACTATTCATAATTTACTATTCATAAAAAATTAAATTGATCTTATTAGACTCTAAATTTCGTACTAAACATAATTGTAGAATACCATTTTTTGAAAATCATTACACATAATTAATTATTTAAGGTTTACATAAATATTTTAAAATATCCTTTTTTTTCAAAATTCATCAATAAAATACATCCTAAAATTATCCGAACATTTGAAATTTCACAAACATTACTAAAGGAAGAAATCTCAATTTATTCATCCCAAGGTATTACACAAAGAATCTACGGTCTCGTTACATATCCCTTTATAACACTAGAATATGACCTAAGTGTAAGGTGTGCTATGGTGAGAGAATCTGAGGGAGGCTCAGATAACATTGCCCTAGTAGTAATCTCTACTAACTTGAACTTCTCCCGCAGGCGTTTCTGTTCAAGATTGAAACGGTGGAGTTCGGCTTGGGCTTGGTCCAAAGCGAAGCCCAAATATGCCACCTCCTTCTCAAGCTATGATAAGTGGGCTTCATAAGGTTCGAGTCTTCCGAATGAAGCCATCGACACCTCTTTCTACATTAACCATTGACATCTCTATTAAATCGTTAAGAGTAAGTTAATATACTATTCAAAAAGTTTGGGTCGTTACATCTAACCTCCCTGATACTTCCATACTTATGTTTGAATGATTATATACTTCTTTATATCTCATTAATCCCTCCCATGTACACCTGTTACCATGCTAAAATTTCATAAGATTTATTTCATTTTTCCTCTTTCTTCAAGTTTCTTTATTATGTTATGCCTTCTATTTATAAATTACATGTGTTGGGACATGTATCTATATTACCCCCTTACTTTCCATTTCATGTACATATGATGAGATACCCCTTTCTATCTTATCAACCTTTTTTATGATTTTTTATGTCACACCGTTATGCTGCCGAAATTGCACCGTGATTTTCCAGGCCAAAATCATTGTGTAGTGAATACCATACCCATTTCTCTATCAATGTTATTAACTTTTATGCACATATAAATATTGAATTATACTTATATATATGTATGAAACATTCCTTAATAGTGTAATAACTTATTATTTTGAATGATTCCATGTTATATGATCCATGTGGCACACTTATGCATGAAATTAAATGTTTATAAAGGGTGTTCCCTGATAGCACTCCAATGCATTGGGTAATGTTTTGTATCATGATACGCCATGTTGAATGAGGTTTTAATCATTCTAATTCAAGTGAAATGAGGGTTTACTCATGCTAATTCAAGTGAGATGAGGTTTTAATCATGCTAATTCTAGTGAAATGAGGTTTTACTCATGCTCCATGTGCAAAGAGCCTTGTCTCATGCTAATATCATGTTAATTATCGTTTCCACATATCCATGTTATGATAATCATGCTATATCATAACATTATGTTCAGGTTTCTATTATTATCCATTGATATGAATATTTCCTAACATGTATTTTATTCTTCATGTTATGCCTTGTTTACTCCCTTACTGGTATTTTTGGCTCACCCTTTTCTTATATATGTCCTCATGTTATCCCATGCAATGCTAAGTACGAAGGAATTTTGTGGTCATGTAAAAGATTTTTTAAATAAAGATGTTGTATTTTATTACTTAAGTTGTCAGGTAATGTTTCTAATTTCCCAAGACACTAGACCTCGTGATCATCAAAGTTTACTTAAGTGAAATTTTATATAATAAATCATGTTTAAGTGTGTAATAAAGAATAGGGTTGTTATAAAAGTTCACTCCCAATACCATCATAATGGAAAATTCCATTTCTGAACTTACTTCACTCCTTATTCCAGTCATGTATATCTCATGAGTTATAAATATTTAACCAATGCATTATAGGGAGAGATAGGTCCCTCCTTCCACATAATGAAAATAATATGTATTCATTCCAAAAGATCATAAAAAAATTATCATAACATAACCCATAAAATTAAATGGGTTTTATAAACATTTCATCATATCACAACCTATGGAAAAGAGTCAGGTTTCAAAATCATTTTATCATTTTATTATAACATATATTTTGAAAATCAGTGGTTTTCAAAATCATTTCCTCAAGGTATAACCCGTGGAAGAGAAACAAGTTTCTTAAAAATCATGACATCATAAACATAATCCATTTTGAGAAATAATAAAAATGGTATCCCTGGATAATATCCCTAGTAAGTCATAGGTAACATCAATATGTGTTATCTTAGATGGAAAATTATTTTGAAAGATATTGGTGAAAATATCCTTTACACTTTGAAAAAAACATTCTAAAACATAAAAAAATTTAAAATAACTTTTATTGAAAATAATCTTGGAATATTATAAAGTAATATTCATTTAAATTATTTTTCATTATCATTGAGAATTCCATTAAATCCTTACATGTTAAAATGAATATTTGATTTCACATTTTTGATAAAATCCAAATGGGACTTGTTTGGAAAATGATAAATAGATTCATTTCAAAACATTTTTAAAAAGAAAAACATAGGTAAAAATTTATTTAATATTTACTTTTGAGAACATTAAAAACATTTTTTAAAACATTTTTACAAAACATGGTTTTCGATGAAAAATATTTTTTGACTGAAGAGTGAACTAAAGAAATTTTTTATTAAAACAATTATTTTAGACTATTTAGTACATAAAGAGAGAAAAATGTAGGGAAAACATTTATTATTCAAAAAATAACCACAGTATAATAAAATTATTGAGTTTATTTATAGGTATATCCTGATATATCATCATGGGAATTTTAATCACGATCAACCCCAATAAATAATGAGATTGTAACATAATGTTTTTATCACTGGGTTAATTTTGAATAATAAGACCCATGAATGAATATCATTAAATCAAACTTATAATATAATGAGAATAAATAAATTCACGACAATAAATTTCAAAATGGGTTGTATATTAACCTCATAAAATAAGATAAGTTCACAACATAATATATGTCTCAAAGAAAGAAAATTGTGACAAAGATCCCTTACCTTATGTCTCAAATTCCTTATCAAATATTAAAACCTACTATATAATAATTATAAGTTTGTTCTAAATATCTTAAATAACCATAATTATGTATATCATACCATATATGATTTTATTATGACCTTTTATTACCCTTTTTTTAATAATTCCATGTTAATGTCACATTTCGGGCAATAACTACTATATTTTTTGAGTATGTTTTGATTTGTTATTTTTGGTCCTCTTACTTTGATAATGGTTCCATAATATACAGAAAATTAAAAATTATATAAATATAATATATATATATATATATGTAGTATATATGTTTTTAGATTAATCTATAATATTTAAAGATAAAAAATGAAATACACCATTCATGGAGACGGTAGGTCGTACATACATATGAAAACTGTTGCCATTTTATCGAGGGATTGAAATAAAGAAAGGTAAATAATATATAACCATTATATAATAATTTTTATGTCTTATATATCAAATATTTTCATTAAAACCATCATGATTACATTCCCTGTAAATCTTGAATGAATCATATCGCTTTGTGATGTGGTAGTCCACCGTACACATGAGTGACATTATCGTATCCACATAATTGAAATTATGAAGGTAGATGTGATTTAATAATTTAATAAGTATAATAATTTCATAAATATAATTTATAAATATTTAATATATCATTATATCCATCCATTATAGGTGGTGATGGAAAAAGAATAACATCGGTTCGCAAGGCGGTAGTCCACCGTACCCAAGAATGATGATTTTGTATCCCATTTGATAGAAGATGGGATGGTTTTAAGTCATGAAATTGACATAAAAAATATAATTATATTTAATATAATGAATTTATTATATTATAATAGTTTAAGAATAATTTAATGAGGTGTAATAATAAATAAAATAAAATTCTCGGTGAGGGGTGTTGCCTCTTCTTCGAAAAGCTTCATTTGATTTGCACCAAAAGGCTTATTAGGTTGGATTTATGAATAAAATAAGGATTATATGATGGGATTATGGAATTAAAAAATTAATTTGGGAAATTATTATACAATAAAAATGTGTTTGGAAGTGTGGAGAAAAGAGGATAAGGGGTGACCTTTTATAAGTGAGGTGAGTGGCACACTTGTAATTTTTTTTGAAAATAAAAAGGTTTACCCACGTTTGTATCATAAAAAAGGATAAAAAATAGAAAATTATAGATAAAATAAGAGATAATTTATAAATATTTCTATAAAATTGGTTTTGGAAATGTTTTGGTTCATTTTTAACCCTTATGTTTTTAGTTTAATGCAAAGTAAACCCATTTTACATTAACCGTAGTAAATAATATTTTCTCTTTTTACTATTAATTATGCTCAAAATAAATTTGACATTATTAGATAATATCAATTATGATTAATAAAATAAACTATCCACATTTAAAATTTATATTAACAAATTTATCAAAATTTAATTTAAAATTAAACCCACAGACATAACGAGAAAGTGGTTTTCCAAAGAGAAAATGTTCAAAAGATAAAAAAGTTTTTATTAAAAAATTAAATATAAATAAGATTAAAATAACATAAATTGGATTAATTGATATATAGTTTAAGTAATTTTAATTTTAAACCCATTTTAAAATAAAAATTAACCATATAAATGTTATAAATGAAAATGCAGTTTTCAATAAAAATGAGTATTTTTCAGTATTCACTGAAATATTAATCTTTTCAGAAAAATCCCAAAAATTTACCTTAAGATAATTTTTCCATGATAATTTAAAAAATTAAATTTATTTTAACAAATTCATTTTATAAAATAATAAAAAATTAATATTATTATTGACCACAAAAATAAATAATTAAAAAACATTTTATTGAGAAAATAGTATTTTCAAAGCATGTAAAGACTTTTATAAAAATTAAGAATTTTTTTATAAATATGTATTATTTATATAAAACCTTTCTTAAATATTATTTAATAATTAGTTATTAATATTCATATCACTAAGTTTAATGGCTAGGTTATAACAGACGTGTCTAAATAAAAATATTAATAATATATCACAGTTTATTAAAACTCCTTGTTACATGTAACACAAGATATCAATGAAATTAAATTTATTCAATAAATAAGTAAATATTAATTCATATAAAATCACCATGTTACACTCTACCCCCATTAAAATTTATTTCACCCTCGAGTGAAAGCTATTATTGTATGAAAACTAAAATAAAGGGAGTTTTTGATTCCAAATAACTTTGAAACCCATATAACAAGATCTCATCATATTCTATAGGTTTTTAATTGTTCTCTTAGACTGAAAATTTTTCTGAGTATGATATGCAATTCTAAAAATTAACTCCATATTAAGATATTGTTGAAGACTTTGTCATACTTTGAGGTAAACCTTAGATCCTGATCAGATACAACTTAATGTGATACTCCATGAAACCTTACCACTTATGTAACAACCCAAAATGATAAAGGGTTAAATAAAAAAATTATATGAATCATGTCAATAAGGTGCACCCTCATTTTTGGGATCCTACTTGATTAGAAATCCAAATTTAAGTGTGCTTGGCTTGGAGTAGTGATCAGGATGGGTGACCTTATGAAAATTTTCTCAAGGTGTGTGTGCGTGAGGGAAAAAGCCCACTGGAAAGGACATGTGTTGGCCCGTGGGGATAGTCATTAGTCAGATGACCCATTCAGGCATGTGGGTGGGACCTAGGGTGGGGACCACGTGTTTGTGGGGCAACTAGTGGTACCTGGAGGGCCAGGACTCAATAACCATGTTAAGGCATGCTGTTTATGCTCTCAGCGGGGCCCAATTGTTATATTTGGTTTCAGTGGAGGAACTCAGCCTTGAGTGCGGTGCACTACCTGGGTTGATATATAAGTCCCACAACGGGGAGATTGTGCTCTAGGGGGGGGGGGGTGAATGTAATACCCTAGAATTATAAAGGGTTAAATGAATAAATGTTATGACTCATTTCAATATGGTGCACCTTCTTTTTTGGGAGCCTACCTGATTAGAACTCCACATTTAAGAATGTTTGTCCTGGAGTACTGATCAGGATGGGTGACCTTATAGGAAGTTTCTCAGGGTGTGTGTGAGCAAAGACAAAAGCACACCAGAAAAGACATGTGTTGTCATGTGGTGAAAATCATTAGTCAGATGACCCGTTCAGGAATTTGGGTGGGACCTAAGGTGGGGACAAGGTGTCTGTAGGGAAATTGGTGGTACCTAGCGGGCTAGGACCAGACAACCATGTTATGGAGGGGGTGTATATGCAATCAGAAGGCCCAAGATTTTATAACTTACTTATCATGTATCCTAGAAATCTAATCCAAAGTGAAATATTCTTTTATAGCGATGAATTATGCAGACTTTATAAGATGATGTACTACAATCCATATAACATTATTCCATTTATAAGTTTGTGGGAGTTTGATGAAAAAATCCTTTATGAATTTTTCCAATTTATATTCTAGTATAGGTAATGGATGTAACATCCCCTTGTACCTTTGCCTCTTATCCTTAACTTTAATACATATTAAGCACCGATATACAAACTCTATGATATATCTGTCATTCCACTAGAAATAATCTTTCAAATATCTATACATATTTGTACTTCTAGGATGAATAGATAATGTATAACTATGAGCTTCCTCTAAAAAATCATTCTTCAAATATGGTATGGAAAAAACACATACACATTTTTTAAAACTTATCATTCTATCATGATCAAGGTTAAACCTATGAACTTTTATAACATTATTTCCATCTCTAAGTCTTCATTTTGTGCCTCCTTAATCTTTAATTGGATAAATGGTTGACATTAAATTGCAGAAGATAATATTTCTCACATTACTTATATATTTATAGATACATCGTTTGAAAATCCAAAAATATTGGATCTTTTAGGATCCTCATCATGGATAAGCTGACATGATCCTTTCAACCCAAAGTATCATCTACTAGGTTCTCTTTACCAGAGAGGTAATCTATTGGGTAGTCATAAACTTTAATAACCTCTAACCATGTTCTCTGATTCATATTCAATTCATTCTTTGTGAATATATACTTTAAATTTTTTTGGTTGATATATATATCACACATTTCTCCATAAAGATAATGCCTCAATATCTTTAATCAAAAAATTACCATAGCTTACTCCAAATCATGAGTTGGTTAATTTTTATAATATAAATTAAATTAATGGTATTCATAATATATAACCACGTAATTAATCATAATAAAAAATACCAATCACTTATTGGATTAATCACTATAGATTGAATAACCTTCTCTACTATAGGGCAATTTAAGTACAGGTGCACTGACTAATATTCTCTCCAGTTTCATAAAATTTTCCTCACACCGATATGTCCAGTGGAACTTAGCACCATTCTAAGTTAACTTGGTTATTGGATCATATAGTCATGAGAAATTCTCTATAAACCATCGATAATATCCATATAAAGCAAGAAAATTATTGATCTTATTCATTGTGGTTGGTCTGGTCCAACATTTAATATCCTATGTCTTTGATGGGTCTACCGATATACCCTCTCTTGAGATTATATGTGTAGCGACCCGACCCAAGAAATACTGAATCCTATTTCATGCCACCATTACATTGGTATAAGATACACGTAGATCATTTACCAAAGGATTGAACAGTTTATTAGTCTTGTAAAAATAGATATATACACAATTATTGTATTACAAATCAATACAATAATTACAAAATAAATTTTTTGATAATAAATTTATTCTATGTAGAGTATATTTTCATATAATTCTTAGAACACTTTAGGGAATCCTGGGGAAATGAAACAAAATAAGGGTTAGATCAAATGATCTGTAAGGGTATGTAAAATGGAAGAAATAATTAATCAATGAGAATAATCATTATGACATACTAAATAACTAAACACACATTTCTTGTAATCAATAAACTAATAAGGAAATTAATAAACAATATGGAAAGGTAAATAACAGAAATCACATGTCATTTAAAAAACTAGATACAACATAATCCATATGTAAAGGAAGGAAACTAAAAACACATTCCATTTAATCAATAAATTGAGAATTAAATACATCCATAGATTTTGTTATTGTGAAAATCTCATGGATAATAAATAGATAATCAAAATAAAGGCAATGATTAATTATTGGATGTCATGTCTGAGGCATATGAAAACCTATACCATTAAGACCTTTCACAATAGGGTTTAAAACTACTAGTAGAATCTTATTTAATTTGTGCCACTAATTTTTCTCATGAGAAACTATCGATGCATCAAGGGGATATATAAATTTCAGGCACCACCCATCACTTCCTATGTAAATAATTCCTTATATCGATTAATTTAATTAATTAATAAACAATGTGGCTTATCAAATATCCATATTTAATAAAGAATATGTATTTATCATTATTTCCCCAGATAATCAAATAAATTTCAAATTAAACACCATATGTAAAAATTATATGGTTTAGGAAATAAACATATCCACGATAAATGATATGGATAATTAGGGTAAATTCAATGATCAATGAGTATAGGGAATTAAATATTTCAAGGGGACAAAAATGAATTAAGGGAGTTAATGTCAATAAAATCCTTGGTCAATGAAATCATAAACCATTTAGAGAAATAATAAGGATGGTATTAATACAAAGTATCCAAAGTTGTGTAAAAATTAAGGGCTGTTGATATTGATGAATAGAAATACTGTAAAAATAAATTTTAAAAACATTCTTGAGGAAAATATCCTTTTTATTTGGAATTTTTTTTGAAATATTTTTCTTTGGAAATAAATTTCAAAAATATTATCTTTAAAAAGTAATCTTTCTAACTTTTAAAGGAAGATTCAAATAAATGATAGCGGGTAATTCCTTACATTCCATACAAGGTAAAATGAATATTCCTTTTGTAAAGTAAAAATGCTAGAAAAGTGACTTGTTCATAAAGAGAAAATAAGTTTCCTTTGAAATAATTTGTAAAGGAAAAAGGGTGAAAGTTTATTTAATAAATAATTTTTGAAAGGTAAAAACTTGTTTTAGAAACTTTTTAGAAAATAGGATTTTTAGAAGAAAACATATCCTCCAACTAAAGAAAGAAATGAAGTAAGGTTTTATTTAAAAAACTTCTAAAGAATTTTGAGTACTAAAAAGAAAAAAAATGTTAATGTTTCTTTAAAAGGTCATGAATAACCAAAGGAGAATAAAACTAATTTTTTTATTGAACAATGATCATATAAATTCCTTTATTGTAATTTAAATAATAATCAATCTTGATTAGAACGATATTATGAAATAAACCCTTAAAATGATCATAATGAAGAAGTGAGAATTAATCAATGGATTGATTATTTGTATCAACTATAAATCCACATAAAATAAGTGTAAAAAAATAAATGTATAGTAAAAGTAATTATACATATAATCATAGAATATTAATGACAATGATGAAGTAATATAACCCAATAAAAAGGAATTGACTTATGAAATTTCTTTGATACTTGGTAACTTTAAGTTCAAATCCCCTTTGATAAAATAATTAAAATTAAAAATCAATATACCATGAATAATAAATTATTCATGATATTATATATTAAAGTGTTATTATGTACACTATATATGAGAAATTAGGTGCATAGTGATAAAGTATTCCTCAAAGAATGGAAGTTGAGACGAAGTCCCTTACTATTTGGTATCTTTTGATTTATAATCCAAATGAAAGAAATAATTTCAAATAAAAAATTAACTGTCATAAATATAAATTTATTAATTATATAAAATAAAATATGGTCAGTATATACAACACAAAATAGAAATAAGTGGGGAAAATTGTGTATGCCTCACAGAAGAAAAAGCAAGACAAGAATCCATTACCTTGCGTTTCCTTTTTAGTGAACATATTTTAAAATAATATATGCTAATTTTAAGCATATTATTAACTTATACCAGAACCATAATAATATTTATAATATCATATATTGTCTTATTATAATATCTTGTTACCCGTTTGTTAACAATCTTTCACTATTTTCACTATTTTAGGAGTTAATTGCCAAGTTTTTTAAGTTTGTTTTGACTTGTTATTTTTGTTATTCTCTCATAAATCATGATTTCATCATCTTTAGGATGTGAAAAATGATTTAAATATCATATATATTCATTATATATTTATTTTTAATAATTTATAAAATTTGGAGATATGAAATGAAATGCACCGTTCATAAAGATAGTAGGCCGTACGTATGATTAAACACCAATTACATTTCTTTGTCGTATTAATATAATGAAAAGTAAATGATATATATTTATATTATAAATATAGTATCATATTTATATAATATATTTAAAATGTTTTTATTAAAATAATCCTTAATACATTCCATGTATATCATGAACGAATCACATCATTTTGAGTAGGCAGTAGTCCACACATCCACAAACGATGTTATCGTATTCCCTAAAATGGAAAGAATAATGGTATGAGGTATATCCAAATTAATAAAGAATAAATATAATAATAAATATCATATAAATAATATATAATCTAAAAATCCATCATTATTCCAACCTTTAAAGGTGTTTATGGAAGAATGAATGACTTGGGTTCATGAGGTGGTAGTCCACCGTACACACGAATAATGATTCCATATCACATTTGATGGATGTGTGTGAAAGTGAAAGTTAAAAAATTAACTTAATAACATTACAATATATTTATTATACTTATTATATTATATAGGAATTATATAACAATAATATAAGGGGTAGATAGGTAAATGAAACAAAAATTGATCAATGAATAACGTTACCACTTTTTTGGGAAACTCCTTTTGGTTTATACAAAAAGACTTCCTTGGTTGGATTTATAACAAAATTGAGGATTATAAAATTAAGGTAGGGATGTTGGGAGATTAACTTTTTAGGGTTATGATGATCCAAATGGCTTGAGATGTGTGAATAAATTGGAGGTGTGAGTGAATTTTTATAGAGGATGAGGAGTGACATTCTTATAAATATGAAAAGGTAAACACTATTGAGATGTATAACTTACATCATGTTCCGAAAATAATGATCCAAAATTGATAAAAATTATTTTATGGTATAAATATTTCCATTAAATGTATTTTCGAAATGTTTTTAGGTCACTTTTTCACTTTATTTTAAGGTTTAGTCCCCTCTTAAGTTTAATTTTACCTTAATCACTGTAAATTATTTTAATTGATTTCATGAATATTTTTGGTAAAAAAATAATTTTAAATTATTACACATTATAAATTATATTGATTCTAAATATGGAATCATTTTTTATAAATTCAAACCACATAAGTGGAAAAAATTAATTTAAATATAATCCCATAGAAAGGTTGACAAAGCAGGGTTTTAAAGTAAAAATGTTCAAAGGCGGAGGTATTTTTATATCCAATTTAAATGTAAAATTTATTAAAATGACATAAATTGGATTAAATGATATAAAATTGGTATAATTATACTTTAAAACCAAATCAAAACATAATTTAACCATATAAATAAATTATATGAAAAAACAGTTTCCAATTAAAATCTTATATTTTTCACTGTTCATAAAAATATGAAACTTCTTAGAAAGATACAAAAAATTAACCTACTATAATTTCAACATTACTATTTAAAAAATAAATTTTATTTTTTACATATAAATTTTATAAATTTTCCAACATCTATTTTTAAAATAGGTGCTCCCTTAAAATGAGGAAAAACTGCCTTTATAAAAATATAACGTTGGTGAAAAATATTGGGTTTGTTCTTATTTTATGACTCTAAAATAAATTAGATGAATGTAAAAAATATTTATTGGGTATATAATATATATATTCGTATAATTTAGTTAATACTATTCACAATCGCTAATTTATCTAGTAGTTAAAATCTTATTATATTAAATAATAATATTTTAATAATATATTTTTCTCAATAAAACTCGGTCTTGCATATAATTCAAGTTATTGAAGAAAATAATTATTATGTGTTACAAAATATAACTCATTATTTAATGAATTGAATTATATAGACTATATTTAATTTATTTAAAATATTTAATATAACATAAATCATGAAGTGGTTATACATTATCAAATAAAATTTAATCTTTTTTGAATTTTTGGGGTGTTACATTCTCCTCCCCTTAAATAAATTGGGTCCTAAAATTTTAAATTTAATATTGGTAATAGATTATTTTAATTTATATTTTTTTGAAATCTCACATCCTTATAAGTGTTCATAAAAAATCCTCTAAAAAACAGATAATGGGAAGTACAAGGTCACATGGACTAACATATAACTAGGTATTTATATTAGAGAAAAGTAGTGGAAAGTGAAGATATGTACATGGAGGAAAAGCATAAATACTTATAGGGAGTGATTGAGGCCATAAATCAAAAACATGTGAATTATTAATGGAAATTTGAGGGCCTCAAATCTATAAATATATGATAATTTAAAAGAGCATCGGTTCAACAACAATTAAGCTATTAGGACAAAAAAGATCATTTTCCTATTATTGAGTAATTATTTTAATTCCTAATAAAATAAGTAAATATAATTACTTGATATATTTCTATTCTATAAACATAATTTTAATCCTTTTTTCTTTTATCACTTTTAAATTTATCCATTTATTGAAGCAGTAGATATCTAAAAATTAACTTTGATGTTCAAAGCACTAAAATACACTTTTAACGGATCCTAAGGATATTAAAATAGTGACAAGTCTTTACATTTGTCTCTAACTATTCTCAAAACCCAACATGGTTAATAAATTAATATATAAACCTAAAAATTAACACTATAGGTTCATCATTAATATTTATTCATTATTTGTTTTAATTAAAAATGATTGCATGTTAACCAGCAAATTTTATAGGTTAGTGGTTGACATTAAACCATTATCATCCTTTAGTCTTTGGTTTAAGTATTGTGTCCTTTCCAGACTTGATGGGTTTTCACCCGACATGCAGTTCTTACTTTTATAAAACCGTGTTAATATAATTTAAAATATAAATATGATGGACATACTTGAAATTTAATCATTAAATAACCTTTTTTTTCTAGAGTTTCTTATATAAATTATTATTTATCCACAAGGTCAAATAATCTTATTTGTATGTAAACCCTTATGTTTATCAATTAATTTTAACTTATGTATATAGAATGTAAATCCAAAATTTATCAAGTAAATGTTTCACTAATAAAATACTAAAATAAGGAGTTGTATAGCCATAAATTTCTTACAAAATATCCTTATTCTTGGCAGGATTCAATCACATAAATCCTTAAAGGTGGTGTTTAAGACTTAAACCTTATGATCAACCATAATCTCATAATCCTATTATGATATCCATGAATATTAAGTCAATTAATACATATGTGATTCTATGATTATATTTGAATTATATCATAGGGTTAGGTTATGTAATTTATATTTTCCTAAATCTAGTTCCCAAGGATTCTACTAAACTTTCTCTAATACCAATTGTAGCGACCTGAACCTAGAAATCCCAGATCCAGTGTCATTATACCATTACATTAGCATAAGAGACATGTAAATCATGTATCAAAGTAGTAAAAAGTATAGTAGAGTTGGTAAACTAGATATATACATGTGTCTTGAATTACAAATGAATACACTAATTACATCATAATTTTTTTCGATAATAACTTTATTTAATCTAGTGCATCCTTTCATATCATTTGTAGAACATTTCAAGGAATCTTGGATAAAGGAAAAAAAATAAGGGTGATATCAAATTATGATTAATGGAAAGTAAAATGAGAGAAATAATGAATCAATGATAATAATGATTATGACATGGTAAATAACTGACAACACATTCAATGTAATCAATAAACTTAGAGGGAAGTGTATAAAAAACATGGAAAGGTAAATAACTAAAAACACATTCCATTTAAATAAAGGGATAAGGAATAATCAATATAGAAATGTAAGAAACTGAAAATACATTAAATTTAATTAATAAACTGAGAATGAAATGCATCTATAGAATTTTTCATATTGAAAATATCATGGATATTAAATACTGAATCAAAATGAAGGCAATGCTTAATTACTGGATTCCATGTTTGACTCATATGAAAACCTATACCGTGGTGACCTTTCACAATACAGTTTAAAACTATAGGAGGAAACCTATTTAATTTCTAAAACTGATTTTTCTCATGTGAACCTTTCAATTCATTGAGGGGATATATAATGTTTGGCCCCACCCATCACTATCTGTCTGAAGCATTCCATATATCAAGTAATCAATTTAATTAATAAATAATCTTCCATATCGAATATCTGTATTGTATAAAGAATAAATATTTATCAATATTTACAAATATAATAAATTAACTATAAAATTAAACACCGTATGTAAAAATGAAATATGTTTTAGGAAATAAACATATACATGATAAATGATATGGATAATTAGGGTAAATTAAATGTTCAATGATCATTGGGAATTGAATATTTAAAAGGGAATAAAAGGAAGAAAGGAAGTGAATATCAATACTATACTTATTCAAAGAAATCATAAACCATCCCGAGGAATAATAAGGATGGTATCAATAAAAAATATCTAAAGTGGTATAAAAATAAATGGTTGTTTATGTTGATGAATGGAAATACTATGAAAATATCTTTTAAAAACATTCATGAGGAAAAAATCCTTTTAATTTTTTTTGAATTTTTTTTTTGAAAATCAATTTTTTTTAAAAAAAATATTTAAAAATACACCTTTTAAACATGAAAATAAATCTTTAAAGAAATGATAGAGGTTAATTTCACAAATTCCATACAAGTTAAAAAGAACATTCTTTTTATAAGGTAAAAATGTTATAAAAGTGACTTATTCTTAAATATAGAAGAATTTTACTTTGAAAAAATTTGTAAAGGACAAAAAGGGTAAATATTTATTTAATAAATCATTTTGGAAAGGTAAAAAAAATTTCAAAACATTTTTATAAAATAGGGGTTTTATAAGAAAATAATTCCTCCACCAATAAATGAAATGAAGTTGGATTTTATTTAAGACATATTCTAAAACATTTTGAGTACCAAAGAGTGGGAATGTGTTACTATTATTTGAAAAGTTCATAAATAACTAGAGGATACAAAAACTAATGGGTTTATTGAATAATGATCATATAAATTCCTTTAATGGAATTTCAAGAATAAGCAATCTCGATTATAATGATATTATGAAATAAACCCTTAAAATTATTATAATGAAGAAGTTATAATTAATCAATGAATTGATTATGTGTATCAAATTTAAATCTACATATA
Source organism: Viscum album (assembly GCA_963277665.1). Classification (NCBI taxonomy): domain Eukaryota; kingdom Viridiplantae; phylum Streptophyta; class Magnoliopsida; order Santalales; family Viscaceae; genus Viscum; species Viscum album. The sequence continues at coordinate 213,216,461 of OY728123.1, forward strand.
ATAAGTGGAGATAAATAAATGTATAGTAAAAGTAATTATACACATAAGTATAGAATATTAATGATAATAAGGAAGTAATATATCCCAATGAAAAGGAATTGAGTTATGAAATTTCTTTACCACATGGTAATTTTAAGTTCAAATAACCTTTGATGAAACAATTAAAATTGAAAATAAAAATTTAATTAATAATTAATTACTCATGATATTACATGTAAAAGTTTAATTATTTATACTATATATAATAAATTATGTGCATAATGATAAAGTATGCCTTAAAGAATGGAAATTTAGATGAAGTCCCTTACTACTTGGTAACTTTTGAATTATAATCCCCATGAAAGAAATAATTTCAAATTAAAATATAAATAACATGAATATAACTTTATTCAGGATATAAAATACAATAGGGTCATTATATAAACCACAAAAAATAAATAAGTGGTGAAAATTATGTATGCCTTATAGAAGAAAAAGTGAGACAAGAACCCCTTACCTTGTGTTTCCTTTTAAGTGAAAGTCCTTTAACCTCATGTATAATAGTTATGAGAATGTTATTAAGTTATAAAAGAAACATAATCATATTTATAATATCATATATTATCTTCTTATAATATATTATTACCCATTTGTTAACAATATTTAATTACATTCACTATTTCTGGTGTTAATTGCTGAGTTTTTCAAGTATATTTTGACTTGTTATTTTTATTCATCTTATGTAAAACATGATTTAATCATATAAAATATTTAAAAAACAATTGAAATTTCATATATATCTGTAATATATGTATTTATATTAATCCATAAAATTTGGATATTGGAAATGAAATGTGCCGTTCATGGAGACGGCAGGTCGTACGTATGCATGAAAGCTACTTCCATTTTGTTGTCGTATTAAAATAATGAAAATTAAATTATATATATGTATATTATAATTATATTTTTATATTTATTTCATATATGTCACATATTTTTATTAAAATATTCCTTAATACATTCCATGTATAGTGTGATAGAATCACATCGTTTTGAGGAGGTGATAGTCCACACGTCCACAAATGATGTAATCGTATTCCCACAAAATGGAAATCAAAACATTATATGGTATATCCAAATTAAATAATCATAAATAATAAATATCATATGTATCATATATAAACTATAAATCCATCATTATTACAACCTTGAAAGGTGGTAATGGAAAAACAAATGACATTAGTTCGCGATGCGGTAGTCCACCATACACACGAACAATGATTTCATATCCCATTTGATGGATATGTGTGAATGCATAGTTATAAAACTTAGCATAATAAAATTATAGTATATTAAGGATAATTTTTTTATTATATATTAATTATATAAGAATATTTTAAGGGGTGGAGAAGTAAATGAAACAAAAAAGATCATTGAAGAGCGTTACCTCATATTCGGGTAACTCCTTTTAGTTTATAACAAAAGTCTTCTTTGGTTTGATTTCTACCCAAAGTGATGATTCTAGTATGAGGGGATGGATTTTGTGAGCTTATTTGGGCTGGTTTTAGATGAGACAAAGGGATTGATATGTGTGAACAAATGGGAGGAGTGAGTGCCTTCATAAAGTGAAGGAGGAGTGACATTCTTTTAAATAGTAAAAGTAAACATTACTGAGAATTATACCTACATCATGTGCCTAAAAAAATAAAAAAAATTGTTCAAAATGATTTTTTTGTCGAAATATGTCAATCCAATGGATTTTGGAATAGTTTCCATGTCATTTTTTATTTTAAGTTTAAGGTTTAGTATCTTATTAACCTTAATTTTTCCTTAGTTGCTGTAATTAATTTTAACTACATTCACTAATATTTTTCTCAAAAAATAATTTGACCTTACTAGACATTATAAATTATTATGATTATAAATATGGAATTAATTTTTCCAAATTTCAATCACATAAGTGGCATAAATTAATTTAAATATAATCCCACATGTTACGACCCGACCCATGTCGGTGCTGAAGCCGCCACTACCCCAAGCCCATCTCCATAGGTCTGGGGGTGGCGACAAGTGTTGAAGTCACAAATAAATCTAAGAGGACTTTTCATAAGAACCTTCACACACACATATATCCAATTAAATAGGGAAATGTAGAGGAAAATAAGAAAATATTCAAAACTACTTTATAAGTAAACCAAACATGAAGTAACCTCTATAAAATACAAAAGTACGACATTATATACTGAAAATTAAAGGAAAAAAATTAAATGACCAACCAGAAATGTGTCTCAACCTAATAGGAAATTGTATAGGTAAACACCTGATAAATCCCTTATCCTGAACCCCAAGCTATTACAACAATACGTGGTCCAAACACTGAGTATACCTAAGCTCCTATGATGTCACAACTAACCTATCTATCATCAACATAAGACACAAGAAGTGAAGAAAAATACCATGTATGGGTGATTATGAGCATATCTAGTAGGACACCCCAAAAGCTAAAGGGGTAACTATAAGAGATAAAATAGAAGAGGAAAGTAGTAGATAAAATAATGTACAATGAAAGAGTATAACTCAACCCAACAAGAGAGTAAAAGTATGATCATCCAAGTAAAAGGGTATAAAAACAGTGAGTAGATGAACTACCAATCGAGCCTTTTCCACCTATAGTAGTAGATTAGACGCATCCAACCTTGAGAAGCTAAATAAAGAAAACACATGGCATACCCGTGTGTCTTCACCTATTCTAGAAGGAGACTATCCAATTCCAAGGTGTGTATCTAGAATAAAGATTATATATATATGATCAGTCAAATAAACCCAAATAAGAGAGTAAGGGGATCTTCATCTCACATCTCTGCCTAAGAAGAAGAGTAGTTAATAGTTTTAAAAATCCACCAACGAATCCCAACATCCCACATGTCTTCCTTGAACATACAAGTCTAAGGAACGAATTCACCACACCTTGATACTATCCACATTGGGAGGAACTGACTCGACCACATGTTTTTAGGTCGCATCACAAAAACACATCTTAGTTGGTAAATCATCCCTACTCCTTGAGAGACCAAAGCTATGTTAAACCACATATCATCACTATTCCAAAAAGTCTAGGGGCCACAAAATCCAGGTAATGATCCCATGCCATCATACGATAAGAGGGTACTTCTCTGATGGTCTCCAAGGAACACCACTTCCCAGCCCCGCTGGAGGGTAATGCTAAAGAATTCCATTGAGGAACTCAACTAACCAGCTCTGATAGAGGGTAATGCCTAGAAGTGGTCATCATGGAAATCCACTTCCTAGCCCTGCTAGAGGTTAATTCCCAAAAGAAGCTGCTGGGGAACTCTAATGTGCATCCCGTCTAAAGGGTACCACCCAAAACATCAAGGAAGTCCACTGGCCAGCTATGCTAGTGGGTAGCTCAGAAAGATCACTTGGGAACTACACTAACCAACCATGCTGGAGGGTAACACCCATAAAGTTATCTAGAGATACCACCATATCACTTTCATTATCATGCATCTCCTAGAAAAGAACCATTCCCAGAATATTTCACAATATATCTTGAAATCTAAAACTGAGGGCACCATCACGTTCTACGAAGAAAAACTCTCATGATAAGCTACTAATGGGACATAATATGATTTCAAACGAAGGTGATACAGAAATTCAAATATCCTTAATGGAGATTAATGGGAACAAAATGTGTCAGGGGACCCACACAATATGTGGCCCCTATTCATAGTCTGCCCATGTCCCTATAAGGCATGTGACTCTACCCGATGTAGTATAACACACCGTGTTGGCATACTACACAACGTGTCATGGCTAAGATGGACTGGGGCCATGTCCTATAGTTGTGTCTTTGTACTCAGACCCTATGTCCATGTGGCTGAACACATAGTCTATCCGATTGGGAAGAGGATACATGGTGTGTGAGGGAATCTTACATTCCACGTGATCATTATCTTCCCTGAAACCCTAGTGTTTCTGCTGAGGAAGGCTACATGTCCTGTGTTCTTCATTGTACATGATGTTTGGTTGAGATTTTTCAAGAATATCTAGATTTAAAATTTAATCTTTATGTTTCGATTGATTCCCCACCTCCATATATCACACCTTGATTCCTCCCAAATATCATGGATCTAGATGTGGATCATGCTTTCTAGCTGTCGTTCATCAAAAAATGGCCATCGTTCATTATAGGGGTTCCACCGTCTATTCCGCATGGAAAAAATGACCCTCCTTATAATTTTTTGATGTTTGAACACTAAATAGGTCATAATCACCTCACAAGGATCATGTATCTATACTTATCTCAACAAACCTTTGTCATTTGATAGACCAGGCATGAATTCAGGGGCCCAATCGAGCTTGGTGCCACTTGGAAATTTTCAAAATGAGACCAAGGGGGTCCAATCGGTGAAGAATGCAAAGCGGTGAGGGATAAAAGATATAAAAACCATGATTTATATGTCATTGGAAAATTTTTCATGTCTAACGATCAATAACATGCTTCCATGGTTAGATAAACATTGATAAAATAACTTAAAACTAGTACAAAGGCTCATGCAAAGGCTACAAATGATGTAGATCTAAGAAAGATAGTTTATCTGATCAATAAATTAATTATAAGGGAGAAAAAACACATATTTTGAGTCCTACCTCATTTTGGATCAATCACTATTTAATTAACACACTTGCACAATTATTGGAAGGAACTACTGCATTCGTTGCATCCTGATCCGATCCGATCTGACGTTCCATCATCACTCCCCAAAGGATTTGTCAATATAGGAGGAAGAGAGATTCGTTGATGATCACATGATTGTGAGGCCAACGATGGAAAAATCTCTATAATGGTATATTTATAATCAGTTATCTTTATGTTAAATGAAATAAATAAATTAATTAAATAATTAAATAAATTCACTTAATGTTCTGCCTGCAAGCAAGGGGTCTGAATGTACCATGTTGAATCACATTACATTGTGCATAGGGTAAACACCACATTCTAAACTCAACTATGGTCTTAGATGTATGATATGATCAATCATTTAGTATTTATCCCATTTTATTTGAGGTATCGTGCACATGTAATATAAAATATATTTAATATTTTTATAAAATTAATTTCAGGCACACATGGCCTCAGAATATCATGTCGTCTCAGCTCCTATATCTATAAATATATATAAATAATTAAAATTCTTACAAGAAGAATCTAGATGTATACACGATTCCCTATGATATTTTCATTCATGAAAATCAAAAACTAGGAAAAAATCAGGTTAATGAGCCCACAATTGGCTCTCCTATTTCTAAGTTATCTCTTGCACATTTATGTGCTACCACACCATGCAATCCGAAGGGATCATCCATCCTTGTAGGGTACGCTCTTATCGATTCTCGATCACTAATGGGTGATATGCTAAGGTAGATCCATCCGTGATGTCTACCTCACCCCATTCAATGACGTTTTTGGTGTCATGTACGTATCTCCTCAGCTGCGACACATGGAAAATGTCATGAACTCGCTCTAATTGTGTGGGTAGGGCGAGGTGATAGGAAACCTTTCCAACCCTATTCATGATCTTAAATGGGCTGATGAATCTTAGGGATATATTTCCTCCCCAGCTGAACCACTGCAATCCCCATTGTGGGGAGACTCTCAGGAAAACATGGTCTCCTTTATCGAACTCCAAGGGCCTATGAAGAAGATCTCTGTAAGATTTATATCTGCTCTAGGTCACCCTAATACGCTCTCAAATGACTTGGACTTTCTTTGATGTCACCTTCAACATATCTGGGCCCACCAGATATGTCCCATCGATCTATGTTCAGAAAAAGGGTGACATGAAGGGTATCTCATATAGGGACTCAAAAGGTACCATGTATATGATAGAGTGGTATCTATTATTGTATGAAAACTCAACCACGAGAAAGTGATACTCTCAGGTCCATCCAAAGTACAACACACAAGCACTCTTCACTTCCTCATACACCTATATAGTGCACTCAGTCTACCCATCATTCTGGGGGTGAAAGGTTGTATTCATTCATAATTGGGTACTAAATTACACATGAAGGCCTCTCCATAATTGTGATATAAACCACCCGTCATTATCAGAGACAATCATTGGGGTCACCTTGTGAAGGCGAACGATCTCCCATACGTACAGCTCCCCCAAACTCTCCATCAAAATATACTCCCTGATAGAATGGAAGTGTGCCGTATTCATGAGTAAGTAAACTATCGCCCATATGGTGTCATGTCCATTCACTGTGCGTGGAAGCCATTTGAAAAGTACATGTATATGCCATCCCATTTTCACTATGGTATCTCAATAGGATGCAATAGACCTGTTGAACTTGGTGCTCAACCTTCACCTTTGGATAAGTGAGGCACTGAGAGATGAACTCAGCTACACCTCACCTCATGACGGAACACCAAAACTATTGATGGAGGTCTCTCTACAACATTCCCTAATTATGATGTACAACTAGGTGATAAGTGTGAAACTCCCAAATCACCTCCTCTCGCAACATGACTGGAACCACTCGTTACCCTTGTAATAAGATAAAGTAATTACCTCATTCATAATATCCATTTGGTGGGTCACCTATGGATATATGATCACATAATACCTCATAGTCGATGTCTCCCAGCTTTGACTCTGTCACACACTCAAGGAGTAAAGGAGTCAACACCATTGACTGAAGAAATTCTGTACCCTCCTTCTCTACCAGGGTTAGCTACAAGGAAGATAACTAATCCAAATATTGATACTCTAAGAGAGCCAAGTAATTTCTTTGGAGGGAATATTTTACAAAATTTCCCTTATTTGGAGTGTATACTATCTCGAAGTCATAGTCCTGCAGAAACTTGAACCAGCACCACTGTCCTAGATTCGTGCCCCTCTGAGTGAAGACGTACATAATAATATGGTGGTATGAGTAAACCATGAAGCCTTCTTCATAAATATAGCATCACCACATCCTCTGGGGGAAGACTACCACTGTCAGATCTATGTTTTGAGTCATGTATTTTTTCTCGTGGGGTCTCAACTACCTCAACCTGTATGCGATGACTTCCTGTTGCTGCATCAAAATAAAATTGAGCCCAAATCCTAAGACATCATACTACACTAAAAAATAAACACCTTCCTCTAGTAGTCTCAATACAGTAACACTCATTATACTCTCCCTTAACTCCTAAAAACCCCCATGGAACTGCTCAGACTAGGTGAATAGATAGACTTTCTATATTATAGAGGTCAAAGGGGATGCGATCTTGGAGAAATCTACCACAAATATCCTACAATTTCCCACCAATCCAAGGAATCTATGCACCTTTGTAAAATTATTGGGTAGATCCCAAGAAATCATTTCACCAATATTTTCAGGATATATGGATAAAACTTGTTTAGGAATGACATTCCCCTGAAAGTGAACCTCATGGATCCAGAAATGACACTTTGAGAGATTTCCATAAAGATGGTGCTCTCGAAGAAAATCAAGAACCATACTCAAGTGAACTACATGCTCTTCCTCTGATGAAGAGTAGAAGAGTATGTCATCAATGAAGACAACAATGAAATGGTCCAAGTATGACTATAATAGCTAGTTTATCAATGCCATAAATACAGTGGGGAAATTTTCACACAAAAGGGAATCACTAGGAACTCATTATGTCTATAGCGACATCAAAATGAAAAATTTGAGATATCAACCTCATGGACCCTAAAATGGTGTTAGATAGACCTAAGATCTATCTTAAGAACTATATCACACCTTAAAACTGGTCTAAGAGGTCGTCAATCCATGGAAAGGTATACTTGTTCTTTAACATGGCTTGGTTTAGGCGATGATAATCCATGAAAATCCATAAGCTCCCATTATACTTTTCATGAACAAACCTGGAGCTGCCTTGGGGGACACAATAGGTATGATGAAACCTCTCTCATGAAGGTCCTACAAATAAAATCATTGCTCTTGGAGCTTAGTAGGTTCCCTCTGATACACCAAAAAATATATCAGGGTAGTCCTAAGATATAGGTCAATGTAAAAATACCTATCCTACCTCAGAGGTATCCCCAGAATGTCCTCAGGGAAGTCATCCATATAATCCTCCATAACTAAGGGAACCCATAAGCCTAAATATTTTGTTGCACTAAGGGATATACTCTCCAACTGATGGGTGATGGTTTATAGCCTCCTTCTCGCTGAACCAATTTTCTTTACTATGATTTCACTCTATCTAGAATAGAAGAACCTCATCCCATTAGTGAATATGCATTTGAATAGTATGAATTAAGTATATCTGGGATGAGACCATGGAAATCCAATACATACACAAGATGAAATCATAGGGTTCCATCATAATGACCAAAAGGTTCCATGTGCACCTATCTCCATCAAGCGATCGATCACACTACCAGAAGATGAATGATATAGAATAAGAATTCCCTGTAGGAACCTCTATATGAATTTGTTATGCCAGCAACTCAACTGGGAGATCTAGATCTCACTCTAGGATTCTAGAGAAAAAATAATGATTGGAACATTTGTTTACTAATACCGAGACAAGAGTATAATAAATAGAGATCGTACCTCAAATCAACTTGTGTGTTGTGGGATTGTAGACATCCAAATCTTGCAGTAGTCTACGACTCTGACTACTAGATCTTTGAGCCTAATGTGGGAAGCCTGATTGTGGTGGTGGAAGGATATAATGATGATGTACACCACCCATAACTCTTCATTATCCTCTTCCTTATCCTCCTCCTTGGGGTCCTCCCTATCCATTCCTAGGAGAATCCTGATCATGGGGCTGCATCGGTCCCATATGACCATGTATCTGAGCCTTCTTGCAAAAGCATATCCTACTCTAAGATATTATCACCCAGAATCTACTAGATGATACCAATGAATCATCCATATTTTTCCCACTTCTAGCTCTATCTATATGGCATCCCTCTAACAGAAATATCTCTATAACCAGTGCCTCCTCCAGTACCCCGACATAGGTGGGGGTGCACAAGGGAACAAAACTTGATTAGATATATCTATGGAGTCCTTGATCAAACTTCCGCGATTGGAAGTATACATCCTAGATCATGTGAAGGGAGTAGAACTCAAGGTATGTAAACCTTGAAGCATAATCATCCACTATCATCCCTCCTGGATGAAGATTTAAAAGCTCATGGATCTTGACGGAGTGCAGATAGGAGGGGTAGTACTCCTCATAGAATACATGTTGGAAGTCATCCCACAAGAGAGTCAACTCATCATGAATCTACGTAACTAGGCTCCACTAGTTCCCAAATTCTCCATGTAAAAGTCTAGATAATAGTGTGACCACTTTATCAGTTGGTTTTCAGATGAGCCTAAAGACACGAAGCGCCAAATCTAACCAATCCTATGCCGCCTGAGGATCTGGCCCACCGCAGAACCTCAACGGTATCTGACACTGGAACTCATGGAGCGCTCTAAGCCTATGAACATACTCATCTTACTTTTATAGGACGATATGATACTCAATAGGTATAGGTTCTACTACCTACCCACCTAGAGGAAGGGGGTCACAAGATGGACCCTCAACTAAACCTCATCGCTCATAGGATCGTTATCACGAACCAAAACTTGTATCCCAAATGGTTATCGTCATAGTGGTATCTTGAAAATTATCAAGGACTACTGCGATCAGATGAGAATATATATATATATATATATATATCAAAAAAAATAGTAATATTAATCAAGAAGTATAGTAAAAGACTCAATCCTATATGATGTATGTACCACTGATCCCTACAACAAATTCCTCAGCACGTTGAGACAATAAGCAGGTACTCAGGGTCTTCGTGAATGGGTACGTTGGATGTCTATACCATCACTATACTCCTTGGACTAAGATTTTCACTCAAGACACTTTGAAAATGTTTCCCTAAACCTAAGCAATACTCTTTAAGGGGATACGTCTGAAAAACATCATAAAGAATGGACTTTCTCTCATACCAATCATCTGTGACCCAAACCATGCCCAGGCTCGAGCCGCAACTACCCCAAGCCCATCCCCATAGGCCAGGGGAAGGAGATAAGTGTTAAAGGTATAAGTAACTCAGGGAGGCCTTTTCCTAAGAACCTATACACATGAACACATCCAACTCAATGAAAAAGTGCAGATGGAATGAGGAAAAGATGCAACACTACTACATAAGTAAACAAAACATGCATGGACCTCTAGAAAGTATAAAAGTACGGTAGTGTATACTGAAATTTAAAGGGGAAAAATATATTCCAAACCTGAAATAGGTCCCAGCCTAATAGTAAACTAGAAAGGTAAATAGCTGAGAGAGCCTAACTGATGAATCCCAAGCTACCACTAGTACAAAAACAAGATTTAACATCGATTTCTTTGAAAATTTATTGTTTTTTACCAACTTATACAAAGGTGATGTTGAAAAGAATGGTTTTCGGTGTCATTTTTTCAAAAATATACATTGAAAATGTGAATGACCATCATTTTCGGCATCCGTTTTTAGAAAAGACACCAAAAATGAGAATCACCTCCATTTTAGGTATCATTTTTTTAAAAAACTGATGCTGAAAACCCAATGACTTTTTTTAATGTTCTAACATCCATTTTGATGAAATCCAATGCTGAAAGTTAATATAATTTATTTTATAATACATTGAATATTACACCCCAAAATAAATCAGAATCCCTATAATAGAAAAAAAATTATACAAACATAAAAAAATGTATAATTGAATAAAAATATTTAAAAACAAACATACTTTTAACAAGGTAATCCAAAAATTATCTATGCATTTTTATTATAAATAAGAATTAAAAAACAAAAACCTAAAATTTACAACATGATAATTATCGGTTGATGTTGAAGAATTATTTTGAGATCATTATGTTCAAAAATCTATTATAACAAAAGAATTAGTTTTTTAACAATAATTATTTGGAAAATGTAATAATAATCATAAAAATTATAATATAAATACCTTGAATTGTAATCATACTTAACGAATAGTTTGCAAAAAAATATCGAAGATTGGTAAGTTCAACTTTTGTATAAGACTCAGCATCATTGAATGTATACAATAACAATGAATTATATAAAAATAAAAAAATATAATACTATGAAATAAAATATAAAATAATTAATATAACTAACCTTATCAAATTCATTAGTTACCCCAATTGTGATTATCTCATACATGAATCGTCGAACATAATAATCACATTCAACGTATCCTTATTGAAGATGAAACTATATTTATAAAACATTAAATTGATAATAAAAACTAATATATATATATATATATATATCATAAAACAAAATAATATCTAATATAAAAAATAATTATCATTACTTTCACATATTGGATTTAATTTGGGGTTTTTATTGAAAAGTGATATTTGTTAAATCTTTTCCATGAAAAGAATTTTCCTATATATCATCTAATAATACATGTTTATACAATAATAATTAAATAAAATGAACTTATAAAAAAATAAGAAAACATACCTATTTAGCAAGGTGGTAAATTTTTTATGAACATTACTTAATAAAGAGAAAAAACCAATATAATGTGCATTCACTTGGGTAGAATATGCTTAAAATCCAATTCCCCCAACAATACAAGAAGTTCATAATTAATGACATTATAATGAACATTGGTTCATAATTATGTTTGTGTTATTACCCATCAAGAAATGGAAAAAACAAACACCCAATATCCATCTCTTATAATCTCTCACATATATATGTAACTCTATCAGAAGTCTTCACTTATTTCATATTCATTGAAATGAATTATAGATCTATAAAACCATAATTGTTTTTGGACTCATTTTGAATAAGAATCATGTAATGATAAATAATTAAGAAAGTAATATAGTCATTCAATTTAAACCATATTTAATTAAGGAAATAAAAAATTACATGTCAATTTACATAGATGGAAAATAACTGCAACATAGGAATGTTGAGATCTTTAAAATAAATTAAATCCATTATAGATTTTATGAATATTCTAAATTGATTGTATCTTTAACATATATCAAAAATCACTTGAAACTCATATATATTATCTAAGGAAGAATAATCCTGAGATAATCTTTGTATCCCATCAGAAATATCAAAAGTATCAATATTTTTTTGTTCATAAACCTTGTATTTAATTTGTTCCATTTATTTTGATATTAGATACTCTAATATAAGTTAAATATTAGTAAAAAATATAAGTAATTTTCAATCAAATGTAATTAATATTAAAAAAAATAATACCTAGTATGAAAGACAATGAAGAAGGCTAGATGGGCAGAGTAAAAAATGATCCATACAAGCCCCAAATCTAGAAACCTCCTCTATAGGAAACTGTAGTAGAGTAGTAGTATCAATAATATCATGTAATGAAACTCTAACCTGAACTATGTTCATAAGCTGGTGATGTATGGAATTCCCCAAAAAATTCATGACGTTGAAATCTAAAATATGTAAAAAAGGATATCTACCATACAACTCATAGTATATGGTTGGGTATGAGAGATGAGGTGGAGGATCTGAGTAGGCAGGTTGGGCAGGAAGGTCCGGTAGGGAGGACTGTATAGGCTATATAGACGGCTCAAAAGTCTAGATAGGTTGGGAAGGCTGCAAAAGCTATGACTGTCTCATAAATTATTATAACATAGCATGCACAATTGATGGAATTTGATCGACCATGGACTATTTCATATCTTTTATCTCATATTTTAAGTATTCTATTTCTAGGTATCTTGATTTCTTACTTTGATGACCGAAAACTTTCAAAATACTAACATTAAATTATTTTCCTCTTATGTGACTAGGTTGTTCTAGCTTTCAGAAAGTAATGGCTAGTATGTCCATCCTACCCATAGGGATAAAACTTCGATGTGATTATTTCTCTTGAAGTTCATCATGAAATGAAAAATAAAATTTTATATTAGTGTTGTTGATTTAAAAAATAGAAAAATTCAGGAAAAATAAAAAATATTTACTTACGATTCTTCCAGCTACTTCCTTATCTTTTTCATTAATATACTTTTCATTTATTCTTCTTCTCAATCTTTTAAATTTTTCATGGAAGTTGGGGGAGATAGAGGACTGAACTGGACCTCATTAGATCCACTAGTAGACTTAGCTATTAATTGTTCAAAATTTTACTGAATCATTTTTTTCTCCCATAAATAATACCCTCCACATGATAAAGTATGAGGGTATACATTCTGCAATTGGATGTCTTGATGGGATTTCCTAGATTCCTATTAATAAAAAGTAAACTAAAAAGTAATTAGGTACATATATATATATATATAAAATTTTACAATATAATATAATTATCATACCATAAAGGATTCATCATGTTGGATGGAAACAAATACCATCCATGTCTCTTCATCTAAAAACTCATAATCGAGGCATGGGTTTTCATTTTTGTCTCTTTCCAAAAACATAATTTTTTTGTCAACATTGTTTTAAAATCTATCCATTAAACTGCCACTAAATAAAGGCATCTTTTCTTAATTTATTTTGTTTCTTCAAAATTTAATTTCTTATATAATTTAATAAAATAAATAATAGTCATTTAAAATATATCATATTCTAGAAAATGAGATGAAATGAATAAATTGAAATATTTTATAGTTACGGCCTCCCAAAGGTGATTTATCACCATCTTATAGATGTGATTCTAATCAAGATATAAAATACTAATCCTGTAACGACTCTGTATAGAGATAAAGATGATAAATTGCATTGGATTTGGACCAATTTCATTATTATCATCATAAAAACTAACATGAAATCAATCATATCCATGAGAAACTAAAAGTTTTGGTAAACATGTAATGTCATGTTTACCAACTCAAGAACTAAATTTCTTAATAGAAAAAGAAGAAGACTCCACTTCTAAAGTCTCATTAGTATTCATGATATTATTGTTTGTAAATTAAAAGTTTGGTTGTAATAAATAATAATATTACTAGATATATAATAATATGAACAATGTCAAATACCTCGGTAAATTTTTATCTATATATATATCTGTATCCATCATTGTAATAGGAAAATGTAATGAAATTATTGTGTAGCTTAATATTATTAGACAAGTAAATTATTAGAAAATAGAAAAACAAAAATATGTAAGTAAAAAACATGGAACACATGTGTAATTTTTAAAAAATAATTACATTATGATTCTTAACCAAAAAAATATTCAAGGTAAAATATTAAATATAAACATTACTTCTAAAATAATAAAACCATTTATAAATTTAAATATTAATGTTTGTAGAAGTGTTCTCATATATGTAACTATAACTAAAATATAATAATTTATTTCAGGTGTTTCAATGAAAAAATGTTTAACCATAACAGTATATTATCGAAATTTAACAGAAAAACATATAAATAATCAAATATAAATAATTAAATATCTAATAGTTAATTAATAATACATTTTTAAACATGTAAATTTAAATATATATATATATATATATAATGTAAATAATTACAAGATTAATTAGCAGAGTAATTTAGTGTTTTCCCATATCCATCAACATGATCATTTCGTACTACATGCACTATTTCTGTGTTATAGTCATTGTTATCCAGAAATCGTATTATAGACGAAGAATCCTCTTATAAATCAATAACATCATAATCATCCTCATCATATAAATGGATTATTTTACCTTGAAAAAAATGGACCACTGATCATTTGATGGATCAATGCCATAAAATATTTTCTTATCATGTGCAACCATGATAAATGGTTCCTCATTAAAACTAAATCTTTTAAAATAAACCAGTTTAAATCCATATTCATCATGTTTCACACAACTATTAATTCTAACCTAATTAAATTTAAACATGATGAATCTAAATTTAATCTAATAAATTTCCCATATGTATTCAAGAACTCCAAAATATGGTGTTTATGTAGAAATTGGGTTTTTGTTTTTTTACTCGAAAAATGCAGTGCTTCAGCGATGACCATTACAACTCTATTTTAAACAGTACTCTTTTCATCCAAATTTTTTTTCTTTAAAATGTGTTCCCATTAATATCAAAATGAGACCATGTGATCACATTAAGAGATGGTTCCCCTTCCCACCATTTCAATGTTTCTGATGCAAATATATCCATGATGAATTAATCTTTAAAACATTTAACAAATGTCTTTCTATGCTCAATTATTATCCACTTTTAATTTCTTTTTAGATATTGTAACTTTAATTCAAATTTATGTGATGATATATATGATTAAACCTCACATGTTCTATTGAAAATGTATAAATGTGCCTGTATCACTTCATCACATGGAATGAACTTTAAATTTAAGCCTTGTATCCCTCTACCTTCACTATCAACTATCATATATCGAGATATAGGGATAAAAATATTCTCTACTTCATATAAATAATCTGAACATAACTCAATAACCTCTTCTGATACATATGTTTGAACAATAGAGGCCTTTGGTCAAAAAGTATTTTTAACATATCCCATCAAAATTGTCATATATCATTCAAATGGATACATCCACTGTAAATAAACATGCCCAAATATTCTTATCTCACACATCAAATGAATCCCCAAATGAACTATTATATCAAAAAAATAGGTGGGAAATACATTTCTAGTTGATAAAGAATAAGAGAATATTCATTCTCCAAAACATCTAACAAATTTGGATCAACGACTTTGTTACAAATGGATTTAAAAAAATTGCATAACTAGATGACATTATTTCTGATAACTATCAACAATATACCACACAATGCGGCTGGTAAAATTTGTTGCATCAATACATGGAAATCATGATATTTCATAGCTATTAATTTCTAATCCTTCAATGAAACCAAATTCTTTAAATTTGAATAAAAACCACTGGGTACTTTAATACCATGAATACATCTAAAAAAATCCATCATATTAATCTTTCTTAATGTGTAACAAGCAAGAGATAAATATGTTATGTTTCTTTTTATAGTGGGAGATAAAAATAAAAGTATTCCCATTGATATCAAGTCCAATATAGTATGAAATCCATCTTTTTTTTCTATCCTTTTATGTCTAAAAAAGTACCAATAAAACTGTCACATATTTTTTTCTCAAAATTCATAACATCAATGTTATGTTTTATATTTAAAAAACTCTAATAAAGTAGTTCGAAAAATATAGAATGTTTGTTCCAGATAATTTATTGAATATCAGAACTTCTTTTATTTCCAAATATCGAATCAATATTTTTAACCCTATCATAATATTCTTGAACCAAAAATGTTAGTGATATAATATTTTATTCCTTTAAACGATTAAATTATTTTTTAAATCTATTATAAAGATAATCAATTTGAACAAATCTTTGATGTCCCATGTACACTGTATTTCATCCATTCTACAATTAATAATTTGAAGTCTCTTATTCACAAATTGGACATGCTTTGTGTCCCTTAACCCTATATCCAGATAAGTTTCCATGTGTAGGAGAGTCATTTATAGTGAAAATTATCATAACACAAATAATAAAATACTATTTATTATATTCATCAAAAAATTAAACACATGTCTCCAGTAGATTTTTTGTAATAACTCGGTTCTTACTTTGAGGTATGATTTTTTTTTCTTGTTTTTTCCTTTGAGTTGTTCTTCAGAAAACAGTGGAAAACTAAACAAGTACTGGAATCATACTATCACACGACCTTACATAGGGTTACACACCATGTAATCCTAAGTACACGTAGTGTAATTTGGCCGTGTATGATGGGAATACATAGTGTGTGGGCCTGTTGGAAAGGAAGAGAGGAAAAACCAACTACACTCTGTGTACTTCCTAGTACACACCGTGTATTCATGTTGGAAGGTCCTAGAAAGTAAGTTGGTGAAATTCAGCCACCAAATTAATATTTAAATGATATACATGCCATCTATATCGACTTACATGCCGTGTATTTTGTTTTTTTCATTTAAAATGGGAAGTCACCTCGTTCCTCTATCATTTGGACAGAGGGGTCGCCGGGTGGACGAACAAGTAGCACTGAAGTTATTTCATTCTCCTGTTTCATCATTTGAAAGATGATTTGAACACTGTTAGATCCATTGGAATCCCCTCAGTGAGTGATCAATTTCCCTTGATCTGTTCTTGGTGATTTTTTGGTCTTGACTACGTTATTTAAGTTTGAGTGAATATTATTATTTTGTAGATCTACACCATTATAGCTTGAATTGGATATCGAGGCTAGGTGAGGAGAGTAATAATACGACGAGGTAAGTGGTTTTATGCCTCTAATTAATTTTTGAGATGTTTATATGTGCCTTTGTGCTGCGCGCCCATATTTAGGGTGACACCTTGAAAGGAAATTGATCTTTATTATTACCTAAATATGTTCTGGTAATTAATTCATTGAATTAAAGAATGTTTGGATTTTTTGTTTGATTAAGGTCCACCCCGTGGGTACATTTACCTCAGATAATTTTTGTTTATCCATTTTTTCCAAGGATTTATATGGGAATTACTTCATTTCCCTTTAAGGGTTGTTTAAAATCAACATGGTTATTATATGGATTTGCAATTGAGATAAAATTTTAAATGTTTTGATTATGGATTGGGGTGGTGTTTGTCCATTTGACCATGCAATGATTTTTCTTTTTTAAGTAGGTTGGAATGTTTTATTTAATTTTAATGATTATATAGTAAATAACATTGGGTGATACATGGGTTTAGATTATAATTCCATGAATGGAATCACATGACTATTGTACCTTGCACCTTGGGTGACACATGGGTTCAGCTTAGAACACCATGGATAGACTAGGGAGGCTTTTGATTTATATGTCATTAGTGAAACTTGGGATACCTAGTTGGACCCCCAAGGATGGACTAAATTGACATGATCTTATAATACACCTAGAGTGACACTCGGAGCTCCCTAGTAGGACCACTGAGGATAGACTCCCATGAACTTATACCAACATCTAGAGTGACACTAGGGGCTCCTATGTAGGACCATTGAGTATAGACTTGTGGGATGTCAGTAGATTTTCACCTAGAGTGATACTTGATTTCCAACTTTGGAATCTCAAGAACAGAATTAGTTTATAATTAAATAATGGAATTTAATGAATTGTGAAACATTTTCCAAGCCAAAGCATAAGTTTGGATTTAGTCTTCACTTACTTGTTTAAAAGGTCTTCTAAGACTTCTGTTGTTATTACCTTAATCTATAGGGAATATCGGGATTAGTAAGAACTTTGTTACTTAAATATTTCAAGTAATTGAATTGATAATGAACTTTATAAATGAATTTTGGTATGTGTAGGATTTTATACTTGTTAGTACCTCCTAGTTTACTGAATCTCATTATTGTACAATATTGTTTCATATGCTCACTGACAGATTGGGACAAACCTTAGGTGGATGCATACAAGGATTTATTTCTCAAAACCTATTTGGGTCATGTTTTTGGGCCCAAACAGACTATATTTATATAGTTGTTTATAAGGTAAAGGGCCCTTTTAGAGGTACTTGATTGCTGCTTTAGAGCTCGAGAGAATGGGATGAAGCCACGACTTGTGATGCAGATGAGTTTCATTTTTTACCGTACTTTGGTATTATATTGTACTTGATTGAAGTGTATCCATTTTTTCTATTTTCTTAGAACATGTGACATGCTATATCATTTTGATATGATCTGAATCTTGGTTATCTTTATCTTTCAGTCATCTATTGTTTACATTAGTTGCATGTTGTTTTCTACTTCTTCTATTGTTATTATTTGTTCCTCTATGTTAAAATTTTCCAATGAGGTCATAGTTTACCCACTATCACACCCTAGGCCCTCACTTCTAGTCATAATCCTCTGGTGTTTGGGGAAATGTTCTTGAGGAAATGTGTCCAATCGGGTATGGGTCACTAGTTGAGTGATGTCCAGATCCATGGTGTTACAAAGTGGTATTAGAGGATTTATTTCTAGTTTTCATTACTATTTTTTTGATGATATAAAGGACATGGAATTTGGTAAAAAGATTTTCCCAGGAGTATCTACCGCTTGTATAGGAAAAATCCAAATTTCCTTTAATTAAATTTTGATTTTGGATTTTGAGCTATTACAGTTGATTCAATTTCACAGTTGGGTGACAGAATTGTTTTTTCTGTTATTGTTCTATTTTGTTGCAACCCGATGAGATAAGGGTGTTCCATATCATTAATTATTTAGGAACTTGTAAGAAATCACATTCCATGCATACTTTCCATGCCATTTAGGGAGCATTACTGATCCATGTTTTTGTGATAGTACCTTGATAGATATTCCTACTATTGTGATAGGTGTATGGATACACACTATGGTTCGATTGGGATAGATTCCAAGATTTGATCCCTAATGTGTATGGGACCACTTGTATTGGAATTTTTTGGATCTTGATTCATCCTTTTGTAAAGAATTATACTGTGATATGTTATGCTTGGGTTCCCAAATTTGATTTTCGAGGAGTATTAGCCCTCACAGATAAGAAATTGGCATACCACTGGTTGGTTTTTCTACAGAACATAGGATTTTTGGGAAATATGGAGTTTTTGTCATGAAAAACCTAGTTTACATAGCATGTAGTTTATTATAACATGTTGTGTGTTCTTAATGTTCAAGGAATATGGTGTTCCAAATTTTAATATGTACATGTCATGTACCATATGTACATGCCTTGTGGCAGCTAACAGTGTGTCTGACAGTGTGGGATCACTCTGGTAGAACCCGTGTGAATATGTTCATGTGGGAGTACATGTCTAGGAGAGGGAATTTTATACATGCCACGTGCGTGTCTAACATGATGTGTAAATGACGTTAATACACACCCATTCCAAAAAGACTACATGGACATGTAAAGACTTAAGGGTCACACCGTGTAAGAATTTTACACACAGTTTATCCCCTTTTTAAAAAAATTTGAGTGTCTTTTCCTATTTCGTTTTGGCACTCTTGAACGAATATCCTTGACAATGAGCTCAAACTGAGACATGTGCTTGACCATGCAGAGTCATTCCACCATGAAGAACTCTATATATACTCTAGTAAAGTGGCGATGATCATAACCCATAGGTGGTAGGACATATGCTACCAATGGATCCTGCAGACATTCCAGTCATGGTACTAGTTGTTATACTGGATACAGGTGCATATGCATAGTTCTGTGAAGGATTTATGAGGTTTATGAAAACTTTTCAAGGAGTAACACAACTTTCCACATCTATGGTAGATTTGACACGATTGTTATAGAAGAAACATCCATTTACTTTCTCTGGGATGGCGGACCACATGCTAAAAAATCTTGGCCATAGGCCACTCTTTCTATCTTGAAGGACTTGAAGATGCCTCTTGAGAGGAGGGTCATGCTCAAGACATATTTGTTGTAGAATTATTCCAAGAGAAGGTGGGATGTTATCACTCCGGAAGGGAGTCATCGAGATATGAAATGGGAAGAAGTTCAGGTGGCCTTCTATGACCATTATTTTCTTGAGATGTTGAGGGACTAGTAAGCACAAGAGTTCATGCAACTAGAGTAGGGAACACTTCCAGTTATGGACTAATTTTCCGGTTTACTGAGCTCATATGATTCACACCTATTCTGATGGGTGATAACGTATCGAAAGCTAAATGACTTGAAGATCGTCTCAGGTTAGACATCCGATCATAGGTGAATGTATTCATGTTTCCTTCAGTATCTTCTATCGCGAATCAAGCAATAATAACTGAGATCAAACTGTGGGAAGTTAGTGGTGCGATCCAGGGCGTTTCAGCACTGTTTTATGGTACTATCTTAATTGTAAAGCAGAAGTGTTGTTTGGAGTTCTCTCTCAATGAAAGTATAAGTCAAAACATTTCCTCTGATAATCTGGCGAGGTTCTACTAGTGTTGTAGGCCAGGGCATACAAGGCCTCAGTGAATGAAGGAACCGTTTGAGTGCTGAGCTTGCTGTAGGATAAGGAATCTATAATGCTTATATAGAACATTTCCACCAGTGTATAGTGAGATGGGTTTTGCACTGAATACAAGTTTAAGATCAGGGTCTATAACTTCTCCTCAGACAGGTAACTAGAGTACGTCAGGGTGTTCAGGCTGAGGTGGTGGTCTTGGAATGGTATCCAGACCCCAGGATCTCAGCGACAACAGGGTGGGTCAGCTCAGGGTAGCCAAGCGATGTCATAGGGCCACGGTACAAGAAATACATATGTATTGCAGCAGAAAAAATAGGATAAAGATCCCAGACCTTCTACTGACAGAGGTATTATTCTAGTCACCTCTTTTTATCTTATGCACTTTTAGATATAGGTGATTCTCGTATTTTCATAACATCTTCTATTATGGAGAAACATGGGCTCTGTTTTTTTACTTTTTACGATGTTATGACACTAGACACTCCTTTAGGTATAAGAACGGCAGGTGTGAGTCAGTGTTAGGAGTATCCCCTTTAGGTTGGTGGGTGTCACTTATTTGGGGATTTCTATGTATTAGAGGTGTAAAGATTTGATTTCATACTCAAAATGGACTAGTTAGCCTCCTTTCAATACGTTTTTGATTCCTATCACAGTAGGGTGAGTTTTACGTCACCAAAAGGTGGATTGTTTCTACATAAGGGTGAATGGGATGTCTAGGCGAGCTGAGCTGGACCAGAGCATCGTGGTTTGGGTAGGATGGAAAACCAAATTGTGAGTTTATATCTAGATGACTAGGGAACATGTATGGAAGATTTCCCTCCAGTGGTTTATCATTTCAGGGAGTTTTTCCTGGATGAGTTCTCAAGCTTACCTTCGATCAGAGAGGTGGAGTTATCTATAGATCTAGTTGTAGGAGTTGCATTGGTATCCATTACTCCTTACAGAATGGTTATGATGGAGTTCCAAGAGCTCAATAGGAAGTTGGGAGATCCATAAGATAAGGGTTTCATCCAACCTAGTACTTTTCCTTGGGGTTCACTGGTCATTTTTGCAAAAAAGGTGGACGATAACCTTAGGCTATGCGTTGACTATCAAAAAATGAATTAGTTGACAGTTAAAAATTGATATCCCTTACCAAAGATAGATGAAATGATTGATTAACTTCGATGCGCTTGAGTGGTCTCGAATATTTACTTAAGGTCAGGATATCACCAGGTATGTGTTCGACCAACATACATTCCTTGTACAACATTTTGTAGCAGGAATGGTCTATATGAGTACCTGGTTATCCCATTTGGTCTCACGAATGCGCCCACAGTTTTCATGGAACTGATGAACCAAGTGTTCCATCCTTACCTAGATTATTTTGTGGTGGTTTTCTTGGAAGATATATTGGAGTATTCTTACAATTGACATTACCATGAAAAAAACACTGAGATAGTTTTTAATACACTGGGAGAGCATCAGTTATATTCTAAGCCCACAAAATTCCACTTCTGGATGGATTAGATTCACTTCTTAGGTTACATAATCTCTGTGACATGAGTATTGGTTGACCTAGAGAAGGTGAGAGAAGTAGTTACCTGGGAGCATCACAATAATGTCTTTGAGGTGCAGAGTTGTCTAGGGATGGTTGGTTACTAAAATCTTTTCATATAGGACATATCAGGCTTAGTAGCACCGATTAAGGGCCTGACTAAGAAGGGTGTGAAGTTTATGTGGTCAGTTTCTTGTGAGATATCCTTTCAGGAGTTTAAATGGAATTTGAATTTTGCACCTTTATTGATATTTCCAAAGCTAGGAAAGAGATGCATCATATACTGTGATGCATCAGTTATTGGGATGTGAGTAGTGCTTATATAGGGGGATCGAGTTGTTGCATATGGGTCATGGTAGTTGAGGCCACATGAGAGTAAATACCCTATGCATTATCTGGAGTTAGTTGTGGTTGTTCATGCCTTGCACTGTTAGATACATTACTTATTGGGAGAGAATTTTGTGGCGTGTACAGAACAAAAAAGTCTCAAGTACATATTTACTCAATGTGATCTGAATTTGAGACAATGAAGGTTGGTGGAATACCTTTAATCCTTTGATTTTGAGTTTGTCTATATGCCTGGTAAAGTAAATGCAGTTGCTGATTCACTGAGTAGGAGGACCTATATATATATAGTGTAGGAGGATTGTGGTGAGTGGGATTTTATAACGTTGTTCTCTGATATGCATTTGGAGGTGCATGATAGAAAAGGAAAAACTTTTCTTTCATATTTTTATGTTACCTCTACCATACGGGATAGAGTGAGAATGAGACAGCTATTAGATTCTGGAGGCCTAATTCTATGGGAGAGTGTGGAAGGTGAGAACCCTCCTCAAAGTTAGATAGTAGGCGATGATGAGATCCTATGTATCCATGGACGTGTTTGGGTTCTAGTGGACATATGTGAGGAGATTATATAGGAGTTTTATGTCACAGTATGGGAAGTGCATCCTGGTGTCACCAAGATGTATCAGGATTTATGTCGTTATTATTGGTTTCCAGACATGAAGATATACGTAGTTGATTTTTTCATGAGGTGCTCCACCTATTAGTAGGTGAAGGATGAACACCAAAGACCCATAGGAAGTTTACAGTAGTTACCCATTCTTGAGTGGAAATGAATAATGTCGCAATGGATTTTGTGACAGGTTTACAAAGGTCACCTCGAAGAAATGATTCCCTATGGGTTGTTGTTGATAGTCTCATAAAGGTTTCATTTTTTTTTCCGTTTGAGGAAACCTTCAGTGTTGATGAACTTGAGAGGTTGTACATCCATGAGATTGTCTGAATGCAGGAGGTATCATATTCTATCATTTTAGATAGGGATTCCCGGTTTACTTATCATTTATAGAAAAGGATATAGAGGGATGTAGGTACATAGGTGCTTCTAAGAACATCTTACCACCCTCAGACAGATGGCTAGTCAGAGTGCATGATTCAGGTGCTATAGGACATGCTTTGGGCATGCATCTTGGATTTTGGGGGTTCTTGGGAGAGACACATACCCTTGTTTGAGTTAGCCTATAAGAATAACTTCCAAGATACTATTCATTTGTTTCCATATGAGGCTTTAGATGGGAGGCCATGCCAATCACCCCTTTGTTGGCTAGAGGCAGGATATGTATCTATATTGGGACCTCATATTGTCTAGGAGACTACTTAGTAGGTTTAGTTAATTTAGAAGTGGATGTATACTGCATAATCTCATCGGAAATCATATAAGGATCCCCATAGAGGACCTCTGGAGTTTGAGGTCAGGGATCGACTTTTACTATGTGTCACACTGAGGTTGGGAAACAAGAGGATTAGGAGACTAGGTAAGCTTTCACTGAGATATATCGGTCCGTTTGAGATTCTGGAGAGATTCGGGATGGTTGCCTATCGGTTACAGTTACCTCAGAGGTACCGAGCCATGCATGAAATCCTCCATGTAACTCATCTATGCCTCTATCACCCAAACCCGTCTCACATTTTCAGACCTATGAGGTTGAGCTTTAGGTTGATGCATCCTTTGATGAGCACCCGATTCATATATTTGACCGGAGCACTAAGGTTCTCTAAGGTCAGTCAGTTCCTCTCGTACAGGTGATATGGTTGCACGACCAAATATAAGATGAGACTTGGGAGAGGGAGGACGACATACGTGCTCAGTGGATAGAGTTATTCTCAGTTATTTCTTCACCACCCTTGGAAAGGAAATTCGGGGATGAATTGATTTAAGGGGGGAATTTTGTAAGAACATGGTTCTTACTTTGAGGTACAATTTTCTTTTCATCTTTTTTACTTTGAGTTGTTATTGAGAAACCCGGGGAAAACTAGACAAGTAATGGAATCATACTATCACACGACCTGACTTTGGGTTACATGTTGTGTAATACTAAGTACACGCAGTATAGTTTGGCAGTGTATGGTGGGAATACATGGTGTGTGGGAATTTAATCAAGAAAGAGAGGGAAAACCAACTATACACCATGTACTTCCTAGTACACATTGTGTAGTCATGTTAGTAGGTCTTGGAAAGTAAGTAGGTGAAATTAAACCACCAAATAAATAGTTAAATGATTTAAACACCATGTATATGGACTTACACACCATTTATTTTTGTGTTTTTTTCTTAAAATGGGCAGCAGCCTCATTCTTCTATTATTTGGACAGAGGGGTCGCTGGGTGGAGGAACAAGTAGTGATGGAATTCATTCATTCTCCTGTATCATTTTTTGGAAGCCGATTTGAATACCATCAGATCCATTATAATCCTCTCAATGAGTGATCAATTACTATTGAGCCGTTATTGGTAATTTTTTACCTTGAATAAGTTATTTAAGGTTGAGTGAATATCCTTGTTTCATAGATCTATACTTATTTAGCTTGTATTGGAGGTCAGGGATGGACAAGGAGAGTCATACTATGACGAGGTAGGCGGTCTTGTGCCTCTCATTAATTTTTGAGATGTTTATATGTGCCATTGTTCCACATGACCATATTTAGGGTATTGCCTTGAAGGAAAATTGATCTTTATTATTACCTAATGTTGTTCTGGTAATTAATTTAATGAATTAAATTATGTTTAGCTTTATTTTTTGATTAGGGGCCACCCTATGGGTGCATTTACCTCTAAAAATTATTATTTAGAAATTTCAGACAAGAATTTATATGGTAATTACTTCGATTCCCTTGATGGGTTGTTTAAAATGAACTTTATTATTATATGGATTTGAAATTGCGATAAAATTGTAAGTGTTTTGATTATGGTTTGGGGTTGTGTTTTCTTATTTTTCCATGCAGTGATTTTTCTTGTTTAAGAAAGTTGGAATGTTTTATTGAATTTTAATGATTAAATGGTAAATAAAATTGGGTTATACATGGTTCATCTTAGAACTCTATAAACAGACTCGCATGAATATTATACCTTTCACCTGGGGTGACACATGGGCTCAACTTACAATTCCATGGACGAACACGAGAGGATTTTGATTTACATGTAATTAGTGACACTTTGGATCCCTAGTTGGACTATGAAGAATAGAATAAATTGACATGATCTTATAATTCACCTAGATTTACACTCAGATGTCCCTAGTAGGACCACTGAGAATGGAATCACATGAACTTTTACCAATTTCTAGAGTGACACTCATGGCTCCCATGTAGGACCACCGAGTACAGACTCATAGGATGTTAGTATATTTTCACCTAGAGTGATACTTGAATTCCAACTTTAGAATCTCAAGAACAAACTCAGGTTATAATTAGATAATGGAATGGAATCAATTGTGAAACATCTTCAAATCCAAAGCCCAATCTTGGATTTAGTCTTCACTTACTTGTTTATAAGGTCTTCTAAAACATCTATTGTTCTTACCTTAATCTGTAGGTAATGTCGGGATTAGGCTGAATTTCGTTACTTAAATATTTTAGGTAATTGAATTTATAATGAACATTATAAATTCTTTCTTGTATGTGTAGGATTGTTTACTTTTGAGTACCTCCTATTTTACTGCATTTCAATATTGTATAGTACTATTGTATATGCTCACTAACATATTGGAAGATACCTTAGGTGGATTCCTACTAATATTTATTTCTCACACCCTGTTTGGGTCATGTTTTTGGGTCCAAAAAGACTATATTGATGTAGGTGTCGATAAGGGAAAGGGACCTTTTATAGGTACTTGATTGCTTCTTAGGAGCAGGAGATCATGGGACCAAGACAAGGCTTACAATTCTACTGAGTTTCATTTTATGTTACTGTACTTTTCTATTGTATTTTACTTGATTGCAGTGTATCCTATTTTTTCTGTTTTATTAGAACATGTGACATGCTACATACTTTAGATATGATATGACTTTTTTTATCATTATCATTCACTCTCCCATTGTTTACTTCAGTTGCATGATGTTTACTAATTCCACTATTGTTATTATTTGTTCCGATGTGTTACACTCTACCAATGAGGGAATATCTTCCCCACTATCACAACCAAGGTCCTTTCTGCTAGTCAAAAGACTTTGGAGTTTGGGGAAATGTTCTTGAGGCCATGTGGCCAACTGAGTATGGGGGACCAGTTGAGTGGCTTTCAGATCTGGGATGTTACAAGTTTTAAATCATCAATCAGTGGTGTACACATTAATGTCATTTCCTGAATGTTTTTGTCCATAAATCATCAATATCATCATAATATATTTTTTCTTCATACATATATGTAGGGAAGAGTTGTAAACTTGCAAAAAAACATGCCATTAACAATGTTGTCTATATAGGCTCTGATATGGATTCATTCTATTAGTACACGATCCCATTATGATATTTCTAACTTCAATTCCAAAGTCACAAATTTTTTTATCAAATATCTTCCATTGTAGTGAATCATCAGGGTGATGCAAGTTACCATCAGAGATTCACTCATCAGAATTCGATATTAATCTTTTTTTATCAATGGAATTTTCAAATAGATGCTTTAAATGAGGAATTATTAGAAGGTACCAAATTTCATTAGCATGAGATTTAATTCTGATACCTGAGAATGAATCATAATTGAATTATCAGAATTATATAAAGGAATTATTGGATTAAATTATTTGAAATTATACAAAATTGCTTTTTCATGAGGCTAGATGCTAGTGCATGAGAATGAATCTGAGTTTCCTTTTTCATCCATCTTATAGCATGATGTTCCACATGTAGGAAAATTTGATAAATATTCATATACTTTCCCATAAAACACATAATAATTGGGAGAAGAATGTATCTTTAATACTGCAATCCCATTGGTAATAATATTTTCTTCACCTCATAATTGGGATATGGAATCTTGTTTCCTTTTGTAAGTATCTCTTCTAAAAGATCAAATAAGTTAGAGAAACTTTTATCACTCCACCCATTTCTTTCTTTCTTTCATGTTAACTAATCTTAAAACTACTGATAACATTGTATATTTTCTATATCCCAGGAATAACGGTTTCTCATAATCTCAATAAAATAAATAAATAATTGATTTTTTATGGGTTCAACACCTAAATCATGAATTAATTATTCAATACGATCCTCTACAACATTATAAATATTTTCATCAACATTAGATGTTGAATTTTCAGTTATTTCAGCCTTAGAGATCCAACATGTATAATTAAGGATAAAACCATAGTAAATGAGATGATCCTTGATTTATTTTGAATTTAAATTTATTATATTCAAACACTTCACACATCTACAGAAAATCAAATCTATGTTTTGAAGATTTCATTTAGAAAATTCCCAAAAATAATCAACCCCTTTTTCATATTCACTAGTGGTACTTCATAAATTTATCCAATTATAATCCATTCAATACATGGTGTCCCAATATAATTGGTGAATATATTAAAACATATTAAAATTTGAAAAAATATATACAAAAATATAAAATTTTACCTTAAACAAATTCAATAAAAATGAATTGTAATTAGATAGGAAACATCAACAATTATTAAAAATAAAATCCAAACTAATATACTAAAGGTATTTATTTTGTGTGATGTGTGTCATGCTAATCCAATGGACATCCCATGTAATAACCCCATTAGAAATTCCTAGTATAAAATCATGATTTTTATACTAATATATTGTTTGGTTTTAATTTATTTCCTTATATTTATTTATATATATGTGTGATATTCCTAGTAGAAAATCATGATTGTTTCACTATATATATGTTTTCCACTCCTCATATTATAATATTATAATGATTATTTAATTCCATACCATAATTTTTTGGGTGTATATGACAAGTGGTTAGTTATTATATTAATTAACATTCTAATATGGGGTACATTCACCCCATGTTAACTCCTTAGACCCCTGTTGCTATTGAAAACATGTTTTTGGTAACATGGCATTAATCATTATTTACAAGAAAATGCATTATTTCCAAAAAAACATCAAAAAGTTATACTATAATAATATTGAAATTTTAAATCAACAAGTTTAGTACATTTTACCAAATTAAATTTATACAATTATATTTTTTATAGAAAGTATTATATATAATGAAAAATAGTTTTTATTGAAATATGACCATTTGAACATTTATTTTTTTGTAATATTATTTTAAAATAATTTGGAAATTAATTAATGCTAATATATTAGTTCATATATGTAAATATCATATATATTTTCAATCATTTAAAAGTGGTCAATTTAATTTATTCAGGTCAATTACCCCAAATGTTAACATATTTTATTTGAAATAAAATCCTATTTTAATATAAATTATATATCATTTGAATTTATAAACAGTAAATTTTTTATTTTCATATTATATACATGTGGTTTATTGATATTATAATTTAATTCTTTTTCAATCATCTAACATGTATTAGTTCATTTTATATAGTTTTTACATTAGTTCAGTGTCACGTGTGTCAAAAGGTATTGGAGATTTTATTAATTAAACTGATGAAAAATATGGTGTTATTACATGTGATGTACATTATATTGATGAAAAATTACACCATATATCATTTTTCATTGCTAAATATCATCAAGACCATTTGATAATTTTATAAAATACAAAATTTATCAAAATAAGCAAACTTTAACAACCAAATTTAAAAATAACAATCAACTATAAAAAATAATTGAAACAATAACTCAAAAATATAACTAAATGATAAATTATTTAACTTCAAATTTAAAAAAACTTATAAAATTCAGAGTTCAACAAGGAAAATGGATCCTTAATATGAAATTTCTCCCCCGAATTAATTGGAAGAATAAACAATATAAGTTCTAATAAAAATGATTATAGAAAATAACAATAAATAAGAACGAAGAAATAAAATCAAATTGCTGTTTATATTTGGATGGAAAATAGGTTATGAAGAGAAATACTTCTGTGGATTTTGAAACAATGATAGAGGATGAAGAATTGAAACCATAGATATCAAAATGATGATAAAAAGAGAATAAAATCAACAACAATGGTTATTGAGGATCAACAGGTCAACGTCAGGGTTGTCGTGAATTGAGAACAATGTTTCACAAATCCAAAAAATGAGGGCTTCACAATCCCATGTTTTTTAAAATGTTTTTTGGAATTAGTTTTTACAGAAAACGATGCCCAAAACTAATTATCATCATCCATTTTTTTGAAAATCGATATCCAAAATTATTATTATTTTTTAAAATTTATGGTCTTGGTTTTTTGTAAAAAACCGACACCATAAATCCTTTAACTAGGGTTTTTGGCATCAGTTTTGTTAAAAACGGATGCCAAAAAGTAAATATAATTATTTTTCATCAGTTTATGTTAAAACTAACGCCAAAACGTTTCTTCCGATACATTTTGCATCACCTTATAAAAACCAATGTCATATATTAGTTATTGAAGACACTATTTATACTAGTGTATGAAAACTATAAATAGTGAAAACAACGAGTATACCTAAGCTCCTCTTAAGTCATGGTAAAATTTTCCATCATCTACATAAGACACAATGTGTGAGGGAGAAGCCTTTGCAGGGGTGAGTATAAGAATACCCAGTTAGACACCCTGAAAGCTGAAGGGGGTCTAGTAAGAGATATAATTGAAGAGGAAAGTAGTAGATAGAACACGTTATAGTGAAATAGTACAAATTAACCCAAAAGATAGTGAAAGTAATATCGTCCAAGCATAATGGGATAAACATGGTGAGTAGATGAACTACCTGCCAAGACTTCTCCCCCTATAGTAGGAGAGTATACTCATCCAAACATGAGAAGATAAAATTAGAAAACACGTGGCATACCCCACACACACACATATCTACCAGAAGGTGAGTATCCAAATCTAAGGTGTGAATCCATAAGAATATATATATATATATATATATATATATATTCTCAGTTAAACAATCCCAAATGAGAGATTTTGGGGATCTTCATCTCAAAACTCAACCCAAGAAAAAGAGTAGACAATACTTCCAAAAGACAATTAACAAATACCAACATCCCTCACATCTTCATCGAACATACAAGTCTAAGACACTCATCAACACACCATGATATTATCCACTTTGGGTGGCACTAACTCACCCACATGGTTTTAGGCCATGTCACAAAAAACAATCTTGGTGGGGAAAGTGACCCTCTTCCTTGTGAGTCCAAAGATATTCCAAACCACATATCATCACTGTGTCACACATTCGAGGGGTCACAAACTCCAATTAAGGATCCCATTCCCTGGTACAATAGGAGGTTACTACTTTGATAGTCACTAAGGAACTCCACTGTCCTGCCCTTTTGGTGGGTAATGCTTGGGAATTTCATCAGGTAACTCCACTGCCCAGCCCTGTTGAAGGGTAACACCCAAAAGAGGTCATCGAGGAACTCCACTGCCTATACCTCCTATAGGGTAACCCCTAGAAGAATCCACCAAGGAACTCCACTAACCAGACCTACTAGAGTGTACCTCCCAAAACATCAAGGAACTCCACTACCCAGTGATGTTGGAGGGTAAGTTGGAAAGAGCAATGGGGAACTTTGCAACCCAACCCTACTGGAGGGTAATGCCCGGAAAGGTATCTGGTGATCCATCATGATCACTTCCATCATTTATCATTTCTTATAAAATTTCCATGCCTAGAATATTTCATAACATATCTTTAAATCCACAATAGAGGGCACCATTGTGTTATACGTAGAAAAAAACTTAGGATAGGCTACTTATGGGCCAGAATCCGAGTTCAAATGAAGGAGATACAGACGTTCAAAGTATCCTAAAAAGAGATCAAGGGGAACACAATGTCTGAGTGGACCCACATGATGTGTGACACCTCTTCACAGCCTACCCATGTCCCAATCCGATACATGACTCTATCCCATGTAGTTGAACACGCCGTGTAGGTGGACTACACGGCGTGTCCAGGATAATCGGGACTAGGGATGTGTTTTTTGGCCATGTACATGTACTCAGACTCTGTGTTCGTGTGGGAGACCACATGATCTATCCAACTAGGAAGTGAATACATGGTATGTGATGGAATATTACATGTCATGTTATCATTATCTTCCTTAAAACCCTAGCTCTACCACTGAGGGAGGCTACACGCCGTGTGTTCTTCATTGTACACAGCGTGTAGTCACAATTTTACAGAAACACTAGATTTCTAAATCTAGAATTAACACTTCTAATCAGGACCCCCTACTGTTGATCCTTCCTTGATTCATCCTGAATCTAATGGATCTGGATATGATTCTTGCTTACAAGCCATCATTCTTTAGAAAATGACCATCATTCATCGTAGGGGTTCCACCATCCATTTCACATGACACCAATGATCCTAATTCTTATTTATTTATGTTCTAACACCAAATAGATAATTATTTCCTTGAAAAGATCCTAGATCTATGCTTCTCTCACCAATATGTTCTTGTTTTATTGATCCGATGTTGATTTGGGGGCCCGATCGAGCACGGTACCGCCCGAAAATCGTCGAACTGAGACGAGGGGGGTGTAATTGGTGAATAATGAAAATCATTAAGGTATAAAATAAACAAAAACCAAGTTTTATAAATTTTTGACCTATCGTTCTTGTCCAATGATCAAGATTGTTCTTTCATGGATAGATAAACAATAGTAAAAAAACTTAAAACTTGTACATATGCTAATGAAAAGGGAACAAGTGATGAAGATCCAATAATGAGAGTGGATCATAAAAATAATTTAATTATAAGGGTATAAAACCACATATAAAGAGTCTTACCTTAGTTTGGATTGATCGATGTTTGAATAACGTGCTCACATAATGATTGGAAGGAGATGTTGTGTTTGCTGCATCCTGATCGGATCCGATCTAACATTGTATTGTCGTCTGCCAAAGGATTATTCAATGGAGGTGGGAGATATCTTAGCCAGAGATCACAAGATTATGAGTCCAACCTTGGGAAAATATTTATAATGATATATTTATAATCATTTAGCTTTAGGTCAAATGAATTAATTTAATTAATTAAATAATTAAATAAATTCACTTAACATTCCACATATGAGCGAGGGGTTCGAACATCCCATTCCGAATCACCTTATATTGTTAATAGGGTAATCACTTTGTTATTAACTCAACCATAATCTCATATTTCTGATCCGATCAAATATTTTGGAGCTATACTATTTTCTTTGAGGTATTATGTGTGTACAATATAAAATATATTTAATATTTTTATAAAATTAATTCTGGGAACATCAAGCCTCAGAATCGCACACTTTTTAGATCCTAGATCTGGAAATATATAGAAATATTTCAAATTCTTACAAGGAAGAAAATGGGTCTCTACACCACAGACGAGATTACAAAGTGGGTTTTTAAAATAAAAATGTTCAAAAGTTGGAGGTGTTTTATATATCCAATTTCAATTTGGAATTGATTCCAATGACCTATATTGGATTAAATGATATAATATCAGTGTAATTATACTATAAAATAATTTTAAATAAATTGTTTAACTATATAAATAAATCATATGAAAAATACATTTTTCAATTAAAATCATGTCTTTTCACTATTCATTAAAAAAATCAAGCTTCTCATAAAGATACCAAAATTTTAACCTAGCATAGTTTTAAAATTACGCTTTCAAAAATAAAGTTTATTTTGACATGTAAAATTTATAAAATTTATAAAATTTTGTTTTAAAATTGGTGCGCCATTATAAGGAGGAAAAATACCTTTATAAAAATAGATTTTTATGCATAGTATTGGGTTTGTTCTTATATAATGACTATAAAATATATTGGATGAATTACAAGACATTTGATTGGATATATAATATAAATTCTTATAAGGTAGTTAATCACATTAATATCCTCTAATTTAACAGCTAGGTTATATCTTATTATATTAAATAATAATATTTTAATAATATATTGTTTCTCAGTAAAACTTGGTGTTACGTGTAACACAAGCTATCGAAGAAAATATATTTTTTGTATGAAACAAGATAACTCAGTATTTCATGAATTTCAAGCTATATAATATTTAAAATTGATCTAAAATATTAAATATACCATAAATCATTAATATGTTACACATTATCAAAAAAAGTTACTCTTTTAGAATTTTTGGGGTGTTATAATATGACCCAAAAATGAAACCTTTTTCATCCAAAATCACAATTTGTAATTTTTTCATAAAGTTTATCCTTCCTTATGGTATTTAATAGAATTATCAAGTGATATTTATTCTCTTAATTTGTCTTTGAATAAATAAGTATATCATTTATAAAAACTACTACAAACTCATCAAGGTAATCTCTAAAGACTATTTATTAAATCCATGAAGATAACAGGGGAGTTAGAAAGACAAGATGGAATTAATATATATTTAAAGTATACATACCATATACAAAATTATGTCTTAGGTATATCATACTTCTTGAAAATCAATTTATGATATCCAGAATGATGGCCAATCTTGGAGAAGTATTGAGCTCTATACAGTTGATCAAATAGGTCATCAATATGGGGCATAAGATACTTTTTATTGATCATGATCATGTTAATCTCATGATAATCAATGTATAGTAACATCAATACATCTTTATTTTTAACAAAAAGATCACGTTAACCCCAAGGTGAAACACTTAGCCGAATGAATCTGTTTTCAAGGTTCTCCTGGAGTTTCTTTTTCAAGTCCTATAACTCAATAAGGGCCATTCTACAATGTGTATTTGAATTTTTTGTCACTAGGTATGAGTTATATTGATAAATCAATTTCAAATTTCGGTTTAAGGATAGTTATCTCTACTGAAAAGACATAAAAAACACACAAACAATAGGTGTATCTTTGATTTTGAGTTTCTCCCCAACCATATTAGATAAATTCCCCCATTGAATAGGAATTAAAATCCATACAATGGATGTTATTTCCATTGGAAGTTTATATTTATCTTCACACTAATAGAGGATCATAGGTTGGTTTGGAATATCAAATGTGACTTACCATCCTTGGAAATTGATGTGGGATTCATGTAGAGAATGACAATCCATGCCTAAGATAATATCAAATTCAACCATAGGAATAATGATAACATTTGTTGGAATCAAATTATAAAAATCATCAACTAGAGATGAATCATATACTTGAGATGTGATCTTTACACCATTAAGGGGTTTCATTTATAATTATATATCTAATCATTTGGGTTCCATCTTAATTGCATTATCAAATTCTTCATACATGAAAGAATGGGTAGATCCAAAGTCAAATAAGATATTATCAGTTCTGGAGTGGATTCCATGTGCCCCTTTCACCACATCGTTATCAAACCCCTCATTAGAAATAGTGATCACATGATATTTCCATTTTTATATTGGTTAAAGAGGTTTCTGATTCCAGTCATCATCATTAACCTTCAGATTTTTGAACTAGTTAGCATAATACCCATAATTATTTCATTTGACGCACTATAGTATGGATGGTGCATTCCATGGAGATTTCCCTATATTTTCACCATTAACTATCTTATTCCCATATCTTCATAATTTAATTTCTTGATGAACTTCCTGACCACACTTAAAAAATTTACTAGTTACTTAAGATAATTTCCTTTATGTTTCTTCCCAAGCTTTGACCATAAAAGAATTCTCATCTTCTTCTCTCCATGGTTTTTAGATTTTCCATGGAATTCCATTTTACTCTTCTAATGAAAACAATGAAATTGATACATAACTATAACCTCAATTTCCACTTTGACAGTACAATGAATAATCTTTCAATATAAAATGGATTCTATTATGGATAATTTCATTTAAAGACTTTGTTTTAAGATTCTAAGGAATCGATCAACCTTCCTTTTAGGTTGGCTGATAATACTAGAATTTTACCTCACAAGTATTATAAAATGTGATTTATTGGTACAAAAAGATTCATCATCCTTTTTCTTTAACTCAAGGAAATTCTTATCCATCTTCATATGAGGAATATGAGGAAATTAATTGTTGAAAAATAATCTCTTGAACTAATCCCAATCCATAGAGTCAATTTCATCATGTTAACTTGTATTCTTTATGATATTCTACTATTGATCTGATTCACCTTCCAAATGATAAACAACCAAAATGAACTTCTCATGTTATGAACATTGCAGAATGGAAAATATCTTTTCAGTGGTACTGATCCATTTCTCAGAAACAAGAATATTAGCGGATCCATTGAAGGAAGGTGGACTTTACCTCATGAAGGACTCAATAGAAAGTTATTCCCTCATTTTATCATTTGGAAGTTCTGTATGATTCTTGGATTGAGAAAGTTTCATGAGCATAATAATGAGATTTCACATTCCATATTTCATAAAATTTTCTCAATAAGGTAGAAAACCATTGAATTTTCCATTTTAATCATGATTAACATAGTTCCTTCAAGTTACAAACATTTACTAAAACCAAAAATTATCAGGTAAACAATAATAATCATGGTGGGGGACTAAATAATCAT
This sequence comes from Viscum album, assembly GCA_963277665.1. NCBI lineage: Eukaryota > Viridiplantae > Streptophyta > Magnoliopsida > Santalales > Viscaceae > Viscum > Viscum album. Next base: position 213,252,911 of record OY728123.1, read on the forward strand.
GAAAAATCACTTATATGATGTCTAAATAATAACAAATTACTTTTAATTTATGAAACATTATGTTTATCCAAGTTAATTCATAGTCATCATCTATCTAAATCCTTCATGATAATTCGTAAATAGTTTGTTAATTCCCAAAGAATATCCCCCCAGAGTGTCAAAACAGGTGTGCAATAAGGCATGTTGTAATGCACTAGGAGATGATAGAGTCCATCTCAATGTGAATTTTTGGAGTTATTACCCCTAGAAAACTCTATTTTAGATCCAAATCCACTTTTAGTATCCATGTATGGATGAAATATATTGGAAACCACTCACTCTATCCTTTACAAAAATTCCAGGACATTTTCCTATACATTGTCTCATCCTTAAACTTATCCTTAGACATGTCCTGTTAGATCCAAGATTTTTCATAATGTATGTTTTTGTTTATGTTTCAGTTTAAGTCCTATATTTTTGTCAAATAAGTATTTCCTAAAGATAATGAGATGGTTCAGGGGTGTTCTGGGTGTTCGGAACAAAAAAGAGGAAGAAAAAGGAGTTTCTGGGCATATTATATGGTTTGCACACAGTTAGTGAAAACCACGAATAACATCCCAAGTGACCGTGAAACCTTGGATAGAGGCTTGCACATGGTTATCAAATGGTTAGGATACCTGTACAGAATTCCTAAGAAACTGTTTGAGGGGGTTTTATGGAAGGTAGCATCCATCCAGTTTGCGCACGGTTTGGAAAACCATGAGGGTAAACAGTGCGGCCATGAAAAGTGGAGAAATTTAAAAAAAACTGCCATTATGGGATTCTATCCCTAATTAAGGATTTTCTCCTCTTCTCCTAAATTGAACCCTAGTGATAAACCAAAGCTCCCATCATATTCCAAGGGTGATTCTCCTTCATTCCTAGGTCTTTTGGAGTGTCGTCAGTAGAAGATCGAAGATCTAGGTAAGGATAATCCCTCTCTTTCTTCCCTTTTTGGTTTAGGGTTTCCATTCTTTCCCCATATTTATCCAAAGATTTTAAAACCTTTCTTTTTGGTGGTATATAGGACGAGCCTTAAAAGGGTGGTTGAATCGGTATCTAAGGCCTCAAGTAAGAGTGTGCTTTCCATTATATTTTAGGTAGGTAGTCTACAAGTTATATCCCATAGTTTATATTTAGATTTTTTCATGTAGGGTTTTATTATTATTCTCCTTTTGATGAGTTATTCGTTCCATTTACAAGATTTGGTATATTGGGTATCTAAATAACTGATTGAACTCTTCATGATCCCTATGGGATGCATAAAGGATGAATTGACTAATTTAGTGCCACCCATGGGGTGTGCCGACCCTCCCGATTGGCGCTAATGAAAATGTAAGATGTGAAATTGACATGTGTTGAAATATATCCCTTGATTAATGTGTCAATTGGATAATATAATGATTTATAAAATATTATGTATAAGTGTGTCCATTTTGTATAATGTTTAAGGGGTTTTTTGGTTGGCATGTATATGGGTTAAATGGGATTAGTGGGAATGTGTTAAGCAATTATTTTAATACTTGAATATTCTTAGTGAGATATGCATGGGGAATGAGAAATGGGGTTAAATGGTTATGTGTTATAAATGATGAATGTGTTAATGGATTTTTTCATAATATTTTTTCCCTTTATTTGGTATTGTTGTGATGTTGCTAATGATATTGGATATTCTTGATTGCAATGTGGTTATTTGTGGATAATGATAAGAAAGTATATGAACATGGATTAGTAGAGTTGGTTATAGACACGGGGTTTGATTCCCATGGTTTGAGTTTGATTGAGGTTCTAACCTCTACCATATAAATGCATAGGTTAGGGAATGAGGAGGAGTTCTATTCCCCTAACGGTTGAATTCCACCCAGACTGGGGTTGCGAGGTGAAGATAATGAGTTTATAGTGATGTGATTCCTAGTGAAATAGGATTTGATTTATTCATATATTCCTTGAGGACACTGATCACACCTAATCCATTGAATACATGAAAAAATTGAGAAACAAACCATGAGATGATTATGTAGTGAACCTTGTTTTTAGGGAAACATAACTTAAAGGAATATAACATAGAATGAATTATTGAATTTGTTTACATTAATATACATTATTTATCACTTTCATGCACTATATACTTTGACTGTATATTTTGTAGACACTTTTTGTGGTGTACTACTAAGTTTTACTCACACATTGATCGAGCCACTATTGGGCACCTGAGCAGATTTCATGGTTGTAGGTTAGGAAAGTGGCAAGGGTATTATTCTTGAGAAGTGATCCAGGTTAGGTATATGAACAGATGAGGTCCAGGAATTGGATCCAGGATAGTTTGGGGGATTGCACTATTTTTCCATCATGTAGAAACCCGGATCGGGGCACCGGTTTAGTCGCTCCGAGGTTAGGGAGGTTACATGTCCTTAGGGATCTCACTAAGGGTTTCTCATCCTATATTCCAAAGGTTAACTGAACCTACATATGATGCAAACTATAACAACATATTATTTTCATAAATTGATATTTCATATTTTTAGATGAACATTAATTACATAATACAATCACATTCCTGGGGATCATAAAGGTATAGTGCCTTTGAAAACATGGACACATAAACATCTGGTTCATATGTGAACTACATCATCTACCACTATGTTATTAATAACTATAATCCTTCTTAGAAATATCACACATAATACATTTATTCATAACCTGGTGAAAGGAAACATAATAAAGGGCGAGCTTAGATACTCAATAAGGGTAATCAAGGGAGATATGTAAGAATAACATGAACATAAGGGTTTGAGAAAATGATCATAACATTTGAAAACCATACCCTAAATATAAAAGATCATAATATTGAATCATGGAATACATATTTGACATTTCATATGACATGTAACATAAGGAAATCAAATAACATTTCCCCTAAGATAATAACATTTGAATAAGACATTGAATTGTGACATACACATAAGAATATAAAACCATTTCCATAGTATTCAAGGATCACATATAAGGATATCATAGCGGAATGATTTCACTTCCCAGAAAATTATAGTAGTCAAGGTTCACTCCCATGGCCATAATAATGAAAAAATTACCTTAATAAACTATGTCCACTCTCCATTACAGTCCTTTCTATCTCATGAGATATAAATAATTACCCAATGCATTGGTGGGAGATATAAGTCCCACTCATCACATAATTAAAATCATACATATATGTGAAAAAAGATCATAAAAGATTAATTATATCCTAAGAAATTAAATTAAATGGGTTTCATAAAATTTTTATCATATCATAACCAGTGTAAAAGAGGCAAGTTTCATAATCATTTCATCATTCCACTATAGCATAACCTGTAAAAAGAAGCGGGTTTCATAAGAATTTACTTATTTTATAACCCATAGAAGAGAAATAGGTTTGATAAACATTATGTCTTCATAAACATAAACTTTTTATAGAAATAATAAGAATTTTATCCTCAAATAATATCCATAGTAAGTCATATGTAACATCAACATATGTCATATTTGATGGAAAATGGTGTTGAAATATCATTTAAAACATTTCTTATGGAAAATATCCTTTTCATTTTGAAAAAACATTTTAAAACAAAAAAATCAATATAATTTTCATTCAAAGTAACATTGGATGGTTATAAATTAAGATTCAAATAAATAATTTTTCATAATGGTGGAGAATTCTATTCATATCATAAACATTAAAACAAATATTCATTTTACATTTTCAGTAAAATCCAAATGAGACTTGTTTATAAACTGAAAATAATATTCCTTTAAACAAATTGTGTTAAAAGTAAAAAATGGGTAAAAATTTATTTAATAAATCATTTATATAATGCTAAAAACGTTTTAAGAAAACATGGTTTTCCAATAAAAACATTTTTCAACTGAAGAGTGAAATACATATGATTTTTCTTGAAAACATTATTTTGAAATATTGAGTAAATAAAGAGATCAAAATGAAGGGAAACATTTATTCTATAGAAATATCTTTATTATAAGAAAATAAATAATTTTTCATGATATTTATATCATAATAATTTATCATTATAAGTGAAGTCCCGAGAACTCCCGATTAAAGATGATATTTTAACATAAAAACCTTACCACTTTTCTAACTTTGAATTGTAAGACCCATGAAAGAATAACATTAAATGAAAATTATAATATCATGATAATAAATAAATTCATGATATTACATTTCAAATTGGTTTTATATACACATAATAAAATAATGTAGGTTCTTAACATAACATATGTCTCAAAGAAGGAAAATTGAGACAAAGATCCCTTACCTTAAGTCTCAACATCCTTAAAACACATTAAAACCTCCTATATAATAAATATAAGTTTACTAAACATATATTATAGAACCATAATTATATATATAGTACCATATATTATTTTATTTTGGTTTTTTATTACTCATTTATTAAAAATTCCTTGTTAAAGTCACGTTTCAGGTAATAAACACTTTGATTTTCTTATATATTTTGATATGTAATTTTTAGAAGTCTTAATTTTATAATGGTTAAATAATATAGATAATTTTAAAAATTATATAAATATAATTTATATTATTATATATTTTTTTATAGTAATCTATAATATTTAGAGATGGAAAATGAAATACTCTATTCATAGAGACAATAGGTCGTATATACACAAAAATGTTGCTTCCATTTTCTCAATGGATTGAAAGAAAGAAAGGTAAATAATTTATTAAAATAATATAATATTTTTATGTCATATATATCACATAGTTTCATTAAACTCATCCTTATTACCATCCATTTAATGCATGAATGGATCAAATTGCTTCGTGATGTGGTAGTCTGCCATACGCACAAACGACGTTATCGTATTCCAAAATAATGGAAAGTATGAAGTTATATTTGATATAATAATTAAATAATTGTAATAATATCGTAAATAAAATATATAAACATTTAATAAATCATTTTATCCATCCATGAGATGTGGTTATGGAAAATTAATAACATCGGTTCGCGAGGCGATAGTTCTCTCAACACATAAATGATGATTTCATATCCAATTTGATGGAAGAGGAGATTGTTGTAGATAATTCCATTAACATAAAAAATATCATTATATGGAATATAATTATGTTAATATATCATCATTATTTAATAATAAATAAAGTATTTTTAGGCAGAAACAAAATAAAATGCCCAATTTGGGGTGTTACCTCTTCTTGAGACAATTTCTTTTGGTTTACACCAAAAGGGTTATTAGGTTGGATTTATGACCAAAATAAGGCTTCTATGATGAAACAAAAGAATTTATTAAGTGCTTTGGGTAAGTATTTTTCAATATAAATGTTTTTTTAAGTGTTAATAGGAGAGTATAAAGGGTGGCATTTTATAAGTGAGGTGAGTGGCACACTTGTAATGCTTTGAAAATAAAAAGTTTTGCCCACTTTTTTCTCATGAAAAAGGATAAAAATGGAAAATTGTCAAAATTATATGATAAAAGGTAAAACTATTTCCATTAAATGGTCGTTTTACAAGTTTTGGGTCATTTTAAACCCTTACATATTTAGTTTAACCTTATGGTAAACACATTTTTTCCTTAACCGTAGAAAGTAATTTTTACTATTTTACTATTCATTATGGTAAAAAATTATGTTGAAATTATTATATAATATTAACTATGAATATTAATAATAAATAATACATTTTTAAAAATTATATTCAAATAAGTGGGAAAAATTAATTTAAAATTAAACCTGTAGATGTGACAAGAAAGTGGTTTTCTAAAGGGAAAACATTCAAAAGTTTAAAAACATTTATATCAAAATTAAAAATGGAAATAATTAAAATGAAATAAATTGGACTAATTGATATAAAATTTAAGTAATTTTAATCTTAAAGACAATTCAAAACAAAAATCATCCTTATAAATTCTTTGAACGAAAAGGTGGTTTTTGAAAAAAACCATTATTTTTCACTACTCATTGAAAAACTAATCTTTTCAGAAAAATTAAAAAAATGTATCCTAAGATAATTTTGAAATGATAATTTCAAAAATGAGGTTTATTTTATCAAATTAATTTTCTAAAAGTGTCAAAAATTTATTTAATTAATGGTCATAATAATAAATCATACAAAATCATTTTTTTAGAAAATATAATTTTCGAAACATATTAAGACTTTTTTTGAAATTAAGTACTTTTTTATCAATTTTTTTATTTATATAAATCCGTTACACTTAATATTTAAAAATTATTTGTTACTATTCATATCTCTAAGTTTAACGGCTATGTTATAATGGTCATGTTTAAATTATAATATTAATAATATATCGTGGTTTGTTAATACACGGTGTTACATGGAGCGCAATATATAAAATAAATTTAATTTATTTGAAAAAAATAAATAATAATTAATAAAGAATTTGGGTGTTAAATTTCTCCCACTTTATCAAAAGATAAATACTTACTTTATTAAATTATAGTCTATATTTACTGAATGTTAATATCCTTAGTGGCCATATTATCATTAACAAAGATGTAACTTAGTGTTTTGATGTTCATTTATATATAAGGACAAATTTTAACAAATGGTTTTCCAAAAACACTTTTGGTAATTTATTAATATATTCTTATAATTTTTCAATTGTTATTATATCTATTATACAATCTTTTTGGAATATGGTTTAGTTTTTTCACTTTAATTCTCAAAACATTCATTGGAATAAAAAATGGAAGATTTACAATATATATAGGAATCACCATTGATCTTCATTTTACTACCATCATGAAAATTATGTGTATAAGAAAATGTGAGTTTTTTATTACCTTTACTCCACATATAAGATCAATTAATACTTGAATAAGATGTTCTCTAACAAGCCAACTCAGTAGTTCCTTAATCTCTACCAAGTTCCCTAATTTACTTCACTGATCATTTCTAAAATTACTTAAAGAAATATTATGAAGTATATAAAGTTACCATTTGATTTATAATAGTTCAAATAGCCATGTTGAAATAACTCTAAATTATTTGTGATATACCTTGATTTATAAAGGTTTATTTATCTAAAACAGGATAATTAGTTTGTCTATATATCTTTTATCTTAGCTCAATTGAGTCTAAAAAACTTTTATGGGTATAAATGGTGGAATAATTTCAATTCTACTTGAAAAATAATTATCTTTACACAATTAGGTAACATTATTTTATTTTTATATTCATAATTCATTTCAATGGATATATGTGATTCAAGAGTTATTGAACTGCTAGTTTAGTATTTAAGTACCACAAAAACATTTAATTTGAAAATTAAATAATGTATTGTTGTGTTAGGATGGACATCAAGATAACTGTTTTGATCACACTTATTACAAACTTGAATCAATACGATATGGAAATGAGAAATAATTATATCCCCTTTAATTACATAAGAATCACCCTTTCTCAGATCCTTTTGAGTTTACACTATTACCCTTATATTATTTCCTATTTCTTATATTTAAATACTTATATGTTTTATGTTTATTATATTTAATACACAAGAAGTGAATATAAAATTAATGAATATAACTTAATTGTATGAAACTACATGCTTCTTCAATTCATTTCAATTTCTTTTCCAGTGTCCATTATTTCAACTTAAGAAGAAAATAGACTTTTAATCATTCTTCTACCTTTTAATATTCTTTCTCTTTAAAGGATGGCATAAAAGATATTTTGGATTTATATTATCCATGGGATCTTTAGCCTTGTATTTTAAAATTTTCACCATAAGGGGTGGAGAAACAAGTTTTAACCAATCCATATCTTCTTGGTGAACTATGGAAAAATATTTCCCCAGTGTCTTATCCATTTCATTTGTCCAAGTTCGGAAAAATAAGGATAACATTCGTGGTAAGGATAATAAAATAATATTAATGGATGATTTCTTATCCAAGTAGAATCCCAATTTCACTAACCGTTCAATATACCCCAGAATTTTGAAAGAAAAATCCATATCTTGATTTAATTCTTCTAGTTTACATAGATATATTAAATTGACAATATTATATATTTCTATCCTTTCCTTTTCTTTATCAAGAGAATGATGATGTGATATTATAGTTTATTCATCCATGTCTTTATGTTGTATCAAAAACTCTCTGGGAATATTTGACAAGATAATATAATGGACATATGAATCTTTCTTAACATATCTTTGGTAGGCATACTTTTCACCTTCTCTCACCTTCTCGGGTGGTAGAATATTAATAGGGGTTTCAAAACATAATAAAAACCTTCGGATAATAATTCATCACATAAACAATTCTACTATATAGATAATTTTTTATTTTTAAGAATATAAACTGATTTTAGGAATTATTGAAGTGGTTTTGTGGTTTTACATTCAAATTTCTATAATAAATAAAAGATATGATTAATAATTCTTTTGATCAATAAATTATGTGAGAATTAATAATAATTAATTTTATTAAATCTCCCACTGTTTTATCAAAACCCAACTTCCCTCACCATTAAACTCAGAATGTCTAGTTGCATGGAAATTCGAGCAGAAAGGATCCACACTCCCCTTCACATAACCCTAATGAGGGTTGGTCAAGATACTTTTAGGTATTTAAGTAGGAAAATATTATCCAATTGTGGGATTGTAGCTCCATGATCCATTGATTGGACTCCTCAATTCAGAAATCTTAAGTTTGATTTACCAAACACTTGCCTCCAAGTTACATCAAGTAAATCTAGGGATAATTCTCTTTATGTAAGATGGTTAAATCAACACGTAACCATCATAATAAATCCATGTTAAAAGTAAGTGTCATAATGAGGGTTGGTCAAACACTTAGTTCTAAGGCTTTAATTCCTAATCAAGTAATGGAAGGTCAAGTCTAACTTAACATATATATGAGAAATTTTAACTTATTTTGCATAAATTTTACCATGTTTTATCTTTAATATAAATTTTTAATATTAAGTGTATTTTACTTAATTAATTAACCATGTTGGATAAAAAATTCACTAATTATACATTTATTTAAATTCCATATTTTCACATTAATTTATTTATTTATGTGATAGTTTTATTGCATCTAGAAAATAATTAATACATAAGAAGGAAATAAATAATTAATTAATGACCTTATCATGATCTTATCTAATAGTTGATTTATAGAGTGGAATTTAAATCAACCTTTTACCTAGGGGAAATTACTTATGTCTGTCTTGTCATGGGTTACAATATTCTAATTGTACACCTATGTATCATCTGAGTTAGAATTGTTAAGGTTCTGTCTTAAAGCACCTCCACACACCTTGGGATACTCCATTAATTATAAGTATTTATAACTCAAACACAAGTGATGGGAATTAAAAGATTGATTAATGAGAATTATAAAAATAACCTTGGAAACACAGGTCCTATATAATTATAGAGGGAGGGATTACACAGATGACATAAAATTTAATTTAATATTAAATAATTCAAATCCTATGAAATAAATTAAATTAAAACACCCAACGCATAAAAAGGTCTTGGTAAAGATCATGAATATTCATACATTTAACTCATACAAAAAATTAAATTGGTTAACATTTATTTATATTCATTATTTATTATTAAGATAAACGTTATTCCATTAATTAATCAATTAATCAATTAATTAAATCCATTTCATATTAATAACCATCATAATTATTTTAGAGATACCCATAATTAATTGAATTCATGAAAAATAAATGACATAAAAAATAATAACAAATTCATTTTAATAAATCAATTGATCATTTAAAATTATTTAAAACCATTATTAAATATTAAAAAACTAGGTACTCCAATCAATAAAATAATGTTTTAATGCTATAATTTAAAATTTAATGTAATTTAATTTTGGTTCCTTTTTTGGGAGAATATACAATTTGTTCTTAAGATCTACATTCCATGTACCTCAGTTGTCGTGTATCTATTTTACATGCCTGGTAATTTGGTTATGTACCTTGGCTAGACTACACTATGTGTACACGCCAGCTACATGCCATTAATCACTCCTACCAATTGTCTACACAACCTTCCCAAGATCTAAGTGTGTTTTTTGTTCACAACTAAATGACTTGTATAGACCAACTACATGTAGTGTATTACTCATGATGATTGTCCTCATAACTCACTGAATGGATTGACATGTATTTTGGATGTGAAAAATGATGAACTACATATTATATGCACTCAATACACATCATGTATATCTTTAATGATTCAGGATATCAATCTCACGTGATTTTACCATGTATAATGACCACACATATTGTGAGAATTTCACCACTAACCCATGTAGCCTATACAACGTCTATTACAACTACATGCTATGTAATATGATATTTTGTGTGCCAAGTTGAAATGATCTACACTCAACGTATAATAAATGCACTATGTGTAATTGCTTCTTAGTGTGTCATGTATCTTGTGACACAACAATGTGCAATGCACTTGGGTATATGCCATGAGCTCTAACTATATGCCATATAATCCCTTTTTATCTGACCAGATTCCCCGACCATTCCGGATGGATTCTTCAATAATTCTTCATCTGTTTTTGAACTTATGAAATTTTAAACCTTGAATGAAGAAATTAAAATATAAAAAACATGTTAATTCAAATCATATTAAATAAATATTAATATGATATGAAAAATTGAACAATGATTGTACATATTGATAAAAAAATAAAAAAAATAATTAAAAAATAAAAATCTAACCTTTTCGATACCACTTGATGGTTTTAGGATTAGGGGAATCTCATTTAGTGGGAGTTAAATTAAAATTTCTTTTAATGTAGATTTTCTCAAATTTCAGAGAGGGGATATTTCATTTTAAATTTATAGTTAATTTAATTAGATCATGAAGAAAAGAGTAACTCATCTTGGAATTCTTTCTTCGATGACATCGTTGATCTTTCAAAAAACCCTTTTGGATTACCTTCTATAATGACCCAGGTATTTATAGAATAATAATTTTTCTTTTCTATTAATATTTATGAATAAGATATTAATTTTATATTAAAGGAGATGATTTTTTTGATAGCGTACTCGACACGCAACAATGAGTTTCTTCAAAATATTTTTTTCCCCACAATATTGAGTTATACTGAAAAGCAATAATGAAAAATAATACAGTAATAATATTATTATTTAAAATAGTAGTTAACTCCTAGCCATTGGGATGACATGAATGAATAGTATCGACGGAATTATGAAAATATTGATTAAAAATGTTTAAATAATGATTCATTGGTTACCAAATTTATTTGAAATGGAAATTAAAATCAATTGAATATAAAGAATGTGTTTTTATGAAAACCCATTTAAAAAAGAATAATTTTGTTTATAAAATCATATCACTTTTTATAGATTTTAATTTAATGAAAAATATATGTTATATATTAAATTTAATGTTTTAAATTTATCTTATATGTTTTCTGGATATGATATAAGAAAAAATTCAATTTTTTAGATAAAAGAAGTATTTTTCTAAAAATGCAGTTTTACCCCCTTTTGATAGAGATCCCTTTTAAAATCTAGTTTTTATCACTTTTATACATTATATTTGAAAATATAAACTTCTTATTTATAATAGGGACATAAATATTTAATTTGGAGGAATTTTTGATATTTTTTTATTAACTATCATGTTTTGATGAATAGTAAAAATATGCTAAATTTTAATTGAAATTAACTTTTTCCATCAAGATAATTTATATGGTTTAATAAAATTACATAATGGTTTTAAGGTATAAATGGAATATATTTTTATCATTTATTACAACGTTGGTCATTGGACATAATTTCACTTTTAAATTGGATAAAAACACATGTTAATCTTTTGATATATTTTACTTCTTAAGAACTCGTTTTTTTAGTTTTGACAACATGATTTAATTTTAAATTAATTTATAAAAATTATATGTTTTGAATTTGGAAAAATGTATTCCATATTTCTAATTATAATTTCCAAATTTTGTGAATATTTTCCTTTTATTCTTAGAAATTACGAATAGTAACTCCAGTAATTATTTTATTTACCATGGTTAAAGGGTAAATATGGAAAATAAGGGTAAAAAATAATATTAAAATAATATTAAAATTGCCTAAAACATTTCCTAATCCAATTGGATGAGTTATGTACAACCATGGGCATTCTTGGGTCTATTTTGGGACCCCATGGAGCCACTTGGATGTGAAAATGACATTTTATAAGAATTAATTTAATGTAAAGAAAAATATAACATAAACTTGTATATTTTACTAAAACAATTTTAAGATGGGGTTGTATAATTTATGTATTCGACTATAAATATTCATTAGAAATATAAGAATATTTACTAAAACATGATATTTTATTTAAAATTTTTATACATTAAATAAATAAATTTAATTATGACACAATGATGATGCAATGATTGCTTCATTAAAAAAGGATTCAAATAAATGACATTATAAATATTAAAATAAATGTAATTTGATTATTTTGATGCCATCCACAATTTTTTTGTATTATATTGACATATTATCTTTGAGTTAATGCATTTGGTTCAAAGGAATCATGTTTTTATAAATTATTTAAAAAGTCATGTATGAATAGTGTCCAAAATTGACATAATTCATGACTTAAAACATAAAATAGTTTATTAAATGATATTAGATTCCTAAAAATATGATATTTGTCCAAATGTTTAAGATAAGTCCAAATATTTCATAAATAACTTTTTTGGGTAATTTTACATGATATGGTAATTAAGTTAACCCACAATGTGTAAATACCATGATATCACATTAAGATTAGAAAGGGTAAAATAAGGATTAAACAAAAAAATATAAGAATAAAAAAATAATAAAAAATTGTCTAAAAATTATTGGATGATTTTTATTAGAAAAAATCATCTTATAATCTAATTAAATTAGGTTTGGACCATTTTTAATTGAAATTGAATTTATAAAAAATTAATATTTCTAGACTTTCCTAAAGTGCCCCCCTCCATCTTATAAAAGGACACCACCTCTACCCACATAAATCACACATCTCAAGACCCTTGGATCATAATTATTATTCCAAAATAAGCTCCCAAAATTCCTACCTTCCTCTTAGAATCCTTACCTTTGGAATAAGTCAATTCAAGAATTCCTTTTGTCTCAAATCAAAAGATTACCGATTTAGAGGTAACGTCTTCTCTCAAGTTCTTTTCTTTTTATTTTCCTTCTACACTACCTATGATATTCTTATTCTTTTATTTAATAACAAAAATAGTATCATCAATATACTATTATGTTTTTAGGATATTTTTTTTAACTACATTTACACACACCTCCATGTAATGGATACAAACATATTGTTTATGTGTACGACGAACTACTGGCTCACGAAATGATGATTGTTTAATTTTCCCCTACCACCTATCATGGTGTCCATTATAATGGAACAATATTTATATATGATATATATTATATTTATATTTTCTCTATGATTATTTAATTTTTATTAACAACATACATTTATGCTTTCCATGATGTGTAAATACGATAATTTTATTTGAGGAAGTGTGGACCACCACCCCTTAAAAGTGATACAACCCATTAATTCTATACATAGAATGTATAAAGGATTTTTTTATTAAATATATGAGACATATATGACATAAATATAATAATGGTATTATAATATAAATTTATATCATTTGAATATTATTCTTTTAATATGAAAAAGAAATGAAAGTAGCGTTCATGCGTACATACAACCTACCATCTCCATGAACTAAGAATTTCATTTCTTATCGCCAAATGTTATGAACTATTATAAATATATATAAATCATGAATATCATTTTGGAGATTATTTAATTTTTACTACATGTACAATTTATATCAAAATAAGTTCATTTTTGACTCAAGTACCGAATATCGACAAAACGACCGATATTAACATGAATAATTATGTAATTTTTATAACGTGGTAATAAGTGATATAAAAAGAATAATAAATTTTAAAATTATCTTAGGTGAGTTTAAATTAACTTAAGTTTATTATTTAGGAAGAATAAAGAACATACATGATGAATCAGACACAAGCTAAAGGACATCATCTCAATCTCCTTTCATTAAGCCATATTTTGATAATATACACCTACTTATTTTGTACGTTGTATAATATACCCCTTGGACCATTAATTTTATTCAAATGGAATCTTTTTTTTAAGAAGAATTTTACTAAATGAAATGAGTAATGTTTTTAACGTATGCGGCGATAATGACTACTCTTCCACCGTAGTAGTTATTTGATAATTCACTTCCTCTATAAGCCTTAATGTTTTCAAAAGGAAAATAAATACCTTATTCCCTTTTTGGTTGTTTTGGTATTCAAAATAGTTTTTAAAATGGATTGAGTATTTTAATATCTTTAAATGATTTCTTATGATTGTAAATGAAATTTTATTAGTGAAATGTCAACATTTGAAATATTTTTTGTGTTATGATTATATAATGGTACTTGGACATTTTATGGGTGGTTATGTGATAAACCAATAATGGGTGGTTACATGATAAACCAAATGACGTGTGGTTCCATGATAAACCAAGGATGGGTTGTTACATTATAACCTTCAATGAATTGGATATGGAAGTCGGCCACATAACTATTCTATTTAGTGATATATGTGGAAGTCAACCGTATGGTTATTCCATTTCAGTATGTTTATGTCTCAAGTTACCTTTATATGCTATATGTTTATTTATATTGGATTTATGGTAATATTATTTTTAAGAAAAGGGTAAGAAATGAGCTTATATTTAGTGAATTATATTTAGTACTTCTTAAAGGTGAAAATTATTACTTTATCTTAAAGTTTTCATGGTTTACATGTTTTCACAAGACTAACAGTTTTCATTCATTATATATCCCTTACTGAGTTTTTTATTCTCATACAAAATTTTGAAATGTTCTTCATATGAAATAAAGAAGAATAGAGTCAAGGATGGGATCAAGGAAAAGTCATGTTATTTAAAACACGAACGAAATATGTTTCCTTTTAAAGAATTTTTGTTTTATAAAAAATGGATAGTGAGTAGAGGTGTCTACTTGTAATATTTAAGTTGTTATGTATAAGTTATGACCTAATTATCCAAATATATAAACATGAAAATACCCCTGATGTGAATTTAAATTCAAATTATTGACTTATCTCAAGATTAAGTAATGTTTAAAGATGTGGCCTTATAGTTGGTATTAGTGGTTGGTTTAGATTAGTTTAGAGGTTAGGGTTTTATTTAATCATAAGTGGCATGTTTTATATAACCAAAATGGTTAGAATATTATAAAAAATCACAGTTATTTTAGATAAATTTAATGAGTTTATGATAACATGAATAAGTATATCTTAGTGTTTAAAGTACTCATAAGATATTATATAATGAATTTAATGATATACTCACACTAAAATTTTTGGTTTTAGTAAATGGCTAGATCTAGCAGGCACCAATGTAACAATGGATGTGAAGGAAACTGTGGTGATTTTTTTGAATAAGAAACTGAATGAAATGGGAGCTATAATGAGAATTGTTATGGTTATTCTTAACCAACTATATAGATTCATGATTGACCACTATAACCTTGGTAATTTTTCTAAGGCATCATTTATGCGAGAAAAAAATCCCTATGGAAGTTCAGGTAATAATCATAAAGGTAACTACATTCAAAAACCTATATGTCATAGATGCAGAATGAAACAGATAAGAAAATGTTTCAAATGGATGGGAAGATATTATATATGTGGCAAGGAAGTTCATAAAGCAATAACCTACCATGAAAAAAGGAATCGTTCAGTTGACTCAAGGAAAGGGAAATAAGTTCCTTTTCAGGGATCAATTGAATGTTTTAGATGCGGTGTGCATGGTCATTACACAAATATATGTCCTACGAAGAAGGTTCAAGAATGGGATCAGCAGTACCATACAAATATATCTTTAAAAATTCCTAATTCCATTACAATTAAAGATGAGGAAACTGAAAATGACCTATGAAAGGTTTGGATTATTTATTATCTCATGTTTTGAAATTATTGAATCTTAGAGAATTATGCATGATTTTATTGTAGGAAGGAAGTATAGAAGAATAAGATGGAAAACATGGATAAAGGATCATAAAAAATTTTCTACAACTAAGATGTCTACATTTTAGGAATTGAAGAGTTATGTTGGATCAATGGATGATGATATGTTTAAATGTATTAATGGTGGGATTACTTTGGAAGACTTATAGTATTTTCAAACCTTAAGATTTATATATAAACATGTTAATTGAGGAATAATTATATTTTCTTTTGTGGATATAATTATAAAAAACCACTAGGTTTTATATGATCCTTGAATTTGAGGCAATTAAGGGTTATTACTTTTTGGGATGTAAAATATGAGGTATGAGATAACCTTTGAGGTTAAAATATGTTATGGTTATTTTTGAAGATTTTATCCCTCTTTAGTAATGTTTTTTTGAATTATATAGTTTTAATAAAAGGAAAACCCATAAGAAGTGTGAAAACCTGTCATTTCCTAAAAGGCTACGGGAATCGAACCCACAACCAAAGGGTGACAAGGGAGCATCACCTACCACTGGACTACATAAAGCCCCTGGTTATTATGAATTATTATATTTATTTTAAATAATTTTATGGATCAAGAATAATTTTATTTTGGGAACTTATTCTTTATCAAATGGATATCTTTAGTATAGGAAAAATGTTTAGTGATTAAGTGATAAATGTTATCTTGGTAGATGTTTGCTCTTTTGGGAACACTATATGCCAAAGGAAAATAGAATACTTTGGGATTTCATTTGTGGAGTAATGGTAGAATTTTATTTTGATAGAATATATGTTTTCATTATGGACATATGGCTATTTTGGGTTATTTATGGAAATGATTAACCTATCATGGAGAACATGTGATTAGGTTAATTACATTTAAGTATGAGATATTAAGTGTAGTTGATGTTATTTCGAGAAAAATGTTACGATGATCAAATCCTTCTAATTTTTGGGTTTCAATATTAGTTTTATTATTTTGAGTAATTTTGAGGATTTTTTTGTTGAATGGTCTATATTGAACTTGGGTATTACTGTTGAATTTTGAAGATTCAAAGCAGTCTTTTTCTTAAAAAGGACTATCCTTTTGGGGATAACTGATCTTGAAATAAACATTTTGGTTTGGGTTAATGTTTCAAGACATGATGAATATATTGTTAATCTCTTCAGGATTATTTGTTTATTTAAAAGTTGATTCTAGCACTTCAGGTGTGACCAAATCATCTTGAATACTCATCATTTGGAGAAATGATTAGTTTGTGGTAGATATTTATTAAATAATGAATATATACTTGACAAGTAAGTTTGTATTCTTATGATCTTATTCTAGGTAGTAATAAAATTATTCATCTCTAAAAAAAGTATCATGGAGAAAAAATGTTATACTCTTTCTTTTATCAATAAAAGTTTACCCAACCACAAATTTATACTATTGTAGTGGTTAACTTTCCGTGATCAATTTATATATAACTCTCTATTAGTCTATGAGAGTTATGTATTCTTCCATATCCATGTTTTAATACATGGAATACGAGTATGCATTATTTTGGGTGACCTTTGTACTCATATTTATTTCTTTTAAAATGAAAATTTTATTGACTCTTTTTCCAATTTGGGATTTTTAATGATGTTTCCAAGACCAATTTAAAAACCGTGAGGACAAAAAATTGAAAAAGGGGGGAATGATGTAATGACCCAGGAATTTATAGAAAAATAATTTTTGTTTTCTATTAATATTTATGAATAAGATATTAAATTTATGTTAAAGGGGGTTATTTTTCTGATAGCGTACATGCAATAATGGTTTTCTCCAAAATCATTCGGTGCATATGACATTGAGTTATACCGTAAAGTAATACAATAATAATATTATTATTTTAAATATAAGTTAACGCCTAGCCATTAGGATGGAGGGAATGAATAGTATCAACTTAATTATGAAAACATGGTTTACAGATGTTTAAATAATGATTCATTGGTTAACAAATTTATTAGAAATGGAAATAAAATTT
Organism: Viscum album; assembly: GCA_963277665.1. Lineage (NCBI taxonomy): Eukaryota > Viridiplantae > Streptophyta > Magnoliopsida > Santalales > Viscaceae > Viscum > Viscum album. Next base: position 213,271,072 of record OY728123.1, read on the forward strand.
AATTGAATATAAAATGTAACACCCCGACCCCAGTTACCCAGAGTCAGTGCATTATTACATAACATTGGCATGATCACAAGAAAGATCAAATCTCGAAAGACCGATTAGTTTATTAGCCTTGGAATAACTAGATATATTCATAAAGTTTTACATTACATAATAAAAAAAATGAAAACAACAACAACATAGTCTCCATAGTCCACACTTTTATCCCCTCATACTATCCCTACAGGTCATTCATATTTTACTTCTTCACATCCTGGAAAAAATAAAACATAGAAAAGGGGTGAGCTCAAATTCCCAGTAAGGATGACAATATAGAGGAAACATTCATAAATAAGAATAAAAATTTAAGGCAAGGTATAACTAAAAAAGCCTTTTAATCTTGAACTTCAACATAGTATGGAAAAATAAAATGAAATAATTCCATTTACTTATTCACATGGATATTCTACTAATCGAATAATCACATGCAATATCAATAACCACTTTCATAATGATGGAATTGATAATTCCAGACTATCATAACCACATAGTCAAGGCCTCGTGCCAAGAATACAAATAAGATTTTTCCAAGGCCTTGTACCAAGAAACTAGTTTGTCTCATGAGACCTACTAATTCATCGGGGAGCTATAGTGGGCTCAACCCGTCACTTATTAAGTCCAATGCATTCCTCATATGAACAGGTTTAAACAAAACATAAACATTCGTATTAAAACTAACATACGAAATGTCAATAATTTCTTCATAAACCATGAATGGTATAATAATAACACATCCACAGTCAAACATATCACAAAACCATCAATACAATATGGAAGTTTTTTATCATAATAAATCAACTCCAAATAAACTTAAAATCCATCAAAGGATGTTGACGTAGATGAAATCAAAACTCTTTTTAAAGAAATATCTCTTCCTATTTTGAAATCATTTAAGAGTCACATAATTATAAAATAAAACATTTACTTTGAAAATTTTCTTATAATCTTGTAAGGGAAGCTTCGACGATTTTATAATGGTGGAAAATAGTCTCACCTGCCGTATAAGTTAAAAAAAACATTCTTACCTTAATTCTATCGAAAAGGTTAAAAAGAACCTTGTTTGTAAAATGATGGAAATATTCATTTATAAACCACTTATAAAAGTCAACAAGGGTATAAATTACTTAACCCATATTCTAGTAAATAGTAAAAAAAATGTTTTTAAATACATTTTTGAGAAACATGGATGTGGATGATGAAGAAGTCTCAGTAGATAATCACGTATAAACAACCTCGGATAATGAAGAGATTGTGAAATAAAACCTTACCTTGTACTTTTCCTTAGTTGGGGTAGGTTAAACTCTTGTATAATTGTGAAATAATTGTTATTAAATTATAAAAGAATCATATATATTAATATGATATCATATATGATCTTTTAACATTGCTTTGTTAATAATATTTTAGAATTATCGTCGTTTCGGGTGTTAACTTACTCATTTTCTTATATATGTTTTGTTATGTAAGCCATGATTTTTATGGATATATTATTCATATCCAGAATTATATTAAGTCCTTAAACATTATTATTAATCTTCAAATGATAATTTTACTTGAACGGATACGATGGAGAATGAATCTCATCGCGCTCGTGGAGACGGTAGTCCGTACGTACGCACGAGCGACAATATAATTCTTTTGATATTAAAATAATATATAATGGGATGGTATATCATATATACAGAATCATTATCATGTTATATTTATTATTTACATGAATTAAAAATCATTATTATACCCATTCAAATAATAATATATTGAATAACAATTACACCACGACGTGGAGACGGTAAGCCGTATGTATGCACATATGGTGACATGTCATTCAAAGGATGGATAGAATACTGAATATGGTTGTACCATATTTATAATAATATTACAGTATATAGGAGATATTGGATTCATTATTTTAAAATGGGAATAACAATGAAAGAAGAAGTTGAAGAAGAAAGGAACTTGAAAGAGGGTGGTGAAAACATTACCTCTTCTTCAGGTTCTTCCTTTTGATTTGATCAAAAGGGCTCCTTAGGTTGGCTTTCTGATCAAAATAAGGCCTCTAGGTTGAAGTGAGGGACGTTTAGAGAGTATTTGGGCAGGGTTTGACCATGACAAATGGCTTTGAAGGTGTGAATTAATGAGAAGGGGGAGTGCCCTTTTATAAGAGGGGTGAGGGGCACCTTTGGAAAAGCTAGAAATATTATTTTATAATAAATTAATATTCGGTTTATAATGGATACAAAGTGGATTATTTAAAGGTTAATGTGGGGATGGGTCGAAAACCACTCAAAAAATAGAATTTAGACAGGTTTGGGTCATTATATTAACCTCATCTTTTAGTTTTAACTCTTAGTTAATTAGTTTGACACGTACCATGTCACTTTGTATTTTTATATTATATAGTTAATAAACTTACTATATACCTCCAAGAGACCCCCAAGCGGTCTATTAATGATACACCTATCATGATATAAGTATATTGGCCGAACCGTAGATTTTTAGGAATTGAATATCAATTAATAATATAATATTTGTTTTAAAAACTCTTTTATGTCAATTTTGACACTATTTTGGAAAATTGATTTTTGTTAAAATCATAACAGAATGATTACTTCGAACAAAGTTAATTAAATCATTCCTAACATGTCATATTAACCTATAAAATTATTGTAATTCATAAAAAGTCTCAAATTATATTTATTTGTGTATTTATAATATCAATTATTTTATTTTTCACTATTATGGTAATTACTACATCATCATTGTGTCATAAATAAATTAAATTATTTAATTTTTAAAAATTATAAATAAAATATCATTATGTAGGAATTATTTATAGATTTCTAATGAATATTTATAATCTAATTTATCTTATGTGTAACCCTATATTAAACATGTTTTAGTAAATAAACATTGATTTTAACTCTTTTAACTCTTCTTCGAATTAAATAATAATAAACATCCTAATCTAATCCAAGTGGACCTAAATGATAATATTTTATTCATAACGTTGTTTTTGGTCGATATAAACTCGTCTAATAGAATTAGAACATGTGTTATGGTAATATTAATATCATTTTTACCCTTAATTACCCTATTTACTTTTTACCGTGGTAAATAAAAGTAAAAAGTTACTATTCACCAAAAATTATTTTCATCTCATTGAACCACATTTTACTCCTTGATATTAACAGTGTCTCTCGAATTTTTGAAATTCCACTCACAGATGCAGTAAATCTATGTTTTATAAAAAATTCAGTTTTTTAACTACCACTTAGTGGTTTCACTATTTATCAAAAAATGATGTTTTCAGAAAAATACCAAAAATTCACCCTAGACTAAGTTCGAAATTCCAAATCCAAAAATGAAGTCAATTTTGAGAAATAAAATTTATAAATTTCAAAAAGTGGGTATTACTATTCATAACGGCTATTTTGATTGGTTGTGGTGTGTTAGAACTCGATGTTGCATACAACACATGATATTTCATTATTCAAAGAGAAGCGTACCGTAGAAGATTGGGGTGTTACATTCTCCCCTCCTTCAAATAATTTGGTCCTCGAAATTTCTAGAATACTATAGCATGAAAAGACTCGGGTGGTTCTTCATCATAAGTTCCTCGGGTTCCCACGTTGCCTCTTCCATCTTATGGTTTCTCTACAAGATTTTTACCAGACGAGTCGTCCGGTTTCTCAGTACTTGTTCTCTCGTATCAAGAATATTTACGGGCTCTTCGCAATAACACAGATCGGGTTCCAGTTCTAATTCCTCATAGGTGAGTAAATTCATTGGGTCGGGCATGTATTTCCTCAATAGTGATACGTAGAACACATCGTGAACTTTGGAGAGATTGGGCGGCATTGCCAAACGGTAAGCTACAGCCCCAATTAGTTCTATAATTTTGAAAGGCCCGATATACCTGGGACTCAATTTACCTTTCTTACCAAAACTTATGACTCCCTTCCATGGAGATACTTTCAGGAAAACATGATCACCGACTTGAAATTCCAAATCCTTCCTTCGATTATCGGTATAGATCTTCTGCATACTTTGATATGCTTTGATATGGTTTTGGATTACCTTCTCATTTCCATCATTTCCTCCACCAGTTCTTGGCCTACAAGTTTTCTTTCACCAACGTCATCCCAACAGGTTGTTGTGCGACATCTCTTTCCGTATAACGCTTCATATGGGGCCATCTGAATACGCGAATGGAATCTATTGTTATAGGAAAATTCTACCAGAGGTAAATATTGATCCCACATACCCTGAAAGTCAAGTGATAAGGATCTCAACATGTCTTCTAAGGTTTGAATAGTTCATTCTGATTGTCCATCTATTTGAGGGTGGTAAGAAGTGCTCAAATGATGTTCAGTATCCAAGGATTTCTGAAGACTTTTATAGAATCTTGAAGTAAAACTGGGATCACGATCAGAAACAATCGATAGTGGTACTCCATTAAGTCTCACAACTTCATTAATATATAGTCTTGTTAGACGTTACAGTGGTAGATCTTCTCTTATAGAAAGAAAATTTACTGAATTGGTAAGATGATAAACAATAACCCATATTTCATCGTTCCTTCTAGGAGTCTTTGGTAGTCCCATGACAAAGTCCATCGTGATATTGTCCCATTTCCACTCCAGTATGGGAAGAGGTTGCATGACTCCTCCAGGCTGTTGCCTTCTAGCTTTCACTTGTTGACAAACCATACATCTTGACACAAAATCAGCAATCTCCCTCTTCATGTTGTCCCACCAAAAATGTTCCTTAAAATCTCTATACATTTTGGTGCTCCTAGGGTGTATAGAGAAATTAGAACTATGAGAATCATCCAGCAATTCTCTTTTTAGATCAGGTATATCGGGAACACAAATTCTCTTCCCGAATTTCAAAATTCCTTCTTCATACACAAAGTCTCTCAATCTCCCATCATTCACAGCTTTAATCTTCTTTTGAAATTCTTCATCATCGGTCTGAGAACTCTTAATACGTTCTAGTAAAGATGGTTTGGCAACCATTTGAAAAATCATTGATGTTTCACCTTCCCTAGTTATTCCCATGTCCATCTTTACTAGGTCCATGAAAATTGGATCCCTTTAAATTCTCATATTTTTCAAAAATCCATGATCTTTTCTCCTCAAAGAATCTGCCACCTTGTTTGATTTCCTCGATTCGTAGTGTATCATACAATCATAATCCTTGAGTAATTCAAGTCATCTCCTTTGCCTCATGTTGATTTCCTTTTGTGAGAAAATATACTTCAAACTCTTGTGATCAGTATAAATCTCACATTTTCACCATAGAGGTAGTTCCTCCATATCTTCAAAGCAAAGATCACAGCTGCTAACTCTAGATCATGAGTAGGATAGTTTTTTTCATGAATTTTCAACTGTCGTGATGCATAGGCAATAACCCTGTCATTCTGTATAAGGACACAACCAAGTCCTTTCTTCGATGCATCGCTATAAATAACTAACCCATCATTCCCTGATGGTAGATTCAATATAAGAGCATTAACTAATATTCTCTTCAGTTCTTTGAAACATTCTTCACACTCTTTTGTCCAAACAAATTTAACCCCTTTACGTATGAGCTTCGTTAATGGGTTAGCCAATTGGGCAAAATTATGGATGAAATGTCGATAATAACCTGCCAAACCAATAAAACTGCGTACCTTAGTTATACTCGTAGGTGCTGTCCATTCTTTGATTGTCTTGGTATTAGAAGGATCAATAGAGATTCTATCTTTTGAGACAATATGGCCAAGAAAAGAAATCTCCTGAAGCTAGAATTCACACTTGCTAAACTTCCCATATAATTCATGTCTTCTCAGAGTCTTCAGGATAATGCGCAAGTGATTTTCATGATATTCATAGCTTTTGGAGTATACCAAGATATCATCAATGAATACCATCACAAATTACTCGAGATGTTCCTTGAAAACACTATTCATCAGATCCATGAATACAGAGGGTGCATTAGTCAATCCAAAAGGCATTACTGTAATCTCATAATGCCCGTACCTGGTTCGAAATGCTGTATTCAGAATGTCTTCCTTCTTCACACACAACTAATGGTATCCAGATGGAAGGTCAATCTTTGAAAAGTATTTAAATCCATGTAGTTGGTCAAATAAATCATCAATGTGAGGTAGGGGATACTTTTTCTTTATTGTTATAGCATTGATCTCCCTGTAGTTGATACATAACCTCATAGATCCATCTTTCTTTATAACAAAAAGAACAGGTTCTCCCCATGGAGAAACACTAGGGTGAATAAATCCCTTATTACTCAATTCCTCTAGTTGTTTCTTTAGTTCAACTAATTCTATAGTGGCCATTCTATAAGGGGTCTTCGATATAGGCCTTGATCCAGGAATTAAATCAATTAAAAACTCAACTTCTCGTTCTGGAGGATGTCTAGGTAAATCTTCCAGAAACACATCTACATATTCCTTCACAATAGGTACATCCTCTATTTGAACATTCCTTTCCTCACCCACAGTCATTTCATTATCTTCCTCCCCAATAATTGAATTTAGTTGAGCTACTGGGGGTGGATCTAGATAAGAATTAGGTGGTGATGATTCTGCTCTAAAGATAAGGTGTTCCTTATCATCATCATCATCAAAAATAGTAACCTACTTCTTCTTAAAATAAATCTTTGCATCATGGTCTGAAATCCAATCCATACTAAGGATTATATCAAACTCAATCATAGGTATGACAATGAGATCAGTGGATAAAGAACATTTATGTGCTCTAATGGGGACTGATTCACAAAACGTTGTTGCAATGATACTTCCCTTAGGAGTTTTAACTGACAACTCCCTTGTTAAATCAAATTGGAAATGTCTAATTTTCTCAGAAAACTGGGACAATATGAAACAATGCGATGATCCAGAATCAAATAATTCATTTTCTAAACTTGAGGAAACCATTAAATTACCTGCCACCATGTCTTTCGGAGGTTCTACCTCAGCAGTAGTGATAGAATAAGCTTGGCCTTGATCCCTTGGCCTTTTCTGAGGTAAGTTCCTCTGATGCTTAGGACATTCATTTGCATAATGTCCCATGTCCCTGTAATTGTAGCACTGAACATTGGTAGCTTCCTTCTTCCCTTTTCAATCACGAGATTGGTGGCCTTTTTCACCACACTTGTAACAGACACCCATTCCCTTCAAGAAAGTACCGGGGTGTTTCTTCCCACATTTACCACAGGATGGATATTCAACCTTTCCGTTCTTCCCCTTATTTACATTACCAGATTGATTAGCAGATCTCTTCTTCTCTTGCTTTTCTTTAAAGTCATAAGACTTAGAGAATTACTTTTCTGTCTAGATAGCACATGAGAAAATGTCTTCGTACGATGAGAAGGATTGTGAAACTAATGCTCGACGGAGAAATGGTTTTAACCCATCAAAGAAACACTCAATATTAATTCTTGGGTTACGTATATAATCTCCAGCATACCTTGATAGCCTTGTAAAGTTAGCCTCATACTTTGCGACATTCTCATCCTCCTTGTGTCTCAGACTCAGAAATTGCCTTTCCATATCTGCTCGATGGTCACGAGGAAATTATTTTTCTAAAAATAGATCTTTGAACTCCCTCCATTCCATATTTGATACTTCATCATCTTCCTTTGTGTTTTGAATCAATGACCACCATTGATCAGCATCTCTAGTGAGGCGGTAAACAGCCATGATAACGTTTTCCCTTTCACTACTTCCGAAATCCTGAAATATTTTCTCTAGGGAACTTATCCATTGCTTAGATACTAATGGATTTGTACTCCCATTGAATGTTTGTGGTTTCTGCCTCATGAAGCGATCTAACATTGACCCTCCACGCTGTGGATCAGGGTGCTCCATACGGGTAAGGTTATTATTCATAACCTGAGTGAGTTGTCCCAGTATGGTGATTAGTTTATTAGCACTGGTTGCATCACCAGCTCCACTATAATTATCTTTAACAGGAGGGAATTCCCTACATGGAGTGTGTGTGCATTGATACGGTTTGAATTTCTTCCACTAGGTGCCATTTTTAAACAATGGCATAAACTAGATCAGTACATAATTCCATACCTATAAAACACTTAACATAAATTGAACTATTTATGGATATAATACATAATCATAAAAATGTTTTCTTTGAGGAAGTATATACTCATAAACCCTTCATAATTATTTGTAAAGAAAATGAGAGTTATCCTAAGCATATCCCCTGAGAGTGTCGTAACCAAGAGTGCAGCAAGTCCCGTTGTTGTGCACCAGTTCCTGTTCGAGTATAGCTCAAAGAGGTGTTTTTGGGTTTTACCCCTAGGTTCATCTGTGCAAGAGCCACCTCTACCTGCTCATTTCCAGACAGGGATGTATTTCTCAGTAAACTCACAAAATCTTTACAATACCAAAATTCTAGGAAGTTCTTCTATATTAATCCTCAAAGTCCATCTTAAATCTATGTGCTCTAATCAGATTTTATCTAAATCTAGCTTCCAAGGTCTGTAATAAACTTTCAATGATACCAACTGTAACGTCCCAACCCCAGTTACCTAGATTCAGTGCATTATTACATAACATTGGCATGATCACAAGAAAGATCAAATCTCGAAAGACCGATTAGTTTAGTAGCCTTGGAATAACTTGATATATTCATAAAGTTTTACATTACATCATAAAAAAATGAAAACTACAACAACATAGTCTCCATAGTCCACACTCTTATCCCCTCATACTATCCCTGTAGGTCATTCATAATTTACTTCTTCACATCCTGGGAAAAATAAAACATAGAAAAGGGTGAGCTCAAATTCCCAGTAAGGATAACAATATAGTAGAAACTTTCATAAATAAGAATAAACATTTAAGGCAATGTATCACTAAAACAAAATCATTTTAAACTTGAACTTCAATATAGTATGGAAAAAATAAAATTAAATAATTAAATTTACTTATTCACATGGATATTCTACTAATCGAATAATCACATGAAATATCAATAACCACTTTCATAATGATGGAATGCATAATGCCAGACTATCATTACCACATAGTCAAGGCCTCGTGCCAATACTACAAATAATATTTTTCCAAGGCCTTGTTCCAAGACACCATTTTGTCTCATGAGACCTACCGATGCATCGAGGAGCTATTTCGGGCTCCACCCGTCACTTATTAAGTCCAATGCATTCCTCATATGAACATGTTTAAACATAACATAAACATTCTTATTAAAAATAGCATACAAAATGTCAATAATTTCTTCATAAACCATGAATGGTATAAAAATAACATATCCACAATCAAAAATATCACAAAACCATCAATAAAATATGGAAGTTTTGTATCATAATAATTCAACTCCAAATAAACTTAAAATCCATCAAAGGATATTGACATAGATGAAATCAAGACTCTTTTTAAAGAAATATATCTTCCTATTTTGATATCATTTAAGAGTCACATAATTATAAAATAAAACATTTACTTTGAAAATTTTCTTATAATCTTGTAAAGGAAGCTTTAACAATTTTATAATGGCGGAAAATAGCCGCACCCGCCGTATAAGTTAAAAAAACATTTTTACCTTAATTCTGTCGAAAAGGATAAAAAGCACCTTGTTTGGAAAACGATGGAAATATCCCTTTATAAACCACTTATAAAAGTCAAAAAGGGTATAAATTACTTAACCCATATTCTAGTAAATAGTAAAAAAAATGTTTTGAAATACATTTTTAAGAAACATGGATGTGGATGATAAAGAAGTCCAAGTAGATAATCACATATAATCAACCTCGGATAATGAAGAGATTGTGAAATAAACCCTTACCTTGTACTTTTACTTAGTTGGGGTAGGTTAAAATCTTGTATAATGGTGAAATAATTGTTATTAAATTATACAAGAATCATATATATTAATATGATATCATATATGATATTTTAACATTGCTTTGTTAATAATATTTTAGAATTATCGTCGTTTCGGGTGTTAACTTACTCATTTTATTTTATATGTTTTGTTATGTAAGACATGTTTGTTATGGATAGCTTATTCATATACTGAATGATATTAAGTCCTTAAACATTATTATTAATCTTCAAATGATAATTATACTTGAATGGATACGATGGAGAATGAATCTCATCGCGTTCGTGGAGACGGTAGTCCGTACGTACGCACGAGCGACAATATCATTCTTTTGATATCAAAATAATATATAATTGGATGGTATATCATATATAAAGAATCATTATCATGTTATATTTATTATTTACATGAATTAAAAATCATTATTATACCCATCCAAATAATAATATATTGAATAACAATTACACCACGACGTGGAGATGGTAAGCCGTACGTACGCACATATGGTGATATGTCATTCAAAGGATGGATAGAATAGTGAATATGGTTGTACCATATTTATAATAATATTACAGTATATAGGATATACTAGATTCATTATTTTAGAATGTGAATAACAAAGAAAGAAGAAGTTGAAGAAGAAAGGAACTTGAAAGAGGGTGGTAAAAACATTACCACTTATTCGGGTTCTTCATTTTGATTTGATCAAAATGGATCCTTAGGTTGGCATTCTGATCAAACTACGACCTCTAGGTTGAAGTTATGGAAGTTTAGAGAGTATTTGGTCAGGTTTTGGCTGATCTAAAAGGCTTTGAAGGTGTGAATTAATGAGAAGGGGGAGTGCCCTTTTATAAGAGGGGTGAGGGGCACCTTTGGAAAAGATAGAAATATTATTTTATAATAAATTCATATTCGGTTTATAATGGATTAAAAGTGGATTATTTAAAGGTTGAGGTGGGTATGGTTCTAAAACCACTCAACCAAAATAATTTATACAGGTTTGGGTCATTATATTAACCTTATCTTTTAATTTTAACTCTTAGTTAATTAGTTTGACACTTACCATGTCACTTTGTATTTTTATATTATATAGTTAATAAACTTACTATATACCTCTAAGAGACCCCCCAAGTGGACCATTAATGATACAAATATCATGATATAAGTCTCTTGGCCGAACCTTGGATTTTTAGGAATTGAATATCAATTAATAATATAATATTTGTTTTAAAAACTCTTTTATGTCAATTTTGACACTATTTAGGAAATTGATTTTTGTGAAAATAATAACAGAATTTTTACTTCGAAAAAAGTTAATTAAATCATTACTAACATGTCACATTGAACTATAAAATTAGTTTAATTCATAAAAAGTCTAAAATTATATTTATTTGGGTATTTATAATATCAATTATTTTAATTTTTCACTGTTATGGTAATTACTGCATCATCATTGTGTCATAAATAAATCACATTATTTAAGGTCTAAAAATTATTAATAAAATATAATTATGTAGTAAATCCTTTTAGATTTATAATGAATATTTATGATCGAATTTATATTATGTTTAACCCTATATTAAAAATGTTTTAGTAAATAAACATTGATTTTAACTCTTTTAACTCTTCTTTGAATTAAATAATAATAAACGTCCTAATCTAATCCAAGTGGACCTAAATGATAATATTTTATTACTAAGGTTGTTCTTGGCCGAGATACACTTGTCTAATATAATTAGGACTTGTGTTAGGGTAATATTTATATAATTTTTACCTTTAATTACCCTATTTACTTTTAACCGTGGTAAATAAAAGTAAAAAGTTACTATTCACGAAAAATTATTTTCATCTCATTGAACCAAATTTTACTACTTGATATTAACCGTATCTCTCAGATTTTCAAAGTTCCACTCACAGAAGCGGTAAAATTAAGTTTTTATGAAAAAGTCAGTTTTTTAACTACCACTTAGTGGTTTCACTATTCATCAAAAAATGAAGTTTTTCAGAAAAATACCAAAAATTCACCCTAGGCTAATTTCGATACTTAGAATCCAAAAATGAAGTCCATTTTGAAAAATAAAATTTATAAATTTCAAAAAGTGGGTATTACTATTCATAACAGCTAGTTTGATTGGTTGTGGTGCGTTAGAACTCGATGTTGTGTACAACACACGCTATTGCATTATTCAAAGAGAAGCGTACCGTAGAAGCTTGGGGTGTTACATAAAAGATGTGTTTTTATGAAAACCTGTTTAAAGAGAGAATAATTGCGTTTATAAAATCATATCACTCTGTATGGATTTAAATTTAATGAAAAATATATGTTATATATTTAATTTAATGTTTCAAATTCATCTTATATGTTTTCTAGATATGATATAAGAACAAATTCAACTTTTCGGATAAAAGAAGTATTTTTCTAAAAATGCAGTTTTACCACCTTTCGATGAAGAACCATTTTTAAATATAGAATTTATCACTTTTAGAAGTTGAATTTGAAAAAATAATCTTATTATTTATAATAGGGACATGAAAATTTACTTTGGATGAAATTTTGATATTTTTCTGATAACTATCATGTTTTGATGAATAGTAAAAATATGCTAAATTTTAATTGAAAACAAATTTTTTCCATTACTATAATTTATATGGTTAAATCACATTATTTTATAATTTTAAGGTATAAATGGAATATATTTTTATAATTTATTCGAATTTTTTTCATTAGACCTAATTACATTTTTAAATTGGATATAAACACATGTAAATATTTTGATAGATTTTACTTCTTAAAAACCCACCTTTTGGTTTTGACAACGAGATTTAATTTTAAATTAATTTTAGAAAATTATGTGTTTTCAATTTGTAAAAATTTATTCCATATTTTTAATCATAAGGTCCAAATTGTGTGAATAGGTACCTTTTATTTTTGGACATTATGAATAGTAACTTCAATAATTATTTTATTTACCATGGTTAAAGGGTAAATCTGGTAAATAAGGGTAGAAAACAATATTATAAAAATATTAAACTATCCTAAAACATTTAATAATTATATTGGATGAGTTATGACCGACAATGGGAATCCTTGGGTCGATTTTGGGAACCCATAGAGCCACTTGGATGTGAAAATGACTTTTATAAGGATTAATTTAATGTAATGAGAAGTATAACATAAACATGATTCTTTTACTAAAATAATTTTACTATGGGGATATATAATTGATATCTTCAAATATAAATAGTAATTAGAAAGATAAAAATATTTCCTACATCATGATATTTTATTTATAATTTTTAGACATTAAATAAATTAATTTAATTATGACACAATGATAGTACAGTGATTGATTCATTAATAAAGGATTCAAATAAATGATATTATAAATATTAATATAAATGTAATTTTTTTATTTTCATGGCATCCACAGATTTTATGCATGTTATTGATATATTATCTTTGAGTTAATTCATTTGGTTCTAAGGAATCAGGCTATTATAAATTTGTAAAAAAGTCAAGTATGAATAGTATCAAGAATTGACATAATTCAAAAACATAAAACATAAAATAGTTTATTAAATGAAATTAAATTCCTAAAAATATAATATTCATCCAAATGGTTACGATAAGTCCAAATATGGCATAAATAATTTTTTTGTGGTTCGTTTGACATGATATGGTATTTACATTAACCCATAATGTGTAAATAACATGATATCACATTAAGATTAAAAATGGTAAAATAAGGGTTAATCATAAAAGATAAGGATAACAAATATATTCAAAATGTGTCTAAAAATTATTGGATGATGGGTATTCTAACCAAATTCATATTATATTAGAATTAAATGAGTTTTGGACCATTTTTAATTGAAATTGAATTTATAATAAATTAATATTTCTAGAATTTCTTAAAGTGACCCTCCTCCCGCTTATAAAAGGCCACAACCTCTACCCACATAACTCTCATAAATTTGAGATCAAAACCTAGGAACTTGTATGAAACATATGATCTATACACACACAGACATGTATGTATATTGGGTGTGATATAAATATACCAAGTAGGATTTCACCAGAGATTCTATCATATTCACTTTATAGAATACATCACAAATTCTAATTTGAATATCATTTATAAAATAATGTTTTCCAAATGTGATGTATAGAAAAATAAATTAATATAATTTTAACCTTTTTCTAAATCTCATGGGGAAATATTTTTGGAAAACAAAATAATTCATGGATTAAAAACTATGATTTAAAACCCAATATATAAAATAAAAATTCATATTCAATTAATTATTAAAAAAACCACTTTTATCAACAAAGGGGTTTAATCCACCATTTAAAATGGAAAAATATTTAAATACTTAAATGGTGTAATTATGAGTCTTGAAAATAAAAATAAAGCATTTTTTTAATTCATTCAAAAATTTTTAGAAATTTAATTTTTTAAATAAAAGTGAAAAGGTAAATTGTTCACAAAATAAATATTGTATAAAAGTATACATGAACTTTAATATTAAGGGAGCATAATATAAATAAAAATAATAATAAAAATTTTCCATGAAATGAGGAAGATCACTTGGACATGAAAAAAAACTACTCAATGGGATTCACTAGTGTAATACCATCATAAAATGGATACGTTTCATGGTTGAATCCCTAGGTCCTAAAATGAGATGATCTAAATAATTAAAAAGTATATTTGACAATTTAATCACTCTTATCGGTGGATTTCTCTTTTCCAGAGCACAATCTAAACTAGGAAACTAGTAAGAACACAATATAAACTATTACTACACCAATTATAAATTTTGAATGATATATAAACCTGAATTACTCTCATCAGGGACTTCCCTTAGAAATACCACAGTATAAACTAGGCTACTTTCTAGAGCATAGTATAAATTATCATGTAAATAACATGATCTCTCAAGTAGTTACCCAGGGTTCCCTTTTAAAATTAAAAGTGGAGGTGTGAAATCAAGACAACACATTATCATCAAATAAATAAATAATAAAGCATGAATTATAAGCCTCATATCACCACCAAAAACTTATTAAGAAAAAACCCATTTAAATTTATAGAAAATTAAAAAATAATAATGATTAATTCATCCCATACTAGAAAAAATTATATACAAGACATAAAACCAAGGGGCTAAAAACAAGTGTGTAAAATCCTCAAACAACTAATTTAAGAAATATCTAATAGTTCCTTTAAAACCAAGTAATAAAAATAAGTTATTAAAGTATCCTTATCATACACAAACACACACTGGGGATTAAAACATAAAAAATGATTTCCTCTCCAAATGTTTTTTAAAATTCTATATGACAAGTATTGAAATAGTTGAAAAAATTTCATAAACCATTCCTGGGTATCACAAATATGAATATCTATATAAAAAGTGAAATAGAAAAACTCAATCATTTTCTAACATGTGAAATAATGGAATTTTAAAAAAACCTACCTCAATCAAGTTTAAACCACTCACCTTTAATGGAAGATGTAGAACCTAATAATAAAATAACCTTTATAATTCCAAAACAACAAAATCCTTGAAATAAAGTTAACACAAACCTTATATTTGACCTCTCCAGATTTTAGTGTTCATGGTATAAAAGAAATACAAGGGGGAATGGATGTATGTAGAGGAGGATTAAAAAAGAATGAGAAAGGGTGATTCACCTTACAAAACCACTTGGAATCCTTTAAGATGAAGGTTGGACTCTAGAATAAATAATAAAAAAGCTCCATTGATCTGTCCATCTTGTAATGTTACATTAATTTGGAGGTATATAAGGGAAGAGTGACTTTTATTTTGATAAATGTAGAAAGGGAAAATTATAAAATTAGAAATATTAAAAGAACATAAAACAATGTCACCATGATATTCATGAAATGGACTCCCTGCTAGACACCCACCATGACAAGACCAACTTGGTCATGGTGTGGCCCACCTCACCCCGGTAAAAATGATCCTAAGACCTACTAAACCATTTCTTGTGACCCACTAATCATGTAAAAACACTCACCCATCATAATGTGTTAATATTCCCTCAAAACATGATAGGTTTGAAAACCTCACACTAGAGGTACCCATATGTAAAAGAAACTACATTTACTCTAATATATGATACTTATCCAAAATCTTATACTTCATGATAATCAAAAGGTAATGAACACCATCACCCTGACGTCTCCTCCCAAAATCTCCCAAAGCTAAGGAAAGAACCACACTATAAAATAAAGTCCCATCATAACCTAGAGGCACCGACCATGGTATGGCCTTTAACCAACCTAGAATCAAATATTCCTTCACAAATCTTACCACTCTATGATACCTATAGGATTCAAAGTGAACTGTAGGTTGTTGAGATGGTATGTTTGAGTATGATATACACTATAATACCAAATGTAGGATCTAAATAAGAATGAGATTCTCAGATACAAGAGGGGGGTGAATTATACCTTTTAAAAATTCCTTTGATACTTTTAAAGATATTTATATTTAACAATGTTAAACAAAATAATTCCTAAGTCTACTTATAGGTTCTAAACACATGCTAGATTCCTGAAACGTAATTCTGAAAATGAAACATAACAAATGTTACAAAGATTAATATTTTACCTTAAAGCGTATAAAATCTAACTATATCAGAGTACAAGAGTGAGGAAGTATAAGATAATATTCTTTCCTCAGCAATATAGAATGCAGCTGAAAAAAATGTAACAAAAACAAGTAACAAGTAATAAGTCTTTTAACCCAAAGAGAAGGGTATCCAACAACCTTGGATAAAGGTCCCTTGATTTATACTTTCAAGAAATTCTATCTTACTCTCACCAAGGTAAGCCCTCAATACTAATATCGGAGTCTGTCTTGCTATCCCCGCAAGCCCTCAACTATCAGGTAGTCTCCATCTCTGTCTTCCTCAGCAAGGAAGCCCTCAACTTCAAGGCGTTAGAACCTCTGTCTTCATATCCCCAGAAGCCCTCAATTGTACACAACAACAATCGGAGTCGCACAAAAAAAATATGCACAAGGAAAAGTTTGAACAAGCTGTTCCAACTTTCTGCACGAAGCTTGAGAGTTGATAAGATCCTCTCTATCTAGAAATCACTTCAACAGCATGTAGGCACATATGTCAAAGATTAGTTGTGAAGTCTTTTCTTGTTTTCAAATGAGCTCCTATTTATAGGCACATCTCCAATGGTCAGATCCCTCCTCCAACGGTCAAATTATTCCATGAATTTTAGAGGGACCTATGCACGTGTCACTCAACTAGTGGTTAGTTCATAACTGAATACACGCCATCGTTTTATAATAGAACAAGTGAAATCGTAACTTAAACTGATATTCTGAATGGAGAAAAATGAAAGTTTGTAGTTTTGAAAGTTAAAGTTTGGAGTCTAACTAGAAAATGAATTCAGAGACTATAAAGAAGAGATATTCGGATTCTATTTTCCTAAGGAATTTGAAATAAGAATTCATAATCAGAATTCTTCATCAAAATTCATAATGAGAATTCATAACCAGAATTCATCATCAGAATTCATAATGAGAATTCATGATCATAATTCATCATCAGAATTCGTAATGAGAATTCGTGATCAGAATTAATCATCAGAATTCATAATGAGAATTCATCATCAGAATTCTTCATCAGAATTCGTAATGAGAATTCGTAATCAGAATTCTTCATCAGAATTAATAATGAGAATTCGTGATCAGATTTCTTCATTAGAATTCATAATGAGAATTATTAATTATAATTCTTCATCTGAATTTGTAATGAGAATTTGTAATCAGAATTCTTCATCAGAATTCATAATCAGAATTCTTCATCAGAATTCATAATGAGAATTCGTAATCAGAATTCTTCATCATAATTCGTAATGATAATTCGTAATCATAATTCTTCATCATAATTCATAGTTAGAACTTTATAAAAGTTCGTAATCAGAATTCAGATTTGAACTTCATAAAATTTCATGACAGGGAATTCGGAATAGAACTTCATAAAAGTTCGTAACAAGAATTCGGATCCTAAAACAGAATGCTTCATATCTAAGTATTATACGATTCCAAGGGTTTTTGGTTTCAATCCGAGTTTTATACTTAGAAAATTTATGATATGAATAATGAAATCTAGGCAAGGGTAAATTTCCTTGTGGAAGGAAATTTTCCTTATAGAATTAAAACATGGGTAAAAAAAGATTTGCCTTAAAATAATGTGTTTCTGATTTTCAAAACAAGAGGAATGATAAAGTCATAAGGAAAACCTTATTGGATCAACAATATCCCCCCTTTTGGAAAGTACAAACATCTTTACGAAAAAGAATGTAAGGACTTAGAATAAATTTCTAGACTTTGAAATTAAAGATTATCTCCCTTTGTTTATGGACAATGGTGGATACGACTAACTCTCCATTAGGCTTTGGAACTCTAAGGATCATATTATAGATTTCTGGAATGAGAAATTTTATTTGAATGTAGAGATCTTCGTAATGAGAACTCCCCATTAAATAAACTCCTCCTTACTTAGGGACAGTTCTTCTTTACTTAGAAATTTTTCTTCTCCCTTTTAGATTTTTCCTTCTCCCTTTTGAGTTATTTTTCCTTCTCCCCCTTTATGATTTTAAAAAAGAGTTTGAGGGAATGGAAAAGAAATATGGAACCTGAAATATTAATGTAGACAACCAAACACACAAAAATAATTCTATTATGATTGAAAGAATTAGTAAAAAGGAAAAATACAACAAAATATCGGAGTGGTCTATTTTTTTTCTTTTTCCTTGGGCATTAGCATTTTGACAATGGTCTTCAACTTCTTCATCTCTTTATGATCTTCCCCAGCTTGCTTTTCTAATGCCTCGATCTTGTCTTCTTGTGCCTTCATAACATCTTTTTGAGCAACCAGCAATTCATCTTGCTTTAAAAGTTTTTCTTATATCTCACTTTGAAGATCCTTCTCTATTTTCAGGCATTGAACAATATCACTCAGTTTTCCATTTAGATCTTTTACATCCTGAATCTGAGTATTTTGTTCAAAACATAGCTTTTCCTGAAAACTGTTTGAAAGATTCTTCATCTTGGCATCCTAGGTATCAAAATATTCTTTTACATCATTCTGGAAGTGATCAAGCTCTGCAAAATATTCATTGAATTTCTTTGACCATAGAGTCATTTTGCTACAAGATTTTCTGTGGACCTCAAAATTTATAAGAAAATTTTTATGTTCTGCCTCAATCTTCACACATTTATCCATCACTATGGATACAGATTATGACTTCAGATTCATGTTGTGCTGAAGCATCTGGGATCTGGAGTCTATTGTAGGAAAGATCAGAATTGTATCAACCAACTTCTTTAGGGACTCGACAACAAAATCTGTCCCAATACAGATGAATCCAAATCAGACAACTTTCTAGGAGATTGTTCTTCTTCTATTTCCACTAGCTTCTATTTAAAAGAGCCTCTAACTTCCTTATTTTTTATGATATCTTTCATTGGGGTGTCAATAAGCACTTGCTTACCCTTTCTGATTTTCGAGATGGCTTCCTCATCATGGGATTCATGCTCACTCTCGGATAACTTTACTATCTTGTCTTCATCAGGTTTTTCTTTTTCAGGTCCAGTTTCAACTTCCTCAGGATGGATAAAGTCATGATTATGACTCTCTTCTGACAATTTGTTCACATCTTCTTCTTCTTCTTTCACATCAACTCCTGGAGTAGCAATTTTTGAGGATCTGGATTGAGAAGTCTGGATTGAAAACTTCTCGGACGGGGTTCCCTTATCTTGATATTCTTCAACTTTCTTAATTATATCATCAGAACCTCCACTCATCTCAGCATGTTGAACTTCCTCCATAGCATTCTGAACTTTCTCCATAACTTATTTCTCAAATTCCTTATCCTTGGGATTTTCTGGAGTCTTCTTACCTGGAGTCTCAGGAAATTGTTCCATCAAAAAAGATTTCGGAACCAAAATATTTTCAGAATCTATTTCAGCATCCCTTAGAAGAGATTGTAAAATTTCAGCCTCTGTCATCTTCTTCTTCAGCTTCTTCTCTTTGGCATGTTTCTCAAGCTCATCAACAACTTATTCTTTCAAGGCCTTATCCTCAACCGGATCCAAACTGAACTACGACTCTCCTGATTTTATATTATTCTTGTCCTCTCTCCACTTTGCTACCACCTCATCTGGGTAGGACTTTTTCTTCTTTGGTTTAGGGGGTGTGGATTGGACTTCCTTATACATGGGAGTTTTATCTTGAGCTTCCACTTCCTTTAATTTCCTTTTCTTACCTTCCTTCTTTGAGGGTTCAACCTTTTCCACATTTTCCAGAATGGGTTCTGCCTCCTCCTCTGGAAAATCAAAGAATTCACCTGACTCCTTTGAAAAACATACTTTCATTCTCTTAAGGCTGTAATCACTGATCAACATCACCTTGAAATTCCTCATCTTGGAGCTGCATGGAATTTTGAAGGACTCAAGACACCGAACTATCAACATTGAAAACAATGTCGGATACATAATGATCAGAGGTTTAAGATTTCCATTCTTGATGTTCTGAATCATAACGAGGATGTGTCTCATGAGATTAACCTTCCTAAGGTTTACTATAAAGTCAAGAATATACATATCACTCTTCTTGAGGGTATCCTTATCTCCCTTCCTTGGAATAATGAATCCCTGTACCCCGAGCTGTATAATCCTATTATTGGTTGAAAGATGGGCGATTTTCTTTGCAGTGTTGATATGATAAATGCCAAGGCATTCCATAGCCTTCACCTTGATGAAACTTACTTTCACAACCAGCAACTTGTGAGAGAAAAATTCTGCCTCCCCTTCATAAGATAGCCCCACCAAGCTTGTAGCCTTGGTGTAAGATAAAGCATACATATTCCCATAACTTTTGAAGGAAAACTTCTCCCTTCCATCTTCCTTGAAAAAACGTGCTGAGTCATAAAACTCTATGAGCAAATCCGGATAGACCACATCCTGAGCTCCTGTCTTAGAAATGGCTACATCTTTATATCCATTGAGGTTGATGTTATTGGAAATTAGAGTCATACTTATTGTAGAAGTTTGGGTATACCAACCTCTCCCTATATATCTACCACTCCGAGATCGGCTTGACTGAAGACATATCCTGAGAAGGGGCTTCTGCAGACATTTAGACTGGGTACTTCTGAAGAATTCAGAACGGGCTTTTGTAGAGGATCAGAGCTTCGAGACGCGAGATCTTAGAAACCGATGTGGGACAACCATTGGGAGTCCCCTTTATATAGGCGGTGGAAGTGACCTTTCAACTTCCAAAACGAATATAACGGTTGAAAATCTCTCTAATATGATCTGATGGTTGAAAACATACCCTCACGGAAAAATTTGGTTGAATCCAATCTTTTGAGGTTTTTAAAAAAAATTCAGATTTAAGGAAACTTGAATCTGAGAAATTTTAAAAAGAAAAGAAACTAACCGCAAGTAAAAGTGACTACGAAGATTTAAGAAAAAAATCATACCTTTCAGATTGTCTAGGAAGATTATTTTTAATAGGTAATATTCTTCTTGAAGAGAATTTGACTACTAAAATCTCTGTTAGAAAAAAAAACTATGAAAATATTGAGTACGAAAAATTTTCTTTACGAAAATTCCAAGTATGAAAAATTCTCATTATGAAAATTGCAGTTCCGAAAATTTCCATTACGAAAATTTAGGTTTTGAATAATTCCATTAAGAAAACTTCAGTTCCAAAAATTTCATTACGAAAATTTTCAGTTCTGAAAATTTCCCTTGAGAATTTTTTTTTCTATTACAAAAAAATTTCATTATGAAAAATTTTCCTTTCGGAGAACACTTTTTAAAAACCAACTTTGAAAATCCATCATTACGAAAAAAAATGAAAAAAAATCAATAACAGATGTACTCCCTCTATAAAAAGGAGTTTATTACTCTAAGGATAATGGTTCAACAAGAAGTTAATGAAGGAAGATTACCTCATGGTTATCATTCCTAACTTCTGTTTAATGTATTCAAATCTATCGGAAGGTAAAGAATTTGTGAAAATATCAGCAAGTTGATCTTGCATTCCGAGAAATTGAAGAATGACATCTCCTTTTTTGTTTGTGATCCCTAAGAAAGTGATGCCTAATATCTATGTGCTTTGCACAAGAGTGATGTGTATGGTTTTTACTAAGGGAAATGGCACTTGTGTTATCACACAAAATTTGAGTCTTAGTAAAACTCAAGCCATAGTCTGTGAGTGTGTGTTGCATCCACAACACTTGAGCACAACAACTTCCAACTGCTAAATATTCAGTTTTAGTAGTGGAGAGTGCTACAGAATGTTTCTTCTTACAAGACTATGAAACAAATGAATCTCCTAATAAATGACAAGTTTCAGATGTACTCTTTCTATCCATTCTACATCCACCAAAGTCAGCATCTGAAAACTTTTTAAGACAAAATCATTTCCAGAAGTATAAAATAGTCCTAAATCCATGGTTCCCTTTAAGTAGTGAAAAATTCATTTCACTTCCTTTAAATGATATTCCTTAGGATTGGATTTATATCTTGCAAATAAGCATAAGTAAAACGTTATTTCTGGATGACATGATGTCAAGTAAAGTAGACTTCCTATCATGCCTCTAAAAGATGTTTGATCTACCGGTTTCCAAGCTTCATGGAGATCAAATGTGTTTGAGGTACCTATGGGAGTACTTCTACTCTTAGTGTTGTCATATCCATACTTTTTAAGATTATCTTTAATATAATTATGTTGGGATATGTAGATTCCTTCTGGTTTTTGAGAAATTTAAAAACCAAGGAAAAATGTTAACTCACCCATCATACTCATTTCAAACTCAGATTTCAATAGATCTGCAAAGGAATCAGTTAAATATTACTGAGTTGAACCAAATATAACTTCATCAACATAAATTTGACCAATCAAATTTTTTTTCTTATCTTTCTTTATAAAAAGTTTTGGATCTGCATTTTCTTTAACATGGTTATTTTGAAGAAAAAATCCTATAACTCTATCATACCAAGCTCGAGGGGCTTGTTTAAGGCCATACAAAGCTTTGGTAAGCCAAAAAATATGATTAGGATGTTTTGTGTCTTCAAAGCTAGGAGGTTGTTCAACAAAAACTTCCTCTTGAACATAACCATTAAGGAAAGTACATTTTACATCCATTTGAAAAAGATTGAAATTGAAGAATGCTGGAAAGGCAAGTAAAATACGAATAGACTCAAGTCTAGTTACTGGAGCATAGGTTTCTTCATAGTCTATTCCTTCTTGTTGATTATAGCCTTTAGAAACTAATATAGCTTTATTTCTAACAATGGTTACATTTTCATCACACTTACTTCTAAAGAGCCATTTTACTCCAATAACAGAATTATATTTAGGCCTTTCAACCAATGTCCAGACATTATTCCTTTCGAATTCATTTAGCTCATCTTGCAGAGCTTTTATCCAATCATCATCACCTAAAGATTGATCATTTCTTTTTGGTTATAATTGGGAAAGGAATGCTAGATGTTCTACTTCATTTCTTAAGGAACTTCTATTACTTACAGGTTAATTGACATCTCTAATGATACTATCACTAGGATTATTCTTAATAAAGGACTGATTGGGGTTTTGAAAAACCTGTTCATCAACATAGGGTAGGAAATTTTCTGAGGTAAATGTTTTAGAAGCATCTCCTTGAACATTTTCCTTATCAGAAGTATTTTCTATCAAAGGTTGATAATAATTTTTTGAAAACACATTCGAGGATGGAGGTTGAGGTTGTTTAAAAAAAGGGATCAGTTTCATCAAATTTGTCATGTACTATCTCTTCAACAGTACACGTGTTTTTATTGAAAACTCTATATGCCTTAGAAGTTGTGGAGTAGCCTAAGAAAATTCCTTCATCAGATTTTGGTGCAAATTTGTGTAAATTATATTTATTATTTAGAATGAATACCTTGTAGCCAAAAACATTAAAGTAGAAAAGTCTAGGTTTTCTACCATTTCATAACTCATAAAAAGTTTTATTAAGAAATGTTCTAATCAAAACTCAATTTATAGTATAACAAGAAGTACTAACAGCTTCAGCCCAAAAATGTTTGGTAAAAGAATACTCACTCAACATGGTTCTAGTTATCTCTTGAAGAATTCTATTTATTCTTTCAACAACACCATTCTATTGAGGTGTTCTGGGTGCTGAAAAGTTGTGAGTAAAATCTTTTCTACTACAAAAAGTTTCAAAAACAGAATTTTGAAATTATCCTCCATGATCACTATGAATAGTTTTCAATGGAAGGTTTTTCTCATTTTTGACTTGGGCTCTAAAACTTTTGAAATAAGAAAATGCATTAGACTTATTTTCTAGAAAATAGACCCATGTAAATCTAGTGTAATCATCAACCAAAACAAACACATAATATTTTCCTCCCATGCTTCCAGTTTGTGTAGGACCAAAAAGATCCATATGCACTAGTTGTAATGCATCAGTGGTTGAGACTTCACCAATGTATTTAAAACTTGATTTATGTTTCCTGACATATTGACAAGGTTCACTGACTTTTGAAGAATCATATATAAGTTCTAGTAGATCCTTAACTAGTCTTTTCTTAGACAGTTTTCATAGGTTTCTAAGGTGACAATGTCCTAACCTTCAATTCCATAACCAAGAATGATCTTCCATTTCACTAAGGCAAGGTAAGTCTTGGATCCTAAGGTCTTATAAGTTTAGTGTGTAAACATTCTCTTACCTATTGGCAGAAAGAATAAATTCTTACTTGGAACTGTGTACTAAGCACTTATCATTCCTAAAATTCACAATATTTCCCTCATCACATAAGTGAATTATGCTGATGAGGTTTTTCTTAAGACCCCTAAAAAATAAAACATTTGAAATCAAAGTTTTCCAAGAATAATGATGTTACCTATACTAATAATTTCTTCCTGAGCATTATCTCCAAAAGTTACTTTTCCTCCTTTCATCTTGATAATCTTTTCAAAATAGTTTTTGTTACTAGTCATATTCTGGGAACATCCACTATCCATGTACAAAGTATTGTTTTTGGTACTTTCCCTATTTTCCTAAAAATAAGAAAAAGTTAGATTTTCGGGATCCAGACTTTCTCAGATCTAGAAGTTTCAGAAAGAAAAATGTTGGGTACCCACGTCTTCTTAGAAAAATAAGCCTTATGAAATACTGGAGATTGGTTTTTTTTAAGGAACAATTCTTTGCCCAGTGACACCACACTGACATTTAGAACAAAATGGGACACTTTGAGGAACAAAGTTGTTGTTACTAAAAATTGGTTTGGAACTAGTGTAGCCAAAACCAGAAGTATTCCTTCGAGGTCGGATTTGTGAATACATTTTATCTAAATTTTACTAACCTAGGGAAAAGTTTGACAAACACTTCCTCAAGGAAAATATTTTGGATTTGAGTTTGATAACTAAGTTCTTGTCTTCAAAGACATCTGATTTTGAGCTAGATTTAGGCTCGAAAACATTTTTCTTCGAAATTACATTTTCTAGATCATTAGAAAGTTTATTCTTCTCAGAACATACTTCCTCAAGATTTTTTGAAATTCTTTCAAAATAAAAATTTTTCTTATGAAGATCTTTAGAAAGATCTGATATTTTTCTACTAATAGTAGTATTCCCAGAATTTACTTTATCAAGTTTCTTCATGAGTTTTGAATTTTCATTCTCAAGGAGTTTGGAAAACCTAGAAACATCTTCATAGGTAGGTAAAGTATTGTCTTCATCAGAAGAGGATTCTTAATCCGAAGAGTTATAATATTTATTATGATTATAATTCAAAGAAACATTGGTCAATGATTCAGCATTGTGTACCTTATCCATCACAAAATGATTATCAATAGGTGACCTAGGTAAAAGACCAAGATTCTTATGTTTATAAGATTCATAATCCGAAGATTCATCTAAAGAGTCTCCACCACTTGCAATCCATTTGTCAGTATATTTCCACACTTTCTTAGCTTTTGACTTGTAATACTTCTTTCTGATTTTCTCTGAATTCCTTTACTTTCTTTCTTTTCTCTTGAGCATAGGGCAATCAGGTATTTTGTAGCATGTAACTTCTGAATAATTCTTGTCTTTCCTTTCCTTCTTCTTATATTTGGATTAAAATTTCCTCTGTCTAGCTATCTCTTTCATCCTTCGAGCAATATTTTCTAATTCATTTTCTAAGGATTCACTTCCAATAGATTCAGAATGGATAACAACTTTCTTAGATCTGGATCTAGTAACTCTCACATGAGTCTTGGCTTTCATATGATAGGAAGTAGTATTAAAATCTACACTTCCATTTCCATTCTTCTTCTTCAAAATATCAGTATCTCTCTTCATTCTAGTCTCATGCAGAAGAAGAGTTCCAAAGAGATCATCAAGGGTAATCTGAGTAACCTTTCTATTCTCATCAATTACAGTCCTTTTAGATTCCCACTCATTCAGCATGATATCGATAATGTTGTCAACAAGAACTTCATCATCTAATCCTTTTTCACCCATTGAGTGTAAACTATTCACAATAGTCATGAATCTCTGTTTTACCTTTCATATGGGTTCACCATAAGGAAAACTAAAACCATGATATCCATCTCTAAACATGGATCTTATGGTCTCAATTGCTTTGGAAGTTCCAAAGTGAGTAACTTCGAGTTTCTTCCATATAGAATTTTCTGCTTCACAAGATGAAATTTGGCTATATATATTTCTAATTATTGAACAAAGTAAAGTGTTGCGTACCTTATAATTCAATTGATATTAATGATTTTCTTGATTTGTAAAGGCACTTACTTCTTTATCAGGAATTTTGTATCCACCAGTAAGAATAAAAACAATTTAAACCCTAGTGTTGATAATGAAAGTCTTAATATGATCTCTATAATATTTGTAATCATTACCATCAAATATTGGTGTTCTAGTTGGATTAAGATTGTCTATGGAACCAACATTGATTCTTGTCATATTTAAGAAAAGTCTTTCCACAAAAACTTGTTAGTAGAAAATGTTTGTAAACAAGGATAATATTCCCGAGCAAGAAAATATAGAGAAAAATTATCTCTAAGAAAAAACAAATCCGAAGTATGAGTCTGAAAAGTAGATTCTGAAAAATATGATTCCGAAAAATGTAATTTCGAGAATTTTCTTCTGAATATAATCATGAGATTAATTCAGATTGTACCAAATCCTCTGATACCAATTGTTTAGATAGTATTTCTGAGTATGATATACTTTATAATACCAAATGTAGGATCGAAATAAGAATGGGATTCTCTGATACAAGGGGGGGGGGGAATTCTACCTTTTAAAAATTCCTTTGAAACTTTTAAAGATGGTTATGTTTAACAAGGTTAAAAAAATAATTCACAAGACCTATTATAGGTTCAAAACACTTTCTAGATTCAGGAAAAGTAATTCCGAAAATGAAACTTAACAAAAGTTACAAAGATTAAGATTCTACCAAAAAGAGTATAGTGTCTAACTATATCATAGTACAAGAGTGAGGAAGTATAAGATAGTATACTTTCCTAAACAATACTGAATGCAGCGAAAAAACTTGTAACAAAAACAAGTAATAAGTAATAAGTCTTTTAACCCAAAGAGAAGGGCATCCAACAACCTTGGATAAAGGTACCTTGATTTATACTTTCAAGAAATTCTATCTTACCCACACTAGGGTAAGCCCTCGATACTAAATTCGGAGTCTATCTTGCTATCCCCACAAGCCCTCAACTATCAGGTAGTCGGAACCTCTGTATTCCTCAGCAAGGAAGCCCTCAACTATAAGGTGTTGGAACCCCTGTCTTCTTATCCCCGGAAGCCCTCGATTGAACACATCAACAATCAAAGTCACACAAAGAAAATCTGCACAAGGCAAAGTTTGAACAAGCTATTCAAACTTTCTGCACGAAGCATGAGAGTCAATAAGAGCCTTTCTCTCTAGAAATCACTTCAACAGCATGTAGTAACAGATGTCAAAGTTCAGTTGTGAAGTCTCTTCTTCTTTTCAAATGAGCTCCTATTTATAGGCACAACTCCAATGGTCGGGTCCCTCCTCCTACAGTCATATTCTTCCTTGAATTTTGGAGGGACCTATACACGTGTCACTCAACCAACGATTAGTTAATAAGTGAAGGCACACCATCATTTTATAATATAACAAGTGAAAGCATAACTTAAACTGATATTCAGAATGGAGAAAAATTAAAGTTTGGAGTGTTGAATGTTAATGTTCGGAGTTTAACTAGAAAATGAATTCAGAGTCTATAAAGAAGAGATATTCAGATTTTGTTTTCCTAAGGAATTCATAATGAGAATTCATAATCAGAATTGTTCATCAGAATTCATAATGAGAATTCGTAACCAGAATTCATCATCAGAATTTTTAATGAGAATTCATGATCAGAATTCGTCATTAGAATTCGTAATGAGAATTCGTGATCAGAATTCATCATTAGAATTCGTAATGAGAATTCTTCATCAGAGTTATTCATCAGAATTCGTATTGAGAATTCATAATCAGAATTCTTCATCAGAATTCATAATGAGAATTCGAAATCAGAATTCTTCATCAGAATTTGTAATGAGAATTTGTAATCAGAATTCTTCATCATAATTCATAATGAGAATTCATAATCAGAATTCTTCATCAGAATTCGTAATGAGAATTCGTAATCAAAATTCTTCATCAGAATTCGTAATGAGAATTCGTAATCAGAATTCTTCATCAGAATTCTTCATCAGAATTCGTAGTTAGAACTTTATATAAGTTCATAATCAGAATTCAGATCTTAACTTTATAAAAGTTTGTAATAGGGAATTTAGAATAGAACTTCATAAAAGTTCGTAACAAGAATTCAGATCCTAAAATAGAATGCTTCATATCTAAGTATTATATGATTCCGAGTATTTTTGGTTTCAATCCTAGTTTTATACTTAGAAAATTTATGATATGAATAATGAAATCTAGGCAGGGGTAAATTTCCTTGGGGAAAGAAATTTTCCTTATTGAAGTAAAACATAGGTAAAAAAGTATTTTCCTTAAAATAAGGTGTTTTTGATTTTCAAAACAAGAGGAATGATAAATTCATAAGGAAAACCTTATTGACTCAATAATCTCCCCCTTTTTCGAAATCACAAACATGTTTACGAAAAAGAATGTAAGGACTTAAAATAAATTTCTAGACTTTGAAATTAAAGCTTATCTCCCTTTTTTGATGGACAATAGTGAATACAACTAACTCTTCCTTAGGATTTGGAACTCTATGGATCGTATTCTAGATTTCCGGAATGAGAAATTTTATTTGGATGTAGAGATATTCGTAATGAGAACTCCCCCTTAAATAAACTCCCCCTTACTTAGGGATAGTTCTTCTTTACTTAGAAATTTTTATTCTCCCTTTTAGATTTTTCCTTCCCCCTTTTGAGTTCTTTTTCCTTCTCCCCCTTTGTGATTTTCAAAAAGAGTTTGAGGGAATGGAAAAGAAATATGGAGCCTGAAATATTAATGTAGACAACCAAACAAACAACAATAATTCTATTATGATTGAAATAATTAGTACAAAATAAAAATACAAAAAAATATTAGAGTGGTCTATTTTGTTTCTTTTTTCTTGGGCATTAGCATTTTGACAATGGTATTCAACTTCTTCAGCTCTTTATGATCTGCCTCAGCTTTCTTTTCTAATGCCTCGATCTGTCTTCATGTGCCTTCATAACCTATTCCTGAGCAACCAGTAATTCATCTATCTTGAAAAGTTTTTCTTGTATATTACTCCGGAGATCCTTCTCTGTTTTCAGGCTTTGAACAATATAAATAAGCTGCCCATTCAGATATTTTACATCCTGAATCTGAGTATTTAGTTCTAAACATAGCTTTTCCTGAAAACTGTTTGAAATATTCTTCATCTTGGCATCCTAAGTATCAAAATATTCTTTTATATCATTCTGGAAGTGATAAAGCTCTACCAAATCTTCATTGATTTTCTTTGACCATAGAGTCATTTTTCTGTAATATTTTCTATGGACCTCATAATTTATAAGAAATTTTTTATGTTCTGCCTCAATCTTCACAAATTTATCCATCACCATGAATACAGATTCTGACTTCTGATTCATGCTGTGCTGAAGCATATGGTATTTGGAGTCTATTATAGGAAAGATTGGAATTGTGTCTACCAACTTCTTCAGGGACTCAACAAAAAAATTGTGTCCCAATATAGATGACTCCGAATCAGAAAAATTGCTAGGAGATTGTTCTTCTTCTATTTCCACCAGCTTCCTTTTAGAAGAGCCACTAACTTCCTTATTCCTTATGATATCATTCGTTGGGGTGTCAATAAGCACTTACTTACCCTTGCTGATTTTCAGTATGGCTTCCTCATCAGGGGATTCGTTCTCATTCTCGGATAACTGTACTATCTTGTCTTCATCGAGTTTTTCTTTTTGATCTCCAGCTTCAAATTTCTCAGGATGGATAAAGTCATGATTATGACTCTCTTCTGAAAATTTGTTCGCTTATTCTTCTTCTTATTTCTCATCAACTCCCAGAGTAGCAATTTGTGAGGATCCGACTTGAGAAATCCATATTGAAAACTTCTCGGATGGGGTTACCTTATCTTGATATTCTTCAACATGCTTAATTATATCATCTGAACCTTCACTCATCTCACCTTGTTGAACTTCCTCCACAACTTGTTGAACTTTCTCCATCACTTCTTTCTCAATTTCCTTCTCCTTGGGATTTTCCAGAGTCTTCTTACCTGGAGTCTCAGGCAATTGTTCCATCAGAGAAGATTTCAGAACAAAAATATTTTCGGAATATATTTCAGCATCCGTCAGAAGGGATTGAAAAATTTCAGCCTATGTCATGTTCTTCTTCAGCTTCTTCTCTTAGGCATATTTCTCTAGCTCATCAGCAGCTTTTTCTTTCAAGTCCTTAGCCTCAGTAGGATCAAAACCGAACTACGGCTCCCCTGCTTTTCTATTCTTCTTGTCCTCTCTCCACTTTTCTACCACCTCATCCGGGTAGGCCTTTTGCTTCTTTGGTTTAGGGGGTGAGGATTGGAATTCCTTAGACTTGGGAGTTTTATCTTGAGCTTCCACTTATTTTAATTTCCATTTCTTATTAGCCTTCATTGAGGGTTTAGGCTTTTCAAAAAATTTCGAAATGGGTTCTGCCTCCTCATATGGAAAATCGTAAAATTCACCTGACTCCACGGAAAAAAATGCTCTCATTCTCTTAAGGGTGTAATCACTGATCAACATCACCATTAAATTCCTCGGCTTGGAGCTGCATGGAATTTTGAAGGACTCAAGACAACGAACTATCAACATTGAAAGCAATCCTAGATACATAATGATCTGAGCTTTAATATTTCCATTCTTGATGTTCTGAATCATAATGAGGATGTGTCTTAAGATATTAACCTTCCTGAGGTTTACTAAAAAGTATATAATATACATATCACTCTTCTTGAGGGTATCCTTATCTCCCTTCCTTGGAACAATGAATCGTTGTACCCAAAGCTGTAGAATACGATTATTGGTTGAAAGATGAGAAATTTTATTTGCAATGTTGATATGAGAAATACCAAGAAATTCCATAGCCTTCACCTTGATGAAACTTCCATCAACATCTGGCAACTTGTGAGAGCAAAATTCTGCCTCCCCTTCATATGATATCCCCACCAAGCTTACAGCCTTGTTGTAAGATAAAGCATACGTCTTCCCATATATTTTGAAGGAAAAATTATCCCTTCCATCTTCCTTGAAAAAACTAGCAGACTCATAAAACACTATGAGGAAATCCAGATAGACCACATCCTCAGCTCCTATCTTAGAAATGGCTACATCTTCCCATCCATTGAGCTTAATGTTCTTGGAAATTAGAGAGTCATACTTATTGTAGAAGTTTGGGTGTACCATCCTCTCCCTATATATCTGCCACTCCGAGATCAGCTTGACTGAAGACATATCCTGAGAAGGGGCTTCTGCAGATATTCGGACTGGGCACTTCTGAAGAATTTAGAACGGGCTTTTGTATAAGATCAAATCTTAATGACACAAGAGTTTTGAAACTGATGTGGGATATCCATCGGGGGTCCCCTTTATATAGGCGATGGAAGTGATCTTTCAACTTCCAAATCCAATCGAACGTTTGAAAATATCTTTGATCTGATCTGGTCGTTGAAAACATACCCACAAGGAAAAATTTGGTTGAATCCGATCTTTTGAGTTTTTAAAAAAAAATTCAGATTTAAGGAAACTTGAATCTGAGAAATTTTAAAAAGAAAAGAAACTAACAGCAAGTAAAAGTGACTACAGAAATTTAAGAAGGAAATCATACCTTTTGTATTGTCTAGGAATATTATTCGTAATGGGTAATATTCTTCTTAAAGAGAATTTGACTACGAAAAACTCACTACGAAAAAAAACTATGAAAATTTTGAGTATGAAAAATCTTCATTACGAAAATTCCAAGTACGAAAAATTCTCATTACGAAAATTGGAGTTCTGAAAATTTATATTACGAAAATTTAAGGTATGAAGAATTCCCTTATGAAAACTTCAGTTCTGAAAATTTCCTTACGAAAAATTTCAGTTCCAAAAAATTCCATTGAGAAAAAAAATTTCTATTACGAAAAATTTTTATTACAAAAACTTTTCATTACGAAGAAAATTTTTTAAAAACCAACTATGAAAATCCATCATTACGAAAAAAATGAAAAACATCAATAACAGATGTACCCCCTATAAAAAGGAGTTTATTACTATAAGGAGAATGGTTCAAAAAGAAGTTAATGAAGGAATATTTCCTCATGTTTATCATTCCTAACTTCTGTTTAATGTATTAAAATCTATCGGAAGGTAAAGATTTTGTGAAAATATCTGCAAGTTGATCTTGTGTTCCGATAAATTGAAGAATGATATCTCCATTTTGTGTGTGATCCCTAAGAAAGTGATGCCTAATATCTATTTGTTTTGCACAAGAGTGATGTGAAGGGTTTTTACTAAGGGAAATGGAACTTGTGTTATCACACAAAATTTGAGTCTTAGTAAAACTCAAGCCATAGTCTGTGAGTGTGTGTTGCATCAACAACACTTGAGCATAACAACTTCCAGTTGCTACATATTTAGCTTTAGCAGTGGAGATTTCTACATAATGTAACTTCTTGAAAGACTAAGAAACTAATGAATCTCCTAAGAAATGACAGGTTCTAGATGTACTCTTTCTATCCATTCTACATCCACCAAAGTCAGAATCTGACAAACTTTTTAAGACAAAATCATTTCAGGAAGTATAAAATTGTCCAAAATCCATGGTTCCCTTTAAGTAGGGAAAAATTCATTTAAATTCCTTTAAATGAGATTCCTTAGGATTGGATTGATATATTGCATATAAGCATACTGAAAACATTAAGTCTGGACTACTAACTGTCAAGTAATGTAGACTTAATATCATGCCTCTAAAAGATGTTTGATCTACTTCTTTCCCAGCTTCATCAAGATCAATTGTGTTTGAGGTACCGATGGGAGTACTTATACTCTTAGAGTTTTCATATCCATACTTTTTAAGAAGATATTTAATATACTTATGTTTGGATATGTAGATTATTCCGGTTTTTTAGAAAGTTGAAAATCAAGGAAAAATGTTAACTCACCCATCATACTCATTTCAAACTCAGATTTCATTAGATCCATAAAGGAATCAGTTAAAGATTACTGATTTGAACCAAATATAAGGTCGTCAACATAAATTTGAAAAATCAAAACATTCTTCTTATCTTTATTTATAAAATGATTTGGATCTGAATTTCCCTTAACATAGTTATTTGGAATCAAAAATCATGTAAGTCTATCATACCATGCTCGAGGGGCTTGTTTAAGGCCATACAAAGCTTTGGTAAGCCTAAAAACATGATCAGGATGTTTTGTGTCTTCAAAGCCAGGAGGTTGTTCAAAAAAAATGTCCTCTTGAACATAAAAATTAAGGAAAGCACATTTTACATCCATTTGAAAATGCTTGAAATTGAAGAATTCTGGAAAGGCAAGTAAAATACGAATAGATTTAAGTCTAGCTACTGGAGCATAGGTTTCTTAATAGTCTATTCCTTCTTGTTGATTATAGCCTTTAGAAAATAATCTTACTTTATTTCAAACAATTATTTCATTTTCATCACACTTATTTTGGAAGACCCATTTTACTCCAATAACATAAGTTTCCTTGGGTCTTTCAACCAAAGTCCAGAATTTATTCCTTTAGAATTCATTTAGCTCATCTTGCATAGATTTTATCCAATCATCACCTAAAGCTTCATCAGTGCTTTTTGGTTCTAATTGGGAAAGGAATGGTAGATGTTCCACTTCATTTCTTAAGGAACTTCTAGTCCTTACAGGTTGATTGACATATCCAATGATACTATCACTAGGATGATTCTTAAGAAATGACTGATTTGGGTTTTGAAAAACCTGTTCATCAACATAGGGTTGGAAATTTTCTGGGGTAAATGTTTCAGAAGCATCTTCTTAAACATTTTCCTTATCAGAAGGATTTTCTATCAAAGGTTGATAATCAGTTTTTGAAAACACATCTGAAGATGGAGGTTGAGGTTTTTTAAAAAAAGGATCAGTTTCATTAAATTTTACATGTACTGTCTCTTCAACAGTACAAGTGTTTTTATTGAAAACTCTATATACCTTAGAAGTTGTGGAGTAGCCTAAGAA
This sequence comes from Viscum album, assembly GCA_963277665.1. Classification (NCBI taxonomy): domain Eukaryota; kingdom Viridiplantae; phylum Streptophyta; class Magnoliopsida; order Santalales; family Viscaceae; genus Viscum; species Viscum album. Next base: position 213,305,764 of record OY728123.1, read on the forward strand.
AATTCCTTCATCAGATTTTGATGCGAATTTGTGTAAATTATATTTAGTATTCAGAATGAATACCTTGCAACCAAAAACATTAAAGTATAAAAGTCTTGGTTTTCTACCATTCCATAACTCATAAGGAGTTTTATTAAGAAAAGGTCTAATCAAAACTAGATTTATAGTATAACAAGCAGTACATACAGCTTCAGGCCATAAATGTTTGGTAATAGAATACTCACTCAACATGTTTATAGTTATCTCTTGAAGAATTCTATTTCTTATTTCAACAACACCATTCTGTTGAGGTGTTCTGGGTGCTGAAAAGTTGTGAGTAATAAATTTTCTACTACAAAAGGTTTCAAAAACAGAATTTTGAAATTATCCTCCATGATCACTATGAATAGTTTTTAATGGAAGGTTTTTCTCATTTTTGACTTCATATTTAAAACTTTTGAAATAAGAAAAAGCTTCAGACTTCTTTGCTAGAAAATAGACCCATATAAATCTAGTGTAATCATCAACCAAAACAAATACATAATATTTCCCCCCAATGCTTCCATTTTGTGTAGGACCAAAAAGATCCATATGCACTAGATGTAATGCATTAGTGGTTGAGACTTCACCAATGGGTTTAAAACTTGATTTATGTTTCTTGACATATTGACAAGGTTTACAGACTTTTGAAGAATCAAATCTAAGTTCCGGTAGATCCTTAACTAGTCTTTTCTTAGACAGTTTGCATAGGTTTCTAAGGTTACAGTGTTCTAACCTTCCATTCCATAACCAAGAATGATCTTCCATTTCACTAAGGCAAGGTAAGTCTTTGATCTTATGGTCTTCTAAGTTTATTGTGTAAAGATTATCTTTCCTATTGGGAGAAAGAATAAATTCTTCCTTGAAACTGTGTACTAAGCACTTATCATTCATAAAATTCACAAGATATCCTTCATCGCATAATTAAATTATTCTGATGAGGTTTTGCTTAAGACCCTTAACAAATAAAATATTTGAAATCAATGTTTTTCCAAGAAGAACTATGTTACTTATACCAATAATTTCTCCCTGATAATTTTCTCCAAATGTTACTTTTACTCCTTTCTTCTTGATAATCTTTTCAGAATATTTTTTATTACCAGTCATATTATGGAAACATCCACTATCCATGTACCAAGTATTTCTATTGGTACTCTCCCTATTTACCTAAAAATAAGAAAAAGTTAGATTTTCAGAATCCAGACTTGCTTGGATCCATAAGTTTCAGAAAGCAAAATTATGGGTACCCACATCTTCTTAGAAAAATAAGCCTTATGAAATCCTAAATATTGGGTTTTTTTTAAGGAACAATTCTTTGCCCAGTGACCACCACACTGACATTTAGTACAGAATAGGGCACTTTGAGGAACAAAGTAGTTGTTACTAAAAATTGGGTTAGAACTAGTGTAACCAAAACCAGAAGTATTCCTTTACGGTCAGATTTGTGAATACATTTTATCAAAATTTTCATTACCTAGGGTAAAGTTTGACAAACACTTCCTCAAGGAAAATATTTAAGATTTGAGTTTGATAACTAAGTTCTTTTCTTAAAAGACATCTGATTTTCAGCTAGAGTTAGGCTTGAAAAAAAATTTCCTAGAAATTACGTTTTCTAGATCTCTAGAAAGTTTATTTTTTCATAACTTACTTCCTCAAGATTTTTTGAAATACTTTCAAAATCAGAATTTTTCTTACCAAGATCTTTAGAAAGATCTGATATTTCCCTAGTAAGAATAGTATTCCTAGATTTTTCTTTATCATGTTTCTTCATGAGTTTTGAATTCTCATTATCAAGGAGTTTGGAAAACCTAGAAATTTCTTTATAGGTAGGTAAATTATTGTCTTCATGAGAAGAGGATTATTCATCCGAAGAGTTATAATATTTATTAAGATTATAATTCAATGAAACATCCATCAATGATTCAACATTGTGTACCTTATCCATCAAGCAATGATTATAAATATATATCTTGGATAAAAGATCAATATTCTTGTAAAGACCCGAAACTTGACGTACATGGACATTACATTACTTTTGAGGAATACTTAGTACATAAAAAAAACACACACACAAGGATCTTAATAGTTTAGTGTCTTTGGAAACTCGGAATATAATCTTCTAATCGTGGTGAAAGATCTTCAACATCTCCCATGAAGATCTTCCTTTTTTTTACCTAAAACCATTCTTTATATCCTGGGGAAAAGAAAACATAAAATGGTGAGCTCAAATGCTCAGTAAGGGTAAACAAAAGAAATATCAATCACATCATATTCATAAGAACATAACATTTTTGAAATCTTAACCTGCAAAAGAGAGCATAATTTCATAACATCGGATAAATCATGGCAGTGAAATGTAATCACAATAATCAAAACTTAAAACATGAAACTTTGTGGCATACACACATAATCATAGATAATCATTTCTTGTTAGTCAAGACTCATTTCCAAGACTATCTTAGTAGACAAAGTCCCTTTCTGAACCGAGTCACCCTCGTTTCAGTCCTGTTTCACCGAACCGGTATAACCTACCGTTCCAGCCATGTCTATCTCATGAGATATAAAATCTTTACCCAATTCATTGGAGGGAGATATAGGTCCCACCCATATCATAATGATACCATTCTTATGTGTGCCACAAAATCATAAATCATACATCATTGCATAACCCATGTAATAAAATGGGATTCTTAAACATCATGCCATCATAATCCATAAACAATTGATATCATTTCATCATAAGAAAATTGAAACCATTTAAATCATAGAGACATTTGAATTGAAACATACATATCAAATAACGTCATCTTAGATGGAAAATAGTTTTGAAAAAAATACTTGAAATGAATTCTTGAGGAAAATATCATTTCTTCTTTAAAAACATTTTTCCTTTCTTAACATGTCATAAAACTTTAAACTAAAATAAGTTGATTAAAAATAAACTTGAAAACTTGTAAAGTAATCTTCTTGGAAATAATGTTTTAAAAATCCATTCATTCCGTATAAGTTAAAAAAAACATTCTTCTCGTACTTTTGTCGGAAAAGTCAAAAAGTACCTCGTACGAAAAACGACAAAAGATTCCTTTCATATCTTTTACTAAAAACTCACCAAAAGGTAAAATTGGATTTAAACAATTGTATGTGGATGGAAATAATATTACATATTGAGGAAACATGGATGTGGATGATAAAATTCACCCTAGTAAATTTCAAAGTATAAACAATCTCGGATAGAAATGAGATTGTGATATTTCCCTTACCTTAGGTCCGATTAGCTTCGTAAGTGTCCGAACCTCCTGTATAATGATTTAAATAATGCCATTGACTAATTAAAGAATCATATTCATTGTTATTATATCATATATGGTTCACTTATGACTTTATATTACCCGTTCTTTTGTAAATTCATGTTAAAGTAGCGTTTTGGGTAAAATCATCTCATTTGTCGTTCGTGTTTTAACTTGTAATTATTCATATGATTACTTAGATAATGATTACTTAATTCCAGAATATAAAACATGATTTATATATAATATATATTCAGAATATATATATATATATATAATAAATCAGTAAATGGAAAGAAATACACCGTTCATGGAGACGGTAGACCGTTCATACGCATGAACGCTGTTTTTGTTTCCTTATTGAGTTGAATGGAATTAAGTAGATGACATACATATATATACACATAAATCCAGTATCATTATTATGTTATATATTTCATGATTACTTATTATATGTACTTTATAATCATTCATGAATGGTTAAAGTGGAGAATGAATCTCATCGCGTCGTGGAGACGGTAGTCCGTACGTACGCACGAGCGATGATATCATTTTCATGATTATTTAATTGAATTGGAGTGGATGATACAATATATCAGAATCATTATTATGTTATAATAACTCTGTATAGTTATTTTTTACACCATAATACCCATCCATATAAGGTGTTGGTGGAAAAGCAGATTACACCACGGCGTGGAGACGGTATTCCGTACGTACGCACGTGCGGTGATTTTGTTTTCCGTAGGATGGATAGAAGGTGAAATGAGGTTGTTTCATATTTATAATAACAAATCAGTATATTAGTGATACTGACGTTATTACTTTATAATGAAACAACTAATTAAGAATAAGTTGAAGAAGAAAGAAGCTTGAAAGAATCGGGAGAAGAAATTACCTCTTCTTCGATACGCCTCTTTGAAACCTCCTCTTAGGGCACTAATATTGGTCTTTAAAGAAGAAAAGAACCTATAGGATGTTTCTAGGGAAGTGGAGAAGATATTTTGGTAGTGTTTGGCCGAGCTTGAAGGCTCAAAGTTGTGTGAGGAAGAGAGGGAGGAGGTGCCCTTTTATAAGGGAGGAGAGGGGCACCTTTGGAATAACTAAACATATTATTTTATTATAAATTCAAGTTAGGTTTTAAATAGCTTAAAATTGATTTATTTCAACGCTAAGGTGGGGATGGGTCTAAATACTCTCATCCAATAGAATTTAGACAAGTTTAGGTTCCTATTTTAACCTTATCATTTAGATTTAACATTAAGTTAAATAATTTTACTTTTACCGTGTCTTCTTGTGTTCTTACACTATAAGGTTAATTAAATTACTATAAGAAGCCCAAAGAACCCCAAATTGTTAATTATTAATATATATAACCTTATCTAAGTCATTTGGCCGAACCATAGATTTTTAGGAATAAAATAACAATTAATAATACAATATTTGTTTTAAAAACTATTTTATGTCAATTTTTACACTATTTAGTAATTGATTGTTGTGAAAATCATAACAGAATGATAGGTTCTAAAAAAGTTAATTAAATCAATACTAACATGTCATATTAACCTAGAAAATTAGTGTAATTCATAAAAAGTCTCAAATTATATTTATTTTGGTATTTATAACATCAATTATGTCAATATTTTATTAATAAGATAATTACTGCATCATTGTTGTGCCATAAATATATTAAATTATTTAATGTCTAAAAATAACAAATAAAATAAAATTATGTAGGAAATCTTTTTATCTTTCTAATGAATATTTATATTCGAATTTATCTTATGTATAACCCCATTTAAAAATGTTTTCGAAAATAAACTTTGATTTAAACTCTTTTAACCCTTCTTTAAATAAATTAATAATAAATGTCCTAATCTAATCCAAGTGGCCCTAAATGGTCATATTTTATTCCTAAGTTTGTTTTTGGTCTAATTAAACTTGTCCAATAGAATTAGGACATGTGTTAGGGTAATAATAATATCATTTCTACCCATAATTACCCTATTTACTTTTAACCGTGTTAAAAAAAGTAAAAAGTTACTATTCCCCAAAAAATTATTTTCATCTCATTGAACCGCATTTTACCTATTGACATCAACCGTGTCTCTTGGATTTTTGAAATTCCACTCACAGAAGCGGTAAAATTAAGTTTTATGAACAATTCAGTTTTTTTTAACTACCACTTAGTGGTTTCACTATTCATCAAAAATTGAAAGTTTTCAGAAAAATACCAAAAATTAGGCCTAAGCTATATTTGATATTATGAACTCAAAAATGATTTCTATTTTACCAAATTCAAAAGATATGAGTTGCATTAATTAATTTAAAAATTAATTCCCGTCGTCAAAAGAAATAGCGTGTTCTTAAGAGATAATAACTATCAAAAGATTGACACTTTTTTATGTCTAGTTTAAATGTGAAATTACATCCAATGACCATCATTGTATTAAATTGTAAAAATATATTCTAAATATACTTTAAAACCACTAAAATTAATAATTTATCACTATTAATTATTTCGATTGAAAAAGTTGTTTTTAATTAAAATTTAGTAATTTTCACTATTCATCAAAATATGAAAGTTATCCAAAAATCACCAAAATTTCACCCTAAGATAATTTCGATATTACGAATCCAAAAAAGAATTCAATTTTATAAAATAAAATTTCAAAATTTCAAAAAGTGGTTATTACTATTCATAACGGCTAGTTTTAATAATATTTTAATAGCATATTGTTGTTTAGTGAAACTCGTTATTGCGTACTACACACGCTATCGAGGAAGGTCGTGATTGCATATAATGAAAGGAAAATCAAGGATGTGTGTTGTGGAAGCTCCTTTTGGTGTAGCGTACAACATAATACATTAGTGAAATTAAAAAGAATATTTTTCATAAAATCTCGGGGTGTTACATTCTACCCCCCTTAAAATGAATTTCGCCCTCGAAATTCGTAGGGTTTATAAATGGTTTACTATTCGAAAGTTTCTTTAATAGAAACCCACATCGTAAAAAGGAATACCAAAACCAATCTTTAAAAACGAAAGTATGAAACGTAACGGTTACCCAAATAAACTAATCACTGGGTTTCCATATAGGTGAAAATATGGATATGGAAGAGAAATCTAACCATCATGTTCTGATGGAGAGTGGTAGAGAACATGGCTATTGAAAAGCTAGCAATCACAATGCCATAAATTTGTGACAATCTAAGGTACCATCTGATTCATCAGATATAAGAGCACTAAGACAACATTTTTTGTTTTCAAGATCATTTCCCTAAAGTTGATGAAATTGGAATTAGAAGAAATACTTTCGTGATTTTGGTATAGTCTCACCATTTGTCGTTCTTTAGACAATTTCCACTTCATCTCTTAAATAAATGAAGTTGAATTTCTCATTCGTGATGTGTTAGCAGATCATGTGATAGAATGATGGGTCATTCCATCTCTTTCAAACAAAAGGTTAGCAAAAGTTATTAAATATACATAAGTCATTCTATAGTGGGATTAATCATATATGGTTCCTAAAATGGACTTATACTTCATATATCATACTACTTAATATAATAAAACTAGTTTTTACTAAACAGGGACTTCCTGTAGGCCAGTGGTAGGCGATAAAGGCCAGTCGCACTTCGGTTGTGGGTTCGATTCCCACAGCCTTGTCCGACGTGATGGGCTGTCGCCCGTCCTGCAGGTTGTCCTTTTTCTAAAACTGTAACATCCCATCAATAATATCGAAAAAAAACTTCTATCCTTAAACAATACTAACTTATGCCCAAAATAATCCATTACAATCTTTAGGCTTATCCATAATACTGCAGTCCACTCTCATAACATAGTGAAAACGATTACCAGAGATTTAATACCATCGTTGATCCCCATATATCATAAGATATGTTTTGTTGGTCACATTCCAAACATTCAAAGGCCTTAATCATGTATTCTCTTGAATACCCATTGAACCTTAGTGAAAACATGAATGCAGTTAAAAGTTAACACTTTCCATAAACCAAAATCCTCAAAATTATTTATACTCAAACCATGATATCACATAGTCCTTATATCAATCATGAGCTCATGAATACTGTTAAACATTTCATTTTCTCGTTTCCCTTCATTATGCGCATATCATCTTATTAAAAATATCTCAATCAATTTGAATACCACATTAGACCAATACATAAATATTCCAATACTCCATGATACAACATTATTTTGGAATCCCATTACATAAACACTCAATCATTCCACCACATCATTGTCATATTCAACATCACCAATGGTGATCGCATGTGACTTCCCTTTTTCCTTTGCCTTAAGTGGTTTCTCATGTCGATCATCACTAACCCTTGGATTAGGGAATTTATTGGCATAATGTCACATCTCCTTGCACTTGAAACATTGAAGTGTTGGTGGTGCATTCTCTACAGTGTTTGCTTTGTTCACATCATTAGAAACCATTTTTCCATTACTTCGACACTCAGCTGCTCGATGACCTTCTTTTCCACACTTATAACATTTTCTAGTCCCTTTAAGACAATCTCCACCATGCTTCGTTCCACACTTTGAGCATAAGGAAACATTCATTTTCTTTTCACCATTATTCTGAGATTTCTCCTTGAACTCCATCTTTCGTTTCTTTTCAAAACCATGAGATGGATATGTAACACTAACTTCCATTTCTACCTTCATAGCACAACGCACAATTTCTTCATAGCTACTGAAGTCTCGTATAGAAAATGCCCTTCGAAGACTTGGTTTTAAGCCACTGAAAAATCGATCAACTTTACTTTCAGGTTGGATGATAAAGCCAGATGCATACCTTGCAAGTCTTGTAAAATTCGCTTCGTATATACCAACAGATTCATCATCCTTCTGCTTCATCTCAAGAAACTCCTTTTCTATCATCGTTCGAAGAATATGAGGGAAGTACTTACTGAAAAACAAGTTCTTGAACTCGTCCCATTCCATGGAATCAATTTCATCTCTTTGCCTCGTATTCTTGATAAGATTCCACCATTGATCAGCTTCACCTTCCAAACGATATACTGCTAAGATGACTTTATCATGTTCAGAACATTGAAGAACTGAAAATATCTTTTCAGTAGTACTGATCCATTGTTCAGTAACAAGTGGATTAGAAGACCCACTGAAAGAAGGTGGACGTTGCCTCATGAAGGACTCAATAGAATATTGTTCCCTTCTCTGCTCATTTGGAAGCCCAGAATGATTCATAGCTTGTGTAAGTATAGAAATAAGATTTTTCACTCCATCTCCCATAACATTTGTTTGTTTAGGAGGGCAATCATTTCATTGTCTATTGCATTGATCAACACGGTTCCTCCGGGTTCCATCCATCGTCTAAAACCCAAAAAGAATAATGTGAGAGGCAAAAATCATGCTAGGGAAAACAACATAATAAAGGGGGAGTACCTTCAATATCTAACATCTTAGGTTTAATTCTATGATCATTAGTGTAATTCTACTACTATAACCTATACGTATACATAACCTTAGGGACATCCCTAGACATACCTTAGAAATATATCTAGGGATCTCACTAACATTTTCGCATCCTAGTTTCCAAAGGTTGACTAAACCTTTGCCTCTGATATCAACTGTAGAGACCCGAAACTTGATGTACATGGAAATTACATTACTTTTGCGGAATACTTAGTACTTAACAAAAAAACACACACAAGGATCGTAATAGTTTAGTGTCTTTGGAAACTCGAAATATAATCTTCTAATCGTGGTGAAAGATCTTCAACATCTCCCATAAAGATATTCCTTTTTTTACCTAAAACCTTTCTTTATATCATGGGGAAAAGAAAACATAAAAGGGTTAGCTCAAATGCTCAGTAAGGTTAAACAAAAGAAATATCAATCACATAATATTCATAAGAACATAACATTTTGGAAATCTTAACCTGCAAAAGAGAGCATAATTTCATAAAATCGGATAAATCATTGCAGTGAAATGTAATCACAATAATCATAACTTAAAACATGAAACTTTGTGGAATACACACATAATCATAGAGAATCATTTCTTGATAGTCAAGACTCATTTCCATGACTATCTTAGTGGACAAAGTCCCTTTCTGAACCGAGTCACCCTCGTTTCAGTCCTGTTTCACTGAATCGGTATAACCTACCGTTCTAGCCATGTCTATCTCATGAGATATAAAATCTTTACCCAATGCATTGGAGGGAGATATAGGTCCCACCCATCTCATAATGATACCATTCTTATGTGTGCCACAAAATCATAAATCATACATCATTGCATAACCCATGTAATAAAATGGGATTCTTAAACATCATGCCATCATAATCCATAAACAATTGATATCATTTCATCATAAGAAAATTGAAACCATTTAAATCATAGAGACATTTTAATTGAAACATACATATCAAATAACGTTATCTTAGATGGAAAATAGTTCTGAAAAAACACTTGAAATGAATTCTTGAGGAAAATATCCTTTCTTCTTTAAAAACATTTTTCCTTTCTTAACATGTCATAAAACTTTAAACTAAAAGAAGTTGATTAAAAATAAACTTGAAAACTTGTAAAGGAAGCTTCTTGGAAATAATGTTTTAAAAATCCATTCATGCCGTATAAGTTAAAAAAACATTCTTCTCATACTTTTGTCGGAAAAGTCAAAAAGTACCTCGTACAAAAAACGACAAAAGATTCCTTTCATATCTTTTACTAAAAACTCACCAAAGGGTAAAATTGGATTTAAAAAATTTTATGTGGATGGAAATAATATTACATATTGAGGAAACATGGATGTGGATGATAAAATTCACCCCAGTAAATTTCAAAGTATAAACAATCTCGGATAGAAACGAGATTGTGATATTTCCCTTACCTTAGGTCTGATTTTCTTCGTAAGTGTCCGAACCTCCTGTATAATGATTTAAATAATGTCATTTACTTATTACAGAATCATATTCATTGTTATTATATCATATATGGTTCACTTATGACTTTATATTACCTGTTCTTTTGTAAATTCATGTTAAAGTAGCGTTTTGGGTAAAATCGTCTCATTTGTCGTTCGTGTTTTAACTTGTAATTATTCATATGATTACTTATATAATGATTAATTAATTACAGAATATAAAACATGATTTATATATAATATATATTCATAATATATATATATATATAAAATAAATCAGTAAATGGAAAGAAATACACCGTTCATGGAGATGGTAGACCGTTCATACGCATGAACGCTGTTTTTGTTTCCTTATTGAGTTGAATAGAATTAAGTAGATGACATACATATATATACACATAAATCTAGTATCATTATTATGTAATATATTTCATTATTACTTATTATATGTACTTTATAATCATTCATGAATGGTTAAAGTGGAGAATGAATCTCATCGCGTCGTGGAGACGGTAGTCCGTACGTACGCACGAGCGATGATATCACTTTCATGATTATTGAATTGAATTGGAGTGGATGATACAATATATCAGAATCATTATTATGTTATAATAACTCTGTATAGTTATTTTTTACACCATAATACCCATCCATGTAAGGTGTTGGTGGAAAAGCATATTATACCACGACGTGGAGACGGTATTCCGTACATACGCACGCGCAGTGATTTTGTTTTCCGTAGGATGGATAGAAGGTGAAATGGGGTTTTTTCATATTTATAATAACAAATCAGTATATTAGTGATACTGATGTTATTACTTTATAATGAAACAACTAATGAAGAATAAGTTGAAGAATAAAGAAGCTCGAAAGAATCGGGAGAAGAAATTACCTCTTCTTCGATACGCCTCTTTGAAACCTCCTCTTATGGCACTAATATTGGTCTTTAAAGAAGACCAGAACCTCTAGGATGTTTCTAGGGAAGTGGAGAAGATATTTTGGCAGGGTTTGGCCGAGATTGGAGGCTTAATGTTGTGTGAGGAAGAGAGGGAGGAGGTGCCCTTTTATAAGGGAGGAGAGGGGCACCTTTGGAATAACTAAAAATATTATTTTATTATAAATTCAAGTTCAGTTTTAAATAGCTCCAAATTGATTTATTTCAAGGCTAAGGTGGGGATGGGTCGTAATCCTCTCATCCAATAGAATTTAGACAAGTTTAGGTTCCTATTTTAACCTTATCATTTAGATTTAACATTAAGTTAAATAATTTTACTTTTACCGTGTCTTCTTGTGTTCTTACAATATAAGGTTAATAAACTTACTATAAGAATCCAAACGAACCCCAAATTGTTAATTATTAATATATATAACCTTATATAAGTCATTTGGCCGATCCTTATATTTTTAGGAATAAAATAACAATTAATAATATAATATTTGTTTTAAAAACTATTTTATGTCAATTTTTACACTATTTAGTAATTGATTTTTGTGAAAATCATAACAGAATGATAAGTTCGAACAAAGTTAATTAACTCAATTCTAACATGTCATATTAAACTATAAAATTAGTGGAATTCATAAAAAGTCTCAAATTATATTTATTTGGGTATTTATAAGATCAATTATGTCAATATTTTATTAATAAGATAATTACTACATCATCGTTGTGTCATAAATAAATTAAATTATTTAATGTCTAAAAATTACAAATAAAATACAATTATGTAGGAAATATTTTTATATTTCTAATGAATATTTATAGTCGAATTTATCTTATGTATAACCCCATATTAAAAATGTTTTAGTAAATACACTTTGATTTTAACTATTTTAACCCTTCTTTAAATAAATTAATAATAAATGTCCTAATATAATCCAAGAGGGCCTAAATGGTCATATTTTATTCATAGGTTTGTTTTTGGTCGAATTACACTTGTCCAATAGAATTAGGACATGTGTTAGGGTAATAATAATATCATTTCTACCCATAATTATCCTATTTACTTTTAACCGCGGTAAAAAAAGTAAAAAGTTACTATTCCCCAAAAAATTATTTTCATCTCATTGAACCACATTTTACCTACTGACATCAACCATGTCTCTCGGATTTTTGAATTTCCACTCACAGAAGCGGTAAAATTAAGTTTTATGAACAATTCATTTTTTTTAACTACCACTCAGTGGTTTCACTATTCATCAAAAATTGAAAGTTTTCAGAAAAATACAAAAAATTAGGCCTAAGCTATATTTGATATTATGAAATCAAAAATGATTTCTATTTTACCAAATTCAAAACATATGAGTTGCATTAATTAATTTAAAAATTAATTCTCATCGTCAAAACAAATAGCGTGTTCTTAAGAGATAATAACTATCAAAAGATTGACACTTGTTTATGTCTGGTTTAAATGTGAAATTACATCCAATGACCATCATTGTATTAAATTGTAAAAATATATTCTAAATATACTTTAAAACCACTCAAATTAATAATTTATCACTATTAATTATTTCGATTGAAAAAGTTGTTTTTAATTAAAATTTAGTAATTTTCACTATTCATCAAAATATGAATGTTATCCGAAAATGACCAAAATTTCACCCTAAGCTAATTTCGATATTACGAATCCAAAAATGAATTCAATTTTGAAAAATAAAATTAAAAAATTTCAAAAAGTGGTTATTACTATTCATAACGGCTAGTTTTAATAATATTTTAATAGCATATTGTTGTTTAGTGAAACTCGTTATTGCGTACTACACACGCTATCGAGGAAGGTCACGATTGTGTGTAATGCAAGGCAAATCAAGGATGCATGTTGTGCAAGCTCCTTTTGGTGTAGCATACAACACAAGACATTAGTGAAATTAAAAAGAATATTTTTCATAAAATCTCGGGGTGTTATAATCTGAAGATTCATATGAAGAGTCTCCACCACTTGCACTCTACGTTTTCATTAGCTTTCAACACCTTCTTAACTTTTGACTTGTAATACTTCTCTCTTATTTTCTCAGAATGCCTTTCTTTCTTTATTTTCTCTTGAGCATAGGGAAATCAGGTCTTATGTGTCCAGCTCTCTTACATTCATAGCATGTAACTTCTGAATATTTCTTGTCTATCCTTTCATTCTTCTTATATTTGGATTGAAAGTTCCTCTGTCTAGCTATCTTGTTCATCCTTCGAGCAATATTTGCTAATTCATTTTTTAAGGAGTCACATCCACTAGATTCGGAATGGATAAAAACTTTCTTAGATCTGGATCTAGTAACTCTCTCAGGAGTCTTGGATTTCATATGATTGGAAGTAGTAGTAAAACCTACACTACCATTTCCATTCTTCTTCTTCTTCACAATATCAGCATCTCTCTTCATTCTAGTATCATTCTAAAGAGGAGTTCCAAATAGATCATCAATGGTAATCTGAGTAACCTTTGTATTCTCATCAATTGAATTCCTTTTAGATTACCACTCATTTGGAATGATGTTGATAATTTTATCAACAAGAGCTTCATCATCTAATCCCTTTTCATCCATTTATTGTAAACTATTCACAATAGTAATGAATCTCTATTTCACCTTGCATATGGGTTCACCATAAGGAAAACTAAAACCATGATATCCAGCTCTAAGCATGGCTCTTCTGGTCTCAATTACTTTGGAAGTTCCAAAGTGAGTAACTTTAAATTTCTTCCATATAGAATTTTATGCTTCACAAGATGAAATTTGGCAATATATATTTATATTCATTGAACAAAGTAATGTGTTGTGTACCTTATAATTCAATTGATATTCATGATTTTCTTGATTTGTAAAGGCACTTACTTCTTTATTAGGAATTTTGTGTCAACTGGTAAGCATAAATTTTTTTTAACCCCAGTGTTGATAATGAAAGTCTTCATACAATCCCTCCAATATTCATAATCATTACCATGAAATATTGGTGGTTTGGTTGGATTAAGATTGTCTATGGAACCAACATTGATTCCTGTCATCTTTAAGAAAATTCTTTCCACAAAAACTTGTTAGTAGAAAATTTTTGTAAACAAGGATAATATTCCTGAGCAAGAAAATATAGATCAAAGGTATATCTAAGAAAAAATGAATCCGAACTATGAGTCTGAAAAGGAGATTCTGAAAAATATGAATCTGGAAATGTAATTTCGAGAATTTCCTTCTAAATATAATCGTGAAATTAATTCAGATTGAAATAAATCATCTAATACCAATTGTTTATATGGTATGTATGAGTATGATATACTCTATAATATCAAATGTAGGATTAAAATAAGAATGATATTCTCAGATATAAGAGGGGGGGGGGGTGAATTGTACCTTTTAAAAATTCCTTTTAAACTTTTAAAGATGTTTATGTTTAACAAGGTTAAACAAAATAATTCACAAGACCTCTTATAGGTTCTAAACACTTTCTAGATTCCAGAAAAGTAATTCCGAAAATGAAACTTAAAATAAGTTTCAAAGATTAATATTCTACCTTAGAGTGTATAGAATCTAACTATATCAGAGTATAAGAGTGAGCAAGTATAAGATAGTACACTTTCCTCAACAATACAGAATGCAGTAGAAAAACATGTAACAAAAACAAGTAACAAGTAATAAGTCTTTTAACTCAAAGAGATGGATATCCAACAACCTTGGATAAAGGTCCCTTGATTTATACATTCAAGATAGTCTGTCTTACCCACACCAAGGTAAGCCCTTGATACAAAGATTGGAGTCTGTCTTGCTATCCTTGCAAGCCCTAAACTATCAGGTAGTCGGAACCTCTGTCTTCCTCAGCAAGGAAGACCTCAACATCAAGGTGTTGGAACCTCTATATTCCTATCCCTAGAAGCCCTCATTTGTACACAACAATAATCAGAGTCGCACGAAGAAAATCTCCACAAGGAAAAGTTTGATCAAGTTGTAAAAAATTTCTGCACGAATCTTGAGAGTTGATAAGAGCCTCTCTCTCTAGAAATCACTTCAATATCATGTAGGTGTAGATGTCAAAGTTCAGTTGTGAAGTCACTTCTTCTTTTCAAATGAGCTTCTATTTATAGGCATAGCTCCAACGGCTGGCTCCCTCCTCCAACGGTCATATTCTTCCTTGAATTTCAGAGGGACCTGTAAATGTGTCACTCAACCAACGGTAAGTTGATAACTGAAGGAACGACATCGTTTTAAAATATAACAAGTGAAAGAATAACTTAAACTGATAATCAGAATGGAGAAAAATGAAAGTTCAGAGTTTTGAAAGTTAAAGTTCAGAGTCTAACTAAAAATGAATTCAGAGTCTATAAAGAAGAGATATTCAGATTCTGTTTTCCTAAGGAATTTTTAATGATAATTCCTAATCATAATTCTTTATCAGAATTCGTAATGAGAATTCGTAACTAGAATTCATCATCATAATTTTTAATGAGAATTCGTGATCAGAATTAATCATCAGAATTCGTAATGAGAATTCATGATCAGAATTCATCATCATAATTTATAATGAGAATTCGTAATTATAATTCTTCATCAGAATTCTTAATGAGAATTTTTAATCAGAATTATTCATCAAAATTCGTAACGAGAATTTGTAATCATAATTCTTTATCAGAATTCGTAATGAGAATTTTTAATCATAATTCTTTATCATAATTTGTAATGAGAATTCATAATCAGCATTCTTCATCAGAATTTGTAATGAGAATTCGTAATCATAATTATTTATCAAAATTCATAATGAGAATTCATAATCAGAATTCTTCATCAGAACTCGTAATGAGAATTAATAATCAGAATTCTTCATCAGAATTTGTAGTTAGAACTTTATATAAGTTCGTAATCCGAATTCAGAGTTGAACTTCATAAAAGTTCATAACATGGAATTCGGAATAGAACTTCATAAAAGTTTGTAACAAGAGTTCAGATCCTAAAATAGAATTCTTCATATCTAAGTATTATACAATTATGAGGTTTCTTTGTTTCAATCAGAGTTTTATACTTAGAAAATTTATGATATGAATAATGAAATCTAGGAAAGGGTAAATATCCTTGGGGAAGGAAATTTTACTTATAGATGTAAAACATGGGTAAAAAAGGATTTTCCTTAAAATAAAGTGTTTATGATTTTCAAAATAAGAGGAATGAGAAAGTCATAAGGAAAACCTTATTGACTCAACATAGGTATAAAAAATTTTAGAAATTTTAAATACATGAAAAAAATTCAAAAATTTTAAATAGTTAGTGTTTATGTATAACATAATGAAAAATTGGCGTTATGGTGTCACAATTCTCCCCATGATTCCAATTTATTCCCAAAAAAAGTCATAGTTAAAAATAATTAGCAATGTGAAATTAAAAACCTCAACACCCAATATAAATGATGGGAGGGTTTGAAAAAATATTATATGGGTCCAGTGAGAAAAGGGCATTGGATAAACACACAATACCTCAAGATTAACGAAACTGAATCCTCAAACCTCATCGAATATCTATGATCAAAAACCCAAATCACCATCAAAATATACATGACCTATAGATCATGGATACTTGATATAGGTCTTACCATAATTTATAATTCATCATTAATAGTTATACATGTGATAAAAACTACTATGATAGAAGAATCACCAAATATAAACACATATTTATAAAATAAACAGGGAAATAATAATCCTTCACCAATGAGCACAAGTATATGAGAAAATGATTCAAAATTTCCCAAAAAGAAATACAACCCAAAAGGATACCTAAAATAAAATAATTAATATAAAAAACCATAAAAACCTTAAAAAATAAAAATAGTAGCGGTGCATTAATAAGAAACATGCCTCAATAGGAAACAACATGGGCTCTAACCTCAGGTCATGATGTTAAAATGGAAAATAAACATGGACCTCACTCACATAATACTATCTCATGATGTACCCAATTAAAACCCAAAATGGGAAAAAATCTACTAACGGTACTGTTTTGTGCATCATCTAAACTGGTATAACACTTTTCCCAAATACCCAAGCATATACCCAAGGATCCCTATGAGAAAATCCTCAAAATCAAACTCTCTTCACAAGCATGGAATCACAGTGAAACCTAACAAGATGAAACAAATGGACCTAATGAATAAAAAACACAATCTAATAATGAACACTCAAGGAGAAACCTATTTGATACATTCACTAATAATCACCACAAAATATTTAATCCTATATAAACTCAATGAGAATGAATTCTAAAATATGTTATCACTATCCTAAATTTAAATTTGGATCCCACCCAAGATTCTTATTTTGATAACTCAAGTTACAAAAATTTCCAAGATGAAACAGATGGCCCTAATGAATAAAAATACTTGATATTTTAATAAATAGGGATGAAATTTCCCATGGTTTTCTAGATGGAAACATAAAATAGATATCTTTTTCTTATGATGGGTAACATGGATCTAAAATACTACCCCTAAAAACATGACTTCTATGATTGGGCTCATCTGGCCTAATATTATTCAATTATACTGTCATGGAACTTTTGGAAAATTCCTTACAAAATGTTATGATAGATTTAAATAAAACTGATTCAAGGTCTATAAATAGACCACAATCAAAGAAAAGTGCTTCCATAATGTTATCAATGACTAGATCATGAGAAAATAACAATAAATTCAGAGAGTGATTGACATACTACATTATTGTTATATCACCCTAATGAATACTAAAAAATTATGTATATATCCTAATTCAATTCCTCGAGAAAATTATATTTAATGGAAAATGTCTTGATGAATTCCCAATACATATCATCAAACGAAATTAATGAGATGAAGTAATCTCACCAAAATTGACAAGGCCTTTTATACAAGTCCACGATAGCCTTTATTCTTGAATCTTTTTGAGTTTTTAGAGGATAAAACAATCCCTCAATCTTATTTATCAATTCCATTTCCTCAAGAAGTCCTTTAACTTCATATAAATAAGGTAGAAATTGATTAAATAAGTCCTTGGTAAAGTTAAAGAACATAGAAGATTATGGATCCACTACTTTATTATGTGTATGGGTAGAGTTAAGAACTTAAATATTCACACTCAAGTGGAGAGATGGATCACTATAAGGATCATACCTTGAGATATTATTTCAACCTTTCATCTATAACAGTCTCAGAGGTGTACTCTAAATAATAAAAAACATGAATCAATAAAATTCATTATTCAAAAATCAAATCAAATATTTCCAAAATTACCTTAGGGACAAATTAAAAGTAAAATTCACAATTGAAAATCAAATTAAAAAATATATCATTTAATTTTAAACCACCAGCATAAGTTAAATATTTTAAAACTCATTTTAAAAAGGAATACATACTTTTAAAAAAACTATCCTAAAAAATGCTTCACTTCATTTAGAAAACTAAAAATTCCTTTTACAACTCCACCATAAGTTAAAACATCCACTTCCCTTATAAGGAAAACAAAAAAAATATTAAAATTCAATTTAATTTTAAAAAACTATCCAAATTCCATTAAAAATTATCTAATTTTGAAAATACTTCATGGAAATTAAAACCCTTTCATAAAGAAACCACAATTCCTGGTTCTAAAATGAAAACATTTCATGAAGTTCCCTTTTTTACAAAAAATCTTTTAGAATTCTAGGCATAAAAATGAACATAATATGAAACATAAAAATATCCCCCTCTAACAAAATCCACACATCAAAAAACACTATATAATCCTCCTCTAATAGTTGAATCTACTTTAGAAAAAACAAGAAATAAAAAGAGGCAAAAAACTCAAGATGGATGAAGAATTGTGCACAAATTTATAATTCATGCACCAATTGTGTGAAAACACATTATAAGGATTGTAGATCCAATCACATGGGATACAAATAGTTTTCCAGACCACATGATCTAACAACACTACTCTAAATATTTGTATTTTTTTACCCCTTAACTTAATGAAATCCATAAATTGTCTGATATAACTGAATGGGGATCCCAATAATTTCAAAATAATCAAGAATGAAATCTAATGTCATGGATCATGTCTGAACTACCAATTAAAAGTCAGGTTTTATTGAAACGTGGTGATTAAGTACACGGTCATGAACCACCCCTCGAGTTTTGATAGTCCTATATCTAAGCATCCAGACTCACCAAGTAACGATAGGGCTCTTTAAAATCATTTTGTTGCAAACTGGCCCAGGTTGACATAAAATGTCACCATAACCACTTCATTATAGGGACCAAAGTGCCTTCTCGATCATAAATGGCCATTGACAAGAACCATATAATCAAAATAATACAACATGGGAATTTTTTCACCAAAAAATAACAAATAATAAGTAGTATAATCCTTACCAAGAATACAACATGGTGATTTTATACATTGTACTTCCATTTATAAGAAATAAACTATTACAAATAAATAAAAAAGATAAAAATAGGATAAAAATAAGAAAATAGCCTAAGAAAACTCACGTTTACATATAAAAAATCAATTATAAACATATTAAAATAGGTATAGAGAATCTAAAATAAAACTACATCATGATATCCAAAACCAAAATTACCAAATATAAAGTATAATGACTAGATGAGTTAGATAATATATAAATATTCCAAAAATAAATAAATAACCTGATCCATCACTTGAACATCTCTATGTGATCCATGGTCTCTCACCACATCCATAATATCCATCCACAGACTGTGCAAACCACATACAATCTAATATCACAACCCATGTACCAGTATTAAACATAAGAGTTACACATACAAGTGTGTATATAGGGTGTGAGCTAAAGAGGACAAGTAGGATTTCACCAAAGATTATATTAAATTAATTTTATATAATATTTCATAAATTATAGTATGAAAATCATTTAGAAAATAAGGTTTTCTAAATGTAAAGTATAAATAAATGAAGTAACATGAATTTGATCTTTTTCCAAATCATATGGTAAAACTTTTTTGAAAACAACACTTCCCTCTTTGAAAACCATGATTTGAAACCCATAATATAAAATTTACTTTCCTATAAAATTTATTCATTCCAATACCCCATTATTTAATAAATCTGTGGAACACACTATTTAAAATGAAAATCCCTTCAAATACTTCAAAGATGGATTTATGATTGTTGAAAACAAAAAAAAAATTATTATTTTTTTTCAAGAATTACGTTTTTAAAATACAATTCAAAAAGAAATTAAACCATAATAAAATATGGAATAAAAATATATTTGAACCATTATATAAAGTGATTATAATATAATTGAACAAAAAAAATAAAAAGGTGTCAAAAAATCAGGATGATCTTAAGGGGATTCCAAAAAATCACACAGTGGGAATCCCGACACTAATACCATCATTAAAATAATAAGTGTATTGGGAAACTCCCTAGGTCCTAACTTGAGATGATCTAAAATTTTCAAAGGTTGACTAAACTACCTGAATCTCTCTCATTAAGAGCCTTCCCTTAGCCAGAGATTAATTTATACTAGGAAACTATCTACAAAACAATAAAAAATAGTACGACACTAATTTGAATTTATGAATGATGTAAACACAAGAATTACTCTTATTGGGGTCTTTTAATTAACCAAAGCACAATCTAAAAAAAGGTAATTATCCATAGATAAATCTAAACTAGTGTGAAAAGAAACAGATCTATCACTTAGCTTTATAGAGTTCCCACGACATAGTTAAATTAGAGGTGATAAATCAATAAATCACATTATTATCAAATTAATCAATAACAAAACATGAAGGATAAAACTTATATAACCCCTAACACCCTATCAATAAAAAACCACATTCAAATTTTAATTAAATCATTAATTAATAATAAACAATTCATCCTATTTTTGGAAAAAGTCCACATAAGACATAAAACCAAGGAATCCACAATAAGGGTGTAGAATCCTCACATATCAAACTTACTAATGTGACAACTAGTTTTTTTATTTACAATTTCTTAAACCATCCTTGACACACACACCAAGGATTAAAACATAAAAAACTAAGCTCCCCCAAATAAATACACTAAAATTATCTATTCCAAGTATATAAATCCTTGAAAACATTTCATAAAACCATCATGGGTATCATATATATGTATATATTGGTAACAAATCAATTTATAACAACTTATGCATTTTATTACATGTAAAATTAAAAATGACATAAAAACACCTAACAAAATCAATTTCAAACAACTTTTCTTTGATGGAGGAACCACAACGTCATAATAAAACAACCTTTACAAGCCCTAGAAAACCAATTCCCCAAAATAAAAGTAACTAAAACACTATTTTTAACCTCTCACATAATTAGGGTTCATGGGATAAAATAAAAATTAGGGGGGAATGTATGTAGGGAGATGAGGACAAGAAAAAGGATGGAGAAAGAAAGAATCACCTTCCAAATCTACTTGGAATCCATGAATGT
Organism: Viscum album; assembly: GCA_963277665.1. Lineage (NCBI taxonomy): Eukaryota > Viridiplantae > Streptophyta > Magnoliopsida > Santalales > Viscaceae > Viscum > Viscum album. The sequence continues at coordinate 213,327,432 of OY728123.1, forward strand.
AGATATTTGATCCTAAGAAAAAGAGTATGGAAACTCCCTTGAGTTCTCCATCTTAGATGACCATGTGACTGAAGAGTAATATAGGTCCAAATATACTTTAAATTGATTAGTGTATAAATGTTAAATCATAAAATTTGAAATATATATAGAGCACCTCACAATCTAACCATATTGGTCATGGAATAGTGACCCTTCCAATCACCCACCATGGAATGATAATCATTTTAAAGTCATGGATCACCTCCTATGAGTATAACCAAGGATCTTGAGCCTAAAGACACCATTTTGTGCCCTTCCTTATCCATTTTGTGTCATTTCCTATAATACCGCCATCATAGTTCAATTCACAAATATCATAGTGTGTCCATCCATACTAAAAATATAATAAAGGAAAAAACCTCATACAAGAGGTTCCTATTTCTTAAAGTAAATATTTTTACATTGGTGTATGGAATATAACCAAAATCTAACCCCTATGGACACTGATCATAATGTGAAAACCAATACTACAATGTTTTATCTCAAAATTACACAATGGTAAAGAAAATATCTCACTATAAAATAAAGACCCAACACATTTTTGTGACACTTATCTAGGACATGACCTATATTAACAGAAAAATAAATGTTCCTACATAATACTCATCACTCCTTGACTCATTTAGATAATCATGTAATCAGTAGTTATCCAAAACTACAAGACTTTCAAAAATTATAAAAAAACATCCAAAATTCAAAAATAATTAATATATATATATAATATAATATAATACAATAGTGACATAAGACATTCACTTGTAACACTGGTTGAGTATGTATTGTTTTTAAAAGGAAGAAATCTAGAACAAGTGTAATCATTGAAAAAATAATTATATAGGAATATCATATGGAATCAAAGGAGAAGACAAGTGAGAAAAAATAGACTCATTAGGAATAATGAATTAGTGGTATAATTGAAATAAATTATTATAAAAAGGTTTTCAAGAAAGATTGAAGAAATAGTATGGTTCAAGAAAATCAACCAATGTTATAAAATTGAATATGTATAATGTACCCCTCTCTCCATTCACATAATTTTTATATTTTATGATTAGAGTGGTGCATGTTTAAGGGGGATATATGATATATGGGGTAAGTAAATTATAAATCACCACATAGATAAATGTTAGAAGAAGGGACTTTATCAAGTTACATAATATTATGGAATTAAGTTAGTGAAATATATAAAATTGATTCTATTAACATAGACACTTGTTTCATTCATTGAATTCCAACTAAGTAGGCTTAGAAAATTTTTTATTACTTATTACCAAGTGGTAAATTCACTCACTAAAATTCTTTGAGAAGAATTTTGCTAAAAATGAATGTTTGTTGAGATTGAAATTAAAATGAAGGATAATTAAAAGAATTTCAAAGGTTTTTCTGATAATCAAAAAATGGGTTAAGGATCCTAATGTTTTTAAGGTGAAGTCATGTAGATAAAATCTATGAAGGTATCAGTTATCAATGGGGACAATTATAACTCACTAAATCTAAATTTTATATTCAATCGGTAAAAGTATCATGAGGTTCATTGATGTGGAATCTTATTGATATTTAAAGTGAATATAAAGGGATTTTAATAGTGATGATGATACCCTGATACCGTTTAGTTAAATGTTTACTTTGTACACTTTCTATCGTTAGTTTTGAAAATAAAAAATAACTTCCTTAATGGTTTTAATTTTCAAACATTTATAATTACCAAGTGTATTAATAGTGTTTTTATAGGAAATCAATTTTAATGAATATAGTATATTTTACAATCAGATTGAACTTTATTAAAGTATTCTATATGAACCAAACAACATAGAGTTTTATAATCAGATAAATGTGTACTTTTACATCAGATAGACAATTTCGAGGTTCATTGGATTAATGTGTATAAAGTCTTGATGACTAAGTATTATAAGTCTCACTAGACAAGGTTATACAAATTGCATTGGAAAAACTTCATCAAATAGAGGTGTACATTCTTTCTGGATGAATATTTATAAATCCTCATCTGATGGATGAACTTAATATATTAAATTGTAAGAACCTAATCCTGGTCAAATAGAAGGAAAATCATCTCAAAATTTAGTTCAATATTTTTCCATTGAAAACCACAAAGTAAAACCATTACTTTTTTAAAAAATTCAATAAAAATATGTTCATGATAAAGTTAAAATAACTTCTAAAGGAAATTAAGATACTGAATTAGAGAAATAATTAATAAATAATTTATATTTTTAAGAACAATATATTGATTTTTCAGCCTCATTATCTTCCCAAACTCAAAAAATGATAATATTTCTATTATGGAGAAAGAAAATTCTTTATAGGAAGAAGATCAAAATTATTAAACAAATGAACCATACAAATAATAATATCATAAATAATTTTATGTTATGAAAATTTTAGAATCTCAATATGAAAAAAGAAAAGAAGAGGTTGGAAATTCAATAATTCATACTCTATCCATTACTAAAGTTTCATCAGATTCCACTCATTATACTCCAAGTATGAGTACTTACAAAATATAAATGAGAATTAATTACCTTAAATATGTAACTAAGAGTCTTGAAGATTCCCTATATTTCTTTCCATACATCCAATAAATACGTAAGTACATTCAAGTAAATATTGACTTGTTGGAAAATTCAAATTATTTAAAACATCTTATTGAGATTGTAATTTAGATTGAGTATTACTATAAAGACATTAAAGAAAAGAAAAATATGGACTCAAGAAAGTTAAAAAGTCATTATATAGATCCAAAACATGGAGGGAGATATACAGTTTTATGATGAGCTAATATATGGAATAAAAATAATTAAAATGAAAGTATTAAAACTTATAAGAAATACCAATGAATAATTTTTTGAGAACTGAAGATCAATTTATAAAATGAAATCTCTTTCAATACCTCAAGATGATGATATCTCAGATCAATTGAATAATATTCAAGTGTTAGAATAAGAAATATAGAAGCTAAATAATGATAAGAGGAATATAGTAGTTCTTAAAGAGAAAGTGGGAGAACTAAAGTCAATTATTTCTAAGCATGATAATTATCAAGAGGATGTGATGAATCATAAGGTCATCATAAATTTTTTTTCAAAGAAATATTTATTCCTTTTTTGAACTCTTGAAACAATTTATAATAAAGCATAATCAAAATTTTTGAATGCATAATTTTGGATGAATCTTCTTCCTTAATTTTTTAATTGATTTTCCTCTTTATACTCTTTGGATAAATATCATTACTATATATTTGGATGAATTTTTATTTACATATAAATTTTTTTAGTTTTCTTAACATTTTAGGTACATTTTCTACCACTTTAAAACCTTTTCAAAAATCACAAATGGGATAATTGAAGAAAATTAAAACTTTTTAAATTTTTAGAGATAATGTGTAAAAGGAACATTCAAACAAAAGGGGATATATAAATAACCTTATAATATTTCATAAAAAATAGAAAATTTTAAGATTATATAAGGTATGGTAGTAAGTATTAAAAATTTTAAATTTTAGTTTTTCTCTTTATAAGTTGTCTTTTTCATATTTAAAAAGGGAGAGATTACGGAGTCGAATTTTTACTTTCAACACTTTCTAAAAATATTTTTGAAAATCATAACTTTCTTACTTGAGGGTTTTTCTTTACAAAGTTTTATAATTTCCAAGTATCTTAAGAGGGTTTTTATAAGAAAGTCATTTTACTTGATGTAGAATATTTTACTATCGGATTATACTTTATTAATATATTTTGGATGGACAAAATTGGATGGATTTTCATAATCAAATGATCCTGTACATTGTATATTAGATGGATTATTTCAATATTCATTTGAATGATGTTTATAATGTTTAAAAGATAAAGGATAATAAGTCTCACTAGATGTATTTATAAAAATTCCACTAGAAAAACTTCATCGAACAGAGATAAACATGAATTTTGGATGAATATTTATAAAGCCTTATCAGACAGATAAACTTCATATATTCTATTAGATGAACATAATCATTCTACCAGATGGAATATTTTATGCTTTGTAACGGTGTTGTATCAAGAAAATAATTGGACATAGATTAATTACTAAATCAATAAAGTAAATACAGAGTTAATCTGATGTCATTACAACCAACTCAATTGAAACATAATATGATCATTGGGAGTTTTCTTATAAATAGAATCTTCATTCTTGGAGGAGTAATATTTTTCAACCGAAGAAATATAAAGTATATATGAAGAGTTTTGTGGAATATTTTTTTGATTAAAGAATCCAATATATTTCATTAGAAAGTTTTACTTAAGGAATCCATTATTGAGGATTATTTTAAAAAAATTATGTTATTTAATATTATAATAGCTATTTTTATGATATAGTGTGATTACGAGATTCTATGGTTTATGAAGATAAAGGTTATTCTGATATTGATGATTAAGGGTTCCTGAGTCTAGAGAAATAGAATATTTTTTGACCATAAGATAAATGGATTCCTCGGTTAAATAATACAATCTTTTATATTTTGGTTAAAGCTATGGATATCATGAGTTTGTTAAAAAAACTTTACACTAAAGGTTATAGTGAGGTAAATTTATTAGTATTTTTTTTGATTTTTGACACCCTTTATAAAACTTATAATACTTTTTTATTTCTATTAACAACAAGTTTAATACATATTTTCTACTATGAATAATTTAGGAAAGTCTCATACTGTTTGTTATAAAATTTTATTATCTTTGATAATATAAAGTATCACTACAAATTTTTTTCCAATTACTTTTTTTATAAATTAGGAAAAATATTTATATGAAATAAATTAATAAAGTTGTTAAGTAAATTTTATGATTTATTTTATAAAATATAATTCACTCCCCTCCTATAGTAAATCTATACCCTCACGATATTACAGATAAATTTTATGTAAAAAAGGGAATATGTAATATAGTATCTAGTGAATATGAATCCTTTTAACTTTTATTAAAAATGGAGTATGAAAGAGACTCATAAAATCTATATTCTTAATGGGTCTTTGATTAAAAGAGGAATGGGGAGAAATTATCTCCATATCTTGATGCTAAATATATTTTATGGAAGTATTATAAAAAAATAAAAAGGGGGTATTATTTTTACCAAGAGGTTTTATGTCATATTTGTAGAAAAATCCCTGTATGTTAATGATGATTGATAGTTGTAAAGTTTTTGTGTTTCCATGAAGTTGTGAGATGGATTTTTTAATAATCACTTGAGTTATATTTTTTGAAGAAACAACTATAAATAAAACCTCGATATCACTATATATCAAAGGAATGGAATAGGAAGAAATTAGTTTTGGATTTAAAAGACTGTGATCTTGTATGAATATATTCAGATAGGAATGAAATGAATTATAGTAAGAAGGTTTTGAACTTTTGGATTTTTGGGAAAATTTTAAAGTTCATATATATAAGGGTTATTAGATTGGGTACGTTGTGAATGAGAATATAGAATATTCCTCAATACATATAGGTTGATATGAATGATGTGTAAGAGTCATCAAAATGATATGTAATGTTATGAAAAATAATAAAAGTACATATTATATACAAGATATGTAAGGCCCACCTTTATGATATATAAGGGTAATTTTCATGATATGTAAAGTTCTATATGTAAGGGTAGATAGATGAGAATATGGTCAAAAAATAGAAATGTACTGATATATAAATTCAACCTACATGGTACATAAAGGTTATCTACATGATGCATAAGGTCAATACATAATAATCTTACCATTATCAAAATGTAAGAAATCATGATATATAATGGTTAATCTTATAACATGTAAGGGTCAGTTGATAAAATAACCCAAATCCCAAATTTTCTAAAAATCAAGTGTGATGAACTAGAGAATCAGTCATTATATGATCTAAAATTTTATCATAGTGAAATATAATAGTCACTTCAGGATTAAAGGGACTATACCATAATGTTTTGACAATGTAGAAAGATTCAAGGTAGTGAAATTTATGTGTTGAACTATTTTAGCAACAAAGATAAAGATTTCATTTTGAATCACTCTATCATGCTCCAAGTCCACTGGTAGTTAAAGAAATCCAAGGAAGGAACCAAAATTTCATTCCACGGTGGATGTTGTTCCATTTTTAAATTTGAAGGAATATAGTATTAAATTATAATTTTTTGACTTGAAACTCATAAGGAGATTTTTTGATTTTTACAATTCCACTTAATAATAAAAAAGATATCAAGGATGATGAGATATTTTAGGAGAATCAAATGGTTGAGGTTGAAGTAGAGGAATATGGATGTTATTAAAAGTATAAATTTTGAATTTGAAATTTGAAATTCATAAGTTATATTTAAAAATTCTATATAGACATAAAGTAGATACATAATAGATGAAAGGAAAATATAATTATAAGAATGGATATGAAAGGTGTTCAACAACATTATATTTAATGAATCAATTAATTAATGAGGATTTTGATGTTTACAAATAAAATATATTAAATACAATTCCAAAACTAGAATTATTCTATATTGATAATATTGTTTTTTGTCATGTCAATGTTTTTTAAAGATAAAAGATTCATCTCTTCTCATAAGGAGGGGATTATATCTATCCATGGAATTGTAAGTAACACATGGAATATGTCACGACCCGTCATCGGGGCCCGTGTCGTGACTACCCCAAGCCCGCCTTCCATAGGCCAGGGGCTGGAGACTAGCACCAAAGGCATAAAATCCCGATAACTGGGAAGGCATTGCCTTTATAAAAGAAAACAAGCACCACAGAGTACAAGCGGAAGCAAAAAACTAAGTACAAAAGAAAAGCTGAAAAGTAAATGGGCCAGAATACAAACCCAAAAGAAAGTACAACTACAACTAAACAAGGTACACAACAACAAAAATACAAACAGCTGGAAGAAGGAAGCAGCTCTTGGGTCGTCCTCCTCGGATCCTACCTGAAGGGTAGGTACAGATAGCTTCCTTCACACTCTCGTCCGTCAACCTCCTCTATGAGTCGTCACGTCGTGTAGTCCACCTCCGGGTACTGACTCGTCGTGTGGTCCACCTCTGGGTACTGAATCGTCGTGTAGTCCACCTCCGGGTACCGTCCAGCCTCGAACACTCGGCCTATGTCAGCACTGCCCGTCGTCTGCAACCAACACAACGAGCTGCGGGCATAGCCCGTGCAGGGGTGAGTATAACGATACTCAGTAGGGACCCCGAGACCCTCAAGGTCTCACTAAACCAACAAGGATAACTACAAAGAATATCTCAACAGATAACCTCTACTTAGGTATATGCCCATACATATACCTAAGTTATCAAGTAACCCATCTCAATCATGAGGAAACACAAGGATCATGAAATCAACAGATAACCACTACCCAGGTATATGCCCATACATATACCTAAGTTATCAAGTGACCCATCTCAATCATGAGGTAAACACAAGGGTCAAAAGTCTCAGCTCAAACCAGGATTTTCATTATCGAAACCGTAACTGCTGAAGAGCTCCGTCTCTGGAGTGTACAGTGGTTCTGCCACGACTCCGAGGTACTGCTCACTAACCTAAGACTACTGAGGTACTCCTCCTGTCGAGTACCGCGGGCCTTCCACCTCACACAGTAGTGCTTCCCGCCGGGGTCTGCCACCCAACACAGTAGTGCTCCCCCCTCATAGCCTACAAAGGTACTTCTCCTGTCGAGTACCGCGGTTCTCCCACCTCACATAGTAGTGCTCCTCCGCTATGGGTCTGCCACCTCACAAAGTAGTGCTCCCCACTGGGCTACGTAAGTCACTCCGATTCGAATCGGACAAGCAGTCTTCAGGTCTCTGCCGGCTACACGGTCTCCGTACTCCGTACACTCGTCTATGGGAGGGTCCGCTCCACGAGCTACAAGTGGATACTCCAAGAATCTCAAAGTCCCACGAAGAAGTATCTCAAATTACCGCCTCGTCATAGGGGTCTCAACGCAACAGACGGCGCGTCAATCGGACGCCCGGTCTGTGAGTTACTAGCCTTTTCGTCCATGGGGCCCGGTTGGTTTCTTGAGCGAACCAAACCCGGCTGTATCTCAACAGTACCCCGAACTCTCATAGGGTATACTCATAGGGATCGTTTCTCAACGAGATCACCAACGCCGCGGACGGTTCGTCAAACGGACATTCTGTCAGAAAGGTATCAGCTTTTCCGTTCCGGGGGCCCGATTGGATTTCTGTGCGATCCAACCCGGCCACTATCCATCTGCATCCAAATCTCGGGCGGAGAATGCCAAAAGTTCCGTATCGTCAACAGGAACTCAACACAACAGACGGCGCGTCAATCGGATGCCCGGTCTGAGAGTTATTGGCTTTTTCGTTCCAGGGGCCCGGTTGGTTTTTAAGACAAAACCAACCCGACCGTACTCCACCTGCGTCCAAACCTCAGGTGGAGTATTCCAAAAGATCCGTCTCATCAAGAGGAATTCAACGAAATAGACGGCGCGTAAATTGGACGCCTGGTCTGTTAGTTATTGGCCTTTCCGTCTCACACCCACCCTGGGAAACTTCCCAGGAGGTCACCCATCCTGATCACTACTCTAGGCCAAGTACGCTTAACTATGGAGTTTTAACCACGTAGGCTCCCGAAAAGGAAGGTGCACCTTAAGTATAGTATACCGAAACGACCGTCTCGATCCAAGGATCGCGTTGCCGCTGACGGCGAGTCGTTTGGAGGCCCGTAGCCCAAGATACGGGCATTTGACCAAAAGTGGTCCGAAACTGGGGGTCTGGGCCCGGGCCAACCCGGCCCGATCCCCCCCCCTGGGTCGGCCGAACCGGGTCGACCCGGCCCGGTGCGGCGGCGTAGTCCGGCGCGGACCGGCACGGCGGTGCGGCCTGGGCGCCGTTCGGGTGCCGCGGGCGTGGGGGCAAGCCCCCCCCCCCCCCTTTGAGAACCGCGGCCCCTTAATTGGGTCCGCTTTTGAGACCCGGCCGGGGAAAATTAATTCCCCCGGTCTCCACTGCCCGGCCGGCCCGCACTGGCCGGCCGGTTTCGCCAGCAAGGACCGGCGACGGCCGGTCCTTCCTTCGCCGACACCGGTGGCCCGGTGCCGGCCGCCGGTCATCTTGCTCCGCCGCGGCCCGGAACCGGCCGCAGCCTATGCCGTTCGGCGTGATGTGACGACATCGCTTCCCTCCGCCGCGGCGCCTTTGACTTTCTTCGACGCGACGCGACAGCGTCGCGTTCTTGGATTTCTTTCCACGGCGCGTCGCGACGGCGCCGCGCGTATCTTCCGCAATAAAATCGTGTGGTGCGACGGCACCACGTTTTCTCGTATCATCCTCAAGAAACAATCACGAAAAACAAAGGAGGAGGGTCGGTCGTGTTTGTGCGGTCCGACCCCCTCGCGTTATTCGATAAGAAAAAGGGTTTTAATCCACGATCATCACCAAGTTTGTATTCACGAACAATTAAATAAATAAAAACCCTCAATCATCAACCGCTTGATCGGACGATCCGCGGATCAACCCGGTATTGGTTGGTCCGCGCTCGTCATATTTTTTCTCAAAAGATAAGAGAATTCCAAAATAAATTCCCCTACCTCGGCTTCAAGAACGGAGTTCTTCAACGACCCGCAGAAGACAAGTGTCGCGGAGGTCGGGCGTCATTCCGTCTAGGTTGGTGGGAGAAGAGCTCGGTGAAGTCGAGTCGAGACGTCAGCCTCTGTATACTTTGTAGGCGGCGGTGCTTCCCTTCCTTACTCCGGTTGAAGATGGTCGGAGGTGTTGCTTCACGTTCTTCGGAAACGTGGAACGTTCTTCCTCAAGAGGTTGGTGATCTTCCAAGAGTTCTTCTCCTCTCCTTAGTTCTCCCCACAAGGTTTATGCCAACCCAAAAAGAAGAATATAATCTCTCTTTTTAATGTTGGCAAAATGAATTCCAAAGAATTCAAACACTCAAAATAATTAATTAAGTTGGTTTAATTAATTAATTGCAAAGTGTTGGCAAGAATTTCAAAAGATTGAAATTCAAATAAACCATACTTAACTCACCTCATTAATTAATCAAGTTGTCAAATATTAAAGAATGTGAGTTAATGGGGAGTTGGAAAGTGAGGGGTTAAGAGGGTTAGGGAGTTTAAGGAATTTGAAAAGGTGGGGGGGGGGGGGGGGTTCGTGTGGGCCCCACCCTTTAAAATATCCACACATGGGAAGTTGGATGTATGTGGGCCCACCACCAACTTCCCATGGGAGAAGTTAACCACTTAACATTGTTAAAATTTGATTTAACAATTTTATTCACTTTTTTTAATTAAACCCCAAAAATTAACTTCTCCTCCCGCACAAACGCAACTACGGTAAAGGTTCTCTTAAGAGATTACCGGTGTTGCGAGTTCATCGGTGCAATCAGATTTCAATTCCGAGCACCGGTTCAAAAGATAGAAATTCCCGCTCGCTCGTTCACTGAACGTACCCGAGCCAAACTTCGTAAAGTAATTCTGGGCACACCGGGCCTCAGAATCAGGCACCGTCAGAAACGGCGTTCTTGTAAATTTCCAAAGAAAATTAAGAAAAAATTTTCCATGAAATTTCCGGGTCTTTACATTACTCCCACCTCAGGGCTTTACGTCCCCGTAAAGCTTCAACACAAACTAGGGTCACAAAAGCGGTACAGAGCACGCATCTGAGCCTTCCGCTCCCATGTGCTTACCTAGAGGTTCTGTACTGCCAAAGAAAGTGGACCCGAGGAATTGATCGTCCTCGTAGGATCTGCTCCTATCGATCCTCGATCCCCACTAGAATGTCCGTGAAAGACACCCCATCGCCATCGTCCAGCTCCTCATGGTCGATGGTATGTGAAGGGTCGAGCACGTATCTCCTCAGCTGAGATACATGGAAGTCGTCGTGCACTTGGTGCAACTGCGGTGAATAGGTCAAGCGGTAAACCACCCCGACTACCCAGCTGGGGACCTAAGAAGGTCCGCTGAACCTTGGAGATAACTTTCCGCCTTGGCCACATCTCCGTAAACCTCGTCGAGGTGAGACCCGTATAAGAACGTGGTCACCATCCTCAAACTCCAGAGGTTTCCAATTCCTGTTAGAACTGGAACTCAAATGACTGCTGCCACGAGGGTAAGGTTGGCCGATTCAAGAGTGATCGGTCGCACCCTCCCGTGAAAGAGTTTATCCCGTGCTGCCTGGGGTTTCCTTTTTGCCGACCAAGGAAAACCCATCCCGACGTTTGCCTAAAACCGTCAATTTGAGTATGAACAGTTATTGCCCATTCCATACTCAAACTAACGTCGTAAGGCCTCGATGCTGTCACCAAGAGATTCCAACCGAAACTCTCGCCTCGAGGGTCTGACCACACCGTCAGCGTAAGTGTGATTATCGAGTCTCCTCCCAAGGTATCTCCAGACGTGAGGGTCAAGTCCACGGCTTACTAGAAACTCTAGGTCTGGAACAAGATTTGTGAAAGCAAGAAATGATTCACATCGACGTCCGTTACTACAACAGCTAGTAGTGGACACAAACTGTCCCTTGAATCATTTCTAGAGCCATTGGGTCGCACTCCTTGACCGCATGCAGCCGCACTCTTCCTCTGCCCTCCAGCTCCCTGAGCCTGGCAGGAATAACTAAGGCGGGTGGTTGTACAATGTTAGGATGTAAACCACCTCATGCTGCTCTCCTAGCTCTGCCTCCACGTCTGCTGCTTCGTAGACTTATCTCTCCTTTAAGCTTCCTCTTTTTTAACACGCCCGAGTCTCTAAGACTGGCACCAGTTTCCTGTTTCTTACTGCACTGTGCAGTCTTCATCCTCTCTTGGATGTCCTGGACCTTCTTTAGTCTCACAAGAGCTGCTATGATTTCTTCTTTTACGATAAGAGAAACCCGGTCTCATCCCCTGGATGAACCACTTTTTTTGCCTAATACAGTCAATCCTGACATGAATGATGCATTCATGCCATGGATGGCGTCGTAAGGCCTCGACGTAACTACTAAGAGATCCAACTGTCACTCTCGCCTCCAAGGGTCGAGTCACACTGTCAGCATCAGTGTGAGGTCACTGGGTCCCCTCCAGTAGAAATCTCGAATGTGAGGGTCAAGTCAACAGTTTAACTGGGACCACTCAGTATCAACCAAACAAAAGGACTGGAAAGAAAACATCTCAAAGATAAGTGTCTTTTTATTATTGCAGCTCATAGTACAAGACACGAATACAACAACAAAATGGAACTAGAAGTACAAGGGACGTATCCACTAGTTCCTCTCCTATCCACCTATTCCCGGAGCTCTACTGCCTTGTCCACTGCTCGGCTGTTGCTCAAGCACCAGCCGCTGCTTCTGTCTCGGTGGCTCCTCCAACACCAGCTGATCAACCGTACGAGGAGTCGGACAGTCACGTGCCAAGTGACCCTTCCCGCTGCAGGAGTAACATTGTCCGTTTCTGTAACACCTGTCTCTGAACCCACCTCGGGTTCCCCACATCACCGGTCCTAAAACCCGAGATCGTCCAACTACTAGTCTGGTCCTCCTAGACCTCTGCATCATCTGTCTACTTCCCACAGATGACTCTACTGCTGATCGAAAAACACGCAGAAAAGGCAGAAGCTCATGTACACGCTCGGGGTGTAGAGCTACTGGTACAAACTCCACCCTGAAGAAGGTCTCGAAGTCTCCCCATGTGAAGGTCATCCCGTCGCAAAACTGAAACAAGTTCCTCCACCACCTGCCTACTGCTGCCTGAAGGAGGCTGGCAGCAAAGACCACCATGAAGTCTGTCGGCGTCCCCACTAGCCTGAAGACTCTCACCACAGTCTCCAGTCAAACCTCAGCCGCCTGCGGGTCTGTCTCTCCCCGGAACCTGGGTGGCCTCTGGCGCAGGAACTCGTGTAGCACGCTCAAGCGTCGTGCATTGCCTACTGCTGGGGCTGGTGGAATCGGTGGCCCAACGTATGGTAGTACCGATGGTGCCTCCGCTGGTGTCTCAACTGCAAGAGGGCCCTGCACCGAAGCCTCGTCACTCGACAGGCTGTCAGCACGCACATCCCTCTGGGCTCTAGCTGGTCGTCTGTGAAAAGGCATCCAGAATGAAACATCGTGACACGGTCATATGTTTATACCTGGTGAGCTGACCTGGTTTGAGCTGTTTTAAGGGGAAACCTTTGAAAACGCACATGCAATCAGTGTTTTCATGCACAAAGTTGGAAATCAGTTGTCAGGGTCCTGGTGTATGGATACGTCGGCCGCCCGCACCAACACTGGACTCCCTGAACTGAAAACCACACTCGGTACTCTTAACACTGTTTCTTCACAGATAGAAAAATATCAGAGTTATAAGTTCTTCGGTAGAACCGACTCCTTTGATACCAATTTGTCACGACCCGTCCTCGGGGCCCATGTTGTGACTACCCCAAGCCCGCCTTCCATAGGCCAGGGGCTGGCGACTAGCACCAAAGGCATAAAATCCCGATAACTGGGAAGGCATTGCCTTTATAAAAGAAAACAAGCACCACATAGTACAAGCGGAAGCAAAACACTAAGTACAAAAGAAAAGCTGAAAAGTAAATGGGCCAGAATAAAAACCCAAAAGAAAGTACAACTACAACTGAACAAGGTATAACAGCAAAAAGACAAACAGCTGGAAGAAGGAAGAAGCTCCTGGGTCGTCCTCCTCGGATCCTACCTGAAGGGTAGGTACAGATAGCTTCCTTCACGCTCTCATCCATCAACCCCCTCTGTGAGTCGTCACGTCGTGTAGTCCACCTCCGGGTACTGGCTCATCGTTTGGTCCACCTCTGGGTACTGACTCGTCGTGTAGTCCACCTCTGGGTACCGTCCATCCTCGAACACTCGGCCTCCGTCAGCACTGCCCGTCGTCTTCAACCAACACAACGAGGTGCGGGCATAGCCCGTGCCGGGGTGAGTATAATGATACTCAGTAGGGACCCCGATACCCTCAAGGTCTCACTAAACCAACAAGGATAACTACAAAGAAGATCTCAACAGATAACCTCTACTTAGGTATATGCCCATACATATACCTAAGTTATCAAGTAACCCATCTCAATCATGAGGAAACACAAGGATCATGAAATCAACGGATAACCACTACCCAGGTATATGCCCATACATATACCTAAGTTATCAAGTGACCCATCTCAATCATGAGGTAAACACAAGGGTCAAAAGTCTCAGCTCAAACCAGGATTTTCATTATCGACACCGTAACTGCTGAAGAGCTCCTTCTCTGGAGTGTACAGTGGTCCTGCCACGACTCCGAGGTACTGATCACTAACCTAAGACTGCTGAGGTACTCCTCCTGTCGAGTACCGCGGGCCTGCCACCTCACACAGTAGTGCTTCCCGCCGGGGTCTGCCACCCAACACAGTAGTGCTCCCCCCTCATAGCCTACAGAGGTACTCCTCCTGTCGAGTACCGCGGGTCTGCCACCTCACATAGTAGTGCTCCTCCTCTATGGGTCTGCCACCTCACAAAGTAGTGCTCCCTACTGGTCTACGTAAGTCACTCCGATTCGAATCGGACAAGCAGTCTTCAGGTCTCGGCCGGCTACACGGTCTCCGTACTCTGTACACTCGTCTCTGGGAGGGTCCGCTCCACGAGCTACAAGTCGATACTCAAAGTATCTCAAAGTCCCACGAAGAATTATCTCAAAGAAATGCCTCATCATAGGGGTCTCAACGCAACAGATGGCGCGTCAATCGGACGCCCGGTCTGTGAGTTACTAGCCTTTTCGTCCCAGGGGCCCGGTTGGTTTCGTGAGCGAACGAAACCCGTCCGTATCTCAACAGTACCCCGAAATCTCATAGGGTATACTCATAGGGATCGTTTCTCAAAGAGATCACCAACGCCGCTGACAGTTCGTCAAACGGACGTTCTGTCAGAAAGGTATCAGCTTTTCTGTTCTAGGGGCCCGATTGGATTTCTGTGCGATCCAACCCGGCCACTATCCATCTGTATCCAAAACTCGGGCGGAGAATGCCAAAAGTTCCGTATCGTCAACAGGAACTCAACACAACAGACATCGCGTCAATCGGAGGCCCGGTCTGAGAGTTATTGGATTTTTCGTTCTAGGGGCCCAGTTGGTTTTTAAGGCAAAACCAACCTGACCGTAATCCACCTGCGTCCAAACCTCGGGCGGAGTATTCCAAAAGATCCGCCTCATCAAGAGGAATTCAACGAAATAGACGGCGCGTAAATCGGACGCCCGGTCTGTTAGTTATTGGCATTTCCGTCTCACACCCACCCTGGGAAACATCCCAGGAGGTCATCCATCCTGATCACTACTCTAGGCCAAGCACGCTTAACAATGGAGTTTTAACCACGTAGGCTCCCGAAAAGGAAGGTGCACCTTGAGTATAGTATACCGAAATGGCCGTCTCGATCCAAGGATCGCGTTGCCGCTGATGGCGAGTCGTTTGGAGGCACGTAGCCCAAGACACGGGCATTTGACCAAAAGTGGTCCGAAACTGGGGGTCTGGGCCCGGGCCGACCCGGGCCGACCCCCCCCCCTGGGTCGGCCGAACCGGGTTGACCCGGCCCGGGCGGCGACCCGGCCCGACGACCCGGCTCGGAAAATCCTGGCCCAGCCGGTGGCGTGGTCCGGCGCGGCGGCGCGGTCCGGCGCGGCGGCGCGGACCGGCACGACGGCGCGGACCTGCACGGCGGCGCGGCCTGGGCGACGTTCGGGTGCCGCGCGCGTGGGGGCAAGCCCCCCACCCCCTTTGAGAACCACGAACCCTTAATTGGGGCTTCTTTTGAGACCCGGCTGGGGAAAATTAATTCCCCCGGTCTGCACTGCCTGGCCGGACCGCACTGGCCGACAGGTTTCGCCAGCAAGGACCGGCGACGGCCGGTCCTTCCTTCGCCGACACCGGCGGCCCGGTGCCTTCCGCCGGTCATCTTGCTCCGCCGCGGCCCGGAACCGGCCACGGCCTATGTCGTTCGGCGCGATGCGACGACATCGCTTCCCTCCGCCGCGGCCCCGCTCTGGCCGCGGTGCCTTTGACTTTGTTCGACGCGACGCGACGGCATTGCGTTCTTGGATTTCTTTCCACGGTGCGGCGCGACGGCGCCGCGCGTATCTTCCGCAATAAAATCGCGTGGTGCGACGACACCACGTTTTCTTGTATCATCCTCAAAAACCATCACGAAAAACAAAGGAGGAGGGTCGGCCGTGTTTGTGCGGTCCGACCCCCTCGTGTTATTCGATAACAGAAAGGGTTTTAATCAACGATCATCACCATGTTTGTATTCACGAACAATTAAATAAATAAAAACCCTCAATCATCAACCGCTTGATCGGACGATCCGCGGATCAACCCGGTATTGGTTGGTCCGCACTTGTCGTTTTTTTTCTCAAAAGATAAGAGAATTCCAAAATAAATTCCCCTACCTCGGCTTCAAGAACGGAGTTCTTCAACGACCCGCGGAAGACAAGCGTCGCGGAGGTCCGGCGTCGTTCCGTCTAGGTTGGTGGGAGAAGAGCTCGGTGAAGTCGAGCTGAGACGTCACCCTCTGTATACTTTGTAGGCGGCGGTGATTCCCTTCCTTACTTCGGTTGAAGATGGTCGGAGGTGTTGCTTCACGTTCTTCGGAAACGTGGAACGTTATTCCTCAAGAGGTTGGTGATCTTCCAAGAGTTCTTCTCCTCTCCTTAGTTCTCCCCACAAGGTTTATGCCAACCCAAAAAGAAGAATATAATCTCTCTTTTTAATGATGGAAAAATGAATTCAAAAGAATTCAAACACTCAAAATAATTAATTAAGTTGGTTTAATTAATTAATTGCAAAGTGTTGGCAAGAATTTCAAAAGATTCAAATTCAAATAAACCATACTTAACTCACCTCATTAATTAATCAAGTTTTCAAATATTAAAGAATGCGAGTTAATGGGTAGTTGGAAAGTGAGAGGTTAAGAGGGTTAGGGAGTTTAAGGAATTTGAAAAGGTGGGGGGGGGGTTCGTGTGGGCCCCACCCTTTCTAATATCCACACATGGGAAGTTGGATGGATGTGGGCCCACCACCAACTTCCCATGGGAGAAGTTAACCACTTAACATTGTTAAAATTTGATTTAACAATTTTATTCACTTTTTTTAATTAAAACCCAAAAATTAACTTCTCCTCCCGCAAAAACGCAACTACGGTAAAGGTTCTCTTAATCAATTACCGGCGTTGCGTGTTCATCGGTGCAATCGGATTTCAATTCCGAGCACCGGTTCAAAAGATAGAAATTCCCGCTCGCTCGTTCACTGAACGTACCCGAGCCAAACTTCGGAAATTAATTCCGGGCACACCGGGCCTCGGAATCAGGTGCCGTCCGAAACAACGTTCTTGTAAAATTCCAAAGAAAATTAAGAAAAAAATTTCCTTGAAATTTCTGGGTCTTTACAGAATACACTGGAGAATCACATATAGACCTATGGCGCAATTTACATTATGTCTATATGATAATTATGGTGTGGCCTACATGTTGACAAATATAGAAGATCCCTATATGTTTTGAAATAAATATCTTAATGAGAAGTCTATAAAGAAGAAGAAGGAACTGAACATTGGGTGGTAGTTAGTTATTATCTAAAACAATATAAAGAAAATGAGCCACAATGAAGACTTACTTCTCCTAAATTTTATAGGAAATGATAATTAGTGAGGAGTGAATTCACAGAAATATTTTTTCCATCAAAATCAAGAATTTATAATGTATTTTCTATACAACCACAAAATGTTGAGTGTGTGATCTTTGATGTAACCCAGTAGAGGTGAACCAAGTGAAATATCTGTGTGATGTGTTTTATATTTATATATTTTTTCTTCAGATTTTATGAGATTATACAAGAAATTAATCAATGTTTAGTTCCTTCCAATGAGGTAATTATATCCAATGGTATTTTTTAATGAGTAAAATAGTTTAAATTTGTAGAAACCTTAATTAACCCCTCTTAGAGTGTCTTGGGTTACAATAGTTTTTTTGAATAATTTGTTTGAGAAAAATATTTTCTATTAGAATTATATGATTTTATATTGTTATTATAGGATATATACTTTCAGGTATGTAGAGGGTTAGTGTTCTCTAGTGTGTGGTGTGTATTGGTGCGGTTCATGTCCCAACTCTATTTGGGGATTTCTTTTGATGTTATTTGGTTGTTTTTATTCGATTTTATCTATTTATTATTTCTGAATTATTCAATTGGAAATGATTCACCCATGTCAATTAACATTTCCTTCCACCTATTAGATATGCATCCTCAATAAGAATCTAAAATCTTCCACAAGGGATTCAATGTGGCTAGGATTAAGTTTCTTGGAATAGGTTCTATTTTGTGCTATGATTTATTAATGTGTTCTATTTTGGTTGTGTGTTTTGGGGTACTAAGTATTTTCCATTTGGTACTACTAGTTTAGTTGTGTTTTTAAGTTGATATGGTTGGACAACAACATATACTTATGTTTTTAAAGTCATGACTTGTAGGGTATCATGGGTTTCATTATTTGATTCCTCGAATAGTAATATTTCCTTATTTTCCTAAGGGGGTCGGTCATTGTTTGGATAAAAAATGTTTTTTAGGGTTCCTATTTACATATAACTTGTTGGTTCAAACCACATTTATTCAAGATTTTTTTTATTTTTTCTACTGTACAATATTTCTTGTTGTTTTTTAACTTTGTTTTAGTTTATTTACTAGAATTGTGCATTATTTTATCAATGAGGGTTCTTATCTAGGATGATGAAACATTGATGGGTCTTCCTAATGGTAAAATTATCATGGGTGTAAAAAAATATATTTAAAACCCTAAGATATTCTATATATAGTATAGTGGAAAC
Organism: Viscum album; assembly: GCA_963277665.1. NCBI lineage: Eukaryota > Viridiplantae > Streptophyta > Magnoliopsida > Santalales > Viscaceae > Viscum > Viscum album. The sequence continues at coordinate 213,346,300 of OY728123.1, forward strand.
AATGGGATGTCTCCAGATACAAGTTATATTACCAGTTTTAATTCCATCCTTGTCTTCGAAATAGTTTACTATTATTCTTATTAATTGATAAATGAATTAATCAATAATTACTTCACAATTCATAATAGGTTGGCAGAAAATGTGAGGTTTAATGTAGTAGTAATCATAGATTTATCACCCATCATTTCTATGTGTGAGAAATAATTTCAAATTAAACCCAAAATAATGAACCAACCCAGCACTACTAAGGGAAAACCCAATCAGTTAATGTTTCTCCCAATAAATTCAAGGTTATCTCACTCCCTTCCCACATGTATCAATAATCAATAGACAGTCAACACCTATCCTAGCCTATTATATTGTATATAAGATAATATTAATTTTGGGAGAGTGAAAATTAAGAACCAAACCAACAAAAAAAAACATTAATAATATTATTGAACACTATTGAGACCAAGAGGAGATCAAATGATTTTTGTGGAGATTTTTGAGGATGTTTGATGTGAAAAAAGGTCAAATTAGGTATGGTAAGAGTATTGGATATTTTTTCAATACATAAATCATATTCAATATCACATATTTTGTGATTTAAATGTTTTTGGAAGTTAGAAGGTGGTTGGAATTGGTCTGAAGGTGTTTGGAAAAAATCAAGAATCATTTGAATTAAATCATCCTTATTGGATCTCATGATAGGAAAATAGATATGTGTAATATCTTATCAGGTAAGATATTTTTCACTGAAAGACATTTTTTTCCATATGATATTCTGAGTTTCTGTATGTGTTTTGGTTTGTGTATATGTAATTCTGATCTATGTATGATATTTTTTGTGTTGTGTATAAAATTTTCATTACGTACAAGATAATTCTATTAATAATATATATTTATAATAAGTGTATGATATTTCTACTATTTTTAAGATATTTTTGTTGAAAATAGAATATTTAGATCCTGTAAGATATTATTTCAAAGAATATAATATTGGGACATTATAAGTTTTTGAATACCAATTGCAGTCCTATTTTTATATTTTTTTCAGTTGAATTTAAATAATATTCAGGAGCCTTCATGGGAAAATATTGATGGTTTATTTTGTATTTAATATTTATTTAATTATCATTAAATTAAATATTATGATTCCATATAAGTTTTGATTATAAGTTTATAAATATCATGATTTTAAAAATCATGATTCCAGCATATAATTAAGGAATAAAAAGATATTGTGAAAGATTTGTTCCTTATAAGAAGGAGACATAATTAAACTAAGATGAACTAATTTTATATAAAATAATAGAGGAAATTTTAAAATCCTTTTATAAGTATTATCCTGCATGGAATTTTAAGGGTGATTTTTTTGGAAGTTTTAAGAAGTGAATATCATGTGTAATAATGGTAGGAATTTTAAAATAAATTTTTAAAATTCAAATAAGCCAAAAACATGGAGAAGGTTTTTAGAACAGTTAAATAAAATTATGAAAATAAATTTTTTTTTATAGAAATTACCACAAATAATTATGGAAATAATATTCAAATAATATTATGTTGTATCAAAAGTTAATATTTATCTCTTACTTTTAGTAATCCAATGGATTTTTTATAGTAGATTATGCGATCTCTGGTTTTTCCCAATCATTCCAAAGATTAACCACTCTTAATGAGTAGTAAACCATTGAAATATTTTTTGGCTTGTATCTATGTGCATCTGTGAGTCTGTTCATATAATAGTCAAACTACTTTAACTAGAAATTTGGGTTTTTAAAGGGAAACATTAAAATAATATTTAATCATTGATTCATCCCCATATTAGGGATTTCACAGATCTTATGGGTGTCTTTTAAATTGGTATCTATTACTCGTTCCCTTTTATTGAATTACTTATATTTATAGGATGAAGTGAAGGTTTTTCTATTTGGTTCATGACTTAGTCACTGAATTATGTTCCTTTAATTATATACAATAAGAATTCATTTATTAGAATGGGTATTCCTATGTCTATGAGAATAATTACTACATTTAGGTGGATTAGATGATTACCTATCTCTTATCATTAAGTATTGATGTTTGGGAGGCTGTAATAGATAGATTTTATCCTCCTACTGAAGTTTCTTCTTTTTATGTAAATTAAATAAGGATTCTTAAAAATTATGGGTGTGTATAAAATTCAATAATTTCTTTCATATATGAGAATGAGTTTCTAAAAGTAAATGGGATAACAATCAATAATGTCTTGTAGAATAAATTTGAAAGTATTTATGAGGGAAACAAAAAAGTGAAGCAAGAAAATAAATATATTTGGAGGTTAAAATATGAAGATATGAATTTTAATGATGATGAAAATATTAATGACCTGTTTATAAGAACTAATGAAATTGTAATCATTGTCAAAAGGTTTAGTGAGAAGTTATAAGATTCAACCATGTTTGATAAGATTCTATAAATATTTTTAGATCTTTTTGATGCTAAATTATCAGCCCTTAAATATTGGAACCCTTATACACTTCCTCTTGATGATCCATATAGTATTCTCATACTCTGATATGAGGGATTAAAATTATAAGGTGAATATGGTAAAGGTTGAAAAATAAATATATATTAAAGTATCAAATAAATATAGAAGTAAGAAGAAAGATATATATGCTGAAATTAGTTGTTTTGACTGATAAGGATAAGTGAATAATTTTTTAAATGAGCTTATGTCCCTTTTCTCTAGAAACGTGAGAAAGGGAACATGATATTTAATTAAAATTAATAAACTATGAATCTATTTGACACTTTTATATAAACTATCTAGTGTTAAAGTAAAAATAATCTAGTGGTAAATAAAATTAAATATCTAAAAGAACATTAGATAAGAAGGTTGACTCTTCAAATACTAATTATAAATGGATGGAAAATAAGTTCTCTAAATATAAAAAGAGACAATTCTTATCTATGTATGAAGGTAGGGATGATAATGAATGTGGAAAGGAATTTGATACATCCTGTGATGATGATTAGAATCTACTTATAGTTAATATGAATGATTAAAGTAATAATTCCAAAATTGAAGAAGTAGAAACTCAAATTGAGTATATATTAAACATATATTTTAAGAAATATCTATTGAAAATTATAAATCTTGAAAAGGAGAACAAGAATATGAGGAGGGTTGATCAACTTACTAACATTAAGGAATCTAGAAATATAGAAGAAAAATAGAGGTTCGTAAAGGAAATTGATAATATAAAGATGTTTCATGATGATGAAATGACTTTGAATATTAGTAATGAAGAGAAAATGATAGATAAGGATAAGGAGATTGATCTTATACAATTTAAATTCATGAGTACTGAGAAGTAACTCGATAAATTCATATTCAATTTCTTAAAATCTACTAAAATAGTTAGAGAATGTTCAATGAAATCATAGGTTTAGTAAGATCAGATCAAATACATATGAAAATAATAAAAAAACTCTAGAAATATTTGTATAAAATCTTATAAGATTGGTAAATCTATTCATACCAAGTATTTGGCTCAATTAGGTAAACTATAGAAATCTAAAAATTGTGGGAACTTGAAATTAAATTAAAAAATCAATAAAAATGGTGTCTTTGAAGAGGTTGATAAGAAGTGTAAGTTGGAAAAGAATATTTAAGGACTTTACCATAATTTTATTTCACTCAAAGAAGAAAATATTTTTGGTCAAATTAAGTAAGAAATGAAAGAGTTATATTCTTGAAAAAAATTCTTACAGATGGAAGTATGAATTTTATTGATATTTTTGGAAACAAAGAGGATTTAGGAATATAAAAATAATGTTTTGGTTTAATCATTAACATATATATTAATCAAGGAGGTTTGGGAGGTATAACATGAGTGGGATTCATCCCATATAATGAAATTAAATCCAGAAAAAACCTGAAAAATCTAAACTGAATGTTGAGAATATATTTCATCATTTGGAAGAAATCTATGAAAATGTGATAATTCAGGTCACATTTCTAAATGTTAAATCACTATGAAACCATCCAAACTAAGTAAATACATGAATACATATAATCCTTAATATAAGAATGAGATAAAGAAGGTAATAGATTTAATTATAGGATTTTTCCCTTAATGTTTTAAAAGAGGAATTCCCATAGATAATGGATAGTGTATTTTATTTAAATTTGATAAGAGATGCAAAGTTGTTAGAGAATTTTGAATATTTAGAAGAAGTATCAATAAAATTCAGGAATTTTGATCCAATTAAGATAAAAGGAGTTGGTTTGGATATAATTGGTATATAAAAGATGATGTCAAAGAGTAAATTATTTGTTTATACATTAAAATAGAACTTATTAAGTGTTTCTCAGTTTTGTGGTGAAGGGAATGAGGTGATTTTCTAGAAAAATATTTTCTTGTTAAAATTTATTGAAAATTTAAGGATAATGACATGGTGTAAATAAATAATTGGAAACTTATTTAAAGTGTAAGATACTCATAATTCATAGAACCTTTTCATGAATAAATAAAACCAGCTATAAAAGAAAATTCTTGGCTATATATTCCAAAGTAAATGTAAAAAATTAACAAAGAGAGAGTGTTCGGGATATTCCTAAGATAAATAGATAAAGGGACAAGATATGTCTCATATTCCATAAGGAAAATATATCTAATTCTTTACAAAATAAATATAACACCCAAAGCTTCCACAGTACGCTTCTCTTTGAATAATACAATAGCTTGGGTTGTATGCAATTTCGAGTTCAAACACACCAAAACCAACCAAACTAGTCATTATGAATAATAATACCCACTTTCTGAAATTTTATAAAATTTTCTATTTCAAAATGGACTTCATTTTTTGATTTGAAATATCGAAATTATCTTAGGGTGAATTTTTGGTATTTTCTGAAAACATTCAATTTTTGATGAATAATGAAAAATACTTCATTATTGTTTAACACCAACTTTTTTTTAATTAATTATTTATTTTATTTAAATTTATTTTAGGTAAAAATAGATACATAATACCTATATAAGTTCATTGTAATTCATTGGAGTCATTTTATAATTGGTTTAGACATATAAAAATTTTATTGAACTTTTTCTGTCTTTTACCCACCTCATAGGAGTGTTTTCAAATTTGCATAAAACTTAATTTTAACGCTTATGTGAATTTAATTTCAAAATTCCGAGAGACACGGTCGATATCTGTCACGACCCGTCCTCGGGGCCCGTGCCATGACTACCCTAAGCCCGCCTTCCATAGGCCAGGGGCTGGCGACTAGCACCAAATGCGTAAATCCTGATAACTGGGAAGACATTGCTTTTATAAATGTAAACAAAACACCACAGAGTACAAGCGGAAGTAAAACACTAAGTACAAAAGAAATTTCTGAAAAGTAAATGGGCCATAACATAAACCCAACTGAAAGTACAGCTACAACTGAACAAAAGTACAACAGAAAAAGACAACAGCTGGAAGAATGGAAGCGGCTCCTGGGTCGTCCTCCTCGGATCCTACCTGAAGGGTAGGTACAGATGGCGCAGCTTCTGGATCGTCCACCATGGATCCTACCTGAAGGGTAGGTACAAATAGTCTTCACAACGCTCTCGCCCGTCAACCTCCTCCGTATCTCATCTCGTCGTGAAGTCCACCTCTGGATACTGACTCGTCGTGTGGTCCACCTCCGGGTACAGACTCATCGTGTGGTCCACCTCCGGGTACCGTCCAGTCCACGAACACTTGGCCTCCGTCAGCACTACCCATTGTCTACAACCAACACAAAGAGGTGCGGGCATAGCCCGTGCAGGGGTGAGTATAACGATACTCAGTAGGGACCCCGAGACCCTCAAAGTCTCAATAAAACCAACAAGGATAACCACAAATAAGATCTCAACAGATAACCTCTACTTAGGTATATGCCCATACATATACCTATGTTATCAAGTAACCCATCTCAACCATGAGGAAACACAAAGATTATGAAATCAACGGATAACCACTACCCAGGTATATGCCCATACATATACCTAAGTTATCAAGTGACCCATCTCAATCATGAGGTAAACACAAAGGTCATAGACTCAGCTTAAACCGGGATTTTCATTATCGAAACCGTAACTGTTGAAGAGCCCCATCTCTGGAGTGTACAATGGTCCTCTTACAACTCCGAGTTACTTCTCACTAACCTATGACTGCTGGGGTACTCCTCCTGTCGAGTACCGCGGGTCAGCCACCCAAACACAGTAGTGCTTCCCGTCGGGGTATGCCACCCAAACATAGTAGTGCACACCCCCCTAATAGCCTGCAGAGGTACTCTCTGGATGAGTACCGCGGGTCTGCACTGTCACACAGGTAGTGCTCCATCCGCCATGGGTCTGCACCCAAACAAAGTAGTGCTCCGTCCACTGGGCTAGTCGACTCACTCCAAGTCGAGTCGGTCAAGCAGTCGTCAGGTCTCAGTCGGCTACACGGTCTCCATACTCCGCACACTCGTCTCTAGGAGGGTCCGCTCCACGAGCTACAGGTCAATACTCCAAGTATCTCAAATTCCCACGAAGAAGTATCTCAAACTACCGCCTCGTCATAGGGGTCTCAACACAACAAATGACGCGTCAATCGGACGCCCGGTCTGAGTGTTATTAGCATTTTCATCCTAGGGGCCCGGTTGGTTTCGTGTGCGAACCAACCCGGCCGTATATCAACTGTACCTCTAACTCTCATAGGGTATACTCATAGAGACCGTTTCTCAACGTGATCACCAACACCGCTGACGGTTCGTCAAACGGACGTTCGGTCTGAAAGTTATCAGCTTTTCCGTTCCAGGGGCCCTGTTGGATTTAGGGTACAATCCAACTGCATCCAAAACTCAGGAGAAGTATGTCAAAAGTTCTATCTCATCAAGAGGTATCCAACAAAGTCGACGACACATCAATTGGACGTCCGAAGCTCAAGATATAAGCGTTTCTGCTCCAAGGGCTCGGTTGGTTTCGTATCCGAACCAACCCGGTCGTACTCAAAGTTCTCCAAAAAATTGAGTGTAATATACTGAAAAAGCCGTCTTGATCCAAGGATTGCATCGCAGCTGATAGTACATCTATCGGAGGTCCGTGGCCCAAGTTATGGGCATTCGAACAGAAACAATCCGAGATGGGGGGGTCTGGGCCCGGCCCTGCCCAACCCCCCCTGGGTCGGCCCGAACCAGGTCCGGGTCCGGCCCATCAGGTCGGGGCACAGCTGCATGGCCGGTCGCGGAGCGGGGTGTAGGGGGTTGCGCGGTCCCCTCACCGCTGATTGAAGACGGCGGCGGTTTGCGCCGCTGCCGTTCCTCCGGTATCCCGCACGGCCGCGAGATCCCCCGTGCTGCACTGCCGTGGCAAGCCGTTGCGGTTGTTTCTTCCGGCGGTGCGCTAGGGCGCCGCCGCCTCCTGGCGGCCGGACAGCTCCGGCCACCGCCCCCGGTCACCGGCGGTGCCGCGCTGGCAACCTGCGCCTCCTGGGTTTCCTTGGGCCACCGGAGTTTCTCCGGTGGTCCGTTTTCAAAACCATCTATGCCGGCGTTCATCTCGGGTCCCGAACTTTACTGCGGGAGCTTTAAAATTACCTTTCGGCCCTGTTTGTCGTCACCCGTCAATCTGCGCTCAACGTTCAATAATCAACCCACGACCTATTCATGTTTTTCTAGTGCGGAACGACGGCGCCGCGGCTTGTTCGACTTCAACGACGCGACATTACGACGCCACGCTTCTTCTCCCTTTCTCATAGTTTCCGCGCAGTGCAACCACACTGCGCCACCTTTCACGTGCCGCAACAAATTCAAACAAACAAGGGTGGAGGAGGGTCGGCTGTGTTCGTGCGGTCCGATATCCTTCTGTTATTATGATAACAGGCGGCCCAAATGAAACCAAGAAAGGTGACAGATGAGATCATGATCAACAATTAAAAAAACCCTACCTCGTGATGTGATCCCTCGATGGATCGGCGGAGAGGTAGCATCGTTCGTTGACTTCGGAAGGTGATGTCGTCGTTTGCAATTTTCCCACGGCGGTGTCTCCTCCTTTGATGGAGACCGGGAAGCGTTCTTTGTCGAAGGTCTTGGAAGGCCCGACGTCGCCCAAGTGTACTCAAAGATGTGAGGTATCCCCTCTTGTCATAGAGACGGATGAAAGGGGTACGTCTCCGCTCTTTGGTGTCGACGTTCTTCGTCGTAGAGTTGCGTTCTTCACGTTCTTCAAGAAGGAAGAAGTTCTTCAAATATTAGATCTTTCTCTTCAAATCATCCTCACACAACAATCAACTCTCTCAAATATAATAAGACTTATCATATATTATTACATCAAAAAAATCATTTTGAATTTTTAAAAATCAAACACTTAACTCACTTAATTAATTAAGTGAGTTGGCATGATTTAAAGAAGAGAGAGGGGGAGGTGAGTGGTCTCACATTAAATAGGGGGTTAAACATGTTAAGAAGAGTTACCAATTAATGAGAGGAGAGTTTTAAGGGAGTTTATGGAAGATGAAAGGGGTGGGGTTTGTGTGGGCCCCACCTCACCTTTAATCCTCTCATGGGAAGTTGGATGGTTACCCCAACTTCCACTCAATGTATAAACCACTTAAAAGAAAAAAAATTGTAACTCAATTTTTATTTTATCTTCCACAAATTTTTAACAACTCCTCCCATGAAAACGCAAATCCGAAAAAGATCTTCTTAAGAAATTACCAATGCTGGAAATCCATCGGTGCCCTCAAAATTTGATTCCAAGCACCGGTTCAAAAGTTAGAAAAACCCGCTCGTTCGTTCACTGAACGTACCCGATCTAAACTTCAGAAATTGATTCTGGGAACACCGGGTCTCAGAATCAGGCGCCGTCAGAAACTAAATTCTTGTAAAATTACGAAGAAATTATGAAAAAAATTTCCATGAAATTTCCGGGTATTGAAATTACTCCCACCTCAAGGCTTTACATCCTCGTAAAGCTATAACGCAAACTAGGGAAACAAAAGTGGTACTGAGCATGCATCTGAGCCTTCCGCTCCCATGTGCCCGCTTGGAGGTTCCTGTGCTGCCAATGAAATCACACAAGAGGAATTGACCGTCCTCGTAGGAATCGTTCCTGTCGATCCTCAACCTCTACTGAAACCCCGCAAAAGTCACCCCATTGCCAAAGTCTAGCTCCCCATGGTCGATGATATGCATCAGGTCAAGAACATATCTCCCCAGTTGAGATATGTGGAAGTCGTCGTGCACCTGGTGAAACTGAGGTGGATGGGTCAAACGGTAAGCCACCTCGCCTACCCTGCCGAGGACCTGAAAAAGGTCCGCTGAACCTCAGAGATTACTTGTCCCCTTGGCCTCATCTCCGAAAACCTCATCGAGGTGAGACCCGTATAAGGTCGTGATCGTCATCCTCAAACTCTAGAGGTATCCCTTTCCTGATTAGAACTGAAACTCAAAACTCCTGCTGCCATGAGGGTAAGGTTGTCCGACTCAAGAGTGATCAGCTACACCCTCCTATGCATGATTTTATCTTGTGCTTCCTGGGGTTCCCTTTTCACTGACCAAGGAAAACCCATCCTGACGTCGTAGTTAAACCACAACCTTTTTGCCTAATACCGTCAATTTGTGTATGAACTGTGATTGCCTAGTCCATACTCAAACCAACGTCGTAAGGCCTCGACGCTGCCACCAAGAGATTCCAACTGAAACTCTCGCCTCAAGGGTCTGACCATACTGTTGGCGTAAGTGTGATTATCGAGTCTCCTCCCTAAGGTATCTACAGACGTGAGGGTCAAGTCTACGGCTTACTGGAAACTCTAGGTCTGGGATGAGATTCATGGAAGGAAGAAATGATTCATATCAACGTCTGTTACTACGGAAGCTAGTAGTGGACACATATTGTCCCTTGAATCATTATTAGAGCCATTGGGTCACTCTCCCTGACCGCATGCTGCTACTCTCTTTCCCTGCCCTCCAGCTCCCTGAGCCTGGCGGGGACAACTAAGGCGGTTGGTTGTAGTATGTTAAAAAGTACACCACCACATCCTTCTCTCCTAGATCTGCCTCCACGTCTGTTGCTTCGCAGACTCATCTCTCTTTTAAGATTCCTCTTATGGAAACATTTAACATGCCCGAGTCTCTAAGAATGGCGCCGGTTTCCTGTTTCTTACTGCACTGTGCAGTCTTCATCCGCTCCTGGATGATTTGCACCTTTTTTCTTACGATCTGAAAGAGCTGCTAAGATTTATCCTTTTCCGAAAAGAGAAACTCAGTCTCATCCCCTGGATGAACCACACCCATTGCCTAATATTGTCAATCCTGACATGAATGATGTATGCATGCCATGGATGACATCGTAAGGCCTCGATGTTACTACCAAGAGGTCCAACTGTCACTCTCGCCTCCAAGGGTCGAGTCACACTGTCAGAATCAGTGTGAGGTCACTAGGTCTCCTCCAGTAGAAATCTTGAAAGTGAGGGTCAAGTCAACATTTTTAACCGGGACCACTCAGTATCAACCAAACAAAATACATGAAAGCAAACATCACAAAGATAAGTGTCTTTTTATTATTGCAGCTCATAGTGAAAAGACACGAATACAACAACAACGTGGAACTAGAAGTACAAGGGACATATCCACTAGTTCCGCTCTTGTCCACCTGCTCCCAAAGCTCAACTACATTGTCCACTGCCCGACTGTTACTCAAACACCTGTCACTGCTTTTGCCTCGGTGGCTCCTCCAATGTCTATGGATCAACTGTGCGGGGGTTCGGACAGTCACATGCCAGGTGACCCTTCCTGCCGCATTCATAACACTTTCTGTTCCTCGTACGGCTGGCTCTGGTCCTCTTGGACCTCTGCATCATCTGTCTACTACCCACATATGACTCGGCTACTGATCAAAAATCCTGTGGCAAAGGCAGCATCTCTTGTACACGCTCGGGGTGTAGAGCTACTGGCACAAACTTCACCCTGAAGAAGGTCTCGAAGTCTTCCCATGTGAAGGTCATCCCGTCACACAACTGGAACAAGTGGCTCCACGACGTGCCTACTTCTGCCTGAGGAAGCATGGCAGCAAAGATCACCATGAAGTCTGCAGGCATCCCCACTAGCCTGAAGACTCTCACCACTGCCTCCAGCCAATCCTCAGCCGCCTCCAGGTCCGTCTCTCCCTGGAACCTGGGTGGCCTCTGGCGCTGGAACCCGTCCAGCGCACTCAAGTGGCATGCATTTCCTACTACTGGGGCTGGTGGAATCGGTGGCCCAACCTACGGTAATACTGCTGGTGCCTCCGCTGGTGCCTCAACTACAAGAGGGCCCTTTACCGAAGCCTCGTCGCTCGACAGGCTATCAGTACGCACATCCCTCTGGGATCTAGCTGTTCGTCCGTGGAAAGGCATCCTGAAAGAAACAACATGACACGGTTAAACAATTATACCTGGTGAGCCGACCTGGTTTGAGTTGACTTTTTAAAAACCTCTGGAAACACAAATGCAATCAGTGTTTTCGTGCACAAAGTCGAAAATCAGTTGTCAGGGTCCTAGTGTGTGGATACGTCGGTCGCCCGCACCAAAACTGCACTCCCTGAACTGAAGACCAGACTCAGTACCCTTAACACTATTTCTTCACAAAAAGAAAATATCAGAGTTATAAGTTCTGCAGTAGAACTGAATCCTATGATACCAATTTGTCATGACCCGTCCTCAGGGCCCGTGCCGTGACTATCCCAAGCCTGCCTTCCATAGGCCAGGGGCTGGCGACTAGCACCAAAGGCGTAAATCCCGATAACTGGGAAGGCATTGCCTTTATAAAAGTAAAAAAACACCACAGAGTACAAGCAGAAGTAAAACACTAAGTACAAAAGAAAGTGATGAAATGTAAATGGGCCAGAATACAAACCCAACTGAAAGTAAAGCTACAACTGAACAAATGTACAACAGAAAAAGACAACAGCTGGAAGAATGGAAGCGGCTCCTGGGTCTTCCTCCTCGGATCCTACCTGAAGGGTAGGTACATATGGCGCAGCTTCGAGATCGTCCACCACGGATCCTACCTGAAGGGTAGGTACAGATAGCCTTCATAATACTCTCGCCCGTCAACATCCTCCATGTGTCGTCTCATCGTGAATTCCACCTCCAGATACTGACTCGTCATGTGGTCCACCTCCGGGTACTGACTTGTCGTGTGGTCCACCTCCGGGTACAGTCCAGTCCACGAACACTCGGCCTCCGTCAGCACTGCCCGTCATCTGCAACCAACACAACGAGGTGTGGGCATAGCCCATGTAGGGGTGAGTATAACAATACTCAGTAGGGACCCTGAGACCCTCAAGGTCTCACTAAAACCAACAAGGATAACCACAAATAATATCTCAATAGATAACCTCTACTTAGGTATATGCCCATACATATACCTAAGTTATTGAGTAACCCATCTCAATCATGAGGAAACACAAAGATTATGAAATCAACGGATAACCACTACACAGGTATATGCCCATACATATACCTATGTTATCAAGTGACCCATCTCAATCATGAGGTAAACAAAAAGGTCATAGACTCAGCTCAAACCAGGATTTTCATTATTGAAACTGTGACTGCTGAAGAGCCCCGTCTCTGGAGTGTACAGTGGTGCTGTCACAACTCTGAGGTACTTCTCACTAACCTAAGACTGCTGGGGTACTCCTCCTGTCGAGTACCGCGGGTCAGCCACCCAAACACAGTAGTGCTTCCTACCGGGGTATGCCACAGAAACATAGTAGTGCACACCCCCTAATAGCCTGTAGAGGTACTCTCCGGACGAGTACCGTGGGTCTGCACTATCACACAGGTAGTGCTCCGTTCTCCATGGTTTTGCACCCAAACAAAGTATTGCTCCGTCCACTAGGCTAGTCGACTCACTCAAAGTCGAGTCGGTCAAGTAGTCGTTAGGTCTCAGTCGGCTACACGGTCTCTGTACTCTGCACGCTCGTCTCTGGGAGGGCCCTCTCCATGAGCTACAGGTCAATACTCCAAGTATCTCAAAGTCCCATGAAGAAGTATCTCAAAGGACCACCTCGTCATAGGGGTCTCAACGCAACAGACGATGCGTCAATCGAACGCCCAGTCTCAGAGTTATTAGCCTTTTCGTCCCAGGGGCCCAGTTGGTTTCGTGTGCAAACCAACCCGGACGTATCACAACTGTACCCCGAACTCTCATAGGGTATACTCATAGGGACCGTTTCTCAACGTGATCACCAACACCACTGACGGTTCGTCAAACAGATGTTCGGTCTGAAAGTTTTCAGCTTTTCCGTTCCAGGGGCCCGGTTGGATTTTGGGTACAATCCAACTGCATCCAAAACTCAGGGGAAGTATGCCAAAAGTTCCGTCTCATCAAGAGGAATCTAACAAAGTCGACGGAACGTCAATCAGACGTCCGGAGATCAAGATATAAGCGTTTCCGCTTTGAGGGCCCGGTTGGTTTCGTATCCGAACCAACCCGGCCGTACTCAATGTTCTCCGAAACCTTGAGTGTAATATACCGAAACGACCTTCTCAATCCAAGGATCGCATCGTAGCTGACGGTGCGTCGATCGGAGGTCTGTGGCCCATGTTATGGTTGTTCAAATGGAAACAATCTGAAATGGGGGGTCTGGGCCCAGCCCGGCCCGACCCAACCCCCCCTGGGTCAGCCCAAACCGGGTCGACCCAACCCGGGCTGGGGTCCGGCCCATCAGGGCGCGGCCCGGCCCGGCCGGTGCGGTCCGGCCCCACTGGCGCGGCCTGGCCACATGGCCTGCCGCGGCTTGGCCAACGTGGCCGAGCGGAAGCCGCGGAGCGGGGGGGGGGGGGTGGGGGGTTGCATGACCCCCTCGCTGCTGATTGAAGCCGGCAGTGGTTTGTGCCGCCGCTTTTCCTCTGGGATCCCGTGCGGCCGCGAGATCCCCCGTGCCGCACCGCCATGGAAAGACGTGGCAGTTGTTTCCTCTGGGGGTGCGCTAGGGCGCCACCACCTCCTGGTGGCCAGACGGCTCCGGCCGCCGCCCCCGGTCACCGGCGGCGCCGCACCGGCGACCCCCTCCTCCAGGGTTTCCACGGGCCACCGGAGATTCTCCGTTGGTCCGTTTTCAAAACCGCCTGTTCCGGCATTCATCTCGGGTCCCGAACATTACTACGAGAGCTTCAAAATTACCTTGCAGCCCCGTTTTTCGTCGCCCTTCAATCCATGCTCAATGTTCAATAATCAAACCGCAGCCTCTTCGTGGTTTTCTGGCATGGCGCGACGGCACCGCGGCTTGTTCGACTTCAACGGCGTGGCACGACGGTGCCCCGCTTCTTCGCCCTTTCTCATAGTTTCCGCGCGGTGCAACCGCACCGCGCCACCTTTTAAGTGCCGCAACAAATTCAAACAAACAAGGGGGGAGGAGGGTCGGCCTGTTCGTGTGGTCCGAACTCCTCCCGTTATTACGATAATAGGTGGCCCAATTGAAACCAAGAAAGGAAACAGATGAGATCACGATCAACAATAAAAAAACCCTACCTCGTGATGTGATCCCTCGATGGATCTGCAGAGGGGTAGCATCGTTCGTTGACGTCGGAAGGTGACATCATCGTTTGCGATTTTCCCACGGCAGTGTCTTCTCCTTTGATGGAGACCGGGAAGCGTTCTTCGTTGAAGGTCTTGGAAGGCCCGAAATCTCCCAAGTGTACTCAAAGATGTGACGTATCCCCTCTTGTCGCAGAGAAGGAAGAAAGGGGTACATCGCCGCTCTTCGGTGTCGGCGTTCTTCGTCGGAGAGTTTCGTTCTTTGCGTTCTTCAAGAAGGAAGAAGTTCTTCAAAGCTTAGATCTTTCTCTTCAAATCCTCCTCACACAACAATCAACTCTCTCAAATAAAATAAGACTTATCTTATTTTATTGCATCAAACCAAGCATTTTGAATTTTTAAAAATCAAACACTTAACTCACTTATTTAATTAAGTGAGTTGGCATGATTTAATGAAGAGAGAGCGGGAGGTGAGTGGTCTCACATTAAAGGGGGGGGGGGTTAAACATGTTAAGAAGAGTTACCAATTAATGAGAGGAGAGGTTTAAGGGAGTTTAGGTAAGATGAAAGGGGTGGGGTTCATGTGGGACACACCTCACCTTTAATCCTCTCATGGGAAGTTGGGTGGTTACCCTAACTTCTGCTCAATGGATAAACCACTTAAAAGAAAAAAAATTGTAACTCAATTTTTATTTTATCTTCCAATTTTTTTTAAAAACTACTCCCGTGAAAACGCAACTCTGAAAAAGATATTATTAAGCAATTACCAGCGCTACGAATCCATCGGTGCCCTCAGAATGTGATTCTGAGCACCAGTTCAAAAGTTAGAAAAACTCGCTCGTTCGTTCATTGAACGTACCCGAGGTAAACTTCGGAAATTGATTCCGGGCACATTGGGCCTCAGAATCAGGCGACGTCAGAAACGACATTCTTGTAAAATTACAAAGAAATTAAAAAAAATTCCTTGAAATTTCCTAGTCTTTAAAATATCAGTAAGTAAAATTTGGTTCAAGATGATGAAAATAATTTTTAGTGAATAGTAACTTATGGCTTTTATTTACCACCGTTAAGAGTAAATAGGGTAATTAATGGTAAAAATGATATTATAATTACCATAAAACATGTCCTAATTCTATTTGATAAGTTTAATTCGACCAAAAAAACCTTAGGAATAAAATATGTTCCTTTAGGTCCACTTGGATTAGATTAGGGCATTTATTATTATTTAATTTAAAGAAGAGTTAAAAGTGTTAAACTCAAGTTTTTAGAACTAAAACATTTTTAATATAGGGTCATACATAAGATAAATTCGACTATAAATATTCATTAGAAACATAAAAATATTTCCGACATAATGGTATTTTATTCATAATTTTTAGATATTAAATAATTATATTTAATTATGCCACAACGACGATGAAATAATTACCTTCTTAATGAAAGATTAAAATAATTGATATTATAAATATCCAAAAAAATATAATTTTAGACTTTTGATGAATTACAATAATTTTATTGGTTACTATGAAATTTTAGGGTCGATTAAATGAATTTTTTTCGAAGTAATCATGCTATTATGACTTTAACAAAAAAACTACAAAATTGTGTCAAAATTGACAAAAAAGAATTTTTAAAACAAATATTATATTATTAATTAATATAATATTCCTAAAAATATAAAGTTCAGACAAATGACTTATATAATGATAGCTATAACATTAATGAATGACTTGAGGTTCACTTGGAATATTATAGTAAGTTTATTTACCAATTATTATAATAATACAAGAATACATGGTAAAAGCTAAACTATTTAACTAAGAGTTAAATCTAAAATACAAGGTTAATATGGTGACCCAAACCTATCTAAATCCTATTGGTTGAGAGTTTTTAGACCCATACCAACCTTATCCTCAAAAGAAATAATTTTGGAGCAATTATAAACCAAAAATTTCTTTATTATAAAATAATATTTCAAGCTTTTCCTAAAGCGACCCTCACCTCTCTTAAAAAAGGGAACTTCCCCTTCTCTCCAATTTACACCTCCAAATCCTTTTGTCTTCACCAAAACCTGCCCAAATATCCTCTCAAATATCCTAGATTCAATCTATAGGCCTTATTTAGACCATAAAGACAACTTAATGTGCCCTTTTGATCAAATAAAAAGGGAGAACCCGAAGACGAGGTAAATATTTCATCACCTCTTTGAAGTTCTTTTCTTCTTCCACTTCCTCTTTATTTGTTTTTTCCATTATAAAATAATAAATCCAGTATCTTCTACATACTATGATGTTATTATAAAAATGGTTCAACCATATTCATTATTCTATACATAATATGATTGAAAAAGTCACCATACGTGGGTACGTACGACATGCCGTCTCCACGTCGTCGTGTAGTTGTTATTCAATACATTATTTTTTTGGATGGGTATAATAATGATGTATAATTGATGTAAATAATAAATATAACATCTTAATGATTCTGTATATATTATATACCATCTATTTACATATGATTTTAATTTCAAAATAATGATATTTTCTCTCATGCGTACGTATAGATTACCGTCTCCACGAACACGATGAGATTCATTTCCCCATCATAACCATTCAAGAATTATTTTCTTTTGATGATTAAAAATAATGTTTAAAGAAATTAATATCATTATGGATATGAATCAAATACATCCTCTTCATAATAAACATGGATTACATAACTAATCATATAAAGGAAAACGAATTAGTTAACACCCGAAACAATGATAATACTAAAATATTATTAACAAAGAAATATTAGAAGATCATATATGATATCATATTTATTTATATGGTTTGTGTATAATTTAATAATAATTAATTAACTATTATACAGGAGGATAATGTACCCATGACCGAGGAAAAGTACAAGGTAAAGGTTAATTTTCCAATCTCTTTATTATTTGAGGTTGTTTTTACGTAAGTATCTACTGGGACCTATTTATCATCTACATCTGTGTTTCTTAAAAATGTATTTCAATTTCTTTTTACTATTTACTAGACTATGGGTTAAATTAATTTATACCCTTATCTGACCTTTTATGTTTTGAAAGGAATATTTCTATCATTTTCCAAACAAGGTAATTTATAAACTTTTCAACAAAATTAAGGTAAGAATTTTTTTTTCTTAAATTATGGCAGGTGCATCTATTTTCTACCGTTATAACACCTTAGAGGATTACATTACATGATTATAATAATATTTTCAAAATAAATGTATTCTGTTATAATTATGTGACTTTTAAATGATTTCAAAATAGAAAGAGGTATTTCTTTCAAATAGTTTTCATTTCATCTATGTCAACATCCTTTAATGGATTTTAAACTTGTTTGAAGTTGATTTATTTTGATACAAATATTCCATATTGTATTTAAGGTTTTATGATATGTTTGACTATGGATGTTTTATTTTTATACCATTCATAGTTTATGGTTAAAGTATTGACATTTCGTATGTTAGTTCTAATATGAATGTTTATGTTATGCTTCAACCTTTTCATATGAAGAATGTATTGTAAATAGTAAGTGACAGGTGGAGCCTGCTATAACTCCCCGATGCATCAGTTGGTCTCATGAGAACATTAGACATGGAATTGGCCAAGACCTTTCCCAATATTATCTATGGTTTTTGCCGAGACCTTAATCATTTTTAGACATCTTGGCTGAGGCCTTAACAAAATGTTTCAGAATATCCTGCATTATACATTCCCTCATAATGAAAATAATATTGATGGTTCAAGTGGTTATTGGACTATTATAATACCCATAACTATGTTTTATTATGGAATTATTTACTCAGCTCATATTCTTTCCATATAGTGCTTATGTTTATTATTTGTAAATGCATGTGTTTTCAATTATTCAACATGCCTAATGTTTATATCACCCTCCACTGTATTGATTACTCTTACTGAGCGTTTGATCTCACCCCTTTCTTATGTTTCATTTTTCCAGGATATGAATAAGTTATTTATGAGTGACTTGAAAGAACAATATAAGAGGCTTGGATTAGTGTTTTATTTCTTTTCAAGTTTTAATTTTGAACTTATGTATGTATATAGTACCTCCAAGGCTAATAAACTAATCGGTATTTTGAGACTTGATCTTCTCTGATCATGCCAATGTTATTTAATAAAGCACCGACTCTGGATAACTAGGGTTGGGGAATTATAGTTGGTATCAGAGGAAGTTTAGTACAAACTTTGTAAACTAGATTTAGAAAAACTCTGATTAGAGCATATTACCCTAAGATAGACTTTGGGGATTAGTATAGAATAACTTCCTAGAATTTTGGAAATGTATAGATTTTGTGTATTTTACAAGAAATATATCCTTGTCTAAATATGAGATGGTGGATGTGGCTCTAGCACCGATGTACCTAGGAGTTAAAACTCCGACAAGGAGTTTCGAGCTTGACCCGGGGTATCCTAGTACACGACAACAAGCCTCATTGCACTCTTGGTAACGACACTCCTGGGGGATGTACTTAGGATAATTCAAATTTTCTTTACAAACCATTATGAAGGATTTATGAGTATATACCTCATCAAATAAAACATTTTTATGATTATGGATTATATCTATAAACTGTTAAATTTATGTTAAGTGTTTTACATGTTTGGAATTATGTATTGCTATTTGTAAACTAATCTAGTGCATTACATTATTTAGAAATAGAACCCAGTGGAAGGAATGGAAATTGTATCAACCCACGTAATCCATGTAGGTATTTCCCTCATACTCAAGATAATTATAATGGAGCTGGTGATGCAACTGGTGCTGATCAACTTATCACCATACTAGGATAACTCACTCTGGTTATGAATAATAACCTTACCTGCATGGGGAACCCAGATAAAAAACATGGAGGATCAATGTTAGACCTCTTCATGAAGCAACAACCACCAATATTCAATGGGTCTACAAATACATTTGTAGATGAGTAATGGATGAGTTCTTTAGAGAAAATATTTCATGCTTGGGGAGTAGCGAAAAGGAAAAATTTTTCATGGAATTTTATTACCTCACGGGAGATACATATCAATGGTGGTCATTAATTCAAAACAGAAAAGAGGATGAAGAAGTATCATGTATGGAATTTAGGGAGTTTAAAGTTATTTTCTTTGAAAAATACTTTCCTCATGACCATTGAGCAGATATAGAAAGGCAATTTATGAGTCTGAGGAAAAAGGAGGATGATAATGTGGCAATGTATGAAGCTAACTTACAAGGTTAGAAATGCATGTTGCAGATTATATAAATAACCCAAGAAGTAATATTGATCATTTATTTTATGGGTTAAAACCATTTCTATATTGATCATAAGTCTCACAATCCTACTCATCATATGAAGATATTGTTTCATGTGCTATCAATATAGAAAAGGAATTATCTAAGTCATACGAATTTAAAGAAAAGCAAGAGAAGAAGAGATTTGTTGAACACCATGATAAAGGAGATAAAAAACATGGAAGAAGAGAAGAGTTGAATTTCCACCCTGTGATAATTGTGGAAGGAATCACCCTGGTGCCTGTCTAAAAGGAAAAGGAGTATGCTACAAATGTGGACAGAAAGTCCATATTTCTAGTGATTGTAAGGGTAAGAAAGAATCTACCAATTTTCAATGCTACAATTTTAGGGAGATGGGAAATTATGCACATGAATGTCCTAAGAACCAAGGAAACTTTCCTAAAAAAGGATAAGGGATCAAGGCCATTCTTATGCGATCACTACTGCTGAGGTTGAAGCTCTGAAAGACATGGTGGTATGTAATTTAATGGTTTCCTCAAGTTTATCTAATGATTTATTTGATTCTGGATCATCAAATTATTTTATATCTTCCCAGTTTTCGAAGAAAATTTGATATTTCAAATTTGATTTGACATGGGTGTTTTCAGTAAAAAATCCAAAGGGAAGTATCATTGAAACAATGTTTTGTGAATCATTTCCCATTAGGGAATATAAATGTTCTTTATCTGCTGATCTCATCATCATACCCATGATTTAATTTTATATAATCCTCAAAATGAATTGGCTTTCGGACCATGATGTGAAAATTTATTGTAAGAATAAAGAGGTTAC